>CM030364.1:117798569-120468569 GCA_017893485.1 Hemerocallis citrina
TAAGCTTGTAAGAGAAGCTGTTCTGTCTCACGGTTTCGTCCGAGGGCCGAACCATAAGCTTGGGAGAGAAGCTGTTTGGGCTCAGGATTTCTTCCGAGGGCCGAGGCATAAGGTTGTCAGAGAAGCTGTTCTGGCTCGGGATTCCGTCCGAGGGCCGACCCATAAGCTTGTGAGAGAAGCTGTTCTGGCTCGGCATTCCATCCGAGGGCCGAACCATAAGCTTGTAAGAGAAGCTGTTCTGGCTCGCGATTCCGTCCGAGGGCCGAGCCATAAGCTTATGAGAGAAGCTGTTCTGGCTCGGAATTCCATCCGAGGGCCGAGAGTGGAACATTTTCTCCATTGGTAACAAAATAAGGTTACATGGCTTGCTTTAAGAAAGCTGGCATATTTACAATATATTTGAGCTATTACAAAAGACTAGGCACGACGTGCCGATTACAATCACGATAATTTACATGGATATGGAGGCTACTCCCCTCCTAAGAACTTGAGCAGGTGCTTCGCGTTCCAGGGCCTTTTGATGGGTTTGCCTTCGGCATTGGTCAGGCGATATGTATCGGGACGTACGACTTCTGATACCTTGTAAGGGCCCTCCCAGTTCGGTGCCAACTTTCTTTTCTGGTTGGGGTTGGATACCGCCAGATTTCGGAGAACAAGGTCTCCGAGTTTGATGTCAGTTGGGCGCACCTTCTTGTTGTAGAACCTCTCGATCCTCTGCTGGTAGATACTCCTTCTAATGGCCGACTTCTCCCTGACCTCGTCAACGAGGTCCAGGTCGACTCGTAGCTGTAAAGAGTTACTTGCCTCGTCGAAGGCCATGATCCGAGGAGAGGGGATCCCTATCTCCAGGGGAATGACGGCCTCTGCACCGTACGTCAGATTGAATGGCGACTCCCCTGTCGGGATCCTCTTCGTCGTTCGGTGGGCCCAGAGAACACTTGGCAGCTCGTCGACCCATAATCCCTTGAAGGAATTATCGAGTCGCTTCTTGAGTCCATCGAGGATCTGATGGTTTGCGTTCTCCGCCTGCCCGTTGGACTGGGGATGACATACCAAGGAGAAGCGCTGCTGGATCCCGAGATCTTCGCAGAACTTGCGAAAATGCTTGCCCACGAATTGGGTCCCGTTATCTGTGACGAGCACTTGAGGGATCCCGAACCGACAGACGATGTGCTTCCAGAAGAATTGCTGAGTCTGTTGCTCGGTGATCGTTGCTAATGGCTCTGCCTCGATCCATTTTGTAAAGTAGTCTATCGCCACAATGAGAAACTTTCGCTGCCCCGTCGCCTTGGGAAAGGGGCCTACCAGATCCATTCCCCACATGACAAAGGGGGTCGGACTGGCCATCGAGCGGAGGTTTGCTTGCGGGGCCCTTTTGATGGGCGAGAACCTTTGACAGGGACCACATTTCCTGACAAGAGTTAGGGCATCTTGCAACATGGTGGGCCAGTAGTACCCGTGATTCAAAACCTTCCGCGCGAGCGAGCGGCTTCCCATGTGGCATCCACCGATCCCTTCGTGGAGCTCCTTGAGAGCATACTTGGCTTCATCTGGAGTGAGGCAGCGGAGATAGGGTCGGCCATCCGAGGTTGTGTAGGACCTTTTGAAGAGTGTTGAGTTGATCATGGTGAATCTTTCTGCTCGGGCCCTGACCCGTCTTGCCTCAGCTCGGTCTTCGGGGAGCTCTCCCTTGACGAGAAATCGCCTAATAAGAGTGGTCCAGTCATCAGGGGGAGCTTCGTCTTCAATACACAGGACCTCCGGGATGTCGATGCTTGGTTTCAACATGACTTCGATCAGGACCGTGTGGTCGAGACCTTCGAAGGATGAGGAAGCCAATTTTGACAGGGCATCAGCCTGGACATTCTGTTCCCGGGGGATCCTCACACGGCCGACTCGTCGAAGGACGTCAGTAGGCGTTGAACTACAGCTCGGTACCGGACCATTCGATCGTCGCGGGCCTCGTACTCCTCGGTGATTTGGTTGACCACGAGCTGGGAGTCTCTAAAAGCCCTGATCTGTCTGGCGCCGGCCCGATGTACCAGGGTGAGCCCGGCGATCATGGCCTCGTACTCGGCCTCGTTGTTGGAGGCCGGGAAGTTGAGGCGGAGGCAGTATTGGAGAAGAAAACCATCCGGGCCTCGCAGAATAATGCCAGCTCCGCTACCCGCCTCGCAGGAGGAGCCATCGACGTAAACTTCCCACGTCTGGTCGGCCTCCTTGTTCGCGGGATGCTCGGAGATGGTGCATTCCGTGATGAATTCTGCGAGCGCCTGCCCCTTGATGGCTGTTCTGAGCTGATAGCCTGTAATATCCCAGACGGATATTAACTCATATAAATTACTATTTTATTACTATTTTATTATTATTTTATTTTAATTCCAAAATCAAATTATTTTGGTGTTTTTTCGCCGGTTTGCCCACAAACAGTGTCTACGCGCATCTATCGGGCGATGTGCATCTGAAGCGCATCAAATTGATAGCACGATCCTCCGAATTAATAATAAAATTTATTTTATTATTATTTTCAAAATTAAACTATTTTATGGGAATTATATGAGGATTTTTAGTATAGACATACATATACACATACATACAATTGTATGATACTTAGTACATCATACAAAATATGTAGCATATACTCAAGGACAATGTACTCATCCTTGTCATGACAACTTAGTAAGATAGTTAGGGTTTGATTAAGAGGCTTAAAGTAGGGTTTTATGCATGAGAAGTACTAAACCCCTTCTAGAAGCCTTACCCCTTCACCATGCCTCCACCTCACCATGCCTACACCTTACCCCTCCTCCTCCTAGGGTATGGCCGGCCTCACCCCCCCTTGGGGTTTTTGTGCAAATGTGAGTGCAATTTTGCACTTACCACCTCCTATTCCCTTCTATAAATACCCCCTCCTTCTCCTCCTTCTCTTATTTTAGAAAACAAAAAGAAAGAAAGAAAGGAAAGGAAAAGAAAGAGAGAAAGTCTCATACTAACAAGAGAGTTTTATTGTAGGGTTTTCCTAGGAGATTCTAAGAGCTAGGGGAAGGAGAAGGTTAGCAAGCAAGTCCTTCCAAAAAAGAGGCTAAGGTGGGGGTTCTCCACATTTTTGTTTGGTTGTTTGTTTGCTTGCTTGTTTGTTGTTTTGTTGTTTGACTTCTTCTTCTTATCTTCTTGTTTTGTTTTCTTTTGTTTTTGGTGATGGTGTGTTGTAGTTGTTGTGAATGTGGTAATGAATAAAAGAAAGAAGGTAGTAGTAGTAACTACTAAACATATAAAGATCACATCTTTAAAATTGTAAGTTGTTGTTTATGTATGTTGTTGGACAAAAAGAAGGCATAATGCATATGAACTTGAACATACAACCGATTGGGGGTTGTAGGACTTGTAGGACTTGGTATACATAAGCATATGAATACTCTTATACAACCATTTTGGTTGTAGGACCTTTATTGAACTTGGACTAAATAATAATGAGCATATGTTTTATTGTAGTTTTCTTTCTTAAATAAAAAGATCTTTTCTTTATTAATCACTAGTTGTAGAATAAAAAGATCTTTTCTTTATTAATCACTAGTTGTAGAATAAATAAAAAGATCTCTTCTTTTATCACTAGTTGTGGAATAAATAAAAAGGTCTTTTCTTTATAATCACTAGTTGTAGAAAATAAAAAGATCTTCCTTTTTTTTATAATCACTAGTGATAATAAATCTACTAATAAAGACCAGTAGACAACTAAGTAGTAGCATGTTAAAATAAAGTAAGTAGTAGTATGTTGATTAAAATAAGGTAGTTGTATGTTGTGTTCTTGATTAAAATGAAGTAGTAGTAGTAGTAGATAGTTGGGTGTTATGTTCTTAACTAAAATAAAGTAGTAGTAGTGGTAGATAGTTGTGTGTTATGTTTTTGATTAAAATAGAGTAGTAGTAGTAGTAGATAGTTGTAGATGTTTATTTTGTGTTCATAAAGTAAATACCATGCTAAGATTATATTAGATTAATTTAAAGATGCTTAGAATGTTGTAGGATTTCTTCTAAAAATATCCTATCATGTTTAGAATGTTGTAGGATTCTTTCTAAAGTTTCCTATCATGCCTTATGCTTAGGATGTTGTAGGATTCCTTTTAAAAATTTCCTATCATGTGTTCATGCTAGAATGTGGTAGGATGCTTTCTAAAAATTTACCTATCATGTGTTCATACTAGAATGTGGTAGGATGTTTTCTAAAAATTTACCTATCATGTTTTCATGCTAGAATGTTGTAGGATGCTCTCTAAAATTACCTATCATGTTTTAGGAATGTTTCTTCATGCTTAGAATGTTGTAGGATTCTTTCTAAAATTCCTATCATGCTTAGGAGTGATAGACATGTTGTAGGATGCTTTCTAAAATTACCTATCATGTTTTAGGAATGCTATTTCATGTTTAGAATGTTGGAGGATTAATTCAAAAATTGCCTATCATATGTAGGAATGACATACATGTTGTAGGTTTCCTTCTAAGATTACCTATCATGTTTTTATGCTTAGAGTGTTGTAGGATGCTTTCTAAAATTACCTATCATGTTTTAGGAATGCTATTTTATGCTTAGAATGTCGTAGGATTCATTCTAAGAGTTTCCTACCATGTATAGATTAAATTAATTATTCTTAGAATGTTTTAGGATCCATGATAAAATTACTTACCATATTAGAAGTATATATATACATATATACTTAGGAATGTTGAATGTTCATACTAGTAGTTACCCATGCTTAGTAAGACATTCATGTTTAGTGGTTATTCATGCTTAATGAAGATTCATACTTGGATGATAGTAGAAAAGTTGTATACGATGTTAGTTTAATTGTAGGGAAGTCATATGCCATGCTAGATAAATGGTAGAAAAGTTGTATACCATACTAGTTAATTGTAGGTAAGTGGTATACCATGCTAGTTTAAATTGTAAGTAAGTTGTATGCCATGATAGCTTAATTGCAAGTAAGTTGTATGCCATGCTAGTTTAAATTGTAGGTAAGTGGTATACCATGCTAGTTTAAATTGTAAGTAAGTTGTATGCCATGATAGCTTAATTGCAAGTAAGTTGTATGCCATGCTAGTTTAAATTGTTGGTAAGTGGTATACCATGCTAGTTTAAATTGTAAGTAAGTTGTATGCAATGCTAGATTAAATGAATACTCATGTTTACGTGATACCCATGCTTAGATAAGTATTTGTTCATGATATGTTAGTAGATGATTATGCTTAATCATTATTCATGCTAAATAAGTAGGTGTCATGCTAATTATTGATCATGTTAAGTTAATGGTATCCATACTATGATATTCATTCTTAGATTAAAGAAACTACCCATGGTTAGTTGTAGTGATTTTATGTTATGTTCTATACCATGCTAAAGTTCAAATACATGCTTAGAACGTTGTAGGAGTAATGTTAGAATACCTACTATGCCTTGGAATGTTGTATGTTTATATTAGTTATCTATCCATGCTTGGGTTGTGGTGATTAGTCATGATAAGTAGTAAGCTTTCATGCTCAATTTGTAACCTGTGCTTGACTATAGTGGACTTCATGTCTCGGTCGTAGTGATTTTTATGCTTAAGCTCGATGTAAGCACAAGCTTAATCATATTCATACTTAGGAGTATCATGATGAGTGGTTGTGTTATATGATTAGATTGTCATAGGAAGATGCTTGTAATTGTATGTCATACTTAAGGCGCTATAGGTTGAAGTAATAAGGATTGGGAAGATCACTAGTGATAGTTAGTCCGATAAAGGCCGTTATGTCGCCTTCGGATTCTTCCGTAGTAGAATACCGACCATAGAATATTAGTAGACTCTTCTGTTGCTTCTAATAATAGGAGATCAAGTTTGCTAGTATCACGTTTAGTTGCTTTTAAGATTGATTACCTGTATGGTTGTTTGCACCTGGTTGTGCTCGTACGTGGCTCGACTGGCCCGTACGTAGCCGTGGGTCTCATACGTAGCTTACCTGGCTCGTATGTAGGTGGTTGTCTCGTACGCGGCTCGACCGGCCCGTGCGTAGCTGTTGGTCTCATACACGGCTTATTTGGCTGGTATGTACGTGGTTATCTTCTACGAGGCCCGCCTGGCTCGTAGGTAGTTATTGTTTCATACGTAGCTTATTGGCTCGTATGTGGTTGTTACTCGTGTATAGCTTGTTAGCTAGTATACAGTTCGTTGTGCTCATCTAGGGTGATGTTACCACCCTAAGGGCTATCGACCATCAAGACATATGTTTTCTCACCCTAAGGAACTGTGGAGGAGTCACTCCTTGTGTACCATCGAATCTTAACCAGGGTAGGTTGATCGAGGACCGGAGTATAGACGAAATCCAAGTCTAGGGTAGCGGCATGCATGTATATTCGCATAGCCAAAGTCTTGGATCGATGAGCCACGAACTGGATCCGGAGGGATTCTGGTATGTCTAGGTTGAGCAGCCTAGTAGAGTTGTCTTGCAAAGTCTACTTTAAAGGCCTAGCATGTTGTGTTTATAATATTGACATCCCTAGGATTGTTCGAGTCAGGGATATCATTAGGATAGTGACTTACAAGGATCATTTTACTTAAACCCTTTTGTCGGGAGAGAGGAGTCAGTTGTAGGGAGCCTCTTACACTAACTCATCCCTTGAGGCAGATCATAGGAGGTGTATTGGGTTGTACCTTCCCTTCAAAGGGATACGTACGGTGCCGTCTCACAAGTTGAGGACACGGGTTGCGTATCTCACGCTGTTAATTCCTGAGGTGCCGTGGCTAGGGGTGCCACAGGATGCATTGCAGTCCTGCACTGGCGAGACCCCAGAGGGTGCCACAGGGTAGGCTTCGTGCCACCCTGCGCTTGCGAAACCCTATAGTTTGATTTTGGAATGACGCCCGATACATTGGGTTCATCTATTTTGAGTGAGGTCCGGTTAGCCGGGTCGCAGTGGCGAACATAGACACCACTGGCGAAATGCAACAGTGGCACATGACCACATCTGCAACCTCGCGAGTCATGTGTAGGTGTCAGGAACAGGTTGCGTACAATTAGAGTTCATAACGCAGGTTCAAATCCCTATATATGGAGAAACGGCTTGAGATGGGGTCGCATGTAGTATGGGCTGCATGTTGCTTCAGAGACTTGCTGATATTAGAATAAGAAGCATCCTAGTTCTATTTAAATGTTGCATTAGAGTCTAGTCATAGCACTCACGAACACTTAAACTACACCAACACCATTGCTATATTTTGTATATTGTTTGGGAGATTCACTGCTATATGATCAGCCTTTAAGCGTCAGTGAATACTGACGTCCCCACTTCCATAGGTACTGGATCGCCGAAGTACAAAGGCAAAATTCAGGAGGACTCAAGGCAAGGAAAGCAAGGAGTCAGTGTTATGTTTCGTTCCGCTGTAGTATATGTATTGATTATGTATTAGTTGAGAAGTACTCTGATGTAAGATGTTGAAGGTTGTAATACTTAGAAATGTAAAGGTAATATGGTAACGCTATTGTAAAGTATTGCAGTTGTATAATATCCAGACTTGTAATACATTGATGTCGAATAAAAAGTTTTAAATTCTCCTGTTTTTCTGTGTATTGTGACTAATTGAAGAAAAGGTCTTGGCTCGTGTTACGGTTTCCCAGTGCTGGAAATCGGGGCGCTACATAGCCAATGTCATACTGGCTGAGCTCGATCAACCATTTGACGAGTCGACCCGAGCTCTCCGGCTTGTAGAGTACGACCTTCAGGGGTTGGTCCGTTAGTACCTGGACCGAATGAGATTGAAAATATGGACGGAGTTTTTGCGAGGCCATGACCAGGGCGTACGCTACTTTCTCCATCCGAGAGTATCTAGTCTCGGCGTCGAGCAGGACCTTGCTGACATAGTACAGAGGCTTCTGTGATCCCTCTTCCTCCCGAACGAGAACGGTGCTGAGCACCTTCTCCGAGGCTGAAAGGTAGAGCCAGAGTGGCTCTCCTGGTTCGGGCTTGCTGAGGAGGGGAGGGTTTGCGAGTTACTCCTTCAATTGGGCGAAGGCCTCTTGCTGTTGGGTACCCCACTCGAACCCTCCGGTGCACGCAGGGCTTTGAAGAACGGAAGAGACTTCTCTCCAGACTTGGAGAGGAAGCAGCCGATGGCCGCCAGTCTCCCCGTCAGCCGCTGGACCTCTTTGATGTTCCTGGAGGAGTCATGTCTAATATGGCCTGGATCTTCTCGGGGTTCACCTCGATGCCTCGCTGGCTGACAATAAAGCCAAGAAACTTTCCCACGGTGATGTCGAAGGGGCATTTGGCCGGATTGAGTCTCATATTACGGGTTCGAAGTACCCCAAAGGCCTCCTCTAGATCGGCGACGTGATCCTCCCCCCGCTAGCTCTTCACGAGCATGTCGTCCACATATACCTCCATATTGCGCCCGATTTGCTCCTTGAAGACCCGGTTGACGAGTCTCTGTTAGGTGGCACCCGCGTTCCTTAGTCTGAAGGGCATGACCCTGTAACAGTACAACCCCTGGTCTGTAACGAAGGACGTCTTGGCAATGTCAGGAGGGAACATGCGGATCTGGTTGTAGCCTGAAAATGCATCCATGAAGGACAGGTGCTCGTGACCCGATGTGGCATCGATAAGAGCATCGATTCTGGGGAGGGGGAATGGATCCTTCGGGCACGCCGTGTTGAGGTCCGTGAAATCTATATAGATCCTCCAGCTCCCGCTCGCCTTCTTGACCATGACGACGTTCGCCAGCCACTCGGGGTAGTTGACTTCTTGGATGAAGCGTGCGGCCAGGAGCTTGTCGACTTCCGCATTTACCGCCTGTTGTCGCTCCGGAGCGAACTTACGTCGCTTTTGGACAACCGGCTTCGACCTGGGGATCACGCTGAGTTTGTGCATGATGAGATCCTCGAGATACCGGGCATGTCAGAAGGCTTCCAAGCGAAGAGGTCGACATTGCGGCGAATGCAGGTGATGAGGTCGGACTTAAGGTGAGGGGTGAGGGAGCAACTTACTCGAAATTGCTTCGACGGATCCCCTGTCTCGAATGAGACATCTTCCAGCTCATCTGCCGACTCCGGCTCTGGCTGGGTCCTCTGGGGCTGCATCTCGACGGCGTCGAGGGGAAACACGCCGCTCCCGATTGCTGTCATGTAGCATGAGCGAGCAGCTTCCTGGTTCCCCCCGGACTACACCTACTTCGGTCTTGGTGGGGAACTTCATTTTCTGGTGATAGGCCGAGGGGACAGCCTGGATGGAGCAGAGGCCCGGGCGACCGAGTATCGCATTGTAGGCTGCCTTGACGTTTACCACCATAAAGTCCAGGGACTCGGTTCTTCGGTTTGGGGTCGCACCTGCCGTGACATCTAGTGTGACGATCCCTTCAATTGTTACAGGGACGCCCGAGAACCCGTGCAAGGTGTACCCCGCCGGCTTCAGCTTGTCGCGGGAGAGCTTCAGGTTCTCGAAGGATTCGAGAAACAGAATGTTGAACGAGCTCTCGTTGTCCACAAGGATTCGTCGCGTCAAAATTGGCCATGCTAAGGTTGATGACGAGGGCATCGCAATGTGGGAGCCGCACCCCCTCTAGGTCTTCCCCCGAGAAGGAGACAGTGAGTTACTGGATCTGAGGGGGGAGAGGACCTTGGACGGCGTTCACATCCCGGATGAACGCCTTGCGGGAAGTGTTCGACTCCCCTCCCATGGGCCCCCCGTGGACGCAGTGTAATATGGCTTGGCCCTCGGGCTCATCAAGCTCCTGCTCTCGCTCAAGGAGCTGCAAGAGAGCTCGAGGAGGAGGCGGAGTCCTCCTGTTCCTCGTGTCCCGTTTGCCCCCGAGCTTCCTCTCGCTTTTACTCTCAGAGGTACCCTCGCTGAATAAGGGCCTCGATCTCGTCTTTCAGGGCCCGGCAGTGATCCGTGTCGTGCCCGTTGTCCCGGTGGAAGCGGCAGTAGAACCGCTGATCCCTTTTCTTACTGGTGTTGTTGGACGGACGAGGGGGATACTGGACGAGGTCCCTGTCCTCGATCGCCAAGAGGATGGAGGACACATTCTGGGTTAGCGGGGTATACCTTTCGAAGCGAGGGACCGGCGGGACCTTCTTCATGACGCCCGCGTCCCTTGGAGCCTTTTTTGATGGCTCAACTACTTCGGCCTTCCGCTTTCCTTTTCCTGGTACCTCCCTGGACTCTTCTGGGTTTAGAGCCTCCTCCGCCCTGATGTATTTCTCAACCCTGTTGAGGAGGTCGGGAAAATCGATGGGGGGCTTCTTCGCCAGAGAGGCTTTCAGCTGTCCATGACGGACGTTGTGCCGAAATGCCGCGGAAGCGACGCCAGGATCGAGAGAAGAGACCGACCTTGCCTCTGCTGTGAACCTCCGGACGAACACCCTGAGCGATTCCCCCTCCTTCTACCTGAGTCAAAGAAAAGAAGCACTTGTCCTCTCGGCCTTCCGGCTGGTGACAAAGTGGGCGAGGAAATTGCCCTCCAGCTGGTCGAAGGAGTAAATGGAGCCGAGGGTCAGCTTGGAGAACCGTTCACGAGCCGGACCCCGGAGGGTGGCAGGGAAGGCTCAGCATAGCAGGGTTCCGAAGCGCTGTGAATCATCATGAGGGTTTTGAAACCCTCCATGTGATCAGCAGGATCTCCCTCGCCGTCATAGGTCTCGAACTGAGGTGGTCGGAAATTTCGAGGTATTTCTGCTTGGAGGATGAGGGCGGAGAAAGGAGGTCGGACAGGTTTGTACCCCTGAGCCTCTCCGGGACCGCCATCGCCTATATGGTCAAGGCGATCCTCCATTTCTTGGAGGCGCCTTAGGAGATCGCCTTCGTAGCCTGGGACCTGGCAGGGCCAAGTTCTGCCGAGGCGTGGAGGTAGCAGCCTTTTTTGCTTTGGGGGCCATAAGAGTTCAGGCTGTTGAGGTACCTTGACGGTCGGGCTCGGGTCGGCTCCTGAAGTAACGTTTCCCACAGACGGCGCCAACCTGATGCGGTTTGTTTCTGGGAGACGTGTGGATGCACCAGGTGTGAGTTCTTACTCGAATTGTATTTGAAGGAGGAAGTTACTGATCAGACGACCCTCGGCTGGCCGAGCGGTACCCGTGACAGGCTGGGGTGAGGCGAGGCTGGAGGCTTGGCTCGAATTCGAGGTCTGGTGTACCTGCAGACGGTCTAGGAACACCGGGGTTGGTCCCGGTGGCAGACCCTCCGACGATCTAGTCAGTCACTTAAGAGAGAGCAATAGTAACTAGGGTTTTATGGAAGAAAGATTGATTACCTGCAGACAGGGGGGAGGTTCTGGTATTTATAGGGGATGCCAATCGGGTCCAGACCCGTTTGGGGCTGGGCCGGACCCAGTTACCCGAGTGGATGAAGCGGTGGAAAGCCAGGCGGTATAGGGCTGACGTGGCAGATGCCGGAGTGGTTTCCGGGCTGACGTGGCAGAGCTCCGGGCGGTTTTCCGGTGCTGATGTGGCAGATCTGAAGGATCAGAAAGAGCGTGTATCCTGAGGGGATCCAGTGGCCCAGGATGAGCCACATTTATTCCTGACCCATATCATTTACCTTTAGATGGATATTTGCTCTGTAGCGCCCCGATTTCCATATACTAGGAAACCATGACACATGCCAAGATCTTTCCTTCAATTAGTCACGATACACAAAATTGCTGGAAATTTAAAACTTTTTATTCAACACAGAGTTACCACGCAGTAATTACAAATATCACTTTGTAACACCAACTGTAGCGCCTGCCCTTTTTCCTTTTTGACTCCAAACTCAATTCTTCCAATTTCTATATCATTTTAAACATAAACTAAAATGGTTATGTTTCAAAGAAAAATTGGGCAGAGTCTCCCCTGTAATTTCTGCCCCAAAACAGAAAAAGCTTACGGAATTTTGCTCTAAATTCCGTAGCTTACATCACAGGCAATAATATTACGGGCTCCCCAGGCCAAAATGAGCATCATCACACATGCAATATATATATATGCTCTGGGGGCCAAACTCATAACGGTATAACAATTATCAATTAAAAACCATAAATCATTTTGAAAACGTAGTAAGTTTTTAGAAAATAACCTGTAAAAACCTACCACGACGCCTGGCACTCCACAACGAAATGGTTACGGATCAAAACCATATCCTGCCGCCTCACCCTATACTCTTCATCATCATCTACATACTTATACATCAAAAATACAATTTAAAGTATAAATCTTTACTATTTACAATTAAATCATAACAACAATAGTAAGGTGAAGCTCCACTCCACCGGAAACCTGTACCTACACCTCACCTCTGCACTGCTGAGGACCTGTAACAGTAGGGACCTAGGGTAGTCCATGGACTCCCTAACCCCCAAATACTAAGGGGTTAGCCATTTCTGGTGTGAGTATAATTTATTAAAATAAGAAAATAAATTAAACTTTACAAGTAAAAACATAACGAACTCATAATATCAAGATCAACAAATCTTACTTGACATCTGAACATGTAACCTCATAAATGGGAATTCACATCCAATACTCTCTGAGTCATCACCTGTATGTATATCCATACCCACTCATAATCATACTTATCTTAGTAATCATTTGAATAACCCCTCTCATAATACAATATTGATCCTATTGCCTTATATCACATATCACATCATGGGCATATGCATTCATTTGCATGCTACCACATTCATTCATGTCCAATCTAACGTCTCATTGCACATTACCATTTATAGGCATTCCATCACAATAGACTCCGCATCGCCAACATGGTTTGGCAATAACATATCACACTCGCAATTCAACTTGAATGGAAAAGGCACGTGTACATATAATTTATGTGCCAGTGTATGTTATGACTTAACTCTAATGTGATATTTAACTAGAACTAGGATGCTTCCTATTCTAATGCCATGTCAACTAAACCAGGATGCTCATATTCTAATGCCAGCAAGTCTCCGAAAGCAACATGCAGCCCATACTACATGCGACTCCATCTCAAGCCGTTTCTCCATATATAGGGATTTGAACCCGTGTTATGAACTTCTAATTGTACACAACCTGTTCCTGACAATACTCCATGACTCTGTGAGGTTGCAGAAGGGGTCAAGTCCCCCTACGCTGTCTGCTTATGGTGTCTCCGTTTTCCACTACTACCCAGCACGCCGGACCTCACTCGATCCCAGTATATCGGACATCGTTCCAAAATCAAACCATAGGGTTTCGCAAACGCAGGGTAGCGTGAAGCCTACCCTGTGGCACCCTCTGGGGTATCGCAAGCGCAGGACTGCCCAAATGCATCCTGTGGCACCCCAGCCACGGTATTTCAGGAATTAACAAAGCGAGATACGCAACCCGTGTCCTCAACCTGTGAAACGGCACCGTACGTATCCCTTTAACGGGAAGGTACAACCCAATAACACCACCTAAGATCGGCCCTAAAGAAAGGCTTGGTCGTTACCATCACGTTTGACCTTGTAGACTCATTTGTTGCCGATGGTCGTTCTTCCTTATGGAAGTGTAACAAGATCCCACGTCCTGTTCTTGAGAAGAGCTTCAGTTTTTTGGTGCATTGTTGTCATCCACAGGGATACATCCGAGCCATTGACTGCCTTCTGAAAAGATGATGGCTCTCCATCCTCTGTTAAAAGATAGTATGCAACATTGCTCTCTGTAACATACTTCGAGTACCAAGCTTGCAGTCTTTTCTCACGAGTTAATCGACGAACTTCTGGAGCCTCGAACTCGAATTGTCCTTGTACCTCATGCTCTGGTGCTGCTTCAGAAGAAAATGTATCTTAATCTGGCCTATCTTCCACATGAACTGTAAGAGTCTTTGGATTCTCCTTTGAGGTGCTATCGTAACCATTCTCTTGCAGTTTATCTTCCAAAAATTAAACATCTTTGCTGATGAAAACCTTGTGGACAGTGGGATCCCATGAGCTGTTAGATATTATATTAGATTAGTCTCATATCTGAATATGTATTAGTTTAGTTTTTGCTTCTCTCCTATATATATGAGACATTGTACTCAGTTATAAGCAATCCAATAAAATATTATTTTCTATCTCTGAAACTAACATGCTATCAAAGCCATGTTTCCCAAAATTCTAATCTCGAATCTCTCTTCTAATCCCTCTCCCTAACCCAAATTACATAATATCCTCCCTATTCCAACAACAACAGGTACGACAACATCAACAGCGGCAACTTCAATAGCAAGTGCAGTAACATCAACAACAAATTCTCAACAACAACAACTTCAACAGAAGTGCAGCAACATCAACAGAAAATCCATCTCCATTTACAATAACAATTAACCCATCAAATCCCGAGCCAAAACTCCCCATCTCCCGAGCCCAACTTCCGAACTCCCTGTCGCCACCAACTCTTGCAACCCCCGTGAACCTCCCAGTATCGTCAACCTCTCACTCCCGGTGCCATCCAAAATCCAAAACCCTAATCTACCTCCCCTCAAATCCCTAAAACAGATTCCTTAATCTAAACCCAAACCAGAAATCCAAACTCGACCGGCTTTCTAAACACAAAACCCTCATATTCTAATACCTTATTACCCTAAACCCGAAACCCGACCCAAATACCCTACATTTTATACCGAAAAACTTACCCAACCCGTTTATGTTTCCAAACTATAAAAATAAATATAAAATAATAAAATAATAAAATAATAAATAATTAAAACAACTTTACAAACCATCCAACCACTCCTAAACCCTCAAATCCAAACCAACAAAAAGAACTCAAACCCAGTTCAAACTCGAAATTCCTAACCATAATTCTACTTCTCTTTACTCTCTCTCTCCGTCCGTTGTAGCTGGCACCGCCACCACCGTTATTCGTCTTAAAAAGCAAAAAATAAACAAATAATGTAAGTATTAGTACTTCTTCAATATAATCCCAGTTTCACGAGTATCTTCTCGTCTCCACTGACTTACTTGTTACTGCATCTTCTTCTTCACTCATCTATGATCCCTGCGTCGACACTAACAGCGTCTTCCATATCCTTACCCCACTGCTTCTTCCGACACCAGCGATAGTAGCAACATCCCGATCCCTATCCTGATCCCGACAATAGCAACATCGCTGTCCCCATCCCTGCCACATCACCAGTCTCATTCCACCTCGTCATGCATCTTCCATTATTCTGTCACGACCGTTACTCCAGCTTTTCCATCTCCTCAGCATCACCTCACTCAGCTGGAACTCTAGCTCTTGGGTCAATCTGCTAATGATGGCCCCTCTGCCCCTGCATTCTTTGTTATTCCCGGTATGATTTTTTCATGGATTTTAGATTCTGGTGCATCACATATCTTACTAGTAATTATACATTGCTTACCACCAGCTCTGCACTTCCCTCTCACTCTCCATCCCTTCACACAGCCAAGGACTCATAACTTCTCATTACACACTCAGGATCTATTAGCTCTCCCACTCTCACATTGCCTTATGATCTTTATGCTCCCCATTTATCCATGGGCTTTATTTTCATTAGTGCACTGTGCGGTAGTGGTCTTGTCGTTGCATTTGATTTTTTAGGTTGTTCTATTATAGATTCACACACTGGACATGAGTTTCGGCATGCTAGTCGACAGGGTCATCTATATTATCTAGATTTTCTACATGCACATAGATCTCATCCTAGTTTTGCTGGTGTTATTTCCGTTTATGCTGATCTATGGTACAAACGTTTAGGTCATGTTAGTGAGTTTCGTCTCAAGACTTTAGCTCGTAGTGATGCCCATCTTTCTTTTATACGTTTGTCTATTTGTCAGGATTGTCAGTTGGCTAAACACATAGCACTTCCTTTTAATAACAAAAGCACTTGTCAAACCACTCGTCATTTTCAACTTGTTCATTCTGACATATAGGAACCCTCTCTTGTACCTTCTAGCAATATTATGTTACCTTCATAGATCACTTCACTCGACATACATCGGATTTGCTTATATGCCAACAATCTGAGATTCCTAACGTTTACAGTTCTTTGCGACCATGATTCACACTCAGTTCGGCATGCGCATTAAGATTTTTCGATCAGATGATGCTCGTGAGTACACTTTTACTGCTATAAGATTAATCCTTCAGTCTCACGACACACTTTTTCAGCAGTCATGCTCTCACACATATAAGCAGAATACTGTAGTTGAACGCAAGCATCGTCACATTCTTGGTACGACTCATGCTCTTTTACTCCCATCTTTTGTTCCTCTTCCTTTAGAGGCAAAGGCTGCCATGACTTTTGTCAGCCTTATTAACATCACTCCATCGTCTACCTTATATGGTACGACACCTTATGAGGGTCTTCATCACTCAACATCGGACTACAGTATGCTCTGCACTTTTGGGTGCACCTGTTACATCCTTCTCTCTCCCACTGAGCGCATGAAGCTGACCGCCCGCACTACAAGTGCGTTCACCCAGGTATCAGTTCCGAGAACAAAGGATATCATTGTTTTGATTCCTTAGCACGTCGTGTCCATATTTTCCGATATGTCTTCTTTGTGGAAGACTCCTTACTACCTGTCATCTCCTGAGTATACTAGCTTTCTCGAAGCCCTGGTTCCTTCGACTACCTCCTTGAACACATCTTCACGCATTCCCTTCGACCCCACTCATTTAGCTCTTTTCCCATTTTACATAGACATTATGACACCTGCCCCTCCTATAGAGGCCACTCCCATACCACCTGCATCACCGCAATCACATGCACCCACATCACCTGCATCCGCACTACCACATGAACCCACCCCACCGACCTCACCTTTACACCCTACACATCCACCATCGGTCCATCAATCTATACGTACCACTTAAGACATCCCACCAGCATGTTATACACCTGATGCCAATGGTCCCTCTGACCAGTTTGGTTTTGCAACCATTGTCTCTTACTCACCATAGTTTCATGCATATCTAACTGCTATACACTCCACACGTGAGCCCAGAACCTATTAGGAAGCGATTCAATATCTCGAGTGGTGGTGTCCCGACCTGCTTCCCAAAAAAATACGGAATACAGTACGCGACTAAGCCCAGCAGATAGTTTTCAGCATCCACAAGCTGTACGGACCTGCTTGACTCATCATAACAGTAAATATAACAGTATACTCCAACCAGGCATGCAAAAACAATCATAAATCAACAGTTTTTATTCCATCAAATATAAATGTTCCAACAAATACTAGATCCGAAATAAAACAATAATCTTTGGACAATAAGCCCAAATACAAGTCTTAATACAATTCATGAAATAAAATAGTTCATCAAAATATTTAAGCAATTATTCTAATTGCGCAGCTCAAAACTTTTGCTCACCAACTCTAGTATGCAATTGATCAGCAAAACCTGCTCATATGACAATTACAAGGAAAATAGGGAAAACAGAAAAATATATCGCCCGTTAGATGCAAGTCTGGGCCGCAAGCAATACAAGTAGGAAAATAAAGGGAAAAGCTAAACTAAACAGGTAATACTAACATGGAAAGGGTAGCAAATATAACAGTCTACAGATGACAGTAAGCAGTGTACTGATAATAGGAGAAGTATAACAATAACAGTAAGGATCAACAATAACAGTGTGTCAATAGTAGCAGTAACCAATAGTAACAGTTAAGATCCACAGTAACCGTAACAGGATACGACAGTGTAAACAGTTATTCTTATGTCTAATGTTCATTATTAGCTAGGTAGCACTTCATGCGTCCAAGTTTTTACCACATGGTTGCTACATCAAACAGTTTCGCTTTAAAATTTTGTTGTGGAACTTCTATAGGGCAATATATTTAGACAAATAGTTTCTGTAACAGTAATAATAACAAACAATGTCATGGATCATATCCTTATGCATCCAGAGATAAACAGTAGGTATCACAGTAAACAGTGAGGAAACGAGTCCCTTCTGAATATGTATTTCTATACTGGCCACTACTCGATCTTTTCCCTTAAAAATCCCGACTTGATTTCTTCTATTATCATTAAACATGTGTGAACAAATACAAACTGGCTAAAGAAATAGAAAGAATAGGAAATAAGTCTAAGATGAAATAGGAATACATACGGTTGATAAAATAACTCATAATAGTCAAAACAACAAAACTTTCAGTTCTGGACGGCAAGACACTACTGTACCAAATCTGAGATTCCCGTTGCTACATAATAGCAAATCCAGATCCGTTAGAAAATCTAGAAACTGGACTCTCTGCCGATTCCAGCATATATATATAAGTCACATATCAGCCATAAAAACAGGGTCGAAAACAATATTTAATACAAAAGTTATGTTCAGCTAGAAAATGCAAAATCTTGTTTATAGGCATGAAAAGAGTTTAAAATCATCATAATTAAATCTGAAAAAAATATGGAAGATTCCTTAACATATCTAGTCTCAAAATATAATATAACATGAATTTTTATTACAGATAGTATAGTCATCAAAATTGGAAAAATAGAGCAATGCAACCAAATCTTGATTCTGAAAGTTCAGACACCGCAGTACCAAAACAGAGATAATTCATAAAATATAATTTGAAATCCAAATCCTTCAAAGGGTGATAAAATTTAAAAACTAGGTTACAGTTCTTATGCACAAATTCTTCATAAAAAAAAATAGAATTAGGTTGAAAACATACTTCTATACTGAACAGCATGCAGTTTGAAATATTTCCATTGGTTTCAAAAGCATAAAATGAGATACAAAGGTCATTAATTAATTCCACAAAAATTAGAAATTTTTCCAGTCATATCTAAACATACTTAGAAAAATATAGAGTTCAAATTTTATTTTTAATATCAGTTTTAAAATAAAATTCCATACACAATACATATAGTTCAGAATCTGGAAAATACGATATGTCTGCAGTAAAACAGCAATAACTCGGAATTCGAATTAGTCGAAAGTTCTGAAAACTAGAAATCAGAGGCTACAAATCATGTTCACAAACATATTTATTTAACTGATGTTAACAGGGTCGAAATTACTGTACAAAATAGGGCAGCAGCAAAACAAAAGTTCTTTTCTGCATTTTATCAAACAACTTAACTACAAACGGTCCAGTCTAGATGTCATACATAGCATGGTATATGTGGGTTACTCAAATCAGCATGGCATGTGAATCAAATAGTCCATAATAAGATAATACATCCAACAATCATCTATACAAAGTCATCTACAACATACGGTGTGCCACAAACAACAATCAGTCAAGATGTCCACTAATCTAATTGGTTTCATGCAACGGGTGTCAATTGTTATAACTACTAATTATCAAGAGATGATATCAACGGTTAACCTAACAAATATGATAATCATTAGAGTACAAATATTTTCATACTAGATTAATTACGGTATTAACTTGTATGAAAAAAGGAACACATACAAGCTACTTGCCTATGATGAAGACGACGGAAACGAAGAACAGAATAACGGGAATGTATCCCGAACAATGAACACACGAATGAGAGACGAGAGATGAGAATCCAATCCAACCCAAATGTAATTCCCTGATTTTTCAAATATATGAAAGATTATTTATTTTTACATATGGTATGCATGTGTAGTATGTTGACTATTATTTCTCAACATGATGAATAAAGAGTATTGTTTTCTATAAAGCATTTTCCTAAAGCCCAATGTTAGTTTGC
Organism: Hemerocallis citrina; assembly: GCA_017893485.1. Lineage (NCBI taxonomy): Eukaryota > Viridiplantae > Streptophyta > Magnoliopsida > Asparagales > Asphodelaceae > Hemerocallis > Hemerocallis citrina. The sequence continues at coordinate 117,818,222 of CM030364.1, forward strand.
TTATTTTTCTTTTAAAATATTTATTTTGGCCCAAATTAATTTAAGCCCATGGTTTAATTCTTTTATTTTTGCAACTTGTTTTGTGTAACACCCTCTTTTTTTATAAGACTTGTTATGAGTGTACAAGTTTCATTAGTGTGGCTTGTGCTTACACGTGCACTCCATGTACACGTGCATAAGCACACACTTCTTGGCCGGATTGTGGAGAAGTGGGATCAAGTCATGGGTAGTTTTGTAGAGTGGGGGTAGTTATTTCAACCCCCTAGTCCATCCTAGCCCTTGATCCTACAACTTCCTAGTGCATCCTAGCCCTCCATCTCACTCTAATTGGTGTATAAATACCCCCTCCATTCATTATTTCTTTTACACTAAAATCCTATTGCAAGAGAGTATATTGTGAGAGAGTTGTGTGTGCTTTTTCTGTGGAGGACGAGTAGCACTTCTGGAGTTTCGGTGTGAAGCAAGGAGCAAGAAGGCATCCATTGCATTAAGGAGTTTCCTGGATTTCGATTACTTTCGTCAACAAGGTGTGTTCAATTTTCTTTATTTCTAACTAGGAAATGTATGGAATTGAATAATGATGCATGAAAAATGATTAATAAGAGTACACATTTAATTGGAAAATGAACTATTGATTGATTCATGTATGGATGAGAATTTCATGTGACTCTATTGGTAAATGACATTGTAGAAAGAATTGAAAATGGTCTGTGCAGTCGACTGTCCAAGGGACAAGTCGAATGGTGCGAGGCCAATGTTTTTCATGATTCTAAGTTAGAATCCTTATTAAGACTAAAGGTTTATTGTGTATATGTATGCAACTAAAGTGATAGATCGATTGCTAGATCAATGTCCTCCATGTGATACACAACCTAGAAAATATGAATGATTGATTATTGGGAAACTGGAAATGACATATACAGTCGACTGGGAATGTTAACAGGCGACTGGTCTATTGAAATAGAATATGAATAATTCAGAATTCTATAAACGATGTATTTTAATATGATGTCTAGTATGTTAAATTGAGATTAGCATTTACCTCTGAAAGTAAATGACGAGTAAATGAAAGTGCATGCTTAGTAATTTCTTGAGAAGAGAAACATTAGCTATGTGATATTTACGCTAAATCGAAATGATGTTATGATGAGAATTACATGCTATGTTGACACGAATTTAATGTGATATGGGTAATGAAGAACAGAAGGAAAGATAATTCCTCAAAGTGAAATTTAACCTGTTCAGTCGACCGAATGCTTGAAGCAGTCGACTGTACCGAACATGATAAGTGTATAATTGAACTACACTGTATAAACGATTGATTTGCGGAACAGTCGACTGTTAACTGTATGATATTTTAATGTGGAAACTGCGGAACAGCCGACTGGCCAAGTGCAGCAGTCGACTCTTACGAGTATTATTAATGAACTGTATTTGACTGGATAAGTCAACTGGTGGAGTTCCAAGTCGACTGTCCAGAGTGCTTTTTGGTATATCCAAAATCGTATGATTTGTTTGTGGTAAAGATTGTGAATCTGGATATTGGTAAACTCTATTGTTCTTGCATGAATGTACATGAAGCAAATCATTTATTGTGAATTATGAAAATTAAATGGATATGAAAGCTATAACATGAAAAAGAAAATCTTTGAGATCATGAAGTGAACTCATGAGTTGGAAATGTTCAGATTTTAGAAATTGTGAATTTGAATTGAAATGAAAGAGTAGCTAAGTCTCCCCCGGCAATTGAAAGAAATGAAATGAGAATTCGAAATGAAAGACCAAGGTTGGTCATGCGAATAAATGAATAAGTCCGGTTGAGTGGAGATGCTAACTCTAGAGCTTTGATTTTTATTCATGATTCTAATAAAAACTAAGGATTTAGCACATAGTGGAGATGTGATGAAAGTAGGAGAAAAACATGAGTGAGAGCCATTGGGCAGCGGCGAGAGCGTATCCCAGGAATTCCCATGATGAGTCTGGGTGAGGATGCGGCTCCAGAGTACCGTCCCGGTGGTGACGCTCGTGGGATGTTCGAAGACTACGGGTGGTGTCATGTTTATGGTGAGAGCTGAATTACCACAGGATGTCTGCATGATGAGTCATGTAAGCGATGGGATTCCCACCAGAGTGCCTAGGCATGAGTTCGTAGATCAGAAGACATCTAGGATACTTACCATAGTTATAGTAGTAGAGTAAATCATAACGAGGGATTGAACCCTATAAAGTTGAATGACGATTAAGGGCTTGCCCTCGGACCTATTGTAATATCCCGGACGGATATTAACTCATATAAATTACTATTTTATTATTATTTTTTTATTATTTCATTTTAATTCCAAAATCAGATTATTTTGGTGATTTTCGCCGGTTTGCCCACAAACAGTGTCTACGCGCATCTATCGGTCGGTGTGCATCCGAAGCGCATCAAATTGATAGCGCGATCCTCCGAATTAATAATAAAATTTATCTTACTATTATCTTCTAAATTAAACTATTTTTATGGGAATTTTATGAGAAATTTTAGTATACACATACATATACACATACACACAATTGTATAGTACTTGGTACATTATACAATGTATGTAGTATGTACTTTTAGACAATATACTCATACTTGTCATGACAACTTAGTAAGATAGTTAGGATTTGATTAGAAGGTTTAAAAGAAGGTTTGTATGCATAAGAAAAACTAAAGCCCTTCTAGAAACCTTATCTCTCCACCTCACCACCCTACACCATACCCCTCCCCTCCTAGGGCATGGCCGGCCACCCCCCTCCTTGGGGTTTTTGTGCAAATATGAGTGCACATTTGCACTTACCACCTCCTATTCCCTCCTATAAATACCCCCTCATCCTCCTTCTCTCATTTTAGAAAACAAAACGAAAGAAAGAAAGGAAAGGAAAAGAAAGAGAGGTAGTCTCATACTAACAAAAGAGAGTTTTTATTGTAGGGTTTCCTAGGAGATTCTAAAAGCTAGGGGAAGGAGAAGGTTAGCAAGCAAGTCCTTCCAAAAAAAGGCTAAGGTGGGGGTTCTCCATTTGATTCTTTGGTTGTTTGTTTGTTTGTTTGTTTGTTTGTTTTGTTGTTTGACTTCTCCTTCTACCTTCTTGTTTTGTTTTGTCTTTTGGGTTTGTTCTTGTGAATGGGTGTGTGAATGTTGTGATAAATAAAAGAAAGAAAGTAGTAGTAGTAACTACTAAAAACATATAAAGATCACATCTTTAACATTGTAGTTGTTGTTTATGTATGATTGTTGGACTAAAAAGACATATTGCATATGACTTGAACATACAACCGATTGGGGGTTGTAGGACTTGTAGGACTTGGTATATATGGGCATATGAACATTTTTACAACCATTGTTGGTTGTAGGACTTTTATGGAACTTGGACTAATAATAATAAGCATATGTTTTGTTGTAATTTTCTTTATTGAATAAAAAGATCTTTTCTTTTTATTAAACACTAGTTGTAGAAATAATAAAAAGATCTTTTCTTTTATTAATCACTAGTTGTAGATTAAAAAGATCTTTTCTTTTTATTAATCACTAGTTGTAGAAATAAATGAAAAAGATCTTTTTCTTTCATATTTACTAGTTGTAGAGTAAAATAAAATAAAAAATGATCTTTTCTTTTATCACTAGTAATAATAAAGACTAGTAAGCAACTAAGTAGTAGCATGTTAAAATAAAGTAGTATGTTGATTAAATAAGGTAGTAGTAGTATGGTTGATTAAATAAAGTAGTAGTGGTATGTTGATTAAATGAAGAAGTAGTAGTAGTAAGTTGTATGTTGTGTTCTTGATAAGAATGAAGTAGTAGTAGTAGTAGATGGTTGTGTGTATGTTTTGATTAAAATAGGAGTAGTAGTAGTAGTAGAATGTTGTAGGATATTTTCTAAAAATATCCCTTCATGTTTTATGCTTAGATAGTTGTAGGATATCTTCTAAAAATATTCCTTCATGTTTTTATGCTTAGATAGTTGTAGGATGTTTTCTAAAGATATCCTATCATGCTTTTATACTTGAAATGTTGTAGGATGATTTCTAAAAATATCCTACCATGCTTTATGTTTAGAATGTTGTAGGATTATTTCTAAAAATATCCTATCATGCTTTATGTTTAGAATGATGTAGGATTATTTCTAAAAATATCCTATCATGCTTTATGTTTAGAATGATGTAGGATTATTTCTAAAAATATCCTATCCTGCTTTATGTTTAGAATGATGTAGGATTATTTCTTAAAATATCCTATCATGCTTAATGTTTAGAATGATGTCGGATTATTTCTAAAAATATCCTATCATGCTTTATATTTAGAATGATGTAGGATTATTTCTAAAAGTATCCTATCATGCTTTATGTTTATAATGTTGTAGGATTACTTCTAAAAAATATCCTACCATGTTTTCATGCTTAGTTAGTTGTAGGATGTCTTCTAAAAATATCCTACCATGTTTTCATGCTTAATTAGTTGTAGGATGCCTTCTAAAAACATCCTATCATGTTTTCATGCTTAGTTAGTTGTAGGATGCTTCCTAAAATTACCTATCATGTGTAGAAACAATATACATGTTGTAGGATCTATGATAAAATTACTTACCATGATTAGGGTTGATATGTACCATGCTAAGGTCGGATTAGATTAATTTATTCATGCTTAATATGTTGTAGGATTCAATCTAAAAGTTTCCTACCATGTTTAGATCAACTCATTTATGCTTAGAATGTTGTAGGATTCAATCTAAGAGTTTCCTACCATGTTTGGATTAATTTTATTATGCTTAGGATGTTGTAGGATCAATGATAAAATTACTTACCATGTTAGTTTAATTGTAGGTAAGTGATATACCATGCTAGTTTAATTGTAGGTAAGAGATATACCATGCTAATTTAATTGTAGGTAAGAGATATACCATGCTAGTTTTAATTGTAGGCAAGATCTATGCCATGCTAGCTTAATTACAAGTAAGTTGTATGCCATGCTAGCTTAATGGTAATTAAGTTGTATGTCAGGCTAGTTTAGATGAATACTCATGTTTACATGATACCCATGCTTAGATAAGTAATTGTCCATGCTATGTTAGTAGATGATCATGCTTAATCATTATTCATGCTAAGTAAGTAGGTATCATGCTAATTATTGATCATGTTAAGTTAATGATAGCCATACTATGATATTCATGCTTAGAATAAAGAAACTACCCATGGCTAGTTGTAGTGATGTTATGTTGTGTCCTATACCATGCTAACGTTCCAATACATGCTTAGAATGTTGTAGGGTTAGTGTTAGAATACCTACTATGCCTTGGAATGTTGCTTGTTCATACTAGTTTGAGTTGTGGTATTAGTCATGATAAGTAGTAAGCTTTCATGCTCAAATTATAACCTATGCTTGACTATAGTGGATTTCATGTCTAGGTCATAGTGGTTTTTCATGCTTAAGCTCGATGTAAGCACAAGCTTGATCATATAAATACTTAGGAGTATCATGGTGAGTGGTTGTGTTATATGATTAGATTGTCGTGGGAAGATGCTTGCGATTGCCATGCTTAAGGCGCTGTAGGTTGAAGTAATAAGGATTGGGAAGACCACTAGTAATAGTTAGTTGATAAAGGCCGTTTTGTCACCTTCGGTTCTTCCTTAGTAGAATACCGACCATAGAATATTAGTAGACTCTTCTGTTGCTTCTAATAATAGATGACCAAGTTTGCTAGTAGCACGTTTGGTTGTTTTTAAGATTGATTACATGTATGGTTGTTTGCATATGGTTGTGCTCGTACGTGGCTCGACTGGCCCGTATGTAGCTGTGGGTCTCATACGCAGCTTAGTTGGCTCGTATGTAGGTTGTTGACTCGTACGCGGCCCGATCGGCCCATGCGTAGCTGTTGGTCTCATACGCGGCTTATTTGGCTGGTATGTACGTGGTTATCTCCTACGGGGCCCGTCTGGCTCGTAGGTAGTTATTGTTTCATACGTAGCTTATTGGCTCGTATGTGGTTGTTACTCGTGTATAGCGTGTTAGCTAGTACACGGTTCGTTGTGCTCGTCTAGGGGGATATTATCACCCTAAGGGCTATCGACCATCAAGACATATGTTTTCCCACCCTAAGGAACTGTGGAGGAGTCACTCCTTGTGTACCGTCGAATCTTAACCAGGATAGGTTAATCGAGGACCGGAGTATAGACGAAATCCAAGTCTAGGGTAGCCGCATGCGTGTATATTCGCACGGCCAAAGTCTTGGATCGATGAGCCACGAACCGGATCCTGAGGGATCTGGTAAGTCTAGGTTGAGCAACCTAGTAGAGGTGTCTTGGGAAGCCTAATTTAAGGCCTAGCATGTTGTGTTTATAATATTGTCATCCCTAGGATTGTTCGAGTCAGGGACATCATTAGGGTAGTGACTTACAAGGATCATTTTAACCCTTTGCCGGGAGAGAGGAGTCAGTTGTAGGGGGCCCCTTACACTAACTCGTCTCTTGAGGCAGATCATAGGTAGTGTATTGGGTTGTACCTTCCCGTCAAAGGGATACGCACGATGCCGCCTCACAAGTTGAGGACACGGGTTGCGTATCTCGCTCTGTTAATTCCTGAGGTGCCGCGGCTAGGGGTGTCACAGGATGCATTGTGCAGTCCTGCACTTGCGATACCCCAGAGGGTGCCACAGGGTAGGCTTCGCACTACCCTGCGCTTGCGAAACCCTATAGTTTGATTTTGGAATGACGCCCGATACGTTGGGTTCGTCTATTTGGAGAGAGGTCCGGTTAGCCGGGTCGCAGTGGCGAACATAGACACCACTGGCGAAATGCAATAGTGGGACTTGACCACATCTGCAACCTCATTAGCCACGTGTGGGTTTCAGGAACAGGTTGAGTACAATTAGACGTTCATAACGCGGGTTCCAATCCCTATACATGGAGAACCAACTTGAGATGGGGTCGCATGTAGTATGGGCTGCATGTTACTTCGGAGACTTGCTGACATTAGAATAGGAAGCGTCCTAGTTCTATTTAAATATTGCATTAGAGTCTAGTCATAGCAGTCACAAACACTTAAACTACACCAACTCCATTGCTATATTTTGTATATTGTTTGGGAGATTCGCTGCTATATGATCAGCCTTTAAGCGTCAGTGAATACTGACGTCCCCACTTCCATAGGTACTGGATTGCCGAAGTACAAAGGCGAGATTCAGGAGGACTCAAGGCAAGGAAAGCAAGGAGTCAGTGTTATGTTTAGTTCCGCTGCAGTATATGTATTGATTATGCATTAGTTGAGAAGTACTCTGATGTAAGATGTTGAAGGTTGTAATACTTAGAAATGTAAAGGTAATATTGTAACTCTATTGTAAGGTATTACAGTTGTACAATATTCAGACTTGTAACACATTGTGTATTGAATAAAAAGTTTTAAATTCTCCTGTTTTTCTGTGTATTGTGACTAATTGAAGAAAAGGTCTTGGCTCGTGTCACGATTTCCCAGTGTTGGAAATCGGGGCGCTACAGAGTGGTATTAGAGCTAACTTCAATTTACAGTCCAACACAGTAGGAAAATTAAAACTTAGATGCCTTTAGGAGATTGGGTTTTAGCTAGCTGTAGACAATTATAACTCATATTGTTGTTCTTTCAACTTATGTTTTATAATATTTCTATCTCGATGCTAATTTCTGTATCCACTCCTTGCAGGATGACGGACAGAGCGATTCCCACGGGGAGTGGGTGGGATCAGGGAGATGTGATCGAGATAGACTCGGACACCGAGCCTATCCTGGAGGAGACTCAGCCACCCATGGAGGCCGGGTTGGCCAGCGGGGCCCCTACAGCTGCCACAGCTGGGGCTTTTCCTTTCGGGGGTCAGGCCCCAGTACCGCCACCTCCCCAGCTTACCCCTATGGAGGAGGCCTTTCAACAGGTCTTCGAAGCCATCTCCACGCTGACTTGGTCTCACGTCCATCTGGAGAATAAGATGGACTCATGCGAGTTCGTCAATTACCACCATGCAAGGGAGGTAGAAAGGCTGAGGAGTACCAACGCAAGGGCTCAACGCCGAATGGTGATCCAAAACCGTGCCTACAGGGCACAGTTTGAGCGCCTGGAGCGCCGGTGCGCAGACCTTCAGGTTCAGATTGCACAGCTGCTGGCACTGATGACCGGACAGGACCCACCTGAGGGAGCCAGCAGTACCGACTAGGCGGTCGGGTACTTAGGAGTTGTTTTGTTATTTTGTGATTTTGGCCCCTACATCTGTGATGTATAGATAGAGAGGATGTCACTTAGGAAAAAAATGTGACACTTGTAACCAAGTAGGTTTAGGTAGACCGTTTTATTATTTTGTGACTCCTACTCCTGTAATGTATAGGTAGGAAAGTCATTACTTAGGAAGAGATGAAATTTTGTAAACCAGTAGGTTTATGTATATATAAGTGTAACCCATTGATGGATGTTCAAAGAAAAATTTCGGTTCATCTCTTGTTCTCCGACTATGTTATTTCGTATTTGTCGATTCATTCTCCTAACTTAAAGTAGTTCTGAGGACAGAACTATTCTAAGGAGGGAGTAATGTAATATCCCGGACGGATATTAACTCATATAAATTACTATTTTATTATTATTTTATTATTATTTCATTTTAATTTCAAAATCAGATTATTTTGGTGATTTTCGCCGGTTTGCCCACAAACAGTGTCTACGCGCATCTATCGGTCGGTGTGCATCCGAAGCGCATCAAATTGATAGCGCGATCCTCCGAATTAATAATAAAATTTATCTTACTATTATCTTCTAAATTAAACTATTTTTATGAGAATTTTATGAGAAATTTTAGTATAGATATACATATACACATACACACAATTGTATAGTACTTGGTACATTATACAATGTATGTAGTATGTACTTTTAGACAATATACTCATACTTGTCATGACAACTTAGTAAGATAATTAGGGTTTGATTAGAAGGTTTAAAAGAAGGTTTGTATGCATAAGAAAAACTAAAGCCCTTCTAGAAACCTTATCCCTCCACCTCACCACCCTACACCATACCCCTCCCCTCCTAGGGCATGGCCGGCCACCCCCCTCCTTGGGGTTTTTGTGCAAATATGAGTGCACATTTACACTTACCACCTCCTATTCCCTCCTATAAATACCCCCTCATCCTCCTCCGTCTCTCATTTTAGAAAACAAAAAGAAAGAAAGAAAGGAAAGGAAAAGAAAGAGATGTAGTCTCATACTAACAAAAGAGTTTTTATTGTAGGGTTTCCTAGGAGATTCTAAAAGCTGGGGGAAGGAGAAGGTTAGCAAGCAAGTCCTTCCAAAAAAAGGCTAAGGTGGGGGTTCTCCATTTGATTCTTTGGTTGTTTGTTTGTTAGTTTGTTTGTTTTGTTGTTTGACTTCTCCTTCTACCTTCTTGTTTTGTTTTGTTTTTTGGGTATGTTCTTGTGAATGGGTGTGTGAATGTTGTGGTAAATAAAAGAAAGAAAGTAGTAGTAGTAACTACCAAAAACATATAAAGATCATATCTTTAACATTGTAGTTGTTGTTTATGTATGATTGTTGGACTAAAAAGACATATTGCATATGACTTGAACATACAACCGATTGGGGGTTGTAGGACTTGTAGGACTTGGTATACATGGGCATATGAACATTTTTACAACCATTGTTGGTTGTAGGACTTTTATGGAACTTGGACTAATAATAATAAGCATATGTTTTGTTGTAATTTTCTTTATTAAATAAAAAGATCTTTTCTTTTTATTAAACACTAGTTGTAGAAATAATAAAAAGATCTTTTCTTTTTATTAATCACTAGTTGTAGATTAAAAAGATCTTTTCTTTTTATTAATCACTAGTTGTAGAAATAAATGAAAATGATCTTTTTCTTTCATATTTACTAGTTGTAGAGTAAAATAAAATAAAAAATGATCTTTTCTTTTATCACTAGTAATAATAAAGACTAGTAAGCAACTAAGTAGTAGCATGTTAAAATAAAGTAGTATGTTGATTAAATAAGGTAGTAGTAGTATGGTTGATTAAATAAAGTAGTAGTGGTATGTTGATTAAATGAAGAAGTAGTAGTAGTAAGTTGTATGTTGTGTTCTTGATAAGAATGAAGTAGTAGTAGTAGTAGATGGTTGTGTGTATGTTTTGATTAAAATAGGAGTAGTAGTGGTAGTAGAATGTTGTAGGATATTTTCTAAAAATATCCCTTCATGTTTTATGCTTAGATAGTTGTAGGATATCTTCTAAAAATATTCCTTCATGTTTTTATGCTTAGATAGTTGTAGGATGTTTTCTAAAGATATCCTATCATGCTTTTATACTTGAAATGTTGTAGGATGATTTCTAAAAATATCCTACCATGCTTTATGTTTAGAATGTTGTAGGATTATTTCTAAAAATATCCTATCATGCTTTATGTTTAGAATGATGTAGGATTATTTCTAAAAATATCCTATCATGCTTTATGTTTAGAATGATGTAGGATTATTTCTAAAAATATCCTATCCTGCTTTATGTTTAGAATGATGTAGGATTATTTCTTAAAATATCCTATCATGCTTAATGTTTAGAATGATGTCGGATTATTTCTAAAAATATCCTATCATGCTTTATATTTAGAATGATGTAGGATTATTTCTAAAAGTATCCTATCATGCTTTATGTTTATAATGTTGTAGGATTACTTCTAAAAAATATCCTACCATGTTTTCATGCTTAGTTAGTTGTAGGATGTCTTCTAAAAATATCCTACCATGTTTTCATGCTTAATTAGTTGTAGGATGCCTTCTAAAAACATCCTATCATGTTTTCATGCTTAGTTAGTTGTAGGATGCTTCCTAAAATTACCTATCATGTGTAGAAACAATATACATGTTGTAGGATCTATGATAAAATTACTTACCATGATTAGGGTTGATATGTACCATGCTAAGGTCGGATTAGATTAATTTATTCATGCTTAATATGTTGTAGGATTCAATCTAAAAGTTTCCTACCATATTTAGATCAACTCATTTATGCTTCGAATGTTGTAGGATTCAATCTAAGAGTTTCCTACCATGTTTGGATTAATTTTATTATGCTTAGGATGTTGTAGGATCAATGATAAAATTACTTACCATGTTAGTTTAATTGTAGGTAAGTGATATACCATGCTAGTTTAATTGTAGGTAAGTGATATACCATGCTTGTTTAATTGTAGGTAAGAGATATACCATGCTAGTTTTAATTGTAGGCAAGATCTATGCCATGCTAGCTTAATTACAAGTAAGTTGTATGTCATGCTAGCTTAATAGTAATTAAGTTGTATGTCATGCTAGTTTAGATGAATACTCATGTTTACATGATACCCATGCTTAGATAAGTAATTGTCCATGCTATGTTAGTAGATGATCATGCTTAATCATTATTCATGCTAAGTAAGTAGGTATCATGCTAATTATTGATCATGTTAAGTTAATGATAGCCATACTATGATATTCATGCTTAGAATAAAGAAACTACCCATGGCTAGTTGTAGTGATGTTATGTTGTGTCCTATACCATGCTAACGTTCCAATACATGCTTAGAATGTTGTAGGGTTAGTGTTAGAATACCTACTATGCCTTGGAATGTTGCTTGTTCATACTAGTTTGAGTTGTGGTGATTAGTCATGATAAGTAGTAAGCTTTCATGCTCAAATTATAACCTATGCTTGACTATAGTGGATTTCATGTCTAGGTCATAGTGGTTTTTCATGCTTAAGCTCGATGTAAGCACAAGCTTGATCATATTCATACTTAGGAGTATCATGGTGAGTGGTTGTGTTATATGATTAGATTGTCGTAGGAAGATGCTTGCGATTGTATACCATGCTTAAGGCGCTATAGGTTGAAGTAATAAGGATTGGGAAGACCACTAGTAATAGTTAGTTGATAAAGGCCGTTTTGTCGCCTTCGGTTCTTCCTTAGTAGAATACCGACCATAGAATATTAGTAGACTCTTCTGTTGCTTCTAATAATAGATGACCAAGTTTGCTAGTAGCACGTTTGGTTGTTTTTAAGATTGATTACCTGTATGGTTGTTTGCATATGGTTGTGCTCGTACGTGGCTCGACTGGCCCGTATGTAGCTGTGGGTCTCATACGTAGCTTAGTTGGCTCGTATGTAGGTTGTTGACTCGTACGCGGCCCGACCGGCCCGTGCGTAGCTGTTGGTCTCATACGCGGCTTATTTGGTTGGTATGTACGTGGTTATCTCCTACGAGGCCCGTCTGGCTCGTAGGTAGTTATTGTTTCATACGTAGCTTATTGGCTCGTATGTGGTTGTTACTCGTGTATAGCGTGTTAGCTAGTACACGGTTCGTTGTGCTCGTCTAGGGGGATATTACCACCCTAAGGGCTATCGACCATCAAGACATATGTTTTCCCACCCTAAGGAACTGTGGAGGAGTCACTCCTTGTGTACCGTCGAATCTTAACCAGGGTAGGTTAATCGAGGACCGAAGTATAGACGAAATCCAAGTCTAGGGTAGCGGCATGCGTGTATATTCGCACGGCCAAAGTCTTGGATCGATGAGCCACGAACCGGATCCAGAGGGATCTGGTAAGTCTAGGTTGAGGAACCTAGTAGAGGTGTCTTGCGAAGCCTAATTTAAGGCCTAGCATGTTGTGTTTATAATATTGTCATCCCTAGGATTGTTCGAGTCAGGGACATCATTAGGGTAGTGACTTACAAGGATCATTTTAACCCTTTGCCGGGAGAGAGGAGTCAGTTGTAGGGGGTCCCTTACACTAACTCGTCTCTTGAGGTAGATCATAGGTAGTGTATTGGGTTGTACCTTCCCGTCAAAGGGATACGCACGATGCCGTCTCACAAGTTGAGGGCACGGATTGCGTATCTCGCTCTGTTAATTCCTGAGGTGCCGCGGCTAGGGGTGCCACAGGATGCATTGTGCAGTCCTGCGCTTGCGATACCCCAGAGGGTGCCACAGGGTAGGCTTCGCGCTACCCTGCGCTTGCGAAACCCTATAGTTTGATTTTGGAATGACGCCCGATACGTTGGGTTCGTCTATTTGGAGAGTGGTCCGGTTAGCCGGGTCGCAGTGGCGAACATAGACACCACTGGCGAAATGCAATAGTGGGACTTGACCACATCTGCAACCTCATTAGCCACGTGTAGGTGTCAGGAACAGGTTGAGTACAATTAGAAGTTCATAACGCAGGTTCCAATCCCTATACATGGCGAAACGGCTTGAGATGGGGTCGCATGTAGTATGGGCTGCATGTTACTTCGGAGACTTGCTGACATTAGAATAGGAAGCGTCCTAGTTCTATTTAAATATCGCATTAGAGTCTAGTCATAGCAGTCACAAACACTTAAACTACACCAACTCCATTGCTATATTTTGTATATTGTTTGGGAGATTCGCTGCTATATGATCAGCCTTTAAGCGTCAGTGAATACTGACGTCCCCACTTCCATAGGTATTGGATCGCCGAAGTACAAAGGCGATATTCAGGAGGACTCAAGGCAAGGAAAGCAAGGAGTCAGTGTTATATTTAGTTCCGCTGCAGTATATGTATTGATTATGCATTAGTTAAGAAGTACTCTGATGTAAGATGTTGAAGGTTGTAATACTTAGAAATGTAAAGGTAATATTGTAACTCTATTGTAAGGTATTACAGTTGTACAATATTCAGACTTGTAACACATTGTGTATTGAATAAAAAGTTTTAAATTCTCCTGTTTTTCTGAGTATTGTGACTAATTGAAGAAAAGGTCTTGGCTCGTGTCACGGTTTTCCAGTGTTGGAAATCGGGGCGCTACACCTATGTAGTATGGGATGCATAGAATCCGAACAAGTGCGCATTAGTGTCATGTAATATAAATAATGCATTAAGGACTAAGTGCACAATCACAACACGACATCAATAGGGTAGCCCCTGTATTTGAAATGTGACAAGTTTGTGTTTGTTAAATATGGAAATTTGAGTTATACTATTTTCGGCATAGAGAGGATGGCCGTGTATAATGTTCGTCGGTTGAATAAACTGACGTACCCACAGTCTTATATGCAGGTATGTTAAAGATCAAAGAGGAACAAATGCTTAAGGATTCATTCAATGTTGATGTATAATTGTTTCATTGTTGTAAATTCTACTTCCGCTGTGCAATGTAAATGTAATATTGATGTAAACTCTGATGTAAAAAGAAAAGTTTAAATTCCTTGTAAAGTTGTACTAAAGAAAGTGCAAAGATCCTGTAGAACATCTCGAATTCAGTGTATTTGGGATTCGGGGCGTTACAGAGTGGTATCAGAGCCATGCTTTCTACGCTTTCCCTATTTGGTATAAATTTATAAGGAACGACACCCTAGAAGTGGACATTAGAGTGTGTGTTTGAGTTTAGAGATTTAAATGTAAGTGACTTACATTTGTGTTGCTCTATGACTTATGCTTCTTCCTCTCTATTCTAAGATGGCTGATCACTTCGACCCTGCTGGAGGCGATGACTGGCATATCATTGAGGAAGAGTACCATTCTGGACAGGCTGATTCTGAGGACGAGTATCACCCTGGGCAAGCAGATTCTGATGAGGAGGAGTGGCCTGAATCTCGAGAGATTACCCCACCTCCAGACTCGTATGACGATTCTTCTTCTGATGAAGAAGAGGGACCAGCTCTGAGTAGCACTGTGGCTTCTCTTCTGAGGCAGGTGGAAACACTGCGAGAGAGAGTTGGAGTATTGGAAGCTCAACTGGCGAAGCGAAAGGACGATTTTTCTGTTCTCAGTCACCGGGTATGGGAACTTGAGAAGAGAAAGAACCTGACAGATGTGCTGATGGATGAAGTTGATGAACTACGGGAAGAACTTCGAGCAGCGAAGAGGACCCGTAGGAGTTAGACTGTCTTAGCTTCTATTATTTTCCGTTCTGATGTCAAAAATGTTTTTTTAATTCGAATGTATAAACTTTGGAATTCAATGAAATGCAAGTTGATTTAAATTATTGTCATATACTTCGAATTTGATGGATCTTTTGCATCAGAATATGTCGAGAAGATGAGCTAGGAATGGGGAAGGTCTGGATCTGGAGACCGAACTTGCAAGGGTCTACCAGACGCTTAATGTAGTGGCTATGAACCAAGGAAGGGGGCCGGTGAATCCAGTACCCGAGGCAATTAAGCTGGTGGAATCATTCAAGAGAATGAAACCACCTGTATTCGAGGGAAAGTCAGACCCAGATGCGGCTGATAACTGGATTCGGCAAGTGGAAACGATCTTTGAGGTGTTGGAGACACCGGAAGGCAGCAAAGTCAAGTTGGAGACTTTGCAATTGGAGAAGGATGCGGCTGTTTGGTGGCAGTCGATGAAGAGGACCATGGGAGGTATAGTGCTTGGCTGGGAGGAATTTCTGGAAGAATTCCGCAGTCACTATTTTCCCTCCGATGTTCAGGAGAGGAAGGCTATGGAGTTTCTGTCACTTCAGCAAGACAGCATGTCGGTGAGGGAGTATGAGACTAAGTTTACTCAGCTCTCCAGGTATGCTCCATAACTGGTGATGGATGAGGCGAAGAAGGCCCGTAAGTTCGAGCATGGACTGAGGCCAAGCTTGAGATCCCGGATGATACCTCTTGGTATCAGGCAATTTGACAAGTTGGTGAAGAGGGCAACAGCGACGGAGGCGGATATGGAGCAGTTCCATGTTGCTCAGAACCGGAGGAACAACTGGCAGTCCGGAAAGAGGTCCGCCAATTCTAGGAGTTTTCAGGGTCAACCATCTGCACAGAGGTTCAAACCGACAGGGGCGAACGCTATCAGTGTAGCTGGAGGACCTGGAAGCACTGTGGTGAGACCTTCTGCAGTCACTTGCTACAACTGTGGTGAGGCGGGACATTAAAAATCTCAATGTCTCAAACCACGGGCTGGCAATCACAATGTGCCAATACAGCAGACTGGGAAGAGGCCGTACCAACCAGGGCGAGTATTTGCCTTGACGGAAGCTGATGCTGAGGAGGCGGATCAGGTCATCTCTGGTATGAGGGCTGATGTTTAGTGGTTTTTGTCATTTCTTCTTCCCGTTCATATTGTGAAACTGTTATGTAATGGTGTGTATTATGTAACAGGAGAACTTTATCTTAATGGAATGCAAGCTGTTGTATTGTTCGATACTGGATCCTCTCATACATTTGTGTTGCCTAGATTTGCTAAAATGTTTGGAGTGGAACCGAAGATTTTTTCAGGCAAGATCTTAGCAGTAGCTACTCCGTCAGGGGAAACTTTGACCACCGATCGGTATTACGCTGATTGCGAGATTGTGATTGGAGATCGAATCTTTGGCATTGATCTGATCGAGCTGACTATCTTGGGAATCAATGTTATCATTGGCATTGATTGGATGTCGGTGTACAGTACAAGCATCGAGTGCAAGACTAAGACAGTAACAGTGAAGGCTCCAGGGGGACCTGAAGTCACTTTCCAAGGGAAGCAGAAGTGTTCTAAGCTGGTGGCAACTATCCGCAAGGAAGAGACTCCTGTGGAATTGCAAGGGATTCCTGTGGTTCGGGACTATCCGACTGTGTTCTTGGAAGATTTTCCTGGGTTACCTCCACATCGTGATGTAGAGTTCAGCATCACTGTTCAACCGGGAAGTGCACCCATTTCTAAGGCACCGTATAGGATGGCTCCAGTGGAACAGGACGAAGTGAAACGACAGATTGAGGAACTGTTGGAGAAAGGCTTTATTCAACCTAGTGCGTCGCCGTGGGGAGCACCAGTGCTTTTGGTAAAGAAGAAGGATGGATCGATGAGAATGTGTATCGATTACCGAGAGCTGAATAAGATCACTGTTCAGAATAAGTATCCTATTCCTCGAATTGATGATTTGTTCGATCGTCTACAAGGAGAAGCTGTATTCTCCAAAATAGATCTTCGATCAGGATATCATCAAGTGCGAGTGAAAGCTGAAGATGTGCATAAAACTGCATTTAGAACTCGACATGGGCATTACGAATTTTTAGTTATGCCATTCGGAGTGATGAATGCACCCGCAATCTTCATGGATTTAATGAACAGAGTTCTGAGGCCGTTCATTGATTCTTTCGTCGTGGTGTTTATCGACGATATCCTCGTGTACTCCAAGTCAGAGGGGGAGCACACCGAGCATCTGGCAGCAGTTTTGCAGAAGCTGGAAGAGCAGAAGTTGTATGCCAAGTTATCCAAGTGTGATTTCTGGAAATTTGAAGTGGCATTCCTAGGTCACATCCTTTCTAAGGAGGGAGTGGCAACTGACCCTCAAAAGATAGAGGCAGTGAGAGATTGGGCTAGGCCTACTACAGTGAAGGAAGTCAGAAGTTTTCTTGGGATGACTGGATACTACAGGAGATTCATTCAAGGTTATGCTCAGATAGCTGTACCGCTTACTGGACTGACCAAGAAGAATGTGAGCTTCAAGTGGACTGAGCAATGTGAGGCGAGCTTTCAGGAGTTGAAAGAGAAGCTGACTACTGCACCTATTTTGGCTTTGCCTAGAGCAGGTGTTGAGTATGATGTTTATAGCGATGCTTCACATCGTGGGCTTGGTTGTGTCTTAATGCAAGAAGGTAGAGTAATCGCTTATGGGTCTAGGCAACTACGACCACATGAGAAAAATTACCCGACTCATGATCTGGAGTTGGCTGCGATTATCTTTGCCCTGAAGCAATGGAGGCACTACGTGTACGGTGAGAAATTGAACATGTACACGGATCACAAGAGCTTGAAGTATATATATCAGCAGAGGGATCTGAATCTGAGGCAGCGGAGATGGTTGGAAGTGCTCGAGGACATGCGACCTGAGATCAAGTATCATCCTGGAAAAGCTAATGTTGTTGATGATGCACTTAGCCGCAAGAGCAGTTTGGCCAGTTTGATTACAACTCAGAAGCATCTGATTAAGGTGTTGGACCGAGCAGGTATTGAGGTTGTCTTGCAAGGATTGGGGGCATCTTTGGCTTAGTTGAGGCTTCAGCCTACTTTGAATGCAAGGATCATTGCAAGTCAGGAGGTTGATGCTGATATCTTGGAGATGAAGGAGCAGGTTAGTGCTGGCAGGTTGCCCGGATTTCAAACCAGGGATGGAGTGCTGTGGTTCGGAGAAAGACTGTGTGTTCCAAATCAGGCGGACCTGAAAGAGAGTATTCTTCAGGAGGCGCATGCTACTCTTCTGTCTGTACATCCTGGGAGTACTAAGATGTACAAAGACATCAAACAACATTTCTGGTGGTCAGGTTTGAAGCGGGATGTGGCTGAATTTGTTGCGAAGTGTGAGGTTTGTCAGCAAGTCAGAGCCGAAAATCAGAGACCAGGAGGTTTATTACAGCCGTTACCTATTCCGGAATGGAAGTGGGATAACATCAGTATGGATTTCATCACGGGATTGCCTAAGAGTTCTAAGGGCAATGATGCGATTTGGGTTATAGTCGATCGACTAACCAAGTTCGCTCACTTTTTGGCGATGAAACTCACTGCTTCGATGGACAAGTTAGCTGAGATGTATGTTGGTGAGATTATCCGACTTCATGGTGTTCCGTCCACTATTGTGTCTGATCGAGATGCGCGGTTTACTTCGCATTTCTGGAGGAGACAGATTTCAGCACTACTTTTCATCCGCAAACCGATGGGCAGACCGAGAGAGTCAACCGTATTCTTGAGGATATGCTTCGGTGTTGCATACTAGACTTTGGAGGCAGTTGGGAAAGGCATTTACCTTTGGTAGAGTTTACCTACAACAACAGTTTTCAGGCTAGCATCGGGATGGCGCCGTACGAAGCTTTGTATGGTAGGAAGTGCAGGACTCCTGTTTGTTGGTATGAAGTTGGGGAGCGTCAGTTGTTTGGTCCTGAGCTTGTGCAGCAAACTTCTGAGAAGATTGTTCTGATCAGGAAAAGGTTGGTAGAAGCTCAGAGCAGGCAGAAAAGCTATGTAGACAACCGGAGAAGGGACCTTGAGTTTGAGGTTGGTGACTTCGTCTTTCTGAAGGTATCACCCAGTAAAGGTGCGGTCCAATTTGGCAAAGGCGGGAAGTTATCCCCGAGGTTTATAGGCCCGTATAAGATATTGAAAAGGATCGGAAAAACTGCTTACCGGCTTGAATTACCGGGAGAGTTGTCTCAGGTGCACAATGTCTTCCATGTGTCTATGCTGAGAGGTTATATTCCAGATCCGAGTCATCATTTGCCTGAAGTGCCGGAAGGTTTGCAGTTGGATCTAAATTACATCGAGTCTCCTATAGAGATTGTTGATCGTCGAGAGAAAGTCTTGAGGAATAAGACGATACCGATGGTCAAGGTGGTCTGGAGAAACCACTTGGTTGAATAGGCTATTTGGGAATCTGAGGAGAAGATGTTAAAGGACTATCCTGAGCTTTTTGATTGATTGTATTTTTTGTGTGTGTGTTGTATTTTTTTGTTTTCCTCGCTATTGACTGTAGTTCCGGGGAAGGAACTATTCTAAGGAGGGAGTGATGTAATGCCCTGATTTTTCAAATATATGAAAGATTATTTATTTTTACATATGGTATGCATGTGTAGTATGTTGACTATTATTTCTCAACATGATGAATAAAGAGTATTGTTTTCTATAAAGCATTTTCCTAAAGCCCAATGTTAGTTTGCTTATTTTTCTTTTAAAATATTTATTTTGGCCCAAATTAATTTAAGCCCATGGTTTAATTCTTTTATTTTTGCAACTTGTTTTGTGTAACACCCTCTTTTTTTATAAGACTTGTTATGAGTGTACAAGTTTCATTAGTGTGGCTTGTGCTTACACGTGCACTCCATGTACACGTGCATAAGCACACACTTCTTGGCCGGATTGTGGAGAAGTGGGATCAAGTCATGGGTAGTTTTGTAAAGTGTGGGTAGTTATTTCAACCCCCTAGTCCATCCTAGCCCTTGATCCTACAACTCCCTAGTGCATCCTAGCCCTCCATCTCACTCAAATTGGTGTATAAATACCCCCTCCCATTCATTATTTCTTTTACACTAAAATCTTATTGCAAGAGAGTATATTGTGAGAGAGTTGTGTGTGCTTTTTCTGTGGAGGCCGAGTAGCACTTCTGGAGTTTCGGTGTGAAGCAAGGAGCAAGAAGGCGTCCATTGCATTAAGGAGTTTCCTGGATTTCGATTACTTTCGTCAACAAGGTGGGTTCAATTTTCTTTATTTCTAACTAGGAAATGTATGGAATTGAATAATGATGCATGAAAAATGATTAATAAGAGTACACATTTAATTGGAAAATGAACTATTGATTGATTCATGTATGGATGAGAATTTCATGTGACTCTATTGGTAAATGACATTGTAGAAAGAATTGAAAATGGTCTGTGCAGTCGACTGTCCAAGGGACAAGTCGACTAGTGCGAGGCCAATGTTTTTCATGATTCTAAGTTAGAATCCTTATTAAGACTAAAGGTTTATTGTGTATATGTACGCAACTAAAGTGATAGATCGATTGCTAAATCAATGTCCTCCATGTGATACACAACCTAGAAAATATGAATGATTGATTATTGGGAAACTGGAAATGACATATACAGTCGACTGGGAATGTTAACAGGCGACTGGTCTATTGAAATAGAATATGAATAATTCAGAATTCTATAAACGATGTATTTTAATATGATGTCTAGTATGTTAAATTGAGATTAGCATTTACCTCTGAAAGTAAATGACGAGTAAATGAAAGTGCATGCTTAGTAATTTCTGGAGAAGAGAAACATTAGCTATGTGATATTTACGCTAAATCGAAATGATGTTATGATGAGAATTACATGCTATGTTGACACGAATTTAATGTGATATGGGTAATAAAGAACAGAAGGAAAGATAATTCCTCAAAGTGAAATTTAACCTATTCAGTCGACCGAATGCTTGAAGCAGTCGACTGTACCGAACATGATAAGTGTATAATTAAACTACACAGTACAGACGATTGATTTGCGGAACAGTCGACTGTTAACTGTATGATATTTTAATGTGGAAACTGCGGAACAGCCGACTGACCATGTGCAGCAGTCGACTCTTCCGAGTGTTATTAATGAACTGTATTTGACTGGATAAGTCAACTGGTGGAGTTCCAAGTCGACTGTCCAGAGTGCTTTTTGGTATATCCAAAATCGTATGATTTGTTTGTGGTAAAGATTGTGAATCTGGATATTGGTAAACTCTATTGTTCTTGCATGAATGTACATGAAGCAAATCATTTATTGTGAATTATGAAAATTAAATGGATATGAAAGCTATAACATGAAAAAGAAAATCTTTGAGATCATGAAGTGAACTCATGAGTTGGAAATGTTCAGATTTTAGAAATTGTGAATTTGAATTGAAATGAAAGAGTAGCTAAGTCTCCCCCGGCAATTGAAAGAAATGAAATGAGAATTTGAAATGAAAGACCAAGGTTGGTCATGCGAATAAATGAATAAGTCCGGTTGAGTGGAGAGGCTAACTCTAGAGCTTTGATTTTTATTCATGATTCTAATAAAAACTAAGGATTTAGCACATAGTGGAGATGTGATGAAAGTAGGAGAAAAACATGAGTGAGAGCCATTGGGTAGCGGCGAGAGCGTATCCCAGGAATTCCCATGATGAGTCTAGGTGAGGATGCGGCTCCAGAGTACCGTCTCGGTGGTGACGCTCGTGGGATGTTCGAAGACTACGGGCGGTGTCATGTTTATGGTGAGAGCTGAATTACCACAGGATGTCTGCATGATGAGTCATGTCAGCGATGGGATTCCCTCCAGAGTGCCTAGGCATGAGTTCGTAGGTCAGAAGACATCTAGGATACTTTCCGTAGTTACAGTAGTAGAGTAAATCATAACGAGGGATTGAACCCTATAAAGTTGAAGGACGATTAAGGGCTTGCCCTCGGACCTATGTAGTATGGGATGCATAGAATCCGAATAAGTGCGCATTAGTGTCATGTAATATAAATAATGCATTAAGGACTAAGTGCACAATCACAACACGACATCAATAGGGTAGCCCCTATATTTGAAATGTGACAAGTTTGTGTTTGTTAAATATGGAAAATTGAGTTATACTATTTCTGGCATAGAGAGGATGGCCGTGTATAATGTTCGTCGGTTGAATAAACTGACGTATCCATAGTCTTATATGTAGGTATGTTAAAGATCAAAGAGGAACAAATGCTTAAGGATTCATTCAATGTTGATGTATAATTGTTTCATTGTTGTAAATTCTACTTCCACTGTGCAATGTAAATGTAATATTGATGTAAACTCTGATGTAAAAAGAAAAGTTTAAATTCCTTGTAAAGTTGTACTAAAGAAAGTACAAAGATCTTGTAGAACATCTCGAATTCAGTGTATTTAGGATTCGGGGCGTTACACCAAAACACATGCACACGATGTATGTGCACACACTACAAAATAGACAGTAGCACTCAATAGCAAAACCAGTTGCACCGACGGCCAGGGAAGATGATGACACCGAAGAAGAGCGGCACTGGGGCTGCGGCAGTGCTCGACCATAGGGAGGACAACAGAAGGGGGCTCGGCCTGGGTGTGCATCGCGAAGTTGACGACAAGGAAGGGGAAGAGGAGGAGAAGGGTGATCGGGAGATGGGTGGTCGGGTGGTGTCACCGATGTCGGAGAATAACGATGAAAGCGATGAAGAAGAGGAGGAGCGGGGTGATCGGGAGATGGGTGGTCGGGGGGTGTCGCTGACGTCGGAGAAGAACGACGACAGAGAAGAGGCAGGTCGGGAGTAGGTCGGGGTAGGAGAGAGAGAGGGTGACGGCTAGAGAGAGGGATATATTGTATTAGGGTTTTATAATTAGTGTTAGGGTTCAATTAGGGTATTTATATAGGGACAATATGGGTTTGGGTGAACTGGGTAGCATCCAATAGGGTGAAAAGAATCCAACAACAGACAATTAACCCATGAAATAGTTTAAACAATAGACGAGCTCAAGAACAAATTGTAGGCGAAATAAATGAGAAAAAAAGCTGAGTCAATGCAAAATGAATCACTAGAGAGAGAAGAACAATGCACCATCAATGAAAAGAAATTAAACACACCCAGACATTAAATTAAATAATCAATAAGAATACAAATATGAGCAATAGGGGTTACAGGTGGGAAGATATTGCAGAGAAGTTCCATGCATTTGATCATACTGGAACTTGGGATGTTGTTCCACTACCAGCAGGCGTCAAGCCTGTTAGCTACAAGTGGACCTTTAAGGCCAAACATGAACAGATGGCCCCATTGAGCGGCACAAGGCTCGTCTAACTGCCCGATGATTTACTCAATAGCTTGGCATTGATTACAATGATACTTTTGCTCCAACTGTATAGACGATTACAGTTCGCACTCTCCTTACCATTGCTATCATCTGCCAGTGGCCGTTAAACCTGATGGACATGAAGAATGCCTTTCTTCATGGTTCAAGGTTTTAAATCTCGAATTTCGGGCTCATCTCGGCAATGGGTGTTTCCTCTCGGATCGAAGATATCAGAGGAGTTCTCAGAGAAATGTGATCATCTTGGATGTTCATTTCGGACACTCAATAAACATATTTTTTTGTTACTAAATAAGATATTATATGCTCTACAAGTCATTTATCATATGAAATATTGTGTAATGCAACTAATTACAAGAATCAATCACGATAAATATTCAGAGAATTTAACAACAATAGCAGAATTTAACAACTATAGAAGAATTTAACAACAATATAAAAAAGAATGTACTACAGGTATAAATGTCACGGCCCGCTTCCCAAAAATACGGAATACGAGTACATGACATTAGCCCAGTGAATGACTAACGTCACCCATAAGCTGTTTATCCGATCAACTCAACAATATAATCAATAAAGAACAATTGCACATGCAATAATAAAAATCTCATCAACAATAATACTTAGAATAAACAATATGAAATATCCAAATACAATAATAATTCAACATCTGGAACAATAATAGCAATATTCGGGTCAAAAGCCCACAATACAAAGAAATAATAATAGTTCAATAATTAAATCTCCATGACAAAACAATAATTTATTAAGTGGCGATGATATCAATTTCCTTCACCAATGTTGTTCTCCCAATCCATCAGGCAATTCTCCATCAACACCTGTAAACACTTTATCTAAAAAGAGAAGAAAATTTGCCCTTAGAGCAAGTCGTGGACAGAAAGTAGAGAAAACAGTGAACAATGGAATAACGGTATAACAATGAATCAATGGATCAATAGGAATCAATAACATGGCACGATAATCAATAATCAATATCACGGTAATCGATGCAATGTCTATAAACAATGATTCAATATTCGGTTTCACTAATAAATGATCAATAACAATAACACTAAGCCAATATTCGATATAAATAGGAATAAGTAGGGAACAATATGCAGTGTCGATGTCATGTCAACTCTTAAGTCTATTATCATTTTAATCCTAACTAATGCATGTACTACTGCATTCCATTCTACAAGTTCGATGCATACAATCAATGTCGTTTTAGACTTAAGTGGAAGATTCTATAGATCATGTACTCGGTAATGATAAATACTATTCACCTTTTGGTGTACGATACGGTCATCGGCAACGATACAATGCACGATAGATTGGGGTGCCGTAGTCAGCGCTCCACAATCAATCGATAAAACAATACCCAGGACAATATTTAGAGAAACACAGGTCCCTCCTCCGAGTACAGTCACTATATCATCAACTACTCCAGTCAATCTCTTAAACACCAACTTATTAATTATTTTATTAATGCAACAATACAATATGCAATTATGAGACATGAAAGGAACGATGATATAAATAGGGAAATTATAGGATGGTAAACAATGACAATAACTCATTAGATTCATGCAATACGACATACACACTTCGATTCATTCAATACTACGATATAGGAAACAATTAATTTAAGAAAACTGAAAAGTAAAATTCTGGATAGTAAGAGTAGTTTGTACAAAAGTACAGTTTCCTGCTATTTCAGAAATTAAAAACTAAATCTGTCAGAAATTATAGAAGCTAGACTTCCACACGGTTCCAACGCATATTTAAAATTCAAAATCCGACAACAATAGCTAGGTCAAAGACAGCGTTCTTTACAGATTTTATGTTCAGGCAGATTTTCGACATCATGTTATTTTAATTTTTGAAAAAGAATAAAATCCATAATAAATTAATAAAAAAAAAATTCTGGGCCCCTAAACATGATTACTAACAATCTGGAAAATTTCAGAGCAAGATCTTATCATTTGATCAGCCTATTTACTATTTGAACATGGAACGTACAATAATCTTAGGATTTGGAATTAAAAACACAGTTGTAGTAAAATGGGCATAACTTTTTCTACACAACTCGGAATTCAAAAATTCAAGATGTTATGGAAACTAGAAAGATAAGGATACAATTCTTATTCAGAAAATAATTCTTTTTAAGATCATTTTCTGGTTCAAAAACATCAGTCAACATACAGGTCAGCAAGCAATATACAAGATTTGTGTAGTTTCATGAAATAAAATAATTAAACGCGATGGGTATCAATTCTTTAATCAATAAATTGTGTAATCAACATGATGGGTGCAATAACATGATGAATAAGAATAAAATCATATGCATACGCTAAATCATCATCGATCAAACAAAAACAATCAACCAAACATACCACCTAGTAGTTGTTTCTACAATAATTAATTTGGTCATGATTATACGGTTAACCCTATTTTCAATTCTACGTGAATGCATGAAAGATCCAATCTTTAGAGTTAAAACTGGCACGATGTCAAGAATATTGGGGTTAGCTCGTGTAAACCCGTAATAGACCCAATGAAGAGATGAACAAAGTATAATACGATAAACAAGGGATCTACTTGCAAGAGTTTCAACAAAACTTGAATTTGATACAATTAACAATTCAAGAGGACAGTGATTTACCTTATAGATGACGAAATTGAATACCAAGAATAACGGGATGAGGATCCCGAAGCAATGAACACGAACCCATATAATATCACGTGCACACAACGTGCAAAAGAGAACAAAGCAATAGTAGCAAGATCTGAACAGCAACAATAAAGAAAGAGCAAAAAGTAACAGTCAACAATGGAAGGAGCGGCAGCCAATCGACGGTGGACGGCGGGGGCTCGGGCTAGCGACGATGGTGTCGATTAGTGGCGTCGACGGGGAGGGAAGAGCGGCAGAGGGGGGGGGGGTGGAGCGCCGTTGAGGAACAGGGAAGGGAGATCGGGGTTGAGGTTTTTGGGTGGCTGCTGTCGATCTGGAACAAGGCAGAGGGTTAAGAGGGGTAGCGACGGGGGAGTGTACGGCCTGGTGGTGGTGCCGAAGATTGGTCGGAGAAGAAGGTGAGGGATTTTGGCTGCTGTCGACGAGAGCAGAAGATGAGGAGGTGTTGGGGGTTTCCGGGGTGTGCTGGCGGCGCTCAGGCAGCACCGGAGGTTGAGGGTCGACGAGAGAGGAGGAGGACAGGGGGGCTCGTCGGAGATGGCACCGGAGAAGATGATCAGGAATTGGTGCAGACAGGTTTGAGCGGGGAGAGTGAAAGGTGGTGGAGAGAGAAAGAGGAGAGAGGAAAGAGAATAGACGGTTAGGGTTTCAATAATGTGCAAATTTTTAGGGTTTGTACTAGGGTTGTGGGTACAATTAGGGTATTGGGTTAGAGGTTTAGGATACAATAATAGCGGATTTGGGTTCGATAAGAGATGGGTTTGAAGACAAAGGGTTCAAATAAAATAACCACAATCCAATAAACTGAAATCCACAAGGTAGATAGCCCAACAAAAAGAGAAAATAGTTAATGAACGAAAATTTGAATCCAATTAAATAAATAAATAATACAAACGAATATAATATAAATTGGGCTTGAAAATAAATTCGAATTCTCCAGGAAAAAAAATCAGATCAAATACGAAAATAAAATAATTCGGTAAATGAAAAATAAATTAAATAATCAGAGGTAACAATTAATAATCATAATAAAATTATATACCAAAATAGTATTCGGGTTTGACGAACTCATTAAAATAATCCAATAATAATAATATATTTATTTTATGCTCAAACATAAATGGTTGATCAATCAGAAATAGAAGTAGGATTAAAATACACCATTGTTCGAAATAATTAAATTTTCTATTAGAAAACACTTTAATAAAATATCTGAAATAAATTTAGCACAAAATAACTTTATAAAAATCAAATTGTAGAAAATACACGGAAAATACTTATTGTCGGGAATGGGGGTTACAATCCTACCCACCTTACAACAAAATTTCGTCCTCGAAATTTGCTTAGGCGGTACATAGGACAAAGCAAAAGCAACTTGTGGATAACAAAACATGTAAAAGGAAAAGAACACCAGAATTAGAAAGGACATGGATATGAATGGTGTGATCAAGAATGATGTTAAATAAAGATTCAATGAAACATGACAATTACTAATGAATGGACAAGGAAGTAAACAATGCAAGGAAGGAGAAACAATAAGAGAATCTTGGGACCTGTGGGTTATGGGCTCACCACGCTTTCGCTGCGCTACTCTGATGGTGAAGCTCCAAGCTGCAGACATGTCATTGTAGATCAAGCGATGCCGATCGACGGACCAAGCAGGAAGAAGAAGAATGGATAGCACCGGAATCAAAAGAATATGGGTATGAAAGAATAAAATTATACCCAACAAGGAATCGATGAATGGAAGAAACAAAAGACAACAAGAAATGAAGGAACTGAAAATGAAGGGACCAAAAGGAATCAAATATGACTGGTTTCTAGATCATGTTGCTTATCAATTGTTCATGTGATTCCTGTATTATACATACTGTTGAGTTAAACCGATAAAAACCCAAAACTGATTAATATATCAATCAAAGCCAAACTTCCTTTTGTTAGACACGTTTGACTGATATATTATCCAAACCAGAGCTCTGATACCACTAAAAACCTAGTCACGCCCCACTTCCCAAAAATACGGAATACGAGTACATGACATTGGCCCAGCGAATGACTAACGTCACCCATATGCTGTTTATCTGATCAACTCAACAATAAAATCAATACAGAATAATTGGGTAGGCAATAATAAAAATCTCATGAACAATAATACTTGGAATATAGAATATGAAATATCCAAATACATTAATAATCCAACATCTGGAACAATAATAGCAATATTCGGATCAAAAGCCCAATATACAAAGAAATAATAATAGTTCAATAATTAAATCTCCATGATAAAACAATAATTTATTAAGCAGCGATGCTATCAATTTCCTTCACCAATGTTGTTCTCCCAATCCATCAGCCAATTCTCCATCAACACCAGTAAACACTTTATCTAAAAAGAGAAGAAAAATTATCCTTAGAGCAAGTCGTGGACAACAAGTAGAGAAAACAGTGAACAGTGGAATAACAGTATAACAGTGAATCAATGGATCAATAGGAATCAATAACATGGCACAATAATCATTAATCAATATCACGGTAATCGATGCAATGTCTATAAACAATGATTCCAAATTCAGTAACACTAATAAATGATCAATAACAATAACACTTAGCCAATATACGATATCAATAGGAACAATGAGGGACCAATATGCAGTGTCGATGTCGTGTCAACTCTTAAGTCTATTATCATTTTAATCCAAACTAATGCATGTACTACTGCATCCCATTCTACAGATTCGATGCAAACAATCAATGTCGTTTTAGATTTAAGTGGAAGATTCTATAGATCATGTACTCGGCAACGATAAACACTATTCATCTTTCGGTGTACGATACGATCATCGACAACGATACAATACACGATAAATTGTGGTACCGTAGTCAGTGGTCCACAATTAATCGATAAAACAATAGCCGGGACAATATTTAGGGAAACACGGGCCCCTCCTCCAAGTACAGTCATTATATCATCAACTACTCCAGTCAATCGCTTAAACCCCGGCTTATTAATTATTTTATTAATGCAACAATACAATATACAATTATGAGACATGAAAGGAACGATGATATCAATAGGGAAACAATAGGATGGTAAATAATGACAATAACTCATTAGAATCATGCAATACAACATATACACTTCGATTCATGCAATACTACGATATAGGAAACAATTAATTTAAGAAATCTGAAAAGTGAAATTCTGGACAGTAAGAGTAGTCTGTACAAAAGTGCAGTTTCCCGCTGTTTCAGAAATCGAAAACTAAATCCGTCAGAAATTCTAGAAACTAGAATTTTACACGTTTGCAACGCATATTTAAAGTTCAAAATCCGACAACAGTAACTAGGTCAAATACAACGTTCTTTACAGATTTTTTGTTCAGGCAGAATTTTGACATCATGTTATTTTATTTTTGGAAATAGCAAAATCTCCATAATAAATTCATTAAAAATATTTTCTGGGCTCCTAAACATGATTACTAACAATCTGAAAATTTCAGAGCAAGATCTTATCATTTGATCAGCCTTTTTACTGTTTGAACATGGAACATACAATAATCTGAGAATCTGGAATTAAAAATACTATTGTAGTAAAACGGTTATAACATTTTCTTCAAAACTCGAAATTCAAAAATTCAAAATATTCTGGAAACTAGAAAGATAAGGCTACAATTCTTATTAATAAAGTAATTTGTAACGCCCCGCACTCAGCTCGTACGTATACAATTAACTAAATTCTTGCTACGCCCACCACAGGCTGCCTCAAAAGGGTGTCCGGACGATTGGCATACCTTTCTCATTGGCTTCCTAATATATACTTCTTTTCTCCCTTTTATTCTAGCCGATATGGGATCTTTTTGTCCCAAAGGTCAGCCGGTCAACCATCACAAACACACACACACACTTCCATTCCTTTCTTTCATTTATTCATTCATTAATACCATCTATAGCCCGATAGATCATCTCATAGGCTTATCACACCATCAATTCCCATAGTATCTTTCTATAGTCCACCAATACCCACTCATTCTTTCCTTCTTTCTTTTTTCCTTCATTCCACGTCACTAACCATCCTTCCATTCTTTCTTTCTACTATATATATATATATACTATACTATACCATATAATATATATATATACTCTCTAGAAATACGGGGTCTCACATTCACCCCCTCTTAAGAATTCAGCGTCCTCGCTGAATAAGGGACGTGCAATCTAGCACAGGATCGTCTTTCTAGTCGAATGTAGACTTGTCTCCTAATCGCTGCCCTCCCAGGGTCTTACGCATCTCATACACATATCACGCACTTCCTATAAGTCCTACATTCGATGTCGAAAGTTGGCTCTGATACCATCTGTAACGCCCCGCACTCAGCTCGTACGTATACAATTAACTAAATTCTAGCCACGCCCACCTACAGGATGCCTCAAAAGGGTGTCCAGATGATTGGTATATGTTTCTCATTGGCTTCCTAATATATACTTCTTTTCTCCCTTTATTCTAGCCGATATGGGATCTTTTTGTCCCAAGGGTCAACCGGTCAACCGGTCAACCATCACAAACACACACACACACTTCCATTCCTTTCTTTCATTTATTCATTCATTAATACCATCTATAGCCCCATAGATCATCTCATAGGCTTATCACACCATCAATTCCCATAGGATCTTTCTATAGTCCACCAATACCCACTCATTCTTTTCTTCTTTCTTTTTCCTTCATTCCACGTCACTAACCATCCTTCCATTCTTTCTTTCTACTACTATATATATATATACTATACTATACCATATAGTATATATATATACTCTCTGGAAATAAGGGGTCTCACATAATTCATTTTAAGATCATTTACTGGTTCAAAAACATCAGTCAACATACAGGTCAGCAAGCAATATACATGATTTGTGTAGTTTCATGAAATAAATTAATTAAACACGACGGGTATCGGTTCTTTAGTCAATAAATTGTAGAATCAGCATGATGTGTGCAATAACATGATGAATAAGAATAAAATCATACGCATACACTAAATCATCATCGATCAAACAACAAATAATCAACCAAACATACAACTCAGTAGTTAATTGTCATGATTATACGGTTAACCCTATTATCAATTCTACATGAATGCATGAAAGATCCAATCTTTAGAGTCAAAAGTGGCACGATGTCAAGAATATTGGGGTTATCTCGAGTAAACCCTCAATAGAACCAACGAAGAGATGAACAAAGTATAATACGATAAACAATGGATCTACTTGCAAGAGTTTCAACAAAACATGAATTTTATACAATTAACAATTCAAGAGGATAGTGACTTACCTTATAGAAGACGAAATTGAACACAAAAAATAACGGGATAAGAATCCCGAAGCAACGAACACAAACCCACAAAATATCACGTGCACACAACGTGCAAAAGAGAACAAAGCAATAGTAGCAAGATCTGAACAGCAACAATAAAGAAAGAGCAAAACAGTAACAGTTATCAATGGAAGAAGCGGCAACCAATCGACGGTGAACGGAAGGGGCTTGGGCTAGCGGCAACGACGTCGATCGGTGGCGTCGACGGGTAAGGAAGAGCGTCAGAGGGGGGCGGGTGGCGCGCCGTCGATGAATAGGGAAGGGAGATTGAGGTTGGGGTTTTTGGGTGGCTACTATCGACCTGGAATAGGGTAGAGGGGAAGAGAGGTAGCGACAGGGGGAGTGTACAGCCTGGTGGTGGTGCCAGAGATTGGTCGGAGAAGAA
The DNA here is from genome assembly GCA_017893485.1 of Hemerocallis citrina. Classification (NCBI taxonomy): domain Eukaryota; kingdom Viridiplantae; phylum Streptophyta; class Magnoliopsida; order Asparagales; family Asphodelaceae; genus Hemerocallis; species Hemerocallis citrina. Next base: position 117,849,970 of record CM030364.1, read on the forward strand.
GGTGAGGATTTTGGCCATCATCAGCTCATTGTGCTCCTGCGAAAGAGCCATCATCTGCTGAATCGTCTGGAGAGTAGCAGCATTTTCCGGTTGCTGATCCCCCGAGCGAGAAGAAAAATTCCCACGAGCCATAGCCTGAAACACGATCAAAGATAGTCAGTACCCAGATTACATGTTGGTTATTATACAAGTATTTATATGATTATCGTGGTGTGCAAATCACTGTGTTAACCGAGCTAGAGCCAAACTCGACTAATATACCAATAAAAGCCAAACCTCGTAAAGATAGTCATGTTTGATTTATATATTACTCAACCTTGCGCTCTGATACCACTAAAAATCCTGTCACGTTCTGCATCCCAGAATACGGGAATACATGCACATAAGTGAGGCCCAACGAATGATGTAAACACCATCCATAAGCTGTACCAGACTAACTCAGCAATAAGAACAACAAAATACAACCACGCAAGAAATATAACCACATGAATCAATGATAAAGTTCCAATAATAATGAAATAAACCAATAGTATAAATATCCAACATCTGGGTTCAAAACAAACTACGGGTCATAGAGTCCAAAACAAAGTACAAGTTATAACAATGTTCAGAAAATAATTCTAGCAGTAAATAAAACTACGCAGCGGAGACTGGTTCCAACACTAGAAACGTTGCTCACCAATTCCTTCGGGAACAAATCCTTCAGTACCTGTGAAATCTTGATCTAAAAAAAGAAAGAAAAGAGTTCTCTTAAAGCAAGACGTGGGCGGCAAGTAGACTAAACAAAGGATAATAGGAAAAACATGAATATCAAAGGAAAGGAACATTGTCAAAGACAAAGAACAAAACAAAGAGCAGGAAATAATATCAAAGGTGTACAATAATTATGCATGTAATAAGTGATGTCAAGACGAGATCAAGCATGAGATGCAGGTTGTTAAGTATTTTATTAATCTATCTAGTGCACGTACTGCTGCGTCCCATTCCACAGGTTTCGCGCAAGCACAATGATCATTTTAGACCGATGGTGAATTCACGGTTCGTGTATTCGGCATTGATAACAAGAATTTACGTGCAAGAATCATCAATCAATCATTGCAATCAATGCTCCTCCTTCTAAGTCAAGTATTCGTGCATGCGAGAAGGCCTTACCGAGTACATTTCCCGATTGTTCACTACCAAGTCTATCCATAATACCCCGGCTCCTGTGTGAGCATGCAAGAGGGTGTCAATATTGTATATTACTATGTGTGATTAATTCTAAGCATTACAGACAAAGCATGAGGCAAACACATTTCACAAAATCAGGACAGCATGACCTTGCTGTACTAAAACATGAATTATGGTCATTATAAAATAGCAAATCTGAATCTGCTGGAAGATCTGGAAAGTAGACTTCCATACAGTTCCAACGAGTATAATTAAAGTATATAAAAGACACAGGAACTAGGGTGAAAACTCTATTCTAATTAGGTTTTATGTTCAGTCAGCATGTAGTAGGTTGTGTTCTACTACTTGTTTCGGTTTAGAGAACTCATTAATAAAATCTACAAAAATTTCAGGAAAGTAGCTATACATGTCTACGTCCAGCCTAACTTATTTCAGATTTTTCTTTTACTGTTAACAGGGTCAAGTAAAATAAGAAACAGCGAGATACGCATGAAATTATGAGTCTAGAATTACTAACACATTTGTACTAAAAAGCTGATAAATAGCATATGACAAATTGGAATTTAAATCCAGACTAGAGAAAAAATATCTAGACATCTAGGGGTACATTTTATGTTCAGTAAGTTCTTTCAAATTATGTCATTAGCAGGGTTAAAAATCTTATTCAAAGTGAAATATCCAGCAGTCCAGAAATCAACTTAACACAAAAAGGCATCAAATAAATCAGCAATCCTATGTGTCAACATGCAAATTGCTAAGGTTTAAGATGCAATTATCACATTCATGGTGTCAATCCATCGAGCAACTTCAATTTAGCACATACAGTTTCAATGTCCAATTTATCATGCAGACCTATGCATGAATCTAGTTATTTAAATGTGCATATGCATGAAACAATGGGGACTAGGTTTAAGATCAAAGAGATAGCACGATGTTAAGAGTATGTCGGGTTAGCTCGTGTAAATCCACGATAATCTTAACGGAATTGTCCAAAGCAGTTTTGATAGCAAAATGGATGGGATCTACTTGCAAGAGATCAAATAATCTTGAACACAAACAATAAAAATGGGTTCAAAAAGAGACTTTCCTGTTATATTGCAGATATAATTAAATAGGAATAACGAGATCAGAATTCCGGGTGAAATCTCCCAAAAACACGTGCGAAGAACCAACAACAACAGCAAAAAGCCAAGAGAAAATCTCACATCGGATCGGAACAGAACACAGAATGGCAAAGCTGGATCTGATGCGCCCAGAACACAGAACACCAAATCTGACCAATAGGAGCTCTTCCTCACACCAGATCTGATCCAAATAGGGTACAACGGAGGGGGATCTGATGTGGCCGAACACGGGACAGCGACGGTGACCAATCAGTGGTCGTCTTCCTCCTCGGCAAGGAGAGAGAGAGACAGCGTCTTTGATGGCGACAGCGCGGCACTGCGGCGGGGGCGAAGCAGCGTCAGCACCACGGTCGGGAAGCGACGGCGGTGACGGCAACCATGACGACGACGAACCCTATTTTTGATTGGCAATAGAGAGCATTGACAACGGCGACTCCGAGGCTCGAACGGCGGTGCTAGGGGATTGCAAAGGAGCGGCGAGGAACGACGAAGGCAATGGAGGTGCACAGAGATGGGTTAGGGCGACGGTGAAGAAGTTAGGGCAATGGTGAAAGCTTCGGTGATGGGTTTTGATCGGGGATGGCGAGGATGATAGGGGACAACGACGGTGAGATGGAGATAAGGGGATGGAGACGATGATGAAGGTGGTGATGGTGGTGAAAGGCGATCGGAGTAGCGATGGGGGTAGGGGTTTTCTTCGGTTGGGTTTGGGTTTAGCAAAAACAGAGAGAGGATAAGGGTATTGGCGAGAGAGAGAGAGAGGGTAACGGCGAAAGAGAGAGAGAGAATAAATTATTAGGGTTTAATAGGATTATTTATATGGGTTCAAGAATTAGGGTTTGGGTTGAGATTATGTGGGTTCTGGATAACAGTTTTGGCTACAAAAAGAGACAAACAAATGCAATGAGATGAGACGAACACAAAGGAGAACAAACCAAACTCAAAATAGAAAGAGCAAAATTTGCAAAGAGAACAGGATCCAACTAAAGGAACACAGATTGATCAAGAGAGAACAAAAGAACCCAAGAAAAGACAAAATACACTATAACAAATGAATTCAAATACAATAATCAAAAGAATACAAAATACAATAAAATTTGAAAATAGGGCTTACAGGTTTAGGATCCAATAATAGCGGTTTTGGGTCAAGAACAATTAAAATTGGGTTTTGGGTTCGACAAGAGACAGGTTTGAAGACAATATGGTTCAAATAAAATACCCACAATCCAATAAAATAAAATCCAGAAGATAGATAGCCCAACAAAAAGAAAAAATAGTTCAAGAACGAAAATTTAAATCCAATTAAATAAATAAATAATACAAACAAATAGAATATAAATTGGGCTTGAAAATAAATTTTAATTCGCTAGGAAAAAAAACAGATCAAATTTGAAAATGAAATAATTTGGTAACTGAGAAATAAACTAAATAATGAGAGGTAACAATTAATAATCATAATAAAATTATATAACGAAATAGTATTCGGGTTTGACGAACTCATTAAAATAATCAAATAATAATAATATATTTGTTTTAGGCTCAAATATAAATGGTCGATCAATCAGAAATAGTAGGATTAAAATACACCATTATCCGAAATAATTAAAAAAAAATATCAGAAAACACTTTAATAAAATATCCGAAATAAATTTAGCACAAAATAACTTTATAAAAATTAAATTGTAGAAAATACACGGAAGATACTTATTGTCGGGAATGGGGGTTACAATATAACTAAATTGAATTTGTGTTTATTAGATAAAAATGTATTAGTTAATAAACTTATTTGACTTTGCATATACACAAAAAATAGAGAGGTGAAATCCTCACATTATCTTAGTTTAAGGTTCTATAAAACAAAAAAAAGCTACACATTCACAAAAACATTAGTGTAACACCCCGAATTCCAAATATGACCGAATTCGAAGTTCCACAAGATCTTTACATTTCACTTCGTACAATTTTACAAGGAATTTAAAACTTTTATTACATCAGAGTTATATTTTAAATTACACTTAAACAGCGGAAGCAATTTACAATAATTACATGAATAAAATGTACAACACTTGAAATATTCTTTAAGTAGCATGCATACTATATTCTTGTCAATCACTTTATCCTGCATAGAAACTGTGGACACGTAAGTTCATTAAACTGATGCTAGGATATAATACATCAACTTTCTCTTACTTAGTAAACACATACTTGTCACAAACCAAGCTATGGGGACTATCCTATTGATGGCATATGTGAATGTGCACTTAGTCCTTAATGCAATTATTAATAATAGATGACACTAATGCGCACTTGTTCGGATTCTATGCATCCCATACTACATAGGTCCGAGGGCAAGCCCTTAATCGTGCTTCATCATGTAGGGTTCAATCCCTCGCCATGACTTAGTCTACTACGGTAACTATGATAAGTATCCTAGATATTCTGTGAGTTACGAGCCCATGTCCAGTCAACCTGGAGGAAAATCCTACGTCGTAACATGATGCATCATGCAGATCCTGTAGTCAATTCAGCCTCCGTCATGGAACATGGCACACCCGTAGTCAACAAAACACCCCACAAGCGTCGCTACGGTCCCGATAATTTCGGAGTAGTGTCCACGCCAAGACTTGACGCATCAAGTAGGCAACTTATGAATCACTCTCACACCGTAGACCCGAGGCCCTCATACTTGTGTTTTTCTCTTACTTTCATTACATCTTCACTATTGTTTGTCCTTAGTTATTTGAATCATGAATAAAATCAACCCCTAGAGTTAGCTCTTTTCTCTATACCGGTCTTAACCATCAATCAACAGATATGACCCAATCTCGGTCTTTTCATCTCCACATTTCATCTCAAAAGTAAATTATTCATTTGCCGGTATAAGGACTTACCTACCCTCTAGTTCAAAATCTCATTTCATGTCCAATATTTGAGTATTCACACTCATCAGTATTCCGCATAAGTTATCATGATTTTAATTTCAATTCATGCATAATTTTCACATATCAAAGAAACAAGGTTAATCCATTTTTCACAATTTCTCAAACTACAAATTTAATTCACAATTATTTCTTTGCATTCATAAGACTAAAGTCTCATTTCGTAAACCAAGAGAGTATTCACGTTTGTATCAAGTCATAAATTCCTTTAAAAACTCCACACAATATTTCTTTAAAAGAGAAACTAATTATTACCTTGTTCATTCCATAAACTACTTTTATAATTTCCTCTAACATGGTTTATAATTCTCAATTAAAACAATTGAAATTTCCCATGAGATCTAATTAATTTCTGGATAATTATGATGAAATAGGGGGTTGTAGCAACTACCCATGATGAGACAACCACCTCACCACTACTCCCATCTCTCCCTCTATCCTTGTACCATCCGGCCAATATTCGGGGTGTGCTCAATGAACGTGATAGTCTAGTACCTCTAATTGTTAGTTTGTTCATGTGAATTAATTAATTGTCTACTAAACTTGTCTACACTACAAGTTAAGTTAATTAAATGGGGAATTTAGTTAATGGGCACACTAATGGGCTCTAATAAATTAATTAATTTAATTAATTAAAGTGGGCAAGAAAGAGACAATTAGGCCTAGAATTTTAATTAGGCTTTCTAGATTAAAAGAGAAGAAATAGGATCAAATGTTCATGAGAATATTTTAGAGAAATAAGTGCACAAATTTGCACGTGCACAACACGTGGAATTAAACAAACTCTTATTTAATTAAGATTTGAAAATCCAGGATGTTACAACACTCCTTCTTAGAATAGTTCCGTCCCCGGAACTACACTTAAAGGGTGAGAAAACAAAACACAACCAGAAAGAAAGAAAAAGAAAATACAGCTCAGACAAACAACTCAGAATGTTCCTTCAACATCATCTCCTCAGATTCCCAAGTAGCCTCTTCAACCAACTGAAATCTCCAGACTACTTTAACCATCGGTATCGTCTTGTTTCTCGAGAATTTTTCATGACGATCCACAATCTCAACCGGGAGCTCAATGTAACTCAGATCCAGCTGCAATCCCTCCTCACTTCGGGCAAATGGTGACTCGTGTCTGGAATGTAACCTCTTAACATAGATACATGGAAGACATTGTGCACCTGATTCAACTCTTCCGGCAACTCTAACCGATAAGCAGTTTTTCCAATCCGCTTCAATATCTTATATGGGCCTATGAACCTTGGGGCCAACTTTCCACCTCTGCCAAAATGATTCACACCTTTACTAGGTGATACCTTCAGAAAGACAAAGTCACCAACCTCGAACTCAAGGTCCCTCTCCGATTGTCTGCATAGCTCTTCTACCTACTGTGAGCATCCACCAACCTCTTCCTGATCAGATCGATCTTTTGAGAGGTCTGCTGCACAATCTTAGGCCCAAACATATGTTGCTCTCGCACTTCAAACCAACAAACAGGTGTTCTGCACTTCCAGCCATACAGAGCTTCGTACGATGCATCCCAATACTAGTCTGAAAACTGTTATTGTAGGCAAACTCTACTAGAGCTAGATGCTTTTCCCAACTGCCTCCAAAATCTAGAACACAACACCGAAGCATATCCTCAAGAATGCGGTTGACTCTCTCGATCTGCCCATCAGTCTGAGGATGAAAAGCAGTGCTGAAATCCGTCTTCGTACCCAGAGCCATCTGAAGACTCCTCCAGAAATGCGAAGTAAATCGCGCATCTCGATCAGACACAATGGTTAACGAAACACCATGAAGCCTGACGATCTCTCCAACATACAGTTCGGTTAACTTGTCCATCGACAAAGTGAGTTTCATCGCCAAGAATTAAGCGGACTTGGTTAGTTGATCGACTATGACCTAAATTGCATCATTGCCCTTTGAACTCTTGGGCAAACCCGTGATAAAATCCATACTGATGTTATCCCACTTCCACTCCAGAATAGGTAACGGTTGCAATAGACCTCCGGATTTCTGATTCTTGGCTTTGACCTGCTTACAAATCTCACACCTCGCCAAAAATTCAGCCACATCCCGCTTCAAACATGACAACCAAAAATCTGTTTAATGTCCTTGTACATCTTAGTACTCCCACGATGCACAGAAAAAAGAGTAGCATGCGCTTCCTGAAAAATACTCTCCTTCAAGTCCACTGATCCGGAACACACAGCCTCTCTCCAAACCACAACACTTTATCCCGAATTTGAAACTCGGACAACCTGCCTGCACCAACCTGCTCCTTCATCTTCTGAATCTCTGCATCTTCTCTCTGACTTTCAATAATCCTTTCATTCAGTATAGGCTGGAGCCTCAACTGAGTTAAGGATGCTCCCAAACCTTGCAGAACGATGTCAATACCAGCCCTATCCAACTCCTCTGCAATATGCTTTTGAGTCGTAATCAAACTAGCCAAATTTCTCTTACGGCTAAGTGCATCAGCAACAGCATTAGCCTTCGCAGTATGGTACTTAATCTCAGGACGAATGTCTTCAAGTACTTCCAGCCATCTCCGTTGCCTTAAATTCAGATTTTTCTACTGATAGATGTACTTCAAGCTTTTGTGGTCCATGTACATGTTCAATTTCTCACCGTACACATGTCTCCATTGCTTCAAGGCAAAAATAATCACAGCCAACTCCAGGTCATGAGTCGTATAATTCTTCTCATGCGGTCGTAGTTGCCTAGATCTATAAGCGATCACTTTCCCTTCTTGCATTAAGACACAACCAAGCACACGATCTGAAGCGTCGTTGTGGACATCATACTTAACACCTGCTCTTAGCAAAGCCAAAATGGGAGCAGTAGTCAACTTCTCTTTCAACTCCTGAAAGCTCGCCTCGCACTGCTCAGTCCACTTGAAGTTCACGTTCTTATTGGTCATACCAGTGAGCGGCACGGCTATTTGAGCATAGTCCTGAATGAACCTCCTGTAGTATCCAGTTAGCCCAAGGAAACTCCTGATTCCTTTCACTGTAGGTAGGCTTTGCCCGATCCTCTGCTTATATCTTCGGTGGATCAGTTACCACTCCCTCCTTAGAAAGGATGTAACCCAGGAATGCCACTTCAGATTTCCAGAAATCGCACTTGGACAACTTGGCATACAACTCCTGCTCTTGCAGCTTCTTCAAAACTGCTGCCAGATACTCTGTGTGCTCCTCCTCCGACTTGGAGTACACAAGGATATCGTCGATAAACACCACGACGAACGAATCAATGAACGGCCTCAGAACTCTGTTCATCATGTCCATAAAGATTGCTGGTGCATTCGTCACTCCAAATGGGATAACTAAGAATTCGTAATGCCCATATCGAGTTCTGAATGCAGTCTTATGCACATCTTCAGTCTTCACTGGAACCTGATGGTATCCCGATCGAAGATCTATTTTAGAGAAAATAGCTGCTCCTTGTAGACGATCAAACAGGTCATCAATTCTGGGAATATGATACTTATTCTGAACAGTGACCTTATTCAGCTCTTGGTAATCGATGCACATCCTCATCGATCCATCTTTCTTCTTTACCAACAGCACCGGTGCTCCCCAAGGTGACGCACTCGGTTGAATAAAGCCTTTCTCCAACAGTTCCTCAATCTGCTGTTTCACTTCATCCTGCTCCACTGGAGCCATCCTATAAGGTGCCTTGGAAATGGGTGCACTCCCTGGCTGAATAGTGATGTTGAACTCTACATCACGTTCCGAAGGTAACCTAGGAAAATCATCCAAGAACACAGTCGGATAGTCCCGAACTACCGAAATTTGCTGCACCTCCACAGGAATCTCCTTCTTGTAGATGGCTGCAACCAAACCTGAACATCTCTTCTTTCCTTGGAAAGTGACCTCAGGACCACCTGGAGCCTTCACTGTTACTTTCTTGGTCTTACATTCGATGTTCGCACTGTACACTGACATCTAATCAATGCCAATGATAACATCGACCCCCAAAATAGTCAGCTCGATCAGATCAATCCCAAAAATTTCGTCCCAATCTTGATCTCGCAGTCCTCATAGTACCGATCAGTGGTTAAAGTCTCTCCTGATGGAGTAGCTACTCCTACGACCTTGCCTGGAAGGACTTTGGTTCAACTCCCAAGACTTTAGCAAATTTTGGAGATACAAAAGTATGAGAGGGTCCAGTATTGAACAAAACAACAGCTTTCATTCCATTCAAATAAAGTTCTCCTGTTACATAACACACACTCGTTACATAACAGTTCACTAAATAAAACGGGAAAAGAGACAACAGAAAACTTCTAAACATTCGCGCTCATACCAGTGATGACATGATCCACTTCCTTAGCATCTGCCTCAGTTAAGGCAAATACTCGCCCTTGCTGGTATAGTTTCTTCCCAACTTGCTATGTTGGTTCATTGCGGACGACATCTCTCAACTTTGGGCAGTGAGATCTGTAATGACCGTTCTCTCCATAGTTGAAACAAGTCACCACAGGAGGTCTCACAAAACCATTTTCGGGTCTTCCAGCAATGTTAACAGCATTCTCCCCTGTCGGTTTGAACCTCTGAGCTGACAGTTGTTCCCTGAAATTGCCAGAAACTGCGGACCTCTTCCCAACATGCTAGTTGTTCCTCCGTTTCTGAACGACATGGAACTGCTCCATGTCTTCCTCCATAGCCGCAACTCGCTTGACCAACTTGTCAAACGTCCTGATACCAATGTAACACCCCATATTTTTATTTTAATTAAAAAACGTATTTTTTCAATTTTTGCACGTATGATGCACGTGCTAATTTTTTCACCTCTATTTTTACTCTCATTTACTATTTGAGCATGCATAGCTATTTATTTTAGACTTTTATTAAACCCATGGACCTAAAGATAGATTCTAGCCCATTAGATTAATTAAAAGATAAGCCCACTAGACTAACTAATTAAATTAATTAAAAAGAAAGCCCATGGGACAAACCCATTAATTAAATCCAATTTTAAATTGTGCATGGACTCATATACGACATGTAACAACTTTTAATACACATTTTAGAACTATAGGAATTGTATTAAATTTTCTGTATGTGTGTGCACTAGTGCACAACACGTGCACGTGTGAAGGTGAGGGGGCTAGAGAGTGGCCGGTTTTTGCACATGATGAGATGGGAGTTGAGTTTTTGAAGAGGTGGAGTAGTGAAGAGTTGGGAGTTATGGGAGTTAGGATAATGAAGAGTTGGAGAATTAAGTTGAGTAATTTATTAGGTGGAGAAATTTGCACTTTAAACCCTCGCTTTGTCCTATAAATACACCTTAGTTTCCTTCTCATTTCACACAAAAACTAAACAAAAATAAAGAGAAGAAAAGAAAGAGAGAAAGAGAGTATTCTTGTGCAATTGGAAGCTTGTTGGAGATCTTGTTAGGAGAAGAAGGAGCTAGGAGTGCTTGTTGGAGCTAGGATCTAGGAGTCCCATCATTTGGTTATTCATTCTTCATAAGAGGTGGGTGATCTCTTTCTTTCTAATGTAGAGAATGCATGCTAAAAATTGTAATTGAGTAGTATAGATTGAATTTTGATGTGAAATATGTATACATAATCCATACTAATGTAGTATGCCATGAATGAAAGAAATTTTGTCACAATTAAGTAACTAATTGCCATCATGATAATTAGAAAGAAAGATATTTAACAAAAGAATTAATTACATTAACCATACTAGTATGCTTGTTAAATTCTACATGTTAAAATATATATAATTATATGTGTTGAGATTTCTCCTATAGTTGAAACAACTTGGAGTGAAGTTATTTGAGTACAAAGAAAATCTTATAAAGTGATTATAAGGAAATATATTGCTACTTTTGATTAATTGGAATAATACAATTCATGATCATTAATGAAAGAAAAATATTTGTAAAAAAAAAATTGATACAAGGTCTAAGAAATCAATTAAAAATTTGTAATTTACTGTTTTTTATAAAAACTCGTATGAATGAGAGAATCACAATCAATTAGAAAGATTAGATCAATTGAACAATCGAGTTTGTGAAAATAATTGAATAACAGTACGATTTAACAAAAGGCTATTAGTATAACTTCACATCAGAAATTGTACTTGGACTTACTGGTCAGTCGGTGCACCATTAATGTGCAGGAGGTTTTGGGTTCGAAACTTGTTAAACCCATTTTCATTTTGTTTGTTTAAATATTTCTGAAACTCGAAGAGTCAGTACAAGGGGTTTTCGGTTTGGATTCTTGACGCCAAGTCCATATGGACTTATTGCCTAGTGGGTTGGCCTTTGAGCGTTCGCTGTATGTGCGCAGGGGTACCTAGTTCAAAACCTGAGGGTGCTCTTTTGGGTTTTTTTGGGGTTTTATGGACTTTTAGATGAATTGTAACGCAAAGAAAATTTGGGGAAAATACTAGAATTATTATAAAATGAAATAGGATTTATTAAAAATAGTTGTAGAATTTTTCAAGTATATTTGAGAAGTTAAAAAGGAGAAATTGAGATTGAAAATGTGTTTTCACTTAAGAGTATGAGATTTTATTTTAAAAGAAGAATAAAATATTATTGTGGGGAGTGATTTCTCTTGAAGAGATTATACACTTATTTTTGTTTAAGAAATATTTTGATGTTGTTGAAACACATTACATGAGCTTAAATTGTTAAATGAGATTTCAAGTGATGAATTTGTGTTCATGAAAAGAATTATTGTTTTTGAAAGAGTATGAATGAATAAATGGATCATGAATAGTGTCAAGATAAGCTTTGAACCAATAGTGAATAAGTTGAAGATAAGAATACTTTGAGTTAAGACATGATTATTGAAAGGGTATGAGTACTCATGGATTCTTGTACATGAAAGGTGGTGATTTAGAGTTAGTAAGACCTCGGGTACTGGCATTGTTGAAATAAAAAGAATTAAGCTATATTTTGAGATTTGCCATGTAGCAATCTCGGTATTTGTGATTAAGTCCGTCAGGGGGTAAAACTAACTCTAGGAATGATAACTTATTCATATCTTGAACTTAGGAACCAGGCACTAAGAGAAGATGTAGTAAAACCTAGGCAAACGTAAGTGGGGCACTCTATATAGTCGGGCGGGGGATTTGCTGCTGTGGTTCTCCGGGACTATAGACTCAGTCGGGTGGTGTACTCCGGGACTGTGGTTACCTCGTGGGAGACGAGCTTTTATTATAAATCCTGGACTATGCATAGTCGGGCAGATAGTTTGCCGTACTCCAATGTATATACATATACCGGGGCTAGAGGGGCACTTGCGGGAGGTTCGCACGATGAGGAGTCTGTATAACAGTCGCACGGTGGATTTTCTATAGAGGTTCTCCGGGACTGGGATCCATACTTGTGGAACGTCTCAACCTTTTTTTTATTACTGGGTAGTTTGTCATGGCAAGGGATCGAACCCTTTATTGTGGAGTACATAGGTGCTTGCCCTCGGACCTATGTAGTATGGGATGCATAGAATCTGAACAAGTATGCATTAGTGTCATCTTAGTGTAAAATATCTGCATTAGGCATTAAGGTATCGCATACAGTTAACACTTTGTATTCACATTTAACACTTTATTTTGCATTCAATTTGTGGTTCGTTAAAGTATTGAGATCGTTATATGTACGGCATAGAGAGGATGGCCGAGTATAATATTTTCGTCAGTTGTAAGTAACTGACGTGCCCACAGTTTATTATGTAGGAACCAGACTTTTTCATGAAGGAGTAAAGTCGTTATGATGCTGTTGATTAATTAATTAATAAAGTTGTGCAAGTTGTGTATTATTTTCATTGGTGTAATTCATTTTTATCTTCCGCTGTGTAAACGATGTAAAGAACTCTGATGTATGATGAAAAATTTAAATTTCCTTGTAAAATTATACGAAGTGAAGTGTAAAGATCTTGTGGATTCTCGAATTCGGTCTTATTTGGAATTCGGGGCGTTACAACCAAGGGGTATCATCTTGGATCTCAGACTTGGCCTTAATCTGTGCTTGAACTTTTGAGCTTTCTTTGCCTCGTCCATCACCAATTCGGGCGCATACCTCGAGAGTTGAGTAAATCTTGAATTATACTCCCTAACCGACATGCCGCCCTGCTGCACCGCCAGAAATTTTATATCCTTCTTCTCCTGGACATCTGATGAAAAATAATGACTGTAGATTTCGTCCAAGAATTCCTCCCAGCTAAGAACAACATTTCCCATCGTCCGCTTCATTGACTGCCACCAAATAGTTGCGTCCTTCTCGAACTGCAGTGCAGCCAACTTCACCTTGCTGCCCTCTGGAGTTTCCAAGACTTCGAAGATGGTCTCGACCTGCCTGATCCAATTGTCAGCCGCGTCAGGGTCTGACTTTCCCTCAAACGTTGGTGGTTTCATTCTCTCGAATGATTCCACGAGCTTGATTGCTTTAGAAACTGGATTTGCAGGCATCCTCCCTTGGTTCTGATTCATGGCAACGGCATTAATGGTCTGATAGACTATCGTTAGCTCCATTTCCAAGTCAAGTCCTTCTCCACTTCTAGCTCTGTGTCCAGCCATATTCTGATACAAAAGATTCATTGAAATCGAAGTAGAAGACATGAATTTAAATCAACTCTTCATTTCATTGAATTTCAAACTTTATACATTCGAATTTAAAACATTTTCTGATATCAAAATGAAAGCAGTAAGAAAATACAACAGTCTAGTTCCTACGGTTCCTCTTGTCTTCTCGAAGCTCTTTCCATAGTTCTGCCACTTCTTTCTTTAGTACATCGTACATGTTCTTTCTCTTCTCGAGATCACAAATACGATGACTAAGAGTTGCAATTTTCTCCTTGCACTTCGCATACTGAGTCTGCAGTAGCTCTACTCGGTCTTGCTGAGTCTCCACTTGCCTCTGAAGAGACACAATGAGACTACTCGGAACTGGCTCTTCCTCGTCAGAGGAATCATCAGATAAGTCCGAAGGTAGAGTGATCTCTCGGGACTCAGGCCATTCCTCCTCAAATTCTTCAGGATCCTCTTCGTCAGAGTTTGCTTGTCCGTGATAATAATCCTCATCGACTATGTGCTAGTCATCACCGCCAGCTGGGTCAAAGTGGTATGCCATCTTAGAAAAGAGGGAGAAGAAACATCAATCATAGAGCAACACAAATGTAAGTGACTTACATTTAAATCTTTATACTCAACACACGCCCTAATGTCCACTCTAGGGTGTCGTTCCTTATAAATTTGTACTACTTGGAAGCCTGACTCTGATACCATTCTATAACACCCCGAATTCTAAATAAGACCGAATATGAAATTCCACAGGATCTTTACACTTCACTTCGTACAATTTTATAAGGAATTTAAAACTTTTATTACATCAGAGTTACATTTTAAATTACACTTAAACATCGAAAGCAATTTACAATAATTTCATGAATAAAATGTACAACACTTGAAACATTCTTTAAGCAGCATGCATACTTTAATCTTGTCAATCACTTTATCCTGCACAAAAACTGTAGGCATGTCAGTTCATTCAACTGATGCTAGGATATAATACATCAACTTTCTCTTACTTAGCAAACACATACTTGTCACAAACCAAGTTACGGGGACTATCTTATTGATGTCGTGTGTGAAAGTGCACTTAGTCCTTAATGCAATTATTAATAATAGATGACACTAATGCGCACTTGTTCAGATTCTATGCATCCCATACTACATAGGTCTGAGGGCAAACCCTTAATCGTGCTTCATCGTGTAGGGTTCAATCCCTCGCCATGACTTAGTCTACTACGGTAACTATGATAAGTATCCTAGATGTTCTATGAGTTACGAGCCCATGTCCAGACAACCTGGAGGGGAATTCCATGTCATAACATGACGCATCATGCATAGCCTATGGTCAATTCAGCTCCGTCATGGAACATGGCACCACCCGTAGTCAACAAAATACCCCACAAGCATCCCCACGGTCCCGATAATTCCGAAGTAATGTCCACGCCAAGACTTGATGCATCAAGTAGGCAACCTATGAATCACTTTTACACCATAGACCCGAGGCCCTCATACATATGTTTTTCTCTTACTTTCATTACATCTTCACTATTGTTTGTCCTTAGTTATTTGAATCATGAATAAAATCAACCCCTAGAGTTAGCTCTTTCCTCTATACCGGTCTAAACCATCAATCAATAGATATGACCCAAACTCGGTCTTTTCATCTCAACATTTCATCTCAAAAGTAAATTATTCATTTGCCGGTATAAGGACTTAGCTATCCTCTAGTTCAAAATCTCATTCATGTCCAATATTTGAGTATTCACACTCATCAATATTCCTTATAAGTTATCATGATTTTCATATCAATTCATGCATAATTTTCACATATCAAAGAAACAAGGTTATTCTATTTTTCACAATTTCTCAAACTACAAATTTAATTCACAATTATTTCTTTGCATTCATAAGACTAAAGTCTCATTTTTGTAAACAAAGAGAGTATTCATGTTTGTATCAAGTCATCAATTCCTTTAAAAACTCCACACAATATTTCGTTAAAAGAGAAACTAATTATTGCCTTGTTCATTCCATAAACTACTTTTATAATTTCCTCTAACATGGTTTATAATTCTCAATTAAAACTATAGAAATTTCCCATGAGATCTAATTAATTTCTGGATAATTATAATAATTTTTATGAATTTTAATTAACTCAAAAATCACTTTAAAATCACTTTAAAATATCAAATCCCCAAAAAACTGAAATTTTAAAAAAATCTTGGCTGAAGCCAGGATTCGAACCGTGCACCCCCACAGCCACTGCGCTACAGTAACGTTACTGTGGCGCAGCTGCTGACTATAAAGGTCAACAGCGTTGAACGATAAAGGAGGACTTATTATTCATTTATACTTTAGTGCTCGGTAATGTATTAATTTAACAAATGGAAAAATAAACAGTTTGTACAGAGACTCGAACCCAAGACCTCTAATCACAGTGACGTTTTTATTTTGCACCCACTGACCAGAATGGACAGAGTGACTAAGCTTTAAAGAAATTAACTACAAAAAGTTTTGTGTCTGACTGTAGCACTTCTAGCTCATAAAAGTAACTCGTTTCTTTCAAAAAATACGATTTGTTCTTCCATGGGTCTAAATAATTTTCCTGACTGTATTTCTTGGGATTTATACAGTAACTTAAAGTTTTAAAAATCATTTAACTCTCATTTTTTAAATATAAAAAGACTATTCTGCTATCTATACAAAAGTGGTCACAAAAAAAATAACTTTATGTTCTATTAATTACCTCTTTTTAAAGAAGAATCACTAATTAATTCTATTAATTGCCTCTTTTTAAAGAAGAATCACTAATTAATAATTCTCAATCACAAATGGATTATTCTTTAGTAAACTAATAATTTCCTTCTTTTCTTCTTTATTAATAAAATTCATTTTTTCCCCTTAACTTAGTCCTAATTCAAGATAGGTTAATTTCTCTTTTTCCAACAAAACAAACATGCAAATGTGGGATTTTTAGTACTAATTTCAATAACAATGTAACCCCTATTTCTCTAAATCTGTATTTTTTTGTGTATTTTTCAGTATTTAAATTTTTATGTAAATTAATTTTTCTGCTTTCAAATTCTTTTCGATAAAATGTATTCTTGGATCTCATATTAAAGTCTATTGTTAATCAATAATTTTGCTTGTGCCCCATCGTTCCTCTTCCTTCATATTCAATTCTTTGATTTCTTATTTTCTTTCGTCCCTTGTAGTCGTCCTCCTTTGTTGACTCTTTATTGAGTATAAAATTCATTCTTCTCCTGCCTATATTTTCTTTATATATATATATATTCGAATATTTTCTGTATTTCAATTATTAATTGTTATATTTTGGATCTTCTATAAAATTGCTTTCTAAAACAAAAATTTCGTTACATCAAATAATTGTGTATTTTTAATATCACAAATTTCAAAACGTAACTTTGTACTTAAATTGAGCAATCAATATCTAAGCACGTATGGAAGATTGCATCATCTCGTTCATCATTTTGTTGCAACTGGATGTCGAGATGGCAAACATGCAACTAGACGTCAATGGAGGCAAATTGCAACTGGATATCAGGGAGGCAAAATGTGCAACCGAATATCTAAAGGGCAACCTGCAACCTGATGTCGTGGAGGCAAACCTGCAACTTGATGTCGAGAAGGCAAGTCTACAGATGGATGTAGATGAGGCGAACCCACATCAATTTTTTTTTACTATTATTCTTATTGTTTTCCTTATTATTATTAGTATTATTGTTATTATTGTTATTACTATTACTATTATTATTATTGTAATTTTTTTACTATATTATTATTGTTGTTAATATTGAATTATTTTCACAAAAATGATGAACCCTAAATTATATTCTGTCTTGCATTATTATCCTTACCGGTATTGTTAATATTTTTATTATTATTATTATTTTATACCAGTATGATTATGATGATTATTATTGTTATTATTATTTTATTATTTTTTTATTATTATTTTATTATTATTTTTTTATTATTTTATTATTAATATGTGTTGATTTTTGTATTATTAATATTATTTTTGTTAACACCTATTAGTTTTGACCTAATTATTTATATTAAAGCTCCATCTAAAGTCCAATTGTATTCTGGTGTCTCATTCTTTTTTTCCTGCTCGGATCGTCGTTTGGTGTCACGTGGTCGACAACGACATGTCTGCAGCTTGGAACGTCACCATCAGAGTGTCGCAGCGGAAGCATTGTGGACCCATAACCCACAGGTCCCAGGATTTCCTTGTTGCTTCTTCTTCTTTGTACCGTTTGCTTCTATCCCTCCTTGCATTGTTTGCTTCTTTCTATCCGTTGTATTCGTCTTCATCCATTGACTCATTGTTTGGTTCATCTCTTTCTTGTCCATCCTTTCTTCGATTCCAGCTCTATTTATTTTCTTCATCTCTTTGCTTTGTTATCTTGCAAGTCTTGTGATGTTTTCTTCTTCATTTTTTATACCAGTTCCTTCTTTCTTGCATTCCATTCTGCCATCATGCACCCATTCATTATTTGATTCAATTCTTCCCTGTTATTTCTCTCCTTGATTCCAGTTCTACCTACTCCCTATCTTGCTTTGTTATTTTGTGATGTTTCTCTCCTTTTGATACTGTTTGCTTCTTTTCCTTCTTATTCTGGTATTTCCCCTGCTTTGTTCCTTCCCCATTAGCCCTCCGCTTGTTCCTTTCCCTAAATCTTTGTTTTGTTACCCTTTCCCCAGTTTGCTTTTGCCTTGTCCTATGTACCGCCTAAGCAAATTTCAAGGACAAAATCTTATTGTAAGGTGGGTAGGATTTGTAACCCCTGTTTCCCTAAATCTGTAATTTTTTGTGTATTTTTCTATGTTTAAATTTTTATGTAAATTAATTTTTCTGGTTTCAAATTCTTTTTGATAAAATGTATTCTTGGATCTCATATTAAAGTATTGTTAATCTATAATTTTATTTGTAACTAGTTTCCAATGACTCTTGTATTGTATTAAAAATCTTTTTATTATTATTGCTTTGATTATTAAGGAAATATTTTTCTTATGCACGAGTTGTATTTGTAGTTATTTCAACTAAGTTTTGTATGTTAGTGCAAATTTCATTTTTATTATAAACTATATTTTATTTTGAAATATATTTTCATTGAATATTTCTTTCCCTATTGGATTTTCAATACCCTAAACCCTATAACCCATCCTAATAAATCTGTACCCATTAATTAACTAACCCATACCCATTAAATAACCCCTCAGACCCAACTATTACCCCAAAACCCATTAAAAACCCATTACCTTAACTAAACCCATTTACTATCCCTATACCCAAATCTATAACCCCAAACCCATTTACTTACCCCCACCCGATACTCGTTCTCTTTCTCCCCTACCTATATAACCCCATCAGCCTAAACCCTAAACTCTTCACCTTTTGCCGCTTCATCTTCTTCCCCTACTCCCGACCTTCTCCCATCCAGGTGCCCCTGCGCCGACCTCAGCCTCGCAGTGCCCCCGTCCTCCGCTGCAGCATCCAACTGCCTTGTCGTCTCCCTCTACCTCTATCTCCCGACCTCAGCACCCCATCGCATCGCGCCATCCCAGTATCGACGCTTTCCCCTATACTCCTCCTGTGCGTGCACTCCGCCGCTGCACGCCCGTCGACTGCGTCGCCTCCTTCTCCTCCGTGCACCCTCATCACACCCCTGTCATCCCCATTCTCTACACCTCGTCTCCCTCCTTCCCTTTTTGTCTGTGTATTCTCTCTCGCATCGGCAGCCCTGTCCTGCTACCACCGTGTCCCCTGGCCGCCGCCAGCCGCCCGCCATGCCGCTGCCGGTTGTCGCCGAGCCAAGCTAGTGCACCATTGCCCTTGCTGCTGGTCTTGATCTTGGCTTTGTATGTGAGCCGTCCGATCGACTTGATCATCTTGATCTTGATTGATTAATTTTTGGACCGTCCAATCGTCGGATCATCTTGATCGTCATCTTTGATTATGGACCATTGGATTGCTTCATCATCATTTTGATCTTGGGTTACTGTTATATTGGTTTTGATCAAGTTATTCTAGACCGTCCGATCGTCGATCTGATCCGATCATCATCATCGTCAACATACTGATCACATCTTGATCTTGATCTTGATCTTCGATCAGAGTTGTCCGATCTGATCCGATCGCCTTGATCTTGACCTTCGATCTCAGCCGTCCGATTGTGTTCGTGATCTCGATCGTTTTCATCTTGTTCTTGATCATGTGTTCGTGATTGGTACGTGTTCCGTTCGTTTGTTATGTTCGTGCCCGGGATCCGTTCCCTTTATTCTCTTTCTCTCCGTTGGATTCGTCGTCTTTCAGGCAAGTAACTTGTACTCTAGTTTCTTTGTATGATACAAGTCATAAATTCTGCTTGTAGTGTAGTTGGGTTCTAGAGACAACTCGTGTGTGTGATGGATGTTCTTGATGAGTTTGTCTCTATAGTGTTTTGACCATAGTTGACTCATGACACAAAATTTGACATGGAACAACCCTAGGTTTCGCCCGTTCGTGATATGATGTATATGTGAAACAATTATGAGAACTCGTGTGCTTGTGAGATCCATGTGAGATACTTATTGTGGACATGTTGTATACCCTATTTCATGTTGTTTGGACACTTGATAGACTCGATTTTATATTTAGTTGTGTTTGGATCAAGTTTCGTTGAATCTATGTTGATTTTAGTTTTTGAGAAAATTCTGTATTTTGCCGATATTCTATCTTGATCAGTAATTTAGACCATATTAATTTCAGTATAAAACATGATTTGTAGAGAAATTCGTCTGCTTTCCAATCCCTCTGACCTTGCTCGATTTCGTTTTCGTATGTGTGAGATATGACTGTTTTACTACAGAGGTGTAGATCTTTTTCAGATTTCGTTTCTTGGTAATTTTGATGACTAAATCATTTTGATACTTGTGCTACATATATTATTTTGATCCAAAAATCTGGTCAGTATTTCTTTATCTAGTTAGGATTACCCAGAATTTTGGTGATTTTTTATTGACGAGTTTATATGTCGTTTCATGCTTATTTATAAAGACTATACTTGCTGTATTTTACTCGCTATTCTGTAAAGAGTCGTATTTTCACCCTGATTCCTTTTAGTGTATGAAAAATATTGTGAAATATGAAAGTTAATATATATTGTTTATTTTCATCTGCCTTTGGCGTATTTGGATTTCGTTTCACTGGTTGCAAGATATTATAGTTTTCGTACAGCAGTGTTGGGAATTCCAGATTTGCCAAACTATCGTTTCTTGATGTTTTCTGATTTTTGATGGCTAAACTAATTTTACTGGAAAATTATGAAACTTTATATTCTGATACTAGACATACAGGGAAATACCCCAGATTTTTTGTGGATTTATTTAATAAGTTTTGATGCTGTTTTCCTGCTCTTGAATTTGTTTTCCTGATTTCTGTCCGAACCTATTTTCTGGATTCAAATCAGCTTTGAGTTATATTTTTGTGAAAATGTGTATGACTTATTTATACTCGCTGGATTCGGTTGGGAGTCTATTTTCTAGATGTCTCGACGGATTCAGATTTGCATTTTTTTTACACTAGGAATTTCACTTTTACTACAGCATGGTCTTGCTGTCCTGAACTTGAGATTTGGTTATTTCATTCTTTTGTGTGTTACCTATTACCCGTACTTGTTTATCTTACAACTTGAACTTGTTACTTAATCATACCATGATATACTTGCTTGTTTCGTGACACATACATGCTTGTTTGATATTAATAATAAAATTAACCAAGCCGGGGTTTTAAAGGGACAGAGCTAATAGTGTTTAATTCAGAAACGTGTACTCGGAAGAGAATCTAATGATTCTATGTGATACTTGGCTTGATAATTGATTAATTGAGGCTGGATATTTCACTACTTGAGACTTGGCTCGATACTTGAGATTTAGCTTGATACTTGATTACTTGAGGCTTGATATTTCACTACTTGAGACTTGACTTGATATTTCACTCTTGAGCCTTGTTTACTTGATACTTGAGGCTTGATACTTGATTCTTGATTCTTGAGGCTTGTCCTTGACTACACTACCCTATATGGTTAACTATGAAATCTAAAACGAAATTGCATTGACTGTAACAACTATGTAATAAAAGGATGGCACATGAAGTGTTACCTAGATAGTAATAACTACAAGATTTAATATACGACACTTGAATATGATACATGATTACTTGATACTTGACTACATGATACATGAGACTTGATGCTTGAACATGATACTTGATACTTGTACTTGACTACTTGAAACTTGTTACTTGTTACTTGATTCGTGATACTTGATACTTGACCCTTGTTTAACTTGATACTTGTTCACTTGACATTTGATACATGCCACTTGTACTTGTTTACCTTACCATGCTAGTCATTATATTTGATATCATGCATATTCCATGTTATTAGTTAGTTTTCCCCTTGTACTTGTATCCTGCATTACAAGCGGCCCGTAACTTGCAGTTGACGGGTACTTGTTTTTTCTTTTTCTCTTTCCTAGCAATTGTTAAATTGCAGATTTTGGAGAACAGGTTCCAGACGGTATTGGTGAGAAGAAGTATTAGTGTTGGATCTTGCTTTTATTATTTCTTGTAGCTTGTTTGAACAATATTGTATTTTGATATTTGGATTTATTCTTGTATTTGGGCAATGTGACCCAGGATTTTATTAACTTATTCAGATCATGACAATTTGAGATTTATATATTTTATTTCAAGTATTCTTGTTGGTATTTTGGTTCATATGTGCATGTTGGTTGATACTTTTGCTTCCGACTCTGATGATTCTTGTGAACGTTGTAAAGATTCTTGAACAGCTTATGGATGATGAAAATCATTCGTTGGGCTTTTGTCTCGTATCCGTATTCCGTATTCTTTTTGGGTAGCGGGGCGTGACAAACAATAAACATGTATAATTTATTAATCAATTCTACTTTCATAGCATGAAGGTTTTCCATAATTCACATTTTATCCATAAACACATTTCTTCATATTGCATTTTTCCCACATACATGAACATTTCAATATGGAGATTCATACTTTCTTAATTAACATACTAATGTACTATCAAGTTATCACAACAACATTTCTGTTCACATCCTTCAATCAATTTTTTCTGACGATTTCATGCAATTCCACATGGGTTCACTTTCTCCTTAATCATGGTAACTAATCATAAAGCAATATTATTCTAACATGATCACAAACATACACCTAGCATGGTAACTAATTAGAAGTATGAGAAAATTACCCACCTTTTTTGGAGAGAAAAACAATGAGAACTTTTAAAGACTCCTAGAATGAACAAATGAAGCCTTCTCCTCCTAGCTTGAATGGTGTTTATACTCCTCCTTGCTCCTTGGGATGTAGGCCGGTCAACTTGGAATGGGGAACACACAAAACTCAAGCTCTCAATCTTTTAAACTCGTAACTCTCTTAATTTTTTAACTTACTAATTTGTCTCTTCTTTTCTTTCTTTCTTTCTTTCAATCTTTTAGTTGTAAGTATGAACAGGTAGAGAGGGGGGGGGGGGGTGTATTTATACAAATTTTGAGTGTAAATGGAAGGCTAGGATTAGTCCAAATAGTTAAGGATCAAGGGCTATGATGAAATAGGGGGTTGTAGCTACTATCCATGATGAGACAACCACCTCACCACAACTCCCATCTCTCCCTCTCTCCTTGTACCATCCGGCCAATATTAGGGGGGTGCTCAATGCACGTGCTAGTCTAGTATCCCTAATTGTTAGTTTGTTCATGTGAATTAATTAATTGTCTATTAAACTTGTCTACACTACAAGTTAAGTTAATTAAAAAGGGAATTTAGTTAATGGGCTTACTAATGGGCCTATAAACCATGGGCTCTAATAAATTAATTAATTTAATTAATTAAAGTTGGCTAGAAAAAGACAATTAGGCCTTGGATTTTAATTAGGCTTTCTAGATTAAAAGAGAAGAAATAGGATCAAATGTTCATGAGAATATTTTAGAGAAATAAGTGCATAAATTTGCACGTGCACAACACGTAGAATTAAACAAACTCTTATTTAATTAATATTTGAACGTGCAAAATGATACGAAGTATAAAATTTGTGATTTCTTATCGACGAACAAGCCGAAAAAAATTTTGACCGAAATTTCGGCTGTATCAGTCGAAATTTAAAACAATGTACCCTATCTGAGGTTGTTTACATGCAACCTCCTCTTGGACATACCACACCTCCTAGTCATTGTCGTCTATGCCGCGCTATATATGGTCTGAAACTGGCTCCTCGAGCTTGGTTTGATTTCTTTCACCGTGTCATCAGACAGGCTGGTTTCAGTCAATGTTCACATGGTCACTCTATATTTTTGTAGTGAACACCGCAGAGGATGGTACTTCTACTACTATATGTTGATGATATTATCATTACTATGGATGACTCCGTAGGCATTGCATCTACTTAGAGATACCTTCAACAACAGTTTCATATGAAGGATCTTGGCCGACTACGCTATTTTATGGCTCTATAGATTGCCCACGGGTCTCGAGGGATACTTATTTCTCAGCAGAAATACATATCAGACATTATCTTTGCTACATGTCTCTCTGACAGTCGATCATCTGATACTCCTTTAGAGCTTCACGAAAAGCTTCGTCCCACAGATGGTGAGCTCCTTCCCGATCCTACTAGATACATGCAGATTGTTGGCCAGCTTTTCAACTTATGTATGACCAGACCCATTGTTGCTCATACAGTTAGTATTATTAACCAGTCTATTTCAACCCCTCAATCATTTCACTACAGTGTTACTCTTCAGATTCTCATATATCTTCAGGGTACTATCATTCGCTCATTATTCATGCCATATAAATCTAAACTGAATCTTAGTGCATATTCTGATTCAGATTGGGCGGGTGATCCTACTACCAGACTATCTACCACAAGTTTCTATCTATTTTTGGTGATTCGCTAATCTCATGGCGAACCAAGAAATAGACAGTTGTTGCATGTTCTTCCACAGAAGCAGATCACCGAGCAATGGTAGCTACCACTAGAAAGATTGTTCATGTTCGGTGGCTGCTATCAGATATGTGTCTCACTCTTATGAGAGCTACTCATTTCCATTGTGATAACCAAAGTGTCTTGCATACTGCAAGCAACCCGGTCTTTCATGAGCGGACAAAGCACATAGAGATTGATTGCCACTATGTTCGTAAGCGTTTTGAGGCAGAGATCATTTCACTTCATTATGTGACCTCTTCACAACAGATAGTAGACTATTTTACCAAATCCCACACTGTCCAGAGTTTTGATAATTGGTGGGTAAACTCACACTGTTCGACCTACCGTGAGTTTGAGAGAGGGTGTTAGATATTATATTAGATTAATCTCTTATCGGGATATGTATTAGTTTAGTTTTTGCTTCTCTACTATATATATGAGTACTCAGTTATAGTCAATCCCATAAAGTATTATTTTTTATCTCATAATCTAACATAAGCGATACCGCTTAACACCATCAGCATACCCAAAGAAGATACTCTTTCTAAATTTCAGATCCAGCTCCATTCTTTCTTGGGCGTTGTACATCACGTATGCCCGACATCTGAACCAATGTAAAGTAGAATAATCTGCTGGCTTGTCAGTCCACATATCCGTCGGTTTCTTTTGCTCAATTGTCGTTGATGGTGACCAATTTATAACATAACATGCGGTTTTGGCTGCTTCTGCCCAAAAGAGTTGGGTTGACCTGCAGTCCGAAACATACCTGTCATCCTTTCTGCAAAAGTCATGCTCATCCGCTCTACCACGCCATTTTGTTGAGGTGTGTATGTTACTATGAACTGTCTTTTTATTCCTCTCGCTTACAAAGTGTAAGAAGCTCACCGTTTGGGATACACCATTCTATTATCTGTCCTCAAGCACTTGATCTTCTTACCCAATTCAAGTTCCACATATGCTTTTAAGTCTTTGAACACTGGAAACAAATCTGATTTCTTCTTGATTAGATACACCAAAATATCCTGGTGTAATCATTAATGAAAGACCGGAAGTACTTTGCTCCTCCTAGAAACATTTCTAGTGATTCCCAGACATCAGAATGAATCAAGTCTAGAATGCATTTATTATTGGCTTCAGATCTGCTGAACTGCATTCTACTTAATTATAATATAATGCTCACAAAAAAATAGATTCACCGATATTAGTTCTGGAAGCAGCTTACAGTGGGAAAGAATCTTCAAACCGTGTTCAGACATATGTCCTAATTTGAGATGCCACATCATTGTCCACTCTTTTTCCTTGCTGGTCATTGTGACACACACATCAGCTTTCTGCAGTATTTCTCCATTAAGCATGAATAGATTTGATGCGATCTTTTTTGCCTTCTTGACCACAAGCGCGCCTCTGTCAATTTTCATGACCACATTTTTGACATGGGTCTTGCATCCAAGACTATCTATTTGTCCCAAAGATAATAGGTTTTTCTTCAAGCCCTTCACGTGTCGTACCTTCTGGATGGTGCGAACTGTACCATTAAACATTTTTAGCCTATGAGTACCAATACCAGCGATTATCAAAGCATGTTCATCATCCATGTGTACAGAACCTCCTGAGATTTGATCATATGTGTGGAACCACTCACTCTAAAAAGTCATGTGTCATGTTGCTCCTGTGTTAAGCAATCAGAGGTCAGAGAACTGCTTTTTGCATCCAACCACCATTGTTGCCTCGCTGTATAGTACTTCACCATCATATCAGGTACTCTTCACATTCCCTAGTGCATTTGATGACTCAAGGTCTCAACTCTTCCTCTTGTACCAACAATCTTTATTGAAGTGCCATTTCTTTCCACAGTTGTGCCACTTGTAAGTCTTCTTACTTCTTGATTTTAATCTACCATGATTCTGAATCCCACTAAGACCACGTTTCATTAATCTTCCTCTCATCACCTTCAAAGCTTCCACTTACTGCGAACTTGCCTGTCTGTCTTCTTTATTTTGTGCCTGGTTTCTTCTTCCAAAATAGCAGCCATAACTTCGTTGAAGACTAGATAGTTAGGCTTGATATTGTTCGTCAGGTTGATCAAATCTCCTTTGCCTTCTTCTTTTTCGTCGCACTAGATAACACTTCATCGGCTAGTGCCAAGTATAGATCGGCAATTGTGTTGCCGTCCATATCGTTCCACTTGCCATCCTCGGTGATCTCCACGAGCCTATTTGCTATTACTGCCAAGCAATTGTCTTTCCTCAAGTTTACCTTAATCTTCATTTTCCACAATGATACTCCCGTTGAATTTCTCAACATCAAACTTTATTATTGTTGACATTTCTGTTTCATACCCTGCAACCAAAGCTCTGTTACCACTGTTAGAAAAGTTATGTGGATAAACTACCTCACAACTAAAGTAAAATTGAGATAATGAAGTTAAAGTAGACACAAATATTTTACGTGGAAAACCCTCAAATGAGGCGGGGTAAAAATCACGGGCAAGTGTAGTAGGATTTCACTATAGAAAATAGGGATTACAATACCTCACAGGGTCCGGTATTGAATCAAGTACTACTTTTCATATAGGGAGAGAACCATTTTACTGTCTCTTATAATATGAGAAACAACTCTCTCTCATAAATTCGAGAAAAATACAAAGTTGACAAACTATTTATAAAGAGATGCAATATTATCTTTCTTGAGGAAACTCTTCTTATACTATGTTTTCTCTTTAATCTCTACTTCTTCTTTTTCTCACTTCAACATCTTCACTCTTTCCCGAATCTCCTAATTTATAGGGAGTGAGAGAGTCATCATCGTCATCATTCCCTTGTTTATTATTATTATTATTTTGTCAATATTGTAGCACCGAATTCGGGTCCATCCTTTATTTTTAATTTTATTTTTTTTCTAGGTGTTTGTGTGGTGGGACCTATATGGTGGTACCCTACTACTGTCAATATTATATATCCGAATTAAGAACTCCTGCATGATCCTCTCAGCATATCAAAGTGCATATAGGAACGTGTATGTTTGTGGTTGTGGTGTGGACGCACTTTCTAAAACTCTATTGCTTACTAACTAATTAGCTCAGAGGCTTTGGCATTGGACTCATAAATAACATGATATATAATCAATTGGAATCAGATAGCCAGCTAGCTTAACTACCTTGCATATTTGCCTAGTGGTCCTAGGTATCAATTATTCTAAATTTTCCTTGTATACGTTGGCTACACACATAGATCCAACTTCCTACCCTTTCATTTCAAAACATGAAATATCTTCAGAAGTCAAGGTGGTTTAGTAGACTTGATTTTTCATCTTGGCATGATTATATACATGATAACAAGGGTCAATTCAATTTGATGGGCAAGGCTGTCAGCCATTTATATCCAACAATTAATTGTCTTTTTTAGGATAAATTTCAGTTAACCGCAGTGTTGTTTATAACTTTGACAGTTTGTTGGCAGATTGTCATGATGGTTTTTTTTTTCCCTATAGCCATACTGAAATTATTTTTTGGGGTTTTAATGTATTCCGCACAGAAAAATTGCACAAATCAACTAAAAATGCAGTTCGGAATCATCAAACACAAGTTAATCAAACCTGTAGAAATTTGTTTAACTCACGGCTTGCGAGATACAAGTAAAAACAAAATCTAGTAATACATAATCGTATCATGCAAATCGTGAGTTGAAACTCATTTACAGGTTGGGTTAGCTTTTGTTTGGTAAATCCGACCTATTCGCAAATTTTCATAATTTTTTATTGCCGTTTGTAGGGTTTTCCAAGTGCGGAGTATGCAAAAATGCTAAATAAATGACCTCGATCGGTAGGGTTAATTGCCAAAAAAATAATTCAATATGGTTGACTACCAAACTACCAAAGTTGAATAGTGTTAACTGAAATCTCAATCTCTACTACTATAATGGGAGGTCTTTATCCATAATCCAACCCGTGCAGCGCACGTACAGGTAAATTTTGTTTTTGCCCTTTTCATTCCCCCGAAATTTCTTCCACTGTGCACGTGTATAATACTAGTATGGTTGAATGCCAAACTACCAAAGTTCAATAGGGTTAATTGAAATTATCTTCTTATTTATTTTGTCTGAAGTAACTTGGCTAGTATCTTATTAGTTTATTATGGCCATAATGATGTAATTAGTTAGCTACTAATTAATTTACATAATACTGAAAGAAATCATTGGGTGTGTAGGTAAGGTTAGTTGAGACTTAATTGTTTTATAGATTGGTTATAACCTCTAAAAAAACATAAATCACAGTACGATGACTTCTTGACTGCAAAACTTCATTGACTTTTCAATAGATGATGCATGCATGTAGATCTTAGAACTACTTGATAAATTGCCTTTGTTAGGTACCATATACTTAGTATTTTAGTGCATACTTTTCTTTGATATAACAATGGCCAATCGGTCACCCATTTTATTAATAAAGGGTTAACCAAACGTAAAGTACCAAATTATACGAACATCATCTGTTTAAAATTCTACTACATCATAATAATCCAAAAGGTGTAACAACAACAAAAATAGATATATGCCAAAAGTGTCTTCAAAATGCAAGGTAATTGCACGTGTAGCCTCAATCTGTACTCCTCCCCATCCATGTGGAGTCTATTTCTCTACCCTACTTGACTTGCCCAAGTATCAATTAGCATCATAGTTCTATGTAACATCAAAGAAAATCTAGAATTTAAATTATGGAAACAAGCATCATTACGATCAAGCCATATGGTTCACATGGTAGCTACAATCGTGATATCCCACCAACCCTATAATCCTTCCTAATCACACTCGCTCTCCAGCCCCCCCCCCCCCCCCCCCCCCCCCCCCCCCCCCCCCCCCCCCCCCCCCCCGCGATCGTCAATTTGTGTTACGAGTGTCAACAATGTCAAAACCTAAAACGAGTACCTCGAACCTAGACTTAGGACAATTGAAGAAAATGTGTTCGACATCCTCCTCACCTAAATTACGTCTAGTACATATTACGCCTCCTCATATTCTGTTTGGACATGATATAATTATTTGCCACCAACCATAAGAAAGCTTTCACCTTTGTTGGAACGTGGTGTTCCAAATCGTTTCCGCCTCCAGACTCCTCATTCCTCCACCATTCAACCACCAGTACGTCAACTTCACATAAAAACATTTCTTGGTAAGGTTCGAACTCTGCCACCATGATTTTAAGCTTTTGCAGCTCTACCTGGATCTCCCTGGATACTTGGGCCCTAAATTCTAAGCATAATTGATCATAATTCCACGCATCTGCCACAAGGACTTCCTTGTTACCCACCTCTTCGGCAAGTTGTGGGAAGAGGGATTGAAGTGAGTTATTCCCACACAACTTATCTTTTCGGAATCTAGTATATTTTTCGTTCCCAAACTTACTTCTCGTGTTAACGTGAAAAACTTCCCCCACCTTTGTGACTCCTTTCCAGAGATAGGAAGCCTTCCCATGAGTACTGATGCTATTTTTTTAGGGGTGGGAGCAACCAGATAATGAGTCCTTTGAGATAGGGGAAAGCTTAGATCTGCACCGTTGATCAGATCTTGATGTGAGGCTAATATTTGTGTAATGGATGTGGGGTCACTACAAGAAAAACCCTTTTTCGCAACGCCAAATGTCGTTGCTAAAACTCGTTTGTCGTTGTGAAAAATATTTTTGGCAACGACATTTGTCGTTGCAAGGTCGTTGCGCGTCCGGGCGTCGCGAAAGATTTTGACTACGACTTGCTGTCGTTGCCAAACATAGATTTTTTCGCAACGACATTGCCGTTGCAATATATGTTGTCGTTGTCATACCTAATTCCACCCGTGCTATGGTATAAAATCAATCGCAACAACCTTTGTCGTTGCCAAACATACTTCATATATTTGGCAACGACTCATGTCGTTGCTAAAGATATTTTTTTCGCAATGAATTATTGTCGTTGCCTTACATTTTCTATTTTGGCAACGACTACTGTCGTTGACAAAGCTCGACTGTTTTGCAATTATTTTTATAATTGCTTTGCATTACTTGTATTTTGATAACAACTATAGTCGTTGCTAAAGCTACCAATTGTCGTTGCGAAAGTTTAATTCTTTTCGAGACAAATTATATATTGTCATTGCATCAGCCCTATCCAAACTAGCATACACTTCAAAAATATTAAAAACCAACATCATTCCAAAAACTATAATATTAACCTTGTCCAACATATTACATTTATGTCACATATAAGAAGCAATGCCCAAAATATTACAACCATCAACTTCTCAAAAAGATATCTAAGTATCTCATAATCATTTCTATTGTGCATAATAAGCTTAAACATGTTTTCTAATATTCTCTTGACATCTAAACATTGCAACAAAATTGGATGCAAGATTGAAAGAACTGAATCAACTTAGAACAAAAGAACATTTTGGGATGAATATTCTCAGAAAATACAAGTAGCAAAAAATTGGGGTTGATGTGGGAGAGTTAATAACCTAAACCAACAGCTAACTCATATAAGATATAACTAAATCATACACTGTCAAAATATGATACAAAAATATATGCTCCCGAACCAATGGTTTCATTCCCTAATTCTCCAAATACAGTTCCTTCTTGTGGTACCTACATATTTGAAATAATGATTAGTCCAGCAGTATACAATGAAACTATGAAAGATTGCCAAAACTATTGGAACATGTATGCACAAAACAATACAGCATAATAGTGCCACTAAAATTAATAGTACCTTGATCATTCGAGGAATTTCATGCACCTCTATTTGTAAGTTGTGCCAACAATTCTTGTTTCAGTGCATCCATTGCACGCTGCATATCTTCCTTTTGTTGTTCAATTTGTCTTGTTGTTCTTTCTTGAGTTTCTTGCAAACTCCTTTATAATTTTCTGCTGCTCTTCAATCTTCTTTTGTTGCTCATTGATCAAGTTTTGTTGCTCAAGTTGCTGTCTTCCTTTACAATAACCTAAAATTTACCATGAAGCATCGTACAAAAATATCTTACAAAAATATCGCTAAAATATTCTCTTCCTTTATTTAACCTTTATTATGTACCATGAGACTTGCCTTCCAGGAATTATGCATAAGAAACAAATATTACTGTAAATTTTCCTATATTTACAGTAATATAGGAAAATCTAAACCTTACTACTCTGTATAATCTTAAAATAAGTTAACCTTAACCATTGTGCATATTTGAAATAATCATTGTCTTAAATAAGTTAACCTTAACCATTGTGCATATTAAGTTTAATTATCAGTTTCATGATTTTGATCTAATTTGGTTTCTTACTTAATTTATCATATTTGAATAATATTATTGCAGTTGAAGGAATTAGTGTTGTGTCTAATTCATGTAAGCATGAGTAGTTGCACTTGGACATGAGTAGTTGCACTTGGACATGAGTAGTAGCCGTCATAATTTATGGATAAAAGCTATATCCATTCTCAAATATAGCAAACGACTGTAGCAAATTATCGATAATATGGATATTTGGCAAACGAGTGCAGCGGTTTTTTTAGCCAAATATCCATATTATCGATATATAGCAAACGACTACAGATGCTCTTAAATCTACAGATAATAATATGGCTGCCCTCCCATGTCCCCTACCTGTAGTTCTATACCTATACCTTGTTCTTTTCTTTTCTTTCTAATGAAGTCTCCTAATTACCTGTATCCATGTTTCCTACCGTATTACTGAGGGGTTTTCTGCAGTTTACAGTTCATAAAACAATACATATTTTGATTCATAGTTGGTGAAACTTACATCTTTTCTAGGCTTTGAAAGAGCCCCAGAAGGTTTTAGCCTCAGCTGGGTGTTCTTTTGAGCATCAACTCTTGCCGGAGGCCTCTGGGGCACTGACAAGCGTGCAATATCCTGGCCCTTCCATGTCTTACGAATAGCATCTTGTGGCTTTGGTGGCTTGGGCACTTACATTTACCATAGGTTTTTCAGGCACACGATAACTTGGGCTTTCCCTATCCTTTGAAGCCTTGTGTATCCCGTTCGATGGCTTTGATTCTCTTGCCGCTACGTCTTGCCTATGTGAGATCTTGACGGAGATCCTAACAGAGATAGGAGTTCGTAGCTTCATATCTTGTTAGTAAGAGAAAAATTCTGGTTAGAATTTGAGAATTGCTTAGATTAGGTAGAGGCAGTGAGGGGTTGCTGTTGTAGGTTTAATTTGATAAGGCAAGAATATTTTAGTTATTTTATTTTTAAGTAAACTGCTATTTGCTTTTACTACATTGATTCAATCACCTTGTTAATTCATCAAACACATTTCAAATTCATAAGAATCATAACGGAACACAAACAACTCATGATTGTGTTATTCCAAACAAAAAACTGATGATTGTGTTCATTTGAGATTGATTATATCTATAATAGTAGCACATACGGAGAGCTTCATTTTTAGTTTTCATGGAGCTAAGAAGGTTCGTAAGTTCACCACAGAATGATAACAAAAACGAATTCTTTCCATAAAACCTAGTATCTATAAATAAATGATACCATGAAACTATATCCTCTCATTTTTTAAGTGTACTAGCTACTGCATTAGTTTCTGAATAATTGAGTAAAACATAACAAAACTCACTTGATAAGGGTCCGGGAAAGAAGCCGGATAGGTTTGGATTTGTGCTTGTTTAGACTGCTAACTGCCCTTCCAATATCCGTAGCCTAAAACCCAAATATAATAATACAATAAGAAACCAATATATATATATATTGCCAGACAAAATAACCTCAGCATAAATTAGCATCTCAACTATGTGTCTATGCCCAACAAAAGGTACCAAAACTAGGAAGGATATGAATAATACACTGAGGTTTTCTACTGAGAGCTCCATCAATTGCAATCGCCTCAGCGACTCAGACAGAACTTTTTCTGACTGCAAAGAAACGAGAAATAGCTCTTGCTTTAGTACCATAGTAGAGTGTAACCAATATATAAATAGCATACTAAAGACTGAGTTTCCAGACAAACAGAAATATATCTAACATTCACAGAGTGAAATTCCATGGACTCACAGTATACTAAGCATAGCAAAGATGTCCAAGTGCAACTACTCATGTCATTGCAAATTATGATAACTACTACTCATGTCCAAGTGCAACTACTCATGTCATAAGACAAAAGGGAAGAAAAAAAAATACATTCCCACTTATTAGCTGTACGCCTGTAAACCTAAACTGTAATGAACGTGACAACTTTTAAACAACTCATCAGCAACTTAATAATTTATCAAGAAAGAGAATCCTCAAATAACTACAAATGTGTTATGCTAGTATGTCAGGGTTCCATAGATTATAGATATTGCTAAAGAGTAAAGAAGCTCCACTTAGGTATTAACTGATTTGATTCAATAAAAATTGTGGATTCCATTGGGTGTAATACTTCTGAATGCCTAGTTCATGCTCTTTCTACCTCTTAGAAATTATTTTATATTTCCAATACACCTCTTTATTGAGATTCACTTTGGAGAAAGATGCAGAGACCATTAATATCTGAAGGTTATCCCCTGTTTGGAAATGGTGTTATGTGGAGGTAGGAAATAGCTTCACTCTTGCTGAATATGTCCTACCTCCACATTGCCCCATTTCTAAACAAGACTGTCGAAATATGCTATGAAACCTTAGCATTGTTAGAACATTTATGGTTGTATAATCCACATTGACCACCAAGAAATACCAAGGACATGGGTTATCTCTATATAAGACCAATCATTCATAATGCCAAATGATAGAGAGTAATCAAACCATGACATATGGTAAGGTACTGAGTACCCGTATAGTTAAAGGGAGAAAATTTTTAAGACAGTCAGACAAGCATATCTGCTTTATGCTTTATGATCAAAATGTGGGGGCAACTAAAATATATCTTTAAGAAATAAACTCAAATCAAATGAAAATGTTAGAGCTTGGTAAGTGAAAAATTAATATCTAGATAAATTAAGAATAAATGCATTTGTATGGAGTAGGGATTAGCTCGAGGAAAAACAGTTGAGAAGATCTTACATCAATTAGCTGCTCGAAGAAAAAAGCTACACCCTCAGCACGTACACCGCCGCCACGGCCAGGGTTCCGACCCACCGTCCCATCGCGTGCGGTGTTGACCGGTCAAGATAGTACTGGAAAGCGCGGGAAAAGTCGCTCCTCCATTTGGCCGCTGCGGCGGTGGCGGAGTCGGAAGAGGGGGTTGCTTCCATGATCAGAAGCCTACAGGGTTAGGGTTAGGGGTAGATCTGAGATTTTGGGAGAATGGAGGAGAAAAAGGAGATATTTTTATTACTGATTTGGGGGAGGAGAAGAGATCGAAATGTAGGGTTTGACGGATCTGAGACTTGCTCGATCTGAGATTTGGGGGAGGAGAAGAGATCGAAATATTTAGGAAAATTTTGTGGGCAGCCGGGGTTTGGGGAAATTGGTGTGGTGGGGGATATTAAGTTATTATTTTTTTTAAAAATATTTTTGGCAACAATACTGTCGTTGCAGTAGATATAAGGAAATATACGCAACGACATTTATCGTTTCCAATTTACACACAATCTGGCGCAACGATATTTATCGTTTCCAATTTACACACAATCTGGCGGGGATGTGCAAAGGCCCGGGAAAATTTTATTTTATTTTTAGCAACGACTTTCGCGTTGCCGTAACTAATTTTCACAACGACTAAAAAGTTGTTGCCAAAACCTCGTTGCGAAAAAGGGTTTTTCTTGTAGTGGGTTGATGGCTGGAAGACCGCCAGAAACTTGCAAAAAGCCTGAAACAAATATTGATTACCTGGAATAGAGGAGGTAAGGTTTTATTGATAGGCAAAGAATGGTGCAGTTATAAGGAAGATTCCATAACTGATTTGGAAGATTCCTTAAATCTGGGGATTTGATCAATTATTATCTTCTTAATTTAGGGGATTTTGATTGCCAGCCGTTATTAACTGGTCAATCTCACCCGATTGGGGTGCGAATCAGCCCCTCTTATGGACTGAGCCTAAATAGTGGCCCTGCTGGCGACCTATGTGCTGATCGTGGGCTAGTAGCTACTGTGAAATTACCGTTTCACCATCATGAACCATGAGATTCGTGTAGGTATTGGATGGTGGTCAATACTCGTGATTTCGACCCCCCATCGAGTACTTTGTCCCCTATATCTAAAAAATTTCTACCTGCGGTAATTTTTCTGCCACAAGTTTCGTCATTTACGCATCTTCCACCACCATTTGGCATATCTCTGAGGTTGACAATACTTAGTCCACCGAAGTCCTTTTATTGCTGCTGATTTCGGGTGTGGGAGCAAACAGATGAATTTGTGAGTTCTTCGAGAAAAAGGTAAGGCAAACCGTTAACTCCACCTATGTGTTAACTTGTACCTAACTGCTACCGCGAACCTGCACGAAGTTCGATACACCGGGATGGATCCCGACGATGAACCCTTCGATGCTCTTGTTAGTAATCTTCAAAGATTAAGAAAGAGATTTAGGTAGGAAACGATTTATTACCTTGTAACAGTGGGGGGAGAGGGGTATTTATGGTCGCCTTAGAGATCCGCTTCGAGATAAGAATAAATCTCTACTCCCCGGTGTGGATGGATAAGAAGTGGTTAAAACCGCCTCTTAAGGATAATCACAAATCTGAATTCGTCTTTATCCTTCTGAACTGGTTTGTACCCATGTCCAATATGACAAATCCGTTTATAGGTTATTCGGCTTTGAAGAAGGGACCCAGTTTCCATTTCGAACCTGTTTGTAGGTTAAATTACCGTTTAACCCCTAAGGGCTTTAAGATTCATGCCCGATTTGAACGGTCTCGATTTAGTCCTATTTTTAGCCATATCACGAGCTCCCCACTCCTAAAGACTGGGTTTTACAGCCTTTGGGGAGTAGTTTTGCTGTTTCAATGGCATACGGGACTTTATCGAAGTTCTTAAAGGAGTTCGGGTCTTGTTCGATGTGTGATGGTGCTAAGTTGAGCTTGCAAAGTGCCCGAAATGGTTCTTGGAATTTCCTGTATTTTTTTCAATTTTTAATCATTTTTCGAATTTTTTTATTCAATTTTGCAAAGTGGTGATCTATTTTCAAAAAGTATTAATTAACCGTTCTAATAAATAATTATTTATCCAGGGGCTCAAAAATATATTCCTAAATTCATAATTATTTTTTAGAATTTTTAATTATTTTTCTTGAATTTTTAATCATTTTTCGTGATTTTTTAAATAATTAATTCGAATTATAATTAAAATAAAAGATTAATCAGGGAAATATTGACTTGGCGCGATCTGGGACGTCCATCATGTTGCTAGTGCGAATTTCTGAACAATCTAAGGGCAGATCAGTGCTTCATTGACGTGGCGAGATCTAGGCGGTCGGATCTTGAGCGCGCATCGGGAGGTAAGAGCTTTCCCCGTTAGCAGCTCGGTAGCCATATTTCAGATCCGAGCTACATGGCATGATCTGGATGGTTGATCACGATCAGGAACGAATTGCGAGGCATTTGTTTTCTCCCATTCGTAGCTCGGTAGCTCGGATTTTAGATCCGAGCTACGTGGCACGATTTGGATGGTTAATCACGATCATGCATGAATCACGAGGCATTAGTTTTCTCCCATTCATAGATCGGTAGCTCAGATTTCAGATCCGAACTACGCTACATGATCTGAGCCGTTTGATGAAGATCTGGCACGAATCGGGAGGCAATACTTTTTGCCAATTCGCAGCTCAGTAGCTCGGTAGCTCAGATTTCAGATCCGAGCTATGTGGCACGATCTGGATGGCTGATCACGATCAGGAAAAAATCATGAGGCATTAGTTTTCTCCCATTCGTGGCTCGGTAGTTCGATTGCTCAGATTGCAGATCTGAAGTACGTGGCATGAGCTGAGTTACTTGATGAAATCTGGCACAAATCGTGAGGCGGTAGTTTTTGCCAATTCGCAACTCGGTAGCTTAGTAGCTCGGATTGCAAATCCAAAGTACGTAGCATGATCTGACCTGCTTGATGAAGATCCAGCACAAATCGTGAGGCAGGTAGTTTTTCGCCAATTCCCAGCTCGGTAGCTCGGATTGTAGTCCGAATTACGTGGCATGATCTGAGCTACTTGATGAAGATCCAACACGAATCGTAAGGCGGTAGTTTTTTCCTATTCATAGCTCGGTAGCTCGGATTGCATATCTGAAGTACGTGGCATGATTTGAGTTGCTTGATGAAGATCTGGCACGAATCGGGAGGCGGTAGTTTTCTCCAATTCGTAGCTTGGTAGCTCGGTAGCTCGGATTGCAGATCCGAAGTACGTGGCAAGATTTGAGCTGCTTGATGAAGATCTGGCACGAATCATGAGGTGATAGTTTTCGCCAATTCACAACTCGGTAGCTCGGTAGCTCGGTAGCTCGGATTGCAGATCAGAAGTACGTGGCATGATCTGAGCTGCTTGATGAAGATCTGGCACTAATCGTGAGGCAGTAGTTTTTGCCAATTCACGGCTCGGTAGCTCAGATTCCATATCCGAAGTATGTAGCAGGATCTGAGCTGGTTGATGAAGATCTGGCACTAATCATGGGGCGGCCGTTTTAACCAATTCTCAGCTCGGTTGCTCAGATTGCAGATCCGAAGTATGTGGCATGATCTGAGTTGCTTGATGAAGATCTGGCACGATCGTGAGGCGGTAGTTTTTGCCAATTCGCAGCTCGATAGCTCGGTAGCTCGGATTGCAGATCCGAAGTACGTGGCATGATCTGAGCTGCTTGATGAAGACCTAGAACGAATCATGAGTTGGTCTGACTAGTCAACGCGCTGCATCGTGCTTCTGCCCTTACAGATTCTGTCGTTTAGCCTTCCGATGGGCTTCCGTGGGATCCCAAAATGCTCGGAAGCCCATGCGAACCTCCTTTTTACTATAAGACTTCTCTCTCCCTCACCACTTTCTCATTCTTCACTTTTCACTCTGAGAATTAGTTTTTGCTCTTGGGTGGCTCTGTTAGCGGTCGCGGCCAAGTGCTCAATTCTCCGGTGAACTATTCCGACCGTAGCTGTCACGTCAAGGTAAATATATACTTTATTTTATATATTTTTCAAGATGTCTAAAGTGTCGTCGGGGAGTGAGACCTCCACCTCGGACCAAGAGAGTGATCGACCGTTAGTAGTCTTATCGGTGGTGGACAAGGAGAAGAAAGTGTCAGGGTCGGTGATCGTGGAGACGATAGTGGAAGGCGTGAAGAGAGTGGGTGAGTTAGGTAGGCTGCCGTCCACGCTATCAAGCCTCGGGAAGGTGAGGGATTACTCCGGTGACCTTCTAACCAAGGTGGTGTACAGGAGGTCGACCTCATACAAAGAGAATAAACTTAGGGAGCACTCCGAGGTTGACGACATCCCCTCGATTTTGATTGAGGGTGACCTGCAGCGTATGAGGAGGGGATTCATGATACTGTCAGAGTATACCTTGCTCCTCCCTGGTCCAGGATTCAGAGCATGTTCAGTGACCTTGCCTGACACATGTGTCTCACGAATGACGCGTTCATTGCCAGTCTTCGACTGCCCCTACCGCCCTTCGTGACAAAGGTGCTGCAGTGGTACGGATTGAGTCCGGTCTAATTCATGCCGAACATGTGATGGCATGTCATCGACTTTATCCTCCAATGCCAGGCGGTAGGGGTCGAGCCTCGGCTCGTCTTGCTTCGGAGTCTATATCGGATCAACCGTATGAGCAAGATGGAGTACCGGTATTACTTATCACCGTGGAAGGGTGTCAAACTGATTGAGAATCCAGACTCCATCAAACATTGGAAAGAAGTATTTTCTGATCCGAGGTCCCCAACCGTAGGGTTTCCCGACGAGGTGGAGGGAAGATGTTCCGAGGTGGGCAAAGGCCGAACCTGTGCTGACTACGGAGGAGGATGAGATAGTGTCGAAGATCCTCAGTCTTCCGACCCTGAGTTGGAAGGATATAACCGAGGGGGTTCTCTTCGGTGGGGGTCTCAGTCAGATCGCCCCCAGTATGCTTTGTATATTTTTCCTTCTTTTATTTCCAATATTGCTTTCTTCTCATGCTAACTTCTTTGGCTTTTGTTTTCATAGAGGCCCTAGGCATGGACTTCCAAGCTATGCTACTTAAACATGGTGGGGGTGCCAGAAAGGGCTCCGATAACAAAAAGCGGAAGAGGACGACGACGTTACCCTCGTCTGGCCGAGTTACCAAGGAACCATCGGCGGTGGCCCTAACAGTGGACTTGTTATCCACTTCTTCGTCCAACCATCATGCGGTCCTTCCCCAGCCCACACCTTCCGACCCTGCTGCCGAGGCTTTCTCTGTCGGAGCTGCACTAGCGCTTGAAGCACCGCCTCTAACAGTCGAAGTCGAAGCTATTCTCACCGAGGAGCTCAAGAAGCTCTTTGTCCCTGACTGGTGGGTGATGAAGCATGATGGCTTCCTCGGGGATGCTGCCATGAGCATGCAAGCTCTGCGTCACCTGCCGACCCC
Source organism: Hemerocallis citrina (assembly GCA_017893485.1). Taxonomy (NCBI): domain Eukaryota; kingdom Viridiplantae; phylum Streptophyta; class Magnoliopsida; order Asparagales; family Asphodelaceae; genus Hemerocallis; species Hemerocallis citrina. The sequence goes on from CM030364.1 coordinate 117,890,242, forward strand.
GAAGGATCGAGCGGCTTTGAAGGCGGGGATCGTGGGCGACGATGCCCTTGAGATCGCCAGGGCTATTATGTCGGTAAATATCTTTATTAGGCCTTCGGAATTTCAAAGTGTGTTGCGTTCGACACTCAAGTCTTTTCTATTTTCAACTTTCAGATCACGTGCCACTTTAGCCACCTCCTAGAGCAGTTCGTCGAGTAGTAGAAGGAGCTCAAGGCGACATGCGACACGGACCGGACTGAGAGAGCTAAGGCCATGAAGTTGTACGAGGCGAAGCAGCATCTCTCGGAGTCTCGAGCTGCTCAGATCAGCCTTCTCGAGGCGACCTTGGCGAAGGCAAATGAGCGTACCGCTATGGAAGCAGCGAGGGCGGACGGGAGAAGGCAAAGGCCGAACAGAAGAAGGAATAGGCCATGAAGGCCTCTGAGGAAATGCAGAAGGAGAGGGAGGTAGCGGTGGCTGCAGCTGCGGAGGCAATCCGGGCCGAGGCGGAGGCACACATGCGCACAAATATGGAGCAGTCCTATGCTCGAGCTCTTAAGCTCGTACAGGCTCGCATCCCTGACTTCGACAGCTCGGGGTATAGCTTGTAGGCCCCCATTGAAGGTGAGGAGTTGGTAGCGGAAGCAGAAGCCGAAGGAGAAGGAGAAGAAGAAGAAGACGAAGGAAATGTAGTGGTGGCGAATCCGCACACAGCGATCGTGGAGGTGCCGAGGGTGATTGCAGAGGAGCCACCTTGATGTTTTGTTTTTGTATTTCCTTATAGCGGACTGGCCACAGATTTTGTACCCTTTTGTCAATGAAATGGAATTTCTTGCACTTGATGTTGCAACATAGGGCCCAAAGGAGATTAGAACTATCTTGTAGTTCCGCTTACACTTCAAGCATTTGACTTTTGTTGTCTTTTTTTTATTGGTTCACTTTGGGTGGCGATTCGTCCGTTTTCCGTCATAAGGTCGGCATTGCGGAGTTAGGTCTTTCTCGCTCTCGGGAGTTGCTTTATAAAGCGGAGCGAGAGTTAGGCTATTTGAGCCTGACCTTAGCTCGCCAAGACATTGAGATAAGGCGCCTCGAAGAAAGGCTTCGCGAAGTTCCCTCCGAGGGCGAGGAGTCTTGTCCTTTGATGGAGGTCAACCAGGGTCTCCGGCTCAAATTTCTTCGTCACACTCTATTCAAGGCGAGGTTTGAGAGAGACGGATTGAAGAATGTGGTGCTCGAGAAAAGTCTGGAGGCAGCTCATCTCCATCGGACTCTTTCTGATGTCTCGTGCGAGGCTAGTTCCAGCCGACTGCCTCGCCTAAAGATTAGAGTAACAGATGACTTGCTTAAAGATCGGGTTGTCGAGCTGGAGGCGGAGAATGCCCGTTTGCGACGGTTGTCGGAAGAAGCAACGTTAGGAGCACCTCCTGCACTCGGGGTGAGTACGCTAGGGGAGGTTGTTCCATGAGCTAGCACTTCGTTTGCCCCCTATACTACGGAATCTCGGAGATGCGCAAAGTGGCGTGGCCGGTTCATCCAGCGGAGCATCTGTTGGGGCCACTGTTAGATTGGGTACTGACTATGCGACTCGACTCGCTGGCCTAGGGACGTCTGCGGGCCGTCAGCAACACAATGCTCGTCGCCCTCGCATGTCGCTTAATAGAAGCATCCCACTCCCTAGGAGGGGTTAAGGCGAAATGTTGTAGTCATGTAATCTCTTTTATGAGTTTTTTGGTCTAGAGTTAAGACTCGTATCTCCAATTTTGAAGAAATAATATGTTCCTTTTTTTAGAACTTTGTGAGAATTTGTATTTTGTTGATGTTCGCAAGAGTGTTGACAGTTGTGGGAGCAATTCCGAATGGCGAGCTACTTTGTACTTGCTAGTTCGCACATAGCTAAAGTGGCATCGAACCAAGGATTGGACTCCGAATTGGTCGTTAAGAGAGTTTCAACAGTTGTGGGAGCAATTCCGAATGGTGAGCTACTTTGTACTCACTCGTTCGCAAGTAACAAAAGCAGTATCGAACCAAGTATTGGACTCCGAACTTGTCGTTTAGAGAGTATCAACAGTTGTGGGCACAATTCCGAATGGTGAGCTACTTCGCACTCGCTTGTTCGCAAGTGGCAAAAGTTGCATCGAACTAAGTGTTGGACTCCGAACTTGTTGTTTAGAGAGTATCAACAGTTGTGGGAGCAATTCCGAATGGCGAGTTACTTCTCACTCACTCGTCCGCAAGTGGAAAAGTTGCACCGAACCAAGTGTTGGACTCCGAACTTGTTGTTTAGAGAGTATCAACAGTTGTGGGAGCAATTCCGATTGGTGAGCTACTTTGTACTCGCTCGTTCGCAAGTAGCAAAAGTTGCATCGAACCAAAGTGTTAGACTCTGAACTTGTTGTTTAATGAGTTTTTTTTGTAAGCCCAAAAGTAGTACAACCAGAATGCTTAGACTAGGGAATCTCCAGGGGGCAGAACACTTTTATTGAAAACAACTAAGAGGCTGCTTATAAGTTGCAAGCCATTATTACACTTAATAAAGAAAAATAAACAAACTTCAACATGCTTTAAGAAGAACACTCTAGGAGAAGTTGCTTGGAGCGGTGTTTAAACACCCTCTTGGTACTTCAACAAGTGCTCTGCATTCCATGTCCTCGGCAGTCTCTTGCCCCCCAGATCTTCGAGTTGATAAGCGCCCGGGCGGACAACTTTAGAGATCCTATATGGTCCTTCCCAATTGGGTGCTAATTTGCCTTTCTTGCTGGGGAAAGAAATCGAAAGCTTCCTGAGCACCAGATCTCCTTCTTTGAGATTGGTAGGGCAGACTCTCCTGTTGTAGGATTGCTCGATCCTACATCGATAGATTTCTTGCCGAATGGAGGATCACTCACGGATCTCACCGATGAGGTCCAGATTGTCGTGAAACTCGTTCGTGTTTTACTCTTCATTGTAAGCAATCAAGCGAGGGACGGTAGACCCACCTCCAAGGGGATAACAGCTTCGGAGCCGTAAGTGAGGTTGAAGGGCAATTCTCCCATGGGGGTCCTCTTCAAAGTGCGATAGCTCCATAGCACATTGGGGAGCTGCTCTACCCATAACCCTTTAGCCGACCTACTCAGTCTCTTTTTCAGGCCAGAGAGAATTTGCTGATTGGCATTCTCTACCTGACCGTTAGACTGGGTGGGAGACCGAGGAGAATCGTTGCTGAATACTAAGGTCTTTGCAAAAAGCACGGAAGGTTGCCCCCATAAACTGAGTTCCATTGTCCGTTATCAAGATTCGGGGCACGCCGAATATGCAGACAACGTTCTTCCAAAAGAAGGGCTGCACCCTATTCTCCGTGATCGTTGCTAGGGGCTCAGCTTCGATCCACTTAGAGAAATAGTCTATCGCTACGACAAGAAACTTTAGCTGGCCCGGTGCTGGAGGGAACGACCCAAGCAAGTTCATTCCCTACATTGCAAAAGGGATTGGACTGGATAGAGAGGAGAGCTGAGCTTGCGGTAGGTGGCAGATTGTCGAGAACTTTTGGCAAGGGCCGCATTGACGAACGTGTTGTTCAGCATTGTGAAGGAGAGTAGGCCAGAAATATCCATAGTTCAAGATTTTGCAGGTGAGGGACCTTGCTCCCAAGTGAGCGCCACATATTCCTTCATGTACTTCCTTCAAAGCATACCGGGCTTCGTCGGCGGAGAGACACCTCAAGTAGGGTCTGCCGTCTACTTGGGTGTAGGAGCGTTTGTAAAAGACTCCCTCGATGAGGGTGTAGTGCTCAGCTCTGGTTCGGATCTTTTGGGCCTTTCATATTCTGGGTTGGGTTCATCTCTATAGTAATCAGATGCACCGGATTGTAGACATGAAAGAGTAAGAACTCAGCAGTACCTTACCGCTGAGTTCTTACTCTTAGAGAGAAACGAAACTTTGATTTATCCCATACCATACAAATTGGAAAGTTATCCAGTCAACATAATCCGAATATTCTCTTCGTAGAAATGCAAAAACGGCTGGGAAGGATCCCATATGTGAGGAACTCGAGCAGAAGCCACATCCAATTCTCCCCGAGTTGTAAAGGCAGCATCTCCATCAGCTTGGGGCCATCCTCTTCGATGCTGGGCTTCAGTAGAACTTCTATTAAGACAGTTTGTTCGAGCCCTTAGAAGGAGGAGGAGGCTAGCTTTGAGAGGGAGTCCGCCTACGCATTCTCTTGTCGTGGGATCCGCTGGAATTGTGCATCCAAAAAAAGGCCATCAGGTATTTGACCTTGGCCAAGTACTTGGCCATGCGACCATCCCGCGCTTCGTATTTCCCTGATACCTGGTTCACCATCAGCTACGAGTCGCTAAATATCTTGACATGATTTGCCCCTACTTTGCGAGCCATGCTGTAACACCTCGAATTTGTGAAACATCGAAAATGTCTGTTTTTATATATTTTGAGTGGTGAAAATTATTTTGGTATATTTTATTTAAATATTGATATCGGTATGGATATTTGTGGTAGATGGGTATTATTGATATATTAGGAGTCATGAGTGGAGATTTTTTTTTTGTGAATAAATATTGTATATTTTATTTTATAATTTTGGAGGACTATTATGAGATAATTTTGATGTATCCTTTTTGTATTCATATTATTAAAGAGTGGAGGGGGGTTTATTTGAAATATATTGGGATTTGGGGGCTTATAGGTAATTTTCCTTTACACTAATATTTATTTAATTATTTATTTATTTTTCTAATAAAACCCTTCCCCCCTTTCTTCTTCCTCCCTTCTTTCTATTCCCGATCGGCTGTGTCCCAGCCGAACCCACTTTCGGCCATTCTTTCCCCACCCAAATCTCCATCATTTCTCCATGGGTTTTAAATTAATTTGGAGGGATGGTTAATTGGAGGGTTCTCTACGTCGTGGCGGAGTCCGTTTCTCGAAAGGGTTTCGAAAAGGTAAACCCTAAATTATTGTATTGTATAAAATTTTGTGTCGTTAATTTATTTTGAGTAGAATAGTTATGGTAGGGAGATTAGGAGGTGTTGGGTATTGTAGAGGTAAAAGATTAGCAAATTATTGAGGGTTTTGCAAGTTGCTAAAAATTAGGGTTTTGGGTTTGTAAAAGAGAATTATATAGGTATGAATTATTTCTTGTATAGTAATGAAAAATATAGTTGAGTTATTAAGATATTTTGGGGGTGAGACTAGTTATTGTTTAGGGGATAAAAACCCCCGTAGGAATTTGTCTTATACGTGCATTGCACGTGCGTATCCCAGATGTTTAATAAAATGTCTGTGTGATATTAAGATTAGTGTTATTATTTTTCTGTGGTTGATTTGGATAAATTGAGCCTTAATTGTGTGGAAATTTGATAATAGGTGATGTTAGCGATTTCGGATGCTTGGCAGGGTGCTTCGAGTCTTCGCAGGATACTATGTGAGTATGATTGTTTTTATTTAATGTATCTAATGTGCCATGCAAATTTTAAATTAAGGTCGTCGTGTGTTGATGTTTGTAGATAAATAGTTATATGCTTCGGGTTTGTAATGATCAGAGATATGTGTGTGTATGTGTGATGTGCGATCTTATGACTAATGTGATAAGATGGAAAGTATGGTGTGTATGATGTGATATTGTGATGCGATAATAAGATGAAGTGAATGATGTGGTGTATGTGTACTAGGTGTGTTATGTGGGTAATGAATTGGAAAATGTTATGTGATAGAGTGATGCGAAATTGATATGATGTATGTGTGACGTGTGGGTCGTAAATGAGAATTTGATACGATGATTGCTGAGACTAATGTTTTGCGTATGTTTATGAATTTAATGGAGATATATGCTTTCATGGTATGTTATAATGGCAAAATTGTATTATAAAGGAGTTATGTTGTAAATGAGTTGTCTGATAAAGGAGTTATATTTTAAATGAATATAAGGAGTTATTTTATTAAAGGAGTTATTATAAAGGAGTTATATATTGCCCCAAATTATATTTGGGGAACAGGAGTTATATATGTATTAATATTGCCCCAAATTTTATATTTGGGGAACAGGAGTTATATTGTAAAGGAGTATATAATAAAGGAGATATGTATATGTATATAAAGGAGAATTAAATATTGCAGTGCCGCACAATCTCCCGGGGTTTGGGCTAGACCCCACAGGCCCGGGATACACCCGGGAACAGGAGTTATATATTGCCCCAAATTATATTTGGGGAACAGGAGTTATATATATATTAATATTGCCCCAAATTTTATATATGGGGATCAGGAGTTATATATTGCCCCAAATTATATTTGGGGATCAGGAGTTTCCCTCGCTGGTATAGGGCCAGGAGGAAGACGTAGCCTCGGACGTGTAAGACTCTGTGTGAGCATCGATCCGCGTGTTATATTTTACTTTTGACTAGCCTTTTGGCGTTAGTCTTGGTTGGACAAGCGCGCAACCTTACTTTCAATCCAGCCCACAAATGGTAGATACTTAGGACACCTGGATCTGGGTGATGTGGTGGGTTAGCGGGATTGAAATGTACGGGATGGGAGGCACAAAGATCCCTGTGTTGTACGAGGAGGTCAGTTGTGTGGGCACTGAAAAGGAGAAAATATAAAGGTGAATGTGTATTGAAAGAATATATGTATATGTAAAGATACGGATGATATGATATCTTGCGGAGATTACTTATATTATGGGAGAGTAGATACCTCCGGTGGGACCGGAGAGAGATATGATACCTCAGGGTAGACCTGAGAGAGAGATGATACCCCAGGGTAGACCTGGGAGAGTAGATACCTCCGGTGGGACCGGAGAGAGATATGATACCTCAGGGTAGACCTGAGAGAGAATTGATACTCTAGGATAGACCTAGGGTAAAATGAATATGATATGAAATGTGAATGAGAAAGAGAAGTGTTTGGTATAAGCTGAAATGAAATAGTGAAGTAAGTGTATTATGAGCTGAGAATAAAGAATAAATAAGTGTTAGTAATAAATGGGATAGTAAAAAAAGTGGATAGTAAAATGTGAATTGCGTGTGTAAAAGAAAGTGGATAGTGAAATGTGAACTTTGTGTGGGAAAGAAAGTTGTTGTGAATGAAGTAAATGTGATAGTGAACGTGTTATGAGTTAGTGTATGAAAAGAAATGATAAATGCATCATGTGATTAATTTAAGATGAAAATAATAAAAGGGATGTGTTATCATGAATAATACGAAGTAATTGTATTATGTGTGTGATCATTAAAGTAAATACAGATTGATATGAGTTGTACCTTGGAATTGTGTCAAGGAACTACCCGCCCGCAATTTGTGTGGAAATTGTGGGAACTACCTGTGTGATAATGATTGATAGAAATGAGAAATAAAATGAAGTGAAAATGATAAGTGATTTAAGTAAATTAATAACCAAGCCATCGGCTTGAGATGTGATGTGATATTACCCAACCTGTGTGTTTGATGTACAGTGATTATTACCCAAGCTATCGGCTATGGGATGTGATATGTTGTGGCCCCAGATTGTGTTTGGGGATTTAGTGAAAATGATAATAAGATATATTACTTATAAGAATGAGAATTACTAAAGTGATATAATAAGATGTGAATGAGCTATAAAATATGGTTTGATGCAATAAGTATAAGTATTCTAATTAATGATGTGTTAATGATGTGATGAAATGTGAGTAAATCGCATGGGCAATGAGATGTGGTATTATGAGAATAGATGTATATGTTTACGATGTGATACTTATTATAACGCAATAAAATAAATACCTGTATTATGAAAGTGGGTATGAAAATGGTTGTTAAAGAAAGTATGTTGTGATATGAGTTTGTGTACCTTGGAAGTGTGTCGGGGAACTACTCGCCTGCTATTTCCGTGGAAATGGTGGAAACTACCTGTCTCGGCACAACTTCCAGGATGAATGTGTGTGTTGATGGCATAATATAAGTAAATGAAACGCATGGCTAAATAGAGTTGGAGAAATGATGTAATAACATCATGTAGTTATATGAATATAAATAGTGAGATGCTGATATGACGATAAGTGTGGAAAGATGAATATTCGTATTATGCGAATGTAAGATAAGTATATATATATACGAGGTTGATGTGAAGTGTATTATGAAATGTGGGAAGTTATGGATAATTAAATAGTTGAATGCAGGTTTGGCAGAGTATTTGATATGTCATTGTATTGACGATGTTGTTGTATTCAAGATTCAGGTTGCCTTATTTTAATTTGGCATTCGTAAGTTTAATTTATTTTCTTTATACTATTTTAATTTGTTATTTGATTAATAACTATACTCACACCAGAAATGGCTAACCCCTTAGTGTTTGGGGGGTTAGGGGAGTCTGAGGACTACCCTAGATCCCCCACGGTTGCAGGTTCTCATCAGCGCAGAGGTGAGGCGTGGATTGGTAGTATAACTTTTTATTTTAAAAATTTGTATTATTTAGTTATAGGAATAGTGAAATTTATGATTTAAATTGTATTATGGGTGTATAAGCATGTATATGACGATGATGAGTATAGTGTGAGGTGGTGTGGTATGTTTGTGACCCGTACCCACCTCGTCGTGGAGTACCGGGCTCTGTGGTAGGTTTTACAAGGGTTTTTCTAAAAATTTACCTTGTTTTTCAAAGAAATTTATAGTTTTTAATTGATATTTGATAATCCGTTATGAGTTTGGCCCCCAGAGCATTATATATTATTACCTGTGTGTATCTGCTCATTTTGGCCTGGGGAGCCCATGAAAATATTATGTTGATTGTGAGCTACGGAATTTTGAGCAGAATTCCGTAAGCTTTTTGTATTTCGGGGCAAAATTTACAGGGGAGACTCTGTCAAAATTTTTCCTGAAATATAACTTTCTTAGTTTATGATTAAAGTGATATTGAAATTGAAAGAATTGAATTTGGAGACTTAGTTTTCAAAAATAAAAATAAAAAAATTTGGGGTGTTACACATGCACAGGCCTGCTATAAGGGCTTCATACTCAGCCTCGTTGTTGGATGCCCTGAAATTGATGCAGAGTGAATATTGGAGGATGAAATCATCTGGGCCCGCCAAGATGACCCCTGCTCCACTCCCATCGTTGAACGAGGACCCATCCACATACACCGTCTAGAAGGAGGGTTCCTCTATTGCTTTGCGGGCATCGGGAATTGTACTCTCCACTATAAACTCTGCTAGGGCTTGAGCCTTGATAGCGGTTCGAGGCTGATAGCTGATATCATGTTGGCTTAGCTCGATGGACCACTTCATAAGGCGCCCGGAGGTCTCGAGCTTGTGGAGGACTTGTTTGAGCGGTTGGTCGGTAAGAACAACCACCGAGTGAGACTAGAAATAGGGGCAGAGCTTTCGGGCCGCCATGACCATGGCATAGGCCATCTTCTCTAGCTTCAGGTAACAGAGTTCAGCGTCCCTAAGGACTTTACTTACGTAGTAGATAGGCCTCTGCATCTTGTCTTCTTCTCTTACTAAAACAGCGCTGAGGGTCTGCTCTGAAGTGGCGAGTTATAAGTAGAGGACTTCCCCGAGCCTTGGCTTGCTCAAGAGTGGGGGTTGACTAAGTAGGCCTTGAGCTGGTCAAAGGACTCTTGTTGCTGCTGCCCTCATTCAAAGCCTTTAGCCCCCTGAGGGTCTTGAAGAACGGGAGGCATTTCTCCCCTAATTTGGAGAGGAAACTCCCTATCGCCGCAAGGCGTCCGGTGAGTCTCTGCACATCCTTAACACTATAGGGGGAGCCATGTTGAGTATGGCTTGGATCTTCTCGAGGTTGGCCTCTATGCCTCTTTGGCTGACCATGAACCCAGGAACTTGCCAGATGAGACGCCGAACGCACACTTGTTCGGGTTCACTCTCATATTGTGTCTCCTCAACACGTTAAAAGCTTCTTGGAGATCAGAGACATAACCCGATCTGCTGACGCTCTTCACCAACATGTCGTCTACATAGACTTTCATGTTCTGCCCAATCTGCTCCTTGAAGATCTTGTTTACAAGGTGTTGGTAGGTGGCACAAGCGTTCTTAAGCCTGAAGGGCATGACCCGGTAGCAATACATACCCTGATCGGTGACGAAGGAGGTCTTTGGAATGTTGGGAGGGAACATTCTTATCTGATTGTACCCAGAGAACACATCCATGAAGCTTAAAAGTTCATGGCCCGAGGTTGCATCAATCAGGGCGTCGATGCTTGGGAGAGGGAATAGATCTTTGGGATAGGCTTTGTTTAGATCCATGAAGTCAATACAGGTCCTCTAGCTTCCGTTGGCATTCTTGACCATCACGACATTGGATAGCCACTCTGGATATTTTACCTCCTGTATGAACCGAGCTCTAAGGAGCTTCTCAACTTCATCCTTGATAGCCTGCTGGCGCTCGGGGGTGAATTTGTACTGCTTTTGCTGAACTGGTCTGGCCCCCGAAGCATCACTAAGGTGATGCATGAGGAACACCTTGAAGATCCCTGACATGTCAGTCGCAGTCCAGCGAAGAGGTATCGATTTCCTCTTATGCACTGGATAATGTCAGAGCGAATGGGAGGGGGGAGGACTTTGCTGATCTGAAATTTTCGGGTCGGATCTCCTTCTGAGAAGGCCACCTCTTCCAGCTCATCGACCAGCTCCGATATAGGTGGGCTACTCCTTTGGGGGAGTTCAAGAGCTTCGAGGGAGAGGACTGGTCCTCCCACCGAGGTCATATAGCATTTACGGGCCACCTCCTGGCTCCCTCTGACTTCTTCCATGCCCGCCGTGGTGGAAAATTTCATCTTCATGTGGTAGGCCGAGGGTATGGCATGGAGAGCTACTAGGCCTGGTCGACCCAGGATGACATTGTAGGCGGCTTTCACATCCCCCACCATGAAGTCCATTGGCTCAGTTCGGGTGGTAGGAGTTTTTCCAGCGGTTACGCCAAGAGTTATGGCACCCTCAATCGTCACTGGCACTCCTGTGAACCTGTGCAGAGTGTAGCCAGTGGCCTTGAGCCGATCCTTGGATAGCTTGAGCCCCTGGAAGGCCTCCAGAAAGAGAATTTTGACCGAACTTGTAATGCCCCAAAATTCCTATCTGGAGAATTCGAGACACGAGCCAGAACCTTTGCATTCAATTAGTCACAATACACAGCAAACAGAAAAATTTTAAAACTTTTTATTAATACAATATTACAGGCCGAGTGTTTTCCATTGATTCAATACATTACATCAGAGTATACATGAATAAAATGATAAACATTGTGCTCTTCGTTGTAGACCATGCCTTGACTAGAGTCCTCCTGGTTTGGTGATCATGTATCCACAAGCTGTTAAAGTGGGGACGTCAGTACATATATAGACGCTTAAAAGCTGATGACTAGCAGCGAATCTCCAAAAACAAACATATAAAAATATGGTAAAATATGTCAGTGTAGTTTAAGTGTTCGTGAGTGCTATGACTAGAATCTAATGCAATGTTAACTAAGGCTAGGATGCTCCTATTCTATTGCAAGCATGACTCTGGGACAGTATGCAGCCCATACTACATACGCCCCATCTCAAGCCATTTTTTCATAAATAGGGATTTGAACCCATGCCACATATTATACTTTTGTACCCATCCTGTTCCTGACATAATACATGACTGGCGAAGTTGTAGGTACGATCTAGTTCCGTTACTATAGTCAATAGTGGTGTCCTTGTTTGCCACTATTGCCCGGTCGCACCGGAACCCACTCAAAAGCCAACACGAATTACAAGATACTTTGTCAACCTTCTTCCGTGCCCTCAACTCTTCATGAGAAGGCATAGAACCTTTGGAATCGTAGGGTCTATTTCCCTAGGAAAACCTCCCATTCTTATCATGACATATTCAGGAATTTACAGGCGAGATACGGAACCCGTGCTCCCAACTTATCATGAAAAAGTACCGCCCGTATCCTTTTGATAGGGGATACATCCCAATAACACCTCCTAGTGTCAGCCTACAGGAGAAGTCGAATTATAGCGTATCACCCCTAACACCAACTCTCACCTGTAATGCCCTGATTTTTTTCATTTAATGAAAAATTATTTTTATTTTGCACATAGTGTGCACGTGCAATATTTTTGGTAAATATTCTCATCATGATGAGTATAGATATTTAAATATGTGCCTTTAATTATGTTTCTATAAAGCCTTCTTTAAATTAGATAAAAATCCTTTTTCCTAAAGCCCAAAAATTTTAATTTATTTATTTTATTTTTAAAATAATTATTTTGGCCCAAAAAACTAAAGCCCATGAACTATTTTTATACAACTTGTCATGTAGAATACAATTTAAAGACTATTTTATTTTTATACAAAAATTTAATGTACAATTTTTGGACCAAGTGGCATGCACGTGCATTGCACGTACACGTGCAATATGCACATTCCTAGCATGGCCGGTTGTAATCTTTTGGAGGGAAAATCAAAATTTTAGTGATGATCATGCTTGGTGGTTACTTAGTGGTGGGTAGTTAATGCAACTCCTAATTTCATCTTAGCCCTCCATCTTATAACCAATCACTTGATCCTAGCCATCCATTCTCTTTGATTTTTAGTATAAATACCCCCCCCCCCAATGGCTAGTTATTCTTGTGCATATTAATCCTTCCAAACCTATAGTCTGAAATACCTTATCTAGTAGTGATTGTTTGAGTTAAAAGATTGAGAGTGTATGGGATTGTGCTTGCAACACCAAGGAGAAGAGAGGTCGGTTTTCATCAAGAAGGGGAGCTCGGTTTTGGTGCTTTTGGAGGCTCGAGTGCGCGCTTCTAGGAGGAGGACCGTTCGTGTGCAAGGACTTTTGTTTAGGAAGTTGCTAATTGTGTTTGTCTCTCCATCGAGGTGGGTAAATTCTCCATATTTCTAAATTAGAAATGCATGTTAGAAATGAATGAATGAAGCACGAAAAAGATTAAGAAGAGCACACTTTAATTAGGGAAAAATAACCCATTGAATGATTGACATGTGGATATGCAAATTTGTATGTGGTTCTATTATTTAAGTTGTATGTGAATTGATTAGGATCATGGATTGATTGAAGAAAACACATTTATTACCATCAAGAATTACATACAAAGCTAGTAGGTTGATAATGCTATTTCATGTGTTAAATAGATCTTTTGTGTTAATGTGGGCATGAATAAATTAAAATATGAGTTTGTATGTTAGGTAGATTATTAAAGACAGAAAATTAATGTCAAAATTGTAGATAAAGAGATTAATGGCGTTAGTTGTTAAGAGATGTCGAAAAAGAAGAAATATGGTAGTGATAGTTCACAATTTCAATTAAATGTATGAAAATGTGTTTTGATTATTGGAAAAATTATTTTATTATACTGGAATATAACTTATGATAATGTTAGTCAATCTGGAAATTTTCAGTTGTTTTTATAAAAAAACAAAATGAAATGAGGACTTGTTGAATATCGAATTGTCTTAATAACAGAGAGAATGATAGTAAAAAGAATTTAAGTTGTACCTTGACAACCTGAGCGCGTAGCTCAAGTGGTCAGAGTATGCGGTTGGGTTCCCTGTGGTGGTCGGTTCGAATCACTATGGCACAATATTTTGTTCATGAATTTTTAAAAGTATAAGAATCAGCGACCAAGTGCATTAAATACTCTCTGCCTTCCCTTTATACCGTTGGCACAAATGGCCTGTTGGTCTGTGCCTTCGGCTGTGTTCTCCTTGGTGCTGGGTTCGATCCTTGGCATCGGCAGTTTAGGGAAAATTATTTTTTTGGGTGTTTTTGTGGTCCAAAAATTATGAAAAAAATATGACTATTCTTCTAAAAATACACGGGACTTATTAAAAATAATTTGGGAATGATTTACATAAAGTAAAGTATAATTTGTGACTAAATGAGTAAATAGAACTATTGTTCTACATTGATATTTTTTGTGAAATTATATCTTGCAAAAATAATTTGAAATGAAGGATTAGAAAATTAATTTGGCAAAAAGAACTTATATTGTGTGATGTGATGCAAATTATTCTCATTTGAGAATAGTGTGGAAATTATGAAGCGTAAATGTTCACCTTTGATTGAATGATTAATGATGTGGGTTTTTATGTGAAAATAACATTTCATGAGTTACATGATGAATAGTTGAATTTCATGTATAGTTATGGACTATTTGAACGAATTAGAAATCATGACTGGAAAAGAGAAATACTTTTGAGTATGACAAATCAATAAATGAATTTATGAGTTGGAAATGCTCATTTTGAAAATTGTGAATTGAAAATTGAAACAAAAGGAGTAGCTAAGTCTCCCCGTCCTTGGAAATAAATGGAATGAAAATTAAAAGAAAGACCAAGGTTGGTCATGTTTGAATGAATGAATAAGTCCGGTTTAGTGGAGAGGCTAACTCTAGAGCTTTGATTTTTGTTCATGATTTTGATAAAAACTAAGGATTAGTACATAGTGGAGACGTGACGAAAGTAGGAGAAAAACACGAGTATGAGGGCCATCGGATTGGCGGTGTGAGAGTGATCCACAGGCTGCCTGCTTGATGCGCCAAGACATGGCGTGGGCACTACTCTAGAATTATCGTCCCGGTGGTGACGCTTGTGGGATGTTTGGTGACTGCAAAAGGATTGTGTGCCATGAAGGAGGCTGAATTGTCACATGCTGTCTTCACGATGCGTCGTGACATGACGTGGGATTCCCCTTCAGGATTTTCTGTACACGTGCTTGTACTCATAGATCATCTAAGATACCTACCGTAATTACAGTAATAGATTAAGTCATGGCGAGGGATTGAACCCTACAAAGATGAAGAACGATTAAGGGTTTGCCCTCAGACCTATGTAGTATGGGATGCATAGAATCCGAACAAGTGCGCATTAGTGTCATGTAACATAATTAACTACATTAAGGACTAAGTGCACAATCACAACACGACATCAATAGGGTAGTCCCTTTAGTTTGATATGTGACAAGTTTGTGTTTGCTAAATATAGAAAATAAGTTATACTATTTCCGGCATAGAGAGGATGGCCATGTATAATGATCGTCGGTTGAATAAACTGACGTACCCACAGTCTTATATGCAGGTAAATGGCATGATAAAGATTAAAGAAGAAAAGATGCTTAAAGATTATTCAATGTTGTTGTACATTCGTTTCATTGTTGTAAAGTTTACTTCCGCTGTGCAGTGTAAATTGTAATGTATTCATGTAAACTCTGATGTAAAGTGAAAAGTTCGAATTTCCTTGTAAAATTGTACTAAAGGAAGCAAAAAGATCCTGTAGAACATCTCGAATCCAGTGTATTTGGGATTCAGGGCGTTACAGAGTGGTATCAGAGCCACGCTTTCCACACTTGTACAAATTTATAAGGAACGACACCCTAGTAGTGGACATTAGAGTGTGTGTTTGAGTCTAGAGATTTAATTGTAAGTGACTTACATTTGTGTTGCTCTATGACTTATGCTTCTTCCTCTCTATTTCTAAGATGGCTAACCACTTCGACCCTGCTGGAGACGACAACTGGCATATCATTGAGGAAGAGTACTATCCTGGACAGGCAGATTCCGAGGACGAATACTATCCAGGGCAAGCAGATTCTGACAGAGAAGAATGGCCTGAATCCCGAGAGATCACCCTACCTCCGAATTCATCTGATGACTCTTCTTCTGACAAAGAAGAAGAACCAGTTCCAAATGGTCTTGTGACTTCTCTTCAGAGGTAGGTAGAAACACTGCGAGAGAGAGTCAGATTATTGGAGGCTCAGCTGGCAAAGCGCAAGGACGACTTTTCTGTTCTCAGTCATCGTGTATGGGAACTCGAGAAGAGGAAGAATTTGACAGATGTGCTGAAGGATGAAGCTGATGAACTACGGGGAGAACTTCGAGAAGAGAAGAGAAACCGTAGGAGTTAGACTATTGTAGCTTTTACTGTTTTCATTCTGATGTCAAGAAATGTTTTTCAATACGAATGTATAAAGTTTGGAATTCAATGAAATGCAAGTTGATTTAATATTCATGTATTATACTTCGAATTTAATGGATATTTTGCATCAGAATATGGCTAGAAGAGGAGCTAGAAATGGTGAAGGTCTGGATCTGGAAACGGAACTTGCGAGGGTCTATCAGACGCTCAACGCCGTGGCCATGAACCAAGGAAGGGGACCTGCGAATCCGGTGCCTGAAGCGATTAAACTAGTGGAATCGTTCAAACGAATGAAACCACTGGTATTCGAAGGGAAGTCAGACCCTAATGCGGCTGACAACTGGATTCGTCAAGTAGAGACAATCTTTGAAGTGCTGGAGACCCCTGAAGGCAGTAAGGTGAAGTTGGCGACTCTACAATTTGAGAAGGACGCGGCTGTGTGGTGGCAGTCGATGAAGAGGACAATGGGAGGCATAGTGCTTGGCTGGGAGAAATTTCTGGAAGAATTCTGCAGTCACTATTTTCCCTCCGATGTTCAAGAGAAGAAGGCTATGGAGTTTCTATCACTACAGCAAGGTAGCATGTCAGTGAGAGAGTACGAGACTAAGTTTACTCAGCTCTCTAGGTATGCTCCTGAATTAGTGATCGATGAAGCCAAGAAGGCTCGTAAGTTCGAGCATGGATTGAGACCGAGTTTGAGGTCCCAGATGATACCTCTTGGTATCAGAAGATTTGACAAGTTGGTCAAGAAAGCAGCAGCGACGGAAGTAGATATGGAACCGTTTCATGTTGTTCAGAACCGGAGGAACAACTGGTAGTCTGGAAAGAGGCTCGCCAATTCTGGGAGTTTCAAGGGGCAACCATCTGCACAAAGGTTCAAACCGACAGGGGCAAATGCTATTAGTGTGGCTGGAGGACCTGGAAACAATGTGGTGAGACCTCCTGCGGTAACTTGCTACAACTGTGGTGAAACAAGATATTACCGATCTCAATGTCTCAAACCACGGAATGGTGATCGCAATGTACCAACTCAGCAGAATGGGAAGAGACCGTACCAACCAGGGCGAGTATTTGCCTTGACGGAAGCTGATGCTGATGAAGTAGATCATGTCATCACTGGTACGAGTGCTGATGTTTAGGGATTTTTGTCATTTCTTTTTCCCGTTTATTAAGTGAACTGTTACGTAATGAGTGTGTATTATGTAACAGGAGAACTTTATCTTAATGGAATGAAAGCTGTTGTGTTGTTCGATACTGGATCCTCTCATACTTTTGTGTCTCCTAAATTTGGTAAAGTGTTGGGAGTTGAACCGAAGATTTTTCCAGGCAAGATCTTGGCAGTAGCTACTCCATCAGGGGAAACTTTAACCACTGATCGGTATTATGCTGATTGCGAGATTGTGATTGGAGATCGAATCTTTGGGATTGATCTGATCGAGCTGACTATCTTGGGAGTCGATGTTGTCGTTGGAATTGATTGTATGTCCGTGTACAGTGCAAGCATCAAGTGTAAGACCAAGACGATAACAGTGAAGGCTCCAGGTGGACCTGAAGTCACTTTCCAAGGGAAGAAGAAGTGTTCTAAGCTGGTGGCAGCTATCCGCAAGGAAGAGACTCCTGTGGAAGTGCAAGGGATTTCTGTGGTTCGGGACTATCCAACTGTGTTCTTGGATGATTTTCCTGGGTTACCCCCACATCGTGATGTAGAGTTCAGCATCACTGTTCAACCGGAAAGTGCACCCATTTCTAAGGCACCGTAGAGGATGGCTCCAATGGAACAGGATGAGGTGAAACGGTAGATTGAGGAACTGTTGGAGAAAGGCTTTATTCAACCTAGTGCGTCACCTTGGGGAGCGCCAGTGCTTTTGGTAAAGAAGAATGATGGATCGATGAGAATGTGTATCGATTACCGAGAGCTGAATAAGGTCACTGTTCAGAATAAGTATCCTATTCCTCGAATTGATGATTTGTTCGATCGTCTACAAGGAGCAGCTATTTTCTCCAAAATAGATTTTCGATCAGGATATCACCAAGTTCGAGTGAAAGCTGAAGATGTGCACAAAACTGCATTTAGAACTCGACATGGAAATTACGAATTCTTAGTTATGCCATTTGGAGTAACGAATGCACCCGCAATCTTCATAGATTTGATGAACAGTGTTCTGAGGCCGTTCATTGATTCTTTCGTCGTGGTGTTTATCGACTATATCCTCGTGTACTCCAAGTCAGAAGAGGAGCACACCGAGCATCTGGCAGCAGTTTTGAAGAAGCTGGAAGAGCAGAAGTTGTATGCCAAGTTATCCAAGTGTGATTTCTGGAAATCTGAAGTGGCATTCCTAGGTCACATCCTTTCTAAGGAGGGAGTGGCAACTAATCCTCAAAAGATAGAGGCAGTGAGAGATTGGGCAGGCCTACTACAGTAAAGGAAGTCAGAAGTTTTCTTGGGATGACTGGATACTACAGGAGATTCATTC
The DNA here is from genome assembly GCA_017893485.1 of Hemerocallis citrina. NCBI lineage: Eukaryota > Viridiplantae > Streptophyta > Magnoliopsida > Asparagales > Asphodelaceae > Hemerocallis > Hemerocallis citrina. The sequence continues at coordinate 117,908,581 of CM030364.1, forward strand.
AAGGTTATGCTCAGATAGCCGTGCCGCTTACTGGACTGACCAAGAAGAATGTGAACTTCAAGTGGACTGAGCAATGTGAGGCAAGCTTTCAGGAGTTGAAAGAGAAGATGACTACTGCACCTATTTTGGCTTTGCCTAGAGCAGGTGTTGAGTATGATGTTTATAGCAATGCTTCACATCGTGGGCTTGGTTGTGTCTTAATGCAAGAAGGAAGAGTAATCGCTTATGGGTCTAGGCAACTACGACTGCATGAGAAGAATTACCCGACTCATGATCTGGAGTTGGCTGCGATTATCTTTGTCCTGAAGCAATGGAGGCACTACGTGTACAGTGAGAAGTTGAACATGTACACGGACCATAAGAGTTTGAAGTACATATATCAGCAGAGGGATCTGAATCTGAGGCAGCGGAGATGGTTGGAAGTGCTTGAGGACATGCGACCTGAGATCAAATATCATCCTGGGAAGGCTAATGTTGTTGCTGATGCACTTAGTCGCAAGAGCAGTTTAGCCAGTTTGATTACAACTCAGAAGCATCTGATTGAAGAATTGGACCGAGCAGGTATTGAAATTGTCTTGCAAGGATTGGGAGCATCTTTAGCTCAGTTGAGGCTTCAGCCTACTTTGAATGCAAGGATCATTACAAGTCAGGAGGTTGATACTGATATTTTGGAGATGAATGAGCAGGTTGGTGCTGGCAGGTTGCCCGAATTTCAAATCAAGGATGGAGTGTTGTGGTTCGGAGATAGGCCATGTGTTCCAAATCAAGCGGACCTGAAAGAGAGTATTCTTCAGGACGTGCATACTACTCTTTTGTCGGTACATCCTGGGAGTACTAAGATGTACAAAGACATCAAACAGCATTTCTGGTGGTCAGGTTTGAAACGGGATGTGGCTGAATTTGTGGCGAAGTGTGAGGTTTGTCAGCAAGTCAAAGCCAAACATCAGAGACCCGGAGGTCTATTACAACCGTTACCTATTCCGAAATGGAAGTGGGATAACATCAGTATGGATTTCATTACGGGATTGCCTAAGAGTCCTAAAGGCAATGATGCGATTTGGGTTATAGTCGATCGACTAACCAAGTCCGCTCACTTTTTGGCGATGAAACGCACTGCTTCGATGGACAAGTTAGCTAAGTTGTATGTTGGCAAGATCGTCCGACTTCATGGTGTTCCGTCAACTATTGTGTCTGATCGAGATGCGCGGTTTACTTCGCATTTCTGGAGGAGTCTTCAGACAGATTTCAGCACTGCTGTAACACCCCGCAAAATTGGAAATTACAATTTTGCCCCTGGGTGTTACGCACGTATATTTTGTAATGTGTTTCACTACATATTTTGGATTTGTACTATTTATACATTTTCCGTATTGATTTCAGTCAACTAAAATATAATATTTCAATCCCTGGGATTTACGTGCTTTTTACGTGTTTTGATGCACGTGTTTCCACCACTACGCACTATATTTTCTACAGGTTTAAATTATTTATTTTTATGCATTTAAATCTATTTTATAAAACTGAAATTTACTTTTCCCCCTATTTTGATTAAAATGCATTTTTCAATTTTTGCACGTATGACATGTGCTTTCTACGTGTTGTGATTTCATCATGAAATATATGTAAATTAGTAAATGTAATTTTGCTTATATTGTATTCGATTATATTTAATAACTTTTCATCAATAAAGTCGATTTTTGCATTTTGCTGTTTTACGTGTGACGCAGGTGTTTTCGGTAAACGTATTTGGACATATCTGTTTTCAAAATAAATTCTGGATTGTGTAACACCGTGATTTTTAATAATATAGTGATAGTAAATATAGTTGATATATATATATGTGTATGTTAAAAGGAATTATATGGTTATGCAGATTGGTGAAGTAGGTATGGTAGGATATATTGGATAAATTGGTATTTGTGAACGGGGGCCCTAACACAGTGACGTGAGAAACCCATGGGCTTGTGGTATTTGGAATAATGTGTGTATAGAAATTGATTGAAAGGGGCCCATTTGAGTGTAGCACAGCACAGCACACTTGTGTGCTGTGTGATGAAAATATGGGTGATCGGTTTTGAAGGAGTGGGAAAAGAGAGAGTTTGGGAGTTAGAGAATTAGAGAAGTGGGTATATGAAAGGGTGGGAGTTTTAGGAGTAAGGGAAATGAGGGGTTGGAAAATTAATTTTAGTAATTTATTAGGTGTGTAATTTTGCAAATTTGACCCTCAACATATCCTATAAATAGTACCAATTTCTTCTCACTTCACACACCAAAAGAAAGAAAATAAGAAGAAGAAAAGAAAAAGGAAAAGAAAGAGAGAAGAGAGTTTTGTGCTTGGAGGCCATTGTTAGGAGGAGAAGAAGAATTAGGATTCTTGGTGCTAGAAGTGGTGATCATTCCTTCAATTGTTCAAGCTTTCAATCAAGGTGGGTGTTCTCCTACTTTCTAATTTTTAGAATGTGCATGCTAATAAAAATGAATGAGTAGTTTTGAGGTGATAAAATAGAATAACTATACTATGAATGTGGTGAGACTAATAGTGAATCATGCTATGTTGACAAATGGATTAACATTATGTTTGTGGGTGATCCTATACTTTCTAATTTTAGAATAATGTATGCTAAGTAATAAATAATGAGTAGTATGAAATTTCTTATATGATCTATGCTATGGTATGAGATGAGAATGATAAGTAGTTCATGTATGATTAATAAATTAAGTCATGTTAAGGGATAATGAGAAAAAGAATTGATTGATTATTTGTCATACATTAGCATGCTATTATGATTAATGAGTAGTATAAATTTGATGTGATAATTAGAAGATAAAATTCATGTTCTTTTTTTATGTATGTCAACTTGTAGAAGTGCTATTATTAATTAAAAAAAAAAACAAAGTATTGTCATGTAGTTTGGAAATTTTAAAATAAAAAGAAATTGTCATTTGTATGTTAACTAGTAATTGTTAAAAAATTGAAGAGATTTTTCCTTATGTTTAAAGAAGAAATTTTGTATAGAAAAATGGTATACATAAGTTATTGTTACTTGTTGTAAAGTAATACAAAGTTCCTAGTTGATTAAAATGATGAACTACATTCTTATAATAAAAGAGAAGGAAGAAAGATTTGAGATTTAGATATTATTAAATATAAGTTTTAAACACATGATTTTCTGTAATAAATAAATTTCAGTCCAAATAAACTATTTGGAGACTAGTGGAGAAGATTGATCAAATGAAAAATCTAGTTTTATGAAAAACAATAAAATGATACAAAGTCAGAATAAAACCCACCGTGATGCTTGTATGTCGTTGGGCGCAATTGGCCTGTTGGCTCAGCCATGCGTTGCTTCCCTGTTGGGCCTGGGTTCGAATACTCACTATAGGTGAAACATTTCTTTTGTTTGATTTTTTTTCAAATGAACACTAGAGTGAGGATGATGTGAAAAGGCTTCTGGGTTGTAGTTGAGACAACAAGTCCACATGGACTTAGTGGTTGTTTTGTGCTTCCTTGGTGGCTGCCTGGGCTTACACGGGTTCGAAACCCAGTGTAGCATATATTTTTTCTTTTTAGGATTAAATGAGATTAAGTGTAAATTAAGAACTTCTAATGCTAATTAAAATTTGTGAAAAAGACCTAGTGTTTACATAATATAATCAAGATAGCTTTGAGATTTTTAGAACTAGAAAGGGAAAATTTTGAGTAAAGATTTGAGAATAAATTCTAGTATTCATATAAAATAAAATGGAATTATTTCAAAATAGTTTTAGAACTTTTAATGTATATTTGAGATAATAAAAGTGACTTCGAGATAGATTGATATTTGTCTTCAAAAACTAAATTGTTGAAGAACATGATTTGCATCATTAGAAGAAAAGTAAATGTAGATTTGTAAATTAATTGTCTTGATGGGATTATTCATTTGTGTTGCTTACTTGATTATTTAAATTGCAAATGAGATTGCAAGTGTTAAAATCATGTTTGTGAAAGGGATAAATTTTTGTTGAATGAAATGGTTTCATGGAAAAGAATTATTATTATGAATAGTGTTAAAATGAGACATAGAACAAATTTTGGATAAGTTAGAGAAATGAATATAACAAGTTAAGACATGATTATTAAAGGGTATGTGTACCCATGTTTCTTGCACATGAAAAGTTTATGATTTAGAATTAGTAAGACCTCGGTTACCGGTAATTTTGAAAGAAAGATTTTGAGACTTGATTTTGAGATAATGCCGTCGGGCGATCTCGTATTTTGTGAATAAATCCGGTATAAGGTGAAACTGATTCTAGGATGATAACATATTCATGTCTTGAACTAAAAATAATTAGGCACTTAGGTGAAGATGTAATAGACTTGTGCAAACGTAAATGGGTGCTTCTATATAGTCGGCGGTGGATCTCCGTGGCTATAGACCCAGTTGGTGGACTGTGGTTGCTCCGTAGGAGATGGACTGTATTTTATCCGGGACTTAGGGTAGTCGGCGGATGTTTACCATACTCCAAAGAATATGTATATACCGGGGCTAGAGGGACATTTACGGGATTATTCTCATGATATAATAGCCAGGGAGGCTGGGATCTGTTATTATAGCCAGGGAGTCTAGCCAGGGAGGTTGAGATCCGTATCTGTGAAATAAATCTAAAACTTGTTTTATTACTGGGTAGTCTCATGGCGAGGGATCGAACCCTTCAATGTGGAGTACGTAGGCGCTTGCCCTCGGACCTATGTAGTATGGGATCATAGAATCCAAACAAGTGTGAATTGGTGTCATCCTAGTGTAGAATGATATGCATTAGGCATTAAGACATGACATACACTTATGTTTAGAAGAATAACTTTTGACACTTTATATGTTCATTCAATCTTTTTGTGATTTGTTAAAGTATGAGATCGTTATACTATTCCCGGCATAGAGAGGATGGCCGTGTATAACATTTCGTCAGTTGTAAGTAACTGACGAGCCCACAGATTAACATGCAGGTAAAGGACTATTCATGGAGTTATAAAGTGGATATGCCGTTGCTGTTTGAAAGTTAAAGATGTTGCAAATGATGTTAAAGTTATACAAGTTGTATTTCATTGTTATAATCTTTTAGTCTTCCGCTGTGTAAAAACCATGTGTAAAGGAACTCTGATGTAGTATTAAAAAAGTTTTAAAATTTCCTTGTAAAATTGTACGAAGTGAAGTAAAGATCCTGTGAAATCTCGAATTTATCCTTATTTGAAATTCGGAGTGTTACAGATGGTATCAGAGCATGCTTCACAAGTAGTACAAGTTTATAAGGAGCGATAAAAAGGGACGATAAATTTGGGAACAAGCCAAAGGAGTCTTTCTGTCAACCGGGTGTAAACAACCCTAAGCGACACGGTATTTAAGCGTCTTCGGACCACCGCTAGCTGGGAACCGACTCTTACGGCTAACCCAAGTAAATCAGAACTTGATAGACTAAAGATTTGTTTAGGAAGAGTAGTAAGATCATTGACTATAGTCTAGAACCCGTGACACCTTATTGAGTAGTTACAATATTATTCCTGTGGACACTAGAGTGTGAGTTTCAGTCTATAGAGATTTAAATGTAAGTGATTTACATTTGTGTTGCTCTATGCACTGATGTTTTCTCTTTCTTTTGGATGGCTGGAGTCGTGAATGAAGTTGTTATTGAACTTGCATTCAATTTCATTCATGATGTTCTCCTCGTATGCATGAGAGTGTATGCGAGCACATTTTCCCCTGGGTATCAGAGTGGCGCAGTGAAAGCGTGGTTGGCTTGAACCGTCATTCATGATACCTTACACACTTTTCTCTCAAATTATTTTGTAGATTTTTATCATGGTACTTTCTCCGTAGTCAATGTTTTTCAAAAAAAAATATATATATATTTTCTTATGTTATTAAATCATCTGAATATTTATTATTTGTCTATCTTCCTTAGTCTTGATATTTTAAGCTTGTTTTTCAAACTTAAAATTTCGTCTTTCATGCATTTATGTCACTGTATGTTTACCCGTTTATATCTACTATTACTTTACGTATTTTGTCAAGTTGCTGTTTATTAAATTAATATTGCAACCACTACTCTCTTCATTTATTATTTTAGATTTTTCTTATGAAATTTTTTATGTGCATCCATTTCGTATGATTTGATTTCTGTTATACTATATTATCTTATCCTATATGTTTTTAACAAGATTGAAATTTCCTTGTTATATAAATATGACCTACCATTTTGTTTCCATTCGGTACTATTATTATTGCATATTTGTTTTGATGTATTCATTTTTACTATTAATCGCTATTCATTACTTTTATAGTTTTACGCTTCTTTAATATCATGCATATACTCACTATTTATACAATATCCTTTCTCAAATTTTAACTGTCTTTACATTCTTAGTTATTGCATATATTCTCCCAATGATTTCTATATATATCATATATTTCAATATTCTTATTATACATATCATTTTACCATCATCTAATTACTACATTAATATTTTTGCATATACTTGTTTATGTCTATTGACCTAATTTGCTGTACTATATAATTATTGTTTTCAATTGTGTTTTCATCTCGTGTATGTGCTTTACACTATTTTGTCTTAATGTTATAAATTATTTTCATCACTACAAAATTTTGTATATTGACAAAGTATTTCAACGTATGCTTTCTATTTTTTTTCAAATTGTGTGTATAATTATTATAGTTACCTTACAAACTATTTTATTAATTGATATACAAAGTCATTTTATGTTATCTATACTTTCAGCCATGTCTCATTCCATTTATTTTCCCAAACTATTATTCAATGGTCTTGTTCTAAATTGCTAATTCGATTTCGTTTTACAGTTTGCGAATTTTCTACTGTTTATTACATCGATAAATTTTTCTAAATTATCTATTGACTATGTTTTCTTCACCACATTGTTTTCTGAACTATTTCGAAATTAACGACATAATTGACTTTTTCCTTTTATCTAATAGCTTATCTAATATTATTTTTGTACAAAAATTTCTCTCAAACTATTCTATCTCTTGTCACATTTCAGTTCTTATGTCATTTTCCTAATTTTCTTGTTCCGTCTTGTAACATCTTAATATTCATAGTTTTCTTATAAAGTGTTTATCTTGTTTTTCCTTGTTGCGTATACTAGATTTATTTTTCTTAAAGTTGCAGTTTTCTAAATACAAATATTTTCTGTGACATGTACAAAATACAACCTTCACCCTAGCGAGTTCCGGGGACGGAACTACTCTAAGGGGGGGAGAGTGTAACACCCCGCAAAATTGGAAATTACAATTTTGCCCATGGGTATTACGCACGTATATTTTGTAATGTGTTTCACTACATATTTTGGATTTGTACTATTTATACATTTTCCGTATTGATTTCAGTCAACTAAAATATAATATTTCAATCCCTGGAATTTACGTGCTTTTTACGTGTTTTGATGCACGTGTTTCCACCACTACGCACAATGTTTTCTACAAGTTTAAATTATTTATTTTTATGCATTTAAATCTATTTTATAAAACTGAAATTTATTTTTCCCCCTATTTTGATTAAAATGCATTTTTCGATTTTTGCACGTATAATGCACGTGCTTTCTACGTGTTGTGATTTCATCATGAAATATATGTAAATTAGTAAATGTAATTTTGCTTATATTGTTTTCGATTATATTTAATAACTTTTCACCAATAAAGTCGATTTTCGCATTTTCCTGTTTTACGTGTGACGCAGGTGTTTTCGGTAAACGTATTTGGACATATCTGTTTTCAAAATAAATTCTGGACTATGTAACACCGTGATTTTTAATAATATAGTGATAGTAAATATAGTTGATATATATATGTGTATGTTAAAAGGAATTATATGGTTATGCAGATTGGTGAAGTAGGTATGGTAGGATATATTGGATAAATTGGTATTTGTGAATGAGGGCCCTAACACAATGACGTGAGAAACCCATGGGCTTGTGGTATTTGGAATAATGTGTGTATAGAAATTGATTGAAAGGGGCCCATTTGAGTGTAGCACAGCACAGCACACTTGTGTGCTGTGTGATGAAAATATGGGTGACCGGTTTTGAAGGAGACCGGTTTTGAAGGAGTGGGAAGAGAGAGAGTTTGGGAGTTAGAGAATTAGAGAAGTGGGTATATGAAAGGGTGGTAGTTTTAGGAGTTAGGGAAATGAGGGGTTGGAAAATTAATTTTAGTAATTTATTAGGTGTGTAATTTTGCAAATTTACCCTCAACATATCCTATAAATAGTACCAATTTCTTCTCACTTCACACACCAAAAGAAAGAAAATAAGAAGAAGAAAAGAAAAAGGAAAAGAAAGAGAGAAGAGAGTTTTGTGCTTGGAGGCCATTGCTAGGAGGAGAAGAGTAATTAGGAGTCTTGGAGCTAGAAGTGGTGATCATTCCTTCAATTGTTCAAGCTTTCAATCAAGGTGGGTGTTCTCCTACTTTCTAATTTTTAGAATGTGCATGCTAATAAAAATGAATGAGTAGTTTTGAGGTGATAAAATAGAATAACTATACTATGAATGTGGTGAGACTAATAGTGAATCATGCTATGTTTTCAAATGGATTAACATTATGTTTGTGGGTGATCCTATACTTTCTAATTTTAGAATAATGTATGCTAAGTAATAAATAATGAGTAGTATGAAATTTCTTATATGATCTATGATATGGTATGAGATGAGAATGATAAGTAGTTCATGTATGATTAATAAATTAAGTCGTGTTAAGGGATAATGAGCAAAAAGAATTGATTGATTATTTGTCATACATTAGCATGCTATTATGATTAATGAGTAGTATAAATTTGATGTGATAATTAGAAGATAAAATTCATGTTCTTTTTTTATGTATGTCAACTTGTAGAAGTGCTATTATTAATTAAAAAAAAAACAAAGTATTGTCATGTAGTTTGGAAATTTTAAAATAAAAAGAAATTGTCATTTGTATGTTAACTAGTAATTGTTAAAATAATTGAAGAGATTTTCCCTTATATTTAAAGAAGAAATTTTGTATAGAAAAAGGGTATACATAACTTATTGTTACTTGTTGTAAAGTAATACAAAGTTTCTAGTTGATTAAAATGATGAACTACATTCTTGTAATAAAAGAGAAGAAAGAAAGATTTGAGATTTAGATATTATTAAATATAAGTTTTAAACACATGATTTTCTGTAATAAATAAATTTCAGTCCAAATAAACTATTTGGAGACTAGTGGAGAAGATTGATCAAATGAAAAATCTAGTTTTATGAAAAACAATAAAATGACACAAAGTCGGAATAAAACCCACCGTGATACTTGTATGTCATTGGGCGCAATTGGCCTGTTGGCTCGGCCGTGCGTTGCTTCCCTGTTGGGCCTGGGTTCGAATACTCACTATAGGTGAAACATTTCTTTTGTTTGATTTTTTTTCAAATGAACACTAGTGTGAGGATGATGTGAAAAGGCTTCTGGGTTGTAGTTGAGACAACAAGTCCACATGGACTTAGTGGTTGTTCTGTGCTTCCTTGGTTGCTGCCTGGGCTTACACGGGTTCGAAACCCAGTGTAGCATATTTTTTTTCTTTTTAGGATTAAATGAGATTAAGTGTAAATTAAGAACTTCCAATGCTAATTAAAATTTGTGAAAAAGACCTAGTGTTTACATAATATAATCAAGATAGCTTTGAGATTTTTAGAACTAGAAAGGGAAAATTTTGAGTAAAGATTTGAGAATAAATTCTAGTATTCATATAAAATAAAATGGAATTATTTCAAAATAGTTTTAGAACTTTTAATGTATATTTGAGATAATAAAAGTGACTTCGAGATAGATTGATATTTGTCTTCAAAAACTAAATTGTTGAAGAACATGATTTGCATCATTAGAAGAAAAGTAAATGTAGATTTGTAAATTAATTGTCTTGATGGGATTATTCATTTGTGTTGCTTACTTGATTATTTAAATTGCAAATGAGATTGCAAGTGATAAAATCATGTTTTTGAAAGGGATAAATTTTTGTTGAATGAAATGGTTTCATGGAAAAGAATTATTATTATGAATAGTGTTAAAATGAGACATAGAACAAATTATGGATAAGTTAGAGACATGAATATAACAAGTTAAGACATGATTATTAAAGGGTATGTGTACCCATGTTTCTTGCACATGAAAAGTTTATGATTTAGAATTAGTAAGACCTCGGTTACCGGTAATTTTGAAAGAAAGATTTTGAGACTTGATTTTGAGATAATGCCGTCGGGCGATCTCGTATTTTGTGAATAAATCCGGTATGAGGTAAAACTGATTCTAGGGTGATAACATATTCATGTCTTGAACTAAAAATAATTAGGCACTTAGGTGAAGATGTAATAGACTTGTGCAAACGTAAATGGGTGCTTCTATATAGTCGGCGGTGGATCTCCGTGGCTATAGACCCAGTTGGTGGACTGTGGTTGCTCCGTAGGAGATGGACTGTATTTTTTTCGGGACTTAGGATAGTCGGCGGATGTTTACCATACTCCAAAGAATATGTATATACCGGGGCTAGAGGGACATTTACGGGATTATTCTCATGATATAATAGCCAGGGAGGCTGGGATCTGTTATTATAGCCAGGGAGTCTAGCCAGGGAGGTTGAGATCCGTATCTGTGAAATAAATCTAAAACTTGTTTTATTACTGGGTAGTCTCATGGCGAAGGATCGAACCCTTCAATATGGAGTACGTAGGCGCTTGCCCTCGGACCTATGTAGTATGGGATGCATAGAATCCGAACAAGTGTGCATTAGTGTCATCCTAGTGTAGAATGATATGCATTAGGCATTAAGACATGACATACTCTTATGTTTAGAAGAATCACTTTTTACACTTTATATGTTCATTCAATCTTATTGTGATTTGTTAAAGTATCGTTATACTATTCCTATTCCCGGCATAGAGAGGATAGCCGTGTATAACATTTCGTCAGTTGTAAATAACTGACGAGCCCACAGATTAACATGCAGGTAAAGGACTATTCATGGAGTTATAAAGTGGATATGCTGTTGCTGTTTGAAAGTTAAAGATGTTGCAAATGATGTTAAAGTTATACAAGTTGTATTTCATTGTTGTAATCTTTTAGTCTTCCGCTCTGTAAAAACCATGTGTAAAGGAACTCTGATGTAGTATTGAAAAAGTTTTAAAATTTCCTTGTAAAATTGTACGAAGTGAAGTAAAGATCCTGTGAAATCTCGAATTTATCCTTATTTGAAATTTGGGGTGTTACAACTGCTTTTCATCTGCATACCGATGGGCAGACCGAGAGAGTCAACCGTATTCTGGAGGATGTGCTTCGGTGTTGTATACTAGACTTTGGAGGCAGTTGGGAAAGGTATTTACCTTTGGTAGAGTTTGCCTACAACAACAGTTTTCAGACTAGCATTGGGATGGCGCCGTACGAAGCATTGTATGGCACGAAGTGCAGAACACCTGTTTGTTGGTTTGAAGTTGGGGAGCGTCAGTTGTTTGGTCCTGAGCTTGTGCAGCAAACCTCTGAGAAGATTGTTCTGATCAGGAAAAGGTTAGTAGAAGCTCAGAGCAGGCAGAAAAGCTATGCAGACAACTGTAGAAGAGACCTTAAATTTGAGGTTGGTGACTTCGTCTTTCTGAAAGTATCGCCCAGTAAAGGTGTAGTTCGTTTTGGCAAAGGCAGGAAGTTAGCCCCGAGGTTTATAGGCACGTACAAGATATTGAAAAGGATCGAAAAAACTACTTACCGACTTGAATTACCAGAAGAGTTGTCTCAGGTACACAATATCTTCCATGTGTCTATGCTGAGAGGTTATATTCCAGATCCGAGTCATCATTTGCATGAAGTGCCTGAAGGTTTGCAATTAGATCTGAATTACATTGAGTCTCCTGTCGAGATTGTTGACCGTCGAGAGAAAGTCTTGAGGAATAAGACGATACCGATGGTCAAGGTAGTCTGGAGAAACCACTTGGTTGAAGAGGCTACTTGGGAGTCTGAGGAGAGGATGTTGAAGGACTATCCTGAGCTTTTTGCTTGATTGTATCTTTGTAATTTTTGTTCTTGTTGTGAGTGTTTGTTTTCTCGCTCTTGACTGTAGTTCCGGGGACGGAACTATTCTAAGGAGGGAGTGTTGTAATGCCCTGATTTTTTTCATTTAATGAAAAATTATTTTTATTTTGCACGTAGTGTGCACGTGCAATAATTTCGGTAATTATTCTCATCATGATGAGTATAGATATTTAAATATGTGCCTTTAATTATTTTTCTATTAAGGCTTCTTTCAATTAGACAAAAAAGCCTTTTTCCTAAAGCCCAAAAATTTAATTTATTTATTTTATTTTTAAAATAATTATTTTTGCCCAAAAAACTGAAGCCCATGAACTATTTTTATACAACTTGTTATGTAGAATACAATTTAAAGACTATTTTATTTTTATACAAAAATTTAATGTACAATTTTTGGACCAAGTGGCATGCACGTGCATTGCACGTACACGTGCAATATGCACATTCCTAGCATGGCCGGTTGTAATCTTTTGGAGGGAAAATCAAAATTTTAGTGGTGAACATGCTTGGTGGTTACTTGGTGGTGGGTAGTTAATGCAACTCCTAATTTCATCTTAGCCCTCCATCTTATAACCAATCACTTGATCCTAGCCATCCATTCTCTTTGATTTTTAGTATAAATACCCCCCCCCCATGGCTAGTTATTCTTGTGCCTATTAATCCTTCCAAATCTATAGTCTAAAATACCTTATCTAGTAGTGATTGTGTGAGTTAAAAGATTGAGAGTGTGTGGGATTGTGCTTGCAACACCAAGGAGAAGAGACGGTTTTCATCAAGAAGGGGAGCTCGGTTTTGGTGCTTTTGGAGGCTCGAGTGCGCGCTTCTAGGAGGAGGACCGTTCGTGTGCAAGGACTTTTGTTTAGGAAGTTGCTAATTGTGTTTGTCTCTCCATCGAGGTGGGTAAATTCTCCATATTTCTAAATTAGAAATGCATGTTAGAAATGAATGAATGAAGCACGAAAAAGATTAAGAAGAGCACACTTTAATTAGGGAAAAATAACCCATTGAATGATTGACATGTGGATATGCAAATTTGTATCTGGTTCTATTATTTAAGTTGTATGTGAATTGATTAGGATCATGGATTGATTGAAGAAAACACATTTATTACCATCAAGAATTACATACAAAGCTAGTAGGTTGATAATGCTATTTCATGTGTTAAATAGATCTTTCGTGTTAATGTGGGCATGAATAAATTAAAATATGAGTTTGTATGTTAGGTAGATTATTAAAGACAGAAAATTAATGTCAAAATTGTAGATAAAGAGATTAATGGCGTTAGTTGTTAAGAGATGTCGAAAAAGAAGAAATGTGGTAGTGATAGTTCACAATTTCAATTAAATGTATGAAAATGTGTTTTGATTATTGAAAAAATTATTTTATTATATTGGAATATAACTTATGATAATGTTAGTCAATCTGGAAATTTTCAGTAGTTTTTATAAAAAAACAAAATGAAATGAGGACTTGTTGAATATCAAATTGTCTTAATAACAGAAAGAATGATAGTAAAAAGAATTTAAGTTGTACCTTGACAACCTGAGCGCGTAGCTCAAGTGGTCAGAGTATGCGGTTGGGTTCCCTGTGGTGGTCGGTTCGAATCCCTGTGGCACCATATTTTGTTCATGAATTTTTAGAAGTATAAGAATCAGCGACCGAGAGCATTAAATATTCTCTGCCTTCCCTTTATGCCGCTGGCACAAATGGCCTGTTGGTCTGTGCCTTCGGCTATGTTCTCCTTGGTGCTGGGTTCGATCCTTGGCATCGGCAGTTTAGGGAAAATTATTTTTTTGGGTGTTTTGGTGGTCCAAAAATTATGAAAAAGATATGACTATTCTTCTAAAATTACATGGGACTTATTAAAAATAATTTGGGAATGATTTACATAAAGTAAAGTATAATTTGTGACTAAATGAGTAAATAGAACTATAGTTCTACATTGATATTCTTTGTGAAATTATATCTTGCAAAAATAATTTGAAATGAAGGATTAGAAAATTAATTTGGCAAAAAGAAATTATATTGTGTGATGTGATGCAAATTATTCTCATTTGAGAATAGTGTGGAAATTATGAAGCGTAAATGTTCACCTTAGATTGAATAATTAGTGATGTGGGTTTTTATGTGAAAATTATATTTCATGAGTTACATGATGAATAGTTGAATTTCATGTATAGTTATGGACTATTTGAACGAATTAGAAATCATGAATGGAAAAGAGAAATACTTTTGAGTATGACAAATCAACAAATGAATTTATGAGTTGGAAATGCTCATTTTAGAAATTGTGAATTGAAAATTGAAACAAAAGGAGTCCTTGGAAATAAATGGAATGAAAATTTAAAAGAAAGACCAAGGTTGGTCATGTTTGAATGAATGAATAAGTCCGGTTTAGTGGAGAGGCTAACTTTAGAGCTTTGATTTTTGTTCATGATTTTGATAAAAACTAAGGATTAGTACATAGTGGAGACGTGATGAAAGTAGGAGAAAAATACGAGTATGAGGGCCATCGGATTGGCGGTGTGAGAGTGATCCACAGGCTGCCTGCTTGATGTGTCAAGACATGCCGTGGGTAGTACTCCAGAATTATCGTCCCGGTGGCGACACTTGTGGGATGTTTGGTGACTGCAAGAGGATCGTGTGCCATGAAGGAGGCTGAATTGCAACAGGCTGTCTTCACGATGCGTCGTGACATGACGTGGGATTCCCCTCCAGGATTTTTTGTACACGTGCTTGTACTCATAGATCATCTAAGATACCTACCGTAATTACAGTAGTAGATTAAGTCATGGCGAGGGATTGAACCCTACAAAGATGAAGAACGATTAAGGACTTGCCCTCGGACCTATGTAGTATGGGATGCATAGAATCCGAACAAGTGCGCATTAGTGTCATGTAACATAATTAACTGCATTAAGGACTAAGTGCACAATCACAACACGACATCAATAGGGTAGTCCCTTTAGTTTGATTTGTGACAAGTTTGTGTTTGCTAAATATGGAAAATAAGTTATACTATTTCTGGCATAGAGAGGATGGCCGTGTATAATGATCGTCGGTTGAATAAACTAACGTACCCATAGTCTTATATGCAGGTAAATGGCATGATAAAGATTAAAGAAGAACAGATGCTTAAAGATTATTCAATGTTGTTGTACATTCGTTTCATTGTTGTAAAGTTTACTTTCGCTGTGCAGTGTAAATTGTAATGTATTCATGTAAACTCTGATGTAAAGTGAAAAGTTCAAATTTCCTTGTAAAATTGTACTAAAGGAAGCAAAAAGATCCTGTAGAACATCTCGAATTCAGTGTATTTGGAATTCGGGGCGTTACATCACCTTTCGGCAATGCATATATATATAAAATGGTTAAGTAACAAGTTACTACCCTAACAATATCACTAACCCTAACCAGACATGCGAGAATGCCACTGTGCTTCCAACTTATCATGAAACGCACCGCCCGTGTCCCTCCTCTAACCAAACCAGTGAGACATGCTACTGTGCTTCCAACTTGGCATGAAAAAGCACCGTACGTGTCCCTCTTCTAACCAAACAAGTGAGACATGCTACTGTGCTTCCAACTTGGCATGAAAAAGCACCGTATGTGTCCCTCTTCTAGAGAGTGCAACAATTTGTAGACACAATTAACCAAGTCTTAACCTACACTTCACAAGATCTCATCGGATCCACTCCCAGTCTACTTATTCAAGACAGTACCTACGTACGAGCCAAATAAGCTACTTACGAGAACAACCGTTACATCCGGGCTAGGTGAGCCATGTGAGACAACTACATACAAACCACCATACTAGAAATCAACCTACAAGCAAAACACGTTCTTGCTAGCAAAATTTGTTCTTCTATAATTAGAAGCAATAGAAGTATCTACTAACAGTCTAAAATATGCATTCTACCAATGAGAAGCCCCAAGCGACATAAAAACTTTTATTAAGCTAACAATTATTAGTGATCTTCCCAACCCTTATTACCCATGAAGATGAAGAATGTTCACGTGATATGGTCTAACTTTAATTAGAACCCTATCCAAATAGAATCCATGGGTTCCTTCCCAATGGAACTAGAACTACATGCAACTCGATTCTTGGGTTCTATCTCAAGTTTGAGCTAGAATCACCTAGAAACTAAATGCATGAGTTCTCTTATCAATTGAGCTAGAACTACCGTTGTGCTAGTTTCATGGGTTTCTCTTTAAGTTGACTAGAGCAACATAGAACATAGGTTCATTTCATTAGTTTAACTAGAACACCTAGCTCAAGCATGGGTTCATGTGTTCTTTTTAATCTTTCACTACAACCATTTACAATTCAAGCATGGTTCTTTACTAACACCACAACTACAACAAGATAGTTTCTTTACTAACATTATAACTACAACATGATAGTTAACATTATAACTACAACATGATTCTTTTACTACAACTTAACTACAACATGAGTATCTACTACTACTTCAAGCATGGTCCATTCTACAACTCAAGCATGGATACAACTTAAGCATGAATACTTACTACAACTTAAGCTTGGATATTTACTACAACTTAAGCATGAATCTTCTACTACTACTTAAGCATGGATGATTCTCCTACTACTACTTAAGCATAGATAATTGCTACAAATTACACATGAGTATGTACTACATTATCCTACAACAAATTATCATGGTATACAACGTAACATGAGTTTCTTTACTACATTACCTACAACAACTAAGCATGGTATATAACATAGCATGAACCTACAACAATCTTAAGCATGAATACAACTTTCCTACAACAATCTAGCATGCTTTACAACAATTTAAGCATGGTATATAACTTTCCTACCACAATCTAAGCATGGTATATAACTTTCCTACAACAATCTAAGCATGGTTTACAACAATCTAAGCATGGTATATATCTTTCCTACAACAATCTAAGCATGGTTTACAACAATCTAAGCATGGTATATATCTTTCCTACAACAATCTAACATGGTATATAGCATGGGCATCAACCCTACAATAATTTTAGCATGGTATACAAATAAGCATGGGTTTCCTACAACTTGGTAGACAACACAAGCATGGATTCTACAACTAAGGATGGATCTTTATTACTACTTAAGCATGGATTCTTACTACAATATTAAGCATGAATAACTACTATACTTAAGCATGGTATACAACATATATATAGGTTTCTTACTACATCCAACCTACAACAATTTAGGAATAGTATATCAATCTATAACAATCTAAGCATGGTTTACAACTTAAAGCATGGGTTTCAACCTACAACAAATTAGCATGAATAATGTTGCCGCTAAATTTGGTGTGGGGGCAAACAGATAGTATTTGTGGATTCTTAGGAAAACTGAATAGCAAACCCGTATACCTGTTCCGTCGGAGTTTGACGCTGACTCCTGCCGTATTCCTGCAAAAAGTGCGAGACACCGGGGTTGTTCCCGGCGACGCACCCTCCGACGCTCAAGTCAGTAATCAGGGATGATTAAGAAAGAGCGTGAAAACTGGCAAAAGATTGATTACCTCTTAATGGAGATGGATGGGGGGTATTTATAGGCGTCTTAGGGATCAGATTAGGAATGTAATCCCCGTGATCTGATAAGGAATATACTCCTTGTAAACAGATTAGGAATGTATGATCGGTCACAAATGATGTCTTCGGGATATCCGGGGGGAACATCCGGATCTGGTTGTAGCCTGAGAAGGCGTCCATGAAGCTAAGGAGTTCATGTCCCGGGGTGGCATCAATCAGAGTGTCAATACTCGGAAGAGGGAAGGGGTCCTTGGGGCAAGCCTTGTTGAGATCGGTAAAATCGATACAAATCCTCCAGGTCCCATTGGACTTTTTCACCATTACTACATTCGACAACTACTCGGGATAGTTCACCTCTTGTATGAACCGGGCCTTCAAGAGCTTGTCCACCTCCTCTTTTATGGCAAGCTGGCGCTCGGGGGCGAACTTGCGCCTCTTCTGTTGAACCGGTTTGGACCCCGGAACAACGCTGATGTAATACCCTGATTTTTCAATTAATGAAAAATTATTTATTTTGCACGTAGTGTGCACGTGCAATATTTTGTTTGGATTATTTTATTGATGTGTATAAATATTTAAATATTTTCTCACATTATTTTGTACAAAAAGCCTTTTTTTTAAACAAATAGAAAGCCTTATTTTAATTTAATGACAAGGCCCTTTTCTTAAAAGCCCAAATGTATTTTAGTTTAATTATTTTAATAAACTATTTTTGGCCCAAAAAGAAAGCCCATGGATTAATTTCTTTTAATTAAACTTGTCATGTAGAAGACTTTTTTTTAACTAATTTATTTTTATACAAAATTAAAATGTACAAATTTTGGCCTAGTTGCATGCACGTGCACTACACGTACACGTGCAATGCACACTATTTATGTGGCCGGTTTGCACACTCTTTGGAGGGAATTTTGAAATTGATCATGGTGTTCATGGAGGTAGTTTTGTGGATGTGGGTAGTTTTTATAACTCCTACTTTAATCTAGGCCCTTCATCTTTCAACCACCTAATCAATCTTGGCCCTCCATTTCACCTATTCTCTAGTATAAATACCCCCCCTCTCATGGCTATTTTCATATGCTATTTTATATTTCCAAGCGATAGTCTCATTTTAATATTAGTGTGAGTTATAAAAGATAGAGAGATTGTGTGGGAGTTGCTTGCTTGTTCCAAGGAGGAGTGGCCGGCTATCACAAGGGAAGCATTCGGTTTTTGCTTGGAGGCTTGGAAGTGCTCGCATTTCGTCTAGGAGGTGGTGCTTTCACTCGCAAGGCTTATGTTGCTAAATTTGTTTAGTTCTCTCCATTCAAGGTGGGTAAACATTTCATATTTCTAATATAGATCCATGCTAGTTTCAACTATCAAAAGATGCATGAAAAATACTAATAAAAGCCCACTTTAATTGAGAAGTTAGTGTATGAATTGATTGAAATGTGGTGATTAATTTGTGTATGGCTCTAGTATTAAAATTAAATTGTGTGTAGAATGCTCCATGATTATTAGTATGGAGTTATGATGGTGATTAAATTTATTTCAGAATGTTGTTAGTATGATTTGAGACATGATGCATGAATAAGAACGCTTGTTAATCGTAAAGTTGAAACATGGAAGTTATTAAGAAAGAGTACACTTTATTTTGAAAAAAAAAGAGATGAATTTCTTGTATGGTTGAGATGTGATTTATGCAATTGATAAGTGAGTATATTTCATTGTGACATAGATTGATTAATGAAAGTACTACTCATAAAGTTAGTAGTTGAGTTGTGATGAATAGACCTTTATGTCGATATGGATATGGACTATTACAAACATATGTATTGGTTGAATAAAGAGTTAATAACAGTAAATTGTCACAAGAAAATCTTTGAATAAAAAGATTAGTAGATCAATTATTTAGCAATGTCGAAAATGCAATATATAGTAGTTTTAATAAATGACTCATTGATTTGTGTGTGAAAAATATATTTTATTAGTACAAAAATTATTTTTCCTTACTGGTATGGACTTTAAATGAATGGGGGTTAATCTGGAGATTTTCAGTAATTTTTATAAAAGCAATAAGAAACAAGGTTTAAATGAACATCGAGTATGTTTGATAACAGTGGCAAATTGATTCAAAAAGATTTTAGTATGGACTGTGACAACCTGAGCTAGTAGCTCAGACGGTCACTGTGTGCGTTGGCTTCTCTGGGCTGAACGGATCGAATCCCTGTGGCTGTAAAACATTTTCACAATTTTTGTAAGGCTATAACCTATCTAGCCGAGAGTAATAAATACTCTTTAAATCCCTTCTATATC
Source organism: Hemerocallis citrina (assembly GCA_017893485.1). Classification (NCBI taxonomy): domain Eukaryota; kingdom Viridiplantae; phylum Streptophyta; class Magnoliopsida; order Asparagales; family Asphodelaceae; genus Hemerocallis; species Hemerocallis citrina. The sequence continues at coordinate 117,928,528 of CM030364.1, forward strand.
GCTAGCGGCAACCGGCCTAGCGGCCTGTGCCTTGGGGTGTGTCGGTGTTGTGCCTGGGTTCGAATCTTGCTATCGGCAAGATGAAAAAATATTTTTTTGGGAGTTTTATGTATCGAAAAATTATGAAAAAAAATATGGTAATTCTCAGAAAAATGTAAGGAATTTTATAGGAATGATTTGGGTATTATTTGAATGAATTTAACTAAGGTTTGTAGTTAAATGCACAAATAGACATATGAGTTTATATAGATTATTGATATGAGATTATAATTTGAAAGAATAAGTGAATTGAAACATTAAGTATGGATTTGGCAAAAAGAAATGTGGTTATGATGCAATTATTTCCTCACTTGTGGAACAATATGAAGTGTGTACATTATCTTGTAATGTGAAATTATCGTGATGTGACAATTAATAAGTATATGCAATTTTTGTGTAATTATGGACTTGTGAACAAAGTTAGGAATCATGAATTGAAAGAGAATGTACATGTGAGTTTGAGAACTCGACATGGAAAATTTTATGAGTTGAAGATTGTGAAATGAAATTTGAAATAGAGTAGCTAAGTCTCCCCGGCATCGAGAAATGAAATAAAATGAAATTAGACCAAGGTTGGTCAAGATGAAATGAATGAATAAGTCCGGTTGATGGAGAGGCTAACTCTAGAGATTAATTTTGTTCATGATTTTTAATAAAACTAAGGACTAGTGCATAGTGAAGATGTGATGAAAGTAAGAGAAAAACACTGAGTATGAGGGCCATGGGTAGTGGCGAGAACGTATCCCAGGAATTCCCATGACGAGTCTGGGTGAGGATACTGTTCCAGAGTACCGTCCCAGTGGCGACGCTCGTGGGATGTTTGAAGACTACGGGTGGTGTCATGTTTATGGTGAGAGCGTATCCCAGGAATTCCCATGTTGCGTCTGGGTGAGGATACTACTCCAGAGTGCCTAAACATGAGTTCGTAGGTCAGATAACATCTAGGATACTTACCGTAATTACAGTAGTAGATTAAATCATAACAGGGGATTGAACCCTATAAAGATGAAGAACGAATAAGGGCTTGCCCTCGGACCTATGTAGTATGGGATGCATAGAATCCGAACAAGTGCGCATTAGTGTCATGTAACATAAATAAATGCATTAAGGATTAAGTGCACAATCACAACACGACATCAATAGGGTAGTCCCTTTAGTTCGAATGTGACAAGTTTGTGTTTGTTAAATATGAAAAGTTGAGTTATACTATTTCCGGCATAGAGATGATGGCCGTGTATAATGTTCGTCGGTTGAATAAACTGACGTACCCACAGTCTTATATGCAGGTAAATGTCATGTTAAAGATTAAAGAGGAATGGATGCTTAAAGATTATATCATGCTGTTGTACTTGTATTTAATTGTTGTATTTTACTTCCGCTGTGCAAAAGAAAGATGTAATTATGATGTAATCTCTGATGTATGATGAAAAGTTTTAATTTCCCTGTAAAAATTGTACTAAAGAAAGTGAAAAGATCCTGTAGAACATCTCGAATTCAGTGTATTTGGGATTCGGGGCGTTACAGAGTGGTATCAGAGCCACGCTTTCTACGCTTTCACACTTGTACAAATTTATAGGGAACGACACCCTAGAAGTGGACATTAGAGTGTGTGTTTGAGTCTAGAGATTTAAATGTAAGTGACTTACATTTGTGTTGCTCTATGACTTATGCTTCTTCCTCTCTATTCTAAGATGGCTGATCACTTCGACCCTGCTGGAGGCGACGACTGGCATATCATTGAGGAAGAGTACCATCCTGGACAGGCAGATTTCGAGGACGAGTACTATCCTGGGCAAGCTGATTCTGACGGTGAAGAATGGCCTGAATCCCGAGAGATTACCCCACCTCCGGATTCATCTGATGACTCTTCTTCTGACGAAGAAGAAGAACCAGTTCCAAGTGGTCTTGTGACTTCTCTTCAGAGGCAGGTGGAGACACTGCGAGAGAGAGTCGGATTGTTGGAGTTTTGGAGGCTCAACTGGCGAAGCGAAAGGACGACCATTCTGTTCTCAGTCATCGGGTTTGGGAACTCGAGAAGAGGAAGAACCTGACTGATGTGCTGAAGGATGAAGTTGAGGAACTGCGGGAAGAACTTCGAGCAGTGAAGAGGACCCGTAGGAGTTAGATTGTTGTAGCTTCTACTTCTTTCATTCTGATGTCAGAAATGTTTTTCAATTCGAATGTATAAACTTTGGAATTCAATGAAATGGAAATATTGACTTGAAAATTCATGTCATATACTTCGAATTTGATGGACCTTTTACATCAGAATATGGAATGAAAGCTGTTGTATTGTTCGATACTGGATCCTCTCATACATTTGTGTCTCCTAGATTTGCTAAAGTGTTGGGAGTGGAACCGAAGATTTTTCTAGGCAAGATCTTAGCAGTAGCTACTCTGTCAGGGGAAACTTTAACCACTGATCGGTATTATGCTGATTGCGAGATAGTGATTAGAGATCGAATCTTTGGCATTGATCTGATCGAGCTAACTATCTTGGGAGTCGATGTTATCATTGGCATTGATTGGATGTCGGTGTACAGTGCAAGCATCGAGTGTAAGACCAAGACGGTGACAGTGAAGACTCCAGGTGGACCTGAAGTCACGTTCCAAGGGAAGAAGAAGTGTTCTAAGCTGGTGGCAACTATTCGCAAGGAAGAGACTCCTGTGGAAGTGCAAGGGATTCCTGTGGTTGAGGACTATCCGACTGTGTTCTTGGAAGATTTTCCCGGGTTACCTCCGCATCGTGATGTAGAGTTCAGCATCACTGTTCAACCGGGAAGTGCACCCATTTCTAAGGCACAGTATAGGATGGCTCCAGTGGAACAGGATGAGGTGAAACGGCAGATTGAGGAATTGTTGGGAAAAGGCTTTATTCAACCTAATGCGTCACCTTGGGGAGCACCAGTGCTTTTGGTAAAGAAGAAGGATGGATCGATGAGAATGTGTATCGATTACCGGGAGCTGAATAAGGTCACTGTTCAGAATAAGTATCCGATTCCTCGAATTGATGACTTGTTCGATCGTCTACAAGGAGCAGCTGTATTCTCCAAAATAGATCTTCGATCAGGATACCACCAAGTTCGAGTGAAAGCTACAGATGTGCACAAAACTGCGTTTAGAACTCGACATGAGCATTACGAATTCTTAGTTATGCCATTCGGTGTGACGAATGCACCCGCAATCTTCATGGACTTGATGAACAGAGTTCTGAGGCCGTTTATTGATTCTTTCGTCGTGGTGTTTATCGACGATATCCTCGTGTACTCCAAGTCAGAGGAGGAGCACACTGAGCATCTGGCAGCAGTTTTGCAGAAGTTGGAAGAGCAGAATTTGTATGCCAAGTTATCCAAGTGTGATTTCTGGAAATCTGAAGTGGCATTCCTAGGTTACATCCTTTCTAAGGAGGGAGTGGCAACTGACCCTCGGAAGATAGAGGCAGTGAGAGATTGGGCAAGGCCTACTACAGTGAAGGAAGTCAGAAGTTTCCTTGGGATGACTGGATACTACAGGAGATTCATTCAAGGTTATGCTCAGATAGCTGTACCGCTTACTGGACTGACCAAGAAGAATGTGAGCTTCAAGTGGACTGAGCAATGTGAGGCGAGCTTTCAGGAGTTGAAAGATAGACTGACTACTGCACCTATTTTGGCTTTGCCTAGAGCTGGTGTTGAGTATGATGTTTATAGCGATGCTTCACATCGGGGGCTTGGTTGTGTCTTAATGCAAGAGGGAAGAGTAATCGCTTATGGGTCTAGGCAACTACGACCGCATGAGAAGAATTACCCGACTCATGATCTGGAGTTGGCTGCGATTATCTTTGCTTTGAAGCAATGGAGGCACTATGTGTACGGTGAGAAGTTGAACATGTACACGGACCACAAGAGCTTGAAGTATATATATCAGCAGAGGGATCTCAATCTGAGGCAGCGGAGATGGTTGGAAGTGCTCGAGGATATGCGACCTGAGATCAAGTATCATCCTGGGAAGGCTAATGTTGTTGCTGATGCACTTAGTCGCAAGAGCAGTCTGGCCAGTTTGATTACAACTCAGAGGCATCTGATTGAGGAGTTGGATCGAGCAGGTATTGAGGTTGTCTTGCAAGGATTGGGAGCATCTTTGGCTCAGTTGAGGCTCCAGCCTACTCTGAATGCAAGGATCATTGCAAGTCAGGAGGTTGATGCTGATATTTTGGAGATGAAGGAGCAGGTTGGTGCTGGCAGGTTGCCCGGATTTCAAATCAGGGATGGAGTGCTGTGGTTCGGAGATAGGCTGTGTGTTCCAAATCAGGCGGACCTGAAAGAGAGTATTCTTCAGGAGGCACATGCTACTCTTTTGTCGGTACATCCTGGGAGTACTAAGATGTACAAAGACATCAAACAGCATTTCTGGTGGTCAGGTTTGAAGCGGGATGTGGCTGAATTTGTCGCGAAGTGTGAGGTTTGTCAGCAAGTCAAAGCCGAAAATCAGAGACCCGGAGGTCTATTACAGCCGTTACCTATTCCGGAATGGAAGTGGGATAACATCAGTATGGATTTCATTACGGGATTGCCTAAGAGTTCCAAAGGCAATGATGCAATTTGGGTTATAGTCGATCGACTTACCAAGTCTGCTCACTTTTTGGCGATGAAACTCACTGCTTCGATGGACAAGTTAGCTGAGATGTATGTTGGTGAGATTGTCCGACTTCATGGCGTTCCGTCAACTATTGTATCTGATCGAGATGCGCGGTTTACTTCGCATTTCTGGAGGAGTCTTCAGACAGCTTTGGGTACCAAGACAGATTTCAGCACTGTTTTTCATCCTCAGACCGATGGGCAGACCGAGAGAGTCAACCGTATTCTTGAGGATATGCTTCGGTGTTGTATACTAGACTTTGGAGGCAGTTGGGAAAGGCATTTACCTTTGGTGGAATTTGCCTACAACAAGAGTTTTCAGGCTAGCATTGGGATGGCGCCGTACGAAGCTTTGTATGGCAGGAAGTGCTGGACACCTGTTTGTTGGTTTGAAGTTGGGGAGCGTCAGTTGTTTGGTCCTGAGCTTGTACAGCAAACTTCTTGGAAGATTGATCTGATCAGGAAAAGGTTGGTGAAAGCTCAGAGCAGGCAGAAAAGCTATGCAGACAACCGGAGAAGGGACCTTGAGTTTGAGGTTGTTGACTTCGTCTTTCTGAAGGTATCGCCCAGTAAAGGTGTGGTTCGTTTTGGCAAAGGCGGGAAGTTAGCCCCGAGGTTTATAGGCCCGTATAAGATATTGAAAAGGATCGGAAAAACTGCTTACCGGCTTGAATTAGCGGAAGAGTTGTCTCAGGTGCACAATGTCTTTCATGTGTCTATGCTGAGAGGTTATATTCCAGACCCGAGTCATCATTTGCCTGAAGTGCCGGAAGGTTTGCAGTTAGACCTGAATTACATCGAGTCTCCTGTTGAGATTGTTGATCGTCGAGAGAAAGTCTTGAGGAATAAGACGATACCGATGGTCAAGGTAGTCTGGAGAAATCACTTGGTTGAAGAGGCTACTTGGGAATTTGAGGAGAGGATGTTGAAGGACTATCCTGAGCTTTTTGCTTGATTGTATTTTTGTATCTTTTTGTTCTTGCTTGTTGTATGTATTGTATTTTTTGTTTCTCGCTCTTGATTGTAGTTCCGGGGACGGAACTATTCTAAGGAGGGAGTGCTGTAATACCCTGATTTTTCAATTAATGAAAAATTATTTATTTTGCACGTAGTGTGCACGTGCAATATTTTGTTTGGATTATTTTATTGATGTGTATAAATATTTAAATATTTTCTCACATTATTTTGTACAAAAAGCCTTTTTTTTAAACAAATAGAAAGCCTTATTTTAATTTAATGACAAGGCCCTTTTCTTAAAAGCCCAAATGTATTTTAGTTTAATTATTTTAATAAACTATTTTTGGCCCAAAAAGAAAGCCCATGGATTAATTTCTTTTAATTAAACTTGTCATGTAGAAGACTTTTTTTTAACTAATTTATTTTTATACAAAATTAAAATGTACAAATTTTGGCCTAGTTGCATGCACGTGCACTACACGTACATGTGCAATGCACACTATTTATGTGGCCGGTTTGCACACTCTTTGGAGGGAATTTTGAAATTGATCATGGTGTTCACGGAGGTAGTTTGGTGGATGTGGGTAGTTTTTATAACTCCTACTTTAATCTAGGCCCTTCATCTTTCAACCACCTAATCAATCTTGGCCCTCCATTTCACCTATTCTCTAGTATAAATACCCCCCCTCTCATGGCTATTTTCATATGCTATTTTATATTTCCAAGCGATAGTCTCATTTTAATATTAGTGTGAGTTATAAAAGATAGAGAGATTGTGTGGGAGTTGCTTGCTTGTTCCAAGGAGGAGTGGCCGGCTATCACAAGGGAAGCATTCGGTTTTTGCTTGGAGGCTTGGAAGTGCTCGCATTTCGTCTAGGAGGTGGTGCTTTCACTCGCAAGGCTTATGTTGCTAAATTTGTTTAGTTCTCTCCATTCAAGGTGGGTAAACATTTCATATTTCTAATATAGATCCATGCTAGTTTCAACTATCAAAAGATGCATGAAAAATACTAATAAAAGCCCACTTTAATTGAGAAGTTAGTGTATGAATTGATTGAAATGTGGTGATTAATTTGTGTATGGCTCTAGTATTAAAATTAAATTGTGTGTAGAATGCTCCATGATTATTAGTATGAAGTTATGATGGTGATTAAATTTATTTCAGAATGTTGTTAGTATGATTTGAGACATGATGCATGAATAAGAACGCTTGTTAATCGTAAAGTTGAAACATGGAAGTTATTAAGAAAGAGTACACTTTATTTTGAAAAAAAAAGAGATGAATTTCTTGTATGGTTGAGATGTGATTTATGCAATTGATAAGTGAGTATATTTCATTGTGACATAGATTGATTAATGAAAGTACTACTCATAAAGTTAGTAGTTGAGTTGTGATGAATAGACCTTTATGTCGATATGGATATGGACTATTACAAACATATGTATTGGTTGAATAAAGAGTTAATAACAGTAAATTGTCACAAGAAAATCTTTGAATAAAAAGATTAGTAGATCAATTATTTAGCAATGTCGAAAATGCAATATATAGTAGTTTTAATAAATGACTCATTGATTTGTGTGTGAAAAATATATTTTATTAGTACAAAAATTATTTTTCCTTACTGGTATGGACTTTAAATGAATGGGGGTTAATCTGGAGATTTTCAGTAATTTTTATAAAAGCAATAAGAAACAAGGTTTAAATGAACATCGAGTATGTTTGATAACAGTGGCAAATTGATTCAAAAAGATTTTAGTATGGACTGTGACAACCTGAGCTAGTAGCTCAGACGGTCACTGTGTGCGTTGGCTTCTCTGGGCTGAACGGATCGAATCCCTGTGGCTGTAAAACATTTTCACAATTTTTGTAAGGCTATAACCTACCGAGCCGAGAGTAATAAATACTCTTTAAATCCCTGCTATATCGCTAGCGGCCTGTGCCTTGGGGTGTGTCGGTGTTGTGCCTGGGTTCGAATCTTGCTATCGGCAAGATGCCAAAAATATTTTTTTGGGAGTTTTATGTATCGAAAAATTATGAAAAAAATATCGTAATTCTCAGAAAAATGTAAGGAATTTTATAGGAATGATTTGGGTATTATTTGAATGAATTTAACTAAGGTTTGTAGTTAAATGCACAAATAGACATATGAGTTTATATAGATTAGTTGATATGAGATTATAATTTGAAAGAATAAGTGAATTGAAACATTAAGTATGGATTTGGCAAAAAGAAATGTGGTTATGATGCAATTATTTCCTCACTTGTGGAACAATATGAAGTGTGTACATTATTTAGTAATGTGAAATTATCGTGATGTGACAATTAATAAGTATATGCAATTTTTGTGTAATTATGGACTTGTGAACAAAGTTAGGAATCATGAATTGAAAGAGAATGTACATGTGAGTTTGAGAACTCGACATGGAAAATTTTATGAGTTGAAGATTGTGAAATGAAATTTGAAATAGAGTAGCTAAGTCTCCCCGGCATCGAGAAATGAAATAAAATGAAATTAGACCAAGGTTGGTCAAGATGAAATGAATGAATAAGTCCGGTTGATGGAGAGGCTAACTCTAGAGATTAATTTTGTTCATGATTTTTAATAAAACTAAGGACTAGTGCATAGTGAAGATGTGATGAAAGTAAGAGAAAAACACTGAGTATGAGGGCCATGGGTAGCGGCGAGAGCGTATCCCAGGAATTCCCATGACGAGTCTGGGTGAGGATACTGTTCCAGAGTACCGTCCCAGTGTCGACGCTCGTGGGATGTTTGAAGACTACGGGTGGTGTCATGTTTATGGTGAGAGCGTATCCCAGGAATTCCCATGATGCGTCTGGGTGAGGATACTACTCCAGAGTGCCTAAACATGAGTTCGTAGGTCAGATAACATCTAGGATACTTACCGTAATTACAGTAGTAGATTAAATCATAACAGGGGATTGAACCCGATAAAGATGAAGAACGAATAAGGGCTTGCCCTCGGACCTATGTAGTATGGGATGCATAGAATCCGAACAAGTGCGCATTAGTGTCATGTAACATAAATAAATGCATTAAGGATTAAGTGCACAATCACAACACGACATCAATAGGGTAGTCCCTTTAGTTCGAATGTGACAAGTTTGTGTTTGTTAAATATGAAAAGTTGAGTTATACTATTTCCGGCATAGAGATGATGGCCGTGTATAATGTTCGTCGGTTGAATAAACTGACGTACCCACAGTCTTATATGTAGGTAAATGTCATGTTAAAGATTAAAGAGGAATGGATGCTTAAAGATTATATCATGCTGTTGTACTTGTATTTAATTGTTGTATTTTACTTCCGCCGTGCAAAAGAAAGATGTAATTATGATGTAATCTCTGATGTATGATGAAAAGTTTTAATTTCCCTGTAAAAATTGTACTAAAGAAAGTGAAAAGATCCTGTAGAACATCTCGAATTCAGTGTATTTGGGATTCGGGGCATTACAGAGTGGTATCAGAGCCACGCTTTCTACGCTTTCACACTTGTACAAATTTATAGGGAACGACACCCTAGAAGTGGACATTAGAGTGTGTGTTTGAATCTAGAGAATTAAATGTAAGTGACTTACATTTGTGTTGCTCTATGACTTATGCTTCTTCCTCTCTATTCTAAGATGGCTGATCACTTCGACCCTGCTGGAGGCGACGACTGGCATATCATTGAGGAAGAGTACCATCCTGGACAGGCAGATTTCGAGGACGAGTACTATCCTGGGCAAGCTGATTCTGACGGTGAAGAATGGCCTGAATCCCGAGAGATTACCCCACCTCCGGATTCATCTGATGACTCTTCTTCTGACGAAGAAGAAGAACCAGTTCCAAGTGGTCTTGTGACTTCTCTTCAGAGGCAGGTGGAGACACTGCGAGAGAGAGTCGGATTGTTGGAGTTTTGGAGGCTCAACTGGCGAAGCGAAAGGACGACCATTCTGTTCTCAGTCATCGGGTTTGGGAACTCGAGAAGAGGAAGAACCTGACTGATGTGCTGAAGGATGAAGTTGAGGAACTGCGGGAAGAACTTCGAGCAGCGAAGAGGACACGTAGGAGTTAGATTGTTGTAGCTTCTACTTCTTTCATTCTGATGTCAGAAATGTTTTTCAATTCGAATGTATAAACTTTGGAATTCAATGAAATGGAAATATTGACTTGAAAATTCATGTCATATACTTCGAATTTGATAGACCTTTTACATCAGAATATGGAATGAAAGCTGTTGTATTGTTCGATACTGGATCCTCTCATACATTTGTGTCTCCTAGATTTGCTAAAGTGTTGGGAGTGGAACCGAAGATTTTTCTAGGCAAGATCTTAGCAGTAGCTACTCCGTCAGGGGAAACTTTAACCACTGATCGGTATTATGCTGATTGCGAGATAGTGATTGGAGATCGAATCTTTGGCATTGATCTGATCGAGCTAACTATCTTGGGAGTCGATGTTATCATTGGCATTGATTGGATGTCGGTGTACAGTGCAAGCATCGAGTGTAAGACCAAGACGGTGACAGTGAAGACTCCAGGTGGACCTGAAGTCACGTTCCAAGGGAAGAAGAAGTGTTCTAAGCTGGTGGCAACTATTCGCAAGGAAGAGACTCCTGTGGAAGTGCAAGGGATTCCTGTGGTTTAGGACTATCCGACTGTGTTCTTGGAAGATTTTCCTGGGTTACCTCCGCATCGTGATGTAGAGTTCAGCATCACTGTTCAACCGGGAAGTGCACCCATCTCTAAAGCACAGTATAGGATGGCTCCAGTGGAACAGGATGAGGTGAAACGGCAGATTGAGGAATTGTTGGGAAAAGGCTTTATTCAACCTAATGCGTCACCTTGGGGAGCACCAGTGCTTTTGGTAAAGAAGAAGGATGGATCGATGAGAATGTGTATCGATTACCGGGAGCTGAATAAGGTCACTGTTCAGAATAAGTATCCGATTCCTCGAATTGATGACTTGTTCGATCGTCTACAAGGAGCAGCTGTATTCTCCAAAATAGATCTTCGATCAGGATACCACCAAGTTCGAGTGAAAGCTACAGATGTGCACAAAACTGCGTTTAGAACTCGACATGAGCATTACGAATTCTTAGTTATGCCATTCGGAGTGACGAATGCACCCGCAATCTTCATGGACTTGATGAACAGAGTTCTGAGGCCGTTTATTGATTCTTTCGTCGTGGTGTTTATCGACGATATCCTCGTGTACTCCAAGTCAAAGGAGGAGCACACTGAGCATCTGGCAGCAGTTTTGCAGAAGTTGGAAGAGCAGAATTTGTATGCCAAGTTATCCAAGTGTGATTTCTAGAAATCTGAAGTGGCATTCCTAGGTCACATCCTTTCTAAGGAGGGAGTGGCAACTGACCCTCGGAAGATAGAGGCAGTGAGAGATTGGGCAAGGCCTACTACAGTGAAGGAAGTCAGAAGTTTCCTTGGGATGACTGGATACTACAGGAGATTCATTCAAGGTTATGCTCAGATAGCTGTACCGCTTACTGGACTGACCAAGAAGAATGTGAGCTTCAAGTGGACTGAGCAATGTGAGGCGAGCTTTCAGGAGTTGAAAGATAGACTGACTACTGCACCTATTTTGGCTTTGCCTAGAGCTGGTGTTGAGTATGATATTTATAGCGATGCTTCACATCGGGGGCTTGGTTGTATCTTAATGCAAGAGGGAAGAGTAATCGCTTATGGGTCTAGGCAACTACGACCGCATGAGAAGAATTACCCGACTCATGATCTGGAGTTGGCTGCGATTATCTTTGCTTTGAAGCAATGGAGGCACTATGTGTACGGTGAGAAGTTGAACATGTACACGGACCACAAGAGCTTGAAGTATATATATCAGCAGAGGGATCTCAATCTGAGGCAGCGGAGATGGTTGGAAGTGCTCGAGGATATGCGACCTGAGATCAAGTATCATCCTGGGAAGGCTAATGTTGTTGCTGATGCACTTAGTCGCAAGAGCAGTCTGGCCAGTTTGATTACAACTTAGAGGCATCTGATTGAGGAGTTGGATCGAGCAGGTATTGAGGTTGTCTTGCAAGGATTGGGAGCATCTTTGGCTCAGTTGAGGCTCCAGCCTACTCTGAATGCAAGGATCATTGCAAGTCAGGAGGTTGATGCTGATATTTTGGAGATGAAGGAGCAGGTTGGTGCTGGCAGGTTGCCCGGATTTCAAATCAGGGATGGAGTGCTGTGGTTCGGAGATAGGCTGTGTGTTCCAAATCAGGCGGACCTGAAAGAGAGTATTCTTCAGGAGGCACATGCTACTCTTTTGTCGGTACATCCTGGGAGTACTAAGATGTACAAAGACATCAAACAGCATTTCTGGTGGTCAGGTTTGAAGCGGGATGTGGCTGAATTTGTCGCGAAGTGTGAGGTTTGTCAGCAAGTCAAAGCCGAAAATCAGAGACCCGGAGGTCTATTACAGCCGTTACCTATTCCGGAATGGAAGTGGGATAACATCAGTATGGATTTCATTACGGGATTGCCTAAGAGTTCCAAAGGCAATGATGCAATTTGGGTTATAGTCGATCGACTTACCAAGTCTGCTCACTTTTTGGCGATGAAACTCACTGCTTCGATGGACAAGTTAGCTGTGATGTATGTTGGTGAGATTGTCCGACTTCATGGCGTTCCGTCAACTATTGTATCTGATCGATTTAATTGTTGTATTTTACTTCTGCTGTGCAAAAGAAAGATGTAATTATGATGTAATCTCTGATGTATGATGAAAAGTTTTAATTTCCCTGTAAAAATTGTACTAAAGAAAGTGAAAAGATCATGTAGAACATCTCGAATTCAGTGTATTTGGGATTCGGGGCGTTACAGCTGAGGCGGTGGACTAAGAGCTCTTCGGAAATTCCGGGAATGTCTGCAGCTGACCTAGCAAAGAGGTCTCGGTTCCTTCGAATGCACTGTACAATGTCCGAGCATAGGGCGGACGGGAGGGTCTTGCTAACAAAGAACTTTCGAGTTGGATCCTGCTCTGAGAAGTGCACTTCCTCCAATTCGTCCACCGGCTCGGACGTCAGTCGGGCAGCATCTTGGGGGATTTCCAGAGTTTCTAGGGAAAGGACCGGACCGAGGGTAGAGGTCATGTAGCACTTGCGGGCCGTTTCCTGATTGCCTTTTACCTTCCCTACTCCTGCCCGGGTGGGAAATTTCATTTTGAGGTGATAGGCGGATGGGACGGCTTCAAGGGCGGCCAGGCCGGGCCGATCCAGAATGACATTGTAGGCTGCGGGGACATCTACGACCATGAAGTCCATCGACTCCGTTCAGGTAGTAGGAGTCTTGCCAGCGGTTACGTCGAGGGTGCTCACCCCTTCAATAGTCACTGGCACTCCCGTGAACCCATGGAGCGTATAGCCTGCGGGCTTGAGTCTGTCTCGGGAGAGCTTTAGGCCTTTAAAAGCGGCGAGGAAGAGGATGTTAACGGAGCTGCCATTGTCCACTAGGATCCTCTCCACTTTGAAGTTCGCCATATGGAGGCTGATGACGAGTGCGTCACAATGAGGGGTGCGGACACCTTCAAGATCTTCGTCTGAGAATGTGACGGGCACTCCGAGGCCTTTGGGAAGAGGGGTAGCGCGAACTGAATTGACTTCTCTTACAAATGCCTTTCGAGAGGAGTTTGAGGAGCCCCCCATTGGGCCCCCATGAATGAGATGTAGGACACGCTCCTCTTCGAAGTCGGGCATTTCATCACGTTCCGGACGCTTATTAGCCCCCCGAGGTGGGGGAGGAAGGTCGGCTCGGTCCTTTCTCACGAATCTGGTCAGCTGCCCCCTCTGGATGAGGGCTTCTATCTCATTCTTCAAGGCCCAACAATCGTTGGTGTTGTGGCCGTGGTCCCGATGATAATGGCACCACTTCTCTTTATCCCTCTTCTTGCCAGGGGTGTTCATTTTTGGTGCAGGAGGTATCACCCCCTCCTTCTCAACTTCCATGAGAATTGTGGAGATATTAGCGTTAAGGGGAGTAAATTTTTCGAATCTGGGGGGAGGTCGGCGCTGGCCGGCATCATCCTTCTGGTGCTTCTTGGCTCCTTCATCTTCTGTTCCTTTTCTCTTGAACCCAGAGGAAGATCCCTCTGCGCTCAGCTTCTTCGGCCAGAATATACTTTTCGCTCCGGAGGAGGAGGTCCGAGAAGTTCTGTGGGGATTTCTTGGCGAGGGAGGAGCAAAGGTTGGAGTTGAAAACATTGGATTGAAAAGCTGCTGCAGCGACCGACTGGTCGAGGGATGCTATGGACCTGGCTTCAGCCGTGAACCTTTTCACATAGTCTCTCAACTTCTCACCCTTCTTCTGGTGGAGGTACAGTAGCGAGATGTTGGTCTTCTCAGTTCTACAGCTACTTACAAAATGGGTGACGAAGAGGGTCTCGAATTGCTCGAAAGAGAATATTGAGGATGGGGCAAGGTGAGAGTACCATTCTCGAGCCGGACCCTTGAGAGTTGCGGGGAAGGTTTTACAGAGCAGAGCATCGGAAGCTTGATGGATGTGCATTAGGGTCTTGAAGCTCTCGATGTGATCGACGGGGTCAGTCTCCCCGGAGTAGGTCTGAAATTGAGGAGGCTTGAAGCCGATCAGTACAGGTGCATCCATTATGGTTCGGGAAAAAGGAGGTCTGCTAGGACGAAGAGTCCTTCCTCTAAGCTTTTCTTCTCGGTCTAACTGACCCAAGCGCCTCTCCATCTCATGGAGACGGCGGTATACAACGTCGTCCCTTCAACGGTAATCTGGCGAGCCTCTAGACTCGTCTTCGTACGAGGGAGAGCGGGGGCTTCGACGACGGTAGCTCCTAGAGCGGCGAGGACTTTGCACATGCCGGGAGTTGCTGGAAGCTGGAGGAGGAGATGGGGACCGTTGGCGAGGACTTCGAACCCGAGGGGGAGTGGGAATCCTCGGAGCATTAGTGTTATTGGGACGGAGGTTAAGAGCTTGTAGGACGGTTGTTTGGAACTGCTGGAACTCGGCACGGGTGATGGGTGCCTCATCGTTCCTAGGGTGTTGCCGACCGGCGGGGGAATGTGGTCTTCTTCTGTGGTGTTCGGGGGACTCTCCCTGCTCCCTTCGGATCGGAGACCTTCTGTAGTTTCGGTGGTGGGGAGATCGCTCATCCGGACGTTGTTGGCGGGAGGCTCCCTCTCGGGCCCGCTTTTCATCCAGATGGTGGCGAAGATCCACATCTTTCGGCCGATTGTGGACTTTTTGTTGGAAGTCGGAAGCTCGGGGATTATGGGAGGCCATAGAATCCGAAGAGGCATTGTGGATGGAGACATGGTCCAGAAGGAGAGGCTGTTTATGAGGGTTAGGAACCTTAGGAGGTTTATGATTCTGAGGAGGAGGAGGAAGATCCTGTTGGAGTGGGTCTTCTGCTGGAGGAGGAAGTTGCCCCTGCTGTTGAGCAGGTTGGATGGGAATTTCTTGCTGCTGATCGGGGTTGGGCCCTCGGTTGGACCCTCTTGATCTGACTTTCCTAGGAGGCATGGCTGGAGAAGATCTGTCCAACTGTAAGAGGGGAGGTTGCTATTCATTAGTTTCCCACAGACGGCATCAATCTGTTGCCGCTAAATTTGGTGTGGGGGCAAACAGATAGTATTTGTGGATTCTTAGGAAAACTGAATAGCAAACCCGTATACCTGTTCCGTCGGAGTTTGACGCTGACTCCAGCCGTATACCTGCAAAAAGTGCGAGACACCGGGGTTGTTCCCGGTGACGCACCCTCCGACGCTCAAGTCAGTAATCAGGGATGATTAAGAAAGAGCGTGAAAACTGGCAAAAGATTGATTACCTCTTAATGGAGATGGATGGGGGGTATTTATAGGCGTCTTAGGGAACAGATTAGGAATGTAATCCCCGTGATCTGATAAGGAATATACTCCTTGTAAACAGATTAGGAATGTAATCCCTAATTCCCAGTGGAAGGATAGGCGTGAATCAGAGCTGTTGATTAGGATTTAATCAGAAACCCTAATTCTATCCCTCTGGATCGGGCTTTCTGCTGGTTGAAACCCACACCCGATTGAGGTGGATCCGTTCGTGGGTTATTGGATCTTCGACGAAGAGATCCAGTACCCATCTCAGACCTATTGGTAGGTGAAATTACCGTTTTACCCCTGGGCTTCAAGATTCGTGCCTGATTTGGACGGTTCCGATTAAACCCCATTTTTAGCCATATCAAATAATTTACTAGCTATTACAAGGAAACTTCTCTTTACAAAAATACAAGCCTTGAAATATTACAAAATCTAACTTTAGGTTACAAAAAATCACTCTTTATAACTTACAAGTCCTACATATAACCAAAAGTCTACTTCTTTTGAATTAGAAGTTCTTCATACCACATGTCTACCTTTTTATAAACTAGGAGTTAGCAAGATTGATATTTTAACAAGTAGAGAGCAAAAACAATAAAGAATTATTCTTTTGTTAAGATTATTAAGATCTATAACCCCAAAAATGGGTATGTAAGTGTTTCTTTTAATAATCTTTTATATGCATATAGTGATTAGTCCGTGTTTGAGTTCTACAACCCAAGGATGGGTATGTACACAAATATTCATATGCATATGTTCATGAGTCCAAATTAAGTTCTACAACCCATGGATGGATATGTACACAATCTCCATGTGCTTGTGTCCATTTAGTCCAAACAACAAGAACAAAATTACAACAATCCAAGATTCTACCATCCATCCTTCTCATGTGGTCATGCCATCATTCATATGCTTAGAAGATTAGTCCAAGTTGTTAGTTTCTTTCATTAGCCAAAATAACAATAATAAGAACAATAGGCTAAAGATTCAATCTTTATGTTCTTTATTTGTTTAAGTTCTACCATTCATTTTCATTCATGTGGTCATTCTTTTATCCACCATTATTTATGCTCATGACCATACACAACAAAAACAACAACACAACAAAAACAACCCACAAAAGAGAACCAAAATAATACACAAAAGAAAGCAAAAATCAAACAAAGAGAATAAGAAGGGTTGGAGAAACTCCCACCTTGTCTTTCAAGTAGGAAGAACTAGCCTATGCACCTTCTCCTTCCCCTTAGCTCCTATGAAAAATCTCTTAAGAAAACCTACAAAATGAAAACTCTCTTAGTTAGGCTTTCTCTCTTTCTTTTCCTCCCTTTGTAAAAATAAGACAAAAGATGAGGGGAGGGGGTATTTATAGGGTTGAAGAGAGGGTGGAGAGTGCAAAAGCACCAAGGGAATTTTGCAAAAACCCTCTTCCATAAAAAAAGGGAAGGCCATACCTAGGTGAGGTGGAAGTATGGTGAAAAGGGGTGAGGTGGAAAAGAGAGGTCTTCTAGAAGAACATCTCCTAATACTCTTATGCATCTTAACCTAGGTTTAATTCTCCATCAAACCTAATTATCTAATTAGGTTCTCATGACAAAAGAGATAGTCAAACATGAAAAGAAATAAAATAATTTAGTATTTAAATAATAATAAAAATAATAACAAAATAATAGTTTATACAATGCAATATCCTTCTGGGATATTATAGAATTGCCATTGTCAACTAGGACCCGGCGCACGTCAAAGTTGTCCATGTGGAGGTTTATTACCAACGCATCACAATTGGGAGTTTGGACGCCCTCTAGATCTCTATATGAAAAAGTGACCTGGGACCCCCAGACCCCTTGGGGGAGGACGGTTCTGCACGGAATTTACTTCCCGGACAAAAGATTTTTGGGATGAGTTGCAATCTCCCCCCATTGGGCCTCCGTGGATGAGATGTAGGATGACCTCTGGTTCGGAGTCCGGGGTCTCCACGTGCTGCTCGGGTTGCTTATTAGCCCCCTTGGGGCGGCGGAGGAGGATCTGCCCTGTCCTTCCTCACGAACCTGGAGAGCTGCCCTCTCTGAATGAGGGCCTCGATCTCATCTTTTATGGCCCGACAGTCATCCGTGTCGTGGCCAAGGTCCCTTTGGAAGCGGCACCACTTGTCAGTGGTGCTGCTTCCACTTCTTTCCCAGGGTGTTCATCTTCGGAGGTGGCGGGAGAAGACCCTCTTTCCCAACCTCCATCAGGATGGCTGAGACACTCGTGTTTAGCGGAGTGAACTTCTCGAAGTGGGGAGGAGGGCACCACTGGCATTCATTGTCTTTCTGGAGCTTCTTAGATCCTTCTTCTTCAGCGCCCTTCTGTTTGTTTCCGAAGGATGATGCTCCAAAACCAAGGCGGGAGAGAGCCTCTTCCGCTTGGATGTATTTCTCACTCCTGAGCAGGAGTTCTGAGAAATTCTGAGGAGGCTTCTTGGCAAGGGACGCTCGGAGGTTGTCGTTAGCGACATTGGACTAAAAGGTGGCGAAGGCTACGGACTGGTCCAAGAAGGCAATGGATCTAGCCTCGGCGGTGAAACGTTTGACTCCCAACCACTCGCCCTTCCTTTGATGAAGCAATAACAGAGAGGTGCTTGTCTTTTCAGCTCGTCGGCTGCTCACGAAGTGAGTCAGGATGAGGCCTTCGAGCTGATCGAAGGAGAAGATGGAGGCCGGGGCTAGACGGAAATACCACACCCTTGTGGGCCCCTTCAGCGTGGCCGGAAAAGTTTTGCAGAGGAGCCCGTCCGATGCCTGGTGTATCATCATGTGAGTTTTAAAACTCTCGATGTGATTGCAGGGTCAGACTCCTCATTGTATGATTCAAAATGGGGAGGCTTGAAGTTATCTGGGACCGGTGCCTCCATTATAGTTCGGGAGAATGGGGGCCTGCTGGGGCGGAAATGGCTCGTCCGTTGCTCTTCCACTCTATCCCGTCGGCCAAGGCACCTTTCCATCTCGTGGAGACATCGGTAGAACAAATCTTTCCTCCGATCATACCTTGCTGAGGCCTGGGATTCATCCTCATGCGAAAGGGGACTGGAAGTGCGACGACGATAGCTCGGGGAAGGTTGAGGACTGGGCGTACGATGCCTATGGTGTTGGGCAGGTTGAGGACTGGGTGCCCGCTGACCGTGGTCGGGGGCAACATTGAGGTCCCTCAAGACTGCCTCTTGGAATTGCTGAAACTCCACCCTCGTGATGGGGGCCTCCTGGAGGGGCGAGTCGGCCGACTGGAGAGCAGCTTCTCCTTTGATGGTGCTAGGGCGACTCCCTCTGCCTCCTGGGAGAGTTGGACCTTCTGCGATCTGGCCTACGGGGGGACCAGGCTCTAGGAGACCGGATCGTTGGATCCATGTGATGTTCTCAGCGGGGTATCCCTTCATGGGTCCGACTCTCATCTAAGCGGGTCCAGAGATCCACCCCATTCTGCCTATTGACGATGATGTTCTAAAGGTCCTTCGGTGTAGGGGGACTATGCGAGGCCATGGAGTCGGACGAGGGGTTGTGTATCGATACATGGTCACGATGAGGATGTTGCCCTTACCGACTTCGGCGGGAGGGTCCCGCGACAGCCTCTTGTGGCCCTTGAGGAGCCTGCTGGGGATTTGGTTGTTGAGGAAGAGGTCGTCCAGAATGTGGTTGCTGGACAGGTTGAAGGAGAGGTTGTCCAGGTTGCTGGACTTGCTGAGTGGGTTGAGGGGGAACCTCATGGACGGGAGGAGGAGAAGGTGCGGGAGTGGCCCTACGGTTAGAGACCGTTGTCTTCCCCTTCCTGGGAGGCATGGCTTGAAACTGGTTTGGCTGATGAGAGAGGACTGGATCGCTGCTTCTGTTTCCCATAGATGGCACCAATCTGTTGCTGCTGATTTCGGGTGTGGGAGCAAACAGATGAATTTGTGAGTTCTTCAAGGAAAACAGTAAGGCGAACCTGTTGACTCCACCTATGTGTTGACTTGTTCCTAGCCGCTACCGCGAACCTACACGAAGTTCAATACACCAGGATGGATCCTGGCGATGAACCCTCTGACGCTCTTGTCAGCAATCTTCAAAGATTAAGAAAGAGCTTTAGGTAGAAAAAGATTCATTACCTTGTAATAGTGGGGGGAGAGGGGTATTTAAAGTTGCCTTAGGAATTCGCTTCGAGATAATAACAAATCTCTACTCCCCGGTGTGGATGGATAAGAAGTTGTTAAAATCGCCTCTTAGGGATAATCACAAATCTGAATTCGTCTTTATCCTTCTGAACTAGTTTATGTTTATAATGGGTTGGTACCCGTATCCAATATGACATCCGTTTATAGGTTATTGGGTTTTGAAGAAGAGACCCAGTTCACATTTCAGACCCGTTTGTAGGTGAAATTACCATTTTACCCCTGAGAGCATTAAGATTCGTGCCCGATTTGAACGGTCTCGATTTAGTCTTATTTTTAGCCATATCATCTTCTTATAGAACTTTCCCCACCTAACTAGGTGGAACCCCTTGCTATCATTATTTGCTCCTTTCCACAGGAAACATATTCTATACTGATCAGTTCTGTAGTGACCCACTCAGGCAGCTCGTAAATAGACATAATTCTAAGCATCAAATTGATCAAGGTAATTCTACCACCCGGGTATAGACATTTTCCTTTCCATCCTGCTAGTCTCTTCTCCATTTTCTCCACCAATGGAATCTAGTATTTTTGCATGTTACCTGGTCTGATCGGTGTTCCTAGGTATTTCAGGGGGAATTCCCCTTTCTTGCAACCCAATGTTATCAACTCAATAAGGATAGAGACATCATCACACAGAGGCACCACATAGATCTTGTGGAGATTGATTGATAGTTCAGACCAGAATACAAACATCTGAGGATGATTCTCAACACAATAATTTTGTCCATTTTAGCAGCCCCAAATAACAATGTATCGTTAGCATGGTCGGATAGCCATTGGCTTATTTACTCCTCTAACATTGACCCCTTTGATAAGGTCAGCCTTTTTGCTTCTCAAAATCATCTCAGCAAGGTTGTCAGCGATCAAGGTAAACAAAAGCGAAGATAGGGGAGACCTCTACGACACCGAATCTTCCTTCCGAATTCACCATTCAACCGAATGAAAGGTTTTCCATCCCTAACACACATCCTCATCCACATTCTTCATTTAGGTCCAAATCCTTTGAGTTTCAGAGCTTCATCCACAAAATCCCATTCAACTATGTCGTAGGCCTTCTCAAAGTCCAATTTTAGTAAAAAGCCATCAACCTTTCCCTTGTATCCTCTAAACACAATTTCGTAAGCTAGCGTGATGCTTTCCATGATGTCCTCCCTTTGACAAAACCACTTTGCAATTCCCTAATGACCTCCTTCATTTTCAGTGCATACATTACTGCACTTATAGTTAGTACTGATATAATTTAGTCCGACGGCTTAGCGAATTGAATATATTTCAATATCACTTTGCAGAGTGAACATGAAGAGATTACATACTCTAGACTTTAGGTGCTCTATCTAAATGTCCAACAAACAAATCCAGAGTCGCCTATGAAAGGAAGAAACTAAAATCCTATAGAAGCTTAAAGGATTCCTTGTAAATCCACAATTCGTAGCCCTTGGATTCACTGGAAGACTGAGTGCTCTGTAATCCAAGGGAATTGGAAACAAGTGTTAAGGTAATCCCGATCTAATTGGGAGTATCTAGATTATCTTTTTCAATCGAATTTCTAATATACAAAATTTTGTAGTGCACACATACCAGCCTTTCATTACCATGCCTTGGGAAATTTCTTCCTAAAGCTGGTTCCTGCATATTTTAGTATATCTTCAAGAATTCATGTAATGGGCACACTACAAAATAAAATGTCTATCCCGGCGCCTCTATCCTGGCATTTGTTAGAAGCGCTGAGATAGATATTTGAAAGAAAACAAAAAAACGTATATCCCCCCCCCCCCACCCCTCTATACCGGCGTTTATATAAAAATGCCGGGATAGAATGGCTATCCCGGCGTATTTTGTATAAATGACGCAATAGGCCGAAAAATCCCCCCACCCCAAAAACAAAATTTCATTTCCTAATTTAATTTATTCTCTCTCTCTCTCTCTCTCTCTCTCTCTCTCTCTCTCTCGCTCTCTCTCCTTCAAACCCTAGCCCAAATCTATCACCACTTCCTCGCCACCCCTCCATCTGTCGTCCCCTGCATCAGCCAAATGCCTCCCTTGCTCATCGATTGTCACTCATGTATCCCGTTCCTTGTATTTTTGTACTGTATTTTTCTTCCCAGTGTATTCTATCTGATTGTATTCTTTTATTTTTCTGAACCATGTATTTGTTCTTCATTCTCAATATAATTCATCTATTGTTTTGTCGTCAGTGATTTGATCTTCTTGATTCAAAATTGTCTGCCAATTATTTTATCCCTGAATGATTTGTTGATTCTAATCTATTTCATTTCATGGCCTAATTGTTTATTTATTTTTTTGGTCTTATTAGATCCGGTTTTTACCCAGTCTACCCTATTGAAATCCATCTATTTGTCCTACTGGATCCTAACTCACTACCCAATACCCTCTTCTTTTACCCAGTCTTCCCCAGATATTTCTTCACGTTTCCTATATCTGCCTAACAAGTATATCATGCCTCCCCCTATCTACTCATGATTCTTCAAATCCCAAGTTACCCCAAATCTCATTATTAAACCCCAACAAAATTTGTTATACACCTATCTCTAATCTCTATCTCCTAAACCCTAATTCTACTGCCTCATCTCTTACTCTCCCCCTCTCACTACCCCCGACCTGCCTCCGCCACTGCACTGCCGCCCTCTGACTGTCGGTGACCCCCGTCGCGACCCCCCTATCTCTACCGCGCCCTACACCCACGATGACAGCAGCCCGGTCTCCTCTCTATCTCCACCTGAAGCCAGCAGCACCCCCACGACAGTGCACCCCGTCTCGGCCTTCCGTCCTTGCTCTCAATGCTGAGCTTCGCCATCTCCCACCTCCCGCAAGTGTTTTGTTTGTGATCATTGTGTTCGTGAGCGTTCGTGATCGTTTGTGGTTGTGTTCGTTGCCCGAGATCCGTTCCCGTTATTCTCGTCTTTTCATCGGATTCTTTGGCTACCCTAAGTTAAGTAACTTGTATAATTTTTATTGTATATACAAGTACAAAATACCGCCTGTAGTCTCGCTTTTGTTTTGGATTTGTTCTCAGGAAGATCTCTTGTTAAATCTTGATCCATTCATTGACCCATTCGTAGTCTTGATCCATCATATTATGTTGTCACACACACGACATGAAAATAATCTAGATCTAACTAGGCTCTTGATGCATGTATATATGTTGTTTCGTGATCCATGATATGTAGTGTATTTATTGCATGCTTGGTGTATTAGTTATGTTATCTTGTAGTAGACTTGTTAAATACCCATACCATGTTGTTTTGAATATCTAATATACCATGTTTTGCATTATATTCTAATTTGGATTTATTGCATATAAGTTGTTTGATTAAATGCATGAGAAGAATTTTCGTTTTGCTGCTGCCCTGTTTTGGTTCAGTACTTTAGACCCTGTTAAGGTCAGTAAATCAAATTATTTTGTGAATATGATTCGTAGGCCTCATTGTCTATTTTCCAGAACTTTCGACGGATCTCAGTTTTGATTTGTGATGTGTGAGTTATTGCTGTTTTACTGCAGCTATGTTGAAATTTCCAGATGTTGTTTTATGAGGTTGCTGTATGATTATTTATTTTAAAACTGATCTTAAAAGTAAGATTTGGATCTAATATTTTTCTAGGTATGACAAGACATGACTGGGATCAACTCCTAATTTTTTTCGATTTATTTAATGACTTTTATAATTTATTTCATGCATGTGAACAAACCAATATATTTCCAAACTGCATGCTGTTTAGTAAAGAACCATATTTTCAACCTGTTTCCAGTCACTTTTGATATAAACTTTGTGAATGTGAAATGTAACTTACTGTGTCTATTTTATAACCCTTTTGACGGATTTGGATTTCGAGTTATACTTTGTGATTTATCACTATTTTAGTACTGCTGTGTCTAAAATTTCAGATTTATAAACTTGCCGTATCTTTCTGTTTTCCGAATTTATTTGACCATGCTATCTGTAATAGAATATTATGAAAATTTATTTGATGATACTAGACATACTAGGGAATCTTCTATATTTTTCTTAGATTTAATCAGTAAGCTTTTATGCTATTTTCATGCTGATAAATATAACTTTGCGATTTCTGGATGAACATGAATTCTGTATAAAATGCTGTTTTGAGCCCTGTTTCTGTAGTTGCTATATGACTTGTGTATATATGATGGATTCAAACGAGATTATTTTTTATATTTTCTGACGGATCCAGGTTTGCATTCTTTAGGTAATGGGATCTTGGTTTTGGTGCAGTCATGTCTTGCTGTGCAGAATTGAAAGTCTCGTTATCCTAGCCTTTTATTAGTTGTTTGTCACTCGTGCATGTTGCTGTCCGACCTGAACCTGTCTCTTATTCTTGCCATGTTCTTCTTGCCCTGTTTTTTGCACATATGCCTGTATGATAATAATAATAAATAATCAAGCCGGGGTTAAGGAAAAGACCTTAGCAGTGGACAATATAGGTATGTGTACTCAGAAGGGGCTCGTGTTTCCCACTTTATGTTTGATTCATGAAATTGTTTTACTTTATATTGATTCATGAACCTGTTGTACTTTATTCTTTGATTCATGAACCCGTTGATTTATGAAACTGTTGATTCATGAACCTGTTACGTTACTACCTAATTCATGAACCTGTTGCCTGTTACTTGTGCATGACGCCTGAGTACACGGTCCTATAGAAACCCACCACTAGATCTAAACGTAACTTACATGTAAGTAGCAACCATGTGGTAAAATTTGGGATGCATGAAGTGCTACATAGATATGATTAATTACAAGACTTGAGAATAACATGATCACCTGCATATTCCTATTACATGTACATGTTACTTGACACCTGTTACATGTTTACCTGCTTGAATGCTACCTGATACCTGTCACATGTTACATGCACCTATTTTCTCATCATGTTACTTGTTTCTGTTTCTTGATTGGGAGTTAGATACTCTACCTTATTGTCACGTCCATCCCATGCTTATTCAGTACTTGTTTCTTGCTGTTACTCTATACTTGTTCCATCTTTTTCTCTGTACTTGTTGCCTGTACTACAAGCGGCCCGTAACTTGCATTAACGGGCATTTTGTTTCTTTTTCCTCTTCCTGCAATTTGTTAAACTTGCAGACTTTGGTGACCAGCTGACCGAGGGAGTAAGTGTCCAAGTATTCTAGGCTGGCTGGAGTTTTTTGCATTAGTTTATTTCCTGTTTGAATAAATTTTAATTGCTACATGGATTTTTATTGGGCATTTTATCCTAGGATTTATGTCTTTTTTACAAATCTGATTATTTGAGATTACGTATGCTTGTTTTTTAGTAATCCTGTTGGTTATGTTAATTTATTCATACATGCGTGGTTGGTTATTTCTTGTATATCTCTTGTTTATTCTTGTATATGTTGTAAAGATCCTTACAGCTTATGAATGTTGAAAACCATTCGCTGGACTTGTGTCGCATATTTGTATTCTATATTCTTTTTTGGGAAGCGGGGCGTGACATCGATTCCCAAGCCCGACCTCCTATCATCACCATGATGACAATCATCTTCTCCCCCTTCCACCGAAACCAAACTCAATCTCCATCATCATCACCTTCATCGCCAGCTCTAACCTCTATTCCAACCTGGTCTTCATTCAACCCGGCCTCCACTCAAACCCGACTCCAAACCCTCCTCCCTCTCATTCTCGAAACCTAACCCCTTTTCTCTATCAATTTCTGGTAAGTTTTTGCCTCCTTTTTAATTTATGTTTTTGGATTTACCATATTAGGGTTTCTGGTTTTGTTTCTTCGCCTTCCATTTTCTTGATTCTCAATGTATTTGCATGATTTATCGATGAGATAGATTGATTGGTGTTGTTGTTGTTTGTTTTAATGTCGCAGATAATTAGTGCTTGTTGTTGAGATCTGATATCTTAACCAACCATGGCGATTTGTAAGTTCTGTTCACCTTTATATATTTTGTTTTTTATAGGGGATGCTCGATTGATATATCCTATTCTCACCATACAAAACATGTTGTATGTGCTTTTTGTGTGATATATAATTGAATGTTATTCCCTATTGTAACTAATGAAGTAAAAGAAAATGAAAAATTCGACTAAAAATTTTCGTCCATATATTAGCTCACGATCAATGTTATGAGAAAATGAGGGGGCACTTGCATACGACTGGTTAGAGAAAAAACTTGATGTTCAAAAAAATTGGTAATTTAGTACATTTGTTAAGTTCATCTTTATGTTCTTCTTCTCAACTCATTTATTTTTGTGCTCTTTAATTTGCTTGCTCATTTTACTCTTGTAGACAAAAGCAAGGCCTATTCTTGTTGACCTTAATCCATATAAAGAGGTCTCTCTTTATGGGATTGATTTTCTTAAAGGAAACATGCAGAAAATTGTTTGCATGCCTCATGTCTTTTCAATAGTAGTCGCCGCTTACAATGATTTGATGATAGTTACAAAATATATATCTTTGGCAATCTAGTATCTTTGTGATTTTGTTATACGGGTAACAGACAATGTCTGCTAAAGAAAGTTACAATTGTCAGTAAAATATGTAACACCCCTCTGTTATATAATTTCAAAATAGTCGCTGGTATTTCTTTTATTGCTAATAGATATTATTTTTATTGTTATTATTATGCATAAATATGCAATTTTATCTTATATATATTCTTTAATTTATTTATTTATCCGATGGAGCGGGTTTTATTGGATTTTATTAGGAAAAGAAGAACTATAAGGATACATAAATAATTAGAAAGATTAGGAGGGGTTTATAATTAATTTCCCCCATCTTATTTACAACTCTACCCTCCATCTTCTTCCCCTCACTCCCATCCAGACCCAAAGAAACCCATGCCCGACCCTTTCCTCCCTTCTTCATTTCGTCATTAGGGCTTCCAAATTCCCTCAAAATCCGAAGCAATTTCGAGAAAATTTTAAAGGGTCTTGGCTAATTGGAGGGTGCACTTCAATGTCCCAACGTTGGTTTTTCTGATTTGCTTCTTGGAAGGTGAGAATTTATTTCATTAAATTGTATAGGGTTGTATATTTTCAATTTTTTGAAAGAGAATTGTAACACCCTGTGTTAAGTATGTATATATATATATATATATATATATATATATATATATGGCTGTGTCCTGTAGGAATCTCTATAGGAGGTGGTTGTATAGGTTTGTTTGGATTTGCTGTCGTGGGGCCCAGGGGAGAACAGCAGCAAAGTTGTTGTTGATGCTGACAGCGAAGTGGTTGTTACTACTGACGTCGCTGATGTCCGCTGGGGCCCAAGAGCGCAATAGGAGAAAAGGGGTGCCCGGATGTGAAGGGCAATTGTTGTTAGCAACTGCTGACGTGGGCAAGTGGGGGCCCGCTGAGGGGAGTCTGCACGTGGGGTGTGGGATTTAATTGTCCCATATCGGGAGTAATAGTGTTTAATTGTCTATATATATATATAATATCTATATATATATATATAGACATTATATATATATATAGACAATACACTATTACCTATATATATATATATATATATATATATATATATAATTGTCTGGGATTAAAAGTTACCAATAAGCTATAGCACCTTTTATGAGGCAATCCTGTGGTAGGCAGTTGTTAGAAAAATTGCAGAATTAGGATAGGGCGTTACAAATGGTATCAGAGCTAACTTTTGACACCGAGTATGGGTAAGAGTGGGTGAGATGTATGCTTGAGATGGAGTTAGCGGATGTATGCCTGAGACGGAGTTAGCGGATGTATGCTTGAGATGGAGCTAGTGGATCTGTGAGTACCACGTAGGGGCTGTACAATTAGCAGAATCAGGGTTCAGGGTGCAGCTACCAGAATTAGGGTACTCCACTCCAAATCGGCTAGAAAGAGATCCCGCGCTACGTTACATGTCCCTGCTTCAGCGAGGACGCTGAATTCTTAAGAGGGGGAGTATGTAAACCCCCGTGTTAAGAATATATATATATATAATTAATTAATTAATATATGGTTGTGTCTTGTAGGATTCTCTATAAGAGGTGGTTGTATGGGGTTGTTTGGATTTGCTATCGTGGGGCCCAGGGGAGAACAACAGCGAAGCTGCTGTTGCTGCTGACGTCAGCAGAGGCCTAGGAGCACAGCAAGAGAAAAGGGGTGCCCAAATGTGAACGTCAGATGTTGTTAGCAGCTGCTGACGTGGGCAAGTAGGGGTCCGCTGAGGGGGGTCTGTACGTGAGATGTGGGATTTAATTGTCCCATATCGGGAGTAATTAGGATTAATTGTCTATATATATAATTGCCTAGGATTAGAGATCATCAATTAGCTATAGCACATTTTATGAGGCAAGCCTGTGGTGGGCAGTTGTTAGAAAAATCGCTGAATTAGGGTGGGGCATTACAGGAATTAGGGTACTAGGGAGATTAAGAGATTATGTTTGTGTTAGGAACGATTAATTCTTCATTTGATATGGTAAGGAGTAAATTTGAAAATAGTTCGGGTTTTGAGTTTTAAATTAAAAGAGTTTATGCCTTAAATTTATTTGATATTGGCAATAGAAATTGTTGTAAATTATAAGAAAAAATTTAGAATCATTTTTGGAGAAATTATAGGCTTAAAACCTAATTAATAGAATTGTGAATGTGTGCTTATGTATAATGCACGACAGTTGTTCGATGAAATATCTGTGAGAGATTAGAATGATTTTAATTGTTATTTATGAGTGATTTGGATATCTTTAATCCTAATTAGTGTTGAAACTTGGTAATTGGAAGAAGAAGCGAGTTTGGGGGAAATAGCAGAGAGCTTGCACAGCCAATCTTCGAGTTTCCTCAGGTGAGTATGATTTCTTTTATTTTATGCACATGAGGTGCTATGAAAAATTTAAAATTATGGTTTGTTATGTGTGACACGTAAAATGTATCGAGTATAGAAATTCATAAGTATGATACAGAGTAAATTATGGGGTGTAAGTAATTGGTATACCTGTATGGGAGTGTATTGATGTTCTTATATATATATATATATATGATACGGGGTTTTAATATTTAGATTTGGAGAGCTATGTTGATATTGATAAATGTATGTGTATGTATGGTATGTGATGACATGACTAATGTGATGAGATAAAAAGTCTGGTGTGTGTATGATGTGTGATTGTCATGCCCCGTTTCCCAAAAATACGGAATACGAGCACGTAACATTGGCCCAGCGAATGATTTTCATCATCCATAAGTTGTTCAGAAATCTTTACAACATTTCACAAAATAATCAAAGTCGGAAGCAAAAGAATCAACCAAAATGCACATATGAACCAAAATACCAACAAGAATACTTGAAACAAAATATATTAATCTCAAATAATCCAGATCTGAATAAGTCAAATATCCTGGGTCACATTGCTCAAATACAAATAAATCCAAGTACAAGATACAATTGTTCAAAACAGGAAGTAATAATAATAGCAAGAAATCATGATAGTAAAACTCCAGCATCTAGTATCTCATCTCGCATATTCCATCCGGCAGCTGATCTCCAAAATCTGCAATTTAATAAATTGCAGGAAAGAGGAAAAGAGAAAACAAGGTACCCGTCAATTGCAAGTTACGGGCCACTTATAATGCAGGATACAAGTACATGGGAAAAACTAACTAAAAACATGGAATATGCATGATATCAAAATAAACAACTAACATGGCAAGTATCACGTAAACAGAAACAAGTATCAAGAATCAAGTACCATGTAATCATGTATCAAGTGTCAAGTCTCAAGTCTCATGTATCAAGTAGTCAAGTATCAAGCAAGCATGTATCATGTTCAAGTATGAGGTTCAAGTATCATATATCAAGTCTTGTAATTTTTACTATCTAGGTAGCACTTCATGCATCCCATCTTTTACTACATGGTTGCTACAACAAACAGTTTCGCTTTAGATATCATAGGAGACCATACAGGCCAGTGTACTCGGGTATTCACAGAATCACAGAACTTGGTCGGTAAACTTGATCGATAACTTTATCGGTAAACTTGATCGGTAAATTTGATCTCTAACTTGATCGGTAAACTTAATCGGTAACTTGATTAGTAACAGAATATTAACTTGATCGGTAAACTTGATCGGTAACATGTCTTACAGGAAACACAAGTCTCCTTCTGAATACACATTTCTGCACTATCCACTACTAGATCTTTCCCATTAAACCCTAGCTTGGTTAATTTATTATTAATGTCAAATAAGCATGTATGTGTCACGAAACGAGCAAGTATATCATGGTATGATCAAGTGACAAGTTCAAGTTGTAAGATAAACACGTACAAGTGCAAGATAACTCACAAAAGAATAAAATAACCAATTCTCAAGTTCAGGATAGCAAGACCATATTGTAGTAAAACTGAAATTCCAGTGTTATAAACATGAAAATCTGAATCCGTTAAAACGTCTAGAAAATAGAGTCTCAACCAAATCCAGCGAGTACAAATAAGTCATATAGTAATTCTCAAAATCATAACTCAAAACTGATTTTAATCCAGAACACATTTAGCCAAAAATCAGTAAAACCAATTCTCAGTTAGGAAAACAACATTAAAACTCAACAAATAAATCCACAAAAAATCTGGGGTATTCCCCTATATATCTAGTATCAGAATATAAAGTTTCAGAATTTTCCAGTGAAATTAGATTAGTCATCAAAAATCAGAAAACATTAATAAACAATAGTTTGGCAAATCTGGAAGTCCCAACACTGCTGTACGAAAACTATAATATCTCGCAACCAGTGAAACGAAATCCAAATCTTCCAAAGGGAGATGAAAATGGATAGAATAAGCTAACTTTTATATTTCACAAATATTTTTCATACAGTCAAAGGAATCAGGGTCAAAATACGATTCTTTACAAACACAGCAAGTACAGTCTTTATAAACAAGCATGGAACGACATATAAAATTCATCACTATATAAGCCAAAATTCTGGGTAATCCCTGAATAAATATAGAATAACTAACCAAAGTTCTAGATCAAAATAATATGTGTAGCACAACTATCAAAATAATTTAGTCATCGAAATCATCAAGAAACGAAATCGGGAATTGATCTACACCTCTGTAGTAAAACTGTCATATCTCACACATACGAAAACGAAATCAACCATGGTCAGAGGGGTTGGAATGCAAACGAATTTCTCTACAAATCATGTTTTATACTGAAATTAAGATTCTAAACTTAATATGGTCTAAATTACTGATCAAGACAGAATATCGGCAAAACACAGAATTTTCTCAAAAACCAAAATCAACATAGATTCAACAAAACTTGATCCACACAACCAAACATGAAATCGAGTCTACCAAGTGTCCAAACATCATGAAATAGGGTAATTAACATATCTAAACTAAGTCTATCACATGGTTCTCAACAAATATCCAAATTCTCACAAGAAGTCTCACATACATGATCAAATCAAGAACGGGCAAAACCTAAGTTGTTTCATGTCAATATTGTGTCGTGAGACAATTATGGTCAAATCACTATAGAGACAATATCAACAAGAAAATTCACACACAAATTGTCTCTAGAACCCAACTACACTACAAGTAGTATTTTTGACTTGTATCATACAAAGGAACTTGAGTACAAGTTACTTGCCTTAACCGATGACGAAAATGAACACTCAGAATAAGAATAACGGGAATGGATTCCCGGGTACGGACACGATAAAACGAACGGATCACGAACCAATCCCGAACACACGATCACAAACAAAATGAAGATGATCGAGATCACGAACACAATCGGACGGTTGAGATCGAAGATCAAGATCAAGATGATCGGATCATATCGGACGGTTAGATTTCTTGATGATTAAGATAATGATGAAGATCAAGATCGATCGATCGAATGGCTGCGATCAAAGGAAATTGATGAACATCATGATCGTGACAATCAGGAAGAGATCGGACGGCTAGGATCTAATCGGATGATCAAGAGGAGATCGACGGCCCACATCCAATCAAGCATGATGATCAAGATCCAACAGACTGCCAGGATTTAAACCATCAAGATCAAGATCAAGAGATCAAGATCTGATCAAAAGGATGGCTAGGATTCAATCAATCAAGGAATCCCATGATCAAGATGATGATCGGATCAGATCGACGATCAGACAGCTCACAATCGAAGTTGATCAAAACCAAGATTAAATAACAAACAGGCAAGAGGCGTCCACTGACTTGGTGCAGTCGCTTTGGTCATCGACCATGGAGTGGTCGGCGGTTGCTGATATGCGGTACAGGGCTGACGGCAGGGCAAGGGATGGCACAGGGACAACAGCTAGGGACACGCAGGTTGCTGCGGGCCGATGCAGTCGTTGCAACTAGCCGGGGGGCACATAGGGCGGTCGAAGAGGGGAGGGTCGGGGGAGAGGGCGGCGCTGCTTCGGAGGAGCGAGAGACGGGGAGGCAGGGGAGTGCAGCGAAGGACGGGGCACTGCAGGGCTGAGGTCGGCATAGGGGCACGGGGGCGGAGGCCAAGACGAGAGCAGGGATAGGGCACAGGCGTCGATGAGGTGCAGTGCTGGCATCTGGGCGAAAGAACTCAGAGGGAGATGTCGGGAGAGATGGAAGACGAAACGGCGGTGGGTTTGCTACATGGGTGTAATAGGCGGCTGTAGGGTTAGCATGGGGTAGAGGAAGAGTCGGGATACAGGGTGATGGGTTATATATAGGGTTAGGTTTTAGGTTATGAACAGGGTCTGATGGGTATTGGGTATTGGGTATGTTAACGGGTTAGGTAAACGGTTTGGGTAGTATTAGGGTGGCTGATGGGTAGGGTGTATAGGTGGAAGTGGGTACTGTGTTATTGGTTTTATAATGGGTTAGAGGAAAATATCCAATTGGGTTTTAAAAATAGGGTTTGGGCACAAAAAAGAATAAATAAAATACCCAATAAAAATATACAATTTGGATTTTATAAAAATAATAATAATAATAATAAAAACAATAACAATAACAATAAAAATAATAATAATAGTATTAGTAATAATACTAGAAATCAAAGTGTTAATAACAATAATAAAATTTACAAATAAAATTATCGATCGAAATAGGTTTTAATAAAAGATCCAACACTACATTTTAACAAAAAGAATTTGAAAACCGAAAAAATAATTTGCGAAATTTTTAAATACAGAAAATACACAAAATATCATTTTTTGGGAAAATAGGGGTTACAAATCCTACCCACCTTACAACAAAATTTCGTCATCGAATTTTGCTTAGGCGGTGCATAGGACAAGGCAAAAGCAAACTGGGGGGGGGGGGGAGGACAACAAAATAGAGGGTTAAAGGAAAGGAACAAAGCAGTGGTAACACCAGAAAAAAAGGAAATGGATAACAATGGGGTCAAATGGAATGCAAGGAAAGGGATCAAACAGTATCAAAAGGAAAGAACAACACAAGATAACAAAACAATATAGGGGGTAAGCAGCTGAAATCAAGGCAAGAAAAGACAGGGAATGATTGAATCAAATAATGAATGGGTGCATGATGGACAAATGGAATGCATGAAAGAAGTAACCGGTATCAAAATGAAGAAGAAACAACACAAGACTTGCAAGATAACAAGGCAAAAAGATAAAGAAATAGATAGAGCTGGAATCAACTAAGTGATGGACAAGGAAGAGATGTACCAAGCAATGAGTCAATCGATGAAGATGAAAACAAGCAATGGGAAAAAGCAGACAATGCAAGGAATATAGAGAAGCAAACAATACAAGGGAGGAGAATCAACAGGAGGATCCTGGGACCTGTGGGTTATGGACCCACAACGCTTCCGCTGTGCCACTCTGATCGGGGAAGACTCTGCCAATAGCATCCCGCGATGCCAACAGATGGACCAAGCAGAAAATAGAAAAAGAATGGGTGGCATCAAAATCAGAAAGATATGGGTACGAGAGAATGAATTCATACCCAAAAAGAAATCAATAAAAGAGGACGACTGAAAGAGACGGAAGAATCAAGGAATCAAGGGATTGAATAAGAAGGGATAAAAAAGAATGGAATAAGACTAGTATTCAGATCGATGTTGATTATGTGATTCATTTATGCATGCATGGTTGGTGAAATGTTGAGCCGATCACAGTTGGAGCGAAGCTTGTCTAATATATTAGGCAACTAATACATTAGCCAAACCTGGTGCTCTGAAACCACTAAAAACCCTGTCACATCCTGCTTCCCAAAAATACGGAATACGAACATGTAACATTGGCTCAGCGAATGATTTTCATCATCCATAAGCTGTTCAGAAATCTTTATAACATCTCACAAAATAATCAGAGTCGGAAGCAAAAGAATCAACCAACATACACATATGAACCAAAATACCAACAAGAATACTTGAAACAAAATATATTAATCTCAAATAATCCAGATCTGAATAAGTCAAATATCCTGGGTCACATTGCCCAAATACAAATAAATCCAAGTACAAGATATAATTGTTCAAAATAGGAAATAATAATAATAGTAAGAAATCATGATAGCAAAACACCAGCATCTAGTACCTCATCTCGCCTATTCTATCTTGCAGCTGATCTCCAAAATCTGCAATTTAATAAATTGCAAGAAAGAGGAAAAGAGAAAACAAGGTACCCGTCAATTGCAAGTTACAAGCTGCATGTAATGCAGAATACAAGTACATGGAAAAACTAACTAAAAACATGGAATATGCATGATATCAAAATAAATAACTAGCATGGCAAGGTGATCAAGTGTAAATGGCATGAATCAAGTGTCAAATGAAACAAGTATCACATAAACAGGAACAAGTATCAAGAATCAAGTATCATGTAATCATGTATCAAGTGTCAAGTCTCAAGTCTCATGTATTATGTAGTCAAGTATCAAGCAAGCATGTATCATGTTCAAGTATCATATATCAAGTCTTGTAGTTATTACTATATAGGTAGCACTTCATGCATCCCAGCTTTTACTACATGGTTGCTACAACAAAGTGTTGCTTTAAATTTCATACAATACAGGGCAGTGTACTCGGGTATTCACGGAATCACAGAACTTGGTCGGTAAACTTGATCGGTAAACTTGATCGTTAAACTTGATCAGTAACTTGATCGGTAAACTTGATCGGTAACTTGATCGGTAACAGAATATTAACTTGATCGGTAACATGTCATACAGGAAACACAAGTCTCCTTCTGAGTACACGTTTCTGCACTATCCACTACCAGATCTTTCCCATTAAACCCTAGCTTGGTTAATTTATTATTAATATCAAACAAGCATGTATGTGTCACAAAACGAGCAAGTATATCATGGTATGATCAAGTGACAAGTTCAAGTTGTAAGATAAATACGTACAAATGCAAGATAACTAACAAAAGAATAAAATAACTAAATCTCAAGTTTCGGATAGCAAGACCATACTGTAGTAAAACTGAAATTCCCAGTGTTATAAACATGCAAATCTGAA
The DNA here is from genome assembly GCA_017893485.1 of Hemerocallis citrina. NCBI lineage: Eukaryota > Viridiplantae > Streptophyta > Magnoliopsida > Asparagales > Asphodelaceae > Hemerocallis > Hemerocallis citrina. The sequence goes on from CM030364.1 coordinate 117,963,620, forward strand.
TCCATCAAAACGTCTAGAAAATAGACTCCTAACAGAATCCAGCGAGTACGAATAAGTCATATAGTAATTCACAAAATCATCACTCAAAACTGATTTTAATCTAGAAAACACGTTTAGCTAGAAATCAGTAAAACCAATTCTCATCAGGAAAACAGCATCAAAGCTCAACAAATAAATCCAAGAAAAATCTAGGGTATTTCCCTATAGTCTAGTATCGGAATATAAAGTTTCAAAATTTTCCAGTGAAATTAGATCAGTCATCAAAAATCAGAAAACATCAATAAACAATAGTTTGGCAAATCTGGAAGTCCTAACACTGCTGTACGAAAACTATAATATCTCACAACCAGTAAAACAAAATCCAAATCCGCCAAAGGGAGATGAAAATAGATTGATTAAGATAACTTTTATATTTCACAAATATTTTTCATACAGTCAAAGAAATCAGGGTGAAAATACGATTCTTTACAAAACACCGAGCAAAACACAATAAGTACAGTCTTTATAAACAAGCATGGAACGGCATATAAAATTCATCAATAAAATCCGCCAGAATTCTGGGTAATCCCCGAATAAGTATAGAAAAGCTGAACAAAGTTCTAGATCAAATAATATGTGTAGCACAAGTATCAAAATAATTTAGTCATCAAAATTTTCAAGAAACAAAATCTGGAATTGATCTACACCTTTGTAGTAAAACAGTTATATCTCACACATAAGAAAACGAAATCGAGCAAGGTCAGAGGGGTTGGAAAGCAGACGAATTTCTCTACAAATCATGTTTTATACTGAAATTAAGATTCTGAACTTAATATGATCTAAATTACTGATCAAGACAGAATATCGGCAAAACACAGAATTTCTTCAATAACCAAAATCAACATAGATTAAACAAAACTTGATCTAAACACAACCAAACATGAAATCGAGTCTACCAAGTGTCCAAACATCATAAAATAGGGTAGTTAACATATTTAAAATAAGTCTATCACATGGTTCTCAACAAATACCTAAATTCTCACAAGAAGTCTCACATACATGATCAAATCAAGAACGGAAAAAACTTAAGTTATTTCATATCAATATTGTGTCGTGAGGCAACTATGATCAAATCACTATAGAGACAATATCAACAAGGGAATTCACACACAAATTGTCTCTAGAACCCAACTACACTACAAACGGTATTTTTGACTTGTATCATACAAAGGAATTTGAGTACAAGTTACTTGCCTTAACCGATGACGAAAATAAACACTAAGATAAGAATAACGGGAACGGATTTTCGGGCACGAACACGATACAACGAACAGATCACGAACCAATCACGAACACACGATCACGAACAAGATGAAGATGATCGAGATCACGAACACAATCGGACAGCTGAGATCAAAGATCAAGATCAAGATGATCAGATCAGATCGGACGGTCAGATTTCTTGATGATGAAGATAATGATAAGATCAAGATCGATCGATCGAATGGCTACGATCAAAAGAAATTGATGAACATTATGATCGTAACGATCAGGAAGAGATCGAACGGCTAGGATCTAATCGGATGATCAAGAGGAGATCGACAACCCACATCCAATCAAGCATGATGATCAAGATCCAACAGACCGCCAGCATTCAAACCATCAAGATCAAGATCAAGAGATCAAGATCTGATCAAAAGGACGACTAGGATTCAATCAATCAAGAAACCCTATGATCAAGATGATGATCTGATCAGATCGACCATCAGATGGCTCACAATCGAAGTTGATCAAAACCGAGATTAAATAACAAACAGGCAAGAGGCGTCCACTGACTTGGTGCAGTCGCTTTGGTCATCTACCAAGGAGTGGCCAGCGGTTGCTGATGTGCGGCATGGGGCTGACAGCAGGGCAAGGGATGGAACAGGGACAACAATTAGGGACGCACTGGTTGCTGCGGGCCAGGGTGGTCGAAGAAGGGAGGGTCGGGGGAGAGGGCGGCGCTGCTTCGGAGGAGCGAGAGATGGGGAGGCAGGGTTGTGCACGAAGGATAGGGCACTATGGGGCTGAGGTCGGCGTAGGGGCGCGGGGGCGGAGGCCAAGACGAGAGCAGGGATAGGGCACAGGCATTGATGAGGTGTAGTGCTGGCATCGGGGCGGAGGAGCTCAGAGGGAGAGGTCGGGAGAGATGGAAGATGAAACGGCAGTGGGTTTGCTGCATGGGTGTAATAGGTAGCTACAGGGTTAGCATGGGGTAGAGGAAGAGTCGGGATACATGGTGATGGGTTATATATAGGGTTAGGTTTTAGGTTATGAACAGGGTCTGATGGGTATTGGGTATTGGGTATGTTAACGGGTTTGGTAAACAGTTTGGGTAGTATTAGGGTGGTTGATGGGTATGGTGTATAGGTGGAAGTGGGTATTGGGTTATTGGTTTTATAATGGGTTACGGGAAATTATCCAATAGGGTTTTAAAAATAGAATTTGGGCACAAAAAAGAATAAATAAAATATCCAACAAAAATATACAATTTGGATTTTATAAAAATAATAATAAAAATAATAAAAACAATAACAATAACAATAACAATAATAATAGTATTAGTAATAATAATAGAAATCAAAGTGTTAATAACAATAATAAAATTTACAAATAAAATTATCGATCGAAATATGTTTTAATAAAAGATCCCACACTACATTTTAACGAAAAGAATTTGAAAACCGAAAAAATAATTTGCGAAATTTTTAAATACAGAAAATACACAAAAATACATTTTTGGGAAAATAGGGGTTACAGTGATTATGTGATGTGTTAATATGATGAAAATAATGTCGATGTGTATATACGATATGTAATAATATGATGTGATAATGCAATGTGATAATATGATGAAATGAATGGTATGGTGTATGTACGATATGTAGGCGTTAACCTTGAAATTCTATACGATAATGAATAAACAGCATAGTGTGTGCATGATATATGATAATATAACAAGATAAAAATCATGGTGTATGCTAGGTGATAAAAGATAGGATAGATAACATGGTGTATGTCATATATGTGATAATATGATGGGATTAAATAACGGAGATATTCTTACATATGGAGATATAAATGAGATATACTTACATCTGGAAATATAAAAGAGATATACGTATATACGGTAATGAAACGGAGAAATTTGTATTATAAAGGAGAAATATATAATAAAGGAGAAATTTTATAATGAGGAGAAATTTTATTGTAAGGAGAAATTATAAAGGAGATATCTTTATATATGTAGTTATAAATGATATATATATATATATATATATATATATATATATATATATATATATATATATCCTTTATATATATATATATATAGAGAGATATATATATATATATAATGGAGATAATTTACTATTGCATTGCCGTACAATCTCCCAGGTGTTTGGGCTTGACCCCACAGGCCTGGGATACAACCGGAAATAGGAGTTATATATTATCCCAAATTGATATTTAGGGAACAAGAGTTATATATGCCCCAAATTTCATTTGGGGAACATGAGTTTTCCATCACTGGTATAGGGCCGGGATGAAGACGTAGCCTCGGATGCGTAAGACCTATGTGGCAGCAATTCACGTATTATACTTCTTTTTGACTAGCTTTCAGGCTTCATCTTGGTTGGACATGCACGCAACCGTACTTTCAATCCAGCCCACTAATGATAAATTTTAGGACATTTGGATCTGGGTGAAATGGTGGGTTAGAGGGATTGAAGTGTATGGGGGGAGGAACAGAGATCCTTATGTTGTACGAGGATATCAGTTATGTGGGCACTGAAAGAAGAATATATATATATATATATATATATATATATATATATATATATATATATATATATATATATATATATTTACACAATGACAATACTATATGGTTAAAGTTATGTTTATAAATATTAGGTATAAATATAGTATATAACCGTGTGGTGGAAGTTGTGCATCATATGCATGATATGAAAGGAGTGTGTATTTAGGGAGTTTTGCTTTCATATGTATGATATTAATGGGTTGCATATGCTTATGAAATCAATGGAGCTATCTACATTTATGTTGTTAAATTTATATGGCTATATTTATAAAACTATATCAGCGAGATGAATTAAGCTTGAATAAAAGGAAAGAAAATGTATTATAAGAATGAGATGCAAGTAAAATGTATTATGAGAATGGAAAGAAAAGGATGGTGTATTATGTGATGAGAAATTGAAGTAAGTGGTATTATGTGATGAGAATGGATATTAGGGTAAAAATATGATATAACATAAGTTTACTGCGCCTTGAAATTGTGTCAAGGAACTACATGCCCGCTATTTCGGTGGAAATGGTGGGAACTACCTGCCGATGCACAACTTCAAGGTAGATAGAGTGGGATTATGAAAGGAGAATAAAAAGTAATGAAAGTGTTTTATAAAATGAGAATGATAATTTAAGTAAGTGATATGGTAAAATGAAAATAAAGAGCAAAGTAAGTGGCATTATAAAGATGAAAATAAAAAGCAAGTAAGTTGCATTAGGAAAATGAAAATCAAAGGTAGGTAAAGTAAGTTGTATCATGAGATTTGAATAAATATTGATGTAGTATAAGATTGTAGAACGAAATGAATATCAATGTAGTATGAGATATTATGAGATAAGAATGAGTATTAGAGTAAATACAGAAATATAGTAGGAGTTTGATACGCCTTGGAATTGTGTCAAAAAACTACTCGCCTGCCATTTTGGTGGAAATGGTGGGAACTACCTGTCGAAGAAGAAATTCAAGGTAGGTTGAGTGGACATGTAGATTGGTGGAAGTTTCGAAAGATTACTTTTGTGCAAAATCACTTTTACTATGTTTATATATTTAATTTCACAGTAAATTTAATTATCATTATGTTCGTAAGTTCTTTCAATTTCTTTCATATTATTTATTTATTTCATTTACTAACCTAGTAGATTATACTTGTAACGCCTCATGCCTCGGCTCAAATAAATTCTAACAACTGCTCACCACAGGCTGCCTCTCAAAAGGTGTCATGACTAGTTGGTGCCTCTTGATCATAGGCTTCCTAATATATACACACACAATCCTAACTCACCTTCCATGTGGTACAAAGTCACTACCACCTACCATGAACACCATGACCACATTATAATTAATTCATTCTTTCTATAGGCTCTATACACACACTACCAAATCAATAGGTATCTAACCATGAGTTAATTACTAAGCCCACCATGAAGCCACCATGAAGGCCCATATCATACAAGGTATTACATACACCCCACCTTAAGAACTCAGCGTTCTCGTTGAGCCCGAAGCTTGCAATCTACCATAGGATCTCTTTCTAGCCGATTTGGAATGGAGTGGAGTACCCTTATTCTGCTAGCGTATGGTCCCTTGTTATACTACCAGCGTACTGATCTCAGCTCTCTTACCCACAATCGGTGTCGAAAGTCAGCTCTGATACCATTTGTAATGCCCTGGGCCCCGAGCCCTTGATCAAATAAATTCTAACAACTGTCCAACACAAGCTGCCTCCCAAAACGTGTCATGACTAGTTGGTGCTCTTGATCATAGACTTTCTAATATATATACACACAATCCTAACCCACCTTCCATATGGGACTAAGTCATCACCACCTACCAAGAACACCATGGTCCCATAGTAATTAATTTATTCTTTCCATAGGCTCTATAAACACACTACCTAATCTATAGGCCCATCCATGAATTAATTACTAAGTTCACCATGAAGTCCACAATGAAGGCCCATCTCATGCGGGGGATTACAATACTCGCACCAGTTATGCCTGACCCCAATTGTTTTCGGGGGTCAGAGGAGTCCTTCCCTGAGGATGGACGTCCCTAGACTTTCCCTTTTGCAGGAATCGAGTATCAGCGAGGTGAGACATGTGGCTCTTTAGTTTTGTAGTGTTATTTTCTCAGGAATTAATAAGCTTGTATATGTAGATATTGTTATACTTTTATTAGTTAAAGTTATATATAAGTAAGGGTAGAGTATATAATTCGTATAATAATTTGTATTTTGAAAGTTTCTGTATGTATTTGTATGAGATGTTGACATATAGTGATGAGATAAGTATGTTAAAGCCCATACCCGCTTCGTTGTGGAGTATTGGGTTCTGTGTGTCGATTTTTAAAGGTTTTTCTAAGTTTTTTTGCAAAAAAATTTATTATGTTTTCAAACGAATTTTTAGTTTTTAATTTGTATCTTGCATATTATGATGAAATATACACCCAGAGCCCTATTTATATATTGCTTGTGTGATATTTCTTGTATTGTCCTGGAGAGGATTTATATTAAATGTCTTAGTTGTGATACATTTCATTGTTTGCAGAATTCCGTAAGGAATCGCTGCGAAAGAGTTAATATTTTAGGGGAGACTGCCGAAATTTTAATTGAAATCTATGAATATTATTTTAGAAAGAAAGTATTAAAAAAAGGAAAAAATTTAAGGTCGTTACAAAATATATAAGAAGGTTGATTGAGGAAAATATAGATATTTTCATGCTGTAAAACATATAATTGTATCTCATGGAGAGATATGTGAGAGAAAATTAATGGATAAAGGTGTCCCTTAAAGAAAAAGGTAGGTGCTTAGATTAAGCCAAGTTAGATTACATACATGTTTCTTTTGATTCTTTATAAGTTTTTCAATTTAGTTTTTACTAGTAATTTACACGGGCGATGCACGTTTTAATAATTTCAAAAAATAAAAATAAAAACTCTGACGTAACAAGGATTTGAACTGGAAACCTCCTTTATATTAGTTATGTACGTGCGTTGTACATGTTGGTAGAATGACAAAATGACAAATGACACTAAGGCCTTCTCTCATTAAATATTAGAGATGTTTTCTTCGCTGAAATCAAATTATGACAGAAAAATCATTTTAGAATGATTGAAAAGTCGTACATAGTTGTATAGATAATGAAATGGAGGAAACACAATTTTCCTCGAAATTTATGCAGTATTCATCTTCTGGATTCTGTAGATGGTAGAAGTCAGTCAATCATTATAAGGTAAATTTTTTTATTTTATTTTATATAATAAGAATTTTATGTTGTATTTGTTTACTTTCATTTATATTTCTTTTCAATTATTTCGATTAAACTTTACATTTTTTCACCGCAGTGGTGAAAGTGGTGCTGGGAAACTGAAACAACAAAGTTTGCAATGCAGTATCTGGTTACTCTTGGGGGTGGCGGTGGTACATGTTGGATATATAGGTATATTCTCAATATAATAGAATATTATTGTGTATAATGTTTTATGGGGCAACACGTGCTTTGCACGTGTTATATGTTTAATTGTTGGACCGGGTCGAGTGGGCATAAAATCCAGTACCCTAAACCCAGTTCATCTCATATAAAAGCTGGTCTAGTAGTGCTCTGCATACCAATTTGATTCTGGAATCTTTTGGAAGCGCAAAGACACTAATAAATGACAATGCGAGCCGATTTGTATGTTCCAAACTCCAAATGTTTAATCCAATGGGAAATCCCGAATACATGAGTTATTATTTGTTCCAATGTCTAATTAAATAGCACTCCAGTTCCTACATGTGAATAATCTGATTTTTAATATACATTGATATGATTTAGCTGTAATTCTTCTGCCTTTGATCTAATGCAGGGAAAGTTAGTTGAAATACATTTAGTGCAGTTGGAAAATTTTGTGGTGCTAAGATCCAAACCTGTGAGCATATGTTATATAAATTATGCATTTACTGCATTAGTCATACAGTCATTTGGAGTAACCGTGTAGTTTGTTTGCCATGACTTGCTCATACAGCTTGGTCTTAACATATTGCATTAGACATACAGTCAATTTTTTTTAAAGCTTTACCTTTATTTCAGTGTTTATCATGTTTAATCATGGAGTTGGTTATTTTATTGATTATTTCATATATATATATATATATATATATATATATATTCCCTTATATAGGAATGAAAGGACACACTACATGCATTTTGCCTTAACTCCATAACCTCGATAAATGAAATTAGCAAAATCGATAATTTTTATCATATAACTTCTTATATATGCACTTGGATGTTAGAGAAAAAATCCTACTTGTACGATGTCAAAATTTACTGTCACCTTGCAGAGCCATATTACCTTTTCTGTTGTTATGCCTATGCTGGAGAATGTCTTCTTCACAATATTAACACTCAAATGATTGTGATTCTTATCTTAAAGATTCGTTGAACATATCAATACTATATAACTTGATCTCCATCAATAATGTGCTATTTTCTGAAGCCAATTGATGTTTGCGAGCAAATTGATGTGCATATGCTTGTGTCCAACTATTGTGTGTACCTGTTGCATCTATATTCCCTTTTGGAAGAAGTATATATGGATTAGCATCTTGTTCATGTGTATCCTTACAGTTTGCAGTTGGTTGATCTAGCAGAAAGCCAAGGACAATAAGTCCTCAAGCAATGGCAGCAGAAGCGATGCAAATAAGGGAATCTCCACCATCTGCTGTGCAATTCTTACAGAAAATGAAACATCATAATTTGTATTTGTGGTGTTTGTGTGCTACTTATGAATTTTAATTAAGTTTCAGATTGTGTATTCTTTTTTTTATTTGAAATTGTTTATTTTCTTTCAAAACAATTTTACAAAAAATATAGCATATCCCGGTGTTTTTCGCCAAAAACGCCGGGATAGGCTGTTTTCTTTTTTTTATAATTAAATAATCTATCCCGACATTTTTGGCCAAAAACGCTGTGACAGGTAACTTTCTCATTTTTTAATTAACATGTCTATACCGGCGTTTTTTAATGGAAACGTCGGGGTAGATAACTCTATAGCGGCATTTCTAAAAAACGCCGGGATAGACCTATTACCTATCCCAACAGCGGATATGCCGGCGTTTCTTACGACATTTTTGGAAATGCCGCTACTTTCTATCCCGATGATTTAAAACGCCGGGATAGGTCACAAAACATGCCGGCATAGACATTATGTTTTGTAGTGGCATCTAGATGATAAATGATGCTCCTTTGTCAGTAGACTACCTTAAGCCGCCACCTTAAATAGACTCACCAAATTGATCAACCACTTACTGGAATTGATATGTCTAAAAATTGGACCGTTCAAATCGGGTATGAATCTTAAAAATCTAATGAGTAAAACGGTAATTTCTGTTATAAGTGGGTCTGTAAACGGGAACTGGGTCTTTTTCCAAGGCTCAATAACCAAAAAAGGATCTGTATTACTGGGTTATGATGGCAACCCATTATAAATAAATCTAGATCATTTATAGTGTTATTTAAATTCATGATTATCCTTAAGAGACGGTTTAAACCGAATCTCTTATCATGAAGGAATTTAAACTCAATTTCTTACCCATAAACACCAAGGATTATAGGTAAATGATTATCTCTAAACTGTTTCCAAAGCCGACTATAAATACCCCCTACCTCCACCAGAAACAGGTAATCAGTATTTTCTCCAAATAACTATTCCATAATCTTCTTGATCACTTACTTGAGCGTCGGGGGGCCTGTCACCGAGATCAATCCCGGTGTTTTAGGCGTTCTGCAGGTGAAGCAGAGGCGATCATCACCACACGAATCGAATCCTACGGTGCAAACGTGTAACACCCGTTCCCGACAATAGGTATTTTTCCGTGTATTTTCAATAATTTGATTTTTGGTAAATTTATTTTGTGCTAATTCTTTCGGATCTTTTATTAAAGTGAATTTTAATCGAAAATTTTATTCATTTCGAATAACGGTGTATTTTGATCTTATTTTCTATATCTTACTGATTGACTATTTATATTTGAGCCAAAATCAAGTGTATTATTATTGGATTATTTTAATAAAATTGTTAAACCCGAATACTATTTTATTGTATAATTTTATTACTATTATGATTATGATTATTAATTGTTATTTCATGATTATCTATTTAAAATTCATACATTGGATTATTTTATTATTGTACCGGATCTGATTTTCTTTGCAAATTTCCAATTTATTTTCAAGCACAGTTTATATTCTATTCATTTGTATTGTTTATTTATTTATTGGGATTTAAATTTTTGTTCATGAAATTCTTCGTTTTTCTTGATTGAACTATTTTGTTGATCCTATTTTTTTCTATCCAATTGTGGGTATTTTTATTTGAACCCGATTGATTTAGATCTATCTCTTATTGAACCCTCAAATCCAATTTCATTTGTTCTTAACCCAAAACCGCTATTATTGTATCCTAAATCACCAACCCAGTACCCTAATTATACCCTATAAATACAACTCTACTACAAACTCTAAATATTGTACAATTTTGAAACCCTAGCCGCTTATTCTCTCTCTCCTCTTTCTCTTTCCTCCCTCTTTCTCTCTCCCCGTTCAATTTTTGCCCAACTCAGTGAACCCAATACTGTAGCATCTTCTTCTCCGGCCTTTCCCAACCTTCGGCGGCCATTCCCTCAGCTGTCGCCACCCCCCGGGGCCACCCGTTGTCATCGACAACCCCGGTGACCCCCAGCAAACTCCTAGACACCGAAACCCCCCTGTCCTCTCTTCCTCTGTCCTCGTCGACAACACGGCCAGAACCCCCAAATCCCGACGCCTTGTTTCCGGTCGCGCCGCTTGCCTGCGATGCCACCGTCCATCGCTGTTGAGCCAGTCGACGCCAACATCGAGCCCAAACCCCGAAGCCCTCTTGGCTGCTGTCTCTCTTGCCATTTTTGCTATTGATTGTTGGGTTCTTTTTTTGAACGTATATTGCACGTGCTAGTTCGTTTGTTTGTGAGTTCGTTACTCCGGGATCCTTATCCCATTATTCTTGGTATCCAATCTCACTGTTTATAAGGCAAGTCACTGTCCTCTTGAATTATTAATTGTACCAAATTCAAGTTTTGTTGAAATTCTTGCAAGTAGATCCTATTCGTTATCTTATCGCTGTATTGATTATCTTTGTTGGGTCTATTGAGGGTTTACACGAGCTAACCCCAATATTCTTGACATCGTACCACTTTTGACTCTAAAGATTGGATCTTTCATGCATTCATGTAGAATTAATAATCGGGTTAACCATATAATCATGACTCAATTAATTATTGTAGAAACAACTACTAGGTTGTATGTTGGGTTGATTGTTTGTTGTTTGATCAATGATGATTTAGTGTATGCATATGATTTTATTCCTATTCATCATGTTATTGTACCCATCATATTGATTACACAATTTATTGACTAAAGAACCGATACCCATTGTGTTTAGATTAATTTATTTCAAGAAAACTACACAAATCCTGTATATTGTTTGCTGACCTGTATGTTGACTGCTATTTTTGAACCAATAAATGATCTTAAAATGAATTACTTGCTGAATATGAATTGTGGCCATATCTTTCTAGTTTCCAGAACGTCTTGAATTTTTGAATTCCGAGTTGTGTAGATAAAGTTATGCCCGTTTTACTACAACTGTGTTTTTAATTCCAGATTCTCAATTTATTGTACGTTCCATGTTCAAACAGCAAATAGGCTGATCAAACGATAAAATATTGCTCTAAAACTTTCCAGATTGTTATTAATCATGTTTAGGAGTCCAGAAAATATTTTTAATGAATTTATTATGGAGTTTATGCTGTTTCTAAAAATAAAATAACATGATGTCGAAATTCTGTCTGAACATGAAATCTGTAAAGAACAATGCGTTAGACCTAGCTACTGTTTTCGGATTTTGAGCTTTAAATATGCATTGGAACCGTGTGGAAATCTAGTTTCTATAATTTCTGACGGATTCAGTTTTCAAGTTCTGAAACAGCGGGAAACTGCATTTTTGTACATACCACTCTTGCTGTCTAGAATTTAATCTTCTAGTTTTTAATAGATTAATTATTCCTATATCGTAGGATTGCATGAATTAATATATGTATGTTGCATTGTATGATCCTAATGTCTTATTGTCATCATTCTGATTGTCCTACTTCATGTTACCATCCTATTGTTTCCTTATTGGCACTGTCGTTCATCGAAATGTCCATTGATTGCATATTATATTGTTGCATTAATAAAATGATTAACAAGCCGGGGTTTAAGGAAATGACTTGAGCAGTGAATAATATAGTGACTGTGTCGGTCAGTGTTTTATCGATAGATTGTGGAGCGCTGACTATGGCACCCCAATATTTCGTGTCGTGAACTCGTGAACCCGTGAACCCGTGAACTCGTGAATCAGTGAATCAATGTATCAGTGTATCATTATAATGAATTGTGCAGCAATATTGTCTCGTATCAGTGATTACCGTACCAACACATAATCTATAGAATTCAACACTAGAGTCTAAACAAAATTGATTGTATACATCGAACCTGTAGAATGGGATATAATAGTGCATGCATTAGTTGGGATTAAAATGATTAATAGACATAAGGATCGACACATCACCGACATTGTATATTGTTCATCATTGTTCCTATTGATATCGAATATTGGCTAAGTGTTACCATTACTGATCATTGAATCATTATTTATAGACATTGTATCGGTTACCGTGATATTGATTATTGATTATCGTGCCATGTTATTGATTCCTATTGATCCAATGAATTCATTGTTATACCGTTATTCCATTGTTCCCTGTTTTTTCTACTTGTTGTCCATGACTTGCTCTAAGGACAATTTTTCTCCTCTTTTTAGATGAAGTGTTTACAGGTGTTGATGGAGAGTTGTCTGATGGATTGGGAGAACAACATTGGTGAAGGAAATTGATAGCATCGCCCCTTAATAATTTATTGTTTTATCATGGAGATTTAATTATTGAACTATTGTTATTTCATTGTATTGGGTTTATGTCCCGAATATTGCTATTTTGTTTTCAGACATTGGATTATTGTTGTATTTGGATATTTTATATTGCTTCATTCCAAGTATAATAGTTCATGAGATTATCATTATTGCCTGCACAATTGTTCTGTATTGATAATATTGTTGAGTTAATTGGATAAACAGCTTATGGGTGACGTTAGTCATTTGCTGGGCCTATGCCATGTACTTGTATTCCATATTTTTGGGAAGCGGGGCTTGAAAAAATGTGTCAGTTCATCATGTCAAAGGCAGTCAATACCGCTGAAGGTCAAAAGGTCAAATTCTTGATTGTTCCTCTAAAGAATCCACATCATCTGGTTGCTTCCACACAAAAATAAGCAGCAACAGATTGGCGCAGTCTGTGGAAAATGGAATGAAAAATCTGACCAAACTTCACTGGTGAAAACATGTTTCTAGCATACCTCATCAGGGGAAAGGGAAGGCGGCGACCTCAATCCAACGAGCAAACCATCTTCCTCCACCTCCTCCTCTAGAGGAACTCCCTCCTGCCTTTCAACCACAGCAGGAGGAGCCCCTCCTTCAGCTTGCCCTGCCTCCACCTGGAGAGGCTGCGCTGAGGGGCTCTCATCGAGGTCGCCCCGAACTATTTGCAAGGCCCTTCGTCGAAAATAAGGGATCAGTGTACACCTCTAATCCTTCCCCACTTCCTCAAATAGAACCCGACCTTCGTCAAGTCATTGTCGATCGTCAGCAGGGGTCAGACCTCCGGACCTGTCTCAACGAGATGAGAGCTCGCGAGGAAGTCTCCCATCCGGAGTAGGGGGGAGCATGAGAAGCCCTTTTCTTAGGAGACCAAAATCCAAGGGAGCCCCCCCTCCCTAGGGGACGCGAAAGATGTCCACCTCCACATAGGCAAAGGTGATCCCCTTCTCCCATGGGGCGAACGGGTCACCATTCCCTAAGGGACCATAGAAGAAATCCTCTCTGAGAGAGGAGGCATCCAACTCCAACTAGCAGTATAGCCCCTAGGACGGGAATGAATGAAGAAGTGCCATTCATTAGAGCCGAGTTTCGAGATTTCAAGGATGAGATCCTCCAGGCTCTCAGCAAAATTCGACCTCAAACTCGACAACCTAGTCCTCACCATTATTCTCCTCTACGACACGAAGAGTACCACAGATATACTAGATCTGATCAGTAGGAGGACGCCATCCTCCAGCGTCTCCAAAAGATGGAAGACCGTTTGGGGTTGTTGAAGAGGGAAGGAGAAAAATAAGAAAGAAGATACCGTCCCGTCAGACCATCATTCTCCAAAAATATTATTGAAGCTCCCGTCCCTATGAACTTCAAGGTGCCGACATTTGAGCCGTACAATAGTGAGACCGATTCTGTAGACCACATCGAGAGTTTTAAAACTTTTATGATGATCCAGCAAGCATCTGACTCCCTCCTATGCAAAACTTTTCCAGCAACCATAAAAGGCTCGGGACGTGATTGGTTCTCTCGCCTTTCTCCAGGCTCCATATTTTTCTTCGACCAACTTGAGGAACTCTTCCTTACACACTTCGTCCCCAGCCGCAAGTTAGAGAAGACCAGTGCCTTCCTGTTAGACCTCAGGCAAAGGGACGGGGAGTCCCTCAAGAGCTATGTCCAATGCTTTACAGCCTAGTCTAGATCCATCCCCTCACTCGACTCTGTCGTGGAAATGGTCGTGTTAACGCTTCCCTCATCAAAAGACCTCCTCGAGACTTCTCTGACATACTTCAGAGATTTGAGAAGTACATCCGAGTCGAAAAGACGATCCGCCCCCGATAGCAGAAGATGCCGTCGTCCGGAAACAAACGGAAAGGCACTAACGAAGATGAACCCCAAAATCTCAAAGGAAGTCTCGGGTTTGCACCGCCCTGCCTTCCATGCCTCATTTTGCAAAGTACACCCCACTAATGCAAGCATATCCACCATTCTTATTGAGGTTGACATGGATGAGATCCTTTGACCTCTCCCCAAGATTAATGCCCCAAGCAAAAGACGGGGTAAAACTAAGTGGTGTGGCTTCCACAAGGATCATGGTCACCTTACGGATGAGTGTTGAGCCCTTAAAGGCGAAGTAGAGGCATTTCTTCAACGAGGATACTTCGTCAAATTTGCAACGGTAAATGACACCAAACCTCCTCCTCCGAGGGGACCCAACAAATGGGCAGAGAGGCCGACTGAATCCCAAGGATCGGGGAGGATGGAGATATTTCATGCAATCCATGGAGGACCTATGGTGGGAGCCTCTTGCTCATCTAGGAAGACCTTCGTTCGAGAGGTAAATTCGGTACACAACATCCCTCCCTTGAAGGGTGCAGGAGTTAGCATCACCTTCTCAGATCGGGACTTGGAAGGCATCTAAACTCCCCACTGCAATGCACTCGTGATCAGCATGTATATGGTGAACCATGAAGTGCGCCAGTTCTGGTTGATAACAACAGTTCTGTAATGCCCCGAATTCCAAACAAATGTAATTCATAGCAAATACATGATCTTTTACTTCAAATTCGTGAAAATTTACAAGGAATTTAAGACATTTTATTTACAATATGTTCTTTACAACAGCACAGCAGAATTAAAAGATACAATACAATATACAAATATGAAAATTCTTCAATCTTGTAATCAACTCATCATAGTGACTTCAAGTCCATGCCGAATCCAGTCCTGCAACTAGGAAATTGTGGGCACGTCAGCTGCATAAAACTAATGCAATGCTATCATACAACGATTCTTCTACTTTAGCAAACACAAACTTAAATGCAGGAAACATTGACAAGTGACTCCTAATAGTGTCAGTGTATGATATGACTTAATGTCTAATGCAGATATATACACTAGACACTAATGCATACTTGTTCGGATTCTATGCATCCCATACTACATATGTCTGTGGGCAAGCCCTTAACGTACTCCTCATTATAGGGTTCAATCCATCGTTATGAAATCCTACTACGGTAACAAAACAAGATTTAGACATTCCACGAGTATAGGTTCCAGTCTCGGAGTACATCCGCTCGACCATACAAAACCCTCATCGCGCAAACATCCCGTAAGCATTGCTCTAGCTCAGAACACTTGAGACCAGAGGGATCCACGACCGTCACCTCCTCCTCAGACGATCAGCTAGCGGCCCGAGATCGAGCCTGAGCTCGAGGATACCGGTGCACCGACCATCCTTCACTGTGTCCACGGTGGGCCTATGGGGGGAGAATCGAACAACTCCCGCAAAGCTTTCGTTCGAGAAGTGAACTTAGTCTATAACTATCCGCCCCTCCATGGACCAGAGGCTAGCAGTCTCATTCTCCAACGAGGATCTCAAAGGGTCCGACTGCCCCATTGTGATGCTTTGGTGATCAACCTCGGCATGGTGAACCATGAGGTCCGACGTATCCTTGTGGACAACGGAAGTTCGGTCAATATTCTATTTTTGGCCGCGTTCGTAAGCCTCATGCTTTCCCGCGAAAGGTTGAAGCCGGCGGGATACACGCTTCATGGGTTCTCTGGCATCCCTGTCCAAATTGAGGGAATTGTCACACTTGACGTGACGGCCGGCACGGCCCCATCCCTTCTGACCAAAGGGATGGACTTCATGGTGGTCAATATCAAGGCGACCTATAATGCCATTCTCGGTAGACCCAGCCTTTGCACACTCCAAGTGGTTCTTTCTGCCTACCACTTGAAGCTGCAGTTTCCTACTGATCACGGGGTGGGTGTAGTTTGGGGCAATCATGAATCGGCACGTTCGTGCTACATGATCGTAGTGGGGGGCAGAGTCTTTCTCCTTGACGCGGTAGAACTCCATTCCGAGGAAGGCTCGGAGCCCGTAGACGTGCTGCAAGAGGTCTCTTTCTATGAGGGAGACATGTCCAAATGGTTCCTGGTAAGCCAATCTCTAGCCCCGAACTTGACGCTGGCAATCATCGAATGCATCCATCAGAATTTTGACCTCTTCGCCTGGATGCCGTCCGACATGCCGGGGATTTCCGAAGACATTATAATGCACCAGCTAAGCGTCTGCTCGAACTCAAAGCCGGTCCAACAGAAGCGACGTAAGTTTGTCCCCGACAGGCAGCAGGCGGTGAGGGAAGAAGTAGGCAAACTCCTCTTGGCACGGTTTATTCAGGAAGTTAGCTACTCGGAGTGGCAGGACAATGTTATGATGGTGAAGAAGACGAGCAGGAAATGGAGAATCTGCATAGAGTTCACAGACCTCAACAAGGCATGTCCTAAAGATCCATTCCCTCTCCAGAACATCGACGCCCTGATAGATGCAACCTTGGGACATGAGCTGCGGAGCTTCATGGATGCCTTCTCATTCTACAACTAGATAAGAATGTTCCCTCCGAACATACCGAAGATTGACTTCATGACCAACCAAGGCCTCTACTGTTACCGGGTCATGCCCTTTGGGCTGAAGAACGTCGGCACCACATAACAAAAGCTAGTCAACTGGTTCTTCAAAGACCTGATTGGTCAGAACATGGAAGTGTATGTTGACGATATGCTCGTCAAAAGTCACAGGGGTCAGGATCATGTTAGAGACCTCGAAGAGGCATTCGGGGTCCTGTGATCTCACAACATGAGACTCAATCCCTCTAAATGCGCCTTTGGCATCTCTTCAGAAAGGTTTCTCAAATTTGTGGTAAGTCTACGCGGCATCGAGGCGAACCCCAAGAAGATTCAAGCCATCCTCGACATGGCCCCTCCGAGAAACATCAAAGAAGTCCAAAGGCTCACGGGGCGACTGGTGGCCATAAGTCGTTTCCTCTCCAAGTTTGGAGAGAAGTCGCTCCCATTCTTTAAGGCCCTCCGGGGGGTAAAAAGCTTCAAGTGGGAAACCTCTCAACAAGAGGTGTTTAACCAACTTAAAGCCTACCTTGGCAACCCACCGCTCCTCAGCAAGCCAGAACCGGGCAAACCCCTCTTCCTCTACCTGGATGCCACGGAACACGGGCTCAGCTCCATGTTGGTTAAGGAGGAAGATGGGGAGCAGAAGCCCCTTTATTATGTTAGCAAGGTCCTGCACGATACCGATGTCAGATACCCCAGGATGGAAAAGATTGCCTACGCATTGATGATGGCTGCACGGAAACTCCGACCCTACTTCCAAGCGCACTCCATCCACATCCTTACAGACCAGCCTCTCAAAATGGTCCTCAAAAAGCCTGATAACTCTGGCTGCTTAATCAAGTGGTCAATCGAGCACAGCCAGCTCCATCCTTAGATGGCCATCAAGGGCCAAGCTCTCGCTAAGTTCATTATGGAGTGCACCATCCCCGAGTTTCCAGAATTTCGGGAGGACGTCCCGGCATAGGAAGTCTATGTAGATGGATCATCATGCGAGGAGGAAAGTGGAGCTGACGTCATCCTTAGGGGCCCTGACTACTTCGTCCTCCAGTATTCTCTTCGACTCAATTTTCCGTCCACAAACAACGAGGAAAGTTATGAAGCTCTGATTGCTAGACTTACACATGCCTACCAGGCAGGGGTAAGACAAATGTGGGTCTTCAGTGATTCCCAACTCATGGCCAATCAGATCACTGGGGAGTACAAAGCCCACGACCTTAGGATGACCCAGAATTTGGCACGCGCAAAATGGCTCCTTGAGCTCTTCGAGCAGGCGGAGGTCTAGCGGATCCCAAGAGAACAAAACTGTCATGACGAATCCTTGTCTAAACTCGTGCGTCATCCCTCGGAGGACTAGACCGCAGTATCCTAGTCGAGGTCCTCCTCAAACCCAGCATAAAAAACCAGAAGTCCTTTGCCTCGCTACCGGCGACCCAGCTGAGACATGGATGGATCTTATACAAAAATTCCTGACCAACGGTGAGTTACCAAAGGACCGTGCCGCGACACGGACTACAAGGATCCGGTCCGAAAGGTTCACCTTGATTAGGGATGTTCTCTTTAAGCACTCCTGCACTATGGCTGACAGGAGACCGTTTCTCCGCTGCCTAAAACCTGATGAAGCCAAGTATGCCCTGGAAGAGCTACAGGAAGGAAATGGGGGATGTCACATGGGCAGCAGGTCTCTGGCCCGAAAACCGCTCAACCACGGCTACTACTGGCTAACTGTGCTGCAAGATGCTCATGACCTAGTAAAAGGATGAGCCCTTTCCCATAGGTTCTCTCCCATAAGATGCTTGCTCCAATCCGAGCTGAAGTCGCTCTCCAGCCCTTCCCCCTTTGCCATGTGGGGGATAGACCTGGTCAGCCCCTTTCCACAGGCTACTGGCCAAAGGCGGTCTACTACTTCACCAAATAGGTTGAGGCCGAACCCCTGGCCACGATCATGGAGCATCAAGTCCAATAATTCTTCTGGAAGCACATCATCTATCGGTTCATAATCCCGCGCGTGCTATTCACCGATAACGGAACCCAATTCACCGATAAATTTTTTTACATGTTTTTTGAAGACCTCGGCATTCAACAATGCTTCTCGTCAATATCCCACCCCCAATCAAACGGTCAAGCAGAAAACACCAACTGCCAAATTCTTGACAATCTCAAAAAACGGCTGGACCAATCCTCCAAGGGTCTATGGGTCGAAGAGTTATCAAGCATCCTCTGGTCACACCGGACTACCAAGAGAATCCCGACCGGCGAGTCCCCGTTCAACCTAGCATACATGACCGAGGCATTCATCCCTCTGGAAGTTGGCCTCCCCTCACCTAGGTACATGGGCTTCGATGAGGAATCAAACTCCAGCAACCTCAGAGCGAACCTGGACCTCATTGACGATGTTCGGGAAATATCCACCATCTGGCGGGCCATATATCAGCAGTGAGTTGAGAAGCTTTACAACAAGAAAGTCTGCCCTACCAACATCAAAGAAGGGGACCTCGTACTCAGAAAGATAGCAATTTCCCAGCCCACAACCAGAGGCAAGCCCGCCCCCAATTGGAAAGTCCCATATAAGGGCTCCCAAGTGGTGCATTCTGGTACTCACCGACTCGAAGACCTGGGGCCAGGATGGTTAAGAGGCCCTGGAATGTGGAGCACCTCATCAAGTTTCAAGAAGGAAAGTGAGATAGAGTCCACTGTTGTAATGGGCGCTACATGCCAATTTCTTGTAAACAAACAAACAAGATATAAAAGTAGGAGATTTTGTTTAACAAATCAAAGTTTGTGGATTTCTCAGTCGCTCAAGGCCTCGCCTCTCGGCTTGGAATTCGACCACATACGAGGGATTTCTCAATCTCTCAAGTTCTCGCCACTCGGCATGGACTTCGACCACCTACAAGGGATTTCTCAATCCCTCACGTCCTCGCCGTTCGGCTTGGACTTCGAACACCTATAAGAGATTTCTCAATCCATCATGTCCTCACCGCTCGGCATCGACTTTGACCACATATAAGGGATTCTTCAATCCCTCTAGTCCTAGCCTTCGGCTACTAACATCTTCGCCGCTCGGCTTGGACTTCCAACACCTACGAGGGACTTCTTAATCCCTCATGTCCTCGCCACTTAGCATGGACTTCGAACACCTACGAGGAATTTCTCAATCCCTCACGTCCTCGCCCCTCGGCTTGGACTTCAAACACCTACGAGGGATTTCTCAATCTGTGACGTCCTCGCCGCTCGACATGGACTTCGACCACCTATGAGGGATTCTTCAATCCTTCAAGTGCTAGCCTTCGGCTTGGACCTCGGATACTAACATCCTCGCCACTCGGCATGGACTTCGACCACCTATGAGGGATTCTTCAATCCCTCAAGTCCTAGCCTTCGGCTCGAACCTTGGCTACTAACGTCCTCTTCGCTCGACATGGACTTCAACCACCTATGAGGGATTCTTCAATCCCTCAAGTCCTAGACTTCGGCTTGGACCTCGGCTACTAACATCATCGCCGCTCGGCATAAACTTTGACCACCTATGAGGGGTTCTTCAATCCCTCAAGTCCTAGCCTTCGACTAGGACCTCGGCTACTAACGTCCTCGCCACTCGGCATGGACTTCGACCATCTATGAGGGATTCTTCAATCCCACAAGTTGTAGCCTTCGGCTCGGATCTCAGCTATTAACGTCCTCGCCACTCGGGAAGGACTTCGACCACATATGAGGGATTCTTCAATCCTTCATGTCCTAGCCTTCGGCTCGGACATCGGCTACTAATGTCCTCGCCGCTCGGAATATCAAATTATTCAACCAAACTAAGTTTCTTATTATAATATTAACCCATAACTCCTTAGCAAGAATATAAATTTTTAGTCTCCCATTATATACTCAAAATAGTGAGAAAATATTTCTAATTGTCTAAATAATATCTAGAATAAATCCTGTAATTTTTTCACGAATTTTAAAAGGTCAAAAAACCCCCCAAAATCCCAAAATGTCAAAAATTGCACATTTCTATGCATAAGGAGTTTCGAACTCAAGACCCCAAGGCACCAGCGGCGCCACGAAGCGAGCCCAGGCGCAGTCACGCAGCCGATAGCCACTCAGGACAAGCATCCAAGCTAATAGTACATGGGTTTTATGATTTATAACCCAGTCTCTGTTCATTCCTCTATTTTAATTTCTCTTATACTCTACAATTTTATTTGTTTTCCCAATTTAATAGTTTGTAAATTATATCTACAATCTCCGGAAATATTTGTTGACTAATTTTAACCACAAAAAAATTATTTTTGTACATACATATTGTAAAATGGTGATTGTTATAAACAACATAACCATACATTTTCATTTATTAAATAAAACTACTTCTTTCAACCCCAATTCAAGATTTCATATTTTTTCCTTCTTCTCTTTAACAATTTTATGAGAATATTTTATTTCCCATTAATCTACAACTCCCCCTATTGTTTACCCAACTTGTTTATATAATTTAACAATCTATGCATAAAAGAACAATTACAATTCATGGCACACTAACATGTACCCAACACCACCTCCATAACTCTATTTGCATTTCCAAGTTACTAACATGACAAATTAATAAGAATCCTTCCATCTAGCATGCAATTACTACTAACAAGATCAATACCACATGCAAAACAACCACAATAGATGTCTGAGAATTCATGCCACATAATCATCACAACTAATTGAACATGCATACTACAATTTATCTAGAAATTAAGGAAATGACCCACCTCTTCGATGAAAAAGCAATTAGAACTCCTAGAACGAAAGCTCCTAGCTCCACACCAATTGCTCTTCTCCTCCAAACTAACCTCCAAGCACTCCAAGTAAAAACCTGCCTCTTCGCTTGCTCTCTTTCTTTTTCTCTCTTGATTTTGATTAATATTTTGTACAAATATGAATGAAGAGTTGTAGGTATTTATAGGACTTTTGTGTGGTGGAAAATGATCCCACTACTCAAATAACCACCCCACTCCTCACACTCACACCCCACTCTCTCTCTCTTTTATCCCAAGGCCGGCCACTCTCTTATCATGCACCAAAACACGTGCACGTGTTGCACACATGCACACTTCTAATTTTATTAATTAATTGTTTTTAGTTATACCCTAGGTGTTTGTTACAAGACAAGTGTTGGAAAATAAATGGAGGATTTTTATTTGTGGACTTCTTATTGGGCTTTTACGATTTTTATTTATTTCTAATGGATTTAAATTTATCATTTTGGACTATGGACTTTAATTAAGAAAGAATAAAAAAGTGAGAAAAAAATAGACGAAAACTTATGTATAACATAGGAAATCTTTTTAGAACAAAATGAGATAAAATTGCATGTGCGTTGCTCGTGCAAAATAAAAAAAATGTATTTCATTCTAAAATTACTACGGGATGTTACAACACTCCATTCTTAGAATAGATCCGTTCTCGGAACTACACTTAAAGAGTGAGAAAAACAAAAGTAGAAAAAATAGCAGATTTAATTGAAAAGTTCTGGGCGATCTCTCAACATCCTCTCCTCTGATTCCCAGGTGGCCTCCTTAATTAGTTGATTTCTCCATACAACTTTGACCATAGGTATAGTCTTATTCCTTAAGACTTTCTTTCGTCGATCTACAATCTCAACTGGACGCTCAATGTAGCTCAAATCCAAATGCAGATCCTCTGGCACATCAGACAAATGATGACTCGAATCCGAATATAACCTTGTAACATAGACACATGGAAGACATTGTATACTTGAGCTAACTCTTCTGGTAGTTCTAACCGATAAGCCGTATTTCCAATTCCCTTCAATATCTTATAAGGACCTATGTATCTCGGAGCTAATTACCCTCTCTTTCCAAAACAAATCACTCCCTTGGTTGGAGACACTTTCAAGAAGTCATATTCACCTTCCTCGAATTCCAGATCTCTCATCTGGTTGTCAGCATAACTTTTCTGCCTACTTTGTGCGTCAAATAACCTCTTCATGATCAACTCGATCTTTTTTAGGGTCTATTGTACAATTTCCGGCCCACACATCTGCCGCTCTCCCACTTCTTACCAGCACACCGGTGTTCTACACTTCCTTCCATATAGAGCTTCATGCGGTGCCATATCGATACTAGCCTGGAAACTGTTGTGGTGGCGAATTCCACAATAGCCAAATGGGCCTCTCCCAACTACCGCCAAAGTCCAACACATAATACCTTAGCATATCTTCCATTACCCGGTTGACCCTTTCAGTATGTCCATCAGTTTGGGATGGAAGGTGATATGGCTAAAAATGGGGTTAAATCGGAATCGTCCCGATTGGGTGCGAATCTTGAAGCTCGGGGGTAAAACGGTAATTTCTCATACAAATGGATCCAAAGCGGGTATTGGATCTCCTTCTCACAGATCCAATAACCCACAAACGGATCCACTCCAATTGGGTACGGGTCCCGACCCGAGCCGAACCCAGACCAACAAGAGACAAATCAGGGCCACTGATTTGACCAAGTCAACAGGCCTGATTTACTCTCACCGGGAATCAGGGGTTAGTTTCCTAAACAGACTGTGAGAATTTTACTCCTGGCAGTTACACAGGGAATCAAGTCCCTAATCACTCCCCTGGCGACTATAAATACCTCCCCTCTACCACTGTGACTAGGTAATCTCTCTTTTTCCACCTTAAGCTCTTTCTTTAATCACCACTGGTTACTGACAAGAGCATCGGAGGGTGCGCCGCCGGAATCAACCCCGGTGTCTCGCACTTCCTTGCAGGTTGCGGCAGGAATCAGAAGGCTTGGATCCGCTGTTCAGGTTTTCTCGAACTCACAAATCTCATCTGTTTACCCCCACACCGAAATCAGCGGTAACAGATTGGCGCCGTCTGTGGGAAGCACCACACGAACAGCCTCAGCCTCTTCCTTGTCGTCTAACCCTTCTCCAACCATGCCTCCAAAGAAGGTCAGATCTAGAGGGTCCAACCACGTACCCAATCCCGCCGATCAGACAGAGGAAGTCCCCGTCAATCCTGTTCCACAGCCTGAACTTCCTCCCCCGGTCCAGCAGGGCCAACCTCCTCTACCCAAACAACAACCCCCCAATGGCCCTTCCGGCCATAACGGGCGAAGGCAGAAGCAGCCACCCAACCCATACCATGTCTCGGTTCATAATGAATCCTCGGATTCAATGGCTTCTCATCACGCCGACCTCCGCAACACAGTCCTGAACCGCCAAAAAGATGAGGACCTTCGCACCCACCATGATGAGAGGCGGGCCCGAGAGGGAGCCTCCCGCCAGCATCATGGTGAGCGGTCTCCTCACCGCCGAGATGGTAGAAGGTCTCCAGACCGAAGGGGCCAAGCGGCATCTCCCGAGCGCCGAAGGAGGAGGCCGCATTCCTCCGCAGATCAGCATCATCCGAGGAACAATGAGGCACCTATCACTCATGCCGAGTTCCTACAATTTTAGGAGACCGTGCTGCAGGCCCTCAACCTTCGCCCCAACAACCAAAATGCCCAGAGGGTTCCAACACCCCCGCGGGTTCCCAGTCCTCGCCGCCGATCCAGAAGTCCTCTCCCGGCTCCCAGTCGCCAGCAGCAGCACTGTAGTCCCCGCCGATCCCAGGACTACCGGTGCCGCAGTCCCCGCTCCCCTTCTTATGAAGAAGAGTCCAGGGGATCATTTGCTTACCAGCAGAGGGACGATGCCCTCAACCGCCGTCTCCATGAGGTAGAGAGGCGCATCGGTCGCATGGACAGAGAGGAGGAGTCCAGAGCAGGGACCGTCCGTCCCAGCAGACCTCCCTTCTCTCGGACGATCATGGAGGCCCCTATACCGAGGGGTTTCAAACCTCCGCAGTTTGAAACGTACTCAGGGGAGTCCGACCCAGTTGATCACGTCGAAAGCTTCAAGACCTTAATGCTGATCCATCAAGCTTCCGATGCCATGCTCTGCAAGACCTTCCCCACCACCCTCAGGGGGTCGGCACGGGGATGGTACTCCAGGCTCGCCCCCTCTTCCATCTTCTCGTTCGAGTAGTTCGAAACGCTGTTCATAACTCACTTTGTGAGTAGCAGGCGAGCAGAGAAGACGAGCCTCTCCCTACTCAACCTGCGGTAAGAAAGGGGAGAGAAGCTGAGGGACTATGTGAAGAGATTCACCGCAGAGGTCAGGTCTATCGCCTCCCTAGACCAGTCAGTGGCGACTGTTGCATTCCAGTCGAACGTCCTCAACTCCAACCTCCGGTCGTCCCTCGCCAAGAAGCCCCCGCACAACTTCGCCGACCTTTTCCTAAGGTGCGAGAAGTACATTCGGGTGGAAGAGGCCGAGTGCCTCCCGAACTTCGGAGGATCGGCCTCCGGATCGAAGAGGAAGGCGACCGAGGAGGAGGGGTCAAAGAAGATGCAGAAGGACAACGGTGGTCAGTGCCGTCCTCCCCCTAGGTTCGAGAAGTTCACTCCCCTCACAACCAATGTCTCCACCATCCTGATGGAAGTGGAGAAGGAGGGGGTCATCCCTCCAGCTCCGAGGATGAACACCCCGGCCAAGAGGAGGAATAAGGAGAAATGGTGCCGTTACCACCGGGACCACGGCCATGACACCAACGACTGCCGGGCGTTGAAAAATGAAATAGAAGCCCTCATCCAGAGGGGGCAACTGGCCAAATTTGTAAAGGCAAACGATCGGGCAGATCGCAACACTCCTCCACCTCGGGGGGCTAACAAGCACTCCGAGCGGCGCGAGGAGACGCCCGAGTTCGAGGAAGAATGGGTCCTGCACCTCATCCACGGTGGCCCCATGGGGGGCTCCTCCAACTCCTCTCGGAAGGCTTTCGTCCGAGAGGTCAACTCAGTTCACAGCGCCCCTCCTCCCAAAGAACTCGGAGTCCCGGTGACTTTCTCCGATGAAGACCTCGAGGGGGTCCGAACTCCCCACTGTGATGCCCTTGTCATCGACCTTCGCATGTCAAACTTCAAGGTGCAGAGGGTCCTAGTAGATAACGGGAGCTCGGTGAACATCCTCTTCCTCTCGGCCTTCCAAGGGCTGCAGCTGTCTCGGGACCGTCTCAAGCCGGCCGGTTACACACTCCACGGGTTCACGGGGGTCCCAGTAACTGTCGAGGGAGTGATAACCCTAGACGTAACTGCTGGAAAGACCCCTACTACTCGGACCGAGCCGATGGACTTTATGGTCGTCGACGTCCCGGCCGCATATAATGTCATCCTAGGCCGACCCGGCCTAGCTGCCCTGGAAGCTGTCCCCTCAGCGTACTACCTTAAAATGAAGTTCCCCACTCGTTCGGGAGTGGGAGAAGTCAGGGGCAGCCAAGAGACGGCTTGGAAGTGCTACATGACTTCCACGGGGGGTCCGGTGCTCTCCCTCGAGACCCTAGAGATCCCCGAGCTGAATGTCCGACCCACGTCCGAGCCGGTGGACGAGTTGGAAGAAGTGCTCTTCTCGGACGAGGACCCGAGTCGAAAGTTCCTCATCAGCAAGTCCTTGCCGACTGCGCTGTGTTCTGACTTGGTGCAATGCATCCTGGATAACCGCGACCTGTTTGCCTGGTCAGCTGTGGATATACCCGGGATTTTCGAGGAACTGCTAGTCCACCGCCTAAGTGTCGAACCGGGGTGCAAACCGGTTCAACAGAAGAGGCGAAAATTCGCTCCCGAGCGACAGCAGGCCATCAAGGAGGAGGTGGATAAACTCTTAAAGGCTCGGTTCATACAGGAGGTGAACTACCCCGAGTGGCTCTCCAATGTTGTAATGGTCAAGAAGTCCAATGGTTCTTGGAGAATATGCATTGACTTCACCGACCTGAATAAGGCGTGTCCGAAGGACCCATTCCCTTTTCCGAACATCGACACCCTCATTGATGCCACCTCGGGCCATGAGCTCCTCAGCTTCATGGACGCCTTCTCCGACTATAATCAGATCCGAATGTTCCCTCCGGACATTCCGAAGACCTCCTTCATCACCGATCAGGGCCTCTACTGCTATAGGGTCATGCCGTTCGGGTTGAAGAATGCTGGCGCCACCTACCAGCGCCTCGTCAACAAGGTCTTCCAGAGCCAGATCGGCCGCAACATGGAGGTGTACGTCGACGACATGCTCGTCAAGAGCATCCGGGGTACTGACCACGTTGCCGACCTCCAGGAGGCATTCGGCGTATTGAGGAGGCACAACATGCGGCTGAACCCGAACAAGTGTGCGTTCGGGGTCTCGTCGGGAAAGTTCCTCGGCTTCATGGTGAGCCAGCGAGGGATCGAAGCAAATCCCAAAAAGATCAAGGCCATATTGGACATGGCCCCGCCCCGCAACGTCAAGGAGGTGCAGAAGCTTACGGGTCGGCTCGCCGCTATTGGCCGGTTCCTCTCGAAGTCTGGTGAAAAGTGCCTCCCTTTCTTCAAGGCGCTCAGGGGGGCTAAGGGTTTTGAATGGGGCCAACCGCAACAGGAATCGTTCAACCAACTGAAGGCCTACTTGGTAAACCCCCCTCTACTCAGCAAACCCGTCCCGGGGGAGACCCTCTTCATCTACTTGGCTGCTTCCGAGCAGACCCTAAGTGCTGTTCTGGTGAGAGAGGAGGACCGGGCCCAAAGGCCCATTTACTACGTGAGCAAGGTACTTTGGGACGCCGAGCTCCGTTATCCAAAGATAGAGAAGATGGCCTACGCCCTGGTCATGGCGGCAAGGAAGCTCCGTCCGTACTTCCAAGCCCATTCGGTTGTTGTCCTTACCGACCAACCTCTAAAGCAGATCCTCCACAAGCCTGAGACCTCGGGCCGGTTAATGAAGTGGTCCATAGAGCTGAGCCAACATGACATCTCTTACCAACCTCGGACTGCAATCAAAGCACAGGCCCTCGCTGACTTCATCGTCGAGTCTACTATTCCTGAGGTCAGCCACGTCCCGAACGGACCCCCCATTTGGACGGTCTTCGTGGACGGATCCTCCTGTAACGAAGGAAGCGGTGCCAGTATCATCCCGAACGTCCCTGATGACTTCGTCCTCCAGTATGCGATCCATTTGAACTTCAAGGCCTCGAACAATGAGGCAGAGTACGAGGCACTCATCGCAGGCCTCGGACTTGCCCGAAGTGCTGGGGCGCAGCGCCTCCGAATTCACAGTGATTCTCAGCTGGTTATGAACCAGGTCTCGGGCGAATATGAGGCACGAGACGAGCGGATGGCGAAATACCTCGCCAAGGTCAGAGCCCTCATGAGCTGCTTCGAAGAGGCGCTCATCCAACGAGTCCGTCGTGAGGAGAATTCCCAGGCCGATGCTCTCTCCAAGTTGGCCTCGTCCTCCCTCCAAGGTCTCGAGCAGACCGTTTTGATCGAGGTCCTCTCAAGGCCGAGCATAGAAGACGAAACATCCAGCTCGGTGGAGTCGTTGCCGGTCCTGCTGCAAGATAACTGGATGAAGCCATTGGTGGAGTTCTTAAGCGACGGACTACTCCCTGAAGACCCCAAAGAAGCACGCCGAGTCAGAACCAGGGCCGAGCGGTATGTTTTGATCGAGGGAATCTTGTACAAGCGTTCCTTCTCGCAGGTTGATGGCCGACCGTACCTGAGGTGCCTCTCCCCAGAACAGGCCGACTATGCTCTACAAGAGCTCCACGAGGGTATCGGCCGAGCTCACTCAGGGTCCAGGTCCTTGGCTCGGAAAGCCTTGAATTATGGCTACTTCTGGCCGACTCTCCTCCAAGATGCCGAGCGTGACGTTCGGCAATGTGGCTCCTGTTAGAGATATTCCAATGTTCGTCGCCTCCCTCAAGCCAACCTTGCCTCCCTATCAAGTCCTATCCCCTTCGCAATGTGGGGAATGGATTTACTAGGGCCGTTCCCCCCAGCTCCCGGCCAGTTCAAGTTCTTGGTTGTTGCCATCGACTACTTCTCAAAGTGGATTGAAGCCGAGCCCCTCGCCACTATCACCGAGATGAAAGTGGTTCAATTCTTCTGGAAGAGCATCATCTGTCGGTTCGGCGTCCCCCGCGTCATAGTAACCGACAACGGGACTCAGTTTACCGGAGCCGCGTTCCGAGCTCTGTGCGAGGACCTTGCTATCCAACAGCGCTTCTCTTCCGTCTCCCACCCTCAGTCGAACGGCCAAGCAGAAAACGCCAATCGGCAGATCCTCACAGGTATCAAGAAGAGGCTGGACAAATGTTCCAAAGGCCTATGGGTCGACCAGCTCCCCAATGTGCTGTGGAACTATCGCACGAACAAGCAGATGCCCACAGGAGAGTCCCCTTTCAACCTCACTTACGGGTCCGAGGCAGTGATACCCCTCGAGGTCGGAATACCTTCCCCTCGCCTCGCAGCCTACAATGAAGAACAGAACGCCAGAGACCTCACGACAAACATAGATCTGGTGGACGAGCTAAGGGAAAGAGCGTCAATTCGGCAACAGAATTACCGAAGAAGGGTCGAGATGGCATACAACAAGAAGGTCCGACCCACCAACCTTAAGCAAGGGGACTTAGTCTTGAGAAAGCTGGCCATATCCTTCCCCAATCAGAAGAGCAAGATGGCTCCGAACTGGAAAGGGCCTTACAAGATCACAAGGGTAGTCCGGCTCGGAGCATATCGTCTAGAAGATCTAGAGGGCAGAGAGATTCCGAGGACCTGAAATGCCGACCACCTCCTGAAATACCAAGAAAGCGCCCCGGTGCCTCTCTAAGTATTGCAGGATATCGAGCCATTCCTCTCCTCTAACTTGTAATCTATTTCATAAGTTGTAATATGTAAGAACGGTTCGCCGTCGATTATCAATGAAGAATGCTCTTTCATACTTACAAATTTGTTTACATCTCTCCGCCTCTATCCATTGTTTTTTATGTTTTAAAACCAATGGTTCGGAGTCCAATGTCTGGCTCGACTTTACCTCCTCGGCTCGCCCCCGGACGAGCCAGAGGTAGATCGCCATTCGGAACTGCTCCCGCAACCGTTGAACTACACCGATGGTTCGGAGTCCAACACTCGGTTCGACTTTACCTCCTCGGCTCGCCCCCGGGCGAGCCTGAGGTAGATCACCGTTCGGAACTGCTCCCACAACCGTTGAACTACACTGATGGTTCGGAGTCCAACACTCGGTTCGACTTTACCTCCTCGGCTCCCCCCCGGGCGAGCCTGAGGTAGATCACCGTTCGGAACTGCTTCCACAACCGTTGAACTACACCGATGGTTCGGAGTCCAACACTCGGTTCAAATTACCTCCTCGGCTCGCCCCCGGGCGAGCCTGAGGTAGATCACCGTTCGGAACTGCTCCCACAACCGTTGAACTACACCGATGGTTCGGAGTCCAACGCTCGGTTCGACTTTACCTCCTCGGCTCGCCCCCGGGCGAGCCTGAGGTAGATCACCGTTCAGAACTGCTGCCACAACAGTCGAACACTCGCTATGACCGGTGAGTCTCACCGTGGAAAAGAGCTCGGCTCATCCCTCAACTTCGCAAGAAGAGGGAGACCGAAGCACTGTTCGGCATCACAATCCGAGCCATCTTGTCACGAAGACGAAAGCCCCGAGAAGAAGGGTCAAACCGTGCCGCCTCCGGTCGGATGCCGAGCAAGTTCCATCCCGACCCTGCAAACAGAGAAAACTCACTTTCTCCTCGACTCTCGTGTAAGATCTCGATCAGACAGCCCAGATCTTGCCAACGACGCTAAACGACAAGATAGCGTTTTCTTGGAAACTGAGCCGCCTCGAGATTCGTGCCATCATCCGACGGTCCAGATCTTGTCAGAGTCGCTAAACGACAAGATAGCATTCCGTTAGGAGCTGGTTCGCCTCGAGATTCTTGCTGACAGCACTATGCTCTCGGCTCGGGGACCTCGGCACGACCAACACACTTACAAAGCGAGATAAATACGCAGAGCAACGAAAGATGCTATTTCTTAAAAAAAAATTTATTAATGATCGGGACACAATACAAAGCAATCTTTCCATGGTTACAAGGTATTAGAAAACAAAAAATACAGCGCCGACCCACAACACTTGGTCTTCAAACAGAAATGTCCTTGCTGATCCGTTCGGTCGCCAGCCCATCCACTTCGGCTGATAGCTCCTCCGCCTCCTTCCGGAGCTTCGCCTCCACGGTCTGCAAGTGGTGGATCTTATAGAGCAAATCGTCTCGCTCGGCTGTTATTTTCGACTGGTTGTGCCGAATACACTGGACCCGAAGAGCATTGCTAAAAGCAGTCTGCGAATCTTCGTCCTCTCCTACGGGGGTCGCCTCGACGATCCTACTCTCCAGTCGTTGGATCTCGGCGTCCATTTGGCCGAGGACGGACTGAAGGTGGGCCCGCTCGCTCTCGGCTCGGCGTAGCTTCAGCTCGACACCATGAAGCCGCTCTCGGCACTTCGTCGAGCGTGACTTCGTTGCCCCTGAGGTTACCTCGGTTTCAGCTTCATCATCCGGGCCGCTGGAATCAGGGTATTGGGCTGCCACCACGAGCTGAAAAGAAGGGAAAACGAATAGCCAAATTTCAATACACTGGCGAAGTCCAACACTTGAAGAATTTTCCAATCAAACTCTCAGATTCGTATTTACATATAACAACTCTACATACAATAAGACCGACCGTACAATATAGTTTTACAACAATCAGAAGAAACACAAAACAACGTGATCAGGGTCTCTTCGAAAGGGGAACGCTTCGGTTCAAGGAAATGCGAGGACAACGAGGCCTGACCTCCGAGCTCGATTCCAAACCAACGAAGCGTGACCCCCCTTCGCCGCTGACCCTGACAGTGGCGCCGACCGAGGCACCGCTCGACGACACAGCCACCTACTCTGAGCATCAGCAGGGCTCCGCATAGCCATAGGCAAACATGTCGCTAGTTCGTAGAAGGTGATCCCTCTTTTGCTCTCTTCGCGAGTGCACGACGTACTGCGGACGTTGGCACTCTCTGGCAGAGGCTTGAGTGACGCGACCTCTTCCTCCAGTTCAATGATTTTGTCTCTCAAAGCGTCGTCCTTCGCCAACTTCTTCAAACGAGGAGGCCTTGACGAGCCCGAGACGTTGGCACTATCGGTTGCGAGCCGTCGGAAGTGGGTGACCTCGATCCCCCTATCTATCGTGATCCTCCTAAGCCTGTCGACCTCGGCCAATAACTTCTTGCGCTTGGACGATGCCTTCTCCAGCGCGGAAGTTAGCTTCTCTTCTGCCGCCGAGCGTTCTTTCTCTGCTAACTCCAAGTGTCGGATCTCGGCCATAAGCTCGTCATTCTTCCGCTCGGCGACGGTAAGCTCTCTACGAAGCCGCTCGACCTCACCTTCGGGACAAGGGGCTTGGGGTTGCTTCCGCAGTTGCTTCAACTCGCGGCAATGTCCCCTCACAACTGCCTTTGTCTCCTCCAGCTTCAAGAACATGAGAAACCGCCTCTGTCGACTATTCGAGAGCTCGCCCTTTGTTTTGGCCAGCTCCATACGAAGGTGTGCGACCTCCGTGATCGGACCGAACTTCACCTGAAAATCAGAGATAAATCCGAGACCCAACACTTGGAGAATTCTATGCCGAACCAAACACAAAATCCGAGACTTAACACTTGGATAAATTTTGGCCAAACAAACTGTTTTCATTCAAAACCGAGAAGAAAATTTTACAAGAGCGGTGACCAGTCCGCAGTTAGGCTTACAAAAAGAAACAAAACAACGAAAGACTAAAAGAGACAATCGAGTCAGGGGCCGACCTTTTTGTCGTTCGAGTCCGTCGACCCCTCGGCATTCTCCTCGTCCTCGTCCTCGTCCTCGCTCCCACTCGCCTCCTCAGAGTCATCCTCCGCTTCATCCTCGGCCTAGGTCTCGCCCGGGCCTTCGACACCGTCCGTCTGTACCTCGGGGCCGAGCATCCCCAGGGGAACCTCCTCCTCCCCCTCCACGGGGTCGTAGAAACGGTAGGAGGACGTGTCGAAACCCAGATTCCGAGCAGCGACTTGGAGTAGTGCTCGGCCGTAGGCATCCTCCATGTTCTTGTACATGTGGTGCTCGGCCTCCTCATGGACAGCCTTCTTCGCCTTTGTCACCTTAGACCGGTGCTTGGCCATGATCCTCTCGGCCCTCTTCCGAGCCCTCTCTGCCTCCGATCGTGCATTAGCCAGCTCCTCCTTCAGCTCGGTGTTCTCCTTCTCCGAGGCCTCGAGCTTGGCTGCCGTGTCCTTCGACAGCTGAATGGCGTCGGCCAATTGCTTCTCCAACCCCGCCACTTCAGCAGCCTTCTTTGTCGAGAGGAGTTGCTCGGCATCAAGTAGCTTCGTGGCCTTGACACGCTCCACTCTCTCCCGCTCATACTCCTGTTCCTTGCTCGCAAACTCCTCGAGCAGGAAGTTGAAGTGGCAGAGGGTCTGAAAAGAGAACAACCCATTAGAATCCGAACCCAGGAACTTAGAAAAAATCAGAAAAAGTTTCGATGAGAAAGAGTTCGGTCCTCTTACCGACATTGTGTTCCGAGCGATCTGCATCGTGGCGTCCCCGGCCAGCCCGGCCTTTAGGGCCGCTCGATCCTTTGGGGTTGCCCAAGAAGCCGTCGACATTCATCACCTGCCAGTCAGGGACGAAGATCTGCTTGTGCCTCTCGGTCAAGATCTTCTCCGCTTCGGCAGTAAGGGGCAGAACTTGGAGGGACAGCACCTCCTTCACGCCGAATGCACCGCTCGACGAGCCGGCTGCATCCCCCTCCACCATTGGCGCCGGCACACCGGAAACTGGAGGATCCGTAGCCACGGACTTCTCCTGCTTGGGGCCGGATCCCGGGACAACGGCCTTCTGTAGGTCGCTTGTCCTCCCGACCGACGGTATCTTCGGGGCTCGGCCGCCCTGAGGCCCCGCCGAAGGCCTATTCTTCCTCGTCTCCTGCTCCGCCACCCTGGCCTTCGCCATCAAAGCCTTATAGTCCATCTTCATCGTCTCTGCACAAGCCGAATGAAAAAACTTAGAAAAATTTTTATGAACTTTAAGCAAAGAGTATAAATACCAGAAGCGTACTAGGGTCGATTGGATTGAGACCCCCTCGGAACAGAGCCTCCTCGGTAATATCTTTCCATCTTAGCACTGGCAGAGCGAGGAGCTTCTTGTGGACCTCTGTTTCCTCGTCACTCAGCACCGGCTCCTTCTTAGCTCGCTTGGGCAGGTCATCCTTCGCCCAAACTATCGGTATCGCCCACGGCGCGGGGGCTCGGATGATGAAATACTTCTCCTTCCAATGTTTGATCGAGTCCGGGTTCTTGATCAACTTCACGCCCGTCCGCGGCGAAAGATAGAACTTCTGTTCGTTTCGGTTTGGCTGGCAGGGACGGTAGAGGCTCCGAAAGAGAAACATGCTCGGTACGGCGCCAACCTCTTGGCACCGAATTACAAATACCATGACGTGCCTCCAGGTGTTCGGCATCAGCTGGGCGGGGCTCAAACCGTACCAATTCAAGACATCAATTATAAACGGATGAAGGGGGAAGCGAAGCCCGGCGGCCAGGGAGTCGACAGGAAAGACGCATACGTCTGTCGAAGACTTCGTGTTGGCTCGGAAGCCCGGCCCGGGGAGGAGTAGCCCGTAGTCGGCAGGAATCTGGAATCCCTTTCGGATCAGATGTAAGTCGGCCTCCGTAAGAGACGAGATGGTATGGTCCACCTCGGACAACTCTCTCGGTTCGTTCTCCTCCACCGACTTGGCCGTGCCTTGGGTCACCTTCTCCAAGATATCCTCGGCGTAGTCCCGAATGCCTCCCACGCTCGACAGAGCAATAGGCTGCCGACCGAACGCCCCCGCCGTCTTCGGCGTCTCAACGACCGTGACCACTGCTTTACCCTTCTGAGACGCCGCCGCGACCTCCTGAGGTGGCTCGGCTACTTCGCCCTCTTTATCCGGCCAAACGACGCTCCGATCGGTCGGCTCCACTACCTCATTTCCTTTACCCGCTCGGCCTACTGCTTGCTCCGAGGCGGGGGTCTCATCCGGGGATGTAATCTTAACCATTTTCTAAAGCGAAAGGAAGGGGACTGACCTTGAAGTGACAGCTACGGTCGGAAAAGCTCACCGGAGACAAAGAACGCCTTGCCGCGACAGCTAGCAACGCCACCAAGGAGCTAAAAACTTCGAAGGTGAAAGTAAAAACTGGAGAGAGAGAGTAAAAGTGGATAATGAGACTTGGAGTAAGGGGGGGTGAAGATTTATAGTAAAAAAGGAACGTCCCTTGGACTTCCAAATGTAAGGGCGCGACTTTTGGGCCACTCTCGAAATGTCGCGAAGGCCAAACACGACTTTGTCCTTTCACCAAGTCAGGTAGCTCGGCACAGCAGGATCCAAACCCGAGCTACGCGCGATCCGATCCCAGCAACAAAGGGCCCGGTCCGCCAACCGAGAAAGTGCCATTCCGAGCCTGCAAACGGGGAAAATTTGCTTTCCCCTCAACTTTCGTGTATGATCTCGATCAGACGGCTCAGATCTCGCAGACGACGCTAAACGACAAGATAGCATTTTCTTGGAGACTGAGCCCGTCTCGAGATTCATGCCACATTCCAACGGCTCAGATTGCACCAAATCGCTCGTACAACCGTTACCTCAGATCTCCGGCCGGCCAACCGAGCAAGTGTCCCATCCGACGGCTCTCAATGTCGCTCGAATGACCATGCCCTCAGGTCTCCACCTCGGTCTAAAGATGCCAGGAAAAATTTTAGATTCAAAGTTCTAAGGCACCGCCTTCGGCGAGCCCCCCAGGCCCCAGGTCTCGGCCGGCATTCCTTTCACCCGTGAACAAAACAAAGCCCCCGGCCTCAGAGCCGAAGCCACGAATTGTTCAGGGACTAGAGAGAAACCGCCGACCAATGGGGCCCGGTCAAAAGCAGATCGGCGCTGTAATATCCCGGACGGATATTACCGTATATAAATTGATATTTTATTATTATTTTATTATTATTTTGTTTTAATTCCAAAATTAGAACATTTTGGTGATTTTTACCCGGTTTGCTCCTAGACACTATCTGTATCCAGATATCGGCCAGTATATATCCGTATTGTATCAAATTGATACCGTGATCTTCCGAACTAATAATAAAATTTATTTTATTATTATTTCCAAGATTTAATTATTTTTATGCGGATTATGCGAAGATTTTCCGGTATACAGACATATATGCGCACGTGCGAGTAGTATGTCGATTAGTGCATTATACGAATTATGTGTTGTATATTTTGGACAACACTTATTTTGCTATAACCTAGTAGGGATGGTTAAGGATTTGATTAGGAGGTTTAACCTAGGTTAAGTTTACATAAGAAGGTTAAGAATTCTTCTAGAACAAACCCTCCTCCACATCAATTTTC
Source organism: Hemerocallis citrina (assembly GCA_017893485.1). NCBI lineage: Eukaryota > Viridiplantae > Streptophyta > Magnoliopsida > Asparagales > Asphodelaceae > Hemerocallis > Hemerocallis citrina. The sequence goes on from CM030364.1 coordinate 118,000,151, forward strand.
CCTCACATAACACCTCCCCCCAATCCTACCTCCTTGTTTTGGGGTTATTTTGTGCCATGTGGTGCACTTACCACCTCCCATCTCCTTCTATAAATAGCCCTTCATTCTCCTCCTTCTCTCATTTTAGAAAACAAAAGAAAGAAAGAAAGAAAGAAAGAAAGAAAGGAAAAGAAAGAGAGGTTTCATACTAACAAAAGAGAGTTTTATTGTAGGGTTCTTAGGAGTTCTAAAAAGCTAGGGGAAGGAGAAGGTAGCTAGCTAGTTCTTCCATCAAAGAAAGAAACAAGGTGGGGGTTTCTTCATGCTTTCTTTGTTTGTATGTTTGTTTGTTTGTTTGTTTATTTGAATGATGGTTTTGATGTTCTTCTTCTTCTTACCCTCTTGTTTATCTTTCTTTTGGTATGGTTACTTTGTAGTGGTGTGGTTGTATGAGTTTTCTCATTTGAATGTTGTTAACTACTTGGACTAAAAAGATACATACACATAACTTTTGCATACAACCATGTAAGGTTGTAGGACTTGATATGGAACCATACATATTGCATATTGTGGAACAATACAACCATTGTTGGTTGTAGGACTTGATTGAACTAATGTAATAATCAAAAAGATCTTTCCTTTCTTTACTAAACACTAGTGGTAGAAATAATTAAAAAGATCTTCTTTTTGTTTAATCACTAGTTATAGCTTAATAAAAAGATCTTCTTTTTATTTAACCACTAGTTGTAACTTAATAAAAAGATTTTCTTTTTATTTAATCACTAGTTGTAGCTTAATAAAAAGATCTTCTTTTTATTTAATCACTAGTTGTAACTTAATAAAAAGATCTTCTTTTTATTTAACCACTAGTTGTAATTAATTAAAAAGATCTTTCTTTTATTTATAATCACTAGTTGTAATTAATTAAAAAGGATCTTTTCTTTCATTTCTAAATCACTAGTTGTAGCTAATTAAAAAAGATCTTTTCTCTTGTAAAGTAAAATAAAAAGGATCTTTCTTTTATCACTAGTAATAACAAAGATTAGTAAGCAACTAAGTAGTAGTAAGCTAAAATAATAAGTAGTAGTATGTAATAAAATGAAGTAGTAGTAGCATGTATGTTGATTAATAAGGTAGTAGTAATAGTAGTGAGTTGTATGTTGTGATTTTTATGAGAATGAAGAAGTAGTAATAGTAGTAAGTTGTATGTTGTGATTTTTGATGAGAATGAAGTAGTAGCAATAGTAGTAAGTTGTATGTTGTAGTAGTAGTAGTAGATAATTATGTTTTGTTTAAAATAGGAGTAGTAGTAGTAGTAAAATGTTGTAGGATTGCTTCTAAAAATATTTAGAAGCCATTTCCATACTACTAATATTGTAGGATTACTTCTAAAAATATTTAGAAGTCATATTCATACTTCTAATATTGTAGGATCATTTCTAAAAATATTTAGAAGTCATATTCATGCTATTAATGTTGTAGGATCATTTCTAAAAATGATTAGAAGCCATATTCATGCTACTTATGTTGTAGGATCACTTCTAAAAATATTTAGAAGCCTTATTCATGCTTCACATGTTGTAGGATCATTTCTAAAAATGATTAGAAGCCTTATTCATGCTTCACATGTTGTAGGATCATTTCTAAAAATGATTAGAAGCCTTATTTATGCTTCAAGTGTTATAGGATTTCTTCTAAAAATATTTAGAAGCCATATCTATGCTTCAAGTGTTGTAGGATTATTTCTAAAAATAATTAGAAGCCATAATCCATGCTTAATTAGTTGTAGGATTGCTTTTAAAATATATCCTACCATGTTTACCATGCTTAGTTAGTTGTGGCTTTGCTTCTAAAAATATTTAGAAGCCATATTCATGCTTAATTAGTTGTAGGATTACTTATAAAATTATCCTACCATGATTCTATGTTAATTAGTTGTAGGATGTTTTATAAAATTATCCCCATCATGCTTTATGTTTAGGATGTTGTAGGACTTTCTAAAAATATCCTACCATGCTTAACGTTTAGAATGTTGTAGGATTCTTTTCCTAGCATGCTTGGTAATGTTGTAGGATTCTTTTCCTATCATGTTTAGTAACTCACTTATGCTAGAATTTTGTAGGATTCATTCCTAAAGTTTCCTATTATGTTTAGTGACTTAGTTAGGCTTAGAATGTGTAGGATTCAATCCAAGAGTTTCCTACCATGTGTGGATAAATTTTTATTGTGCCTAGAGTGTTGTAGGATCCATGATGGAATCATATACCATGCTAGTTTAATTGTTGGAAAGCGATATACCATACTAGCTTAATTGTAAGTACTTTGCATATCATGCTAGTTTAAATTGTATGCAAATTATATACCATGTTAGATAAATGGTAGAGAAGTGTATGTTATGTTAGTAGATGATCATGACTTATGCTAAGTAAGTAGGTATCATGCTAATTATTAATCATGTTAAGTTAAGGATACCCATACTATGATGTTCATGCTTAAAGTAAAGAAACTACCCATAGCTAGTTGTAGTGATTTATGTGGGGGTTCTATACCATGCTAGAGTAATACTTGCTTAGAATGTTGTAGGAGTAGTGTTAGGACTACCTACTATACCTTGGAATATTGCTTAGTTGGGTGATGGTGATTGGTTATGATAAGTAGTAGGCTTCCATGCTCAATTTGTAACCTACGATTGACTATAGAGGATTTTATGTTTAAGGTCGTTAGTAATTTTCATGCTTGAGCTCAATGTAAGCACAAGCATTAATCATATCCATACATAGGAATATCATGGTGGTTGTGCTATATGATTGATTGTCGTAGGAAGCTGCTTGAAATTGTATGCCATACTTAAGGCGCAATAGGTTGAAGTAGGAAGGATTGGGAAGACCACTAGGGATAGTTAATCCGATAAAGGCCATCTTATTGCCTTCGGTTCTTCCCTAGTACAATACCCATCATAGACTACTAGTAGATTCGTTTGTTGCTTCTAATAATAGAAGATTAAGTTTGTTAGTAAGCACGTTTGGTTGCTTCTAGGATTGATTACCTGTATGGTTGTTTGCACACGGTTGTGCTCGTACGTGGCTCGACTGGCCCGTATGTAGCTGTGGGTCTCATACGTAGCTTAGTCGGCTCGTATGTGGGTGGTTGTCCCGTACGCGGCCCGACCGGCCCGTACGAAGCTGTTGGTCTCATACGCGGCTTATTTAGCCGGTATGTACGTGGTTGTCTCCTACGAGGCCCGCCTGGCTCGTAGGTAGTTGTTGTTTCATGCGTAGCTTAGTTGGCTCGTATGTGATTATTACTCGTGTATAGCTTGTTAGCTAGTACACAGTTAGTTGTGCTCGTCTAGGGTGATGTTACCACCCTAAGGGCTATCGACCATCAAGACATATGTTCTTACCCTAAGAAACTGTGGAGGAGTCACTCCTTGTGTACCGTCGAATCTTAACCAGGGTAGGCTAGTCGAGGACCGGAGTATAGACGGAATCCAAGTCTAGGGAAGCGGCGTGCATTCGCACGGCCAAAGTCTTGGATCGATGAGCCATGAACCAGATCCTGAGGGATTCTGGTAAGTCTAGGTTGAGCGGCCTAGTAGAGTTGTCTTGCGAAGCCTAATTCAAGGCCTAGCAAGTTGTGTTATAATGTTGTCATTCCTAGGATCATTCGAGTCAGGGACATCACTAGGATAGTGACTTATAAGGATCGGTTTACTTAAACCCTTCTGCCGGGAGAGAGGGGTCAGTTGTAGGGGGCCCCTTACACTAACTCGTCCCTTGAGGCAGATCATAGGTGGTGTACAGGGTTGTGCCTTCCTGTCAAAGGGATACGTACGGTGCCGTCTCACAAGTTGAGGACACGGGTTGCGTATCTCGCTCTATTAATTCCTGGAGTACCGTGGCTAGGGGTGCCACAGGATGCATTGTGCAGTCCTGCACTTGCGATACCCCAGAGAGTGCCACAGGGTAGGCTTCGTGCTACCCTGCGCTTGCGAAACTCTATGGTTTGATTTTTGTTATGACGCCCGATATATTGGGTTCGTCTATTTTGAGTGAGGTCCGGTTAGCCGGGTCGCGGTGGCGAACATAGACACCACGGGCGAAATGCAACAGTGGCACATGACCACATCTGCAGCCTCGCGAGTCACGTGTAGGTGTCAGGAACAGGTTGTGTGCAATTAGAATTCATAACGCGGGTTCAAATCCCTATATATGGAGAAACGGCTTGAGATGGAGTCGCATGTATTTATGGGCTGCATGTTACTTTCGGAGACTTGCTGACATTAGAATAGGAAGCGTCCCGTCAAAGGGATACGTACGGTGCCATCTCACAGGTTGAGGACACGGGTTACGTATCTCGCTCTGTTAATTCCTGAAATACCGTGGCTGGGGTGCCACAGGATGCATTGTGCAGTCCTGCGCTTGCGATACCCCAGAGGGTGCCACAGGGTAGGCTTCGCGCTGCCCTGCGCTTGCGAAACCCTATGATTTAATTTTGGATTAAGGCCCGATACACTGGGCAATAGTGGCAAACATGGACACCACTATATGACTGCAGTGGCGGAACTAGACCGCACCTGCAACCTTGTTTGAGTGAGGTCCGGCATGCCGGGTAGTAGTGGAAAACGGAGACACCATAAGCAGACTGCATAAGGGGACTTGACCTCTTCTGCAACCTCACAGAGTCATGGAGTATTGTCAGGAACGGGTTGTGTATAATTAGTTCTATTTTAAGTATCGCATTAGTGTCTAGTCATAGCACTCACGAACACTTAAACTACACCAACACTATTGCTATATTGTGTATATTGTTTGGAAGATTCGCTGCTATATGATCAGCCTTTAAGCGTCAGTGAATACTGACGTCCCCACTTCCATAGGTACTGGATCGCCGAAGTACAAAGGCGAGATTCAAGAGGACTCAAGGCCAGGAAAGCAAGGAGTCAGTATTATGTTTTAGTTCCGCTGCAGTATATGTATTGATTATCTGTTAAGTGAGAGGTACTCTGATGTAAGATGTGAAAGTTGTAATACTTAGAAATGTAAAGATAATATTGTAACTCTATTGTAAGGTATTACAGTTGTACAATATTCAGACTTGTAACATATTGAGTATTGAATAAAAAGTTTTAAATTCTCCTGTTTTTCTGTGTATTGTGACTAATTGAAGAAAAGGTCTTGGCTCGTGTCACGGTTTCCCGGTATATGGAAATCGGGGCGCTACAGGCGCGCCTCCCATCTCTAACTCCTTCGGGCTGACAACCATCAGGAACCATTAGCCCAGAAGGAAGACAGAGATCGGAAGAGACCCGTCATTCTGCAGTTGCACTCCCTCGGATCCGGACTTGGGTCATCACCTCTTCTACCATAATCTTTCCCAACCCTGACACCCACATTGGGGCAGTCAGAATCGGGAGAAGATCATGATGGAAGAACGATCACCCGTCCTTCCGAAGCAAACTCTTCCCTCGGGCCGGACTTGGGTCATCACCTCTTCTACCATGATCTCCCCCGACCCTGACACCCATGCCGGGGCAGTCAGAATCGGGAGAAGATCATGGTAGAAGACGACCACCCCTCCTACCGAGGCACATCGCCCCTTGGATCTGGACTTCGGCAGTCAACCCTTCTGCCAATATCTCCCCTGACCCTGACACCTCCACCCGGGCCGTCAGAATCAGGAGAAGATTTTGGCGGAAGAGCGACCCTCTGTCCTTCTGAAACACTTGGTCCCCCGAATCCGGACATTGATCATCACTTCTTCCACCATGATCTCCCCTGACCCTGACATCCACGTCCGGGTCGTCAGAGTCAGGAGAAGACCATGGTGGAAGAACGACCACCTGTCCTTCCGAAGAGCAACCACCCAAAGCAGATGCCTCCGAGGGCTAAAACTCAACATTGTTGCGATTAAAATGACAAAGGGAATGGGGTACTTATAAGCTACCCTCCAGGATCCGGCCATTAAGACCCTCGGAAGTTGAAACGCTACGCATTAATTGAGGGGCACCATTCTTAATGACCCCGGGAAGATGGAACGCCGCACAAATCACGGGGCACCATTAATGCCCTTGGGAACAGGACCGTCTCGAAACTCGTTGCGCCACGTCACTCGGACTGCCGAAACCCCATGCCTTCGGTCGGCTGCCGAGCAAGTGCCTTTCCGATCCTGCAAACGGAGAAAACTCACTTTCTCCTCAACTTTCGTGTAAGATCTCGATCAGACGGCCCAGATCTCGCCGAGGACACTAAACGACAAGATAGTGTTTTCTTGAGGAATGTGCCTGTCTCGAGATGCATGTCGTCATCCAATGGCTCAGATTGCGCCACATCACTCGGACTGCCGAAACCCCATGCCTTTGGTCGGCAGCCGAACAAGTGCCGTTCCGAGCCTACACTTGCTCCATGTCATCCGACGGCTCAGATTGCGCCACGTCGCTCGGACTACCGAAACCCCATGCCTTCGGTCGGCTGCTGAGCAAGTGCCTTTCCGATCCTGCAAACAGAGAAAAAAGACACCGAGCAACTACGACCGTTGGATCTCTCAGAAATTCGTGCTTCTAATGATGAACGGTCGAGATTGCGCCACGTGCGCTAAAAGACAAGATAGCATTTTCTTGGGAGACGCGCCATCATCCGACGGCTCAGATTGCGCCACGTTGCTCGGCCTGCCGAACCCCTGTCTCTCCGGTCGGCGGCCGAGCAAGCGCCATTCCGAGCTTGCAAACGGAGAAAAAAGCTGCTGAGCGATAACAACCGTTGGATCTCTCAGAAATTCGTGCTCGTCCATGATCAATGGCCCAGATCGAGCCACGTCATAAATTGGTATGTAAAATCATTTTTTATTTATTTAAATCGTTTTATTTATTTAAAAATTGCAAAAAATTGCTAAAAATTTGGGAAAATTAACTAAAAATTCTAGAAAATAATTAAAAACTCAGGGGTACATTTTTGAGCCCCTGAACGAACAATTATTGCCTAGAATGTACTGTTAAGGCCCCCGAACGATTAGCAAACACATCGCAAAATTAAATAAATAGCTCGAAAAAATAGATAAAAGCCGTCAAATACTCGATATGGCTAGAGAACAGCACATGGCATCAAAAAGTTACCTCACCATCCCCTTCGAGATTCAATATCCTCCATTTGGACTCCGATACAACTCCACTAGCCACTAAAACAGTTAAACTACTCCTCAAAGGCTGATCATACTCAGTCTTTAGGAGTGGGGGGCTCGTGATATGGCTAAAAATAGGGTTAAATCGGAACCGTCCAGATTGGGCGCGAATCTTGAAGCTCGGGGGTAAAACGGTAATTTCACATACAAATGGATCCAAAGCGGGTATTGGATCTCCTTCTCACAGATCCAATAACCCACAAATGGATCCACTCCAATTGGGTACGGGTCCCGACCCGAGGCAAATCCAGACCAACAAGAGACAAATCAGGGCCACTAATTTGACCAAGTCAACGGGCCTGATTTACTCTCACCGGGAATTAGGGGTTAGTTTCCTAAACAGACTGTGAGGATTTTATTCCTGGCAGTTACACAGGGAATCAAGTCCCTAATCACTTCCCTGGCGACTATAAATACCTCCCCTCTACCACTGTGACCAGGTAATCTATCTTTTTCCACCTTAACCTATTTCTTTAATCACCACTGGTTACTGACAAGAGCGTCGGAGGGTGCGTCGCCGGAATCAACCCCAGTGTCTCGCACTTCCTTACAGGTTGCGGCAGGAATCAGAAGGCTTGGATCCGCTGTTCAGGTTTTCTCGAACTCACAAATCTCATCTGTTTACCCCCACACCGAAATCAGCGGTAACAGAAGGCAGTACTGAAATCAGTCTTGGTCCCCAAAGCTGCCTGAAGACTCTTCCAGAAATGCAAGTTAAATCGCGCATCTCGGTTGGATACAATAGATAAGGGAACTCCATGTAGCCACACGATCTCCCCAACATAAAACTCAGCCAATTTCTCCATAGACCAGGTGAGCTTCATTGTAATATCCCGGACGGATATTACCTTGTATAAATTATTATTTTATTATTATCTTATTATTATTTTGTTTTGAGTCCAAAATCGAATTATTTTGGTGATTTTCACCCGGTTTGTTCATAGACATTATCTGTACCCATATACCGGTCAGTATACATCCGTATTGTATCAAATTGGTACCATGACCTTCCGAACTAATAATAGAATTTATTTTATTATTATTTCCGAGATTAAATTATTTTATACGGATTATGCGAAGATTTTCGGTATACATACATATATGCGGACATACGTGTAGTATGTTGATTAGTACGAAGTATGTGGTATGTATTTTATGGATAAAATTGTTCTCCTTGTCATGACAATCCTAATTAGATAGTTAAGATTGTAGGAGGATTAAACATAGGATTAAGATGTATGCATAAGGGAATTAGGAGGTATTCTTACAGAAACCTTCTCTCCTCCACCTCACCTAAAACACCATACCCTCACCATACCTCCACCTCACCCTCTCCTTCCCTAGTAGAAACAGGCCCTAAAAGGGGGGAGTGCTTTTGTGCAATTGTGTGCATACACATTTGCACTTTCCACCCTTTTTCCCACCTATAAATACCCCCTTCCTCCACCTTTGTCTCATTTTAGAAAGATCAAAAGAAAGAAAGGAAAAGAAAGAGAGAACACCATACTAACTTGAGAGTTTTCTTGTAGGTTTAGTAAGAGTTCTAAAAGCTAGGAGGAAGGAGAAGTAGCATAGCTAGTTATTCCTACAAGTGAAACAAGGTGGGGGTTTCTCCTATGTTTGTTTGTTTGTTTGTTTGTTTATTTGAATGGTTGTTTTGATGTTCTTCTTCTTCTTACCCTCCTTGTTTATTTTTCTTTTTGGTGTGGTTGTTTTGAAGTAGTATGGTTGTATGGGTTTCTTATTTTGAATGTTGTTAGTAGTTATTTGTTTGACTCAAAAAAGGAACTAACTACTTGGACAAAAATGACACATGCATATGAACTTTTACATATAACCACTTAAGGTTGTAGGACTTGAATGTGAACAAACACATAAGGCATATGAACTAAGTATACAACCATCTTGGTTGTAGGACACTTTGACTTGGACAAAAATAGAAGAAGGCATATGTAGGTTAAACCCAAAATAGAAAGGCTCTTACTTATTTTTATTATTGTTTAGTTCTTTTATAAGCTTAAGTAAGAAAGAAACCATTGTAGTTATTAATGGAAAAGAAACTATCTAATCACTAGTTGTAAAAGGATTAAAAAGATCTTTTTTATGTCCACTAGTAATAATAAGAAACATATGCTAATAAGGATTTTTAGAAAGTAATTTAGTTGTAGATATTATGTTATATTTTAGTAGAAACTCATGGTAGTAGTAGTAGATATGTATGTTCCAATAAAGTAGTAGTAGTAGATGTTAAAATAAAATAGTTGTAGATATTTATGTTATGGGAAATCTTAGTAGATGATTATTAAATGGATGTTGTGTTTATGTTAAGGTAAATACCATGCTAAGATTGGATTAGATTAATTTATTCATGATTAGAATGTAGTAGGATTCATTCTAAAATTTCCTATCATGTTTAGTAATGATATTCATGCTTAGAATGTTGTAGGATTCATTCTAAAATTACCTACCATGTTTAGGAATGACATTAATGCTTAGAATGTTGTAGGATTCATTCTAAAATTTTCTATCATGTTTAGTAATGATATTCATGCTTAGAATGTTGTAGGATTCATTCTAAAATTACCTACCATGTTTAGGAATGATATTAATGCTTAGAATGTTGTAGGATTCATTCTAAAATTTCCTATCATGTTTAGTAATGATATTCATGCTTAGAATGTTGTAGGATTCATTCTAAAATTACCTACCATGTTTAGGAATGATATTCATGCTTAGAATGTTGTAGGATTCATTCTAAAATTTCCTATCATGTTTAGTAATGATATTCATGCTTAGAATGTTGTAGGATTCATTCTAAAATTACCTATCATGTTTAGGAATGATATTCATGCTTAGAAAGTTGTAGGATTCATTCTAAAATTTTCTATCATGTTTAGTAATGATATTCATGCTTAGAATGTTGTAGGATTTATTCTAAAATCACCTACCATGTTTAGGAATGATATTCATACTTAGAATGTTGTAGGATTCATTCTAAAATTTCCTATCATGTTTAGTAATGATATTCATGGTTAGAATGTTGTAGGATTCATTCTAAAATTTTCTATCATGTTAGATTAATTTATTCATGCTTAGAATGTTGTAGGATTTATTCTAAAATTTCCTACCATGTTTAGGAATGATATTCATGCTTAGAATGTTGTAGGATTCATTCTAAAATTTCCTATCATGTTTAGTAATGATATTCATGCTTAGAATGTTGTAGGATTCATTCTAAAATTTCCTATCATGTTAGATTAATTAATTCATGCTTAGAATGTTGTAGGATTCATTCTAAAATTTCCTACCATGTTTAGGAGTGATATTCTTGCTTAGAATGTTGTAGGATTTATATAAAAAAATATCTACCATGTTTAGGAATGATGAATACCATGCTAAGTGTATAAACATGCTTAGAATGTTGTAGGATTTATATAAAAAATACCTACCATGTTTAGGAATGATGTATACCATGCTAAAGTTCATATATATGCTTAGAATGTTGTAGGATTTATATTAAAAAATACCTACCATGTTTAGCAATGATGTATACCATGCTAAGTCTATACACATGCTTAGAATGTTGTAGGATTAATGTTAGAATACCTACCATGCGTTGGAATGTTGTATGTTCGTACTAGTTATATATCCATGCTTAAGACTTGATACAAGTGCATGCTAAATCGCATTCATAATTAAGAATGTTGTAAGTTGATGGTTATGTTATATATATACCATGATTAATTGTTGTAGGTTGATGCTTGCAATTGCATACCATGATTGAATTGCCATAGGCTAAGTAATAAGAAAGAGCCATGTTGAAATTGTAGTTGTAACTACCTTGTTGTAGTTGATGTTAGTAAGAAACCATACATGCTTGGACGGTATAGTATAGCATCCTAGTTGCATGAGAAAATGTACCGATGTTTATGTGGGTTAGGAAGAGAACCCATGGACTCTAGTCGAGTAGGTTCTAATTTAAAATGGAACCATAGCATATGAGCACCCTTCATTCATAGCAATAAGGGTTGAGAAGTTCTAATAGTTGTAGCTTGATAAAAAGCTAGTTTAGGGTCTTCAATTACCCTAAGGGTCATCGACCATCAAGACCACATCCTACCCCCTTAGAGTAAAATGGATAGATCTCACATCGGGCATCGACGGATCTTAACCGATGTAGGTTGACCGTGGGCCGAGAGTGTTGGTAGATTCCGAGTTAGGGGTAGGGATGAGTGTAATATCCCGGACGGATATTAACTCATATAAATTATTATTTTATTATTATTTTATTATTATTTTATTTTAATTCCAAAGTCGGACTATTTTGGCGATTTTTCTCCGGTTTGCCCGCAAACAGTACCTACGCGCAACTATCGGTCGATGCGCAACCAAAGCGCATCAAATTGATAGCACGACTCTCCGAATTGGTAATAAAATTCATTTTACTATTATTTTCCAAATTAAATTATTTTTGGGAATTTTATGAGGATTTTATAAAAAGATTGTTTGTATACACATACATGTACACATACACATAATTGTATGACACTTAGTATATTATATAGTATGTACTTTAGGACAATACACTTGTGCTTGTCATGGTTACTCAATTAGAAAATTAGGGTTTGATTAGAAGGTTAAAAGAGAGTTGTATGCACAAGATTAGGATTAAACCCTTCTAGAAACAACCTCCCCTCACATAACACCTCCCTCCACCTCACCACTCTAAAACTCACCCCCTACTCCCCTATGCTTGGCCGGCCACCTCTTCTTGGGGTTTATTGTGTGCCATTTTGGTGCACTTACCACTCCCATCTCCTTCTATAAAACACCCCTCATTCACCTCCTTCTCTCATTTTAGAAAAACCAAAGAAAGAAAGAAAGAAAGAAAAAGAAAGAGAGAACAATTAACTTTGAGAGTTTTGTTTTGTAGGGTCATAGAAGAGTTCAAAAAGAAAGCTAGGGGAAGGAGAAGAAATAGCTAGCAAGTTCTTCCAACAAGTTAGGAAAGGTGGGGGTTTCTTCATTTGATCTTTTGTTTGTTTCTTTGTTTGTTTGTTTGGTTGTTTGTTGTTTGTTGTGTGACTTCTTCTTCTTCTACCTTCTTGTTTTATTTTGTTTTTTTGGGTTGAGTGTGTGGTATGTGTAGTAAGTAAAAGAGGAAAAAGGAAAAGTAGTAGTAGTAAGCACTAAAGATCATAACTTTAGTATGGTAATCTTTTGTTGTATGTTATTGGACTAAGAACTTCACATATTGCATATTGTTGAACAATACAACCATTGATTGGTTGTAGGACTTGATTGGACTAATGTAATAATAAAAAGATCTTCTTTTTATTTTAACCACTAGTTGTAACCTAATAAAAAGATCTTCTTTTTATTTAACCACTAGTTGTAAATTAACTAAAAAGATCTTTCTTTTATTTAACCACTAGTTGTAACTTAATAAAAAGATCTTCTTTTTATTTTAACCACTAGTTGTAACCTAATAAAAAGATCTTCTTTTTATTTAACCACTAGTTGTAAATTAACTAAAAAGATCTTTCTTTTATTTAACCACTAGTTGTAACTTAATAAAAAGATCTTCTTTTTATTTTAACCACTAGTTGTAACCTAATAAAAAGATCTTCTTTTTATTTAACCACTAGTTGTAAATTAACTAAAAAGATCTTTCTTTTATTTAACCACTAGTTGTAACTTAATAAAAAGATCTTCTTTTTATTTTAACCACTAGTTGTAACCTAATAAAAAGATCTTCTTTTTATTTAACCACTAGTTGTAAATTAACTAAAAAGATCTTTCTTTTATTTAACCACTAGTTGTAACTTAATAAAAAGATCTTCTTTTTATTTAACCACTAGTTGTAAATTAACTAAAAAGATCTTTCTTTTATTTAACCACTAGTTGTAACTTAATAAAAAGATCTTCTTTTTATTTTAACCACTAGTTGTAACCTAATAAAAAGATCTTCTTTTTATTTAACCACTAGTTGTAAATTAACTAAAAAGATCTTTCTTTTATTTAACCACTAGTTGTAACTTAATAAAAAGATCTTCTTTTTATTTTAACCACTAGTTGTAACCTAATAAAAAGATCTTCTTTTTATTTAACCACTAGTTGTAAATTAAGTAAAAAGATCTTCTTTTGTTTTTAATCACTAGTTGTAGCCATTAATTAAAAAGATCTTCTTTTATTTTACACACTAGTTGTAGCTAATAAATCAAAAAGATCTTCTTTTTATTCTTAATCACTAGTTGTAGCTATTAATCAAAAAGATCTTCTTTTGTTTTACCTACTAGTTGTAGCTAATAAATTAAAAGGATCTTCTTTTTATTCTTAAACACTAGTTGTAGCTAACAAAGTAAAAAGATCTTCTTTTGTTCTTAATCACTAGTTGTAGCCATTAATTAAAAAGATCTTCTTTTATTTTACACACTAGTTGTAGCTAATAAATCAAAAAGATCTTCTTTTTATTCTTAATTACTAGTTGTAGCTAATAAATCAAAAAGATCTTCTTTTTATTCTTAATCACTAGTTGTAGCTATTAATCAAAAAGATCTTCTTTTGTTTTACCTACTAGTTGTAGCTAATAAATTAAAAAGATCTTCTTTTTATTTTTAAAACACTAGTTGTAGCTAATAAATTAAAAGATCTTCTTTTTATTCTTAAACACTAGTTGTAGCTAACAAAGTAAAAAGATCTTCTTTTGTTCTTAATCACTAGTTGTAGCCATTAATCATAAAGATCTTCTTTTATTTTACCCACTAGTTGTAGCTATCTTAAATAAAATAATCCTTTCTTTATCACTAGTAATAAATGAGGTTAGTAAGCAACTAAGGAATAGTATGCTAAATAATAAGTAGTAGAATGAGATAGTTGTATGTTGTGATTTTATTGTGAATGAAGTAGTAGTAATAGATAGTTGTATGTGGTGATTTTTATTGTAGTAGATAATTGTGTGTGTGTGTTGATCAAAATAGAAGTAGTGGTAGTAGTAGAATGTTGTAGGATGTTTTCTAAAAAATATTCCTTTATGTTTGTGCTTAAGACATTGTAGGATTGCTTCTAAAAATATTTAGAAGCAATATTCATGCTTCTAATGTTGTAGCTTTGCTTCTAAAAATAATTAGAAGCCATTTCTATGCTTCATGTGTTGTAGGATTACACCTAAAAATAATTAGAAGCCATTTCTATGCTTCATGTGTTGTAGGATTACTCCTAAAAATATTTAGACACCATTTCTATGCTTCATGTGTTGTAGGATTACACCTAAAAATAATTAGAAGCCATTTCTATGCTTCATGTGTTGTAGGATTACTCCTAAAAATAATTAGAAGCCATAATCCATGCTTCGCTAGTTGTAAGATTACTTATAAAAATATCCTACCATGATTCTATGCTTAATTAATTATAGAATGTTTTATAAACTTATCCTACCATGCTTAACGTTTAGAATGTTGTAGGATTCTTTTCCTAGCATGCTTGGTAATGTTGTAGGATTCTTTTCCTATCATGTTTAGTAACTCACTTATACTAGAATTTGTAGGATTCATTCCTAAAGTTTCCTATTATGTTTAGTGACTTAGTTATGCTTAGAATGTGTAGGATTCAATCCAAAAGTTTCCTACAATGTTTGGATAAATTTTATTGTGCCTAGAGTGTTGTAGGATCCATGATAAAATCATATACCATGCTAGTTTAATTGTCGGAAAGCGATATATCATGCTAGCTCAATTGTAAGTATTTGGCATATCATGCTAGTTTAAATTGTATGCAAATTGTATACCATGCTAGATAAATGGTAGAGAAGTGTATACTATGTTAGTAGATGATCATGACTTATGCTAAGTAAGTAGGGATCATGCAAACTATTGATCATATTAAGTTAAGGATACCCATACTAGGATGTTCATGCTTAGGGTAAAGAAACTACCCATGGCTAGTTGTAGTGATTTATGTTGGATTCTATGCCATGCTAGAGTAATACATGATTAGAACATTGTAGGAGTAATGTTGGAATATCTACTATACCTTGGAATGATTGTATGTTATATTAGTTATCTATCCATGCTTGTATTATGGTGATTAGTCAAGATAAGTAGTAAGCTTTCATGCTCGCTTGACTATAGTAGACTCTATGTCTAGGTCGTAGTGATTTTTATGCTTAAGCTCGATGAAAGCACAAGCATTAATAATATTCATACTTAGGAGTGTGATGGTGAGTAGTTCTATTTTGTGATTGGATCGCCTTAGGAAGATGCCTACGAGTGTATGTTATGCCTAAGACATTATAGGTCAAAGTAGTAAGATCGGGAAGACCACTAGCGGTAGTTAATTCGATAAAGGCGGTTATGTCGCCTTCGGATTCTTCCTTAGTACAATACCGATCATAGACTACTAGTAGATTCTTCTGTTGCTTCTAACAATAGAAGATTAAGTTTGTTAGTAAGCACGTTTGGTTGCTTTAAGATTGGTTACCTGTATGGTTGTTTGCACATGGTCATGCTCGTACGTGGCTCGACTGGCCCGTACGTAGCCGTGGGTCTCATACGTAGCATAGTTGGCTCGTATGTAGGTTTTTGTCTCGTACGCGGCCCGACCGGCCCGTGCGTAGCTGTCGGTCTCATACGCGGCTTATTTGGCTGGTATGTACGTGGTTATCTCCTACGAGGCCCGCCGGGCTCGTAGGTAGTTGTTGTTCATACGTAGCTTAGTTGGCTCGTATGTGGTTGTTACTCGTGTATAGCTTGTTAGCTAGTACACAGTTCGTTGCGCTCGTCTAGGGTGATGTTACCACCCTAGGGCTATCGACCATCAAGACCACATCCTACCTCCTTAGAGCAAAACGGATAGATCTTACCTCGGACGTTGACGGATCTTAACCAATGTAGGTTGACCGTGGGCCGAGAGTGTTTGGTAGAATCCGAGTTAGGGGTAGTGATGATTGAGAGAGAGATTGTTACCAGAGTCTTGGATCGATGAGCCACGAACCGGGTCCTGAGGGATTCTGGTAAGTCTAGGTTGAGCGGCCTAGTAGAGTTGTCTTGCGAAGCCTAACTTAAGGCCTAGCATGTTGTGGTTATAATATTGTCACCCTAGGATTGTTCGAGTCAGGGACATCATTAGGGTAGTGACTTACAAGGATCATTTTAACTTTTGCCGGGAGAGAGGGGTCAGTTGTAGGGGGCCCCGACACTAACTCGTCTCTTGAGGCAGATCATAGGTGTTGTACCGGGTTGTACCTTCCCGTCAAAGGGATACGTACGGTGCCGTCTCACAAGTTGAGGACACGGGTTGCGTATTTCGCTCTGTTAATTCCTGAAGTACCGTGGCTAGGGGTGCCACAGGATGCATTGTGCAGTCCTGCGCTTGCGATACCCCAGAGAGTGCCACAGGGTAGGCTTCGTGCTACCCTGCGCTTGCGAAACTCTATGGTTTGGTTTTTGTGATGACACCCGATACGTCGGGATCGTCTAGTTGAGAGAGGTCCGGTTAGCTGGGTCGCAGTGGCGAACATAGACACCACTGGCGATATGCAACAGTGGCATATGATCACATCTGCAGCCTCGTGAGTCACGTGTAGTTGTCAGGAACAGGTTGTGTGCAATTAGAATTCATAACGCGGGTTAAATCCCTATATATGGAGAAACGGCTTGAGATGGAGTCGCATGTATTTATGGGCTGCATGTTACTTTCGGAGACTTGCTGACATTAGAATAGGAAGCATCCTAGTTCTACCTTCCCGTCAAAGGGATACGTACGGTGCCGTCTCACAAGTTGGGGACACGGGTTGCGTATCTCGCGCTGTTAATTCCTGAACTGCCGTGGGTGGGTGTCAGGAACGGGTTGTGTACAGTTAGAATTCATAATGCGGGTTCAAATCCCGGATATTAGAATAGGAGTGTCCTAGTTCTACTTAAGTATCACATTAGAGTCTAGTCATAGCACTCACGTACACTTAAACTACACCGACACCATTGCTATGTTTGTATATTTTGTATATTGTTTGGAAGATTCGCTGCTATATGATCAGCCTTTAAGCGTCAGTGAATACTGACGTCCCCACTTCCATAGGTACTGGATCGCCGAGGTACAAAGGCGATATTCAGGAGGACTCAAGGCAAGGAAAGCAAGGAGTCAGTATTAAGTTTAGTTCCGCTGCAAAATATGTATTGATTCTGTATTAGTTAAGAAGTACTCTGATGTAAGATGTGAAGGTTGTAATACTTAGAAATGTAAAGGTAATATTGTAACTCTATTGTAAGGTATTACAGTTGTACAATATTCAGACTTGTAACACTTTGTGTATTGAATAAAAAGTTTTAAATTCTCCTGTTTTTTTTCTGTGTATTGTGACTAATTGAAGCAAAGATCTTGGCTTGTGTCTCGGTTTTCCAGTGTCGGAAATCGGGGCGCTACAGAGTGGTATCAGAGCTAGCTTCAATTTACAGTCCAACACAGTGGGAAAATTTAAACTTAGATGCCTGTAGGAGATTGGGTTTTAGCTAGTTGTAGATAATTATAACTCATATTGTTGTTCTTTCAACTTATGTTTTATAATATTTCTATATCAATGCTAATTTCTGTATCCACTCCTTGCAGGATGACGGACAGCTCAGTTCCCACGGGGAGTGGGTGGGGACAGGGAGAGGTGATCGAGATAGACTCGGATACCGAGCCTGTCATGGAGGAGGCACAGCCACCGGTAGAGGCCGGACTGGCCCCCGGAGCCCCGCAGCTGCCACAGCAGGGGGCTTTCGCTTTTGGAGGTCAGGCCCCGGTACCGCCACCTCCCCAGCTTACTCCCGTCGAGGAGGCCTTCCAGCAGGTCTTCGACGACATCTCCGTACTGACGTGGTCACACATCCACCTGGAGACGAAGATGGACTCCTCGGAGTTCGTCAACTACCACCACGCCAGGGAGATGGAGAGACTGAGAAGCGCCAATGCCAGGGCGCAGCGTCGTATGGTGATCCGGGATCGTGCCTACAGGGCACAGTTTGAGCGCTTGGAGCGCCGATGCGCGGACCTTCAGGTCCAGGTTGCGCAGTTACTGGCGCTGATCACCGGGCAGGACCCGCCAGAAGGAGCCAGCAGTACCGACTAGGCAGTCGGGTACCTAGAAGCTGTTTTTGTCATTTTGTGGATTTTGACCCCTACATGTATGATGTATAGATAGGGAGGATGTCACTAAGAAAAATGTGACACTTTGTAAACAGGTAGGTCTAGGAAGACTATGTTGTTATTTTGACTCCTACTCTTGTAAAGTATAGGTAGGAAGGTTAGTACCTAGGAAAAAATGACATTTTGTAAACAAGGGGTTGATGTACATATGAATGTAACCCATTTGATGGATGATCAATGGAAAATTTCGGTTCATTTCTTGTTCTCCGACTATACTGTTTCATGTTTGTCGATTCATTCTCCTAACTTAAGGTAGTTCTGAGGACAGAACTATTCTAAGGAGGGAGTAATGTAATATCCCGGACGGATATTAACTCATATAAATTATTATTTTATTATTATTTTATTATTATTTTATTTTAATTCCAAAGTCGGACTATTTTGGCGATTTTTCTCCGGTTTGCCCGCAAACAGTACCTACGCGCAACTATCGGTCGATGCGCAACCAAAGCGCATCAAATTGATAGCGCGACTCTCCGAATTGGTAATAAAATTCATTTTACTATTATTTTCCAAATTAAATTATTTTTGGGAATTTTATGAGGATTTTATAAAAAGATTGTTTGTATACACATACATGTACACATACACATAATTGTATGAAACTTAGTATATTATATAGTATGTACTTTAGGACAATACACTTGTGCTTGTCATGGTTACTCAATTAGAAAATTAGGGTTTGATTAGAAGGTTAAAAGAGAGTTGTATGCACAAGATTAGGATTAAACCCTTCTAGAAACAACCTCCCCTCACATAACACCTCCCTCCACCTCACCACTCTAAAACTCACCCCCTACTCCCCTATGCTTGGCCGGCCACCTCTTCTTGGGGTTTATTGTGTGCCATTTTGGTGCACTTACCACTCCCATCTCCTTCTATAAAACACCCCTCATTCACCTCCTTCTCTCATTTTAGAAAAACCAAAGAAAGAAAGAAAGAAAGAAAAAGAAAGAGAGAACAATTAACTTTGAGAGTTTTGTTTTGTAGGGTCATAGAAGAGTTCAAAAAGAAAGCTAGGGGAAGGAGAAGAAATAGCTAGCAAGTTCTTCCAACAAGTTAGGAAAGGTGGGGGTTTCTTCATTTGATCTTTTGTTTGTTTCTTTGTTTGTTTGTTTGGTTGTTTGTTGTTTGTTGTGTGACTTCTTCTTCTTCTACCTTCTTGTTTTATTTTGTTTTTTTGGGTTGAGTGTGTGGTATGTGTAGTAAGTAAAAGAGGAAAAAGGAAAAGTAGTAGTAGTAAGCACTAAAGATCATAACTTTAGTATGGTAATCTTTTGTTGTATGTTATTGGACTAAGAACTTCACATATTGCATATTGTTGAACAATACAACCATTGATTGGTTGTAGGACTTGATTGGACTAATGTAATAATAAAAAGATCTTCTTTTTATTTTAACCACTAGTTGTAACCTAATAAAAAGATCTTCTTTTTATTTAACCACTAGTTGTAAATTAACTAAAAAGATCTTTCTTTTATTTAACCACTAGTTGTAACTTAATAAAAAGATCTTCTTTTTATTTTAACCACTAGTTGTAACCTAATAAAAAGATCTTCTTTTTATTTAACCACTAGTTGTAAATTAACTAAAAAGATCTTTCTTTTATTTAACCACTAGTTGTAACTTAATAAAAAGATCTTCTTTTTATTTTAACCACTAGTTGTAACCTAATAAAAAGATCTTCTTTTTATTTAACCACTAGTTGTAAATTAACTAAAAAGATCTTTCTTTTATTTAACCACTAGTTGTAACTTAATAAAAAGATCTTCTTTTTATTTTAACCACTAGTTGTAACCTAATAAAAAGATCTTCTTTTTATTTAACCACTAGTTGTAAATTAACTAAAAAGATCTTTCTTTTATTTAACCACTAGTTGTAACTTAATAAAAAGATCTTCTTTTTATTTAACCACTAGTTGTAAATTAACTAAAAAGATCTTTCTTTTATTTAACCACTAGTTGTAACTTAATAAAAAGATCTTCTTTTTATTTTAACCACTAGTTGTAACCTAATAAAAAGATCTTCTTTTTATTTAACCACTAGTTGTAAATTAACTAAAAAGATCTTTCTTTTATTTAACCACTAGTTGTAACTTAATAAAAAGATCTTCTTTTTATTTTAACCACTAGTTGTAACCTAATAAAAAGATCTTCTTTTTATTTAACCACTAGTTGTAAATTAAGTAAAAAGATCTTCTTTTGTTTTTAATCACTAGTTGTAGCCATTAATTAAAAAGATCTTCTTTTATTTTACACACTAGTTGTAGCTAATAAATCAAAAAGATCTTCTTTTTATTCTTAATCACTAGTTGTAGCTATTAATCAAAAAGATCTTCTTTTGTTTTACCTACTAGTTGTAGCTAATAAATTAAAAGGATCTTCTTTTTATTCTTAAACACTAGTTGTAGCTAACAAAGTAAAAAGATCTTCTTTTGTTCTTAATCACTAGTTGTAGCCATTAATTAAAAAGATCTTCTTTTATTTTACACACTAGTTGTAGCTAATAAATCAAAAAGATCTTCTTTTTATTCTTAATTACTAGTTGTAGCTAATAAATCAAAAAGATCTTCTTTTTATTCTTAATCACTAGTTGTAGCTATTAATCAAAAAGATCTTCTTTTGTTTTACCTACTAGTTGTAGCTAATAAATTAAAAAGATCTTCTTTTTATTTTTAAAACACTAGTTGTAGCTAATAAATTAAAAGATCTTCTTTTTATTCTTAAACACTAGTTGTAGCTAACAAAGTAAAAAGATCTTCTTTTGTTCTTAATCACTAGTTGTAGCCATTAATCATAAAGATCTTCTTTTATTTTACCCACTAGTTGTAGCTATCTTAAATAAAATAATCCTTTCTTTATCACTAGTAATAAATGAGGTTAGTAAGCAACTAAGGAATAGTATGCTAAATAATAAGTAGTAGAATGAGATAGTTGTATGTTGTGATTTTATTGTGAATGAAGTAGTAGTAATAGATAGTTGTATGTGGTGATTTTTATTGTAGTAGATAATTGTGTGTGTGTGTTGATCAAAATAGAAGTAGTGGTAGTAGTAGAATGTTGTAGGATGTTTTCTAAAAAATATTTCTTTATGTTTGTGCTTAAGACATTGTAGGATTGCTTCTAAAAATATTTAGAAGCAATATTCATGCTTCTAATGTTGTAGCTTTGCTTCTAAAAATAATTAGAAGCCATTTCTATGCTTCATGTGTTGTAGGATTACACCTAAAAATAATTAGAAGCCATTTCTATGCTTCATGTGTTGTAGGATTACTCCTAAAAATATTTAGACACCATTTCTATGCTTCATGTGTTGTAGGATTACACCTAAAAATAATTAGAAGCCATTTCTATGCTTCATGTGTTGTAGGATTACTCCTAAAAATAATTAGAAGCCATAATCCATGCTTCGCTAGTTGTAGGATTACTTATAAAAATATCCTACCATGATTCTATGCTTAATTAATTATAGAATGTTTTATAAACTTATCCTACCATGCTTAACGTTTAGAATGTTGTAGGATTCTTTTCCTAGCATGCTTGGTAATGTTGTAGGATTCTTTTCCTATCATGTTTAGTAACTCACTTATACTAGAATTTGTAGGATTCATTCCTAAAGTTTCCTATTATGTTTAGTGACTTAGTTATGCTTAGAATGTGTAGGATTCAATCCAAAAGTTTCCTACAATGTTTGGATAAATTTTATTGTGCCTAGAGTGTTGTAGGATCCATGATAAAATCATATACCATGCTAGTTTAATTGTCGGAAAGCGATATATCATGCTAGCTCAATTGTAAGTATTTGGCATATCATGCTAGTTTAAATTGTATGCAAATTGTATACCATGCTAGATAAATGGTAGAGAAGTGTATACTATGTTAGTAGATGATCATGACTTATGCTAAGTAAGTAGGGATCATGCAAACTATTGATCATATTAAGTTAAGGATACCCATACTAGGATGTTCATGCTTAGGGTAAAGAAACTACCCATGGCTAGTTGTAGTGATTTATGTTGGATTCTATGCCATGCTAGAGTAATACATGATTAGAACATTGTAGGAGTAATGTTGGAATATCTACTATACCTTGGAATGATTGTATGTTATATTAGTTATCTATCCATGCTTGTGTTATGGTGATTAGTCAAGATAAGTAGTAAGCTTTCATGCTCGCTTGACTATAGTAGACTCTATGTCTAGGTCGTAGTGATTTTTATGCTTAAGCTCGATGAAAGCACAAGCATTAATAATATTCATACTTAGGAGTGTGATGGTGAGTAGTTCTATTTTGTGATTGGATCGCCTTAGGAAGATGCCTACGAGTGTATGTTATGCCTAAGACATTATAGGTCAAAGTAGTAAGATCGGGAAGACCACTAGCGGTAGTTAATTCGATAAAGGCGGTTATGTCGCCTTCGGATTCTTCCTTAGTACAATACCGATCATAGACTACTAGTAGATTCTTCTGTTGCTTCTAACAATAGAAGATTAAGTTTGTTAGTAAGCACGTTTGGTTGCTTTAAGATTGGTTACCTGTATGGTTGTTTGCACATGGTCATGCTCGTACGTGGCTCGACTGGCCCGTACGTAGCCGTGGGTCTCATACGTAGCATAGTTGGCTCGTATGTAGGTTTTTGTCTCGTACGCGGCCCGACCGGCCCGTGCGTAGCTGTCTGTCTCATACGCGGCTTATTTGGCTGGTATGTACGTGGTTATCTCCTACGAGGCCCGCCGGGCTCGTAGGTAGTTATTGTTCATACGTAGCTTAGTTGGCTCGTATGTGGTTGTTACTCGTGTATAGCTTGTTAGCTAGTACACAGTTCGTTGCGCTCGTCTAGGGTGATGTTACCACCCTAGGGCTATCGAACATCAAGACCACATCCTACCTCCTTAGAGCAAAACGGATAGATCTTACCTCGGACGTTGACGGATCTTAACCAATGTAGGTTGACCGTGGGCCGAGAGTGTTTGGTAGAATCCGAGTTAGGGGTAGTGATGATTGAGAGAGAGATTGTTACCAGAGTCTTGGATCGATGAGCCACGAACCGGGTCCTGAGGGATTCTGGTAAGTCTAGGTTGAGCGGCCTAGTAGAGTTGTCTTGCGAAGCCTAACTTAAGGCCTAGCATGTTGTGGTTATAATATTGTCACCCTAGGATTGTTCGAGTCAGGGACATCATTAGGGTAGTGACTTACAAGGATCATTTTAACTTTTGCCGGGAGAGAGGGGTCAGTTGTAGGGGGCCCCGACACTAACTCGTCTCTTGAGGAAGATCATAGGTGGTGTACCGAGTTGTACCTTCCCGTCAAAGGGATACGTACGGTGCCGTCTCACAAGTTGAGGACACGGGTTGCGTATTTCGCTCTGTTAATTCCTGAAGTACCGTGGCTAGGGGTGCCACAGGATGCATTGTGCAGTCCTGCGCTTGCGATACCCCAGAGAGTGCCACAGGGTAGGCTTCGTGCTACCCTGCACTTGCGAAACTCTATGGTTTGGTTTTTGTGATGACACCCGATACGTCGGGATCGTCTAGTTGAGAGAGGTCCGGTTAGCTGGGTCGCAGTGGCGAACATAGACACCACTGGCGATATGCAACAGTGGCATATGATCACATCTGCAGCCTCGTGAGTCACGTGTAGTTGTCAGGAACAGGTTGTGTGCAATTAGAATTCATAACGCAGGTTAAATCCCTATATATGGAGAAACGACTTGAGATGGAGTCGCATGTATTTATGGGCTGCATGTTACTTTCGGAGACTTGCTGACATTAGAATAGGAAGCATCCTAGTTCTACCTTCCCGTCAAAGGGATACGTACGGTGCCGTCTCACAAGTTGAGGACACGGGTTGCGTATCTCGCGCTGTTAATTCCTGAACTGCCGTGGGTGGGTGTCAGGAACGGGTTGTGTACAGTTAGAATTCATAATGCGGGTTCAAATCCCGGATATTAGAATAGGAGTGTCCTAGTTCTACTTAAGTATCACATTAGAGTCTAGTCATAGCACTCACGTACACTTAAACTACACCGACACCATTGCTATGTTTGTATATTTTGTATATTGTTTGGAAGATTCGCTGCTATATGATCAGCCTTTAAGCGTCAGTGAATACTGACGTCCCCACTTCCATAGGTACTGGATCGCCGAGGTACAAAGGCGATATTCAGGAGGACTCAAGGCAAGGAAAGCAAGGAGTCAGTATTAAGTTTAGTTCCGCTGCAAAATATGTATTGATTCTGTATTAGTTAAGAAGTACTCTGATGTAAGATGTGAAGGTTGTAATACTTAGAAATGTAAAGGTAATATTGTAACTCTATTGTAAGGTATTACAGTTGTACAATATTCAGACTTGTAACACTTTGTGTATTGAATAAAAAGTTTTAAATTCTCCTGTTTTTTTTCTGTGTATTGTGACTAATTGAAGCAAAGATCTTGGCTTGTGTCTCGGTTTTCCAGTGTCGGAAATCGGGGCGCTACAGAGTGGTATCAGAGCTAGCTTCAATTTACAGTCCAACACAGTGGGAAAATTTAAACTTAGATGCCTGTAGGAGATTGGGTTTTAGCTAGTTGTAGATAATTATAACTCATATTGTTGTTCTTTCAACTTATGTTTTATAATATTTCTATATCAATGCTAATTTCTGTATCCACTCCTTGCAGGATGACGGACAGCTCAGTTCCCACGGGGAGTGGGTGGGGACAGGGAGAGGTGATCGAGATAGACTCGGATACCGAGCCTGTCATGGAGGAGGCACAGCCACCGGTAGAGGCCGGACTGGCCCCCGGAGCCCCGCAGCTGCCACAGCAGGGGGCTTTCGCTTTTGGAGGTCAGGCCCCGGTACCGCCACCTCCCCAGCTTACTCCCGTCGAGGAGGCCTTCCAGCAGGTCTTCGACGACATCTCCGTACTGACGTGGTCACACATCCACCTGGAGACGAAGATGGACTCCTCGGAGTTCGTCAACTACCACCACGCCAGGGAGATGGAGAGACTGAGAAGCGCCAACGCCAGGGCGCAGCGTCGTATGGTGATCCGGGATCGTGCCTACAGGGCACAGTTTGAGCGCTTGGAGCGCCGATGCGCGGACCTTCAGGTCCAGGTTGCGCAGTTACTGGCGCTGATCACCGGGCAGGACCCGCCAGAAGGAGCCAGCAGTACCGACTAGGCAGTCGGGTACCTAGAAGCTGTTTTTGTCATTTTGTGGATTTTGACCCCTACATGTATGATGTATAGATAGGGAGGATGTCACTAAGAAAAATGTGACACTTTGTAAACAGGTAGGTCTAGGAAGACTATGTTGTTATTTTGACTCCTACTCTTGTAAAGTATAGGTAGGAAGGTTAGTACCTAGGAAAAAATGACATTTTGTAAACAAGGGGTTGATGTACATATGAATGTAACCCATTTGATGGATGATCAATGGAAAATTTCGGTTCATTTCTTGTTCTCCGACTATACTGTTTCATGTTTGTCGATTCATTCTCCTAACTTAAGGTAGTTCTGAGGACAGAACTATTCTAAGGAGGGAGTAATGTAATATCCCGGACGGATATTAACTCATATAAATTATTATTTTATTATTATTTTATTATTATTTTATTTTAATTCCAAAGTCGGACTATTTTGGCGATTTTTCTCCGGTTTGCCCGCAAACAGTACCTACGCGCAACTATCGGTCGATGCGCAACCAAAGCGCATCAAATTGATAGCACGACTCTCCGAATTGGTAATAAAATTCATTTTACTATTATTTTCCAAATTAAATTATTTTTGGGAATTTTATGAGGATTTTATAAAAAGATTGTTTGTATACACATACATGTACACATACACATAATTGTATGACACTTAGTATATTATATAGTATGTACTTTAGGACAATACACTTGTGCTTGTCATGGTTACTCAATTAGAAAATTAGGGTTTGATTAGAAGGTTAAAAGAGAGTTGTATGCACAAGATTAGGATTAAACCCTTCTAGAAACAACCTCCCCTCACATAACACCTCCCTTCACCTCACCACTCTAAAACTCACCCCCTACTCCCCTATGCTTGGCCGGCCACCTCTTCTTGGGGTTTATTGTGTGCCATTTTGGTGCACTTACCACTCCCATCTCCTTCTATAAAACACCCCTCATTCACCTCCTTCTCTCATTTTAGAAAAACCAAAGAAAGAAAGAAAGAAAGAAAAAGAAAGAGAGAACAATTAACTTTGAGAGTTTTGTTTTGTAGGGTCATAGAAGAGTTCAAAAAGAAAGCTAGGGGAAGGAGAAGAAATAGCTAGCAAGTTCTTCCAACAAGTTAGGAAAGGTGGGGGTTTCTTCATTTGATCTTTTGTTTGTTTCTTTGTTTGTTTGTTTGGTTGTTTGTTGTTTGTTGTGTGACTTCTTCTTCTTCTACCTTCTTGTTTTATTTTGTTTTTTTGGGTTGAGTGTGTGGTATGTGTAGTAAGTAAAAGAGGAAAAAGGAAAAGTAGTAGTAGTAAGCACTAAAGATCATAACTTTAGTATGGTAATCTTTTGTTGTATGTTATTGGACTAAGAACTTCACATATTGCATATTGTTGAACAATACAACCATTGAT
Organism: Hemerocallis citrina; assembly: GCA_017893485.1. NCBI lineage: Eukaryota > Viridiplantae > Streptophyta > Magnoliopsida > Asparagales > Asphodelaceae > Hemerocallis > Hemerocallis citrina. Next base: position 118,027,073 of record CM030364.1, read on the forward strand.
TGGTTGTAGGACTTGATTGGACTAATGTAATAATAAAAAGATCTTCTTTTTATTTTAACCACTAGTTGTAACCTAATAAAAAGATCTTCTTTTTATTTAACCACTAGTTGTAAATTAACTAAAAAGATCTTTCTTTTATTTAACCACTAGTTGTAACTTAATAAAAAGATCTTCTTTTTATTTTAACCACTAGTTGTAACCTAATAAAAAGATCTTCTTTTTATTTTAACCACTAGTTGTAACCTAATAAAAAGATCTTCTTTTTATTTAACCACTAGTTGTAAATTAACTAAAAAGATCTTTCTTTTATTTAACCACTAGTTGTAACTTAATAAAAAGATCTTCTTTTTATTTTAACCACTAGTTGTAACCTAATAAAAAGATCTTCTTTTTATTTAACCACTAGTTGTAAATTAACTAAAAAGATCTTTCTTTTATTTAACCACTAGTTGTAACTTAATAAAAAGATCTTCTTTTTATTTTAACCACTAGTTGTAACCTAATAAAAAGATCTTCTTTTTATTTAACCACTAGTTGTAAATTAACTAAAAAGATCTTTCTTTTATTTAACCACTAGTTGTAACTTAATAAAAAGATCTTCTTTTTATTTAACCACTAGTTGTAAATTAACTAAAAAGATCTTTCTTTTATTTAACCACTAGTTGTAACTTAATAAAAAGATCTTCTTTTTATTTTAACCACTAGTTGTAACCTAATAAAAAGATCTTCTTTTTATTTAACCACAAGTTGTAAATTAACTAAAAAGATCTTTCTTTTATTTAACCACTAGTTGTAACTTAATAAAAAGATCTTCTTTTTATTTTAACCACTAGTTGTAACCTAATAAAAAGATCTTCTTTTTATTTAACCACTAGTTGTAAATTAAGTAAAAAGATCTTCTTTTGTTTTTAATCACTAGTTGTAGCCATTAATTAAAAAGATCTTCTTTTATTTTACACACTAGTTGTAGCTAATAAATCAAAAAGATCTTCTTTTTATTCTTAATCACTAGTTGTAGCTATTAATCAAAAAGATCTTCTTCTGTTTTACCTACTAGTTGTAGCTAATAAATTAAAAGGATCTTCTTTTTATTCTTAAACACTAGTTGTAGCTAACAAAGTAAAAAGATCTTCTTTTGTTCTTAATCACTAGTTGTAGCCATTAATTAAAAAGATCTTCTTTTATTTTACACACTAGTTGTAGCTAATAAATCAAAAAGATCTTCTTTTTATTCTTAATTACTAGTTGTAGCTAATAAATCAAAAAGATCTTCTTTTTATTCTTAATCACTAGTTGTAGCTATTAATCAAAAAGATCTTCTTTTGTTTTACCTACTAGTTGTAGCTAATAAATTAAAAAGATCTTCTTTTTATTTTTAAAACACTAGTTGTAGCTAATAAATTAAAAGATCTTCTTTTTATTCTTAAACACTAGTTGTAGCTAACAAAGTAAAAAGATCTTCTTTTGTTCTTAATCACTAGTTGTAGCCATTAATCATAAAGATCTTCTTTTATTTTACCCACTAGTTGTAGCTATCTTAAATAAAATAATCCTTTCTTTATCACTAGTAATAAATGAGGTTAGTAAGCAACTAAGGAATAGTATGCTAAATAATAAGTAGTAGAATGAGATAGTTGTATGTTGTGATTTTATTGTGAATGAAGTAGTAGTAATAGATAGTTGTATGTGGTGATTTTTATTGTAGTAGATAATTGTGTGTGTGTGTTGATCAAAATAGAAGTAGTGGTAGTAGTAGAATGTTGTAGGATGTTTTCTAAAAAATATTCCTTTATGTTTGTGCTTAAGACATTGTAGGATTGCTTCTAAAAATATTTAGAAGCAATATTCATGCTTCTAATGTTGTAGCTTTGCTTCTAAAAATAATTAGAAGCTATTTCTATGCTTCATGTGTTGTAGGATTACACCTAAAAATAATTAGAAGCCATTTCTATGCTTCATGTGTTGTAGGATTACTCCTAAAAATATTTAGACACCATTTCTATGCTTCATGTGTTGTAGGATTACACCTAAAAATAATTAGAAGCCATTTCTATGCTTCATGTGTTGTAGGATTACTCCTAAAAATAATTAGAAGCCATAATCCATGCTTCGCTAGTTGTAGGATTACTTATAAAAATATCCTACCATGATTCTATGCTTAATTAATTATAGAATGTTTTATAAACTTATCCTACCATGCTTAACGTTTAGAATGTTGTAGGATTCTTTTCCTAGCATGCTTGGTAATGTTGTAGGATTCTTTTCCTATCATGTTTAGTAACTCACTTATACTAGAATTTGTAGGATTCATTCCTAAAGTTTCCTATTATGTTTAGTGACTTAGTTATGCTTAGAATGTGTAGGATTCAATCCAAAAGTTTCCTACAATGTTTGGATAAATTTTATTGTGCCTAGAGTGTTGTAGGATCCATGATAAAATCATATACCATGCTAGTTTAATTGTCGGAAAGCGATATATCATGCTAGCTCAATTGTAAGTATTTGGCATATCATGCTAGTTTAAATTGTATGCAAATTGTATACCATGCTAGATAAATGGTAGAGAAGTGTATACTATGTTAGTAGATGATCATGACTTATGCTAAGTAAGTAGGGATCATGCAAACTATTGATCATATTAAGTTAAGGATACCCATACTAGGATGTTCATGCTTAGGGTAAAGAAACTACCCATGGCTAGTTGTAGTGATTTATGTTGGATTCTATGCCATGCTAGAGTAATACATGATTAGAACATTGTAGGAGTAATGTTGGAATATCTACTATACCTTGGAATGATTGTATGTTATATTAGTTATCTATCCATGCTTGTGTTATGGTGATTAGTCAAGATAAGTAGTAAGCTTTCATGCTCGCTTGACTATAGTAGACTCTATGTCTAGGTCGTAGTGATTTTTATGCTTAAGCTCGATGAAAGCACAAGCATTAATAATATTCATACTTAGGAGTGTGATGGTGAGTAGTTCTATTTTGTGATTGGATCGCCTTAGGAAGATGCCTACGAGTGTATGTTATGCCTAAGACATTATAGGTCAAAGTAGTAAGATCGGGAAGACCACTAGCGGTAGTTAATTCGATAAAGGCGGTTATGTCGCCTTCGGATTCTTCCTTAGTACAATACCGATCATAGACTACTAGTAGATTCTTCTGTTGCTTCTAACAATAGAAGATTAAGTTTGTTAGTAAGCACGTTTGGTTGCTTTAAGATTGGTTACCTGTATGGTTGTTTGCACATGGTCATGCTCGTACGTGGCTCGACTGGCCCGTACGTAGCCGTGGGTCTCATACGTAGCATAGTTGGCTCGTATGTAGGTTTTTGTCTCGTACGCGGCCCGACCGGCCCGTGCGTAGCTGTCGGTCTCATACGCGGCTTATTTGGCTGGTATGTACGTGGTTATCTCCTACGAGGCCCGCCGGGCTCGTAGGTAGTTATTGTTCATACGTAGCTTAGTTGGCTCGTATGTGGTTGTTACTCGTGTATAGCTTGTTAGCTAGTACACAGTTCGTTGCGCTCGTCTAGGGTGATGTTACCACCCTAGGGCTATCGACCATCAAGACCACATCCTACCTCCTTAGAGCAAAACGGATAGATCTCACCTCGGACGTTGACGGATCTTAACCAATGTAGGTTGACCGTGGGCCGAGAGTGTTTGGTAGAATCCGAGTTAGGGGTAGTGATGATTGAGAGAGAGATTGTTACCAGAGTCTTGGATCGATGAGCCACGAACCGGGTCCTGAGGGATTCTGGTAAGTCTAGGTTGAGCGGCCTAGTAGAGTTGTCTTGCGAAGCCTAACTTAAGGCCTAGCATGTTGTGGTTATAATATTGTCACCCTAGGATTGTTCGAGTCAGGGACATCATTAGGGTAGTGACTTACAAGGATCATTTTAACTTTTGCCGGGAGAGAGGGGTCAGTTGTAGGGGGCCCCGACACTAACTCGTCTCTTGAGGCAGATCATAGGTGGTGTACCGGGTTGTACCTTCCCGTCAAAGGGATACGTACGGTGCCGTCTCACAAGTTGAGGACACGGGTTGCGTATCTCGCTCTGTTAATTCCTGAAGTACCGTGGCTAGGGGTGCCACAGGATGCATTGTGCAGTCCTGCGCTTGCGATACCCCAGAGAGTGCCACAGGGTAGGCTTCGTGCTACCCTGCGCTTGCGAAACTCTATGGTTTGGTTTTTGTGATGACACCCGATACGTCGGGATCGTCTAGTTGAGAGAGGTCCGGTTAGCTGGGTCGAAGTGGCGAACATAGACACCACTGGCGATATGCAACAGTGGCATATGATCACATCTGCAGCCTCGCGAGTCACGTGTAGTTGTCAGGAACAGGTTGTGTGCAATTAGAATTCATAACGCGGGTTAAATCCCTATATATGGAGAAACGACTTGAGATGGAGTCGCATGTATTTATGGGCTGCATGTTACTTTCGGAGACTTGCTGACATTAGAATAGGAAGCATCCTAGTTCTACCTTCCCGTCAAAGGGATACGTACGGTGCCGTCTCACAAGTTGAGGACACGGGTTGCGTATCTCGCGCTGTTAATTCCTGAACTGCCGTGGGTGGGTGTCAGGAACGGGTTGTGTACAGTTAGAATTCATAATGCGGGTTCAAATCCCGGATATTAGAATAGGAGTGTCCTAGTTCTACTTAAGTATCACATTAGAGTCTAGTCATAGCACTCACGTACACTTAAACTACACCGACACCATTGCTATGTTTGTATATTTTGTATATTGTTTGGAAGATTCGCTGCTATATGATCAGCCTTTAAGCGTCAGTGAATACTGACGTCCCCACTTCCATAGGTACTGGATCGCCGAGGTACAAAGGCGATATTCAGGAGGACTCAAGGCAAGGAAAGCAAGGAGTCAGTATTAAGTTTAGTTCCGCTGCAAAATATGTATTGATTCTGTATTAGTTAAGAAGTACTCTGATGTAAGATGTGAAGGTTGTAATACTTAGAAATGTAAAGGTAATATTGTAACTCTATTGTAAGGTATTACAGTTGTACAATATTCAGACTTGTAACACTTTGTGTATTGAATAAAAAGTTTTAAATTCTCCTGTTTTTTTTCTGTGTATTGTGACTAATTGAAGCAAAGATCTTGGCTTGTGTCTCGGTTTTCCAGTGTCGGAAATCGGGGCGCTACAATGAGTGAGAGTGATCTCGTTACTCGGGTCTTGGATCGAGGGACCACGAGTTGAACCATGATAATCTAAGTTGGAAATTATGTAAGATTGTATAGGAGTAGTAACATCATTAGGGTAGTGACTTATACAATCATTACTTAACCTTTTTGCCCGAAAGAAGGGAAGTTGGTAATAGGATGCACCGTACGACCAAACCTTTCTTTGGGGCCAATCTTAGGTGGTGTTATTGAGTTGCGCCTTCCTGTCAAAGGGATACGTACGGTGCCGTCTCACAAGTTGGGAGCACGGGTTGCGTATGTAATATCCCGGACGGATATTAACTCATAGAAATTACTATTTTATTATTATTTTATTATTATTTTACTTTAATTCCAAAATCAGACCATTTAGGTGATTTTTCGCCGGATTGCCCACAAACAGCGCCTACGCGCATCTATCGGTCAGTGTGCATCCGAAGCGCATCAAATTGATAGCGCGATTCTCCGAAGTAATAATAAAATTTATTTTACTATTATTTTCTAAATTAAACTATTTTATGGGAGTTTTAGGAGGATTTTTATAAGAAATTTTTGTATACACATACATGTACACATACATACAATTGTATGGTACTTAGTATATTATACCTAGTATGTAGTATGTACTTTAGGACAATATACTTACTCTTGTCATGGCAACTCAATTAGAGAATTAGGGTTTGATTAGAAGGTTTAAAAGAGAGTTGTATGCATAAGAGAAGGACTAAAACCCTTCTAGAACCCTTATCCTTCCACCTCACCTAGCCTACACCATACTCCTCCCCCCTCCTAGGGCATGGCCGGCCTCTTCTTGGGGGTTATTTTGTGCCAATGTGGTGCACTTACCACCCTTCTCTCCTTCTATAAATCCCCCCTCATTCACCTCCTTCTCTCATTTTAGAAAACAAAAGAAAGAAAGAAAGAAAGAAAGAAAGAAAGGAAAAGAAAGAGAGAACAAAAAAAAAAAAGTAACTTGAGAGTTTTGTTTTGTAGGTTATTAGAAGAAAGAAAAGCTAGGGGAAGGAGAAGGATTAGCAAGCAAGTCCTTCCTATAGAAAAAAATAAGGTGGGGGTTTCTTCACACTTCTTTGATTCTTTATTTGTTTGTTTGTTGTTTGTTTGGTTGTTTGTTTTGTTGTTTGACTTCTTCTTCTCACCTTCTTGTTTTGTTTCCTTTGTTTTTTTTTTATGGGTGTGTTGTTATGTTGTTGTGAATGTTGAATGAAAAAGAAAGAAAGGAGTAGTAGTAGCTACTAAAATACATAAAGATCACACCTTTAAATTTGTAGTTGTTGTTTTGTATGTTATTGGACTAAGAACTCACATATTGCATAATGTTGAACATACAACCATTGTTGGTTGTAGGACTTAGCATACATGAGCATATGAGCATTATACAACCATTGTTGGTTGTAGGACTTTGATTGAACATTGAACTAATGATAAAAAGCATATGTTATAATTAAAAGGATCTTTTCTTTACTAAACACTAGTTGTAGAAATAATTAAAAAGATCTTTCTTTTCTTTACTAAACACTAGTTGTAGAAATAATTAAAAAGATCTTTCTTTTCTTTACTAAACACTAGTTGTAGAAATAATTAAAAAGATCTTTCTTTTCTTTACTAAACACTAGTTGTAGAAATAATTAAAAAGATCTTTCTTTTCTTTACTAAACACTAGTTGTAGAAATAATTAAAAAGATCTTTCTTTTCTTTTGTAGCGCCCCGATTTCCGATACTGGAAAACCGAGACACAAGCCAAGACCTTTGCTTCAATTAGTCACAATACACAGAAAAACAGGAGAATTTAAAACTTTTTATTCAATACACAATGTGTTACAAGTCTGAGTACTGTACAACTGAATTACTTTACAATGGAGTTACAATATTGCCTTTACATTTCTAAGTGTTACAACCTTCACATCTTACATCAGAGTACTTCTTAACTAATACAGAATCAATACATATTTTGCAGCGGAACTAAACTTAATACTGACTCCTTGCTTTCCTCGCCTTGAGTCCTCCTGAATCTCGCCTTTGTACTTCGGCGATCCAGTACCTATGGAAGTGGGGACGTCAGTATTCACTGACGCTTAAAGGCTGATCATATAGCAGCGAATCTTCCAAACAATATACAAAATACAGCAATGGTGTTAGTGTAGTTTAAGTGTTTGTGAGTGCTATGACTAGACTCTAATGCGATGTTTACATAGAACTAGGATGCTCCTATTCTAATATCAGCAAGTCTCCGAAAGCAACATGCAGCCCATACTACATGCAACTCCATCTCGAGCCGTTTCTCCATATATAGGGATTTGAACCCGCGTTATGAATTCTAATTGCACACAACCTGTTCCTGACAACTACACGTGACTCGCGAGGCTGCAGATGTGGTCATGTGCCATTGTTGCATTTCGCCCGTGGTGTCTATGTTCGCCACCGCGACCCGGCTAACCGGACCTCACTCAAATTAGACGAACCCAATGTATCGGGCGTCATTCCAAAAATCACACTATAGGGTTTCGCAAGCGCAGGGTAGCGCAAAGCCTACCCTGTGGCACCCTCTGGGGTATCGCAAGCACAGGACTGCACAATGTATCCTGTGGCACCCCTAGCCACGGTACCTCAGGAATTAACAGAGCGAGATACGCAACCCGTGTCCTCAACTTGTGAGACGGCACCGTACGTATCCCTTTGACGGGAAGGTACAACCCAGTACACCACCTATGATCTGCCTCAAGGGACGAGTTAGTGTAAGGGGCCCCCTACAACTGACCCCTCTCTCCCGGCAAAAGGGTTTAAGTAAACTGATCCTTATAAGTCACTATCCTAGTGATGTCCCTGACTCGAACAATCCTAGGGATGACGATATTATAACACAACATGCTAGGCCTTAAATTAGGCTTCGCAAGACAACTCTACTAGGCCGCTCAACCTAGATTTACCAGAATCCTTCAGGACCCGGTTCGTGGCTCATCGATCCAAGACTTTGGCCGTTGCGAATATACACGCACGCCGCTACCCTAGACTTGGATTCTGTCTATACTCCGGTCCTCGATCAACCTACCCTGGTTAAGATTCGACGGTACACAAGGAGCGACTCCTCCACAGTTCCTTAGGGTAGAAACATATGTCTTGATGGTCGATAGCCCTTAGGGTGGTAACATCACCCTAGATAGCACAACTAACTGTGTACTAGCTAACAAGCTATACACGAGTAATAACCACATACGAGCCAACTAAGCTACGTATGAAACAATAACTACCTACGAGCTAGGCGGGCCTCGTAGGAGATAACCACGTACATACCAGCCAAATAAGCCGCGTATGAGACCAATAGCTACGCACGGGCCGGTCGGGCTGCGTATGAGACAATAACCTACATACGAGCCGACTAAGCTACGTATGAGACCCACAGCTACATACGGGCCAGTCGAGCCACATACGAGCACGACCGTGTGCAAACAACCATACAGGTAATCAATCCTAGAAGCAACCAAACGTGCTTACTAACAAACTTAATCTTCTACTATTAGAAGCAACAAAGGGATCTACTAGTAGTCTAAGATCGGTATTCTACTAAGGAAGAATCCGAAGGCGACATAACCGCCTTTATCGAATTAACTGTCGCTAGTGGTCTTCCCGATCTTACTACTTCGACCTATAATGTCTTAGGCATGACATACACTCGTAGGCATCTTCCTAAAGTAATCCAATTACAAAATAGAACTACTCACCATCACACTCCTAAGTATGAATATGATTAATGCTTGTGTTTTCATCGAGCTTAAGCATAAAAATCACTACGACCTAGACATAGAGTCTACTATAGTCAAGCGAGCATGAAAGCTTACTACTTATCTTGACTAATCACCATAACACAAGCACGGATAGATAACTAATATAACATACAATCATTCCAAGGTATAGTAGATATTCTAACATTACTCCTACAATGTTCTAATCATGTATTACTCTAGCGTGGCATAGAATCCAACATAAATCACTACAACTAGCCATGGGTAGTTTCTTTACCCTAAGCCTGAACATCCTAGTATGGGTATCCTTAACTTAATATGATCAATAATTTGCATGATCCCTACTTACTTAGCATGAATCATGGTCATTCACTAACATAGTATACACTTCTCTACCATTTATCTAGCATGGTATACAATTTGCATACAATTTAAACTAGCATGATATGCAAAATACTTACAATTAAGCTAGCATGATATATCGCTTTCCAACAATTAAACTAGCATGGTATATGATTTTATCATGGATCCTACAACACTCTAGGCACAATAAAATTTATCCAAACATGGTAGGAAACTCTTGGATTGAATCCTACACATTCTAAGCATAACTAAGTCACTAAACATAATAGGAAACTTTAGGAATGAATCCTACAAAATTCTATCATAAGTGAGCTACTAAACATGATAGGTATTTTTTTGAATGAGTCCTTCAACATCCTAAACATAAAGCATGATGGGATAATTTTAATAAACATCCTACAACTAATTAAGCATAGAATCATGGTAGGAAAAAGTCCTACAACCTCCTAAACATAAAGCATGATGGGATGATTTTAATAAACATCCTACAACTAATTAAGCATAGAATCATGGTAGGAAAAAGTCCTACAACCTCCTAAACATAAAGCATGATGGGATGATTTTAATAAACATCCTACAACTAATTAGCATAGAATCATGGTAGGAAAACGTCCTACAACCTCCTAAACATAAAGCATGATGGGATAATTTTATAAACATCCTCCAACTAATTAGCATAGAATCATGGTAGGATATTTTTAGCAAAAGTCCTACTACTAACTAAGCATGAACATGGCTTCTACTTATTTTTAGAAGCAAAGCTACAACTAACTAAGCATGGTAAACATGGTAGGATATTTTTAAAAGCAATCCTACAACTAACTAAGCATGGATATGGCTTCTAACTATTTTTAGAAGCAAAGCTACAACTAACTAAGCATGGTAAACATGGTAGGATATTTTTAAAAGCAATCCTACAACTAACTAAGCATGGATATGGCTTCTAACTATTTTTAGAAGCAAAGCTACAACTAACTAAGCATGGTAAACATGGTAGGATATTTTTAAAAGCAATCCTACAACTAACTAAGCATGGATATGGCTTCTAATTATTTTTACAAGCAAGCTACAACTAACTAAGCATGGATGTGGCTTCTAATTATTTTTGGAAGCAAAGCTACAACTAACCAAGCATGGTAAACATGGTAGGATATTTTTTAAAAGCAATCCTACAACTAACTAAGCATGGATTATGGCTTCTAATTATTTTTAGAAGCAAAGCTACCACTAACTAAGCATGGTAAACATGGTAGGATATTTTTACAAGCAATCGTACAACTAACTAAGCATAAGAATGGCTTCTAAATATTTTTAGAAGCGAAGCTACAACTAACTAAGTATGGATTATGGCTTCTAATTATTTTTAGAAGCAAAGCTACCACTAACTAAGCATGGTAAACATGGTAGGATATTTTTACAAGCAATCCTACAACTAACTAAACATGCATATGGCTTCTAATTATTTTTAGAAGCAATCCTACAATGTTCTAAGCACAAGACATAAAGGAATATTTTTAGAAGATATCCTACAACATTCTACTACTACTACTACTTCTATTTTGATCACCACATACACACAATTATCTACTACTACTACTACTTCATTCACAACAAAAATCACCACATACAACTATCTATTACTACTACTACTTTATAGACATAAATGTACTACTACCTTATTAATTACATACATGCTACTACTACTTCATTTATTACATACTACTACTTACTATTTTAGCTTACTACTCCTTAGTTTCTTACTAATCTTATTTATTACTAGTGATAAAGAAAAAGATTATTTTATTTTACTTTACTTTACTAAAGAAAAGGTCTTTTTAATTAATTACAACTAGTGATTTAAAATAAAAGAAAGATCTTTTTAATTAATTACAACTAGTGATTAAAATAAAAGAAAGATCTTTTTAATTACTTCTTACAACTAGTGTTTAGTATAGAAAAGAAAGATCTTTTTAATTAATTACAACTAGTGATTAAAATAAAAGAAAGATCTTTTGATTAAGTTACAACTAGTGATTAAATAAAAAGAAGATCTTTTTGTTAAGTTACAACTAGTGGTTAAATAAAAAGAAAGATCTTTTTATTAAGTTACAACTAGTGGTTAAATAAAAAGAAGATCTTTTTATTAAGTTACAACTAGTGATTAAATAAAAAGAAGATCTTTTTATTAAGTTACAACTAGTGGTTAAATAAAAAGAAGATCTTTTTATTAAGTTACAACTAGTGATTAAACAAAAATAAGATCTTTTTAATTATTTCTACCACTAGTGTTTAGTAAAGAAAGGAAAGATCTTTTTGATTATTACATTAGTTCAATCAAGTCCTACAACCAACAATGGTTGTATTGTTCAACAATATGCAATATGTGAGTTCTTAGTCCACAAACAACAACTACAACTTAAAGGTGTGATCTTTATGCATTTTAGTAGCTACTACTACTCCTTTTCTTTCTTTTTCATACAACATAACAACACACCCACAAAAGGAAAGAAACAAAACAAGAAGGTGAGAAGAAGAAGAAGTCAAACACAAACAACAAACAAACAAACAAAGAAACAAACAAACAAAGAAAGAATCAAAGTGAAGAAACCCCCACCTTCTCTAACTTGTTGGAAGAACTAGCTTTGCTACCTTCTCCTTCCCCTAAGCTTTTTAGAACTCTTCTATTACCTACAAAACAAAACTCTCTAGTTAATTTGTTCTCTCTTTCTTTTCCTTTCCTTCTTTCTTTCTTTCTTTTGTTTTTTCTAAAATGAGAGAAGGAGGTGAATGAGGGGAGATTTATAAAAGGAGATGGAAGGTGGTAAGTGAACCTCATGGCACAAAATTACCCCAAAAAGGGGGGCCGGCCATGCTCTAGGAGGGGGGGAGGGTATGGTGTAGACTAGTGAGGTGGAGTGATAAGGTTTCTAGAAGGGTTTAGTTCTAATCTTATGCATACAATCCTCCTTAAACCTTCTAATCAAACCCTAATTCTCTAATTAAGTAGCCACGACAAACATAAGTATATTGTCCTAAAGTACATACTATATACTAGGTATAATATACTAAGTACCGTACAATTATGTGTATGTGTACATGTATGTGTATACAAAATCTTCTTATAAAATCCTCATAAAATTCTCAAAAATAATTTAATTTAGAAAATAATAGTGAAATAAATTTTATTATTACTTCGGAGAGTTGCGTTATCAATTTGATGCGCTTTGGATGCGCATCGACCGATAGACGTGCGTAGGCACTGTTTGTGGGCAACCCGGCGAAAATCGCCAAAATAGTCCGATTTTGGAGTTAAAATAAAATAATAATAAAATAATAATAAAATAATAATTTATATGAGTTAATATCCGTCCGGGATATTACATCTTTACTAAACACTAGTTGTAGCAATAATTAAAAAGATCTCTCTCTTTTAGTCACTAGTTGTAGAAATTATAAAAAGAGACATTTTTCTTTCATATTTACTAGTTGTAGAATAAAATAAATAAAAATGATCTTTTCTTTTATCACTAAGTAATAATAAAGACTAGTAAGCAACTAAGTAGTAGCATGCTAAAGTAATAATAGTATGTTGATTAATAAGGTAGTAGTAGTATGGTTGGTTAAATAAAGTAGTAGTATGTTTATGTCCATAAAGTAGTAGTAGTAATAGATAGTTGTATGTTGTGATTTTGTTGTGAATGAAGTAGTAGTAGTAGTAAGTTGTATGTGGGGTTCTTGATAAGAATGAAGTAGTAGTAGTAGTAGATAATTGTGTGTTATGTTTTGATTAAAATAGGAGTAGTAGTAGTAGTAAAATGTTGTAGGATTGCTTCCAAAAATATTTAGAAGCCATATTCATGCTACTTATGTTGTAGGATCACTTCTAAAAATATTTAGAAGTCATATTCATGCTACTTATGTTGTAGGATCACTTCTAAAAATGATTAGAAGTCATATTCATGCTACTAATGTTGTAGGATCATTTCTAAAAATGATTAGAAGCCTTATTCATGCTACTTATGTTGTAGCATCACTTCTAAAAATATTTAGAAGTCATATTCATGCTACTAATGTTGTAGGATTGATTCTAAAAATATTTAGAAGTCATATTCATGCTACTAATGTTGTAGGATCATTTCTAAAAATGATTAGAAGCCTTATTCATGCTACTTATGTTGAAGGATCACTTCTAAAAATATTTAGAAGTCATATTCATGCTATTAATGTTGTAGGATTGATTCTAAAAATATTTAGAAGCCATATTCATGCTACTAATGTTGTAGGATCATTTCTAAAAATGATTAGAAGCCATATTCATGCTACTTATATTGTAGGATCACTTCTAAAAATATTTAGAAGCCATATTCATGCTACTAATGTTGTAGGATCATTTCTAAAAATGATTAGAAGCCATATTCATGCTACTAATGTTGTAGGATCATTTCTAAAAATGATTAGAAGCCATATTCATGCAACTTATGTTGTAGGATCACTTCTAAAAATATTTAGAAGCCATATTCATGCTTAATTAGTTGTAGGATTACTTCTAAAAATATCCTACCATGTTTTCATGCTTAGTTAGTTGTAGAATTTATTCTAAAAATATCTAGCATGCTTAATGATGTTAGAATGTTGTAGGACAAAATCTAGAAGTTTCCTACCACATTTAGATTCACTCATTCATGCTTAGAATGTTGTGGGACAAATTCTAGAGTTTCCTACCATGCTTAGATTCCCTCATTTATGCTTAACAATGTTGTAGGATGCAATTTAGAGTTTCCTATCATGTTTAGTAATTTATTTGTTCTTAGAATTTGTAGGATTAATTCTAAAATTCCCACCATGCTTAGGTTAATCTACTTATGCTTAGAATGTTGTAGGATGCAATCTAAGAGCTTCCTACCATGTTTAGATTAATTGTGCCTAGAATGTTGTAGGAACGATGATAAAATTACTTACCGTGCTAAGTTTAATTGTAGGAATGTAATTGATATGGCTAAAAATAGGATTAAATCGGGACCGTTCACATCGGACACGAATCTTAAAGCTCAGGGGTAAAACAGTAATTCCACATACAAATGGGTCCGAAACGGGTACTGGGTCCCCTTCTCACAGATCCAATAACCCGCGAACGGATCCGCCTCAACTGGGTACGGGTCTCAACCCGAAACACACCCAGTCCAGAAAAGATAGAATTAGGGTTTCTGATTAATCCTAATCAACGGCTCTGATTCACATCTATCTTTTCACCGGGAATTAAGGGATTACATTCCTAATCTGTTTACTAGGAGAATATTCCTTATCAGATTACAGGAATCACATTCCTTATCTGATCCCATCGGCGACTATAAATACCCCACACCCATCTCCATTAAGAGGTAATCAATCTTTTTCTAGTTAAACGCTCTTTCATAATCATTTCTGGTTACTGACTTGAGCGTCGGAGGGTGCGTCGCCGGGATCAACCCCGGTGTCTCGCACTTCCTTGCAGGTGAACGGCGGGAGTCAACGGTCAAGCTCCGGCGGAACAGGTTAGGTGTTTGCTATTCAGGTTTTCTACGAACTCACAAATTCATCTGCTTGCCCCCACACCGAATTTAGCAGCAACAGATTGGCGCCGTCTGTGGGAAAACCAAACGAATAGCAGCGCCTCTTCCCGTTGGTCCGACCTTCTCCAGCCATGCCTCCTAGAAAAGCCAAATCTAGGGGGTCCAACCGTGGGCCCAATCCCGCCGATCAGCAGGAGCCAGTCCCTGACCAACCCGTTCTGCAGCAGGAACGACCTCCGCTTCAGACGGAAGACCCCCTTCAGCAAGATCAGCCCCTTCAGAATCAGCAACCCCCCAAGGGTCCGACCAGACCTCAGAATGCTGGTGCGGGGGGCTCCCGCGGAAAGCAACCTCTCCACCAAGACCGCATCTCCATACACAATGCCTCTACGGATTCCATGGCTTCACACAATCCTCAGAATCGGCAGAAGAAGGACGTGGATCTTCGTCACCGTCTGGACGAAAAACGGGCCCGAGAGGGAACCTCCCGCCACTATCGTCCGGGTGAACGATCTCCCCGTCACCAGGATTACAGAAGGTCTCCTAACCGTAGGGGGCGAAGGGAATCCCCCGAGCATCGCAGAAGAAGGCCACGCTCCCCCGTGGGTCGGCAACAGCCTAAGAACGAGGAGGCACCAATCACCCGTGCCGAGTTCCAGCAGTTCCAAGCGACCATCCTACAAGCTCTCACTAACGCACCCAAGGCTCCATCTCCTCCCCCGGTCCGAAGCCCTCGCCGACGGTTCCCCTCTCCTCGTCCTGCTCCTACTAACTCCCGGCGTACCCCAAGTCCTCGTCGCTCCCGAAGCTACCATCGCCGCAGCCCTCGTTCTCCTTCGTACGAAGATGAGTCTCGAGGCTCGGCAGATCACCGTCGGAGGGATGACGCCATGTACCGCCGTCTTCATGAAGTAGAAAGGTGCCTGGGTCGGATAAACCGAGAAGAGGAGCTTAGGGGGAGGACCCTACGTCCTAGCCAACCCCCTTTCTCCCGAACCATAGTGGATGCACCAGTCCCGTTCGGCTTCAAACCTCCCCAATTTGAGACTTACACCGGGGAGACCGATCCAGTCGATCACATCGAAAGCTTTAAGACTTTGATGCTCCTCCATCAAGCTTCCGATGCCCTCCTCTGCAAAACCTTCCCCGCGACACTGAAGGGCCCAGCTCGAGAGTGGTACTCCCGCCTCGCACCGTCTTCCATATTCTCCTTCGAGCAGTTCGAGACACTCTTCATCACCCACTTCGTGAGTAGCAGGCGCACGGAGAAGACCAGCATTTCACTCCTCCAGCTTAGGCAAGAGAAAGGTGAGAAGTTAAGAGACTATGTGAAGAGGTTCACAGCTGAAGCCAGGACTATAGCCTCCCTCGACCAATCCGTCGCAACAGCCGCCTTCCAATCCAACGTCTTCAATTCCAGCCTCCGCTCCTCTCTTGCTAAGAAGCCTCCACAGAACTTTGCCGACCTCCTTCTCAGGTGTGACAAGTACATTCGTGCCGAAGAGGCCGCCTACCCTCCAAGCTTCGGAGGGTCTGCCTCAGGGACGAAACGAAAGCTGACCGAAGAAGATGAGGGCTCCCAAAAATCCCAGAAGGACAGCAACGGACAGCGTCGCCCGACTCCTCGGTTTGAGAAGTTCACCCCCCTCATTGCCAACATATCAGAAGTCCTTATGGAGGTGGACAACGAAGGGCTACTCCGCGCTCCCCCGAGAATGAATACACCTGGCAAGAAGAGGAATAAGGATAAGTGGTGCCGGTTTCACAGGGACCACGGCCACGACACGGATGATTGTCGGGCTCTTAAGGAGGAGATCGAAGAACTCATACAGCGGGGGCACCTGATCCAGTTCGTCCAAAAAGAGGGGGCCGAGCTCCTCCCCTGATCACCACCTCTTCCAAACGAACAGAAAGGTCCGTCGAGCTTCAAGACTCAGCTCCTCCCAAGAGGTCCTCACCTTATTATAGAAGTAGGATTTTGATTTTCAATAAGGCCGATGCTTGTAACTCGGCCAACAGCATGTAATAATGGCTCGCCCTATTGGAGCAGCCACTTAGTTTATTTCAATAAAACTTATCTTTCCATTGAAAATTATTGCTCTTGCTCCTCTATCTCTCTGGGTTCGGAGTCCAGCTTCTTCTACATGGCTCCTCCCGCAACTCACTAAACTCTAACGATGGCTCCGGAGTCCAACACTTGGTTCGATTCTGCTTCGAATAACTCGCTCTTAAGCGGGTTAGAAGTGGTTCGCCATTCGAAATTGCTCCCACAGCCGTTGAACAACTTAAACGATGGTTCCGGAGTCCAACACTTGGTTCGATTCTGCTTCGAATAACTCGCTCTTAAGTGGGTTAGAAGTGGTTCGCCATTCGAAATTGCTCCCACAGCCGTTGAACAACTTAAACGATGGTTCCGGAGTCCAACACTTGGTTCGATTCTGCTTCGGATAACTCGCTCTTAAGCGGGTTAGAAGTGGTTCGCCATTCGAAATTGCTCCCACAGCCGTTGAATAACCTCACAATGGTTCGGAGTCCAGCACTCGGCTCGACTCTTCTTACTCGGCTCGTCCTCAGACGAGCCAGGAGTGGATCGCCGTTCGAAATTGCTCCTGCAGCCGTTGAATGGATCGGAGTCCAACACTTGGCTCGATTCTACTTCGCAAGTTCGCTCCTAAGCGGACTAGAAGTAGCCCGCCATTCGAAACTGCTCCTGCATCCCTCAAACTAACCTCACGATGGTCGGGGTCCTATGGCTCGACTTTACTTCACCGGCTCATCCTTAAACGGGCCGGAGGAAGATAGCCATTCCGAACTGCCCCCACGACCATCCGAGATGAGTTACCCATCTACCGAGAAGCAAAGTGGCGGAAAATGTGCCCCAAAATCCGTGCTCGGATCTGCCGAACAAGATGCGTCTACCGAGCAGCTAAGCAGATGAAGAGCACGAAGAAGAAGAGGCTAACGGGTCAGGGTCGGATCCAATACCCTCGGTCCGACCCATACCCTTCTTAGCCCCTTCATTTTTCTCCTTCTCCAGTCTTCCCGCCAAAGGTACCCAACACTTCTGCTCTTCTTCACTGTGCGAAAGAACGAGGCAGGGGAGAGAACCCGAATGCCTCTCCTCCCCTTCCTCTTTCTTCTCAAAGTCAAGACTCTTCACTCCGCTCACTTCCAAAGCGGAGCTCTTCTCCACAAGTTCGGAGCACAACTTTCTCCTAGAGTTGCTCCTCAAACTCCTCGTCCAGATGGCTCTCCTACAGCCGAGCTCTTCACTCCGCTCACCTCCAAAGCGGAGCTCTTCTCCGCAAGTTCGGAGCACAACTTTCTCCTAGAATTCCTCCTCGAACGTGTCTCTCAAATAGCTCTTCTCGACGAGATCGAAGCACAACTCTCCCCTAGAGTTGCTCCTTGCACTCACTTCACAGAATGGGCCTTCCCATGGCTCTTACGAGGATCTTCCCAGCACCGCTTCTCCACTATGCGAGAGAACAAGGCAGAGGATAGAACCCAGATGCCTTTCCTCCCCTTCCTCTTCTCCTCTTCTCCGAGCTACTACGGGCAGAGGGTGAACTACTGACGCGCCGAGCCGAGGTACCGGGGTACCGACCCTCGTATATGGCAAAAAATCATCCCGAGGCAAAGTCACCGTCGGATCTCTCCAAAATTCGCGTCAGAATTCGATGGACGGTTCAGATCGTGCCACGCTCACAAAACGACAAGATAACGTTTTCTCGTGATCTGAACCCAATCCTCGTGATGCGCGCCATGATGAACGGCCCAGATCCGGCCACGCGTATCTTCCGAGGCGCCTGCCACTGCCTCGCCCAGCCGAGCTACCGAACAGCTCAGCCGAGCAGCCGAGCTACTATGCACAGGGGAGGAGCCCTCAAGAGATACTCCCCTCAAAACGTTCAACTCAGCACCTCGGCCAAACAGCCCTGACGCGCCGAGCCGAGGTACCGGGGTACCGACCCTCGTATATGGCGAAAAAACTCGCCGACCCATATCAGCCGTTGGATCTTGTAAAAAAGCGCGCTCGTCATGATGGACAGATCAGATCGCGCCACGTCACCACAAAACGACAAGATAACGTTTTCTCGAAACTCGTGCCTCTTGTCTCGTGATTCGCGCCACGATCTTGATCAACCGTCAAGATTGAGTCGCGTAGCTTGGATCTGCCAATCTACCAAACTGCGGAGTGGGAAAAAATTCTTCTCAAAATCTGTGCTCGGATCTGCCGAACCAGAGGCATTAGCCGAGCAACAAAGAAGCAGAGGAGAAAAAAAAAAAAAAAAAAAAAAAAAAGAAAAAAAAAAAAGCCACGTGGCATGCCACGTGGCATCATCTCAATGATCCGAGGTGCCGATCCGGGGTGCCGATCCGAGGTGCCGGGGTACCGACCCTCGTATATGGAGAAAAATTCGACCGAACCCATCTCACCGTCGGATCGTCTCAAAATTCGTGCTAAAACATGATGAACGGCTCAGATCTCGCCACGTCACCACAAAACGACAAGATAACGTTTTCTCGAAACTCGTGCATCTTGTCTCGTGATTCGCGCCACGATCGTGATCAACCGTCCAGATTGAGCCACGTAGCTCGGATCTCAAATCCGAGCTACCGACCTACCGAACAGCAAAGTGGGAAAAAATGCTCTTCAAATTCCGTGTTCGGATTGGCCGAGCAGGAAGCGGAATAGAGGAGAAGTACAAAAAAAAAAAAAAAAAAAAAAAAAAAAAAAGAAAGGAGGCACGTGGGCCGGGGTCGACCCGTTAGGGGATCCGAACCCATCAGCCCACGACCCGAACTCCACTTCTTCTCTTCCAATCACCTGCCAAAACAAAAAACTAAACAAAACTCAACTCTTCTTCTCCACTCTCCCGCAAAACCAACCGAAGAGAAAAACCCAACTTCTCCTTCGAAAGCTTCTGACGCCAGCGAGCTCCATTCGTCGCCGGGCTCTCTGCATGCCTCCGACGCCGAGCTCCTCGCCAGCCTCCGTTCACTGAGCTCACAAAGCTCCACGCCAACACCCATCTTCAACATCGAACCGAAGCTCCAAGCTCCATCATCCTCCTCGACGAGCCACCGCCTCGCCACCTTCGTCGACTCTCCATGCCGAGCCGAACCCATCAAGCTCCGCCGCAAAGCTCCACTTCCTCCTCGTCGAGTTCACCAACGCCGAGTTCGAGCCTTCCTCTCGTCTCCACGCCGACGAGCACCATCGAAGCTCCAGAGCTCCCTCACTTCCTCTTCGAACTCGCCATCCATCCGCCTCGCGACTGAGCTCCGAACTCGAGCTCCGTCTCCTTCGTCACGAGCTCCCCTCGCCGAGCTCAGCCGCATCTCCACCATTGAAGCTCCGCCTCGTCACCTTCGTCGACTCTCCATGCCGAGCCGAACCTCATCAATATCGAGCTCCGAACTCCTCGTCTCCATCGAGCTCCTCCGACGACGTCGAAGCACTACCCATCACCTAGCTCTCCTCCTTCGACGGCCGAGCTCCACCATGCTCCTCGTCGAACCCATCGAACCGAAGCTCGTCATCGAGCCCTTCTTCGACGAACACTGTCGCCTCCAAAGCTCCGAGCCGAGCTCCTCTCCACGGAGTCGCCGAGTTCCGAGCACGAACCACCTCCGACGAGCTCCCTCGAGCTCCTTCGTCGGAGCCCTCCTTCAACGTCGAAGACGGAGGAGAAAAAGAAACGAAGAAGGCAAAACGCAGAAGGAGAAAGAAACAAAGAAGAAGAAGCAGCGAAAAAAAAAAAAAAAAAAAAAAAAAAAAAGCCACGTGGCATGCCACGTGGCGGCATCTGGCGTGGTCGGCTGATCCGAGGTGCCGCGCCGAAGTGCCGAGCCGGGGTGCCGGAGTACCGACCCTCGTATATGGAGAAAATGCTCGCCGACGCACACGATCCGTCCGATCGTCTCAAAATTCGCGTCGCAACACGATCGACGCTCAGGAACGCGCCACGTGTCCCGATCGTGATCTGCCTCACGATGCGCGCAGATCTGATCATGATGAACGGCCAGAAACGTGCCACGTGTCCAGATCGTGATCTGCCTCACGATGCGTGCTCATCTGGTCGTGATGGACGGCCAGAAATCTGCCACGTGTCCAGGTAATATTTAAATTATTTGTTTATTTATTTAATTGTTTTTTTTATTTAGAAAATCCGAAAAAATAATTAAAAAATCGAAAAAAATTAAATAAAAATTCTAAAAATAATTATAAATTCAGAAAAATTATTTTAAAATTCTGAAAAATATAATTATTTTATTAGAATAATTATTTAATATTTTTGATAATTAATTATTTAATTCGGAAAATGAATAAAAAATTCAAAAAAATGAGAAAAAATTCAGAAAAATCTGGAAAAATCACCAAAAATCCAGAAAATTCTGAGAATATTTTTGGGCATTTTACAAGCCCATAATAACACTGTTACACCCCGAGCAAGATTCCGAACTCCCTTAAGAACACCGATAAAATCCCGTACGCCATTAAAACAGTAAAACTACTCCTCAAAGGCTGATCAAACTCAGTCTTCGGGAGTGGGGGGCTCGTGATATGGCTAAAAATAGGATTAAATCGGGACCGTTCACATCGGACACGAATCTTAAAGCTCAGGGGTAAAACAGTAATTCCACATACAAATGGGTCCGAAACGGGTACTGGGTCCCCTTCTCACAGATCCAATAACCCGCGAACGGATCCGCCTCAACTGGGTACGGGTCTCAACCCGAAACACACCCAGTCCAGAAAAGATAGAATTAGGGTTTCTGATTAATCCTAATCAACGGCTCTGATTCACATCTATCTTTTCACCGGGAATTAAGGGATTACATTCCTAATCTGTTTACTAGGAGAATATTCCTTATCAGATTACAGGAATCACATTCCTTATCTGATCCCATCGGCGACTATAAATACCCCACACCCATCTCCATTAAGAGGTAATCAATCTTTTTCTAGTTAAACGCTCTTTCATAATCATTTCTGGTTACTGACTTGAGCGTCGGAGGGTGCGTCGCCGGGATCAACCCCGGTGTCTCGCACTTCCTTGCAGGTGAACGGCGGGAGTCAACGGTCAAGCTCCGGCGGAACAGGTTAGGTGTTTGCTATTCAGGTTTTCTACGAACTCACAAATTCATCTGCTTGCCCCCACACCGAATTTAGCGGCAACAGTAATATACCATGCTAGTTAATTGTAGGTATGTGATATACCATGTTAGTTCAATTATAGATATGCCTTGCTAGCTTAATTACAAGTAAGTTGTATGCCATGCTAGCTTAATGATAATTAAGTTGTATGCCGTGCTAGTTTAGATGAACACTCAGGTGTATATGATACCCATGCTTAGATAAGTGGTTGTTCATGCTATGTTAAGTAGATGATCATGATTCATGCTAAGTAAGTAGGTATCATGCTAATTATTGATCATGTTAAGATGACATCCATACTATGATATTCATGCCTAGAGTAAAGGAACTACCCATGGTTAGTTGTAGTGACCTTATGTTGTGTTCTATACCATGCTAAAAGTTCAAATACTTGCTTAAAATATTGTAGGAGTAGGGTTAGAACTACCTACTATGCCTTGGAATGTTGCTTGTTCATACTAATTGGGTTATGATGATTAGTCAACATAAGTAGTAAGCTTTCGCGCTCGCTTGACTATAGTGGACTCTATGTCTAGGTCGTAGTGATTTTTATGCTTAAGCTCGATGTAAGCACAAGCATTAATCACATTCATACTTAGGAGTGTGATGGTGAGTAGTTCTGTTTTGTAATTGGATTACCGTAGGAAGATGCTTACGAGTGTATGTCATGCCTAAGGCATTATAGGTCGAAGTAATAAGATCGGGAAGATTACTCGTGATAGTTAGTTCGATAAAGGCTGTTATGTCGCCTTCGGATTTTTCCTTAGTAGAATGCCGATCATAGACTACTAGTAGATTCTTCTGTTGCTTCTAATAATAGAAAATTAAGTTTGCTAGTAAGCACGTTTGGTTGCTTTTAAGATTGATTACCTGTATGGTTGTTTGCACACGGTTGTGCTAGTACGTGGCTCGACTGGCCCGTATGTAGCTGTGGGTCTCATACGTAGCTTAGTCGGCTCGTATGTAGGTGGTTGTCTCGTACGCGGCCTGACCGGCCTGTGCGTAGCTGTTGGTCTCATACGCGGCTTATTTGGCTGGTATGTACGTGGTTATCTCCTATTAGGCCTGCCTGGCTCGTGGGTAGTTATCGTTTCATACGTAGCTTATTGGCTCGTATGTGGTTGTTACACAGTTCGTTGCGCTCGTCTAGGGTAATGTTACCACCCTAAGGGATATCGACCATCAAGACATATGTTCTTCCCTAAGGAACTGTGGAGGAGTCACTCCTTGTGTACCGTCGAATCTTAACCAGGGTAGGTTAGTCGAGGACCGGAGTATAGACGGAATCCAAGTCTAGGGAAGCGGCGTGCATGTATATTCGCACGGCCAAAGTCTTGGATCGATGAGTCACGAACCGGGTCCTGAGGGATTCTGGTAAGTCTAGGTTGAGCGGCCTAGTGGAGTTATCTTGCGAAGCCTAATTTAAGGCCTAGCATGTTCAGTTTATAAACTTGTCACCCTTAGGATTGTTCGAGTCAGGGACATCATTAGGATAGTGACTTACAAGGATCAGTTTATTTAAACCGTTTTGCCGGGAGAGAGGAGTCAGTGGTAGGGGGCCCCTTACACTAACTCGTCCCTTGAGGCAGATCATAGGTGGTGTACTGAGTTGTACCTTCTCGTCAAAGGGATACGTACGGTGTCGTCTCACAAGTTGAGGACACGGGTTGCGTATCTCGCGCTGTTAATTCCTGAAGTACCGTGGCTGGGGGTGCCACAGGATGCATTGGGCAGTCCTGCGCTTGCGATACCCCAGAGGGTGCCACAGGGTAGGCATCGCGCTACCCTGCGCTTGCGAAACCCTATAGTTTGATTTTAGAATGACGCCCGATACATTGGGTTCGTCTATTTGAGAGAGGTCCGGTTGGCCGGGTCGCAGTGGCGAACATAGACACCACTGGCGAAATGCAACAGTGGCATATGACCACATCTGCAGCCTCATTAGCCACGTGTAGGTGTCGGGAACAGGTTGAGTACAATTAGAAGTTCATAACGCGGGTTCAATCCCTATATATGGAGAAACGGCTTGAGATGGAGTCGCATGTAGTATGGGCTGCATGTTGCTTTCGGAAACTTGCTGACATTAGAATAGGAAGTGTCCTAGTTCTATTTCAATATCGCATTAGAGTCTAGTCAGAGCACTCACGAACACTTAAACTGCACCAACACCATAGCTATATTTTGTGTATTGTTTGGAAGATTCGCTGCTATATGATCAGCCTTTAAGCGTCAGTGAATACTGACGTCCCCACTTCCATAGGTACTGGATCGCCGAAGTACAAAGGCGATATTCAGGAGGACTCAAGGCGAGGAAAGCAAGGAGTCAGTGTTATGTTTAGTTCCGCTGCAGTATATGTATTGATTATGCATTAGTTGAGAAGTACTCTGATGTAAGATGTTGAAGGTTGTAATACTTAGAAATGTAAAGGTAATATTGTAACCCTATTGTAAGGTATTACAGTTGTACAATATTCAGACCTGTAACACATTGTGTATTGAATAAAAAGTTTTAAATTCTCCTGTTTTTCTGTGTATTGTGACTAATTGAAGAAAATGTCTTGACTCGTGTCACGGTTTCCCGGTATCGGAAATCGGGGCGCTACAGCGTATCTCGCGCTGTTAATTCCTGAAGTACCGTGGCTTGGGGTGCCACAGGATGCGTTGGGCAGTCCTGCGCTTGCGAGACCCCAGGGGTGCCACATGGTAGGCTTCATACTACCCTGCGCTTGCGAGACCCTATGATTTGGATTTTGAAATGACGCCCGATACGTTGGGTTCGTCTAGTTTTGAGTGAGGTCCGGTTGGCCGGGTAGCAGTGGCGAACATAGACACTACTGGCGTACTGCATCAGTGGCACATGACCACGTCTGTAACCTCATCAGTCACGTGTAGGTATCAGGAACAGGTTGTGTACAATTAGAAGTTCATAACGCGGGTTCAAATCCCTGTATATGGAGAAACGGCTTGAGATGGGGTCGCATGTAGTATGGGCTGCATGTTGCTTCGGAGACTTGCTGACATTAGAATATGAGCATCCTAGTTTAGTTGACATGGCATTAGTATCCTAGCTTAGTTGACAGTGCATTAGTATTCTAGCTTAGTTGACAGCGCATTAGTATTCTAGTTCAGTTGACAGTGCATTGGTATTCCAGTTTGATTGACATTTATTAGATTCTAATCACTGTACTCACAAACACTTAAACTACACCAACATACTTCACCCTATTTGTATATGTTGTTTTGGAGATTCGCTGCTATATGATCGGCCTTTAAGCGTCAGTGAATACTGACGTCCCCACTTCAATAGGTTGTGGACACGAGATCGCAAACCAGAAGGACTCTAGCCGAGGCATGATCTACAAGAGAAAAAGTAATGATTATCTTTTATTCATGTACACTCTGATGTAACTTATTGTATTAGTGGAAACACTTGACCTGTAATATTATGTTAATAAAAAGTTTTAAATTTTCCTGTTTCTGTGTATTGTGATTAATTGAAGAAAAGGTCTTGGCTCGTATCTCGGTTTTCCCAGTATTGGAAAACGGGGCGCTACAGAGTGGTATCAGAGCTAACTTCAATTTACAGTCCAACACAGCAGGAAAATTAAACTTGGATGCCTTTTAGGAGTCGAGTCTTAGTTAGTTGTAGGCAATTGTAATTCATATTGTTGTTCCTTTCAACTTATGTTTTACGATTTTTCTAGATCTGGACTAATTCCAGTATGTATATTTTAGGATGGTATTCGCAGATATCCTAACCGAGGATGTATTGATGGAGGAGAGTGAGCCAATTTCAAGGGATGATCCGATGATCTCGAGCGAGGAGCCGAAGGAGATTTCACTACAAGTTAACCTCAAGATGAACTCGCCTTCACCACCGCGAGGGCCATGTATGGATCAACGCAGGACGGCGGTGGCCAGCATATATCGAGAAATGAGGAAGCTAATGAAGTACGTAGCCAGGATAGATCGTCAAGCTAAGCAACTGGGTGATGCTTGCATAGCTACATTAGCAGGCATGGCAGAGGAGCGGGAATATTTCAACGCTAGATTGGCACAACTACGGCGTGAGTGGGAGCAAGTTCTAGAGACCGCCAAGGTTGTAGTATGCCATTTCTGTGAGGAGGATGGGCACGAGAAATCAGTCTGTCCACGACGACAAGGAAAAAGGCCTGCACCAGCATCAGGATTCGAGAACCAAGGCCAGAAGCAGAAGACTTAGAGAACAAAGGGCAAACTTGGAGGCGCCAACCCGAAAAGTTGTTTCCTATGTAGGGAGCAAGATCATTTCAAGAAACAATGTCCGATGAAGAACTCTCGGGCGGAAACCCGTACATGTTACAACTGTGGGGAGATTGGTCATATTAAGCCAAACTGTCCCCAACTTCATAAAAATGACGGCAGATCATCTCCGAAGAAGAACGCTAAGGGAAAGGAGCTTGTCCACCAAGGGTGAGAATTCGCACGTACTAAGAGCAAGTTGAAGGAGCCAGTGACAATATGTGCATATAGAACTGCAACTAAGTCTAAAGGTTGCATTTTTTGAAATTTATTTTGGATGGAAGAGATTATATATGATGTAACACTTTTTGTAACCCGTCGGATTTATATATATATGAAATCCAGGCAACCGTTTTTGTTCAAACTTGGTTCATCATAATCTTTTGTCTAAATTATTTTTCCAAGAGTTGAGGTGTGTGCGGGAGGCAACTCCAGAATTAGTTCTCTCGATTACAACATCTGGAGCGTCAACTTGAACAAATTACAGGAGAGAATCCTGGAAGTCGGAAGTAATGTTCATAGGTCATGTCCGGGAGTAGCTACCGAATTGCAAAGGTCGGGTTCTTTGGAGAACTAGTTCATGGATAAGCCACTTGGAAGCCGGAGAGCAACATAAGCTTTCTTTCCCCGAGTTATTAAGGTATGAATGTTTGCTTGTTTTCCTAACTTAACGTAGTTCTGAGGACAGAACTATTCTAAGGAGGGAGTATTGTAATATCCCGGACAGATATTACCATGTATAAATTATTATTTTATTATTATCTTATTATTATTTTGTTTTGAGTCCAAAATCGAATTATTTTGGTGATTTTCACCCGGTTTGTTCATAGACATTATCTGTACCCATATACCGGTCAGTATACATCCGTATTGTATCAAATTGGTACCGTGACCTTCCGAACTAATAATAGAATTTATTTTATTATTATTTCCGAGATTAAATTATTTAATACGGATTATGCGAAGATTTTCGGTATACATACATATATGCGCACATATGTGTAGTATGTCGATTAGTACGAAGTATGTGGTATGTATTTTATGGATAAAATTGTTCTCCTTGTCATGACAATCCTAATTAGATAGTTAAGATTGTAGGAGGATTAAACATAGGATTAAGATGTATGCATAAGAGAATTAGGAGGTATTCTTCTAGAAACCTTCTCTCCTCCACCTCACCTAAAACACCATACCCTCACCATACCTCCACCTCACCCTCTCCTTCCCTAGTAGAAACAGGCCCTAAAAGGGGGGAGTGCTTTTGTGCAATTGTGTGCATACACATTTGCACTTTCCACCCTTTTTCCCACCTATAAATACCCCCTTCCTCCACCTTTGTCTCATTTTAGAAAGATCAAAAGAAAGAAAGGAAAAGAAAGAGAGAACACCATGCTAACTTGAGAGTTTTCTTGTAGGTTTAGTAAGAGTTCTAAAAGCTAGGAGGAAGGAGAAGTAGCATAGCTAGTTATTCCTACAAGTGAAACAAGGTGGGGGTTTCTCCTATGTTTGTTTGTTTGTTTGTTTGTTTATTTGAATGGTTGTTTTGATGTTCTTCTTCTTCTTACCCTCCTTGTTTATTTTTCTTTTTGGTGTGGTTGTTTTGAAGTAGTATGGTTGTATGGGTTTCTTATTTTGAATGTTGTTAGTAGTTATTGTTTGACTCAAAAAAGGAACTAACTACTTGGACAAAAATGACACATGCATATGAACTTTTACATACAACCACTTAAGGTTGTAGGACTTGAATGTGAACAAACACATAAGGCATATGGACTAAGTATACAACCATCTTGGTTGTAGGACACATTGACTTGGACAAAAATAGAAGAAAGCATATGTTGGTTAAACCCAAAATAGAAAGGCTCTTACTTATTTTTATTATTGTTTAGTTCTTTTATAAGCTTAAGTAAGAAAGAAACCATTGTAGTTATTAATGGAAAAGAAACTATCTAATCACTAGTTGTAAAAGGATTAAAAAGATCTCTTTTATGTCCACTAGTAATAATAAGAAACATATGCTAATAAAGATTTTTAGAAAGTAATTTAGTTGTAGATATTTATGTTACATTTTAGTAGAAACTCATGGTAGTAGTAGTAGATATGTATGTTCCAATAAAGTAGTAGTAGTAGATGTTAAAATAAAATAGTTGTAGATATTTATGTTATGGGAAATCTTAGTAGATGATTATTAAATGGATGTTGTGTTTATGTTAAGGTAAATACCATGCTAAGATTGGATTAGATTAATTTATTCATGATTAGAATGTTGTAGGATTCATTCTAAAATTTCCGATCATGTTTAGTAATGATATTCATGCTTAGAATGTTGTAGGATTCATTCTAAAATTACCTACCATGTTTAGGAATGACATTAATGCTTAGAATGTTGTAGGATTCATTCTAAAATTTTCCATCATGTTTAGTAATGATATTCATGCTTAGAATGTTGTAGGATTCATTCTAAAATTACCTACCATGTTTAGGATTGATATTCATGCTTAGAATGTTGTAGGATTCATTCTAAAATTTCCTATCATGTTTAGTAATGATATTCATGCTTAGAATGTTGTAGGATTCATTCTAAATTACCTACCATGTTTAGGAATGATATTCATACTTAGAATGTTGTAGGATTCATTCTAAAATTTCCTATCATGTTTAGTAATGATATTCATGCTTAGAATGTTGTAGGATTCATTCTAAAATTACCTACCATGTTTAGGAATGATATTCATACTTAGAATGTTGTAGGATTCATTCTAAAATTTTCTATCATGTTTAATAATGATATTCATGCTTAGAATATTGTAGGATTTATTCTAAAATCACATACCATGTTTAGGAATGATATTCATGCTTAGAATGTTGTAGGATTCATTCTAAAATTTCCTATCATGTTTAGTAATGATATTCATGATTAGAATGTTGTAGGATTCATTCTAAAATTTCCTATCATGTTAGATTAATTTATTCATGCTTAGAATGTTGTGGGATTCATTCTAAAATTTCCTACCATGTTTAGGAATGATATTCATTCTTAGAATGTTGTAGGATTCATTCTAAAATTTCCTATCATGTTTAGTAATGATATTCATGCTTAGAATGTTCTTGGATTTATTCTAAAATTACCTACCATGTTTAGGAATGATATTCATGCTTAGAATGTTGTAGGATTCATTCTAAAATTTCCTATCATGTTTAGTAATGATATTCATGCTTAGAATGTTGTAGGATTCATTCTAAAATTTCCTATCATGTTAGATTAATTAATTCATGCTTAGAATGTTGTAGGATTCATTCTAAAATTTCCTACCATGTTTAGGAGTGATATTCTTGCTTAGAATGTTGTAGGATTTATATAAAAAAATACCTACCATGTTTAGGAATGATGAATACCATGCTAAGTGTATAAACATGCTTAGAATGTTGTAGGATTTATATAAAAAATACCTACCATGTTTCGGAATGATGTATACCATGCTAAAGTTCATATACATGCTTAGAATGTTGTAGGATTTATATTAAAAAATACCTACCATGTTTAGCAATGATGTATACCATGCTAAGTCCATACACATGCTTAGAATGTTGTAGGATTAATGTTAGAATACCTACCATGCCTTGGAATGTTGTATGTTCGTACTAGTTATATATCCATGCTTAAGACTTGTTACAAGTGCATGCTAAATCGCATTCATAATTAAGAATGTTGTAAGTTGATGGTTATGTCATATATATACCATGATTAATTGTTGTAGGTTGATGCTTGCAATTGCATACCATGATTGAATTGCCATAGACTAAGTAATAAGAAATAGCCATGTTGAAATTGTAGTTGTAACTACCTTGTTGTAGTTGATGTTAGTAAGGAACCATACATGCTTGGACGGTATAGTATAGCATCCTAGTTGCATGAGAAAATGTACCGATGTTTATGTGGGTTAGGAAGAGAACCCATGGACTCTAGTCGAGTAGGTTCTAATTTAAAATGGAACCATAGCATATGAGCACCCTTCATTCATAGCAATAAGGGTTGAGAAGTTCTAATAGTTGTAGCTTGATAAAAAGCTAGTTTAGGGTCTTCAATTACCCTAAGGGTCATCGACCATCAAGACCACATCCTACCCCCTTAGAGTAAAATGGATAGATCTCACCTCGGGCATCGACGGATCTTAACCGATGTAGGTTGACCGTGGGCCGAGAGTGTTGGTAGAATCCGAGTTAGGGGTAGGGATGAGTGAGAGTGATCTCGTTACTCGAGTCTTGGATCGAGGGACCACGAGTTGAACCATGATAATCTAAGTTGGAAATTATGTAAGATTGTATAGGAGTAGTAACATCATTAGGGTAGTGACTTATACAATCATTACTTAACCTTTTTGCCCGAAAGAAGGGGAGTTGGTAGTAGGGTGCACCGTACGACCAAACCTTTCTTTGGGGCCGATCTTAGGTGGTGTTATTGGGTTGCGCCTTCCTGTCAAAGGGATACGTACGGTGCCGTCTCACAAGTTGGGAGCACGGGTTGCGTATCTCGCGCTGTTAATTCCTGAAGTATCGTGGCTTGGGGTGCCACAGGATGCGTTGGGCAGTCCTGCGCTTGCGAGACCCCCGGGGTGCCACAGAGTAGGCTTTGTGCTACCCTGCGCTTGCGAGACCCTATGATTTGGATTTTGAAATGACGCCCGATACGTTGGGTTCGTCTAGTTTTGAGTGAGGTCCGGTTGGCCGGGTAGCAGTGGCGAACATAGACACCACTGGCCTACTGCATCAGTGGCACATGACCACGTCTGCAACCTCATTTTGAAATGACAACAGGTTGTGTACAATTAGAAGTTCATAATGCGGGTTCAAATCCCATGTAGTATGGGCTGCATGTTGCTTCGGACTTGCTGACATTAGAATATGAGCATCCTAGTTTAGTTGACATGGCATTAGTATCCTAGCTTAGTTGACAGAGCATTAGTATTCTAGCTTAGTTGACAGCGCATTAGTATTCTAGTTCAGTTGACAGTGCATTGGTATTCCAGTTTGATTGACATTTATTAGATTCTAATCACTGCACTCACAAACACTTAAACTACACCGACATACTTCACCCTATTTGTATATGTTGTTTTGGAGATTCGCTGCTATATGATCGGCCTTTAAGCGTCAGTGAATACTGACGTTCCCACTTCAATAGGTTGTGGACACGAGATCGCGAACCAGAAGGTCTCTAGCCGAGGCATGATCTACAAGAGAAAAAAGCAATGATTATCTTTTATTCATGTACACTCTGATGTAACTTATTGTATTAGTGGAAACACTTGGCCTGTAATATTATGTTAATAAAAAGTTTTAAATTTTCCTGTTTCTATGTATTGTGACTAATTGAAGAAAAGGTCTTGGCTCGTGTCTTGGTTTTCCCAGTATTGGAAAACGGGGCGCTACATTCATCGCCAAGAAGTGAGCCGATTTTGTGAGTCGGTCCACTATCACCCAAATTGCATCGTTTCCCTTGGAACTCCTGGGTAATCCAATAATGAAGTACATGCTGATGTTATCCCATTTCCACTCCGGAATGGGTAACAGCTGCAGCAAACCCCCAGGTTTCTGATTCTTGGCCATGATCTGCTGACAGACTGCACATCTGGTGACAAACTCAGATACATCCCGCCTCATCCCTGACCACCAAAAACACTACTTGATGTCCTTGTACATCTTGGTACTCTCTAGATGCACAGATAACAGAGTGGCGTATGCTTCCTGTAGAATACCTTCCTTCAGTTCTGCTTGATTGGTACACACAACCACTCTCCGAACCACAGTACTTCATCTTTCACCTAGAATTCTGCCAACTTGCCGGTGCCAACTTACTCTTTCATCCCTTGGATCTCTGGATCGATCTTCTACTGTCAATAACCCTTTCTCTCAAAGTGGGCTAAAGTCTCAACTGAGCTAAGGATGCCCCCAATCCTTGTACCAATACTTCTATACCATCTCGATCGAGCTCCTCTACCAACTTCTCCTAAGTCGTGATCAGACGAGACAAACTGCTCTTCCGGATGAGTGCATCAGCCACCACATTGGCCTTGCCCGGATGGTACTTTTAGGATGGATGTCTTCCAATACTTCCAACCATTTCCGCTGCCTCAAGTTCAAGTTCTTTTGCTGGTAGATGTATTTCAGACTTTTGTGATCCGTGTACATGTTGACTTTTTCTCCGTACACCCAGTGCCTCCACTGTTTCAATGCAAAGATGATTGCCGCCAACTCTAGATTGTGGGTTGGGTAATTCTTCTCATGTGGTTTCAGCTGTCTAGACCCATAAGCTATTACCTTCTCTTCCCGCATCAGCACGCAGCCCAGTCCGCAATGGAAAGCATCGTTATAGACATAATAGTCGACTCTTGCTTTTGGCAAAGCCAGTATGGAAGCTGTAGTCAACATCTCCTTCAACTCCTGAAAACTAGCCTCGCACTGTTCTGTCCATTTGAAACTCATGTTCTTCCTTGTAAGCCCTATAAGTGGTACAGCTATCTGGGCGTAGCCCTGAATGAATCTTCGATAGTAGCCGGTTAAACCCAAAAAGTTTCTGATTACCTTAACTTTAGTTGGTCTAGGCCAATCCTTCGCTGCCTCATTCTTTTGCAGATCAGTGGCCGCTCCCTCCTTAGAAAGGATGTGACCCAGGAAGGCGACTTCGGTTTTCCAGAAGTCACACTTAGACAACTTCGCATATAGCTTATGTTCCTGTATCTTCTTCAATACCTCTGCTAGGTGCCTAGCATGCTTTTCTTCTATCTTAGAGTAGATGAAAATGTCATTCAATGAACACTATGATGAAAGAATCGATGAACGGTCGCAGGATCCTGTTCATCATGTCTATGAAGATAGTAGGTGCATTTGTCAATCCGAACGGCATGACTAAGAACTCGTTGTGAACATGTCGAGTCCTAAACGCCATCTTGTGCACATCTTCTTCCTTCACTCGGACCTAGTGATAACCTGACCGTAGATCTATCTTAGAGAAAATAGCTACTCCTTGTAAACGGTCGAATAGATCATCGATTCGAGGAATCAAACATTTATTCTGCACTTTCACCTTGTTCAATTCTCTATAATAGATGCACATCCTCATCGATCCATCATTCTTCTTTACCAAAAGAACTTGTTCTCCCCAAGGTGACGCACTTGGCCTGAAAAATCCCTAGCTTAATGGAGATGCTAAACTCTGTATCCCGATGGAAGCCCAGTTAGATCTTCTAGGAACACTGTTGGATAGTTCCGAACCATGGTAACCTACTAGACCTCCTTAGGGACTTTCTTCTTGCTCAAAGCTGATACCAATTGTTTGCACTTCCTCTTCCCTTGAAAAGTAACTGCTGGTCCTCCCGGTGCTTTTACCACAGCCTTCTTACTCTTGCACTTGATACGGGCACTATAGATGGACTTCCAGTCTATGCCAATGATGATGTCGACCCCCAAAACTGCCAACTCGATGAGGTCGATTCCAAATATTCTGCCTCCAATCTCGAGGTCACGCCCATCATAATACCGATCGGTCGTCAATGTTTCTCCTGACGGGGTAGCTATAGCTAGAACTTTGCCAGGAAAGATTTTTGGTTCAACACCCAATCGTTTTGCAAATAAAGGTGACACAAATGTATGAGACGATCCAGTATCAAATAAAATGGTTGCTTTTATTCCATTAACCAGAATTTCTCCTGTTACATAGTGAACGCTCTCAATACAAAATATTTATTCTAATACAACTGGAAAATAACAACAGTAAGTATCTATTCGAGTGCTCCCATACTGGTGATGACATTATTTACATCATCTGCATCGGCTTCAATCAGAGCGAATACTCGCTCCTGCTGGTATGGCTTCTGTCCTGAGTTGGCCTGCTTCTGACTCAGTCCTCCCTACTAGAACTGAGGGCAGTCAGGCTTGATATGACCCTCCTTCCCACAGTTGAAATAAGTTACCTTCCTCCTGTTCGGGCACTCCGTCTTCTAGTGGCCTCTCTGTCCACACAGGATACAAGTACCTGGCGTTCCTGCTACAACAACTGCATTGGCTCCGGTGGATTTGAACTTCTGTGCTGGGGGCTGTCCCATGAAATTACTTGGTGCTGCAGGCCTTTTGCCAGTGTTCCAGGTGTTCCTCTTGTTTGAGCCGCCTAGTACCGATTCATGTCAGCTTCAATGGCTGCCATCCTCCTGACCAGCTTCTCAAACCTTCAGATACCAAGGGATATCATCTGAGACCTCAAGCTTGGCCTCAATCCCTGTTCAAACTTTCGCGTCTTCTTGGCTTCGTCAATAACCATCTCTGGCGCATACCTGGAGAGTTAATTGAACTTCGTCTCATACTCTCGCACTGACAGGCTTTCCTGTTGCAGACCTACGAACTCTATAGCCTTCTTTTCCTGTACGTCCAACGGGAAGTAGTGGCTACAGAATTCTCCCAGGAATTCCTCCCAAATGATCGGTACATTTCCCAGGGTCCTCTTCAGTGATTTCTACCAGACCCCTGCATCTTTTTCCAGTTGGATTGTGGCCAGCTTCACTTTACTTACCGCTGGAGTCTCCAGAACTTCAAATACTGTTTCAATTTGCCTAATCCAGTTGTCTGCTGCATCTGGATTAGCCCGGCACTCGTACACTAGTGGCTTCATTTCGTTTGAACGAATCCACCAATCTGATCGCTTCCGGGACTTGTACTGCTGGTCCCGCCCTGGTGTTCCCGGCAACATTTGCGACGAAGGCATTAAGGGTTTGGTATACTCGAGCCAGTTCTGTTTTGAGGTCGAGTCCGTTGTTCTCACCACTGGTTTCCTTCGCCATTGTGGTTCCTTCGTCAGACCATTTCTAGGTCATAAAACTTTTCATTAATCACCATAAATAGCAAAAACTTATATTCTTCTTTCAATAAAACTTTATTCATTTCCAAAGTTAAACTTTATACGTTTAGAAAGTAAACTTGCTCATACATCCATTACATAAATTCAACATAAATACAGCCTAGATCCTACGATTCCTCTTGACTTCTCTAAGCTCTCCCCATATTCATTGATCTCCTTTTTAATCTCATCGTACTTCTGATGACATTCCTGCTTTTCCTAACGAGTTTTGTTTGTCTAGTTGGGTTAAGTGTCGGACATTCCTGTGGTGGAGCTTCTTAAGTTACCATACTCGGTAACTCAGTGCTAGGATGCGCTCCCTGTCTTTCGCCCATTGTGCTTTCAAGTGGTTTACTGTCCACTTCTGGGTATCCAATTCCCTCCGAAGAGAAGCAACAATGCAAACTTGGTCGCCTTGAACTGGTTCTTCGTCTGAGGACTCATCTGGGGAATCAGGTGGAGGTGGAGTAATCTCTTGGGATTCAGGCAGTTCTTCCTCTATTTCTTCTGGGTCTTTTTCCTCTATTGGTTCTTCTTCGTCAGGATAGAACCATTCTACTTCATCCTCTGGGTCATGATGATTAGCCATCTTATAGGGAAAATGAGGAGAAACATCAGCATATACAACAATACAAATGTAAACTACTTACATTTAAATCTCTATAAGCTGAACTCACACTCTAATGTACACTCTAATGTGTCGTCCTTATAAATTTGTACTACTCATTGAAGTTGGGCTCTGATACCACTCTATAATGCCCTGAATTCAAAAATACGGTAATTCGTTGCGCAATAGGTTCTTTACTTCACTTTGTACAATTTTACAAGGAATTTGAAAACTTTTATTACATTAAGTTCTTTTACAACAATGCAGTGGAAATTAAATGAAGTACAACATGATAAAAAATGTTCAATTTAAACATGAACAACTTAAAACGGAAAGTAATCTTTAGCAACAATCATCTTTATATCTCCTTGCAAATCCAATGTCTGCATTTGAAACTGTGGGCACGTTAGTTGCTTACAACTGACACAATATTATAAAACAGTGATCCTCACTATGTTGTAATATAACAATTTGCTTACTTTAGTAACCACACACTTGAATGCATTACAAAGTGTAAAGGTGACTATCCTACACATGTCGGTGTATATTATGCCTTAGATGCCTAATGCAGTTGTTTACACTACGATGCACTAACGCATGCTTATTTGGATTCTATGCATCCCATAATACGTAGGTTCAAGGGCAAGCCCTTAAGGTACTCCACATTATAGGGTTTATATCCCACGCTATGCAACCTAACCCAATGAATATACTTCAACACGTAGTTACCGAAGAGTCACACCCGAAGGATATTGGATCTTACCGGCCTACCCCTAGCCCACCTCAGTAGATTTACCGGGCGTATCCTCAGCCACGAATCCTAGCAAGTGGATCTCTCGCAACTACAAACCATGCCTACCCCTAGCCCACCTTAGTGGATTTACCAGGTGTATCCTGTCTGTCCCGAACATTCTTAGGGACTATAGTCTCTTTACTGACATTTCCGATGATAGATGGATGTACCCCTAGCCCATATACATGGATTTACCGGCTGAACTTCTCAATCGCGGACCCCTAGAAGTTGCACATCCTTTACCGGCCAAGTTCGTCATTGTTTCGATCATATTTTCTTCTAGTGCCTTTCCCTAGGTTTAATTAATATCATCACAACCTAGATGCTGATTTACCCATTCTACCGGTCTTCACAATACCGAGAACGATGACCCCATGTTAGCCACTTCTCAAATTAATTAATCATTTCATCACTTGCCGGTACATGAGTCTCATCTAGCAACTAGATTACAACAATCCTCTCATTAATAAAGATCAATTCGGTTATGACTAACTTTAACATTAATCTCTCGTTCTTTATTCAATCATCATTCACTTAATTCATTTCCTTCACAAATTTTGATCATGCAATGATTGACTATCTTTAATAACAATTAGAAGATGATGCCTTCAATCAACTTCTTGAAGACCAATACTTAGTTAATTCGCCGAAATCATTTACTTCAACCATTTCCCATATTCTTTGATTAATAAAGTTTCTCACATTATCAAAGTATAGTTTGAATACAAATTTTTCTAATACCAAATTCTATAGATTAATAAAACGCTTCCCTAGAAAACTCTTGTTCGTATTTTAATTCAATTATTCAATCTCTTCAATTATTATTCCTAAGCCCAAAAGTCGTATTAACAATTTCTCTTAAAAGTATTCAATTTCTTTAATAAATTTATAAAACCCAACAATGTTTCTTATTATAATATTAACCCATAACTCCTTAGCAAGAATATAAATTTTTAGGCTCCCATTATATACTCAAAACAGTGAGAAAATATTTTCTAATTGTCCAAATAATATCTAGAGTAAATCTAGTTATTTTTTCTCGAATTTAAAAAAGTCAAAAAACCCCAAAAAAACCCAAAATGTCAAAAATTCCATATTTCACTGCATAAGGAGTTTCGAACCCAGGACTACAAGGCACCAGCGGCGCCACGTGGCAAGCCCAGGCGCAATCACACAGTCGATAGCCACTCAGGACATGCATCCAAGCTGATAGTATATGGGTTTTATTATTTATAACCCCAATCTCTGTTCAGTCCTCTATTTTTAATTTCTCTTATACTCTACAATTTTATTTGTTTTCCCAATTTAATAGTTTATAAATTATATCTACAATCTCCAGAAATATTTGTTGACCAATTTTAACCACAAAAAAAAAATTATTTTGTACATACATATTGTAAAATGGTGATTGTTATAAACAACATAACCATACATTTTCATTTATTAATAAAACTACTTCTTTCAACCCCAATTCAAGATTTCATTTT
This sequence comes from Hemerocallis citrina, assembly GCA_017893485.1. Lineage (NCBI taxonomy): Eukaryota > Viridiplantae > Streptophyta > Magnoliopsida > Asparagales > Asphodelaceae > Hemerocallis > Hemerocallis citrina. The sequence goes on from CM030364.1 coordinate 118,065,158, forward strand.
TTTTTCCTTCTTCTGTTTAACAATTTCATGACAATATTTCATTTCCCATTAATCTATAACTCTCCTTATTGTTTACCCAACTGGTTTATATAATTTAACAATTTGTGCATAAAAGATCAATTTCAATTCATGGCACACATGTACCCAACAACACCTCCATAACTCTATTTGCATTTCCAAGTTACTAACATGATAAATAAATAAGAATCCTTCCATCTAGCATGCAATTACTACTAACAAGATCAATACCACATGCAAAATAACCACACTAGATGTCTAAGAATTCATGCCACATAATCATCACAACTAATTGAACATGCATAATACAATTTATCCAGAAAGTAAGCAAATCACATACCTCTTTGATGAAAAAGCAATTAGAACTCCTAGAACGAAAGCTCATACTCCACACCGATTGCTCTTATCCTCCAAACTAGCCTCCAAGCACTCCAAGTAAAAACCGGTCTCTCCCTCTTGCTCTCTCTCTTTTTCTCTCTTGATTTTGAATAATATTTTGTGCAAATGTAATGAAGAGTTGTAGGTATTTATAGAACATTTGTGTGGTGGAAAATGATCCCACTACTCAAACAACCACCCCACTCTCCCTCTCTTTTATCCAAAGGCCGGCGACTCTCTTATCATGCACAAAAACACGTGCACATGCTGCACACATGCCTACTTCTTATTTTATTAATTAATTATTTTTAGTTATACCCTAGGTGTTTGTTACAAGACAAGTGTAGGAAAATAAATGTAGGATTTTTATTTGTGGGCTTCTTATTGGGCTTTTACTATTTTTATTTATTTCTAATGGATTTAATTTCATCTTTTAGGCCTATGGACTTTAATTAAGAAAGAACAAAAAAATGAGACAAAAATAAAAGAAAACTTATGCATAACTTAAGAAAAAAAATAGAACAAAATGAGATAAAATTGCACGTGCGTTGTGCGTGCAAAATGAAAAAAATGTATTTCATTCTGAAATTACTATGGGATGTTACAGAAAAGATACACCAATAGAAAATAAAGTTAATAACTCTAAGTTGGTAAACATAGGTGCAATGTGATGAACCTATAGGATTTTCATATACATCAATATGATTTTCTGTAGCATATTTCTCTCCATCTGATGAAATGTCGAACTCGAAGAAAAAATTAGTTTGTGATGAGTGATGATTAGCTGTTTATTATTTTTGTTGCTTATTTTGGTGTGGGAGCAAATAGATAGTGAGTTCTTATTTAATGGAAACTGCTAAAAATCTGACCTTTTACCTTTGCTGTGAATTGCGGTCAGTGCTCCTGAGATTGAATCTGGATCGTTAAATAACCATCGTGATCCAAATCCAACAGTTTCTAATGCGGCCGATGGACCTTCAAAAAGCCTGAAATACCACGGGGTGGGCCCGGCAACAGACCCTCCGACGCTCAAGTCAGAATCAGCAAGAGAAAGAGAGTTTGAAAGAGAAACTGGCGAATTGTTCATTAGCTTCTGACTGTGGTGGGGGGAGGGTATTTATAGGCCTGAGAAACATATCAAGATATCAATCTGGACCCATATGTTCGATTTGAATTCCTTATCTCCTTTATGTTCCTCCCCCTCAAGAGATAAGTTCATTTGTAAGGGGATAAGAAATTTGACTCTTAGCCTGCATGGGTTGGGTATCTCTCCTAGTGGGCCTAGTCTGTCACTTTTTATGGGCTTGGAAGAAGCTCATGTCTTGTAGAGGGGTCTGGAGAAGGCCCGGACCCGTTATAGAGGCCTGTTATGGTTATTCTGCCTGTAGAAGCTTTGAGATCTGTGCTGGAATCGTACGGTCCTGATTTGCTGTGATTTTTACCATCATCATAAGCCCTCTACTCCCGGAAAGCAATTCTCTTGGCTTTAGGGGAGTAGTGCGTTTTACTTTTAGACTCTGGAGTGCAATCTTAGCTGTTAGGGTGCTTGGAGATTCCTAAAACAGATTTGTGGCTTCTGAAGGCAGTGAATATCTTCTTGGGTTTTTCCATATTTTTCGTGCCTTGCTTGCCAAAAATATGGAATACGAGCGCGTAACATTGGCCCAACGAATGATTTTTATCATTCATAAGCTGTAGGATCGACTCAGTATCATAACAAGAAATATAGCAAGATATACTCAACCATGCTTGCATGAATAATTTATTAATGAACAAAAACATTTGAAATAGTTATAAATATCCCAAATAAATTCACGATCTGGATCAAAAGTAAAAACTTCAAGACTACAAGCCCGTTACAAGTTTCAAGTAGCAACAGAATTAAAATAAACTCAAATACAAATAATTGAAGCAAGATTTTCCATGCGAAGCCTAGAAGGTTTGCTCAACAACTCCTTCAGACAATTGATCTCCAAAACCTGTATTTATCATGCAGAAGAAAAATGGAGAAACAAGACAAACGCCTTTAGTGCAAGTTATGACCGCAAGTAGTACAAGCAAGGGTATGAAAATAAATGCAAGAAAAATATGAAACAAGATTTGGAATCAAGAATGTGTAACATGATATGATAGGGATGCAACAAGTAGTGAAGTTCAAAAGACAAGCTAGCAAGTAAAACAAATCAAATAACGGGATCGGGTAACAAATGCAAGTGGCAGGAACAAGTAACAAGTGGGCATGTATCATGTATCAAGTATCATGTAACAAGTCTCAAGTGTGTACAAGTGACAAGTTATTCTTAAGTCTATTGTTTAATTATATTTAGGTAGCACTTCATGCGTCCCAACTATTTACCACATGGTTGCTACTTACAAATAGTTACGTTTAGGCCTAGTGGTGGATTTTTATAGGGCCGTGTACTCAGGCATCATTATATCATGTCCTGCAATCAAGTAATGGGTTCTAGAGGTGGCCCCCGTCAACTCCTGACATGGCACTTAGTTCTACGTGGCACTTAGTTCCATTTAACTTGCAAACAGGAAAATCAGTAAACACGTTCATGAATCATGTAATCATGTAATAGGTTCTAGATGTGGTTCCCGTCAACCCCTAACGTGGCACTTAGTTCTACGTGGCACTTAGTTCCATTTAACTTTAAAAAACTTGGAAAACACGGGCCCCCTTCCGAGTACACTTATCTATATTCTCCACTGCTATGGTCAACCCTTAACCTCGGCTTGATTAACATTCTTTATTTAATTAACATGCAATACTAATGAAAAACAATAGGGACAGAGATATCAATGGAAAACGATAAGGCGATTAATAAGGGATACTAGAATGATGACAACACAAACCTAAGATCATGCAATGTACTCCATACAATTCAATACACCAAATTCAACATTATAGATTCAATTATATATTATCAAACATGGAAACTCAATTCTGGACAGCAGTACGTTGCTGCACCAAAATCAAAATTCCCGTTGCCAAATGAATGCAAATCTGGATTCTTCAGAAAAATTTAGAAACTAGACACACTGCCAAATTCAGCGCATATAAATAAGATACATAAAAGTTGTAGTATCAGGTATCAAAATAGCAAATTACACAGGATTCGTGTTCAGCCAGAATTTGTAAAACTGTGTTTTTAAATGTGAAACAGGTCTGAAACCTCATTAATTAATTGTAGGAAAGTTAGGGAATATACTCTAGTGTGTCCAGTATCATCATGCAAAATTTCAAGTCATTATCTTACAGGTAGCATGGTTAAATTAATTGTAAAACAAAGTATTGTAGCAAAATTCTGAATCTGAAATTCTACGATACACCAGTAGTAAAACTGCAATAACTTACAAACCATAACTCGGAATTCAATTCCATCAAAAGCGTAGTAAACTAGATATCTGGAGCTAATTTTATTTTTAGAACTCAAGTCCAGATTCTGATTTTTTCAGGGTTGAAATAGCAAGCAAAGACAGGAATAGCAGTATATGTGAATTTCTTTTATATAAAAGAGGCATGATAAATGACTAGTATGAGTCTAAATTAATGTGTAATTCAAATCAAGGTGTAATAGATATCAAATCAGCAAGTCACATTTATTTCTCAACTCAAAAGAAAGTAAGATCAACACATACATCATACAACATACATCTACAAGTCAAGAAGGTTCTTAGTTTCATGTTTCCAAGTAATTATGAGGTAAAATGGATCGAACAAATCATGAAACGAATATATCAACGAAAGATTGTGACTCTTATAATCATGGAGTTGATTAGGAATAAAATAACATCATCAAACGATAAGCCAAAAGGGAGTTACTACTACGATCCATTTCCAAATAAAGCCTGTACTAGAACAAAAAATTGTACAAGAAGATACTTGCCTTGATTGGATGAGGGCATTGATCGACGATCGAGATTAGATGGATCGAATCAGCGCGGATCTTGATGGTGATCAAGATCAAGACAACGAACAGCTCAGATATGATCTGATATGATCAAGATGATGGAGATCGGAAGGCCCAGAACGCTCTGATGGATGATGATCAAGATGATCAAGATGATCTGAATCGCAAAGAGATCGAGAGGCCTAGATCTGATCTGATTGATGTGGTCTCATTCTAGAGGAGATCAAGGCGATCATCACGATCGGGAGGAAATCGAGCGGTTGAGATTCAATTGATTAACTCTCCTTCTTCCCTCCTTTGATCAACAGCAGCAACATAGCAGGAAGCTCTGACTGTGGCTGGCGGGGACGACTGTGGGTAGCACGAGGTTGATGGCGAGGAGCGCCAGGGGTGCGGTGGTGGGCGACAGTGGTGGAGGACGGTGTTCAGGGGAAGGCGATGGGATCGGCTCGGTGAGTGTTCTGTTTAGGAGGGAAAATAAGGGAGGCGAGGGGTGCTGCTGGCTTTCGTGGGTGGCAGGAGACGGCGACAGGAGGTCGCGATGGCGAGGCGACGAAGGGGTGAGTAATGGTAGGGGACGGCGGCGAGGAGAGGACGAGGCGAGGGTAATGGGTTCGGCAATGGCGAGCGATGGGTCCCTGCAGTAATGGTGGAAGACGGAGGGGGGTGCTGGCTCTGAGAAGGGGCGATGAAGACGGTGGAGTTCGACTGTGGGATGCGGCTGTGTTTGCTCTGTTTCGGCGGAAAACAGAGGAGGTGTGGCGACTGGAAGGGGAACTGCGATGCACTTCGGTAGACGGTGGAGCGACGGGCTGTAGTGTCGAGGGGATCTCGACTGGAGAATGAGGGCATGCAGGAGGTGCTCAGGACGAAGGGGGGTGAGGGTGATGAAAATTGGTGCAGGGGTGGAAGACGAGGGAGAAAGAGGTGGCAGGGACGAAGACAATGGCATGAGGTGGGAGATGAACAGTAATAGTAAGGGGTTCGCGGCAAACTAGAGGTTAGCACAGTATAGGGTTAAAGGTTCTAGGGTTAGGGTATTAGGATAGGTTTATATAGTAGGTTCTTGGGTTTGGGTGTTTGGGTAGATAATCCAATAAGAAAATGGGTAATGGATTTGGGTTATAAGTTAATTAATATATTTCAATCCAATAGGGAAAAAATAATAAGCATTATAGGGGTTCATAAAACATACATATACATATACATTAAGTCAAATAATGAATATATATAAAATAGAGTATTCTCGGCTCAAAATAAAATAATAATAATAATAATAATAATAATAATAACAATAAAAATAATTATACTACAAATAAAAACATTAACAAAAATAATACTGATAATAGTAATAATAATAATATATGTATATCAAAATGCAAATTCAAGTTCAACAGATTTATTAAAATAATCCAAGCAGTATATAATATAAATAGTCGATCAAATAGAAATTGAAATTAAAATTAAAATATACAATTATTCGAAATAATAAATTTCCGATTAGAAAATTTTTTAATAGATCCAAAATGAATTTAACACAAGGTAAATTATAATAAATCGAAATACATAAAATATACAGAAAATATTTATTTACGAAAATAGGGGTTACAATATTTTTTCAGATTTTTTCGAAGTTTTGTAGAATTTTCTAGAATTTTTCCCAATTATAATTATTTTCCGAAAATTTTAAATAATTATTTTTGGATTTTAAATTAATTTTTGAATTTTAAACTATTTTAAGGGATTTTTAATGAATAATCAGACCTGCACACGCTTTTTGAGCTCACGCGATGATGAGATTAGGCAGCTGTGATGTGAGGATCTGCTGAGGAGGACGTGGCTCAATCTGGAGAGTTGACCACGCCCTGGCTCGAGCGTTGTGGGGGATCAGACAGCGGAGGATCGAGCAGAGCGTTGGGGAAGAAGAAGGGCTGTGTGGCTCAATCTCGTGCGTCCATCATGCTTGAGCATGAATCTCTGAGCGATCGGATGGCTGGTAAGCGCGGTGAGAGACCCTGTAGCTCAACCGACCATTTTGCCGAGCTATGGCCAATTTTCCTTGGACTTCAGAGCTTCATCGACCTATACCTCCATCGTGCTACGAGTTACTTGATAGAATTCAATCGCGCTATACCTCTTTGTCTTCGATCTACTCTTTCAGTCTAGCTATGGGGCTTCGAGCTTCGGTCGAGCTATGGAGCTTTGTTGTCGTCTCTCTGAGCTATTGGCATTGCATTCTTGTCGAGCTTTGGACTCCTTCGTACAATCGAGCTATGGGGCTCTTAGGCTCGTCAAGCTACAAGGTGGCATCGCCTGAGGTCTTGGCAAAGCTATGGGTGTCCTCATTCTCGCCGAGCTACGAGTTTTTGGCGAGCTATGGAGTTGGCATCGATTAATTTTTTGCTGAGCTACGATGACTCGAATGTCACTGAGCTATGAACTATGGCTTCTCGAATGTCGCCGAGCTATGAACTCTGGCTTCTTGGATCTCTCGCTGAGCTATTCTTTGTCGATTTATGGGCATTATAGCTCGCCGAGCTATGGAGATGTGAACCCATCATCGATCTATAGCTCTGTTTTGGCTCGTCGAGCTATGAGCTCGCCTATCGAGTTATGGCGTGTTGAGTTGCGGTCAAGCACAGTGGTGGACTTGTTGATGACGTGAGGAGGGGCTTAGCAGTCATGTCGCGGGGATGAGCAAGCGGAGAATTCTTAAAGTTTTAGCTCTTGAGGAGCTCTGTTTCTTTAGAGAAGAAGAAGAAGAGATGGAGGAGGGTCACGAGTTTCGGGTTTGGATCCATACCCGCAGCCTGTTGCCTTAAACTCTTGGATTTTTGTGGGTTTGGTTTGCGAACTTGAACCTGACCCAAACCCATATTCTTCTTTTCCTCTTCTTTTGAACCCATGAGCATTTGTTGGGGATTTTTTGGACTTGGATTTGCATATAATTATATACATATGTGTATATATGTAATTATTTATATGTGTGTACGAAGTTTTTTACTTCATATCTCTCGATTTATGAGTGAAATGGAATCTTTTCTCAGGCTTTGAAGTAGGAGTTTTTGTCGATGTCGACATTGTGCTTGTCGATCAAACATCTCATCGCTCATTTTGATGAACCACTCTTTTGTCGACCAAGCGTTGTGTTGGTAGCTTGTTTTGTCGATCAAACATCTCGTCGCCAGTTTGCTTTTTCATCGACCAAGCATTGAGTTGTTCACTTGTCTGGTCGATCAAGTGTTTCGTCGTTGGACGAGCATTCTGTCAGTCTAGGGGTAGAGTGCTTTGATTGTTGGATCTTATATATATAGCTGACCTAGAAAAGCTGTTGCAGACTTGCTATTTGATCTCCGCGAGTTTGTGGAGACAACTCGTAGTGGAGCTGGTCATTGAACTTGTTGTTTGTTTCCAAAAAGTTTAGTAAGAACTCTATGATGGAGTTGAACAGTGAGCTTGCCGTTTGATCCCGACAAGTTTATAGAGAACTCTTCGATGGAGTGGGATCTTGAACTCGCAGTTTGAGCCCAGCAAGTTTGTGGAGTGGCAACTTTTTGATTGAGTTGGACGTTTGAGCTAGCCGTTTGTGCTCGGCAAGTTTAGAGAGGCAACTGTAGAGGGAGTTGAACGTTTGGACATGCCGTTTGCGCCCGGCAAATTTTGTAGAGGCAACTCCGTAATGGAGTTGAGCATAGAGCTTGCCGTTTGCGCCCAAAAAGTTTGTAGAGACAACTCGTTGATTGAGTTGATATAGAGCTTGTTGTTTGATTCCAGCAAATTTGTAGAGAACTCTGTAACGGAGTTGGATTTTAAACTCACCGTTTACGTCTGGCAAGTTTGGAGAGACAACTCTTTGTGTAGCTGAGTTGGAACTTGCTATTTGATCCCAACAATTTTATAGAGGTCACTCCTTAATCGAGTTGAGGTAGAGCTTGCCATTTTGGTCATTGAACTTTCTGTTTGCGCTCAACAAATTTTGTGGAGACAAACTCGAAGACGAACCTGGAACTTGTTGTTTGTGCCGACCAGGTTTTATAGAGATGATTTTAGGTTGGCGTTGGATGTAGAACCTAATGTTTGCGCCCAGCAAGTTTTGCCGAGACAATTTTAGGCTAATGTTGGATGCCAAGCCTATTGCACGAAGATGGGGGGTCGTTAGAAGGACTCGAGCAAGGAGCGGGATAATGTACTCATTGTTTGGAGTCAACAAGTTGCTGAGGGAGCTCGTGCGAAGAGCGGAGCATTGAACTCGTTGATTGGGGCCAACGAGTTGTTGACGAAGCCTGAGCGAAGAGAAAGGTATTGAACTCGTTACTTAGAGCCAACAAGTAGTTGATGGAGCTCAAGTAGTAATCAGAGCGTAGAACTCGTTGTTTGGAGCCAACAAATTGTGGATGGAGCTCGAGCGAAGACCAAGGTGTTGAACTCGTTGTTTGGAGCCAACAAGTTATTAACGGAGCTCAAGCGGTAAGCAAAGTGTTGAACTCGTTGTTTGGAGCCAATAAGCTATTTGGTGGAGCTTGAGCGATGACTAAGGCGTTAAACTCATTGTTCGGGATTGACGATTGGTTGATGGAGCTTGAGCAAAGACCAAGGTGTTGAACTCGTGGTTTGGAATCAACAAGTTATTGATGGAGCTCAAACGGTGAGCAGAGCATTGAACTCATTGTTTGGAGCAAACGAGTTGTTTGGTAGAGCTTGAGCGGAGAAGAAGGCATTGAACTCGCTGCTCAGGGCCAATAAGTTGTTGATGGAGCTCAAGCAGTGAGTAGAGCATTGAACTCGTTGTTTGGAGCCAACAAGCTATTTGGTGGAGCTTGAGCGAAGACCAAGGCGTTGAACTCGTTGTTTGGGGCCAACAAGTTGTTGATGGAGCTTGAGCGAAGACCAAGGCAATGAACTCGTTGTTTGGAGCCAACAAGTTATTGATGGAGCTTAAGCAGTGAGCATAGCATTAAACTCGTTGTTTCGAGCCAACGAGTTGTTTGGTGGAGCCTGAACGAAAATTAGGGTCATTGAACTCGTTATTTGGAGCCAATGAGCTATTTGGTGGAGCTTGTATGGAGAGTAGAGCATTGAACTCGTTGTTTGGAGCCAACAAATTGTTGATGGAACTTGAGCAAAGACCAAGGCATCGAACTCGTTTCTCGATGTTGACGAGTTGTCGGCCGGAGGAACTCAAGTGGCGTGCATAGCGCCGGACTCATTTTTAAAGCGAATGAGTTGTGGGTGTTCTGAATCTTTTTAATATGGAAGTGAAGTCTTGTGTTTGTTCAGCGTTGAAGTGGTTCCATTCTTCTTTTTGCCGAAAAAAAGTTGTGTACATCGAACGATGTCCTCAGGGCATTGAGCATGCTCTCCTTCGCAATACGCGGTGCTTGACGGAGTTGGAGCTTATTCAGGTGAAGATGATCGGATAAACCTGGAGCTTGCCCGCTTAAGGAAGACTTGCCTTGAATTTCATCATCAAGAGTTGAGGCGACCTTATGGAGCTGTTAGCTGGTAGGAGGCCGGTAAAGAGGTTTGTTTCTCTTAGGTAGAGCATCTCTCCAGTGTGTAACTGGAAGAACAACTTTCTTGTCAGTTTGTTGTACAGTGTTCACAGGACTTTTGGTAGCGATTCCTAGACATGAAATGTAGACTCATTGTAATTCTACTATTGTAATGAAACTTGTAGTTTGTGGAATAAGAAGTCTTGTATGTGCTGGTGTCGTGTCTTGTGATTCGTCGTCTTGGGGGTTGGCTAGTCGTATGAGCTGCCCTTGGGGAGAATTAGACTATGGACTTCCCATTTCATATTTGTAGATATTTGTATTGGTACTGGATCTGAACATATGGATTTGTGATAGTTCAGTGATTTTTGATGAAATCTCTTCATATGCTTGATCCTTGCTATCAAGGTTGATGTGCCATCGAATGGGTTCTTTGTAGCTAAATAACATAGTCTCAAGTCAGTTGCGTATAGCTTACGAACCGTCGACGGTGTGTGATGGAGTTTAGAACTTCTCCGCCTTGAACTCAGCTAGTTGTAGGAGCAACTCTGAGGGAGAGTCATTTTCCAAACTTGCTGTGTGGGTCCTCTGGCAAATTGTGAGAGTCACATCGAGTGGAGAGTTGAACTCTAAGTGTTACTTTTACAAGTGATACTGGAGTAACTGCGATCCATTATTTTGGACCTCGTAATCTGTCTTCAAGTAATTTTAACCAGTTTCAGGAACAGATCGAATGGCGAGTTGAACTCTGAACATGCTTGTTTGCAGGTTGCTAAAGTAACTCCGAGCCATGGATATGGATTTCGAACTTGTTAGTTTAGGTATTAACAGGTTGCAGGAGCAGATCGAATGGCGAGTTAAACTCTGAACGTGCTTAATTGCAGGTTGCTAAAGTAACTCCAAGCCATGGGTATGGACTCCGAACCGGTAGTGGAGGCGCTAATGGATTGCAGGAGAAGATCGAATGGCGAAATGAACTCTGAACTTGCTTTATTGCAAATTGCTAGAGCAACTTCGAGCTATGGGTATGGACTCCGAACCAGTCTTGTAGAAAGCTTTTAACGAGGTTTTGGCGCCATTTTTATGTATAATTTTGACACTCAACTTATTGTATGCTTCCATTGGGTTGTACAACAACTTTGCAAAAATTCATACTAAATTTTATTAGAAAATAAAACTAAGCGGCTGCTCTAGTGGCTGGCCACTATTACATGCAGTGACCAGTAATGAAAGCGGTCTTTACTTGAAAGTAAAACTAAGCAGATTCCCTAGTGACTGGCCTTCATTACAAATTGAGAAAATTTGCTATTACTCAGAGAGGATGTTTCAGACGCCTTCGTTCACCTTGGCAAGGTGTTCCATTTTCCAAGTCCTTACTGATATCTCCTTGCCCCCCGGGTCTTCAAGTTAATGAGCTGTTAGGCGAACAACTTGGTAGACCTTGCCTGGACTTGCCTGTTTTGGAGGAAGCCACCCATTACTTTGCATAGAGAAAGAGAAATCTTCTAATGCACCAATGTGTTTAGACATGACTATTTGTCTCCGATGAATGGGCGGAGTGGCTTCAGGTAAGGGATTCAGGGTTATTACAGTGTTATGATGAGAACCAGTTTGGACCTGGTGAGAGATGATTTGGTAGATTTGGAGGTTATTGGTAGAATTATTTATGGTGGTGGCTTCAAGCTTGTTTACAGTCTTAAAATTATTGTGACTGCTTTTCGGCGGTAGCTCTATGGCGTCGAGGGGGAGAACCGAGCCCCCCATTGTAGTGGTGTAGCAGCTCGTGTTGCCTGTTGGCTCCCTACAACTTGGCCTATGCCAGACGTTGTTGGGAACTTCATTTTCATGTGGATGGCGGAAGCAACTGCATGGAAGGCCGCTAGACCAAGACGGACGAATATAGCGTTGTATGCGGCTTTGACATCGACTACCATAAAATCTAGTGCTTCCGTTCGAATAGTAGGGGCTTTGCCTGCTGTCACATCAAGTGTGATGACTTCTACTTGAACGGGGACACCGGAGAATCCATGTAGCGTATAACCGGCTGGCTTGAGTCGATCTTAGGAGAGCTTGAGAGCCTCGAATGTGGCCATGAAGAGGATGTTTACTGAGCTGCCGTTGTCCACCAGGATGCAGCATACCTCATAATTCACCATGAAAAGTTTTATGACTAATGTGTCGCAATGAGGTGTTCGAACACCTTCTAGGTCAATGTCAGGGAAAAATATTGGGACCCCGATGCTCTTGGCAGGTTTGTTGTTATCCATGGAGTTGACTGCTCTGAAAAAAGCTTTGCGGGAGGAGTTGGAATCTCCCCCCAACGGGCCTCCGTGAATGGAATGGAAAACGACCATGCGTTCAGAGTCTTGCAATTCAGATGGCCACTCTTGATGCTTATTAGCCCCCCCGGGCGGAGGGTTTTCAGCATCGTTATATTTCCGAATGAAGTTGGAGAGATAGCCCCTACGAATCAGAGCCTCCAGTTCTTCTTTAAGGGCTCGACAGTTGTCGGTTGTGTGTCCATGATCTCGGTGATACCACTTATTTTGTCTCTTCTCTTGCTAGAAGTTAACATCTTGGGGGGAAGGTGGATTGTTATGCCCTTCTCAGTTTCCATGAGAATGGCTGATACGCTTGCATTGATAGGAGTGAACTTGTCGAAGCATGGTGTTGGTGTAATATCCCGGACGGATATTAACTCATATAAATTACTATTTTATTATTATTTTATTTTAATTCCAAAATCAGATTATTTTGGTGATTTTCGCCGGTTTGCCCACAAACAGTGTCTACGCGCATCTATCGGTCGGTGTGCATCCGAAGCGCATCAAATTGATAGCGTGATCCTCCGAATTAATAATAAAATTTATTTTACTATTATTTTCTAAATTAAACTAATTTATGGGAATTTTATAAGGATTTTATCAGGAATATTTTTATACACATACATGTACACATACATACAATTGTATGGTACTTAGTGCATTATACCTAGTATGTAGTATGTACTCAAAGAACAATGTACTTACTCTTGTCATGGCAACTTAATAAGATAATTAGGGTTGATTAGGAGGTTTAAAAGAGGATTTGTATGCATGAGAAGAACTAAAACCCTTCTAGAAACCTTATCCCTCCACCTCACCACCCTACACCATACCCCTCCCCTCCTAGGGCATGGCCGGCCACCCCCCTCCTTGGGGTTTTTGTGCAAATATGAGTGCACATTTGCACTTACCACCTCCTATTCCCTCCTATAAATACCCCCTCATTCTCCTCCTTCTCTCATTTTAGAAAACAAAAAGAAAGAAAGAAAGGAAAGAAAAAGAAAGAGAGGTAGTCTCATACTAACAAAAGAGAGTTTTTATTGTAGGGTTTCCTAGGAGATTCTAAAAGCTAGGGGAAGGAGAAGGTTAGCAAGCAAGTCCTTCCAAAAAAAAGGCTAAGGTGGGGGTTCTCCATTTGATTCTTTGGTTGTTTGTTTGTTTGTTTGTTTGTTTGTTTGTTTGTTTGTTTGTTGCTTGACTTCTTCTTCTACCTTCTTGTTTTGTTTTGTTTTTTTTTGGGTTTGTTCTTGTGAGTGGGTGTGTGAATGTTGTGATAAATAAAAGAAAGAAAGTAGTAGTAGTAACTACTAAAAACATATAAAGATCACATCTTTAACATTGTAGTTGTTGTTTATGTATGATTGTTGGACTAAAAAGACATATTGCATATGACTTGAACATACAACCGATTGGGGGTTGTAGGACTTGTAGGACTTGGTATACATGGGCATATGAACATTTTTACAACCATTGTTGGTTGTAGGACTTTTATGGAACTTGGACTAATAATAATAAGCATATGTTTTGTTGTAATTTTCTTTATTGAATAAAAAGATCTTTTCTTTTTAGTAAACACTAGTTGTAGAAATAATAAAAAGATCTTTTCTTTTTATTAATCACTAGTTGTAGATTAAAAAGATCTTTTCTTTTTATTAATCACTAGTTGTAGAAATTAAAAAGATCTTTTCTTTATTAATCACTAGTTGTAGAAATAAATGAAAAAGATCTTTTTCTTTCATATTTACTAGTTGTAGAGTAAAATAAAATAAAAATGATCTTTTCTTTTATCACTAGTAATAATAAAGACTAGTAAGCAACTAAGTAGTAGCATGTTAAAATAAAGTAGTATGTTGATTAAATAAGGTAGTAGTAGTATGGTTGATTAAATAAAGTAGTAGTGGTATGTTGATTAAATGAAGAAGTAGTAGTAAGTGGTAGTAGTAAGTTGTATGTTGTGTTCTTGATAAGAATGAAGTAGTAGTAGTAGTAGATGGTTGTGTGTATGTTTTGATTAAAATAGGAGTAGTAGTAGTAGTAGAATGTTGTAGGATATTTTCTAAAAATATCCCTTCATGTTTTTATGCCTAGATAGTTGTAGGATATCTTCTAAAAATATTCCTTCATGTTTTTATGCCTAGATAGTTGTAGGATATCTTCTAAAAATATTCCTTCATGTTTTTATGCCTATATAGTTGTAGGATACCTTCTAAAAATATTCCTTCATATTTTATGCTTAGATAGTTGTAGGATGTTTTCTAAAAATATCCTATCATGCTTTTATACTTGAAATGTTGTAGGATTACTCTAAAAATATCCTACTATGTTTTCATGCTTAATTAGTTGTAGGATGCCTTCTAAAAATATCCTACCATGTTTTCATGCTTAATTAGTTGTAGGATGTCTTCTAAAAATATCCTACCATGTTTTCATGCTTAATTAGTTGTAGGATGCCTTCTAAAAATATCCTACCATGTTTTCATGCTTAATTAGTTGTAGGAAGCCTTCTAAAAATATCCTACCATGTTTTCAATATCCTACCATGTTTTCATGCTTAATTAGTCGTAGGATGTCTTCTAAAAATATTCTACCATGTTTTCATGCTTAATTAGTTGTAGGATGTCTTCTAAAAATATACTATCATGCTTTATGTTTAGAATGTTGTAGGATTACATCTAAAAATATCCTACCATGTTTTCATGCTTAATTAGTTGTAGGATGTCTTCTAAAAATATCCTATCATGTTTTATGTTTAGAATGTTGTAGGATTATTTCTAAAATATCCTATCATGCTTTATGATTAGAATGTTGTAGGACTCATCCTAGAATTTCCTACCATGTTTAGTAACTTATTTATGCTTAGAATGTTGTAGGATTCAATCTAAAAGTTTCCTACCATGTTTAGATCAACTCATTTATGCTTAGAATGTTGTAGGTTTCAATCTAAAAGTTTCCTACCATGTTTAGATCAACTCATTTATGCCTAGAATGTTGTAGGATTCAATCTAAGGGTTCCTACCATGTTTGGATTAATTTTATTATGCTTAGGATGTTGTAGGATCAATGATAAAATTACTTACCATGTTAGTTTAATTGTAGGTAAGTGATACACCATGCTAGTTTAATTGTAGGTATGTGATATACCATGCTAGTTTAATTGTAGGTATGTGATATACCATGCTAGTTTAATTGTAGATATGTAATATACCATGCTAGTTTAATTGTAGGTATGTGATATACCATGCTAATTTAATTGTAGGTATGTGATATACCATGCTAGTTTAATTGTAGGTATGTGATATACCATGCTAGTTTAATTGTAGGTAAGTGATATACCATGCTAGTTTTAGTTGTAAGTAAGATCTATGCCATGCTAGCTTAATTACAAGTAAGTTGTATGCCATGCTAGCTTAATGGCAATTAAGTTGTATGCCCTGCTAGTTTAGATGAATACTCATGTTTACATGATACCCATGCTTAGATAAGTATTTGTTCATGCTATGTTAGTAGGTGATCATGCTTAGTCATTATTCATGCTAAGTAAGTAGGTATCATGCTAATTATTGATCATGTTAAGTTAATGATAGTCATACTATGATATTCATCCTTAGATTAAAGAAACTACCCATGGTTAGTTGTAGTGATGTTATGTTGTGTTCTATACCATGCTAAAGTCCGAATACATGCTTAGAATGTTGTAGGATTAGTGTTAGAATACCTACTATGCCTTGGAATGTTGTATGTTATATTAGTTATCTATCCATACTTGGGTTATGGTGATTAGTCAAGATAAATAGTAAGCTTTCATGCTCAAATTATAACCTATGCTTGACTATAGTGGACGTCATGTCTAGGTCGTAGTGATTTTCATGCTTGAGCTCGATGTAAGCACAAGCATTAACCCCATTCATACATAGGAGCATCATGGTGAGTGTTTGTGTTATATGATTAGATTGTTGTAGGAAGATGCTTGCAATTGTATGCCCTACTTAAGGGGCTATAGGTTGAAGTAATAAGGATTTGGAAGACCACTAGTGATAGTTAGTCCGATAAAGGCTGTTGTGTCGCCTTCGGGGTCCTCTTTAGTAGAATACCGACCATAGAATATTAGTAGACTCTTCTGTTGCTTCTGATAATAGATGACCAAGTTTGCTAGTAGCACGTTTGGTTGTTTTTAAGATTGATTACCTGTATGGTTGTTTGCATATGGTTGTGCTCGTACGTGGCTCGACTGGCCCGTATGTAGCTGTGGGTCTCATACGTAGCTTAGTTGGCTCGTATGTAGGTTGTTGACTCGTACGCGGCCCGACCGGCCCGTGCGTAGCTGTTGGTCTCATACGCGGCTTATTTGGCTGGTATGTACGTGGTTATCTCCTACGAGGCCCGTCTGGCTCGTAGGTAGTTATTGTTTCATACGTGGCTTATTGGCTCGTATGTGGTTGTTACTCGTGTATAGCGTGTTAGCCAGTACACGGTTCGTTGTGCTCGTCTAGGGGGATATTACCACCCTAAGGGCTATCGACCATCAAGACATATGTTTTCTCGCCCTAAGGAACTGTGGAGGAGTCACTCCTTGTGTACCGTCGAATCTTAACCAGGGTAGGTTAATCGAGGACCGGAGTGTAGACGAAATCCAAGTCTAGGGTCGCGGCATGCGTGTATATTCGCACGGCTAAAGTCTTGGATCGATGAGCCACGAACCGGATCCTGAGGGATCTGGTAAGTGTAGGTTGAGCAGCCTAGTAGAGGTGTCTTGCGAAGCCTAATTTAAGGCCTAGCATGTTGTGTTTATAATATTGTCATCCCTAGGATTGTTCGAGTCAGGGACGTCATTAGGGTAGAGACTTACAAGGATCATTTTAACCCTTTGCCGGGAGAGAGGAGTCAGTTGTAGGGGGCTCCTTACACTAACTCGTCCCTTAAGGCAGATCATAGGTGGTGTATTGGGTTGTACCTTCCTGTCAAAGGGATACGTACGGTGCCGTCTCATAAGTTGAGAACACGGTCTGCGTATCTCGCGCTGTTAATTGCTGAGGTGCCGTGGCTGGGGGTGCCACAGGATGCATTGTGCAGTCCTGCGCTTGCGATCCCCAGAGGGTGCCACAGGGTAGGCTTCGTTGCGAAACCCTATAGTTTGATTTTGGAATGACGCCCGATACGTTGGGTTAGGTCCGGTTAGCCGGGTCGCAGTGGCGAACATAGACCCCACTGGCGAAATGCAATAGTGGGACTTGACCACACCTGCAACCTCATTAGCCACGTGTAGGTGTCAGGAACAGGTTGAGTACAATTAGAAGTTCATAACGCGGGTTTCAGTCCCTATATATGAAGAAACGGCTTGAGATGGAGTCGCATGTAGTATGGGCTGCATGTTGCTTTCGGAGACTTGCTGACATTAGAATAGGAAGCGTCCTAGTTCTATTTAAATATCGCATTAGAGTCTAGTCATAGCACTCACAAACACTTAAACTACACCAACACCATTGCTATATTTTGTATATTGTTTGGCAGATTCGCTGCTATATGATCAGCCTTTAAGCGTCAGTGAATACTGACGTCCCCACTTCCATAGGTACTGGATCGCCGAAGTACAAAGGCGAGATTCAGGAGGACTCAAGGCAATGAAAGCAAGGAGTCAGTGTTATGTTTAGTTCCGCTGCAGTATATGTATTGATTATGCATTAGTTGAGAAGTACTCTGATATAAGATGTTGAAGGTTGTAATACTTAGAAATGTAAAGGTAATATTGTAACTCTATTGTAAGGTATTACAGTTGTACAATATTCAGACTTGTAACACATTGTGTATTGAATAAAAAGTTTTAAATTCTCCTATTTTTCTGTGTATTGTGACTAATTGAAGAAAAGGTCTTGGCTCGTGTCACGGTTTCCCAGTGTTGGAAATCGGGGCGCTACAGTTGGAGGTGGACGGCGTTGACCTGTGCCATTTTTCTGAAACTTCCTGGGTTCTTCCTCGCTTGTATTCTTCCGTTTATTCCCGGAAGATGAATCATTCTTTCCTTGAGGATGAGAGCATCCTCAACCCTGATATACTTGTCACTCCTTTGTAAGAGCTCTATGAAACTTTTGGGTGGCTTTTTTGAGAGGTAAGCCTTCAGGTCTTTGTTAGTGACGTTGAGGGGGAAAGCTGCAGCCGCCACTGAAGTGTTCAAGGAGGAAATCGACCTTGCTTCAGTTGTAAAGTGTTTAACAAAGTCTTTCAGTAGTTCTTCATCTCATTGCTTCAGTTCTAACAGGGAGGCACTTGTTCTTTCAGCCTTGCAGCTAGTAACGAAGTGTGAAATGAAAAGCTCCTCGAGCTGATCAAAAGAGAATATTGATTATGGAATCGGATGCGAATACCATTCCCTTGCTGATCCTTTCAGTGTGGCAGGGAATGTTCGACACATGAGTGCATCGGTGTCATTATAGACCATCATGAGTGTTTTGAAGCTCCCGATATGGTCGGTCGGGTTTGATTCTCAATTGTAGGATTCTAATTAAGGAGCCGCGAAGTCCCTTGGGACGGGTTTAATTAATCGAGGATGACTTTGTTGAAAGGCAGTCGACTAGGGCGGTAGGCCCTACTGGGGCGGTTTCTCTCCTTCTTCACCTTTTCTAAACGTTCTTCTACTTCTTGGATACGCCGATGGATTTGGTCATCCTTCCCCTAATACCCAATTGAGTTGGTGGATCCTTCATTGAGGGGCTGGCCAGGATCTCGACTTCCTTGGATAGCTTGTAGGATGTCGAGCTTGAACATATCAAATTCGGCCTAGTGACTGGGGCATTTTCCCCTTTGTTCCAAACATGAAGCTTCGACTCTCATGAGTCGGGCTCCTTATTGTGGTGCGCCCCCTGTGAGAGGAGGATTGCCTTGATCTCTGTTTAGAAAAATAGGTTCTCTGGTTTGCTTGATGTCCCGAACGGGAGGTCTCAGTTTGGGTGCGCCTCTCGTCCAAGTGGATTCCTAAATTTGTTCCTTGTTGCTTGGCACTGATGATCAGGCAAAGATCTATAGACCCTCGGGGGCCTCGCGAGGCCGTTGAATCAGTTGAAGCATTATGGACTGAGACGTGGCCGTATTGAGGATGTTGTTCATGACGGTTTTGTCGGGAGCCGCCCGGTACCTTTCCGTTGGAAGGAGCTTGACTAGGCTGACGGGGAGATGTTGATGAGGAATCGGATCTTCCAAAGGAGGAGCTGGTTGACGAAGAGAGTTGGTGCGACGGCTTGAGGCCGCCCCTCTGCCTCTTAGTTTTGGTGGCATGGCGACAAGTCTGACTTGTGTAGTTTCCCACAGATGGCGCCAATTTGTTGCTGCTTATTTTGGTGTGGGAGCAAACAAATAGTGAGTTCTTATTTAACGGAAACTACTAAAAATCTGACCTTTGACCTTTGCCATGAAATGCGGTTAGAGCTCCTGAGATTGAATCTGGATCGTTGACTGACCACCGTGATCTTAGTCCGACTGTTGCTGACGCGGCCGATGGACCCCCCATTGTTTCAGGCTTTTTGCAGGTCCATCGGCCGTATCAGCAACAGTTGGATTCAGATCACTGTGGAGGGGGGAGGGTATTTATAGGTCTGAGAAACATATCAAGAGATCGATCTATATCCATTGGATCGATATGAATTCCTTAACTCCTTTATGTTCCTCCCTGTCAAGAATTGACTCCTAGCCTGCATGGGCTGGGTGTCTCTCCTAATGGGCCTAGTTTGTCACTTTTTATTGGCTTGGAAGAAGCCCATGTCTTATATAGGGGTCTGGAGAAGGCCCAGACCTGTTAAAGAGGCCCGTTATGGTTATTCCGCCTGTAGAAGCTTTGAGATCTGTGTTGGAATCGTACGGCCCTGATTTGCTGCGATTTTTACCATTATCAATTATGTATGTCAAAGATATCTAACTGGCTTTTCTTCAAATTTGCTACTAATAGAGAATGTAACAAAAAAAATGATTTTTTCTTCTCATCTACATTCCAAACATATGATAGCAAAGCAAAAAATATATTTCTGCGAGACAACTAAAACTATAGAAGCACAGATAAAATGCATTTATTAGAAACTATATCTCATCGACTAGAGGAAACCCAACTCTTCTAGTTTAAACCTAATCGGTCCAGTAGATATGAATTCTCAGAGTTCTTGATTTGTCAACAACACCAATTTCTTGATTATCTAATATCAGCGGCGGATATTATTAACTTCTTATATTAACTTTCTCTCCCAAATCCACAACAACAATCAAGACGAAGTGAAGAATAAGAAAGAGGGAAAGTTAAGGATACTACCTTGATTTGAATCTCCGCAGGTGAGTTGGAGCAAAAAGCATTCGACTTCCGTCTATTAAAGTATATTTCTTAACACAAAAAACAACAACAAAGTTCTTAGATAATAAAACATAAGTTAATCATAATTAATCTTAAATATAGGGTGTTGAACACATATATCCATAATAAATATGTAAATATCATATATATATCTATCACAAATAAAGAGAATATTTATGAAAGAAAAGGCTTTGCCTACTTAGTCATTGAAATGAATTTTTTCCATAGATTAAAGAGAATAAAAAGAATGATGCAAAATAAAGAGCATAAATGGCATATCAACAAAATTACCAGTCAATTTAAGCTTGGATTAAATTATACCTAAAATTGCAGGAATTATGTCACTGAAGGACATTAGCTCACTGCAAACAATATTGTGGACACGTAACACACGTCAGTAAACTCAAGAGTAAATACAAATCAACCAAGCCCATATAGGCTAACCACTCTATAAGGACGAAGTGCTAAATTATTGGAATACAAAACAAACAATGTTTGTGCATTTACTTGTGCATGAACAATACAAATTTTAAAATATTGAAAAAATGATGAGATTTGTTTGTAAAATAATATTCAAATATTAACTGAAAATATTTTAAATAACATATCATTTAGGCTTGTACTAAAAGGTAAGTGGCCATCCATCTAAAAATAGAACGTATGCTCCATTAAATCAACCTACGACTATTTGAGCATTTTAGTTTATCATATGGTTTCTGCACCAAACTTCACACATTGATTATTTAACCATATTGTACCATTGCAAATCAACCTATGACTAAGGGAAGCAATAATGATATGAAGGCAGTAACTTCCATCTTGAGTGACAATCATAGATAATGTTAACAACAACATTATAAAGAGTTGATAAAGTGTACAATCTTTTTATTCTTTTTTTCTTTTTCCATGTGTTCTTCTGTGATGGCTTTGTGCAGTTTCTTTTGCAATGACATTAAAATGTGGAATGTAAACAATCTATTAATTTTAATCCATTGACATTGATGGATATTTGGAAAATTTAGTTCAAAAGTGGACCCAGATTGGAAGATCCCTTGTATAGTGATATACCTTTCCCTCCTTCCCTTTTCTTTCACTCCTTACAGCTGCCTTCTCTGGAAACAGAGAAGGCAGCTCAACTTCTTGCGTAGGGTAGCTCAACTTCTTAGCTACATACGCCTATCAAAATGGAGGAGAGCAAAAGTAGAAATACACACATTGGGTATGTATGTACAAACATTGTACAAATATAACTATATATATTGAATAATTATAACTATATATATTAAAGAGATCAAGCATTGGGTATCATTCAACAGTAATTTTGGATGTATCTGAAGTATCAGTCATCAAAATATTAATCCTAATAGCCAAGATTAACATATGGTTGAAGCTAATTGTTCATTTGAACCCATCAGTCAATGTTTAGTTGTGATGTCAACTAATCATTCAATATGTTGTGGGAAAAAATAAAACAGTTAAAGGGTGAATAAAGTTTTAGGATTCAGTTTTCAGGCAAAATGATTGTAGACTTCTCACTTCCGTATCTTCTGTTGTACCGTTTTATAGAACAACCAGAATTTCTATGCTCTTCGACTCTTCCTCGACTTCCTTCCATATATTGTAATCTTTCTTCCTATACTTTATCTATCTTAAATCACAAGTACAACACTTTTATATTTTGCTAGAAAGTTCTAAATTCAGTTACAACTGTTGCATGTATTGATTTTGGGCTCACGTTGATTAGCAATCATTAGGAATGAACATGTGTTTTATTGGCTAAATTTGTAAAGGAGTTGATCCAGTGACTTATCCTTGATGCTATTAGACCAAGACGCTCGAGATTCAGTCAAGTACAACCTATCGTTAATTGACTTAATTATTTCACCTATCAATACAGCTATAAACTTCACTCATATTTCAGTAAAGTAGCAGAGATAACTTGCAAAATTATAAATATTATAATCTTTATATCCACAGCTAACATGATGTACAAAATAACTCACAGGATCCATGTAAACTGGATAAACTAGAACCACTTCATGATTAACAAACATTGCTTATGCCACCACAGGACCTACATCAAGAAACAAAGTTAAACTCTAGAGTTGTGTATTAAAACACCAAATAACTTGCTTTTCCTAATTCAAATCTCAACCCCTAAAAAAATTAAATTAAATTAAAAATTGTTCATAAGAACAACTGTACATGTGCACTGTGGGTATTATACTATTTGTATAGCCTTTTTACCTGATGATTTCACGAAGGTAGGCAGTGATGTCTGAGGAACAGCGTACGGCTTGAATTTGAGAAGATTGACGAACGACGTACGGCGATGGCTTGGATTTGGGTGGACTGGCAAACGTCAATCGGCTATGGCTGGGTTTTGGGCGAGGGGCGACGACGAGGATACGAGAACGACGAAAGATTGGATTTGAGCGGATTGACGATCGGCCTACGGTGATGACTTGGATTTGGGCAGAATGGCAAACATCGATCGGCTACGGCTTGGTTTTGAATAAGGATGCGCAAACGGCGACAGATTGGATTGGGGCGGACTGGAAAATAGCTAAGGGTGGACTGTGACGAATGAGTTTTGGGTGAGGAAGGATGAGCGGAGTTTTGGGGGAACTTGGGAGAAGGGTTTTTTTAGGGGTTTTTTTTTTTTTTTTTCATTTTTGTTTTATTAAGTAAAATGTGTGTTCTGCACAAGTTAAGATAGATGTGTATTCCTACTTTTGCTCTTCTTTCCCCATTTCAAATAGAGAAAGAAGAGAGATAGTAGGCCTATTAGCTTATGATATATATAAGCCACCATCAAAGGAGTAAAAAGAGTTCAAAGCATCAAAGCAATATAAGTGCTGAGATGAGAACACAAACATAAGCATGAAGAACACAACAAGCAAATAATAAGGTAACCCCATCAGTTCATCACCGAACACTCTAGATAACAAAACCAACACCACCATCAGCCAAAAACTGTCGAGAGCAAAACACAAACAAAAACAAGAAACCAATACAGCAATGCCAATAGACAACCACATCAAAAGCAAGAAAAACAACCCAGCACAACCAACAATCAGCAACAGGGGGGCAAAAACATTCCAACAAAACCATCAGCTAACAACAGGGGAGAAAAAACAACCAACAAAACTCATCCCCACAAAATCAGCCAATTGCAGTACACAGCACCTCACAGGAAAGCAGGAAAACATGCAGCGAAAAGAGACACTAAGACCACCCCTAGTCATCGATAATAGTTACATCTTGACTGTGAACCTCAGGGATAAGAGGGATGTCAATATTCATCACCTGTGCTGCAAAAGAAGACTTAGAAGGAGCTGAAGCATAACTAGTTTTCTTGGTTTGAATGCGAGCACTAGCCCTGATCTTAGCTGAATTATACTTCATTTTGTGGTATTTCTTTTAGAAGGAGGGATCTCTACTGGCGAATTGACCATATTAATGAAACTAGTAGAGAGAGAATGTCCATCATAAGGAATAATATTAACAGCCAAAGAAAGGTTATCATGAGTTTGAACTCATAAATTATAGGAGAATGAAATCCTGATTCAATCTCAAAAGCATGATTATGATAATCAATGAGACTAGGAGAATCCTGAGGAGAAGCATGATTATGATAAAAAGAATGTTAAGTATTATGTCAAGTACACTAATTTGTCTATTAATTGTTATGAGGAAAATGTTAACTAAAATAATTTTTTTAAATTACTTTGGTACTACTAGACTCTTAGAGATAAGGAGCATGTAAAAAACTTTTTGCAACAATAGCTTTGGGGATCCCAGGGCGAGCTCTGAGGTAGAGGCTGGAGAGGCGGCCGCCTCATGCCCCCAATTTTTTGTATTTTTAGGGGCATCCAAATTTTTTTTCTTCTTATACTTATATATATGTATTTTGTGCGTAAAGTCAAAATGCAATTTGTACATTTTTTAGGGGCCCCATAATTTAATTTTTTAGTAGTTCACCTCGGACTTCCGTGAGCTTAGGGCCAGACCTAAGGGCTTTATCTCTTTGAGTGTAGTCGTACCAAAATAGTAAAAAAAGAATAGTATAATTAGCATTGTCCTTGTCCTTATTATTAAACTGATTGGATTACAAGTGATGCTTGCGTAGAACCAATATGTTCCTAAGTATCAAATAAGTACGAGTCATGCGGACACAGTCTCATAGTTATTTTTGATATTTGATCCTTTTCATCATAAAGATTGATTACCAAGCACAAGACTTTACAAATAGAAATAATACACTTTTTACCTTTTCGGCTAGACAATAATGCTAAGGAGCGATGACTTCCGAACAATTTTGTAGTCAACGGGCATCTTGTGAATTTTGTAGATGGCGTAATTGTAAAAGCTTGAACTTGGTACCCCGTGACATCTTTTACTCATGTCTTTTTTTTTAAGGGAAAATATGGAATACGGCCATTCTGTTTCATTAATAAGAAATTAACAAAACAATCTCAGCATACTGGGACAAGTTACAATCTACAGACACAAAAAAAATATGAAGCGACATGACCAGTACATATAATCTGCTCTCACTCTACACTACGAGGACCAACTAATTGTATGTCTACCAAGCAAGCTTCGAGCACCCACCTCCACGGCACGCACCTACCCACCTGAAGCGAATCATGTGAGATTTAAAAATTTGTCACTCTCCTCCTTCTACCTCACCAACGCAATTTCACACATGGCCCAATCGTAGTCGCACCCAAAAGGAGAGCCGTGGAGAGGGTACTCACCTCTGTCACACTATAGCTCTCATAAGCAATTTCTCACCAAGCAAAACACTCAGTCACCCTAACCACGAACACCGACAAGGAGAGAGAGCCGTGAAGAGGATACCTTCGCCTCTCACACGCATCTACTCTTTCTAGTGATTTCTCACAAACACTAACAGACACCCACACAGAATAGAGAGAAGCAACATCTTTGCTCTCTCACTCTCTCACTCTCTCTCTCACGCAAAACCAGAAACAACCACAACTAACAGAAGCATCCCTTCCCCTCGCCCCTACGGGCGGTGGACATTGTAGATTGCAGGTTTATTGATGAGGGCGTAGTGGCGGCGCTGTTGCAGAACCTGTGGCCATGGATTAACGAGTGTCGAGTTCATGGTGCGACTACTCCATTACCGAACAAAAACAGATACACCTCCACCTCAACAATTTCTACAGGACACCTTATGGGGGGACCCTGTCTGTGGGCCCAAGCCTCATCTTGTGCTGTAAAGATGCGCACCTATGGGGGCCCCATCTTCGAGCCATAGTCCCGTAACCGTGCAACACCGATCCCAAGCACCTCCTCCACTTCCCCCACCCAAACAATAACCAGATCAGCCCGCAGCCTTCTCTAACTCCGGTATTACTGTGGATGTCGCACATTATGGAGGGACCCCATCTCGGGCCCAAGCCCCACAATTGTGCGATACAACACATTCAACACTTCTTACACCACAACCAACACCAAAAAATTAACTACCTTGCCCTACGGGCCCCATGCCGATCACTCGGCATCGTCCTCGGTCAGAGCCAGAGCCACGGCGACCAAGCTCGGCTCTGGTAGGCGCAGTGGGGGGGGGTGGGTGGCTCACCTTGATCTCGGCCAAAGCCATGCTGATCCAAACCACGGCGCTCGCCCAACCAGTCGCGGGAGCTACCGCGACCTAAGGCAGCGTGGCGGCACACTGGGGAAGCTCGGCGGTCCCGTTGTCGTCCGTGAAGGCACACCGGAGCGGCGGAGGGAGGCAGCTGCTCCTCTTGACGGGATCTCATCGCACGAAGTGAAGACGCGAACGGAGAGGGCCACCTTGATCTCGTCACCGCATTGGGTGGAGGGAGAGGAGGGGGGGCAGCGGCATGGACGGGCAGCCGCTGCTGCCCCAAATCTTATAGATCTAGGGTTTTTTTTTCTAGAGAGTTGGTAGGAGAGAGTTGGTAGGAGCGTGGCGATTGACATCTTTTACTCATGTCTTGTACCCATCAAAAGCTCTTTATCTTCACTTTTGACACTAGTTTTCTCTAATATTACCGACTCATATAAAACTTGGCAAAACATTTTTTTCTTCACTTTTGACCCTAGTTTTCTCTAATATTACTGACTCATATAAAACTTGGCAAAACATTTTTTCCTTTTTTAGTATAGACAATGATGCTGGGAATGAATCTTGCATACTAGGGTTCGATATGAGAAGATGATCAAGTGAGAAGAGGTCGAAGTGTGGCAGCGAAAGAAAGAACATGTAGCAGAAACAACAAGCATCAATTGACCTTAAAAAAAAAAACAACAAGCATCAATTGAGAGTCGAGTGCGTTTGGATGCAGTCGAGAGACGACTGCATTTGAATGCAGTTGACTGTCCTGACTCTCTGACTTGAGTGGAGCTTGTTACAGTTGACCGCCCTTGGAGACAATCGATCGATGGTGCTGAAAACAGCAAACGGGTTGAGCCTTGATAATCTGATTATATCCCATCTTGTACTCAGAGTTAGATTGTACGGCTTCTAACGTGTAGCTTTCTTTTCACGATATATCAGGCATTTATTGTATCAAGACTAAATCTAGTGTTTCTCTAGAACTCTATATATATTATTACAAAGTCTTCTTGGAGATATAAGAGAGAGAGTACTTCATTGTAGAGAGATTGAGAGTTCTCCAATATAAACAATTATCTTCCCGTGGGGCTTGAGAGAAAGACATGTTCTGGATAAGAATTTTCTATCTCTTATATCTCTTGTATTTTTTCTAGTTGAATAATATCTTAGTTATTTTTTCCTGAATTAGGGGTCGTCCAAATCGAGACAAATATTATGTATTTTACATGCATGGTTTGATCAACTATTACTTGGTGGTTTATTCGTAGTGATAGATTGTAGCAAACATTGTAGCAAACAAAAACAAATTTAAGGGTCCAACAATTTCGAGTGGATGAAATGCCTAGCACTGTGGGACATCTAAGAAGTCCGCCGCAGCGAAAAGTATATCCCCACGTAGTAGGACCAACAAAAGGTTGGTAACCAACTGAAGAGTTAATAGGCAGATCGCGCCCTCGTTGTCGTGGGCATGGCGATGGCCCCACTCAGCCTCCCCCACCGTCAAATGTGTCATGGACCTGGAGCCTTGTCAGCTGCAGGTGTGCAAAAGAAAATGTTAGCTCCTATACAATTGATAGTAATAGAAAAGTTCGGGAAAATAGCTCTAAAAATAAAGTTATTTCTAGCTGATACCCCAGCACAATGTTTGTAGTAATAATGTCCCGACTCTTTCTCATGTGGTTTTGCACTGTAATACTCAGTCCATAGGTCTGAGACTATAAAGGGTCCAATGGAAATGCCCAATTTGTTGGAGAAGCAATCGCTTATCATACAATTTGGGGAAAAAACAAAATCGATAATAGTAGAATGAAAATACAAACTTAAACGACAAATTAAATATGCAACGAAATAAAAGAGCAAGTGTAACATCCTGAATTTTAAAATAATTATGTATAAAATTTTCATTTGTTTTAACGTGTTTCGCACGTGCAAATTCATATATGTTTTTGGTTTTAAAAATTAATTTAATGTCATGCACAAATATTTTCTTCTCTTTTTAAAAAACCTCTTATAAAATCCTAGGCTAATAGTTTAATTCTAGCTCATCTAAATAAATAAATTAATTAATTAAAAACCCATGGTTTTAACCTACTAGTTAATTCCTATTAGTAATTAATACAACTTGTAGGGTAGACTTGATCATGTAACAAATAAACAAACAATTAATAATTGTACAACTTAAACTAGTGTGCATATGGAGACATGTGCATTGCACATGCACGTGTAAGGGGACACTAGGGGGTGGCCGGCCACACTTGGAGTGGAGGGAGAGAGTGGTAGAGTGGAGAGTTGGTTATTAGATGATGGGTGGTTCTTCTAACTCCCAAATGAATCTAAACCCTTCATCCCAACTCATGTCAACGCTTCATTTGAGCTTGAGTTGTGTATAGATACCCTATTAGTCTTTCATTTCTATTTGCACTTGGAATTTTCAAAAGAGAAAAGATAAAATTGTGTAAGAAAAAAAGAGAGTTGCGTGAGGAAAAGATTGAGTGTTTTGTGTGGGAGCGCTCTTGCACTTGGGTGGCCGGCTAGCATCAAAGAGAGGGAGCTTCAGTGGCACATCAAGGAGGAGAAGGCTCGGTTTTTTGTGGCACAAGTTAGGAGGAGAAGGGAGACGATCGTGCATGCAAGGAGTTCTTTAGGAGTTTTCTTTTTGTCTTCAAGAAGGTGGGTGATTTCTCTACTTCTAATGTAGATACCATGCTAGAGATTTTGATTTCATGAACATATTAAAGAAATTAGCTAAAATTGCCATGTGTTTACCTAAATAGACTAGTAGAGAAAAGAGAAAACT
Source organism: Hemerocallis citrina (assembly GCA_017893485.1). Taxonomy (NCBI): domain Eukaryota; kingdom Viridiplantae; phylum Streptophyta; class Magnoliopsida; order Asparagales; family Asphodelaceae; genus Hemerocallis; species Hemerocallis citrina. Next base: position 118,094,024 of record CM030364.1, read on the forward strand.
TGATCGTGATTAGTAGATTAAAAACTCATCATGGGGTTCTATTAACAAAATTCATGTTATAATATGTATTTTTGATGAACCATGCTAGTGTGATGATCTTGTTATATGAATGGCTTAATTGTAGATGAGTGGGTATTGTTATGTGTAGTTGTACATTGGGATGAGTAATTATTGTCATGTTTAGTTGACAAAATGCATAAATTTTTGTTGAATAATTTTAGTATAATATGAGAAAAAGATTGCTAACTCTTGTAGTATTGAAAAGAGAATAAGAACAAGTAGTTAGTGGATTTTATATTGGTAATTTTGAGATGGGATAAGATAATATTTGAATATAAGTTGTAAAGAAGACTTATTTAAGGTTAAAAATTAAGATTTTAATTACTATTACACTGTTTTACTTAAGAAAAATACTCTCGACAAGTTAAATTTAAAAGATACTAATGTATTAAGAAATTGAATTTTTGTAAAAGAGATTTATAAATAGACAGTAGACACAAATCTATTTCGACTCTTAACTATAACAGATTTAAGCTTGGGCTTACTAGCTCTCGGCGTGAGTTATAAGCGCTGAGTACAGTGTAAAAGGTCTTGGGTTCGAGTCTTGAAGAGACTCTGTTTTTCTTGAAATTCGATTTTTCTCAAATTCAATACAGTCAACATATAAAGAGTTTAACTCCATTCATATCGGTTAGTCACTCAAGAATTACTGGTCTTCGGATGCGCTTTGGGTCTGTTACTGTTTATATGCGGGGGCTTGTTTGGTTCTGGGTTCGATTCTGTCGACCCACATTATCATTTTTTGATTTCTTTTTTGAGTTTTAAGAGTTTCAAGTGCAAATAAAAATTGGAAAAAAATTATATCTATATAATAAATTACAAAGAAAGCTATCAAGTGGCTCACCTTTAATCCCTCCCAAAATTAAATGCCCAGATCAAACCTCACAAAATACATTTTACCCCCAAAATTTCAAACCCCAAAATCAAGTTTTTCCACCCAAAACTAAAAAACTCATTACTTTATTATTATCTCTCTTCACTTTTTCATATTTCTCTCTTTCTCTCTCTCTCCATATCTATCTCTCCCATTCTTTCTTTATTTACTTAATAATTTAAAATTTAAAATTTTAGGTTTGTAAATTTCAGAATTTTTATATTTTTTATTATTGCACATGTTATATTGAAAATAGCAAATATATCTTCAACAGTTAAATTTCATCATTTTCCACACTTAAAGTTCTAAGAAGTTAGATTTTACACCGTCATTTATAATTATTTTTCAACATATACTAATGGAAACATGAACTTTTATTTACAACTAATTATTGTCATACTATTCAAACTTGAGCTACATAATTGTTGATTTACTGTTTACAGGGCTTTTTATGTTTTGTATTGTTTCAAAGATGTGCCGTAGGCATGTGTCCACAGGCAAATCTAGTTATTCTACAAATATCATCTAGACTTTATAAAAAATAATCATACAACATTTTATGTATTTTATGAAGATTAGATGTGGTTTTTATATTAAAATGGATTAAAGAACTTGATGAATTTTCTTTTTAAAATATGGTTTTAATATAATTAAATAAAGAAGAAAAATGTGAATGCAAGAAATTATGTGGGAATTACATTATGAGATGCAGTAAATTAAATATGAAATTGATGTTTAATATGTGCAAGTGTGCAAGGAAAATGAAACAAAAGAATCATGATGAAATGTGGGAATTTTGTGAGTATAAACACTCATTTTAGTGAACATGAAAAAGAAGTTGAAGAACTAGAGTTTAGCTAAGTCCTTATACCAGAATGAATAAATTCTTGAAAAATGAATGTTGTAGAAAAAGACCAAGATTTGGGTCGTTGTTATAAATTGATGGTTAAGTCCAGTGTAGAGGTGAGGCTAACTCTAGGGTGTTAATTTTACTCATGATTCAATTATCTAAGGATTAGACACATAGTGAAGATATAATGAAAGTAAGAAAAAAAATAAGTATGAGGGCCTCAGATCTACGGTGTGAGAGTGTTCATAGGATGTCTACATGATGTGTCATGTCCGGACGTGAATACATCTCCAGAATATTGGGACCGTGGCGACGCTTGTGGGGTGCTTGGGGACTACGTAGTGCCATCGTTCCATGGCGGGGGCGAATTTCCATAGGAAGTCTGCATGATGCGTCATGTCATGACGTGAGATTCCCTCAAGGATGTCTGGACATGGGCTCGTAACTCATAGAACATTTAGAATACTTACCGTCGTTACCATACTAGTTTAACTGATGGCGAAGGATCCAACCCTACAAGGTGAAGTACGATTAAGGCTTGCCCTCGGACCTATGTAATATGGGATGTATAGAATCCGAACAAGTGTGCCTTAGTGTCATTAAATATAAATAACTGTATTAAGGACTAAGTGCACATTCACACACGACATCAATAAGATAGTCCCCTTTAGTTTTGTTTGTGAACAAGTGTGTGTTTTCCAAGTAAGAGAAATTGATGTATTATATCCTAGCATCAGTTGTATGCAACTGACGTGCCCACAGTTTCTATGCAGGATCAAAATGAATGAAAGGACTAAAGAGGAATGCAGCTTAAAGAATTATTTCAAGTGTTAATTTTATTCATGTAATATGTTGTAATTTGCTTCCGCTGTGTTGATGTAAAAATTATTGTATCAAAAGTATTATATTGCTTGTAAAATTGTACGAAGTGAAGTGTAAAGATCCTGGGGAACTTCGAATTCTGACTTATTTGAAATTCGGGGTGTTACAGCAAGGGATAGAGAACACCAAATATAACGTGGTTTGGCATGGTGTTTATGTCACGGGTCAACAAGAACCTCCACTATGAAAGTAATGAGTACAAAGAGATCCAACTTCAAGAACACCACTTGAAGGAAACACTCTCTCACAATTGTTTTTCTACTATAACACTCAACACTCTCAACTTGGAGTGGACACTCTTTTCTCTTTATTTGGATGAAGATGATTCTCTCACCCATGTATTGTTGAAATGAGAAAATGATCTCTCCCTATATTGGTCAAGGAGGAAACATCTAGATACATTCATTAATGCTCATTCATGAGCTTTCCACATTGATCTAAGTTTATGCACTTGATGATGAATTTAGAACTACTAGCATGTTCTAGAAAAGCTCAATACTTATGAAATCCCAAAATATTATAAATGGATTACTTGATGTTGGGCCTGGATATTTTACAATCTCCCTCTCTAGGCCAATCGGGTCAATACGATGAGCGACTTCTACTTGAAGTCCATCCCAGCAGACTTGATGCAATACTCTAGCTTTTGCAGCGGAACGAATTTATTCAACATATTAGAAGTGTTCTTGTTGTTGTGGATTTTTCTCAACTGAAAAAAACTTCTTTGACACTACATCTCGGATCTAATGATAACGGAGATCAATGTGCTTAGTGCTAGGGTGATATATTGAACTCTTACTCAGATGAATGACACTCTGACTATCACAATCCACCACATAACTGTCTTATCTCATACCCAACTCCTGAATAAACCTCTGTAGCCATACCATTTTTTTGCCCGCTTCATTTGCAGCAATATACTCAGCTTCTGTGGTGGATAAGGCAACACACTTCTGTAACTTGGACTGCCATGAAACAGCTCCCCCCGAAAATGTTAATAAGTAACCAGAAGTGAACTTTCTAGCATTAAGATCCCCTGCCAAGTCTGCATCTGTGAAACCTTCTAGAATTGGTTTCGCTCCACCAAAACATAAGCACAACTATGAAGTGCCTCTCAAATATCTAAGTATCCACTTGACTACTTCTCAATGCTCTTTTCCAGGGTTAGATAGATATCTACTAACAACACCAACTACATGTGCTATGTCTGGGCTGATGGAACTGCCATGAGTCCCAGGACCACAGATTGGTGTGCGTATCGATCATAAAAGCTTAACAGATTTAATACGTGATCTAACCCTTTATAACGGAATCTAGGGTTCACGAATTATACCTGCAATGAGAAGAAGACGATAGTTTCTAGCAACCTCGAGCCGTCAGCGACCCAAGATCTTCTGCACGTATTCCTTCCTCGGGTTGGACGTCTCCCAACCTTTCTTCTCCTTGGCTGACCTCTCTTTCTCTCCTTACGTGAATCACGAATTTAGAGAAAACTTCTTATCTCTGATAATAATATGACGGCCAGAGAATAGAGGATATATATATAAGGCTACGGCAGGGACCATGAGGAGAAATTAGGGTTAGGTCTCCTAACGAATCTGGGTATGCCGTGTTCAGCCCGAACACACAACCCAGGCCCATTAACAATAGCTCGGTCCACTAAAGAGCTATTGTTGCACTACCTTCCTAATCCCAAATTATATTTATGGGCTCCTTTTATTATATGCTCGTTCAGCTCCCTATGTTAAGATATCGAATGTCCATCGATCAAATTAAGTTACTGACAACTATATTGATCAACAACTTTTATCCTTAAGTAGTACCACTCAACTTTATTTGTCATGTCGGATGTAATCCACCTGCAGGGTTTACATGACAATTCTTATGAGCTCCTTAAGGGGACATTATCAACCCGACGTATCGGGACATGGATTTCTTTTACAATCAATAGCCCATCATACATACAATGTTATTACCCAATTCATAGAGGTTGTTGATCCATAATGAATCTCACTCTTTTATGAGTCAAAGTAATGCACACTGCATATACATGTCTGTTATTATATCTGGATTAAGAGCATAAGCATCCATAATAACAGAGGTGTTTGTTCTCTTTTGTAGTCAGTACAAAGAGAACAACCTCAAGTGGTCATGTTCAATACACACAAAGTGTACTAGTGTAAACCTATAGTCAAGATAGACTAATACCAGATTACACTACAACCTTTCCAATGGATTGTCCAAGTCCGTCTAGGTTGTGAACTATTTATATATTCCATAGGGAACTGATAATATGATCTTCTGTGTGTCACCTCACACCATATTATCAACCTTATAGAATATCAGATACTTGCATTAATATTATAATAAACACAATATGCAAACATATGCCCATATGATTCTCATTCAAAAAAATAAGGAAATAAAGTTAATACAAAAGTGATGCTTTCAGTATATAACCCTAACAATCTCCCACTTATACTAAAAGCATTGCTTTTCAGTATACTGTTACAAATCTCCCACTTATACTTAAAGCCATGCTGCTACGCATCTGACTCCCATTCCCTCAACATGACTATCAAAAGCCTTAGCTGGTAAGCTCTTAGTGAAGGGATCAGCTAAGTTGTCTGCTGATGCTATCTTGATCACAGCAACTTTTCCTTTCTTTACGAAATCTCGTATCAGATGGTACTAACGCTCAATGTGTTTACTTGTCTTATGGGCTCGTGGTTCCTTCGAATTTGCAACTGCACCACTATTATCACAATGAAGTGTAATAGCCTTATGCAAATTAGGTACCACATCCAAGTCTAATAGGAAGTTTCTGAGCCAAACCACTTCTTTGGCTGCCTCAGAGGCTGCCACATACTCGGCTTCCATGGTAGAATCAGCAATTCATTTTTGCTTGATACTCCTCCATATAGTGGCTCCACCTCCCAAAGTAAATACATAACTGAGGTTGATTTCCTGGAATTCCTATCTGACTGAAAATCTGAGTCTGTATACCCCAAGGCAACTAAACTATCTGCCTGGTAAACTAGCATGTAATCTTTAGTCCTTTTCAGGTACTTCAAAATATGCTTTACGGCAGTCCAGTGCTCTTGTCCCAGATTAGACTGATATCTGCTAACCATGCCAACGACAAAGCAGATATCTGGTCTCGTACATAGCATTGCATACATTAAGCTTCCTACTGCTGAAGCATAAGGAACTGCTTTCATGTTCTCTATCTCTTTAGGTGTCCTCGGACACTGCTACTTTGATAGGGCAATTCCATGCCTAAAAGGTAAGAAACCTTTCTTAGAATTTTCCATGCTAAAACTAGTTAGTATAGTATCGATATAGGAAGCTTGGGACAAGCCCAACATCCTTTTCTTGCGATCTCGTAGAACTTTGATCCCAAGGATGTGACCTACTTCTCCCAAGTCCTTCATATCAAACTGTTTGGATAACCATACCCTTACGTTAGATAATACCTTCACATTGTTTCCAATGAGCAAGATGTCATCCACGTAAAGTACTAGGAATACCACTACGTTTCCGTCACACTTTTTGTATACACACGATTCATCTTGACATTGATCAAATCCATAGGATTTTATCACCTAATCAAAACATATGTTCCAAGATCTGGAAGCTTGCTTAAGTCCATAAATGGACTTCTTGAGCTTACAAATAAGATGCTCTTGGCCCTTTTTAATGAACCCGTCTAGTTGCTTCATATAGATGTCTTCCTCAAGACTTCCATTAAGGAAAGCTGTCTTGACATCCATTTGCCAAATCTCATAATCTAGATGAGCTGCAATAGATAAAAGAATCCGGATAGACTTAAGCATGGCTACTGGCGAAAAAGTTTCCTCATAATCGATACCCTCTCTTTGAGTAAAACCTTTTGCAACAAGCCGAGCTTTAAAAGTTTCAACCTTACCGTCTGATCCTCTTTTTCTCTTATAGACCCACTTGCATCCAATGACTTTTACACCAATAGGTGGTTCTACAAGCTCCCAGACTTGATTAGAATCCATAGATTCTATTTCAGATATCATTGCTTTTTGCCAAGACTCTGCATCTTTATCTTGGAGTGCTTCATTGTAGGTACAGGGATCATAATCTTGTTCTTCATGGACAAAGTCTGACGACTCTCCCAAGAACATATATCTGTCAGGTTGTATCATAACCCTCCCACTACGACGAGGCACTATCGGTTGTGGTGTAACATTTGTGACACGTTGTGCACTTACTGGTGGTACATCTTGTTGTACTGTTGGTACTGAAGTATTTGGCGTCTCACCTCTCAGTTCTTCTAGAACAGCTCTACTTATTGGTTTATGGTTCATCACATAGTCTTCCTCTAAGAATCGAGCATTGGTGCTAACAATGACCTTCTGATCCTTAGGACTATAAAATAAAACTCCTTTCGTTCCTCTTGGATAGCCTACAAACAAGCGTACTTCTGTACGAGATTCCAACTTATCGGCTTTCCCATTCAGCACGTGTGCTGGACTACCCCAAATCCGAACATGTTTCAGACTAGGCTTACGCCCAGTCCACAGTTCTGTGGGAGTAATTGGTACTGACTTAGAAGGAACCAAGTTCAAAATATAAGCTGTAGTTTCTAAGGCATATCCCCAAAACGAATCTGGCAAATCTGAATAACTCATCATTGATCTAACCATCTCCATAAGAGTCCTATTCCTTCTTTCTGCTACACCATTCTGTTGGGGTGTTCCAGGTGCTGATAATTGGGATGCAATCCCAGCCTCTGACAAATAGTCCCTAAACTCCCCAAAGAGATACTCGCCACCACGATCTGAACGTAATTACTTGATACATTTTCCATGACGTTTCTCCGTTTCTGCCTTGTACTCTTTGAATTTCTCAAAGCACTCAAACTTACGGCGCATCAAATAAATATATCCATACCTTGAACAATCGTCAGTAAATGTGACAAAATATTCAAAGCCACCTCTAGCCTAGACAGTCATGGGCCCATACAAATCAGAATGAACCAATTCCAACACATCTTTGGCCCTATACCCCTTTGCCTTGAAAGGCCTTTTGGTCATTTTACCTACCAAGCAGGATTTATAGACTGGTAGTGCCTCCACTTCCAATGAACTCAAAGGTCCATCTTTAACCAGTCTTTGAATCCTTCTTAGGTTAACATGCCCCAATCGCAAGTGCCAAAGATATGTTTGGTTCATACAAGAAGGTTCTTTTCTCTTATTTATGTTAGAAGACATATTATTCATTTCCATACGTTGCATCGTGGGCAAAATAGGATTAATGACATATAGATTATCAACCAATGCACCAGAACAGATAAAATGCTTATTTTTTCTAATAACAATATTGTCATTAAAATAAACTGAATATCCATCCTTAACTAGCATGGAAACAGAAATTAAATTCGTTCTAAGTGAAGGTGCATAAAGACAATCTCTCAATGTCAAAGACTTATTTCTACCAAAAGATAAAATAAAATCTCCTATTGCAACGGCCGCTACTCTTGTAGCATCACCCATAAACAAACATATCTCTCCATTACTGAGCCGTCTGATTTCCTGGAACCCCTGCAATGTATTGCAGACATGATTAGTGGCTCCTGTATCTACACACCAGGTGCCGGTAGATAACACCGCTAAACATGTTTCAACAACTAGTAAATGAGATATACCTTGTTTGTTCTCTTGTTTGAGAAGTGGACAATCAGTCTTCCAATGTCCTGACCTTTTGCACTTGAAACACTTGCCTTTCCGCTTTTTCACAACGCCTTGAGGTCCCATGCCCTTCTTTGCTGAGTTTACTTGTTTCTGAACTTTCTTCTTCTTACCACCTTTCGGCTTAGAAGTAGAGTCCTTTTCAGTCACATAAACATGGGCATTCTGCTTGAAGAGAGCTTCAGCATCCTGTAGTTCTTTTGCAAGTTCTGCCAAACTATACAACCTTTTGTTCATGTTGTAATTAAGGCAAAACGAGTCAAAACTTTTAGGCAGAGTCCCAAGAATGATATCGACCTGGGTTTCCCGATCGATTTCAGCACCAAGGATCTTCATCTCATTTAGATGACCCATCATCTTGAGAACATGATCCCTTACTGGTGTCCCCTCAGCCATAGATGCTCTCATCAAACTCTTCATAGCAAATTGCCTAGCTGCTCTACTCTGATGTCCGGAGAGTTCCTTAAGGTTGTACATCATATCATAAGCTGTGGGCATGGCCTGATGCTGATGCTGCAGTACATTTGACATAGATGCCAAAATGTAACACCGCGCCATCTCATCTGCCTTTTTCCACTTCTTATAAGCCTCTTTGACCTCTTCATCAGAGTTAGCATCAGGCTTAGGTGGGCATTCCTCATTGAGTACAAATTTGTACTCTTCAGCAGTTAAGACAATATCCAAGTTACGTTTCCAGTCAATATAATTAGGTCCAGTAAGTTTGTTTTCTTTAAGAATCACCATAAGTGGACTGAAAGAACCTATTTTTGAGATCCTGAGAATCACATAAAAAAAAATTATGTAGGGAAAAACTTTTTGAATTAATTAAATATTGATTCCCTCAAAACAATAAAAAAAATTCACCAACACCTTAAACACCATGAATTTAGCATGCCACGATAGTGTGGACATATACAAATTCAATATTTGTTCAAGTAGGTTTTTTCTATTAATTTTACTATCATGTCAACACAACTTTATGACAAATAAAATTAATCTGTTGGTCTTGCTCTGGTCCTACAAATAATAGCAGTGACTCCGATGGGGAGGATACCATTATTTGTATCTAAGTGTATACCATTGCTTAATACTAAGTCCATTATCTTGTATTGAGTTCCTTCAGATGGAGAAGTGAACACATACTAGGTAACTTTCTACAATTATCCCTAAGGAAGTTTGTACTGGTGATCCATAATTATACTCATCCGATATGGAGGAAAGCACTAAAGCCAACACGCAAGTATAATTATATCACCTACAAACCAGCAATGGAGACCATGGGATTCATGTTAAACGAATTCCCTCTCCCACTTAGTTATTTAATAATGAGGGTTTTTCTACTAGTTAATTTATGTCCATGTTGTCCATTATTAATGTGATCCTAGTTTTTCAAAAAAATCACAAAATAATAAACATGCATAATCAGAATAAGCAATAATGGCAATAAATTTGAAAATAAATATCCAACTATTATGGCCATCTTTCCTGATTCTTCCCTGACTGTGCGAATCCCAAATTTGACCCTGCGCAGAGTTATTCAGGGTTCGACCTGCCCGGTCAGGTTGCGGGGTTCGGGGCAGCGGCCCGTTTTTTTTTTTTTTTTTTAAGGTTTGGCTGCCAATTTCTTCATCGAAAACCATCTGTCGATCTCCGGACTGCCTAAAAACAGCATCTCCTCCGGTGTCAGAAACAGCCACCACCGCCATCACGATCGATCGAAAAAATAAATAAATAAAATTAAAATTACATCAATCCTATGCCTCCCGAAGGAGTTCATACATAATCTAGATTGAAAAATTAAAATTATAAGCACGATCAACCCCAGTGATATTAATTACATCTACAAAACAACAACAACACAAACAAAACATGCATTGGACCATAATAAATGGATCTAAGATGCCTGCAAAACCGAGTTAGAACAGATCTACATCTACCGACTATCATACAACGCAAGTTTTATTGGACAACATGGATGTAACAATCAATACGCAGATCCAAAACTGGCTCTGATACCAATTGATGGAACTGCGATGAGTCCCAGGACCATAGATTGGTGTGCGTATTGATCATAAAATCTTAAGAGATTTAATACGTGATCTAACCCTTTATAGCGGAATCTAGGGTTCACGAATTATACCTGCGATGAGAAGAAGACGATAGTTTCTAGCAACCTCGAGCCGTCAGCGACCCCAAGATCTTCTGCACGTATTCCTTCCTCGGGTTGGACGTCGGGTGGGCGACGGTCTCCCAACCTTTCTTCTCCTTGGCTGACCTATCTTTCTCTCCTTACGTGAATCACAAATTTAGAGAAAACTTCTTATCTCTGATAATAATATGACGGCCAGAGAATAGAGGATACATATATAAGGCTACGGCAGGGACCATGAGGAGAAATTAGGGTTAGGTCTCCTAACGAATCTGGGTATGCCGTGTTCAACCCGAACACATGATGTGTCGGATTTATATATATATATTTGTACTCATTTACCTATTAAAATGACTTGTTTTCGCTGATATTGTCTATAATTCATCTTATTTCTATACGATTTCATTTAATTAATTATTTTTGGAGAAATAATATTTTTGATGCAAAAAGTAAAGAATTGTGGAAAAAAATCAACAAACAAAGTAAAATAATTGATTTATCATTTTTTATTGTTTTGTTGAGTTAAAATTGCGACAAATAAATTTTAAAATGATTTTTTATACGCTAATATGATTTATAGTTAGTTTAATTTATTTTAAACTAATTAATTTCCATTTATTTAAAAATCCTAATTTCTGGTATTATTTTGTGTATGCAGAAGCACGTGGTGAGCAGAAAAGGTAGAAAAGAAGGAAAGAGAAACAAATAAAATTCTGCATTATAAAAGGAAGGAAATAAAGGAAGAATGTGGACTTTTCTGCAAAAGTGCAAACCCTAAAGCTTCTCTTCGTTTCCCTATAAATACAAACCAAAGAGAGGGTACAAACTGAAGAGGTGACGGCTACAACTACAAAAATATATTAAATAAAGAAAAGTCAGAGAGAGAGAGAGAGAGAGGGACAAGGAGCACTGTGCGGGCAGTAGGATTGCTTCTTCTCTAGTCGCGGTTTTCGAAGTGCACCCGACAGCTGCGACTTGGACCCTGGCGCGTGAGACTTGACTGGCATATTTTTCTTCTTCTCTCTTGCGTGCTGACTAACCAAAGAACGAAGAAAGAAGCAGCGCACACATGGCTGCATCCTTTTTCGACGTGACTGCGTGCGGCACAGAACAAAGAAGGAGTAGACAGCAGCTGGGCCCCACTAGGCGACACCGACGTGACTGCAGCCAGGGACCCGGTCGGCTGACGTGGCGATCAGACTGGCGACACGTTTTCGAAGCTTTGGGTTCGGAAGTTTTGAGACTGGGTTTGGATTAATGTTTTTTTTTATATTATTTTTTTTTTGTATCTCATCTTCCTTTCTATATATATTTTAGATGCAATCTAAACTTTTCTATTAATTGCAATTTAAACATGAACTGAATTTATTGTTCTAGAGGCTAAGATGTAGCCGAGTTTTGAACACAAATTTTAATTCCTTCTTATTTCTCTATTTTTCCTGATTGTGTTTTAATTTTTATTATTTATGCATACAACATGGTGGATAGACATTTGTATGATTTCTCAAATCATAAAGAGGCCGAACAGGTAATTTGTGGTTAATAAAAATTAAGACCGTATATTGGAGGACGTGACCGTTAAGAAATCCAATTTCTCAATTAATAATTTGGTGGATAGACGAATGATTAATTGAGAATAATTTTTAGACTACGTTGATAGAGTGGTTAATATCTTTAGGATTTTGGTCGACAATTTGGGAAAGATAATATTTTTATAAGGCATTATAATTTGTGTGTAACAAGGTGAACCAAGAGCCCTAGAACAAATTTTACCATTAAACAAAGTACAAGAGCTTCATAGTTTAACAGCCTTCTCCCTCTTCACCAATTTAGTTAGATTTAGTTAGATTAATTTAATTTAGTTATTTTATCCATCTAAAATTCGATCTTCCAAATAGTGATTCATCTAGCGATATCGGTACTCAGTAAAATATCTAGTCCCTGTGGGTTCGACACTCTACTCATCTATCTATATTACTTGTGAGATTTTGTACACTTGCAAATATCAATATCAACACACAACCCAGACCCATTAACAATAGCTCGGTCCACTAAAGAGCTATTGTTGCACTACCTTCCTAATTCCAAATTATATTTATGGGCTCCTTTTATTATATGCTCGTTCAGCTCTCCATGTTAAGATATCGAATGTCCGTCGATCAAATTAAGTTACTGACAACTATATTGATCAACATCTTTTATCCTTAAGTAGTACCACTCAACTTTATTTGTCATGTTGGATGTAATCCACCTGCAGGGTTTACATGACAATCCTTATGAGCTCCTTAAGGGGACATCATCAACCCGACGTATCGGGACATGGATTCCTTTTACAATCAATAACCCATCATACATACAATGTTATTACCCAATTCATAGAGGTTGTTGATCCATAATGAATCTCACTCTTTTATGAGTCAAAGTAATGCACACTGCATATACATGTCTGTTATTATATCTGGATTAAGAGCATAAGCATCCATAATAACAGAGGTGTTTGTTCTCTTTTGTAGTCAGTACAAAGAGAACAACCTCAAGTGGTCCTGTTCAATACACACAAAGTGTACTAGTGTAAACCTATAGTCAAGATAGACTAATACCAGATTACACTACAACCTTTCCAATGGATTGTCCAAGTCCGTCTAGGTTTTGAACTATTTATATATTCCATAGGGAACTGATAATATGATCTTCTGTGTGTCACCTCACACCATATTATCAACCTTATAGAATATCAGATACTTGCATTAATATTATAATAAACATAATATGCAAACATATGCCCATATGATTCTCATTCAAAAAAAATAAGGAAATAAAGTTAATACAAAAGTGATGCTTTCAGTATATAACCTTAACATGGGCGAGTGCATACCAAAGCATACATAAGACTATCGACAGCTGATGAGTAGGGAATACTTGCCATCTTGTCCTTCTCTTCTTGAGTATCTGGCATAACCTTTTTCTTAACTTGAATTAATTACATATAGGTGAGCTCACTAGCTTAGCTCCTTGCATGTTGAACCTTTCAATACTCGTTTAACGTACCGCTCCTGTGACAACCACAACTTCTTTGCCTTTCTGTCACGAGTAATCTTCATGCCAAAAATCTGCTTAGCTATCCCTAAGTCTTTCATAGGAAAGGACTTTGACAAATCTGATTTCAACATGCGAATCATAGTTGTAGTACCCCGTATTTTTAAAATATTGTTTTTGAGAATATTAAATGAGTTAAAATGGCTTTTGGTGATTTAATAAATATTTATCTAAAAATTTATCTTCTTACACGTGCAAAACACGTGCAAATATTTTCTCGGGAGGTTCAAAAGCCAAAATTATTTTGGCTTAACTCATTATTTATTATTTGAGATTATTTGCGATTTTTCTAGATTTTTCTGACAATGGTTGGACCCATTTGCAAATATTTGAAAAAGAATGACTTTTGTGCAAAATTACTAAATGGGGGTGAAACTCCAGATTTTTGGATTTTTGGGCTGGAAATAATGCCTAGTCAATTCAGGAGTAAAAATTTTACCTTTCGTTTCAACACATTTGATATATTTTACAAGTTTTGATAAAAAGGATCTTTTTGCAAAATTGCTATTTCAAAGGATGAAATTGCATAAAATTTTTTTTTTTGGGTTTTCCCTACAGTGCCGGCTGATGCTAGTGGGGGATCTTTTGATTTTTGAACCCAATTAAATTGGTTTTAACTAATTTCCTAGTATGGAGATCTATTTATGTAAAGGTATATTTGAAAGGGAGTATTTTGCAAATGTACTCAAAAACCCTAGATACTTTAATCCCGGCCTATTTAGGGTGTAGTGCACCTGTCATCTCGCTGCACAACACAGGGGATTTCTTATTTCTTATTATTTTGGAGTTCTAAAGAGAATATCTTGGATTTCTTGCGAAGGAGGGGCTTTTCTTACTTTCTATTCGTCTTTGTTCGATTCTTTCAACATGGCGAGTGATATAGTTGTTTTGTTTTGTTCTTTAAATGTTGTATATGGTTTTTCATCTATTAGAAAGCATTCTAGGGTTTGGTATGAATATATATATGAGGGATTGGATGAACTGATGAATTAAAATTGGATCTTTTATGAAACCCTAAGTTATTTATGAGTAGAATTTACATGTGGATGATTTGAGATTGTTAAATAACCTGATATAAATCATGAGTAGGCTATTTCTTTTGGATTATTGCTGATTTGATTGGATATGGTGAATGTTATGCATGAATAAATTAAAGATGAGATTTTGACTATTGGTGAGTTGGATGAATGCGACTTGGCCATGTTAAATTTGTTGATGTTCATGAGTCAACTATTGAAAATAAATATGGTTGAGTTTGAGGGAATTGCGAGAGGGACTAATGAATTAAAAGATCATGTCTTGAGGATTGGAGTTGTGATAACTAGATTTGGATTTGATGCTTTATAACTAAATAGGAGATTTCGTTATTTCATGAAGTTTTTACTTGGATTTGAATTGCTCAATTATTAAAGATTTAATCTGAACATTTGTGTATTTCTAAATTGATGAATTTGTGAAATTTCTCTGGTGCACAAACTAGCATGAACACTATTACATGAATATCCTATTTTTGTTATTTCGAATGAATTGAATCTTTAAGTGATTTTGAAGATTTTGGTTATTATCTCAACATATTTTGGTATTAATATGGTTTGGAACATAATACGAATGTCTTTTTATGTATGATTGATTCATAAAAACTTTATTTTGATATATGCACATATTCATGTTTCAATTTGAAGGAATTCATCAAAAAGCTAATTTTATCAATTCAACGTGGTTTTGATTGGTTTTGTGGACTCTTATATACTCTACAAGTCATATTTGATCATATCAGAAATATACTTTTTATAGATTTTGTTTTCATAAGGTAAATCTTTGTATCGGTTGAAACATGCACAACCCAAACTGCAGCCTGCAGGTGTGACAGTCGACTGGTATGTTTCGACAATCGACCGTCGTGATCCTGGCTGTAGTGTTTTCTTGGAGTTTTGGATTTTCGTGCAGAACAGTCGACTGACCCATTTTTACAGTCGACTGACCCTGCTCTGTTTTGACATTTTCTCGAAGTTTTGGATTTTTGTTCTGGACAGTCGACCGATGATTTTTACAGTCAACCGTCATTACTTAGAATTATTTTCTTAAAAATATTGGATTTTCGCTATGGACAGTCGACCAATGACTTTTACAGTCGACTGCCATTACTTAGAATTATTTTTTCTTGAAGTGTTGGGTTTTCGCTCTGGACAGTCGACCGATTATTGATCATAGTCGACTGTTACGGCTCTGACTGATGTTTCCTTGAGTTATTCCGATGTTCTTTCAAATGGTTGATTCTTTAAATATTTTGGGATCTATAACTTACTATTCTAAACACTATCTTTTCTATAGAACATATGTTTTCAAGTTGTTTTATTAAAGTTTTGATTAATGAAAGTTTAGTTTGGATAGTTGAGTGTGAGTCTCTAGAGGTTGTGTGGGACCCTAGTACGTCGGTAGTTGAGTTATTGTGTTTTGGGCCTGTTGAGCCATATTTGTTGATCAGTTTTTTAGTTAAGTCTGCTAGGGTACACCATCTCTAGGAGGTTCGAAATTAAATTAACTTAAAAAGATAAGGACAGACACTAGTGGTGATATGATGAATGAGAACATGGGTTATGGACCTCAGTATGGCTTGCGGTATGAGATAATCTCCGGAATTATCCAGGTATGAGTGAAATAGTCTCTGGAATTACATGTGGTGTGGGATTGATCTCCGAAATTATCGGGGTCGAGGCGACACTCATGTGATATTCATGTGATGAGGTGACATAGCTTGCGGTGTGGGGTATTCTCGAAGATTCCCAGGTGTGAGTGAAATAGTCTTCGGAATTATCTGTGGATAGAGTTTGACCTCCGGAATTATCGGGGCATGGGCTAATACTCACAGTTTATCTATATCATTGTGGTAAGATTAGTTGCATGGTGGGGGACTAAACCCTATAAAGTGGAGACATTAAGGGCTTGCACCGGACCTATATAGAGTGGGATGCATAGAATCTGACAAGTACGCATTAGAGAGTCAGCATATAGTATTGTGTTTTCTTGATTTAGTTTATGCATGTGTTTTTCCTGTTTTCTACACTTGACACTTAGTCTAGCTACACTTGATGTTTTTCATGTTTCATTGTTATTTCTTAATTCATGTATTCTTGTCTTTATTATCTGTGTTTATGATTCCATGTTTCATGTTTTAATTATGTTGTTTTGTTTTTATGTCACTCACACCGTTATGGCTGACCCCTGTAGTTTTGGGGGTTAGGGTTATCTCTAGCCTCATATTTTACATGTGATTACTTATAGCATTGGGACTTGGATGCATGAGGTAGAATGATAAAAAAGCTTATGTAAAATTGTAAAGAAGGTGTTGTAATGAAAAGACTGTAATTCAAGGTGTTTGTTTTTCCGCTGTATTTTGTAATGAACTAATGTAATGAAGGTTGAAAGAAAAATTTATCTGTATTTTTGGCTATGTTTACTATTATAATTGAAGTTGATGCTGGGAATTGTGCCATGTATTTCTGAGATATCATATTGGAAATTCGGGGCGCTACAATAGTAACATCTTGGCCTACAATTAACATATCATCAACATAGAGCAATACAATGATGAAGTTACCTCAAGTGAACTGCTGGATGTATACACATGGATCTGCATCTATCCTTTTATGCCCATGACCCATCATTAATGAGTCAAACTTCTTATACCACTGCCTTGGCACTTGCTTCAGCCCGTACAAGCTTTTCTTCATCTTACAAACCATGTGTTCTTTTCCCTCGACTTTAAAACCATTCGGTTGCTCCATGTAAATTTTCTCTTCCAAATCACCATGCAGAATTGTCTTCATGTCTAACTGTTCCACCTCAAGATCCATGCTAGCTATCATGCCCAAAATAAGTTGGATAGAAGTCATCTTGACCACTGGTAAGAATATTACATCAAAATTTACTCATTCCTTCTGCCCAAAACCTTTGACAACCAAGCGAGCCTTGAATTTCGGCAACTGCTCATTCTCGTCCCTCTTCAATTTGAACACTCACTTATTCTTGAGTGCTTTTCTGCCTTTAGGAAGTCCCACCAACTAATAGGTATCATTCTTTAATAAAGACTCCATCTCAGACTTCATCGCCAACATCCACTTGTTATTGTCTGCATGAGTCTTTACCTCTTCAAAGCTTTTAGGTTCTCCATTATCAGTCAACATAATATATCTAAAATATGGGTCAGCCCCATCATTGGTCACAAGGATATACTATGAAGAAGGATACTTGGTACTTGGCTTTGCCACTCTAGTTGATTTCCGAACTGGTTCTTGGGGCAATCTCTAGCTGCTCCCCTTGACTCGGCTCCCCTTGAACATGATCCTCCTGATAATTGTCTTCAGGTTCAGACACTATCTTAGCAACTCTTACTTTAGCCATCGCAGAAACATCTTCATGTACAACTTCTTGAGGTTTGTCATTGGGTTCTTGTTGCAGCGGTGATTCATAGGTGAACTGATCCGTATTTTCGACTGTCTGCCACAGTCTGATCCTAAAAAAAGTCCACATTTATGCTTTGGAATAACTTATTGGTTTTTGGATCCCACATCTGGTAGTCCATCTTTTCATTACCATACTCGAGGAAGATGCACGATGTGCCTCTATCATCGATCTTCAATCTATTCACTTCGGATACACGTGCAAATTCTTTACACCTAAACATTCTCAAGTGTGAATATGAAGCGCTTCTACCGGTCCATACACCTTCAGGAGTCTCAACGCCCAACAGTACAGTTGGTGAGCGGTTGATGAGGTAGCAACTTCGGCCCAAAAATGTTTTGATAGATTATCTTCAGCATACACCTGACCTTCTCTAGAATGGTGCTGTTCATCCTTTCAGCTACACCATTATATTGTGGGGTGCCAAGAATTATCTTCTCATGCCTAAAGTCATGCTTCGAACAATATTCTCTGAACTCGTTCGAAGTGTACTCTCCGCCATTGTCACTACGGATACCTTTGAGTGCTCTCCTTGTCTCCCTCTCCACCATGGCATGAAACTGCTTGAAGGTTTGGAACACCTGCCCTTTTGATTTCAGTAAATACACCCAAACCTTTCGTGAAGCATCATCAATATAAAAAACAAAATATCTATTACCACCTCGTGATTCAACTTCCATAGGGCCACAAATATCAGAGTGTACTAGGTCTATTATATTTAGTTTTCTTGTGAAGGTGCCAGAAAAACTATCTTTTTGTTGCTTACCAAATAAACAATAATCACAACAGTTTGTGAGGTACCTTTGGTAGAAGGAATGAGAGACTTCTTCGCCAGAACATGCAGTCATTTCCCACTCATGTGGCCTAACCACTTGTGCCACAGGCATGGAGAAGAATCATCCATGACATTCAATTTTCCTTTGCAAATTTTGTCAGATGTCTTGTAGAAGGTGCAGCATAACTTCCCTCTCGCCACCACTAGCGATCCCTTGGTACGCCTCCATTTTTCGTCATTATGACCTCCATGATGATGAAATTCTTGTTGATCAAGCACGCCAGTTAACAATAGATTGAGACGTACCAGGAACATGTCTCACATTTTTTAACAACAATTTATAGCCCAAATCGGTCTCAAACCAAACATCACCGATTTCTGCAATCTTGAAATAGCTATCATTGCCCATATTTACTATCCCAAAGTCTCCGGCTTTGTATGTGATGAAAAATTCCGAGTGCTCCGTGGCATGGAAAGATTCTTCAGAATCAGCTACCTATGGATCACCTTTATCTTCATCGACATGTAGGCATTCACCTTTAAGAGACAACAACTCATATACTTGGTCAAACACGGTAGCGACGATAGTGCTTGTGTCCTCCTTCTTTTGGTTAGTTGAGCCAACTTATCCATTCTTCTTTTTTATTCTTCAATATGTTGCAATTCTTTATCATGTGATCATAGAGACCATAATGATGACACTTTCCATTAAAACGTGTCATCGAACGGCTTGCACTTCTTCCACGATCTCGACTGGGACCTGAACTCTTGCTCTTTCATCGATTCTCCACCACAAACATTTGGCTACTATCGGAAATTGTAGATTTTCTCCTGGTTTCTTCACTCATCATGTTATCTTTAACATTATCCATAGGTAACACACCATTAGGAGCAGAGTTACTTACGTTGATGACAAAGGTCTTGTAACCCCCATTCCTGATAATTAGTATTTTTCGTGTACTACAATTTGATTTTTATAAATTTATTTTGTTCTAAATTTGTTTCAACTTTGTATTAAAGTGTTTTGTAATCAAAATCTTATCAATTTTGAATTAATGTGTATTTTAGTCTTACTTCCTATTTCTTTTTGATCGACTGTTTATATTTGAGCTTAAATCCAATATATTATTATTATTGAATTATTTCAATAAATTGATAAACCCGAATACTAAATTGTTATATAATTTTATTTTGATTAAAATTATTAATTATTATTTCTTGATTGAATTATTTTATTATTGTACTTGATCTGATTTTCGTAGTGAATTCTTATTTAACTTCATGCCAACTTATATTGTTTTCATTTGTATTATTTATCTATTTATTTGGATTTCAATTTTTGTTCATGAAGTTATGTGTTCTTTTGATTGAGCTTTTATTGTTGATCCTATTGTTCTCTTATTTATTGTGGGTGCTTTTATTTGAACCCTATTGATTTTGATCTATCTCTTAATTGGACCCTAAAACCCAATTTCATTTGTTCTTGACCCAAAAACTGCTATTATTGGACCCTAATTCGCTAACCAGTACCCTAATTGTACCCTATAAATAGAACCCTAGTACAAACCCTACAAATTGCACAATTTTGAAACCCTAGCTGATTATTCTATCTCTTTCGCTGTCATTTTTCCTGCCAAAACACCCCTTCCCCTTCCGATCGTCTTCCCCGGCCAGCTCCGACCACCCCGTGCTCTGGCGACCTGCTCCTCGTCGTCGTACCTCATCGACGTGCCGCCTGAACACCCCGAAACCCCCTGTCTCCACCTCTTCCGTTTCATTCGACAACAGAACCCAAACCCATCACTGCTTTCCTTGTTCTGATCGCTCGACGACAGTGCCCAATCGTCGCTCCCCCTGAGCGCCGCCGCGATTTTGTCGAACTCGCCGTCGATGCCGACCCTGCTGGTCGCCAGCAACGCTGCCGCCCCTGGCCGACGCTTTCTCTCCTATTTGCAGTTGTTGTCTTTTGTGTGTTACTGTTGCTTCTTTGTCTCTTTAAGTGCACGTGTAATACACGTGTTCTTTTGCGTGTTTGTGGGTTCGTTGCTTCGGGACTCTTATCCTGTTATTCTTGGTATTCGTTTTCATCATTTATAAGGCAAGTCACTGTCCTCTTGAATTGTTAATTGTATCAAATTCAAGCTTTGTTGAAACTCTTGCAAGTAGATCCCTTGTTCATCGTATTATTCATTGTTCATCTCTTTTGTTGGGTCTATTGAGGGTTTACACGAGCTAACCCCAATATTCTTGAAATCGTGCCACTTTTGACTCCAAAGATTGAATCTTCATGCATTCATGTAGAATTGATAATAGGGTTACACACATAAGCACAACAAAATGAAATTATTGTAGAGGCAATTGCTAGGTTGTATGTTTGGTTGATTGTTTGTTATTTAATCGATGATGATTTAGTGTATGCGTATGATTATTGCACCCATCATGTTGATTACACAATTTATTGACTATAGAATCGATACCCATCATGTTTAATTAATTTATTTTCATGAAAAATACCCTAAAACCTGTATCATGCTTGCTGGCTGTATTTTATCTGCTATTTTCGACCCAGTATATGATTTCAAAATAAGTTACTTTTTGAATAAGAGTTGTAGCCCCATGTTTCTAGTTTCCAAAACATCTCGAATTTCTGAATTTCGAGTTTTGTAGCAAAAGTTATGCCCGTTTTACTACTGCTGTGTTTTTATTTCCAGAATTATACTTTTCAGATTTTCTTGAATTAATTATTCATATATCATACTATTAAATGAATTAATGTATGTATGTTGCATTGCATGATCCCAATGAGTTATTGTCACCCTTCTAATTGTCCTATTTCATGTTACCATTTTATTGTTCCCTATTGATACTATTGTTCATCTCATGTCTCTAGATTGCATATTGTATTGTTGCATTAATAAAATAATTAATAAGTTGGGATTTAAGGGATTGACTGGAGTAGTTGATGACATAGTGACTGTACACTGAAGTGTGGACCTTGTTTACCAACATATTGTGTGTTGGCAAAAGTTATTGTTATCGGTTTATTGTTAGACTACTGACACAGTATCCTCAATTAACCGTGTATTGTTTTCATTGAGCCAACCAGTGGGCACCAATGCTGCAAATACCGTTATCGTGTCGTGTACATGATCTATAGAATCTTCCACTTAAGTCTAAAACGAAATAGATTGTATGCATCGTACCTGTAGTATGGGATGCAGTAGTACGTGCAGTAGTTAGGATTAAAATGAATAATAGACTTAAGGGTTTGCATCACATCGACATTACATTTTGTTCATCATTGTTCCTATTGATATTGATTATTGTCTAAGTGTTATTGATACCGAACCGTTTCATCGATTACCATGTTATTGATTATTACTATCGTGCCATGTTATTGATTCCTATTGATCCATTGACATCATTATTATACCGTTATTCCATTGTTCCCTGCTTTCTCAACTTGTTGTCCATGACTTTCTCTAAGGACAATTTTTCTCTTCTTTTTAGATGAAGTGTTTACAAGTGTTGATGGAGAATTGTCTGATGGATTAGGAGAACTACATTGGTGAAGGAATTAATTGCATCGCTGCTTAAAAATAATTATTTTGTCATGAAGACTTAATTATTGAACTATTGTTATTTCATTGTATTGGGCTTATGTCCCGAATATTATTATTTGTTTCCAGAGGTTGGATTAATATTGTATTTGGATATTTTTATTGTTTCATTCCAAGTATTATTGTCATGAGATTATTATTATTTCCTGCGCAATTGTTCTGTATTGATTATATTGTTGAGTTGATCGGATAAACAGCTTATGGATGACATTAGTCATTCGCTGGGCCAATGTTACGTGCTTGTATTCTGTATTTTTGGGAAGCGGGGCGTGACAGGTCTCCCAGCTGTCGGGCAATGATCCAAGAAGTAACAACGCTTGTAACTCGTCCTCGATTTTCATGTCCATCGTGGCCAATTGATTAATGATGCTTTGGTAGTTATTTAGATACTCGATCACCTTTATGCCTTCCATATACTTCATGTTGACTAACTCTTTGATGAGGAATAATTTCTTGGAGGCAGTCTTTTGTTCGAACAACGACTCCAACTTCTACCAAAGGGCATGTGCGTCGATTTCGTTGGATATATGGTGGAACACGCTATCATCCACCCATTCACGAACATGACCAATAGCCTTGCGGTTCAACTTATTCCATTCGGCATCGGTAGTGTTCTCCGGCTTGCCTTCGACTCCTTCAATAAATTCATCCAAATCCTTGCAATAAAGAATGTCCTCAATTCTTAACTTCCATGTGATCCAATTAAAGTGGTTGAAGCGAACCATAGTTCTCCTTGAGCCTTCCATTCTATCGCTAGCACCACAAACCTGGTGCTCTGATGCCATTGTTGGGAAAAAATATGATCGATAATAGTAGAATGAAAATACTAACTCAAACCACAAATTGAAATATGCAAGAAAATAAAAGAGCAAGGGATAGAGAACACCAATATAATGTGGTTCGGTATGGTGCCTACGTCCACGGGCCAACAAGAACATCCACTATGAAAGTAATCGGTATAAAGAGATCCAACTTCAAGAACACCACTTAAAGGAAACACTCTTTCAGAATTGTTTTGCTACTATAACAACCAGCACTCTCAACTTGGAGTGGACACTCTTTTCTCTCTACTTGGATGAAGATGATTCTCTCACGATGTATTGTTGAAATGAGCAAATGACCTCTCCTTATATATGCCAAGGAGGAAACCTCTAGATAAATTCATTAATGCTCATTCATGAACCTTCCACAATGATCTAAGTTTATGCACTTGATGATGAATCTAGAACGACTAGCATGTTCTAGAAAAGCCTAATATGGAAGCCCAAAATATTATTTTATGGATTACTTGATGTTGGGCTTGGATATTTTACACTACACATCTCTAGGTCATACCCAGTGTCTCTTAAGAAGGTTCTCTCTGGTTGAGTCACAAGAAAGTCTGAACCTTAAGTGGCAGCTTTGTCTTCCAAATAGATCCACCAGCTCGTGATTGTTTATCCCGAAAGTTCAATCTTGAGTACAATGACCTGACCAAAAATCCTGCACCATCCCTTACTGGATATGGTCTTCCCTCCCATCAACTCGTTTCTAGTCCTGCTAAGAATCCTATTTTTTTTCTGTTTGAAATGCTTGGTCCCTATCCCATAGCAACAGCCTTTGACTCACTATGAACACATTATCATGTTCAACCTTAGGTCCTTAGCAAAGATAAATGAGAAAAGATGCTTCATAAGAGTGATCACATACCAAACATCCTTCCATAAATCTATTATATTTCCCATCCTCAAAGGAAGTCCTCATTCACATAGAGGACTTCTAATAATGGTAAAAATCACATAAAATCAGGGACATACGATTTAAACACATATCTTAAAGCTTTTATAGGCAGATTAACAGTAATGGGTCTCTTTAGAATGTATGGGCTTTCTTCAGGCTCATTAACAAGACATTAACCGCATACATGCTTATTAAAAACGACTAAGTCCACTAAGAGAGATACACAGGCCATGAGGGTTGTAAGTCAAATCTCCTATCCCCAACAAGAGAGTACCCAATTCTATCTCTTAAAAAGGGGAGAATTAAATAGAGATAACAGATTCATATCAATCTCCTAACTATTTCTCAAGCCTATAAATACCGTCCCCCCTCCCTCAGTCAGAAAGTAATTAAGAATTTCTCTCTTAAACTCTCGTTCTCTCTAGTTCTGACTTGAGCATTGGAGGATCTATTGTTGGGGCCATCCCCGCTGTTTTAGGCCTTTTTCAGGTCCATCGGCCTTGTCAGCAACATTTAGATTCAAATCAATGTACACTTTCAACGATCCAGATCCAATCATAGGAGCACTAACCACTTTTTACGGTGACGATCAAAAGTTAGATCTTTAGTAGTTTCCTTCAAAATATAGATTCACTATCTGTTTCCTCCCACACTAAAACAAACAGTAACATATTGGTACCGTCTATGGAAAAATATACAGGTCTACATCAAAGATTAAACTTACCGTAAGAACACTGAATTCTCCTGTCATGCCACCAAAGTTAAGAGGGAGAGCAGCGGCCTCAAGCCATCTAGTTAACCATCTTCGTCAACAAGCTCCTCCCATGGAGGACCATATTCTTCCTCATCAGCCCCAACTGCCTAATCAAACTCCTATCAACAGAGAGGCACCGGCGGGCTCCCGAAAAATTTGTCGTGAACCGCGCCATGAACCACACCCTTTAAATGACCAAATCTCAGTTCATAATGATGCCAGTGACTCGATGACCTCGCAAGGTCTTCAGTTGTTAAGAGATCTCTGTCAAATCATCAATGTCCAGTAACAAGGAACCAATCTACGAATCTGTTTGGATGAGAGATGCACCCGGGGTGAGGCCACACACTCACAATGTGAGGAGAACCACAGAAGTAGCTATCCGTGACTGCAGAGATCAAGACACTCCTCATCCTATATGTAACTCCCTAAATTTTAGTATAAGAAATACGAGACACAAATCCAAAATATTTACTCCAATGTAAACTAAACACACTATAAAACACAGGGGAAACTACAACTTCTTTTTACAACAGTTCTTTATTATAATGCACAACGGAAAATTAAATACATTTATTACAACACGTCTCAACATTTAAGCTCCAGTCATTATAAGCCCAAGCTCAAACCTTGCTTAAGCCACTTACTCGCAACTCTTGCAAAACTGACTAGAAAAGTGGGCACGTCAATTGAATGCAACTAACGCAATGCTGATAAAAGCAGCTCCTCTCCAAAGTCTCACAACCACACACTTGTCGCACAAATAAAACAATAATAAAAGAATAACAAATTAACAATAAATACTGAAACTGTACGAATAAAATATGCAACAGGAAAACGTCGAAATGCACAAGACAAAGTTCAAGGAAAGCACAAGTGCCTACAATGCTTACTAATGTATGCTTGTTCGGATTCTAAGCCACCCATACAACATAGGTCCGAGGGTAAGCCCTTAGTGTTCAACACATTTTGGGGTTCGATCACACGCTATGCAACCTACAACCATGACTACTACGAAATTTAGATATTTTGCAAGTATTGGCTCTCGCCCCGGAATAATGGAGGCCAGACTCTATCCATGAATCATCCTGGACCCTCTTCTACTCTCTTTTGGGAATTACTAGAGAATACCGCACCCCGTAGGTCATCCTAGGGCCCTCATTACACAAACATCCCATGAGCGTAGCTCTAGTTCCGGAATACTGGAGAGCAATCCCACTCCGCAGATCATCCTGGGGCCTCACTCATCCCTCATCCCGGAATACTGGGAATTATCTCACTCTGCCGATCATCTGGAGCCCATAACTCACGTTTGCTCTTGTTTCATCATATCTTCAACTAGTGTGTGTTCTTATTTGTAAATAGGAGTAGTTTGAGATAACTATAGCTAGCTCCACCCTACCAGACTTAAATCCACAAAACTAGGAACACTAGTCCTCCCTGGCCAATTCTTATAATTAAATAATTCACTGCTAGTAATTCTGGGTCCTACCCAGCTTCTAGTGCTTACCACATAAATTCCTTAATCACATCTCCCTATGGTTCTCACCAAAACCCTAAGTTTCAATATGAACCACCACTTGGTTCAATCATCAAAACATTCTTTCTTTTATTCATATATGGAAACACAACTTTTCCACAAGTTCTCAAACATAGTTTCAAAGTCTCATTTAAGATAATCTCATATCAAATATAAGCATTCATTTATCCACAATCACTGTATCATATCACATTCCTCATTTAATAAGCCATTCACTTCCATAAAGATCCCTTCATTTATAGAAACAAAACAATTATTCCAAACATCTTCATTTTCCATTTAAAATACTCTTTTCCATATTTGAAAACACAATAAAATTTTTGGAATATTCATCAACTTTAAAACTGAAATAACCCTCTTTCAATTCTGAGATTTATCCCTAAAATCTGAAATTTTATAGTTCCAAACTGATAATTTATCATTTAAACTGAAACATTAAATTCTTCAAATTGAAATTTATATCCTCCCAAAACATATATCTACATCATACAATTTGCAACTCAAATATACAAAATCTGCAACTTTATGATGACAAAAAATCCGAAATAAAATTTTATAAAAAGAATATGAAGTTATGGGTTATAGTAATCAAAATTTTGATTCTCCAAAAATTGATGTCTAAAAAGAAATTCCATAATGTATAACATTATCATTTAATATATTAATATCCAATAAATACCAGAAATTCCAAACACCCTTGTAATCGGGTTAAATACCAGAAATTCCAACATATAAAAAATATATTGGCCACACTGGGTTTCAAACCTGAGACCAACCATCACACCAACCCGCACAACTCGACTAGAAAGCCACTTGCTTTTCTGGTGACAAATAAGAGAAAATAACTCTGCAGCGCCCCAAATTTCCCACAAATAAAATTAGAAATACGTGACACAAATTCCAGAATCAACTTCAATGTAATCATAAACACAATACAAGTACAGGAAAATTTAAAACTTTTTATTACAACTGTTCTTTCTTACATTTGACAGCAGAAAATTTAATACATTTATTACAACTTAACCAAACACTTAAACTTTAATCATCTTAAATTCAAGCTTCTATTTTACTCGGGCAACTCACTTGCAAATCCTACGAAAACAAACTGAAGAGTGGGCACGTCAGTTGAAGGCAACTGATGTCAACTATAATAATAGTGATACTTCTAGATCTCACAATCACAAACTTGATGCATGTTATAATATAGCAGTAATAAATGATGCATAAATAATAAATAGAATAAGTGAAACATATTAATACAGTAATAACAGATGGAACATGAAACAATGATGAATGAAATGTAAACAACAAGTGAAGGTAGGCTAAGTGTCAAGTGTATGAGATGAAAACAAAAAACAAGTATGCATAAAACAATTCAAGAAACACAAATGCAGATGACAATTCCTAATGCGTACTTGTCGGATTCATGCATCCCATACTACATAGGTCTGGTGCAAGCCTTTATCGTTCACCACTTTAT
The DNA here is from genome assembly GCA_017893485.1 of Hemerocallis citrina. Classification (NCBI taxonomy): domain Eukaryota; kingdom Viridiplantae; phylum Streptophyta; class Magnoliopsida; order Asparagales; family Asphodelaceae; genus Hemerocallis; species Hemerocallis citrina. The sequence goes on from CM030364.1 coordinate 118,122,004, forward strand.
AGGGTTTAATCCCTCGCTATGCAACTAACCTACTACGGTGAATACTACGAGATTCAGACATAATGCGCGTACCTAGCCCATGCCCCGATGATTTCGGAGGTTAATCTCTATCCATAGATAATTTCGGAGACTATTTCACTCATACCTAGGAATTTTCGAGAATACCCCACACCGCAAGCTATGGTGCCTCACCACACACAGACATTCCATGAGCGTCGCCTCTATCCCGATAATTTCGGAGATCAGTCCCACACTGCAGGCAACTCTGGAGACTATTTCACTCACACCTCAATAATTTTGGGGACTATCTCACACCTCGGATTATCCTGAGGCCCTCATACTCACGTTTACTCCCATTTCATCACAACTACAATTAGTGTTTGTCCTTATGTTTATTATGTTCAATTAGAATCACAGTTTTCCTAGAGTTGGTGTACCCTACCAGACTTAACTTTACTAAATCAAAACAAAAGTCCCACTGGCCAAATTCCAACAAAATTCCACTTGCCGGCATGCTAGGGTCCCACCTAACCTCTAGAGTCTCATAACTCAAACATCATCTCATATATTTCGTTATGTCACAAAAATCCAGTAGTAAAAAAGTTGCGGTCGACCGACAGTATAAAAAAAAAGAAAACACAACTCAAAAATCATGGCAGTCGATTGGCATGCACAGTGTAAATAACATATCAAAAATTTGATTTTTATCTCATTGAATCAATTAACTCTATCGCGACAATTAATTCATGCTAGAATCAGTAATATATGTTTTAAATCAATCAAAGATCCACATAGAAATTTCTAGCATGACATCTATTCAATCATGATCCAAGAACATATCATGAGAATCAAAGAATCATTCACTAATTAGGGTTTGTATTCATGAAGAAGTTATTTGACTATTCATTCATTGAGATACACATTTATGATAGATCTACTTCAATTTTATAAGCATACAATTTCTAACATGCACCCTATTTGAACAAATTAAGATATTCTACAATCATATAGCAAACAAGAGATGAGAAGCATCACCCACCTCAAAGAAGACTAATTTGAAGAACAATAGTAGTAATAGAAAATGCCTCTTCCTTCACATTGCTAAAGTCCAAGATCCAAGCCTCCACTCCAAGAAAATAATGAAAAAAATAAATTTTTTGCTTCACAACACGGAAAGTAGCTGCTGTGTGGTTAATATACGCCGGGATTTGATTATTAGGGTTTCCACAATATTTTCATAAAATATTCTTTAAGATAATAACTTTACATATATAGATCTTTCAAAAAAATCAATTAGTTAAATCAATTTAACCCAAAAATTTATTTTCTTCCTAACTCTCCGATCTTGCCGTCCCTATGTGCAACACCAAAAAGTTCAAATTTTGAAATTTTACCCCCAAGTAGCAATTTTACACAAAAATCCTTCATTTTGAAATATTTGCAAACATGTCATAATTTATTCATAAAAAATCCAGAAAATTTAGAATTAATATCTACTAATAAAATTTGGTTTTCCAAGAAAATTTTCTGACTTTTTATTTCCCAAGAAAAATATTTGCACGTGTTTTGCACGTGCAAAATGACAAATTTCAGAAAAATATTTATTAAATCACAAAATATATTTTAAATCATTATTAATTCAAAAAACATATTTAGAATTTCTAGAATGTTACATTACTCCCTCCTTAGAATAGTTCTGTCCTCAGAACTACCGCTAATAGGGGAAAGAAATCAACTACAAGCAAAAGAATAAAATTACACATAGTTCAGGAAAATCATTCTTCATGCGGGCCTCCGTCTCCCAACTGGTTTCCTTGAATAACTGGTACGTCCACAATACCTTGACCAAAGGTTATGACTTTACTCCGCAACACCTTCTCTCGCCGATCAACAATCTTTACCAGCTGCTCCTTATAGCTCAAATTCAGCTGTAATCCATCGGGCACTTCCGTCAACTAATGACTCTGGTCTAACACATACTTCCTCAACATCGATACATGGAATACATTGTGCACTTGAGCCAACTCTTTCCGCAATTAGAACTTGTACGCTGTATTACCGAATCGCCTCAAAATTTTGTACAGTCCAATGTACCTCGGTGCCAACTTGCTTCCTATCCCAAATCTGATCACTCCCTTCGTCAGAGATACTTTGAGGAAAACTGCATCCCCAACCTCGAACTCCAAGTCTCTACGTCGAGTATCTGCATAACTTTTCTGCTGGCTCTGGGCTTCGACCAATCTCTTCTGAATCAGCTCCATCTTCTCTGACATCTGCTATACAATCTCAGGCCCAAACATCTGCCTCTCTCCCACTTCGTACTAACAGATGGGTGTTCTCCATTTCCTTTCATACAGAGCTTCATAAGGTGCCATAACAATGCTTGCATGGTAACTTTTGTTGTAAGCAAACTCAACCAATGCCAAATACTTCTCCCAACTGCCACCAAAATCCATGACACAAGATTTCAGCATATTCTTCAATACTTGATTCACCCTCTCTGTTTGACCATCGGTCTGCGGATGAAAAGCAGTATTGAAGTCATCCTGGTACCCAGAGCTGCTTGCAAACTCCTCCAAAATCTTGATGTGAACCTCGCATCCCTGTCGGAAACAATAGACACAGTAACCCCATGAATCTCACAATCTCTTCGATGTACAATTTTGCCAGCTTCTCCGAAGACCATGAAATCTTCATAGGTAAGAAATGAGCCAACTTGGTCAAACGATCCACAATGACCCAAATCGAGTCGTTACCCTTCGGACTCCTTGGTAAACCAGTGATGAAATCCATGCTGATATTATCCAACTTTCGTTCAGGTATAGGCAACGGCGGCAACAAGCCACCGGGCTTCTGATTCTCTGCCTTGACTTGCTGGCAAGTTAAACACCTTGCTACAAAATCCGCAACATCTCTCTTCATTTCTGGCCACCAAAAGTGTTGCTTGATGTCCTTGTACATCTTCGTACTTCCAAGATGTACTGATAACAAGGTACTCTGTACTTCTGGTAAGTTGCTTTCCTTCAAATCTGCACTCTCTGGCATACACAATCTCTCACCCATCCATAGAACTCCATCTTGGACATGAAATTTTGAAAGCTTGCCATCGGAATTCTGCTATAACATCCTTTGATCTCTGCATCTAATTTCAGACCCTCTATGATCTACTCCCTTAATGAAGGCTGAAGCCTCAATTGTGCCAAAGACACTCCCAATCCTTGTTGAACAACTTCGACACCTACCTAATCTAACTTAAGTCAACTCCCTCTGAGCCGTAATCAAGCTTGATAGACTACTCTTCCGACTGAGCCCATCAGCGACCACATTCGTCTTGCCTGGATGATACTTGATCTCAGGACGAATGTCCTCCAATACCTCCAACCACCTTCTCTGCCAAAGATTTAGATCCCTTTGCTGATAAATGTACTTCAAGCTCTTGTGATCAGTAAACATATTGACCTGCTCTCCATACACATGGTGCCTCCACTGCTTCATAGCAAAGATAATAGTTGCAAGCTCCATGTTGTGTGTCGGATAGTTCTTCTCATGAGGACACAACTGCCTCAAACCATAAGTAATAACCTTCCCCTTTTGCATTAAGATGCAACCCAAACCTCTGAGCAACGCATCATTGTAAATATCACAGTCTTTCCCAGCTTGCGACAAAGCGAAAATAGGTGCTGTAGTCAACCTCTCCTTCAACTCCATAAATCTTGCCTCACATTTATCAATCCAAGTGAAATTCACATTCTTTCGGGTCAATCCTGTCAACGGACTACAATCTTTGCATAGCCTTGGATGAATCGCCTGTAATATTCTGCCAATCCCAAAAGGTCTGGACCTCATTCACATTCCTTGGTCTAGGCCAACTCCTTACTGGTTTGGTTTTTTGAGGATCAGTGGTCACTCCCTCCTTAGAAAGGATATGACCAAAGAATGCTACCTCTGACTTCCAAAATTCACATTTTGATAGCTTGGCATACAAATCATGCTCATGTAGCTTCTTCAACACCTCTATTAAGTGCTCAACATGCTCTTCCTCTGACTTCGAATAGACCAGTATATCATCAATGAATACCACCATAAAAAAAAATAAACGGCCGCAAAATCCGATTTATCATATCCATGAACACTGTTAGCACATTCGTCACCCCGAATGGCATCACCAAAAACTCATAAAGTCCGTGCTGAGTTCGAAAAGCTGTCTTGCTCACATCCTCCTCCTTAACTTGGACTTGATGATACCCTGACCGCGATCAATCTTTGAAAAGACTACCACCCCCAGAAACCTATCGAACAAATCATCAATCTGTTGAAGCGGATACTTGTTCTGAACGGTCACCTTGTTCAATACCTCATTGACCCATCCTTCTTCTTTACTAGAAACACAGGTGCACCTCATGGCGAAGTACTCGGCCTGATGAACCCCTTACTTAGCAATTCCTCAATCTGCTTATTTACCTCATCTTGCTATACAGGTGCCATCCTGTACGGAGCTTAGATATTGGAGCACTTCCTGGCTGAATATTGATGTAAAACTCCATATCTCGCTGCGGTAACCCCGGCAGATCCTCCAACAACACAGTAGGAAAATCTCTGACAACTGGGATCTTCGTAGCCTTATCTGGAATCTTCAACTTCGATATAGCTATAATCACCTTCGAGTTTCCTTCCTTCCCTCGAAAAACCAAATGCCGTGACTATCTTATAGATACACAACCGCATATCCATGGTGCCGAAGATCCATGGGACAGCAGCCCCATGGTCCGTTCGTGTCCACTTAACATAAGAACATGTAATATCCCTTTCGGATATTATATTTGTATTATTATTATTTTTAAAATTAAAGTATTTCTTCTGGAAATTACTTGGTTTTACTAATAAAATGTAATCTGAACATATATACTAATAAGTATATATATATGTATAGTATCAGTTTTGTGCACTTGTACAAAATCTTGAAAAATGCGTTTTTGAGAAAATGTCTAGAAAATTCCAGGCAGATATTAAAAATTATTATTTTATTATTATTTTATTTTTATTTTCAGAATTGAAATATTTTTTGTGGATATCACCTGGTTTTGTTAATAAACATTATCTATACGTATATACTAGTCTGCATATATCAGTTTGTATCCGATTGATAGTGGAATCTTCCGAGCCGATATTAAAATTATTTTATTTTTATTTCTTAGAATTAAATTATTTTGTACAGATTGATTCGTTTTAACTAATAAAAATTATCTGTATATACAGATATATGTACGTGTATGAATTGTATCGATTTTGTACGTTCGTACGAAATCGTGTAGTATGTAATTTGGGGAAATTATCTTTTATTCTTGATCAATCATGATGAAATGAAGGGTTAAAATTAGATTAGGATTTGATTGCAAATTTATTAGGTTTGATTGTAAATTAAATTTGCAAATTGATCTCTAATTATTTTGAGCCACAAATGAGAAGAGACAAGTGGCTCATTCTCTACCACTTGCTCTCTCTCCCACTACTATAAGCATGGCCGGCCACACTTCAAGTGGGAAAAAGCCCTGTTTCATTTTGTTCTCCATCTCTCTCTTTTTCTCTCTCAAATTTGTTCTACTCTTCTATTTGTTTTCATTTAGGAAAAAGATTAAGAAAGGAAAAGAAAGAGAGGACAAAAATCAAAAGAAAAGAGAGGATTTTCATGGGTTCTTCATGAGTGTTCTTGAGAGGAGGAGTAAGAACAAGGAGCAAGAACAAGGAGGAGAAGGATCAAGCTAGTTCTTCCTACAAATAGATTTGGGTGGGGGCTTCTTAAACTTTTATGTTTTGTTTTGTTGTTTTATTTGTTTGTATGTGAAGGAATTGGACAAAAATCATGTGCATATTGTTGGTTGTGGAATAGAATAGATGGCACATAAATTTGAAGTGGTAGAACACAATATAGAAGTATAAAGATTCGATTTTTGTAGTTCTAGGGTTAGAATTATTTAACTAGGTTAAAAGTGGAGTTTTGACCCAAAATTTATTTTAGGGGTCCTCTTATGTGTTGTTACCAAATTTTTATAGATTCTTTGGGGTTAATTTGATAGGCCAAACAACCGTTTTCCCCAGAACAGCGAAGGTTTAAGCCAAAACAGCGACTTGCTGTTTTGGGTTAGTTTCGTAGTGTGTTCGAGGGGCTGGAACTTGGGGTTCCTTGCGGAATCTGAGGAAGTGACCAACGAGAAAGTTGTAGTAGAAATTCTCACCTTTCCAAAACTTCCTATTTGGTTAGATTCCGATAAGTATTGCAAAAGTTATGGCCGTTACAAAACAGAGCAGCCAGCTTGGCTGAGAATGCTCACTGTTTTGCTTATTTGTTGTTTTTGAGCCTTTTACTTGTGGAATCTGAGGAAGTGACCAAGAAGGAAGTTGTAGTAGACGTTCCCACCTTTCCAAAATTTTCTATTTGGTTAGATTCTGATAAGCGGAGTAGGAGTTATGTCGTTTACAAGACATAGCAGCCAGCTTTGGTTGAAGTGCTCTCTGTTTGACTTGTTCTATGTTGTTGAGCTTCTTACTTGCAGAACATGAGGATGTGACCAACTAGAGAGTTGTAGTAGAGACTCTCATCTTTCCAAAATATCCTATTTGGTTAGATTCCGATAGGTGGATTAGAAGTTATGGCCTTTACAATTTGCAGCAGCCAGCCTTTAGGCTGAAAAGCTCGCTGTTTGGGTTTTTCGATGTTTTTGGATCTTTTACTTACTGAATTTGCAAAAGTGTTCAACTAGAGAGTTTTAGTAGAGACTCTAATCTTTCCAAAATGTCTCATTTGGTTAGATTTGATAGGCAGAGTAGAAGTTATGTGTTTTGAAAGTTTTCAGCTTGGCTGTTTTTTTGGTAGTTTGAAATTGTATTCAAGGGGTTGAATTTGGAATTCCTTAACGGAATATGAGAAAGTGGTCAACTTTGAAGTTGTAGTAGATGTTCCAAACTTTTCAAAATGTCTAGTTTCGTTAGAATCCGACAGGTAAAGTAAAAGTTACCAGCTTGCGAAGTTTCATTTTTTTGTTGAAAATCTGCAGTTTGGTTAACTGTTTGCGTGTGTTCGATGGACCGGATTTTGAATTCCTTACATAATCTGAAAAAAGTGTTCAACTAGAGAGTTGTGGTAGATGTTCTCACCTTTCTAAAATGTCTAGTTTTGTCGAATTCCGATGAGCCCAACACTTGTTTCTTCTAGGATGTTAGAAGACTTTTATGTCGCTTTTTGCATACGAAGATCAGGTTTTCTTTGGTAGTATGACGAGTTGGAAGCACAGTGGCATGTCTCGCTTGTTTGGTTAGGGTTAGTGACATCGTTAGGATAGTAACAGTTACTTAACCATTTTTATCGATAAATTGCCGAAGGGTGAGAGTTGGTGTTAGGGGTGAAACCTATAATCCGACTTCTCCTATAAGATCTGTAACGCCCCGATTTCCAATACTGGGAAACCGTGACATGAGCCAAGTCCTTGTCTTCAATTAGTCACAATACACAGAAAAACATGAGAATTTAAAACTTTTTATTCAATTCCCAATGTATTACAAGTCTGAATATTATACAACTGCAATACATTACAATAGTGTTACAATAATACCTTTACAATCCCAAGTATTACAACCTTCAACAAATTACATCAGAATACAAGGAATGAAGAACAGCACTTGGTAACTCTCACTTGAGTACTTCTCAACTAATAGATAATCGATACATATACTGCAGCGGAACTAAACATAACACTGACTCCTTGCTTTCCTTGACTTGAGTCCTCCGGAATCTCGCATCTGTACTTCGGCTATCCAGTACCTATTGAAGTGGGGACGTCAGTATTCACTGACGCTTAAAGGCTGATAACAAAGCAGCGAATCTCCCAAACAACATACAAAACATGGCAATGGTGTCGGTGTAGTTTAAGTGTTCGTGAGTGCTATGACTAGACTCTAATGCGATATTTAAATAAAACTAGGATGCTCTTATTCTAATGTCAGCAAGTCTCTGAAAGCAACATGCATCCCATACTACATGCGCCCCATCTCAAGCCGTTTTCTCATATATAGGGGTTGAACCCGCGTTATGAATTCTAATTGTACACAACCTGTTCCTGACAGATACAACGTGACTGATGAGGTTGCAGACGTGGTCAAGTCCCACTAGTGTAGTTCGCCAGTGGTGTCCATGTTGCCACTGCTATCCGGCTACCGGACCTCACTCAAAAACCTGACGAACCGTCGGGAATACTGCTAACAGGGGAGCCCCCTGCCGCCCCCTGGTCGGACCGTAGTCCATGGCCTGTTCGCCCTCTTGGTATAGGACCTGACGGAGTTCCTAGGGTCCATCCCCCTAGCTCCGCCCGCCTTGTCATGGCACTTCAGGAATTAACAATCAGGATACGCAACCCATGTCCCCAACTTGTGAGAAGGCATCGTACGTATCCCTTTTGACAGGAAGGTGCAACCCAATAACACCACCTGGTCTGCCTCAAGGGACGAGTTAGTCATAAGGTGCCCCCTACAACCGACTCCTCTCTTCCGGCAAAGGTTTTAAGTAATGATCTTTATAAGTCACTACCCTAATAATGTCCCTAGCCCTGAACACTCCTAGGGAGGACAATATTATAACCACAACATGCTATGCCTTAATTTAGACTCTGCAAGACAACTCTACTAGGCTGCTCAACCTAGACTTACCAGAACTCTTCAGGATCCGGTTCGTGGCTTATCGATCCAAGACCTCGGCAATGCGAATATATATGCAGGCCACTACCCTAAACTTGGATTCCGTCTATACTCCGGTCCTCGATCAACCTAAACAGGTTAAGATTCGATGGTACCTGAGGAGTGACTCCTCCATCGTTCCTTAGGGTAAGACAACATATGTCTTGATGGTCGATAGCCCTTAGGGTGGTAATATCACCCTAAACGAGCACAACGAACTGTGTACTAGCTAACAAGCTATACACGAGTAACAACCACATACGAGCCAATAAGCTACGTATGAAACAATAACTACCTACGAGCCAGGCGGGCCTCGTAGGAGATAAAAATGTACATACCAGCCAAATAAGCCGTGTATGAGACCAACAGCTACGCACGGGCCGGTCGAGCCGCGTACGAGACAACAACTTACATACGAGCCAAATAAGCTACGTATGAGACCCACAGCTACATACGGGCCAGTCGAGCCACGTACGAGCACAACCATATGCAAACAACCATACAGATAATCAATCTTAAAAGCAATCAAACGTGCTTACTAGCAAACTTGATCTTATATTATTAGAAGCAATAGAAGAATCTACTAATAGTCTATGATCGGTATTCTACTAAGGAAGAACCGAAGGCGACATAACAGCCTTTATCAAACTTACTATTACTAGTGGTCTTCCCAATCCTTATTACTTCGACCTATAGCACCTTAAGCATGGCATACGATCGCAAGCATCTTCCTACGGCAATCTAATTATATGACAGAATCACTCACCATAATACTCTTAAGTACGAATATGATTAAGCATGTGCTTATATCAATCTTAGCATGAAAGCCACTACAATCTAGACATGAAGTCCACTACGGTCAAGCATGGGTTATAACTTGAACGTGAATGCTTACTACTTATCGTGACTAATCACCACGACCCAAGTGTGGATATATAACTAGTATGAACATGCAACATTCCAAGGCATGGTAGGTCTTCTAACATTAATCCTACAATATTCTAAGCATGCATTTAAACTTTAGCATGGTATGCCTCATTCCTAGACATGGTATGCTACTTTATCATTGACATATGGCATGGTGTACATTTTAGTAACATTCTAGTCATGTATACTAGTTAAGTATCAACCTACAACATAGTATGAGTTTCTACAACAATTCTAGCATGGATAGAACATAATATAACAATCGCTACAACTAACCATGAATAGTTACCTCAATTTAAGCATGAGTATCTACTATATTTTAAGCATGAATATCATTAGCATGGATACCATTAACTTAACATAAATAATCATTAGCATGGTCATCTACTAACTTAACATAGACAATAATTAGCATGACATCTACTAACTTAGTATGAATAATGATTAAGCATGATCATCTACTAACATAGCATGAACATATACTTATCCAAGCATGGATATCATGTAAGCATGAATATTTATTTGATCTAGCATGGTATATAACTTTCCTATAAGCATGTAAGCATGGATAAATTTATATATCATGATATCCACTTTCCTACAACTATCTAAGCCTAGATAAATGAAACTAGTATGGTATACTACTTTCTTACAATCATCTAAGCATAGACAAATTTAGCTAGCATGGTATACTACTTTCCTACTATCATCTAAGTATGGATAGATTTAGATAGCATGGTATTTATTTAGTAATTAACCTACAACAAGTATAACATTCCTAACCAAGATAGGTAATTTTAGAATGAATCCTACAACATTCTAAGCATAAATAATACTTCTAAACATGGTAGATAATTTTAGAATGAATCCTACAACATTCTAAGCATAAATAATACTTCTAAACATGGTAGATAATTTTAGAATGAATCCTACAATATTCTAAGCATGAATAATACTTCTAAACATGGTAGATAATTTTAGAATGAATCCTACAACATTCTAAGCATGAATAATACTTCTAAACATGGTAGGGAATTCTTAGAATGAATCCAACAACATTCTAAGCATAAGTAAATTAATCTAATCATGGTAGGAATTTTAGAATGAATCCTACAACATTCTAAGCATAAATAAATTAATCTAAGCATGGTAGGAATTTTAGAATGAATCCTACAACATTCTAAGCATGAATAATACTTCTAAACATGGTAGGGAATTCTTAGAATGAATCCTACAACATTCTAAGCATAAGTAAATTAATCTAAGCATGGTAGGAATTTTAGAATGAATCCTACAACATTTTAAGCATAAATAAATTAATCTAAGCATGGTAGGAATTTTAGAATGAATCCTACAACATTCTAAGCATAAATAACACTTCTAAGCATGGTAGATAATTTTAGAATGAATCCTACAACATTCTAAGCACAACTAATCATTTCTAAACATGATAGATAATTTTAGGATGAATCCTACAACATTCTAAGCATAAATAACACTTTAGAATGAATCCTACAACATTCTAAGCATAAATAACACTTCTAAGCATGGTAGATAATTTTAGAATGAATCCTACAACATTCTAAGCACAAGTAATCATTTCTAAACATGATAGATAATTTTAGGATGAATCCTACAACATTCTAAGCATAAAAAACACTTCTAAACATGGTAGATAATTTTAGAATGAATCCTACAACATTCTAAACACTTCTAAACATGGTAGATAATTTTAGAATGAATCCTACAACATTCTAAGCATAAGCAATCATTTCTAAACATGATAGATAATTTTAGAATGGATCCTACAACATTCTAAACATAAATAACCATTTCTAAACATGATAGGTATTTTTTAATGAATGCTACAACATCCTAAGCATAAAAATCATGATAGGTAATTTTAGAATGGATCCTACAACATTCTAAGCATGAATAAATTAACCTAATCCAATCTTAGCATGGTATTTACTTTATTTTAATATGAACATAAAATAAACATCTACAACTATCTACTACTACTACTACTTCATTTTAATCAAGAACATAACATACAACTATCTACTACTACTACTACTCCATTTTAATCAAGAACATAACATAAAGCATCTATAATTACTTCTTTTTATCATCTACTACTTCTACTACTTTATGGACATAAAACATCTACAACTACTTCTTTTAACACTTACTACTACTTCTTTATTTTAACAACATACCACTACTACTTAGATGTCTACTATTCTTTATTAGCATCTTTTTATTACTAGTGATCAAAAAGATCTTTTTATTCATTCTACCACTAGTGATTTAAATTAATTTCTTTTCCATCAATTAAACTAATATCTAATTTAGGTTCTTTTACTTAAGATTATTAAAGAAAATAACAATAATAAATAAAGTAAGAACTTTCATTTGGTTCAACCAACCATATGCTTATCTTTTTAGTCCAAGATTAATACAAGTCCTACAACCAAAAATGGTTGTATAAAATGGTTCATATGTTTTATGTACAAGTCCATATTCAAGTCCTACAACCCCAAAATGGTTGTATGTTCAAGTCCATATGTATGTGTCATTTTAGTCCACAAAACAACCACTACTACTACAAAGATTCGATCTTTATGTGTATTAGCACTACCATTTTTTCTTTTCTTTTCATGTGGATATTACTCTTAATATTTACAAACATACAACACTATCACCACAATCCAATCCAAAAGAACCAAAGAAAATAAAACAAGGAAGGTAAGGAGAAGAAGAAACATCAAACAACCATTTAAATAAACAAACAAACAAACAAACAAACAAACAAACAATGGAGAAACCCCCACCTTGTTTCTTTTCTTTGATGGAAGAACTAGATTACTCCCCTCCTTAGCTCCTAGAACTCCTACTAACCCTACAAATAAAACTCTCAAGTTAGCATGGTGATCTCTCTTTCTTTTTCTTTCTTTCTTTCTTTCTTTTTTGATCTTTCTAAAATGAGACTAAGGTGAAGGAAGGAGGTATTTATAGGTGGAGAGAAGGGTGGAAAGTGCAAAATGGCACTCAACAATATGCACAAAACCCCTTCCCCAATTTGGGGGCCGGCCATAGCCTAGGGAAAGTAGGGGTGAGGTGGAGGGAGGTGTTATGTGGTGGAGGTGTGGTGTGGGAGAGATATTTTCTAGTAATCTCCCTTAATCCCTTATGTCTTTGTAACCCTAGGATTAACCACTTATAAACCCTAACACTCTAATAGGTTTTGTCATAACAAAGACAAGTGTTACACAATACACAATTCGTATAATGCACTAATCGACATACTACTCGTACGTGCGCATATATGTCTGTATACCAAAAATCTTTATATAATCCGCGTAAAAATAATTTAATCTCGGAAATAATAATAAAATAAATTCTATTATTAGTTCGGAAGATCACGGTATCAATTTGATGCAAGACGGATGTATACTGACTGATATCTGGGTACAGATAATGTCTATGAATAAACCGGATGAAAATTACCAAAATATTCTAATTTTGGAATTAAAACAAAATAATAATAAAATAATAATAAAATAATAATTTATACATGGTAATATCCGTCCGGGATATTACAAGATCACAATAGGAGGTGTTACTGGGATGTATCCCTCTGTCAAAGGGATACGGGAGGTGCTTTTTCATGGCGAGTTGGGAGCACGAGATCTGTATCTCGCCTGTTAATTCCTGAATGTGCCATGATAAGAACTGGAGGTTTTTCTAGGGAAATAGACCCTACGATTTCATCAGGTTCTATGCCTTCTCATGACGAGTCAAAAACATGGAATACGAGCACGTGATGAAGCCCAGCGAATGATTTTAACATCATCCATAAGCTGTAGGAACGACTCAGCATCATAACAAATATATAACAAGATATATATATAACCAAGCATGCATGAATAATTTACTAAACAATAGAAAACAATTGAAAATATAATAATAACATCCAAGGTTTCAAGTCTGGATCAAGTTAAAACTCGGGAACATCAGCCCGTTACAAGTCTTAAGTAGCAAGAATTAATAATTCAGGAAAACAAATAATTCAAGAGAACAAGTATTCTAATCAGGTCCTTTCTCCACTTGAAAGCCAGAACCTTTGCTCACCAATTCCAGCGGGTAGCTTGTCTCCAAAGTCTTCTTAATAAATATAAAAGGGAAACATAGGGAAAAACAAGAGAAAATGCCCTTAGTGCAAGTTAGGACCACAAATAGTAAAAACGAGTACAAGTAATGGGGAACAGAATTGGAATCAAGAATGTAACAGGGATACACAAGTAGTGGAAATCCAAGAACTAACTAGCAAGAGGGAAATCTTAGTAAACAGGCTGGATAACAAATACTAATGGTGAAGCAAGTGACACGTGAACACATAGGGTATCTAACCTCAAGTGACAGGTAACAAGTCTCAAGTCTAGTGTCAAGTTGTCAGGTCACGAGTATCAAGTTATAAATGTCAAGTGTTATTATTCAAGTATCAAGTCTCATGTAACAAGTCATCAAGTTCCAAGTAAACATGTATCGAGTTCGAGTTTCATGTATCAGGTTTCATGTATCAAGTTTTATGTATCATGACATGTAATATCCCGGACGGATATTATATTGTATAAATTATTATTTTTAAAGTAAAATATTTTAAATGTGAATTTCTTTGTTTTACACATGAAAAGTTACCTGGACCTATATACTGGTAAGTATATACAGGTATTGTATCAGTTTTGTGCACTTGTACAAATCCTGAAAAAAACCCATTTTTGGAAAAAGAAGTCTGGAAATCCTGGGCAGACACTGAAAATTATTATTTTATTATTATTTTACTTTTATTACCCAAAATTAAATATTTTTGGTGGATATCACCCTGGTTTTGTTGATAAACGTTATCTGTGTGTATATACCAGTCTGTATACATCTGTATTGTATCAAATTGGTACTGGAATCTTCCGGGCTGATAATAAAATTTATTTTATTATTATTTTCGGAATTAAATTATTTTTGTACAGATTGTTCGTTTTCATAAATGAAAAATATCTGTACAATCAGATATACGTACGAAATCGAACTGTGTCGATTTCGGGCGTTTAAACAAATCATGTAGTATGTGATTTTGGTAAATTATATTTTATTTTAGATCCATCATGATGAGATGGAGGGCTAGGATGGATTAGGACTTGATTGTAAAGGTTATTTGCAAAATAAACTTGAATTGTTTTTTACCACAAATGAAAAGGGACACATGGCTTCTCCCACACCCACACACCCCTTCACTTTCCCTTATAAAAAGAAAACCCCCTCCACTCCTTGGCCGGCCTCCCCTCCCCTTTCCCATTTTCATTCTCATTTGTTCTTCATTCTTCTCCATCCCTTTCTCATCTCATTCTCCATCTTCTTCTACTTTTACTTCTTACTAGTTTTAATTTTAAAAAGAAAAGGAAAGAAAAGAAAAGAGAGAAAGGGAGATTTTCATAGGTTATATTTCATGGAATTCTTGAAGAGTTCTCCATAGAAGCAAGGAAGGAGATGGTTTGCTAGCTAGTCCTTCCTACAAAAAAAAATCAAGGTGGGGGTTTCTCTACCTTTTTGTATGTTAATTTTTGTTCTATTTTGCTTTCTACTTATGGTTATATGTGTGTATATATGTTGTATGATGATTGAAACAACTTGGACTAATTATTGAGCATATAAGTAGTGATTTGGATCACAAGGATCCCATGGAAAGATTGAATGGAGGAAATTAATTTTAAACACATAAAGATTGGATCTTTAGCCTTGCTACTATTATTGTTGTTATTATGGTTAAATTTGACTACTTGGACTAAAGAAATAAGCATAAGAATGGTTGTTTATAAAAAGGAATTTCATATAAGGAAAATTGGATGAATGGAACTCACAAAGAACCCATAAAGATGAGACTTTGAACTTGTTATGTTTATGTTTGTTTCATTAGTTACCTTGTTAAACACAAATTAAACAACTTGGACTAACTACTATGTGCATATAAGTTAGTAAGGTGAGAATGGTTACATACCCATTTTGGGGGTTGTAGGACTTTACATGCTAATTTTAAGAGATAGTATTTTTGTTGTATGTTGTTTTCCAACCTAATAAAGATCATGTCCTTACTAACTTTTGTTCATAAAAAAGTGAGTTTTCTTGATGTAGAAATTGTAGGATTGAAGGAAAGTAAGTTTATTTTGTAACTCTATAAGAGTAGATTATTGTTTATGTAGGAACTTGTAATTTGGTAAAACTAGTTCCTTGTAATAAATGGGACTAGTAATCCCTAAAATAAGTAGTTCTTGTAATATGTAAGTAAGCTTGGATAGTAGCTTCTTTTAAGAATCCATGCTTGAGTTGTAGAAAAAGAACCCATGCTTGTGATGTAGTAGGAATCCATGCTTGTGTTGTAGAAAAAGAACCCATGCTTGTGATGTTGTAGGAATCCATGCTTAAGTTGTATTAAATCATGCTTGAGTTGTTGTCTATGTCAAAAGAGATCCCATTCATGCTATGTGACATTCTAGTTAACTTATCATGCTTGAGTTAGTATGTAGGACTACCATGCTTGAGATGTAGGAGATCATGCTTGAGTTGTTGTCCATGTCAAAAGAGAACCCATTCATGCTATGTGACATTCTAGTTAACTTACCATGCTTGAGTTAGTATGTAGGACTACCATGCTTGAGATGTAGGAGATCATGCTTGAGTTGTTGTCTATGTCAAAAGAGAACCCATTCATGCTATATGACATTCTAGTTAACTTATCATGCTTGAGTTAGTATGTAGGACTACCATGCTTGAGATGTAGGAGATCATGCTTGAGTTGTTGTCCATGTCAAAAGAGAACCCATTCATGCTATGTGACATTCTAGTTAACTTACCATGCTTGAGTTAGTATGTAGGACTACCATGCTTGAGATGTAGGAGATCATGCTTGAGTTGTTGTCTATGTCAAAAGAGAACCCATTCATGCTATGTGACATTCTAGTTAACTTATCATGCTTGAGTTAGTATGTAGGACTACCATGCTTGAGATGTAGGAGATCATGCTTGAGTTGTTGTCCATGTCAAAAGAGAACCCATTCATGCTATGTGACATTCTAGTTAACTTACCATGCTTGAGTTAGTATGTAGGACTACCATGCTTGAGATGTAGGAGATCATGCTTGAGTTGTTGTCCATGTCAAAAGAGAACCCATTCATGCTTGTATGACATTCTAGTAAAACCTACCATGCTTGAGTTGTGTAAAGAACCCATTCATGCCTATGTGATATTCTAGCAAACCTACCATGCTTGTGTTGTACTAAAGAACCCATTCATGCTTATGTGACTTCTAGTAAAACCTATCATGCTTTAGTTGGTAGTAAAGGGCCATGCTTGAGTTTGTGTACCATGTTTAAGTTGTAGTAGAACATCATGGTTAAGTTGCTAAAGGTTCTAGTAAAGAACCCATCATGCTTGAGCTTTATTATTCTATGTTGAAGTGAACCCACCCATGCCTATGTAATATGCTAGTGAACAATCATGCTTGTGTTGTATGTAGAAACCCATGCTTAGGATAAGTAGTTGTTTTTATGCTGTTGGTCCCATACGAAGCTCATTGGGCTAATACATAGGTATTGTCTTAAATAAGTAGGCCATGAGTGGATCCAAGGAGATCGTGTGAAGTCTAGTTTAAGACTTGGTTAATTGTTCGGACAAATTGTGACACTCTTTAGAAGAGGGACACGTACGGTGCTTTTCATGACAAGTTGGAAACACAGTGCATGTCTCGCTTGTTGGGTTAGAAGAGAGACACATACGGTGCTTTTCATGACAAGTTGGAAGCACAGTGCATGTCTCGCTTGTTGGGTTAGAAGAGGGACACATACGGTGCTTTTCATGACAAGTTCGAAGCATGAGCTGCGTATCTCGCTTGTTTGATCCATATGGTGCCTTCTCATGATGTGTTGAGAGTACAACTCTAGGTTGAAGGTATCTTGCAGCTCGTACGGCCCATTTGGTCTGTTAGGGTTAGTAACACCGTTAGGGTAGTAACTTGTTAACCATTTTTGCCAAGGGGAGAGAGTTGGTGTTAGGGGTGATACCCTATACTCCAACATCTCCTATAGGCTGACACTAGGTGGTGTTATCGGGATGTATTCCCCTGTCAAAGGGATACGGGCGGTGCTTTTCATGACAAGTTGGGAGCACGGGTTCCATATCTTGATTGTTAATTCCTGAATGTGCCATGATAAGAACGAGAGGGTTTCTTAGGGAAATAGTCCCTACGATCCCGGCAGGTTCTATGCCTTCTCATGACTAGTTGAGGGCACGGAAGAAGGTTGACAAGTACCTTGTAGTTCGTGTTGGCTTTTGAGTGCGGTCTGGTACGCCGGCAATAGTCACCAGTCATGTAGTATTATGACAGGAACAGGATGAGTACAAATAGTAGAATTCATAACGTGGGTTCAAATCCCTATATTTGGAGAAACGGCTTGAGATGGGGTGTATGTAGTATGGGATGCATACTATTCCGGAGACTCACTTGCATTAGAATAGGAGCATCCTAGATAAGTTGACATTGCATTAGATTCTAGTCATTGCACTCACGAACACTTAAACTACACCGACATATCTTACCATGTTTTATATGTTTGTTTTTGGAGATTCGCTGCTTAGTTATCAGCCCTTAAACGTCAGTGAATACTGACGTCCCCACTTCAATAGGTACTGCAGTGTAGAAGTACAGGTATTGGATCGTAGTCATGGATACAAGATCACCCAACTGGGAGGACTCCAGTCAAGGCATGGTTTACAAATGAAGTGTCTATTATTGTCATCTTTCATTCTTATATACTCTGATGTAATGTGGAATCAATGGAAACACTCGGTCTGTAATATTGTAGTAGTAAAAAGTTTTAAAATTTTCCACAGATCTATGTATTGTGACTAATTGAATGTAAAGGTCCTGGCTCATGTCTCAAATCCTCCACATAGGAAGTTCGGGGCGTTACATGACATCAAGTATTAAGTAAACATATATCGAGTTCAAGTTTCATGTTCAAGTCTTATGGTGATTACTATCTAGGTAGCACTTCATGCATCCACACTTTTACTACATGGTTGCTACATGCAAATCAGTTACGTTTAGGCCTAGTAGTGGAGTCTGTAGGGCGGCGTACTCAGGTATCAAGTATCAAGTATCAAGCAAGTCATGCTCATGAATCGGATAATCATATAACTAGTTCATGTGTCGAGTCATAGCAAGACAAGTCATGAATCATATATATACTAGTTCATGGATCAATAATATACTAGTCCATGAATCGATTTATAATATACTATTTTCATGAGACGTGTATCAAGTTGGGAAACACGGGCCCCCTTCCGAGTACACTTACCTATATTGTCCACTACTATGGTCTTTCCCTTAAACCCCGGCTTATTACATTTATTAATTTTTATCAAGCAAGCATACATGTGTGCGAAACAAGTCAAGAAAGCATGGTCATGGACATGGAACAAGTTTAGGGTAATGGTGTCAAAATAGCAACTACACAGGTAATGTGTTCAGGCAAAATTTGTGTATTTGAGTTCGTACATGTGAACAGTATTGAAATGTTGCAAATTAATTCTAAAAAAAATTGGGGATGTCCTATAGGGTGTCCAGAAAAAGCATGTCAAATTTCGAGTCAAACGCTTACTGCTAATATGGTTCAATTAATTCGCAAAGTAGAGGTGTGCAGCAGCTTTTCGAATCTGCGTCCACCAACACAGCTGCAGTAAAACTGCAATAACTCCTAGACCGTAACTCCAAATTCGAAAATTCCGGAGGCTATCGATATGTAGACATCTATAGCTACATTTTCTATTTAGGGCTTGGGTTTAGATTCTGATGTTAAAGGGGTCAAAACCGCAAAACAAGATTCAGGACAGGAACATGTGGGAATATCTTACTAGTATAGGTTACATAAAATCTTGTTATTAGGCATCTAGGTTAATGTGTGATATAACACAGGATAATGGTTGTCAAAATAGCAAGTAGTAATTATTTTTCAAGCCAAATGGTTGCAAGATCATCAAGTACAAGATATAACATATGTCTACACATCTAGGGCTCCTTAATTTCATGTGTCCATGTGTTCAGGGGGTAAAATGAGTCCAAGTAATTGTAATATAAAACAATGAATTTATTGTGACTCTTAAGATTATAAAATTGAGGAGGTTTAATAATTGATCAACACGACAGTCAAGAAAGAGTCACAATTTCTAACTATTTGCCGTATTTTCAAGGAATGCTTGTACTAGAACAAAAATGTGTACAAGAGGAATACTTGGCTTAATTTCCCGACGATTTGACCCACTTGTGGAAGGAAATTGGATTGAAAAATCCAGGAAGAAGTCTCCCAAAAACACGTGTGAAGCACGTGCGAAGATCGACCGTAGATCGAGTTTTTCCCCACACCAGATCGCTCTAAACAGCGAACATACTTCTGGGATCTGGCGCGGCAAAACAGCGAAGCGGCAAACTCAGCGAATCAAAACGCTCCAAAGCAGCAGATCTGGCCAGAACACGGTACAGCGAATCTGGGATTCGCTGTGGGCAAATACCGAACAGTGATTAGATCTGGCTCGATCGCACAGATCTTGATGCGATCCGATGGTCGAGATTTGATCCCACCTTAATCTGTTATTCTTCTTCTTCTTCGTTCACTTCTTCGACGAACCAACAGTGAGAGCGAGATTTGGCGACAGCGGGGTTCTTCGACGGTGACGAGGCGATGGCATAACAGCGACAACGTGGTGGATGACAGCGGAGGAAGCAACGGCGCGACATCGAGAAGCGATGCGCGCGGTGACTTTGTTTGCGGTTTCAAACAGGGGAGGAGTTGGGTTCGATGGTCGGATATGTGATGGCGGTGGGGTGTTGGCAGTTGGTGACGAATGGGGGAAGATGAGGCGATGGAAGGTGAGGGGATGGCGAGGCGATGGGCGGTTGTCAAGAGCTCGGGAAATGGCGGAGTGTTGAATTGGGTTCGGAAGTGCAATGATGGTGGAAACGGTGGTGGATGGTGGAAGAGACGATCGGAGGTGGGGAATTGGTTTCGAAATCG
Organism: Hemerocallis citrina; assembly: GCA_017893485.1. Lineage (NCBI taxonomy): Eukaryota > Viridiplantae > Streptophyta > Magnoliopsida > Asparagales > Asphodelaceae > Hemerocallis > Hemerocallis citrina. The sequence continues at coordinate 118,142,776 of CM030364.1, forward strand.
AAGGAGAAAGGAGCGGAGGTGGAAGAAGGATTTGCGGCGGGTTAGGTTAGGGCTAAACAGTGATTAGGGTTAGGGGTTAGGGTTAAGGAGTTTAAATAGTATAGGGTTTGGGTTTGTGGGTTTTAGGGTATCCGCATTGAATAGGATCCAACAGGTGAATTGGTCAAAATGTATCAAAATGGGGATTAAAGAGATAAATGAGAAGAAATGGTCAATTCTTCATGAAGAACTACACAGAGTGCACACAAATGAATTCGATAAAAGGATCAAAAATTGAGTCGAAACAAAATAGTGATTTTATTCGAACAGAAACAAAATACAGGATCACCATTTGAATACGAGAATATAAGGAATGAAAAATGCAGTAGAAAAATAACATACACGAGAAACACGAGTTACAAATTCTACCCACCTTACACAAAAATTTCGTCCTCGAAATTTGCTTAGGCGGTACATAGGACAGGGTAAAAGCAATTTAGGGGAGGGTAACAAACAAGGGATCCAAAGAAAAGTCAACTTGGTGGTAACACCAAAATAAGAGGAGAGTGGATAACAACGATGTCAAATGGAATGCATGAAAGAGAATAGGCGGTATCAAAAGGAAAGAACAACACGAGATAATAAAGCAAGATAAGAAGTCGGTAGAACTGAAATCAATGAGAGAAAAGAAAGGGAAGAATCAAACCATTCAGTGAATCAATGGATGGGGATGAATGCAAGGAACAGAGATGGAAGCAACAATACAAAAGACTAGTCGCAACAAGGGGATCCCGGGACCTGTGGGTTATGAGCCCACCACGCTTCCGTTGCGACACTCTGATGGTGACATTCCAAGCTCCAGACATGTCATTGTAGACCACGTGACACCAATCGACGATCCGAGCAGGAAGAAAAGAATGAGACACTAAGATCAAAGAGAGTATGGGCTCCAAATAGAGATAGGCAATAATGCAAAATGATATAAGGCTTGAGCTTCAATCTTCATAATTAAAAGATAGAATACATATCAAAACTAATGGCTTTTAACAGAAATAATACCACAACAAATATCAATAATAATAATATCAATAGCAATAGAAAATAATAATGACAATAAAAACTAATAATAACAATGATAATAACAAAATTAGTAATAATATTAACAAAATAATAATAATAACAATAATAATAACAGATTTAAAAATCATCATAATCATACAGGTAATAATAATATGATGAAATAAAAATATCAACAATACTAATAATAACGATAATACATACATCACAAAATAGAATTCAACACATTCATGAAAATAATGCAATAATAATAATAATAGCATTAAAAATAACAACAATAATATTAAAAATATTAGCAATAATAATCTTATATACAAAATAGAGTAAAATTAACTATACGAGTTCAAATTGTATGGAAACATAAAATGTAACTGTATAAACAAAGTGTCATAAAGGAAATATTTATTCACCTTTAGTTTCATTATATAAGTAAGAATTGTCTTGAAATATCAATTTGCAAATAGGTAGAAAATCTTGCCTCCTTAATATCAAGCTGCATGTTTGCCTTCACGACATCAGGTTGCAGGTTGCCGTCTGGGTATTCAGTTGCACATTGTGCCTCCCCGATATCCAGTTGCAATTCGCCTCCATTGACATCAAGTTGAATATTTGCCATCTCGACATTAGGTTGCACCGAAGTGGTGAAATGTATATAAAATTGAGCATGTTCGGGCTCAAAACAAAATAGTAATAATAATAATAGTAACGAAAAAAAAAATAATACCAATAACAATAATAATAATAAAATATCGTTACTAATAGCAAAAAGATTAACAATGATAATAACAATGATCATAACAATAATAATAACAGTAATCGCAAAAAGATTGATAACAATAATAATAACATTAACAATAATATGAAAATATTATCAATACTAGTAAAAGTAATAATGCAAGACAAGATATAGTTTGAGCCCAACATTTTTGTAAAGTAATTTAATATTAACAATAATAATAAAATAATGAAGACAACAATAAGAATATCAATGGTAGTAACAACAATAATAATACTAGTAATGATAATATCAATAATAATAATAGTAGTAATAATAGCATTATACAACAAAATAAGAATTTGTCTTATCAAAATAATCCAGTAGAAACATATAGTCGATCAAAAATGAAAAGTAAAGTTAAAATACACTATTGTTCGGAATAACAAAATCTTTGTTGAGAAACATTTTTATAAAAGATCGAAAATAAATATAACAATTAAAAATTAAAATATATAAAGTATTCGGAAAAATAATTATAAAGAGCAAAATAGGTAGGAGAAAAGTGTATTTATACCCAATAAAGGGTTAAAGAGGAGGATGACTAGAAGGGTCAAAAGGAAATTAAGGAATTGAATACGAAGGAAGAAGGACGAGGGACAAAATCGGAATTGAAGGGAATATAGCAGGAAAGAAATAACCTACATGATACTCAATATGAATCAACAAATGAAAAAGAATGCAGGGCAGGGAAAGCAATGAACGACACATGAGCTGAAATAAGAAGGGATCAACGAGGCAAGTAGAAAATCAGAGATTGCTTGCACCAGAATCAAAAGAATATGGATACGGAAAGAATAAATTGTACCCAATATGGAATTAACAAATCAGGATGACTGCAAGAGATGGAAGGAAAGCAAAGAATCAAAGAATTGAATATGAAGGGATCAAAATGGATGAGATAAGACTTGTGTCCAGATCGAGTTGATTATCAAATTATTCATGTGGTTGCATGGCCTGTTTAATGTTGAGTTAATCCTGACTAAGTCAAGCATGTCTAATGTATTAGTCAGACTAACACATTAGCCAAACCTGAGCTCTGATACCTCTAAAAACCTTGTCACGCCCCGCTTCCCAAAAACATGGAATACGAGCGCGTGACGAAGCCCAACGAATGATTTTAACATCGTTCATAAGCTGTAGAATCGACTCAGCATCATAACAAGTATATAACAAGATATATATATAACCAAGCATGCATGAATAATTTATTAAACAACAGAAAACAATTGAAAATATAGTAATAACATCCAAGGTTTCAAGTCTGGATCAAGTTAAAACTCGGGAACATCAGCCCGTTACAAGTCTTAAGTAGCAAGAATTAATAATTCAGGAAAACAAATAATTCAAGAGAACAAGTATTCTAATCAAGTCCTTTCTCCATTTGAAAGCTAGAACCTTTGCTCACCAATTCCGAAGGGTAGCTCGTCTCCAAAGTCTGCTTAATAAATATAAAAGGGAAACATAGGGAAAAACAAGAGAAAATGCCCTTAGTGCAAGTTAGGGCCACAAATAGTAAAAACGAGTACAAGTAAGGGGGAACAGGAATTGGAATAAAGAATGTAACAGGGATACACAAGTAGTGGAAATCCAAAAACTAACTAGCAAGAGGGACATGTTAGTAAACATGCTGGATAATAAATACTAATGGTGAAGCAAATGACATGTGAACACATAGGGTATCTAACCTCAAGTGACTGGTAACAAGTCTCAAGTCTAGTGTCAAGTTATCAGGTCATGAGTATCAAGTTATAAATGTCAAGTGTTATTATTCAAGTATCAAGTCTCATGTAACAAGTCATCAAGTTCCAAGTAAACATGTATCGAGTTCGAGTTTCATGTATCAGGTTTCATGTATCAAGTTTCATGTATCATGACATCAAGTATTAAGTCAACATGTATCTAGTTCAAGTTTCATGTTCAAGTCTTATGGTGATTACTATCTAGGTAGCACTTCATGCATCCACACTTTTACTACATGGTTGCTACATGCAAATCAGTTACGTTTAGGCCTAGTAGTGGAGTCTGTAGGGCGGCGTACTCAGGTATCAAGTAACAAGTATCAAGCAAGTCATGCTCATGAATCGGATAATCATATAACTAGTTCATGTGTCGAGTCATAGCAAGACATGTCATGAATCATATATATACTAGTTCATGGATCAATAATATACGAGTCCATGAATCGATTTATAATATACTAGTTCATGAGACATGTATCAAGTTGGAAAACACGGGCCCCCTTCCGAGTACACTTACCTATATTGTCCACTACTATGGTCTTTCCCTTAAAATCCGGCTTATTACATTTATTAATTTTTATCAAGCAAGCATACATGTGTGCGAAACAAGTCAAGAAAGCATGGTCATGGACATGGAACAAGTTTAGGGTAATGGTGTCAAAATAGCAACCACACAGCTAATGTGTTCAGGCAAAATTTCTGTATTTTAATTCATACATGTGAACAGTATTGAAATGTTGCAAATTAATTCTAAGAAAAATTGGGGATGTCCTACAGGGTGTCCAGAAACAGCATATAAACTTTCGAGTCAAACATTACTGCTAACATGGTTCAATTAATTCGCAAAGTAGAGGTGTGCAGCAGTTTTTCGAATCTGCGTCCACCGAAACAGCTGCAGTAAAACTGCAATAACTCTTAGACCGTAACTCAAAATTCGAAAACTCCGGAGGCTATCTGTAACGCCCCGAATCCCAAATACACTGAATTCGAGATGTTCTACAGGATCTTTTCACTTTCTTTAGTACAATTTTACAGGGAAATTAAAACTTTTCATCATACATCAGAGATTACATCAAATTACATCTTTTCTTTTGCATAGCGGAAGTAAATTTTACAACAATTGAAATAAAGTACAACAAAATGATACAATCTTTAAGCATCCATTCTTCTTTAATCTTTAACATGACATATACCTGCACATAAGACTGTGGGTACGTCAGTTTATTCAACCGACGATCATTATACACGGCCATCCTCTCTATGCCGGAAATAGTATAACTTAACATTTCATATTTAGCAAACACAAACTTGTCACATTTCAAACTAAAGGGACTACCCTATTGATGTCGTGTTGTGATTGTGCACTTAGTCCTTAATGCAGTTAATTATGTTACATGACACTAATGCACACTTGTTCGGATTCTATGCATCCCATACTACATAGGTCCGAGGGCAAGCCCTTATTCGTCCTTCATCTTTATAGGGTTCAATCCCCTGTTATGTCTTAAACTACTACTGTAACTACGGTAGTGTCTTAGATGTCCTATGATTTATGAGCCCATGTCCAGGCAGCCTGGAGGGGAATCCCACGCACTGTCACGACGCATCGAGCAGGCAACCTATGGACAATTCAGCCTCCGCCATGGAACAATGGCACCGCCCATAGCCACTCGAACATCCCACGAGCGTCGCCACCGGGACGATAATTCCGGAGTAGCGCCCACGCCATGTCTTGACGCATCAAGCAGGCAACCTGTGAATCGCTCTCACACCGCTATCCGTTGGCCCCCATACTCATGTTTTTCTTCTACTTTCATCACCTCTTCACTATGTACTAGTCCTTAGTTTTATTTAAAAATCATGAACAAAATAATCACTAGAGTTAGCCTCTCCATCAACCGGACTTATTCATTTGTTTCATCATGACCAACCTTGGTCTAATTTCATCTCAATTCATTTTTCTCAATGCCGGGGAGACTTAGCTACTCTATTTCAAATTTCATTTCACAATCTTCAACTCATAACAATTTCCATGTCGAGTTCTCAAACTCACATGTATATTCTCTTTCAATTCATGATTTCACTTTATTCACAAGTCCATAATGAATACTTTTAACTCACAAAGTTCATATGTATAGCCAACAATTTCTTTTTTCCTTTCATACATCATGATTTTAATTTCATACTCATACATGAATTCATGCAACTTCATAATATCACTAGTAACATTCATACTTCATATCTTGCATAATACTCACAAATGAGAATAAACAAAATCATGTCACACCACAAGTACTTTTGCCAATTACTTTATAATAGCCTATTTCACTTAATCTTTATAAGTTATAAATTCCATAAGTGTAACTCTTATAACCAAAGCTCTAATTATGCCTTTTATTCACAAACCATATTGTATTTCATTCAAATAATACCCAAACCACTCTTATAAAATTCCTTGTATTTTTATGAGAATTACCATATTTAGTTCATAATTTTTGGACTTCAAAAACTCCCAAAAAAAATATTTTTCCCTATATGCCGCACCCAAGAATCGAACAAGGCACAGCACCGTGACAGCACAGAGCCCCGACCACTGGGCCGGTCGCCGAACACGCTATAAGAGCGACTGGGGTCTATATATACCCTCGGTTCGCTGTTTACTGGTTTTTAGAGAATTTTAACAAAAGAAGTGTGGCTACTGGGATTCGAACTGTGCAAACCAGAGAAACAAACCGCAGTCCAAGACCACCTGAGCCACTGGCTCGGGTTGTCACTAACCCAATTAAAAATCCATTTGTATTATATTCGTACTGCTTTAGAAATAACTCGATATTCAAATAACCATAGTTTCTTATTGCTTTGGTAAAACTTTTCTAAAAACTTCCAGATTAATCCCCATTTGTATAAAGTTCATACCAGTAAAAACAATAATTTTTTTGGTACTAATGAAATGTATTTTCCACACAAAAAACCCAAGAATTATTTATTAAACTACAATATATTGTATTTTCGACATTGCCATATAATTAATCTACTAGTCTTTTTATTCAATAATTTCATGGTGATAATTTACTGATATTAGTTCTTAATTCAATCATCACATATGATTTCCATAGTCCATATTCACATCAACATAAAGGTCTATTCATCACAATTCAACTACTAATTTTGTGAGTTGTACTTTCATTAATCAACCTATGTCATAATGAAATATACTCACTCATCGATTGTACAATTCACATTTCAACATACAAACATTTCATTTTGTTCTTCAAGAATAAGGTGTACTCTTTCTTAATAGGTTCCATGTTTCCAATTTCATAATTAACAAGCATGCATTATGTCTCTAATCATAATAACAACATTCTCAATTAATTTTACTCACCACCATAAATTCATACTAATAAACATGGAGCAATCTACACACAATTTACTTTTAACACTAAAGTCATATAAGTTAATCACCACATTTCAATCAATTCACATGCTAACTACTCAATTCAAGTGGGCTCTTATTAATATTTTTCATGCAACTTTAATGGTGGAAACTTAGCACGGATCTAAATTAAAAATATAAAATGTTTTACCCACCTTAATTGGAGAGAAAACACAAACAAAGCAACCACGTCCTTGTAGATGAAAGCACCACCTCCTAGCCAAAAGAGTGCACCAACTCCAAGCCTCCTAGCCACCACCGAATGCTTCCTCAAGCCCACACCGAATGCTTCCCTCCTTGTGATGCCGGCCACTCCAAGCAACAACAACCCACACAACTCTCTTATCTTTTATAATTCTCACTATTATAATACTATAGCTTTAGAAATTATACTTTGCATATGAAAAATTAGCCATGAGAAGGGGGTATTTATACTAAGAGATGGGTGAGATGGAGGGCCAAGATTGTTTTGGTGGTTGTTGGATGAAGGGACTAGATCAAAGTAGGAGTTAGGAAAACTACCCACTTCCATGAAACTACCCCCCATGATCACCATACCCAAAATCAAAAATCCCTCCAAAAGAATGATACCCGGCCTAGGAGAGAGAGTGTGCAATGCACGTGTACGTGTAGTGCACGTGCATGCAACTAGGCCAAATTTGTACCTTTTTAATTTGTATAAAAATAAATTTGTTAAGAAAAAGTCTTCTACATGACAAGTTTAATTAAAAATAGATTTATTCATGGGCTTTCTTTTTGGGCCAAAATATTTTATAAGATAAGTAAATAAAATAAAATACATTTGGGCTTTTTAAGAAAAGGCTTTTTAATTAAATCAAATAAGGCTTTTAAGAAAGGCTTTTTGTACTAAAATAATTTGAGAAAAAATATATTGAAATATACACATCATGATAAAAATAATCCAAACAAAATATTACACGTGCACACTACGTGCAAAATAAATAATTTTTCATTAATTGAAAATTTAGGGTATTACACTATCAATATGTAGACATCTAGAGCTACATTTTCTATTTAGGGCTCGAGTTTATATTCTGATGTTAAAGGGGTCAAAACAGCAAAACAAGATTCAGGACGGCAACATGTGGGAATATCTTACTAGTATAGGTTACATGAAATCTTGTTTTTAGGCATCTAGGTTAATGTGTGATATAACTACAGGATAATGGTTGTCAAAACAGCAAGTAATAATTGTTTTTCAAGCCAAATGGTTGCAAGATCATCAAGTACAAGATATAACATATGTCTACACATCTAGGGCTCCTTAATTTCATGTGTCCATGTGTTCATAGGGTAAAATGAGTTCAAATAATTGTAATATAAAACAATGAATTTATTATGACTCTTAAGATTATAAAATTGAGGAGGTTTAATAATTGATTAACACGACAGTCAAGAAGGAGTCACAATTTCTAACTATTAGCAGTATTTTCAAGGAATGCTTGTACTAGAACAAAAATGTGTACAAGAGGAATACTTGCCTTAATTTGCCGACGATTTGACCCACTTGTGGAAGGAAATTGGATCGAAAAATCCCGAAAGAAGTCTCCCAAAAATACGTGTGAAGCACGTTCGAAGATCGACCGTAGATCGAGTTTTCCCCCATACCAGATCGCTCTAAAACAGCGAACACGCTTCTGGGATCTGGCACGGCAAAACAGCGAAGCGGCAAACTCAGCGAATCAAAATGTTCCAAAGCAGCGAATCTGGCCAGAACACGGTACAGTGGATCTGGGATTTGCTGTGGGAAAACACCGAACAGCAATCAGATCTGGCTCGATCTTACGGATCTTGATGCGATCCGATGGTCGAGATTTGATCCCGCCTTAATCCGCTGTTCTTCTTCTTCTTCGTTCACTTCTTCGACGAACCAACAGCGAGAGCGAGATTTGGTGACGGCGGGGTTCTTCGACGGTGACGAGGCGATGGCATAACAGGGACGACGTGGTGGATCATAGCGGCGGAAGCAACGGTACGACGTCGAGAAGCGACACGCGCGGCGACTTTGTTTGCGGTTTCAAATAGGGGAGGAGTTGGGTTCGATGGTTGGATATGTGATGGCGGTGGAGTGTTGGCAGTTGGTGACAAATGGGGGAAGATGAGGCGATGGAGGGTGAGGGGATGGCGAGGCGATGGGCAGTTGTCGAGAGCTCGGGAAATGGCGGAGTGTTGAATTGGGTTCGGAAGTGCAATGATGGTGGAGACGATGGTGGATGGTGGAAGAGACGATCAGAGGTGGGGGATTGGTTTTGAAATCGAAGGAGAAAGGAGCGGAGGTGGAAGAAGGATTTGCGGCGGGTTAGGTTAGGGCTAAACAGTGATTAGGGTTAGGGGTTAGGGTTAAGGAGTTTAAATAGTATAGGGTTTGGGTTTGTGGGTTTTAGGGTATCCGCATTGAATAGGATCCAACAGGTGAATTGGTCAAAATGTATCAAAATGGGGATTAAAGAGATAAATGAGAAGAAATGGTCAATTCTTCATGAAGAACTACACAGAGTGCACACAAATGAATTCGATAAAAGGACCAAAAATTGAGTCGAAACAAAATAGTGATTTTATTCGAACAGAAACAAAATACAGTATCACCATTTGAATATGAGAATATAAGGAATGAAAAATGCAGTAGAAAAATAACAGACACGGGAAACAGGAGTTACAAATTCTACCCACCTTACACAAAAATTTCGTCCTCGAAATTTGCTTAGGCGGTACATAGAACAGGGTCAAAGCAATTTAGGGGAGGGTAACAAACAAGGGATCCAAAGAAAAGTCAACTTGGTGGTAACACCGAAAATAAGAGGGGAGTGGATAACAACGATGTCAAATGGAATGCATGAAAGAGAATAGGCAGTATCAAAAGGAAAGAACAACACAAGATAATAATGCAAGATAAGAAGTCGGCAGAACTGAAATCAATGAGAAAAAAGATAAGGAAGAATCAAACCATTCAGTGAATCAATGGATGGGGATGGATACAAGGAACAGAGAGGGAAGCAACAATACAAAGGACTAGTCGCAAGAAGGGGATCCCGGGACCTGTGGGTTATGAGCCCACCACGCTTCCGTTACGACACTCTGATGGTGACATTCCAAGCTCTAGACATGTCATTGTAGATCACGTGACACCAATCGACGATCCGAGCACGAAGAAAAGAATGAGACACCAAGATCAAAGAGAATATGGGCTCCAAATAGAGATAGACAATAATGCAAAATGGATATAAGGCTTGAGCTTCAATCTTCATAATTAAAAGATAGAATACATATCAAAACTAATGGCTTTTAACAGAAATAATATCACATCAAATATCAATAATAATAATATCAATAGCAATAGAAAATAATAATGACAATAAAAACTAATAATAACAATGATAATAACAAAATTAGTAATAATAGTAACAAAATAATAATAATAACAATAATAATAACAGAAATAAAAACCATCATAATCATACAGGTAATAATAATATGATGAAAAAAATATCAACAATACTAATACTGACGATAATACATACATGACAAAATAGAATTCAACACATTCATGAAAATAATGCAATAATAATAATAATACCATTAAAAATAACAACAATAATATTAAAAATATTAGAAATAATAATCTTATATACAAAATAGAGTAAAATTAACTATATGAGTTCAAATTGTATGGAAACATAAAATGTAACTGTATAAACAAAGTGTCATAAAGGAAATATTTCTTCACCTTTAGTTTCATTATATAAGTAAGAATTGTCTTGAAATATCAATTTGCAAATAGGTAGAAAATCTTGCCTCCTTAACATCAAGCTGCATGTTTGCCTTCACGACATCAGGTTGCAGGTTGCCGTAGAAAATCTTGCCTCCTTAACATCAAGCTGCATGTTTGCCTTCACGACATCAGGTTGCAGGTTGCCGTCTGGGTATTCGGTTGCACATTGTGCCTACCAAGAACACCAGAGCCCTGATTTCTTTTTTTGACAAGGACATAGAAGGTGTCCGAACATGTCATTGCAATGCATTGGTCATAAACTTTGCATAGTGAATCATGAGGTTATGCAGCATCTTGGTGGCCAATAGCAGCTCAGTAGAAATCTGTTTCATGAACACTTTCAAAGGCTCATGCTCTCCCGAGACCGACTCAAGCCTTTCGGCTATACACTCCACGGATTCTCTGGTGTTCCCGTTTAGATCGAAGAAATCTTCACACTCGATGTAACGGCAGGAAAGCCGCGCACTACTCGAACAAGAGTACTAGACTTTACAGTAGTTGACGTCAAAGCCGCATACAACGTAATATTTGGCCGTACAGGCCTGACAAACTTTTATGCAGTTGCTTCTGCCTACCTCATGAAGATGAAGTTCCCAACAATAGCAAGCATAGGACAATTTGTAGGGAGCCAATAAACAGCACGAGCACGCTACACCGCCACAATTGGGAGCTCCGTTCTCTCCCTCGACGCCATAGAGTTATCACTAGAAAGAAATCATAGCAAATCCAAGTCAGTAGGTGAGCTTGAAGCTATTGGCTTAGAATATCCAGCAAAAAACTTCCAAACCTGCCAAACCATCTCCCACCAGGTCCAAATTCGTCCTAGTCAGAATATAGTAATAGACTTGAATCCCTCCCCCGAAGCCACTCCGCCCATTCAATAAAAATAACTAGTCCTGCCAAAACACATTGATGAACCTGAAGATCTCCTATTCTTTCTACAAAACATGAGAAGCCTCGCTCCAAGATAGGCAAGTCGAGGCAAGGTCTACGAAGTTATTCGCTTAGCGGCTCGTTAACTTGCAGACCCGGGGGGCAAGGTGATATTAGCATGGACTTGGAATGTTAAACGCCTAATGAACTTCAACAAGGGAGCTTACTCCTCTATGTAGTTGTTTCATTAACTTCTAATAAAGACCAGCCAATGAGCAGCCGTTTAGTTTTCTTTTCAATAAAGACCAATTTTGCTATCGGTCACTGCAAGTAATAAAGGCCAGCCACTTGAGCAGCCACTTAGTTTATTTTTTCAATTAAATTGGTCATTTAACTTTTCAAAGATTTTGTACAATTATGTGGATGCAAAAAAATGAGTTACATGCCAAACTTATACCTAAGAACGACACCAAAAACTCATAAAAAGCTTCTTATAAGATGAATTTGGTATCCATACCCATGGCTCGGAGTTGCTCTAGCAATTTGCAACGAAGCAAGTTCAAGGCTCAACTCGCCATTCAATCTGCTCCTGCAACTCATTAAATACTTCAATGACAAGTTCGGAGTCCATACGCATGGCTCGGACTTGTTCTAGCAACTTGCAATCAAGAACGTTCAGAGCTCAACTCACCATTCAATTTGCTCCAGCAACCTGTTAAATTCTAAAGCAACAAGTTCGGAATCCATACCCATGGCTCGGAGTTGCTTTAACAACCTGCATACAAGTAAGTTCATAGCTCAACTCGCCATTCAGTCTGTTATTGAAACTTGTTAAAACCCTTAAAGACGGATTAGAGGTCCAAAATCGTAGATTGCAGTTGCTCTCAAACCTGCAAACAAGCAAGTTTGGAGCTCCACTCGCCACTTAAGGCAACTCTCACAATTGGTTGGAGGACCGATACAGCAAGTTTGGATTCTATACCCATGGCTCGGACTTGCTCTAGTAACCTGCAATCAAAAACATTTAGAGGTCGCCATTCGATCTTCTCATGCAACCTTCTAAATCCTAAACAACAAGTTCAGAATCCATGGCCATGGCTCGGAGTTTCTTTAGCAACCTTCATACAAGCAGGTTCAGAGCTCAACACGCCATTCGATCTATTCCTGAAACTTGTTAAAACTCTTAAAGACGGATTAAAGGTCAAAAATCGTGGATTGTAGTTGCTCCAGCAAACCTGCAAACAAGCAAATTTTGGAGCTCGACTTGCCACTCGAAGTGACACTCACAGTTCGTTGGAGAACACATACAACAAGTTCGGAGTCTAACTCTTCCTTAGAGTCGCTCCTACAATTAGCTAAACACACAAACTGCAAGTTAGGAGCCCAACTATTTCATAGAGTTGCTCCTACATATAGCTAGGTACTAAACGGACAAGTTCCAACTGTCAATCGCTCCACACACCGCTCGAGCTCAGTCGGCAACTCATCAACTTCAAACAAAGAGTTCAACACCTTGCTCACCGCATGAGCTCCATCAACAACTCGTTGACTCCAAACAATGGGTTCAATGCCCTGCTCAGCGCTCAAGCTCCATCAACAACTCGTTCACTCCAAACAACGAGTTCGATGCCCTCCCCACCGCTCTAGATCTGTTGGCAACTCATCAACTTCAAACAACAAGTTCGATGCCTTGCTTTTCACAAGAGCACCGTAAAAGACTCATCAACTTCATACAACAAATCACATAGCAATATTCAAGCATATAAAAGAGTTCTTCATTGCACAAACAACAAGTTTTTCTACAATCGTGGTATTATCACAAATCAATGTTCTAGATCCAATATTACTACCAAAATTGACAAGTACAAAACTATGAGTCGTGTTACAATTGTCGAATTACAATGAGTTTGCAACTTCAAATAAAAGCATCACTGCAAAAGTCTGTTGAAACATTGAACGGCTTGGTAGTCTTGCAAAATGGTCTACATATCATCCTTTCGACTGCATGGGTAAGGAATTTTCCTCATAAGGGACATCAGCCTCCTCACAAGCATTTTGAAGGACACCACCACTCCTGGGTCACTTAAACCTTTGGCAGGAAGTGTTGATCCCTTTGGGACCATGACCCATCACACGCGACCCTCCACAGGTAGAAGCTAAACTTGAAAATGCGGTCACCACATTTTGAGCATCACCAGGATGGCGAGGGGCAACCCATGCAGTCGAGCCCTCTCCTCAAACAGATGACCCTGCTCCTCCAACTGTTGTACCCTTTCTAATACTAGTAGTACGCGAAGTGCTAGCCGTGCGCAGCCCCCCAAGCTTATGATAATAGTAAATGTTGTGCCAAATCAGGGTCGTACGATTCCAACACAGATCTTAAAGCTTCTATAGGCAGATTAACAGTAACATACCTCTTTAACACATTTAGCCCGTCTTCAGGCCCATTAACAAGATATTGGCCACTTTCAAGCCCCATTAAAAGTGATTAGGCCTACTATGAGAGACACCCAGCCTACAACGGCTATAAATCAACTCTCTTATCTCCAATAAGAGAGTAACTAATTCTATGTCTTAAAAGGGGAGAATGAACAGGAGATAACATATTCATATCAATCTTCTAACTATTTTTTAGGCCTATAAATACCATCCCTCAGTTGGTGTATGCCCTAGAGACCACCTGTGTATTAACATTAGTAGTTTACATTGTATCATGACATTTATTTCATATTTAGGCATTTCATTTATTGTGTTATTTATTGTGAACTAAATGAACATAATGAAGTCCTAAGAATAGTAAGTTCATTGTCATGGGATCTCAACTGCATGACTTGATAGTGAGATCTTATTGGATGAAATCAGAACACGGTTCTTAAATGTCCCTAGTCAAATATTATTGTGAATTAGGACAACAATAATACATAAAGAATAGTGTGTGCATAGACTGATGACCATTCTTACGGTTCACAGATATGAGATATCAAGTCATCATATTGGTACATATTAGAGTAGTAATGTACTGGACTGACCCACTATGAGTACGCTGCATGGATCGTTACGTGAGTGTCATAAGCGGTTCTCATAGTGACCATAGTGTATGTAGTCATTTGACTTGAAGTCACTACGGTTCCCTATATGAGAAGTTATATATTTTAATGCCATCAAACGTTGCCTGTAATAAAATGATTATAAAGTCGACTATTGGATATACTACAAATCATGCTGAGGAATGTGAGTGACTTAGATAGGATTAGTCTCTCTTACATAACAGGAGCGATATCTACGGGCACCTTCATTGAGTGAGACAGCAAAATACATGGTCGGGCTCAAATGAGTCAATATGAGATATTGAGCTCATTTGTTTTAGTAAGTTTACTCGGACATCAAGAAACCAAAAATTGAACTATACAAAAGTAACATGCTCTACGCCTTGTGGTCAATTAAGATATCTGGACAAAGGGACTATACTACATGGTAACATTGGTCACGGATAGGTTATGTCAAATCACTGACATTCCCGTTACTTGAGTAGCAGTGATGTATTGCTAGATACTGCTCACTATTTATAATATTTGAATATGATTTTAGTATTATTGTTAACGTAATAGGAACCTACAGGGTCACACACTTAGAATGGGTCAAAATTGGGATTTAAATTCA
The DNA here is from genome assembly GCA_017893485.1 of Hemerocallis citrina. NCBI lineage: Eukaryota > Viridiplantae > Streptophyta > Magnoliopsida > Asparagales > Asphodelaceae > Hemerocallis > Hemerocallis citrina. The sequence continues at coordinate 118,158,108 of CM030364.1, forward strand.
TAAGATGAATTTAATTTGGGATCCAAGTAAAACTTGGACTCCTGACAATGTTATACATTTAATTAGATTAAATGAGCCGACTGAAGTTCAAAGGCCCATACACGAATCTGACCCAAGTCAGATTGTAAGCCCAACAACCTCATTACTCTCTTAGGATTGATTTTCCGTACCTATATATATTATATGTATCTGTGAAAAAGACACACATGAAAAACCCTAGCCGTCATAGAAAGTGAGAGGTAGAGATCATGACGAACCCCTTCCCGCAGCTAGCATCACGATTTGAGGGAAAGCTTTCATTATGTTCGTGTGGATACCATAGAGGCACCACAATATTACAAATCGGCATACTGTGGAGACAACAGATCCATCTTTAAGGTAAAACTCCTAAACACGATTTATGGTTTTCGCATGGACCCATGGCCAGGTTTCAATATTTTGCAATTTTTTCGCTGTGTATTTAATCTTTGATAGCCTTCAAAAACTAAAAGCCCCTTCCGTCAGTTAGAAGGTAATCAAGAATTTATCTCTTAAACTTTCTTTCTCTCTCTAGTTCTGACTTTAGTATCAGAGGGTCTGTCGCCAAGGCCAACCCTGACTTTTCAGGATTTTTGCAGGTCCATCGGCCGCATCCACAACCATTAAATTCAGATCACTATGCTCTTTCAATGATCTAGATCCAATCTCCAGTGCTCTAACCACTTTTTATGGTGTCGGTCAAAGGTTATATCATTAGTAGTTTCCTTCAAAATATAAACTCACCATCTGTTTGCTCCCACACCAAAATAAGCAGCAACAACTTCCTTCCAAATCCTTGATGTCATACTAATCACTCCATCCCCGTGCCCCTAAAAAGGAAGCACCTTCTCAGTTGATTGATGCACGTAATAACACACGTAGGAGCCTTGAAGAAAGGAAGGAAGTATAGAGGTGTGGCAGAGTTTAAAAGTACAATCCTATGACTGAAGTATAAAAAACTAAATTTTCAGCGATCCAACCTCTGGATAGTCATAGAGTAGGCACCCAGTGATGAAGGAAACTAGTAGGTAACCACAGATAGGGCCGCCACGGGGACGATAATGCTCTTGTGATAGTGAATCCTAAGGACCGTCCAAATCTCCAAGACACAGAGGATTCATTTTAGCACCACCATCTGAATCATAGTCTCCTGCAGAAAAGTAGTGCCTTCGAAAAATTTAAGGTTAACAAATCTCCCAAATTCACGGGAACCCAGCCATGCCATCATCATTAGCTCTAACGATCATGTGACCCAAACTATCCGCCTCTAGTACAAATAATACTCGGGTTAGTGGGTTGCATTGCCTCAATCCTTTCCATCTTCTAATTACCTTAACCAACTGATCATTCACGAGGAGGTTCAGCTTGGAGGAGGATACCTAGTAGTGAGATCCAACTGAATAGTTTACTTCCAGATCATCTTGATCGCAAGGCTTCAAGCATGCATCCTCAGTTCACAGTGTCATATGCCTTCTCAAAATCAAGCTAAGTGGGAAACTCGATGTTTTTTTAAATGTGCAGTATGTATAATATTCTAGATGATGCCACATTGTCTAGTATTAGCTTTCCTGTGATAAATCCAATTTGGTAATCCCCACAAAATGTGAAGAACTTCTTAAGTCTAATAGCTAGGTGTAATGCCCCAAAAAATTCATATTTGTTACCGCTAAATATGTTGTGGGGGCAAACTGATAGAATTTGTGGATTCTTAGGAATATCGAATAGCGAACCTGGATCCTTTCCATCGGAGTTTGACCGTTGGCTCCCATCGTTCACTTGCAAAAAGTGCAAGACACCGAGGTTCATCCCACCGACGCACCCTCCGATGCTAAAGTCAATAACCAGAAAAGATTATGAAAGAGTATAAACTGGCAAAAGATTGATTACCTCCTAATGGTGGTGGATGGAGGGTATTTATAGTCGGTTTGGGATCAGTTTAGGAATGAAAGGTGAAAGGATAGAGCGAATCAGGGTCGTTGATTGAATACAATCAGAAACCCTAATTCTATCTAGCTGAACTAGGTTTCTAGCAGGTCGGGACCCGCTTCCAGTTGAGATGGATCCGTTGGTGGGTTAATGGGCTTTTGGAGAAAAGACCCAGAACCCATTTCAGACCCATTTGTAAGCAAAATTACCATCTTACCCCCAAGCTTTGAGATTCGCACTTGATTTGGACAGTTCTGATTTAACCCCATTTTTAGCCATATCACGAGCCCCCCACTCCCGAAGAATGAGTATGATCGGCCTTTGAGGAGTAGTTTTACTATTTTAATGGCATTCGGAGTTGCATCAAAGTCCAGATAGGAGGTATTGAATCCTTGTATGCGGTATTGTGGTAATCTCCGAGTTAGTTGCGTACCCAAGGTTGTTCTTGAGCTCTCCTGGTTTTTGGCATTTTTCCTTTATCGTTGTCTAGCTTTGCGAAGTGATGGTCTGTGATTCGGGGGTCTTAACTGGCTGTTCTAGGCGATAATTACTCACTCAGGAGATCGAAGATACTTCCCTGAATTTATAATTATTCTTTAGTATTTTTCATCAATCCTCCCGGATCTTTAGCCATCTCTTTCGCAAATTTTAGATAAGACAACTCGGTATTATTCACGATGTGGTGGAATCTGATCCCTTCGTCAGTATAGGGCGCGATTTTTTAGGAGATCTAGCTCTTGTGATCGCTTGGAGTAGTGATTTCCTCTATTTCATAGCTTACATACTTCGACGCTGCTACCGACCCCCCTAGTACGCTTGCCGAGGAGGAGGCCGAAGTCTATGAAGGTTCGGATCCCTCTGCCGAAGTGCGGAGATACCTCGGCTAGGCTGCCGGCACGAGGTCCCTTTTTCCCGTATCTGAGGGTCGGTGGCAAGGGCGCTCGGCAACATGCGCCGAGGTCCAATTTTCCATGTAATTGGGTCGGTGCCAAAAGCGCTCGGCAAAGTGTGCCGAGGTCCAATTTTTCATGTAATTGGGTCGGTGCCAAGAGCGCTCGGCAGCATGTGTCGACGTCCTATTTTTCCATGTAATATGGTCGGTGGCAAGAGCGCTTGGCAGCATGTGCCGAGGTCCAATTTTTCCATGTAACATGGTCGGTGGCAAGAACGCTCGGCAGCTTGTGTCGAGGTCCAATTTTTCCAAGTCAACATGGTCGGTGGCAAGAGCGCTCAGCAAAGTGTACCGAGGTCCAATTTTTCCATGTAACATGGTCGGTGGCAAGAGCGCTCGGCAAAGTGTGTTGAGGTCCAATTTTTCCATGTAACATGGTCGGTGGCGAGAACGCTCGGCAGCTTGTGCCGAGGTCCAGAGCAAGATTTTCGGCGGCTTAGGAAACGACAGGCTGGACATGTGACGGTTGAACTTCTGAAAACACTGACAGATGTGACAGCCATTAATGTGACAGTACAGCTAGGCGCGGTAAATAATAAGACGGTTCAGCTCGTTTTGTCGTCTTATGTAGATGGGCCTAGCTCTTTGGGCCCATTAACCTCGATTTGTGTGCCAAGCTCTATAAAACTCCACTCCCCCTCTCATTTCTCACTTCTCCGAATTTTTACTCAGGCGGTAATTTCTACTAGTGAGAGCTCACGGTGATCGTCGATTGCTTTCCGGTGAAAATTCCGACCGTTCCCATCACTTCAAAGGTAACTTATACTTAGTTTTTTCCAAGTATAAATATGTCTCTTTCACCTATCTCCGAGCCTTCCCCCTCTGCCGCCGAAGCTTCTTTTCTGAGTCCGAGAGTTCGCCAAGATAAGGGCAATAGGGTATCTGGTCGAGACACCATAGTGGAGGACCCGAAGCGCATGGGGCTGTTTGGCAGGTTGCCAGGGCCACTGACCGGGCTCCAGAGGGTTCGAGAACTTCCAGAGGAGAATGCCAAATGCGTCATCCACGGGTGGGGGCGGACCTTTGAGGAGAACGCGGCAAAGGAGACCTCCGAGGCCGACGAAACGGTGTCCATCCTCAGCTTGGAAGACTTCGTAGTGATCCGGAATTGCTTTCAAATTCTGGAGGAGTACGAACTGATGTTGTCGGGTCCCGGGGATAGGGCCAATTCGCCGCTGCCAGTAACCATATGTTTCTGGCCGGTCGATGCCTTCATCGCCGGGGCTCGGCTGCCTCTCCACCCGTTTAGGTACTTAGGTGGTTTGGGGTCAGCCCCATCCAACTAATGCCAAATGCGTGGAGAGTTATCAATGGGTTCGTGCTCCACTGCCAGACGGCTGGGGTCGAGCCGGAGTTGAGGGTACTTCGGACGATCTACCGGTTTCATCAGCAGAACCGGTCAGAGTTCCGGTATTACCTGGCTCTGAGGCACGGAGGTCGACACGTCGTTTGCCCCGACTCCATAAAGCACTGGCATGATAAATATCTCATAGTGCGGAGCGTGGAGGCGTGGCCCATACCCTCCAGTTGGGTGGAGGAGGTGTCGAAGCGGGTAAAGGAGTCGCCAGTGCTTCACTCTCAAGAAGAAGAGGCAGTTCGGACCCTTCTAGATCGGCCGAAGTATGATTGGCGAGAACTGACCGAAGACATCCTCTTCAGGGGAGGGCTCAGCCGCGTAGATCCCAGTACGCGGCTCTTTCTACAATTTTTTTTTTCTTTTTTACTTTGCTTATCGTGGATTGTGTTTTTTAACCAACTTTTTGCTTGATGCAGAGGCCATGGATTATGACGCAGTGCTGGCGCAAAGGGCTACCCTGGGAAGCAAGGCACCGAAGAAGTGCAAAAGGGTCGCCACCAAGTTGCCCTTCGCGAAGACCCAGAAGGTCACGAGCGCGACTGAGGAAGTGGAGGCACCAGCGGATGTGACCCAGAATCGCGCTCCAACGTAGCCTCGGCATCGGCCGAGGGAGGGGAGTTCCCGATCACCACCGCACTCGGGATGGAGGCGCCCCCACTGACGGTGGCGGCCGAGGAGCTCCTGACGGAGGAGCACAAGAGGATCCATGTCCCGGACTGGCAGGTTCGAAAGTATGATGGGTTCCTTGGTGACTCCTTGGCGAGTATGCAGGTGGTAAAGCACCTGGCGACGCCGAAGGACCGGGCTGCCATGGACATCGGCCAGGCAAGCGATGATGCCATCGAGATCGCTCGCTCGGCAGTATCGGTAAGCGTCGTCTTTGCACCTTTGAAGATAGCTTTTATGTTTGATTTCCTAACTCCTCGTACTTCTCATTGTTTTGTTGCAGATTACCGTCCACTTCGGTCATCTCATGGAGAAGATGACGGAGTTGGAAAAGGAGCTGAAGCAAGAGTCCGACCGAGCTCGGGCTGAGAAGGCTCGGATGGGCAATGAGCTCGACAAGCTGAAGGTCGAGCTAGAGGGGAGGACGACGAGGCTCGAGTACCTCGAGGACCTCGTCACCAGGCTCGAGGCCGACATGCTCCGGCAGAAGGAGGAGACAGCCAAGCAGCAGGCCGAGGCGGTGGAGGCCAAGGCTGCTGCGGTGAAGGAGGCCGAAGAGGCCACCATGGTGAAGGTGCAAGGCTTCCTCGCCCCAAATATGTTCAAGGCGTACGCCCAGGTGTCGGAGCGTTACCCAGAGGTCGACTGCTCCGGATGGCGGTTCTTTCCGGACCACGTTAACAGCTTCGACCTTGAGTCGGAGGCGGAAGGAGGGGACGACGAACATGATGCCAAGGTTGAGGTCATCGGCGAGGTGCAGGGGTCGGTGGTGACTCCGCTGGCGATGATGCCTCCTACGGGGGAGTCCGACCTCGCCCAGTCTCGACGCCCCGGGAAAGAGGTCGCCCCCTGACTTCTCCTTTTTTCTTTTGTTGTTTTATTTTATTTTTTTTGTTGGACTTTTCGAGCTGTTTCTTGTACTGCCTAATTGCGGACTGGCCACCTGCATTTTTGTGATGAATGGAAATATAGCTTTTGACAACTTTTGACCTCGGACTTGTCTTGTTATTTTTTTTATAGTCTTGAAATTTGACTAAGTGTTTGAACACGAGATTTTAGTCTTCATTAGATGCACCTAGCTCTGTTCAGGAGTCAGACGCGGAGTAAATTTGTGAATATTTACTGAGCGCTCGTTGTTTGCTTTGAATATTTCAGCTCGCCGAGGTGACCCAGTCTGCCGAATCCATCTACTCTGGGGAGGAGTTACGCTCCGAGGTCGGCTTAGGGGCGACGAGGTTGTGTTTAACCAGGTGTCGAGAGCACCTCTACGAAGTTGAGCTGGGGCTGCGCAGGGCCGAGAGCGAGCGGAACAATCTACAGCTGATCTTAAGCCGGAGAGAAATCGAGATTCGGCGGCTAGAGGGTAGGCTCGCGGAGATACCTCTCGTAGGTGAGGGCAACGGCTCGTCGACTGCCTTCACCAACGGGCTGAGGCTTAAGTGTCTCCAACATTCCTTGTCGAAGATGACAGCGGAGAGGGATGATATGCTTACTGAGGTTCACCACCTGCAGATTGTGGAGGCAGAGCTTCTGGCGAAAGAAGAGGAGTTGACGACGGCGATGGGCAAGCTGATGGCCGAACGCGATGAACTGACGGCAGAAGTCGATGCGTTGAAGAGGGCCACAGTGGACAGCGGCATCGAAGTCACTCAGCTCCGCCGAATCATTGCCAGCCGTCCTAGCATCCCGAGCTCCACAGTGCCTCCGCGCTTCGAGGTGAACATAAAAGATGACTCTCTGAAGCAGCGGATAGCAGAGCTGGAGGTGGAAGTGGCTTGCCTCAAACCACGTTCGGGACCGATCAACGTCTGGAGCACCTCGTGCACTCGTGAAGAAAGCGAACAAGGGGTTTCGTTCTACGAACTTGCGACCTGTTTGCCTGTTGCTCGGTAAAGTCTGGGTGATGCCCAAAGTGGTGTGGCGATATCATCAAGCGGAGCGTCCGTCGGTGCAACTGTCAAGAGCAGTGCCGAAGATACGTCTCAGTTTGTCGGCTTCGGGACGAGCTCCGGGGTCAAGTGCCGCTGACCCCTGGTATCTTTGAAGCGGAATATCCCTACGCCTAGGAGGCATTGAAGATCTCTTGTTCTCCAAGTTTTGTAGTTTGTCTTAAGTGTTACGTGTAGGCTCTGTAGTTTTGGCTTTTCAACTTGTAAATTTCATTGTAAAGAAGGGCACCGTCTTGTACTATCTTCCCACACTTAATTGAAATGAGCTTTTTCCTTTCTTGGACTTGTGTGTTGTTGTAAGACTTGTGTCGTTGTATTACTTGTTATTATTTTCAGCGGGCCGAGGTCCCGAAGTAAGATATTTGCTCGTTTGGTCTTCGGTGCCGAGAGCGTTCGGCAAGAATTGCCGAGGGCCAGAGCAAGGTTTTTGCTTCTTTCGTCGTCGGTGCCGAGAGCGTTCGGCAAGGCTTGCCGAGGTCCCAGAGCAGGTTTTTTGCGTGTTTGGGCACCGGTGCCAAAAGCGCTCGGCAAGGAGCGCCAAAGTCCAGAGCAAGATGTTTGCTTATTTGGGCATCGATGCCAAGAGCGCTCGGCTAGGCTTGCCGAGGTCCCAGAGCAAGATTTTTGCTCGTTTGGGCATCGGTGCCAAGAGCGCTCGGCAACGACAAGTTCATGTTTGAAGCTGGTATCTCTCGAGGAAACACAAAGAATATAGCGAATTCATATCAATGACTTTCCAACCGTGCGGATCAAGAGACGGAGTGTACCAAAGCTAGCATTCAAATGGCAGACCTAGTATCAGCTTTCCCCATGTTTAGTGCAGTTGTAGGAACTTCGCGCGCGACTAGCGATCGCGTTACGACGGTTGTTGGAGCAATTCCGAATGGCGAACCACTTCTAGCTCACTTAAGAGCGAGCCTGCAAAGCGGAATCGAGCCAAGTGTTGGACTCCGAACTCGTCGTTTGAGTATGTTTCAACAGTTGTGGGAGCAATTTCGAATGGCAAACCAGTTCTAGCTTGCTTAGGAGCGAGCCTGCGAAGCGGAATCGAGCCAAGTGTTGGACTCCGAACTTGTCGTTTGAGTATGTTTCAACGGTTGTGGGAGAAATTTCAAATGGTGATCCACTTCTAGCTCACTTAGGAGCGAGCCTGCGAAGCAGAATCGAGCCAAGTGTTGACTCCGAACTCGTCGTTTGAGTATGTTTCAACGGTTGTGGGAGCAATTCCGAATGGCAAACCACTTCTAGCTTGCTTAGGAGCGAGCCTGCGAAGCGGAATCGAGCAAAGTGTTGGACTCCGAACTTGTCGTTTGAGTATATTTAAATGGTTGGGGGAGCAATTCGAATGGCGAACCACTTCCAGCTCGCTTAAGAGCGAGCCAGTCAAGCGGAATCAAGCCAAGTGTTGGACTTCGAACTCGTCGTTTGAGTATGTTTCAACGGTTATGGGAGCAATTCCGAATGGCGAATCACTTCTAGCTCGCTTAGGAGCGAGCCTGTGAAGCGGAATTGAGCCAAGTGTTGGACTCCGAACTCATCGTTTGAGTATGAGAAATTAAAAACAGAGAGATGTACACAATCACAAAAAGTATGTAAAAAAGAAGCTTTTTATTGATAATGTCACGCTCCGCTTCCCAAAATACGGGAATACGAGCTCATGACGTAGGCCCAGCGAATGATTTTAATATCATTCATAAGCTGTACCAGTCCCAACTCAACAATACTCAGAAAATTATATCACAACCATGCAAATAATAACATCACAGAACAATAATTGAATCCAAGAAATTAATAATCCAACATGATAATAAGACTTGAGAAATAAGTAGCAGTTACGGGTCAAAGCCTGAGATACAAGTCTAAATAAGCAAATGAATTACAATGAATGAAAAGAACAAGAAAGGAAATAATTTATTATCATGTAGTTGCTCCAATCTAAAAGTACTGCTCGCCAACTCCTTCTGGTAGATCCTTAGATTCACCTATGGCTGGGTTAACTAAAGAAGAAAAATAAATGTCCTTAGAGCAAGTATGGACAACAAGTAGTGAAAACAGAGAGTAAAGGAACAAGGTACGTGTAGGAAATATGAATCAAGATCAAATTTGCAAGGACAATAATGGTACTAATAGCAATGGTCTTTATCAAGTATGTATACATGTCAACTAGGTCTATTATCAAATTGTTCTCCTATCTAGTGCACGTACTACTGCATCCCATACTACAGGTTCGATGCACGCACAGTAGTGTTCGCATTAGACTTCGTGGTGGGGTCTACAGAGCGTGTACTCAGGTATATCACGATAACAAGATAACAAGATAACCAGTATTCTCCACCTTCCATATAACAAGTCCATGTAACAAAGGGGCCCTACCGAGTACATTTTCTGAGACGGTCCACTACTAGGTCAACCCTTAGAAACCCCGGCATGTTTAGTATTTTGTTACTAAGTTATATATGCACATGCGGGTAGTTATAAGAATTTCAAGTGAATGATGATAATGCAGCAACATGGTATATTACACAATAATAAGCAAGAAACAGTAAATCTGAAATAGCTGACACAGTCACACTAAAATAGGTATAACTCCTAGACTAAAGCTCCAAATTCGGACTTCTAGTAGGCTATAGACATCTAGACAGATAGGAATACAAGTTATATTCAACGACTTTCTACTAGTTCTAACTTTATCTAGGCTAAAAACTCCATTCTTTGCAGGTTAGCTGTTCTGGCAGCAGCTAGGTGTCAACTTCTAAGGGGTGAAAACATGGTATAAATATATTATAAAAATCTACAGAAATTTGAGGTGAACCCTAAGCATGTCTATAAGGTTCCTAGGAAGTTTCATAGCATTCTAACACTTCTACATAGTATTACACCATCAAATATGTCGAGGTTATAGTAATTTCTACAATCTGAAAATGTAGGCTAGCGGAGACTAAAACCATTATATTAAGATTTGTCACTTGGGTTGGAAACTAGGTCCAATAGGTAAAAACTCTCTTTTATATCTTGTGTGCTAATTCTCATATTTACAGGGTCGAAACCTTTGTGCTAAACAGTACATGCAACAAGAATTTTATAAAAACTATCATGCTCGTATTCATTAAGTAGGTAGTTATCGAACTAATGAATCACACATATATCAAGGTTAATGTAAAGCAAGCATTCTGAATTTTCTAAATAATAGGTCAGGTGAATTTATCAAGTTCAAGTCACAAGATTTCATATAAATAATATGCATTTAATCACTGCGTGTTTTCCTCATGTACAAATTTATTTATTTATTCATGTCAAATGTATGTCTAGGCTTGGGTTTGAGTCAATGGATAATAAAAGAAGTCAAGAGTTCGTCGGGTTAGCTCGTGTAAACCCTCGATACTCTCAACGAGATGGGACACAAGGCAAAATTATCGATAAATAAATTGGAACTACTTGCAGCAGATCAATTAATTTTGAACTAGAATAAAGAAAATAGTTCAATGGACTTGCCTTTTTCGTAGTAGTCGATTCAATAAAGTTAGAATAACGAGATCAGAATCCCGAGGAACAATCCCAAGAGTACGGGAGAAATGCGCGCGAAAAACTCCAACAACAACAACAGCAACAGTGATTTAATCCCCACACACGATCAGCCAAAACAGCAAGGCAGCGAGAGGATTCAGTGCGGGTAGAATAGCAAACAGTGGCAGCAGCAAATGGGATTTCGTCCACGCAGCGGATCTGCGCCGAACACGGGACAGCGGTCTGGGATCCGCTGTGAGAGAACACCGAACAGCGATCTCGATCGCACAGATCTTGACGCGATCCGTCGGTCCAAAATCGTCCCTGCCCTTTTCCCTTTCTTCTTCTTCTTCGTTCTTTCGATCGAAACAGAGTGCGAGAGGGGGAGATGGGACGGCGACGAATGGCGGTGCTTCGACGGTGACACTACATCGGGGAGCGACGCGGTGACTGAGGCACAACGGAGGCGATGGTGCGACGTCGAGAAGAGACGGCGTGCGGTGACGACTCTGTCGTTGGGTTCGAACAGAGGGCAGAGCTGGGCGGTTGCTGGCGAACGGAGGAGATGGTGTTGGAGGTCGAGAGCGAGGGTGAAGGAGGCGCTGAATTGGGTGCAGGCGAGTTGGATGGGTTTCGAAGTTTGTGAAGGCGATGGGTTCTGTGGTGGTGGTGGCGAACAGCGAGTGATGAGGAAGGGGATGAGTGTGGTTCGGCGATCGAGCGAGGTCGGGGGCGGTGATGGGTTCGACGGGAGTGGGTTAATGGCGAAAGCTTGGGGGTTTTGGGTGAATGCGAGGACGGGGAAGAAGAGAACGGGTTTTTGTTAGGTTTGTTTGGGTTTGTTTTGAGAATAGGAGAGGGAGAGAGAACGGGAGAGAGTGTGAGTTTGTTAAGGGGTGGTTCTGATTGTGGGAGAAGTGGGGTATTTTAAATATAATAAAAAAAATGAAGAGGAGATCGTGGGGAGTTGGAGATTTGAGGGATTGAGGGAGAATTAGTCTGGTTAGTTAGGGGAATTGGGTTGTGGGTAGCTTTAGACTAGGATCCAATACCCAATAAGATTAGGGGTTGGGCTTGAGTGTAGTTAGGCCAACAAGCAACAATACAATAATTAATTGAATTTAGTGAGCCCATAACACGACAAAGGCCCGAATATAATAAATTAGGTAGAAAATACATCAAAAGAGATACAAAGAAAAATAACCCGTACAATCGGGAACAGGGGTTACAAATCCTACCCACCTTACAAGAAGAATTTCGTCCTCGAAATTCAAATCGGTGGATCGTAGGTACCCCGAAAAGAAAAGAGAACCAGATAACCAAGACGACATACAACTACTCAAAGAGATGAGAAAATTTCTTCTGAATTTCTTCCTCCAATTCCCATGTTGACTCACCGGGCGAGTGAGGATTCCAGGAGACATGAACGAGTTTGATCACTTTGTTCTTCAACACTTTCTCGCGTCTGTCCATAATAGCAACTGGCTGGACTTCGCAAGACAAGTCTGGTCTCATGGACAACTCCGAGTAATCAACCACATGGCTGTCGTCTCTAACATATTTCCTGAGCTGAGAGATGTGGAATACGTCATGAACTCCGGACAAGGCTGGTGGTTGTGCAAGTCGGTAGGCCACCTTGCCAAGGGCCAATGAATCGAGGACTCAGTTTACCTCCTCCACCAAATTGGATGGCGCCTTTCCAAGGTGATACCTTCAGAAACACGTGATCACCTGCCTCAAACTCTAGAGGTCTACGACGACAGTCAGCCCATTTCTTCTGCCGGTCCTGAGCGGCTTGCAGATGCTTCCGGATCTGAGCTACTGCATCAACTGTCTTCGTAATCAACTCTGGTCCCAAGAGTTTCCTTTCTCCAATGTCGTCCCAACAGACTGGGGACGTACATTTACGACCACAGAGTGCTTCAAACGGAGCTGCATTGATACTTGCCTGATAACTGTTGTTGTACGAAAACTCGACCAGGTGCAAGTGATCCTCCCAAGAACCACCAAATTGCAGAACACAGGATTGCAACATATCCTCCAGTGTCTGAATCGTCCTTTCGGACTGTCCGTCCGTCTGGGGGTGGAATGCTATGCTATAGTTCAACCTGCTCCCAGACTCTGCTGAAGACTCTCTCAGAAATGTGACCTGAACCTCGTATCCCTGTCGGATATGATGCTGACGGGAACACCGTGCAGTCTCACTATCTCCTGAATATACCATTCCGCCAGGTTCTCAGTAGACTGCCCCACCCTGAATGGGATGAAGTGGGCACTCTTCGTCAATCGGTCCACTATCACCCAGATAGCGTTATGACCTTTAGGACTCCTGGGCAATGCTGTCATGAAGTCCATAGTAATATTCTCCCATTTTCATTCTGGAATCGGAAGAGGCTGTAATAATCCAGCAGTCCTTTGATGCTCCGCCTTCACTTGCTGACAAATCAGGCATTGTGACATAAACCTTACCACAGCCCTTTTCATTCCATGCCACAAAAAATGATGCTTCAAATCTCTGTACATTTTGGTACCTCCTAGATGGATAGAGTATTGAGACTGATGTGCTTTGTAATATCCCGGACGGATATTACCTCGTATAAATTACTATTTTATTATTATTTTATTAATATTTAGTTTTAATTCCAAAATCAAATTATTTTGGTGATTTTTCGCCGGGTTGTCCACAAACATTGTCTACGCGCATATATCGGTCAGTGTACATCCGAAATACATCAAATTGGTAGCGTGATCCACCGAGTTAATAATAAAACTTATTTTATTATTATTTTCAAATTAAACTATTTTATGGGAATTATATGAGGATTTTTGTATACACATACATGTACACATACATACATTGTATTATACTTAGTACATTATATAAAATATGTAGCATGTACTCTTGGACAATGTACTCATCTTGTCATGACAACTTAGTTGGATGGTTAGGGTTTGATTAGGAGGCCTAAACTAGGGTTTTGTATGCATGAGAAGATTAAAACCCCTTCTAGAAACCCTCACATAACACCTCCACCACATAACACCCTACCTCACCATACCTCCACCTCACCCCTACCCCCTAGAAGCATGGCCGGCCTTCACCCTCCCAAGGGTTTTTGTGCATATTGTTGAGTGCAATTTTGCATTCTCCACCCCTTTTTCCTCCTATAAATACCCCCTCCTTCTCCACCTTGTCTCATTTTAGAAAGATCAAAAAGAAAGAAAGAAAGGAAAGGAAAAGAAAGAGAGAACCTCATACTAACAAGAGAGTTTTCTTGTAGGTTTTTCCTAGGAGTTCTAAGAGCTAGGGGAAGGAGAAGGTTAAGCTAGCAAGTCCTTCCAAACAAAGAGATTAAGGTGGGGGTTTCTCTTTGTTTGTTTGTTTGTTTGTTTGTATTGTTGTTTGACTTCTTCTTCTTACCCTCCTTGTTTTGTTTTCTTTGGTTCTTTGGGAATGGTTTGTTGTAATGATATTGTTGTGTGTATGTTTGTAAATGGTAATAACCACATAAAAAGAAAAGAAACAAATGGTAGTGTTAAATACACATAAAGATTAAATCATTATAGTGGTAGTTGTTGTTTGTGTTTGTTATTGGACTAAAATGACATATACATATGGACTTGTACATACAACCATTGTGGGGTTGTAGGACTTGAATATGGACTATACATAAAGCATATGAACATTTTATACAACCATTTTTGGTTGTAGGACTTGTATGGGACTTGGACTAAAAAATAAGCATATGTTGATTGAACCAAATGAAGGTTCTTACCGTATTTTATTATTGTAGTTTTCTTTTATAACCTTAAGTAAAAAGAACATAAATTAGATGTTATCTCTAATTTATGAACAAGAAATTAATTTAAATCACTAGTTGTAGAATGAAAAAAAAAAAAGGATCTCTTTTAATCACTAGTGATAATAAATCAATACTAATAAAGAATAGTAGACATTTAAGTAGTAGTAGTATGTTGTTAAAATAAAAGTAGCATGTTGTTAAAATAAAAGTAGCATGTTGTTAAAATAAAGTAGTGGTAGTATGTTGTTAAAATAAAGTAGTGGTAGTATGTTGTTAAAATAAAGTAGTAGTAGTATGTTGTTAAAATAAAATAGTAGTGGTATGTTGTTAAAATAAATAAGTAGTAGTAAGTGTTAAAAGAAGTAAATGTAGATGTTTTATGTCCACATTAAAATGAAGTAGTAGTAGTATGTTGTTAAAATAAAGTAGTAGTGGTATGTTGTTAAAATAAAGAAGTAGTAGTAAGTGTTAAAAGAAGTAGTTGTAGATAGTTGTATGTTATGTTCTTGGTTAAAATGAAGTAGTAGTAGTAGTAGTAGATAGTTGTATGTTATGTTCTTGGTTAAAATGAAGTAGTAGTAGTAGTAGATAGTTGTAGATGTTTATGTTATATTCATGGTTAACATAAAGTAGTAGTAGTAGTAGATGATAAAAAGAAGTAGTTGTAGATGCTTTATGTTATGTTAAAATAAAGTAGTAGTAGTAGTAGTAGATAGTTGTAGATGCTTATGTTATATTCATGCTTAGAATGTTGTAGGATTCATTCTAAAATTATCTACCATGTGTAGAAATGATATACATGTTGTAGAATAAATTCTAAATTTACCTATCATATGTAGGAATGATATACATGTTGTAGGATTAATGCTAAAATTATCTACCATGTTTAGGAATGACATTTATGCTTAGAATGTTGTAGGATTCATTCTAAAATTTTCTATCATGTTAGATTAATTTATTTATGCTTAGAATGTTGTGGGATTCATTCTAAAATTATCTACCATGTTTAGGAATGATATTTATGCTTAGAATGTTGTAGGATTCATTCTAAAATTATCTACCATGTTTAGGGATGTTATTTATGCTTAGAATGTTGTAGGATTCATTCTAAAATTATCTACCATGTTTAGGAATGTTATTCATGCTTAGAATGTTGTAGGATTCATTCTAAAATTACCTATCATATTTAGGATGTTATAATTGTTGTAGGATTGATGCTTAATTGATATATCATGCTAGATTAATGGTAGAAAAGTTGTATACCATGTTAGTTCAATTGTAGGGAAGTTGTATACCATGCTAGATTAATGGTAGGAAAGTTGTATACCATGCTATATTAATGGTAGAAAAGTTGTATACCATGTTAGTTCAATTGTAGGGAAGTTGTATACCATGCTAGATTAATGGTAGGAAAGTTGTATACCATGCTAGATTAAATAAATATTCATGCTTACATGATACCCATACTTAAATAAGTATTTGTTCATGCTATGTTAGTAGATGATCATGCTTAATCATTATTCATACTAAGTAAATAGGTGTCATGCTAATTATTGTTTATAATAAGTTAATGGTATCCATGCTAATGAGATTCATGCTTAAAATATCGTAGATATTCATGCTTAGATTAAAGTAACTATCCATGGTTAGTTGTAGTGATTTTTATGTTATATTCTATCCATGCTAGAATTGTTGTAGAAACTCATGCTCTATTGTAGGTTGATACGTAACTAGTATACATGACTAGAATGTTACTAAAATGTATACCAAGCTATATGTTAATGTGAAAGTAGCATACCATGTCTAGGAATGAGGTATACCATGCTAAGTTTAAATACATGCTTAGAATGTTGTAGGATTGATGTTAGAATACCTACCATGCCTTGGAATGTTGTATGTTCATATTAGTTATATATCCATGCTTGGGTTGTGGTGATTAGTCATGATAAGTAGTAAGCATTCACGCTCAAGTTATAACATATGCTTGACCATAGTGGACTCCATGTCTAGATCGTAGTGATTTTCATACTTAAGCTTGATGTAAGCACATGCTTAATTATATTCGTACTTAGGAGTATTGTGGTGAGTAGTTATGTCATATAATTAGATTGTCGTAGGAAGATGCTTGCAATTGTATGCCATGCTCAAAGTACTATAGGTTGAAGTAATAAGGATTTGGGAGACCACTAGTAATAGTTAGTTTGATAAAGATTGTTATGTCGCCTTCGGTTTTTCGTTAGTAGAATATCGATCATAGACTAATAGTAGATTCTTCTGTTGCTTCTAATAATAGAAGATCAAGTTTTCTAGTAAGCACGTTTGGTTGCTTCCAGGATTGATTACCTGTATGGTTGTTTGCATATGGTTGTGCTCGTACGTGGCTCGACTGGCCCGTATGTAGCTGTGGGTCTCATACGTAGTTTATTTGGCTCGTATGTAGGTTGTTGTCTCGTACGCGGCTCGACCGGCCCGTGCGTAGCTGTTGGTCTCATACGCGGCTTATTTGGCTGGTATGTACGTTGTTGTCTCCTATGAGGCCCGCCTGGCTCGTGGTTAGTTATCGTTTCATACGTAGCTTATTAGCTTGTATGTGGTTGTTACTCGTGTATAGCTTGTTAGCTAGTACATAGTTCGTTGTGTTCGTCTAGGGTGATATTACCACCCTAAGGGCTATCGACCATCAAGACATATGTTTTCTTACCCTAAGGAACTGTGGAGGAGTCGCTCCTTGTGTACCGTCGAGTCTTAACCAGGGTAGGTTGATCGAGGACCGGAGTATAGACGGAATCCAAGTTTAGGGTAGCGGCATGCATGTATATTCGCACGGCCGAAGTCTTGGATCGATGAGCCACGAACCGGATCCTGAGGGGTTCTGGTGAGTCTAGGTTGAGCAGCCTAGTAGAGTTGTCTTGCGAAGCCTAATTTAAGGCCTAGCATGTTATGTTATAATATTATCGTCCCTAGGATTGTCGAGTCAGGGACATCATTAAGGTAGTGACTTATAAAGATCATTTTGCTCAGACCCTAGCCGAAGAGAGAGGAGTTGGTTGTAGGGGGCGCCTTACGACCAACTTGTCCCTTGAGGAAGGCCTTAGGTGGTGATAGTGGGTTGTACCTTCCCGTCAAAGGGATACGTACGGTGCCGTCTCACGAGTTGAGGACACGGGTGAAGTATCTCGCGCTGTTAATTCCTGAAATACCGTGGCTGGGGTGCCACAGGATGTGTTGTGCAGTCCTGCGCTTGCGAGACCCCAGAGGGTGCCACAGGGTAGGCTTCGCGCTACCCTGCGCTTGCGAGACCCTATGGTTTGATTTTGGAACGAGGCCCAATACACTGGGATCGAGTGAGGTCCGGCGTGCCGGGTAGTAGTGGAAAACGGAGACACCATAAGCAGACTGCGTAGGGGGACTTGACCCGTTCTGTAACCTCACAGAGTCATGGAGTATTGTCAGGAACAGGTTGTGTACAATTAGAATTCGTAACGCGGGGTCAAATCCCTATATATGGAGAAACGGCTTAAGATGGGGTCGCATGTAGTATGGGCTGCATGTTGCTTCGGAGACTTGCTGACGTTAGAATAGGGAGCATCCTAGTTCTATTTAAATATCGCGTTAAAGTCTAGTCCTAGCACTCACGAACACTTAAACTACACCAACACCATTGCTATATTTTGTATGTTGTTTGGGAGATTCGCTGCTATATGATCAGCCTTTAAGCATCAGTGAATACTGACGTCCCCACTTCCATAGGTACTGGATCGCCGAAGTACAAAGGCGAGATTCAGGAGGACTCAAGGCAAGGAAAGCAAGGAGTCAATGTTATGTTTAGTTCCGCTGCAGTATATGTATTGATTATCTATTAGTTGAGAAGTACTCAAGTGAGAGTTACCGAGTGTTGTTCTTCATTCCTTGTACTCTGATGTAAGATATTGAAGGTTGTAATACTTGGAAATGTAAAGGTAATATTGTAACTCTATTGTAAGGTATTGCAGTTGTATAATATTCAGACTTGTAATACATTGTGTGTTGAAATAAAAGTTTTAAATTCTCCTATTTTTCTGTTATTGTGACTAATTGAAGAAAAGATCTTGGCTCGTGTCACGGTTTCCCAGTATTGGAAATCGGGGCGCTACATGCTTCCTCTAGTAATCTCTGCCTGACTTCACCTCTAGGAACACATAACCTGGATCCAAAACGGAGTGACCCGTCTGAATGAATGACTAAGTCAGACCTCAGACCTGCCTCCACTTCACTACGGAATTCCTGCAGTTGCTGATCATCTGCCTGAGCTGTCTTGATCTGCTCCACTAACGAAGACTGTAACTGCAACATCATAAACTGCGACGCTGCACCTGGGAGAATCACTTCCAGTTCCATCCTCCTCATATCTTCTAATATCTCCCTCTGCTTGGTCAGAAACATTGCAGTAGGCCTCCTACTCAAAGCATTGGGTACCAGATTTACCTTGCCCAGATGGTACTGCAAATCGATGTCAAAATCAGCCATCAGTTATAACCATCTCCTCTGTCTCATGTTCAGCTCCTTCTGCGTGAACACATATTTGAGACTCTTGTGATCTGTGAAAATTTCGACTCTATCTCCGAGCAAGTAGTGTCTCCATAACTTTAGGGCAAATATCACCGCTGCAAGTTCTAGATCGTGGGTAGGGTAGTTCTTTTCATATGGCCTCAGCTGCCTTGAAGCATAAGCCACAACTCTACCTTTCTGCATCAGAACTGCGCCCAAACCTCTACCTGAAGCATCGCAGTGAATCACAAATCCTCCAGAACTGTCTGGTATCGTCAGCACAGGTGCTGATGTCAACCGATTCTTCAATTCCACAAAGGCTTCCTCACAGGCACCATCCCAGACAAATCTCTGCTCCTTCTTCGTCAAGTTGGTCAAAGGTCCTGCAATCTTTGAGAAGTCTTGAACGAACTTCCTGTAATATCCCGCCAATCCAAGGAAACTCCGCACTTCTGGCACTGACTTCGGCACTGACCAATCCTTGACAGCAGAAATCTTCGACGGATCAACTGATACACCCTCACCAGAGATAACATGACCCAAGAAAGCAATACGATTCAGCCAGAATTTGCACTTGCTGAGCTTTCCGTACAATTGATTCTCTCTCAGCGTCTGTAAGACAATCCTCAAGTGCTTGGCATGATCCTCCATGTTCCGTGAGTACACCAGGATGTCGTCTATGAATACAACGACAAACTGATCCAAGAATGGCGAGAATACCTTGTTCATTAAGCTCATAAATACTGCCAGTGCATTAGTAACGCCGAAGGGCATCACTAAAAATTCATAGTGTCTATATCTTGTGCGGAACACTGTCTTTGGAATATCTTCAGTCTTTACTCTGACTTGATGATAACCAGAGCAAAGATCCAACTTTGAGAACACGGATGCACCTCCCAGCTGATCGAACAGATCATCAATCCTTGGCAGTGGGTACCTGTTCTTCACCGTAACCTGGTTCAGCTCCCGATAGTCAATGCAGAGCCTACGACTACCGTCCTTCTTGGTGGAGAACAACACTGGAGCTCCCCACGGTGACACACTTGGCCTGATAAAGCCCCTGTCCAATAACTCATGGATTTGTACTTTCAGGTCGGCCAATTCAGCTGGCGCCATGCGGTATGGGTTCTTCGAGATTGGTGTAGTGCCTGGCTGAACTTCAATGTTGAACACTACGTCTCGGTCTGGTGGAAGCCCAGGAAGCTCATCAGGGAATACATCAAGGAAGTCCCGCACAACCACAGGCGCAATTTCCCTATCAGTGCACATTGACTCAAGTGCACCAGCCTTCGGGGACATCAGGCTCTCGACACGTGCAGACGGTGTCTCACCCGCATGAAACTCGAACTCAGGTTGCCCAAGGAGCTTGAAGGTCACCTTCTTCTTCCGACAGTCAATCACTGCGTGGGTGACGCCTAGCCAGTCCATTCCCAGTATGATGTCAAAGCCCGAATTGTTGATCACAATTAAATCAGCTTCGAACTCTCTGCCACCAATCAGTAGGGGACTCTGTTTGCACACTTTAGAGCAAACAATAGTACCTCCACCAGTGGTAATGTCCCAAGCTGCTGGCATGTCATCGCTTGCCAATCGATGACGGTCGATGAAATGGGAGGACACAAACGAATGGGTTGCACCAGAATTGAACAACACATGGGCTGGGAGAGAATGCACAAGAATAATGCCTAAAAGAAGATTCAATGAATAAGACATGGGAATTGCATGTAGGGTAAAACAAAAGATCAAACAGCAAGGAGAAGAGATATGCAAGAACTGAATATAAAATAATACAATGCAACTACAACATACCTGCAACTACGCCAGTAGCTGTCTCAGCTTCAGCTGCAGTCAGGTTGAAGGCCTGACCATGACCTCCCATCTGACCTCCTCCAGGAGTCATCCTCCGGTGAACGAAAGCACGTCTCTGTGGAGGGAGAGGTGGCCTCACCTTGAGGTCGGGTCGGTGCTCCAGGCTGAGCTGGACCTCCAGCTCATGCAACAGGTCTGTTCTTGGGGCAGTCCCGCATGATGTGATCAGCACCCCCGCACGTAAGGCACAGGCAGTTGGCTCAGCGGCAATCCTTATGCAAGTGCCCCACCCGGTTGCAGAAGGTACATGTCGGGACAACAGGCGGATACGGCTGCACTCTCACAGGCGGGGTCGGAGCTGGCCTCCGAATAGGCCCCACAGCAGATCGAGAGAAGACGGGGTGTTGCCCCCCTCGCTGAGTAGTATTGATCCTCTTGTGAGCTTGTTCCCGGACCCTTGCAGCATCGAGTATGTCTTCATAAGTGCGATGGCGGTGGGCCACCAAATGGTTATGTAGGTCCGGACGAAGCCCCAACAGGAACCTGCGAGCTCGATCTTCCTCGGTTGTAACCAGGGAAGGTGCAAAACGACTGAGCCGAAGAAACTATGCGGCATACTCATCCACCGTTCGATTCCCCTGAGTCAAGTTGACGAATTCCTACTCCATCTTAGCTCTAGTGACATTGGGGAAGAATTTCACCATAAAACTCGCGGTGAAGGTGGTCCATGCAATAGGCCTCTCCAATCTATCAGCTTCGGCCTGCCACCAGATACGGGCAAGATCGGTCAACTGGATGCTTACTACATCCACTTGGTCTGCTTCGGCTATCCTAGCAGCGATCAACAACTGCTCTGTCCTAATCAGCCACTGCTCAGCCTCCAATGGACCTTCAGCACCTGTGAACTTATCGGGGTGTAGCCTCATGAAATCAACTACATTGCCCAGTCTAGGCGGCAATACTCCAGGCGTATGTGCAAGAGGCTCTCTGTTGACAGCTCCTAAGGTGCCTTCATCATCTCAGCATGCTCTCTCTGCATTTGCGCCATCTGCTGCATGTGTTGCTCATTTTGTTCTTGCTGCAGCGCCATCATCTGCTGCAGTGCTTGGCGTACAGCAGTGCTCCCAGACCGTTCTTCCCTATGTTGGGAAGAAGAAGAGCTGCCCCTGAGCATCTGCACAATTTGTGCAATAGTGGGATCTCCCACTGGGTCATCCTCGGGACGGGAAGAGGAAATCTCCTTCCTAACCATGGTCTGCATCATGAAAAATACAATTAGCATCCAGATTGCATGAATATCAATAAATGGAAGGAACATGACGATTAGGGAATGAAGGAACTGAATGCGAAGGAATCAAATAGGGATCAAGCAAAGGAAGTATGTTGGTTATTACATGTTCATGTGATTCGCGTGGTGTACATATTGTTGAGTTAATCTGGTTAGAACCAAGATCGAGTAATATACCAATCAAAGTCAGACATCCATAAGATAGTCATATTTGATCGACACATTACTCAAAACCTAGGCTCTGATACCACTAAAAACCAGTCACACCCTGCTTCCCAAAATACGGGAATACGAGCTCATGACGTAGGCCCAGCGAATGATTTTAATATCATTCATAAGCTGTACCAGTCCCAACTCAACAATACTCAGAAAATTATATCACAACCACGCAAATAATAACATCACAGAACAATAATTGAATCCAAGAAATTAATAATCCAACATGATAATAAGACTTGAGAAATAAGTAGCAGTTACGGGTCAAAGCCCGAGATACAAGTCTAAATAAACAAATGAATTACAATGAATGAAAAGAACAAGAAAGAAAATAATTTATTATCATGTAGTTGCTCCAATCTAAAAGTACTGCTCGCCAACTCCTTCTGGTAGATCCTCAGATTCACCTGTGGCTGGGTTAACTAAAGAAGAAAAATAAATGTCCTTAGTGCAAGTACAGACAGCAAGTAGTGAAAACAGAGAGTAAAGGAGTAAGGTACGTGTAGGAAATATGAATCAAGATCAAATTTGCAAGGACAATAATGGTACTAATAGCAATGGTCTTTATCAAGTATGTATACATGTCAACTAGGTCTATTATCAAATTGTTCTCCTATCTAGTGCACGTACTACTGCATCCCATACTACAGGTTCGATGCACGCACAGCAGTGTTCGCTTTAGACTTCGTGGTGGGGTCTACAGAGCGTGTACTCAGGTATATCACGATAACAAGATAACAAGATAACAAGTTCACGTCTCCACCAGTATTCTCCACCTTCCATATAACAAGTCCATGTAACAAGGGGGCCCTACCGAGTACATTTTCTGAGACGGTCCACTACTAGGTCAACCCTTAGAAACCCCGGCATGTTTAGTATTTTGTTACTAAGTTATATATGCACATGCGGGTAGTTATAAGAATTTCAAGTGAATGATGATAATGCAGCAACATGGTATATTACACAATAATAAGCAAGAAACAGTAAATCTGAAATAGCTGACACAGTCACACTAAAACAGGTATAACTCCTAGACTAAAGCTCCAAATTCGGACTTCTAGTAGGCTATGGACATCTAGACAGATAGGGCTACAAGTTATATTCAGGGACTTTCTGCTATTTCTAACTGTATCTAGGCTAAAAACTCCATTCTTTGCAGGTTAGCTGTTCTTGCAGCAGCTAGGTGTCAACTTCTAAGGGGTGAAAACATGGTAAAAATATATTATAAAAATCTACAGAAATTTGAGGTGAACCCTAAGCATGTCTATAAGGTTCCTGGGAAGTTTCATAGCATTCTAACACTTCTACATAGTATTACACCATCAAATATGTCGAGGTTATAGTAATTTTTGCAGTCTGAAAATGTAGGCTAGCGGAGACTAAAACCGTTATATTTTACAGCTCGTGACTTCAAATTAAGATTTTTCACTTGGGTTGGAAACTAGGTCCAATAGGTAAAAACTCTCTTTTATATCTTGTGTGCTAATTCTCATATTTACAGGGTCGAAACCTCTGTGCTAAACAATACATGCAACAAGAATTTTATAAAAACTATCATGCTCATATTCATTAAGTGGGTAGTTATCGAACTAATGAATCACACATATATCAAGGTTAATGTAAAGCAAGCATTGTGAATTTTCTAAATAACAGGTCAGGTGAATTTATCAAGTTCAAGTCACAAGATTTCATATAAATAATATGCATTTAATCACGGCGTGTTTTCCTCATGTACAAATTTATTTATTTATTCATGTCAAATGTATGTCTAGGCTTGGGTTTGAGTCAATGGATAATAAAAGAAGTCAAGAGTAGGTCGGGTTAGCTCGTGTAAACCCTCGATACTCTCAACGAGATGGGACACAAGGCAAAATTATCGATAAATAAATTGGAACTACTTGCAGGAGATCAATTAATTTTGAACTAGAATAAAGAAAATAGTTCAATTGACTTGCCTTTTTCGAAGTAGTCGATTCAATAAAGTAAGAATAACGGGATCAGAATCCCGGGGAACAATCCCAAGAGTACGGGCGAAATGCGCACGAAAAACTCCAACAGCAACAACAGCAACAACAGCAACAGTGATTTAATCCCTACACACGATCAGCCAAAACAGCAAGGTAGCGAGAGGATTCAGTGCGGTAGAATAGCAAACAGCGGCAGCAGCGAATGGGATTTCGTCCACGCAGCGGATCTGCGCCGAACACGGGACAGCGGTCTGGGATCTACTATGAGAGAACACCGAACAGTGATCTCGATCGCACGGATCTTGACGCGATTCGTCGGTCCAAAATCGTCCCCGCCCTTTTCCCTTTCTTCTTCTTCTTCGTTCTTTCGATCGAAACAGAGTGCGAGAGGGGGAGATGGGACGGTGACGAATAGCGGTGACACTACGTCGGGGAGCGACACGATGACTGAGGCACGGCGGAGGCGATACTGCGATGTTGAGAAGCGACGGCGTGCGGTGACGACTCTGTCGTTGGGTTCGAACAGAGGGCAGAGCTGGGCGGTTTCTGGCGAACGGAGGGGATGGTGTTGGAGGTCGAGAGCAAGGGTGAAGGAGGTGCTGAATTGGGTGCAGGCGAGTTGGATGGGTTTCAGAGTTTGTGAAGGCGATGGGTTCTGTGGTGGTGGTGGCGAACGGCGAGTGATGAGGAAGGGGATGAGTGTGGTTCGGCAATGGAGCGAGGTTGGGGGTGGTGATGGGTTCGACGGGAGTGGGTTAATGGTGAGAGCTTGGGTGTTTTTGGGTGAATGCGAGGACGGGGAAGAAGTGAACGGGTTTTTGTTAGGTTTGTTTGGGTTTGTTTTGAGAACAGGAGAGGGAGAGAGAACGGGAGAGAGAGTGAGTTTGTTAAGGGGTGGTTCTGATTGTGGGAGAAGTGGGGTATTTTAAATATAATAAAAAAATGAAGAGGAGATCGTGGGAAGTTGGAGATTTGAGGGATTGAGGGAGAATTAGTCTGGTTAGTTAGGGGAATTGGGTTGTGGGTAGCTTTAGACTAGGATCCAATATCCAATAAGATTAGGGGTTGGGCTTAAGTGTAGTTGGGCCAACAAGCAACAATACAATAACTAATTGAATTTAGTGAGCCCATAACATGACAAAGGCCTGAATATAATAAATTAGGGAGAAAATACATCAAAAGAGATACAAAAAAAATAACCCGTACAATCGGGAACAGGGGTTACAGATAACTACTTAGTCGGCTACTTCTAAGTTGCAAGCTGCTATTACAATGAGAAATTAAAGAAGCAAAATACAAGTGAAAGATGGAAATGGCTCGCCACTTGAAGTCACTTAGAGAGGTGTTAAGGCGCTCTCTCGGTACTTCAGCAGGTGGTCGGCATTCCAAGTCCTGGGTATCTCTCTGTTCTCAAGGTCTTCAAGACGGTATGTTCCGGGCCAAACTTTTTTGGTGAGTTTGTAGGGTCCCTCCCAATTCGGAGCTAGCTTACTCTTCTGGCTGGGGAAGGAGATAGCTAGTTTTCTAAGGACTAAGTCCCCTTCTTTGAGATTGGTTGGTCGGACCCTTTTGTTGTAGGCTAATTCGATCCTCCTCCGATAGTTTTGTTGGCGAATTGATGCTCTTTCCCGTAGCTTATCAATCAAGTCCCAGTTTGCCCGAAGCTCTCTAGCATTCTGTTCTTCTTCATAGGCCATGAGGCGAGGAGAGGGTAGTCCGACTTCCAAGGGATCACAGCTTCGGACCCATAGGTGAGAGTGAATGGTGATTCACCTGTAGGGGTCCGCTTCGTAGTGCGGTAGTTCCACAGTACGTTGGGGAGCTGATCTGCCTATAAGCCTTTGGCCACCTTATCTAGTCTTTTCTTGATACCAGAGAGGATCTGCCGGTTGGCATTTTCCACTTGGCCGTTTGTTTGAGGATGGGAGACGAAAGAGAAGCGTTGCTAAATGGCAAGGTCTTCACACAGAGATCGGAATGCCGCCCCCGTAAATTGTGTTATGTTATCAGTTATCAGGACCCGAGGCACCCCGAACCTACAGATGACGTTCTTCTAAAAGAACTGAAGCACTTTGTTCTCAGTGATTGTAGCCAAAGGCTCAGCCTCTATCCACTTTGAGAAGTAGTCGATCGCCACGACTAAGAACTTGAGCTGTCCGGGAGCCGGTGGAAACAGGGCCGAGCAAGTCCATCCCCCACATTGCGAAAGGGATCAGACTTGAGAGGAAGGTGAGTTGTTCTTGGGGTAGGCAACGAACGTTGGAGTACTTTTTACAAGAGCTGCATTGCCGGACATGCCGTTCGGCATCTTGGAGTAGAGTCGGCCAGAAGTATTCATAATTCAACACCTTTCTGGTGAGGGACCTTGACCCTGAATGTGCTCCGCCTATGCCTTCGTGAAGCTCTTGCAAGGCATATGAAGCTTCTTCCGGGAAGAGGCACCTCAAGTAGGGTCTGCCGTCTACTTGGGTGTAGGAGCATTTGTACAAGACCCCCTCAACAAGGGTGTACCACTCCGCTCTGGTCCGAACTCTGCGAGCTTCCTTCGGGTCTTCGGAGAGGAGTCCATCCCTTAGAAATTCTATCAGAGGTTTCATCCAGTTGTCTTGAAGCTGGACGGGCAACGACTCCATCGAGTCGGGAGTTTCTTCTTCTATGCCCGGTCTGAGGAGTACTTCAATCAGGACGGTCTGCTCAAGACCCTGAAGGGAGGAAGAGGCTAGCTTGGAGAGGGCATCTGCTTGGAAATTTTCTTCTCTAGGGATCCGCTGAATTAGCGCCTCTTCGAATGAAGCCATGAGATTTTGGACCTTGACTAGGTACTTAGCCATTCGGTCATCTCTTGCCTCGTACTCACCCAAGACTTGATTCACGACCAGCTGCGAGTCGCTAAATATCCGGAGGCGTTGTGCCCCTGCCTTGCGAGCCATACCGAGGCCGGCTATAAGGGCTTCATACTCCGCTTCATTATTGGAGGCTTTAAAGTTTATGTGGAGGGAGTATTGGAGAACGAAATCATCTGGGCCTGCTAGAATGACCCCGACTCCGCTTCCCTCGGTGCAAGAGGATCCGTCTACATATACTGTCCAAATAGGAGGCCCATTTGCTGCTTGGCCAACCTCTGGGATGGTGCTCTCAATAATGAATTCAACTAAGGCTTGAACCTTGATTGCAGTCTGAGGCTGGTATGATATGTCATGCTGACTCAGCTCGATCGACCACTTCATCAGCTGGCCCGAGGTCTCTGGTTTGTGCAGAACTTGCTTAAGTGGCTGGTCGGTAAGAAAGACCACTGAGTGGGACTGAAAATAAGGGCGAAGCTTCCTAGCTGCCATGACCAAGGCGTACGCCATCTTCTCCAATCTTGGGTAGCGGAGCTCAGCATCCCGAATTACCTTGCTCACGTAATAGATAGGCTTCTGAGCCTTGTCTTCTTCCCTCACCAAGACAGTGCTGAGGGTTTGTTCGGAGGCACTAAGTAGAGGTAGAGTGTTTTCCCGGGGATAGGCTTGCTGAGGAAGGGGGGTTGACTAGATAGGCTTTAAGCTGATCGAATGGTTCCTGCTGTTGTTGACCCCATTCGAAGCCCTTAGCCCCCCTGAGGGCTTTGAAGAAGGGAAGACACATCTCTCCTGACTTGGACAGAAAGCACCCTATGGCTGCGAGGCGACCCATGAGTTTCTGAACCTCTTTCACACTTTTGGGAGGAGCCATGTCCAGTATGGCTTTGATCTTCTCGGGATTGGCTTCGATTCCTCTTTGGCTGACCATGAAGCCTATGAATTTTCTGGATGAGACCCCGAACGCACACTTGTTCGGGTTGAGCCTCATGTCATGTTTCCTCAATACAGCGAATGCCTCCTGCAGGTCGGCCACGTGATCGGCCCCATGGATGCTCTTGACCAGCATATCATCAACATATACTTCCATGTTTCGGCTGATTTGGTTCTGAAAAACTTTGTTGACAAGGCATTGGTAGGTCGCACCTGCATTCTTCAGCCCGAAGGGCATTACCCTGTAGCAGTAGAGCCCCTGATCGGTGACAACGAAGGTCTTCGGGATATCCGGGGGGAACATTCGGATTTGGTTATACCCAGAGAAGGCATCCATGAAGCTGAGCAACTCATGACCCGAAGAGGCATCAATCAGGGTATCGATGCTTGGGAGAGGGAATGGATCTTTAGGGCACACCTTGTTCAAGTCCGTGAAGTCGATACAAATTCTCCAACTCCCGTTAGACTTCTTGACCATGACAACATTGGAGAGCCATTCGGGGTAATTGACTTCTTGGATGAACCGGGCCTTAAGGAGCTTGTACACTTCTTCCTTGATAGCATGTTGGCGCTCAGGGGCAAATTTGCGCCTTTTTGTTGGACCGGTTTGGACCCCGGAGCAACACTCAAGTGGTGGACGAAAAGCTCTTCGGAGATTTCCGGCATGTCGGCAGCCGACCATGCGAAGAGGTCACGGTTCTTTCTGATGCATTGGACTATGTCGGAACATAGGGCATACGGAGGGTCTTGCTGATGTGGAACTTGCGGTTCGGATCTTGCTCAGAGAAGAGCACTTCCTCCAATTCATCCACCGGTTCGGACGTTGGCCGGACATTCTCTTGGAAAATCTCAAGAGTTTCGAGGGAGAGGACTAGTCACCCGGTGGGGGTCATGTAACATTTGTGGGCCATCTCTTGACTACCTCTTACTTCCTCTACTCTCGCCCTGGTGGGAAACTTAATCTTGAGGTGATAAGCCGACGGGACGGCCTCGAGAGCAGCTAGGCTAGGTCGGCCTAGAATCACATTATAAGCAGCGGGGACATCGACAACCATGAAGTCCATCGGCTCCGTTCGGGTAGTAGGAGTTTTGCCAGCGGTTACGTCGAGGGTGATTACCCCTTCGATAGTCACTGGTACTCCCGTGAACCCGTAGAGTGTGTAGCCGGCGGGCTTCAGCCTGTCCCGGGATAGCTTGAGCCCTTTGAAAGCAGCGAGGAAGAGGATGTTAACGGAGCTACCATTGTCCACCAGTATCCTCTCCACTTTGAAATTCGCCATATGGAGGTTGATCACTAGAGCGTCGCAATGGGGGGTTCGGACACCCTCCAGGTCTTCATTTGAAAAAGTGACCGGGACTTCGAGGCCTTTGGGAGGGGGCATGCCATGTACTGAGTTGACCTCCCTGATGAAGGCCTTTCGAGAGGAGTTGGATGTGCCTCCCATAGGGCCTCCATGAATGAGATGTAGGATGCGTTCCTCTTCGAACTCGGGAGTTTCCTCGCGCCTTTCAGGACGCTTGTTAGCCCCACCCCCGGGGGGGGTGGAAGATCGATTCGGTCTTTTCTCACAAATTTAGACAGCTGCCCCCTTTAGATGAGGGCTTCAATTTCGTTCTTCAAGGCCCGACAATCATTGGTGTCGTGGCCGTGGTCCCTGTGATATCGGCACCACTTTTCTTTGTCCCACTTCTTGCCGGGGGTATTTATCTTCGGGACAGGAGGCAGGACTCCTTCCTTCTCAACCTCCATGAGAATAGTAGAAATGTTGGCGTTAAGAGGGGTGAACTTCTCGAACCTGGGAGGAGGGCGGTGCTGGCCACCGTTGTCTTTCTGGAGCTTCTTGGCTCCCTCTTCTTCAGTCGCCTTTCTTTTGGTCCCAGAGGAAGGCCCCTCAAAGGTGGTGCGACGCTCAGCTTCCTCAGCCCGAATGTACATCTCGCTTCTGAGAAGGAGGTCGGAGAAGTTTTGCGGGGGATTCCTGGCTAGGGAGGACCGAAGGCTGGAGTTAAGGACATTCGATTGGAAGGCTGCTGCAGCGACTGACTGGTCGAGGGAAGCGATGGACCTAGCTTCCGCGGTGAATCTTTTCACAGTCTCTGAGCTTCTCACCCTTCTTCTGGTTGAGGTAGATTAGCGAAATGCTGGTCTTCTCTGTGCAACGGCTACTTACGAAGTGGGTGACGAAGAGGGTCTCAAATTGTTCAAAGGAGAAGATGGAGGACGGAGTGAGGCGAGAGTACCACTCCCGAGCGGGACCTTTAAGAGTGGCTGGGAAGGTTTTGCACAATAGAGCATCGGAAGCTTGGTGTATCAGCATGAGGGTCTTGAAGCTCTCGATGTGGTCCATGGGGTCTGACTCCCGAGAGTAAGTTTCGAACTGCGGGGGCTTGAAGCCTATTAGAATAGGCACCTCCATGATTGTTCGAGAGAAGGGAGGTCGGCTCGGACGGAGGGTCCTTCCTCTAAGCTCCTCTTCCTTGTCTAGCTGACCCAAGCGCCTCTCCATCTTGTGGAGACGATGGTAGATGGTGTCATCCCTTCGAAGGTAGCCAAACGAGCCTCTGGATTCGTCTTCGTACGAAGGGGAACGGAGGCTACGATGACGGTAGCTCGGGGAGTGACGAGGACTAAGGTTATGATGGCGGTTGCTTGGAGCTAGGGGAGGGGTTAGGGACCGATGGCGAGGACTTCGGACCGGAGGAGGAGTGGGGACCCCCTGAGCATTGTTGTTGTTGGGTCGGAGATGGAGGGCTTGCAAGATGGTTGCCTGGAATTGCTAGAATTCGGCACGGGTGATAGGAGCATTATCATCCCTCGGGGAGTGAGGCCTTCTCCTATGGTGCTCAGTGGACTCTCTTCATCTTCGGTGAGAGGGAGACCTCCTATGTTCTCGGCGATGAGGAGATCGCTCATTTGGACGTTGTTGGTGGGAGACTCCCTCTCGGGCCCGCCTTTCATCCAAATGGCGGCGAAGGTCCTCTTCTTTATGCCGATTGTTGAGGGTGTTGCGGAGGTCATCGGAGGCTCGGGGATTGTGAGATGCCATGGAGTCGGTAGAGGGGTTGTACACGGAGACGTGGTCATGTTGGAGAGGCTGTTTCTGAGGATTGGGACGGGAGCCCCCCGCACCGGCATTCTGAGGCCCGGTCTGACCACGAAAGGGTTGAAGATTCTGATGAGGAGGTTGGTCCTGCTGTGGGGCTTGATCAGGTTGAGGAGGGGGTCCCGCCAGCTGGACGGTTTGGAGGGGGATCTCCTGTTGTGGTTGAGGAGGAGTGGGTCCACAGTCGGACCCTCTGGATCTTAGCTTTCGAGGAGGCATGGCTGGAGATGATCTTAACCAAGGTGAGAGGAAGGATCGCTATTCGTCGTTTTCCACAGACGGCACCAATCTGTTACAGCTAAATATGGTGTGGGGGCCAACATATAGAATTTGTGGATTCTTAGGAATATTGAATAGCGAACCTGGATCCTTTCCACCGGAGTTTGACCGTTGGCTCCCGCCGTTCACCTGCAAAAATTGCGAGACACCGGGTTGATCCCGACGACCCACCCTCCGACGCTCAAGTCAATAACCAGAAAAGATTGTGAAAGAGCGTAAACTGGCAAAAGATTGATTACCTCCTAATGGTGGTGGATGGGGGGTATTTATAGCCGCCTTTTGGATCAATTTAGGAATGAAATTCCTAATCCCGGTGAAAGGATAGAGCGAATCAGGGCCATTGATTGAATACAATCAGAAACCCTAATTCTATCTAGCTGAACTGGGTTTCTTGCGGGTCGGGACCCGCTCCCAGTTGAGATGGATCCGTTGGTGGGTTAATGGGCTTTTGGAGAAAAGACCCAGAATCCATTTCAGACCCATTTGTAAGCGAAATTATCATCTTACCCCCAAGCTTTGAGATTCGCACCTTATTTGGACGGTTCCGATTTAACCCCATTTTTAGTCATATCAATATTGTTCACATTATTTATAATTCATAACTTAATTTATCATTTATTTAGTAGTGGCTTTGCTTAAATAGAAAGAAATAAGGTAGGTTTATATTATGTCGAAGTTTTATGCAAAAGATTATAATTAAAGGGCTATTTTGCAAAAGTGGCTAAAAAGGAATTTTTCAAAATATGACCCATGATCTCTTTTTCTCTATGAATCTCTCGCTTCCACTTTCTTTTATGTCGGGCCACCACCCAACAAAAAAATAAAACAAAAGAAAAAGAAAAGAAAAGAAAAAGAAGAGGAAGAAGATTAGGAGGAAGAAGATATTTGAGGTATGCTTAGTGTTTATTGTTTTTATACTATTATGATGTCTTAGGATATATCACTACAATATATATGGCTTTCTACATGGGATTTATTATAGAATTTAAGTGTTAATGCAGTTGAAAGTGATCAATAATAGCATTTCTAAAGAAAATGCTATCTTTGATTAATTTTGAAATTTATTCTTAGCTACGACCGCGTTTCTTAAAGGCTGTATTTTTTACAGCGTTTTAGAAACGCTATAATATCTGTAAATAAACTGAAATGGTAAGGGTTAAAAAGAAAATTCTAATTAAAAAATCTAAATCATTCTCAAACCAGTTGCTTTTCTCCCCGATCGAAATCACAAATATTGTTCATTTTCTCCTCCCCATTCTCAAACCCAGTCCAAATATCTTTTCCCAGCTCCACGCCACCGTCTTCTCTGTCTCCATCGTCTCCTCCCCGCTTCCTGATCCCCACTCTGCCGTCGCCCTCTTTTCCTCGTCCCTCTGAATTCCCACTATATTAGTCGCCGACCTCCGCTTCTCTTTCTCTTGCACAGTCGCCCTCTTCTCCTCCCCGCTTCCTGATCCACATGCTGTCGTTGCCCTCTTCTCCTCGGCCCCCCGATACCCCCACTATATTAGTCGCCGACCTCCGCTTCCTTTTCTATTTTTATTATATTTTACTGCTGTTTACCTGATGGCTGTGTTTTTTATCTGGGTTTTGGTAGATATATGAGGTGCCCACATCCAGATCGAAATCCTTGAAGAACAGGAGATTGCAGAACTGGGGTGATTGATTTCTTCTGCTTTCTTTGGGTGTGGAAATAATGAGATTATTGGGTTAAATTGCTTTGTAACTTCTTATTTGGCATGTTCTTGTATCAGGTGGCATGGTGCATGAGAAGGGCCTCTTGCTGCAAGACTGTAAGTATAAATTATTTCGAACTGGTTATTGTTAAGTGATTTCAGGGTTAATAATATTGCATGCTTGTAGTCTTCAAGTGGATGCTTATTGTGTTAGTTTCATCATATTTGCACTAAAACTGTTTGTCAGATTGACTAGTTGAATCAATGTACTTGAGTTATTACCAATTTCATGTGTTATATTAGCGTAAAGAAAATAAATAATCAGGGTATTTCGTTAATAACTTTTGACAGTTTATATCCACACTATGCATTGCAACCAGTAATGTTTGACTGTATATAAAAAAAGTAATGTATACAAGTCAGAGAAGCATCCAAAACATATTTAAATAGAAGTAAAGATAACATCATAACATGATAGAATATACATTTGTATATCACAGAAATTGATGAGAAATAGATACAGGAAGTATGAATGTAGGAAACCTTGATATTTTTGATAATGGCATGTATGCATAGGATAATTGAACTTCATTTCTATACCTTCTTTGCATGTAAGAATACAGCAGATATATATGTTTTGGAAAAGATCACTACAGTTGTGAACATAATGTGCACATTGAATTGAATCTGCGAAATCATTATATCGGGTGCACATTTTTGGTTTTCTTGTACCTTCTTGTAGCGCCCCGATTTCCAATACTGGAAAACCGTGACACGAGCCAAGACCTTTTCTTCAATTAGTCACAATACACAGAAAAGCAGGAGAATTTAAAACTTTTTATTCAATACACAATGTGTTACAAGTCTGAATATTGTACAACTGTAATACCTTACAATAGAGTTACAATATTACCATTACATTTCTAAGTATTACAACCTTCAACATCTTACATCAGAGTACAAGGAATGAAGAACAACACTCGGTAACTCTCACTTGAGTACTTCTAACTAGTAATCAATACATATACTGTAGCGGAACTAAACATAACACTGACTCCTTTCTTTCCTTGCCTTGAGTCCTCCTAAGTCTCGCCTTTGTACTTCGGCGATCCAGTACCTATAGAAGTGGGGACGTCAGTATTCACTGACGCTTAAAGGCTGATCATATAGCAGCGAATCTCCCAAACAATATACAAAATATAGCAATGGTGTTGGTGTAGTTTAAGTGTTCGTGAGTGCTATGACTAGACTCTAATGCGATATTTAAATAGAACTCGGATGCTTCCTATTCTAATGTCAGCAAGTCTCAGAAAGCAACATGCATCCCATACTACATGCGCCCCATCTCAAGCCGTTTTCTCCATATATAGGGATTGAACCCTGCGTTATGAATTCTAATTGTACACAACCTGTTCCTGACAGATACAACGTGATTGATGAGGTTGCAGATGTGGTCAAGTCCCACTAATGCAGTTCGCCAGTGGTGTCTATGTTTCCACTGCTATCCGGCTACCGGACCTCACTCAAAAACCTGACGAACCGTCGGGGATACTGCTAACAGGGGAGCCCCCTGCCGCCCCCTGGTCAGGACCGTAGTCCATGGCCTGTTCGCCCTCTTGGCATAGGACCTGACGGAGTTCCGGAGGTCCATCCCCCCTAGCTCCGCCCGCCTTATCATGGCACTTCGGGAATTAATAATTAGGATACGCAATCCATGTCCCCAACTAGTGAGAAGGCATCGTACGTATCCCTTTTGACAGGAAGGTACAACCCAATAACACCACCTATGATCTGCCTCAAGGGACGAGTTAGTGTAAGGGGCCCCCTACAACCGACTCCTCCCTCCCGGCAAAAGGGTTTAAGCAAAATGGTCCTTGTAAGTCACTATCCTAATGATGTCCCTGACTCGAACAATCCTAGGGATGACAATATTATAAACACGACATGCTAGGCCTTTAAAGTAGACTTCGCACGACAACTCTACTAGGCTGCTCAACCTAGACTTACCAGAATCCCTCAGGATCCGGTTCATGGCTCATCGATCCAAGACTTTGGCGGTGCGAATGTACATGCATGCCGCTACCCTAGACTTGGATTTCGTCTATACTCCGGTCCTCGATCAACCTACCCTGGTTAAGATTCGACGGTACACATGGAGTGACTCCTCCACAGTTCCTTAGGGTGAGAAAACATATGTCTTGATGGTCGATAGCCCTTAGGGTGGTGACATCACCCTAGACGAGCACAACGAACTGTGTACTAGCTAACAAGTTATACACGAGTAACAACCATATACGAGCCAATGAGCTACGTATGAAACAATAACTACCTATGAGCCAGGCGGGCCTCGTAGGAGATAACCACGTACATACCAGCCAAATAAGCCGCGTATGAGACCAACAGCTACGCACGGGCCGGTCAGGCCGCGTACGAGATAACAACCTACATACGAGCCAACTAAGCTACGTATGAGACCTACAGCTACATACGGGCCAGTCGGGCCACGTACGAGCACAACCATATGCAAACAACCATACAGGTAATCAATCCTAGAAGCAGCCAAACATGCTTACTAACAAACTTGGTCATCTATTATTAGAAGCAACAGAGGGATCTACCAACAGTCTATGATCGGTATTATACTAAGGAAGAACCGAAGGCGGCATAACAGCCTTTATCAACTAACTATTACTAGTGGTCTTTCCGATCTTATTACTTCGACCTATAATGCCTTAGGCGTGACATACACTCGCAAGCATCTTCCTATGGTAATCCAATTATAAGACAGAACTACTCACCATCACACTCCTAAGTATGAATACGGTTACGCTTGTGCTTACATCGAGCTTAGCGTAAAATCTCTACGACCTAGACATGAAGTCCACTATAGTCAAACGAGCGTGAAAGCTTACTACTTATCTTGACTAATCATCATAACCCAAGTATGGATAGATATAACATACAACATTCCAAGGCATAGTAGGTAATTCTAACACTAACCCTACAACATTCTAAGCATGTATTGGAACGTTAGCATGGTATAGAACACAACATAACATCACTACAACTAGCCATGGGTAGTCTCTTTACTCTAAGCATGAATATCATAGTATGGCTATCATTAACTTAACATGATCAATAATTAGCATGATACCTACTTACTTAGCATGAATAATGATTAAGCATGATCATCTACTAACATAGCATGAACAAATACTTATATAAGCATGGGTATCATGGAAACATGAGTATTCATCTAAACTAGCATGGCATACAACTTAATTACCATTGAGCTAGCATGGCATACAACTTACTTGTAATTAAGCTAGCATGGCATAGATCTTGCCTACAATTAAAACTAGCATGGTATATCTCTTACCTACAATTAAACTAGCATGGTATACAACTTTTCTACCACTTATCTAGCATGGTATACAACTTACATACAATTTAAACTAGCATAGCATACAACTTATTTGCAATTAACTAGCATGGCATAGAACTTACAATTAAACTAGCATGGTATATCACATACCTACAATTAAACTAGCATGGTATATCACTTACCTACAATTAAACTAACATGGTAAGTAATTTTATCATTGATCCTACAACATCCTAAGCATGATAAAATTAATCCAAACATGGTAGGAAACTCTTAGATTGAATCCTACATCATTCTAAGCATAAATGAGTTGATCTAAACATGTTAGGAAACTTTTAGATTGAATCCTACAACATTGTAAGCATAAATAAGTTACTAAACATGGTAGGAAATTCCTAGGATGAATTCTACAACATTCTAATCATAAATAAATTACTAAACATGATAGGAAACTTTAGGAATGAATCCTACAAAATTCTAAGCACAAATAAATTACTAAACATAATAGAAAACTCTAGGAATGGATCCTACAAAATTCTAAGCATAAATGAGTTACTAAGCATGATAGGTATTTTTGAATGAGTCCTACAACATGTATGTCATTCCCATATGTGATAGGCAATTTTAGAATTAATCCTACAACATTCTAAGCATGATAGGATATTTTTAGAAATAATCCTACAACATTCTAAACATAAAGCATGATAGGATATTTTTAGAAATAATCCTACAACATTCTAAACATAAAGCATGATAGGATATTTTTAGAAATAATCCTACAACATTCTAAACATAAAAACATACTAGGATATTTTTAGAAAACATCCTACAACATTCTAAGCATAAAAACATACTAGGATATTTTAGAAAACATCCTACAACATTCTAAGCATAAAAACATACTAGGATATTTTAGAAAACATCCTACAACATTCTAAGCATAAAAACATACTAGGATATTTAGAAAACATCCTACAACTATCTACTACTACTACTACTCCATTTTAATCAAAAACATAACACCCAACTATCTACTACTACTACTACTTCATTCACAACATACAACTTACTACTACTACTACTTTATGGACATAGACATTTATACTACTTACTACTACTTCTTCATTTAATCAATATACTACTACCTCATATTTTAGCATGCTACTACTTAGTTGCCTATTGGTCTTTATTATCACTAGTGATAAAAGAAAAGATCATTTTTATTTATTTTACAACTAGTGGTTAATAAAGAGAAGATCTTTTCATTATTTCTACAACTAGTGATTAATAAAGAAAAGATCTTTTTAATCTACAACTAGTGATTAATAAAAGAAAAGATCTTTTTATTTTCTACAACTAGTGATTAATAAAAAGAAAAGATCTTTTTATTTTCTACAACTAGTGATTAATAAAAAGAAAAGATCTTTTTATTTAAGAAAGAAAACTACAATAGAACATATGCTTATTATCATTAGTCCAAGTTCAATCAAAGTCCTACAACCCACAATGGTTGTAAAAATGCTCATATGCTTATGTATACCAAGTCCCACAAGTCCTACAACCCCCAATCGGTTGTATGTTCAATGTTCATATGCAATATGCCTTTTTAGTCCAATCAACATACAAAACAACAACTACAATGTTAAAGATGTGATCTTTATATGTTTTTGGTAGTTACTACTACTACTTTCTTTCTTTTATTTACCACAACATTGAACACACCCATTCACAAGAACAAACCCAAAAAAAAACAAAACAAAACAAGAAGGTAGAAGAAGAAGTCAACTATCAAAACAAACAAACAAACAACAAACAACTAAACAAGCAAATGGAGAACCCCCACCTTGGTTTCTATTGGAAGGACTTGCTTGCTAACCTTCTCCTTCCCCTAGCTTTTAGAATCACCTAGGAAAACCCTACAATAAAAACTCTCTTTGTTAGTATGAGACTATCTCTCTTTCTTTTCCTTTCCTTTCTTTCTTTCTTTTTGTTTTCTAAAATGAGAGAAGGAGGAGAAGGAGGGGGTATTTATAGGAGGGAATAGGAGGTGGTAAGTGCAAATGTGCACTCACATTTGCACAAAAACCCCAAGAAGAGGGGTGGCTGGCCATACCCTAGGGGGGGAAGGGGTAAGGTGTAGGGTGGTGAGGTGGAGGGATAAGGCTTCTAGAAGGGTTTTAGTTCTTCTCATGCATACAAGCCTTATTTTAAACCTCCTAATCAACCTTAACCTTCTAATTAAGTTGCCATGACAAGAATGAATACATTGTTCTTTGAGTATATGCCATATACTTTGTATAATGTACTAAGTACCATACAATTGTATGTATGTGTACATGTATGTGTATACAAAAAAATTCCTTATAAACTCCTCATAAAATAGTTTAATTTAGAAAATAATAGTAAAATAAATTTTATTATTAATTCGGAGGATCGCGCTATCAATTTGATGCGCTTCGGATGCACACTGACCGATAGATGCGCGTAGACACTGTTTGTGGGCAAACCGGCGAAAAATCACCAAAATAATTTGATTTTGGAATTAAAATGAAATAATAATAAAATAATAATAAAATAGTAATTTCTACGAGTTAATATCCGTCCGGGATATTACACTTCTAAAATTCATACTAATGAAAAAATTTCATTGTGTTGAGTTTTTAATTTATATCAAAATCCAGATATACATAATTGGAATTGTATTTGTTTAGTGTCTATCTGTTTTTGATATACTAATCCAGACATCTTTTTACTTGTTGCAGATCATTTTTGTCTATGTGAAGGTAGACAAAGCGGACTTCGGTAAACCAGTGGCAGATTATTTTGGAGTTACCGGACAAGGCCCAAGTGTAAGTTTGTTGTCCTCCAAAATGTAATAGAAGATATTATGAAGAGTCTTTTGTTAACTACAATTATTCTCTTGTTACATATACTAGCCTAAAGTATGGTGTTTTCGTTAATAGACTAATTGCAGATTGTGTACAGGTTTTGGCATATACAGGAAACGATTATGCTAGGAAATTTATGCTAGATGGTGAATTGACATTAAAGAGCATTAAGTTTGGACACACACACACAATCTCTCTCAGACATACACAAAGGACATTCATAGCAGCGTGCATACTATTGCAGTGTAATGTACTGTATGTATGCAATGAAATTCTCATATGAATGAGTGCAAGTTCTCCCTTAAGAAAGAGCCTAAGTTATAACTTTGGCTTGGTCCATAAATAGTAATTTATTAACTAGGGAGATTGGTAGTACTCCTTTTGGTCTGATTATCTTTAGCAATTGGCTAGTTTCAAGGTTGATCTGTTAAAAGAAGTGGAACATCTGACCTGGTTTAAACTTGGTCATCTCTCCGTTTAGTAGATAGTTAAAGTAATAGTAAAAGGAATGCTTGGTTTGTGCATGCCTGTTAGTCTTGCAACGGTCTATAATTATAACATCTTGTTTTCTATTTTAGATTTCCCTATTCTGCCTTATTAAGAGACCATTATTAAATATTCCCTTGAACTTTTCTCTTTTTTTCTTTTCACGTAAGAGTGGAAACTTGTGCTATGTTCTGCATAACTGGTTGACATACTACAAATATTCTAACAATTAAAATCCATGACATTTAAATTATGTCTTAAAGTTTACTTTATCATCAATTGAACAAGTTTCACTAATAAGTCTTACTTTTTCAATATGTTCTTATAATAGCAAACTTTCAAGCATTTACAAAAGATTTCTTTGAAGATAAGCTTAAACTTTTCCAAGTCAGACCCAGTGCCAGAGAGTGTGAGTTAATGAATCCTATGACTTTCCTTGTTATTTTCCTTGATCTCTCTCTCAGTTGTGATTCCTTTGTTATTATAACAGAATGATGGGGATGTAAAAATTGTTGTTGGAAATAATTTTGACAAGATTGACTTGGATGAGTTGAAGGATGTCCTTAAAGAGGTAAGTAATTCTTGTAAAGATATTAAGCATAGCATCTGCCCTTTATGCAATTCCATTTGATATATGGTACTTGATCATATTTATGCACCATGGTGCGGACACTGCCAAGCACTAGAGCCAAATTATAACAAATCTTGAACCATCTTCGCAGCGCTGAGTCTCTTTTCATTGCAAAGATGGATGAAACCACAAATGAGCACCCTCAAGCCATGGTGCACTATAATTTTCATTGTCTTGTTTACACTTACAGTAGGACTATAACTTAGCTGTAGTTAGTTGGGTCTGATCGTGTTTAGTCTTGGACTGATTTCCGTACACTTTGGTTATGAACATGTATTTCTGTTCATAGATTTCAGCTAGCTCAATTTCTTAACAAGTACATAGGTTATTCAGACACTTTAGTTAAATTGATTGTTGCCACATCCAATCAACTGTAATAATTTATATCTACACATATTACTTCAGCAAAAGTTCACATTCAATGGACATGATAGAGAAGCAATTTACACCCTACAAGTGATGGGAAGATCTACCAGGGCACGCAAAGAAAAATTGGGGGCAAGCTTAAACAAGAAACCAATTTACAAAAGTCAAAGAGTGCTTGGCAGTGTGTATACATAGTTTCTTGTTTCTGGTAGTGATTGAAGCTGGATAAAGATATGCTGATGTTTTGAGAAGAAATTATCCTTACTTTTATCGAGCACAAATTAACTATGGTTTGTTATGTATTCCTTTATATAGACGCAATAGAGGATATTTACGAGGATCATTTCTGATGGAAGTCATTGCACATGGTAAATTAGTAACAGGATAGATGTACTTGATATATGTTTTATTTGTTTGATTGTCTTCTTTTGAATTGATCAGCTAGCAACTAATTGAGTTTAGTGATGTTTTTGGGTGGTTTATTCTAATTTAAAACTTCATTTTTAGTTGGTAGTTTATATCATATTGGTAGTTTATATCAATCATAAGTTCTAGTTTGTTCATGACTATATGTTTATTTGTTCAGGGTAACCACTAAACTATCATGAACTTATTTTGATATTTGTTCACTTTACTACCATGGTTGGTAGAACTTATCATGAAGTTATTCTTAGTTGGTAGCTAGAACTTATTATGAACTTATTTGGATATTTTTTCACTTTTCAATTACTAATCACACTGACATTTTTTCATCTCCATTTGCACATTGGAGATGTTATGAATGAAACGAAGAATGCAAATTTTTTTGATGTTAGTCACTCAAGAATTTTTTGTCTTCAGTTTTAAGTTTATTAGATGTAACTTTTTATTTGTTTATTGTCCAAATTCAAGTTCATTGTACGGAATTGTTTTATGATGTTAGATTTTGATATACATGTACTCATCTTTTCAAAAAATTTATAGGTTGAATGGTGTTATTGATGTTTTATATATATGCATCCGGAGAATTTACAAAACTTTTATATGCATCTGTA
Source organism: Hemerocallis citrina (assembly GCA_017893485.1). Taxonomy (NCBI): domain Eukaryota; kingdom Viridiplantae; phylum Streptophyta; class Magnoliopsida; order Asparagales; family Asphodelaceae; genus Hemerocallis; species Hemerocallis citrina. The sequence goes on from CM030364.1 coordinate 118,199,712, forward strand.
GAATTTTTTTTTGCATACAGGTCAAAAGAAATAGCATTTTTAAAATGATGTAAAAAAGCACCACTCTTAGAAACGATAGCATTTTCGAAACATTATTAAAGGCATAGCGTTTGGAAAACGCTATAAATACAATAGCGTTTCGACAAAACACTATCGTATTTATAGAGTTTTCGAAACACTGTTCCTTTTCTAGTGTTTCTTAGAAACGCTATGGACATACCATAGCAAGGGCAATGGCAGCATTTGCGAAACGCTGTCGTAGGTCTTTGATAGCATTTATAAAATGCTATCAAATGGCATATTTGTTGTCGTAGGTCTTTGATGGCACACCTTTTACTTAACAAGAAAAAAAAAATAAATACACAAACAAAAAAAACCCTTCCTCTCCCAATTTCCCCTTCCCCTAAATCCCCATAACCCTCCTCCCCCAAATCTCAGCAGCCACCGTCCTCAGCCCGCCTAAATTCTCGCCGTAGACGCTCGCTGGTCTGCCACCGTAGCCTTAAGCTACCACTATCCTCCCCGTCAACCCTTCGTTGCCCAAATCCCGGCCGTCGCCGTTCGCTGACCCGCCTAAATATCATCCGTCGACGTTCACCGACCCTCTACCATCCTTGTCGTCGCCCTAACGCTACCACTATCCTCGTCGTCCACGTTAAGGTTCGTCGTTAACACTTCCTTTTCCAAATCCCAGTCATGTAGTATGTTCTGTTAGTATTATTTTACACCATGATTTTTATTCCTTTATGATAAGATCTCTCAATTTTGTATCAGTTGACTCTACTGTTTTTGTTGATAGTCTTTATTAAATGAATCTTATTATGCCTGATTGAATGAATATAATTGTTTCTTCATCATCTCATTTTGATTACTATCTCATATCTGCAACATCTCATTGTTTAGTGAAGCAATTTAAAATAGTAAATATTCTATTACTTTATGGATAAGCATCGTTAATCATGGTTATGTGGTATGTAGCTTACACAGAAGAATACGAAGTGTCCATATCATTACTCAAAAGAACAAAAGAAAAGAAAAGTTGAGAGAAATATATGGGGCAAAAGTTATGGATTGAGAAGAAGTTGAGGCGGAAAAAATTTAAGTTATGTATGATTTTTCAAAGTTGATTATATTGCAGCTTTCTATTATTAAGAATCAATTGGTTTGAATGTTAAATTAAACTAATAAATAATGGATAAATTGGAAAGTTTATAACTAAAAGTTTGTAGTAGACCCTCTCAGGTTTTGATAATAACCCAAAAATGCCATATTTTAATAAGTCTTCGATTTTCTATAGTTTTCTAACGTATGATAGAGTATGTTTTGTAGTATTCTGGAAATCTATGCACATTCCGTTCTTGATTAAGTCGTTTCGACGATGGTGGTGGCGAACTTTCAATAGTTTGACATGTGAAATTATACTAATAAATAATAGATAAATTGGGAAGTTTATAACTAAAAGTTTGTAGTAGACCCTCTCAGGTTTTGATAATAACCCAAAAAGGCCATACTTTAATAAGTCTTGGATTTTCTATAGTTTTCTAATGTATGATAAAGCATGTTTTGTAGTATTCTGGAATCCTATGCACATTATGTTCTTGATTAATTTGGATTCGACGATGGTGGAGGTAAACTTTTAAAAGTTTTATTCTATCTGACACGAATATTAGCCGTTAGATGCTAAATTATTAACTCTAATCAGAATTTTTAAAAGTTTTACTCTATCTAACACGAATATTAGCCGTTACATGTTTGTGAATCAATATTTTGCTTTAATTTATTTTAGATTTGTATTTACACTTGAATTTCCAAATGTGTGCTAGGTGTCCTCAATATTATTCACAATGAGCTAATGACAACTTTAAGGGAGGCTACAGTGGCATATTTTCTGCAGTTTCAGGTATAATTTAATCAAAGCTCAGATTGGTTGGTCATTTTGATGACATGCTATTATTCTTTTTATTCTGCATCATTTCTTTTGTTCTTTTTAATCTTTTAAGTCTATAATTTTTTTTTACTCAGTGACTAAGTAGGCAAAGCTTTTTCTTTCTTAAAAATTATCTTTATATATATATATATATATATATATATATATATATATATATATATATATATATATATTTATATACATACATATTTGTTATGGACATACGTGTTAACAACCCTATATTTAAGATTAGTTATGGCTAACTTCTGTTCAATAATCTGAAAATTTTATTTTTCAGGTGTTAAGAAACATACTTTAATAGAAGAAAGTCGATTGCTTTTTGCTCCAATTTGTTCGTGGATGTTCAAAACAAGGTAGTCTCCTTTACTTTCGCTCTTTTTTATTCTCCACGTCGTCTTAATTGTTTCGTGGATTTGGGATAGAAAGTTCATGTAAGAAGTTAATAATATCCGTTGGTGATATTCAATAATCAAGAAATTGGTATTGTTGACAAATTTTTAACTATTTGTTTGCAACAATAGGTGTGAAGATTCAAAGATAGTGGGAGATTTCTAATTATATGGAGGGAAATTGTACTTTTTCATTACATCACGTATGTTAAATGTGTTATTTTCTCCTGTCATACTTTCTTTTGAGTAAATCCCTACTGTTATTTATCTCAATATGTATTGTTCTGTTCTGTTTTTTTTCACTGTGTTTAATTCATTGTTCTCCTTCACATCAATGGGAGGAAAAGTTGACATGCGTATCATGGATGGTAAGGGTCCATATACTTTCAAAATAACTGGATAAAATTATCACCGGATTGGTTGGTGAAGAGGTCGAACCCAAATTTGCAGAGTTGTATATCCTATCCATGATGGTCTATATGAGTTGGATCAACGTACAAATCATGCAAAAAATATGGGCATCAATAATATAGATAGAGAAGTCATAGTTCACAATGTTTTTATATTTAAGAATATCCTAATGTCATCTTATTAGAGTCTATCAAAGTCTTGCTTATTGTTTCCTCTTCTATGTATTGTCTCATATCAATTCAAATTTGTTCATGCCGCTATATAAATATTAACTTTTAATGTGATGCAAATAACTAAATTTTCATTTTAATGTTCTATTTTTATGTAGGCCAATGTGTGATATTCATATGTGAGAATTCAGTTACTCGATGTGATTCTATGTTGAAATTACTCAAATATTTTGATACCACCAGATTGAAATTAGTACATGGTTTTTTTTTGTTGGATATATATTTACCTAGCTATAAACAATGGTTGGTTAGAAAATTAATTTTCCATTTTAGCTGTTTGGAATGAAGTCTTTTATTATTATGAACAATTTTTGTAAGCCATCCGTTGGATATATAATTGTGATTTAAGTATGAGAGAGTATTGTGATTGAGTTTGGAGGTTCCTTATTGCCATCAAATATTTAAGTTTGAAGATTGTGTTTTCTGTAACATCTTTACTACATAATTGTTGAATGTTGATATACTATATTATAATTATACAGGAAAAAGTTGTATATGTGGGGGAGATTTTGCCGAATATTTTATTGAATGTTTTAGATATTTTATTATATATTTTGGTAAAGCTTGTGCAATTTGCACAGATGGTATATTTTCCATCTGTGCAATTTGCACAGATGGAAAAAGTTGTATATGTGGAGGAGATTTTGCCGAATTTTTTATTGAATGTTTTAGATATTTTATTATATATTTTGGTAAAGTCTGTGCAATTTACAAAATGCTATCAAATGGCTATCTAACAGTCCCCTTCGTCAGTCAGAAGGTAATCAACAATTTCTCTCTTAAACTTTCTTTCTCTCTCTAGTTCTGACTTGAGCATCAGAGGGTCATTCGCCAAGGCCATCCCCGGTGTTTCAGGATTTTTGCAGGTCCATCGGCTTGGATTCAGATCACTGTGCTCTTTCAACGATCCAGATCCAATCTCCGAAGCTCTAACCGCTTTTTACGGTGCTGGTTAAAGGTTATATCTTTAGTAATTTCTTTCAAAATATAAACTCACAATCTGTTTGCTCCCACACCAAAATAAGCAACAACAACTTCCTTCCAAATCCATGATGTCATACTAATCAGTCCATCCTCGTACCCTCAAAAGGAAGCACCTTCTCAGTTGATTGATGCACGTAATAACACACGTAGGAGCCTCGAAGAAAGGGAGGAAGTATAGAGGTGTGGCGGAGTTTAAAAGTACAATCCTATGACTAATGTATAAAAAACTTATATTTAAGCGATCCAACCTTTAGATAGTCTTGGAGTAGGCACCCAGTGATGAAGGAAACTAGTGGGTAACCGCAAATAAGGGCCCCAAGGGGATGATAATGCTCTTGTGATGGTGAATCCTAAGGACCGTCCAAATCTCCATGACACAGAGGATCCATTTTAGCTCCATCATCTGAATCATAGTCTCCCTGCAAAAAAGTAGAGTGTCTTCGACAAATTTAAGGTTAACAAATCTCCCAAATTCTCTGGAATCCAGCCATGCCATCTTCATTAGCTCTAATGATCATGTGACCCAAATTACCCGCCTCTAGTACAAATAATACTCAGGTTAGTGGGTTGCATTGCCACAATCCTCTCCATCACCTAATTACCTTAACCAACTGGTCATTCACGAGGAGGTTTGGCTTGGAGGAGGATACCTAGTAGTGAGATCCAACTAAATCGTTTACTTCCAGATCATCTTGATCGCAAGGTTTCAAGCATGCATCCTCAGTTCACAGTGCCATATGCCTACTCAAAATCAAGCTAAGTGGGAAACTTGATGTTTTTTTAAAATGTGCAGAATGTATAATCTTCTAGATGATGCCACATTGTCTAGTATTAGCTTTCCTGCAATAAATCCAGTTTGGTAATCTCCACAAATTGTGAATAACTTCTTAAGTCTAATAGCTAGGTGTAATGCCCCAAAATATTCATATTGTTCACATTATTTATAATTCATAACTGAATTTATCATTTATTTAGTAGTAGCTTTGCTTAAATAGAAAGAAATAAGGGAGGTTTATGTTATGTAGGAGTTTTATGCAAAAGATTATAATTAAAGGGATATTTTGCAAAAGTGGCTAAAAAGGAATTTTTCAAAATAAGACCCATGACCTCTCTTTCTCTGTGAATCTCTCTCTTCCACTTTCTTTTATGTCGGGCCACCACCCAAAAATTAAAAAAAAAAAGAAAAGAAAAGAAAAGAAAGAGGAAGAAAAATAGGAGAAGAAGATATTTGAGGTATGCTTAGTGTTTATTGTTTTCATACTATTATGATGTCTTAGGATGCAGTATTCCTTTATTCTAATTATTTCTCCCCCAGCCCTAAGAAACTTGATAGAGGAATAAATTGATGAATTATGGATGTACAAATTATGTTATAATTTCTTGTTCTACACATGTCATATAGTTAATCCTAAACATTTGATTACATATATGCAGTGTTACGGTCAACATGAATTACATGATGATATAACTAAAGGGTTAATTGTCATGAACCACTTCTCTGACTTTTAATAGTTGATAACCCTCAAAGTAATAAACTAAGTATTAGTATATAATCGTATGTATACTCATGTACAAAATATATGATAACTCCCGGAAAGTTTTTTCCTAGTCTACTATACACACACACACACACACACAGCCCCACCTAGTACTCTCATTTTTATACTAAATTGCTTCCTTTGATAATGAATGAGTTGGGTTGTTAATTTAGTTAGTGATTATTATTCTAATAGGAGTTGATTGGAGTTGAGTATCTCGTAGCCTGCTACCAACTCCATTTTCATGCCAAGAACTGTAACTAATTGGAGGCTCTCAGTGTGTCCACTTTATGAGTGCTGAAAATTTGCGCAAATTAATTATTCCAACCACGGACAATAGTGGTGTATGTTTTGTCAACCGGAGTATGAAGCATTGACCGCTTTGAGAGATGGGCGTACCTAGATCCTCATGTATTTATTCTGTATATTTCTTTTAATACTTGCATTGTTATACATTCTTGCAGTAATATGTTTAAATATTAATACGATATTTTATAAATTTTCAATTACTTGATATATTTATTCAATTACTTCTGAGCATAAGCTCATTTTGCTGTTTTTATATATTTTTCAAATTGGTGCATCAAGACTGGGTGGTTGAAGGGAATAAAGGAACTGGAAGCTTATATCTTATGGGAATAAATTATAGTAGAGAATGTTAAGCTTATAAATTGGATTTCAAACTTTGTTTCAAAGTGTTTTTTTTTTTAGTATAATGAGACTTCTTTCTTGAAATGTTTAGTTATTTGAATTATATATTTTGGTTAGCCATTTGAGCTACTTTTTATTGATGAAATTTGTTACTATGAGATTGTATAATTATTATGTTTGTAATGGTGTTATTGGTTTCGGGGTGTTACACTAGAACTTTAGTCACGATCTTTGTTGAGCATTTAAGTAGGGTGATTTGTCAATTGTCCCTATTGTCTCCTCACTTTTTGGGATTTGGCAACATGAGAATAGTTTACGCATACAAGCGTAGAGGATCCATTTTAGCACCATCCCAGAAACTGTTGCGATAATCTTCTGCAAAAGAGTATCGGAAACTCATCTGGCCTTGGAGCTCTTCTTGAGCTGCCATACAACTTCCTTCACCTCATCCAAGGAGAATGGAAGCTCATGCAAGCCGGAATGATCCTTGGTTAATTCTGCAAATTTTCATCTATCTGACAAAGTGCAGTCACACAGAGATTGAAATGTCTGTCAAGAACCAAGGCAGCTCTATCGCCCATTCTCCTGCTTGGTAGAGGGTCCATTTCTGGCCTCCTTCTCATTGATGTGCACTTATGAAAATACGCAATGCTGCTATCCTCCTCCTTGAGCCATTGGTATCTAATGTTGGATTTATGTCTTGCATACAAAGTTAAATATGAAGACGATGAAGCGATGGAGGAATCGAGGCGATCAAAGCATAATGCAAGCAAGAAACAACAATAGCAACAACAGAGGCATGTACGGTCGATTGTGTTGTCGACCGACACCCCCCTCGGGTTTAGCGAGAGGCTAAGTGCGGTCGACTGCAAATTTGGCTGTCGACCGCACCCGTGGCTGGTGCAGTTTTTTGGTGCGGCTAAGTGCAGTCGACACCCTCCTCAGGTTTAGCGAGAGGCTAAGTGCGGTCGACTGCAAATTTGGCAGTCAACTGCACCCGCGGCTGATGCAGTTCATAAAATTAACATGTTAGTTTGATATATAACATGTTCTGGGGATTCATTGGAAGCCCGAACATGCTCTTCAAGTTAGATCGTACGGCTGTTACTTGGGTTATCTCTTTAGGAATATCTAATGTCTATTGTAACAATATATCAAACTAAGGTTTCTCTAGATCTCTATATGTTATTGAAATTGACCTCTATTGAGAGCTAAGAGAGAGAGTACTTCATTAAAGAAAATTTGAGAGGTTAACCTACTATAAACAACTAGTATTTTTTTGTGAGGCTTGAAAGAGGGTAGTGGAGAAAATTGTAATATTCTTATATCTTCTATAGGTGAATAATATCTCGGTTTCTTCTCCTCCGGATTAAGGCAAAAGCCCCAATTAGGATAAAATTCTGTGCTTTGTGTGTTCGGTGTGATCTTCTATTTGCTTGGTGGTTTGTGTCGTTCGTGTCATATAAACTCTGCAATATCCGTCGCAATGATAGAATTCCTAACAATTAGTATCATAGCTTTAGGTCAGAAATCATCTGCACGTCCATGGATTTGCTCGAGATCCTTGGAGATGACAGATCAAATTACAAAGATCAAACAGTTCAACAGTAAGACTGTCACGTCCCGCTTCCCAAAATACGAGAACACGAGCACGTAACGAAGGCCCAGCGAATGATTACACATCATCCATAAGCTGTACCAGTCTAACTCAACAATATACAAGAGAGATACCTACGCAGGCAAAAAATATAATCACATAAATAATAAATAAACTCAAAGATAATCATGAAATAAATTTACCAAATAATAATCCAACATCTGGGATAAAAACAAACTTCGGGTCATAAAGCCCAAGATTACAAAGTATGATAAAAAGAAATACAATAAGAAAATAAGAAAAGATAGCTAAGTAGTCTAAAGTCCAGCTCCAATCTTCAGGGAGTTTGCTCACCAAGTTCTTCTTGTATTGCTCCTTCGGTACTTATTAATACTGGATCTAAAAAGAAAGAAAAGCTAAACCTTAGAGCAAGTCGTGGGCAGCAAGTAGAGAAAACAGAGGATAATATAAAAGCATGAATATCAAAAAAAAAGGACAGGGTCAAAGTCAAAGGGCAAAGTAAAGGCAAGCAATAATATCAAAGGGTTACAATAATCACACATGTAATCCGTGATGTCAAGTCAATTTTAATACATGTAACTCCTGTTTCCCTGTATTTGTACTTTTATACTGTATTTTGCTTAATTGTACTCTCTCGTCTATTTGAGATCACGTATTTTGTTCAGATTGAATAAAATTATTATTCTTGTCTCAACTCAAATTGTGGGCCCTTTTAAATTCAATTGTGTGCCATTTGCACCGTTCTTCATGAGGAATAGACCGATTCTTCTCGTTTATCTCTCTAATCCCCATTATTGTGCATTTTGACCATTTCTTCTGTTGGGCCCTTTTTGAAACGGATCCCCAAACTCTCAAACCCGCAAACCCGCTAACCTAGTATATAAACCCTACCCTAACCCTAATTAGCATCTCTACTGTTTTAACCTAATCCCTACCGCCGCTAATCACCTCTCTAATCATCTTCGTCTCCACTTTTTCTCGCCAACCAACCCATCTCCGTCACCTCCGACCACCACCTCCTCCGTCGCCTCGTCATCCCCACAGCAACTCCACCCCACAACACCACCGCCTGCATCCTCCACCATCACCCGAACCCAATCGCCTCCGAACCCATCATCTCCCTCGACCTTCGAATCCTTCCGAACGCCTCGTCACCTCGACCCCCCATCGCCTCGTCGACCCCCTCAGCACACCACCTCCACAACTCCACCGACGTCGCTCCGTCACATCGTCGCAGCGCCGCCGAGTCATCGAATCCACCTCTCCCCTGTTCGAAACCACGAACAGAGCTCGCCGCGCCGTCGCTTCTCGACGTCGTCGACGCCGTCGCCGCACTCCGTCGTTGCCGGTGTCGCCGTCGCAAGCCCCCCCGCCGTCGCCGCTGCGTCTCTCTCTCTCGCTCTGTTTTCGAACGAAGAAGAAGAACGAAGAAGAAGGAGAAAAGAGCGGGAGCGATTCGCAGCCGTCAGATCTCTTCAAGATCCGTGCGCGTGATTGCTGTCCCGTGTTCGTCCACACCAGATCCGGAGCTGTGTTCGCTGTTCTGGCCTCAGATCCGCTGCTTCCCAGCGATCTGATTCGCCTGTTTTGCTGTTCCGTGTTCTACCCGCACCGGATCCGAGCGCTACACGCTGTTCTGGGCCGATCGTGTGTGCGAGGAAAGCTCGATCTTCGATCAGATTTTGCACGGGCTTTTCGAGGATATTTCCGGGGATTTTTCTACTCTTTTTGCTTCAACAAGCGGAGATTTTAATTGTCATTTAAGGCAAGTAACCTTGTACATCTTATTGTCCTAGTACAAGTCTCCTTGAAATACCACATGTAGTTAGTTTGTGACTCTCCTTTGAAATACCCTAGTAAAACAATTTGAACCTTCAAACTCACCAATCTAAGAGTCACAAAACTTCCTCGTATTAAATAATAATTCAATTGGACTCTTTTATCTCCTTGAACTTGCGAATCACATGGACATATGAATTAAGGACCCCTAGAAATTGTAGACGCATATAAATTTAGTGTTTTGGCAAATTTGTGATTATTATGACTTGAAAAATATTATTATTCGCTGTTTGATTCCCATTACCATGTATTTGTGCCACATAATGATTTTAGACACCAAATTACATAATTCTATGAAATCTACATTAGTGAATTATTTCCCTATGTTGCTGTCTGGATTTTCTTTTGAGGTTTCGACCCTTTTAACTTTGGAATTTGGGCCCGAGCCCTGAATATGAAACGTAGATCAGGATGTGTAGATGTCGATAGACTCCAGAATGATTGAATTTGGAGTTACGGTCTAGGAGATATGGCTGTTATACTGCAGCTGTGTCAGTAGGCGCAGTTTTGTAAAAACTGCTGTATATATTGACTTTGCGAATTATTTTAGCTGTACAAACAGCGTGCGTTTGACCCCGAATTTTGTGTGTAGCTGCTGGACATCATCTAGGACATCCCTAAATTTTTCTAGAATTAATTTACAACATTTACTTAGGTGTGCTTGCTTGATAAGAGTTAATAACAATAACAAGCCGGGGTTTGGGAAAGATTATAGAGTGGACAATATAGATACGTGTACTCGGAAGGGGGCCCGTGTTTCCCAATACTTGGTTCATGAACTTGTTGTATCTTGTTTGATTCATGGAGTCGGTTACTCGGCTCATGAACTTGTTTGATTCTTGAACCCATTGTGTGGTTCTTGAACTTGCTTGTGGATTCGCGAACTTGCTTCGTGAACTTGTTATTTAATTTTCGATTCATGAACCAAGGCTTGCTTGATACTTGATACCTGAGTACGCCGCCCTATAAAATCCATTACTAGATCTAAACGAAAGTGTTTGACTATAGCAACCATGTAGTATAATGGATGCATGTCGTGCTACCTAGCTAGTAACTCACCACTAGACTTGAACTTGATGACTTGGACTCGATAACTTGAACTAGACTTGGACTTGATAACTTGAGCTAGATAACTTGACACTTGGACTTGATGACTAGACATTTGAGACCTAACATTTAATTAATATATGACACTAGACTTGAGTTGACACTTGACATTAATTACCCTTATAGGTGTACCTGACATGTGTTTCACCACTAGCAGTTGTTATCCAACCTAGTTATTAAGATGTTCCCTCTTGCTAGCTGGTCTTTGAATTTGCCACTACTTCTTATAACCTTGCTTATTCTTGATTCCGATTCTTGTTTTCCCCTTTCTTGTACTTGCTTTTACTATTTGTGGCCCTAACTTGCACTAAGGGCATTTTCTCTTGTTTCCCCTCTTGTTTCCTGTTTATGTTTATTAAACAGACCTTGGAGACGAGTTTCCCGCAGGAATTGCTGAGCAAAGGTTCTAGTTTCCAAGTGGAGAAGGACTTGACTGGAATATTTTAATTTCTTGCATTATTAGTTTATTTGAATTATTATTTTCTTGAAGAATTGAGAACTTGTAACGGGCTGATGTTCCCGAGTTTTACTTTGATTCAGACTTGAAACTACTTGGATGGTTTATTATAATTCAGTCGTTTCTGTTGCTAGAAAATTATTCATGCATGCTTGGTTTTATATCTCTCTTGTTATATATACTTGTTGTGATGCTGGGTCGATCCTACAGCTTATGGATGATTGAGAAATCATTCGCTGGGCTTAGTCATGCGCTCGTATTCCGTATTTTGGGAAGCGGGGCGTGACAAGGTTTTTAGTGGTATCAGAGCTCAGGTTTTGGCTAATGTGTTAGTTGACTAATACATTAGACATGCTTGACTCAGTCAGGATTAACTCAACATTAAACAGGCCATGCAACCACATGAATAATTTAATAGTCAACTCGATCTGGATACAAGTCTTATCCCATCCATTTTGATTTCTTCATATCCAATTCTTTAACTCCTTGCTTCCTTCCATCTCTTGCATTCGTCCTGATTTGTTGATTTCTTATTGGGTGCAAATTATTCTTCCGTACCCCTATTCTTTTGATTCTGATGCAAGCGATCTTTTATTTTCTGCTTGCCTCGTTGATCCCCTCTTATTCCAGTTCGTGTGACGTTTATTGCTCTTCGTGCCTTGCATTCTTCTTCAACTGTTGACTCACTCGGAGTATCATGCTCTGCCATAATCTCTTCAATTTCCGATTTTGCCCTCGTCCTTCTTCCTTTATATTCAATTCCTTAATTTTCCTTCGTCCCTTCTACTCATCATTCTCTCTAACTCCTTATTGGGTGTAGCTTCATTTTTCTCCTACTTATTTCCTCCTTATAATTCTTTTTCCCGAATACTTTCCATATTTTGATCATTATTTGTTATATTTATTTTCAATCTCTATAAAAATGTTTCTCAACAAAGATTTTATTATTTCGAATAATGCTGTATTTTAACTTTACTTTTCATTTTTGATCGACTATATATTTCTACTGGATTATTTTGATAAGACAAATTCTTATTTTGCTGTACAATGCTGTTACTACTACTATTATTTTCATTATCATTACTAGTATTATTATTATTGTTATTATTATTGATTTCTTATTGTTGTTTTCATTACTTTATTATTATTGTTGATATTAAATTATGTCCATAAAAATGTTGGGCACAAACTATATCTTGTCTTACATTATTACTTTTACTAGTGCTGTTAATATTTTAATATTATCGTTGGTATTATTATTATTGCTATCATTCTTTTTGCGATTACTGATATTATCATTGTTATGATTATTATTCTTATCATTGTTATTCTTATTGTTAATAGTATCGATATTTTGTTATTATTGTTGTTATTGATATTATTATTTTTAACGTTCCTATCATTATTATTATTAATTTATTTTGAGCCTGAGCATGCTCAATTTTATATACATTTCACCACTTCATTGCAATCTAATATCGAGACGGCAAATATGCAACTCGATGTCAATGGAGGCAAATTGCAACTAGATATCGGCGAGGCAAAATGTGCAGCCGAATATTTGGACGGCAATTTGAAACCTGATGTCGTGAAGGCAAATATGTAACTTGATGTTAAGGAGGCAAGATTTTCTACCTATTACTAATTTATTTTTCAAGACTCGTTACTTATATAATGAAACTGATGGTAAAAGAATACTTTCGTTATTATTGGTATTATTAATATTACTGTCATTTCAATTGATGTTATTATTATCGTTTTCATCACCTTTACTACTGTTATTATTTTTATTATTATTACTGTTGCTTTATTGATATTATTGTTATTTTTGGTATTGTCGTATTATTATTATCATTGTTGATATTATTTTTAATGCTATTATTATTATTGCATTATTTTCATGAATGTGTTGAATTCTATTTTGTCGTGTATGTATTATCGTTATTAGTATTGTTGATATTTTTATTTCATCGTATTATTATTACCTGTATGATTATGACGGTTTTTATTTCTGTTATTATTATTGATATTATTATTATTATTTTGTTACTAATATTGCTAATTTTGTTATTATTATTGTTATTATTAGTTTTTATTGTCATTATTATTTTCTATTACTGTTGATATTATTATCATGGATATTGTTACTATTAGTATTCCTGTTAAAGTCATTAGTTTTGATGTATACTATATATTTTGATTATTTGAATTGAAGCTCAAGCCTTATATCCATTTTGCATTATCGCCTATCTTTATTTGGAACCCATACTCTCTTTGATTCTGGTGTCTCATCCTTTCTTCCTGCTCGGATCGTCGCTTGGTGTCACGTGGTCTACGACATGTCTGGAGCATGGAGTGTCACCATCAGAGTAGCGCAGCGGAAGCGTGGTGGGCCCATGACCCACAGGACCCAGGATCATGTTGTTGTTTCTCCTTTCTTGTATTGTGTTTTGTTCCATCCCTTGCACCACTTGCTGTCCCCTATCTCTTGTTTTGTTCTCATCCATTGACTCATTGCGTGGTGCATCTTTCCCTTGTCGCTTCCTTCTTCGATTCCAGCTCTTTCTATTCGTTCACCTCCTTGCCTTGTTATCTTGCAAGTCTTGTGGTGTTCAGTGTTCTTCTTCGTTTTTGATACCAGTTATTTCCTTCTTGCATTCCATCCTGCCATCATGTACTCGTTCATTATTGGATTCAATTCTTTCCTGTCTTCCATATCCTTGGTTTAAGTTCTGCCTACTCCTTCATCGTATTTATTATCTTATGTTATTTGGATCCTTTAGATACTGTTATTCTCTTTCATGCCATCCATTTGACCTCGTTGTTATCCACTCCCTTCTTATTTTGGTGTTACCACCAAGTTGACTTCTCCTTGGATCCCTTATTTGTTACCTTCCCCTAAATTGCTTTTGCCCTGTCCTATGTACCGCCTAAGCAAATTTCGAGGACGAAATTTTTGTGTAAGGTGGGTAGGATTTGTAACTCCTGTTTCCCTGTATTTGTACTTTTATACTGTATTTTGCTTAATTGTACTCTCTCGTCTATTTGAGATCACGTATTTTGTTCAGATTGAATAAAATTATTATTCTTGTCTCAACTCAAATTGTGGGCCCTTTTTAAATTCAATTGTGTGCCATTTGCACCGTTCTTCATGAGGAATAGACCGATTCTTCTCGTTTATCTCTCTAATCCCCATTATTGTGCATTTTGACCATTTCTTCTGTTGGGCCCTTTTTGAAACGGATCCCCAAACTCTCAAACCCGCAAACCCGCTAACCTAGTATATAAACCCTACCCTAACCCTAATTAGCATCTCTACTGTTTTAACCTAATCCCTACCGCCGCTAATCACCTCTCTAATCATCTTCGTCTCCACTTTTTCTCGCCAACCAACCCATCTCCGTCACCTCCGACCACCACCTCCTCCGTCGCCTCGTCATCCCCACAGCAACTCCACCCCACAACACCACCGCCTGCATCCTCCACCATCACCCGAACCCAATCGCCTCCGAACCCATCATCTCCCTCGACCTTCGAATCCTTCCGAACGCCTCGTCACCTCGACCCCCCATCGCCTCGTCGACCCCCTCAGCACACCACCTCCACAACTCCACCGACGTCGCTCCGTCACATCGTCGCAGCGCCGCCGAGTCATCGAATCCACCTCTCCCCTGTTCGAAACCACGAACAGAGCTCGCCGCGCCGTCGCTTCTCGACGTCGTCGACGCCGTCGCCGCACTCCGTCGTTGCCGGTGTCGCCGTCGCAAGCCCCCCCGCCGTCGCCGCTGCGTCTCTCTCTCTCGCTCTGTTTTCGAACGAAGAAGAAGAACGAAGAAGAAGGAGAAAAGAGCGGGAGCGATTCGCAGCCGTCAGATCTCTTCAAGATCCGTGCGCGTGATTGCTGTCCCGTGTTCGTCCACACCAGATCCGGAGCTGTGTTCGCTGTTCTGGCCTCAGATCCGCTGCTTCCCAGCGATCTGATTCGCCTGTTTTGCTGTTCCGTGTTCTACCCGCACCGGATCCGAGCGCTACACGCTGTTCTGGGCCGATCGTGTGTGCGAGGAAAGCTCGATCTTCGATCAGATTTTGCACGGGCTTTTCGAGGATATTTCCGGGGATTTTTCTACTCTTTTTGCTTCAACAAGCGGAGATTTTAATTGTCATTTAAGGCAAGTAACCTTGTACATCTTATTGTCCTAGTACAAGTCTCCTTGAAATACCACATGTAGTTAGTTTGTGACTCTCCTTTGAAATACCCTAGTAAAACAATTTGAACCTTCAAACTCACCAATCTAAGAGTCACAAAACTTCCTCGTATTAAATAATAATTCAATTGGACTCTTTTATCTCCTTGAACTTGCGAATCACATGGACATATGAATTAAGGACCCCCAGAAATTGTAGACGCATATAAATTTAGTGTTTTGGCAAATTTGTGATTATTATGACTTGAAAAATATTATTATTCGCTGTTTGATTCCCATTACCATGTATTTGTGCCACATAATGATTTTAGACACCAAATTACATAATTCTATGAAATCTACATTAGTGAATTATTTCCCTATGTTGCTGTCTGGATTTTCTTTTGAGGTTTCGACCCTTTTAACTTTGGAATTTGGGCCCGAGCCCTGAATATGAAACGTAGATCAGGATGTGTAGATGTCGATAGACTCCAGAATGATTGAATTTGGAGTTACGGTCTAGGAGATATGGCTGTTATACTGCAGCTGTGTCAGTAGGCGCAGTTTTGTAAAAACTGCTGTATATATTGACTTTGCGAATTATTTTAGCTGTACAAACAGCGTGCGTTTGACCCCGAATTTTGTGTGTAGCTGCTGGACATCATCTAGGACATCCCTAAATTTTTCTAGAATTAATTTACAATATTTACTTAGGTGTGCTTGCTTGATAAGAGTTAATAACAATAACAAGCCGGGGTTTGGGAAAGATTATAGAGTGGACAATATAGATACGTGTACTCGGAAGGGGGCCCGTGTTTCCCAATACTTGGTTCATGAACTTGTTGTATCTTGTTTGATTCATGGAGTCGGTTACTCGGCTCATGAACTTGTTTGATTCTTGAACCCATTGTGTGGTTCTTGAACTTGCTTGTGGATTCGCGAACTTGCTTCGTGAACTTGTTATTTAATTTTCGATTCATGAACCAAGGCTTGCTTGATACTTGATACCTGAGTACGCCGCCCTATAAAATCCATTACTAGATCTAAACGAAAGTGTTTGACTATAGCAACCATGTAGTATAATGGATGCATGTCGTGCTACCTAGCTAGTAACTCACCACTAGACTTGAACTTGATGACTTGGACTCGATAACTTGAACTAGACTTGGACTTGATAACTTGAGCTAGATAACTTGACACTTGGACTTGATGACTAGACATTTGAGACCTAACATTTAATTAATATATGACACTAGACTTGAGTTGACACTTGACATTAATTACCCTTATAGGTGTACCTGACATGTGTTTCACCACTAGCAGTTGTTATCCAACCTAGTTATTAAGATGTTCCCTCTTGTTAGCTGGTCTTTGAATTTGCCACTACTTCTTATAACCTTGCTTATTCTTGATTCCGATTCTTGTTTTCCCCTTTCTTGTACTTGCTTTTACTATTTGTGGCCCTAACTTGCACTAAGGGCATTTTCTCTTGTTTCCCCTCTTGTTTCCTGTTTATGTTTATTAAACAGACCTTGGAGACGAGTTTCCCGCAGGAATTGCTGAGCAAAGGTTCTAGTTTCCAAGTGGAGAAGGACTTGACTGGAATATTTTAATTTCTTGCATTATTAGTTTATTTGAATTATTATTTTCTTGAAGAATTGAGAACTTGTAACGGGCTGATGTTCCCGAGTTTTACTTTGATTCAGACTTGAAACTACTTGGATGGTTTATTATAATTCAGTCGTTTCTGTTGCTAGAAAATTATTCATGCATGCTTGGTTTTATATCTCTCTTGTTATATATACTTGTTGTGATGCTGGGTCGATCCTACAGCTTATGGATGATTGAGAAATCATTCGCTGGGCTTAGTCATGCGCTCGTATTCCGTATTTTGGGAAGCGTGGCGTGACAATACAAGATCAAGTATGCAGGTCATTAGTCATTTTATTAGCCTATCTAGTGCACGTACTACTGCGTCCCATTCCATAGGTTCTGCGCAAGCACACAGTGAACGTTTTAGACTGATGGTGAATTCACGGATCGTATACTCGGCGTCGATGAAGATAGTTTTACAATCAATAATTAACAATCAATACTTCTTCTTCCAATCAATACCCCTCCTTCCAATCAATATTTCTCCTCCTTCCAATACGTTATAACGATAATGTCTTGCCGAGTACATTTTCCGATCGTTCACTACCAAGTTCTACCCAAAATACCCCGGCTTGTTATTAAGTCATTTTCATTCTATGTGAGCATGCAAGATGGTGTCAATATTGTATAATACTAAGTGTGTCTAATTCTATGCGTTACAAACAAATCATGAAGTAAACAGGTCATTTACGCAAAATTCTATAATCAGGACAGCATGACCTTGCTGTACTAAAATATGGAATATGGTTGCTACAAGATAGCAAACCTGAATCTGCTGGAAGATCTAGAAGGTAGACTTCCACACGGTTCCAGCGAGTATAGTTAAGGCATATGAAAGACATAGGAACTAGGGTGAAAACTCTATTCTAATCAGGTTTTATGTTCAGGCAGCATGCAGTAGGTTGTGTTCAACTAATTGTTTCGGGTCAGATATCTCATTAATAAAATCTATAAAAATTCTGGGTGATACCTATACATGTCTAGGTCCAGCCTAATTTATTTCAGATTTTTCTTTTACTGTTAACAGGGTCAAATAAAATATAGAACAGCAGAGTACGCATGAAATTATGGGTCTGAAATTACTAACACAGGTGCAGTAAAGTGATGATAACTAACAGATGACAAATTGGAATTTAAATCCAAACTAGGAAAAAAATTATCTAGACATCAAGGGCTACATTTTATGTTTAGTAAGTTCTTTCAAATTATGTCCCTAGCATGGTCAAAAATCTATTTCAAAATGAAACATACAGCAGTCCAGCAATTGTCTTAACATGAATAGGCAAATAATAAAATCATATGATCATATAAAGCATGCAAATTTGTAATCAAGTAAATACTAGATGTCAACATGCAATTTCTATGGTTCATGGTACATTCATTACAGTCATGGTGTCAATTCATCAATTAAAAACCGATTCAGTACATTTAATTTAACATGGCCATTTTATCAAGCAGTTCTAAGTATAAATCTAGTTATTTTAATTGTGCATATGCATGAAAAATTGGGGACTGGGTTAAAGATCAAGGAGATAGCACGAAGTTAAGAGTATGTCGAGTTAGCTCATGTAAACCCTCGATAATCTTAACGAAATTGTCAAAAGCAGATTTTTGATAACAAATTGGACGGATCTACTTGCATGAGATCAATTAATCTTGAACACAAACAATAAAAAGGGGTTCAAGAAGAGACTTGCCCGTTACTCGGTTAATTCGTAAAAAGAATAAAGGGATTGGAATCTCGGGCGAACTCCCAAAGAAACACGTGGGAAAAGCGGCGAAGAAACAACCAGCAAACAAAGCAATTACAGCAACTCAGCAGATCCCACACACCGGATCTGATCCAAACACAAAACAGCGATCAAGATCCAAGGTGGCTAGAACACGGAACACCAAATCCCACCAATAGGATCACGTTTTCTTCCTTCGACAAGAGAGAGAAGAACGGCGTGAGCGAACGGTGTGACAACTACAACTGGCGCGGCACGACGACGAGACCACTGCGGAGACAACAACACCACGGTCGGGAAGCGACAATGGCGACGACAACTCCGAACTCTATTTTTGGTCGAAACAGGGGAAGATGGCGACAACAGCGATCGGGACTTGGACGGTGATGAGGGCGTGCTAGTGATCTTCGGTGGGTGTAGGGGGTGAGCGGAGAGGGTCGGAGCACAGGACGGCACGGCGGTGGTGAAGTGGCAGTAATGGGTTTCAGCGAAGGATGGGTTCGAACGGGTTTGATGCAGGCGAGGACGGGGGGTGACTCGGAGTGACGAGGAGAGGGCTAGGGTGATGAGGAGACGGTGACAATGAGGGCGAGGGAGGAGGAAGGTGGACGGAGTCGATGGGAGTTGGCTTGGGCGGTAGATTAACAGGGAGAGGGAGAGCAGGAGTTTTGGAGAGGGAGGGTTAGGGATGAACAGGATCAGGGGTACGGGAATGCACAGTAAACTAGGCTTAGGGTTAATGATGGCTAGGTTATTAGTTAGGGTTAAGGAAAATAGATGATTAGAGTATTTATAGGGGGAAGTAGGATATTGGGTCTTGGGCAATTGGGTATTAGATCAAATAATTAAAATAAATTGTACATGAATATAATAGATTAATATAAACCCGAATACAAGAAATTGGGTATCTGATAAAATACAATTTGTATTGGATAAATTGTTTGAAATAATTAAAAACACAATTATCAAATAAGAATTTAATAATCTATAAGAATAATAAGTAATCATAGTAACAATAAGAATAGAAATAATAATAATGACGATAAAAATACTCACATTAATAATAGCAATCCTCAGGATATTGTCAATATATATAAAAATAAGAATTTTGTTGAAACAGTCAAAATAGCAACAATAACTTGGAGGGTCAAAATGCAAATAGTTGATCAAGTAGGAACTTAAACAAAGTTTATTTGAAATAGTTATGACTATTGTTTAGAAAAAAAATACTTTAACATGAAATTCAAAACGAATCTAACAATAACAAATTTATAAATCTCGATATACAAAAAATACTCATGAAAATACGTATTTCCGAAATTAGGGGTTACAAAGACCAACTTTGATCTCTAGATGGTGAACATGTATGATACATTGGTTCTAAGGGTTTGAAGTTAGCCCTAGAAGGAGTTGAAGAGAGACCAATCGACATAAAGCTGGAGAATTGGGAGGAGATTTGTTCAAGAGCCTTGGGTTTAATCCAGATGTCATTGACGAGCGAAGTCAGGTGCAACCTCTTAAAAGAGCGAACTGCGATGAGTCTGTGGCCAAGACTCAGAATTGACTACTCGGAATAGCCGTTACAGGATCAGATGTACCAAAAAAGAAAGTTGTTGGGTTTCTTAATGAAGGAAAGTACAGCTCTTCTAAATCATATAGTGAATTTCAATATGGTGTTATCTTAACCAAGGGTGTTCAACGCAGATGATCTAAAATCTTCTAACTTTATATATTCACTACCAAATTTATCCAACTCGATAACCATGCTAGATGAAAAATCTACCAAGGAGAAGTTTTGAGTAGCAGGTATGATTTTTGGCTTGGAGGATGATGCACTTGAGGCACTTAGGAAGGAGAGTCAAAAATCGGTGTCTATTTCTGTGAGTTGCTTGGAGGTGGAAGGTGCTTCGAATGGAAGGGAAAGTGCATGTATGGGTAGGATTCGTTGTCATTATTGCAGAGGGTTGGCATTAAAAGAAGGATTGTCACAAGTAGTTGAATTAGAGTGACGCCAAATTCAGTGTCATTGAATCAGGTGATAGCTTAGACAATAATGTTGTTTCAAATTTTATAGATGTGTATTATGGCTGGTTTCTTGATTCGGGGAGTTCTTCTCTTATATGCTCCGAGAAGGAGATTTATCTACTTAAAAGTTCATAGGAGATCGTTATGTGGGAACGGTGGTTTGTGAGTTTTATGAAGTAGTGGGTGAGGGAACAGTCGTGTTAGAGGTGCCAAATGGAAAAGGTTACACACTAGAGAATGTTATGCATATTCCTCGGTTGAAACAGAATCGTGTATCCTTGGGAACTGTTGAAGCACGGGGTTGTAGGTACGCAGCTCAAGGTGGAATTCTATCGGTTTGGGAAGGTCGTCGTAAGGTGATGAAGGAAATGAGGGGTGTTGAAAACAACCTCTCCAAGTTTTGTGGAAACAGGAAAACTTGTGCAAGTATTTCAAGCCCTACATTCCTGAAGTACTATTTAGTTTGATTTCATTAGAATCACTAAAGCGAGACTATATCGTCAAGACATAGAGAGTGCCTCGGGTTAGGTAGAGTTCATGCTGAGGGCGGTGCCTCCGTGTCAATGCCTACTGGGGTGTGCCTTTGAGAGGCATACCAACTGGAGAAAAATAGGTGGAGGTAGATTCAACTAGCTGAAAAAGTCACATAACCGAGTGTTTGCAAGAGGAGAATAAAAGAGTTTAGAAGATTTAAATCACACAAGTGTTGATTCATAGTATGCAGTCCAAGGTGGAGATTGTTGGGTTTATGTCTTGCATACTAAGTTAGATGTGAAGACGATGAAGTGATGGAGGAATCGAGGCGATCAAAGCAGAGTGGAAGCAAGAAACAACAACAGTAGCAACTGGGGTATGTACGGTCGACTGCAGTTGACTAACACCCCTTCAGGTTTGGCTAGAAGCCAAGTGCGGTCGACTGCAAGTTTTGGTAGTAGACCGCACACTCGACTGATGCAGTTTTCGGGTGCGGGTCTCGGAATTCGTTGGAAGCCCGAACTTGCTCTTCAAATTAGATCGTACGGCTCTTATCGTAGGGTTATCTTTTAAGGATTATCCAATAGCTACTGTATCAAGATATCATAATTTCTCTAGATCTTTATATATTATTGTAATTGGCCTCCATTGAGAGCCAAGAAAGATAGTACTTCATTGAAGAGAGTTTGAGAGGTTTTCCTATTGTAAAAAACTAGTATTTATTTGTGATGTTTGAGAGAGGGTCATCATTAAAATTGTAATATTCTTGCAAATTCTCTAGTTGAATAATATTTCAGTTTCTTCTCCCCCAGATTAAGGTAAATGCCCCAACCATGCATGACAAAATTATGTGTTTTGTGTGTTTTGTGTGTTTTGTGTGATGTTCTATTTACTTGGTTATTTGTGTTGATCAGTAGTATAAACTCTGCAAGATCGGACTCAATGATGGAATTCCTAAGATCCGGACTGTTCCTTCCACACAATCTCCTTCACAAAATATCATATATTATATATTTGCCAAAAAAAGTGTTGGCTCTGCAAACTTGTTATCATCTAAGATATCAACTTCCTCCTTTCCTTCGAGCTTGCCAATCTTCTCCGATCTGTTATTTTTGTTGGGTCACATAACCAAATCGTGACCTATCCATGGGTACTTTCTTCCCCAGTGTTTGGAATTTGGGACTAGCTACCGAACCGAGTCCCTATCTCTGCCACCCTCCACCCAGTTATCATGGATCAGGGCAGCCGCATTCTCGTTGTATAGCCACATCTTTCCAAGGTGGAATATCCTCTAGGTCCGTCTCGAGTCCTCCCTAGAAGTAAGCAGTACGGGATGTGGTCAGATGTTGGCTTGTTGTCTGCCCTAGAAAACAACAAGGGGAATATAGTGTCCCAGTCCGCCGAAATCACAAATCTGTCAAGATTTGCAGCGCAGCGGACTTGCCTATGGTTAGACCAAGTGAACTCTGAATTTTTTCCCAAAACGACCCATTTTTGCAAAGTTTTTCCCAAACCGCCCTACTTTTTTTTTATTTCCCAAAGCGCCCCACTCGGTCTCTCAAAGACCGAGTCTAGTGCAAATAGACTCGGTCTTTGAAAGACCGAGTCTTGCGCTTTGAAAAATCAAAGAGTCAAGACTCGGTCTTTCAAAGACCGAGTCTATTTGCACTAGACTCGGTCTTTGAGAGACCGAGTCTTGACTCTGCGTTTTTAATACCGCAGATCCCCTTTCTTCTTCTTCTTCTTCACTTTTGATTGTTTTTTTCTTTTCGCTCTTTCCCTCAACGAATCCGTCGCACTCGCTACTTTTCCGTTCGATTACTCCCTTAATCGAATGTTGAACTTCCCAAAACCAATTACTCTCTAATCCATTTTCGATTTTACCA
The DNA here is from genome assembly GCA_017893485.1 of Hemerocallis citrina. Lineage (NCBI taxonomy): Eukaryota > Viridiplantae > Streptophyta > Magnoliopsida > Asparagales > Asphodelaceae > Hemerocallis > Hemerocallis citrina. The sequence continues at coordinate 118,222,836 of CM030364.1, forward strand.
AATCCTATTCCCCAAAATCGATTCTTTCTTTAAACCCTAAACCCCGAATACCCAAAATTGGAAGATTTCGGTTGTAGGATCTTGCTCTTCTCGCCAATTTCGTCTTCGTCTTTGGATTCTCCTACTTGTTAGGTATATTTCTTAAGCTTTTCCTAAGCAAAATTTGTGTTAGTGTTGATGCTATTGTGAAGTTCATTAGTTGAATTTGACTTATTGTTGACAATGTAGAGTAGTTTATTGATGTTATTTTTAGTGTTAATTTTGCTTAGCATTGATGTTCCAAAAGAAAGAGTTGAGTTATTGATGTTCAAAAAGAAAGAGTTGAGTTATTTTTAGTATTAATAACTCCAATTTTGTGGAGTTATTGATGTTGAAAAAGAAAGAGTTGAAAGAGATGAAGTTGGAATGAATAGAATTTTGTTGAAAGAGTTGAAAAAAATATTGTTGAAAGAGTTCAATTTTGTATAGAATTTTGTTGAAAGAGTTGAAAGATTTCTTGAAACATTGTTGAATAGAATTCTGTTGTTGAGTTATTGATGTTCAAAAAGAAAGAGTTGAGTTAATTTTAGTATTAATACCCAAATTTTGTTGAGTTATTGATGTTCAAAAAGAAAGAGTTGAAACAGTTGAAGTTGGAATGAATAGAATTTTGTTGAAAGAGTTGAAAGAAATATTGAGTTGAAAGAGTTCAATTTTGTATAGAATTTTGTTGAAAGAGTTGAAAGAGTTCTTGAAACCTTGTTGAATAGAATTTTGTTGTTGAATCAATTTTGTATAGAATTCCATATAGTATGTGTTGAATCTAGTTTTTTAGAATTTTATAGAATTTAGGTTATGTATAGAATTTGTTGAATTTGTTATACTCTAGTTTTTTGCTAAAATTAGAGAATCAACGGCATTGTTATATAGAATTTGTTTTTATATCTAGCTTTTGTATAGTTAATAACATTTTTGTTGAACTTGTAGGATTTGTAGTCTATTGTAAATGGCACGCACAAGGGGTAACATGGAGGTAGGAGAAAGTAGTAGACCTCCACGTAATCGCGGTGGTCGTGGTCGTGGTCGTGGTCGTGCTTCTACCGATGCTACTAATGTAAGTAATTAAATGTTGATTCTAATAGAATTGTATTATATTTCGGTCTATTGATGTAAATGTTATTGTTATGTAGGTTGAATTCAATCCAAATGAGGCGGGCACTTCCTCTTCAGTCCCTTCGTTGTCATACATCCCTCCTGGAGGCCCCGGACCACTCGACCCTTCACTTCTCACTCTCCAGCCGATGCATCGATCGCAGTATGTTTGGAACGGCGAGGCTACGGAGTGCCGTTTTAGGACTGGTCATCCGCTACCTGTGCACCCACGCATACACGAGATACTTAGAGATTGTGGGTTCTACGGTATTGCCATGATGACATCCATCAAGTGCGATCGTCCACTTCTGGAAGCACTGCTTGAAAGATGGAGGCCCGAGACACACTCATTTCACCTGCCAGTCGGGGAGATGACGGTGACTTTACAAGACGTTGCTATACTAACCGGGCTTCCAATCGATGGAGAGGCAGTGACAGGATCGATGGACTTCGATCCCGTGTATATAGTGGAAGAGTACTTAGGGGTTGAAGTGGAAGCTGGTGCGATAAATGGGAAATTTATCCGCCTAAAGTGGTTGAAGGATACGTTTAAAGATAGATTGAATGACGCTTCAACTGCAGCGGAGGTGGAGTGCTACTGTAGGGCGTATATTCTAACGCTATTCGGCACGGTCTTGTTTCCAAACTCGACCGGGAATACCGTAGCACTGATGTTCTTGCCCTTAACCGGGAATACCGTAGCACTCGTGAACTCTCTATCGTGAATGGGAGGTCCAACAAACTAACATTTTGGATAAGTCTATTAAAGGCCCTCGTATCCCTATCATTCCCATCCCTACCCATTTGCTCATCTTGGAAGCGTACTACATTAAATCTCCCCCAAGGACCTATGTTGGGGTACTCCTATTTATACTGTCCTCAATACCCGCCCAGAACTGAGCCCTTAGGCTCCATTCATTCGGCCCGTAGGCCGTGGTAACCATCTGCGCCCTGGTAAGGGATAGTCTTGAAATTTTGGCTCACAGGGTAAACGCTCCCACCCTTGTGTCAAAATTTTGAATCTGGTTCTGTTAACTCGGATCAAAATCCCTCCTGGTTATACTTCAATTTTATTGCCAATTGCAATGGTCAAATAACAATGAGCTAGGCCCAACGAACTAGCTTGGTCAGTTCAGCATCAGTATAACAACCTCTTAACATGTAATAACAAGATGAACATTTGATTATTACTTATTACATGGGGTGTGAATTTTTTAATCTTGCTACTTAAATCTAAAGATTACAAACCAGTCTCATAGTTCTTTTCTTCAACAACCAGAGTGACTTAAAAAAGGGAGGACTCATAACGAAGTATCCGTCCCCTTATCCAGCTGGGCCTTGAATATAATCACCAACTCCACTCTAGCTGTCCACATCACCTTTGATTTCAATTTTTAAAAATAATTATTTGTTATTTGATGCCTTTTTCAATATTGTATAGATGCCGCGTTTCTAATTGTGTTTGGCTTTGGAGACAGTCATTCCCTTCTGTTTTCTATACTTCCTGTGAAACCTTCATAGGACAAATTAAAGGACCTCGTTTCATAAATTTAATCTAAAACAATCATAACTATAGGAAAAGTGGAAAACTACAAATGAAAAAAACAGGACACAAAGAAGGGGGAAACACTGCAAACTCCATAAAATCCTGTCTCTTCACTTCAGTACATCAAAGATCAAACTATCAAAATATGTACTATTATACACTAACAAGGGACAGAAACAACAAAACCCATTTGCTCTTTTTTTATATAAATTTCAATTTCTTCACATGATGGAGCAGGCATTAGGGTTTTCATCACTGAACATACTGGTGAACTGATCTTCCTGTTTGTAGGCGATGCTAGGGACAGTGAATGCCTCCACATTTCTAACATATCCAGGGGGAGCCTTCTTGTCATAAGCCCCTGCAATATATGGGTGAGTAACCAAATTGTAAGGCACATATGGCCATATCTCTGCCTTCTTCCCTGTTGATTGAGCCTTCTTCAATACTTTGTTGGCTTCAACATACCCGGTCACAGTCACCTTTTGTTGCTTTCTATTTATCTCCACCTTTTTCACTCCTGGTACAAAAATCAATGCACGTATTACAAGTTAAGAGTAGTGCACAGTTACGATTATATAAGGAAAGGTACGTTTAAGAGGAGAAGCAAAGCAAACCTTTCATAGAGGAAAGAGTGTTCTTTACTTTGAGTTCACATCCCTCGCAATCCATTCTAACCTTGAGCTCCACTATTTGCAGTTGTTTCCTCTTCTTGTGCTTGTGGCTACTGCTAAAAAGGTCTGATAAGTAGTCCAAGGTACCCCGTACACCCATCTTTGCTTCTCGAAAAACAGAGTATTGTTATGAAAGGTTGAGAGGAGTAAGAAGATTATGAAAAGATTGAAAAGGAGAAGAGAAGGGTTGTGTATGACTATGAAGAGAAGTGAGAGGTGAGGAGGTTTGGTATTTATAGCGAGTCCCTTTAGGTGGTGAAGAAGCTTTGTGAGATACCTTTCTTAACTATGACCAGCAAGGCTGCCAACTTTACTTCCCCTCCAGCCTTTTCTTGTATACACTTTGAAAAGTATAGGCCAACCAATAAACTAAGATTTCAGCAGCAAAGTTTAAAAGGCATGACTATGTGAGTCAGAAAAATTGGCAATTATATGCATATATATATATATATACACACACACACTATTGAGTTTTTACACGAAATATGCGTGGATTCTTAATTTTTTTAATTTTTAAGTTAATAATTTTGTATCAAAAGTATATTTTTAATAGAGAAGATTAGGTCTTTTGCATTCATATTATCTTTTTTTTTTTTTTTTTTTGAGGAAAAGGTGGAATTTTGCATTCATATTATCGATAACCATAGTGTTTAATACAATCTGTTTGATTAACTGATTGGAAAGTATAATGACTACTAATACTAAGAGTGACATAATTACTTGTGAGGATGAAAACCCACATGTCCACATATTGTAAGTACCAGGCAATTGTAAGTCCCCCTACGATACCAGATACATTTAAATTACTAAAGAGTATGACGTATCATTATTAATTTCGGTTATTTTATCCAAGTTTACATATCTAAAAAGAAACCCTAAGGGTGAGTTTAGGGAAAAAGAAACTTTTATTAGCACCCGGGAGAAGATTGTGGCCTATGAAAATGAAATTCAAGACAATAGGTTATCTCTGCGAATATCAAACAGAAGATATGGGATTGTTGCCTATGATAAGTGTTAAAAAATCAATTAATGTGAATGTCTCTCCATTATCCCATTTTCTCCACTAACCCCATGATCTCCATGTTTTCCACTCACCATTTACTCCATGTTTGTCCTTTCAACTTCTTTTGTAAGCCTATAAATAGGCTTTAGATGAATCATTTGGGAGTGCTAAAAAAAGAAAAGGAAATCATTTGAATACAAATTATACTATATTCTCTTGTCGCTTTTACTTTCTAGCATCGTCTCCATTATTTTACAAGACGTTATCAGCACGAGGCTCTACTTCAACTATTCTTATACTTGATACTTCAACTATTCGAGGTATTTTTTTTCTTATATACTCATATTATAATACTAAGGTCATTATAACTAAGTATGCTCTACACTCGTCATTCATTTGGATCTTGTGCATCAGAAAAGTTATTGCATTTTTTTTATACTCATATTATAATATTAAGGTCACTATAACTAAGTATGCTCTACACTCGCTATTCATTTGGATCTTGTGTATCAGAAAAGTTATAGCATTTTTTTTTATTCATATTGTTACCGCTAAATCTGGTGTGGGGGTAAACAGATAGTATTTGTGGATTCGTGAAAAACCTGAATAGCAAACCTCTAACCTGTTCCGCCGGAGATTGACCGTTGACTCCCGCCGTTAACCTGCAAAAAGTGCGAGACACCGGGGTTGATCCCGGCGACGCACCCTCCGACGCTCAAGTCAGTAATCAGAAATGATTAAGAAAGAGCGTAAATTGAGAAAATACTGATCACCTCTCAATGGAGATGGATGGGGGGTATTTATAGGCGTCTTGGGGACTGGATTAGGAATGTAATCCCCGTGATCAGATAATGAATATTCTCCTAGTAATCAGATAAGGAATGTAATTCCTAATTCCCAGTGAAAAGATAGATGTGAATCAGGGCCGTTGATTAAGATCTAATCAGGGACCTTGATTGTATCTTGCTGGATCGGGTGTGCAGCGGGTTGGAACCCGTACCCAATTGACGTGGATCCATTCCTGGGTTATTGGGCTTTGAATAAAGACCCAGTCCCCATTTCAGACCCGTTGTTGGTGAAATTACCGTTTTATCCCTGAGCTTTAAGATTCGTGTCCGATGTGAACAGTCCCGATTTAATCCTATTTTTAGCCATATCATGAGCCCCCCACTCCCGAAGACTGAGTTTGATCAGCCTTTGAGGAGTAGTTTTACTATTCTAATGGCGTACGGGATTTTATCGGTGTTCTTAAGGGAGTTTGGATCTTGTTCGGGGGTGTAACGGTGTTATTCTGGGCTTGTAAAATGCCCAAAAATATTCTCAGAATTTTCTGAATTTTTGGTGATTTTTCCACATTTTTCTGAATTTTTCCTCATTTTTTGAATTTTTTATTCATTTTCCGAATTAAATAATTAATTATCAAAAATATTAAATAATTATTCTAATTAAATAATTATATTTTTCAGAATTCAAAATAATTTTCTGAATTTATAATTATTTTTAGAATTTTTATTTAAATTTTTTTCGATTTTTAAATATTTTTTCTTATTTTTTAAATAATTAAAACAAATAAATAAATAAATAAATAAATAAAATATTACCTGGACACGTGGCGCGATCGTGTGCGTTGATCACGATCAAGCGAGCGCGCATCGGGAGGAGGAAGAAGAGGCCATTTTTTGGGTGTAACAAGGTCGGTTCCGAGAATGCTCGGAAAAGGTGGCCGAAGTCCACGTGGACGACACGTGGCAGTCAAAGTTTGACTTTTTTTTTTCGCTGCTTCTTTCTTCTTGTTCTTGTTCATTTCCTTCTCGTGCTCTCGCCCCCGTCTCTTTCTCCGACCCAATCTCCGAGCAGAGCCAGGCGGGAAGACCTGCGTCGCCGACCCCGAGCTTGAGGTTGGCTCAGTGGCGGTGGTTCAGAGTTGAGGAGAGCTCGACAGCGGAGCGATGGGTTCGAAGCTCAGTCGAGGAGCTTGGTGACGGAGCTTTGGCGAAGGTGATGGAGCTCGGCACAGTGGTGAGCTCGATAGGAGAGAAGGCAGAGCATAGTGAGGGGAAGCTCGACGCTGTGGGGGAGCTCGGCGATGAGGGAGGTGAAGTCGCAGGGAATGGAGCTCGGAGTTGAGGAGAGCTCGACAGCGGAGCGATGGGTTCGAAGCTTCGGAGCTTTGTGAGCTCAGGTGACGGAGAGGGTGGAGTTCGTCAAGTTGGTGAGGAGCTGTGGTCGAGCTCGGCGAGGGGAGCTCGTGAAGGAGTGGAGGTGGTCGGCCATGGAGGAGCTTCGAAGCTCGACGTTGACGAGGTGGTGCCGAGCTCGAGGATCGACGAAGGAGGAGCTCGAGATGCTTGTGCTCTTCATTGGAGCTGGCGATGGCGATGGGTTCAGCCATGGAGGAGCTTCGAAGCTCGACGTCGACGAGGTGGTGCCGAGCTCAGGGGATCGACGAAGGAGGAGCTCGAGATGCTCGTGCTCTTCATTGGAGCTGGCGACGGCGATGGGTTCAGCCATGGAGGAGCTTCGAGGCTCGACGTCGACGAGGTGGTGCCGAGCTCGGGGATCGACGAAGGAGGAGCTCGAGATGCTTGTGCTCTTCATTGGAGCTGGCGACGGCGATGGGTTTTCGCGCCGTGGAGGAGCTCGTCGCTGGAGCTCGGCAGTGGAGGCGAGGAGGTGAAGCTCGGCCATGGAGGTGGCAAGCTCGAAGTTGAGGAGGTTGATGAAGAGGCGGCTCGAGCGTGGGGGTCGGCGAGGTCTGCTTGGAGCGGCGGTGCGCTCGGAGTTAGGTTCGGCGAGGGAGGAGCTCGGGGTCTGGACGAATGTGGCGAAGCTCGGAGCTCAGCCTTGGAGGAGTTGGGTTTTGAAGAAGGGGTCGTTTTGGAGAAGAAGCTGACGAACTGTGCTTTTCGGTTTTTGCTTGGGTTTGGCGCCAAAATACTGAAGAGGAAGGGATGGTTCGGTTTGGGTTTGGGTCCCCTTAATGGGTCCGAACCCAGCCCCTTGTGCGCTCCAACTATTTTTTTTTTTTTTCGTTTTTTGTGGGTCTGTGCTGGTGCCGAACTCAAGCCCGTAAAACAGTCGGTGTCAGGAACGCTCGGCAGCGGGTGCCGAACTCAACTGTGCCGAACTCAAGCCCATAAAACGGTCGGTGTCAAGAACGCTCGGCAGCGGGTGCCGAACTCAACTGGTGCCGAACTCAAGCCCGTAAAACGGTCGGTGTCAAGAACGCTCGGCAGCGGGTGCCGAACTCAACTGTGCCGAACTCAAGCCCGTAAAATGGTCGGTGTCCAAAACGCTCGGCAGCGGGTGCCGAACTCAACTGTGCCGAACTCAAGCCCGTAAAATGGTCAGTGTCAAGAACGCTCGGCAGCGGGTGCCGAACTCAACTGTGCCGAACTCAAGCCCGTAAAATGGTCGGTGTCAAGAACGCTCGGCAGCGGGTGCGGAACCCCAATTTTTCCTGCAGAATTCCTCTTGATGTTCCCGGTGCTACGGAGGTCGGCTCGGGGCGTACGACCCCTTGTTTCGAAGCTAATCCGAAGATCTACAACTTCTCTTCAGGAGTGAGACGAGGATTCACCCTCCTTCATGGTCAAAATAGCCCCGCAACATCCTTGTCTTCATGAAGTTGTGGAGAGTTTTGATTTTTTGCTTGGGATCGGCGCCAACTTTGTTGGTGAAGAATGGGAGGAGCGAGAGAGAGTTTGGGTTTGGATCCTTAACGGGTCTGAACCCGACCCTATAGCCCCCCTCTTCTTTTTTGTGTTGTTTGTTTGGTTGCTTGTATATGAGAGCGTTCGGCAAAGGGGTGCCGAGGTCTGATTTTTCCCCCCGTAACGAGGTCGGTTCCGAGAACGCTCGGCAGCTGGTGCCGAACTCGATTTTTCCCCCGTAACGAGGTCGGTTCCGAGAACGCTCGGCAGCTGGTGCCGAACTGGATTTTTCCCTCGTAACGAGGTCGGTTCCGAGAACGCTCGGCAGTCGGTACCGAACTCGATTTTCCCCCCGTAACGAGGTCGGTTCCGAGAACGCCCGGCAGCTGGTGCCGAACTCGATTTTTCCCTCGTAACGAGGTCGGTTCCGAGAACGCTCGGCAGTTGATGCCGAACTCGATTTTTTCCCCCGTAATGGGGTCGGTTCCCAGAACGCTCGGCAGTTGGTGCAGAACTCGATTTTTCCCTGCAGAGTTCTTCTTGATGTTCCCGGTGCTACGGAGGTCGGCTCGGCGCGTACGACCCCTTGTTTCGAAGCTAATCCGAAGATCTACAACTTCTCTTTAGGAGTGGGACGAGTATTCACCCTCCTTCATGGTCAAAATAGCCCCGCAACATCCTCGTCTTTATGAAGTTTAGGAGTGTTTTGGTCTTGGGGATTTTGGAAGAGGAGCTCCACTCCTAGGGGCGGAGAAGCTGTGCTGGGAAAACCCTTGTGCCAGGAAGACCCTTGTAAGAGCCGTGGGAAGACCCATCCTTTGAGGTGAGCAAAATGAAGAGCTTGGCTTTAGGAGAGAGCCATTTGGAAGACAAGTTTGAGGAGCAACTCTAGGAGAGAGTTGTGAGCTCCGATCTTGTTGAGAAGAGGTCCATTTCAGAGGCGAGCGGAGCAAAGAGCTCGGATCTGGAAGAGAGCTATTTGTGAGGCAAGTGTGAGGGGGAACTCTAGGAGAGAGTTGTGCTCCAAACTTGTTCGAGGAGAGGTCCGTCTGGGAGGCGAGCAGAGTGAAGAGCTCGGCTCTGGAAGAGAGCCGTTTGTGAGGCAAGTGCGAGGGGGAACTCTAGGAGAGAGTTGTGCTCCAAACTTGTTCGAGGAGAGGTCCATCTGGGAGGTGAGCGGAGTGAAGAGCTCGGCTGTGGAAGAGAGCCGTTTGTGAGACGAGCTTGAGGAGCGACCCAAGGAGAGAGTGGTGAGCTCCGAACTCGTTGAGAAGAGGTCCGTTTTTGGAGGCGAGCGGAGCGAGGAGCTTGGCTCTAAGAGAGAGCCATTTGTGAGACGAGTTTGAGGAGCAACTCTAGGAGAGAGTGGTGAGCTCCGAACTCGTTGTTTAAGTGAGGGAATCAACGGTTGTGGGAGCAATTCCGAATGGCGAACCACTTCTAGCTCGCTTAACAGCGAACTTGCGAAGTAGAATCGAGCCAAGTGTTGGACTCTGAACCATCGGTGGAGTTGTTCAACGGCTGTGGGAGCAATTCCGAATGGCGAACCACTTCTAACCCGCTTAAGAGCAAGTCATTCGAAGCAGAATCGAACCAAGTGTTGGACTCCGAACCATCGGTAAAGTTGTTCAACGATTGTGGGAGCAATTCCGAATGGCGAACCACTTCTAACCCGCTTAAGAGCAAGTTATTCGAAGCAGAATCGAACCAAGTGTTGGACTCCGGAACCATCGTTAGAGTTATTCAACGGTTGTGGGAGCAATTCCGAATGGCGAACCACTTCTAACCCGCTTAAGAGCAAGTTATTCGAAGCAGAATCGAACCAAGTGTTGGACTCCGGAACCATCGTTAGAGTTTAGTGAGTTGCGGGAGGAGCCATGTAGAAGAAGCTGGACTCCGAAATCACCATTTAACGAGTCGTGACTCGGAGAGATTGAGATGAAGCAAGAGCAACAATTTCCAATGAAAAAATGTAAAGTTTTATTGAAATAAACTAAGTGGCTGCTTCAACAGGGCGAGCCATTATTATATGCTATTGGCTGGGTTACAAGCATCGGCCTTATTGAAAATCAAAATCCTACTTCTACGATAAGGTGAAGACCTCTTGGGAGGAGCTGGGAGGCTCTGAGTCTTGAAGCTCGGCGAGCCTTTCTGTCCGTTTGTTGGTTCCTCAAAAGGGGGGAAGCTAGGCCCCATCTTTTTGGATGAACTTGGTCAGGTGTCCCCGCTGTACGAGTTCTTCGATCTCCTCCTTGAGAGCCCGACAATCATCCGTGTCGTGGCCATGGTCCCTGTGAAAGTGGCACCACTTATCTTTGTACCTCTTCTTGCCAGGGGTATTCATTCTAGGGGGAGCGCGGAGTAGTCCTTCCTTGTCCACCTCCATAAGGACTTCTGATATATTAGCAATGAGGGGGGTGAACTTCTCAAAACGTGGAGTCGAACGGCGCTGGCCATTACTGTCCTTCTGGGATTTTTGGGACCCCTCTTCACTTGTGTTCTTCCGTTTGTTTCCGAAAAATGTCTCCTCCAGAGCAAGGGGGTCGAGGGCTTCTTCGGCCTGAATGTACTTTTCACACCTGAGAAGGAGGTCGGCAAAGTTCTGTGGAGGCTTCTTAGCAAGAGAGGAACGGAGGCTGGAATTGAAGACATTGGATTGGAAGGTGGCTGTTGCGACGGATTGGTCGAGGGAAGCTATAGACCTGGCTTCAGCTGTGAACCTCTTCACATAGTCTCTCAACTTCTCACCCTTCTTCTGGTTAAGGTAGAGTAGCGAAATGCTGGTCTTCTCAGTTCTACGACTACTTACAAAATGGGTGATGAAGAGGGTCTCGAACTGTTCGAATGAGAATATTGAGGATGGGGCAAGGCGAGAGTACCATTCTCGAGCCGGACCCTTAAGAGTTGCGGGGAAGGTCTTACATAGCAGAGCATCGGAAGCTTGATGGATGAGCATGAGAGTCTTGATGCTCTCAATGTGGTCAACGGGGTCAATTTCCCCGGAGTAGGTCTCGAATTGAGGAGTTTTAAAACCGATGGGCACTGGCGCATCCATTATGGTTCGGGAAAAAGGAGGTCGGCTTGGACGGGGGGTCCTGCCCCTCTGTTCTTCTCCCCGGTCGATCCGGCCAATGCGCCTTTCCATCTCGTGGAGACGGCGGTAGAGGGCATCGTCCCTCCGATTGTAGTCGAATGAGCCTCTGGACTCGTCTTCGTAGGAGGGGGAGCGAGGACTGTGGCGATGGTAACCCTGGGAACGGCGAGGGCTAGGAGTACACTGTTGGTGGTGAGGACTCTGGACCCGCAGGGGAGTAGGACCCCTTTGGGCATTGTTGTTGTGAGGACGGAGGTTGAGAGCCTGTTGTACCATTGCTTGGAATTGTTGGAACTCGGCACGGGTGATGGGTGCCTCATCGTTCCTTGGGTATTGCCGCCTGACGGGGGAACGATGTCTTCTTCTGTAATGCTCAGGAGACTCCCTCCTTCCCCTTCGGACAGGAGATCTTCTGTAGTCTCGGCGGTGAGGGGATTGCTCACCTGGACGTTGTTGGCGGGAGGCTCCCTCTCGGGACCGCTTCTCGTCCAGACGGTGGCGTAAGTCCTCCACCTTCTGCCGGTTTTGAGGATTGTGAGAGGCCATGGAATCCGTAGAGGCTTTGTGTATGGAGACGCGGTCTAGGTGGAGAGGTTGCTTCATGCGGGAGCCCCCCGCACCGGCATTCTGAGGACCGGTGGGACCCTTGGGGGGTTGCTGATTCTGAAGAGGAGGCTGATCTTGTTGAAGAGGGTCCTCCACTTGAAGCGGGGGTTGTCCCTGCTGCGGAGCGGGTTGGACGGGGACTACCTCTTGCTGATCGGCGGGGTTGGGCCTGCGGTTGGACCCTCTGGACCTGAATTTTCTCGGAGGCATGGCTGGAGAAGATCGGACCAACGGGAAGAGGGGCTGCTATTCGCTTGGTGTTTCCACAGGCGGTGCCAATCTGTTACCGCTAAATCTGGTGTGGGGGTAAACAGATAGTATTTGTGGATTCGTGAAAAACCTGAATAGCAAACCTTTAACCTGTTCCGCCGGAGATTGACCGTTGACTCCCGCCGTTAACCTACAAAAAGTGTGAGACACCGGGGTTGATCCCGGCGACGTACCCTCCGACGCTCAAGTCAGTAATCAGAAATGATTAAGAAAGAGCGTAAATTGAGAAAATACTGATCACCACTCAATGGAGATGGATGGGGGGTATTTATAGGCGTCTTGGGGACTGGATTAGGAATGTAATCCCCATGATTAGATAAGGAATATTCTCCTAATAATCAGATAAGGAATGTAATCCCTAATTCCCAGTGAAAAGATAGATGTGAATCAGGACCGTTGATTAAGATCTAATCAGGGACCTTGATTGTATCTTGCTGGATCGGGTGTGCAGCGGGTTGGAACCCGTACCCAGTTGACGTGGATCTTTTCATGGGTTATTGAGCTTTGAATAAAGACCCAGTCTCCATTTCAGACCCGTTTGTAGGTGAAATTACCGTTTTACCCCTGAGCTTTAAGATTCGTGTCCGATGTGAACGGTCCCGATTTAATCCTATTTTTAGCCATATCACATATTATAATATTAAGGTCACTATAACTAAGTATGCTCTACACTCGCCATTCATTTGGATCTTGTGTATCAGAAAAGTTATAGTTTAATCTAATTTTTTTTTTCTAATTGCATTTTTTATATATACATATAGTTTCAGCATGTCGAACCTTGTCAAGCTTGAATTTGAAGCTCTTGATATTACCGGCAAGAATTATTTGTCGTGGGTGTTGGATGCGGAGATCCATTTGGATGCTAAAGGTCTCAAGGAGAGAATTGATGAATCAAAAGAAACATCCAACCAAGATAAGGCGAAGGCAATGATATTTCTTCGCCATCACCTTCATGAGGGGTTGAAAGTTGAATACCTCACGGTCAAAGATCCTGCAGATCTTTGGAAATCACTGAAAGAGAGGTATGATCATCAGAAAATTGTGATTCTTCTGAAAGCACGTTACGACTGGATGCATCTCCGTTTTCAAGATTTTAAATCTGTTAGTGAGTATAACTCGGCTATTTTTCGAATCAGTTCACAAATGAAATTATGTGGTGAAACTGTTACTGATTCTGATATGATGGAAAAAACGTTATCCACGTTTCATGCATCTAATGTGCTCCTGCAACAACAATACCGTGAAAAGGGTTTTACAAAATACGGAGATTTAATATCTTGTCTTCTTGTTGCTGAGCAAAATAATGAGTTATTGATGAAAAATCATGAGTCTCGTCCTACTGGCTCTGCTCCATTCCCTGAAGTGAATGTGATAGCATTCAATAATAATCGTGGTTGTGGTCGTGGCCGAGGCCACCGATGTGGACGTGGACGAGGGAGAGGAAGAGGTTATTTCCCCGATGGTCGAAGTAACCACAATGTTAGGGATGAATCACGAGGAAACAATCCTCTGAGTGCACCTTCCTATAGGGAAGTGTGCAGTCAGGTAATCAGTATAACAGTATCAGACAGTCAGAACCTAGTGGTCCTCCTCCGATATACCTCCCTATAGGGAAGTGTGCAGTCAGGTAATCAGTATAACAGTATAACAGATGCTCAGTATTGGAAACACGGTTCCCCTCTAAGTACACATTTCTATAATTTTCCACTCTAGATCATTCCCTTAAACACCGGCATGGTTATTTATTATTATTAACGGACCGGCATGTGTGTGTCATAAACAGAGCGAGAATAACATGGTATAAGCAGGTAACAAGTTCAGGGTGAAAGATAAGCATGTACTAGTGAAAGATAACTCATAAAAGAACAGTACAACGAAAATTCCAGTTCAGGACAGCAAGACAGTACTGCACTAAAACAATGATTCCCATTGCTATAAAAATGCAAATCTGGATCCGTCAAAGAATCTGAAAAATAGACTCCCTTCCGAATTCAGAAAACATATATAAGTTATATGGTATTTCACAATATCATAACTTAAAACAGGTTTGAATCCAGAAAACACGTTCAGTCAGAAATCAGTATTTTGTATTCACAGTTAGGAAAACAGCATGAAAACTCTTTAACTAAATCCACGAAAAATATGGGGTATTCTCCTATATGTGTATCACCAGAATATAAAGTATCATAATTTTCCAATATAAATATTTTAGTCAATAAAAATCAGAAACCATCAAGATGTACTAGTTTTGTAAATCTGGAATAGTAAACACTGCAGTACGAAAACAGCAATATCTCACAAACCATAAATCCAAATCCAAATCCTCCAAAAGGGTAATAAAATAGATACAGTAGGCTAACTTTCATATTCAGAAATATTTTACAAATACCAAGTAGAATTAGGCCGAAAATCAGGTTAATTACCGAACAGTAGTAAAATTTTGCATGTAAAATCTTTATTTGCGAGCATGAAAAGATTTGTAAATCACCTCAAATAAATCCACCAAAATTTTGGATAAACCCCAATCAATTCGAGAAGTACTAAGCAAAATTTCATATCAAAATAATAATTTTAACACCAGAATAAAAATATATTACTATTCAGAATTCAAAGAGAACGCAGTCTGGAAATCTTTATACACTTCAGTAGTATAATGGACATAACTCACAACTCGTAAATCGAAACTGAGATCTGTCAGAAGGGTTGGAAAATAGATAGAATTCTCTACAGTTCATGTTCACAAAATATTTTCATATACTGACCTTAATAGGGTCTAAAATACTAAATGAAAACGGGATAGCAGAAAATACAAAATTGTCCCTCATGCAAAAATTAACATACATCATACGGAATTTGTCCAAATCATAACCAAACATGAAATACAGTATAAAATATAGTGTACTAGATGTCCAAACAACATGGTATACGGCATTTCACAAGTATTCAACAAGTATATCACGAAAAACACATCAAATACAGATATCTCAAAGTAGCATGAACATATATACATCTAAAAAGTGGTCAACCCTAGGTTAATTCATGTCATGTATGTCGTGAGGCAACTATGGTCAATCATCACAATAGAGACAATATCACATGAAAGAGGACCGGGCAATTGCCCTCTTGAGTAAGAGTAATGGGAAGATATCCGCAAAGTCGTAAGACTATGTATGGGGGCTGACGCCGGCACTGGATTTCATTCACCAAATACAACAAGGGGATTCACACACAAATTGTCTCTAGAACCCAACTACACTACAGGTGGTATTTAGTACTTATATTACACAAAGAAAAGAATACAAGTTACTTTCCTAAGAAGCGACGATGGAGACGATGCAAAAGAAAAAATAACGGGAACGGATTCCCCGGCACGAACACGATACCAACGATCACGAATAAGATGAACAACCGATCGCGAACAAGATGAAGACAATCGAGACCACGAACACAATCGGACGGCTGAGATCAAAGATCAAGATCAACAAGATCGGACGGTCCAGATCAAGAAGATGATGAAGTTGATGATGATTGCAGTTGAACGGCCAAGATTCAAACCATCAAGATCGAGATCAAGAGATCAAGAGATGAAGATCGGACGGCCAAAAAAGCTGGATGATGAAGATCAAAATCTGATCAAATGGACGGCTATGATCAAAGGGGCTTGACCATGATGATCAAGATTATCACGGCGATCGACGGCTCACATTACACTTGATCAATACTTTTTCAAAACAACCCATCATTGGTGCAATGGCTTCGGCGATGGCGATCGACACAAGGGCACAACTGCAGGACGCTGTCGCGTTGCTGTGGCAGTTCACTGTGGCGGGAGGACGGCGGGAATGGCTGCCGTTGTGTGGTGTGACAGGGAGGTGACGCACAGCGGGCTGGAAGTGGCAACGCGATGCTACTACCACGGTGCAGAGTACACAGCACACAGGGACGACGGTGCTACCGCGTCGCTGCTGCTTCGCGGAGAGGCATCGCGGCTCACGTCGGAGCGAAGGGTATAGGGGGCTGCGACTGGCAACTCTATAGGCGAAGGGCACTACCACAGGTGGCTGCGGTCGCGACGGGGAAAAGAAGATCGGAGAGGGAGAGCGGCTGAAGGAGAGGAGGTCAAGAGACTAAGGAGAGGGGATGCAGCGGCAGAGGGTTTTAGAAAGTGAAACGGCTGGCTGTATGGGTTTATATAAGTGGGTAAATATTAGGTTTAGGGTTAGGGGAATATGATGAGGGTGACGGCTGAAGTAAATGTGGGTGAATGGGTTTTGGGTAGGGGAAAGGTTAACAGGTAGGGAGACTTATAGGGTAAAGGGTGTTAATGGGTTTGGATTAATTAAATTAGAATAGGATATAATGGGTTTAGTGAAAGTAATAGGATAATAGTTAGGATCCAATAAAATAAAAATGGGTATTAGGAAAATACAACAACCAATAAAAATATATAATAAAGATTTTATAGAAATAATAATAATAAAAACAAAACCAATAACAATAACAATAACAATAATAATAATAGTATAAAAAAAATAACAGTAATAATAATCATACTGATAACAATAAGAAAAATGATAAAAGTAATAATAGTAATAATAATAACAGTAATAGTAACAATAATAAGATTTGTATTACAACATAAAAATCATAGAAAATAGTTACAGATAAATTTATTGATCAAAAACAAATTACAATAGGAGATCCAATAGTACAATTTAACAAAAATAGTTTGAAAGCGGGAAAATAATTTACAAAAATTTGAAATACCGAAAATACACAGAAAATATATTTTTGGGAAAACAGGGGTTACACCTACAAACATCAGTTCTAATGAAGTGAGAGCTACTGATAGCTATGCTAATATTAACGCTCATGTTACCGAGGAGTTGAGACAAGGTGCTACAGTACATCAAGTTCTACAATAGTCGTCTGGTTTATCCAATGTAGATGAATTGTACATTGGACAGGAGTTTGTAAGTAAAGAGTCGATTCAGCAGGCTGTGAAGCTGTATTCTATCAAGAAACATCGTGAATTCGTTACATTGAAATCTTCACAGATACTGTACACTATTAAATGTAAATTGGCACCTAGAAAACTTACAATTGAAAAGATGGTGCCAAGTCCCCCAGTAGTAAGTGATTGTGGATGCCCTTGGAGATTACGATCAATTGTTCCAAAAGGCGGGACAAAATTCGTGGTGAAGAATATAGTTGGGCCACATACTTGTACTGTAATGCCCCGATTTTCATTTAATGAAAATTATTTTTATTGTGCACGTAGTGTGCACGTGCAATATTTTTTTTGTAGAATTAAATTTAATAATTATTTCTATTATGATGAGTATAGATATTTATATATGAGTTCTTTAATTATTTTTATATAAAGCCATTTTTCAAATAGACAAAAGGCCCTTCTTTTAAAAAGCCCAAATCTAATTTATTTGTTATATTTTCTAATTATTATTTTGGCCCATCAGCTAAAGCCCATGAGCTATTTTATTTTTAAATACAACTTGTAATGTAGAATACAATTTAAAGATTTTTTTATATATATTGTACAATTTTTAATGGAGACCAAGTTGCATGCACGTGCACTACACGTACATGTGCACAAGCACACTTGTGAGGCCGGTTGTGATTTTGGAGGGAAATCAAATTTTGAGTGGAGTCATGGTGTAGGTGGTTACTTGATCATGGGTAGTTAGTGTAACTCCTCCTTAAATCTAAGCCATTTGTTCCTAACTCCTACTTCAATCTTAGCCATCCATTCTCCTATTTTTTTAGTATAAATACCCCCCCCCCCCCCTTTGGCTAGTATTCTTGTGCTAATTATTTCCTCCAACCTATAGTTCAAAATACAATTATCTCGTAGTTAGTAAGTAAGTAAAAGATTGAGATTGTGTGGGAGATTGTGCTTGCATCATCAAGAAGGGGAGAGGCCGGCTATCATCAAGGAGAGCTCTCGGTTTTGATGTGCTTGGAGGCTCGAGTGCGCGCTTCTAGGAGGAGGATGGTTCGTTGCAAGGACATTCATTTAGGAGGTTGCTAAATTGTACTTTTCGTCAATAAGGTGGGTAAATTTTCTATATTTCTAAATAGGAATGCATGCTAGATTTGAATGAAAAAATGATGCATGAAAAAGATTAATAAGAGTACACATTTAATTGGATAATTGATCTATAAATTGATTGGAATGTGGATGTGCAATTGTATGTGGTTTTATCAGTAAAAGTCTAAATTTTGTGTGAATTGATTATCGCCACGGATTGGTGAAGAAAGTTTTATTATCTACACCAGGAATTATAGACACAAAAGTTAGTAGATTAACAATGCTACTTTATGTGCTTAAATGAATCTGTGTTGTATTGAAATGAATGAATTAAAAAATAGATTTGTATGTTTGGTAAATAATTAAAAATAGGAAATTAATATGAAGTTTGCTAATGAAGAGATTAGTGGTGTTAATTGTTAAGAAATGCAAAAAAAAAAAAAGAAGAAATGTGGTAGTGATAGTTCACAATTCGAATTAATTGTATGAAAAATATGTTTTAATTATTGAAAAATTTATTTTCTATATACTGGAGTATAATTCAGGATGGTAATAATCAATCTGGAATTTTACAATAATTTTTATAAAAGCGAAATGAAATGAGAGCTTGTTGAATATCGAAATGTTTTGATAACAGAGAGGATTGATTTAAGTGAACTTAGAGTTGTACCATTAACAACCCGAGTGCATAGCTCAAATGTTTGGAATGACTCTATTCGCTATAGTAGGTTCGGATCTCAGGTTGCTGGTTCGAATCCTCTGGTCACCATACTTTTGTTTCATTTTTAAAAAAAAATAAAGAATAGCGGCCGAGAGCATTAGATGCTCTCAGCCACTCTTTCCAACGCGTGCAGCGTTCGGCCCAGTGGTCTGTGCCTTGGGCGGTTTTCCCTGTGGTCGTGGGTTCGAATACTGGCTTCGGCTAGTATTTAAATTGAGGAAAAAACATTTTTTTGGGATTTTTAATGATAAAAAAAAATATGGAAAAAATATGATAATTATCCTAAAATTATGTGGGACTTGTGAAAAATAGTTTGAGAATTATTTGCATGGAGTGGAATATGTTAGAGAATAAAAGTATAATTTAGAACTATAAGTTCTATACTTGCATTTTCATAAAAGTTGTACTTTGCAAAAACACCTAAAATGGAATATTAGAAAAGAAAGACGAATAAGAAGAAATTGTGTGAAGTAATGTGAATTATTCTCAATGGAGAATAGTGCGACAAATTATGAAGTGTAAATGTCCATCTTTGATTGAATAATTAGTGATGTGGATTTTAATGTGAAAATAATATTCTATGAGTTACATGATGAATAGTTGAATCTAATGTATAATTATGGACTATTGAACAATTTAGAAATTATGATTGGAAAAGAGAAATACTTTTGAGTATGATAACTCAACATGTGAACTTATGAGTTGGAAACACTCAACTTTAGAAATTGTGAATTGGAATTGAAACAAAAGAGTAGCTAAGTCTCCCCCGGCATTCAGAAAGAAATGAAATGGAATTTTAAATGAAAGACCAAGGTTGGTTATGTTTGAATGAATGAATAAGTCTGGTTTAGTGGAGAGGCTAACTCTAGTGCTTTGATTTTGTTCATGATTCTATTTTCATTAGAACTAAAAATTAGTTACATAGTGAAGATGTGATGAAAGTAAAAGAAAAACATTGAGTATGAGGGCCATTGGATTAGCGGCGAGAGCGTATCCCAGGATGTCCCATGATGAGTCATGATAGGGCGTGGATACTGCTCCAGAATACCGTCCCGGTGGCGACGCTCGTGGGATGTTTGAAGACTACGGGTGGTGTCATGTCTATGGTAGGAGCTGAATTACCACAGGATGCCTGCATGATGAGTCATGTGTCAGTGCGTTGGGATTCCCTCCGGGCGCCTAGACATGAGTTCGTAGGTCAGAAAACATCTAGGATACTTACCGTAGTTACAGTAGTAGATTAAGTCATGACGAGGGATTGAACCCTACAAAGATGAAGAATGATTAAGGGCTTGCCCTCGGACCTATGTAGTATGGGATGCATAGAATCTGAACAAGTGCGCATTAGTGTCATGTAATATAAATAATTACATTAAGGACTAAGTGCACAATCACAACACGACATCATTAGGGTATTCCCTTTAGTTTGATATGTGACAAGTTTGTGTTTGCTAAATATGGAAAATTAGTTATACTATTTCCGGCATAGAGAGGATGGCCATGTATAATGTTCGTCGGTTGAATAAACTGACGTACTGACAGTTTTATATGCAGGTAAGTGACATGATAAAGATTAAAGAGAAACAGATGCTTAAAGATTATTCAATGTTGTTGTACATTTATTTAATTGTTGTAAATTTTACTTCCGCTGTGCAATGTAAAGGGTAAAGTTTTATGTAAACTCTGATGTAAAGTAAAAAGTTCAAATTTCCTTGTAAAATTGTACTAAATGAAGTGGAAACTCTCGAATTCAGTTGTATTTGGGATTCGGGGCGTTACAAAGTGGTATCAGAGCCACGCTTCACACTTGTACAAATTTATAAGGAACGACACCTTAGAAGTGGACATTAGAGTGTGTGTTTGAGTCTAGAGATTTAAATGTAAGTGACTTACATTTGTGTTGCTCTACGACTTATGCTTCTTCCTCTCTATTTCTAAGATGGCTGATCACTTCGACCCTGCTGGAGGCGACGACTGGCATATCATCGAGGAAGAGTACCATCCTGGACAAGCAGATTCCGAGGAAGAGTACTATCCAGGGCAAGCAGATTCTGATGGAGAAGAATGGCCTGAATCCCGAAAGATCACCCCACCTCCGGATTCAACTGATGACTCTTCTGACGAAGAAGAAGAACCAGTTCCGAATAGTCTTGTGATATCTCTTCAGAGGCAGGTAGAAACACTGCGAGAGAGAGTCGGATTATTGGAGGCTCAATTGGCAAAGCGCAAGGACGATTTTGCAGTTCTCAGTCATCGGGTATGGGAACTCGAGAAGAGGAAGAATCTGATCGATGTGCTGAAGGATGAAGTTGATGAACTACGGGGAGAACTTCAAAAAGCGAAGAGGAACCGTAGGAGTTAGACTGTTGTAGCTTCTACTATTTTCATTCTGATGTCAAAAAATGTTTTTCAATTCGAATGTATAAAGTTTGGAATTCAATGAAATGCAAGTTGATTTAAAACTCATGTCGTATACTTCGAATTTGATGGATCTTTTGCATCAGAATATGTCTAGAAGAGGAGCTAGAAACGGGAAAGGTCTTGACCTGGAAACGGAACTTGCGATGGTCTATCAGACGCTCAATACCGTGGCCATGAATCAGAACCAAGGAAGGGGACCTGCGAATCCGGTGCTCGAAGCGATTAAACTAGTGGAATCGTTCAAACGGATGAAACCACCTGTATTCGAAGGGAAGTCAGACCCTGATGCGGCTGACAACTGGATTCGTCAGGTTGAGACGATCTTTGAAGTGCTGGAGACCCCTGAAGGCAGCAAGGTCAAGTTGGCGACTCTGCAACTGGAGAAGGACGCGATTGTGTGGTGGCAGTCGATGAAGAGGACAATAGGAGGCATAACTCTTGGCTGGGAGGAATTTTTGGAAGAATTCCGCAGTCACTATTTTCCCTCCGACGTTCAAGAGAAGAAGGCTATGGAATTTCTGTCACTACAGCAAGGTGGCATGTCAATTAGAGAGTACGAGACCAAGTTTACTCAGCTCTCTGGTATGCTCCTGAACTAGTGATGGATGAAGCGAAGAAGGCTCGTAAGTTCGAGCATGGATTGAGGCCGAGCTTAAGGTTCCGGATGATACCTCTTGGTATCAGAAGATTTGACAAGTTGGTTAAGAGAGCAGCAGCCACTGAAGCAGACATGGAGCAGTTTCATGTTGTTCAGAACCGGAGGAACAACTGGCAGTCTGGTTAGAGGCCTGCACATTCTGAGAATTTCAAGGGACAACCATTTGCACAAAGGTTCAAATCGACAGGGGCAAATGCTATTAGTGTGGCCGGAGGACCTGGGAACAATGTGGTGAGACCTGCGGTAACTTGCTTCAACTGTGGTGAGACGGAACATTACAAATCTCAATGCCCCAAGCCATGAAATGGTAATAGCAATGCACCAATGCAGCAGACTGAGAAGAGATCGTACCAACCAGGGCGAGTATTTGCCTTGACGGAAGCTGATGCTGATGAAGTAGATCATGTCATCACTGGTACGAGGGCAGATGTTTAGAGGTTTTTGTCATTTCTTTTTTCCGTCTATTTAGTGAACTATTACGTAATGAGTGTGTATTATGTAACATGAGAACTTTATCCTAATGGAATGAAAGCTGTTGTGTTGTTTGATACTGGATCCTCTCATACTTTTGTGTCTCCTAAATTTGCTAAAATGTTGGGAGTTGAACAGAAGATTTTACCAGACAAGATCTTAGCAGTAGATACTCCATCAGGGAAAACTTTAACCACTGATCGGTATTATGCTGATTACGAGATTGTGATCGGGGACAGAATCTTTGGGATTGATCTGATCGAGCTGACTATCTTGGGAGTCGATGTTAATATTGGCATTGATTGGATGTCGGTGTACAGTGCAAGCATCGAGTGTAAGACCAAGACGGTAACAGTGAAGGCTCCAGGTGGAGCTGAAGTCACTTTCCAAGGGAAGAAGAAGTGTTCTAGGCTGGTGGTAGCTATCCGCAAGGAAGAGACTCCTATGGAAGTGCAAAGGATTCCTGTGGTTCGGGACTATCCAACTGTGTTCTTGGATGATTTTCCTGGGTTACCCCCACATCGTGATGTAGAGTTTAGCATCACTGTTCAACCGAGAAGTGCACCCATTTCTAAGGCACCGTATAGGATGGCTCCAGTGAAACAGGATGAGGTGAAGCGGCAGACTGAGGAACTGTTGGAGAAAGGCTTTATTCAACCTAGTGCGTCACCTTGGGGAGCACCAGTATTTTTGGTAAAGAAGAGTGATGGATCGATGAGAATGTGTATCGATTACCGAGAGCTGAATAAGGTCACTGTTCAGAATAAGTATCCTATTCCCCGAATTTATGACTTGTTCGATCGTCTACAAGGAGCAGCTGTTTTCTCCAAAATAGATCTTCGATCAGGATATCACCAAGTTCGAGTGAAAGCTGAAGATGTGCACAAAACTGCATTTAGAACTCGACAAGGGCATTACAAATTCTTAGTTATGCCATCTGGAGTGACGAATGCACCCGCAATCTTCATGGATTTGATGAACAGAGTTCTGAGGCCATTCATTGATTCTTTCGTTGTGGTGTTTATCGACGATATTCTCATGTACTCCAAGTCAGAAGAGGAGCACACTGAGCATCTGGCAGCAGTTTTGAAGAAGCTGAAAGAGCAGGAGTTGTATGCCAAGTTATCCAAGTGCAATTTCTGGAAATCTGAAGTGGTATTCCTAGGTCACATCCTTTCTAAGGAGGGAGTGGCAACTGACCCTCAGAAGATAGAGGCAGTGAGAGATTGGGCAATGCCTACTACAGTGAAGGAAGTCAGAAGTTTCCTTGGAATGACTGGATACTTCAGGAGATTCATTCAACGTTATGCTCAGATAGCCGTGCCGCTCACTGGTCTGACCAAGAAGAATGTGAACTTCAAGTGGACTGAGCAATGTGAGGCGAGCTTTCAGGAGTTGAAAGAGAAGCTGACTACTGCACCTATTTTGGCTTTGCCTAGAGTAGGTGTTGAGTATGATGTT
The DNA here is from genome assembly GCA_017893485.1 of Hemerocallis citrina. Lineage (NCBI taxonomy): Eukaryota > Viridiplantae > Streptophyta > Magnoliopsida > Asparagales > Asphodelaceae > Hemerocallis > Hemerocallis citrina. The sequence continues at coordinate 118,246,594 of CM030364.1, forward strand.
TATAGCGATGCTTCACATCGTGGGCTTGGTTGTGTCTTAATGCAAGAAGGAAAAGTGATCGCGTATGGGTCTAGGCAACTACGACCGCATGAGAAGAATTACCCGACTCATGATCTGGAGTTGGCTGTGATTATCTTTGCTTTGAAGCAATGGAGGCACTACGTGTACGGTGAGAAATTGAACATGTACACGGACCACAAGAGTTTGAAGTACATATATCAGTAGAAGGATCTGAATTTGAGGCAGCAGAGATGGTTGGAAGTGCTTGAGGACATGCGACCTGAGATCAAGTATCATCCTGGGAAAGCTAATGTTGTTGCTGATGCACTTAGTCGCAAGAGCAGTTTATCCAGTTTGATTACAACTCAGAAGCATCTAATTGAAGAATTGGACCGAGCAGGTATTGAAGTTGTCTTGCAAGGATTGGGAGCATCTTTCGCTCAGTTAAGGCTTCAGCCTACACTGAATGCAAGGATCATTGCAAGTCAGGAGGTTAATGGTGATATCTTGGAGATGAAGGAGCAGGTTAGTGCTAGCAGGTTGCCCAGATTTCAAATCAAGGATGGAGTGTTGTGGTTTGGAGAGAGGCTATGTGTTCCGAATCAGGCGGACCTGAAAAAGAGTATTCTTCAGGAAGCACATGCTACTCTTTTGTCGGTACATCCTGGGAGTACTAAGATGTACAAAGACCTCAAACACCATTTCTGGTGGTCAGGTTTGAAGCGGGATGTGGCTGAATTTGTGACGAAGTGTGAGGTTTCAGCAAGCCAAAGCCGAAAATCAGAGACCCGGAGGTCTATTACAGCCGTTACCTATTCCGGAATAAAAGTGGGATAACATCAGTATGGATTTCATTACGGGATTGCCTAAGAGTCCTAAAGGCAATGATGCAATTTGGGTTATAGTCGATCGACTAACCAAGTCCGCTCACTTTTTGGCGATGAAACTCACTGCTTCGATGGACAAGTTAGCTGAGTTGTATGTTGGCGAGATCGTCCGGCTTCATGGTGTTCCGTCAACTATTATGTCTGATCGAGATGCGCAGTTTACTTCGCATTTCTGGAGGAGTCTTCAGACAGCTTTGGGTACCAAGACAGATTTCAGCACTGCTTTTCATCCGCAAACCGATGGACAGACCGAGAGTGTCAACCGTATTCTTGAGAATATGCTTCGATGTTGTGTACTAGACTTTGGAGGCAGTTGGGAAAGGCATTTACCTTTGGTAGAGTTTGCCTACAACAACAGTTTTTAGACCAGTATTGGGATGGCGCCGTACGAAGCTTTGTATGGTAGGAAGTGCAGGACACCTGTTTGTTGGTTTGAAGTTGGGGAGCGTCAATTGTTTGGGCCTAAGCTTGTACAACAAACCTCTGAGAAGATTGATCTGATCAGGAAAAGATTGGTAGAAGCTCAGAGCAAGCAGAAAAGCTATGCAGACAACCGGAGAAGGGACCTTAAATTTGAGGTTGGTGACTTCGTCTTTCTGAAAGTATCGCCCAGTAAAGGTGTGGTTCGATTTGCCAAAGGCGGGAAGTTAGCCCCGAGGTTTATAGGCCCGTATAAGATATTGAAAAAGATCGGGAAAACTGCTTACCGGCTTGAATTACAGGAAGAGTTGTCTCAGGTGCAGAATGTCTTTCAGGTGTCTATGCTGAGAGGTTATAATCCAGATCCGAGTCATCATTTGCCTGAAGTGCCGGAAGGTTTGCAGTTGGATCTGAATTACATCGAGTCTCCTGTCGAGATTTTTGATCGTCGAGAGAAAGTCTTGAGGAATAAGACGATACCGATAGTCAAGGTAGTCTGGAGAAACCATTTGGTTGAAGAGGCTACTTGGGAGTCTGAGGAGAGGATGTTAAAGGACTATCCTGAGCTTTTTGCTTGATTGTATCTTTGTATCTTTTTGTTTTTGTGGTGAGTGTTTGTTTTCTCGCTCTTGACTGTAGTTCCGGGGACGGAAAAATTCTAAGGAGGGAGTGGTGTAATGCCCCGATTTTCATTAAATGAAAATTATTTTCATTTTGCACGTAGTGTGCACGTGCAATATTTTTTTGGTAGAATTAAATTTTATAATTATTTCTATTATGATGAGTATAGATATTTATATATGAGTTCTTTAATTATTTTTATATAAAGCCATTTTTCAAATAGACAAAAAGCCCTTCTTTTAAAAAGCCCAAATCTAATTTATTTGTTATATATTCTAATTATTATTTTGGCCCATAAGCTAAAGCCTATGAGCTATTTTATTTTTAAATACAACTTGTAATGTAGAATACAATTTAAAGATTTTTTTTTTATATATATTGTACAATTTTTAATGGAGACCAAGTTGCATGCACGTGCACTACAGGTACACGTGCACAAGCACACTTGTGAGGCCGGTTGTGATTTAGGAGGGAAATCAAATTTTGAGTGGAGTCATGGTGGAGGTGGTTACTTGATCATGGGTAGTTAGTGTAACTCCTCCTTAAATCTAAGATATTTGTTCCTAACTCCTACTTCAATCTTAGCCATCCATTCTCCTATTTTTTTAGTATAAATACCCCCCCCCCCCCCTGGCTAGTATTCTTGTGCTAATTATTTCCTCCAACCTATAGTTCAAAATACAATTATCTAGTAGTTAGTAAGTGAGTAAAAGATTGAGATTGTGTGGGAGATTGTGCTTGCATCATCAAGAAGGGGAGAGGCCGGCTATCATCAAGGAGAGCTCTCGGTTTTGATGTGCTTGGAGGCTCGAGTGCGCGCTTCTAGGAGGAGGATCGTTCGTTGCAAGGACATTCGTTTAGGAGGTTGCTAAATTGTACTTTTCTTCAATAAGGTGGGTAAATTTTCTATATTTCTAAATAGGAATGCATGCTAGATTTGAATGGAAAAATGATGCATGAAAAAGATTAATAAGAGTACACATTTAATTGGATAATTGATCTATAAATTGATTGGAATGTGGATGTGCAATTGTATGTGGTTTTATTAGTAAAAGTCTAAATTTTGTGTGAATTGATTATAGCCACAGATTGTTGAAGAAAGTTTTATTATCTACACCATGAATTATAGATACAAAAGTTAGTAGATTAACAATGTTGCTTTATGTGCTTAAATGAATCTTTGTGTTGTATTGAAATGAATGAATTAAAATATAGATTTGTATGTTTGGTAAATGATTAAAAATAGGAAATTAATATGAAGTTTGCTAGTGAAGAGATTAGTGGTGTTAATTGTTAAGAAATGCAACAAAAAAAAAAGAAGAAATGTGGTAGTGATAGTTCACAATTCGAATTTATTGTATGAAAAATATGTTTTAATTATTGAAAAATTTATTTTCTATATACTGGAGTATAATTCATGGTAATAATCAATCTGGAATTTTACAATAATTTTTATAAAAGCAAAATAAAATGAGAGCTTGTTGAATATCGAAATGTTTTGATAACAGAGATGACTGATTTAAGTGAACTTAGAGTTGTACCATTGACAACCCAAGCGCATAGCTCAAATGGTTGGGATGACTCTATTCGCTACAGTAGGTTCGGATCTCAGGTTGCTGGTTTGAATCCTCTGGTCACCATACTTTTGTTTCAGTTTTTTAAAAAAATAAAGAACAGCGGCCGAGTGCAATAGATGCTCTCAGCCACTCTTTCCAACGCGTGCAGCGTTCGGCCCAGTGGTTTGTGCCTTGGGCGGTTTTCCCTGTGGTCGTGGGTTTGAATACAGGGTTCGGCCAGTATTTAAATTGAGGAAAAAAACATTTTTTTTGGGATTTTTAATGATAAAAAAAATATGGAAAAAATATGATAATTATCCTAAAATTATGTGGGACTTGTGAAAAATAGTTTGAGAATTATTTGCATGGAGTGGAATATGTTAGAGAATAAAAGTATAATTTAGAACTATAAGTTTTATACTTGCATTTTCATAAAAGTTGTACTTTGCGAAAACACCTAAAATGGAATATTAGAAAAGAAAGACGAATAAGAAGAAATTGTGTGAAGTGATGTAAATTATTCTCAACGGAGAATAGTGTGACAAATTATGAAGTGTAAATGTCCATCTTTGATTGAATAATTAGTGATGTGGGTTTTAATGTGAAAATAATATTCTATGAGTTACATGATGAATAGTTGAATCAAATGTATAATTATGGACTATTGAACAATTTAGAAATTATGATTGGAAAAGAGAAATACTTTTGAGTATGATAACTCAACATGTGAACTTATGAGTTGGAAACGCTCAACTTTAGAAATTGTGAATTGGAATTGAAACAAAAGAGTAGCTAAGTCTCCCCTGGCATTTGGAAAAAAATGAAATGAAATTTGAAATGAAAGACCAAGGTTGGTTATGTTTGAATGAATGAATAAGTCCGGTTTAGTGGAGAGGCTAACTATAGTGCTTTGATTTTGTTCATGATTCTATTTTCATTAGAACTAAGGATTAGTTACATAGTGAAGATGTGATGAAAGTAAGAGAAAAATATTAAGTATGAGGGCCATTGGATTAGCGGCGAGAGTGTATCCCAGGATGTCCCATGATGAGTCATGTTAGGGCGTGGATACTGCTCCAGAGTACCGTCCCGGTGGCGATGCTCATGGGATGTGTGAAGACTACGGGTGGTGTCATGTCTATGGTAGGAGCTGAATTACCACAGGATGCCTGCATGATGAGTCATGTGTCAGTGCGTTGGGATTCTCTCCAAGGTGCCTAGACATGAGTTCGTAGGTCAGAAAACATCTAGGATACTTACCGTAGTTACAATAGTAGATTAAGTCATGGTGAGGGATTGAACCCTACAAAGATGAAGAACGTTAAGGGCTTGCCCTCGGACCTATGTAGTATGGGATGCATAGAATCCGAACAAGTGCGCATTAGTGTCATGTAATATAAATAATTTCATTAAGGACTAAGTGCACAATCACAACACGACATCATTAGGGTATTCCCTTTAGTTTCATATGTGACAAGTTTGTGTTTGCTAAATATGGAAAATTAGTTATACTATTTTCGGCATAGAGAGGATGGCCGTGTATAATGTTCGTCGGTTAAATAAACTGACGTACCGATAGTTTTATATGCAGGTAAGTGACATGATAAAGATTAAAGAGGAACAGATGCTTAAAGATTATTCAATGTTGTTGTACATTTATTTAATTGTTGTAGATTTTACTTCCGCTGTGCAATGTAAAGGGTAAAGTTTTATGTAAACTCTGATGTAAAGTGAAAAGTTTAATTTTCCTTATAAAATTGTCCTAAATGAAGTGGAAAGATCCTGTAAAACTCTCGAATTCAGTTGTATTTGGGATTCGGGGGCGTTACATATACGAATCCCACGTTAAATCATGATCACTATAAAGTTGATTCTATCCTTGTTTGCAATTTGATTGTGAGTGTGGTGAAGTCTGTGATAGGTTTAACACCACGAGTCATTATTGAGATAGTGAAACTACATTATATTATCAGATTTCATATAAGAAAGCTTGGATTGCAAAATAAAAGGCAATTAAGAGGTTGTTCGGTACCTTTGAAGTAGCATATACGAAGTTGCATTTTCTTCTATCAGTAATACAAGTAGCAAATCTAGGAACCGTTGTTCACTGGGATAAATATCAGTGTAGTCTTGGCGAGGAAACATTCAAGGAAGTATTTTGGGCATTTGGTACTTCAATTGCAGGTTTCAAGTCTTGCAGACCTGTTATTAGTGTTGACGGAACTTACTTGTACAGTAAGTACAAGAGCTGTTTATTAATTGCTATTTCTCCGAATGCAAATGATAGCATATTTCCCTTTGCATTTGCATTAGTTGATGGAGAGAATATACATACATAGACATGGTTCATGAGTTGCATTCGGTATTTTGTCACCGATCGTACTGAGTTGTGTATTATCTCTTACTTTACTACTCATCAACAGAAAGCTAATAAGCTTTTATCTTAAGGAAAGATTTTTGCTCGAAGAGTACATGAATTGATCGATAGTCATCGTGAGAGAGCAAACCGACATAATGTTACAATGATTCATCATCAACCTGGAGTTTTTGCCGTCAAAACGGGTCTACGAATGCTAAGTGGAGAAAGGAAAGGTGTGAACTTGCACACTGTTACTTGGCTACTAAAACTTGCAAATATATGAAATTTCAACTATATCATATTCTATGTTCTAATGTATTGGCAGTTTGTGCATATCGTGCAATCGATCACAAGCCTTTTGCTGATAAATTTTACCTTGTCACTTCATTAGCACAAACATGGGCTCCCTCTTTCATCAAACTCTAGATTCAGCATATTGGCCTACTGTTGATGGACCACGACTCGTAGCTGATGCAAGTTTGCGACGTTCAAGGAAACACAAACATTCAAAACTTTGAAACAATGAAACAATCACACACTTACACACCCCATACGAACTTGCATTGCTTCATACATTCCAAATTTATAAAAGTTTATGATATTCAAACATACATTACAAAACATTGAAAAATTAATACAAAAAAGCTTCACGGATCGGGTGTGAAGAAAGTGGGGGGTCTCCTTTGCCTTTTACCACGTTGTGGAGTGGCCTGTGTGACACCGGACATCGGAATCGGATCCTCTTCTTGTTGTTGTGTCCCTTCAATGTTTTCTTGTATCTCAGCCTCTTCATCTTCTTCTTCGAAATCGTTTCTAGGACGAGGTGGGGGTCTATGAACAACTTTCTTCCTACGAACACCACGACCACTGGTTCAATGTGCAGGAGTATTTAGTATAGCATCTAAGGTTGCTCCCTTGCCCACAGCATCAGCTTGTGCACGACACGACGTCAACATCTCGCATGCAATGTCCTTCACAGGTTCCGCAATGTTGCTCCTCAAAACAGCAGCACATTTTTTACCCATAGTCCAAGTCTGGCTCATCTACAAAACATGACAAGTTGAAATATTAAGTACAGTGCATATATATATAAACCAAAATTTTAGAAAAACTTTAAAAATACAACAAAACTTAACAACTTACAATTTTTCAAAGAACCGATGCCTTCGGTTGGAATATAGGCAAATTCATTGAATGTTCATCTGCTAGTTCGGCTGCTGGTCGACGAATCGGGACTACCACACCAGCAGGAGTCTGCACTATCGGAGAGATATAGCATCTAGTCATCCTTTCATACTAGGCCATGTAAGTCGCATGTACCGATCCGTCAAACGGAGAAATGTCACCAATAATTTCGTCGAACCGGTGCTGATTCCATTTCTCAACATATGTAGCAAAGCATGTGGCCCAATTGTGTCCGGGTTATCGACCCATTCCAGTAATAAAATGCACATCAGCATTGAACGGTTCGGCAACAGGAATCATTTGAAGGAGACCAAACTGACTTACCACTCTATTAGCGTAGCGGAATTCAATTGTGCCAAAGTTGATTAGTGGTGCCTTTGTTAACCACAGATCGTGCCTGTACAAGCAAATAGGCGGTAGTCAAGCAACACGCACCTCTGTGTTGGGCAGCCACATGACGCAATCATCTGCCAACCTATCTAATCCATCACAGGAAGTACGTTAGGCATCTGTTGGGGTTGGCCGTCCATGTGAGATCGTCGGACCAGTAAACACTGAGTGGAGGTAACATGTGCTGGTCCTCGGGGAGATGGATCCAATTGGGTGCCTCCGCACTACGGGCCGACCCACATGAATACGCTCCCACTTCAGACCTGTAGTAAGATCATTGGTTCATTCATCTGCACCGAACCAAGACTACAGTTACACAAACTCCGGTACAGGGACGACAACGCGGTACTACCCCAACTACAACTGTCTGACTCTTCGCAGATCGGCAATCAATGGCAGGTACATCAAGGAAACCGAATGACCAGTCAAATTTGGAAACATCACGCCACCAAATAGTGTAACTCCACCTCCACCTCCACCTCAGTGGAATCTTCATTCATTCGATTCTTGAAAGTATCCTTCAACCTCTTCAAGCGAATAAATTTTCCATTTACTGCACCGGTTTCCACTTCGACACCAAGGTATTGTTCCACTAAATATACCGGCTAGAAGTCCATTTTTCTAGCTGCCATCTCTCAAGAAGTGCGGTAAGAAGAGGCCGATCACATTTGATGGAGCTCATCAGTCCAATACCATATAACCTACAGTCCCTTAGAATCTCGTGAATCCGTGGGTGCATAAGAAGTGGATGACCCCCCCTAAATATACACTCCTTAGATTCACCTTCCTACACATCCTTCAAACGGTGATGCGATTGGAGAGTAAGGAGGGTAGGGTCGAGGGGACCTGGACCTCCAGGAGGAATATAAAATGATGATAAAGGGGCTGAAGAAGAAGGGCCCGCCTCATTTGGTTTAATTGGGACCTATACAACAATAACATTTAAATCAATAGACGAATATTACATTTTATTATATGAAAATCAAACTAATCAAATATAAACAATTATTCACTTACATTAGTACGCTCGGTACCACCACCACCACGACCACGTCCACCGCGAGGAGGTGGGCAAAATGAAGTACGTGGTCCATCGCCACGAGGAGGTCTACTACTCGTTCCTTCCTTCACATTCCCGATCGTGCGTGTCATTTATAATAAAAGAGAGTACACTACAACTTAAAATAATTGTTATTAACTACACTGAATATATAACCTACATATATCTACATATATATTCAATTTTTACAATATATACCTACATATACTAAAATTGGAATATACTATATATCTACATAAATAAAAACTCAACTTAATGCTACGAATTTTTGCTAGTTGTTTTTTTTAAGATCCAATGTTTACTTGGAAAATCAACAAATTTGGGTGATTTTTTGTTGAATTAATAAAGATACAATGTTAATGCTTCAAAATTAACACGAAAATTAACAAACATACAATGTTGATACTTCAAAATTAACACAATATTAAAAAATCAAGAGTTTGAGAAATATACCGTTAAAGTAGGTGATGAATAAGTAGATAGTGAATAGAATGTCCAAGAAGCTCCTTCAACTGCAATCTTTATTCCTAAATTCGAAAATCAACACAATCTTGGATATTGGGGTTTAGGCTTTTTGGGGTTAAATGAGGATGAGATTTGTAGATGGAAGATGTGAAAAATCGAAACGAAATGAGAGATGCGAGGATTTTTTGGGTTAATCGACCAAATTGTTGGGTAAATCGACCAAAAAGGGATGAGAGATATTAGGGTTTCGTATGTAGAAGAGGTAGAGAAGATAGAGAGTTGAAAGAAAATGGGGGTCGTGAATTAGATTTGAAACTTAAAGAGTCCCAATCAACACTCGCTTTCTGAAAAAAAGCGTGTGGGTTAAACCTGATCGCTTTTTCAGAAAGCGAGTCTCGGCTAGCGAAAGCCAAATCCTCACATTCGCTTTCTGACAAAGCGATGGGGTTTTACCAAACTTCTTTTTTTGAAAAACAAGTAGGATGTTTTGGAAATTTACAAAAAAAAGGTAAGGCAGTTTGGGAAAAACTTTTGAAAAGTGGGACAGTTTGGAAAAAAATTCCACTTAGATGGGATTCTGTGCCAATAAGTCTGTTACTGTGTGATTGGAAAACCTTGTTATTGAAAGACATAAAAAATGGGAGATTGGCTTTGTAACTGGAGGTGGCATGTTTTTCACTTGAACTATCTAGTGAAGCTTCTAATCAAAGTGCTAATAAAACTTCAAATGAACTTTAGAAAGTAATTTTTGCATAAAAAGGAAGAAAGGACGCCCCTCTTTTTAAAAAGGAGAATTGTGATTCCTATATGTGGAGGATATATAGAAGGTTTCGGGTGGGACCAGACACAACAACCATGCCCTATACATTATAATTGGTGACCATCGCATCTAAATGCATAAGGTAGAAACCTAGACGTTGTATTGGGTCACAAGAAAGGGATGAGAAGTGAGCTCTGAAAAGGACTGCAAGCTATATACCTTTTTTTTCTTTCCATCAATAATTGTGACCAAGTCTAGTTCCTTTGCTATGTATTTTTTTTTTCGAAGAAAAGGTGGAATCTGGTCATTTCATTAATCAGGAATTTCCTTTGCTATGTATTTTGCCTACACATGGAACACTGAAGTTTGCAGTTTGTTCGAAAGTTATATTAACCCCTCCCAAATAAACGTTACAGGGGCATGAGAGTTATGTAAACCCTTTTCGTTAGTTGTGAATCACGGGTTTCTTCAACAAAAAAAAACATACTAAGATGTGCAAATTGATGAGTAAAGTTCTGGTCCTGAAGTTAAGTTCCCTTAGGAGTGAGCCTTAATTACCGTTATTTTCAACTAGGAACCTTCTGTTGTCGGGAACTTAATGGAGATTTAAGAATGTTGGCTTGTCTATTTAACAAATAAGAAATCATGCATATTAATTCTTGTAGTATATCTTGCTTTTAGTCGATAAGTGATTAATACTGCAATAACAAGCTTTAACAGTAATGAGGACATCGGTTCTGTTTTATTTTTATTTTGAGATTTAGCCATATATAGTTTATTTGAGAGATTTGTTGTAGATTTATTTGAGATTTGTTTTGAATTTATTTTAAGCCTATATATAGGTCTTGAAAATAATGACAATATATGTTACTCTCGATTATTTTGAAATTTATTTTGTTGAGTTATTGCTCATCATCCATCTTTTTTTGTGAGACAATAGAGAGAATTATTAGGGTTTGTGCGAAATCCTAATAAACTATTAGACTTTGTGATAAACTCTACCCAAATCCCCAAATTAAAAATCATAACTATAATTAATTAAACCCTGCTCTACTCATCCCTCTCTCCATCTTCTTCCTCTCTATTTGCCCCCGAAACCCAACCCCAAGCACCACACCTGACATCGACTACCCCCAAACTGCCGCCAACAACCTCGCCCTTCCCTCCTCTCTTCAGCCTTCGACCACCGAGCCCCTGTCTCCACCGTCCATCGCCATCACCTTCATCATCCTCAACCGCTTCCATCACTCACCGTTCGTCCTGCAACCGCAAGCTTGCTGCCCTCCTTCGACGGCCACAAACACCCCATTGCCCTTGACCACCTTCCTGCACCTCGCTGCCTCTTTACCACCGCGACCATCGCGTGCATCACTGCAACCAAGCACTGCACCACTACTGTGACCTCCGTTACCACCTGGCGCTGCTACTCCTCTCGATCTTGCCGCTCACCGACCGCAGCCAATCCCTTTCTCCACTTATCCTTCACATCCCAGCGCAGCCCTTGCTGCCACCCTCGATAGTCGCCAACACCCCGACCATCTTCATCCACCACAACACCCTATCCGCAACCCAGGTAACTTCTTTCCATTCTCTATTTATTTGTGATACTATCTATCGTCTCTAGAATATTATTAAATTTATCTGTCATCCACAAATATTAAGAGTGTGTGCTTCTACTTGATAATTAGGGTACGAATCTTTATTGCACACTTTACTTGCTAAAAACGTTTAAGTATAATTATTAATTTGTATGATTAAATCTTTAATTGTGCTTGTTAAACTATTTCATATCTTAAAAATTCATCAAACCAATTAATAGTTTTAATTTATGAATTAATCTGCATTACATGTTAGTAAACTTAATCTTTTAAAATTCTTGGAATTTCTCTCATTAGTGTTAAATTTACATCATTTTGGTATCAGAACGAAGGTTTTTAAAAAAATCCTAGTTCTTACATCATTTAGCTATAGTTTTTGGATTCGTTTAGGAATTATTTGCACACAACACTCTTAGTTCATTTAGGATTTTAGAGTAATTTATTTTTCTTTCATTCTTTTGGATTATTTTAGATTAAAAGAAAAACACATACACACACACACTTAGGGACACTTAGGACACGTTTCCCCAAATTTCAGCAAACACACATCCCCACGACCCCTAGTTGTCCACCGTTGGTGAATGCGTCTTCGCAGTACCATCACAAATCCTGAAGAGCCTTCTTGTACCTCCCAAACCACCTAATTAGGAATCCTAGAATTCAGCGAGCTCCTCCTCGCACTGAAATGGACAACTCTCATATTTCCACCACTCTCACTGCCATTCAAGCAACTCTTGTCAATATCTATTAGAGGCTTGAGAAAGTAGAATTGAATCAAAATGTTGTCCCTAAACTTCATTGTCAGATCCCTGTAGGGAATGATCATGACGACCGACGTTAGGATCGTGACCCTGATGAATAATACTAGAAAAACGTCAAGGCTGACGTTCATGTAGCGCCCCGAATTTCCAATACGATATCTCAGAAATACTTGGCACAATTTCCAGCATCAACCTCAATTGTAATAGTAAATATAGCCAAAGCATAGAGAAATTTTTTTAACTTTTATTACATTAATTCTTTACAAAGCACAGCGAAAAATAAAGACCTTGAATTACAAATTCTTTTTTTTACAACACATTCTTTTACAATTTATATAAGCCATAACATCAATTCTATCTCATGCATCCAAATCCCATTGCTATAGGTACCTACCTATAAAATATGAGGCTAGAGATAACTCTAACCCCCAAAACTACAGGGGTCAGCCAAAACGGTGTGAGTGACAAAAAAAATAAATGCAACATAAATAAAACATAAGACATAGAATCATAAACAGTATGTATCAACAGCAAGAATAAATGAAATAAGAAATGATAATAAATAAAATATGAAAACATCAAGTGAAACTAGACTAAGTGTCATGTGTAGAAAAATAGGAAACAACATGCATAAAACCTTGTCAAGAAAAACACCAATGCTATATGTTGACTCTCTAATGCATACTTGTCGGATTCTATGCATCCCACTCTACATAGGTCCGGTGCAAGTCCTTATCATTCTCCACTTGATAGGGTTTAATTCCCTGCTATGTAACTAATCCTACTATGATGACTACTATGAGATTTAGACATTCTGCAAGTATCGGTTCTCGCCCTTGGAATACTGTAGGCCAGTCCTACTCCACAGATCATTCTGTGGCCCTTACGTCCATCATCCTGGAAAAATGGAGATTGCCTCACTCCACATGTCATCCTAGAACCCTCATTGCACAAACTTTCCATGAGCGTCGCTCTTGTCCTCGGAATACTGGAGTTCAATCCAACTCCGCTGATCACTTTGTGGCCCATACGTCCATCGTCTCGAAATACTGGAGAATATCTCACTCCTTGGATCATCCTGGAGTCCATAACTCACGTTTGCACTCATTTCATCACATAACCATCTAGTTCCTGTCCTTATCTTGTTAAGTTAATTAATTACTTACGAATCTCCTAGAGTTGGTGTACCCTACCAGACTGAACTCAACTGATCAACAACACAGTCACAACTGGCCAACCACAAAATCTCAACTGCCGGTGCATAGGGTCCCACACATCCTCTAGAGACTCACAACTCAACCATCACACCAAAACTTTTAATAAAACTCACAAATCCATCATCAAAACATTTATAATAAGAAAACTTCATAAATCAACAAAAACTCCAAATCTATATAATGTACTCATAAAATTCCAGAATTCAAATAAAATATTAAATCCATTAAATAACAAAAAACTATATTTTGAAGTCGTAGAATATCACAAAACATCAATTTCTTTAAAGGAAATGTATATATATGTTACTATATGAAGTTGTAGAAGTACAAGTTAGAAGTCTATTATAAACAAAATACAACTCTTTGTAAAATACTGTAATCTGTAACAAAACCTTATCTAAACAGTAGATTAATAATCCATAATATCGAAAAAAATAACCGTTTAAAGAAAACATCAGAAACTGAAGAAATCCATCAGCCTGAGCAATAACATTCGTCTGTCGCAAATGGCCAGTCGACTGTCCTGCAAAAATCCAAAACTCCAGAAAACCATCAGTCAGGACAGTGGCGGTCGACTATTGGAAGTGGCCAGTCGGCTGTCCTGCGAAAATCCAAAACTCAAGAAAACCATCAGTCGACTGTCGACTCAGTTCAAAGACAAAGCAGTCGACTGTCATTGCAAACAAAATCTGAAATTCAGTAACTGACTAGTCGATTGTCGACTTTAGTTCGGTCGACTATCAACTATAGCAGGTTGCAGTTTTGAAACTGTGCATGTTTTAAACTAAAACATTAATTTACCTTATAAAATACAAATTTGTAAAAACTAAATTCCTGAGATAGTTGTATATAACTAGTATAACATATAGAAGTTTATAAAACAAATCAAAACCATATCAAATCCATAAAAGAACAAATTTCATCGAAATCTTCAAAATATTGAATATAGATACATACATGTGTATATGAGTGTGTTTTTGCATCAGTTAAAGCATCAAATCTCATCAATAAGAAGTAGTATAACGTTGAAACAATCTCAGTATGAAACAAAGCAAGATTCAATCGAAAACTTTACAAAACACACAAAATCCAACTTTCGGTCTGTATACAATCATACTAGAGCAAAACCCCACTTCACCTTTCAAAACTTGATTCTTTTTAATTCAAAAACCACTCTTGTACTCATCAAACACATATACAATCATTAACATTAGTTTTCCATGAATATCTACAATTAATACATATATACAATCAAGTTTTTTTCTCAACAAACCATCCAAATAGAGCAATTACTTAATATGCCTAGTAAAGATAAAGTTTTATTTGCTTTAATGCAATATCATCATATGATTTCATAACATATACATACAAATTAGCAAAAATGTGAATGAAAACAATATACGAATGATTTGTATTAGGTTCTTAACAATTCTCAAGTCATCAAATTAATGTTTCAAGTAAGGCTGACAATTGACCCGGACCCGACCCGAGCCCGATCAAGTTCAATCCGATTTTAACACCTTATGGGCCTGAAAATTTTGTACAATTTCAGACTCGGGCTAAAAAATTGAGCCCGAATTAATTTTCGGGCCGAGTTCGGGTTTATATAGATCCGACCCAAACCCGACCCAACTGCACATTAATTGAAAATAAAACTCTTAATCCTATCATACACCTTAGGCATATCTTATCTCATACTCTTCTCTCTCCTCATTAATGAGTGAATGAACGTTAACCCTCCTCATTGAAAATAACACACTTCTCTTATCTCATACTCTTCTCTCTCCTCATTGAAAACAACACACTCATAATTATTTTCCACTCTTTCTCCCTCCTCATTTCAATCCTTTATTAGTTTATTTCATCTCCTCAACATTCTAGATCTAGTTTATTTCAAAAAAGAAACATTGCAGATTTAGCGATTCCAGCAGCTAGCCCCTCTTTCTTTCTCCTCCAGTTCCCAGGTCCACCCCGACCTAGTGTCGTTGCTCCCATTGTCGTAGACGAAGCCGCTGCCACTGCTCCCGCAATCTCAGCTATTCCGGCCGATGCCACACTCCATCTGCCGCCGTCGCCCCCCTCCATCTGCTGCCTCCACTGCCACAGATGCCAGTGCTCTGCCGGTCCCATTGACTCCTATTTTAGTATGTATTTTAGCTTTTTTTTCATTTTCATTTATTTGTTAAGAAATAGGGTCAGGCTCGGGCTTTTGGATTTAATTCGGATTCGGGTCCGGGCTTCAAGTTTGCTGCCCGACCCAAATTTGGGCCGGGCTTGGACTTTAAAAAAATTTTGGGTTCGGTCTTGGGCTTGTATAAGTCCGGCCCAAACCCGGCCCATTGCCAGCCCTAGTTTCAAGCATCAATAGTGTAGTTTCATGAAAAGATTCACTTTTTAGTTCATCTACTCATCAAAATTCATTATATCTTCATACCATCATCTAACATGCTTTCTAATAGATAAATTATCGCATACAACATGCTTAGAACAATAAGAAAATAAACATAAGTCACTCACCTTATTGAAAAATCAACTGAAGATAATAAAGAAATAAGAAAAAACCATCATTCGCAAGAAAACCAAGATCCTCGCTTTAAAAATTCAAGAAAATAATAATAAGAAATCCCTTTGTGTTGTGAAACAAAGAGACGGCTGCACTCCACCATATATAGGCTGGAATTGAGGGTATCTAGGATTTTGAATAGATTTGTAAAATACCTCTTTTAAGTATATCTTTACATATATAGATCCTTATACTTGGAAATTAAATAAAACCATCTTAATTGAGATTTAAAAACAAAAAAAAACTACCCTACTATCAGCCGGCACCATTTTGAAAACCCAAAAAAACAAAATTGCACTTTTGCCCCTCTAAGTGGCAATTTTGCAAAAAGTCCATTCTTTATCAAAACTTGCAAAATAACCCAAATTTATTAAAACAAAAAGTAAACTGTCACACCCAGCTTTCCAAAAAGGAAATACGGAATATGGATACGTGACTAAGCCCAGTGAATGATTTTCATCATCCATAAGCTGTTCAAAATCTTTACAACATCTCACAAAAACAATCAGAGTCGGAAGCAAAAGAATCAACCAAGTATGGATAAACGAATCAAATATACCAACAGAAATTTACTTGAAACCAAAATATATAATCTCAAATAATCCAGATCTGAATAAGTCAAATATCCTGGGTCACATTGCCTAAATACAAATAAATCCAAGTACAAGATACATTATTCAAGATAAGCAACAAGAAATAATAATAGCAAAATTCAGTACTAATATTTCATATCACCAACACCATCTCGTACCTGATCTCCAAAATCTGCAATGTAACAATTGTAGGAATAGGAAAAAGAAAACAAACTCCCGTCAATACAAGTTATGGGCAGCTTGGAATGCATGATACAAGTACATGGAAAAGGATAACAAATATAAAATAATAACAGAACAAATATAACATGCTATGATATCTAACATGAATCAGGAAAACAAATCAGATAACATGGTATACTAATAGATACAGATAACATGTGTCAAGTGTCAAATGTCAGATGGTATGTAGACAGATATACAGATTGTAGTGTCAGATGATAGTCAGATAGATAACTAGATAATCAAATAACAGATATAGATAATAGATAACAGATGTCATGTTCTTATAGGTCTTGTGTGATTACTATCTAGGTAGCACTTCATGCATCCCGGTTTTTACTACATGGTTGCTACATTCAAACAAGTTACTTTCAGATTTCGTAGTGGAGTCCATAGGGCAGTGTACTCAGGGTTCAGACAGACAGATATCAGATAATCAGATCAGACAGACAGATAGAACCTATGGGTTCTCTTCTGAGTACATCTTCCTATAGGGAAGTAATGTATTCAGGGTCAAATAACAGAGTCATGAATCATGTAATCATGAACACGTAACAGATAGAGAACACGGGCCCTCTTCTTAGCACACATTTCTATATTTTTCACTACTAGATCTTTCCCACAACCCCGGCTTGGTTATTTTGTTATTATTATCAAACAGGCATGTATGTGCAGAAAACAGTGTGATAATAGTATGGTATAAATATGTAATAGGTTCAGGGTGACAGATAAACAGGTATAGATGATATACAATTCGTAAAGGAATAGAATCATGCAATTGCTAGTTCAAGACAGTAAGACACTACTGTACTAAAATAGGGATTTCCGTTGCTACAAAAATGCAAATATAAATTCGTCAAAGAATCTGGAAAATAGAATCCCTTCCGAATCTAGCAAAGATATATAAGTCATATAGTACTTCACAAAATCATAACTCAAAATAGGTTTGAATCCAGAAAACATGTTCAGTCAGAAATTAGTATTTTGTATTCACAATCAGAAAAACAGCATGTAAACTCATTAATTAAATACAAAAAAAATCTGGGGTATTTTCCTATCTGTATAGAATCAGAATATAAAGTTTCAGAATTTTTCAATAAGTATAGAGTAGTCAAGTAAAATCAGAAAACAATAAGACATGACAGTTTTGTAAATCTGAAATCCCAAATGCTGCAGTACGAAAACAACAATATCTCACAAACCATAAATCGAAATCCAAATCCGCCAAAAATATAATAAAATAGACTCAGTAGGATAACTTTCGTATTCAGAAATATTTTAGAAACAACATGTAGAATTAGTTCGAAAATCAAGTTCTTTACTGAACAGTAGTAAAATTCTGCATGTAAAATCTTTGTTTGCAAGCATGAAAAGGTTTGTAAAACACCTCAAATAAATCCACCAAAATTCTGGGTAACGCCCAATCAAGTAAAAATACCGAGAAAAATTTCTAATCAAATTAATAATTTTAATACCAGAATAAAAATAGATTAATCTTCAGAATTCACAGAAAACAAAATCTGGAATTCTTTCGATACCACTGTAGTAAAATAGACATAACTCACAAACCATAAATCAAAACTGAGATCCGTATAAAGGGTTGGAAAATAGACAGAATTCTCTACAGTTCATGTTCACAAAATATTTTCAAATAGTGACCTTAATAGGGTCTAAAATACTGATCAGCATCAGGGCAACAGAAAAATACAGATTTGTTCTTCATACACGAATCACCATAGATCATACGAAATTCATCCAAATCAACCCAAACATGAAATATAGTGTACTAGATGTCCAAACAACATGATATATGGTATTTTGCAAGTACTCGACAAGTATAACACGAATAACACATCAAACACAGATATCTCAAAGTAGCATGAACCTATACATCAAAAGTGGTCAACCCTAAGTTAATTTATGTCATTTATGCCGTGAGGCAACTATAGTCAAATCATCAAAATAGAGACAATATCAACAAGAGAATTCACACACAAATTATCTTTAGAACCCAACTACACTACAAGAAGTATTTTGTACTTGTATATGCAAAGGAATTTAATACAAGTTACTTGCCTGAGAGACGATGACGAGAACGAAGCAAGCACAAGAATAACGAGAACGGATTTCCGGGCCCGAACACAAACACAATGAACGGATCACGAACTAATCACACACGATCACGAACAAGATGAAGACGATCGAGATCACGAACACAATTGGACGGTTGAGATCGAAGATCAAGATCAAAATGATCAGATCAGATCGGACGGCCAGATCTTCTTGATGATGAAGATCAAGATCGATCGATCAAACGACTGCGATCAAAGGAAGTTGATGATCATCATGATCGTGACGGTCAAGAAGAGATCGGATGGCTAGGATATAATCAGATGATCAAGAGGAGATCGACGACCCACATCCAATCAAGCATAATGATCAAGATCCAGCGGACGACCAAGATCACCCTAATGGTGATGATCAAGATCAAATCAATGGATGGCTAGGAATCAAACCATCAAGATCAAGATCAAGAGATCAAGATCTAATCAAATGGACGACCCACATTCAAAGAAGGCCCAAACTCAAACAAACAGCAACCCGATCAATGGCTCTGGCTTGGCTGATGGCAGGAGGACAGGTCGGGGCTGTCGCGGCACTAGATGGCGGCGTGACGTAGGGGACAAGGTGAAGGTGCTTTGCTGCTGCGGTGGTGGCCACAGGTGGCTGCAGTAGGGGCACGGGCGGCGTGAGGGGTCACGATGGGGAGGGTCGCGCACAGTGGCGATGCTCGGGAGGCTGGCATCGGAAGGATTTGTCGGCACGGCAAGACGACGGGCCTACAGCATCGCTGTGGAGGCGCTACAGGGTGGAGCGCTACTGTCTACGAGGCGGAGTCGCGACACCGGGAGGTCGCGAGGGCAGAGCTGAGGTGGCTCTGGCTGCCAAAGAGTGGGAGCAGGAGGCTGAGGAGAGGAGGATGGGGGTTGTCGCAAGGTGGAGAGGCGGAGCGAAGGAGGTGGGGAGAGAGAGACGAGAAGGAGGATGGGTGTCGAAGAGGGTGCAGTGTAACACCCTAGATTTGATTTATAAGATTTTGTGATTTTACGTGTTGTGCACGTATGATTTCGTGTGTATAATTTCTCGTATAAAATATTTTTTATATAGTAATTGTTCTCTTTATTTTTCAAAAATTATTCTCTTTAAAAGCCTAATTTAAATCTAGGCCTAATTGTCCTTTTAAGCCCACTATATTTATTAATTATTTAATTATTTTGAGCCCATGGTTAGTTTGGCCCATTAGTGAGCCCATTTACTTTAATTCTCTTTTGAAATGGTCTAACTTGTAGTGTAGACTCATTTCATGGACAATTAAATTTGTCACATGAACAAATTTGTAAATGGGGGGTACTAGGTGGCACGTGCATGCAATGGAAGTGTGCATTACACACCATTTTCCCCTTGGCCGGATTGTGATGGAGTGAGTGGGAGAGATGGAGGTGGTGGAGAGGTAGTTGTTCATCATGAGTAGTTTATATAACTCTCTATTTCATCTAAGCCCTTAATCTCTAACCATTGGATCTAATCCTAGCCCTCCATTCACCCTAAGAATTTGTATAAATACCTCCCCTTCATTAGCTCTCATTGCACCTAAAAGAAAAAATAGAAAGAGAGAAAAAAAAATTCAAGTTGTGAGACAAAAGATTGAGGAGTTTTTTTTTGTGAGTTGAAAAGAGAAAGAGTTTTGTGTGGGTGTTTCAACTAGGAGAGCAGGCCGGCATCTCAAGGACCAAGAAGGGAGAGCTCGGGTTCCAACATTGCAACAAGGAGAGGCACAACTTGGTGGTTGATCTAGGAGGAGAAGGCTTTGTTCATTTGTTGTAGGAGATTCTTTAGGAGTTCATTTTTTTTCTCTCCTTTATAAGGTGGGTGTTTTTCATGCTTCTAATCTAGTCACCATGCTAGTAATAAATTGCTACTAAGAGAAAAACTAAGTAATTTGGACTTATGGTTGTTTTTTAGAAGAAATGATGAATTAGAGGATGATTGATAAAATGATTGCTAAATTGTGAATCAAAGTGTTATAAATTATCATCTTACCATGCTATGTGTTTATGAGTTATGCTCTATGGAAAATTTGTGCTTGTGAGACAAATAGTTTAGTTAAATGCATCATGTATGATTGTTCGTTTAAATTAAAGTTACACTATTTTAGAAAAGTGAGAATTTATATCCTAAAAATGTTGTAGGTTGACTAATGTGTAAAGAACAAAGAAACAAGTTGTCTTGTGAAAATCTAATTCTCGAATTATGTAGAAATGTAAACCGTTCTCAATGTTGAAATTATAGACATAGAACACAAAATAAGACCAAAAATGCATTTTTATAAGGCAAATAATGACTATAAAAATACTGATTTACTGTAATTTCATATGTTTTATATTCTGGAAAATTTGAGTTCAAAAAGAGAAGAAAAAGAAACAAAATCGTTTTGAGAAATTATGAAATTTAGAGATGAACAGAAAACTAGTTCAAACCCAACCAAACTAATTTTGAAACAATCTGGTCACTTAGACCATTTGGTCGGAGAGCGTTTAGGTGCTACAGTAGAGTGGG
Organism: Hemerocallis citrina; assembly: GCA_017893485.1. NCBI lineage: Eukaryota > Viridiplantae > Streptophyta > Magnoliopsida > Asparagales > Asphodelaceae > Hemerocallis > Hemerocallis citrina. Next base: position 118,267,868 of record CM030364.1, read on the forward strand.
GTTGTCTCTGGTCTCGGGTTCGATCCTGAGTAGGAGCTTTTTTTTTATTTTGTTAAAAATCCCGAATGCCCAAAAATTAATACACATGGGTTAAAACCCATTTCTTGTCGCCACTGTGCTTTGGCGCAGTGGTCTCGGGTGGCGCCCGTTTGGCCGCTGGTTGTGGGTTCGAACCCAGGTGTGGGCTTTGGTTTATAAAGTGAGTTTTTTGAAGAAAATATTAATATTTTGAGTTATAAAAATAAATTAAATTTTGGGAAAAAAATGTGGGAAAAATTCCTAGAAATTATTTAGACTTCATGAAATAAATTTCTATAACTTTTGATGAAATGTAATTGAAAATTTGGGACTATTTTCAAGAAATGACTTGTTTAATTTTGAGAAAGAAAATAAATGAGTTGTTTGAAGAAATTCGAAATGAGACTTAGAAATGAGAAATTGTGACTTGTGAAATAAAAGTATGGATTGGTGGAATTAGTATGGATTTTAAAATAAGATTAAGAGAATCATGTGGAAAGCACAAATTGTTGAATGTGACTAGTTGGGAAAATTGAATTCATTTGGTTATGCATGATAGTGTACATGAAATTAAAAGTGAATGTTCGGTAAGTTATGAAAGATCTTACGAATACGAATACATGAATGCTATGAACATGAAATGAGAATTTTGTTAATCATGAAATAGAACTTATGAGTATGAAAGAACTCAATGTTGTGATTATGAGTTGAAATTAAGAATTAGGGAGTAGCTAAACCTCACACCGGCAATAAAGGAAATGTTGATATGATATTGGGGGTGAAAGACCAGGTTTGGGTCAAATGCGTTGATTGATGGTTAAGACCGGTATAGAGGAAAGAGTTTAACCCTAAAAATTAATTTTTGTTCATGATTCATACAATTAAGGACCAACAATAGAGAAGACGGGATGAAAGTAAGTGAAAAACATAAGTATAAGGGCCTCGAGTCTACGGTGTGAGAGTGATTCATAGGTTGCCTACTTGATGAGTCAAGTCTTGGCGTGGACACTACTCCGGAATTATTGGGATCATGGCGACGCTTGTGGGATGTTTGATTGACTACGGGTGGTGCCATGGTCCATGACAGAGGCTGAATTGACCATAGGCTCTGCATGATGCGTCATGTCACGACGTGGGATTCCCCTCCAGGTTGTCTTGACATGGGCTCGTAATTAATAGGACATCTAGGATACTTACCGTAGTTACAGTAGTAGATTAAGTCATGGCGAGGGATCGAACCCTACAAGTTGAAGAATGATTAAGGGCTTGCCCTCGAACCTATGTAGTATGGGATGCATAGAATCCGAACAAGTGCGCATTATTGTCATCTAATAATAATAATAATAAATTGCATTAAGGACTAGGCGCACAGTCACAACACGACATCAATAGGATAGTCCCCTTAGCTTTGTTTGTGAACAATTTTGTGGTTTGTTAAGTATTGAAAATCGTTATATTGTTTCGGCATAGAGCGGATGACCGTGTATAATATCTCGTCAGTTGAATGAACTGACGTGCCCACAGTCTTTATGCAGGGTAAAGGAATTGACAAAGATTAAAGTATGCAAGCAGCGTAAAGAATGTTTCAAGTGTTGTACATTTATTTATGTAAATATTGTAAATTGCTTCCGCTATTTAAAGTGTAAATGTAACTCTGATGTAAAGTAAAGTTTAAATTTCTATGTAAAATTGTACGAAGAGAGGTGTAAAGATCCTGTGGAACTTCGAATTCAGTTGGATTTTGAATTCGGGGTGTTACATGCAGACAGGGGGGAAGACGAAGAAGGGAGTAGGGCGGCGCTGGGGGTACAAGAAGATGAAAAGGTTGATGGGTTTTGTGGAGAAGGAAGGTGGCGCTAGGGTGGCGCGAGCAGGCGGAGGGGACCAGGGAGAAGGGGAGAGGAGATGAAGCGGCGGGATTTGAATAGGGTTAGGGGAACAGTGAGATGATATATATATATAGGGATGTATAAATGGGTTTGGGTTTAATAGGGTTAGGTGGTGAACAAATGGGTTTCGGGTTAGGTAACGGGTAGGGTAGTTTAGGGTATATTGGTCTGGGTCGTTTAGAAATGGGGTTTGGGTTAAGATGGGTTTAGGTAGGAGAGATAAATGGGTTATTGGGTATATGATAAAATGGGTATAGGGTTAATGGGTAGAATAGGGTTTAATAAAATCCAATAGGGAAATAGGATTTTATAAATTCAATAGAAAAATAAATTAACCAATAAAAATATTGTTTACAATAAAAATGTAATTTGCATTAGAAAATAGAATTGATTTAAAATACTACGAATACAGTTAGTAAATAAAAGTGGGTTTTTAATACTCAGTCAAAAATATTAATAATAACCATAATACTAATAACAATAATAATAATAAGAAAATGGTAAAAAAAATTAATAATGGTAATAATAATAACAGTAATAATAATAATAAGTGTAATAATAACAAACTAAGAATTGTATTACAATATAAAAATCATAGATAAATAGTTACAGCTAAAGTTATTGATCAAAAGTAGATTTTAATAGAAGATCCAATGATACATTTTGACAAAAGAGTTTGAAAGCGAAAAACTAATGTACAAAAATTTGAAATACCGAAAATATACAGAAAATATATTTTTGGCAAAACAGGGGTTACATAAACACTTTACCTCTGAGTTGACTGGCATCATGCCATGCCCAAAAATCCGAAAATCTGGAGTTTTCACTCCAAGTGGTAATTTTACACAAAAGTCCATCTTTTTGTAATATTTGCAAATATGTCCAATAATTATCAGAAAAATCCAGAAAATTCACAAATAATATCTAATAATAAATAATGAGTTTCACCAAAATAATTTTTGACTTTGAACTTCTCAGGTAAATTTCAGAAAAATATTTATTAAATCACAAAAAATCATATTAATTCATTTATTAATCTTAAAAACATTATTTTAAAAATCTGGGGTATTACAGTTCTCCACTTTGAAGGCCATATGGAACCCCATGCTTATCTCGATTGGATCCGTGATATGGACCACTACTTCATGTAGTTTGTATGAGCGAAGCCCTGAAGGTTAAATTTACAACTATGAAATTGACTGGTAAAGCTCAATAACATTGGACCAATCTTGAACACTCCCATAGAAGGCTGATGCTTGGCCCCCATAACCACTTGGGAAGCCATGAAAGAGAAGCTCACTAAGATATGTGCAATTATCATTCCACACTCGATTGCTAGATTTGTAATCCCTGTTTCCGCAAATACATATTTTCTGAATATTTTCTGTATTTTGATTATTTATAAATTCATTATTGTTTTAAATTTATTTTGGATCTTCTATCAAAGGCTTTTCTAATCGAAAATTATATTTATTTCGAATGATGATATTAACTTTATTTTCTATTCTTAATTGATCGACTATTTATATTTTAGCCCAAATCAAATATATTATTACTATTTGGATTTTAATAAATTTGTTAAACTCAAATTCCATTTTGATATATATTATTATTATTATTATTGCTCTTGATTGTTTATTAAAATCCATCTGTCATTATTTATTAATTTGTGAAAGCCTATAGATCTTAATCTATATTTTATTATTATTTATTATTTTAGAGTCCAAACAAAGTATATTATTAACATATGATTATTCTAATTATTTGTGAAAAGCTAAATCTTAATCCATTTGTATTCTTCCAATTAATTTTATTTTTGTTGAACCCTGAAATTCTTGTACATCCTGTTTAATTTTGTAAAATGATTATCCTAGTTAATCTATTTTGTTCCTATTTGTTTCCTATTGATTATCTATTTAAATTGTTGTTAAACCCAAGCCCAATCACTTATTGGACCTGTACCCGCTAACCCTAAACCCACAACTTAACTCTATTTATATCTTCTCTGTGTAACCCTAATGATAGTTAAACCCTAATTACCTTCTTGATCCCCAGCCGTCATCATCCCCTGTTCACCTCCTCCTTCTGCTGTTTCATTTCGAAACCCAATCCCCGTCGACGCTCCCCTTCCCCACCGTCGTCATCCTATCCTCCTCACCTTCCTCATCACCCGTGATCCTCCTCGCCCCCCCCCCCCGTCCCCTCATCTTCCCGACGAGCTACCTGCTTCTCCATTCTGTCACCACCATCCCATCGCCCTGCATCTGCCAGCACCTCACCGCCCCTGACCACATCACCTCCTCCCTCCTCGTCGCCAGTCAGCCCCCACAACAACCTCGACCACAGTCAACCTCCATCCGCCCTCATCCCCGACTGCTGCCACCCATCGCCGTCGACACTCACCTACGACCACCACCACAACCCACCAACTGCCCTCACCGCAATCGCAGTGCCGAAGCCCTGATACCAATCACCCGTTCATCGCAGCCGCCATTTGAAGTCGAAGTCGAAGCCGAAGCCGTTATTGCTGTGTTTTGACATCGCTATTTGCTGTTTAGGGTTGATCTTCTGTTGCTGACATCACTGTTTGCTGCTGTGTGTTGGAGCCCTTGCTGTTGTTCTCTTGTGCACATGAGTTACACTTGTTTCCGCTATATTTCGTTCGTTCGCTCATAACTAATCCAATCATGGCAAGTCACTTCCCTCTTGAATTGCATATTGTGTCAAATTCAAGTCTTTATTGAAACTCCGCAAGTAGATCCTGATTGTTATCATATTATTATATTGTTATCTTCCGTTGAGTATATTGAGGGTTTATATGAGCTAACCCAAAATATTCTTGACTTCGTGCCATTATTGACAATAAAATATTGAATCTTTCATGCACTCATGTAGTATTGATAATAGAAGTTGTTCATACATAACACCGCACAAATAAACTATTGTAGAATTGATTATTAGGTTGTTGTGCTTGAACGATTGGATGATGCCTTGTTTGATGTTAAACTAGTGTATGAATGTATTTTTCATTGTGCTTACCACATCATTGTGTTTACCATGCTGAATATAAGATTGTTAACTATTGAGTTGAAGCTATCATGTTTAGATCGTTTTTCTTTCATGAAATATATTGAACTCTGATTTTCACTGTCTGGCTGGAATTTGTGAGACCTTTTTGACCCAGTATTTGACATAAAATATATAGGTTTCTAAACAAAAATTGTATCCATGTGTTTCTAGTTTCCAGAACATCTAAAATATATGAATTTCGAGTTTTATTGTAAGAGTTATGGTGTTTTTACTACTGCTACCTTTTTTACTTTCAGAATTATTGATTCATATATTCCTTCATGTTTAAGTTATTAAAAAGCTAAATTTTAGAATATGGCACTGATAATTTTCAGATTGTTAGTCAACATGATTAGGGACTTTACAAATATTTTTGATGAATTTAAAATTTGGTTTATTACTGATTTTACATATACAACAACTTGATCTTGATTTTCAGTCAGCACGTGTAGTCTGTAAAGAACGATGTAATTAACTTATCAATTTTTATCATATTTCGTATTTTAAATATGCGTTGGAACCGGGCAAGAGTCTACTTTCTATAACTTCTGACGGATCTAGTTTTGTATTTCTGCAGCAGCGAAAAACTTGATTTTGGTACAGTAACCTATTGCTGTCCAGAATTGTGTGTCCATAATTTCTTAATATAATTGTATATATATCGTTATATTGAATGGATTGAAGTGTATAAATTGCATTGTATGATCCTGATATACTATTGTCACCATTCTAATAGTCTCATTCTAATTGATCGTCATATTGTTACTTCTATTGATACCTTCGTTTATCAGATTTCTCTAAATTGATTACAACGATAAAATGCTTAAGAAGCCGGGGTTTAAGGGTTGACTTTAGTAGTGGACAATATAGAGACTGTACAGGGAGGAGGGTCCCGTGTTTCCCTATTTATCGGTCATATCGGTCATCTATTGATTGCAGATTGCTGATTATAGTATCTCGATTGAATCGTGCGTCGATCATCAGTCATTAAATCATCGATCATTATTATTCTTCGTTGTCGAGTACATGATCTATAGAGTACACCACTAGAGTCTAAACAACATTGATTGTATGCATCGAACCTGTGGTATGGGACACTGTAGTATGCGCACTAGTTACACTAAAAACTAATAGACTTAAGAATTGACACAATATTAACATTGCATAATGAACATCGTGATTGCAATTGATATTGAACATTGTTGTAGGGATATTGACATCGACCAATGAGTGTTGATGTTGAACATTGAAATATCGTTTATTGTTATACAATCGCATTATTACCATTGATATTGATTATTGCTATCGTCCATTGTTAATGATTCCTATTGTTCATTGAATTCATTGTTATACCATATTTCCATTGTTCATTGCTTTCTTTACTTGCTGTCCATGACTTGCTCTAAGGACAATTTTTCTCCTCTTTTTAGATGAGGTATTCACAGGTGATCAAGGAGAGTTACCTGTAGGACTTGGAGAACAGACTATCTGAGGATTCACTGTTTTCTAGATTGATTGTTATTTAATTGAACTTCTTGTATTGAGTTTTATTAACATTGTATTATGGACTTTGGACCCGGAGATTGTCATTTACTGAGGATTTACTGAGGATTTACTAAGGATTGTTATTAACAGACTTACTGAGGATTGTTATTTACCCAGAGATTGTTATTAACAGACTTGCTGAGGATTTATTGATTCTAGATTGATTGTTATTTAATTCAACTTCTTGTATTGAGTTTTATTAACATTGTATTATGGACTTTTGACCCGGAGATTGATATTTTGTTTTCCGGTATTGGATTATCGTATTTGGTTATTTGATGTTTTATTTCATGTATTGTTATTCATGTGATTGTTCTTTTATGCATGCGTGGTTGTATTTATCTTGTTATATTGTTGAGTTGAACAACAACAGCTTAAGGATGATGCAAGACATTCATTGGGCCAATATCACGCGCTTGTGTTCCGTGTTTTTGAGAAGCGGGGCGTGACAAAGTTTTTACTGGTATCAGAGCCAAGTTTGGATAATTTGTTAGTCACGTTTGGCTGATATAATAGTCAGGTATGGGTTTAACCAGTTTGACTCATCAATATGTACAACACGTGAATCACATAGATAATTAATAACCAACATATAATCTGGGTTCTAATCTTATTTTATCCACTTTTTGGTCTCTTCATATTCAGTTCCTTCTTTTCTTATCTTCTTCGTCCCTTGCAGTCGTCCTTATTCATTGATTCGTTATTGGTTATAATTTCTTTCTTTTCGTACCCATATTCCTTTGATTTTGGTGTCACCCATTCCTTATTTCTAGTCGATCGGCATCGTTGGATCTACCACGACATGGAACATCACCAGGAGACGAAGTGTCATCGTTTGCTTCAGGATGTGCATGCAGAGTCTCAGGATCCCAGGAAGTATTCAAAATCTGAAATTACCTGGAGTTCGAACTTCGTGCTAGAGGGATGTCGTTTGGATGTGCCAAGGATATGGTGAGCCACGGGACAGATTGCTAGAGTTAATGAATGCTGATGTCAGAGTCTTTCCTATCAGAGTGGCGCAGCGGAAGCTTGGTGGGCCCATAACCCACAGGTCCCAGGATTATCATGTTGTTTACTCCCTTTTCATACATTTGCATTCGTCATCATTCATTGAATCTTTATTCAACATCATTCTAGATCACTCAATTCATATATATGTTCTTTCTTATCCTAGTATTGTCACCATTTTGTCTCTTTCCCTTTATTCCCTGTTTTGTTATTTCACAAGTTGCCTTTGCTTTGTCCTACGTTCTGCCTGATTGAATTTCGGGGACGAAATTCTTTTGTAAGGTAGGTAAGATTGTAACCCCCGTTTCCGCCAATACACATTTTCTAAATATTTTCTGTATTTTGATTATTTATAAATTCATTTTTGGACCTTCTATCAAAGTCTTTTCTAACCGACAATTACATTTATTTCGAATGATGATATATTTTAACTTTATTTTCTATTCTTAATTGATCGACTCTTTATATTTTAGTCCAAATCAAATATATTATTACTATTTGAATTTTAATAAATTTTTTAACTCAATTCCCATTTTGATATATATTATTATTATTGCTCTTGATTTTTTATTAAAATCCATTTGTCATTATTTATTAATTTGTGAAGGCCTATAGATCTTGGTCTATATTTTATTATTATTTATTATTTTAAAGTCCAAACAAAGTATATTATTCACATATGATTATTCTAATTATTTGTGAAAAGCTAAATCTTAATCCATATGTATTCTTCCAATTAATTTTGTTTTTGTTGAACCCTGAAATTCTTGTACATCCTGTTTAATTTTGTATATTGATTAACCTAGTTAATCTATTTTATTCTTATTTGTTTCCTATGGATTATCTATTTAAATTGCTGCTAAACCCAAGCCCAATCACTTATTGGACCTGTACCCGCTAACCCTAAACCCACAACTTAACTCTATTTATATCTTCTCTGTGTAACCCTAATGATAATTAAACCCTAATTACCTTCTTAATCCCCAGCCATCATCATCCCCTATTCACCTGTTTCATTTCAAAACCCAATCCCCGTCGAAGCTCCCCTTCCCCACTGCCGTCATCCTATCCTCCTTGACCCCCCTATCTTCCTGTCGAACTTCCTACTTCTCCATTCCATCGCCACCATCCCGTTGCCCTGCATCCATCAGCACCTTGCCGCCCCTGACCACATCACCTCCTCGTCGCTAGTCGCTAGTCAGCCCCCACAACAACCTCGATCGCCGTCAACCTCCATCCGCCTTCATCCTGGAATGCTTCGACCCATTGCCGTTGACCCTCACCTGCGGCCACCATAACCACCCACCGACTGCCCTCGCCACAATGGTAGCGCCGAAGCCCTACCGCCGGTCACCCGTCCATCCCAGCCGCCAGTTGAAGTAGAAGTTGAAGTCGAAGGCATTGTTGCTGTGTTTTGACATCGTTATTTACTATTGGGGTTGATCTTCTGTTGATGACATCGCTGTCTGTTGTTGTGTGTTGGAGCCCTTACTGTTGTTCTCTTGTGCACATGAGTTGCAGTGTTTCCGCTGTTTTTCATTCGTTCGCTCATAACTAATCTAATCAAGGCAAGTCACTTCCCTCTTGAAATGCATATTAAGTCAAATTCAAGTCTTTATTGAAACTCCTAGACCCTGATTGTTATTGTATTGTTATATTGTTATCTTCCGTTGTGTATATTGAGAGTTTACACGAGCTAACCCAAAATATTCTTGACTTCGTGCTATTATTGACTCTAAAATATCGAATCTTTCATGCATTCTTGTAGTATTGATAATAGAAGTTATTCATGCATAACACCGCATAAATAAACTATTGTAGAATTGATTATTAGGTAGTTGTGCTTGAACGATTGGATGATGCCTTGTTTGATGCTAAACTAGTGTATTGATGTATTCTTCATTGTGCTTACGATGTCATTGTGTTTACCATGCTGAATAGAAAATTTGTTAACTACTGAGTTGAAGCTATCATGTTTAGATCGCTTTTATTTCATGAAATATGTTGAACCCTGATTTTAACTGTCTGCCTGGAATTTTTGAGTCCTTTTTGACTCAGTATTTGACATAAAGAATTATAGCTTTCTGGGTGAAAATTGTATCCATGTGTTTCTAGTTTCCAAAACATCCAAAATATTTGAATTCTGAGTTTTATTGGAAGAGTTATGATGTTTTTACTACTGCTGCCTTTTTACTTCTAGAATTCTTGATTCTTATATTCCTTCATGTTTAAGTTATTAACAAGCTAAATGTTAGAATATTACCCTAATAATTTCCATATTGTTAGTCAACATGATTAGGGACTTGGCGAATATTTTTGATGAAATTAAAATTTGGTTTTTACTGATTTTACAAATACAACAACTTGATCTTGATTTTCGGTTAGAACGTGTAATCTATAAAGAACGATGTAATTAACCTTTCTATTATTATCGGATTTCGTATTTTTAATATGCGTTCGAACCAGACTAGAGTCTACTTTCTATAACTTCTGACGGATCTAGTTTTGGATTTCTATAGCAGCGGGAAACTTGATTTTGGTACAGTAACCTATTACTGTCCAGAATTATGTTTCCATATTTTCTTAATATAATTGTATATATATATCTTTGTATTGAATGAATTGAAGTGTATAAATTGCATTGCATGATCCTGATGTACTATTGCCAACATTCTAATTGTCCCATTCCTTTTTATCGTCATAGTATTACTTCTATTGATACTATCGTTTATTGAATTTCTTTAAATTGCATAATATATTGATTGTTTCGATAAAATACTTAACAAGCCAGGGTTTAAGCGTTGACTTTAGTAGTGGACAATATGGAGACTATACTCGGAGGAGTGGCCCGTGTTTTCCTATTTATCGATCATATCGGTCATCGATTGATTGCAAATTACTGATTACAGTATCTCAGTTGAATCGTGCATCGGTCTTCGGTCATCGGTCATTATTATTCATCATTGCTGAGTTCATGATCTATTGAGTGCCACTAAAGTCCAAATGACATTGATTTTATGCATCAAACCCGTGGTATTGGACACAGTAGTACGTGCACTAGCTATGCACTAACTAATAGACTTAAGAATTGATACAATATTGACATTGCATATTGAACATCGTGATTGCTATTGATATCGAACATTGTTTTAGTGATATTGACATCGACCACTGAGTATTGATATCGAATATTGAAATATCATTTATTGTTATACTCATCGCATTGTTACCATTGATATTGATTAGTGCTATAATCCATTTTTAATCATTCCTATTGTTTATTGAATTCATTGTTATACCGTATTTCCATTGTTCATTGCTTTCTCTACTTGCTATCCATGACTTGCTCTAAGGACAATTTTTCTTCTATTTTTAGATGAGGTATTCACAGGTGATCAAGAAGAGTTACCTGTAGGACTGGAGAACAGACTTTCTGAGGATTTACTGCTTTCTAGATTAATTGTTATTTAATTGAACTTCTTGTATTGAGTTTTATTAATATTGTATTATGGGCTTTTGACCCGGAGATTGTTATTTTGTTTCTGGATATTGGATTATCGTATTTAGTTATTTCATGTTTTATTCCAAGTATTGTTATTCATGTGTTTGTCCTTTTATGCATGCATGGTTGTATTTATCTTGTTATATTGTTGAGTTGAACAAAAATAGATTATGGATGACGCAGTCATTTGCTGGGCCAATATCACGAACTTGTGTTCCATGTTTTGGGAAGCGGGGCATGACAAGATTCGTGGAACTAACTTTATCACAGAAGCAAATCGACCCAAGAGTGTGTGTGGATAAGTTCGACGACTTTCTCATTCGGTGCATTGCCTTAGGTATAAAAAGCGAAGAACAAACTCTCTCTAAGATCAGGGCTGTATTACGAGCCGATCTTAGGAACGAGCTAATTCATAGAAATGTGGACTCATTGACCACAGCTTATGCTCTTGTCCTTGATATGGATTTCCTTACAGCAAGTTCTCCCTACAAATCCAGCGATCCGAGACATCATTCATCTAGAATGACCTCTACTGAGCCTTGTAGACCTGAGCCCCCCCTCTTCTCAGCACCCCAACAAGTCTTACCCAAGCAAGCATACTTCAAATCCCTATTGACTTAGAAATGACAACACGGGTAAGAATACTGAAAGAGACTATTCTAAGATTGATCCTCTCACTAAGTGCTCTAGCTGGCAACTGTTCCAGTTCTAGTAGGACCAACATTGTAGAAGGTATCACTGTCATTGCTGATGAGCCCGACAATGAGTTTACCTATGAACCTCATGTCAGTGATGACTTTGGTGAAGAAGAGGATGGCCAGCCTCTCAATTGCATTCGGTCGATCCAATCACCTCCATTGAATGTACATGAGTCATTCATTCCTTCCCAGGTCACTTGGCAGCCCAAACATTTTATCCCTGTGTTAGAACATCATAAAGTCTCAGAGTCTGCATCCACATTTGCATATCGTATTCATGACTTGGATAGAGAAATTTCCGAGGAAATTAATGAGAATAATTTTAACTATAAGTTAATAGCGGATACTAGAGGGAAATTTAAATCCCTTGATGTTGGTGACGAAGTGATGTGTAGCGCCCCGATTTCCATATACTGGAAAACCGAGACACGAGCCAAGACCTTTCCTTCAATAAGTCACAAAACACAGAAAACATGAAAATTTAAAACTTTTAATTAACTGAATATTACAGGCCGAATGTTCCCATAAATACACTAGATTACATCAGAGTATACATGAAATAGTTATTACAGCGGAAATTAAAACTTGACGTTGACTCCTCACTTTCCTTGCCTTGAGTCCTTCTGAATCTCGCACCTGTATTTTTGCGGTCCAGTACCTATGGAAATGGGGACGTCAGTATTCACTGACGCTTAAAGGCTGATCATATAGCAACGGATCTCCAAAACAATATATACAAACAAAGTAAAGTATGTCGGTGTAGTTTAAGTGTTCGTGAGTGCAATGATTAGAATCCAAAAAATGTCAATCAAACTGGAATACCAATGCACTGTCAACTAAACTAGAACACTAATGTACTGTCGACTAAACTAGAATACTAATGTACTGTTAACTAAGCTAGGGTACTAATGCCATGTCAACTAATACTAGGATGCTCTTATTCTAATATCAGCAAGTCTCCGAAGCAACATGCAGCCCATACTACATGCGACTCCATCTCAAGCTGTTTCTCCATATAATAGAGATTGAACCCGCGTTATGAACTCTAATTGCACTCAACCTGTTCCCGACACCTACACGTGGCTAATGAGGTTGCAGATGTAGTCATATGCCACTGTTGCATTTCGCCAGTGGTGTCTATGTTCGCCACTGCGACCCGGCCAACCGGACCTCTCTCAAATAGACGAACCCAACGTATCGGGCGTCATTCCAAAATCAAACTATAGGGTTTCGCAAGCGCAGGGTAGCACGAAGCCTACCCTGTGGCACCCTCTGGGGTATCGCAAGCGCAGGACTGCACAATGCATCTTGTGGCACCCCCAGCCACTGTACTTCAGGAATTAACGGCGCGAGATACGCAACCCGTGTCCTCAACTTGTGAGACGGCACCGTACGTATCCCTTTGACAGGAAGGCGCAACCCAATAACACCACCTAGTCTGCCTCCAGGGACGAGTTAGTCATAAGGTGCCCCCTACAACCGACTCCCCTCTTCCGGCAAGGGTCTATGTAATGATTTTATAAGTCACTACCCTAATGATGTCACTATCCTCATGCGATCTCCCACAATTTCCAACTTGGATTATTATGGTCCGACTCGTGGTCCCTCGATCCAAGACTCTGGTAATAAAATCTCTCTCAATCATCACTACCCCTAACTCAGATTCTACCAACACTCTCGGCCCACGGTCAACCTACATTGGTTAAGATCCGTCAACGTCCGAGGTGAGATCTATCTGTTTTACTCTAAGGGGGTAGGATGTGGTCTTGATGGTCGATGACCCCTAGGGTAATTGAATACCCTATACTTAGCTTCTTATCAAGCTACAACTATTAGAACTTCTCAACCCTTATTACTATGAATGAAGGGTGATCATATGCTTATGGTTCATTTTAAATTAGAACCTACTCGACTAGAGTCCATGGGTTCTCTTCCTAACCCACATAAACATTGGTACATATCCTCATGCAATCTAGGATGCTATACTATGCCGTACAAGCATGTATGGTTCTTTACTAATATCAACTACAACAAGGTAGTATAACTACAATTCCAACATGGCTCTTTCTTATTACTTAGCCTATGGCAATTCAATCAATTCATGCAATTTCAAGCATCAATCTACGACAATTAATCATGGTATATATGGCACAACCATCAACTCACAATATTCTTAATTATGAAATGATCTAGCATGCACTTGTAACAAGTCTTAAGCATGGATATATGACTAGTATGAACATACCACATTCCAAGCATGGTAGGCATTTTTAATTTAAATCCTACAACATTCTAAGCATAAATAAGGTAGTCTAAAACATGATAGGATTTTTAGAATTAATCCTACAACATTCTAAGCATAAATAGACTAATCTAAACATGGTAGGATTTTTAGAATTAATCCTACAACATTCTAAGCATAAATAAGGTAGTCTAAAACATGGTAGGATTTTTAGAATTAATCCTACAACATTCTAAGCATAAATAGACTAATCTAAACATGGTAGGATTTTTAGAATTAATCCTACAACATTCTAAGCATAAATAGACTAATCTAAACATGGTAGGATTTTTAGAATTAATCCTACAACATTGGAAGCATGGATATGGCTTCTAAACATTTTTAGAAGTGATCCTACAACACTTGAAACATGAATATGGCTTCTAAACATTTTTAGAAGTAATCCTACAACATTTGTAGCATGAATATGGCTTCTAAACATTTTTAGAAATGATCCTACAACATTGGAAGTATGAATATGGCTTCTAAATATTTTTAGAAGTAATCCTACAACATTTGTAGCATGAATATGGCTTCTAAACATTTTTAGAAATGATCCTACAACATTGGAGGCATGAATATGACTTCTAAATATTTTTAGAAGTGATCCTACAACACTTGAAGCATAAACAAGGTAGTCTAAGCATGGTAGGATTTTTAGAAGTGATCCTACAAGATTTGAAGCATGAATATTGCTTCTAACATGATATAATAAATTCCCCATCTACTATTACTACTTTTAATGGAAACATACTTCTACTATTGCTACTTAGTAGAAGCATACATATCTACTACTACTATGACTTTATTAGAAACATATATATATCTACTACTACTACTATAAGTATCAACTAAAATTTAGCATAAACATCTACAATTAAATTACTACAAAAAGAGATCTTTTATTAGCATAAGTTTCTTACTAGTGGACATAAAAGAGATCTTTTTGATCTTTTTACAACTAGTGTTTAGAAAGAAAAGATCTTTTTATTAATTTATTTTACCACTAGTGATTTAGCTTTTCTTTTTCATACTTTTAAGATTAAAACTAAACAATAATACAACAAATAAGAACACTTTATTTTTAGGTTTAATCAACATATGTTCTCTTTTAGTCCAAGGTTCAACATAGGTCCTACAACCCAAATGGTTGTAAACAATAATCATATGCCTTATGTATAGATTCATAATCAAGTCCTACAACCTTACATGGTTGTATGCAAAGGTTATGTGTATGTATCTTTTTAGTCCAAGTAGTTAACTTTTTATCAATCAATAAAGAAAAGAACTCTTTTAGGTGATTCCTACTACAACATACAAAATAATAATCACATCAAAAAAAGAAAGGTAAACAAGAGGGTAAGAAGAAGCAGAACATCAAACCATCATTCAAATAAACAAACAAACAAACAATTAAACAAACACAAACCATGAGAAACCCCCACCTTGTTTCTTTCCTTGATGAAAGAACTAAACTATCCTCCTTTCTCCTAGAACTTCTACCAACCTACAAAATAAAACTCTCAAGTTAGATCACTCATTCTTTTCCTTTCTCTTTTTTTTTCTTTGATATTTCTAAAGTGAGATTATGGAGAAGGAAGGGGGTATTTATAAGAGGAGAGAAGGGAGGATATTGTAATTGTTCTCCCACACAATTATACTCAAGCCCTTCCTTCTTTTGTGGCCGGTTGCTACTAGGGGAGGGTGTGGTGAGGTGGAGGTATGGTGAGGGTATGGGTCTTTGGTGAGGTGGAGGGTGATGTGGAGGAGAGAGTGTTCTAGAAGGATTCTTATGTCTTTGTAACCCTAGGTTTAACTACAACAATTCCTAATCAAACCCTAGGTTTAGCTACACAACCATCTCTAATTATTCATTAGATTGTCATGGCTAAATCACAATGGTGAAAGAAAAATAAAATAATCAAGTAGTCATACGTTAATAAAATAATATTATTAATAGTCTATCGGGATATTACAATACTCCCTCCTTAGAATAGTTCTGTCCTCAAAACTGTACTAAGTGGGGCGAGGAGAAACAATGATACTCAGAATAACTCGGGAAAAGAGAGCTTCATCTGGCTTTCTGTCTCCCAAGTGGCTTCTTCCACGAGTTGGTTCCTCCAGAGAACCTTGACCATTGGAATAGTCTTGTTTCTTAGTACTTTATCCCGTCGATCGATGATTTTCACCGGCCGCTCCTTATATGTAAGGTCCACTTGTAGGTCTTCAGGGACATCTGGCAGCTGGTGATTTGGATCTGGTACATATTTCTTCAGCATTGAAACGTGGAACACATCATGTACCTGGGACAATTCGGCTGGTAGCTCTAGTTTGTATGCCGTCTTCCCGATTCTTTTCAAAATTTGGTAAGGGTCCAATATATCTTGGTGCTAGCTTGCCGCCTCTTCCGAATCTGACCACTCCCCTTGTAGGTGAGACCTTCAGGAATACTGAATCACCTTCCTCGAATTCTAGGTCTCGCCGGCGGTTGTCAGCATAGCTTTTCTGTCTAGTTTGTGCTGCTTGCATCCTTTTCCTGATTAGTTCGATCTTTTCGGAAGTTTGTTGCACTATTTCAGGTCCGAACATTTGTCTTTCACCTACTTCAAACCAGCACACAGGGGTCCTGCATCTCCTTCCATACAATGCCTCATATGGAGCCATCCCAATACTTGCTTGGTAGCTGTTGTTATATGCAAACTCTACCAATGCTAAATATTGTTCCCAGCTCCCTCCGAAGTCCATTATGCATGCCCTTAGCATGTCCTCGAGAATTCTGTTAACTCTTTCTGTTTGTCCATCTGTTTGCGGGTGGAAAGCGGTGCTAAAATCTGGTCTCGTCCCCAAGGCCCCTTGCAGATTCTGCCAAAATCGGGACGTAAACCTGGCATCCCGGTCGGAAACGATTGATACTGGCACCCCATGTAGTTTCACAATGTTCTCTATGTAGACTTCTGCCAGTTTTTCTACCGACCAAGTTGTCTTTACTGGGAGAAAATGTGCAGACTTTGTCAAGCGGTCCACTATTACCCAAATCGAGTCGTTCCCTTTTGAACTTCTGGGCAGTCCCGTGATGAAATCCATGCTGATGTTCTCCCATTTCCACTCTGGAATGGGTAGGGGCTGTAGCAGGCCTCCTGGTCTCTGGTTCTCCGCCTTGACTTTCTGACATGTGAGGCATTTGGCCACAAATTCTGCCACATCTCGTTTCATTCCAGCCCACCAGAAATGTGGTTTTATATCCTTATACATCTTTGTGCTCCCTGGGTGGACTGTGAGTAAGGTGGAGTGTGCTTCCCTCATGATATCTCCCTGTAACTCGTCGATTTTTGGCACACACAACCTGCTCCCAAGCCAAAGCGACCCTTCCCTTATACTGAACTCTAGGGCTTTACCTTTGTTGACTAGCTGCTTTTTTGCTTCAATCTCTGCATCACCCCATTGAGCCTCCTTGACTCGGTCATTCAGACTCGGGTGTAGCTCTAGATTGGCCAAAAAGGCACTTAAATCTTCAACAACTAGTTCAATGCCGGCTTGTCTGATCTCATCTTGTAGCTCTCGTCTCATCACAGTGAGCATGGCTACAATTCGTTTTCTGCTGAGCGCATCGGCCACGACATTGGC
This sequence comes from Hemerocallis citrina, assembly GCA_017893485.1. Lineage (NCBI taxonomy): Eukaryota > Viridiplantae > Streptophyta > Magnoliopsida > Asparagales > Asphodelaceae > Hemerocallis > Hemerocallis citrina. Next base: position 118,285,502 of record CM030364.1, read on the forward strand.
TTTTCCTGGGTGATATAAAATTTCTGGTCTTATGTCCTCCAGAACCTCCAACCATCGCCTTTGCCTGAGATTCAGATCCTTTTGTTGGTAAATATACTTTAGGCTCTTATGGTCGGTAAACATTTCTACCCTTGATCCATAGACATAGTGCCGCCATAATTTCAGAGCAAAGATTATCGCGGCCAATTCCAAGTCATGTGTCGGGTAATTCTTCTCGTGAGGTCGAAGTTGCCTGGATCCGTATGCTATGACTCGGCCTTCTTGCATCAGAACACATCCGAACCCCAAAAGTGAAGAATCACTGAAGATTACGTATCCCTTGTCTGGTTGAGGCAGAACTAAAACTGGTGCAGTAATCAGTCTGTTCTTTAGCTCTTGGAAGCTATCTTCACACTTCTCAGTCCAATCAAAACTTGCGTTCTTCTTGGTCAGGGCAGTAAGTGGTACGGCAATTCTGGCATAGTTCTGGATGAACTTCTTGTAGTACCCTGTCATGCCTAAGAAGCTTCTGACCTCCTTCACCGTTCTCGGCTGAGGCCAATCTTTTACTGCTTCTATCTTCTGCGGGTCTGTAGCCACTCCCTCCTTAGAAAGGACATGGCCCAAGAAGGCCACTTCCGACTTCCAAAATTCACATTTCGTCAGTTTGGCGTATAGCTGGTGCTCCCGTAGCTTGGTCAATACTGCAGTTAGATGCTCAGCATGGTCCTCTTCTGTTTTTTAATATACCAAGATGTCGTCTAGGAAGACAACCACGAAGGAATCGATGAATGGTCATAAGATGCGGTTCATCATGTCCATGAAGATTGCTGGAGCGTTTGTCACTCCGAATGGCATTACTAAAAACTCGAAATGACCGTGCCGAGTCCGGAATGCAGTCTTGGGTATATCTTCTTCTCTGACCCGAACTTGATGATAGCCTGAACGCAAATCGATCTTTGAAAATATAGCTGCTCCCTGAAGCTGATCAAACAGGTCATCGATCCTGGGAATGGGGTACTGATTCCGAATAGTCACCTTGTTCAATTCCCGATAATCGATGCACATCCTCGAGGTTCCATCCTTCTTCTTTACTAGTAGCACAGGTGCTCCCCAGGAGGTGGCACTTGGCCGGATAAACCCTCTCTGTAGCAGTTCTTCAATTTGCTCCTTTACTTCCTTCTGCTCTACTGGTGCCATTCGATAGGGTGTTTTTGACACTGGTGCGCTACCTGGCTGGATAGTAATGCTGAACTCGACATCCCTGTGCGGTGGGAGTCCAGGTAATTCTTCCAAAAATACGCGGGGAAATTTTCGTACGATCGGTATTGCCTTGACTTCACTTGGCACTAGTACCTTAGTTGCTGCTGTAAGAATTTCCGCGTTCTGTTCCTTCCTTCCTTGGAACACAAGCTCCAGCCCTCCGGGTGGGGTAATGGTTACCCTCTTTTCTTTGCAATCGATGCTAGCCTTATGCCTGGCCATCCAGTCCATCCCGATAATTACGTCTGTCCCTACAAAGCCCAATTCTAGCAAGTCTATGCTCAGGGTCTTTCCGCCAATCAGGAGATTGCATCCCTTGTAGCATGAATTTGTAGGGAGGGTTGCTCCCGATGGGGTACCCACCAACAACACTGATTCCGGAGTTGCCTCCTGGGTGCATTTCAGCTTCTTGGAGAATGTTCCAGACACGAAGGAATGTGATGACCCACTATCAAACAAAACAGTTGCCTGGATTTCATTTATATTAATCCAACCTGTTTACAAAAGTGGTTACATCATACTTATCTTATGCCAAAATATTCAAAATACTACAAAAGCTTAACCATACTCCTTCACCTACCGGTGATAACTCCCTCGTCTTCATTGGCGACTTCTTCTGTGAGCGCAAATACTTTCCCTTGGCGGTTTATCCCCTTCTTGTTGGCCTTGGGAGCTGGCCCACCGTTGCCCCTGTGAAGTTGGGGACAGTTTGACCGAACATGGCCAACCTTCCCGCAATTGTAGCAGGTGCGGGCATCACTCTGAGGGTTCCCATTCTTGGGGCATTGGTTCCTGAAATGCCCTGGCTCACCACATGTAAAACAACTCCCTGTCTTGATGTTGCCGGTGCTGCTAACCTTCTTCTGAAATTTTTGGTTCCCACCCTGGTTTCTGAATCCTGACGCTGGTGCATGCCTCTTTCCCATGTTCCACCCTCCAGGGTTTCCTTGCAGTTCTAGCCCCTTATTCATGTCTAACTCCGTCGTAGCTGCTCGACGGACTAGCTTCTCGAACCTCCGGATACAAAGCGGTATCATCTTGGTCCTAAGTGCCGGCCTGAGCCCCTGCTCAAACCTCTTGGTCTTTTTGACTTCGTCTTCAACCATTTCCGGGGCATAGCGGGAAAGCTGGGTGAACTTGGTCTCATATTCTCGGACCGTCATGTTTCCCTGCTTTAGGTTGTGGAACTCCATGGCTTTTTCCTCTTGCACGTCTAGTGGGAAATAGTGTTGCCTGAATTCTGCCAGAAAATCCTCCCAGGTAATGGGCCCTTCGCCCATGCCTCTCTTTACTGATTGCCACCAGACTCCGGCATCTTTTTCTAGCAGAACGCTGGCTAACCTGACCTTGCTATCCTCTGGCTTCAGCATCACCTCAAACACTGTCTCGACTTGACGAATCCAGTCGTTAGCCGCTGTCGGGTCTGCTTTGCCTTCAAAAACAGGCTGCCTCATCCTTCGGAATGATTCGACCATCTGAACAGGGTCGGTAGCTGCTGCTCCCCGATTACCTCCGGGTGCTCCTGGTTGCTGCACGTGGTTTCGGCTTGCTTCTGCGAGGTCACCCAAGGCCTGGTACATACGAGCAAATTCTGTCTCCAAATCAAGACCTGTACCATTGCCTCCACTGCCCTCGCCTTCCAGATTGTCGGTCCTACCACTCTTGGTCCTGCGTGACATCTGGCAGAAGAGAGTAACAGAATACACAGGGCATCATACTTGTTACAAAAATAACATTCATTCAATTTATCATGCACATAAGATTTGCAGAAAACATAAAGCTAACTTCATTATATCATAACCCCAGGTCTTACATAGCCATTACCTTCCTTACATTTATATCTCACAGTAGGAAGCAAAATATCCAAAATAACAAAATAGCCTAGGATGCCTAACTACCTAGTCAGTACTACTAGAGGTCCCGTCCCCTTCACCAGGTGGTGCCAACAGTGCAAGTAGCTGTGAAACCTGTGCCTGCAGCTCCGCGCATTTGCGCTCCAGGCACGCAAATTGCACACGGTGAGTGTGCTTCAGGATTACTATCTTGCGGTCTGCCCTTGCCCTTGCCCTCCTTAACTCTGCTATTTCTTTCTCATTGTTGAGGACTACGAACTCACAGGAGTCCATTCTGTTTTCCAGGCAGACATGGCACCATCCCCATGTTTCCAGATCCTGAAAGACCTGGTCGAAAGCTTGCTGTACTGGGTTAGGCGGGGGAGGTGGTGGTAGTGGCGCTGGGTTCTGGCCATCGGCAGGGGCACCCCCTGCTGCGGCAGCTGCGGTGCCTCCATTGGCCAATCCTACTCCAACCGGTGACTCGTCCCCATCTGTGAGGGGTTCCAAGTCCGAGCCTACCTCGATTGCAACTCCGTGTGTCACTCCATTTCCTGGGGGAACTGCTCCGTTCGACATCCTGTATGGAGTGGAGACGGAAATTAGCATAGATATAGAACATCATAATACATAAGTTGAAGGAACAACAGTATGAATTATAATTGTCTACAACCAGCTAAAAGGAAGCCTAATCCCTACGACGTTCCTAAGTGTATTTTCCTTCTATGTTTGGACTATAAATTGAAGTCGGCTCTGATACCACTCTGTAGCGCCCCGATTTCCATATACTGGAAAATCGAGACACGAGCCAAGACCTTTCCTTCAATAAGTCACAAAACACAGAAAACAGGAAAATTTAAAACTTTTTATTAACTCAATATTACAGGCCGAATGTTCCCATAAATACACTAGATTACATTAGAGTATACATGAAATAGTTATTACAGCGGAAATTAAAACTTGACGTTGACTCCTCACTTTCCTTGCCTTGAGTCCTTCTGAATCTCGCACCTGTATTTTTGCGGTCCAGTACCTATGGAAGTGGGGACGTCAGTATTCACTGACGCTTAAAGGCTGATCATATAGCAGCGGATCTCCAAAACAATATATACAAACATAGTAAAGTATGTCGGTGTAGTTTAAGTGTTCGTGAGTGCAATGATTAGAATCCAACAAATGTCAATCAAACTGGAATACCAATGCACTGTCAACTAAACTAGAACACTAATGTACTGTCGACTAAATTAGAATACTAATGTACTGTTAACTAAGCTAGGGTACTAATGCCATGTCAACTAATACTAGGATGCTCTTATTCTAATATCAGCAAGTCTCCGAAGCAACATGCAGCCCATACTACATGCGACTCCATCTCAAGCCGTTTCTCCATATATAGGGATTGAACCCGCGTTATGAACTTTAATTGCACTCAACCTGTTCCCGACACCTACACGTGGCTAATGAGGTTGCAGATGTAGTCATATGCCACTGTTGCATTTCGCCAGTGGTGTCTATGTTCGCCACTGCGACCCGGCCAACCGGACCTCTCTCAAATAGACGAACCCAACGTATCGGGCGTCATTCCAAAATCAAACTATAGGGTTTCGAAAGCGCAGGGTAGGACGAAGCCTACCCTGTGGCACCCTCTGGGGTATCGCAAGCGCAGGACTGCACAATGCATCCTGTGGCACCCCCAGCCACTGTACTTCAGGAATTAACGGCGCGAGATACGCAACCCGTGTCCTCAACTTGTGAGACGGCACCGTACGTATCCCTTTGACAGGAAGGCGCAACCCAATAACACCACCTAGTCTGCCTCCAGGGACGAGTTAGTCATAAGGTGCCCCCTACAACCGACTCCCCTCTTCCGGCAAGGGTCTATGTAATGATTTTATAAGTCACTACCCTAATGATGTCACTATCCTCATGCGATCTCCCATAATTTCCAACTTGGATTATTATGGTCCGACTCGTGGTCCCTCGATCCAAGACTCTGGTAATAAAATCTCTCTCAATCATCACTACCCCTAACTCGGATTCTACCAACACTCTCGGCCCACGGTCAACCTACATTGGTTAAGATCCGTCAACGTCTGAGGTGAGATCTATCCGTTTTACTCTAAGGGGGTAGGATGTGGTCTTGATGGTCGATGACCCCTAGGGTAATTGAATACCCTATACTTAGCTTCTTATCAAGCTACAACTATTAGAACTTCTCAACCCTTATTACTATGAATGAAGGGTGCTCATATGCTTATGGTTCCATTTTAAATTAGAACCTACTCGACTAGAGTCCATGGGTTCTCTTCCTAACCCACATAAACATTGGTACATATCCTCATGCAATCTAGGATGCTATACTATGCCGTACAAGCATGTATGGTTCTTTACTAATATCAACTACAACAAGGTAGTATAACTACAATTCCAACATGGCTCTTTCTTATTACTTAGCCTATGGCAATTCAATCATGGCATGCAATTTCAAGCATCAATCTACGACAATTAATCATGGTATATATGGCACAACCATCAACTCACAATATTCTTAATTATGAAATGATCTAGCATGCACTTGTAACAAGTCTTAAGCATGGATATATGACTAGTATGAACATACCACATTCCAAGCATGGTAGGCATTTTTAATTTAAATCCTACAACATTCTAAGCATAAATAAGGTAGTCTAAAACATGGTAGGATTTTTAGAATTAATCCTACAACATTCTAAGCATAAATAGACTAATCTAAACATGGTAGGATTTTTAGAATTAATCCTACAACATTCTAAGCATAAATAAGGTAGTCTAAAACATGGTAGGATTTTTAGAATTAATCCTACAACATTCTAAGCATAAATAGACTAATCTAAACATGGTAGGATTTTTAGAATTAATCCTACAACATTCTAAGCATAAATAGACTAATCTAAACATGGTAGGATTTTTAGAATTAATCCTACAACATTGGAAGCATGGATATGGCTTCTAAACATTTTTAGAAGTGATCCTACAACACTTGAAGCATGAATATGGCTTCTAAACATTTTTAGAAGTAATCCTACAACATTTGTAGCATGAATATGGCTTCTAAACATTTTTAGAAGTAATCCTACAACATTTGTAGCATGAATATGGCTTCTAAACATTTTTAGAAGTGATCCTACAACACTTGAAGCATGAATATGGCTTCTAAATATTTTTAGAAATGATCCTACAACATTGGAAGCATGAATATGGCTTCTAAATATTTTTAGAAGTAATCCTACAACATTTGTAGCATGAATATGGCTTCTAAACATTTTTAGAAATGATCCTACAACATTGGAAGCATGAATATGGCTTCTAAATATTTTTAGAAGTGATCCTACAACACTTGAAGCATAAACAAGGTAGTCTAAGCATGGTAGGATTTTTAGAAGTGATCCTACAACATTTGAAGCATGAATATTGCTTCTAACATGATATAATAAATTCCACATCTACTATTACTACTTTTAATGGAAACATACATCTACTATTGCTACTTAGTAGAAGCATACATATCTACTACTACTACGACTTTATTAGAAACATATATATATCTACTACTACTACTATAAGTATCAACTAAAATTTAGCATAAACATCTACAATTAAATTACTACAAAAAGAGATCTTTTATTAGCATAAGTTTCTTACTAGTGGACATAAAAGAGATCTTTTTGATCTTTTTACAACTAGTGTTTAGAAAGAAAAGATCTTTTTATTAATTTATTTTACCACTAGTGATTTAGCTTTTCTTTTTCATACTTTTCAGATTAAAACTAAACAATAATACAACAAATATGAACACTTTATTTTTAGGTTTAATCAACATATGTTCTCTTTTAGTCCAAGGTTCAACATAGGTCCTACAACCCAAATGGTTGTAAACAATAATCATATGCCTTTTGTATAGGTTCATAATCAAGTCCTACAACCTTACATGGTTGTATGCAAAGGTTATGTGTATGTATCTTTTTAGTCCAAGTAGTTAACTTTTTATCAATCAATAAACAAAAGTACTCTTTTAGGTGATTCCTACTACAACATACAACATAATAATCACATCAAAAAAAGAAAGGTAAACAAGAGGGTAAGAAGAAGAAGAACATCAAACCATCATTCAAATAAACAAACAAACAAACAATTAAACAAACACAAACTATGAGAAACCCCCACCTTGTTTCTTTCCTTGATGAAAGAACTAAACTATCCTCCTTTCTCCTAGAACTTCTACCAACCTACAAAATAAAACTCTCAAGTTAGATCACTCATTCTTTTCCTTTCTCTTTTTTTTCCTTTGATATTTCTAAAGTGAGATTAATGGAGAAGGAAGGGGGTATTTATAGGAGGAGAGAAGGGAAGATATTGTAATTGTGCACCCACACAATTATACTCAAGCCCTTCCTTCTTTTGTGGCCGGTTGCTACTAGGGGAGGGTGTGGTGAGGTGGAGGTATGGTGAGGGTATGGGTCTTTGGTGAGGAGGAGGGTGATGTGGAGGAGAGAGTGTTCTAGAAGGATTCTTATGTATTTGTAACCCTAGGTTTAACTACAACAATTCCTAATCAAACCCTAGGTTTAGCTACACAACCATCTCTAATTATTCATTAGATTGTCATGGCTAAATCACAATGGTGAAAGAAAAATAAAATAATCAAGTAGTCATACGTTAATAAAATAATATTATTAATAGTCGATCGGGATATTACATGATGGTTCAGATTCATCCGGATGGTTTCCAACTGGATCCGTTAAGAAATTGCACATACGTGCTGCAGGCCCATTTCAAATTCTGCTTAAAATCAATGATAATGCCTATGTCATTGACCTTTCTGATGGTTTTGGCATAAGTAAGACTTTCAATATTGAGGATCTAGTACTCTATGAAGGCCCAAAATTTAACTCTAGAAATTCACTTATAGATGAGCCTACCCTGCAGCCTAATGGTGAGATTTTCACATTTTCTCCTTTACCTGATACTACTTACCCACCGACAGATAAATTGGATTATATTTTAGATGATCAGATAACCTCTACTAGTAGAAATTGTGGTATTCATAGGTATTTCGTGAGGTGGAAGAACAAGCTAAAGTCGGATGGCACTTGGATTGATTGTAAGGAGCTCCAGTGCTTGGACTCAGATCTTTTGGAGCACCATGATAGGAGAATTGGTTTTGACTCGTCTGGGTCGACTCCTTTCCCACCCGGAGAGAATGATGAGGACAGGTTCTGTTTTATTTTAATTTTGAGATTTAGCCATATGTAGTTTATTTAAGAGATTTGTTTTAGATTTGTTTGAGATTTATTTTGGATTTATTTTGACCCTATATAGGCCTTCAGAATAATGAGAAGATATGCTATTCTTAATTTAAAAAATGATTGTGTTGAGGTATTGCTCTTCATCCATCTTTTTGTGTGAGATAATTAAGATAATTATTAGTGTTTGTGAGAAATATTAATAAAGTATTAGGGTTTGTGATAAACTCTAACACTACACCCAAATCCCCAAATTAAAAATCATAACCCTAATTAATTAAATCGTACTCTAATCATCCCTCTCTCCATCGACTTCCTCTCTATTTGCCCCCAAAACCCAACCCCAAGCACCACAACCGACATCGACTGGCCCCAAACCGCTGCCAGCAACCTCGCCCTTCCCTCCACTCTTCAGCCTTCGACCACCGAGCCCCTGTCTCCACCGCCCGTTGCCATCACCTTCATCATCCTCGATCGCCTCCATCACTCACCGTTTGTCCTGCAACCGCAAGCATGTTGCCCTCCTTTGAAGACCACCAACACCCCATCACCCTCGACCACCTTTCCGCACCTCGCTGCCTCTTCACCATCGCGACCATCACGTGCTTCGCCGCAACCAAGCACTGCACCATTCCTGCGACCTCCGTTACCACCCGACGCTGCTACTCCTCTCGATCATGCCGCTCACCGACTGCAGCACGGCCATTCCCTTTCTCCTCTCCTCCTTCACATCCCGGTGCATCCTTTGCTGTCTCCCTCGACAGCCGCCAACACCCCGACCATCTTCATCCACCACAACACCTTATCCGCAACCCCGGTAACTTCTTTCCATTCTCCATTTATTTTTGATACTATCTATCATCTCTAGAATATTATTGTAATGCCCTATAGTTTTTAATACAATATTTTGAATTAGTAAATAATTTTAAAAAAAATTTATTTAATTATTTTGATTTTTCTTAAAATTGACGTTTTCACACTTGCAAAGCACGTGCAAATATTTTTGAAGTGTAAATTTAGAATTATTAGTTGATGAACAACTTCTGTTATTTGTTATGGGGTAAATTTGAATTTTGGGATTTTTCTGAATAAAGAAAACTACTTTTGTAAATTTTTGAAAGAAAGGGTTTTTTTTTTGTAAAAACTCGTTTAGGGGTGGAAACTGAACTTAAAAATTGTTTGGCTGCATTTAGGGCCGACTATTCAGTAGAAGGCTCTAATGAATTAGATTTTATCCATATTTGATTGATTTGATTGATTTAATTGAATAAATATATATTTACGCAATTTTGGGATTGGTGGGGACTTTATTGCAAATATTCTTCCTGGAGAAGTCAAAAATTTTATTTGGAAAATCTAATCTTTATTTTTAGATAATAATTCTAATTTTTCTGAATTTTAAAAATATTTTATGACTTGTTTGTAAATATTACAAAGAGAATGACTTGTGCAAAATTACCACTTGGAGTAAAAACTCCAGATTTCGGTTTTTCTAGGCTGTGAATTTTGGCCGAAAAAATTAGGAGAGTTTGGGGATTTGATTTTATTTTATTTTAAATTGATTAACTAATAATTGGAAGAATCCATATATGTAAATAAATATTTTCTCTTGAAGAGTATTTTTGTAAACTTTTTAAAACCCTAAAAACCCTAAATTTCGGCCTATATAGGGGAAGCACTTGCCAATTCCCTGTTGTGAACCAAAACTTTACTTTTTTCATTATTTTCTTGGAGTTTTTCGTGGCTTGGAGCTTGGATTTTCGCAAGGAGGAGGATTGAATCTTTTTTTATTATTTCCTTCAACTTAAGACTTCTTCAAATTGAGGTGAGTAGTTATTCAAATTTCCTTGTTGTGTTTCCATGGTATAATAGATTGATGTGCTAGGTTTTGGACGTGGATCTATTGAATAATATCATGCATTGTTGATTCCTATTATGAGACGAAGTTTTGATGAAATATTTTGTTGGGTTTTTGATGAATTTTTAGTGGGTAGAAGTTTGAATTTTTATTTACAATATGGATTAAAATCATCGCAAAACACATGTTGAAGTATTAAGAACCTAGGTTTAGGTTTCGGGGTTTAAAAAAATGTATATGAGTGGGTTGATCAAGTTTGGATGAGATTTCGAAGTTATTTTTGCTCTGGACTGCTGTTTGTTCCAGATTGGAATGAGTTTTCGGCATAGACAATGATGATATTACCTAAACTTATTAAATAGAAATTGTAGCTCACTGTGTCTAGTTTCCACAACATCGGACGGATCCTTAATTCAACTCATAGATTGTAAAATATGCAATTTCTACCATTGTACTGTCATTGTTCCAGATTTTTAAAATAACTATTAGTTTTTAGAATTGACTGGATATGAACCCCTTGAACACATTTTTTTGAGTTCAATTTTTTATGGTGAATTCTTCGTTATGTGCTGAATTTAAAATGATATTTTCCAGAAATTAGTATAGATTATAGAATGTACTTTTTTGAGGACCGAAATCATGTAACTTTCAGATTTTTTGATCAAATATAGTTTTCAGAAATTATTGAATATCAACCCTTTAAATTAATTCATTTGAGTTCAAATTTTTTTGATGAGTTCCCGATTATATGCTGAACTTAAATGTATTTTTCTATAATTTAATAATGATTTTAGAGTGTACTGTTCTAAAAAAACGAAATCATGTAACCTTCAAATTTTAATAAAAGGTAGTTCTCAGAATTTGTTAAATTCGAACCCTTTAAATAAATTTATTTGAGTCCAGATTTTTATGGTGAGTTCCTTGATATGTGTTGGACTTAATGGAATTTTTCTAGAATTTAATAATGATTTTAAAGTATACTGTTTTGAAGAATGAAAACGTTTAACTTTCAGATTTTTCTGAAACTCTAGTTTCAATTTTCGGTGCATTCAAATAATTGATTGTGGTTAATAAATCTAAAATTTTATAGATGAAATTCTCAGCTTTTAGGATATTTGTTTAAGTTTTGGTCGAATGAAATTGTAGTTAAATTTATGAAACTTTACAAATAAATGGAGAGTGGTGTTTAAAAGTTGATTTTTTTAAGGAATTTCATAAGTTGAATATATTACCACGTGTGAAAGTTTCTGTAACCCCTGTTTTTCATTTTGCGTATTTTTGAGTGTATTTTTCGTTTAGGTGTATTTTCTCTCTTGTATTCTTTCTGAACCGTATATTGGAGTTGTTTTCAACATATATTCGTTTTATTTCATTTTGAACTCTTTGTGTTTGATTGGTTGTCTCTTTTGTTTCTTTCTTCAATATTTTGTTCTTTCTTTCATTTTGGTTCTTGTCCCTTTTATTTTGTTCTTGGGTATGTGGTGGTGATTGGTTGTGATCCTATTTCCCAATCCTATTATTTGATCCCTAATAAGATTTACCAAAGTCAAATTAAATCCCCAATCCTATTTGTTATCTTACACAATTTGTTTCCTAATTAAAGCCAAATTAAACAAATCCTATTACTACTCCTATATACCCACAACCCATTAACCCAACTTGTATTATTAATCCCTCCATATAAATACACCCTCCATCACACAAAACCCTAACCCTAGTCCCTCTACCTCTCTCACCCGGCCTCCCTCTCTCTCTCCTTGCTTGCGCCGCCCACCTACTGCCGACACCAACCCAGCCCAACACCCAAGCCGACTCCCCCTCCCGGCCTGCCTCCAAACCCGAGCCTCCCCATTTCCTCCAACTCGAGCCTCCACTCTCCTCTTCCTCTTGGCCATCCCGACCACCCTTCACACCACCTCGCACCACCACATATAACCCTTAGTCTCTCTCTTGGTGTTCTCTTGTGGCCGCAAGCCACTATTGTCATCCCTCTTTTGGAGTTTTTGTTCGTGTGGAGATTTTTCGCTCTAGTTTGCTTGGATTCGTTGGTTCGTGGATTTTCATTCGTGGGTTTTGCTCCTTAATCTTGGTCTTCGTTGTTCTTCATCTTCGGTTAAGGCAAGTTACTTGTACTCCAATTCATTTGTTTGATACAAGTCAAAAAATACCACCTATAATGTAGTTGGATTTAGAGACGACTCGTGTTTGTATTATGTTTGATTGGTTTTGTCTCTATTGTGAAAATTTGACCATAGATGACTCACGACACAATATGGACAAGAATTAACTTAGGATTTACCCGTTCTTGATTTTGATCATGTATGTGAGACTTTTGTGAGAATTCGTGATTTGGTTGAAACCCATGTGATATATTTGATGTGGACATGCTAGATACCCTAATTCATGATGTTTAGACACTTGGTAGACTCGATTTCATCTTTGGTTGTGTTTTGAACAAGCTTTGTATGATATATGTTGAGTTGTTGATAAAGGAAAAAATCTGTATTTTGTCGCAGATCTGTTTTGTTTGCTGTTTTGGGACTGTCTTGAAGTCAGTAACTTAATTTCGGTATAAAACAAGAGTTTAGAGAATTTCGTCTATTTTCAAACCCTTCTGACCTTACTTGATTTCGTTTTCGTATGAGTGAGTTATGACTGTTTTACTACAGAGGTGTCAATCTTTTCCAGATTTTGTTTTTCGATGTTCTTGATGACTAAATGATTTTATTAACTGTGCTACACATATTATTTTAATCCAAAACTTTGGTCAGTGTTTCTTTATCTAGTTAGGGATTATCCAAAATTTTGGTGAATTCTATTGATGAGTTTTATGTGTTGTTTCATGCTCGTTTATGAAAACTATATTTGCTTTATTTTGTTTGATGTTCTGTAAAGAACCTTATTTTCACTATGACTCCTATTACTGTATAGAAATTGTTCATGAAATATTAAAGTTAGTATATTTTATCTATTTTATATTCCTTTGGCGGAATTGGGTTTCGTTTCACTGATTGCGAGATATCATAGTTTTCGTACAGCAGTGTTGGGAATTTCAGATTGCCAAACTACCGTTTTTTGATTTTTTTAATTTTCGATGATTGATCTAATTTTACTAGAAAATTATGAAACTTTATATTCTGATACTGGACATAAAGGGGAATACCCCAAATTTTTCGTGGATTTAGTTACTGAGTTTTCATGTTGTTTTCTTCCTCTTGAATTCGTTTTCCTGATTTCGGACTGAACCTATTTTCTGTATTCAAATCAGTTTTGAGCTATGTTTTTGTCAATTAATATATGACTTATTTATACTCGCAAGATTCTTTTGGGAGTCTACTTTCTAGACGTTTTGACGAATTTAGATTTGCATATTTGTAACACTGGGAATCACTATTTCACTACAGTATGGTCTTGCTGCTCTGAACTTGAGATTTGTTTATTTTTAGTTCTTTTATGAGATATCTTGCACACGTACATGTTTATCTTGCAACTTGAACTTGTTACATGATCATGACATGATATTACTTGATATGTTTTGCATACATAAATGAATCTATACCAACTCTGATTCTGGATACTAGTCTTGTTCCCTCCATTTTGATCCCTTCTTATTCAATCCCTTGATTCCTTGTTTGCTTCTCTCTATCTCTTAATTGTTTATTCTTTCTCCTTGTCTTTGATTCCTTTTAGGTATCATCCTTATTTGCTCTTTTTTCTGCCCTTGTTCTTTTTTATTCTGGGGCAACCCATTCTTTTGTCTCCTCTCAATTTGTCGCTCGCCATAAGTTAGAATATAGCAACATGTCAGAGGCTTGGAACATTGTGATAGGTGGTGGAGTTGTCATATGTTCCCGTGAGTACAGGCAATATCCCATTGTTATTGTAGACGCAGATTTCAAAGCCAACCTGATTATAATATGGAATGCAGGATTCGATGTCATTCTCGGTATGGATTGGTTGGGTGAAGCCATGCTGTTATTGATTACCGTGCCAAGAAAGTTGTCTTCAGAATTCCAGATCGAGCAGAATTCAAGTTCCATGCCAGGGAGTCTTCCCTTGGCCGAGCAAAGACTGCAGTTGAACAGGTGGATTGTGTGATGGAATTGCACTTAGGCTGTGAGGCTATGCCTCTAGTAGTTCGAAATTTCTTAGATGTTTTTCCAGATGAGTTGCCGGGCTTACCCCCTGATAGGGAAGCGGAATTCGGTATTGATGTTCAGCTTGGAACAGCTCCGATATCGAAGAGTCCCTACAGGATGGCACCGGTTGAGCTAGCAGAGCTTAAGGTGTAGATTCAGCAGTTGCTTGATTTGGGTTTCATCAGACCTAATGTTTCGCCTTGGGGGTGCTCCAGTCCTTTTTGTCGACAATAAGGATGGTAGTCATCGACTGTGCATGGATTATCGGAAACTGAACAAAGTTACTATGAAGAATCGATATCCGTTGCCCAGGATCGATGATTTGTTTGATCAGTTGGGTGGGGCTACTGTTTTCTCGAAGTTGGATCTTCGTTCTGGGTATCACTAAGTCAAGGTGAAGGCTGTAGATATACAGAAGACTGCTTTTAGGACTAGATACGGCACTATGAGTATCTTGTGATGCCGTTCGGAGTCACGAATGCGCCGGCTGTATTCATGAGTCTTATGAACCGAGTCTTCTCTCAGTTCTTGGATAGGTTTGTGGTGGTCTTCATTGATGATATTTTGGTGTAATCTTGGAATCGGGAAGATCCTGCTGAGCATCTTGGAGTGGTTCTGCAGACCATGAGAGAGAGTCAGCTCTATGGAAAACTCAGCAAGTGTGAGTTTTGGCTCGACAGGGTTTCTTTCTTGGGGCACATTATTTCTGGTGATGGTGTTTCTGTGGATCCAGCCAAGGTTGAGGCTGTGACGGATTGGCCTATTCTCAAGTCAGTTTCAGAGGTCAGAAGTTTTCTCGGTTTGGCTGACTATTATCGGAAGTTCGTCCAAGACTTTTTGAAGATAGCAGGACCGTTAACGAGATTGACTGGGAAGGATCAGAAGTTTTGTTGGTATGATGAGTGCAATGAGGCTTTTGTTGAGTTGAAGAACAGAATAACGTCAGTGCCTGTGTTGACTATTCCTGATGGTTTAGGCGGATTTGTAATTTACTGTGATGCTTCTGGTAAGGGTCTTGGAGCAGTTTTGATGCAGAAGGGCCGATTCGTTGTGTATGCATCAATGCAATTGAGGCAGCATGAGAAGAACTATCCTACTCATGACTTGGAGTTAGCGGCTGTGATTCATGCTTTGAAGCTGTGGAGACATTATTTACTTAGATACCGAGTGGAGATCTTTACAGACTACAAAAGTCTCAAGTACGTCTTCACCTAGAAGGAGTTAACATGAGGCAAAGGCATTGGTTGGAACTTATGGCCGATTATGACATCAGTTTGCAATACCACCCTGGTAAAGTAAACTTGGTGCCAGATGCTTTGAGCAGGAGACCAGCAATTATGTTTCTTACTCAGCAGAGTGATCTCATTGAGCAGGTGAGGAGGTTGGAGTTGGATGTTGTGTTGCCGAGTTCTGGTCGGAGTTGTTTGGCGCTCTAACTGCAGTCGTCTCTTGTTGATCAGATTAAGGAGTCGCAGGCTGGTGCTGCGCAGCTGTAGGGTTTTCGAGCTGAGGTTGAGTCTGGGTCCAGAACGAACATGGTTATTCATGCTGATGGATCGCTTCGTTTTGGGTCCAAGTTGTGTGTCCCTAAGGGTGAAGTTCGTCAGAGGTTACTTGAAGAAGCTCATCAGTCTTCGTATTCTATCCATCCTGGCAGTACTAAGATGTATCGGAATTTGAAGCTTCATTTCTGGTGCCATGGTATGAAGAGGGTTATAGCTCGGTTTGTTTCTCAGTGTTTGGTTTGCTAGCAGGTTAAGGCATAGCATCAGAGGACCGCTGGACTTCTTCAACTGCTTCCTATTCCTGAGTGGAAGTGGGAACATATCACATGAATTTTATGACCGCTTTGCCGAGGAGTCCTAAGGGTCATAATGCCATTTGGGTGATTGTTGACCGGTTGACGAAGAGTGCTCACTTCATTCCCTTTCGTGTTGGTCAGTCTACTGAGAGCCTAGCTGAGAGGTATATGCAAGATATTGTTAGACTTCATGGGGTTCCAGTCAGTATTGTATCCGACAGGGATACGAGATTCAGATCTCAGTTCTGGGAGAGTCTTATGAACAGTTTGGGGAGTAAATTAAAGTAGTACAACTTTTCATCCCCAAACTGATGGATAGTCAGAGCGGACTACTCAGATTCTTGAGGACATGTTAAGGTCCTGTATGCTTCAGTTTGGTGGGTCTTGGGAGGATCATTTGCATCTCATAGAGTTCTCGTACAATAACTGCTTTCAAGTCAGTATTAAAGCTGCTCCGTTCGAGGCACTCTATCGGCAGAAATGCAGATCGCCAGTGTGCTGGGATGATATTGGTGAGAGAAGGTTGTTGGGTACGGAGTTGATCACCAAGATAGTGGATGTTGTGGTTCAGATCAGGAAGCATTTGCAGGTAGCTCAGGACAGGCAGAAGTGATGGGCTGATGTCCATCGGAGAGCTTTGGAGTTTGGTGTTGGTGACCATGTTTTCCTAAAGGTATCGCCTGCCTCCAAACCCGAGCCACCCCATCTCCTTCTACCCGAGCCTCAACTCTCCTCTTCCCCCTCTTGGCCATCGCGACCACCCTTCCCACCACCTCGCACCACCACATATAACCCCTAGTCTCTCTCGTGGTGTCCTCTTATGGCCGCAAGCCACTATTATCATCCCGCTTTTGGAGTTTTTGTTCGTGTGGAGATTTTTTGCACTAGTTTGATTGGATTCATTGGTTCATGGATTTTCGTTCGTGGGTTTTGCTCCGTACTCTTGGTCTTCGTTGTTCTTTATCTTCGATTAAGGTAAGTAACTTGTACTCCAATTCATTTGTTTGATACAAGTCAAAAAATACCACCTATAGTGTAGTTGGGTCTAGAAACGATTCGTGTTTGTGTTATGTTTGATGGGTTTTGTCTCTATTGTGAAAATTTGAGCCATAAATGACTCATGACACACTATGGACAGGAATTAACTTAGGATTTACCCGTTCTTGATTTTGATCATATATGTGAGACTTTTGTGAGAATTCGTGATTTGGTTGAGACCCATGTGATATATTTGATGTGCACATGCTATATACCCTAATTCATGATGTTTAGACACTTGGTAGACTCGATTTCATGTTTGGTTGTGTTTTGAACAAGCTTTGTATGATATATGTTGAGTTATTGATAAAGAAAAAAATCAGTATTTTGTCGCTGATCTATTTTGTGTGCTGTTTTGGACTGTCTTAAAGTCAATAACTTAATTTCGGTATAAAACAAGAGTTTTAGAGAATTTGTCTATTTTCAAACCCCTCTGACCTTGCTTGATTTTGTTTTTGTATGAGTGAGTTATGACTGTTTTACTACAGAGGTATCGATCTTTTCCAGATTTTGTTTTTCGATGTTCTTGATGACTAAATGATTTTATTAACTGTGCTACACATATTATTTTAATCCAAAACTTTGGTCAGTGTTTCTTTATCTAGTTAGGGATTACCCAAAATTTTGGTGAATTTTATTGATGAGTTTTATGTGTCGTTTCATGCTCGTTCATGAAAACTATACTTGCTTTATTTTGCACGATATTCTGTAAAGAACCCTATTTTCACTATGACTCCTTTTACAGTATGAAAATTGTTCATGAAATATGAAAGTTAGTATATTTTATCTATTTTTATATCCCTTTGGCAGAATTGGATTTCGTTTCACTGGTTGCGAGAATCATAGTTTTTGTACAGCAGTGTTGGGAATTTCAGATTTGCCAAACTACCGTTTGTTGATGTTTTTTTATTTTCGATGATTGATCTAATTTTACTAGAAAATTATGAAACTTTATATTCTGATACTGGACATAAGGGGAATACCCAAATTTTTCGTGGATTTATTTACTGAGTTTTCATGTTGTTTTCTTCCTCTTGAATTTGTTTTTCTGATTTCGGACTGAACCTATTTTTTGTATTCAAATCAGTTTTGAGGTATATTTTTGTGAATTAATATATGACTTATTTATACTCGCTGGATTCTTTTGGGAGTCTACTTTCTAGACGTTTTGACGGATTCAGATTTGCATATTTGTAACACTGGAAATCACTGTTTCACTATAGTATGGTCTTGCTGCCCTGAACTTGAGATTTATTTATTTTTAGTTCTTTTATGAGATATCTTGCCCACGTACATGTTTATCTTGCAACTTGAACTTGTTACATGATCATGACATGATATACTTGATATGTTTTGCACACCTACATGCTTGTTTGACATAATAATAAAATAACCAAGCCGGGGTTAAGGGAAAGATCTAGTAGTGGATAGTACAGAAACGTGTACTCGGAAGAACCTGGTGGTTATTGGAGCTTGTTTACATGTGGAGCTTGACACGACAAACATGACACGTACACACATGACACTAGAGCTTGTTTGGGTTTTGGAGGTTGTTTACATGATACACGATTACATGATACTTGGAGCTTGTCCCTGAGTACACTGCCCTTTATGGTCCCCTAAAAAATCTATAGCAAAACTGTTTGTTGTAGCGACCATCTAGTAAAAACCGGGATGCATGAAGTGCTACCTAGATAGTAATAACTACAAGACATAAACATGACACTTGAACATGATACATGCCTACTTAACACTTGACTACATGATACATGAGATTTGATACTTGATACATGCTACATGATTACATGATTCTTGATATTGGTTACTTGATGCATGACACTTGTTTACTTGACACTCAACACATACTATTATATTTGCTCATCTTGCCATGCTATGATTTATATCCTGTTATCATGATTATACCATGCTATGTTTGTTATTTAGATTTACCTATCCTATGTACTTGTATCCTACATTATACGTGGCCCGTAACTTGCAATTGACGGGTACTTATTTTTTTTCTTCTTCCTTCTCCTGCAAATTTACTAATTGCAGACCAGGATGGTCGCTGCCATACGGTGTTGGCGAGATGATGTATTAGGCTGGATTTTCTGCTTTATAATTTTATTATTATTGTTGCTTGAACTTAAATAAGATGTACTTGATTACTTGGATATTTATCTTGTATTTGGGGGATGTGACCCAGAATATTTGACTTGTTCAGAATTTGATTATTTGAGATTATTATATTTGGTTTCAAGTAATTTCTGTTGGTATCTTGTTTCAATTTTGCATGCCTGGTTGTATCTTTTGCTTCTGACTCTGATTATCTTGTGAAATATTGTAAAGATTCCTGAACAGCTATTGAATGATAAAAAAGATTCGCTGGGTTTTTGTCTCGTATCCGTATTCCGTGTTTTTTTGGGAAGCGGGGCGTGACAATTTCCTTCGTGACAACAATGGTTGGTTTATAAGAATGTGACTAATGAAGAATATTTTGTATTATTGAATCAAGTTGGGTTTTGATTTGTGAGTTAGGGTTTTGATGAGAACCCTAGAAACATTGATGCAGATTTCGAGTTATGAGACTCCAGAGGTTAAGTGGGACCCTAACATGCCGACAGATGAGATTTTTGTGAATTAGTTAAGTCCGATAGGGTACACCAACTCTAGGGAGGCTGTAATTCAATTAATAAAAATATACATATGGATAGGCACTAGTTGGAGTTGTGATGAAACTTGAGAAAAAGTGAGTGGGGGGCTCTATAAATTGTCAGGCGGATGTATTCTAAGACTATAGTTACGGCCAGGCGGATGTAATCCTGGACTATTCGTCATGCGGAGGAGACGTGTCTCAATTATTTCCGGGGCTATGAATGATCGGGCGGATGTACTCCGGGATTATTAATAGTCAAGCGGAAGGGAGACGGATCTCCAGTATTCCGGGCTAGAGCGATGCTTACGGGATGTTTGCACGTTGAGGGTTCTGTATGGTTGTGCGGATGGGTTCCGGGACTGGAGCCAATATTCGCGAAAATGTCTAAATCTTGTCTTTTGTCACTATTATAGGATTGCATGGCAGGGGATTGAACCTTATAAAGAGGAGAACGATAAGGGCTTGCACTAGACCTATGTAGAATGGGATGCATAGAATCCGACAAGTATGCATTAGTAATCATCATGTGCATTTGTGTTTTCTTGACTTGTATTATGCATGCTTGTTTTCTATTTTCTTATACTTGACACTTAGCCTAGCTTCACTTGATGATTTATGCCACATTTATTGTTATTAATGTGTTAATATGTTTCACTTGTTGACTTATGATTTTATTTTTATGTTTCGATTTAATTTTGTATTTCCTTTGAATATCACTCACACCATTATGGCTGATCCCTGTAGTTTTGGGCGTTAGGAATATCACTAGCCTCATATTTTACAGGTAGGTACCATTAGCATGGAATTGGGAGCATGTGGTAGAATGTTTAATGTTTATGCATATCTTGTAAAATGAATGATTGTAAAGAGAAAAAAACTGCATTTATGGTGCTTTTAAATACTGCTGTGTCGTAAAAAGAATTTTAATTTAATGTGTTTAAATTCCGCTGTGCTGTTGTAAAGAGAGTTAATGAAATGAAAAGTGTTATTTTTTTCCCTGTGTATGTACTATGTTTATAATTGCAATTGAAGTTGATGCTGGGAATTGTGCCACTTATTTCTAATTTTATTTATTGAAAATTCGGGGTGCTACAAGTTGGTATCAGAGCATGTTTCAATTCGTAATGTAAAAATGGTATAGGGAATAAACATAAGTGGACATTTGATGTGTGAGAACCTAGGTAGACATTAGATGTGTTAGTACATAAGTGGACATTTGATGTGTGAAAATCTAGGTGGACAATAGATGTGTGAGTTCACGGGTGGACATTAGATGTGCGTGACTTGGTTGTTTGATCATGATTGCTTGTAGTGAAATTTGGATTATTTGTATGTCTAGATTCGAATAAAAATTTCTTTATCGTAAGTGTGTTGATTGTTTTTGCATGAATAAAAGATGGATGATTATTTTTTCTCCTGCTGTTATAATTACTTTTTAATTATTTTTATTATTATTGACGTTTAATTGTGATAATTTTTGTAACCCCCATTCCCGCTAATAAGTATTTTCTGTCTATTTTCTATAATTTGAATTTTTTATGAATTTATTTTGTGCTAAATTCGTTTCGTATCTTTGTTAAAGTATTTTCTAATCGAAAATTTTAATCATTTTGAATGATGGTGTATTTTAACCTTACTGTCTATTGATCGGCTATTTACATTTTAGCCAAATCAAATATATTATTATTGGATTATTTTAATCATATTATTATCATTGTTATTGTTATTATTATTATTATTGTTATTAGTATTATTGTTATTATTGTTATTATAATTATTATTATTGTTACTATTATTATTATTTCTATTACTATTATTATTGTTGTTGTTGTTACTATTATGATTATTATTATTATTTTTATGGATGTTAGTATTATTATTATTAGTATTATTATTTTAATTATTATGGTTATTATTATTTTTATTGTTATTATCATTAATACTATTATTACTGTTGTTATTATCATTATCAGTATTATTTTCTTGTCAATTGCATTATTTTTATTTTTATTTCTAATACTATTATTATTATTATTTTATTTTATAAACCCTATAATGCTAATTATTTTTCCCCTTTTTGAAATTATACCCACTAATTGAATTTTAACCAAAAACCCAAGCCCATTCTCTTATTGGATCCTACCCGAAACCCAATATCCTATTAAACCCATATAATACACTACTAACCTAACCTATACACCCCTAACCCTATTCCTACTGTGCTAAACCGCCGCCTACCCCTACTGTTGAGACCTCCCCCTAGCCCCTCTACTGTTCCTCTTCTTCCTCTGAGATTTCCGAAACCAGTCATCGTCATCCCGTCCTCCTCCTCCTTCCGTCTTCGCTCCTTCACCCCGTGCACCCATCGACCTATCACTTCCATTGCCAATCCCCACCTCAGTTCGTCAACCCCTACAACCGCCACCTCCATCACCAAAACCCATTGAAGCTCGCGTCGTCACACAACCCTGACCCTATTCATCATCTTCCTCCCGAACCCAACTCGTCTTCCTCCTTCGACTTCATCCTCGCCCTCGCCATTGCCAGAGACCACCCCGCTCACCCCTGCCATCGTCTTCATCCCGAAGCTTCAACCACCTCGCCTCATCGACTTCCCCCACTGCTCGAAACCGCCGCAGTCACCACAAAAATCACCCACTACCTCCGTTGCCCGCCATCGCCCTTCCTCCTCTTCCTCTGCTTCCCTCCTAAAAACAAACCACGTCGTCATCACTGTTCGATGCCTCTCTGCCACTTGAGCCACCACCGCTCGACTCCCTCGACTCTGCTGCAGCCACCTGCGGCCACCATCAATCGCTCTATCGCCATTACCGCCGTCGATCAAAGCCAGAGCTGAAGCCATTGATGTTCGCTATTGATTCTTGATCACTTTGATCATGGGTCGTCCGATTGCCATTGCGATCGTGATCATCATCAAGATCTTGAGCTTGATCATGGCCTTGATCATCAGCCGTCCGTTTGATCTGATCATGATCATTGTCTTCTTGATCCTTTGATCTCGGCCGTTCGTTCGATCTTGCTATTACTGCTTTGCCGATCCTTGCTGTGTTGTTTTGGGTTATGAACGTAGTGTGCACGTGTTATTGCGGGTTTGTGTTCGTTGCTCCGGGATTCTCATCCCGTTATTCTTGGTATTCAATTTCACCGTCAATAAGGCAAGTCACTGTCCTCTTGAATTTCTAATTGCATCAAATTCAAGTTTTGTTGAATTTCTTGCAAGTAGATCCCATTGTTTATCGTATTATACATTGTTCATCTCTTTCGTTGGGTATATTGAGGGTTTACATGGGCTAACCCCAATTTACTTGACATCGTGCCACTTTTGACTCTAAAGAATGAATCTTTCAAGCATCCATATAGAATTGAGAATCGGGTTGTTCACATAATCATAACACAATTAATTATTATAGAAAGAATTGCTAGGTTGTGTGTTTGATTGATCGTTGTTGTTTGATTGATGTTAAATTAGTATATATATGTGATTTTATTTTATCTATCATTTTATTGCACCCATAATACTGATTGAGAAGTTTATCGACTACCATGTTTACTTAATTTATTCCATGAAAAATACCCAAAAACCTGTATGTTGCTTGCTGGTTATATATTGACTGCTTTTTCGACCCAGTAAATGATCTTAAAATAAATTACTTTCCGAATATGAATTGTAGCCTTATCTTTCTAGTTTCTAGAATATCTTGAATTTCTAAATTCTGAGCTATGTAGAAGAAGTTATGCTCATTTTACTACAACTGTATTTTTATTTCCAGATTTTCAGATTCTTGTATATTTGATATTTAAACTGTTAAAAGGCTGATCATATGTTAAAATTTTACTCTGATAATTTTCAGATTGTTAGTGATCATGTTAAGGAGTCTAATAAATATTTTTAAGGAATTTTATTTCGAGCTTTTGCTGATTCTAAAAATATAGTAACTAAATGTCGAATTTCTGTTTGAACATGAAATCTGTAAAGAATATTGTGTTTGACCTAGCTACTTTTGTCAGATTTTGAACTTTAAATATGCGTTGGAACCGCGTGGAAGTCTAGTTTCTAGAACTTCTGATGGTTTCAGTTTTTGAGTTCTGAAATAGAGAAAAATTGCATTTTTGTACGACTACTCTTGATGTCCAGAATTTTATATTCCATATTTTAATAGATTAATTGTTCTATATTATAGTATTACATGAATTAAAGTGTGTATATTGCATTTCATGATCCTAATGTCCTATTGTCATCATTCTAATTGTCCTATTCAATGTTACCGTCCTATTGAGCCCCTATTGTTACTATCATTCATCTAATGTCTCTAAACTGCATATTGCATATTGTATTGTTGCATTAATAAAATTGTTAATCAGGCCAGGATTTAAGGGTGATCTAAGTAGTGAACAATATAGAGAGTATACTCGGAAGGGAACTCGTGGTTTCCCTACAATTACTGAATAACTGAATGACTGAATGACAGAATAGCTAAATAACTGGATAACTACATATTGTTCCATGGATATTGATACTGAATAATGAATGAATGAATAACTGAATACTGAAGAGAATCGTTTATATCGTTTTCCGAGTACATGAACTATAAAATCCATCACTAAGTCTAAACGTAACTTGTTTGTATGTAGCAACCATGTGGTAAATGAATGGGACGCATAAAGTGCTACATTAGTTAGGATTAAAATAATTAATAGACTTAAGAATTGACACCACATCAACATTACATATTGTTCATTATTGTTCCAATTGATATCAATTATTGCCCAAGTGTTGTTATTGATCAATGATTATTATTATCGAATATTGAATCATTGTTTACGACTATTGCATCGTTTATCATGATATTGATTATTGATTATTATCCCATGTTGATCCATTGAATTCATTGTTATACCGTTATTCCATTGTTTTTTTGCTTTCTCTACTTGCTGTCCACGACTTGCTCTAAAGACAAATTTTTACCTCTTTTTAGATAAAGTGTTTACAGCTAATGAAGGAAAATTGCCTGCTAGAATTGGAGAACAAAGATTCTGAAGATTTTATGCTTTTTAATTGCTTATTGTTTCATCAAACTTAATGTATTGAGACTTATTATCTATTAGTGATTGGATTATTGTTGTATGGGGCTTATGACCCGGATTTTGTTATTATTTTCAGACGTTGGTTTATTGTATTTGGATATTTCATATTGCTTCATTCGAAGTATTATTGTTCATGAGATTATTATTATTGCCTGCGCAATTATTCTGTATTGATTATATTGTAGAGTTGATCGGATAAATAGCTTATGGGTGACGTTAGTCATTCACTGGGCCAATGTCATGTACTCGTATTCCGTATTTTTGGGAAGCGGGGCATGACAATTTTATTAATTTACTGACTTATCTATTTTAGTACAAGTTTAAGTATAGTTGTTTTAAATTTTATAAGTTTGTTTTGCCGATTTTAGTTCATTTGTTCTATAAGTTTTTTGTTTTATAAAAACAACTTTTATTATTGAAGTTTGGAACATGGCGAATCTAGCTTTTCTTTCTCTATTGGTGTTTGCAGTTTATAGTTTTTGAATAACGTAATGCCTGATTTTTGTTTGTCACTTTTGTGTGATGGATACTATATTAATTACATCATAATTAACAACTTTTACTTAAATTTTGTCTTCTTTTGGTTATTGTTTTGAATATATTATGTTTATATATATAGCTATTTAGGTCAGTTAACAATAGCTTTTTAAAATTGCACATGATGATATATATTTTTATATATTTTTTATATATAATGCGAAAGTTAACGAAGTGTATACATGTACATCTGTACAGTAATACAATCAAAATTTTATGATGACTTTACTATATTGAACGGTTTAACCTTTAAGATTTAAATTGGATTTGTTTAAATTTCTTTCTTTTTTTTTCTATTTTTCTATTGGTATTGATTTTAGATTTTTATTTTAATATTATTGGTATCAGATTTTATCAGTTTCAAATTTATTTATTTATGATTAATTTCAATTTTTTGTAAGTTTCAAATTCGGGTGAATTTAGATTTTATGTTGTTATTCTCAGTTTTTTAACAAGTTTAGAATTTGTATGATTTCAGATTTTTCTTATATTATTATTGTTGGTTTCAGATTTGAATGATTTCAGATTTTTAGAAAGATAAATGTTCGTATTTGACCGGTTATTCTTGAAAATTTTGGATTGATTAACACTATGTTCGAAGTAGATTAACTTCAATTTTAATTGGCTAGTTTAAGATTTCTTGAATTTATTATGTTTCGAGATGGTAAACTTCATATTTGAGTGTATAAATATCCCAGTTTAGTATGATGTAATTCTAGATTTATAATTTTAGGATTGGTACAATATATTTTAATTTTTTAAGCATATAAATATAGATTTGAAAATGCAAAAATTTAGATTTTGAGTGAATATGATTTCTTATTTGGAAACATATAATTTTACTTTTAAGGAGTACAAATTGCAGATTTTCAGTTGGTTTACTTCAGATTAAAGTATTAAGAATTGTTAATAGATTCACTTAAGTAATGAATGTTCTTTAACTATTCTAAATTTTAAGGTTTTAATTTAACAAAAATTTAATTTTCACATCTGATTTCTTTTCTTTATGTCTTTCACTATTATACATTATATTTTCAGGTAACTTGAACTACTATACTTGGTTTTACTTTATTTGAATTTTCATGCAATTTCGAATTTATTTACGTCGGAATGGAATACATCAACTATGTTCTAAGCTTTCGTTCTTCTGTGATTACTATTTATTGCTACCGTTTCTCAATTCTGTAAATTTTAGATTTTCTCACTGACTTTTGTTTCCATGTCCTAATTAATGATTTGACGCTTATTTTGTAATATTCAATGAACTTTTTTTAAGTCTTCTTGCATATATATTTTGGACTATTTTGCATGTTACCTTTTAATGTGCTTTTAGAGTATTGATTATAATGTCAACATTCAGTAGTATACTCATTGTTTTTTTTGTAAATTCATTGTTATTAACATTTTTCTTTACTTAGCTAAATTTGTTCGTATTTCTATGTATCTTTGACTGGTTATTTTCCAAAACCTATTCTTATATAACCTTTAAGTTTGTGTACCTGCGTTGTTTGTATTGTTATTAACTTTTCTTAATATTTGTGTTTTAACTCTTCACTTTTGACGTCTTATTCTATAAGAATACTCTTGCTATATTCTTACGTTTTGGGATTAATTGCATATTCAATTGGATTTCTTATACTTTTGCAATGTAGTTTCCACCTTTTACTCTTCGAGCTATAATTAGATGTTATTTTTTTTACATATAATTAAATCTAACTATAAAATAATGATAGAGTAATTTTCCGAAACTATCTGGTAATTTTTGTATTTTGTTTTCTTTTGCTTAGAGTAGTTCTAAGGACAGAACTTTTCTAATAGGGGAGTGATGTAACTCCCCATAATTTTTAATACAATATTTTGAATTAGTAAATATTTTTAAAATCAGTTTATTTAATTATACTGAATTTTCGTAAAATCGACATTTTCACATGTGCAAATATTTTCGACGTGTGAATTTAGAATTATGAGTTGTTGAACAACTTCTATTATTTGTTATTCGGTATATTTGAATTTTTGGGATTTTTCTGAATAAAGAAAACTACTTTTATAAATTTTTGAAAGAAAAGGGTTTTTTTGTAAAAACTCGTTTAGGGGTGGAAACTGAACTTAAAATTTTTTTGGCTGCATTTAGGGCCTGCTATTCAGTAGAAGGCTCCAAGGAATTAGATTATATCAATATTTGATTGATTGTATTGATTTAATTGAATAAATTAATAATTACGCAATTTTTGGATTGTTGGGGACTTTATTGCAAATATTCTTCATAGAGAGTAAAAGTCAGAAATTTTATTTGGAAAATCTAATGTTTATTTTTAGATGATAATTCTAATATTTCTAGATTTTTACAAATATTTTATGACTTGTTTGCAAATATTACAAAGTGAATGACTTTTGTGCAAAATTACCACTTGGTGTAAAAACTCCAGATTTTGGTTTCTCTGGGCTGTGAACTTTGGCTGGCCAAACTAGGAGAGTTAGGGGATTTGATTTGATTTGATTTTAAATTGATTTGATTAACTAATAATTGGAAGAATCTATATATGTAAATAAATATTTTCACTTGAGGAGTATTTTTGTAACCTTTGTAAAACCCTAAAAACCCAAAATTCCAGCCTATATAGGGGCAGCAGCCGCCTATTCCCTGTTGTGAACCCAAACTTTATTTTGTTTTCATTATTTTCTTGGAATTTTTCGTGGCTTGGATCTTTGATTTTTGCAAGGAGGAGGATTAAATCTTTTTTTATTATTTCCTTCAACTTGAGACTTCTTCAAAATTAGGTGAGTAATTATTCAAATTTCCTTGTTGTGTTTCCATGGTAGAATAAAATGATGTGCTAGGTTTTGGATGTGGATATATTGAATAATAGCATGCATTGTTGATTCCTATTATGAGATGAAGTTTTGATGAAATATTTCGTTGTGTTTTTGTTGAATTTTTAGTGGGTTGAAGTTTGAATTTTTATGCACAATATGGATTAAAATCATTGCAAAACACATGTTCAAGTATAAAGAATCTAGGGTTAGGTTTCGGGGTTTAAACAAATGTATATAAGTGGGTTGATTGAGTTTGGATGATATTTTGAAATTGTTTTTGCTCTGAACTGCTGTCTGTTCCAGATTGGAACGAGATTTCGGCATACTAACTGATGATATTACCTAAAACTTATTAAATTGAAATTGTAACTCACTGTGTCTAGTTTCCAGAACATCTGAGAGATCATAAATTCGACTCATAGATTGTAAACTATGCAATTTCTACCATTGTATTGTCGTACTTCCAGATTTTTAAAATAACGGTTAGTTTTAAGAATTTGCTGGATATGAACCCCTTGAATAAATTTATTTGAGTTCAACTTTTTATGGTGAATTCTTCGTTATGTGTTGAATTTAAATTGATCTTTTCTAGAAATTAATATCGACGATAGAATGTACTGTTTTGAGGAACGAAATCATGTAACTTTCAGATTTTTTGATGAAAGACGGTTTTCAGAAATTATTGAATATCAACCCTTTAAATTAATTCATTTGAGTTCAAATTTTTATGATGAGTTTCCTGTTATATGATGGACTTAAATGTATTTTTCCAGAATTTAATAATGATTTTAGAGTGTACTGTTTTAAAAAATGAAATCATTTAACCTTCAGATTTTAATAAAAGATAGTTCTCAGAATTTGTTAAATATGAACCCTTTAAATAAATTTATTTGAGACCAGATGTTTGCGGGATGTTTGTGCGGTGAGGATTCCGGGACTGGAGCCAATATTCGCGAAAAAGTCTAAATCTTGTCTTTTTTCACTATTGTAGGACTGCATGGCTGGGGATTGAATCCTATAGAGTGGAGAACGATAAGGGCTTGCACCGAACCTATATAGAATGAGATGCATAGAATCCGACAAGTATGCATTAGTAATCATGATGTGCATTTGTGTTTTCTTGAGTTGTATTATGCATGCTTGTTTTCTGTTTGCATACACTTGACACTTAGCCTAGCTTCACTTGATGATTTATGCTTCATGTTCCATATGTTATTATTGTGTTAATATATTTCACTTGTTGACTTATGATTTTATTCTTTATGTTTCCATTTAAGTTTGTATTTTGTTTGAATATCTCTCACACCGTTTGTAATACCCCGAATTTCAAATAAGACTGAATTCGAAGTTCCACAGGATCTTTACACTTCACTTCGTACAATTTTACAAGGAATTTAAAAATTTTATACAACAATGATTACATTAACGCAGCAGAATTATAAATTACAACATGTTACATGAATTAAACAATAACTTGAACATTTCTTTAACCAGCATTCATTCTTTAGTCTTGTCAATCACTTTTTCCTACATAGAAACTGTGGGCACGTCAGTTGCTTACAACCGACAAAATATTATACACGGCCATCCTCACTATGCCGAAAGTATAACGATTCTTAAATACTTTAACAAACACAAACTTGATCACAAACAAAGCTAAAGAGGGACTATCCTATTGATGTCGTGGTGTTATGCACTTAATCCTTAATGCAGTTATTTATATTAAATGACACTAATGCGCACTTGTTCGGATTCGATGCATCACAACTACATAGGCCCGAGGGCAATCCCTTAATCGTTATTCATCTTGTAGGGTTGATTCCCTTGCCATGATTTAAACTACTACGGTAACTACGGTAAGTATCCTAGATGTTCTATGAGTTACGAGCTCATGTCCAGGCAGCCTGGAGGAGAATCCCATGTCGTGACATGACGCATCATGCAGAGCCTATGGACAATTCGCCTCCATCATGGAACGATGGCACTACGTAGTCACCAAACACCCCATAAGCGTCGCCACGGTCCCGATAATTCCGGAGATGTATCCACGCCATGACATGACTCATCAAGCAGGCAACCCAGGAATACTCTCACACCGTAGATCCGAGGCCCTCATACTTGTGTTTTTCTCTTACTTTCATCACATCTTCACTATATTGTAGTCCTAAAGTTTTTAATTTGTTTTAGAAGAAAATCATCACAACCTAGAGCTTGCTTACCCTACCGGACTTAAACCAAAACAAAAGAGACAGTTAGCCCAACCTGACTACTTCTCAAGAGATGCTCAACCCATACTGGTTAGCTCTCAAATTCATAAATAAAACTGCTGGTCACTAGGATCTCGCATGGCCTCTAGATTCCAACAACTATCTCTTTCTAGAGATCAACAATAAGTCATATTCAATCTCAAAATAATATTTCAATTTCTTTATTCACAATCTCTTTCTCAAAGAGAAACATTTCTTTATAATTTCGTAACATGAAGTATCTCATTTCGACTTCTTTTATCAATTTAATCGTTCATAACGTTGTGTGAATTTCAAATAATCTTAATCAAGTATTAGTAATCATAAAATCTCATTAAGAAGCAATCTAATTAGCATTCCAAACTTTCATTTCTCATTAATTAAACAAGAGTCACAATTTTCAATATAAAAATCACTTCTAATTCTTTTAATCGATAAACTCGAGTTCTTCAACAATATTTAATGTAAAATCCACTTTCAATTCTCACAAAATATATCCAAGTATTGTAGAAATAATTTTTATAATGTCTTAACAATTTTAGAAGAATATTAGAAAAATTTCCCAATTTTTATTTCACTTAAAAACTTAAAATACAAAAAAAAATCAAAACGAAAATATAGTGGCAAAAGTCGGATTCGAACCCAGAACCCAAACAACTTCTGCCCAGTGAACAGTAAACGTCCCGAATCACACTCGAGAACCAAGATGTCCACGGTGACTAATTTTCCAATAAAAAAACTTAAATTATACTTAAGATCTAGCTTTCGGTTTTGAATTAAAATAAAAAATTTCCGAAAAACATAGTCTCTTACAAGACTCGAACCCAAGACCAAATACTCCGCTCGGCTACAGTAACGGACCCAAATCGCACCCGAAGACCAGTAGGTTTTGAGTGACTAACCGATATGAAAAGAGTTAAATACTTTTTGTGTATAACGCACTGTATTTAATTTTCCTTTAAGAAACTTGATCTTTCAATCGATTTGTACTCACTCAAAAGCTAGTTCTTTTTCCAGAATATATTTCTATCAAAATACACTATAACATATATATTCAAACTTTATAGAAACTTTTATTTTTTGACAAGGTAACAAAATCTTCTCCCAATTATATTTAAAAACCTCATATTGTCAATTTTCAATTAAAGTGTGGTCTTTCATCAAAAACTTCATATAAAAATTCTTTATACTCTTCAAGCATACTCATGATACTATTTCTTTATTTTAATCATATTATAAAACCATTTTTAAATATGTTACATAGTTTTGACCATTGAAAAAAACATTCTACTATGCATAATTTCTTTCCATTTCAACAATGAATATTTTCTTTCTAATTCAACAAGAGTTCTAGAGTATATGACTCACAATAATATTTTCACACATCATAGCACAATTATATCAAAATTATGCAATCTACAAATTAACATACCAATCAAAATTTGACAATTAAATTATATATTATCTAGCATGCAATCTACTCCTAAATTAAAAAGAATTTTAGAAACACCCACCCAAAGAATTTGTGATGTACTCAATAGAACTCCTAGAATGAGAAGCTCCTAGTAGCAAAACTCCTTCAAAAGCTCCAAGGGAAGTCCCAATCGTCTCCTCGAAATCCGTGCACAAGGAGAACCCTCAAACCTTCATTTCGGCAACACAGTGAAGCTCTTCACTTTTCGGCATCCAACATAGAAGGACACTCCAACTTCATCTCATATATGCATATATTTATCTACATGATTATATATATACACATATATAATAAAAGGTGGTATAAGACATAGGTGTATGTGAGTAGGCTGGAGTAGCATAGGAACTTAGAAGGGTTTGCTGAAGGATGGGCTCGGATTTGACAAAGGAGGACCATCCCAAACCTATATATATCTACACATACATATATAATTTGAATGGGTGAAGATAGGTATAGGTGTATTAAGTGAATGAGTGGAGAAGACAACTGGAACTTGCTGGACTTGAAGATGGACTAGCGGATTGGTTTTGGCAAAGGATGAAGGAAAGACAGAGGGGAATGAGAAGTGATTAGGTTTAAGGGTATTATATAAGAAATTAGGGGATAGTTATATTAACTACCCATTAATCAAACCCACTAACTCCACTCCATATTTCAAATTTTGAACTTCCCTGCACTCCAAAATAAATAGCCGGCCTACCACTTTCATGCCCAAAACACGTGAACGTGCGTTGCACTTGCACACACTTCACTCATACACAATTGATATGACCACTATAGACGGTCCCACGCTAAACAAACGAACCAGAAAGGAATATAGGAAAGCTTGCTTAGGAGTATAAATATTTAATTTAAAATATATGTATAAAATATTTAATATGTATATAAAATTTATTTTAATTAAAAATTATAATTTTTCATGCACAAATAAAATAACCATACACACACTTCAAAATTTATTTTGAAAACAAATACGCCTAAATACGTTCACCGAAAACACGTGTGTCGCACGTAAAATATCAAAAAGTGAAATTGATTTTATCAACGGAAAATCATTAAAATATAATCCAAAAAAAAGATGAAAAATATATTTATTAGTTTTATATATATTCCACAACGTAATTACTACGTACATAGAAAAATACGTGCATTACACGTATAAAAATATCTAAATCAAAATAGGAGAAAAATGAAATTCTGTTCATAAAACGAATTCGAATACATAAAATAAATAATTGGAAAACATAGAAAATATTACACGTTGCGGTGGAAAATACGTAATTGATACGTGCATCGATAATACATAAAAAGCACGTAAAAACACAAAAACTAGAATATTATATTTGAGTTGACTCAAATAGGATTTTAAGAATACGGGAAATGCATAAATAGTCGGAATCCAAAATACGTAGTGAAACACGTTACAAATATTATCAGTAACGGTGCAAAATACACGTGCGTAGCACACGAGGACAAAATTGTCATTTTTAATTTTGCAGGGTGTTACACCATTATAGCTGACCCCTGTAGTTTTGGGTGTTAGGGATATCTGTAGCCTCATTTTTTATAGATAGGTACCATTAGCATGGAATTGGGAGCATGTGGTAGAATGTTTAATGTTTATACATATCTTGTAAAAGGAATGATTGTAAAGAGAAAAAATTGTATTTATGGTGCTTTTAAATACTACTGTGTTGTAAAAAGAATTGTAATAAGTGTTTAAATTCCACCGTGTTGTTGTAAAAAGAGTTAATGAATGAAATGTTTTAATTTTTTTCCCTGTGTATGTACTATGTTTATAATTGCAATTGAAGTTGATGCTCGGGATTGTGCCACTTATTTCCAATTTTATTTATTGAAATTTCGGGGCGCTACAATTATTTACTTTATCTATCATCCACAAATATTGTGAGTGTGTGCTTCTACTTGCTAATTAGGGTACGAATCTTTATTGCATATTTTACTTGCTAAGAATGTTTAACTATAATTATTGATTGTTTGGATTGAATCTTTAATTGGGCTTGTTAAACTATTTCATATCTTGAAAATCTATCAAACCAATTAATAGTTTTAATTTCTGACTTAATCTGCATTACATATTTGTAAACTTAATCTTTTAAAATTCTTGGAATTTCTCTCATTAGGGAAAAGTTTACATCAGACAGACCACTTTTTTTTCCTGGCCCCTGACAAACCACTTACATGCAAGAAATGATGGCCAAGGTCTGTTTGTTTCCTGTAATTTAAAAATGGTGCACAGTAAACAGTAGAATTTTTATGAATGATTTACCTTTTGATTATGTACAGTCTATCATGTTACTTATTTATTGTTGTTAAGTGCATCTAATGCATCTTACCAGAATCTTAAATTTAGAAATGAGTAACAAAATTTTCCTTTTAATAATTATAAAAATCGCAGAAAATTATGGTCCTACAATTCCAGCACAGATCTCAAAGCTTCTACAGGCAGATTAATCATAACAGACCTTTTTCATAGGTTCGGGCCTTCTCCAGGATCATCTACAAAAATATGGGCCACTCTCAAGCCCATTAAAAGTGACGGATTAGGCCCACTAGGTGAGACACCCAACCCATGAGGGTTGTAAGTCAAATATCATATCCCCAGACAAGAGAGTCTTATCACTTAAGGGAGAGAATCAACAGGAGATAAGGAATTCGTATTAATCTAACGGATCCAACTCAATCTCCTAAACTGTTTCTCAGACCTATAAATACTCTTCCCCCTCCTCAGTCAGGAGGTAATAAACACTTTCTATCTCAAACTCTCTTCTGGTTCTGAATCGAGCATCAGAGGGTCTATCGTCCGGGCCATCGCTTGTGTTTTAAGCTTTTTGCAGGTCCATCTGCTGCGTCAATAACCATCGGATTCAGATCATGATGTTCAATGAACGATCCAGATTCAAACTCAGGAGCTCTAATCGCATTTCACGACAAAGATCAAAGGTAAGATTTAGTAGTTTCCATCAAATATTAACTCACTATTGTATGCTCTGTAACACCCATTTTTGATTGTACTGAACTGTATTCTTTCTCTCATTGTATTCTTGTAAATTCTACTTTTTAATGCAATCTTATTCCTTCGCTTGAATCTGAGTTGTATTTCTCTTATTTTAACTCCTTTTGAACCCATGTCCTAAGCCCAACCCAGCCCAACATTAGTATTATCATTTTATTTAATCTTGAGCCTAGCCATTGAAGCCCATACTACTATTGGATCTTCTTTGGATACCCCAATTAAACCCATTAACCCAAACCCAAAATTTTCACTCCTACTTGCCTATTGACCAGATCAACAAATCCCTCACGTTCTTCCTCAAATCTCTCTCACACTCTCCCCCACTAATCCTAACCACCTCAATTAATTCCGTGAATATCTCTCTCCCTATTTTTATCCGAACAGTAAAACTCCATCCTATTCATCTTCTTCTCTATACAAACCCCTCATCTTCTCCTTACTATTCAAACCTCCAAACCCAGACCCTTCCCTCTACTGTGCAACCCCAACCCTTATCTTCCTTCTCTGATCTCACCCTGACCACCACTCGACCCTGAGCCCCGTCGATCTCCATCGACGCTCCCCCCTTCGACCTCCATCCCTGTCTAGCACCGCCATCCCCATCTTCCTCCTCGAATCCCGTCGCATCCCCTACGTCGTCGTCCGCTCCGACCTTCGAACCCATCCACCTTCATCCTCGCGACCTCCAGCACCACTCCACCTCATCCTGCTCCCCACTGCTCCACCTCCCTGCCATCCTCGTCGTCTCCACCCTCTGACGTCGACTGCCCACCTTCTCCAGCACCTTTCATCCTCCCCGACAACCACCAACAACCACCTCACAGCCGCTACCGTCGTCGACTCCGCACCATTCCGTACCCTGTCTCCTCCCCTATTTCCCGTTACCCTGCCTCCTTGCTGTCTTCAACCCCTCGAACGCTCCCCAGCCTCCTCTCCTCGCTACACTCCGAACTCCGAAGCCCCCACCATTGTCGTTGACACTGCATTCATGATCATCACTGTTGTTGTCGACCTTGCTGTTCTCGGTGTTTGTTGCCACTTGATATTTCCGTTCTTGTTACTATTGTTGTTGCCGTTTTTTAGATTCACTGTTGCTGCTCTAGTCTTGGGTGCTATTCGCTATTTTATTCTTGAGTTGCTGTTGTTGCCTTGTTGCTTCCGTTTTACTGTGTGTTGCAGTCGGGACGCTCGTCCTGTTATTATATCGCTTCAGAATCATTGTCTCATACAGGTAATTATTCTCTTGTACATATTTTTGTTCCCGTACGGGCTTTGTTTTGAATCCCGTAAGTAGACCTTTATTGATCCGTCTTAAGATAATCTCGTTTTCACCCCTTTCACATATTGATTACCCTTTAATGTCTATTATCCCTCTAGATGATTGTTGATCTCGTAACTCGTAATTCAATCATGAGTACTCCTGACATCATATTCATTACACGAGCACAAGAATTGGAAGCATATATTCGAATGTTTACAAATAGGTGATTGAATAATTTGATGAATTGAATGTGTTAATTGCATATAATTTTCGGGAACTAACTACCATGAAATGCCTCGTAATTATAGAAATCTCATCCCAATAATCAAGTAGAATTTCTGTAAATTAATCGCCATAGAATTATATACTTGCATATTTAAATAGTCGACAATTAATACGAAATTGCTTGCTGGCATACTGCCTATTTGATATTGCGTTGAAGTTTTGAATCACTTGCTGTGTGAATTTGATAAAACCTTGTGAATAGATTCTATAGCCCCATGAGTCTACTTTCCAAGACTTTTGATGGATCTTGAATCCGATCTGTAACTCGTAATATATCACACTT
This sequence comes from Hemerocallis citrina, assembly GCA_017893485.1. Taxonomy (NCBI): domain Eukaryota; kingdom Viridiplantae; phylum Streptophyta; class Magnoliopsida; order Asparagales; family Asphodelaceae; genus Hemerocallis; species Hemerocallis citrina. Next base: position 118,322,393 of record CM030364.1, read on the forward strand.
TTAGTACTGTTGGGTCACAAATTTCCAAATTTCTGATTACAAGAATATTGGCATGAGTTAATGATTAAAATAGATGATAACAGTAAAATTTACACTTTTATATTATTCTGGATATGACTAGACATGATTAGGAGTCACCCTAATTTTTTTAAGAATTATTTGATTATTTTTCTGACTTAATATATTTATGCAAACATGATTCTAGATTGCTGTTTGCATGCTAGTCAGTAAAGGGCCTCATTTTCGACCTGATTCTATTTGTCATTGAATAAAACTTATTGAATGAGAATTTTAGCCCTCTGGGTCTGGAATCCAGACCAGCTGACGATCTTGCAATCTGACCTACCACATTTTTCGTACTGTGACGTCTGAATTCCAGAATGCAGTCAAAAATATACACCACCCTTCTTATTTAACTGTAACAGTAGATTAATTTAAGTATTAAAATCTGAGATTAATTGTATTGATATTTAACACTATTAGGAGTTTAAATATGATTTTTATGAGATTTTTAAATGATTGTACAAGTTACTTTTGTTTATAAGTATTTAACTCTTACATGCTGCCTGAACATGTAATCAGTAAAGATTATAATTTTATACCTAGTTTTTGTATTTTTAATACATCGTGTGTATATGCGCTTGAACCGGTGAGAAGTCTAATTTCTGGAACTCCTGACCGATCTTGAATTGATTTTTTGTAGCCGCGGGAATTCCAGTTTTGGTGCAGCAACGTCCTGCTGTCCAGAATTCGAGTTCTTGTTTTTTCAATATTTATAAGTTTGTTTATGGCACCCAAACATGTTTTCTGCCATTCTGAACCTGATTTCTATGCATGTCATGTTCACCTATCCCTTATTTTGCACATTCATGACTATTTTGGTAAAAGGAATAAGTATCTAGCCGGGGTATAAGGCGAAGACTTAGTATAGGAGACTATACTCGAAGGGGGTCCCGTGTTTCTCGTGTTACATGTTTACCGACCAAGTTTACCGACCAAGTTTACCGACCAAGTTTTATAGTCCTGAGAAGACCCAAGTACATGACCTATAACATTCACCACTAGAGTCAAACGTTCACTTGATTGTATGCACCCGAACATGTGGTATTGGACGCAGGATTGCGTGCATTAGATTAGACCGATTAAATGAATAGATTTATGTTAACACTAAGAACTGCATATTCTTGCTACATGATACATGTCTCGTTACAAGTATATGATTCTTGTTTACTAGTTCATTATTCATGTTTACATGTTATATGCTCAGTACCAGTTTTCATGATTCCTGTTTATAAGTTGAAATTGCATGATCCTCATTTACATGTGTGTATCTTCCTGTAGCATGACTCGTTTCTATATACTTGATTCTCTCATTATATTCCTATCCTTGTCCCTGGTTTGTACTACTTGCAGTCCATTACTTGCTCTAACGTGTGTTCTCCTTCCCAATTTCGATTTAATAAACATACAAGAGTGGAAGATGAACTGCCAGAAGGAGTCAGTGACCAGGTGTTCTAAAGAATGCAGATGGATTCCACTCTACTTTACTGCTTTATGTTTTTACTTTCAGTTATATTGTTTATTACAAAACTCTGTATTCCGGGCATGTTGTCCCGCAGTTATTTATTTCTAGATGTTGGTTATGTATGGATTACTGCATGACTTATTTTATGTTATCAATGTTTATGTGATTATAAATTTGCCTGCGTGGTTGTATTTACTTTCATATTGTTGAGTTGATTTTAACAGCTTATGGATGATGTGAATATATCATTCGTTGGGGCTTAGTTGCGGGCCCGTGTTTCCGTATTCTGGGAAGCGGAGCGTGACAGGATTAGTGATATCAGAGCCAGGTTATGCCATAGCAAGGCTTTGCCCTAACTAGTTTGACGGTTCATCCAGGCTTTAACTCAACAATATGTGCACAACGTCAATCACATATATATTTTATAACCAACTTATCACCTGGAATACTAATTGGTTTGGTTTTGTGCAGACCATGGCTTGCAGGAGTTCTTCTACTTCCCGACCCCGAGATGAGCAGCCAGAAAATGCGACTGTCACTCAGGTGCTCAACAGTTGGTTCAGACGCAGCAAGAGCATAGAAAGTTAATGAAGGCTGCGTTGGAAGCTGCCAACCGGAACCTTGCTATGCTCGCTCAAGAAATTCTTCCCCTTCACCCTGGTACTATTGCAGATTTTATGAGGCTGCACCCCGATAAGTTCTCGGGAACAGAGACGCTACTGGAAGCTAAGTAGTGGTTAGTTCAGACGGAACAGTTATTGCAGGAAGCAAGGATTTCCGATGTTAACTGAGTGGTTGTCGTGAGCATCCAGCTGATGGATTTTGCCCACATTTGGTGGAGAGCCGAGACTGAGAGGCTTGAGTGGCTTATTACTTGGGCTACCTTCACCCAGAGTTTCTTGGAAAAGTTTTTCCCCAGCATTACCAAGGTGAAGATGGAACATCATCTTCTCTCTTTGAAGTAGGGTGCTAATTCCTTGGATGAGTATGCTGTGGAGTTTACCAGGCTCAGTCATTTCGCAACGACTTTGGTGGTGAATGAGGAAGATCGAGCCCGGAGATTTCTGTTGGGACTCGACCATGATATCCAGGAGCAGTTTGCTGCTCTCCGCCTTCGCACGTATGCTGATGCCTTTGAGGCGGCTCGAGCTCAGGAGCAGACTCGCAATAGGAGGGCTCCTTCTCAGTGGGTTGCACAGCACCCTGCTGCTGCTTCTGCTAGGCCCACTGGAGGATCGATACGGAAGCCTGCTCCAAACCCTTCGGTGAGGACACTACCCTACTCACCTGCCACCTCAAAAAAGGATCAGACTTGTAACTACGGCCACAAGGTTGGGCACATACGGAAAGACTGCTGGGAAGCCAACTGTCTTTACCTTGCATGCGAAGGCGAGCAATCACATGGTTCGGGACTTTCCACAAAGAAGGATTAGCGCACCAACAGGAGGATCAGCTCCAGAAGGAGCATGAGGTCAGGCTTACAACCTGATCACTGAAGGCATGGCTATAGGTATTCCGTAATAGATTGCCTTCTTTCTTGCCTTGTATATTCTTCCCTTGCATTGTTTATCTGTTTTCTATCTTTGCATGCATCTGCATTCACCAATTCACATTCATGCTAGTTTAATTCTTCATACCATTTTCCCTTAATTCCAGTATTACCACCTCTTGCCTCTCTTTTGCATGTTATCCTACATGTTTTGAACCATCATATGTCCCACCAAATGAATTTTGATGATGAAATTTTTTGTAAGGTGGGTAGGATTGTAACTCCCATTTTTGATTTTATTGAACTGTATTCTTTCTCTCATTGTATTCTTGTAAATTCTACTTTTTAATGCAATCTTATTCATTCTCTTGAATCTGAGTTGTATTTCTCTTATTTTAATTCCTTTTGAACCCAAGTCCTAAGCCCAACCCCAGCCCAATATTAGTATTATCATTTTATTTAATCTTGAGCCCAGATTTTGAAGCCCATACTACTATTGGATCTTCTTTGGATACCCAATTAAACCCATTAACACAAACCAAAATTTTTCCTCCTTTCTGCCTATTGACCATATCAACAAATCTCTCACATTTTCCCTCAAATCTCTCTCACACTCCCCCCACTAATCTTAACCACCCCCATTAATTCCTTGATTTTCTCTCCCCCTATTCTTATCTCAACAGTAAAACTCCAACCTCTTCATCTTCTTCCCTATACCAACCCCTCATCTTCTTCTTACTGTTCAAACCTCCAAACCCTGACCCTTCCCTCTATTGTGCAACCCTCGACCCTCATCTTCCTCCTCTAATCTCACCCCGACCACCACTCGACCCTGATCCCCGTCGATCTCTGTCGACACTCCTTCCTTCGACCTCCATCTCCATCTTCCTCCTCGCATCCCGTCGCATCCCCTACGCCGTCCCCCAATGTGACCTTTGAACCCATCCACGTTCATCTTTGCGACCTCCAGCACAGCACCACCTCATCCTCCTCCCCACTACTCCTCCTCCCTGCCATCCTCGTCGTTTCCACCATCCGACCTTGTCACGCAGCACTTCCTAAAAATACGGAATACGAGTAACATTGGCCCAGCGAATGACTAACGTCACCCATAAGCTATTTATCCGATCTACTCAACAATATAATCAATACAGAATAATTGCGTAGGCAATAATAATAATCTCATGAATAATAATACTTGGAATGAAACAATACGAAATATCTAAGTACAATAATCCAATGACTAGAAATAAATAATAAAATTCGGGACATAAGCCCAATACAATAATAATCCAATCACAAATAGATAATAAGTCTCAATACATTAAGTTCAATAAAATGATAAGCAATTAGAAATCATTAAAATCTTCAGAATCTTTATTCTCTAATCCCAGCAGGTAATTCTTCTTCATTATCTGTGAACACTTCATCTAAAAAGAGGAGAAAAATTGTCCTTAGAGCAAGTCATGGACAGCAAGTAGAGAAAGTAAAGAACAATGGAATAACAATATAACAATGAATTCAATGGATCAATATGAGTCAATAACATGAGACGATAATCAATAATTAATATCACGATAATCGAGGCAATGGTTATAAACAATGATTCAATATTAGGTAACAATATTCAATGATCAATAACAATAACACTCAGCCAATGTTCGATATCAATAGGAACAATGATGAACAATATGCAATGTCGGTGATGTGTCAATCTTTATGTCTATTAATCATTTTAAGTCCTAACTAATGCACGTACTACTGTGTCCCATATGTTTCATACCACAGGTTCGATGCATACAATCAATTTCGTTGAGACTATAGTGGTATATTTTATATTTCATGTACTAAGTATGATGACGATAACGGTAATAACACAGGCATGGTGTAATTTCTTACATAATGACGATAACGATAATAACACGGGCCATGGTGTAATTTCTTACACGATGACGATAAGGGTAATAACACAGGTCATCATCCGAGTACAGTCTCTATATCATCAACTACTCTAGTCAATTCCTTAAACCCCGGCTTCTTAATTATTTATCAATGCAACAATACAATATGCAACTTAAGACATGAGATGAACAATAGTATCAATTGGAGAACAATAGGATGGTGACATGAAATAGGACACTTAGAATGGTGACAATAACTCATTAGGATCATGCAATACAACATACATATATTAATTCATGCAATAGTACGATAAAGGAATAATTAATCTATTAAAATCTGAAATATAAAATTCTGGATAGCAAGAGTGATCTGTACAAAAATGCAGTTTTCTACTGTTTCAGAAATTGAAAACTGAATCCGTCAGAAGTTCTAGAAACTAGACTTCCACACGATTTCAACGCATATTTGAAGTTCAAAATCCGACAACAATAGCTAGGTCAATCACACTGTTCTTTACATATTTCATGTTCAGACAGAAAATCGACGTCATGTTATTTTATTTTTATAATCGTCAAAATATCAATATTAAATTCATTAAAAATATTTATTAGACTCCTAAACATGATCACTAACAATCTGAAAATTATCAGAGCAAAATTTTATCATTTGATCAGCCTTTTTACTTTTTAAACATCAAATATAAAAGTATCTAAAAATCTGGAATTAAAAACATAGCTGTAGTAAAACGGGCATAACTTTTGCTACATAACTCGAAATTTATAAATTCAAGATGTTCTGGAAACTAGAAAGATAAGGATACAATTCTCATTCAGAAAGTAATTCATTTTAAGATCATTTACTGGGTCAAAAATAGCAGTTAACATACATCCAGCAAGCAACATACAGGTTTTAGGTAGTTTTCATGAAATAAGTTAATTAAAAATGATGGAATCAATTCTACTAGTCGATAAACTTATCATTCAGCATGAAGGGTATAAAAATATGGTAAATAAGATTAAGAGCACATACATACATCAATTTATCATCAATCAACCATCAATCGATCAAACAATATACAACCTAGCAATTCTCTCTACAATAATTTATTTGTGCGATAATTATATGAACAACCATATTTATCAATTCTATATGCACACATGAAAGATTCAATCTTTGGAGTCAAAAGTGGCACGATGTCAAGAATATTAGGGTTAGCTCGTGTAAACCCTCAATAAACCCAACGAAGATGAACAACACAACGATATGATAACGAATAGGATCTACTTGCAGGAATTTAAATAAAACTTGAATTTGATACGATGTACAATTCAAGAGGACAGTGACTTGCCTTATTGACGGTAAAAACGAATACCAAGAATAACGAGGTAAGGATCCCGGAGCGACGAACACAAATTCGCAATAACACATGCAAAACACAATCCCATGAACACACACACTCTACGTGCACAAACGAACCCAATAGCAATAAAGAGAGAAGCAACCACCACCACAACAAGGGTGCTGGCGGTTGGTGGCGCGGGAGCATCGAGCGGCAAGGACGATGGTGCGGGGATTGGGCGAGGGAGGCGCTCGGATCTGGGTGGCAACTGGCTCGTCGATCTGAACAGGGCAGAGGGGGGTTGTTCGGCAAGTGACTGGGCTGGGTGACAGAAGTGGGTCGTTGGCGGTGCTCGACGGAGGAGGGCGATGGTCGAGGTGGGGCTCGCCGGAGTAGACCGAAGAGGAAGGAGGCGAGATGGATTTGGGCGGGAGATTGGCTGATGGGGAGAGAGAAACATGGAGGAGAGAGGAGAGAGAAATTGTGACGGCTAGGAATTATATTTTTGGGTTTTTAGGGTTTGTATTAGGGTTCTATTTATAGAATACAAGTAGATTGTTGGGTTATTGGGTTGAGATCCAATAATAGGGGGTTTGGGTTGAGAACAAACTGCAATTGGATTTTATGGTTCAATAATAGAATGGTTTGAAGAAAATAGGGTTCAAATAAAATACTCACAATTCAATAAAATAAAATTCACAATATAGATTACCCAACGAGAAGAGAATAATAGTTCATGAACAAGAATTTAAACCCAATTAGATAGATAAATAATACAATTGAAAAGAATATCAATTGGGCTTGCAATTAAATTAGAATTCGCCAAAAAATTAGGTCAAGTACAAAAATAATTTAATAGATAAAATTTAAATAAATAATAAAGAAACAACCATTAATAATTATAATCATAACAATAATAAAATCATACAACAAAATAGTATCCGAGTTTAAATTGTTTTTTAATATAATCCAATAATAATAATATATTTGATTTTGGACTCAAATATAGATATAGAAAATAGGATCAAAATACACCACTATTCGAAATGAATAAAATTTTCAATTAAAAAATACTTTAATAAAAGATTCGAAACGAATTTAGCACAAAATAAATTTATAAAAATCAAAATACTAAAAATATTCAGAAAATATGTATTTACGGGAATAGGGGTTACAGACTGTAACCCTCGTTTTCGTAACTAAATATTTTTTGAATATTTTATGTAATTCGATTAATTATAATTTACCTTGTGTTAAATTCGTTTTGGATTCTCCATTAAAATATTTTCTAATCGGAAATTTTACTTATTTCGAATAATTGTATATTTCAACTTTAATTTTTATTTCTATTTGATCGACTATTTATATTATATATTGTTTGGATTATTTTAATAAATCTGTTAAACTCGAATTTGCATTTTGATCTACATATATTATTATTGTTACTATTATCAGTATTATTTCTGTTAATATTTTTATTTGCAGTATCATTATTTTTATTGTTATTATTATAATTATAATTATTTTATTTTAAGCCGAACATACTCTATTTTATATGTATTCATTATTTGACTTAATGTATATATGTATGTATGTTTTATAAACCCTATGATCCGAATTGTTTCTAATTGGATCTTTTTAATAAACCCAATAACCCTATAACCCAAATCCCATTAACCTATATATATATATATATATATCCCTATTCTAATACCCTAACCTTATTTCCACTGTTTTACCCTACAACCTTTCTAACCCCCATTCGCCTTCCCTCTACCGTTTCGTCTTCCTCTCTCCCCTACCTCCCATCGCACCCAACCTCTGCTCCTGCATCTCGATCCCCATCGCGATCGCCATGTGCTCCGCCTCTCTCCACCCTTCCCGCGATGCCCTTGCGCCGCTCAGCCCGACCAGTATTATTTCCAAAATTGAATTATTTTGGTAATTTTCACCCGGTTTATTCATAGACATTATCTGTACCCAGATATCGGTCAGTATACATCCGTATTGTATCAAATTGATACCGTGATCTTTCGAACTAATAATAGAATTTATTTTATTATTATTTCCGAGATTAAATTATTTTATACGGATTATGCGAAGATTTTCGTTATACAGACCTATATGCACACATACGTGTAGTATGTCGATTAGTACATTATACAAATTGTGTGTTGTGTATTTTTGGACAACACTTGTCTTTATTATGACAAAACCTATTAGATTGTTAGGGTTTATAAGTTGTTAACCTAGGTTAAATGTGCATGAGAGAATTAGGAGAAATCTTCTAGAAGCTTTCTACCTCACATAACACCTCCACCACACCCTACCCTCCTACAAGCATGGCCGGCCCCCATTTCATGGGGGGAGGTTTTTGCAAATTTGTGTGTGCACATTTGCACTTTCCACCCTTCTCTCCACCTATAAATACCCCCTTTCTCCACCTTTGTCTCATTTTAGAAAGATCATAAAGAAAGAAAGAAAGAACAAATGGAAAAGAAAGAGAGAACAGCATACTAATTGGAGAGTTTTCTTTGTAGGTCTTCTTAGGAGTTCTTAGAAGCTAAGGGGAAGGAGAAGGAGCATAGGCTAGTCCTTCCTAAAAAAAGATTAAGGTGGGGGTTTCTCTTTTGTTTGATTGTTTGTTTGTATTGTTGTTTTGATGATTCTTCTTCTTCTTATTCTCCTTGTTTTGTTTCTTTTGTTCTTTGAGAATGGTTTATTGTGATGATGTTGTTGTATGTGGTACTTATTTTTGTATGTTTGTGAATGGTTAAAGGTAATAACCACATAAAAAGAAAAGAAACAAATGGTAGTGTCAAATACACATAAAGATTGAATCCTTGTAGTAGTAGTAGTTGTTTTGTGGACTAAAATGATATATACATATGGACTTGTACATACAACCATTTTGGGGTTGTAGGACTTGAATATGGACTTATACATAAAGCATATGAACCTTTTTATACAACCATTTTTGGTTGTAGGACTTGTATTGAACTTGGACTAAAAAGATAAGCATATGTTGGTTGAACCAAATGAAGGTTCTTACCTTATTTTTATTATTGTTATTTTCTTTAATAATCTTAAGAAAAAGAACCTAAATTAGATGTTAGTTTTAATTATGAAAAAGAAATCACTAGTTGTAGAAAGAATAAAAAGATTTTTTTCTAATCACTAGTTGTAAAAGGATTAAAAAGATCTCTTTTATGTCCACTAGTAATAATAAGAAACATGTGCTAATAAAGACTAGGAGACATTTAAGTAGTAGTATAATAAAATAAAGTAGTAGTTGTAGTAGTAGATGATTAAAAGAAGTAGTATAGATGTTTATGTTCATAGTAGTATGTTTAAATAAAATAGTAGTAGTATGTTTAAATAAAGTAGTAGTAGTATGTTGAAATAAAGTAGTGGTATTATGGTTAAATAAAGTAGTAGTAGTATGTTGAAATAAAGTAGTGGTATTATGGTTAAATGAAGTAGTAATAGTAGATATTAAAATGAAGTAGTTATAGATGTTATGCACATTTTGGTAAGACACTTATGGTTAAATAAAGTAGTAGTAGTAGATGTGTATGTTCCAAGCAAAATGATTGTAGTAGATACCTACACAAATTTGTAGAAAAGGTTTATGTTTTATGGAAGTGGTAGTAGATGCTTGTTATGACTAGATAAAGTTTTTTGGTAGAAGCTTTGGTAATAGAAGTTATGTGTAGTAGATATTGTGTTTTATTAAAATTGTAGTAGATGCATATGAGCATTAAATGGATATTTTGAAGTAAGTATCATCATGCACCATTTTAGATTGTTGTTCATGCTTGGTTAGTAGACATACATGTTTAGAATGTTGTAGGATTTATTCTAAAAATACCTATCATGTTTAGGAATGATGTATACCATGCTAAGTGTATATTTATGCTTAGATTGTTGTAGGATTTATTCTAAAAATATCTACCATGTTTAGGAATGATGTATACCATGCTAAGTGTATATTTATGCTTAGAATGTTGTAGGATTTATTCTAAAAATACCTACCATGTTTAGAAATGATGTATACCATGCTAAGTGTATATTTATGCTTAGAATGTTGTAGGATTTATTCTAAAAATACCTACCATGTTTAGGAATGATGTATACCATGCTAAGTGTATATTTATGCTTAGAATGTTGTAGAATTTATTCTAAAAATACCTACCATGTTAAGGAATGATGTATACCATGCTAAGTGTATATTTATGCTTAGAATGTTGTAGGATTTATTCTAAAAATATCTACCATGTTTAGGAATGACATACATGCTTAGAATGTTGTAGGATAAATGCTAAAATTACTTACCATGTTTAGAAGTATATATATATATATATATATATATACTTAGGAATGTTGTATGTTCATACTAGTAGTTATCCATGCTTAGTAAGACATTCATGCTTAGTAGTCATTCATACTTAATCAGATTCATTCTTAGATGATAGTAGAAAAGTAGTATACCATGATAGATTAATTTGTCTATGCTTAGATGATAGTGGGAAAGCATACCATGCTAGATTAATTTATCTATGCTTAGATGATTGTAGGAAAGTATATATCATGCTAGATTAATTTATCTATGCTTAGATGATTGTAGGAAAGCATATACCATGCTAGATTAATTTATCTATGCTTAGATGATTGCAGGAAAGCATATACCATGCTAGATTAATTTACCTATGCTTAAGATGATTATAGGAAAGCATATACCATGCTAGATTAATTTATCTATACTTAGATGATTATAGGAAAGCATATACCATGCTAGATTAATTTATCTATGCTTAGATGATTGTAGGAAAGCATATACCATGCTAGATTAATTTATCTATGTTTAGATAAGTGGTATATAATGCTAGATTAATTTATCCATGATTACATGCTAGTAGGAAAGTTGTATACCATGCTAGATTCATTTATCTATACTTAGATTGTAGTAAGAATCATTATACATGCTTATAATGTTGTAGGATTGATGTTTAATTAACCTACCATGTTTAGAACATTGTAAGAGTGTTATGGTTGGTGGTTATGTTATGTACCATAATTAGATTGTCGTACGTAGATGCTTGCAATTGTATGCCATGCTTAAAGTACTATAGGTTGAAGTAATAAGGATTTGGGAGACCACTAGTAATAGTTAGTTTGATAAAGATTGTTATGTCGCCTTCAGTTTTTCGTTAGTAGAATACCGATCATAGACTATTAGTAGATTCTTCTGTTGCTTCTAATAATAGAAGATCAAGTTTGCTAGTAAGCACATTTGGTTGCTTTTAAGATTGATTACCTGTATGGTTGTTTGCATTGTGCTCGTACGTGGCTCGACTAGCCCGTACGTAGCTGTGGGTCTCATACGTAGCTTATTTGGCTCGTATGTAGGTTGTTGTCTCGTACGCGGCTCGACCGGCCCGTGCGTAGTTGTTGGTCTCATACGCGGTTTATTTGGCTGGTATGTACGTTGTTGTCTCCTACGAGGCCCGCCTGGCTCGTAGGTAGTTATTGTTTCATACGTAGCTTATTGGCTCGTATGTGGTTGTTAATCGTGTATAGCTTGTTAGCTAGTACACAGTTCGTTGTGCTCGTATAGGGTGATAGTACCACCCTGAGGGCTATCGACCATCAAGACATATGTTTTCTTACCCTAAGGAACTGTGGAGGAGTCACTCCTTGTGTACCGTCGAATCTTAACCAGGGTAGGTTGATCGAGGACCGGAGTATAGACGGAATCCAAGTTTAGGGTAGCGGCATGCATGTATATTCGCACGGCCGAGGTCTTGGATCGATGGGCCAGGAACCGGACCCCGAAGGATTCTGGTGAGTCTAGGTTGAGCAGCCTACTAGAGTTGTCTTGCGAAGCCTAATTTAAGGCCTAGCATGTTGTGTTTATAATGTTATCATCCCTAGGATTGTTCGAGTCAGGGACATCATTAAGATAGTGACTTATAAAGATCATTTTACTTAACCCTTTTGCCGGGAGCGAGGAGTCGGTTGTCGGGGGCCCCTTACACTAACTCGTCCCTTAAGGCAGATCATAGGTGGTGACATTGGGTTGTACCTTCCCGTCAAAGGGATACGTACGGTGCCGTCTCACAAGTTGAGGACACGGGTTGCGTATCTCACTCTGTTAATTCCTGAAATACCGTGGCTGGGGTGCCACAGGATGCATGGTGCAGTCCTGCGCTTGCGAGACCCCAGAGAGTGCCACAGGGTAGGCTTCGTGCTACCCTGCGCTTGCGAGACCCTATGGTTTGATTTTGGAACGATGCCCGATACACTGGGATCGAGTGAGGTCCGGCATGCCGGGTAGTAGTGGAAAACGGAGACACCATAAGCCAGACTGCATAGGAGGACTTGATCGCTTATGTAACCTCACAGAGTCATGGAGTATTGTCAGGAACAGGTTGTGTACAATTAGAATTCTTAACGCGGGTTCAAATCCCTATATATGGAGAAACGGCTTGAGATGGGGTCGCACGTAGTATGGGCTGCATGTTGCTTCGGAGACTCGCAAACATTAGAATAGAAAGCATCCTAGTTTTATTTAAATATCGCATTAGAGTCTAGTCATAGCACTCACGAACACTTAAACTACACCAACACCATTGCCATGTTTTGTATGTTATTTGGGAGATTCGCTTCTTTGATATCAGCTTTTAAGCATTAGTGAATACTGACGTCCCCACTTCCATAGGTACCGGATAGCAGATGTACAGGTACGAGATTCAGGAGGACTCAAGTCAAGGAAAGCAAGGAGTCAGTGTTATGTTTAGTTCCGCTGCAGTATATGTATTGATTATCTATTAGTTGAGAAGTACTCAAGTGAGAGTTACCAAGTGTTGTTCTTCCTTCCTTGTACTCTGATGTAATTTGTTGAAGGCTGTAATACTTGGAAATGTAAAGGTAATATTGTAACTCCATTGTAAGGTATTGCAGTTGTATAACGTTCAGACTTGTAATACATTGGGTGTTGAATGAAAAGTTTTAAATTTTCCTGTTTTTTCTGTGTATTGTGACTAATTGAAGAAAATGTCTTGGCTCGTGTCTCGGTTTTCCCAGTATTGGAAATCGGGGTGCTACATATATGGAGTAAGTTATCTGGAGTATTAATAAAGGAGTGTAAAGAAAAAATATATATGTAGTTAAGAAGAGTTAAGTATTTAAATAATGTTCGTGAGACTATTTATTGAATGGTGTTAAGAGAAAAAAAATGTGATAGGTTCGTATTGGGGTGAATATAATGTAGATTGTGTGATATTACTGGAGTTATGCTTTTTATGATAATGAAGGAGTGTGTATGGATGGAGTTGTGCATTTACTGATGTGTATGTTTATGTGAAAAAAATGGAGTAATATACGTCTATGTTGTTAAATTTATTTGGCTATACTTACAAAATGAATGAAACATGAATAAAGGAGAGATGTGTAAAGTAAAGGGAGTTGTATTATACAAGAAGTTATATTATAAGATGAGAATAACAAAGTAAAGAAAGTGTACTTTATGAAATGAGAATGAAAAAGTAAAGAGTGTGTATGTAAATGAATATGAAAAGTGAAGAAATTGGGTTATAGGAGTGAATTTGAGAAGCAAAGAAAATGTGTTATGCAATGCATGAATGAAAAGTAAAGAAAAATATATTATAAAAATGAAAAGTTAAAGTAAACGGTATGATGAGATGTGATTACGATAATAAAGTAAAAATATAACATGACACAAGTTGGTATGCCTTGGAATTGTGACCAGGAACTACTCGCCTGCTATTTCGGTGGAAAGAGTGGGAACTACCTACCTAGGCACAACTCCAAGGTAGATCGGTGGAGTATTAATATAATAGTTAAGGTTATATTATGAGATAAGTATGAAAAGAAAAGTAAGTTGTGTGAGGAGATGCGAATGAAAATAAAGTAAAGTGTATTACATAATAAGGATGATAATTTAAGTAAGTGATATGATAATATGAAAATAAAATGGTAGAGCAAGTTGTATTAGAAAGATGAGAAAATAAAAAGTAAAGTAAGTTGTACCATGAGCTGTAAATAAATATTGCTGTGGAATGAGAATGAAAATTAATGTAGTATGAGATAAGAATGAGTATTGAATTAAATACAAAATAAAATGAGTTTGATATGCCTTGGAATTGTGCCGAGGAACCACTTGCCTGTTGTTTCTATGAAAATAGTGGAAACTACCTGCCGAGGCACAACTTCAAGATAGGTGGAGTAGACATTGAGATGATGGATTAGGTGCAGTATCGTAGATTGGGTAGATATTTATATGATAAATTGGTTGAAGATTAGAAAATTTCTTCTTGTATAATATTCAGTTTTCTTTTGTAATATTTTCATGTTTAAGTTATACTGAATTATCATCCTGGTAGTTTGTTCTTGAAATTTCCTTTATATTATTTATTGAAGTAACTAACCTTATAGATTATAGTCACACCAGTTATGGCTGACCCCTGTTGTGTTTGGGGGTCAGAGGAGTTCTTCCTTGAGGATGGACATCTCTTGACTTCCCTTTTGCAGGATTCGAGTAGCACCGAGGTGAGACTTGTGACTTCCATAGTATTGTAGTTATGTATAAGTAGATATGGTTAAATTTCTAGTAGTTATTGGTTTATAGAGATAGGGATAGAGTATAGAAATGGTGTAATAATTTGTATTTTAGAAAATTATATGTGTATCTGTAAGAGATGTTGACATATAGTGATGAGATAAGAATGATTAAACCCGTACCCGCCTCGTTGTAGAGTATTGGGTTTTGTGTGTTGGATTTTGAAAGTTTTTCTATGGTTTTCTAAAAATCTATTATGTTTCTGTTGCCGCTAAATTTGGTGTGGGGGCAAACAGATAGAACTTGTGGATTCTTAGGGAAACTGAATAGTAACCTGTATACCTGTTCCTTGGGGCGTCGATCGTCGCTCCCGCCGTGCACCTGCAAAAAGTGCGAGACATCGGGGTTATTCCCGGCGACGCACCCTCGGACGCTCAAGTCAGTAATCTAGGAAGACTATGAATGAGCGCAAAAACTGGTGAAAGATTGATTACCTCTTAATGGAGATGGATGAGGGGTATTTATAGGCGTTTCAGGGAACAGATTAGGAATGTAATCCTGGTGATTTGATAGGGAATATTCCCCACAATCAGATGAGGAATGTAATCTGATGAGGTATATTCCCCGTAATCAGATAAGGAATTTTATCCCCAAATCCCGGTGAAGAAGATAGATGTATATCTGGGCCGTTGATCAAGATTAATCTGGGACCCTGATTTTATCTCGCTGGATTGGGTGTGCAGCGGGTTAAGATCCACACCCTCTTATTGGTGGGTCCGTTCGTGGGTTACTGGGTTCTTGGGGAGGAGACCCAACACCTATTTCGGACCTTCTTGTAGGCGGAATCGCCATTTTACCCCCACGTCTCAAGATTCGTACTCAACTTGGACGGTTCCGATTTAACCCCATTTTTAGCCATATCACGAGCCCCCCACTCCTAAAGACTGAGCTTGATCAGCCTTTGAGGAGTAGTTTGACTGTTTAATGGCTAGCGGAGTTATATCGGAGTTCAAGTGGAGAGTTGTGAGTCCGGAGGAGGCAGTGAGGTGATTTGCCAAGTGGATCGAGCTCCGAGTTGCTCATGAGTTCTGACGGTCGTGTGGCATTTTTGCAGGGATATCCTTTTGACCCTAGCGAAGCGTCAATTCGTCGTTCGGAGGCCTCACGCGTTTGTATCGCGCCTTAGACTCTCCCCAGGGCTCGGCGACTAGGAGGCCGAGGTCCATATGTGGTTCGGCAAGCTTTTCTGGGGAGGAAGGCGAGTTCGGCATAGCTGCGAGCGCTAGGAGCGGGTCTGGCGATCTGCCGAACTCGTTCCTTACCCCGTAACGAGGTCGGTGTCACGGACGCTCGGCAATGAGTGCCGGGCCTGACATTTTCCCCATAACAGGGTCGGTGTCACGAACGCTCGGCAGTGAGTGCCGAGCCTGACTTTTTCCCCCATAACAGGGTCGGTGTCATGAACGCTCGGCAGTGAGTGCCGAACCTGACATTTTCCCCATAACAGGGTCGGTGTCACGATCGCTCGGCAGTGAGTGCCGAGCCTGACTTTTTTTCCCCCATAACAGGGTCGGTGTCACGAACGCTCGGCAGTGAGTGCCGAGCCTGACTTTTTTTTCCCCCATAACAGGGTCGGTGTCACGAACGCTCGACAGTGAGTGCCGAACCTGACATTTTCCCCATAACAGGGTCAGTGTCACGAACGCTCGGCAGTGAGTGCCGAACCTGACATTTTCCCCATAACAGGGTCGGTGTCACGAACGCTCGGCAGTGAGTGCCGAGCCTGACTTTTTCCCCCATAACAGGGTCGGTGTCACGAACGCTCGGCAGTGAGTGCCGAACCTGACATTTTCCCCATAACAGGGTCGGTGTCACGAACGCTCGGCAGTGTGTGCCGAGCCTGACTTTTTTTCCCCATAACAGGGTCGGTGTCACGAACGCTCGGCAGTGAGTGCCGAACCTGACATTTTCCCCATAACAGGGTCGGTGTCACGAACGCTCGGCAGTGAGTGCCGAGCCTGACTTTTTTCCCCATAACAGGGTCGGTGTCACGAACGCTCGGCAGTGAGTGCCGGACCTGACATTTTCCCCATAACAGGGTCGGTGTCACGAACGCTCGGCAGTGAGTGCCGAACCTGACATTTTCCCCATAACAGGGTCGGTGTCACGAACGCTCGGCAGTGAGTGCCGAGCTCCCAGACTTGTCGTTTTTTGGGGGGTTTGTCTTTTCTGTGCGCCATTTGAATCCCTGACAACTCTGACAACTCTGACAACCCTGACAGATGGGACGTTCATTAATTGCAGTGACCTCTGGGGTTCTATCAGATGGGATGCGCATTAAATTCAAGTCATGATTCGTTGCAGTTATCGAGGTGACGATTGGGATCGCTCCGCCGCTTGGTTTAGATGGGCCGGTCGTACAGGCCCATTAGCCTCGTGGGGTGTGCCCCTCTTCTATAAATCCTCCCCCCCCCTCTCATTTCTCATTTCTCCTCTCATTTGCTCAGGCGTTCTCTTGTGTCTCAGGCGATTTTTCCGGTGACCGGTGTTTGACTCAGGCGAAGCTTTTCGGCAGCTCTCTCTTTTCAAGGTAATTTATAAATTATGTCTGTAGCTTCTGTCTCAGATGAAGTCTCTTGGTCCGAGCCCTCCCTTGAAGGCGTCGAGGCCTCGACTCCGAATCCAACCAAGGGGAAGGTGTTCGGCAAGGATTCCATCGTCGAGGATCCGAAGAGGATGGGGGAGTTCGGACAGCTGCCAGGTCCGCTGACGGGGCTGCACAGGGTCAGGGAGCTCCCGAAGGACCAGGCCGAGCGAATCATCCACGGGAGGGAGAGGTCCTTCGAGGAGAACGAGGTGAGGGAGACGACGGAGGCGGACGACGCGGCGTCGATTCTGCGCGAGGAGGAACTGGCGGTGATCCGGGACTCTTTTTTCATCCCGGAGGAGTACGAAATCATGCTGCCGGGCCCCGGGGTTAGGGCTAATTCGCCACTGCCAGTGACCATGTGTTGCTGGCCGGTCGATGCCTTTATCGCCGGTGCTCGGCTGCCTCTCCACGCGTTCGCTGTTACCGTGGTGAGCTGGTACGGGGTCTGCCCCATTCAGCTCATGCCGAACGCGTGGCGAGTGATTAATGGCTTCGTTCTCCACTGCCAGGCCGTGGGGATCGAGCCGCAGCTGAACGTGCTTCGGACGATATACCGGCTCCACCAAGGGAACAAGTCGGAGTACCGGTATTATCTGACTCCGAGGCATGGCGGTAGGCTCGTCGTCTGCCTCGACTCTATCAAGCACTGGCGAGAGAAGTGGGTCGTCGTGCGGAGTCGAGAAGCATGGCCGATCCCCACTAATTGGGCAGAAGGGGTGCCCAAGAGGGCGACGGCGCTGCCGAAGCTTACAGTAGAAGAAGAAGAGGCGGTCCGGACCCTCCTTGACCGGCCGAAGTATGATTGGAAGGATTTGACGGAGGACGTTCTCTACAGGGGAGGGCTCTGCCGCGTAGATCCTAGTACGCGGCTCTCGCCAAGTTCTTTTTTCCGTACTTGCTGCCTCGTTTTTTTTTTTGTGCTAATCATTTTTTGCTTTTGATGCAGAATCCATGGACTACGAGGCGGTGTTGGCGCTCAGGGCGGGGCTCGCCAGTAAGGCGCCGAAGAAGCGCAAGAGGGTTGCGACGAAGCTGCCCTCGACCTCGAAGGTGCCGAGGATTGCGGCTCCCGACCAGGTGGTGGAGGTTGCTGACGACCCGGTCGTCGCCGTGGCGGGGCCTTCGGCTCCTGCACCTGTGGGGGATTTCCCCATTGCCGCCGCGCTCGCCATGCCGACCTCGCTACTGACCGTAGCAGGCGAGGAGCTCCTGACGGAGGAGCACAAGCGGATCCACATTCCGGACTGGCAGGTCCGGAGGCACGATGGGTTCCTCGGGAACTCGTTGGCGAGCATGCAGGCCGTCAAGCATCTCGCCACCCCGAAGGACCGCGCCGCCATGGACGCGGGGAGGGAAGGCGACGACGTGATCGAGATCGCTCGTTCGGCGGTATCGGTAAGTTCCGAGTTCCCTTCGTTCGTTTCATCCCTTTGAATCACAAAAATTTTTCTAACTCTCTGAGTTCTTCTTCTTTCCTTCGTAGATTGTCGTCCATTTTGGCCACCTCACCGAGAGGCTGACCGCCCTCGAGAAGGAGCTGAAGCAGGAGTCCGACCAGGCTCGGAACGAGAAGGCTCGGATGTCGAACCAGCTCGACAAGCTCCGAGTCGAGCATGAAGGTCGGTCTGCGAGGATCCAGCACCTCGAGGCCGAAGTGAAGAGGCTGGAGGACGAGCTGCTTCGGGAGAAGGAGGGGTCGGCCAACCAATTGGTCGAGGCCGAGGCGAAGCAGGCGGCGGCCGTGAAGGAGGCGGAGGACGCCACCTTGAAGAAGGCCCAGGGGTACCTCGCGCAGAACATGGCGAAGGCCTTCGCCACTGCCCTCGACCGGGTGCGAGAAGCATACCCCGGGGTGGACGTCTCGGGATGGCGACTCTTCCCCGGACACGTCGAGGGCTTCGACCCCGAGTCCGAAGGGGAAGAGGAGGAGGAGGAGGGCGACGCTGATGCCGATGCTGGGGTTACTGGCGAAGTCCCGAGCACCACGACCACTCCGTTGGCGGCGGCGTCTCCTTCGGCAAAGTCGACGCCTACTCCGCCTCGTCGCCCGGGGAAAGAGGTCGGGCACTGAATCCGCCTTTCGCTTTGTTGTTTTTGATTTTGTTTTTTTTTTTGTTTTTCCTTTCGAACTTTGTAATGCCTAATAGCGGACTGGCCACCGCTTTTTTTTTGACGTTTAATGAAAGGAAAATTTCTGCAAGTGTCGATGTTCGGAAGTTTTTGTGTTACGCACTTTCTTTTGCCGAACTGTCCCCTCTTGTTTTTAGAGATGAAAATTTTTCCAAGTGTGGTGCTTCGGCCATGTTCGGCGTTTGTGCTGATTACTCTGATCTCTTTGCAGCTTATGGTGATTGCCCAAGACGCCGAGCTTTCTCGCCCGGACGAGGAAGTTCCGGCCGAGGCCGGCCTAGGGGCGACAAGGCTGTGTCTGGCTAGGTGTAGAGAGAAACTTTACGAGGTCGAGCTCGGATTGCGCCGAGCTGAAAGCGAGAGGAGGCATCTCCAGCTCGTCCTTGGACGGCGAAACATCGAGATTCGTCGTTTGGAAAGCAGAATTGCCGAGCTTATACCCGAAGGTGAACATTTGCCAACTGATTTCAGTAATGAGATTCGAGTTCAGTGCATTCGTCATAACTTGTCCAAAATAACAGCGGAGAAGGACGAATTGCTTTCCGAGATACAGCATCTGCAGTCCGTAGAGGCGAAGCTCCGGAGTGAGGGCGAGGTGCTGACGGCCGAGGTGGCCAAGTTGACGACCGAACGAGTCGAGTTGTCTGCCGAAGTCGAAGCGCTAAAGAGAGCGACGGTGGATAAAAGCATCGAGGTCACCCACCTTCGGCGCCTCGTCGCTAGCCGATCTGGAGTGCCGGACTCCGCGATACCTCCACGTTTCGAAGTCGATGTCAAAGACGACTCGTTGCGGGACAGGATCTCGGAGTTGGATGCAGAAGTGGCCCGTCTTAAGCCACATTCAGGGCCGATCAACGTTCGAAGCACGTCATGCACTCGAGCTGAGAGTGAGCGGGGCATTACCTTTTATGAGATGGCGACCCGTCAGCGGATCGGCCAACCAAGCCCGGGGGACGCGCAGAGCTCGGTGGCAATCTCCTCGAGCGGGGCGTCCGTCGGTGTGGCTACCAGGAGCGGTGCCGAGGATACGTCCCAGTTTGCCGGCTTGGGGTCGCGCTCCGGGGACAAGCGTCGTCACTCTCGAGTGTCCTTGAAGCGGAACGCTCCAGCTCCGAAGAAGCGCTGAAGCGGTCGATTCTGCGAGTTTTTTGCTTATTTTTTGTTTTTCGCTAAGTGTAATAAGTCGGCATTGTAACTTTTCTTTGATGAGTTGTGATCCTGCTGTGTTTGTCTTTGTACCGCATCTGTTTCATCAATAAAAGTGTTGTTGCCGAACTTGTGTGTTTTACCCTCGCGACTGTTGTCTGCTACGCCGAGGCTTCTAAAGCTTCGGACTTCGAATGGCGAGCTACTTCTAGCTCGCTTAGGAGCGAATTCGCGAAGTAGAATCGAGCCAAGTGTTCGACTTCGAGGTCCTTGGTTTACTAGGTTAGGGACCTCGGAGCGTTTCAGAGCGGCGAACTACCCCTAGCTCGCTTAGGAGCGAGCTTGCGGAGTAGAGTCGAACCAAGTGTTGGACTCCGAATCATTTAACGGCTGTGGGAGCAATTTCGAATGGCGAACTACCCCTAGCTTGCTTAGGAGCGAGCATGCGGAGTAGAGTCGAACCAAGTGTTGGACTCCGAACCATTCAACGGCTGTGGGAGCATTTCCGAATGGCGAGCTACTTCTAGCTCGCTTAGAAGCGAACTCGCGAAGTTGAATCGAGCCAAGTGTTGGACTCCGGAACCATTGTCAGTTTAAGGTGTGTGGGAGCAATTTCGAATGGCGAACTACCCCTAGCCCGCTTAGGAGCGAGCTTGCGGAGTAGGGTCGAACCAAGTGTTGGACTCCGAACCATTCAACGGCTGTGGGAGCATTTCCGAATGGCGAGCTACTTCTAGCTCGCTTAGAAGCAAACTCGCGAAGTAGAATCGAGCCAAGTGTTGGACTCTGGAACCATTGTCAGTTTAAGGGGTGTGGGAGCAATTTCGAATGGCGAACTACCCCTAGCCCGCTTAGGAGCGAGCTTGCGGAGTAGGGTCGAACCAAGTGTTGGACTCCGAACCATTCAACGGCTGTGCGAGCATTTTCGAATGGCGAGCTACTTCTAGCTCGCTTAGGAGCGAGCTCGCGAAGTAGAATCGAGCCAAGTGTTGGACTCCGGAACCATTGTCAGTTTAAGGGGTGTGGGAGCAATTTCGAATGGCGAACTACCCCTAGCTCGCTTAGGAGCGAGCTTGCGGAGTAGGGTCGAACCAAGTGTTGGACTCCGAACCATTCAACGGCTGTGGGAGCATTTTCGAATGGCGAGCTACTTCTAGCTCGCTTAGGAGCGAGCTCGCGAAGTAGAATCGAGCCAAGTGTTGGACTCCGGAACCATTGTGATATTAAAGAGTTACAAGCAGAGGGATGTAATAGTAGTGAAAACATGAAGAAACTTCATTTATTACTATCTAATGATCGGCTGCTTCTAAAGTTGCTAGCCGTTATTACAATAATAAAAGAAAAAACAAAAGGACAAACCACGACTAGTAAAAGGAAGGGAACGGTTCGACATCTCGAGTTACTTGGAGAGACGTAGTTGCCTTCTCTTGGTATTTCAAAAGATGATCGGCGTTCCAAGTCCTGGGAATTTCTCTGCCTTCGAGATCCTCTAGCTTGTACGTACCGGGGCGGATTACTTTCGAGATCTTGTACGGTCCCTCCCAGTTCGGGGCCAGCTTGCTTTTCTGCCCGGGGAACGAGATGGCCAACTTCCGAAGGACTAAATCCCCTTCTTTGAGGTCCGTTGGGCGGACTCTTTTGTTGTATGCTAGCTCGATCCTTCTTCGGTAAGCTTGCTGGCGTATGGCAGCTCTCTCTCGGATTTCGTCTATCAGATCTAGGCTTGTTCTGAGCTCTCTAGCATTCTGCTCTTCTTCATAAGCGATCAGGCGAGGAGAGGGTATCCCGACTTCTAGGGGGATGATGGCTTCGGCCCCATAGGTGAGATTAAATGGGCTCTCGCCTGTTGGGGTCCGCTTGGTGGTGCGGTGATTCCAGAGTACGTTCGGCAGCTGATCGACCCATAGCCCCTTGGAACACTTGTCTAACCTCTTCTTGATTCCCGCAAGAATCTGTCGGTTGGCATTCTCAGCCTGGCCATTCGACTGGGGATGGGAGACGGAGGAGAATCGGTGTTGTATGGAGAGGTCTTCACACAAGGCTCGGAAGGCGGCTCCAGTAAACTGTGTCCCGTTATCTGTGACTATGACTCGGGGGACACCAAAGCGGCAAATCACATTTTTCCAGAAGAATTGAACTACTCTGTGCTCGGTGATTGTAGCTAGGGGCTCGGCTTCTATCCATTTAGAGAAGTAGTCGACTGCCACGACTAGGAACTTCAGCTGTCCGGGAGCTGGTGGAAACGGTCCCAGTAAATCCATTCCCCACATAGCAAAGGGGATCGGACTTGATAGGGAGGTTAGCGGTGCTTGCGGAAGGCGTCGGATGTCTGCATACTTTTGACAGGAGCTGCACTGCCGAACGTATCGTTCCGCATCCCGTAGGAGAGTGGGCCAGTAATATCCATAGTTCAACACTTTGCGCGCTAGAGCCCTGGACCCAGAATGAGCTCCGCCAATGCCCTCATGGAGTTCCTGCGGGGCGTAGTCGGCTTGGCTGGGGGACAGGCACCTTAGGTAAGGCCGACCATCCACCTGGGTGAAGGAGCGTTTATATAAGATGCCTTCGATCAAAGTGAAACGCTCGGCTCGGGTCCTGATACTTCGTGCTTCCCTTGGGTCTTCAGGGAGGAGTCCGTCCTTTAAGAATTCAACAATGGGCTTCATCCAATTATCTTCGAGGAGGACGGGAAATGTCTCAGCGGAGTCTGGCACTTCGTCCTCTATGCTCGGCTTCAAGAGGACTTCTATCAAAACGGTCTGTTCCAGACCTTGAAGGGAAGAGGAGGCTAACTTGGATAAGGCGTCGGCCTGAGCATTTTCTTCTCGAGGGATCCTTTGGATGAGAGCCTCGTCGAACAGCGCCATGAGGCTCTTTACTTTGGACAAGTATTTAGCCATTCTATCGTCGCGGGCTTCATACTCGCCGAGGACCTGGTTGACAATCAACTGGGAGTCGCTGAAGACCTGTAGCCGTTGTGCCCCAGCATTTCGGGCCATTCGAAGCCCGGCTATCAGTGCTTCGTATTCGGCCTCGTTGTTCGAGGCTTTGAAATTTATCCGGAGGGAGTATTGGAGGATGAAGTCATCCGGTCCTGCCAGGATGACTCCTGCCCCGCTTCCCTCGCTACAAGAGGATCCGTCAACGTAGACCGACCAGACGGGGGGTCCCTTTGCTGCTTGGCTAGACTCGGGGATTGTAGTCTCAACTATGAATTCGACCAGCGCCTGTGCCTTGATTGCAGTCCGAGGCTGATAAGTTATATCGTGCTGGCTCAGCTCGATCGACCACTTCATGAGGCGACCGGAAGTCTCGGGTTTGTGAAGAATCTGTTTCAGCGGCTGGTCGGTAAGGACGACCACCGAATGGGACTGAAAGTAGGGTCTAAGTTTTCTCGCGGCCATTACCAGGGCGTATGCCATTTTCTCAATTTTCGGGTACCGGAGTTCGGCGTCCCGGAGCACCTTGCTGACGTAGTAAATGGGCCTCTGAGCCCTTTCTTCTTCTCTAACTAAGACCGCACTAAGTGTCTGTTCGGAAGCTGCCAGGTAGAGGTAGAGTGGTTCGCCGGGTATTGGTTTGCTAAGGAGAGGTGGATTGACGAGGTAGGCTTTAAGCTGGTCGAAGGAGTCTTGTTGCTGCTGTCCCCACTCGAATCCTTTAGCCCCCCTGAGGGCTTTGAAGAACGGGAGACACTTCTCCCCTGACTTCGACAGAAAGCGCCCGATGGCGGCTAGGCGACCGGTCAATCTCTGAACTTCTTTGACATTTCTGGGAGGGACCATATCTAATATGGCCTTGATCTTCTCCGGATTTGCTTCAATTCCTCGTTGGCTAACCATGAAGCCGAGGAACTTCCCTGATGAGACGCCGAACGCACACTTGTTCGGGTTGAGTCTCATACTGTGTTTTCTTAGGACGTCGAAGGCTTCCTGAAGGTCGGCCACATGATCAACACCTCGGATGCTCTTTACAAGCATATCATCGACGTACACTTCCATGTTTCGGCCGATCTGGGCTTGGAAGACCTTGTTGACTAGGCGTTGGTATGTTGCACCGGCGTTCTTGAGACCGAATGGCATGACCCTGTAACAGTAAAGGCCCTGGTCGGTAACAAACGATGTCTTCGGGATGTCTGGAGGGAACATCCTTATCTGATTGTAACCTGAGAAGGCATCCATAAAGCTGAGGAGCTCGTGTCCCGAGGTTGCGTCAATCAGAGTGTCGATGCTCGGCAGAGGGAAGGGATCTTTGGGGCAAGCCTTGTTGAGGTCGGTGAAATCAATACAAATTCTCCACGTCCCATTGGACTTCTTCACCGTTACTACGTTAGACAACCACTCCGGGTAGTTTACCTCCTGTATGAATCGGGCTTTCAACAGCTTATCTACCTCCTCTTTGATAGCGAGCTGACGCTCGGGGGCGAACTTGCGCCTCTTCTGCTGAACCGGTTTGGACCCCGGATCAACACTTAAGCGGTGGACTAGGAGTTCTTCGGAGATACCGGGCATGTCTGCTGCGGACCATGCGAAGAGGTCTTGATTGGCTCGGACGCATTTCACAATATCTGAGTATAGGGCGGATGGGAGGGTCTTGCTTACGAAGAACTTGCGGGTCGGCTCTTGTTCAGAGAAGAGCACCTCCTCCAGTTCATCCGCTGGCTCGGAGGTCGGTCTTGTGGAATCTTGGGGAATCTCCAGGGTCTCTAAGGAGAGGACGGGCCCAAGGGTTGAGGTCATGTAGCATTTCTGGGCCTGCTCCTGATTTCCCCTTACTTTCCCGACCCCGGATCGGGTGGGAAACTTCATCTTCAGATGGTATGCCGAGGGAACTGCTTCCAGAGCTACGAGGCCAGGCCTGCCCAAAATGACGTTGTAGGCAGCGGGAACATCCACCACCATGAAGTCCATCGGCTCTGTCCTGGTGGTAGGGCTTTGGCCGGCAGTTACATCGAGGGTGATCACCCCTTCTATAGTTACCGGAACCCCCGTGAACCCATGGAGAGTGTAACCGGTGGGCTTGAGTCTGTCTCTGGAGAGGTTTAGGCCTTTAAAAGCGGAGAGAAAGAGGATGTTGACGGAGCTGCCGTTGTCTACTAAGATCCTCTCCACTTTGAAATTTGCCATGTGGAGGCTGATGACGAGGGCGTCACAATGTGGGATACGAACTCCCTCGAGATCTTCGTCAGAGAAGGTGACTGGCACTCCGAGGCCTTTGGGAGGAGGTGTGGTTCGGACTGAATTGACCTCTCTGATAAACGCTTTCCGAGAGGAGTTCGAGGAGCCTCCCATCGGACACCCGTGGATGAGGTGGAGGACTCGCTCTTCCTCGAAGTCTGGCGTCTCTTCTCTTTTCGGACGCTTGTTAGCCCCCCGAGGCGGGGGAGGGAGCTCGGCTCGGTCCTTTCTTACAAACTTCGTTAGTTGTCCCCTCTGGATAAGGGCTTCGATCTCGTTCCTCAGAGCACGGCAGTCGTTGGTGTCATGCCCATGGTCCCGGTGATAGCGGCACCATTTCTCTTTATCTCTTCTCTTGGCGGGGGTATTCATTTTGGGAGCCGGAGGCAAGACCCCGTCTTTTTCGACCTCCATGAAGATGGCTGAGAGGTTAGCGTTGAGAGGAGTGAACTTCTCAAATTTAGGGGGAGGTCGGCGCTGGCCGGCATTATCCTTCTGGAGCTTCTTGGCTCCTTCTTCTTCCGTCCCCTTCCTTTTAAGCCCGGAGGCGGGCACCTCCCAGTTGGGTTGTTGCTCGGCCTCTTCGGCCCGAATGTACTTTTCGGTGCGAAGGAGAAGGTCAGAAAAGTCATGTGGGGGTTTCTTGGCGAGGGAGGAGCAGAGGTTGGAATTGAGAATGTTGGATTGGAACGCTGCGGTAGCAACCGATTGGTCGAGGGAGGCAATGGTTCTAGCTTCAGCTGTGAACCTCTTCACGTAGTCTCTCAGTTTCTCCCCCTTTTGCTGACGGAGGTGCAATAGTGAGATGCTGGTTTTCTCGGTCCTTCGGCTGCTGACAAAGTGGGTGATGAAGAGGGTTTCGAACTGCTCGAAGGAGAATATCGACGCTGGGGCAAGGCGAGAGTACCATTCTCGAGCCGGGCCTTTGAGTGTCGCGGGGAATGTTTTGCAGAGGAGGGCATCAGAAGCTTGGTGGAGGAGCATCAAAGTCTTAAAGCTTTCGATGTGATCAACTGGATCGGTCTCCCCGGTGTAATTCTCGAATTGGGGAGGTTTGAAGCCGAACGGCACAGGGGCATCCACTATGGTTCTGGAGAATGGGGGCCGGCTAGGACGTAGGGTCCTCCCCCTGAGCTCCTCTTCTCGGTTTGTCTGACCCAGGAGCTTTTCCACCTCGTCAAGACGGCGGTCCATGATGTCATCCCTCCGACGGTAATCTGCCGGGCCACGGGACTCGTCTTCGTATGAGGGGGAGCGAGGGCTGCGGCGACGGTAACTTCGGGAACGACGAGGACTCGGGGTACGCCGGGAGTTGGTTGGTGCAGGACGAGGAGAGGGGGACCGTTGGCGAGGGCTTCGGACCGGAGGAGGGGATGGGGCCCTCGGCTCATTGGGGTTTTGACGGAGGTTGAGGGCCTGTTGTACCATTGCTTGGAACTGCTGGAACTCGGCACGGGTAATTGGTGCCTCATGGTCCCTGGGCTGCTGCCGACCTGCGGGAGAGTGCCTCCTTCGGTAATGATTGGGGGAGTCCTTCCTCCCTCTTCGGATGGGGGACCTCCTGTACTCTCGGCGACGGGGGGATCGCTCTTGCTGGCGCGAGGCTTCCTCCCGAGCCCACTTTTCATCCAGATGACGACGGAGGTCATCATCTTCCGGGCGTTTGGGAGGGGCATTGTGGTGACCAGAAGCTCGGGGGTGATGGGAGGCCATGGAGGCACTGGAGGCGTTGTGGATGGAGAGGTTCTCTTGGTGAAGAGGCTGTTTCTGAGGGTTAGGACCCTTTGGATCAGGAGGTGGAGGGTTCCGCTGGAGCGGCTCTTCCATGGTAGGAGGAAGTTGCCCTTGTTGGCAAGCGGGATCAGGAAGGACTTCTTGCTGGTCAGGGTTGGGCACTCGATTAGACCCTCTTGACCTGACTTTGCGAGGCGGCATGGCTGGAGAAGACCTGTTCTCGGGGAAGAGGAGAGGTTTCTATTCGTTAGTTTCCCACAGACGGCGCCAATCTGTTGCCGCTAAATTTGGTTTGGGGGCAAACAGATAGAACTTGTGGATTCTTAGGGAAACTGAATAGTAACCTGTATACCTGTTCCTTGGGGCGTCGATCGTCGCTCCCGCCGTGCACCTGCAAAAAGTGCGAGACACCGGGGTTGTTCCCGGCGACGCACCCTCGGACGCTCAAGTCAGTAATCTAGGAAGACTATGAATGAGCACAAAAACTGGTGAAAGATTGATTAACTCTTAATGGAGATGGATGAGGGGTATTTATAGGCATTTCAGGGAACAGATTGGGAATGTAATCCTGGTGATTTGATAGGGAATATTCCCCACAATCAGATGAGGAATGTAATCTGATGAGGTATATTCCCCGTAATCAGATAAGGAATTTTATCCCCAAATCCCGGTGAAGAAGATAGATGTATATCTGGGCCGTTGATCAAGATTAATCTGGGACCCTGATTTTATCTTGCTGGATTGGGTGTGCAGCGGGTTAAGATCCGCACCCTCTTATTGGTGGGTCCGTTCGTGGGTTACTGGGTTCTTGGGGAGGAGACCCAACACCTATTTCGGACCTTCTTGTAGGCGGAATCGCCATTTTACCCCCACGTCTCAAGATTCGTACTCAACTTGGACGGTTCCGATTTAACCCCATTTTTAGCCATATCAGTTTCCAAATGGATTTTGGTTTTTAATTTGTATCTTGAATATTATAATGAGATTTGCCCCCAGAGCCCTATTTGTATATTGCATGTGTGATGTTGCTTGGCTTGGCCTGGGGAGATTATGATTATGTTGCCTGTGTCGTGCTATGAAATTTGAAATGCAGAATTCCGTAAGGAATTACTGCGAAAGGGCTTATATTTCAGGGGAGACTTTGCCGATTTTTTTTTTTGAAATCTTTACTAATGTTATAGAATAGAAATGAAGATTTGAGTAAGTAGGTGTAGTTAAAAAAAATTATTGAAATTTTTTGGTCGTGACAGTTTGGTATCAGAGCCTAGGTTAACTTGGATAAGGTCTAGGATGACTAGTATGTTAGTGATCCTGCAATAGGTGGAAGTGGGTTCATGTATGTTGGTAAGGAGTTTACCTGAGTCTTAAGTATTTTGTTTGAATTCTAAAGTAGAAAGGTTCTAATTTTTAGGTGTGTATTCCCTAGCTAGGATTAAGATAGTAGCTTCTTTGCTGTGTCGGGAATTGAAAGTTGGAATTTGATCCAATTTGATTCCACAAGAGGAAATATGTGTTTGGGCGTGCTTGGTGTGATATAGTATTCCCTTGGTTTTTTGTATTGATAGTGTCACTTTGCTTTTTCCTTTCTGAACATACCCATCTTGACTAGGAGCACATATTACTTATAGGTCTTTTCTTTTTTAACTATTACGAAGAGAACGTTTAATATTGGATGAATTTAATTAGATTCTTTGTTAAAGCATCAAGTGTTTAATATTGGATATATTTTTCTTCAATTTACATATATTTTGATGTGCAAATGATTACTACGCGTTTTGTGAAATAGATTGGTATTACAATCAATTACAAGTGTTTTGTAATCACTTTATTGTGTTTTTGTTGATAAATTTGTTATAATGGTCATCTCTTACCTATTTGTAGAGATTTCGCTTTGAGAACCAAAAGTTTAAATTTTTTATTTGATTGTTGAGATAGACCATATAAAATTTTAACAGAAGTAACCAAGTTCTGTATAAGAAATTTTTGTTTCGCAATAAAAATTAGTCTTTGAATGCATGTTCTCGTGTATTAAGTTATTTTCTTTTATAGCTCGGATCACATATGAAGCCATATCCACTTCATTTTAAATTTAAAATTTTATCAGTTGCTGATTTTAATATTGATTAATGGCGATAATGTGTATGTTTTCAATGCATACTCGATCTCTTCTTCTTTTCTTGTTTCTCTTCTAGAAAAATTCGTCGATCGTGTTCTTAGGTATGAAGATTTTGACTCATAGGGTGTATTTTTAATTTATCTTATTATGCTTATTTATGAATTATTTGTGTTAAACTATGGAAATGCAACTTGAAAGCTTGTACATTCTAAACTAGTCTGATATAATTGTTATTGTCTTTACTTTTAGTTTCTCACTATGAATTTGCCTTATCAGTTCTTAGATACCACTATATGGAGCAGGCCCGGCCCTGGGGTAGAGCGAACTGGGCTCATGCCCAGGGCCCAAAATTTTTAAGGGGCACCAGCCCAGGCCCAACACTAATATATATAAAAAAAAAATTACCTTCCTTTAAAGCTGCGCAGCGTCCACTTCTTCCAACAGGACCAGCACATAATTAATATAAAAAAAATTACCATCTTAATTAAGAGAGGAGCAGGCGAGTCTGGCGAGAAAAAAAATTACCCATCCTTAATTATAATTAAGAGAGGAAGAGCATGCGTGGGCGTGGACCGGCCAACAAAAATTAAAGCCCCTATTAAAGATTGTCTTCGCCAACACGTTGCATTCATACCCGATGGCCAGAAAGAAGAAAAAAAAATTGAAGAGAAGAAGGGAAGCTGCGATTCTGCGAAAACATCTCTTTTCCCCAAGTTCCAATGAGGTAACGTTCAAATTAGTTAATGAAATTGAATGTTGATATTTATAAAATCTCTAATTCCCTACCCTATAAATTTGTTCAAAATTGATAAAATAAAATCACAATTCCTCTTCTAATTTTTTTTCTATTACTTCAATTTAGTTTTGCACTTCAATTTCAGGATTTCAGCAGCAAAAGGAAAAATCTTCTGATTTCAAGTTTTCAACTGTCAATTGAGGTGAGGTTTTGTTCTCTTATATTTCAAATTCTAATTTTATATCACACTTGAGTTTTTTATTTAATTTATTCTGTAAAATCAAAACCACAGATTTTAATTTGGATTTTAACCAAGCTACATGTTTTTAAAGTTGAAGTGTTTCCCCGTTTTTCTTTTAATATATATTTTTTTGGCAGCAACTTAATTTTTAGATTTTAAATTTTCAATCAATAAATGACTGAATATTTTGTTCAATTTCTTTGTTGTCGGTATGTAGGTAATAAATTGTGAATTTGGGCTTCAGTTGTTGGAATCTGGAAATTTACCTTTCTTTTGTTGGAGGAAATCGCAAAGATAATAATTTTGCTCACGGGAATCCAGGTTTTATTTTTACAAGTTTTTGTTTTGAGCTTTTATTTCTACAAAGTTTAAAATGATTTCTAGGAAACAATTATCTGGATATCAAAAACGACAAAAAAAGAAAAAAAATGAGGAGGTAGCTCAATCGTTACAAGGATCAATGAATAAATACCTTATTAAAAAAACGGATGCTTCATATAAAAATAATATTAGTGAAGATACTTTAGCGGAAGTTGAGCCGACAAATAATGAGGAGAACTTAATTGAAGATATAGATGATATAAGTGAGAAAGAAAACAATAAAAATGAAGTTGATCTTAATTGTGATACTAAATATTGTCATGATGATGTTGAAAATGAATTTTATATGAATAAGAATATTTGCGATCCTAGAGTTTGGGATTCTTTAGATGATAAAATGAGATGTTTATTAGCGGAAATGGGGCCTAAAAGAGAAATTTATGCTAAGTATCCTCTCGACAAAATTTGTAGACACTTTTCGAATAATTTTTATGTTCAAAATATATCAAGTGGGGAGACTTGTGATCGAAAATGGTTAGTATACTCTAAAGATCTTGATAAGGTTTTTTGCTTTTGTTGCAAGTTGTTTAAAAAAATGCATTCTAGAAGCCAATTAGCAAGTGACGGAAGCAATGATTGGAGACATATGGGTGTGAAACTTACTGAACATGAGAATAGTATGGAACACCTTTCTAACATGAGAGCTTGGGTTGAGCTAAAATCTAGATTAAGCAAAAATCAAACAATAGATAAAGAATTGCAAGATCAAATTAAAAAGGAGACTTCACATTGGAGGGATGTTATGCTTAGAATTATTGCTGTTGTTAAATGTCTTGCTATTAATAATTTGGCATTTCGTGGAACAAATGAAAAACTATATGAAGACTCTAACGGTAACTTTTGTGGCCTTGTAGAGATGATTGCGGAGTTTGATCCCGTAATGCGAAATCACTTTAATCTTATTAGAGATAAGAAAATTCATTACCACTATTTAAGTCATAAAATTCAAAATGAGTTGATAGAAACTTTAGCCTCTAAAGTGAAAAAATGTGATTCTTGAAAAAATTAAAGAGGCGAAATTTTTCTCAGTTATACTTGATTGTACACCTGATGCGAGTCACAAAGAGAAAATGACTTTGATAATAAGATGTGTAGATGTGACGAGTAATCCAATACACATTGAAGAGTATTTTATTGAGTTTATACATGTGGAAGATACAACTGGACTTGGGCTTTTCGAAAAATTACAAGATATACTTAAGTCACTTGGTCTTGATATTAATAATGTGAGGGGGCAAAGTTATGATAACGGTGCTAATATGAAAGGGAAACATCAAGGCGTTCAAAAAAGATTGCTTGACATAAACCCCAGAGCATTCTACATGCCGTGTGGTGCACATTCCCTTAATTTAGCATTTTGTGATATGGCTAACTCTTGTCTTAAAGCAAAATCTTTTTTTGGAGCATGTCAATGTATTTATACTGTGTTTGCAAATTCAACAAAGCGGTGGAATGTTTTACTTGAACATACTGATGGCTTAACTTTAAAATCATTATCGACTACGCGTTGGGAGAGCCATATTGAAAGCATTAAAGCAATAAAAACTCAAACTTCCAAAATAAGAGAAGCTTTATATAAATTAACTGAAATTAGTGAAGATCCTAAACTAAGTAGAGATGCTGGGAGTTTAGCGTCAGGCGAACTTTCTAGTTTCGAGTTTTTGTTGAGTTTGGTTATTTGGTATGATGTTTTAGATAAAATTAACTCGATTATTAAAAATTACAGTCAGAAGATATGCGTATTGATGTTGCTGTGAAATGTTTGGATGGACTTCTTGAATATTTTAAGAAATATAGGGATACTGGATTTAATAATGCCATGGTTAGTGCTAAAGAAATTGCCGATGAAATGGGTGTTGAGCCTGTGTTTTTGGAAAAACGTCGTATTTGTAGAAAGAGACAATTTGATGAAATTCCAAACACTGAAAGGGTAGATCAATCAGTCGAGAAATCCTTTAGAACTGATTATTTTAATGTGATAGTTGATATGGCTATTTCTCAATTAACTAGCAGGTTTGAACAATTGCAATTTTTTCAATCTATGTTTGGTTTCTTGTTTGATGCAACAAAGTTGGTCTCACTAAATGATGAAGAATTGAAAAAATCTTGCATGAATCTTGAAAATGCATTAAAAGTTGATAGTATCTCAGATATTGATGGGAATTGTTTATGTTCAGAATTGCAAGTGTTACAATTGATGTTACCAAGTGAGTCATATGAAACCGATGAACCATGGACATCTATTAAGATTATGCAATTTTCAAAAGATATGGATATGTTTCCTCATGTGATGATTGCATATAGAATATTACTGACTTTACCTGTAACTATGGCATCGGCGGAAAGAAGTTTTTCTAAATTGAAGTTATTAAAATCGTATTTACGAACAACCATGAGCCAGGATAGATTGAATGGATTGACAATTTTATGTATCGAAAAGAATATTGCAGAAAATCTTGACTATGGGGATATAATTGATGATTTTGCGGCAAAAAATGCTAGAAGAAGCTTCTTAAAGTAATATGATATTTGTTTTGTTTGAAATCTCGCTATTGTCTATTGCTTTCATTTTGTTTTTTGCATTTTGTAGGATTGATGGATTGGTGTCGGTGACTTCTCAATGCGACTGAGACTTTTTTTTGGAAGTGGAACAAACTTTAGTTTTTTTTATTATGTATTTTAATTTGAGTTTTCGTTTTTATGTTATTGTGATATTTTATGAAAAAAAAAATTATATGCAAGGGGGATCATTCATCATTTAGCACAGGGCCTAAAATTGTTCAAGGCCGGCCCTGATATGGAGTATGCCTTTTTCATGGCAATAAGAGCCTTTGGGCACTTTTATTGTACCTTTCAAC
This sequence comes from Hemerocallis citrina, assembly GCA_017893485.1. NCBI lineage: Eukaryota > Viridiplantae > Streptophyta > Magnoliopsida > Asparagales > Asphodelaceae > Hemerocallis > Hemerocallis citrina. The sequence goes on from CM030364.1 coordinate 118,356,398, forward strand.
CTCTTTGCATTATATCTCTGGTTTTTATGTTAATAGCATCTATGTTTATTATCAAAACATTTGAATGTGGTTTTATGTCTTGCTCCATTGAGTCTGTAAAAGTTAAAGGTGATTTTGAACTCTCATGTTCAAAGCTTTCCATATCATTATTCTTTATTTGCTCATTACTTATTATTTTCTAGCATTACTTAAATATGCTAATCAATATGCTAATCAGTACAAGGGGACTATCACTACATTATGTACTGTAGGGTGAACATGAAAAGTGCAAGTGCTTAGTGATACTTTTCATCCATAACAAAAACCATATGATATTGACGTTTCCCTCCTTTTCACATAACACGTCATGTACTCTAAATTTTATGGATAAGCTAGGTTGTATAATTCATTTGTCGCTTGGATATGGAAAAGTATGTTATTAGGGTATATATAATAGAGTAATATTCGTATAATACATCACCTAAGTTGGGTAATATGGATGAATGTCTTTTGTAAGATATTGAATATTCCTGATAATGATGATGGATTATGGATGAGATCGGAGGGTAGACGGCGATAAATTAGGTCTGTTTGACGTGTATGGCCTTCGAGGATAGATGATAGACACGACCTATAATACTAGGTATATTGTACCATCAGGAGGTACGAAGAGGTGAAGAAATCTCGGGAGGACCATTTGATGGTCTAGTATGATGAAGGATATTAATGAGTTGGTCGATAAGTATTTGATTGGTTTTTCTTAGTCTTCATAGCTCGGGGACGAGCTTCTTTTGAGGTGTGTATAATGTAACACCCCTTTATTTTATAATTTCAAAATAGTCATTTGTATTCCTTTTATTGCTATTAGATATTATTGTTATTGTTATTATTATGCATAAATATGCAATTTTATATTATATATATTGTTTAATTTATTTATTTATTCAGTGGAGCGGATTTTATTGGATTTTATAATAAAAAGAAGAGTTATAAGGACATATACATATGAAAAGAGTCTGGGAGGGGTTTTTTATGAATTTTTCCCCCATGCTATTTACAACTTCACCTTATCTCCCTCCTTCTTCTCATCCCGTCCAGAGCGCAACTGACCCATTTCCCCCTTTTCTTTTCTTCATTTCGAGCTTGAATTCTCATCAAATTTCTACCCCTTTTTACTAAATTTTTTAAGGGATTTAGCTATTTTGAGGGTGCTTTTCAACGTCCCGCCATTGGTACTTCGAATTGACTCTTTGGAAGGTGAGAATTTATTTCATTAAATTGTATAGGGTTGTATGTTTTCAATTTTTGACAAGAGAATTAAGTTAGTAGGGAGATTAGAAGATAATCTTTATGTTAGAAGTGATTAATTCTTTATTGGGCATGGTAGGAGTAAAATTGAAAAGAGTTAGGGTTTTGGGTTTGAAATTAAAAGAGTTTATGTCTTAATAAATAGAGATTGGCAAAAGAAATTGTTGTAAATTATAAGAAATAATTTAGAACAATTTTTGGAAGAATTTATAGGCTTATGACCTAATTAATAGAATTGTGAGTGTGTGCATATGTATATTGCACGCCAGGCGTTGGGTGACATTCCTGTGAGAAATTTAAAATAATTTTAATTGTTATTTATGAGTGATTTAAAAATATTTAACCCTAATTAGTGTCAAAACTTGGTAATAGATCGAGAAAGCGAGTTTGGGGGAATAGCGGAAAGCCTACACCGCCGATTTTCGCTTTTCCTCAGGTGAGTATGATCTCATTTATTTAATGTATATGATGTGCTATGAAAATTTTAAATTAAATTTGTCGTGTGTGATGTGTAAGGTGTATGGAGTAAAGAAATTCATATGTATGATACGGAATAAATTATGTATACATGCTGTGGGGTTGTAAGATTTAAATTTGACGAGTTATACTGATATGGATATGTGATGAGATGAAAAGCATGGTGTGTGTACGATGCATGATCAAGTGATGTGTTAAGACCATGGAATTAATGGCGAGGTCTATATGATAAACGTATGTGATAATGTGATGTGATAATATGATAAAATGAATGGTATGGTGTATGTGTGATATGCGGGTGACAAATTGAAAACTTTACGTGATAATGTAATGTGAAATTGGCATGATGTGTGTGTGTGTGACGTGTGGATGATAAATGAGAATTTTATACAATAATCGATGAGATTAATGGCTTGTATATGCTTATAAATTTAATGGAGTTATTTGCATTCATGTTATATTATAAAGGGGATATATGGAGTTATATTGTAAAGGAGATATACGGAGATACATTATAAAGGAGATATATTTATATATGGAGATATGTTATAAAGGAGATATATAAAGATATATATCATAAAGGAGATACATTCATGTTATCTTATAAAGGAGACATATATTTATATATGGAAATACAAACGAGATATATATTTTATATACAAAGATATAAAGGAGAAAATTTAATATTGCAGTGTCGCACAATCTCCCAGGGGTTTGGGCTAGACCCCACAGGCCCGGTATACACCCGGGAACAGGATTTATATATTGCCCCAAATTTTATAGTTGGGGACCAGGAGTTATATATTGCCCAAAATTATATTTGGGGATCAGGAGTTTTCCTCGTTGGTATATGGCCAAGAGGAAGACGTAGCCTCGGATGCATAAGACCCTTGGTGGGCAGCAATCCGTGTGTTTACCAAAGTTCTACTTGGGAGGAGTTTTGACTAGCCTTTTGGCTTTAGTCTTGGTTGGACATCCGCACAACCGTACTTTTAATCTATCCCGCAAATGATAGATTTTTAGGACATCTGGATCTGGGTGATATGGTGGGTTAGCTGGATTGAAATGTTCGGGCGAAGGCACAGAGATCCCTGTGTTGTACGAGGAGGTCAGTTGTGTGGGCACTAAAAAGGAGTAAAATAAAGTAAGTGTATAATGAAGGAGTATAAAGAAATATATATTTATATGGAATTATTGGTGTTAAGGAATGAGTTAAGTATTTATATGTCATTTGTGAGATATATATATATATATATACTGGATTTGCCCGTGGGCACGTGCCTACGGCACATCTTCGGAACGATACAACAGATGAAAATCTTGTAAACAGTAAAATAACAATTATGTAGCTCAAGTTTGAATAGTAAAACAATAATTAGTTGTAAATAAAAGTCCATGTTTCCATTTGTATATCTTGAAAAATAATTATAAATGGGGGTGTAAAATCCAACTTCTTAGAACTCAGTAAAATAACAATTATGTAGCTCAAGTTTGAATAGTAAAACAATAATTGTAAATAAAAGTCCATGTTTTCATTAGTATATCTTGAAAAATAATTATAAATGGGGGTGTAAAATCCAACTTCTTAGAACTTTGAGTGTGGAAAATGATGAAAATTAACTGTTGATGAGATATTTGCTATTTTCAATGTAACATGAGCATTAACAAAATGCATAAAAAATCTAAAAATTTACAAACCTGAAATTATAAATTTTTGAGTAAATAGAGAGAGAATGAGAGAGAGTGAGAGAGAGAGAGAGAAATAAATAAATAAATAAATAAATAAATAAAGGACTTGTGTTTGGGGGGGGGGGGGGGTTTGAATTTGAGTTTTGGGGGGAACCTTTGGACGGAAAAATATGTTTAGTGAGGTTAGATCTGGACCATTGATTTCAACCCTCTTAAAAGAGAGCCACTTGATAGCTTTCTTTGTGTTTTATTATATATAAATATGTATAGAGTAAGATATTTAGAGTATTAATAAAGGAGTGTAAAGAAAATATATATATGGAGTTAAAAAGAGTTAAGTATTTATATAATGTTCGTTAGACAATTTATTGAATGTTGTTAAGAAAAGAAAAAAAAATCTGATGGGTTATGCAATCCATAAATGAAAAGTTAAGAAATTGGGTTATAGGAGTGAATATGAGAAGCAAAGAAAATGTGTTATGCAATGCATGATTGAAAAGTAAAGCAAGATATATTATAAAAATGAAAAGTTAAAGTAAACGGTATTATGAGATGTGAATAAGATAATAAAGTAAAAATATAACATGACACAAGTTGGTATGCATTGGATTTGTGACCAGGAACTACCCGCTTGCTATTTCAGTGAAAAAAGTGGGAACTACCTGCCTAGGCACAACTCCAAGGTAGATCGGTAGAGTATTGATATAATAGATAAGGTTATATTATGAGATAAGTATGAAAAGAAAAGTAAGTTGTGTGAGGAGATGTGAATGAAAATAAAGTAAAGTGTATTACATAATGAAGACGATAATTTAAGTAAGTGATATGATAATATGAAAATAAAATGGCAGAGCAAGTTGTATTAGAAAGATGAGAAAATAGAAAGTAAAGTATGTTGTACCATGAGCTGTAAATAAATATTGGTGTGGAATGAGAATGAGAATTAATGTAGTATGAGATAAGAATGAGTATTAAATTAAATACAAAATATAATGAGTTTGATACGCCTGCTGTTTCTATAGAAATGGTGGGAACTACCTGCCGAGGCACGACTTCAAGGTAGGTGGAGTAGATGTTGAGATGATGGATTGGGTGCAGTATCGTAGATTGGGTAGACATTGGTATGGTAGATTGGTTAAAGATTAGAAAATTTCTTCTTGTATAATATCCAGTTTTCTTTTATTATATTTTCATGTTTAAGTTATACTGAATTATCATCATGGTAGTTTGTTCTTTAAATTTCTTTTATATTATTTATTGCAGTAACTAACCTTGTAGATTATACTCACACCAGTTATGGCTAACCCCTATCCAATTTAGGGTTCAGAGGAGTCATTCCCTGAGGATGGATGTCTCTAGACTTCCCTTTTGCAGGATTCGAGTAGCAGCGAGGGGAGACTTGTGGCTTCAGTAGTATTGTAGTGATGTATAAGTAGATATGGTTAAGTTTGTTGTAGTTAATGGTTTATAGAGATAGGGGTAGAGTATTGAAATGGTATAATAAATTGTATTTTAGAAAATTATATGTGTATCTGTATGAGATGTTGACATATAGTGATGAGATAAGAATGATTAAACCCGTACCCGCCTCGTTGTGGAGTATTGAGTTCTGTTTGTTGGATTTTGAAAGTTTTTCTTTGGTTTTCTAAAATCTATTATGTTTTCAAATGAATTTTTTATTTTTAATTTGTATCTTGAATATTATGATGAGATTTTTCCCCAAAGCCCCATTTATATATTGCCTGTTTGATGTTCTTTGGCTTGGCCAGGGGAGATTATGATTATGTTGCATGTGTCGTACTGTGAATTTTGAAATATAGAATTTCGTAAGGAATTGTTGTGAAAGGGCTAATATTTCAGGGGAGACTCTGCCGAAATTTTTATTGAAATCTCTATGAATGTTATTGAATAGAAATGAAGATTTGGGTAAGTAGGTGTAGTTTAAAAAATAAATAAAAAAAAGGTGAAATTTTTGGAACATGACACCAAGTTTACCGACCAAGTTTTATAGTCCTGAGAATACCCCGAGTACATGACCTATTGCATTCACCACTAGAGTCAAACGTTCACTTGATTGTATGCATACAAACTTGTGGTATGAGACGCAGGATTGCCTGCATTAGATAGGACCGATTAAATTAATAGACTTAAGTTGACACTGAGCATTGCATATTCCTATTACATGTTACATTTGCCGTTACAAGTATATGATTCATGTTTACTAGTTCATGATTCCTGTTTACATGTTATATGCTTAGTACTAGTTTTTCATGATTCATGTTTATAAGTTGAAGTTGCATGATCCTCATTTACATGTTGTATCTTTTTGTTGCATGACTCGTTTCTATATACTTGATTCTCTCATTATATTCTTATCCTTGTCTCTGGCTTGTACTACTTGCGACCCGTTACTTACTCTAATGGGTGTTCTTCTTCCCAATTTTGATTTAATAAATATACAGAAGTGGAAGAGGAACTGCGAGAAGGAATCAGTGACCAGGTGTTCTGAAGAATGCAAATGGATTCCACTCTGCTTTACTGTTTTATGTTTTTACTTTTAGTTATATTGTTTATTGCAAAACTCTGTATTCCGGGCATGTTGTACCGCAGTTATTTATTTATGGATGTTGGTTATGTACGGATTACTGCATGACTTATTTTATGTTATCCATGTTTATGTGATTATAAATTTGCCTGTGTGGTTGTATTTACTTTCATATTGTTAAGTTGATTATAATAGCTTATGGATGATGTGAATATATCATTTGGTGGGCCTTAGTTGCGTGCATATATTTTCGTATTCTGTGAAGCGGGGCGTGACATGCTCCCACACCAAAATAAGCTACAACTGATTAGCACCGTCTGTGGAAAACTAGACAAATCTAACTTACCGCCTGCCACAAATACTAAGAGGCACAACGGCGGCCTCAAGCCATCGCACCAACTCTCTTCGTCGACCATCTCCTCCTGTGGAAGATTTGATTCCTCATCAACAGTAGTCCTGACAGCATAGTCAAGCTCCTGTCAATGGAGAGACACTGTGGGCTCCTGACAAAGCCATCAGGAACAACATCCTTTGTACGACCGTGTCTCAGTCCATAATGCTTACATTGGCCTCGCGAGGCTCCCAGGCGTCAAAAGATCTTCTCCAAATCATCAGCGCCAGGCAACAAGGAACTGATCTACGAATCCGCTTGGACGAAAGGCATGCCCGAACTGAGGCTTCACGCTCAGAACATCGGAAAACTGGAGAAGCACAAAGATCAAGTCATTCTTCCTCTCATAAAGGGTGCACCGTAGAAAGAAGCCTGAATCATAAAGTTGAAAACTTCTTGAGCAGAACAAAGAGAAAGATGCCCCATTTAGTATGGCCGAATTGAAAATTTTCAAGCTCGACATCCTCCGAGCCATCCAAGGCAGGTGATCTGGGTGGATGATCATAGAGTCGCTACCCTACTCCTCCTAAAGAACAAGAATCTACCGACTCAGCTGGATCCAAGAGGAAGGACGACCAAGTCCTTTGCTGTATCCGAGAAGTAGGAGATTGCCTTGAACAAATGAAGAATGAAAGGAACCGCTCCAGGTAGGCCTACCACCCCAATCGCCTCCTTTCAACAGAACAATCCTTGATGCACCCATTCTAAGAAACTTCAAAGCTCCTCAATTCGAGTCATACGATGGTGAATCAGACCCTGTGGACCATATCAAGAGTTTTAAAACTTATATGATGATCTACAATGCACTAATGTGCTCATGTGCCGAACATTCCCCGCAACACTGAAAGGATTAGCAAGGGAATGGTACTCCCGCCTCACTCCAGAGTTAATATTCTTCTTCGACCTACTAGAGGAGCTATTCATACGGCACTTCGTTACTAGCCGCAAGGCTAAAAGCACAAGTGTTTCCCTGTTGGAACTAAAGCCGAAGGATGGAGAACTACTGAAAGACTTTGTCAAATGCTTCACAGCCGAAGCAATATCCATCTCCTCCCTAAACTCATTGGTGGCAGTCGCGCCTTCCGCCACAACGTCACTAACAAAGACCATTACAAAGAAGCTGCCCAGAAATTTCACTGACATCCTGGAAAGGAGTGACTATATCAGGGTCAAGAAAACTTTTTATCCTCAAGGCAAGAACAATTCATCTTCCCTGAATAAAAGAAAGAATTCAAAAGAGGATGGACCCAAGAAATTTCATAAAGAAAATGCGGTCATCGTCGTCCACCTCTAGCACCACACATCGACAAGTTCAATTCTCTCAACGCAAGCATATCAACCATCCTCAAGAAAGTTGAGAAGGACGGAATAATCCGCTCTCCTCCTAAGATGTCAACGTCTCACAAGAGAAAGGGATAGGAATAAGTGGTGCACATTTTCATAAAGACCATGGACACAGTACTGACAACTGCCGAGCCCTCAAAGAAAAACTTGAAGGCCTGATTCGCCGGGGCTATCTCTCTCAATTTGTCCAACAAAACAAATTCTGAAACCCTTCCAGCACGAGGGGCTAATAAGCATCAAGAGAGGCCCTCCGAATCACGAGATGCACAACACATGGTCATTCTCCACTCCATTCACGGAGGTCCGATGGGGGGAGACTCCAACTCCTCCTGCAAATCTTTCGTCAGGAAAGTCAACTCCGTACATAACATTTCGCATTCCAAAAGCACTGGGATCCTAATATCTTTCACCGACAAAGACTTAGAAGGTGTCTGAATACCTCATTACGACGCATTGGTGATAAACTTTTGCACAGTGAATCATGAGCTAAGTTGCATCCTGGTGGATAATGGCAGCTCAGTAAACATCCTTTTCATGAATACATTCAACAGCCTAAAGCTCTCCTGAGACCGACTCAAGCTAGCCGATTATACACTCCACGGACTCTCCGGTGTTCCCATTCAAATAGAAGGAATCGTCACACTCGATGTGACAGCAGGAAAAGCTCACGTAACTCGAATGGATGCACTGGACTTTATGGTAGCCGACGTCAAAGCCACATACAATGCAATATTTGGCCGTCCAGGCTTAGCGGCCTTCCATACAGTTGCATCCGCTACCACATGAAAATGAAGTTCCCAACAACAGCAGGCGTAGTCCAAGTTGTAGGGAGATGTCACTAATCTAAGACTGTAAACAAGTTACCTCTCCTCAGTTACGAGGTAATAAACAGTTTCTCTCTCAAACTCTCTTTCTCTCTCTGGTTCTGACTTGAGCGTTGGAGGGTCCGTCGCCGGGGCCATCCCCAGTGTTTCAAGCTTTTTGCAGATCCATCAACCATGTCAATAACCATCGGAACCAGATCACGGTGTTCAATCAATGATCCGGATTCAATCTCAGGAGCTCTAACCTCATTTCACGGCAAAAATCAAATGTCAGATTTTTTGTAGTTTCCATCAAATATTAACTCATTATATGTTTGCTCCTACGCCAACATAAGAAGCAACACCTTTATTCCTTAAATATTTCTTCATTATTATTGAAATAACTTTTTCCATAAAATGAGAAGTTTCTAATGTCACTAACTAACCCATATTTCTACTTTTGTCTACCATCGGTACTCTATTATGTACCCTTTTGCATCACTGGACCCTATCTGATTTTAGGAGCAGTTGTAATTTTGTTCCATTGAGGTGCTTACGGATATACAGAGCAGAACAAAAAACAAGCACTCTTTATTAAAATGCATGTGTAGCTCTCCATGTGGTTTCAAGTATTTTATTATATTAGATTAACCTTTAGAGCATCCACAGTCGTTTGCTTATTTGTCATTTTTGTCATTTTTTTGCTGCTGTAGCGCTCACAGTCATTTGCTATTTTGCCATTTTTTGACAAAAGCGCTACAGTAGAAAGGGAGAAATAGCAATCGAAATAGCAAAATGTATATTATAGCTGACTAAACATCATGTTTCGTCTGGATTATTTAATTATATTGTTAATTGATCGGACGAAACATGATGTTTCGTCCGAATTAAAATAAATATAAAAACCGAATAAAATAACCCGTAAGCGTGGGAACGAAACATGATGTTTCGTCCCAATCCAAAATTTTTTTTAAAAAAAAAATTGGAAATTTTTTTTTTAATTTTTTATTTTTTTTGCAATTATCCAAATTGATTTTGCAAATTTTTAAATTGTTTTTGCAAATATTTTTTTACAAACTGTTTTTTAAAAATTGTTTTTGCAATTTTTATTTGCAAAAAAAACTTCCATAAAAACTGGATGAATCACCATGTGTCGTCCAGTTGTTTTGATTTTTTTGCACTTTTTGTAAAACTTTAAATTGTTTTTGCAAATTTTTAAATTTTTTTTGCAAATTTTTAAATTGTTTTTGCAAATATTATTTACAAACTATTTTTAAAAATTGTTTTTGCAAATTTTTTTTGCAAAAGAAATTTCCTTAAAATCCGGACGAAACATCATGTTTCGTTACATTCTTTTGTTTTTTTCTTCTTCTTTGGGACAAAACATCATGTTTCGTCCCGTATTTTTTATTAATATTTTCTACGTATAAAGTGTTTTTTTAATGACAGACGAAACATCATGTTTCGTCTGTTTCTTTTTTAACGAACTTATGCATTTTTTTGCAATTCGACGACTGCAGCGTTTCGTCGAATTGGGTGGGCAAAATATGCATTTTGCCATTTTTTACATTGAACGACTGTGGATGCTCTTAGCCAGTGATTTTAGTGATTATTCAAGTCAAAAATCCTTGGCTTGTCACCGCCAACTAGAAACAGAAGCTTTAGGTTTGGAATTTTTTTTTATATGCCACTTTGCGAAACTAATTGCCGAAAGAGAATAGTTACCAAAGTATTTGTGCTCGTGAACTCAACAACTAAATTCGTCATTCCCAATGGCATATTTAGTTGGTTCATGCTCGTTATTGGGACAAGGCGAGTGTATTTTTTTGTAGAAATTTGTCATTCTCAATGGCGAGTTTAGTTCAGAATTTTCAATGAAGACTCATTGTTCTCAACAACGAGGTTCTTTGTACTAGACTCGCTGTTGGGAACGACAAGTTTAATTCAAAAAAAATAAAAAATATATGAGTTTATTTCGAAAATTCACTCTGTCCAATAGAGTGTTTCATTCTCTGTGAAATTTTCTGTATCATCGCCGTTCTCAACAGCGAGTCTAGTATAAAGAACCTCGTCATTGAGAACGGCGAGTCTTGTTTGATAATTTGAACTAAACTCGTCGTTCCCAACAACGAGTATAATACAAAGACCCTCGTTGTTGGGAATAACGAGTCTTCTTTACAATTTTTGTTTTGAACTCGCCGTTGGGAACATCGAGTTTCTCAAAAAATTAGCACTAAACTCGCCGTATCCCAACGGCGAGCATGAAACAACTAAATTCGTTGTTGAGAACGGCGAGTTTAGTTGTTGTGTTCACAAGCACAAATACTTTAGTAATTGTCCTTGTTCTGCAAATAATTTTGAAAAGTGGGAGATTAAAAAAATTCTAGGTTCTGCTCAATAAAAAGTTGTAAAAAAATTTAAACCATGCATTCGATTTGATTCTCACCACAGCTCAATCTAATATTATGGGGTTCTGGAGTGGGTAGCTGACACCTCTCTATTTCTGTATAGGAGAATTTACTTATAAAAGGAACAAGATAGTTTTGATATAATTTGGGATTGTAGTTATTATTTTAATTTTATAAAGATTGGGTTTTTTTTTCTTTTTGTCCACCTGATTAGTCTGAAGTGCACCACATTATAAGGTTCTCTTTTGAATAAGGCCGTACATCTATACATTGATAAAGCGTACTGTAGTTCAGAATTGTAGTTATGAAATTTAGTTCTGTAGCCTTAATTGAGTATTAGAGTTCTTTTTCATTTAGAATTTCTTTTAATGTCTTTTGTCCCCCTTGACTGTTGCAAAGTATCCTCAGATTAATACTCTGGAGTTAGATGAAATTAAAAAATCAAAATTGTTACTGCTTATTTTGGTGTGGAAGCAAACAGACAGTGAGTTAATATTTATGGAAAATACTAAAAATCTGACATTTGATCGTTGTCGTGAAATGCGATTAGAGATCCTGAGATTGAATCTGAATCGTTGATTGAACATCGTGATCTAGATCTGACGGTTTCTTACACGGCTGATGGACCTGCAGAAAGCCTGAAACACCGGGGAGGAGGGGGGGGGGCCTCGGTAACAAACCCTCCGATGCTCAAGTTAGAACCAGAGAGAGCAAGAGAGTTTGAGAGAGAAACTGTTGATTACCTTCTGACTGAGGAGGGGATAGGGTATTTATAGGTCTGAGAAACAATTTAGGAGATTAAGATGAATTTGTTAAATCAACATGAATTCATTATCTCCTGTTTGAATCTCCCCATCAAGAGATAAGTTCTCTTGTTTGGGGATAAGAGATTTGACTTACAATCCTCATGGGCTGGGTGTCTCTCCTAGTGCGCCTAATCTGTCACTTTTCAGGGGCTTGAAATAGGCCCATGTCTTGTACAGGAGCCTAGAGAAAGCCTGACCTGTTAAAAAGGCTCGTTATGACTAATCTGCCAGTAGAAACTTTGAGATCTGTGCTGAAATCATACGGCCCCGATTTGCTCTGTTTTTTACCATTATCATAAGCATCCAACTGCCAGAAGAAGATCTTCTTGACTTTCATGGAGTAGTTCACCTTATTTTTGGATTCTGTACTACAATTTAAACTTTCAGGGTGCATTGGAGAAACCTGGAACTGATTCGGAGCTTCTGGAGGCGGCGAATATCTTCCTGAATTTTCTGGAATTTTTCAAAAATTTTTGTATTTTTCCAAATTTTTATGGACTTTAAAATAATTTTTCCCTAATTTAATATCACTTTTTCGAATTTTTAATTTAATAAACCCAAATTTAAATTATTTTTAAAAAATAATAATTAATTTTCCAAATTAAATAATTTTTTTTATTTTAAAGAAAATTTTAGAATTTAAAATGAATTTTGGGACTTTTCCTGAATAATCAAACCTGGTCACGCTTTTGAAAGCGATCGAAAACGTCCATCATGTGTTTGCTTGCCCGCTGAATGAATTTAGCGGTTGAGAAGGAGAATATCTGATCGGTGGCGACGTGGCTTCATCGTGTTCTCTTATCTCTGTGGAGCTCGCTTTTCGTAGTGATCGAGCGGATCAGAATCAAGCGGAGCAGTGGGAAAGATGATTGGTGATGTAGATCAATCACGCATGTCCATCGCGCTCGCGCTCGAATTTCTAAGCAATCCAAAAGCCAGCGACGGGTGTGGAGACCCCCTAGCTCGATCGATGATTTCGTCGAGCAATGGAGTTGGGTCTTGGACGAGCAATGGAGATGCTTCCTCGTTTAGCTACGAGTCTGTCTTCGAATTTGGTCGAGCTACGGGGGGGTCGAGCTATGAGCTCTTGTTCACCGTCAAGCTATGAGCTTGCCTTGTCTTGTTGAGCTATAGGCTTGTTGTCGTCTCGTCGAGCTATTGGCGTTGTTGAGCTGCTTCGTGGTCGAGTTATGGAGGACGGGTCTTCATGTCACGCCCCGCTTCCCAAAAGAGAATACGGAATACGGATACGTGACTAAGCCCAGCGAATGATTTTCATCATCCATAAGCTGTTCAAGAATCTTTACAATATTTCACAAGAATAATCAGATTCGGAAGCAAAAGAATCAACCAATCATGCACATATGAAGCCAAAATACCAACAAGAATACTTGAAACCAAATATATTAATCTCAAATAATCATGATCTGAATAAGTCAAATATTCTGGGTCACATTGCCCAAATACAAAAATAAATCTAAGTATCAAAATACAATATTGTTCAAAACAAGAAACAAGAATAATAATAACAAATCTAGCACTATTACTTCATCTCACCAATACCATCTGGAACATGTTCTCCAAAATCTGCAATTTAACAATTACAGGGATAGGAAAAAGAAAACAAGTACCCGTCAATTGCAAGTTACGGGCCGTTTGTAATGCACGATACAAGTACACGGGGAAAACTAACTAATAACCTGCAATATGCATGATAACAAAATAGAATACTAACATGGCAAGATGAACAAGTACAAGTGGCATGTATCAAGTGTCAAGTAAACAGTATCATGTAAACAAGTATCAAGTATCATGAATCAAATATCACGAAATCAAGTAACAAGTAACAAGTGTCAAGTATCATGTTCAAGTATCAAGTCTCATGTATCATGTAATCAAGTATCAAGTAAGCATGTATCATGTTCAAGTGTCGTGTATTAAGTCTTGTAGTTATTACTATCTAAGTAGCACTTCATGCATCTCATACCGCATGCTTGCTACAACAATTAATTTCACTTTAGATTTTATAGTGGACCATAGAGGGCAGTGTACTCAGGGACAAGTAATCCAAATCATATACCAAATTCCAAATTAAGCAAATCATATACCAAATTCCAAATAATCCAAATCATGTACCAAATTCCAAATAATCCAAATCATATACCAAATTCCAAATGTGGGAAACACGGGTCCCCCTTCAGAGTACACATTTCTGAATTATCCACTATTAGATCTTTCCCTTAAACCCCTGCTTGGTCATTTATTACTATTATCAAACAAGCATGTATGTGTCACGAACATAGCAAGTATAACATGGTATAATTAGGTAACAAGTTCAAGTTGCAAGATAAACATGTACGGGTGCAAGAGAACTTAAAAAATGATAAAATAACCAAATTTCTAATTCAGGACAGCAAGACCATACTGTAGTAAAACAGTGATTCCTGGTGTTACAAATATGCAAATCTGAATTCGTTGAAAGGTCTAGAAAATAGACTCCCAACCGAATCCAGCGAATATAAATAAGTCATATAGTATTTCGCAAAAACATAACTCAAAACTGATTTGAATCCAGAAAACATGTTCAGCCAGAAATCAGGAAATCGAATTCAAAGTCAGGAAAGTAGCATCAAAACACCTCAAATAAATCCAGAAAAAATCTGGGATATTCCCCTATATGTCTAGTATCAGAATATAAAGTTTCATAATTTTCCAGTAAGATTAGTTTAGTCAACAAAAATCAGAAAATATCAAGAAACAATAGTTTGGCTAATCTGGAATTCCCAATACTGTTGTACGAAAACTGTAGTATCTCGCAAACCGTGAAACAAAATCCAAATCCGCCAAAGGGAGATAAAAATAGACAAAATAATTTAACTTTCATATTTCATAAATATTTTTCATACATAAAAAGGAATTAGGGTGAAAATACAAATCTTTACAGAACAGCGAGCAAAATCCAACAAGTATAGTTTTTATAAACAAGCATGAAACGGCATATAAAACTTATCAATAAAATCCACCAAAATTCTGGATAATCCCTAAATAGATATAGAAATACTGATCAAAATTTAAGATAAAATAATATGTTTAGCACTAGTATCAAAATAGTTTAGTCATCAAAATCATCAAGAAACGAAATCTGGAAATGAAATACACCTCTGTAGTTAAATGATCACATCTCACACATACGAAAACAAAATTAATCAACGTCAGAGCGGTTGGAAAGAAGGCGGATTTCTCTAAAAATTATGTTTAATGCTGAAGTTAAGACACTGACCTTAATATGGTCTAAAATAGCAATCAAAACTGATCATCGACAAAATACAGATTTTTCTTTTAACAACAAATCAACATACAACATACGAAACTCGTTCCAAACACAACCAAACATGTTATAGATTCTACTAAGTGTCCAAACATCATAAAATAGGGTATATGGCATGTTCACAATAAGTATATCACATGGATCCAAACAACACACAAATTCTCATAATTATCTCACAAATATAATCACGTCAAGAATGGTCAAAACCTAAGCTGTTTCATGTCAAATTTGTATCGTGAGGCAATTATGGTCAATAGCACTATAGAGACAATACTCATCAAACATATATCACACACGAGTTGTCTCTTGAACCCAACTATACTACAAGCGGTATTTATAACTTGTATCATACAAAAGAACTGAGTACAAGTTACTTGCCTGGAAGACGACGACGAGAACGGAGCAAAGAGCAAGAATAACGGGAACAGATTCCCGAGGCACGAACACAACAAATGGATCACAAACCAACCACGATCACACGAACAACGAACAAGATGAAGACGATCAAGATCACGAACACAATCGGACGTCTGAGATCGAAGATAAAGATCAATATGATCGGATCAGATCGGACGGTCAGATCTCTTGATGATGAAGATAATGATGAAGATCAAGATCGATCGATCGAACGGCTGCGATCAAAGGAAGTTGATGATCATCATGATCGTGACGATCAAGTGGAGATCGGATGGTCCAGGATCACTTGATGATGATGATGATGATTGGATTAGATCAACGATTAGACAGTTCAGATCAAGATGATCAAGATCAGACACAATCAGATGGTTCAGATCAAATTAGATGATCATGATGATCATGATGTTGATCAAATGGCCAGGATGAATCATGATCAAAACTGAGCAAGGAGGGGGTTTGTGCTCTGCGACTTCAACCATGGGTGGCGATGGAGACTAGGCATCGCCAGGGGGCTGTTGGCTGCTGGTCGGTGACTGGGGGCGCAACAGCAATAAGAGCATCGCTGCTATGCTGCTATTTAACATCGGGAGAAGGCAGGGGGCGCGGCACGGTGGCAAAAATAGCACAACACCGAGCTATTGCTGCAGTTGCAGAAGAGCACGGCAGTAAGGCTGTGCTCGGAAAGAGCACCGAGAGGTCGTCGCGATGGTAGGAGCCCACGAGGGAGGGTGTAGAGCAGGGGCACAGGGATAGGTCAAGAGTGAGGCGCTGTAGGCGGGCACCGGGCTGTGGGAGAGGAGAAGGGAAGGAGAGAGACGAGGGTGCACGGGGGTCGTTGCTGGTGAGGTTGCTGACTTGGAGGTCGGGGAGAGATAGAGATGGGGAGAGGGAGAAGGCACAGGGGAGATGAAGAGGCCGCTAGGGGGGGAGATGAACAGGCGTGAGAGAGAGAGGTGGGTTTAAATAGGTTGGTTTAGTGGATATTAGGGTTTAGGGTTAAACAGGTGGGGGTGATGGGTTTGGGGTAGCAACCGGGTTTGGGTAAACATAGGGTAATGGGCTTAACGGGTATGGGTATTGGGTTTTATATGGTATTGGTAATTAGGAAAATGGGTTTGGGTAAATTAATGGGTATTTGGGGTTTTAATGGGTAAAATCCAATAGGGTTTTAGGATTATTAAATCCAATAGAAAATATTTATAAAAATATTAGATAAAAATATGATCTATATAAAAAATGTAATTTGTATTACAGTATAGAGTTTATTTGAAATAACTACAAATACCATTAGTACTTAAAAGTGGATTTTTAATAACGAGTCAAAAATATCAATAAGAACAATAATACTAATAACATCATAAAAATAAGAAAATGATAAAAATTATAATAGTAATAATAATAACAGTAATAATAATAATAAGAGTAATAATAACAAAAATAAGAATTGTATTACAATATAAAAATCATAGAAAATAGTTACAAATAAAATTATTGATCGAAAAAAGATTTTTAATAGGAGATCCAATAGTATAATTTGACAAAAGGATTTGAAAACTGAAAAAATAATTTGTGAAAATTTTAAATACAAAAAATACACAAAAAATACAATTTTTAGGAAAACAGGGGTTACACTTCGATTGAGCTTCGGTCCAGCTATGCAGTTGGCATCGCGCTACCATCTCCGTCGACCTATGTACTTTGTCAATCTTCGTGCCTCGCCGTCCTATAAGGATGGCAGTCGTCGAGCTATGGAGCTCCTCTCCTCGAGCTATGAAGATGGTGATTGTTGAGCTATGGGGCTCCTCTCATCGAGCTACAGAGATGGCGGTCATCGAGCTATGAGCGAGTTGTGGTCGAGCTTCGGGGAAGTAGTCAAGCTATGAAGATCTTAAGCCATCGTCGAGCTATGGATGGAGCTCTGTTTTTGAAGCTTGGTCGAACTATGAGCTCTATTTTTTAAGCCGTCGAGCTATGGAGGCGATCGAACGATGGGGCTCCTAGGTCTAGCAACTAGGCTTTCGAATAGTTGATCAACAGAGATGATCGAATGACTGGAGTTGGGTTTTTTTGAAAAAGGAAGTTGAAAAGAAGAAGAAGAAGAAGAAGGTTTATAGGGTTCGAGTTTGAAGTGAAAACGGGTTTGGTTTTTTTTGTACCCGACATCCACCTAGCTTTTAACATGTCCTTTGTCTTGGATTTTTCTTGCGGTTTTGTTTTAAAAACCCTACCCGAAATGCTCCCTTTCTTCTTTTGAACCCAAGCATGAATTTCCCCTCTATTTGGAGTTCTGCCTTTGTTATTTTTTATTTTTGATCATTTTTAAAATCGACTTCGAGCTAGCTTGGGCGTCGTGGCTTTGATTTGCGCTTTGTATTTGAATAACTGAGGCGAGGTAAGTGATGAACCTCCTTGTATGAGCCAAGTCGCAAGAGTTTGTTCATCTCTCCCTTCGACGCTTTTAGTTAATTGTACTATGTGATAGAGTTGAACATTTGAACTTGCTGTTTGCACCGAGCAAATTTGTAGAGAACTCTGCAATTTGATCCCGACGAGTTTGGAGACAACTCTAAGATGGAGTCGAACGTTGAACTTGTTGTTTGAACCCCGCAAGTTTAGTGAGAGCCTGTTTGCACCCAGTAAGTTTTGTAGAGACAATTCTGAGACAGTATTGATGAAGAACTTGTCATTTGATCTCGACAAGTTTGGAGACAACTCTGTGTTGGAGTTGAACGTTGAACTTGTCATTTGCGCCCGAAAAGTTTGGTAGAGGCAACTCTAGGACGGAGTTGATGTAGAGCTTGTTGTTTAATCCCATCAAGCTTGGAGAGAACTCTGTAATATAGTTGAATGTTGAACTTTGCTGTTTGCACCCAACAAGTTTGGAGAGGCAACTTTGAGACGGAGTTGGTTGTTTGAACTTGACATTAGGGCCCAGCAAGTTCATGGAGAGGCAACTCTCAGATGGAGTTGATGTTAAAACTGCCGCTTGATCCTAGTGAGTTTGGAGAAAACTCTATGTTGGAGTTGAATGTTGAACCTGCCGTTTGCGCCCAGCAAGTTTAGAGAGATAACTCTGAGATGAAGTTGAGTGTAGAGCTTGCTGTTTGATCCTAACAAGTTTATAAAGTACTCTATATCGAAGTTAGTTGTTTGAACTTGCCGTTTGCATCCAACAAGTTTTGTAGATGCAACTGTGAGACGGAGTTGATGTTGGACTTGACGTTGATCCCAGCAAGTTTATAAGGGCAACTCCATAATCAAGTTGATGTAGAGCTTGCCGTTTGTGCCCAACAAGCTTGTAGAGAGCTCTGCGACTGAGTCAGATATTTGAACTTGCTATTTGTGCCCAACAAGTTTTGTAGAGGCAACTCTGTGATGGAGTGGGATGTAGGAATTACTATTCTCACCTAGCAAGTTTGTAGAGACAATTCTAGGCCAGTGTTGGATGTCGATCCTTTTACATGAAGATGAGAAGTTGTTGGAAGCTCGAGCGATAAGCGGGGTACTAAACTCATTGTTTGGAGTCAGTGAGTTATTGATGGAGCTCAAGTGGAGAGCAAAGCATTGAACTCGTTTTTGGAGCCGAAGAGTTGTTGACGGAGCTCGAGTGAAGAACAAGGCGTTGAACTTGTTGGTAGAAGCCAACGAGTTGTTGATGAAGCCTAAGCAAAGATCAAGGTGTTAAACTCAGTGTTTGGAGTCAACGAGTTGTTGATGGAACTCGTGTGAAGAGCAAGGCGGTGAACTCATTTTTTTGAGTCAACTTATTGTTTGGAGTCGACGAGTTGTTGACGAAGCTCGAGTGAAGAACTAGGCGTTAAACTCGTTGTTAGGAGCCAACGAGTTGTTGATGAATCCTGGGCAAAGATCAAGGCATTGAACTTAGTGTTTTGAGTCAATGAGTTGTTGATGGAACTCGTGCGAAGAGCAAGGTGTTGAACTCATTTTTTGGAGTCAATGAGTTGTTGATGGATCCTGAGCAAAAATCAAGGTGTTGAACTCGTTGTTTGGAGCCAATGAGTTGGTGATGGAACTTGAGTGAAGAACAAAGCGTTGATCTCGTAGTTTGGAGTCAACAGGTTATTGATGGAACCTGAGCGAAGATCAAGGTGTTGAACTCATTATTTAGAGTCAACGAGTTGTTAATGGAGCATGTGTGGAGATCAAGGTGTTGAACTCGTTGTTTGGAGTCAACGATTTGTTGATGGAGTCTGTGCGAAGATCAAGGTACTGAACTCGTAGTTTGGAGCCAACGAGTTGTTGACAAGACTTGAGTGAAGAACAAGTTGTTGAACTCATTGTTTGGAGTCAACGAGTTATTAATAGAGCTTGGGCAAAGATCAAGGCATTGAATTCGTTGTTTGGAGTCAACAAGAATGCAGCATGGGCGAAGATCAAGGCATTGAACTCAATGTTTGGAGTTAAAGAGTTGTTGATGGAGCCTATGCGAAGATCAAGGCGTCGAACTCGTTGTTTAGAACCAACGAGTTTTTGACCAAACTTGAGCGAAGAACAAGGCATTGAACTCATTATTTGGAGTGAAAGAGTTGTTTCTAGAGCATGGGCAAAGATCAAGGCATTGAACTTATTATTTGGAGTCAACGAGTTGTTGATGGAGCCCGAGCAAAGATCATGGCGTGGATTCATTGTTTGGAGCCAAGAAGTTGCTTGATGGAGCTCGAACGGAGAGCAGAACGTTGAACTCATTATTTTGATTCAACAAATTATTGATGGAGCTCACGCAGTGATCCAAGCATTGAACTCATTGTTTGGAGCCAACGAGTTGCTTGATGGAGCTCGAGTAGAGAGCATAGCGTTGCACTCATTGTTTAGAGCGAACCGGGTTGTAGATGGAGCTCGAGAGATGAACAAGACGTTCAACTCATTGTTTGAATTCAACGAGTTGTTGACGGAGCCTGAGCGAAGAGCAAGGTGTCGAACTCATTGTTTGATGTCAACGAGTTATTAGATTAAGCTCAAGTGGAGAGCAAGGTGTTAAACTCGTTGTTTGATATCAACGAATTGTTAGATGGAGCTCGAGCGGAGAGCAGAGCGTTGAACACGTTGTTTGGAGCCAACGATTCGTTATGGGGCTCAAGCGGAAATCAAGGCGTTGAACTCGTTGTTTGATGTCAACGAGTTGGTGATGGAGCATGTGCTGAGAGAAAGACGTAGAACTCACTGTTTGGAGACAATGAGTTGTTGGTGGAGCTTGTTCCTAGTCTTTTTTATGCTAAGGTGAATTCTCCTGTGTTTCTTCATGTTTGAGGTGATTCCATTCTTCTCTTTGCTGACAAGTAGTTGTGTATATCGAATGAGGTTCTCAAGTCAATGAGCTTGCTCTCCTTCGTAATATGTTGTGCTTGATGGAGTTGGGACTAATCCGTTTGCACAATGCATTATGCGAGACGGAGCTGGAGCTTGCTCAGATCAAGGTGGCAGGAAAGACTTGGTGCTTGCCCGCCTAAGGAATGCTTGTCTTGAATTTTATCGTCAAGAGTTGAGGCGAACCTGGGAAGCTGTTAACTGGCAGGAGGCTTGCGAAGATGTTTGCTTCTCTTAGGCGGAGCATCCCTTGACTATGTAGCTGAAAGAACGACTTGCAGGACAGTTTGTTGTACAGTGTTTGCAAGACTTCTATAATGATTCTTTGGCAGGAAACATAGATTCATTGTAATTCTCCAATTGTAATGAGAATTGTTGTTGAGATTGATGTTTCATCGACTGGGTTCTTTCTAGCTAAATATCAGGGTTTCAAGTCTGTTGTGTATAGATAATGAACTATTGACAAAGTGTGCAATGTTTGACAGAGTTTAGAACTTTTCCGTCTTGTACCTAGCTAGTTGTAGGAGAAACTCTGAGGAAGAGTAGTTTTCCAAACTTGTTGTATGGGTCCTCCAACAAAATGTGAGTCACATTGAGTGGCGAGTTGAGCTCCAAATGTTGCTTTTGCAAGTTTTATTGGAGTAACTGCAATCCACAATTTTGGACCTTTAATCCATCTTTAATATATTTTAACTAGTTTCAGGAACAGATTGAATGGCGAGTTGAACTCTGAACGTGCTTGATTGCAGGTTGCTAAAGTAACTCCGAGCCATGGGTATTGATTCCGAACTTGTTAGTTTAGGTATTAACAGGTAGCAGGAGAAGATCGAATGGTGAGTTGAACTCCGGACTTGCTTTTTCGCAAGTTGGTAAAGTAACATCGAGCCATGGGTATGGACTCCGAACATGTCGTCGAGACGTTAACGAATTGCAGGAGAATATCAAATGGCGAAGCAAACTCTGAACTTACTTTGTTGCAAATTGCTAGAGTAACTTCAAGCCATGGGTATGGACTCTGAACCCGTCTTATATGAAACTTCTAATGAGTTTTTGATGTCGTTGTTGGAGTAGGCTTGGTTTTTAACTCGTTGTATGTCACACCCCATTTCCCAAAATACGGGAATACGAGCACGTAACGAAGGCCCAGCGAATGATTTGCATCATTCATAAGCTGTAATATTTAACTCAACAATATGCAATACAAATTCAACCACTCATGAAATAATGAAATCACATAAAATAGACATTATATGAAATGTCTCAACAATAACCAACAACTAAAAAGAAACAAACTTCGGGTAAACAGAGCCCAACATACAAAATGTGATAATAACAATAATGCTGGAATTTAAAATGACAATGACAAGAAAATTATTGTGGGCCAAAATCCGGAAAATTCTTCCTGTGTACCTGCGAGCTCATAGTCTAGAGTGGGGGAAATGTCGGTTAGAGGAAGTCACGGACAGCAAGTAGTACAAGCAAGGAACAATAAAATGAGACATGTAAATATCAATGAACGAGGAACAAAAACTATATCAACTGTCAATGCAATTATCGATAACAAGGCAAGGTCTGTAGTCAACAATTTAACGAGTAACAATACAATAAAACAAGATTCAAGTCAGTAACAATAATTGACATCAATGCAGTATCAATCATAGGTCTGACATATTTTATACCTTATCTAATGCACATAGTACTGTGTCCCATATCACAGGTTTGGTGCTTACAAGCAGTGAACGTTTAGACTATAGTGGTAAACTCCACAGATCATGTACTCGACACGATAAAAATAACAAGAATCTACAATCCACGATCCATAACAAGAATTTACCAAAAATACGATACAAGATAACAAGAACAATAAAGGGAAACACGGGCCCCTCATCCGAGCACAGTCATTGGTTGTTCACTACTAAGTTGACCCCTTATTTCCCCGACTTATTATCAATTTATTAACATGAATCATGAGTGTGCAATCAATGGAACGAGTATCAAGAAATAATTTCAACAAGGTATCAATGACTATACAAGGAATGGTATGCAGTGCAATGCAAGGTTTAAACTTCTTACAACTAAACAAGAAGAACGCTATTTTTGGACAACAAGACGTTTGTGTACAAAAGTCGAATTTCCCGCTGCTAAGGGAAAGCGAATCAGGTTCTGTCAGAGATTCTAGAAACTATACTCTCTTCTGGTTCTGACGCATATTCACACAATGCATTATAATCACAGCAATTAGGTGGAAAGATCTATTTTTACTGGTTTCATGGTCAGGAAGCAAGTTAGGATCAACTTCTTGTATATAAAAGTTCATTAAAAATTTATTTAAAAATCTTATAAAAATCATAATTTAGGTCTAAATAGGGTTTAGCAACAATAAAATTAATCTCAGGCCAAAATTCTTAACTTAACCTACTGTTTCAATAAATTAAACATAGTGATGAAATTTTAGAGTGTATTCTGGAACTCAGACGTCACTCCACGAGAATCTGAATATCTCGCAATCCGTAAGTCGGATTGCAAAATCGTCAGATTTTCTAGATTTCAGACACAACGGGCTACAACTCTTATTTAGTAAGTTTTATTTTATATTAAATGTAACTAGTTAATAATTTCAGTTCTCTATTGGACTAGTGATCTAACAGTGATTTAAGGTCATATTCTTGTATGTCTAACGGGTCCATAAAATTATTTTCATAAAAATCTTAAGGGGACTCATAATAATGTCTAGTACCATCCTGATAAATTTCAAGTCTCTATTCTACTGTTAACTTGATATTTTAATTAGTTAATTGTGACAATGTGTTACTAAACAGTAATCTGTAAATTAGGACCTCACAGCACTAAAACACACAATAACTTGCAGCTTATAAATCAGACATTAGATTCGTAAAAAGTTATCGAAAATAGACTCAGAGGGCTACAATTGACGTTTACAAAGTTCTATTTAATTTTAATAGCAATTGGGTCAAAATCTCAGAACAACATGGAGTAAACAGCGAGTTGATAAATTTTTTAATTAGTAATAAACGATATACACATGCATATAACTTTATGGCAATTAATTAAGAGCTAGTGATTGCCCGCTTTCTTCTGTCGTGCCCACTGGTGTTTATTTGGAAAAAGACCTGGTCATTCAAGGTGGATCCAACCCAACCCGATCTATTGCTCTGTATAACAGAAAACACGCTCTGGTTGCGTTCAGCACTAGAACTCAATTATTAGGGTGACATTCTACGGTTAACAAGACAATTGATTATTAACATAACATGAATATCATAACCAATCGAAAAAGCATTCAATCATCATTCTTCAACATAAAATGTTTCTAATCTATTTATTCGTGTAGTGTATGCATATGACAACATATAACAAGGCTTTGGTTTGGAATAAGGGAATGACACAAAAAGAATGCTACTTGGTTTCACTGATGAATACGTAGTAGCCCCTTTGAAAGGTTTCAAGCAAATTTGATACTATATTGAAATATGAACTACTTGCGGAGATCAACCAATTTCTTCAATAAAAGCAATGAATTAGTTCAAGAGTGACTTTCCTTTATAAACGAATATTCTGACTATAAAAGAATAACGGGTACGAGAGTCCCGACGGCAACACATGGCGGTAACACGTGCAAACTACGTACACAGCAACAAGTGCAACTTACGGCGATCAGCAAGAGCACGTGCACATGACGGGGACAGCGAAACAGCAACTCAAAAATGGCAGAAAGAGGTCGCTCGATAGCGGTGAGGTGTAGACATTGGCAAGGCAGGGGCTGCGACTTGCGGTGGTCCAGGTGCAAGCAGTGAGATGGTCGACTAGGTGACATCGATCGACGGGGGCAGGCTTCTACGGTAGCGGTGGTCGATGGAGGGGTTGCGGTGGAAGGCATGTAGCGCCCCGAATTTTCAATATAATATCTCAGAAATACATGGCACAATTCCCAACACCAACCTCAATGTAATAGTAAACATAGCCAAAACACAGATAAAATTTTCATCTTTCATCAATTCTTTACAAAACACAGCGGAAAATTAAACACCTTGAGTTACAATTTTCTTCTTTTAAAACACATTCTTTTTCAATTTATATAAGCCACGTTATCATTCTACCACATGCATCCAAATTCCAATGCTATAGGTACCTACCTGTAAAACATGAGGTTAGAGATAACCCTAACCCCCAAAACTACAGGGGTCAGCCATAACGGTGTGATTGACATCAAAAGAAATACAATGTAAATAAAACATGAAGGATTGAATCATGATCAACACATACTAACAATAGTATTGAATAGAATATGCAATAACAATAAATAAAACATGAAAATATCAAGTGAAACTAAGCTAAGTGTCAAGTGTAGGAAAACAGAAAACAAATATGCATAAGACCAAGTCAATAAAACACAAATGCAATATGATGACTCTCTAATGCATACTTGTCGGATTCTATGCATTCCATACTACATAGGTCCGGTACAAGCCCCTATCATTCTCCACTTTATAGGGCTTGATCCTTCGTTATGAAACTAATCCTACTACGGTGATGCAAACAAGATCCAGACTACTCCGCGAATAGGCATCACAACCCTTAACGCGCAAGCATCATGTAAGAATAGCTATAAAAAAAACTGGAGGATCACCTCCCTGCCGTGTACCCCACCGCCACCTCTCAACGTTCAAGTACACAGGCACATCCCGTGAATAGACCCATCGGCCCTCGACACACGAATGTACCGGTATGTTCCGTGAATATGCACTGCAGACCATCGACACACGTACATACTAAAAGTCCTCTCAAGACAGAACACACAAGTCCTGGAATGCATCCGTTGGACTGGACCCAAAGAGCATATCCTTACGTTCACCAAGTTCCATCACATCTCCACTAGTGTCTGTCCTTAAGTTGGTTATTATTAAAAAAAACAAATTCCCCCTCTCTAGAGTTAGTGTATCCTGCCGGACTTAATTCCACAAAATAACCCCAATGATCCCAAATGGTCAAAATCCAGAAAATCTCATCCGCCGGTTCATAAGACTCCCACTCAATTCTTAGAGACTCACAGATCGAACATCAACACCAAAATTTTCAATAAAACTCTTAATTCCAAATCTCAAAACGTTTATATCGAGAAAACTTCTTTAATTAACAAAATCCAAGTTTATTCTATATACTCATAAATTTCCAGAACTGAAATAAAATATTGAATCCATTGAATAACTGAGAATAATATTTTGAAGTCATAGAATATCACAAAATATTAATCTCTTCGAAACCGTATATATTCCACTTTATATAGTCGTAGAAATACAATTTAAATTCTATTATAAACAAAATATAACTATCTATAAGATACTATAATCTATAACAAAAACATCATCTAAAACTATAGATGAATAATCCATAATATCGAAGAAATAATCGTGCAAAAAAAACGGAGAAAACTCGACAAAACCAATCAACCAGAATGCCGACAGTCGACTGTCAAAGACAAAGCAAAATACGATGGTCAAATTTCGAGCAAAAATTCGAAAACCCAAGAATTGACTGTCGACTGTCATTCTAGTACAAAAATATGGCGATGGACTGTCATATTAAGCAAAATACAGCTTTGAAATTCGTGCACATTTTTACTGATACTTCGTTAAATCTTTGTAAAATCATAAATTTGCAAAAAGAAAATCCTGAGATGATCAAATACAACTTGTATAACATATAGGAGTTTATAAAACAAATCAAAACCTTATCAAGATCATAAAAGAGCAACTCTTTATAAAATCCTTCACAACAACAAATACATAAGCGTATGTGTATATTTATATGTTTATATAAGTGTTTAAGCATCAGTTAATGCATCAAAATTTCATCAATTAGAAGCAGTACAATGTTCAATCAAACTCAGTATCAAAACAACTCAAATCTAATCGAAAACTTTACAAATATCCCAAAAAGAACAATTTCGTCTAAACACCACAGACCCGAAAATCAACCCCCTTTTGATCATTCAAAACTTGATCTTTTTCGATCCAAAACCCCTCTTTAAAATTTATTAAACTTATACACAATCACGTACAATACTATACCCATGAATAATATGCAATGATAACAACTATTCATCAAAGTTTTAGTCATCAAAAATTAAAACAGAGTATACATATACTCATACACAGTAAAGAACTCAATTTTCATTTACTTTATGCAAAAAAATCATTCAATCTCATGGTATTTTTTCAAATCATTAAGATCATGGAAAAAAAAATAACCTACTCATGATTCCTATTAGGTTCTTAACAATCTCAAGTTATCTATATGTAATTTTAATCACCAATAGCATAGAGTTCATGAAAAGATTCAATTTTTATTCATTCATCCATCAATATTCATCCTATCATCATAAAAACTCCTAACATGATTTCTAATAGACAAATCATGACATACAACATGCATACAACAGTAAGAAATCAAATATATGTCACTCACCTTTTTGAAGAACCGAAATAATAATAAAAAAAATCCTTCCTTCGCAAGAAAACCAAGATCCTCGCTTCGAAACTCCAAGAAATCAATAATAAAGAAAGGCCCTTTGTGTAGTACAGCAAAGAGATGGCTGCACCTCAGTTACATAAGGCCGGAAATTGATGTATTAGGGTTTTTGAATAGGTTTTGCAAAATATTCCTTTTGAATATATCTTTACATATATAAATCCTTATACTTGGAAATTAGATAAACCAATTAAATTTAGATTTAAAAAAAACACAAATACTCTAATATGGCCGACACTGGTTTCAAAACCCAGAAAACAAATTTTGTAATTTTGGTCTCTAAGTGGTAATTTTGCAAAAAGACCCTTCTTTAAGAATTTTTTGAAATAAACCAAATCTATTAAAACAAAAAGTAAACTTCTTACCTCTGAGTTGGCTAGGCATCATGTTCAGCCCAAAAATCTAAAAATCTGGAGTTTTTCTTCCAAGTGGTAATTTTGCACAAAAGCCCATCTTTTTGTAATATTTGCAAATAGGTCAAATAAATATCAAAAAAGTTCAGAAAATTCACACATAATACCTACTAATAGATATTAGGTTTCTCCAAAATAGTTTCTGACTTTGAACTTCCCAAGAAAATATTTGCACGTGTAAAAAGATAATTTTCAGAAATTTTTTTATTAAATCATAAAAAATCATTTTAATCCATTTATTAATCTCAAAACATTATTTAAAAATGTAGGGTGTTACATCACTCCCTCCTTAGAATAGTTCTGTCCTCAGAACTACTACTAATAGGGACCAAACAAAATAAGCAAAAGAAAATGCAATCACATAAATGGAAATATAGTTTAAGGAATACAATCACACAAGAGAATTTAACCAATAGAAATACAATTTTATCAGAAGTATACAATCATACAAAAGAAATATAATTATACAAAAAGCTTAGGAAAATCCTTCTGCATGCGATCCTCCGGCTCCCAAGTACCCTCCTCAAACTGCTGGTTCCTCCACAATAACTTGACCATAGGTATCACCTTATTCCTCAACACCTTCTCCCTACGATCAACAATGTCTACAGGCCGCTCCGTATAACTCAAGTTCAGCTGTAGACTTTCAGGCACTGCCACCAACTGATGATTCTAATCCGGCACATACTTCCTCAACATCGACACATGGAACAGATCATGCACCTGTGCCAATTCCTCCGGTAGCTCCAATCTATATGTCGTCTTGCCAATCTGCTCCAAAATCCTGTATGGCCCAATGACCTTGATGGCAACTTGTCTCCCTTTCTGAACCTGATCACTCCTTTGTCGAAGACACCTTGAGAAAAACTGCATCCTCAACCTCAAAATCCAAGTCTCTTCGTCAAGTGTCTGCATAACTCTTCTGCCGAATCTGAGCCTCGACCAACCTCTTACGAATCAGCTCAATCTTCTCTGATGTCTGCTGCACAATCTGAGGCCCAAACATTTGCCTCTCACCAACCTCATACCAACAAACAGGTGTCCTGCACTTCCACCCGTACAAAGCTTCATACGGAGCCATCCCGATACTCGCATGGTAACTATTGTTATAAGCAAACTCAACCAATGCCAAGTATCTCTCCCAAGTGCCACCAAAATCTATAACGCAAGCCCTCAGCATATCATTCAACACCCGATTCACCCTTTCAGTCTGACCATCAGTCTGTGGATGGAAAGCAGTATTGAAATCGTCCTCGTACCCAAGGCTACTTGTAACCCCTTCCAAAACCTCGATGTGAACCTTGCATCCCTGCCGGAAACAATCGACACAGGAACTCTATGAAGTATCACAATCTCATCAATGTATAGCTCTGCCAATTTCTTTACCGACCAAGTAGTCTTCATCGATAGAAAGTGAGTTGATTTAGTCAAGTGGTCCATAATAACACAAATTGAGTCATTGCCCTTCGGACTCCTCGGCAACCCTGTGATGAAATCCATGCTGATATTCTCCCACTTCCATTCCGGAATGGGCAAAGGCTGTAACAAACCTCCAGGTCTCTGATTCTTTGCTTTGATCGGCTGGTAAATCAGACACCTTGCTACAAAGTCTGATACATCCCTCTTCAAACTAGACCACCAAAAGTATTGTTTGATGTCCTTGTACATCTTTGTGCCTCCAGGATGTACTGACAACAAGGTATTGTGTGCCTCCTGCAAGATACTCTCTCTCATATCTGCATTCTCCGGGACACACAAGCTTTTACCTATCCATTGAACTTCATCTTGGACATGGAACTCCGATAACTTGCCTTCGGAAACCTTGCCGCAAAATCCTCTGAATTTCTGCATCTAATTTTTGACCTTCCACAATCAGCTCTCTCAAAGAAGGTTGCAGCCTCAACTGAGCCAAAGATGCTCCCTAAACTCTTAGTACCACCTCGATACCTGCCTGATCAAACTCTGTTGCCAATTCTCTCTGAGTAGTGATCAAACTCGACAAACTGCTCTTCCGACTAAGCTCATCGGCCACCACATTCGCTTTGCCTGTATGATATTTGATCTCAAAACGAATGTCTTCAAACACCTCCAACCACCTTCTCTGCCAAAGATTTAGATCCTTCTGTAGATAAATGTACTTCAGGCTCTTGTGGTCAGTATACATGTTGACCTTCTCTCCATATACATAATGCCTCCACTACTTCAAGGCCAAGATTATAGCTACCAATTCCAGATCATGTGTCGGATAGTTCTTCTCATGCGAACGCAACTGTCTCGAACCATATGCAGTAACCTTCCTTTCTTGCATCAAGACACACCCCAAACCTCTAAGAGATGCATCACTGAAGATATCATAGTCCTTCCCGGCTTGTGGCAAAGCTAAGATAGGCGCAGTTGTCAACCTCTCCTTTAGCTCAAGGAAACTCGCCTCACACTTATCAGTCCAGGTGAATGCCACATTCTTTCAAGTTAACCCTATCAAAGGAGCTGTAATCTGTGCATAGCCCTGAATGAATCTCCTGTAGTACCCAGCTAAACATAAGAAACTCCTGACTTCCTTCACTGTCGTTGGCTTGGGCCAATCCTTCACGGCTTCAACCTTCTGAGGATCAGTGGCCACTCCCTCCTTAGAAATGATATAACCAAGGAAAGCTTCCTCAAACTTCCAAAATTCACACTTCGACAGCTTGGCATACAAGTTTTACTCCTGCAACTTCTTCAATACATCTGCCAAGTGTTTAGAGTTCTCTTCCTCCGACTTCGAATACACCAAAATATCATCTATGAAAACCACCATGAATGAATCAATAAATGGCCGCAAGATCCGATTCATCATATCCATGAACACTGCCGGCGCATTCGTCATTCCGAATGGCATTACCAAAAACTTATAGTGTAACCCCCCTTCCCGTAAATACATATTTTCTGAATATTTTCTGTATTTCGATTATTGATAAATTTCTGTATTTCGATTATTGATAAATTTATGTTGTGTTAAATTCATTTCGGGATTTTCTATCAAAATATTTTGACGCATATCATTATTGTTATTGGTATTATTATTTTTATCATTATTATCAGCATTATTATTATTATTATTTTTAAGCCCGAACATGCTCAATTTTATCTGCATTTCACTGTTCGATTCAATGTATATATATATATATATATATATATATATATATATATATATATATATATGTCTATTTTAAATACCCTATTGTTCTTTCTTGATTATTTTCTTTTTGATTAAATTTATTCATGAAAAATTTTCGTTCTTCTTGATTGTGCTTTTCTTATTGAACCTATTTTCTCTTATATAATTGTGGGTATTTTTATTTAAACCCTATTGATTTTTGTCACGCCCTGCTTCTCAAAAATACGGAATACGAGCACGTAATATTGGCCCAGCGAATGATTTTCATCATCCATAAGCTGTTCAGGAATCTTTACAATATCTCACAAAATAATCAGAGTCGGAAGCAAAAGAATCAACCACATACATGCAAAATTGAATTAATAAACCAATAGAATTTACTTGAAACAAAATTTATTAATCTCAAATAAATCAGATCTGAACAAGTCAAAATTATGAGTCATACTGCCCAAATACAAAATAGATCCGAGTACAAGATACAATGTTCAAAATGAGCAACAGGAAATAAATAAAGATAGCAAAAGCTCCAGCCAACTAGAACTTTAGATCACATACTCTATCGGACAGCTGATCACCAAAATCTGCAATTGATAATTGCAGGAGAAGGAAAGAGAAAACAAGTTCCTGTCAATTGCAAGTTACGGGCCACTTATAATGTAGGATACAAGCACATGGGAAAACTAACAAATAGCATGGAATAATGCATCAACAGTAATAACTAGCATGAATCAGTAAAACAAGGTTAACTAGCATGGTATACTAACAGTACAGATGTTTATGTCAAGTATAGTGTCATATGGCAACTAATAGTGTTTAGTAACAGTAAGCTCAGTATATCAGTGTAACAGTATAACAGAGTCAGTCCAACAGTATCGGTCTAACAGTATCAGTCTTATGTTCTTATAGTCTTGTGTGTATTACTAGCTAGGTAGCACTTCATGCACCATCCTTTTATCGCATGGTTGCTACATTCAAAACAGTAACATTTGTAGATTTCGTAGGGGATCATATAGGGCAGTGTACTTAGGTATCAGTAACAGTAGTAGTAGCTGTAACAGTCAGAACCTAGTGGTCCTCCTCCGATTACACCTTCCTATAGGGAAGTGTGCAGTAAGGTAATCAGTAGCAGTAACAGTCAGAACCTATTGGTTCTCCTCCGAGTACACCTTCCTATAAGGAAGTGTGCAGTCAGGTAATCAGTATAACAGTATAACATATGCTCAGTATGGGAAACACGGGCCCCCTTCCAAGTACACATTTCTATAATTTCCCACTACTAGATCTTTCCTTTAAACCCCGGTTTGATTACTTTTATTATGGTCATCAAACAGGCATGAATGTGTACGGAATAGTGTCAAACTAACATGGTATAATCACTATTAGGTTCAGGGAAATAAATAAACATGCATAGATAATATACAGTCACATAAACGAGCAAAACAGTGTATGTTCATATTCAGGACGGCAAGACAGTACAATACTAAAACAGTGATTCCCGCTACTAAAAATATCCAAATCTGGATCCGTCGAAGGATATGGAAATTAGACTCCCACACGAATCTAGCGAATATAAATAAGTCATATCGTGTTTTCTAAAATCACAACTCAAAACTGATTTGAAAACAGAAAACACGTTTAGCTAGGAATCAGGAAAACGATTTCAAAGTCAAGAAAACAGCATCAAAACTCATCAAATAAATCCACTAAAAATCTGGGGTATTCCCCTATATGTCTAGAATCAAAATATAAAGTTTCATAATATTCCAGTAAAATTTGTTCAGTCATCAAAAATAAGAAAATATCAAGAAACAATAGTTTGGCAAATCTGGAGTTCTCAACACTGCTGTACGAAAACTGAATTATCTCGCAACCAGTGAAACAAAATCCAAATCCGCCAAAGGAAGATAAAAATAGAAAAAATATATTAGCTTTCATATTTCATGAAAATTTTTCATACAGTAAAAAGAATCAGGGTGAAAACACAATTCTTTAGAGAACAGCGAGCAAAATACAGCAAGTTTGACTTTTGCAAACATGCATGAAATGATATATAAAACTCATCAATAAAATATACAAAAATTCTGAGGAATCCCTAGATAGGTATAAAAAACTGACCAAAGTTTCAGATCAAAATAATATATGTAGCATAGTTCTTTAAAATGATTTGTTAGCAAAATTACCGAAAAATAGAATCTGGAAAAGATCGACACATCTGTAGTAAAACAGTCATAACTCACTCATACGAAATCAAAATCAAGTAAGGTCAGAGGGTTTTGAAAGTAGACGAAATTCTCTAAAACTCATGTTTTATAACGAAATTGAGATACTGATTTTAAAACAGTCCAAAACAGCAAACAAAACAGATCAGCGTCAAAACACAGATTTTTCCCTTAAAAACCAAATCGACATAGATTCAAGAAAATTGATCCAAACACACCCAAACATGAAATCGAGTCTACCAAGTGTTTAAACATCATGAATTAGGGTTATTAGCATGTCCACATCAAGTATTTCACATGGGTCTCAACCAAATCACTAATTTTCACAAAAATCTCACATACATGATCCAAATTCAAGAATGGGTAAATCCTAGGTTAATTCATGTCCAAATTGTGTTGAGTTATCTATGGTTAAGTTTTCACAATAGAGACAAAACCCATCATGGAAAACACAAACACGAGTTGTCTCTAGACCCAACTACACTATAGGTAAACTTTTTGACTTGTATCAAACAAATAAATTGGAGTACAAGTTACTTGCCTGAGAGATGAAGAATCCAACCGAGCAAAGAGCAAGAATAACGGGAACATATTCTCGGGCACGAACACAAAATCACGAACAAGCAAACACGAACAAGATCACAAACCCAAAGAACTATCGACCATGAACACGATCGAATGGCTGAAATCATGAGATCAAGATCAAGATCGAACGGCCAAGAATCAATCAATTAAGAGGACATGATGGTCACGATGATCAAGATCATGATGATTAAGAGGATTACGGCGATCAGACGGCTCCAATCAACAAGATCAAAACTCAATTGATCAAAACAACCCACCAATAGAGTCTCGACATGGCAGCTGCATGACTCCGACGGCGGGTGACGGGACGGCCAGGGAACACGGTGGCGGCCAGGGGACAGGGCTACCGGCTGTTGGACGGTGCAACAGCGCGCAGGATGGCTATCGTCGAGACCTGGCGGCATCGAGGTGGATCGCCGCAGTCGCGGTGTCATGATGCTTACTGCAGCGACGAGGAGAGGAGAGGGGGTGCAACATAGGCGTCGAGGAGGAGGCAGAGGTAGGCGGCAGTGGTGCGCGGCGCTAGAGAGGTGGCGCACATCGAAGGAGAGGACGGGAGATGGCAAGGAGCGGGGGGGGGGGGGGCGGGGGTGGCTGGCTGGTGCTGGCCTGCAGTCGCGGGGGTGCTAGAGGAAGGCGGGGGACACCGGGCTGTTGGCTGCACAGGGAGCACGGGGTGGCTCAGTGTTGGAGGCAATGTTGTGCTGCCACTGGGTCGCGATGAGAGGGAGAACGGAATGGAGGGCAGCCATGGCGGATGAGGGAGAGAGGGAAACGAACAGGGTAGACGGATACAGGGTTGAAGACGATGGAATTCATGGGTTTGGAAGTTGAAAAGGTGTAGCGGCTGCATGTGTAGGGAAGGGGAACGGGTTGTATGGGGATAATATATAGGGGATGGTATTAGGGTTTAGGCTGAAGAAGGGTTTCGGGTTTGGGTAAATAACTGGGTTTGGATTAATTGGGTTATTGGATAGGGTATTTGATATAGGGTAATGGGTTAAAGTAAAATGGGCTATTAGGTTTTAAATGGGTAAATGGGTATGGGTTTATAGCTTAATGGGCTTTAGGGTGAACAGGGAAATGGGATTAATTTAACGGGTCTGGTAGTAGGAAAATGGGTAGTTTAAGTTAATGGGTTTAAAATGGGTTATAGGGTATAAAATGGATAATGGGTTCAAATGAATGGGTATATGGGTTAAAATGGGTTCAATAAGAAAATACAATAACTAATAAAATATAATTTTTGTAAAATAATATAATTTGCATTAAAAGTATAGAATATATTTGAAATAAGTACAAATATAATTAATACATAAAATGGATTTTTTAATAAACATTAAAAAAACAATAATAACAATAATACAAAGAACAATAATAATAATAAGGCCATGATAAAAATAATAAGAGTAATAATAATAATAATTAAAATTATGTTACAATATTAAAATTATAGAAATAGTTGCAAATAAATTTATTGATCGAACACAGGTTTTAATAAAAGATCCATTAATACAATTTGACAAAAGAATCTGGAAAACCGAATCAAAAATAATTTGTGAAAATTTTTAAATACAGAAAATACACAAAAATACAATTTTGGAAAAACAAGGGTTACAATTTTGATTTATCCCTTATTTGAACCCTAAAACCCAATTTCACTTGTTCTTGACCCAAAACCATTCTTATTGGATCCTAAACCTCTACCCCAACATCCTAATTTTACCATATAAATACAACCCTAGTACAAACCCTAAAAATTGCACAATTTTGAAACCCCAGCCGCTTTTCCTCTCTCCTCTGTTCTCTCTCCTCCCGTTCTTTCTCTCTCCCCGTCATTTCCCACCCAAAACACTGTGAACCCATCGAAGTTTTTCTTCTCTGGCACCACTCTGACCAACCTCCGATGACCCATCGCCCTCCTAGAGCTGCCAGCAGACCCCCGACCCATCTCCATTGTTTTCCCGACCAAGCACAGCCGCCGAAACCCAACGCTGCTGTCGCTGCTGCCCTTTCCCGTTCGACGGCAGCGACCACGTCTCGCCGTCGTCGCCGCGAATTCGTCGCCATCTGCCGTCCCACCGTTCGTCTCCGACCAGTCGACGCCCAGGCCGAAGTGCTCTACTGTTGTTGACGTTGCTGCCACCTCTTCTGCTGCAGTGCTTGTCTCTTTGTGTGCTGTATTGATTAGTGCACATTTATTGCACGTGTTAGTTCGTGTGTTCGTGGGTTCGTTACTTCGGAATCCTTATCCCGTTATTCTTTATATTCGTTTTCACCGTCTATCAGGAAAGTCACTATCTTCTTGAATTGTTAATTGTATCAAATTCAAGATTCATTAAAATTCTTGCAAGTAGAGCCCTTGTTTATCGAATTATACTTTGTTCATCTCTTCGTTGGGTCTATTGAGGGTTTACATGAGCTAACCCCAATATTCTTGACATCGTGCCACTTTTGACTCTAGAGTTTGCATCTTTCATGAGTGCATATAGAATTGATAATAGGGTTGTTCATATAATCGTCACATAAATAAATTATTGTAGAGACAATTGCTAGGTTGTATGTTGTTTGATCGACTGATGGTTGATTGATGATACATTGATGTATGTAGTGTTCTTATTCTTATTTACCATAATTTTATACCCTTCATGCTATTTGAGAAGTTTATCGACTAGTAGAATCGACACCCATCATGTTTTATTAATTTATTTTCATTAAAAATACCCTAAAAACTGTATCTTGCTTGCTGCGTGGAATTTGTCTGTTGTTTTTGACCCAGCAAATGATCTTAAATTTAATTACTTTCTGAATAAGAATTGTAGCCTTATCTTCCTATTTTTCAGAACATCCTGAATTTCTGAATTCCAAGTTTTGTAGCAAAAGTTATGCCCGTTTTACTACAGCTGTATTTTTATTTTCAGAATTATACTTTTCAGATTTTCTTAAATTAACTATTCTTATATCGTTGTATTGCATGATTTTAAGTGTATATGTTGCATTGCATGATCCTAGTGTCCTATTGTCATCATTCTAATTGTCCAATTCAAATTATCATCCTATTGTTCCCCTATTGTTGCTATCGTTCATCTAATGTCTCTAGATTGCATATTGTATTGTTGCATTAATAAAATAATTTACAAGCCGAGGTTTAAGGGATTGACTCCAGTAGTGGACAATATAAGAACTGTACTCGGATAAGGGGCTCGTGGTTCCCTATACCGTTATCTTGTTCTTGTGTTCTTGTGATCTTATGATCTTGTGATCTTGTGATCTTGTACCTTCTTATTGATAAATTACCGTTATGGATGGAATATTGTTATCGTGCCGAGTACATGAACTATAAAGCCCACCAATAAGTCTAAATGCAACTTGTTTGTATGTAGCAACCAGGTGGTAAATAGATGAGATGCATGAAATGCTACATTAGTTAGGATTAAAATGATTAATAGACTTAAGAGTTGCATCACTTTGACACTGCATATTGTTCCTTATTGTTTTTATTGATATCGAATTGATCATTGATTATTGTTACTGAATATTACATCATTGTTTATAGTCATTGTATCGATTACCATCATATTGATTCCTATTGATCCATTGAATTATTGTTATACTATTATCCCATTGTTCCCCACTTTCTCTACTTGCTGTCCATGACTTGCTTTAAGGACAATTTTTCTCCTCTTTTTAGAAGAAGTGTTCACAGGTGTTGATGTGGAATTGCCTGCTGGGATTGGAGAACAAACTTTCTGAAGATTTAATGCTTTCTAGTTGCTTATTATTTTATTGAACTTAATGTATTGAGACTTGTTATTATCTTGGATTAGATTATTATTCTTTTGGGCTTATATCTCAGATTTTATTATTGTTTCCAGATGTTGGATTATTATTATTGTATTTGGTTATTTTATTGCTTCATTTCAAGTATTATTATTCATGAGATTATTATTATTGCATGCGCAATTATTCTGTATTAGTTATATGTTGAGTTGATCGGTTAAACAACTTATGGGCGACGTTAGTCATTCGTTGGGCCAATGTTACGTGCTTGTATTTCATATTTTTGGGAAGCATGGCGTGACAAGATTTTTAGTGGTATCAGAGCTCGAGTTTGGATAATATATCAGTCAAATGTGACTAAAGAATGGACGTTTGGCTTTGATTGATATATTAATCAGATTTGTGATTTTATCGGTTTGACTCAACAGTATTAGCAATACAGTGATCGCATGAACAATTGATGTCCAACATGATCTGGAAAATAGTCTTATTTGATTTCTCTTTGATGCCTTCATATTCTGTTCCTTCATTTCTTGTTGTCTTTTGTCCCTTTTCCATTCCTTGATTCCTTATTGGATATGATTTCATCCTTTTCGTACTCATATTCTTTTGATTCTGGTGTCATCCGTTCTTCTTCTTCCTGCTTAGTCCTTCGATCAGCATTGCTTGATCTACAATAACAATGTCTACAACTTGGAGTTTCGCCATCAGAGTAGCCCAGCAGAAGCGTGGTTGGCCCATAACCCACCGGTCCCAGGATTCTCTTTTTGTTTCTCCTTCCTTGCATTGTTTACCTCCTTATTCATTCATTTCCATTCGTCACCTTTCATTGAATCCTTATTCAACATCATTCTTGATCACTTCATTCATATTTATGTTCCTTGCTATTCTGGTGTTGCCACCATTTTGTCCTTCCCTTTGATTCCCCTGTTTTGTTATCCACAATTTTCCTTTGCTTTGTCCTGTGTACCGCTTGATCAAATTTCGAGGACGAAATTTTGTTGTAAGGTGGGTAGGATTGTAACCCCCATTCCCGTAAATACATATTTTCTGAATATTTTTGTACTTTTATTGATAAATTTATTTTGTGTTAAATTCGTTTTGGGATTTTCTATTAAAATATTTTCCAATCGAAAATTATATTATTTTGAATGATGGTGTATTTTAAACTTTTTTTAGAATCTTAATTTATCAGTTAGTTATATTTGAGGCCAAGTTATATATATTATTATTATTGGATTATTTTAATAAATTTGTTAAACCGAAATCCTATTTTGATGCATATCATTATTATTATTGTTATTGTTATTATTAATGTTATTTTTATTCTATTAGTGTTAATATTTGTTATTATTTTTGTTATTATTATTGTTATTGGTATAATTATTTTATCATTATTATCAGCATTATTATTATTATTATTATTATTTTGTTTTAAGCTCGAACATGCTCAATTTTATCTGCATTTCACTATTTGATTCAATGTATATATATATATATATATATATATATATATATATATATATATATATATGTATATTTTAAATACCCTATTGTTCTTTCTTGATTATTTTCTTTTTAATTAAATTTGTTCATGAAAAATTAATTTCCGTTCTTCTTGATTGAATTTTTCTTGTTGAACCTATTTTTTCTTACTTAATTGTGGGTATTTTTTATTTAAACCCTATTGATTTTGATTTATCCCTTATTTGAACCGTAAAACCCAATTTCAGTTGTTCTTGACCCAAAACCATTCTTATTGAATCCTAAATCTCTAACCCAACATCCTAATTGTACCCAATAAATACAACCCTAGTACAAACCCTAAAAATTGCACAATTTTGAAACCCTAGCCGCTTATCCTCTCTCCTCTCTTCTCTCTCCTCCCGTTCTCTCTCTCTCCTCCCGTTCTCTCTCTCTCCTCGCCGTTTCCTGCCCAAAACACTATGAACCCATCACTATTTTTCTTCTCCGGGGCCACTCCAGCCAACCTCCGACAACCCATCGCCCTCCTAGCACTGCCAGCAGACCACCGACCCCTCACCATTGTTTTCCCGCCCAAGCACAGCCGCTAAAACCCACTGTTACTGTCGCTGCTGCACTTTCTCGTTCGACGGCAGCGACCAGCGACCAGCTCCCGCCGTCAACGTCGCAACCTCATCGACATCCGGCGTCCCACCATTCGTCTCCGACCAGTCGACGCCCAGGCTGAAGCCCTCTACTGTTGCTGACATTGCTGCCGTCTCTTCTGTTGCAGTGCTTGCCTCTTTGTGTGCTGTGATGATTAGTGCACATTTATTTCACGTGCTAATTCATGTGTTTGTGGGTTCGTTGTTTCGGGATCCTTATCCCATTATTCTTGGTATTCGTTTTCATCGTCTATCAGGCAAGTCATTGTCTTCTTGAATTGCTAATTGTATCAAGTTCAAGTTTTATTGAAATTCTTGCAAGTAGATCCCTTGTTTATCAATTATACTTTGTTCATCTCTTCGTTGGGTCTATTGAGGGTTTACATGAGCTAACCCCAATATTCTTGACATCGTGCCACTTTTGACCCTAAAGTTTTCATCTTTCATGAGTACATATAGAATTGATAATAGGGTTGTTCATATAATCGTCACACAAATAAATTATTGTAGAGACAATTGCTAGGTTGTATGTTGTTTGATTGATTGATGGTTGATTGATGATAAATTGATGTATGTAGTGTTCTTATTCTTATTTACCATGTTTTTATACCATTCATGCTGATTGAGAAGTTTATCAACTAGTAGAATCGATACCCATCATGTTTAATTAATTTATTGTCATGAAAAATACCCTAAAAACTGTATCTTGCTTGCTGCCTGGAATTTATCTGCTGTTTTTGATCCAGTAAACGATCTTAAATTACCTAGAAAACGATCTTAAATTTAATTACTTTCTGAACAAGAATTGTAGCCTTATCTTTCTATTTTCCTGAACATCCTGAATTTCTGAATTCCGAATTTTGTAGCAAAAGTTATGCCCGTTTTACTATAGCTATGTTTTTATTTCCAGAATTATACTTTTCAGATTTACTTGAATTAACTAATCCTATATCGTTGTGTTGCATGAATTTAAGTGTATATGTTGCATTGCATGATCCTAGTATCCTATTGTCATCATTCTAATTATCCAATTCAAATTATCATCTTATTGTTCCTCTATTGTTGCTATCGTTCATCTAATGTCTCTAGATTGCATATTGTATTGTTGCATTAATAAAATAGTTAACAAGCCGGGGTTTAAGGGATTGACCCCAGTAGTGAAAAATATAGGAACTGTACTCGGACTAAGGTTTCGTGGTTCCCTATACCGTTATCTTGTGATCTTGTGTTCTTGTGATCTTGTGATCTTGTAGCATTTTATTGATAAATTACCGTTATGGATGAAACATTGTTATCGTGGCGAGTACATGAACTATAAAGCCCACCATTAAGTCTAAACGCAACTTGTTTGTATGTAGCAACCATGTGGTAAATAGATGGGACGCATGAAGTGCTACATTAGTTAGGATTAAAATGATTAATAGACTTAAGAGTTGCATCACTTTGACATTGCATTTTGTTCCTTATTGTTTCTATTGATATCGAATTTATCACTGATTTTTCGTTATCGAATATTGCATCATTGTTTATAGCCACTGTATCGATTACCGTGATATTGATTATTGATTATCGTGCCATGTTATTGATTCCTATTGATCCATTGAATCATTGTTATACTGTTATCCCATTGTTCCCTACTTTCTCGACTTGCTGTCCATGACATGCTCTAAGGACAATTTTTCTCCTCTTTTTAGATGAAGTGTTCACAGGTGTTGTTGGAGAACTGCCTGCTGGGATTGGAGAACAAACTTTCTGAAGATCTAATGCTTTCTAGTTGCTTATTATTTTATTGAACTTAATGTATTGAGACTTGTTATTATCTTGAATTGGATTATTATTGTTTTGGGC
This sequence comes from Hemerocallis citrina, assembly GCA_017893485.1. Taxonomy (NCBI): domain Eukaryota; kingdom Viridiplantae; phylum Streptophyta; class Magnoliopsida; order Asparagales; family Asphodelaceae; genus Hemerocallis; species Hemerocallis citrina. Next base: position 118,397,898 of record CM030364.1, read on the forward strand.
TTATGTCCTGAATTTTATTATTGTTTCCAGATGTTGAATTATTAATATTGTATTTGGATATTTTATTGCTTCATTCCAAGTATTATTGTTCATGAGATTATTATTATTGCCTGCACAATTGTTCTCTATTGGTTATATTGTTGAGGTGATCGGTTAAACGACTGATGGGTGACGTTAGTCATTTGCTGGGCCAATGTTACGTGCTCGTATTTCGTATTTTTAGGAAGCAGGGTGTGATAAATAGAGTCCATGATGAGCCCTGAAATTTGTTTTACTCAGATCTTCCTCCTTGACTTGAACCTGATGATACCATGACCGCAGATCAATATTCGAAAACACAGCTGCTCCCCTGAAACCTATCAAACAAATCATCAATCCCTGAAAATGGATACTTGTTCTGAATAGTCACCCTGTTCAACTCCCGATAGTCAATGCACATCCTCATTGACCCATCCTTCTTCTTGACTAACAACACTGGTGCTCCCTACCGTGAAGAACTCGGCCTGATAAAACCCTTACTCAGCAATTCCTCAATCTGCTTCTTAACTTCATCCTGCTCTACAGGTGCCATCGCCTCCGCCTACACCTTCCTTCTTCAATTGCAGACAGTTTGGTCTGAGATGCCCTTCACGACCACACTGATAACAAGCCCGTGCCGTCTGAGGCTTGGTGCTTGCTGACTGATAGTGACCTATCTCTCCACAGTTGAAACAAGTTATGCCTTGAATTGCTAGTGCCTTTTGCTCTGACCTACTGAACCTGCCATGCTTCATTGGGAACTTCTTCCCACCTTGACCAACTGCTGGCCTCTTGTTCCTGTTCCAGGTCTCCTGCTTCTCCAAGAACTGATCCATATCTTCTTCTGTCATATTTACTCTCCTGACCTGCTTATCAAACCTTCTGATGCCCAACGGTATCATCCGCGACCTCAAATTCGGCCTCAAGCCCTGCTCGAATTTCTTGTCCTTCGCTTCATCAACAATCAACTCCGGTGCATACCTTGATAGCTAGGAGAACTTAGTCTCATTTTCACGCACTGTCATCTGCCTTGCTGCAGATTCAAGAATTCTGTTGCCTTCCTCTCCTGAAATCTAGAGGAAAGAAACGATCCCTGAACTCATCCAGAAAAGCCTCCCAAGTCACCTATTGAACCCCAAAAGTCCTCTTCACTGACTACCACCATACGCCAGCGTCCTTCTCTAACTGCATTGTGGCAACCTTCACCTTATTGATTGCTGGGGTTTCCAAGACTTCGAAAACCATCTCCATCTGTCTTTTCTAATCATCTGCCTCATTTGGATCAAATTTCCCCTCAAAAATAGGCCACTTCATCCATTTGAAGAACTCAACCTACTTAATCGGGTCAGCATTAACAAACACCAATCCAGCCCCTTGATTCTGATTCTGTGCCATGTTTAGCAAACACCGTGGCAATCTCAGTCTCAAGATCAAGTCTAGCCCCATGAGAACCTTCAGCCCCATCCCATTTCTACCATTCCTGGTCCTGGGTCTTGCCATTATACTGAATACTGCAAAATGAGGGTAAAGTTAGAGTATCACAACACAATTCGCATTCACATCAATACCTCATGGCAAAACCTCAATCATACCACATAACATCTTGTTTTAATTCTATGTAATACTCACACTCTAATGTCCACACCTAGGTACTCACGCTCTAATGTCCACTCCTAGGTTTATTTTTATACCATGTTTATCATTACTATTGAATCATGCTCTGATACCAATCTCTGTAGTGCCCCGAATTTTCAATATAATATCTCAGAAATACGTGGCATAATTCCCAACATCAACCTGAATGTAATAGTAAACATAGAAAAAACACAGATAAAATTTTTAACTTTTATCACATCAATTCTTTACAAAGCACATAGGAAAATTAAACACCTTGAGTTACAATTTTTTTCTTTTACAACACATTCTTTTTCAATTTACATAAGCCACATTATCATTCTACCACATGCATCCAAATCCCAAGGCTATAGATACCTACCTGTAAAACATGAGGCTAGAATAACCCTAACCCCCAAAACTACAGGGGTCAGGAATAACGGTGTGAGTAACATCAAAAGAAATACAATGTAAATAAAACACGAAGGATATAATCATGATCAACACATACCAACAACAGTAACGAATGGAATATGCAATAACAATAAATAAAACATGAAAATATCAAGTGAAACTAAGCTAAGTGTCAAGTGTAGGAAAACAGAAAACAAACATGCATAAGACCAAGTCAAGAAAATACAAACGCAATATGATGACTCTCTAATGCATACTTGTCGGATTCTATGCATTCCACACTACATAAGTCCGGTGCAAGCCCTTATCGTTCTCCACTTTATAGGGTTTGATCCCTCGTTATGCAACAAATCCTACTACGGTGACGGAACCAAGATCCAAACTACATCGCGAGTAGGCATCACAACCCTCAACGCACAAGCATCATGCAAGAATAGCTCCAAAAAAAAAATGGAGAATCACCTCCCTGCTGTGTACCCCACTGCCGCCTCTCGACGTGCAAGTACATAGGCACATCCCATGAATAGACCCGTCGGCCCTCGACATGCGAATGTACCTGTATGTTCCATGAATAGGCAATGCAGACCCTCGACACGCGAACATACTAAAAGTCCTCTCGAGACAGACACATAAGTCTTGGAACGCATCCGTTGGACTAGACCCCAAGAGCATATCCTAACATTTTCCAAGTTCGATCACATCTCCACTAGTGCCTGTCCTTAAGTTGGTTATTATTAAAACACAAATTCTGCCTCTCTAGAGTTAGTGTATCCTGCCGGACTTAATTCCACAAAACAACCCCAATGACCCCAACTGGTCAAAATCCACAAAATCTCATCTGCTAGTTCACAGGACTCCTACTCAACTCCTAGAGACTCACAAATCGAACATCAACACCGAAACTTTCAATAAAATTTTTAATTCCAAATCTCAAAATGTTTATATCGAGAAAACTTCTTTAATCAACAAAATCCAGGTCTATTCATGTAACCCTTGTTTCCCATTTCTTGTATATTGGGTGTATTTCTTTTTTCATGTATTTTCTGTATTTAAAAATTTCTATAACTTCCTTTCTGCTTTTAAATTCTTTTAGACCAATTACATTTTCAATTGATCGAATTTTAACAAAATATTATTCCGGTTTCTATGAAATTCTTTATTTTATTTATTATTCAAAATTTATTTTTATGACTATTTATTTTAATTTCTTTTACATTTCTAAGTGATCAACTATTTATATTATGTATTATTACCGTTTGGATGATTTTAATAAGTCTATTAAACTTGAATGTCCATTTTTGATATATATGTATTATTATTGTTATTAATTTTTGAATGTTTATTAAAAATCCATTCTTATGTATTAATTATATTTGTACTTATTTCAAATAAATTCTATATTTTTAATGCAAATTATATTTTGTTATCTTGTCCACTGTTGGATTTTAAACCCAACTAATCCCCAACACAATAACATTTTCATTTACCCTAAACCCTATTCTTTGGATCCATATACCCAATACCCTATTCTATTTAACCCATCACTTAACCATACCCAATATCCACTACCCGAAACCCATTTAAACCCCAAACCCATACCCATTAAACCTTATTAATTACCCTACTGTCCCCCCCCCCCAACTCGTTAATCCCCTACCCGAAACCCATCTGCACCCTACCCTATTAACCTACAGCTGCCCTGTTCTCCCCTAACCCTAAATATTCTACTCCACCCTATATATATCCCCTCCACCCATATAAAGTGAACCCATACCTACACCCTGTTCATCTTCCCGTCACCTAGCCGCTTCTTCAACCCATCCTGATTCCCCGTGCCCTCTCCTCTCCTTGTCCCTGTGTACTCCTCCACCTCTCTCCTCTCGATCCCCCTGCGACCAAGCACGCCCCCGCATCTGCCTGCCTAGGCTCCCCCCTCGACGTCAGCCCACGATGCCACCAGACCCCACAACAACAGTGAACAACATCTGTTGTCTCCCCTTATCGGCTGCAGCCTCGCGACCTCCTATCGCCGGCAGCCAGTTGCGTCGCCTATCCCCTGTGCGTCGCTCCACCCTTAAGCCAGCCCCCTCCCCTCCTTGACAGCCCCAACACCCCCCTTTCCCTATGCTGTTTCCCCCTCTGACGTCTGGCAGCAACCCAGCGATAGCAAAAACTCCTGCCCCTCCAGCTAGTCACGACACCCCCAGGTAACCCCCTGGTCGACCTCCTCCATCGGCAGGCCAGACCAGCAGCACAGTGATCGCTATCGACGCCTTCTTTTAGCAGCAGTTGTGTTCCTTCTCCCCTGCGGTTCACCGATCTCTCTCTCTCGCTTTCCCCTTGTGAGTGAGTGTGTTCGGTGCATGGGTTTTGAGTCAGTGGTGTTCGTATGCTTCTGGGCATAGTCGTTGCCGTGATTGTGTTTGTGGGTTGTGCTCATTTTGGGTTCGTGGGTTCGTGTTCATTCATTGATTTCGTTGCCCAGAAATTAGTTCCCGTTATTCTTGTGCTTGCTTTGTCGTTTCCGTCGTCGTCTCTCAGGCAAGTAACTTGTATTCTTTTCTTTGTGTAATACAAGTACTAAATACCGCATAGTTAAATTCTAGAGACAATTCGTGTGTGAATCATCTGTTATATATTATCTCTATTTTGTTGATTCGACCATAGTTGCCTCACGAGATACATGACATTTAACAACTAGGGATGACCACTTTTTGGATGAATATATACATGCTATTTTTTAATATTGTGTGCTTGATGATTCATGCTATACTTGTCGTGGACTTGCAAAATATCCTATACCATATTGTTTGGACATCTAGTACACCATATTTCATGTTTGGGTTGATTTGGATGAGTTTTACATGAACTAGATGATTTTATGTTCGAAGAATAGTTCTGTATTTTCTGTTACCTTGCTTTTGATCATTATTTTAGACCCTATTAAGGTCAGTATATGAAAATATTTTGTGAACATGAACTGTAGAGAATTCTTTCTATTTTCCAACCCTTCTCACAGATCTCAGTTTTGTTTTACGAGTTGTGAGTTATGTCTATTTCACTACAGAGGTGTAGAGAGATTTCCAGATTTTGTTTTCTATGAATTCTGAAGAGTAATCTATTTTTATCATGATGTTAAAAGTATTATTTTGATCCAATATTTTGCGCAATACAACTAGACTTGATTGGGATTAACCCTGAATTTTTGTGAATTTATTTGATGAGTTTTACAAACCGTTCTATGTTTCCAAACAACTACTATACTAGTATATTTTTCTTGCTGTTCTGTAAAGAAGCCTAATTTCGACCTGAGTCTACTTGCTGTCTCTAAAATATTTGTGAATATGAAAGTTAACCTACCGTGTCTATTTTATCACCCTTTTGGTGGATTTGGATTTCGATTTATGGTCTGTGAGATATTGCTGTTTTCGTACTGCAATGTTTATAATTCCAGATTTACAAAACTACTGCATCTTGATGTTTTCTGATTTTTGTTGACTAAACTCTTTACATTGAAAAATTATGAAACTTTATTTTCTATTACTAAACATACTAGGAAATACCCCATATTTTTCGTGGATTTAGTTAATGAGTTTTCATGCTGTTTTCCTGATTTTGAATACAATCTTCTGATTTCTGGCTGAACACGTTTTCTAGATACAAACCTATTTTGAGCCTTGTTTTTGTGAAGTACCATATGACTTATATATATTTTCTGGATTCGAACAGGAGTCTATTTTCTATAACTTTTGACGGATCTAGGTTTGCATGTTTGTAGCAACGGAAATTCCAGTTTTAGTGCAGTACTGTCTTGCTGTCCTGAACTAGAATATTCGTTGTTCTTACTCTTTTGTGTGTTGCCTTTCACCCGTACATGTTTATCTTGCAACCTGAACCTGTTACTTATTTGTGCCATGTTATTCTTATCCTGTTTGTGATACATACATGCCTGTTTGATAATAATAACAAATAACCAAGTCGGGGTTTAAGGAAAAGATCTAGTAGTGGACAATATAAGAGCCTGTACTCGGAAGGGGACTCGTGTTTCCCATGTGACATGTTTACCGACCAAGTTAATTTCTGTTACCGATCAAGTTTACCGACCTAGTTACCGATCAAGTTAATTTCTGTTACCGATCAAGTTTACCGACCAAGTTACCGATCAAGTTTACTGACCAAGTTAATTTTCTGTTACCGATCAAGTTTACCGACCAAGTTCTGTGATCCTGTGATACCCGAGTACATGACCTATAGAATCCCCTACGAAATCTAAACTCAACTTGTTTGAATGTAGCAATCATGTAATAAAAGGATGGATGCATGTAGTGCTACCTAGATGGTAATAATACAAGACTTGACATGACATAATACCTGATACATGATACCTATTACATGCTTGCCTGATACATGTTACCTGCATACCTGTTTATCTGTTACCTGTTTACCTGTACATGCTACTTGATACTTGTCACATGTTCACCTTCTTACATGATACCTGCTACCTGTTATATGTTATATACACTGTTGTTACTTGATTCTGTTCATGATTCACGTTAGTTGTTCTATTTTATTATCATGCCTATTCCATGCTATTTGTTTATCTTTCCCATGTACTTGTATCCTGCACTACAAGTGGCCCGTAACTTGCATTGACGGGAGTTTGTTTTCTTTTTTCTTCTTCCTGCAATTTTCTTAAATTGTAGATCAGGGTGACCAGTTGCCTGATGGAATTGGTGATATGAGATAGTTGCTGGAGTTTTGCTATTTATATTTCCTGTCATTATTATTATTATTATTTCCTGTTGCTACTTGAATAATGTATCTTGTACTTGAATTTATTTGTATTTGGGCAATGTGACCTAGGATTATTGACTTGTTCAGATCTGGTTATTTGACATTAAAATATTTTGTTTGAAGTAATCATGTTGGTATTTTGATTCATATATGCATGCTTGGTTGACTTTTCTTGCTTTCGACTCTGATTATTCTTGTGAATTGTTGTAAAGATCCTGATAGTTTATGGATGATGAAAATCATTCGCTGGGCATAGTCACGCATCCGTATTCCGTATTCTCTCTTTGGGAAGCGGGCAGTGATTATTCAATATACTCATAAATTTCCAGAATCGAAGTAAAATATTAAATCCATTAAATAACTGAGAATCATATTTTGAAGTCATAGAATATCACAAAACATTAATCTCTTCGAAACCGTATATATTCCACTGTATAAATTAGTAGAAATACAATTTAAATTCTATTATAAACAAAATATAACTCTCTGTAAGATACTATAACCTATAGCAAAAACATCATCTAAAACAGTAGATCAATAATCCATAATATCGAAGAAATAATCGTTCAAGAAAAACGAAGAAAACTCAACAAAACCAATCAACCAGAGTGCTGACAGTCAACTATCAAAGACAGTTCAAAACACGACGGTCGACTGTCGAGCAAAATTCCGAAAACCCAAGATTTGAGAGTCGACTGTCATTCTAGTACAAAAATATGGCGGTCAACTGTCATATTAAGAAAAATACAGCTTTGAAGTTCATGCACATTTTTACTGATGCCTCGTTAAATCTTTGGAAAATCATAAATTTGCAAAACAAAACTCATGAGATGATCAAATACAACTTGTAAAACATATAGGAGTTTATAAAATAAATCAAAACCTTATCATGATCATAAAATGGCAATTTTTATAAAAAAAATTCACAACAGCAAATACATAAGTGTATGTGTGTGTGTGTGTGTGTATATATATATATATATATATAAGTGTTCAAGCATCAGTTAAAGCATCAAATTTTCATCAATTAGAAGTAGTACAATGTTCAATCAAACTCAGTGTCAAAACAACTCAAATCTAATCGAAAACTTTACAAAAATCCCAAAAGAACAGTTTCTGCTGAACACCATAGACCCGAAAATCAACCCCCTTTTGATCATTCAAAACTTGACCTTTTTCGATCCAAAACCCCTCTTTAAAATTTATTAAACTCATACACAATCACCTACAATAGTTTACCTATGAATAAAATGCAATTATAACAACTATTCATCAAGTTTTAGTCATAAAAAATTAAAACAGAGTATACCTATACTCATACACAGTAAGAACTCAATTTTCATTTACTTTATGCAAAAACATCATACAATCTCATGGTATTTGTTCAAATCATCAAGATCATGGAAGAAAATAACCTACTCATGATTTCTATTAGGTTCTTAACAATCTCATGTCATCTATATGTTATTTTAACTAATAAATATTTGGTTTTCCCAAAATAATTTCTGACTTTGAACTTCCCAAAAAAATATTTGCACGTGTAAAAAGATAATTTTCAGAAAATATATTTATTAAATCATCAAAAATCATTTTAATCCACTTATTAATCTCAAAACATTATTTAAAAATCTAGGGTGTTACAAGGCATTCGTCAGGGCGTCGAGGATGGAGGAGCTCGGAGGTGCAGGCATCGAGGGTGGCTCGACGGGGAAGAGGTAGTGGGTGCTTCTGTGGCCAAAGGTAGCAGCGGGATGCGAGGCTTTGGCGAGAGCGATGGAGAACAGGGTTGCAGTCGGTGAAGGAGGTCGACAGCGGATGGGGGCTTCAATGGTGGAGGCTAGAGGCCGTTGAGGGACAGGAAGGCGTTGAGTGCAGTCGGTGGCTGCGGTAACGGCGAAGAGGAGAGGCGTGATGAGATCGGCTGCGAGGGGCACAGGATGAGCGTCGAGGGGCTGGCGATGGTCGAGAAAAGGGTGTGAGGTGGTGGTTCGAAGGCGCGACTTTAAAGCAGCGGGAGGCAGGGGATGAGCATCGAGGACTGCAGTAAAGGGGTGCCCGATGGGGTGGGTTGTTGGGCGACGAGGGGTGGTCGAGTTGCTTGGTTGACGAGGAGGACGATGGTGGTGATGGTGAAGATGGAGGGTTTGCAGTCGGAGTCATGAGGGGCTGGCGATGGGTGCAGGAGGGTAGTGGAGGCTGCGGTGGTGCAGCTAGAAAGTTGAGGGCGGTGGGTCTGAGGTTTCTGGAGAGAGGAACAGGGGAATGAAGAAGATGGAGAGAGAAAGAGAGAGAGAGAGAGAGAGAGAGAGAGAGAGAGAGAGAGAGCTGATTTAATGAGGGGATTGATTGATTAATGGAAGATTAATAGGTTGAATGTGAGATTAGACTGTTTTGTTAGTATTTAGAGGAATGGGGTAGTGGTTAGGCAGTAAAGTAGGGAATTGAGGGGGGTGAACGTGGAGAGGGAATTGATATGGCCAATTGGAAGAAAATAGGGGAATTGGGTTAACGGGGTAGGATCCAACAAGAAATGGGCTAAATTGAAAGAAGTCAAATAATAAAATAAAAAAATAGATGGATCAAAACACCCCACACACAATAAATAAAAATAGAGTACACAAGAAACCTAGGGTTCAACAATGAAAATAAAATGGATTGAAAGAAGATGAATAACAAACAATTATCATTAAAATAACAGATTACAAGAATGAGAAGAGGAAAAGAAATACAAAAGAAAATCCAAAAAATTGGAAACAGGGGTTACAAATCCTACCCACCTTACAAGAAGAATTTCGTCCTCGAAATACATTTAAGCGGGTTATAGGGAACCCCGAGAAAAGAACCAAAATCTACTCAAAGAGATAAGGGAACCTTTTGGGTTTCCTCCTCCAGTTCCCTAGTTGACTCACCAGGGGAGTGAGGAACCCATGAGACCCGAACCAGCTTGATAACCTTATTCTTCAGACTTTCTCACGTCTGTCCAAGAACAAGATCGGTCGAGCCTCGCATGATAAGTCTGGTCTCACGGACAACTCCGAGTAGTCAATCACATGATTATCGTCCCTGATATACTTCCAGGGCTGGGAGACATGGCACATCATAGATTCCAGACAAGGACGATGGCAATGCAAGCCTGTAAGCTACCTTGCCCCTCGTTCCACAATATCAAATGGACCGATGAATCGGGGACTTAGCTTACCCCTACCACCAAAGCAGATAACACCTTGCCATGGTGACACTTTTAGGAAAACTTGGTGGCATGCCACAAACTCTAAAGGCCTCTGGTGACAATCGGCCCACTTTTTATGCCTATCCTGAGCTACCTGCAAGTGCTTCCTGATCTGAGCCACTGCGTCAATTGTCCTGGTGATCAATTTTGGCCCCAAAAGTTTCCTCTCACTGATGTCATTCCAATAGACTCATGATCGACATTTGCGACCATAGAGTGCCTCGTACGAGGCTGCCTTGAGACTTGCTTGGTAGTTGTTGTTGTATGAGAACTCAACCAAGTGTAGATGATCCTCCCACGAACCTCCAAACTGAAGAACACAAAACCTCAACATGTACTCTAGTGTTTGGATCATCCTCTTAGATTGCCAGTCGATCTGGGGGTGGAAAGCAGTGCTGAAATTCAACTTACTTTCTAGACTTCTCTGAAAACTCTCCCAAAAATTAGATCTGAACCTCGCATCTCTATCTGATACAATGCAGACAGGCACTCAATGCAATCTCACAACTTCCTGCATATACTTCTCAGCCAGGCTCTCCGTAGACTGACCAACTCTGAACAGAATGAAATGAGCACTCTTCGCCCAAATGGCATTATGGCCCTTGGGACTCCTTGGCATTGTCATCACAAAATCCATGGAAATGTTCTCCCATTTCCACTCCTGTGTTGGAAGAGGCTGAAGTAGTCCAGCGGTCCTTTGATGTTCCGCCTTCACTTGCTGATAGACCAAACACTGGGACACAAATCTTACTGCTGATCACTTCATAGCGTGTCATCAAAAGTTCTGCTTCAGATCCATGTACATCTTTGTGCCTTTAGCATGAATAGAGTAGGGCGAGCAATGAGCTTCCTTAAGTAGCTTCTTCCTGACTTCTCCCTTCGGTACACATAATTTGGCACCAAAACGATGTGATCCGTCTGAATGAATGACCAAGTCAGTCATCAGGCCTGCTTCTACATCGCTTCGGAATTCTTTCAACTGTGGATCACCTGCTTGGGCTTCCTTGATCTGCTCTGCCATTGGAGACTGCAACTGCAGCACCATACACTGTTGTGCTGAACCGGGAAGAATCATTTCCAATTCCATTCTTCTCAAGGCGTTGGGCACCAAATTCACCTTACCGGGTGGTACTGCAAATTGATGCCATAATCTGCCATCATCTCTAACCATATCCTTTGCCTCATGTTCAGCTCCTTCTGCGTGAACACGTACTTGAGACTCTTGTGATCCGTGAAGATCTCAATTCTATCCCCAAGCAAGTAATGCCTTCATAACTTCAAAGTGAAGATTACAGCGGCAAGTTTGAGATCATGCGTGGGGTAGTTCTTCTCATGAGGCCTCAATTTCCTGGACGCATATGCGACAACTTTGCCACGCTACATCTGCACTGTTCCTAACCCTCTGCTCGAAGCATCGCACTAGATCACAAAACCTCCTGATCTGTTTGGTATAGTCAGCACGGGTGCCGATGTCAACTTATTCTTCAGCTCCACGAAGGCTTCGTCACAAGCTCCATCCAAACAAACTTCTGCTCTTTCCTTGTCAAATTGGTTAGGGGCCCAGCAATCTTTGAGAAATCTTGGACAAACTTCCGATAATACCCTACCAATCCGAGTAAACTCCGCACTTCCGATGCAAACTTCGGTACTAGCCAATCCTTCACTGCAGTAACCTTCGATGAATCAACTAAAATTCCATCGCCTAAGATAATATAACCCAGAAAAGCAACGCAGTCAAGCCAGAACCCCCACTTACTAAGCTTCCCATAGAGTTGATTCTCCCTTAAAGTCTACAAGACAACCCTCAGATGCTCTGCATGGTCCTCCCTATTCCGAGAGTGCACCATGATGTCATCAATGAAGACCACTACAAACTTATCTAATAACGGCGAGAACACCCTGTTCATCAGACTCATAAATATCGCCGGTGTCTCGAAAGGGCATTACTAGGAACTCATAATGTCCATATCTCGTGCGGAACGACATCTTCTGAATATCCTCAGTCTTTACTTTCACCTGATGATAACCAGAGCAAAGATCCAGCTTCAAGAAAACTGAAGCACCTCCCAGTTGATCGAACAGATCGTCGATCCTCGACAGCAGATATCAATTCTTCAGTATGACATTTTTCAGCTCTCGGTAATCGATGCAGAGCCTGCGATTACCATCCATCTTATTGACGAACAACACTGGGGCTCCCTAAGGCGAAACACATGGCCTAATGAAATCCCTATCCAATAACTCCTGGACTTGGACCTTCAATTCTGCAAATTCAACTCGTGCCATCCGGTATGGACTCTTGGAGATTGGTGTTGTTCCCGGTTGAACTTCAATGCCAAACTCAACATCGCGGTCTGGCAGTAATTCGAGCAATTCTTCCGGAAAGTCATCCAGAAAATTCCACACAACCACGGGCGCAACTTCACCATTAGTGTGCATTGACTCTAACACGCAAGCCTTCTGGTTCGATGGTGTTTCACCTGTAAGAAATTCAAACTCCTGGTGACCTGGGAGCCTGAATATCAGCTTCTTGCATTGGCAATCAATCACGACATGGGTAATTCCGAGCCAATCCATCCCAAGGATAACATCAAAGCCGGAGTTAGGGATCACAATAAGTTCGACCTTGAATTCCACACCCCTAATCAACAAAGGGCTCTGCTTGCACACCGTGCAACAGACGTGAAGGATTTCGAGGCACAAACGCAGCGAAAAAAAACAGTCGTAAAACCATAAATTCCGAAACCCTAACCCTAGGATCCGTGTACAATACATGGCTGATTATGGAGAAACGAAATTTTTTACCTTTTAAGAGCTTTACGAAGGCTGAAAGATGGAGGTCCTGTTATATAATCACCACGCAACCCTTGTAGCAAGATCCGCGTCTCTAAAGCAGTCCACACGAACGTCCGATCGTCCAACGATCAAGGGAGCCGGTACTAGCCGATGATGCTTGCCTCTATCTCTCTCTCTCTCTTTCCTCTCAACAGTTGGAGCGGCTAGGGTTTTTGTGGAAAACGAATTTGCCAAAAGATAAACCCTAAACCAATACATCTCTATGTATTTATAAGAGAGAATGAGGTGGGCGTAACCGTAATCGGTTTGGGCTTCTACTAAACCAAACTGATTCGGTTTAAAGATTTAAATTCGAATTACACTTTAATTAATCAAGTCCAACTCAATTAATTAAATAACTAATTTCGAATTTATAATCATTTAATTTAAATTCCGAATTTAAATTAAAACTCCTTTTAAACATTCTAAGTGTGTGACCCTTTAGGTTATAATTACGTTGGCAATAATTTTATTATCTAATAATAAAATTATAAACAATGAGCGGCATCTAGTAATACATCATTGCTACCCAAGTAATAATAATAATTGGTGATTCAATTAAACCTTTCGTGACTAATGTCTCCGTGTAATATAATCCTTTTAACCTTGATATTATAGATTAAACTAGAGGCATGGTTCGTGTCATCCTCTTAATAATTTAATCTTTATTTTCTTGATCGATGAGTAGACTATTCAAACAAATCAATATTTGAGCATGGCCATGCATTTCATAGTCTCACTCAAACAAGAGGCCGATAATATCGCTCCTAAAATTAGGAGGGTTAAATTCCATCTAGATCATTCACATTTCTTACACGGTTCATAATGAACCCAATACTATCTTTATCATTACCCGATTAAAGATAACTTTTGATAGAATCAAAGTACATTAATTCTCGTGTAGAAATATAATGATTTCAGGTCAGAGGACCATTACACCATTATCACAGTGAGATTACTTATGACACTTATTTATTTATTCCATGGTTGAATCTCACAGTGGGTCTGTCCAGTACAATGTACTCTTACATTTACCTATGTATTGATTTTAGTATCTCTATACTAATGACCCATGAGAGGTGGTCATCAATCAATCAACATACTAGTCTCAATGTATTATTACTGTCCTAATAATAATAATACTCGACTAGGGAGATTTAAGATTATTATACTATATATAATCTCATGTTCATATAGTTCGTATTAATAATCTAAGGACATTTATCATGCTAACATTTATAACGCAGTAAATACGAAGCATAATAAATTATTAATATAATTAAATAGAACATAATGTCAATAATACTGATTACATAATATCATTGTATTGCCTCTAGGGCACCTACACTAACAAGACGATGACGCCTCCATCTGTGGTGATATTGCAAGCGGCTGGCAGGACGTCGCTTGCCAAACGGTGCGGATGCATGAAGCAGAAAGAAACAAAGGAATGAGTCGCACTAGAATCAAACAGAACATGGGCAAGAAGACAGTGGACTAAGATGACGCCCAAAAGATGATCAAGGAATAAGAATGAAGGAACTGAATATGAAAGATCAAAAAGTGGATCGAAAGAGACTAGTATGCAGATTATAAGTTGGTTACTACATGTTCATGTGATAACGTGGTGTACATATTGTTGAGTTAAATCTAGCTAACCCAATCTGATTAGGGTCAAACCTAGCTAGAGCCTAACCTGGGTTCTGATACCACTAAAAACCTGTCATGCCCTGCTTCCCAAAATACAGGATTACAAGCACGTAACGTTGGCCCAGCGAATGATTTGCATCATTCATAAGTTGTAACATTTAACTTAACAATATGCAACACAAATTCAACCACACATGATATAATGAAATCACATAACATAGATATTACGTGAAATGTCTCAACAATAACCAACAACTGGAAAGAAACAAACTTCGGGTCAACAAAGCCCAACATACAAAATGTGATAAAAACAATAATGCTGTAATTTAAAATGACAATGACAAGGCAATTATTGTGGGCCGAAATTCGGCTCCAATTACTAGAATGTAGCGCCCCGATTTCCAATACCGGGAAACCATGACACGAGCCAAGATCTTTTCTTCAATTAGTCACAATACACAGAAAAACAGGAGAATTTAAAACTTTTTATTCAATACACAATGTGTTACAAGTCTGAATATTGTACAACTGTAATACCTTACAATAGAGTTACAATATTACCTTTACATTTCCAAGTATTACAACCTTCAACATCTTACAACAGAGTACTTCTCAACTAATGCATAATCAATACATATACTGCAGCGGAACTAAACATAACACTGACTCCTTGCTTTTCTTAACTTGAGTCCTCCTAAGTCTCGCCTTTGTACTTCGGCGATCCAGTACCTATGGAAGTGGGGACGTCAGTATTCACTGACGCTTAAAGGCTGATCATATAGCAGCGAATCTCCCAAACAATATACAAAATATAGCAATGGTGTTGGTGTAGTTTAAGTGTTTGTGAGTGCTATGACTAGACTCTAATGCGATATTTAAATAGAACTAGGACGCTTCCTATTCTAATGTCAGCAAGCCTCCGAAAGCAACACGCAGCCCATACTACATGCGACCCCATCTCAAGCCGTTTCTCCATATATAGGGATTGAACCCGCGTTATGAACTTCTAATTGTACACAACCTGTTCCTGACAATACTCCATGACTCTGTGAGGTTGCAGAAGGGGTCAAGTCCCCCCATGCAGTCTGCTTATGGTGTCTCCGTTTTCCACTACTACCCGACATGCCGGGCCTCACTCGATCCCAGTATATCGGGCATCGTTCCAAAATCAAACTATAGGGTTTCGCAAGAGCAGGATAACTCGAAGCCTACCCTGTGGCACCCTCTGGGGTCTAGCAAGCGCAGGACTGCACCATGCATCCTGTGGCACCCCAGCCACGGTATTTCAGGAATTAACAGAGCGAGATACGCAACCCATGTCCTCAACTTGTGAGACGGCACCGTGCGTATCCCTTTGACGGGAAGGTACAACCCAATACACCACCTATGATCTGCCTCAAGGGACGAGTTAGTGTAAGGGGGCCCCCTACCACCGACTCCTCTCTCCCGGCAAAAGGGTTTAAGTAAAATGATCCTTGTAAGTCACTATCCTAATGATGTCCCTGACTCGAACAATCCTAGGGATGACAATATTATAAACTCAACATGCTAGGCCTTTAAAGTAGACTCCGCAGGACAACTCTACTAGGCTGCTCAACCTAGATTTACCAGAATCCCTCAGGATCCGGTTCGTGGCTCATCGATCCAAGACTTTGGCTGTGCGAATATACATGCATGCCGCTACCCTAGACTTGGATTTCGTCTATACTCCGGTCCTCGATCAACCTACCCTGGTTAAGATTCGACGGTACACAAGGAGTGACTCCTCCACAGTTCCTTAGGGTAGAAAACATATGTCTTGATGGTCGATAGCCCTTAGGGTGGTAACATCACCCTAGACGAGCACAACGAACTGTGTACTAGCTAACAAGCTATACACGAGTAACAACCACATACGAGCCAATGAGCTACGTATGAAACAATAACTACCTACGAGCCAGGCGGGCCTCGTAGGAGATAACCACGTACATACCAGCCAAATAAGCCGCGTATGAGACCAACAGCTACGCACGGGCCGGTCGGGCCACGTACGAGACAACAACCTACATACGAGCCAACTAAGCTACGTATGAGACCCACAGCTACATACGGGCCAGTCGAGCCACGTACGAGCATAGCCATATTCAAACAACCATACAGGTAATCAATCCTAGAAGCAACCAAACATGCTTACTAGCAAACTTAATCTTCTATTATTAGAAGCAACAAAAGAATCTACTAGTAGTCTAGGATCGGTATTCTACTAAGGAAGAACCGAAGGCGACATAACAACCTTTATCGGACTAACTATCACTAGTGGTCTTCCCAATCCTTATTACTTCAACCTATAGCGCCTTAAGTATGGCATACAATTTCAAGCATCTTCCTACGACCATCTAATCATATAACACAACCACTCACCATGATCCTCCTAAGTATGAATATGATTAATGCTTGTGCTTACATCGAGCTTAAGCATGAAAATCACTACGACCTAGACATGAAGTCCACTATAGTCAAGCATAGGTTATAATTTGAGCATGAAGGCTTACTACTTATCATGACTAATCACCACAACTCAAACTAGTATGTACAAGCAACATTCCAAGGCATAGTAGGTATTCTAACACTAACCCTACAACATTCCAAGCATGTATTTGAACTTAGCATGATCTAGAACATAACATAAAATCACTACAACTAACCATGGGTAGCTTCTTTAATCTAAGTATGAATATCATAGCATGGATATCATTAACCTCACATGATTAATAATTAGCATGACACCTACTTACTTAGCATGAATGATGACTAAGCATGATCATCTACTAACATAGCATGAACAAATACTTATCTAAGTATGGGTATCATGTAAACATGAGTATTCATTTAATCTAGCATGGTATACAACTTACTTACAATCTAAACTAGCATGGCATACAACTTACTTACAATTAAAACTAGTATGGTATATCACTTACCTACAATTAAACTAGCATGGTGTATCACATACCTACAATTAAACTAGCATGGTATATCACATACCTGCAATTAAACTAGCATGGTATATCACTTACCTACAATTAAACTAACATGGTATACAACTTTTCTACTATCATCCAAGCATGAATCTTTATTAAGCATGAATAACTACTAAACATGAATGTCTTACTAAGCATGAGTAACTACTAGTATGAACATTCGACATTCCTAAGTATATATGTATATATATATATATACTTCTAACATGGTAAGTAATTTTATCATGGATCCTACAACATTCTAGGCACAATTAATCTAAACATGGTAGGAAACTCTTAGATTGAATCCTACAACATTCTAAGCATAAATGAGTTGATCTAAACATGGTAGGAAACTCTTAGAATTAATCCTACAACATTCTAAGCATAAATAGACTAAACTAAACATGGTAGGAATTTTAGAAATAATCCTACAACATTCTAAGCATGAATAGACTAAACTAAACATGGTAGGAATTTTAGAATTAATCCTACAACATTCTAAACCTGAAATAGTATTCCTAAACATGATAGGATATTTTAGAAGGCATCCTACAACATTCTAGCATGAAAACATGATAGGTAAATTTTTAGAAAGCATCCTACCACATTCTAAGCATATTCACACACCTAACATGGCTTACATCATTCTTAACATGGTAGGTAATTTTTATACAAATCCTACAATATTCTAACATGAAATAGCATTCCTAAAACATGATAGGAATTTTTAGAAAGCATCCTACCACATTCTAAGCATAAGACATGATAGGTAATTTTAGAAGAAGTCCTACAACATTCTAAGTATAAAACATGATAGGATATTTTTTAGAAAAAATCCTACAACTTTCTAAGCATAAAAACATACTAGGATATTTTTAGAAAACATCCTACAACTATCTACTACTACTACTACTTCATTTTAATCAAAAACATAACACACAACAATCTATCACTACTACTACTTTATTTTAGTCAAGAACATAACACCCAACTATCTACTACTACTACCACTTCATTCTTATCAAGAACACAACATACAACCTACTACTTTTTATTTTAACATGCTACTACTTAATTGCTTACTAGTATTTATTATCACTAGAAAAAGATCCTTTTTATTTATTCTACAACTAGTGATTAATAAAGAAAAGATCTTTTTATTATTTCTACAACTAGTGATTAATAAAGAAAAGATCTTTTTATTATTTCTACAACTAGTGATTAATAAAAAGAAGATCTTTTTATTCTACAACAGTGATTAACAAAGAAAAGATCTTTTTATTTTACAACTAGTGATTGATAAAAGAAAAGATCTTTTTATTTTCTACAACTAGTGATTAACAAAAGAAAGGATCGTTTTATTATTTCTACAACTAGTGATTAATAAAAAGAAGATCTTTTTATTTCAAGAAAGAAAATTACAATAGAACACATGCTTATTGTTATTAGTCCAAGTTCAATCAAGGTCCTACAACCAACAATGGTTGTAAAGATGTTCATATGCTTATGTATACCAAGTCCTACAAGTCCTACAACCCCCAATCGGTTGTATGTTCAATGTCATATGCAATATGTCTTTTTAGTCCAACAATTATACATAAACAACAACTACAATAATAAAGGTTTGATCTTTATATGTTTATTAGTTACTACTACTACTTTCTTTCTTTTATTTATCATTCACGACACAACAACACACCCATCAAAACAAAAGAAACAAAACAAGAAGATGAGAAGAAGAAGTCAAACAACAAAACAAACAAACAAACAAACAAACAAACAAACAAACAACCAACCAAAGAAACAAATGGAGAACCCCCCACCTTAGCTTCTTTTTTGGAAGGACTTGCTTGCTAACCTTCTCCTTCCCCTAGCTCCTAGCACTCTTATGGACCTACAGGAAGAACTCTCTTGTTAGTATGAGACTTTCTCTCTTTTTTTTCCTTTCCTTTCTTTCTTTCCTTTTGTTTTCTAAAATGAGAGAAGGAGGAGAAGGAGGGGGTATTTATAGAGGGAATAGGAAGTGGTAAGTGCAAATGTGCACTCACATTTTGCACAAAAACCCCAAGAGATGGTGAGGCCGGCCATGCCCTAGGAGGAGGAGGGGTAAGGTGTAGGCTTGGTGAGGTGGAGGCATGGTGAAGGGATAAGACTTCTAGAAGGGGTTTAGTTCTTCTGATGCATACAAACCCTCTTTTAAACCTCCTAATCAAACCTTAATTATCTTATTAAATTTCCATGACAAAAAATGAGTACATTGTTCTTGAGTATAAGCTACATATTTTGTATGATGTACTAAGTATCATACAATTGTATGTATGTGTATATGTATGTGTATACTAAAAATTCCTCATATAATTCCCATAAAAAATAGTTTAATTTAGAAAATAATAGAAATAAATTTTATTATTAATTCGGAGGATCACGCTATCAATTTGATGCGCTTCGGATGCACACCAACCGATAGATGCGCGTAGACACTGTTTGTAGGCAAACCGGCGAAAAATCACCAAAATAATTTGATTTTGGAATTAAAATGGAATAATAATAAGATAATAATAAAATAGTAATTTATACGAGTTAATATCTGTCCGGGATATTACATAGAAGGTCTACTCGCTAAGTACCTCGGGCAATTTTTCATGTGTACCTGTGAGCTCATAGTCTAGAGTGGGGAAAATATTCATTAGAGCAAGTCACGGACAACAAGTAGTACAAGCAAGGAATAATAAAATAGGACATGTAAATATGAATGAACGAGGAACAAGTATTCTACCAACTGTCAATGCAATTATCGATAACAGGGCAAGGTCTATAGTCAACAATTTAACGAGTAACAATACAATAAAACAAGATTCAGGTCAATAACAATAATCGAGATCAATGCAGTACCAATCCTAGGTCTATCATAATTTATTACCATATCTAATGCACGTAGTACCGTGTCCCATACCACATGTTCGGTGCATACAAGCAATGAACATTTAGACTATAGTGGTGAACTCCACAGATCATGTACTCGGCACGATAACAATAACAAGAACCCATAATTCACGATCCACAACAAGAATTTACCAAAAATACGATACATGATAGCAAGAATAATATAGGAAAACACGGGCCCCTCATCCGAGTACAGTCACTGGTTGTTCACTACCAAGTATGTCACTGGTTGATGTCGTTGTTGGAGTAGGCTTGGTTTTTAACTCATTGTATGTCACGCCCCGTTTCCCAAAATATGGGAATACGAGCACGTAACGAAGGCCCAGCGAATGATTTGCATCATTCATAAGCTGTAATATTTAACTCAACAATATGCAATACAAATTCAACCACCCATGAAATAATGCAATCACATAAAATATACATTATATGAAATGTCTCAATAATAACCAACAACTGGAAAGAAACAAACTTCGGGTAAACAGAGCCCAACATACAAAATGTGATAATAACAATAATGCTGGAATTTAAAATGACAATGACAAGAAAATTATTGTGGGCCAAAATCCGAAAAATTCTTCCTGTGTACCTGCGAGCTCATAGTCTAGAGTGGGGGAAATATCCGTTAGAGGAAGTCACGGACAACAAGTAGTACAAGCAAGGAACAATAAAATGAGACATGTAAATATCAATGAACGAGGAACAAAAACTATATCAACTGTCAATGCAATTATCGATAACAAGGCAAGGTCTGTAGTCAACAATTTAACGAGTAACAATACAATAAAACAAGATTCAAGTCAGTAACAATAATTGACATCAATGCAGTATCAATCATAGGTCTGTCATATTTTATACCTTATCTAATGCACATAGTACTGTGTCCTATATCACAGGTTTGGTGCATACAAGCAGTGAACGTTTAGACTATAGTGGTAAACTCCATAGATCATGTACTCGACACGATAAAAATAACAGGAATCTACAATCCACGATCCATAACAAGAATTTACCAAAAATACGATACAAGATAACAAGAACAATAAAGGGAAACACAGGCCCCTCATCCGAGCACAGTCATTGGTTGTTCACTACTAAGTTGACCCTTATTTTTCCGACTTATTATCAATTTATTAACATGAATCATGAGTGTGCAATCAATGGAACGAGTATCAAGAAATAATTTCAACAAGGTATCAATGACTATATGAGGAATGGTGTGCAGTGCAATACAAGTTTTATACAATCTTACAATTAAACAAGAAGAAAGCAATTTGTGGACAACAAGACGTTGCTGAACAAAATTCGACTTTTCCTTTGCAACGGGGAAGCGATCAGGTACTGTCCGAGATTCTAGAAACTAGACTCTCTTCCAGTTTCAACACATATTTACACAATGCATTATAATGACACAATTAGGTGGAAAGTTCTATTCTTTACTGGTTTCATGGTCAGGCAGCAAGTTAGGATCAACTTCTTGTATATAAAAGTTGGTTGAAAAATTATTTAATAATATGATAAAAATCATAATTTAGTTCTCAATAGGGTTTACCAACAATACAATTAATCTCAGGCCAAAATTCTTAACTTAACCAGCTGTTTCAATAGATTACACCTAGTGATGAAATTTTAGACTGTATTCTAGAACTCAGACGTGACTCCACGAGAATCTGAATATTTCGCAATCCGTAAGTCGGATTGCAAAATCGTCAGATTTTATGGATTCTAGACACAACAGGATACAACTCTTATTTAGTAAGTTTTATTTTATATTAACTATAACCATGTCAGAATTTCAATTCTCTATTGGACTAGTGACCTAGCAGTGATCTAAGGTCATATTCTTGCATGTCGAACGGGTCCATAAAATCAATAATTAATTTAATAAAAAACTTAAGGGGACTCATTGTAGCGCCCCGAATTTCTAATATGATATCTCAGAAATACGTAGCACAATTCCCAGCATCAACCTCAATTATAATGGTAAACATGTCCAAAACACAGAGAAATTTTTTTAACTTTTATTAGATTAATCTTTACAAAGCACAGCGGAAAATAACTACCTTGAATTACAAATTATTTCTTTTACAACACATTCTTCTACAATTTACATAAGCCAAAACATCATTCTATCTCATGCATCCAAATCCCAATGCTATAGGTACCTATTTGTAAAACATGAGGCTAGAGATAACCCTAACCCCCAAAACTACAGGGATCGGCCATAACGGTGTGAGTGACATCAAAAGAAACACAATATAAATTAAACATGAAGAATAAAGTCATGATCAACACATAACCACAGTAGTAATGGAAGGAATATGAAATAGCAACAAATTAAACATGAAAAAATCGAGTGAAACTAGACTAAGTGTTAAGTGTAGAAAAACAGGAAATAACATGCATAAAGCCAAGTCAAGAAACACTAATGTTATATGCTGACTCTTTAATGCACACTTGTCAGATTCTATGCATTTCATACTACATAGATCCGGTGCAAGCTGTAGCGCCCCGAATTTCTAATATGAGAACTTAGAAAATACGTGGCACATTCCCAGCGATCCACTTCAATGTAACAATATACATAGTCCAAAAACACAAATCTTTTTATTCCAATTCTTAATACAATATTCTTTTTCAATTGCAGCGGAAATACAAACACCTTGAATTACAACATTCTTTTACAACACTCCTCTTTACAAAGATTACACAAGGCTCTATTATATCACTCATAAGCTCTAAGGCTAACCCAAGCATCCAAGCCTCCAACTCTAAGCAACAACCTGCATCACATGAGGCTAGAGTGGAACCCTAACCCCCAAACTAAAGGGGTCAGCCATAAATGGCTTGGGTGATATAAACAACAAACATAAATAAACAAATAAGCATAAATTCTCAAGCAACCTGTACTGTACCAAATATATAAACTGAACATGTAATGTGAAACAAGAGACGATAGGCCAGTACATGCATGAAACCAAGTCGAGAAACAATGCCATCGATCAGTTATCCTTCAATCAATCACTCTCAAAATAGTACAGCTCAACTGTACTGTACAGTCGACTGAATAATTGGCCAGTCGACTGTTTACTGCCAATACCTGATCATCGGTTATCCTCAATACCACGGTACATGTCCAACGATCAATCACCAATAATGCCGTAGATTGGATACCCATATATCCATCTACAAAGACTAAAGATAATATAGATCGGATACCCGGCATGCAATCATTAACAGTGACTCTTACACCGCAGAGCATATCCATCTACAAAGACTAAAGATAATATAGATCGGATACCCGGCATGCAATCACTAACAGTGACTCTTACACCGCAGAGCATATCCATCTACAAAGACTAAAGATAATATAGATCGGATACCCGGCATGCAATCACTAACAGTGACTCTTACACCGCAGAGCATATCCATCTACAAAGACTAAAGACTTGAAAGAACACTCAAGATTATGTAAAACTTATCAGTACCAGTCGACTTATACTATAATAAGTCGACTACCCCGAGAACCAATACCCAAGATTTTCACAAGTGCTATAGGTCGACTTATTAAACTATCAGTCGACTCACCCGAAGCAATTACCAATAATTCTCAAGAAACATCCCAAGTTCTAACAGTCAACTCATAGAGGTCATGGTCGACTGTCCCGAAAAGACTGAACAGATTTTACTCCGTAGGCCAGTCGACTGACAATAGTCCCAGTCGACTGTCCCGAACAATTCTCAAATGAATGAAAGTACAACAGTAGAGTCGTACCAGTGGACTGAATCGTAGACCAGTCGACTGTCGGCCTACAGATTTCACAAATTAGGTCTGAATACAGAAATCAAGACTGGTGTTTTCTAAAGATTCATTGCTTATGAGAGTAAATCGTATTTAGTCAAAGTGACAATTTCAAGATGATCCACATTACGGTTACAATACTAAATTCCCATGTTCTCAATTCCTAAATCTTCCATTAGGATTTCTTAATATTCAATTCTTTCACAAATCAAAACCATGATCTGATTATATACACGAGATCCAGATGTTCTTGCATCCAATCAAACCATACTTGAATCTTAATATGATTTCGAGCAATAGAGAATTTGTTCAGCAAGATCTACTAAACATTGATGGGTTTCACATGCATAATACGAATAACAACTATTGCATCAATCACATACAAGATACGAAAACATCAAACAAAACAGCACACAATCATAAAAAGTTCATATTGCAAAACAAAACAAACAAAACATTATCACTCACCTGTTGAATCAAGAAAATCCACGAAAAGCCTTCCTTTGCTAGATCCAAAAACTTCTTCTTCAATCACCAAGAAATAAAATAACGAGATCTGAGTTGTGCAGCGAATGACGGCTGCAAACTCTCTTATACAGGCCGGAAGTATTGTTTTTAGGGTTTAGGAATACCTTTGCAAAATAGTCCTTTCAAAACATAATTTTACATATATAGTTCTTATCCTTGGAAATTCAATAAAACCATTTAACTTAGGATTTAATAGTAAAATACACTCATTAATCCCAAATGGTACAGTTCAAAACGTCCAGAAAACATATTTTGCATTTCAACCCCTAAAAATGTCAATTTTGCGAAAAGGTCCTTCTTTTATCAAAAATTGCAAATAGATCAAATTAATTTCAGAAAAATCTGTAAAAATAGTAAATAAATCCCAAATATTAAATAATGATTTTTCATAAAGAAAACTAAATTTTTCAAACATCTCAAAAGTCATTTGCACGTGTTTTGCACGTGTTCAAAAGATAAATCTTTTAGAAAATATCAATTAAATCCTCAAAATTCATTTAAATTCATTTTCAAATAATTAAAATAATATTTGAAAATACGGGGTTCTACATCACTCCCTCCTTAGAAGAGTTCTGTCCTCAGAACTACGGCTAATGAGGTCCGAACAACCCACTAACAATGATTGAAAACTCATGGGTAGAAACATAAATCTTGGGGAATTCAGTCACACCAAAGAATGCATTCCATCCAAAACAAATACATCATACATAAGAAACAAAATCATGCAAGGAATTCAGAAAATCAAACTTCCGTTGCGCGACTCTGATAAAGCCACGCTGCAACAACTACTGAACTCCTGCATCCACATCTGGCCTTCCACATCTGCTTCATCCTTCCGAGAATCAGTGGCCACTCCCTCATTAGAAAGGACATGACTAAGGATAGCCACCTCAAGACCTTGCTTGGAAACACCTCAAGATCCACACCAAGACTAGCAATAAATGGGCGATACAATTGTATGCAAGAAAATAGTATCAAATAAAACTTTGTCTTTATTCCTTTAAATCCAAATAACTTGTTACATGAAGAAAATACTCAATCTTCAATTATTTCCAAAATAAAGTTTTACTTAATACAAAAGAATAAATTCCTGCACGCACACAGATCATACTCCTCGATTGCCCGCATCCTCTTCGGTCAATGCGAACACTCGCCCCTGCTTCGGATCCTTGTCTTTCCCTGCATTCTCTTTCTTCAGCTGTGGACATAGTTGCCGAATATGCCCTTCTTGACCACAATGAAAACAAGTCTGCTTTGCCAATTTCGGACATGCTGACCTGTAATGACCTGCCTGCTTGCAGTAAAAACAAGTCACTTCTTTAGTTGTTGGTGCCTTCTGCACTGGATCACTAGGCTTGCTCTGCTTCACTGGGAATTCCTTCTAATCCTGGTCATCTGCTGGCCTCTTCTTCTTGTTCCAGGTCTCTTGCTTTACCCGGGACTGGTCCATATCTTCCTCGGTCATAGCTGCTCTCCTGACCAGCTTGTCGAATCTTCTGATGCCCAACGGAACCATCCTTGACCTCAAGTTTGGCCTCAAGCCCTGCTCAAACTTTTTGGCCTTCTTTGCCTCGTCGACAACTAACTCTGGCGCATACCGCGAAAGCTGAGCAAATTTAGTCTCATACTCCCGCACGGTCATGCTACCCTGCTGAAGGTTCAAGAACTCAGTCGCCTTCTTCTCCTGAACATCAAGAGGGAAGAAGCGATCTCTGAACTTCTCCAGAAAAGCTTCCCAAGTCAACTGCTGATCTCCCAGAGTCCTCTTCAGCGACTCCCACCAGACACCAGCGTCCTTCTCTAGCTGCATCGAAGCTAACTTCACCTTGCTGGCTGCCGGAGTCTCCGACACTTCAAAGATCGTCTGCATCTTCCTAATCCAGTCATCTGCCGCGGTTGGATCAGCTTGCCCCTCAAAGACTGGCGGCCTCATCCTCTTAAAGGATTCAATCTGCTTGATAGGGTCGGCATTGACCAAACCCTGACCAGTTCCATGATTTGGCGGCGGATTCTGCTGCTGAGCCTGCTGTTGCGCCAAGTTGAATGCCATCAGCGCATTAAGGGTCTGATTTACCTTGGCTAATTCAGCCTCAAGGTCAATTCCCGCTCCTCGAGAACTACCAGATCTGTCCTTGCAACCATTTTGAATACTGCAAAACGAGAGAAAAGTTAGAGCATCACACCATTCGTACTCAAATCAATACCCTATGGCAAAACCATAATCATGCCCCAAGCCAAACATCATGTTTTAACTCTATGTGATACTCACACTCTAATGTCCACACCTAGGTACTCACTCTCTAGTGTCCACACCTAGGTTGGTTTTCATACTATGTCTATTATTACGATTGAAGCATGCTCTGATACCACTTCTGTAGCGCCCCGAATTTCTAATATGAGAACTTAGAAAATACATGGCACATTCCCAGCGATCCCCTTCAATGTAACAATATACATAGTCCAAAAACACAAATCTTTTTATTCCAATTCTTAATACAATATTCTTTTTCAATTGCAGTGGAAATACAAACACCTTGAATTACAACATTCTTGTACAACACTCCTCTTTACAGAGATTACACAAGGCTCTATTATATCACTTATAAGCTCTAAGGCTAACCCAAGCATCCAAGCCTCCAACTCTAAGCAACAACCTGCATCACATAAGGCTAGAGTGGAACCCTAACCCCCAAACTAAAGGGGTCAGCCATAAATGGTGTGAGTGATATAAACAACAAACATAAATAAACAAATAAGCATAAATTCTCAAGCAACCTGTACTGTACCAAATATATAAACTGAACATGTAATGTGAAACAAGAGACGATAGGCCAATTAATGCATGAAACCAAGTCGAGAAACAATGCCATCGATCAGTTATCCTTCAATCAATCACTCTCAAAATAGTACAGCTCAACTGTACTGCACAGTCGACTGAATAATTGGCCAGTCGACTGTTTACTGCCAATACCTGATCATCGGTTATCCTCAATACCACGGTACATGTCCAACGAACAATCACCAATAATGCCGTAGATCGGATACCCATATATCCATCTACAAAGACTAAAGATAATATAGATCGGATACCCAGCATGCAATCACTAACAGTGACTCTTACACCGCAGAGTTAGTAGTAGTTTACCAATGGATTTAGGATGTGGGTTTATGGGAATTGGGTTGTGGGTATTAAGAGTTAGTAGTAGTTTACCAATGGATTTTGGGTTTGGAATTTTAAATAGGAATACAATTGTATAGGATGACAAATTGGTTTGGGAATTTTAAATTGGCTTTGGTAAAAATCTTATTAAGGATCAAATAATAGGATTGGGAAAAAGATAACACCCAACCACCACCACAAGCACTCAAGAAAAATAAAATAAAGATAACGAGACCAAAATGAAAGAAAGAACCAAAACAATGAAGAACGAGACAAAAGAGACAACCAATCAAACACAACGAGCTCAAAATGAAATAAAACGAATATATATTGAAAACAACTCCAATATACGGTTCAGAAAAATACAAGAGGGAAAAATACACCAAAAGGAATAATACACTTAAAAATACACAAAATGAAAAACAGGGCTTACACTTAGTCTCAAGATCAAGTCTAGCCCCATGGGAACTTCCAGCCCCATCACCATTACCCCCATTCCTGGTCCTGGGTCCTGCCATTATACTGAATACTGTAAAACGAAGGTAAAGTTAGAGCATCACAACACAATTCATATTCATATCCATACCCCATGGAAAAACCTCAGTCATACCCCAAGCCAAAACATCAAATTTTAACTCTATGTGATACTCACACTCTTATGCCCACACCTAGTTACTCACGCTCTAATGTCCACACCTAGGTTTATTTTTATACCATGTTTATTATTATTATTGAAGCATGCTCTGATACCAATCTCTGTATCACCCCCGAACTTCCAATATGATATCTCAGAAATACGTGGCATAATTCCTAACATCAACCTCAATTGTAATAGTAAACATAGCCAAAACACAGAGAAATTTTTTCAACTTTTATTACATTAATCTTTACAAAGCACAGCAAAAAACAAACACCTTGAATTACAAATTCTTTCTTTTACAACACATTCTTTTACAATTTACATAAGCATAACAACATTCTATCTCATGCATCCAAATTCCAATACTATATGTATCTACCTGTCAAACATGAGGCTAGAGATAACCCTAACCCCCAAAACTATAAGGGTCAGCCATAATGGTGTGAGTGACATCAAAAGAAATACAACGTAAATAAAACATGAAGAATAAAGTCATGATCAACACATAACCACAGTAGTAATGGAAGGAATATGAAATAGCAATAAATAAAACAAGAAAACATAGAGTGAAACTAGACTAAGTGTGAAGTGTAGAAAAACAGGAAACAATATGCATAAAACCAAGTCAAGAAACACCAATGCTATATGCTGACTCTCTAATGCATACTTGTCGGATTCTATGCATTCTATACTACATAGGTCCGGTGCAAGCCCTTAACGTTCTCCACTTCATAGGGTTAGATCCTCCGTTATGCAACTAATCCTACTATGGTGATGAAAACAAGATCCAGAATACTCCGCGAATAGGCATCACAGCCTTGACGCGCAAGCATCATGTAAGAATAGCTCAAAAGTCGGAGAACTACCTCCCTACCTTGTACCACACGAATAGGCTTGCAAGGCCCTCGACGTGCAGATACAGCAGGTACAAACCGTGAATAGGCCCGCCGACCCTCGCCACGCGAATGCACCCTACATGCTCCATGAATAGGCCTGCAGATTCTCGATATGTGAACATACAAATATCCACTCAAGACAGAACAACACACAAGTCCTGGAACGCATCCGTCGGACCTAAACCCAAGATCATATACTTATGTTTCCCAAGTTCCATCACATCTCCACTAGTGTCTGTCCTTAAGTTAGTTATTATTAAAAACACAAAATTCCCCCTCCCTAGAGTTAGTGTATCCTGCCGGACTTAATTCCACAAAACAACCCCAATGACCCTATCTGGTCAAAATCAACCAAATCTTATCTGCCGGTTCACAGGACTCCCACTCAACTCGTAGAGATTCACAAAATGAATTTCAACACCAAAACTTCCAATAAAACTCTAAATATCATCATTATAACGTTCATATCAATAAAACTTTTTAAATCAACAAAAATCCAATTTATTTAATGTGCTCATAAAAGTCCAGAATTCAAATCAAATATTAAACCCATCAAATAACAGAAAATCATATTTTTAAGTCGTAAAATATCACCAAAACATCAATTCTTTTGAAAACACATATAACTCACTTAAGAAGGTCATAATAATACAAATTAAAATTCTATTAAAAATAAAATATAACTCTCTGTAAAATACTATAATCTGTAGTAAAAATATCATCTAAAACAGTAGATCAATAATCCATAATATCGAGGAAATAACTATTTAAAGAAACGAAGAAAAACTCAACAAAACGACTCAAAATAAGCAGGTGTGGTCGACTACCAATATAGTGTAAATTAGCAGCGGTCGACTACCCTATTTGAAATTCTCAAAGAAAATAGCATGGCGGTCGACCATGCGGTCGACCGCTAGCTGTTAAACGGCCAGAGTAGAATTTTGTGCATGTCTCGACTGATACATCGATAAATCTTTGTAAAATCAAAATTAAACTTCTTAAGATGTTAAAGTATAACTTGTACAACATATATGAGTTTATAAAACAAATAAAAATCACATCAAATCCATAGAAGAGTATTTTTTCACAAAAATATTTCGAAATCAGCAATATGTATATATATATGATCTTACAAGTGTTTAAGCATCAGTATAGCATTAAAATCTCATCAATTAGAAGTAGTATAACGTTCAAACAATCTCAATACCAAAAACAACTCATATTTCAATCGAAATTCCATAAAACATCAAAACCAACTTCGACAACAGCAACATATGAACATATATACATATAAGTGTATAGGTATGTTCTAGTATCAGTTAAAGCCTCAAAAGCCATCAAATAGGACTAGTATAATGTTTAGGATTAGACTTAGTGTTAAAACAAATCAAATCCAATCGAAAACTCTCAAAATATCAACTTTTGACAATTCTTCAAATAGTATATATGTGTATATATATAAGTGTAGGTAAGTGTGTGTTTGCATCAGTAAACATCAAGAAACCATTTTGTATATGTATTATATTGTTTCCAATCTATTCAGTGCCCAAACAACTTAGATCTCAACTCGAAAAACATCACAAAATCTCAAAACTCAATTTTTTGCTGTTCATCAGTAGACCCGAAAACTGCTATTCAATTCTAACTTTTAAAACATGGTCTTTGATCTAATAACCCCTTTTAAAAAATTTTATACACATGCTCCACTAATTTCATCCATCCACCCACGAGTATAGGTGACTACAGCACATTTTAATCGAGTTTAACTTCATCAAAACCCAAAACAGAGTATACATGATACACCCACAATGAAGAGTTCTTCTTTCATCAATTTTTAGCATCTTAAGTCCTAACACTCTTTATAATCCAGCAAAACAGCAAGATTATGGAGGAAAGCAACATACCCATGAATATAAACACTTACAACATGTAATCAATCAAGTTTGCACAACTACAAAAAATATCAACAGAGTGTATTTTTGCATATTCAGTAGTAAGGTTAGGGTTTTGTTCAATTTTGCATTAAACATCATACAAATCAATAATATATGTTCAAAACAGCAAGAATATGAGGAAAAGCAATCTATCCATGATTTCTATTAGGTTCTTTAATAATTTCAAGTCATCTATATGTAATTTTAATCATCAGCAGCATAGTTTTCATGAAAGATTCAATTTTTAACTCATCCATCCATCCATAGTTCATTGTGTCAACATACGATCCCCAACATGCTTTCTAATACATAATTCATCACATACAACATGCTTAGAACAATAAGAAAACAAACATATGTCACTCACCTTATTGAAGAATCAACCGAAGATAATAAAAAAAATAAGAAAGTCCCTCCTTTCGCAAGAAAACTAAAATCCTCGCTTTGAAACTCCAAGAAAATGATAATAAAGAAATCCTTTTGTATTGTGCAGCAAAGAGATGGCTACACCTCACCTTTAATTGGTCGGAAATAGGGTATCTCTGGTTTTTGAATAGATTTGCAAAAAATCTCTTTTAAATATATCTTTACATTTATAAATCCTTATACTTGGAATTAGATAAAACCAACTTAATTGAGATTTAAAAACAAAAAACAATTATCCTAATATTGGCCGGCACACTTTGTAAAACCCAGAAAATGAAATTTTGTACTTTTTGCCCTCTAAGTGGCATTTTTGCAAAAAGACCCTTCTTTGCCAAACTTTGCAAAATAAACCAAATTTATTAAAACGAAAGGTAAACTCTTTACCAATGAGTTGGCTAGACATCATGAACAGCCCAAAAATTTGAAAATCTGAAGTTTTCACTCCAAGTGGTAATTTAAAACAAAAGTCCATATTTTTGTAATATTTGCAAATAGGTCAAATAATTATCAAAAAAATCCAAAAAATTTACAAATAATATCTGATAATAATTAATGGGTTTCCCTAAATAAAGTTTGAACTCCCCAAGAAGATATTTGCACGTATTTTGCATGTGTAAAAAGTTAAATTTCAGAAAAATATTTATTAATTCACCAAAAAATGTTTTAATCCATTTATTAATCTTAAGAACATTATTTAAAAATCTTTGGTTTTACACTCATAATCATGTCTAGTACCATCCTGATAAATTTCAAGTCTTTATTCTACTGTTAACATGATATTTTAACTAGTTAATTGTGCCGAAGTGTTACTAAACACTAATATGTAAATTAGGACCTTACAGAACTAAAAACAGACTAACTTGCAGTTTATAAATTGGAATTGAGATCTATAAAAAGTTATGGAAAATAGACTCAGAGGGCTACAAATTTCGTTTACAAAAATCTACTTAATTATAACAGCAATTGGGTAAAAATCTCACAACAACATGAGTAAAAAGCAGGCCAGCGAGTTGATAAATTTTTTAATTAGTAATAAACGATATACACATGCATATAACTTTATGGCAATTAATTAACAGGAACCATACTCAATTATTATGGTGGAATTCTACTGTTAACAAGACAATTCATTATTAACATAGCCTGAATATCATAACCAATCAAAAATGCATTCAATCATCATTCTTCTATATAAAATGTTTCTAATCTATGTATTCGTGTAGTGTATGCATATGAAAATATATAACAAGGCTTGGGTCTAGAATAAGGGAATGACACGGAAAGAAGACTACTACTTAGTTTCGCCGATGAATCAGTAGTAGCCTCTTTGAAAGGTTTCAAGCAAATGTGATACAATATTGAAATATGAACTAATTACGGAGATCAACCAATTTCTTGAACAAAAGCAATGAATTATTCAAGAGAGACTTGCCTTTATAAACGACGATTCCAACTATAAAAGAATAATGGGAACAAGAGTCCCGACGGTGACACACGACGGCAACACGTGCAAACTACGTACACAGCAACGCGTGCAACTTACAGCGATCAATGAGAGCACGTGCACATTACAGGGATAGCAAGAGAGCAACTCACCAATGGCAGTAAGAGGTCGTTCGGCAGCAACGAACTGTAGACGTCAGTAAGGCAGGGGATACGACTTATGGTGTTCGTGGTGCAGGCAGTAAGATGGTCGACTGGGCAATAGCGAATGACGAGGGAAGAGGCTTCGACGGTAGTGGTGATCGATGGAGGGGTTGCAGTGGAGGGCAGTCGACAGGGCATCAAGGATGGAGGAGCTCAGAGGTGCAGGCGTTGAGGGTGGCTCGACGGGGAAGAGGCAGGGGGTGCTGCTGTGGTCGAAACTAGCAGCAGGATGTGTGGCTTCAGCAAGGGCGATGGAGAACAGGGTTGGAGTCGGTGAAGGAGGTCGACAGTGAATGAGGGCTTCGACAGTGGAGGCTGTAAACAGTTGCAGGATAGGGAGGCATCAAGTGCATTCGGTGGTTACGGTAACAGCGAGGAGAAGAGGTGCAATGAGGTCAGCTGCGAGGGGCAGGGGATGAGCGTCGAGGGGCTGGTGGTGGTCGAGACAGGGATGTGAGGTGGTGGTTCGAAGGCACGACTTCGAGGCAGCGGGAGATAGGGGATGAGCATCAAGGGCTGCAACGAAGGAGTGCGCGATGGGGCGGGTTGTTGGGCAATGAAGGGGTGGTCGAGGTGCTGGGTGTCAATGAGGAGGACGGTGGTGGCGATGGTGAAGATGGAGGGTCTGCAGTCGGGGTCGTGAGGGGCTGGCGATGGGTGCAAGGGGGTAGTGGATGCTGCGGTCGGGAGGTTGTGGGCTGTGATGGTGCAGCTCGAAAGTGGAGGGCGGTGGGTCTGAGGTTTCGGGAGAGAGGAATAGGGGAAGGAAGAAGATGAAGACAAAAAAAGAGGGAGAGAGAGAGAGAGAGAGAGGAGAGAGAGAGAGTTGATTGATTGAGGGGATTGATTGATTAATGGAAGATTAATAGGTTGATTGAGAGGTTCGAGCGTTTATTAGGATTTAGAGGAATTAGGTAGTGGTTAGGCAGTAAAGTAGGGAGTTGAGGGGGGTGAACATGGAGAGGGAATTGGTCTGGTCAATTGACAGAAAATAGAGAATTGGGTTACTGGGTTTGGGTTAATGGGTTAGGATCCAACAAGAAATTGGCTAAATTGAAAGAAGTCAAATAATAAAATAATATAATTGATGGATCCAAACACCCCATACACAATAAATAAAAATATAGCGTACAAGAAACCCAGGGTTCAACAATGAAAATAAAATAAAATCGATGGGAAGAAGATGAATAATAAACAATTATCATTAAAATAACAGATTACAGGAATGAGAAGAGGAAAAGAAATACAAAAGAAAATTCGAAAAATTGGAAACAGATGTTACATTGTACGCATCCGTTGAGTTGTAAAAGAATTTTGCAAATTTTAATACAAAATTTTATTAGAAAATAAAACTAAGTCGTTGCTCTAGTGGTTGGTCGTTATTACATGCAGTGACTGGAAGTGAAAGCGATCTTTATTAATAAGTAAAACTAAATGGTTGCTCTAGTGTAGGGATGGCAACCGGATCAGGCTGACCCGTGACCCGCATGCTACAACCCAGCCCGCTGAATAACGGTTCAGGTCCGGGTCGAACCGGCGAGCCAAAGCGTGTCGACCCAGGTCGTCGAAAATGAAGTTCCAACCCGTTCAACCCGGCCCGCTCGACCCGGTGAACAGTGTCAACCCGCCCACCAACCCGCGGGTTTCGAACCGCTTGACCCATACGGGCCAAACATTCGACCCGCCCAGGTCGACCGTTCGACCCATGGGTCCAACGAACAAATTAACAACCCAACGACTGTTTTAGCCTTTTTTGGTTTTTTTTTTTTTTTTTTTTTTTTGTTTTTTATTTATATTTCTCCTAAACCACTCTAAAAATTTCACACCTTACTTTCTTACTCTCTCTACTACTACTACTCAATTCAATCTCAATTAATTGAAATTTTTTCAACAAAAGCAACATATAAGCAACAAATTCTGATCGTATCGAATTCAACTTTCAACTACGTCTACTTCAACTCTTCAACCCCTCCAATGCTCCAATAAAGAAGCTCCCTTTCTTTCTATATATGAGTCCGGACTTCAACTTCTACTTTTATTTTCACTCTTATTCTATATACGAGTATCCGCGAAATACGGTATCAAAATTTCACAACCCTCTTATTGTCTTCATATTTTTTTGTAGTTAAAATTTTTTTGTACCATATTTCTTTGTTGGTTTTTTTATCTTCTCTCTCACAACCCTCCTATTGTTTTCCAATTTTTTTTTAAACTTATCTCGCCTAGATTGAATTTAATTTTTTCACATACACTACTATATCAACATGTCTAAATCACGAGGTAGTGGCCATAGCCCAAAAGTGGACAAGATTCCACAGGTACTTCTCGTAGGCCTCCTATTGTTCCATAAATTGAGCATGCCGAAGAGTACCCTATGACCGGACACATTGGTACACATGATGTGTTCCCACAAGACATAGACATAGAAGAGGAAACGCAAACACAACCAACTGAAACAACACAACCGGGTAGTTGTAGGAAAACTATAGGGAAAACAAGTGATGGGCACAAACTTTATGACTATATTCCGGACGAAGAAAATCCGAGTGTAGGTATAAAAATTTGTAAAACTTGTTCCAAGCCATACAAATGGAAGAAGGGTGAGGGGACGGGTACAATAAAACTACACATCCAAAATATACACAAGGAACTTATTGCAGACCTACCCGGTCAACAAACAATCCACCCTAGGACCGGTGTAGTTCATAGCCACTTTTATGATCCCGAACTTGTTCGTCGGGAAATGACCCGACTAGTAATTAAGGAAGATTTATCAGTTTTCTATTCCGATAGTAGGGACTTAGAGTCTTTTAATCAAACCGCATTTTAAAAGAATCGTAGGAATACTTTGAAGTCGGATTGTTTTAAAATGTACACCGAAATGAGAAAAGGTTTGACTGCTATTTTATGGAGTTTAACTTATAGAGTTTCTTTAATTTCCAATTGTTAGAAGGGTTGCAACAATATTCTAATGATGGGAATAACCTATCATTGGATCAATAGTGATTGGATTCTTCAAAAAAGGATCATATCACTTGCCACGTTGCCTATCCCCATAGTGGTACTGAAATTGCAAATCGTATTTTAGAAATTTGTGATCTTTTTCATATTCATGATAAAATTATGTGTATTAATTTTGATAATGCATCTAACAACAATGCATCAATTAGTATATTACAAACACAATTAGCTCCTCCATGTGACGATATTTGTCACATTAGATGTGCATGTCATATTTTAAATTTTTGTGTTCTAGATGCATTAAAAATAGTAGTTAACATTAGAAATTTTGTATATTTTATTGCATTAAATGACACCATATTTTAAGAATGGAAAGCATGGTGTAAGCTTAAAAATGTATATTTTAGAAAATTTCCAAAGGGTGTTAAACACCGATGGAACTCTACTTTTGATTTACTACATTTTGTTACTCAATATAAATCATATATAAATAATTTTTGTATGGCAAAAAATATGCCAAATTTTCAAATGACTCCCGAAGCTTGGTTTTATGCCGAATTGTTGTTAAATGTTTTAGAACCTTTTAAAACCTCAACTTTAAAATTTTCAAAATCTTATGAATCTACTTCTAGTAGTATTTTCATTTCAATAGTTACTATGATGAAAACTTTCAAAGAAATGATCGATGATATTTATATTGGTCATATTGTGAAACCTGCATACATCAAATTTTTGAAGTATTTTAGTCCTCCTATGTTGTATTGTATTGCTACTGTGATGGATCCTCGTATCAAATTAGAAGGTACGAAGAGTTTGATTGAAATGTTTTTTTACTTGGAGATGAATCTGAAATTGATTCCGAAATATTTTTAGCTAGCTTTGAATCGACATTAAATAACTTGTATAATATTTATGATGGAAGTTTTGCATCTAGTAGTACAACTAGTTTAGTTAGTTCTTCTTCTTCTACTTCTAGAGGTAAGGGTAAGAATAAATTAGATGATGCCACATTTAATTTACTTGCAAAAATTCAAACAAAAAAAAGCTAGGACTAATCAACCAAATGAATTACATTGGTATAATCAACAAGATTCTGAAAGTTTTACTTCTGCACTTGATATTTTATATTGGTGGAAAGACCATGAACATACTTATAGTATTCTTAAATATATGGCTAAAGATCTACTAACTCCTCATGTTTTTACAGTTGCTTCAGAAAGTGCATTTTCTATAAGTGGCAGGGTTCTAACTGACTACAGGAATCGCTTGAAGCCCCAATCGTTGAAGATGCTCGTCTGCACGAAAGATTGGATGAAGGACGAAGATAGAACTCAAGGAAAATGGTTCGACACATCTACAAATGGAAGCAACTCGCCGGAAGAACAACAATAACAAGAATAGCAACCAACATGAAGAATTGAAGACCAACATTCAACAACAACAACAACAACAAATTGAAGACCAACAAATTGAAGAATATTGTAAATTTATAAAAAATTGTAAAAATTTTTGTTTCTTATAAAAAAGTTGGAAAATTGAAGAAAATTGAAATTTTATAGAAGAAAGTTGTAATAAATCTTTGTTTCTTATAAAAAGTTGCACATTTGTATAAGTTCAAATCATATGAATAATATATACATTTTTAAAACCAATTTCACTCTTTGATTCTTATAATTATTATTACTTTTTATTATTCTTATTAATATTATTATTCTTACATTTTTATTTTAAGTTAAAAAAAATTGAAAATCGACGGGCCAACCCGCGACCCGACCTGACCCAACTCGGATTGGACCCGAATGGGTTCGCGGGTTGGCCGGGTCGGCTTTTCGCTATTTCAACCCGGCCTGGTTACCAAGCCGACACGACCCGAACCCGCCCGAATTCGGTTACAACCCAAGCGAGTCCGACCCGACCCGACCCGACCTGGTCGAACCGATTGCCAACCCTACTCTAGTGGCTAGCTTTTTTTACAAATTGAAAAAATTTGGTACTACTACTAAGAGAGGACGTTTTAGATGCCCTCGTTCAACTTCGTAAGGTTTTCTACTTTCCAAGTCCCTGCTGATATCTCCTTGCCCCCATGGTCTTCAAGTTGATGAGCCGTTAGGCAAACAACTTGGTAGACCTTGTCTGGACTTACCTATTGTGGAGCGAGCCTCCCCTTATTTTGCAAAGAGAAGGGAAGATTTTTAGATTCGCTAATGTGTTTTGGCAGAACTAGTTTTTTCCGTTGTATGAGCAGAG
Source organism: Hemerocallis citrina (assembly GCA_017893485.1). NCBI lineage: Eukaryota > Viridiplantae > Streptophyta > Magnoliopsida > Asparagales > Asphodelaceae > Hemerocallis > Hemerocallis citrina. Next base: position 118,436,638 of record CM030364.1, read on the forward strand.
TGGCTTTGGGTGGGGGATTTAGCTTTATTACTGTGCTATGATGAGATCGAGTTTAGACCTGGTGAGAGATAAATTGGCAGGTTTGGAAGTTCTTGGCAAGATTGTTTATGGCAATGGCTTCAAGCTTGTTACAGTCTTGGAATTATTATGACTGCTTTCTAGTGGTAACTCTATGACGTCGAGTGGGAGAACCGAGCCCCCCATTGTAGCGGTGTAGCATGGTCGTGTTGCATGTTCGCTCCCTACAACTTGGCCTACGCCTGCTGTTGTAAGAAACTTCATTTTCATGTGGAAGGCGAAAGAAACTGCATGAAAGGCCACTAGGCCGAGACGACCGAATATTGCCTCGTATGCAGCTTTGACATCGACTACCATAAAGTCTAGTGCTTCTATTCGAATAGCGGGGAGCTTTTTCTGCTGTCACATCTAATGTGACGATTCCTTCTACTTGAATGGGAACACCAGAGAATCCGTCGAGTTTATAGCCGACTGGCTTGAGCTGGTCCCGGGAGAACTTGAGGTCATTGAAAGTGTTCATGAAAATGATGTTTACTAAGCTACCGTTGTTCACCAAAATGCGGCGTACCTCGTGATTCACCATGCAAAGGTTTATGACTAATGTATCGCAATGCAAAGGTTTATGACTAATGTATCGCAATGAGGTATTCGGACTCCTTCTAAGTCCTTGTCGGAGAAAAATTTCTAGACCCCGGTGCTCTTGGTAGGTGGATGTTATGTACTGAGTTGACTTTCCTAACAAAGATTTTGCGGGAGGAGTTGGAATCTCCCCCCATCGGGCCTTCATGAATAGAGTGAAGAAAGACTATGTGTTCTGAGTCTTGCAATTTAAAGGGCCTCTCTTGACGCTTATTAATACCCCATGCCAGAGGGATTTCGGCATTGTTGTTTTGTTGGACAAATTGAGAGAGATAGTCTCGGCAAATTAGGCCTTCAAGTTCTTCTTTGATGGCTTGGCAGTTGTCAATACTATGTCCTTGATGTCTGTGAAATGCGCACCACTTATTTTTATCTCTTCTCTTGCTAGCTGTGGACATCTTCGGGGGAGGGCATATTATTGTGTCCTTCTCAACATTCATGAGGATGACTGATACGCTTGTGTTGAGAGGAGTGAACTTGTCGAACCGTGGTGCTGAAGGTGGATGGTGTTGACCTGCGTCGTCTTTCTGAAATTTCCTGGGTCCTTCCTCATTAATATTCCTCCGCTTGTTCCCGAAAAATGAATAGTTCTTGCCTTGAGGATAAAGAGCTTCCTCGACTCTCATATATTTGTCACTCCTTTCCAGGAGCTCAGTGAAATTTTTTGGGTGGCTTCTTCATGAGGGATGCTTTCAGGTCAATGTTAGTGATGTTGTGACGGAAAGTGACATCCACCATTGATGAGTCTAGGGATGAGATGGACCTTGCTTCGGTTGTGAAGCCCTTGACAAAATCCTTCAGCGGTTGTCTATTTCTTTGCATCAATTCCAATAGGAAGGCACTTGTTTTTTCAGCCTTACAGCTAGTAACGAAGTGCACTATGAAGAGTTCCTCAAATTAGTCAAAAAAGAATATTGACCACGGAGTGAGGCGGGAGTACCATTCCCTTGTTGATCCTTTCAGTGTTGTGGGGAATGTTCTACACATGAGCGCATCAGTGGCGTTGTTGACCATTATGAGAGTTTTAAAACTCTTAATATGGTCTGTTGAGTCTGACTCCTCATCGTACAATTCGAACTGAGGAGCTTTGAAGCCTTTTGGGATGGGGGCATCAAGGATGGTTTTGCTGAAAGGAGGTCGACTAGGACAGTAGGTCCTGCTGGAGCGGTTCCCCTCATTCTTTATTTGTTCTAGACGATTTTTTACCTTTCGGATACGGCGAAGGACTTCGTCGTCCTTCCCTTTGGATCCAGTTGAGTCTCCAGATTCTTATTTGTAACGCCCCGAATTCCAAACACAGGTAATTCGTAGAAAATACAGGATCTTTTACTTCAACTTTGTACAAATTTACAATGAATTTAAAACTTTTTATTTACAACATGTTCTTTACAACAGCACAGCAGAATTAAATGAGTACAATGCAACCTACAATAATGAAAATTCTTCAATCTTGTAATCTACATATCATAGTGACTTCAAGCCCATGCCAAGTCCAATCCTGCATCTAGGAAATTGTGGGCACGTTAGTTGCATACAACTGACGCAATGTTATAATACAGCGATTCTTCTACTTTAGCAAACACAAACTTGAATACAAACAGGAAAAGTGACTATCCTAGTCGTGTCAGTGTATGATATGACTTAATACCTAAGGCAGACATTACACTACGATGACACTAATGCATACTTGTTCTGATTCTATGCATCCCATACTACATAGGTCCGAGGGCAAGCCCTTACATACTCTACATTATAGGGTTCAATCCCTCGCCATGAAATCCTACTTGGTAACAAAAATAAGGTTCAGACATCCCACAAGTATGGGTTCTAGCCCTAGAGTACACCGCCCGACTATACAGAATCTACCTCATGCGGACATCCCACAAGTGCTGCTCTAGCCCGGAATAACAGATATCCGCCTCCCATCCGCCCGAATGTTCATGACCTCGGAGTACACTGCCCGATCATTCATAATCGTGGATTAATTGAGGTTCGTCTCGTTCCATATCATAGTCCCGGAGTATACCGCCGGACTGGATACAGAGAAATTACAGTCTCGGAGTACACTGCCCAACTGAATCTATAGTACCAGAGTACACCGCCCGACTACATAGAAATGCACAACTTACGTTTGCCTAGATTTCATCACATCTTCTTCTAGTGCCTACCCTTAAGTTTAAACATGAATAATAATACCACATAGAGCTAGCTTACCCTCCTACCAGACTTAAACAATACACCAAGAACGATAATCCATATTGGTCACTTCTCAAATTTCAATAATCACTTTCATCACTTTGTCGGTACTTTGGGTCTCACTTAGCCTCTAGAATCAACACAATTCAGGTTCACAACATCATGGATTATTTATACCCTCATTATTCACATTTTGAAATTTCATTCATTCACATATCCAATTATTCTCTTTACTATTATCAATCACGAAGTAAAAAAATTCTTATAGCAACATTCAATAACACTTGATGAGTTAAAACCCTTATAAACAACACATGTTTAACATTCCAACTTCATCCTTTGATTATCTCTTAATCTCTCATCAGGTACATCTTATTAACATTCCAATTTTAAATCCAATTTTATATGTTGTAAAAGTTTTAGGACAACTAGAATAAAAGACATCAACCTAATGGTATTGAAAAAAAATCATATCAATTCTAATACTACTCCAAAAATATATTTATTAGTTTCATAGGAATCATAAATGAGTCTACTACAACTTTGTAGTTAATATCATCTAAGATCATCCTCAATTACTTCGTCTAAATTTATTTGCAAAATAGTAGGTTCAAAATCTGAAAACTGCAGATCATGCTACTTGTAAAAATCATAGAAAATTATATACTTTATGAAACTTTGTGTTCTTTAGAACAAATTAAAGGTATACAAGTCTACTATAGCTTCTTGGTTATAAGTTTTTCCAAAATATTGTGTCTATAACCCTTAATTCTTCGAAATCTACAGTAGGGTCAAAATGTTATACAGACTGGCACTGTTCAAACTTGTAAAATTCATTATAAATTCAATTCTTCATGAAAAATTAATTTCTTAAACTCTAAAGAAAGGTTAACGAGACTACTTCAAGTTCTCAGTATTGAGTTTTCACAAAATACTTCATCTATGATGTTGAAATGATCAAAACCCGAAATGTATACAAATTTCAAAAAGCTAGACAACTGCCAAACCAGTCCTAAGTTTGGACATTATTAAAATAGTAAAGACATCCAAATATTATGAAATTTTAAGGAGATATTCATGACATATACGAGATGCTCCTATAAAAGTTTTAGCTCTAGATTCCATCTAGTTTAATAGTTATGATTTTTTGAATTGTAACTAGAACTCAAAACAGAACCTTATGAAAATGCCCCCAAATCAAACATATCATAATTTCACACATCCAATCAACAACAAATAATCTAAACATGAATGTTCAACCTATATAAGTTGTCATGCTTCTAAAAATTTACACATGTCAAGTATTCTACTAATAAAACTATATTAGAAAGTTGAAGAAATACCCACCTCAATTGTAGAATTCTTATTAGTAGAACTCCTAGAAAATAATGCTCTAAAACTCCAAGCTCTCGCAAAAATGGCTGACCTCTTTCTAGAACAACCCGCAAGCTCTTCTCCCTCTTTCTCTCTTTTGTTTTTATTCTGAGTTGTGTAATTCATGACAAAAGTAGGGACTATTTATAGGAAAATTGTGTGGTCAAAATAGCTCCCCACTTCCCAAAATAACTCTCCACTTTCCACTAACTCACACCACTACCCCTCATTCTCAACCATGGTGAGAAACACGTGCACGTGTAGTCAATGTGTAACACCCCGCAAAATAGCATATAACTATTTTGCATTATAATCTGTGTACAGTTTAGATTTGCACGTGGTTATGTACCTTTCTAGTAATAATTGATTTATGTATATATGAATGTTGTAGTGCGATTAAATTTGCTGGATTGTTCGCGTGGATGGTTGCGGTCATGGTGGTGCAGGAGAATGAGAAGGACCGATACTAGTACATACACTAGTTTTGAGTGTGATGCACATGCAAATATTTAATTGTATGGTACTATAATGAATATTTCTTGCATGCATTCAAATCCCACCTCTCATCTCTCATCTCATCTTGATCAAAGGCTAAAAATTTTAGCCATGCAAATATCTCCAAAAAACAATGGGCTAGAACCCTTGTTTTAAAAAAACTACTATGCCACATCACCCCCTCTCTACCCTATAGGCCGACCACCCCCTTGCACCCCCTCACTCCTTTCATTTCTATATTAAACCCATCCTTCTCACTCTCATTTCAGTTCTGAAATTTCAGAAAGAAAAAGAGGAAGGAGAGAGTGAAAGAAGGCAAGAAAAAAAAGAGGAAAATCAAGAGCTTTGGAGGAGGAATCAAGGAGGACGGCTAAGCTATTCATCTCTCAAGCTACACCAAGGGTGGGGAGTTCTCTGAACTTTATTCTTGTTTCTCTTGTTTGATTTTCTTGCATGAATCAAGTAGTAATAGCCATGAGAATGATTGATTAGGAGTAGATTGTTAGAATCTGAAAATGGAAACAGAAAACATGATCTGCATGCTATGTTCCTGAATTTTCAGAAAACAAAATAATTGGAATTTGATCTTGAGATTTATACAGAATGATCTCATGTATGTCTAAAAGCTACATGATTTATTTCGGATTTGTTTGATGAATTTTGATATTTTAATAAAATCCATTTTAAGGACTGAGTCGTAAGGCAGAGACTAGGTCTGTCTATTGTAACAACTGAACTTGTGGAAATTATTAGAATTAATTGACTCATGATCTATTTCTGAAATTTTTACCATGTTATCTTGCATGCAGCTGGGCTCTACAAAAAAATAATGAAATTATTTGGGCAAAATTTGATGCATTTTCAAAATTAATTAACCAAGAGTAGTCAAGACAGTGACTGAAGAACAGTAGAACTTTTATGCATGTTTATAATAGGTAGAACTCCTTGAAAACATGGAATTTGGATGTGAACCTATTTGCATGTTATACATGATGATGTCTAGTTTCTGGAAATGCAAATTTGATGACCATTGGTTATGCATGTGATTTATTATGAATATTTTAGCAAGTACTAAGCAGAACTCAGTCAGTTTTGACAGCCTGATAAGATTGTGCCTTTATGGCTCTGTATAAGCAGAATTCGAGAAAGTGTACAACTAGGAAATTGTATTAGACACCATAAGCTTTCCAAAAATCCCTATTTCAAGAAATTCCCGTGAGTAGAACAATATATATGATTTTTGCAAGTTGGGACAAAAACCAGATTTTGAGCTATAGGTTCTGTTTGAGTAATGCTTTGTGTGAGGTTCTGTATATCTGAGTAAAATGATTATTTTAGGGTAATCAAATGAAACAATTGGGATTGGTGATCAAATATAATGTTGTATAGGACATTCACACCTTTCCACAGAACCTGGATTTGTGTCATTTCGATGAGAAGGTAGAGTTTTATGCTATCATTAAGGTGCAACCAGTGTACTGGAAGTACACAGGCTGAGGTTTGTGAGGCTATTTTGAGGAATTAGATGATTGAATCTAAGGTGATGATCAACTAGAGAGTTGTAGCTTAGGCCTTTATCTTTCCAGGTTGGGCTTGAACACCCATATCTGAGTTGTATTGTGGGAGTTATGACTTTTTTAAGTTTCAGGCAGAAACACCATAGTTGTTTTAGTCATGGTTTTTGACTAAGTGTTGGGAGAACCCTTCACCTTGTACATAAGAGTTGATAACTTATTGTTTAGGGGTGAATGGTGTCTATTGCTGGTCTTGTTGGTGTTTGAATCCTATTGTGGATGTTGTGACTCGAGTTAGTCACAAGGGTAGGGTGATACCCTACGTCTATCGACCCTAGATTAGAACTTCTGCCGAGGCATTGGATGTCCAAATTGGTGCCATCGAGTTGTATTCATGCCGGTTTGAACGCGAGCCATGGTGATGGAAGAATTCCAAACTAGGGGAAGTGGCGAGCAGGACTTGTATGGCCAGGGCCGCGAGTCGATAGGTAGGATAGTGGGAGGAACCCTTTATAACACCTGAGTGGTTAAAGTGAATCTTAGATTAGAGTGATGAATATGTACATTACAATAGTACTAGTAGACCATAGTTGGTTGTTGTACTTATCCTGTCGTAGAGATACGGATTTGGTTCTCAGGTTTTGAGTTCGCAGGTCTCGTATCTCGATCTGTTAATTCCCAAATAGCCGGGGTAAGGAACGAAAGAGGAGCTCCTGTCGGATAGGTGGATTTGACCCTCGAGGCCGTCATGTTCCTATGCGCGTGGGTTTTGTTTTTGAATCATTGACGTCATGGGTATATGGTTTTGTTCCAGAAGGTTTGACACGGCTTTTTGAGTGAGCTCCATGCGCCGGTACTAAGTGGCAAACGTGACCACCACTTTAGGGACTGCAGTACGAGACTAGACCAAAGGACTGCAACCTCCTCAGATATGGAAATCTATTGGGAATAGGATGAGTACAAGAGTATGATGCATGGCGAGGGATTGAACCCTACAATCAAGAGAGGCGAACTCTTTGGAAAGTATGTAGTATGGGATGCATATGTTTCTATTGAAGTTGATTTTGGGAAAGTATGTAGTATGGGATGCATACGTTCCCAAATGAATTGCATTAGAGTAGGTGCATCGTGTGCATTAGATTAGGCCATGCTTGATTCTGGAACATATATAGTATGGGATGCATGCGGATCTAGAGTCCCAAAGTCTTGCTTGCATTAGAATAAGGCATGTGTCTGGTGCATTTAGCTGTTAGATCATGGCATATACGAACACTAGGGAATTAGGATGCAAGTTTCTTTTCCCATTCAAGATGGTTTGTGGTTGCTAGTTTGGAGATCGTTGTTTCTTATCAGCATTGCGTCAGTAGAATTACAGACGTTCCCCACCTTTTAGGTACTGGTCCAACCTTTCGAGCAGGTGCAGAAATATCAGAGTCGCACAGCAGAAGACTCAAGCCGGGGGGCAAGTTCCATGGAAGCAGATTGACCACTCAGCGGAGCTTCGGCGGTGATCAGTCGATTACCATTCTGGGAGACAGCTGATAGCTGTTGGATCCTGTAGGCAAGGCAAGAAACACTAGAGGGGGGTGAATAGTATTGTATAAAAATTATAAACGAAATTGAACTTTTTCTTCTGTTTAGTTGAATTGAAAAGAGAAATAAGTCGACTGAGGCATCAGATTAGAAGAGTATTTTAGACAAGTCTGATCGATCGACTTATAGCGGAAACCAGTGAACTTGCCAGACAAGTTTTCGAAGAGTATGTTATAACAGTCTGACCAGTCGACTTAAATAAGAGAGGAAGTCGACTGCCTAGACAAGTTTCACAGAGTAATAAAAAAGCAAGTAAAGAAAATTCGAGTTCATAAAACCACAAAGTATACACGATGTATCCTGGTTCGGTCCTCCCGACCTACATCCAGTCCCCAAGCAACCCACTTGAGATTTTCCACTATTCTTGAAAAAAATACAAGAATAACCTACGGCGTTTAGACAACAACCTTGTCCAACCTGTAGACCTCTCTCACCACTAGAGAGAGCAAACTCACTCTTCCACCAAGAGTGAAAACCTGACTCTACAACCTAGAGCCCTACTCTCCAACCGAGAGGACCACTCTCACAATCGAGAGTGAAAAGAAAACAATAAAAAGTTTCAATCAACCTATAGCCTTGTTTTGTGATTGTGATTTTTGTAAGTGGCTATTCGGTCAACTTCTGAATTCAGTCCAAAACGAATTCAATGTTATATTGGACTGAAAATCAGAGGATTAGAGTACTAGTTTGAATACTTGTTCTTTTGAAAATAATAAACTTAAATTTTTTATCAAATGCTTGGAATCTTTCAATGGTGATTCCTATGCTCTATTTAAAAATAGGAATCCCTTGAACGTTATAAATTAGTTTATAAAACTGATTTAAAATGGATATAATCTTTTGAAATTCAAAAAACAAGTTTTGAAATCAGAAAACTATTGAAGCAACTTGAACAGTCAACTGGGTTGCCATGATGAGTCGACTGGTCAGAGTTTGAAAGAATTCAGACTGTTTCGTACTTATACAGTCGACTGGTGTCACAAGGCAGTCGACTGGTACTCAACAGCTGATCTAATTCGAACTGTTTCGACCTTTAATCTTTTAAAAAACACTCAATTATAAAGATGTGTGAGTGTGTGTGACAAGGCTGTTACATCAATCTAAGACTCAAAAAAGGAAAATTACAATTGTTTTACACGACCTGTAATATAACATATTGAAGCATAGGTCTTGTCTTAAGTCTTGAGTCTTGAGATGGAGCTTTAGCCTTTGTCTTTGTCTTTGAATCTTGCTTGATCAATCTTGAGCTTTCGAACCTGATAGCTTCTTGATCAATTTGCTTTAAGAGCTTCGTTTGAACACTTTGCCATTGTGTATACATGGTATTGATACAACCTATAATATATAAGAGGTAGCACAACAACTTTGCATTGTGTTGTAATCATCAAAACCAAGAATCAATATTCTCCCCCTTTTTTATGATAACAACACAATAGCTTACAATAATAGAAATATTGCACATGCTCAATGCTCCCCCTAACTAATGTACAATATGCATATGTTGAAAAAGATGCATGAAAAACATGCACCAAATACACAATCATACACATATAGCTATTTTTCTCCCCCTTTGTCATCAACAAAAAATAGGAGGAAAAATAGTAAACACCAAGGAGCATTTGCAACATAATAAACACATAGCAAGAGCAAATTTATACATAGAAATTTGAAATACATTGTTCAAACGACAGAAAATACAAAATAAGTAGAAAAATACAAAAAAATAAAATGCAACTAATTAGTCTTCTTCATAGTCATCTTGGACACCTTGAGAGGGAGGAGGAAACTGAGAGGTGAACAAGTGAGTGAGATAGGAAAGACTGGCTTCAAGAGCGTCTTGACTATCCATGATATAATTGACAGAAGTGTAAAGACTCCTAGGATCATCAAAATCAGCACGAGGATGAGATGAACTGAAACCAGAAGACCGACGAGCTGAAGTGGCTAAGGGGATAGGAGGTGTATTACTACGAGGTGGAGAGGTGAGAAGTTTCATACTTGCTAGACTTGCACGATCAAAGGACTCATAGTGTTTTACAACACTTGTCTCCGAATCGAGATCAACTTCATAAGTGGAAAAGATGTGAGTGAGCAAAGCACCAAAAGGAAGAAATGAAGAATGAGTCTTATGAAGACGATTAAAGATGACTTGACCCCAATTTATTTTTTTATTGCCAAAAATTGCACAAACGGCTAGTTCCAACTCATGGGAATACTGGTCATAACTCCCTGTTTTGGGAATAATGTTATATGACAGTATGCGTGCAACCAAACTTAGCAATAGGAGTAATTGATCGATTGGTCATAGGAGGACCATGATTCGGCAAATAAAATCTAGACAATATGGTGTCATCAATCATCTCAACATCCCCTAAATCAATCCCTTCATCAGATAAACCCAAAATAAGACATAATCTAGCAGGGGTGATTTTCATGCGTTTATTTTTGACAGATGATAGAATAAATATCTCGCTACCATCCTCCGATGTAACAACCTTCATATTTGTGTAAAACAAATATACAAAGTGAGGGTAGTAAGAGGGTTGGTTCACTAAAAACAATAAATCAAATAACCCACATTGTTCAAACAATGGGGCTAGAGGAAACCTATCAAGATCCGGAAAGTTTATAAATCTACCCGGAAAAATGATAATTGAACAAATAATGTACCATTTATCAGTAAGACTGGGGCTCCTTAAGTACTGAAGATAGTCTCTTGAGGATTGTCCCTCCTCTACATTAGAGGTACGAGATCTTTTAGGAGCCATTACGCAAAAACTCTAGAAATAAAGAAATGGAGGATTTATACCAACAAAGAGACACAAAGAGAGGCACAAAACTTCGGGGATCTTTGAGAGGACTTCGGCAACAAAATTTTTTGGATCAAGGGTTGAATCTTGGGGCTCCAAAATATCTGGAATCTCCAAGCAGCAGTAGCAGCCGACTGGAAGACCTCGAATTGAAGAGAGACAGTGAAGAGTAAAGTGAAAAAAAGAGAGGTAGAAGTTAGGGGTTTTACTAAGAATCAATGGCTGAGATTTGAAGCTGGAGGAAATCAAAGGTGCAGAATAATCAAAGGGTAAAATATTTGCCTCAAAAGAAGTTCCAATTTCGAATCTGAAAGAAGAGCTGATTCACGACAGTTGACGGTATGGTTAGAGCAGTCGACTTAGTTGAGAACAAAAATAGATAAACAAAAATAGCAAAAATACAACTGGCAGTCGACTGGATTACTGTTTACAGTCGACTTTCCAGAGCATAAAAACTCAGAAAAATAAATATAACGAAAAATACTTGGTCAGTCGATTGAAATAAAGTTTTAAGTCGACTTACCAAAGTTAAAATTTCAAGAAATATCATGAAAACTACAAATTCCTAGTTCTCTTCTTAAAGTGATAAATGTGTCTTCCTTAAGTGATTTAGTAAAGATATCTGCTACCTGTTTATCAGTAGAAATAAAGTCTAAAGAAATATCTCCCTTTAAAACATGATCCTGTAGAAAATGATTTCTAATATCAATGTGTTTTGTACGTAATTGTTGAACCAGATTTTTAGATAAGTTAATGGTACTGGTATTGTCACACATTGTCATGCCCGCTTTTCAAAAGAGAATACTGAATACGGATACGCGACAAAAGCCCAGCGAATGATTTTCATCATCCATAAGTTGTTCAAGAATCTTTACAACATCTCACGAAATAATCAGAGTCGGAAGCAAAACTATCAACCAAGCATGTACAATCGAATCAAGATACCAACAAAAATACTTGAAACCAAATATATAAATCTCAAATAGTCATGATCTGAATAAGTCAAAATCCAGGGTCACATTGCCCAAATAAAAGAATAAATCCAAGCATCAAAATACAATATTATTCAAGCAAGCTACAAGAAATAATAATAATAAAATCCAGCACTAGTACTTCTTGTCACCGATACCATCTGGAACCTGTTCTCTAAAATCTGCAATTTAATAATTGCAGAGAAGAGAAAAAGAGAAAATAAGTCCCCATCAATTGCAAGTTATGGGCCGCTTGTAATGCAGGATACAAGTACATGGGGAAAACTAACTAGCAATATGGTATAAGCATGATGTCAACATAAACAACTAGCATGGTAAGGTGAACAAGTGTAAATGGCATAAATCAAGTGTTAAGCAAACAAGTATCAAGTATCATGTAATCATGTATCAAGTGTCAAGTTTCAAGTCTCATGTATCATGTAGTCAAGTATCAAGTAAGCATGTATCATGTTCAAGTGTCACGTATCAAGTCTTGTAGCTATTACTATCTATGTAGCACTTCATGCACCCCATATTATAACACATGGCTGCTACAACAAACAGTTTCGCTTTAGATTTCATAGTGGACCATAGAGGGCAATGTACTCAGGGACAAGTAATCCAAATCGTATACCAAATTCCAAATAATCCAAATCATATACCAAATTCCAAATTCACCAAATCATATACCAAATTCTATATATTCCAAATCATATACCAAATTCCAAATTAACAAAATCATATACCAAATTCCAAATGTGGGAAACACGGGCCCCCTTCCGAGTACACGTTTCTGAATTATCCACTATTATATCTTTTCCTTAAACCCCGACTTGGTTATTTATTATTAATGTCAAACAAGCATGTAGGTGTGCAAAACATATCAAGAATAACATGGCACGATCATGTGACAAGTTCAAGTTGCATGATAAACGTGTACGAGTGCAAGATATCTCATGAAAGAATGAAATAACCAAATCTCAAGTTCAGGACAGCAAGACCACACTGCAGTAAAACAGTGATTCCCAGTGTTACAAACATGAAAATCTGAAACCGTCAAAACGTCTAGAAAATAGACTCCCAACCGAATCCAGCGAGTATAAATAAGTCATATGTTAATTCACAAAAACATAGCTCAAAACTGATTTGAATACAGAAAACACGTTCAGCCAGAAATCAGAAAAACGAATTCAAGAGCAGGAAAATAGCTTGAAAACTCCTCAAATAAATCCAGTAAAAATCTGGGGTATTCCCCTATATGTCTAGTATTAAAACATAAAGTTTCATAATTTTTCAGTAAAATTAGTTTAGCCATCAAAAATCAGAAATCATAAAGATACGAACGACGGTTTGGCAAATCTGGAATTCCCAACACTACTGTACGAAAACTGTGATATCTCGCCAATCGTGAAACGAAGTCCAAATCCGCCAAAGGGAGATGAAAATAGATAGAATAAGCTAACTTTTATATTTCACAAATATTTTTCATACAGTAAAAGGAATCAGGGTGAAAATACGACTCTTTACAGAACAGCGAGTAAAATACAGCAATTACAGTCTTTATAAACAAGCATGAAACGGCATATAAAACTCGTCAATAAAATCCACCAAAATTCTGGGTAATCCCTAAATAGATATAGAAATACTGACCAAAGTTTCAGGTCAAAATAATATGGGTAGCACAAGTATCAAAATAATTTAATCATCAAAACTACTAAGAAACGAAATCCGGAAAAGATCTACACCTCTGTAGTAAAATAGTCATATCTCACACATATGAAAACGAAATCGAGCAAGGTTAGAAGGGTTGGAAAGAAGACGAATTTCTCTAAAACTCATATTTTATACTGAAATTAAGATTCTAACCTTAATATGGTCTAAATTATTGATCAAGGCAGAATAGTGGCAAAACGCAAGATTTTACTCAAAAATAAAAATCAACATAGATCCAACGATACTTGATCCAAACGCAACCAAACATGAAATCGAGTCTACAAAGTGTCCAAACAACATGAAATAGGGTATCTAGCATGTCTACAACGAGTATATCACAACGAGCACACGAGTTCACACAAGAACATGCATATAATCACATCAAGAAGCGGTCAACCCTAGGTTAATTCATGTCATATATGTCGTGAGGCAACTATGGTCAAGATATCACAATAGCGACAACATCCATCAAGAGATATCACACACGAGTTGTCTCTAGAACCCAACTACATTACAAGCCGAATTTATGACTTGTATCATACAAATGAATTGGAATACAAGTTACTTGCCTGAAAGACTACGAGAACAACACGAGCAAGAATAACGGGAACGGATTCCTGAGCACGATCTCAATGATCGAATCACGAACCAATCACGAACACAAGGAACAACAAATCACAAACACGATCAGACGACTGAGATCAAAAGATAAAGAGATCAAGGCGATCAGATCAAATCGGACGACTCTGATCGAATATCAAGATCAAGATCGAGATGTGATCAGTATTTTGATGATGATGATGATGATCGGGTCAGATCGACGATCGAACGGCCACCAATCAAAGTGATCAATGAACTCCAAGATGATGATAATGCGATCCAGCGGTCCATAATCAAATATGATAATCAAGATCCAACGGACCATATCAAGAGATCAAGAACGGATGGCAAACAATGCACTCAGTCAAGATCAAGATGATCAAGGGGAAACCAGACGACTCTCATCACATGATCAACACTCCATGAACAAGATGATCAAGAGATCAACGGGTCGAATCCACTTGATCAAAACCCACATGATCAAGAATCCAATGAACGACTCACAATAAAAGAGATCAAGATTCCAAGATCACAGCCAATACACAGCAACCGAAAGTTACACTGGCTGCGGCTGCATGGCGATGACTGGTGGTGGCCAAGGGGGATGGCAATGGCGACGGAGGGCGGTGAACCATGGCGGGAAGCGCACTGCGGTTACTACAGTCGGACGTCAGGGAAGTGGAGTGACGGCCAGGGGGTGAGGCAAGCACAGCGAGATGATGGACGGTGCAGCTAGCCGCTGCTGCTGTGCATCGAAAAGAGAGCACGCAGCGAAGATAGCAGCGCTGCACAGGGAGCACGAGGCTGTGCTGGCGAAGTGCCACACAGGGCAGACATCGGCGTGGAGCTGTAGGCACGACGCAGGGCAAACAAGCGGGAGGACGGGGAGGATGCTGGTGGAGCATCGGGCTGGCATCACTGCGGGGTGCGCATGCGGTGGCTATGCTGCGACGCAGGGAGTAGAGCGGTGCCGCAGGTGGCTGCAGGCGAGGAGGAGGTAGGGCGACGCTGCCGGATGGGAAGGAAGAGGATCGGGATGAGATGGGTTGAAGGGAAAGAGAGAGCGGGAGGGGGAAGACGAAGCGGCGGAAAGAGATGAAGAGGCAGAGAATATGAACGGGTATTTATAAATGTAGGGGTTACGGTTAGGTGACGGGTGCAGGGGTGATGACGGGTCTGTATTGGGTTAGTTTAGGTTAGATAATGGGTTGCGGGTTTAGGTAAAGTAAATGGGTATTGGGTTGGGGTTTAGAGCTTAATGTGTAGAGTTTTAATATCCAATAAAATAATGGGGAAATATATATATATAAATAAAAATAGGATATAGGGTTTATAAATACAAAATAAGAATAGGATTTTTAATATAAAATCAAAATGTAATATAATAAAATAATAATACTGATAGTAATAAAGAAAACAAATAATAATAATAATAATAATAATAATAATAATAATAATAATAATAATAATAATAATAATAATAATAATAATAATAACAATATTAAAAATAACAGTAATAATAATAATAATAATAATTGTATTAAAATGTAAAATTCATAGAAAATAGTTACAATAAATTTATTGATCGAGGAATTAGATTTTAATAGAAAATCCAATAATACATTTTAACAAAAATAGCTCGAATGCCGAAAATTAATTTACAAAAATTTTAAATACCGAAAATACATAGAAAATACATTTATTGGGAAACAGGGGTTACACACATTATAGCAGGTTTTGAAAATAAAATACCATTGTCTAATAGGGTTTGTTTCATCCACAAAATTTGGGCATAAGCCAAACTTGCAGCGATATATTCAGCTTCTGTAGTAAATAGGGATACCGAATTTGGCTTCTTACTGCACCAAGATACTAGGGAGTGTCCCAAAAAGTGACACGTTCCACTAGTACTTTTCGGTCAGTTTTACTACTGGCAAAATCCGCATCGCTATATGACCAAAGTTGAAAATTATTGGTGCGTAGATAAAATAAACCATACTCAGACGTGCCTTTAATATATCTTAAAATACATTTCACAGCTTTTAAGTGATTCTTTAGGACTTGACTGATATCTAGCACACAAACATACACTAAACATAATGTCTGGTCTACTAGCAGTTATATATAAGAGTGAGCCAATCATACCTCGATAGAGTTTTTGATCGACACTCTTACCTAATTCATCTTTGTCAAGGGTAGTGGTAGCAGCCATAGGTGTGGTCTTACTACTCGTGCTATCAATGACAAATCGTTTGAGTAATTCCTTAGCATATTTTCCTTGATTAATAAATATGCCATTTGGTGACTATTTAATTTGCTGTCCAAGAAAAAAATTGAGTTCACCCATGTGACTCATCTCAAACTCATTTTTCATGGTATTAGCAAACTCTGGACATAGATTACTATTAGTAGAACCAAAAATTATGTCATCTACATATATTTGTATAATCAAAATATCGGTCTCAATTCTCCTAATAAACAAGGTAGTATCTACTTTACCTATTTCAAAACCCGTTTCTAAAAGAAAAGTTTTCAATCGATCATACCAAGCACGAGGTGCTTATTTAATACCATATAAAGCCTTTTTTGTTTTAAAAATATGGTTTGGGAATTGTTCATGTTCGAAACCGGGTGGTTGCTTAACATAAATATCTTTCTTTATAAACCCATTAAGAAAAGCACTTTTAACAACCTTTGGAAAAGTATAAAATTCATCAAACAAGCAAAAGATAATAAAATACGAATTGATTCTAGTCTGGAAACAAGAGCATATGTTTCATCAAAATCTATGCTTTCTTCTTGATTATACCTTGAGCAACTAGTCTAGCTTTGTTCCAACGACTTGTCCTGATTCATCTAACTTATTCTTGAATACCCATTTGGTACCAATTATAATATGATCAGGAGGTCGTGGAACTAAATCTCATACATCATTCCTTATAAATTGGTTTAACTCATCTTGCATGGCATTCATCCAAAACTCATTCTCATAAGCTTCTTGTATATTCTTCGGTTCAAAATCCGACAAGAAAGCTGTGTGAGAAATCATGTTAACATAAGATCTTGTCTGAATACCACCTGAAATGTCACCAATTATTAAGTCATAAGGATGATCTCTAACTTCAACAAAAGATTTTGGTAAATTTGGAGACATCACAATAAGATCAGTCGACTTAACTAGTCCATCAGCCGACTGATTCACAACAGTCGACTTGACTTCCTTATCAGTCGACCTATCTGCAAGGATAGTTTGCTCTAAAGATGTACTAACCTTATTTAAAGGTGATGAATCAGTTTCATCATCTTCAATTAAAGTTGATGAAGGCAGAGATTCATCAAATGCAACATGCATGGATTCTTCAATAGTCAATGTTGACTTGTTGAAGATCCTATATGCCTTACTCCTATTTGAGTATCCTATAAAGATACCCTCATTAGATCTAGGATCAAACTTATCTAAATTATCTTTAGTGTTTAAAATGAAACACTTACATCTAAATATTTTGAAGTAAGATACTTTAGGAATTCTATCAAAAAATAGCTCATAACATATTTTTTTAAGCTTAGGCCTAATCAATATTCTATTTAAAACATAACAAGCTGTAGCAACAGCTTCAACACAAAAATACTTAGGTAAATTACTTTCAACAAGCATGGTACGTGCACACTCTTGCAAAGTCCTATTCTTTCTTTCGAACACTCCATTTTGTGGTGAAGCTCTAGAAAATGCAAATGAATGAGTTATACCATTCTTATTGCAATATTCTGCATACGTTTCATTCTCAAATTCTCTACCATGATTACTTCTAATAGTGACTATGGTTAGAGATTTTTGATTTTGAATCCGTTTACAAAAATTTGCAAATTCTTCAAAAACATCAATCTTATGTTTTAAAAAAAAAGTCCAAATGAATCGTGAAAAATTATCTACTAAAACAAATACATACCTACTTTTATTTAAAGAAGCAACTCTAGTAGGGCCAAATAAATCCATGTGGATTAATTCGAGAGGCCTATTAGTAGAAATTACATCTTTTGTTTTAAAAGTTGATTTAATTTGTTTACCTAGTTGACATACATCACATAACTTATCCTTTTTATAGGATAGTTTTGGCAGCCCTTTAACTAGGTTGTACTTTGACAATTTAGCAAGAGTTTTCATATTCACAAGGCCAAATCGCTTATGCCACAGCCAAGAATCATTATTAGAAGCTACTAAGCAGAAATCATTCGAAAAATCATATGACTTTAAACACAATTCATAAATGTTATTATTCCTAAATCCTTGAAAAATTATATTTTGCATGGTAGAGTCATATATTAAACATGCATCTTTTTCAAACATGATTTTATATTCCGTATCACATAGTTGGCAAATACTTAACAAGTTATGCTTAAGTCCACTAACTAGAAAAACATCTTCTATTGAAGGGTTAGTGTGCTTACCGACCATGCCTATTCCAATCACCTTCTCTTTGTTGTTGTCATCGAATGTGACTGTTCCTCTATCAATTTCTTGTATCGAAGATAGGAGGTTGGCATGACCCGTCATGTGCTTTGAGCATCTGCTGTCAAGTATCCACTGATCTCTTTCAGGTGCCTATAAAATTTTCATTGTGAATATGGTACCATTTTCATTGGGTCCAAAAGAGATTAGTTTATGGGAAACCAAACCCAAAGGGAGTTTGATTTTCCACCAAATGTAGAAATATATTTAACAGAATTAGATACAGAAAGAATGTATGAATTAATATAAGTAATTCTATCTTTCGGACCCAGATTGACTGGAACCCATATATTTTTGCTCTGTCCAGTCGACTGTTACTGAAATCCAGTCAACTGGGAGGTAGAATAGGTCAACTTATCGGAGGTTTTCGTTTCTTTGAATGAAACTTAGAACCTCTGGACAGGCGACTGATACTTGGGTTCAGTCGACTGTCTGAACTATAGATTTACCTTTATTATTAAAACTTACAATTTTAGGCTTTTCACAAAACTCATACAGTTTATTCTTAACACTAGAAATAGATACAGATTTATTTACACTAGTGTTCTTAGAGACATGAGGTTTTTCAAGAGACTTTTGAAAACCAAGTCCAAAACTATTATTGGATTGCACTTGATTTTGGAGAACATCTTTTAAATTCTCCTTTCCTTTATTAAATTTAGATACATTCTTGGATATCTCTTCATAATTTTTCTTTAGAGATACAAGATCTATATCTAAACTAGTAGAAAGACGAGAATTTAAAGATTTCACTTCTTTATCAAGGTTAAGATTCTCTTGGGAAAGTGTTTGACTTACTTTCTTCAAGTTCTTAACTCTAATTTTTTCTTTCTTAAGCTCTTGAAAAATCCCATTGAAAGCATCAAGTAAATCATTAGAATTATAATCATCACTTACTTGATTTTGAGACGTCATAAAGCAAACGTTAGCAACCTCGTCTGTCTCTTCATTTTCTTCTTCCGATTAAGATTCGCTATCATCCCAAGTTGCTTGGTACGCCTTTTTGTTCTTCATGAACTTGTTCTATATGTACTTGTCCTTCTTAAAGTTGGATACCTTTACTTTAGATTTTACATTCTCTAGTGGGCAATCCTTCTTCATGTGTCCTGTCTTGTTACACATGAAACAAGTTGGAAGTTCATTAGTATCCTTATATTTTGAATTAAATTTACCTTTCCTTAGGAACTTTTTGATCTTTCGTGTGAACATGGCTATCTCTTCCTCATCTTCTTCTTCATCCTCGGAGTCCGACATGGCTTTGAATGCTAGTGTCTTCTTCTTTGATTGTTGAGGTTCTAGATCATTCTTGCGTTCATCAAGTTGTACCTCATACGCCATAAGATTTTCCACAAGATTCTCAAGAGAAAGTTGTGTTAAATCGTTGGCCTCTTCTATGGCGGTGGTCTTCTTCTCCCATTCAGGGGTTAGTGCACGAAGAACCTTCCTCACCATTTCAATTTGAGTGTACGTCCTTCCAAGCGCCACAAGAGAATTTGTAATATCCGTGAACCTTGTAATCATCTCAGACACATTCTCGTTCTCCTTCATGCAGAACATCTTGAACTTGTAAACAAAAACAGATATTTTAGATTCTTTTACTTTATTTGTTCCTTCATGAGTTACCTCGAGTGTGTGCCAAATTTGATGTGCGGTTGTTACATTAGACACACAGTTGAACTCCTCCTTTGTAGGGGCACAAAATAGCGCGTTCATTGCCTTTGCATTGTTCATTGTTTGGCTCTTCATGTTATCGTTTCATTGTGCATATGAAATGGTAGGAGCGGTGTACTCGGTCATCGTCATGTTCCATATCTCATAGTTGATGGACTGAAGGCAGATCTTTATTCTACACTTCCAATAGTTGTAATTGGTTCCATCAAAGAGGGGTGGCCTTTGTGTGAATTGGCCTTCATGGTATTGGTTTGCATTAGAAGTAGTTGCCATTGCGCTCAATCAGGCTCTAATACCAAGTGTTAGATCATGTAGGCAAGGCAAGAAATACTAGAGGGGGGGTGAATAGTGTTGTATAAAAATTATAAATGAAATTGAACTTTTTTTCCTGTTCAGTCGACTTGAAAAGAGAAATAAGTCGACTAAGTCGTCAGATTAGAAGAGTATTTTAGACAAGTCTGATCAGTCGACATATAGCGAAAACCAGTCAACTTACCAGATAAGTTTTCGAAGAGTATGTTATATCAGTCTGACCAATCGACTTAAATAAGAGAGGAAGTCGACTATCCAGACAAGTTTCACAAGTAATTAAAAAGCAAGTAAAGAAAATACAAGTTCAGAGACATACAACCATAGAGTACACACGATGTATCCTGGTTCGGTCCTCCCGACCTACATCCAGTCCCCAAGCAACCCACTTGATATTTTTCACTATTTTTGAAAAAATACAAGAATACCCTACGGAGTTTGGACAACAATCTTGTCCAACCCGAAGACCTCTCTCACCACTAGAGAGAGCAAACTCAGTCTTCCACCAAGAGTGAAAACCTGACTCTACAACCTAGAGCCCTACTCTCCAACCGAGAGGACCACTCTCACAATCGAGAGTGAAAAGAAAACAATAAAAAGTTACAATCAACCTATAGCCTTGTTTTGTGATTGTAATTTTTGTAAGTGGCTATTCGGTCAACTTCTGAATTCAGTCCAAAACGAATTCAATGTTACATTGAACTGAAAATTAGAGAACCAAGACTTAGAAGATTAGAGTGCTAGTTTGAATACTTGTTCTTTTGAAAGCAATAAACTTAAATTTTTTATCAAATGCTTGGAACCTTTCAATGGTAATTCCTAGGCTCTATTTATAGAGAGGAATCCCTTGAACGTTGTAAATCAGTTTATAAAACTGATTTAAAACAGATATAATCTTTTGAAATTCGAAAAACAAGTTTTGAAATTAGAAAACTGTTGAAACGACTTGAACAGTCGACTGGGTTGCCATAATGAGTCGACTGGCCAGAGTTTCAAAGAGTTCAGACAGTTTCGTATTGATACAGTCGACTGGTACTCAACAGCTAATCTAATTCAAACTGTTTAGACCTTTAATCTTTTGAAAAACATTAAATTATAAAGATGTGTGAGTGTGTGTGAAAATGCTGTTACATCAATCTAAGACTCAAAAAAGGAAAATT
The DNA here is from genome assembly GCA_017893485.1 of Hemerocallis citrina. NCBI lineage: Eukaryota > Viridiplantae > Streptophyta > Magnoliopsida > Asparagales > Asphodelaceae > Hemerocallis > Hemerocallis citrina. The sequence continues at coordinate 118,458,208 of CM030364.1, forward strand.
ACAATTGTTTTACAAGACATGTAATATAACACATTGAAGCATAGATCTTGTCTTGAGTCTTGAGTCTTGAGATGGAGCTTTAGCCTTTGTCTTTGTCTTTGAAGCTTGCTTGATCAATCTTGAGCTTTAGATCCTTGTAGCTTTCTTGATCAATTTGCTTTGAGAGCTTCGTTTGAACACTTTGTCTTTGTGTATACATGGTACTGATACAACCTGCAATATATAAAAGGTAGCACAACAACTTTGCATTGTGTTGTAATCATCAAAATCAAGAATCAACAATAGCTTTACAAGAGAAGTTGGCAAATATTTTGTAATAAGATGTAATGAGTTAATCTAATTTGTATTCTTGTTCAAGAACAAGATATTGGTTGTAATCAATGATGTAATGACCTTATTTGGTAATAAAAAGTTTTTAAATTTTCGTGTTATTACTGTTTTGAGATGCATTTCAAGGCAAAGATTCTGTTGCGTCACCAATGTCCGGTAACGGGGATGCGGGGCGTTACACAATGTGTGTGCACAATCTTCATACAAATTTTATTATTAATTTTTATTAGGTTAGATGTGAGCAAGTGTACCAAATTAACTATATTTTAAATGTATACATTAGTGCACACAAAATCAATCATGGGCTACGAAATGGATTTAGGCCTAATGGATTTTAATTAAAAATAAATCACGCAATTGTGACTAGAAAAATGAAAAGAAAAATATTCATGACTCAAAAAAATTTTAGGAACCAACATGTGCACTGCAAATACGTGTGTTGCACGTATCAATAAAAAATAAATTTGAGAGAACGAAAATAGTTAAAATAAAAAATACGTAGAACATGTATATTAATAATGCTACGGATATTTCACATAACGGTAGAATATACGTAATCGGTACGTGTATTGGAAGCAGGTACAATGCACGTAAAAACATCAAGAATAAAATAAATATTTAAGTTGACTCAAAATAGGATAAAAATGAATTTTGAGAAGACGGAAAATGTATAATTAATTGAAATACACAAATGCGTAGGATATTTGTCACGTCCCGCTTTCCAAAAATACGGAATACGAGTACTTGACATTAGCCCAGCGAATGACTAACGTCACCAATTAACTGTTTATCCGATTAACTCAACAATATAATCAATACAGAATAATTGCGCAGGCAATAATAATAATCTCATGAACAATAATACTTGAAAAGAAGCAATATATATAATATCCAAGTACAATAATAATCCAACATCTGTAAACAATAACAAATCTGGATCATAAATTCAATACAATAAAATAACAATAGTTCAATAATTAAGTCTTCAAGACAAAGCAAAAATTTATTAAGCGGCGATGCAATCAATTTTTTCACCAATGTTATTCTCTCAATCCATCAGGCAATTCTCCATCAATACCTGTAAACACTTCATCTAAAAAGAGGAGAAAATTATCCTTAGAGTAAGTCATAGACAGCAGGTAGATAAACAAAGGAACAATGAAATAACGGTATAACAATGAATTCAATGGATCAATCGGAATCAATAACATGGCACGATAATCAATAATCAATATCATGGTAATCGATGCAATAGCTATGAACAATGATTCGATATTCGGAAACAATAATCAATGATCAATTCGATATCAATAGGAACAATAGTGAACAATATGTAGTGTCAATGCCGTGTGATCTTTAAGTCTATTAATCATTTTAATCCTAACTAATGTAGTACTTCATGCGTCCCATCCATTTACCACATGGTTGCTACATACAAACAAGTTACGTTTAGACTTAGTGATGGATTTTATAGAGCCGTGTACTCAGGCATCATGTAAACAGGAATCATATCATGTTATATAATTAGGTAATGGATTCTAGAGGTGGCCCCCATCATCCCACGATGTGGCACTTAGTTCCATATAACTTGTAAACTGAAAAACTGGTAAACAGTTTCGTGAATCATGTATCATATAATGGATTCTAGAGGTGGCCCCCGTCAACCCCTGACGTGGCACTTAGTTCCATATAACTTGAAATCATGGGAAAGATGGGCCCCCTTCCGAGTACACTTACCTATATTTTCCACTACTATGGTCTTTCCCTCACCCCCGGCTTATTAACATTTTTTTGTCGATGCAACAATATAATACAATATTCAATCTAGAGACATTAGATGGACAATAGTAACAAGGGGGGAATAATAGGACGATGACATGAATTAGACAATTAGAACGATGAAAATATGGTATTAGGATCATGCAATGCAACACACATACATTAATCCATGCAATAGAACGATATAGGAGTAACTAATCTATTAAAATCTAGAATATAAAATTCTAGACAGCAAGAGTAGTATGTACAAAAATGCAGTTTCCTGCTGTTTCAGAAATCAAAATGTCATTCTGTCAGATGTTCTAGAAACTATACTTCCACACAGTTCCAACGCATATTTAAAGTTCAAAATCCAACAACAGTACCTAGGTCAATCACAATGTTCTTTACAGATTTCATGTTCAGGCAGAATTTTGACATTATGTTATTATAATTTTAGAAACAGCAAAAACTCCATGATAAATTCATTAAAAATATTTTCTGGAATCCTAAACATGATTACTAACAATCTCGAAATTTTTATACCAAGATTTTAACATTTGATCAACATTTTTACTGTTTAAACATGAAAGATGTCAGAATTTGAAAATCTGAAAGTAAAAATACAGTTGTAGTAAAACGGGAATAACTTTTGCTACACAACTCGAAATTCAAAAATTCAAGATGTTCTGAAAACTAGAAAGATAAGGCTACAATTCATATTCTGAAAGAATTTCATTTTAAGATCTTCTACTTGTTCAAAAACAGTAGTCAACATACAGGTTAGCAAGCAATATAAAGGTTTTGGGTATTTTTCATGAAAATAAATTAATTAAACATGATGGGTATCGATTCTTTAGTCAGTAAATTATATAATCAGCATGATGAGTATCAAAACATGATAAATAAAATTATAACACACACATACACTAATTTATCATCAATCAACCATCAATTGATCAAACAACATACAACCTAACAATTGTCTCTACATTAATTTATTTGTGTCGTGATTATACGGCTGACCCAATTATCAATTCTACATGAATGCATGAAAGATCCAATCTTTAGAGTCAAAAGTGGTACGATATCAAGAATATTGGGGTTAGCTCGTGTAAACCCTCAATAGACCCAACGAAGAGATGAACAATAGATAATACAATAATAAAGAGATCTACTTATAAGAATTTCAATAAAACTTGAATTTGATACGATGTTCAATTCAAGTGGACAGTGACTTTCCGTATTAACGGTGAAAATAAATACCAAGAATAACGAAATAAGGATCCCGAAGCAACGAACCCACGAACACAATTAGCACGTGCAATAAACGTGCAAAAGAGAACCCAAAACAAACCAAGAGACAGCAACTTAGCAATGGCAAGAGGGAGAGAGAGCATGGCAGCGATAGTGGCAAGGGGTGACAGCACGGGGTTGTCGGCATCGCAGGTGGCGGCGCTGACGTCAGGGGCGATCGGAGGCGGTGCTATAGTGCTGGTGACGGAAAACAGAGCAGCGACGGATGTTGTCGATGAACGAGGAAGGAGGACAGAGGGCGACATTGGGGTTTGCTGGCATCGACAGGGGCATCGACTACTAAGGGGGTCGCCGGAGGTGGTATGGTACCCAGCGGCGTCGATCGGAACAGGGACAGCAAGGGGGTGACTAGGTATTTCTGTCGACGTCGAGGACAGAGAAGAGGTCGGGGATCACCAGAAGATGACGAAGCAACGGGGAGGAAGTCGTCGGAGAAGGAGGTGAGGGGTTTGGGCGAGAAGATGCACAACGGGAGAGAGAGAGAGAGAGAGAGAGAGAGAGAGAGAGAGCGGAGGAGAGAGGAGAGAGAATAAGTGGCTAGGGCTTTAAAATTAAAATTTTATGTTTTAGGGTGTGCAGTAGAGTTGTATTTATATGGTACAATTAGGATATTGGGTTAATGTTTTAGGGTCCAATAAAAGCGGTTTTGGGTCAAGAACAAATCAAATTGGGTTTTAGCGTTCAATTAAGAGATAGATCAAAATCAATAGGGTTCAAATCAAAATACCCACAATTAAATAAGGGAACAATAGGATATACAAGAATAGCCCGATCAAAAGAACGAAGAATTTGATGAACTAGATTTAATAAAAAAAGAAAAAAATCAAGAAGGAACAATAGGGTATTTAAAACATACACACACACACACACACACACACACACACACACACACACACACACACACATATATATATATATATATATACATTAAATCAAATAGTGAAATGCATATAAAATTGAGCATGTTCGGGCTTAAAACAAAATAATAATAATAATAATGCTAACAATAATGATAAAAATAATAATACCGATAACAATAATAATAACAACAATAATAAAAAATATTAATACCAATAGCAATAAGAATAACAATAATAATAATAAATTACAATAACGATAATGATAATAATAATACTAATAAGATTATATAACAAAATATAAAATTATTAAAATAACCCCAATATCAATAATACATTTAAATTGAGCTCAAACAAAAATAGCCGATCAATAAGATATAAAAAATAAGATCAAAATACATCACTTTTCGAAATGAATAAGATTTTTCGATTAGAAAATACTTTAATAAAATCCGAAATGAATTTAGCACAAAATAACTTTATAAAAATAAAATTATAGAAAATACATGGAAAATACTTATTATCGGGAATGGAGGTTACAATATTTATATTAAAATACGTTACGGATATTACTCGTAACAGTACAAAATACATGTGCAAAACACCCGTGGACAAAATTAATATAACTCAATTTTGCAGAGTGTTACAGTCTCCCCCCCTTAGAACTGTTCTGTCCTCAAAACTTAATAGGGTAAAAGTTGTATCTTGTACACACCACAGAAAAATCATTATTGTATATAGAAAAGTTGCCAATACTAAGAAAATAATTGTAGTATTAAAATGTGTAATATGGAAAATAAAGCAAACCCACCTCTGCATCCAGTCGAGCGGTGTACTCCGAGACTGTGATGCGGAACGAGACGCACCTCAATTAAATTCGGAATTATGAATGTCGGGTAGTATACTCCGGAATCATGATTTATCGAGCGGATGGAAGGCTGATCTCTTATATTCCGGGGCTAGAGCGGCACTTGCGGGATGTCCGCAGGAGGTGGATTTTGTATAGTCTGGCTGTGTACTCCGGGGCTGGAATCCATACTTGTGGGATGCCTGAACCTTGTTTTATTACTGGTAGGATTTCATGTTAAGGGATTGAACCCTATAATGTAGAGTACGTAAGAGCTTTCCCTCGGACCTATGTAGTATGGGATGCATAGAATCCTAACAAGTATGCATTAGTATCATCGTAGTGTAAACATCTGCCTTAGGCATTAAATCATATCATACACTGACACTACTAGGATAGTCATTTTTTCTGTTTGCATTCAAGTTTGTGTTTGCTAAAGTAGAAGAATTACCGTATTATAGCTTTGCGTCTGTTGTATGTAACTGACGTGCCCACAGTTTTCCAGATGCAGGATTGGACTTGGCATGGGCTTGAAGTCACTATGATGAGTTGATTACAAGATTGAAGAAATTTAATTATTGTAAATTGCATTGTATTCATTTAATTCCGATGTGTTGTTGTAAAGAACATGTTGTAAATAAATGTTTTAAATTCATTGTAAATTTGTACGAAATTGAAGTAAAAGATCATGTATTTGCAATGAATTCCCTGTGTTTAAAATTCGGGGCATTACATTATTTGGAGGGTTGGCCCAGATCTTGACTACCTTGGATAGCTTGGAGGATGTCAAGGTTGAACTTTCCAATTCTGCCCTAGTGATTGGAGCATCATTCTCTTCATTCCGCTTAAAAAGCTTTCGACTCTCATGAGTTGATGAATGCCTTGATCTCTTTCTAAGAGAGTTTCTCTCCAGTTTACCTGACGTTCTAAGTGGGGTGCCTCGGTCCGGGCGTGCTTCTCGTCCAAGCGGATTCATAGATCAGTTCCTTGTTGTCTAGCACTGATTATTTGGCAGAGATCTCTAGATCCCCGGGTTTCTCTTGAGGCCATTGAATCGGTTGATGCATTATGGACTGAGACACGGTTGCACAAGGGATGTTATTCATGACGGCTTTATCGAAAGCCCCCGGGTGCCTGTCCATTTAAAGGAGATTGACTAGGCTGTCAGGGCAACTGTTGAGGAGGAATCTGATCTTCCACAGGAGAAAAAGTTGACGAAGAGAGTTGGTATGACGATTTGAGGCCACCGCTCTACCTCTTAATCTTGGTGGCATGGCGATAAGTCTGATTTGTGGAGTTTCCCACAGGCGACGTCAATCTACTACAGCTTATTTTGGTGTGGGAGCAAACAGATAGTGAGTTAATATTTGATGGAAACTACTAAAAAACTGACCTTTGATCGTTGTTGTAAAATGTGATTAGAGCTCCTAAGATTGAATCTGGATCATTGATTGAACACTGTGATCTGGATCCGACGGTTCTTGACGTGGTCGATGGACCGACAAAAAGCCAGAAACACCGGGGGTGGCCTCGGTGTCAGACCCTCCAACGCTCAAGTCAGAACCAGAGAGAGAAAGAGTGTTTGAGAGAGAAACTGTTGATTACCTTCTGACTGAGGAATGGGAAAGGAATTTATAAGCCTGAGAAATAGTTTAGGAAATTGAGATGCATCTGTTAGAACGATAGGCCTTATTTCCTGTTTGAATCTCCCCCTCAAGAGATAAGCTCTTTTGTTTGGGGATAAGAGATTTGACATACAACCCTCATGCGCTGAGTGTTTCTCCTAGTGGACCTAATCTGTCACTTTTCATTGGCTTGAAAGAGCTCCATGTCTTGTAGAGGAACTTGGAGAAGGCCCGGACCTGTTAAAGAGGCCCGTTATAACTAATCTGCCTGTAGAAACTTTGAGATCTGTACTGTAATCGTACGGTCCTGATTTGTTGTGATTTTTACCATTATCAAAAATAATTAAGCTAGTCCGAGTAAATTCTTTTTGAGATTGATATCTTCCCACCATTTGTCCCCGTTCTCCTCTATCATCTTCTTTCTTCTCTGGTGGCATTTTGTCATACTATAAAAAAACTGCCACCTGATTCTAATACAAACTTACAAAGGGCTATATTGTTGAATTTTTTCATGCATTTTGACTTCAAGGGAGAACAAGGATGATGAGTAATTAGAATAGGTGTTATATAATTGAAAAGGTACATGAAGCTTCCAAAAGTGTTTCATATGTGCGTCTTTAAGATCTTTAGTTGAGGTATACAATAAGTTCGGCACTCGTCTACCAATCTATTTTATTATATAATTGGCAATATAGATTCTGCGGGCCGAAATGGTACAGTTGGATTAAGAACAATAGACAATAGTCCTGAAGTTGGTACCTGAGTTCTAAATATTTAGCAGAATTTTAGTAGATATTAGTATAACACCTGTAACAAATATATAAATACGATACATCTCTGCATGTTTCCTGGGGATGTTTCCTCCAGTGTATTCATACACAACGACAGAAGTATTTTAATGCAGAAACGTAAATAATATTGAAATATCTTGGCTACCAGTCTTTCTAGCTGTTAGGGTTCTGAATGAATTACATGTATTTTCTATTTCTAGCTGTTTTGTGCTGAATTTTGATTTCTTGGTGCAAGTCATAATCATTATATCAATGACAGATCAGGATACTTTATTTTATTTCAAAAATCCCTTTTTTTTTAGTAATGTATCCACTCTTGGGGGAAGGCGATTGATTAGTAATGATGGATACAAGCTTTTATACAACTGTGATGCACTGGATGTTCTGAATTAAGTTCCAAACAGCCATTTGTTTTATAGAGAAAGAGATGTTCTGCTTCTAGTTGTTTCAGCTAAATCTGATCTGCCTACTTATTTTTTTCTTTTTTCTTTTTTCTTTTACCTTTTTTTCTCTCTTTCACACAAATATCTGCCTACCTTGTAATTGTTCAATATATTGGTATATTCTCTATATATAAACAATACATGTGCATATGAGTAACACGTGTACTGAACGTACAATTGATTGAATATTGAAACGCGGATTTGTGGACTTATAACCCGATACCCAAACCAGTATTTAGGAATAAATAATGGCTTGTGATAGCAGTCTAGGTGTTCCAATCTTAATACCTAGGGTGAATATCTCAAACAACTTAGATCTAGATATTAACCCTAATTCCCAATTGTTAATTTCTCACAAAACCTAACAATCTTGAGATATAGTATTAATCAATTTTAAGATTAATTAAGAGAGAAAAAGGAGCTCTGTTGGATTCCGTCGTTCCCGTCGGATCTCGTCGAAACCCTCGAAGCCGTCGAGGCCATCGTCACCGACGATCGCCATCTTGGTCGACGTCGTCGCTCCCATAGACAAACGCCGCCAGTCGTCGCCTTCCTTCGTGCGAGGCCATCGACAATCAGTCGAGGCATCGATCTGGGATTCGTGATCAGATCCCCGCACTTGCTCCCGACGATCAGCCGCTGACCTCGTCGACGTCGACATCGCCGCTCGCACTCAGTCTCTCGTGTGCAGTCAACCCCCTTTCTCCGGCCACCTAGAGTTTGTGTGTCAAACCCGGTTGCAACGAACCCGACCCGCAAGCCCATCTTCCTCATCTCTTCTCTGTCATGCTGTGTAGTCGGATCCGAACTCGATTCATTGAGAAACTATTTTCTGGCTTTCGGATTGTGAAGAAGAAGACAGTGGGGTCCTCTTGCTTTCATCTCATCATCAGATCTGGTATCTCTGAACTTTAAGATTCGTGCAATTATCTAATTTATTTGTTTTGTTATTAGTTGGCAGATTTACAGATAAATCCTCTTCTTTATCTAAATTACTTGTGTAGTAATAATTAAGAACATACTCTCAAACTTTAGGAACTCATCGTTTATTCCTTGAGATGGAAAAACATGATCGACCGTAAGAGGTATCTAAACTAGAGGCATTTAGTAGTTCTGAATTCAATAGCTGGAAGAGGAAAGCACAGTATGGAATGAAATTCATGAAGATTTTCTATACCTGTCAAAGGACTTATGATGAGTGTACTGAAGATGTGGATGATGCCACTTGGATCAGAGACGAGGACTTGTGCAGGGAGTTTCTGTTAAACAGTATTTCAGATCGGTTAGCAGATGTTTACATGAAGTACGGAACAGCTAAGGAGATATGGGATAATCTGCTGGATGAATTCAAAAAGGAGGAGAAGGTCTCTAAGACTCACTTGGTTGATAAGTTCATGAGTTTTGAATTCAGAGAGGAGAAAGCCATTCTCCCTCAGGTAACTGATCTTGAAAACTTAGTAGCTAAATTGAAAACTGAAGATATCATTGTGTGTGATGTTTTTCTTACTAGAGCAATAATTTTTAAATTACTTGTATCATGGCTTACATTTAAGACTGAAATGTACAGACTACAAGAACAAATTAAGCTTGCACAACTCAAACGATGTATTAAAGTTGAGAATGAGACTAGAACTAGGATCAATTCGGAGTTGGCTAAGAAACAACTTTCTCATGCTAATGAGCTAACCAATACCAAATATGCTCCTAAGTTTAAGAAAAACAAGCGTAATAAAGTTAAGGGTGAACCATCCAAGTTGGAAGCCACTAAAAAGATTGTTAAAAAGAAAGGGAAGTGCTACAACCGTAGAAAGTTGGGTCACCAAGCTACCGAATGTAAGCTACCAAAAAGAGAACAACCTAACAATGAAAGGGTGAACTTGTTAGAGGGCAACACTGAACCCACCAACTTTCTGTGTGTTGTTGGTGACGATAAGGTCAGTGCCTCTACAAGTTGGTTGTTGGACTCGGGGGCTACATGCCATGCTTGAAACAATAAGAACCTGCTAACTGATCTCAAAGATACAAACGAGTCTGTCTCTATGGCGAATGGAGAATTAGTCAAGGTGCTCCAGGTTGGAACTGCAAATCTCAGTCTTTCATCAGGTAAAAATTTAATTTTGCGTAATGTTAAATTTGTTCCTGCTTTAGCAAAGAATTTAATTTCTATTAGCTTACTGAATAATGCTGGTATGGTCGTTTCTATGATAAGTAGTAGAGCTATTTTATCTGTTAACTCATACTACTTTGGTTGTGCTTACTTAGTCAATGGCATGTATAGACTTAGTTTAGCAATTGAAGTGATTAATACTGTTAGCTCAAAACTGTGTAGCCCTTATACTTGGCACAACAAATTGGGACATGTAAACTATATTAAGTTACTTGCTGTTGCTAAAACTTTTAATCTGCCAATTAATACATCCTTAAGATATGACAAATGTGAAGTGTGTGCTCAGATAAACATTACTAGAAAACCCTTTAGTTCTGTTTCTAGGAGTACACAACTTCTTGAACTAATTCATTCTGACATATGCGGCTTTAAAAATTTTGTGACGCAAGGAGGTCGGAAGTACACACCTGAGTTCTAAAAATTTTGTGAACTAATTTATTCTTGAACTAATTCTCTTTTATAGATAATTATTCTAGATATTTTGATATTTATTTGTGAATAACAAAGGATGAAGCACTTAATAAATTCAAAGAATTTAAAGACCGTGTTGAAAATCAGTTAAATGCTAAAATTAAAAGGTTCAGATCTGATAGAGGTGGGAAATATGTATCAATAGGTTTTAAAGAATTTTGCAATTCACATGGCATTTTTTCTGAAACAACAGCACCCTACTCACCACAGTCAAACGGTATAGCCGAAAGAAAGAATCAAACACTCACAGAAATATTGAATTCTATGTTATTGACTGCTGGATTGCCTTCGAGTTTTTGGAGAGAGGCTGCATTGACTGCTAATAATATTCTTAATATGTTACCACACTCTAAACTGTTTGAAACACCTATGAGTTATGGCATAAACACACACCGAGTTTTCATAAAGTGAAAATATGGGGCTGTATTGCTTTTGTTAGAATACCAGACCCTAGAAAGCCTAAAGTAGGACCTCGTACAAATACTTCGTGTATCTAGGAAGTGCAGTTGATAGTGCGGCATACAGATATAACCTATCTCTTAATAAAATAATTGAATCTAGAGATGCAAAATTCTTTGAAGATGTGTTAATCAAAGACAAAGGTATAACACTATCTGGCCACACAGACTTAGTCAATGATTCACAAACAGAATCCAAACCTAGCATAACTGATACTGAAATTACAAATGAAATTGAGCCTGGAAGAACCTCCACCAAAGATAAGACACCTAGAACCTATGGTGATGATTTTGTAACTTATGCACTATTAGCTGATCCACTTAGTGTAAAGGAAGCCATTCGGTCTAGGGATGGTTTACTTTGGAAAGAGGCTATTGATAATGAGATGGATTCTTTATTACAAAATAAAACTTGGAAATTAGTTGATCTGCCAGAAGGGGCTAAAACCATAGGAAACAAGTGGGTTTTGAAGAAAAAACTTAATCGGGATGGGTCTGTAGCAAAGTATAAAGCATGACTAGTAGCTAAAGGTTATACTCAGCAAAGTGGGGTAGACTATTTTGATGTTTACTCACCTGTTTGTCATATTGCTACAATAAGAATTTTTCTTGCCATTGCATCCATTGAAAATTTTATTATTCACCAAATGGAGATCTTAATGAAGAAATCTATATGAATCAACTTGAAGGTTTTATACTTAAAGGTTTAGAGAACAAAGTTTGCAAATTGGTAAAATCTTTGTATGTATTAAAACAAGCACCAAAACTATGGCATGAAAAATTTAATACAAAAATATAGAGCTTAGGTTTTGAATCTAGTAATTCGGATAAATGTCTTTATTTTCGTGATCTATCAAATAAAATTGCTATAATTTGCTTGTACGTTGATGACATGCTTGTTGTTGGAAAAGACCTCTCAACTGTAGTTGAAGTTAAAACAATGCTATCCAACGAATTCAGCATGAAGGACTTAGGTGTTGTGGACACTATACTAGGTATGAGAGTGAGTTTTGGTAGGCAAGGTATATTCCTTAGTCAATCTAACTATATTGATAATGTGTTACAAAAGTGGGCATACAGTGATTACAAAAGGTTTGAAACACCTTATGATTATAACAATAAATTGACACCTAACGATGGTGCAACAGTGAGACAGTTGGATTATACAAAACTAATTGGAAGTCTCATGTATGCAATGATCTGCACTAGACCAGACATAGCATTTGCAGTAGGCATGCTTAGCAGATTCACTAGTCATCCCAGTAAGTCACATTGGAATGCCCTTGAGAGGCTAATGGGTTACCTAAGTGGTACTCAAGAGTTGGCTTTGTGCTACTCTGGACATCCTTCAGTTTTGGAAGGATATTCTGATGCATCGTGGTGCACAGAACTTGGTAAAAGTCGATCCACTAGTAGTTATGTGTTTACACTAAGTGTAGCAGCTGTGTCATGAAAATTTAAAAGGCAACCAGGCATTGCATTCTCATCTATGGAGTCTGAACTCTTTGCGCTATCTTGTGCTGGTGAAGAAGCGGAATAGATGACAGACCTGTTGCTAGATATTCCATTGAGAAGGTTTAAAGTAACCACTCTTAGCTTGTTTTGCGACAACCAAGTTACAAAAAACTGTAGCAATGAATTCTCTTTACAATGGTAAGAGGCGAACTATCGATCTTAGACAGGCAAAGTTGAATTATCTCATTAAGCAAGGGATTATTACCCTCAAGTATGTGAGATCAAAATAGAATATGGCTAATTCCCTTACTAAGGAATTACAAAGAGGTCTAATTGTCAAAACTGTGGGGAAAATGGGGTTAATAGCCGTTGAGTCATAAAGGCCTTAACACCCTAGTTATTTTTATAATTAGAACCCATAACAGCCATAGAGAAGTTCAAACTTAAGCATCAATTTGACAGTTAATATGTTTTAGATTATCTTGACGATTCCACATAAATTCCACAAATATATAATATCATTCCAATTTTGATGGTATTATATACCTATAGAATTTACTTAGAATAATCATATTATTCCAATACGAAACATGAAAACTTGTCGATGTGTTTCCGATGATTAAATTGTCTTAAATATCATTCCAATTTTGATGATATGTCTTTTATGGATACAAGTTTCATCAATTTTGATGATTCAATGTTAAACTATGATTGAAATGGCAATCTTTTCATTCTAATATGAAACATAGTATGGTTCTTGTGTAATTACTATAAAAGTTCATGTACTTTATTTGTTAAAGATACTTGATTGTGATGCTTGTGTTAAAATCTTGCTAGCTAAATTGAATTGTACTAAGTTCTTTTGTTTGAACTAGATACTCTTATGCAATTTGTTTGAATTCAAAGAGAAATGACTCATGAAATTCTTATTTGCAATGTTGAGCAACAGGTGCTGGCAAAGATAATGGAGATGGAATCCTAGATATCGATTTTGAAGATGATGACTTGCTCAATATGGTGGAGTAATCATGAAACAGCATGTAAGGATTTTCTATTGCTGATCACTTGCTTGATAAGAACTTCTTTTGAGTTTAAGGCTGCATTTTTGAGCTTAAAACTCTTTAATTTGGTTTGAAGTTTATTTGCTTTATTTAGTTTTGAGACTATGATTTATTTTATCTATTGGTTTAGTCTTTGTGAACTATTCTGAATTGGATATGGTTTGGAACTATTTAATTATATTGGTTTAGTCTTGATTGAACTATTCAGATTTATAATTATATTGGTTCTTATGAAACTATACCTTTATGATGCTTTTCTTATATTATGGACTGCTATCAGCCAGTCAGTTTTATATTGAACTGATGAGATAATCCTGTACTTTATATACTAAGAATATAGGAGGAGATTGTTGGATATATTGGTATATTCTCTATATATAAATAATACATGTGCTTATGAGTAATACGTGTATTGAACATACAATTAATTGGATATTGGAATGCGGGTTTGTGGGCTTATAATCCGATACCCAAATCATTATTTAGGAATAAATTCTGGCTTGTGATAGCAGTCTAAGTATTCCAATCTTGATACCTAGGGTGAATATCTCAAGCAACTTAGATCTAAATATTAACCCTAATTCCCAATTGTTAATTTCTCACAAAACCTAACAGTAATTAAGTAATTTGATTAAATCGTGAAAACCTACTTGAAAGGTTTCCACAACTCGAATGCAATTGTAATTGTTAGATTCAAGGATAGATTAGAATACTTTATTGGATTATTGGATTCTTGGATTGATTGAATTATAACTAAGTACAATGTCTCCTATATTGGAGATACGCAAAGACTAAACTAATATATATTCTGATATTAAACTAAAGTGAGTAATATAATATCTCACATCTAATACCCCCTCTCAAATTCAAGTCTGTTCAAACAACATGAGTTTGGAATATTGACGATGTTCATGTGGTAAGGACAGCGCACGGTGACACGGTGACGTCACTCAGTGATGGCGCATGGTGATGCAGGGAATAGTAGTACTCTTCGGCAGGAAATAGTGCTCTTCAGCGGGAAGTAGTAGAAGTTGTGCTCTTCGATGGGAAGTGGGAATATGTAAATGTAGTGCTCTTCGGCGAGAAGTAATAGAAACAGTGCTCTTCAGTTGGAAGTGGGAAGAAGTAGAACTAGTGTTCTTCGGCGAGAAGTGGGAAAAAGTAGCAGTAGTGGTGGTAGTAGTTCAGAATGGCCCTGGGTACACAGGATGAATGTCAGCATCTGAGATGACGTCGGGAACTGGGATGATGTCGGAATCTCCCCCTCTCAAGCTCACCATGGATTAACCAGTGTGAGTATGTATTGGGACCTGGATGCGGAAGTGGGAGGGCATCGATGAGAACTGGGATGAGAGACACAAATTAAAACCTCGCAAGTGTACGAATCGTTTGGAGAAGCGTAGTGACGAGCAAGGGTCGATCCCACAGAGATTGTAGAATTTAACTTACTAACCAATAAAGCAAAAATAAAGATGGTAAAGGATTGTTCTAAAGGAAAAAGAAAATGAAAAGATTAAAACTAAATTAAGAAATGCTGAATCACAAATATTTATTAAGTAGTTGGGTTTTGATTTCCACCAATAGTCAATAATGCTAAGTCACCTTCTGTACTTCTTCTTATTACTCATGTTTGTTCTCTTCAAGGGCATGGTATCTACTCCTTAAAGTAATGTTTCCCTAGGCCAAGAATTAGGCATAGTATCTACTCTAATTCGTTTCTTTCCCTAAGTATTTAGCATGGTATCTACTAAGTTGCACTTAAAGAAAATATAGGAACAATGGAAACGAACAAACACTCAAAGTTCTAGAAATTGGTATCAGATCTAGATCCTTTAAGTTGATTAAACCAGAAACCCAGAAAGATCCCTTTGTTACAAAATATGAACACGAGAACGGGTCGTCTCAATATGCTCATATAACAGATTCAGATTCATAATACGCAAACTTGATAAACTCAGATTCTGTACTTCAGTCGACTGGCTGTCACCTCAGTCGACTGCTCTTTAGAATTCTGAACAAGTTTGATTACCATAAATCTATCTCAATTCAATCAGGTTCAATCAATAAGTAAAAGAGAAGGATTCAGAAAAACTCAGCATTACATGACTACGGTTTCAATCTACCCAACTATGAAATTAGTTCCACATAATAAAACTTTTATTGATTAACAAGTTCGAGTACATGATTAGCATAAAAGAATTAGCAAGAGAAGGAATAAACTAATGTAGTTTGGCCAGATTGGTCGGCTGGCTGTCACATAGTCGACCGGCCGTTCTCTTCTTCGATGCTGAACTCCTCTCTCCTTCTTTGATGCTTATCAAGTACTGCTCTTAGTTGACAACTTGATGGTTCAGAACTTCTGTGATTCCGTGATTCCAGAGCGCCCTCTATCCGTCCTCTTTGCTGATATTTATAGAACACCCTGAAGAATTAGGGTTTGCACTTTTCTTTTATGGAAAAGTCCTCCCCTTTTATTTATTTCCTTTTTTTCTCTGATCTGCGGTTTATTTCTTTCTCTTTTCGTCTATTCTTCCTTTTCTGTTATGATTTGGATTTAGATTTGGACGAATCTTCAACTGCCTTATCTGTTAACTCCGTCGAATACCAGTCGACTTGTCTTCGAACCAGTCGACTGTGTCGAGACATCTGTAGATTTCATAATTGATCAGCCCAGTCGACTGTTCTTTGGAGTAAGTCGACTGTTCCGAGCAGCTGTGGAAAATTAACTTCTCTGTCCAGTCGCCTGTTGTGGGGAACCAGTCGACCGATGATCTGCAGTTTTCTGTGTATCATCCTTAAAATCCTGAATCTGCTTCGTTTTGCTGTTATAGGCTGTTTCCTATGGAAAAGAGAAAATAAGAGTTAAATATCACATATAGAGCTTTTAAATGTCTAATTGCATTAAGATCATTGCTCCTAAATGTGAATAATATTGTGTTCATCAAATACCCCCAAACTAAGCTTTTGCTTGTCCTCAAGCAAAAAGTGAATTTATGAACAAGGGAATAATAATAATAATAATAAACTCAACCACCAAGGATTTTTATTATGTGAGCATCAACATATCAAAATATAAACAATTTCAGATAAAGTAAAACTAAACATACCTACTTTCTCCAGTGCAATTATTTGTTCATAATCCCCAAACTTAATCATATTTGTCATGCAATTAATGTAGTTATATTATGCAACTACTCAATCTGTGATTATCCCTTTTCTCTACTACAAACCGAGTAGCAAACTAGAGTTTTTTTTTTTTTTTTTTTTTTTTTTTAATAGTCTCTTCTCTAAAGTTGTCACTTGCCTTTTGACGCGAATGCAAAACATTTGTGATGAATCCACCCGGTTACTCAACAAGTCACAAACCTTTAAAGTGCTTTGCATACTCATATTACAAGTTGCCGTTTGACGTAAAGGTAAACATTGGTGATGAATACCCCTAGTTACTAAGCACTCAAAACATTGGAGTAGATTGACTTTATTCATATTTCTATATATAAATATATATATATATGTATTTTATCACTCTATTTACTTAAACTCAATTTAGGACTAGATCAAAGGGAATAATCATCAGAAAAAGCATCACATTTGTTTTTTATGTATAATCGCCTGACTCATACAATTTTGTAGGGAATTATGAAACTCAATAATCCTAAAGTAAATAGGTATGCAAAACTCTTACTTTATAAGAAATTTTCTATCAAAAGACTCCAAATGTAACTAACTACCCCCAAACTTAGATGGAACATTGTCCTCAATGTTCGAAAGACAAATTTAAAATAGGCATGTGTCACCATCCAGTTTGAAGGAAAAATAAAGTAAGGAAATAAAGAAATGAATAACGAAAAGAAATAAAAATAAACTATAAGAAATAAAGGGGAAAGTGTAAGTACTCCCCTGAAAAATTGGGTTGCCTCCCAATAAGTGCTGTGTTTTCTGTCTTCAGCTAAACTTGATGAGTTCATGCAATGTATTGAATGGGTTGAAGATTCACATCTTCCTCGTGCGGCTCTAAACTCATCTCCATGTAAGGCTTCGCCCTGTGCCCGTTCACCTTGAATGTTTGATTTTTCTCTTTGTTATGAACCTCCAAGGCACCATGTGGAAAGACTTTTGTGACAATGTATGGGCCATACCATCTTGACATAAGCTTGCCTGAAAAGAGTCTTAATCTTGAGTTGTATATTAATACTTTTTGTCCTTCATAAAACTCCTTCCTTGCTAGCTGTTTATCATGGTAGATTTTGGTCCTTTCCTTGTACAATTTTGCATTTTCATATGCATCGTGCCTCAACTCTTCAAGCTCGTTCAGTTGCAACCTTCTTTTGTCACCTGCTTGTTTCATATCAAAATTGAACCTTTTGATGGCCCAATAGGCTTTGTGTTCCAACTCCACTGGCAGATGACATGCTTTTCCAAAGACCAAACGGTATGGTGACATGCCAATGGGTGTCTTGTATGCGGTTCTGTAAGCCCATAATGCATCATTCAAACGTAGCGACTAATCCCTTCTGCTGGTATTTACTGTCTTTTCCAAAATGCCCATGATCACTTTATTGCTAATCTCCACCTGCCCACTGGTTTGAGGATGATATGGAGTACCCACTCTATGTGTAATCCCATATTTCTTCATCAAAGAAGCAAATGGAAAATTATTGAAATTACTCCCTCCATCACTAATTATTGTTCGTGGTGTACCAAACCTAGTGAAAATGTTCTCCTGCAAAAACTTGACAACGACTTTGTGATCATTAGTTTTTGAGGGGACAGCCTCGACCCATTTAGACACATAATCCACACCAACAAGAATATATAAATAACCAAATGAGTTAGGAAAGGGACCCATGAAATCGATTCCCCAAACATCAAAAAGCTCGACTACTTGAATGTTTTGCAGTGGCATTTGATTTCTAGAAGAGATGTTGCCCGTCCTTTGGCATTTGTCACAAGTCCTGCAAAAAGAAAAAGCATCTTTGAATACATTGGGCCAATAAAAACCAGATTGCAATACCTTGAGGGCTGTTCTTTTTGGTCCAAAATGTCCTCCACATGCATATTGGTGGCAATGTTGTAGAATACTCATTTGTTCCTCTTCTGCAACACATCTTCTTATAATCTGATCAGGGCAAAATGTAATATCCCGGACGGATATTAACTCATATAAATTATTATTTTATTATTATTTTATTATTATTTTATTTTAACTCCAAAATCGGACTATTTTGGCGATTCTCGCCGGGTTGGCCGTAAACAGTACCTACGCGCAACTATCGGTCGATGCGCAACCGAAGCGCATCAAATTGATAGCGCGACTCTCCGAATTGGTAATAAAATTTATTTTACTATTATTTTCCAAATTAAATTATTTTTGGGAATTTTATGAGGATTTTTACAAGAAGATTTTGTATACACATACATGTACACATACACATAATTGTATGGTACTTAGTATATTATACCTAGTATATGGTATGTACTTTAGGACAATCCACTATTTCTTGTCATGGTAACTCAATTAGAGGATTAGGGTGATTAAGAGGGTGAAAGAAGAGTTGTATGCACAAGATTAGAACTAACCCTTTCTAGAAACCTTATCACTCCACCTCACCTAGCCTACACCATACCCTCCCCCCCCCTAAGAAGCATGGCCGGCCCCCTTTTTGAGGGTATTTTGTGCCATTTGGTGCACTTACCACTTCCACCTCCTTTTATAAAACTCCCCTCATTCACCTCCTTCTCTCATTTTAGAAAAAAAAACAAAAGAAAGAAAGAAAGAAGGAACGGAAAAGAAAGAGAGAACATATTAACTAGAGAGTTTTGTTTTGTAGGTAATAGAAGAGTTCTAAACAAGCTTAGGGGAAGGAGAAGGAATAGCTAGCTAGTTCTTCCACCAAAGTTAGAGAAGGTGGGGGTTTCTTCACACTTGGTTTCTTCTTGTGTTTGTTTCTTTGTTTGTTTGTTTGGTTGTTTGTTGTTTGTTGTGTGACTTCTTCTTCTTCTCACCTTCTTGTTTTGTTTTCTTTGTTCTTTTTGTGGGTGTGTGGTTATGAGGTTGTGTTGAATGAAAGTGAAAGAAAGTTAGTAGTAGTGACTACTAACTCAAAAAGTTCATAGCTTTAGTATGATAATCTTTTGTTGTATGTTATTGGACTAAGAACTTCACATATTGCATATTGTTGAACAATACAACCATTGATTGGTTGTAGGACTTGATTGAACTAAATAATAAAAAGATCTTTCTTTTATTTTTAACCACTAGTTGTAACCTAATAAAAAGATCTTCTTTTTATTTAACCACTAGTTGTAAATTAACTAAAAAGATCTTCTTTTATTTTACACACTAATTGTAGCTAAAAAGATCTTCTTTTTATTTCTAATCACTAGTTATAACTAATAAATAAAAAGATCTTTCTTTTTATTCTTAATCACTAGTTGTAACTATTAATCAAAAAGATCTTCTTTTATTTTACACACTAATTGTAGCTAAAAAGATCTTCTTTTTATTTCTAATCACTAGTTGTAGCTAATAAATAAAAAGATCTTCTTTTTATTCTTAATCACTAGTTGTAACTATTAATCCAAAAGATCTTCTTTTATTTTACACACTAGTTGTAGCTAATAAATTAAAAAGATCTTTTCTTCTTTTTAAACACTAGTTGTAGAAACTAATAAAAAGATCTTCTTTCTTTTTAAACACTAGTTGTAGAAACTATAAAAAGATCTTTCTTTCTTTTAATCACTAGTTGTAGAAACTAATTAAAAGGATCTTTCTTTTATCTTCAATCACTAGTTGTAATTAATTAAAAAGGATCTTTCTTTTATTTTTTAACCACTAGTGGTAATTAATTAAAAAGGATCTTTCTTTTATTTTTTAACCACTAGTTGTAATTAATTAAAAAGATCTTTTCTTTGTAAAGAAAAGTAAAATAAAAATGACCTCTTCTTTATCACTAGTGATAATAAGGTTAATAAGCAACTAAGTAGTAGTAGGCTAAAATAATATGTAATAGTATGTAATGAGATGAAGTAGTAGTAGTGATAGATAGTTGTATGTTGTGGTTTTATTGTGAATAAAGTAGTAGTAATAGATGGTTGCATGTTGTGATTTGGTTGTGAATAAAGTAGTAGTAGTAGTAGTAAGTTGTATGTGGTGCTCTTGATAAGAATGAAGTAGTAGTAGATAGTTGTGTATTATGTTTTGATTAAAATAGGAGTAGTAATAGTAGTAAAGTGTTGTAGGATTGCCTCTAAAAATAATTAGAAGCCATATTTATGCTTCTAATGTTGTAGGACTACTTCTAAAAATATTTAGAAGCCATGATTCATGTTTCACATATTGTAGGATCTTTTCTAAAAATGATTAGAAGCCATTTTATGCTACTAATGTTGTAGGACCACTTCTAAAAATGTTAGAAGCCATGTCTATGCTTAATTAGTTGTAGGATTGCATTTAAAAAAATATCCTATCATGCTTGCCATGTTTAGTTAGTTGTAGGACTTTTGCTAAAAAAAATATCCTACCATGTTTACCATGCTTAGTTAGTTGTAGCTTGCTTCTAAAAATAATTAGAAGCCATATCTATGCTTAATTAGTTGTAGGATTGCATTTAAAAATATCCTATCATGCTTACCATGCTTAGTTAGTTGTAGCTTGCATCTAAAAATAATTAGAAGCCATATCTATGCTTAATTAGTTGTAGGATTGCATTTAAAAATATCCTACCATGCTTACCATGCTTAGTTAGTTGTAGCTTGCTTCTAAAAATAATTAGAAGCCATATCTATGCTTAATTAGTTGTAGGATTGCATTTAAAAATATCCTACCATGCTTACCATGCTTAGTTAGTTGTAGCTTGCTTCTAAAAATAATTAGAAGCCATATCTATGCTTAATTAGTTGTAGGATTGCATTTAAAAATATCCTATCATGCTTACCATGCTTAGTTAGTGGTAGCTTGCTTCTAAAAAATAATTAGAAGCCATATCTATGCTTAATTAGTTGTAGGATTGCATTTAAAAATATCCTATCATGCTTACCATGCTTAGTTAGTTGTAGCTTGCATCTAAAAATAATTAGAAGCCATATCTATGCTTAATTAGTTGTAGGATTGCATTTAAAAATATCCTACCATGCTTACCATGCTTAGTTAGTTGTAGCTTGCATCTAAAAATAATTAGAAGCCATATCTATGCTCCATTAGTTGTAAGATTGCTTTAAAAATGTCCCACCATGATTCTATGCTTAATTAATTGTAGAATGTTTTATAAACTTATCCTACCATGCTTAACGTTTAGAATGTTGTAGGATTCTTTTCCTAGCATGCTCGGTAATGTTGTAGGAGTCTTTTCCTATCATGCTTGGTAACTCACTTATACTAGGAATTTTGTAGGATTCATTCCTAAAGTTTCCTATTATGTTTAGTGACTTAGTTATGCTTAGAATGTGTAGGATTCAATCCAAAGGTTTCCTACAATGTTTGGATAAATTTTATTGTGCCTAGAGTGTTGTAGGATCCATGATAAAATCATATACCATGCTAGTTTAATTGTTGGAAAGCGATAAATCATGCTAGCTTAATTGTAAGTATTTGGCATATCATGCTAGTTTAAATTGTATGCAAATTGTATACCATGCTAGATAAATGGTAGAGAAGTGTATACTATGTTAGTGAATGACCATGATTCATGCTAAGTAAGTAGGGATCATGCAAATTATTGATCATATTAAGTTAAGGATACCCATACTAGGATGTTCATGCTTAGGGTAAAGAAACTACCCGTGGCTAGTTGTAGTGATTATGTTGGATTCTATGCCATGCTAGAGTAATACATGATTAGAACATTGTAGGAGTAATGTTAGAATATCTACTATACCTTGGAATGAGTGTATGTCATGTCTAAGACATTATAGGTCGAAGTAGTAAGATCGGGAAGACCACTAGCGATAGTTAATTCGATAAAGGCGGTTATGTCGCCTTCGGATTCTTCCTTAGTAGAATACCGATCTTAGACTACTAGTAGATCCCTTTGTTGCTTCTAATAGTAGAAGATTAAGTTTGTTAGTAAGCACGTTTGGTTGCTTCTAGGATTGATTACCTGTATGGTTGTTTGCACACGGTCGTGCTCGTACGTGGCTTGACTGGCCCGTATGTAGCTGTGGGTCTCATACGTAGCTTAGTTGGCTCGTATGTAGGTTGTTGTCTCGTACGCGGCCCGACTGGCCCGTACGTAGCTGTTGGTCTCATACGCGGCTTATTTGGCTGGTATGTACGTGGTTATCTCCTACGAGGCCCGCCTGGCTCGTAGGTAGTTATTGTTTCATACGTAGCTTAGTTGGCTCGTATGTGGTTATTACACGTGTATAGCTTGTTAGCTAGTACACAGTTAGTTGTGCTATCTAGGGTGATGTTACCACCCTAAGGGCTATCGACCATCAAGACATGTGTTTCTACCCTAAGGAACTGTGGAGGAGTCGCTCCTTGTGTACCGTCGAATCTTAACCAGGGTAGGTTGATCGAGGACCGGAGTATAGACAGAATCCAAGTCTAGGATAGCGGCGTGCGTATATATTCGCGACGGCCAAAGTCTTGGATCGATGAGCCACGAACCGGGTCCCGAAGGATTCTGGTAAATCTAGGTTGAGCGGCCTAGTAGAGTTGTTTTGCGAAGCCTAATTTAAGGCCTAGCATGTTGTGTTATAATATCGTCATCCCTAGGATTGTTCGAGTCAGGGACATCACTAGGATAGTGACTTATAAGGATCAGTTTACTTAAACCCTTTTGCCGGGAGAGAGGGGTCAGTTGTAGGGGGCCCCGACACTAACTCGTCTCTTGAGGCAGATCATAGGTGGTGTACCGGGTTGTACCTTCCTGTCAAAGGGATACGTACGGTGCCGTCTCACAAGTTGAGGACACGGGTTGCGTATCTCGCGCTGTTAATTCCTGAAATACCGTGGCTGGGGTGCCACGGGATGCATGGTGCAGTCCTGCGTTTGCTAGACCCCAGAGAGTGCCACAGGGTAGGCTTCGCGCTGCCCTGCGCTTGCGAAACTCTATGGTTTGATTTTGGAACGATGCCCGATATACTGGGGTCGAGTGAGGTCCGGCATGCCGGGTAGTAGTGGAAAACGGAGACACCATAAGCAGACTGCATAAGGGGACTTGACCTCTTCTGCAACCTCACAGAGTCATGGAGTATTGTCAGGAACAGGTTGTGTACAATTAGAATTCATAACGCGGGTTCAATCCCTATATATGGAGAAACGGCTTGAGATGGAGTCGCATGTATTTATGGGCTGCATGTTACTTTCGGAGACTTGCTGACATTAGAATAGGAGTGTCCTAGTTCTACTTAAGTATCACATTAGAGTTTAGTCATAAGCACTCACGTACACTTAAACTACACCGACACCATTGCTATGTTTGTATATTTTGTATATTGTTTGGAAGATTCGCTGCTATATGATCAGCCTTTAAGCGTCAGTGAATACTGACGTCCCCACTTCCATAGGTACTGGATCGCCCAAGTACAAAGGCGATATTCAGGAGGACTCAAGGCGAGGAAAGCAAGGAGTCAGTATTAAGTTTAGTTCCGCTGCAAAATATGTATTGGTTCTGTATTAGTTAAGAGGTACTCTGATGTAAGATGTTAAAGGTTGTAATACTTAGAAATGTAAAGGTAATATTGTAACTCTATTGTAAGGTATTACAGTTGTACAATATTCAGACTTGTAACACTTTGTGTATTGAATAAAAAGTTTTAAATTCTCCAGTTTTTCTGTGTATTGTGACTAATTGAAGCAAAGATCTTGGCTTGTGTCTCGGTTTTCCAGTATCGAAAATCGGGGCGCTACACAAAATTTGAACAAATAAGGATCATCCCAATAATAATGTTTGCACATGGCCACCAGTCGCTTTCGTTCCTGTTGTGTCATACCTGGAGGGAAAACATGAACAGTGAGATAATTCACAATATCTGCAAACCATGGAAAATATGTGCAGTGAGATACCAGTCGACTGGTTCTGTTACCAGTCGACTGTCCCAGTTGTATGTTTATTTCAAATAATTGTTCATCTGAGAATTTTTCATTCAGTGGGGACACAATTTTCTCTTCTTCATGCAGCAGTCTGGACATGTGATCTGCTACAACATTGTCACTTCCTTTTTTGTCTCTAATCTCAAGATCGAATTCTTGAAGCAACAGCACCCATCTGATCAACCTAGGCTTAGAATCCTTTTTAGCAAATAAATATCTCAAAGCAGCATGGTCAGTGAAAACAATAACTTTAGAACCAATCAAATATGATCTAAATTTCTCTACAGCAAAAATAACAGCTAACATTTCTTTTTCAGTAGTGGAATAATTTAGCAGTGCATCTTTTAGAGTTCGAGAAGCATAGTAAATAACATGGGATACCTTATTGATTCTCTGACCTAAAACAGCTCCTAAAGCATAATCACTTGCATCACACATAAGCTCGAAAGGATGGCTCCAATCTGGTGCCATGACAATAGGTGCAGAAGTGAGAAGATTTTTTAATGTAATAAAAGCATTTGTGCACTCTTCTGTCCATGCAAACTCAACATCCTTAGCCAACAAATCACAAAGGGGTTTGGAGATTTTTGAGAAATCTTTTATAAATCTTCTATAGAACCCTGCATGTCCAAGAAAATTCCTAACACCCTTGACTGTAGTAGGAGGAGGTAGTTTTGATATTATAGCGATTTTTGCTTTGTCCACCTCTATGCCTCTTTTTGACACCACATGTCCCAACACAATACCTTGTTGTACCATAAAATGGCACTTTTCCCAATTCAGCACTAAATTGCATTCTTCACATCTCTTAAGTACAAGCTGCAAATGGTTAAGGCATTCATCAAAACAAGATCCAAAAACACTAAAATCATCCATAAATACCTCGATGAACCTTTCCACCATGTCTGAAAATATACTCATCATGCATCTCTGAAATGTAGCTGGTACATTGCACAATCCAAAAGGCATCCTCCGGTATGCAAAAGTACCAAAAGGACATGTAAAAGTGGTCTTTTCTTGATCTTCTGGAACAATAGCAATTTGATTATAGCCACTATAACCATCTAAAAAACAATAATGACTATATCCTGCTAATCTTTCTAACATTTGATCAATAAAAGGAAGAGGGAAGTGATCTTTCCTGGTTTCGTTATTCAGCTTCCTGTAGTCAATGCATACCCTCCATCCTGTGGTCACTCTCGTCGGGATAAGTTCATTCTCTTCATTCTTTACCACCGTGACTCCACTTTTCTTAGGCACTACATGTATAGGACTTACCCATTTGCTATCTGAGATAGGGTAGATGATGCCAACATCTAGTAGCTTCAGAATCTCTGCTCTTACAACTTCTTTCATGTTTGGATTAAGCCTTCTCTGTGCCTCCCTGCTTGGTTTTGCATTGTTTTCAAGGAGTATTCTATGCATGCATTTGGATAGACTTATTCCCTTGATGTCTGCTATGGTCCATCCTATTGCACTCTTCTGTTCTCGTAATACCCTCAGCAGCTTTTCCTCTTCCTGTGTACTTAAGTTTGCAGCAATTATCACTGGTAGCGTCTGGTTCTCGCCCAAATATGCATGCTTCAAATGGTCGGGTAGCTGCTTAAGCTCTACGTCTAGAAGTCTCGGTACAGTCGACTGCCCCCTGGTAGCAGTCTGGTCAGTCGACTTATCCTGTCCACCAGTCGACTGATCCGAGGGAACACAAATATCATCAGTCACAATATTTTCAAATGCAGGTGCGAGTTTACCTGAGTATGACTTTCGACTTTCAGGGTGATGTACTGTCTCTGCAATCCTGCCATCATCGTATTCCTGTTCAACATGATCTAAAGTTAGAGATTGTGTGATTGTGGCTTGTAGTGGTTCAATGCTATGTACCTGAAATGTTTGATCAACAATCTCCTGTATCACATCAACATTATAGCATTCATGGTCATCATGTGGTAATTTTAGTGTATCAAACATTTTAAATTCAACCTTCTCTCCATTTATTTTTATGCTTATAGTACCCTTTTTAACACAAATTTTAATATCAGCCGTACTCATAAAGGGCCTACCTAAAATGATAGGTAAAGAAGATAGCATTGAAGATTCTTCCATATCCAACACAACAAAATCTGCAGGCAAAATAAAATCATTTACCTGAACCAAGACATCTTCCAAAATACCTCTAGGTCTCTTGATGCTGCGATCAGCCAACTGCAACGTGATGGATGTTGGTTTGAGTCCCCCAAACCTAGCTTTTCATACACAGAGTATGGAAGAAGATTTACGCTTGCTCCCAAGTCTAGTAGTGCCTTTTCGAAGAAGTGCTCACCAACTTTGCAAGGAATGGTAAAACTACTTGGGTCCTTCAATTTAGGAGGTAATTTCCTTAGTAATACAGCGCTCACTTCTTCTGTCAAAGCCACATCCTCCCTAACCTGAAATGTTCTCTTGTGAGTACAGCAGTCTTTCAAGAATTTCGCATAAGAAGGAATTTGTTTAATAGCATCAAGTAGGGGGATATTAATTTCTACCTTTCTGAGAGTTTCAAAGTCATCAAATAAATGTTGTTCTTTCTTTTGCTTGACTAACCTTTGAGGGAATGGTGGCAATACTGCCCTTTCTTTTTCACTTACCTGGTTGGAATCCAAAGCTTTTGATGGTTGTGTATCTGGTTTGTCTGCATGTGTTCCAACCTTGTTGTCAATTATCTTACCATTTCTTAGGGTTGTTACTGCTTGGAGCTGTTCTTGACCTCCCGGATTTGGTATCGTTTGTGAAAGGAGTTCTCTTGCCTTTCGTTTTCTTAACTCCTTTGCTATTTGCCCAATTTGCGTTTCCAATTTCTAAATTGCCTGCCCTTGTTGGTTGCTTGTTTGATGTTGTTGTTGGAGCGATTGAAGAACGGTGGATTCAAAATCCAACTTCTTCTGTTCTTGAGCTGGCCTATCAAACCCATTTCCCATCTGAAGGTTCCGTGCATGTCCTTGTGTGAATTGAGTCCCTTGATTATTTTGATTATTGCTCCATGAGAAATTTGGATGGTTCCTCCACCCTAGGTTGTATGTGTTCGAGAAGGGATTGTTCTTTGGTGGGAACACTCCTCGACCTACATAGTTCGCATGCTCTTGATCTGTGAAAGAAGACATGGGGCATGTATCAGTTGTATGATCTAAATGAGAACAAATTGCACAAATTTCGTTCGTTTGATTTTTAACTCCACCCATCGTCGACATTGCATTAACAAGCATATCAATTTTTTTATTCATGTTTACCATTTCTAATTGAATGTTATTACTATTAGAAATTTCGTAAACTCCCTGTTTTTTCGAAGGGCCCCTTCTTGTTGAGAACTGTTGTGAGTTCTCGCTGAGTTCTTCAAATAGTTCAATGGCCTCTTCGTCACTTTTCCTCATCAAAATCCCGTTGCAAGCTGAATCCACAATTGCCTTATTAGTATCATTTAAACCCTCATAAAACGCTTGTACCTGATCATCTTTAGGCATGTTGTGTGTAGGACACTTGAGAAGCTTGTTCTTGAAGTCTTTCCATGCTTCGAAAAATAAATCTCAATCTTTTTGTTGGAAGAGTTGAATCTCCCTTTTCAGTTGTTTGGTCTTCTATGCTGGAAAGAACTCTTTCAAGAATTTGGTGGCCAATTGCTCCCATGAATTGATTGATCCTGGTTCCAAAGAATTATACCATAGTTTAGCATTAAGTTTTAAAGAAAAAGGGAACAAGATTAACCTGATTTGCACAGGGGTAAGCCCTTGGACACTTTGTGTCCTGCAAAGGTCGAAAAAGTCTTGCAGATGGAGATGAGGCTCTTCATCTGGTTTGTCACTAAAGTGGAGAACCATGCTAAGTAGTTGGGGAGATAGATGCATGTTCCCTGTGACATTCGGTTGATAAGCAATGCAGGAAGGTTGCTCAATATTCTTAGGCGTGAATTTATCCTGCATTGGCACTCGATTGGTATTTCCTCAGCCATTGTTGATCGTGAACTAGGTCTCTGTGCAGTCGACTGGTCGCGTGTGGCAGTCGACTGGTTTGCTGTAAACAGCTTACCTAGTCTGTGCAAAGTGCGTTCTGTTTCCGCGTCAATAGGTAATAGCTCTGGACGAAGTGATCTCCTTCCGTGCATTCACCAAAATCCTGTAACCTAAAAGAAAAAATACTAATTAATAAAACTAAAAAGAAAGAAAATAAAATTTCCTACTGATCTGTAAGTCAAAATACTAAACAATCCCCGGCAGCAGCGCCAAAAACTTGTTCAATCTAGATTATCTAAATAAATAGATAAATTAGACACAAATTAAAACCTCGCAAGTGTACGAATCGTTTGGAGAAGCGTAGTGACGAGCAAGGGTCGATCCCACAGAGATTGTAGAATTTAACTTACTAACCAATAAAGCGAAAATAAAGATGGTAAAGGATTGTTCTAAAGGAAAAAGGAAATGAAAAGATTAAAACTAAATTAAGAAATGCTGAATCACAAATATTTATTAAGTAGTTGGGTTTTGATTTCCACCAATAGTCAATAATGCTAAGTCACCTTCTGTACTTCTTCTTATTACTCATGTTTGTTCTCTTCAAGGGCATGGTATCTACTCCTTAAAGTAATGTTTTCCTAGGCCAAGAATTAGGCATGGTATCTACTCTAATTCGTTTCTTTCCCTAAGTATTTAGCATGGTATCTACTAAGTTGCACTTAAAGAAAATATAGGAACAATGGAAACGAACAAACACTCAAAGTTCTAGAAATTGGTATCAGATCTAGATCCTTTAAGTTGATTAAACCAGGAACCCAGAAAGATCCCTTTGTTACAAAATATGAACACGAGATACGGGTCGTCTCAATATGCTCATATAACAGATTCAGATTCATAATACGCAAACTTGATAAACTCAGATTCTGTACGTCAGTCGACTGGCTGTCACCTCAGTCGACTGCTCTTTAGAATTCTGAACAAGTTTGATTATCATAAATCTATCTCAATTCAATCAGGTTCAATCAATAAGTAAAAGAGAAGGATTCAGAAAAACTTAGCATTACATGACTACGGTTTCAATCTACCCAACTATGAAATTAGTTCCACATAATAAAACTTTTATTGATTAACAAGTTCGAGTACATGATTAGCATAAAAGAATTAGCAAGAGAAGGAATAAACTAATGTAGTTCGGCCAGATTGGTCGGCTGGCTGTCACACAGTCGACTGGCCGTTCTCTTCTTCGATGCTGAACTCCTCTCTCCTTCTTTGATGCTTATCAAGTACTGCTCTTAGTTGATAACTTAATGGTTCAGAACTTCTGTGATTCCGTGATTCCAGAGCGCCCTCTATCTGTCCTCTTTGCTGATATTTATAGAACACCCTGAAGAATTAGGGTTTGCACTTTTCTTTTATGGAAAAGTCCTCCCCTTTTATTTATTTCCTTTTTTTCTCTGATCTGCGGTTTATTTCTTTCTCTTTTCGTCTATTCTTCCATTTCTGTTATGATTTGGATTTAGATTTGGACGAATCTTCAACTGCCTTATCTGTTAACTCTGCCGAATACCAGTCGACTTGTCTTCGAACCAGTCGACTGTGTCGAGACATCTGTAGATTTCATAATTGATCAGCCCAGTCGACTGTTCTTTGGAGTAAGTCGACTGTTCCGAGCAGCTGTGGAAAATCAACTTCTCTGTCCAGTCGCCTGTTGTGGGGAACCAGTCGACCGATGATCTGCAGTTTTCTGTGTATCATCCTTAAAATCCTGAATCTGCTTCGTTTTGCTGTTATAGGCTATTTCCTATGGAAAAGAGAAAATAAGAGTTAAATATCACATATAGAGCTTTTAAATGTCTAATTGCATTAAGATCATTGCTCCTAAATGTGAATAATATTGTGTTCATCAATGAGGGCCGGGAGTTGGGATGAGTTATGTTGGGATTCGAATTTTTGGGGTTTTTTTTGAAGCAGTTTGGATTTTGGGCTAAAGGGGTTCAGGTATAGGGTATTTGGTATTGGGTATTAGGCATGGTTATTGGGTGCATGTATAGGGTAGTGGGTATTGGGTTTAGG
Source organism: Hemerocallis citrina (assembly GCA_017893485.1). NCBI lineage: Eukaryota > Viridiplantae > Streptophyta > Magnoliopsida > Asparagales > Asphodelaceae > Hemerocallis > Hemerocallis citrina. Next base: position 118,488,879 of record CM030364.1, read on the forward strand.
TATTAGGTTTAAGGAAGAGGGGTTTTGGGTATGAGTTGTTAGGTACTAGGTTTTAGGAAGAGTGGTTTCGAGTATGAGTTGTTGGATAAAGAGATATAGGGTTAGGGTTTGGTTGAGGGTACTAGTTAGGTTTTTGGATTCGGGTACATGTTAGGGTCTTCGAGTTTTTGGTTGTAGGAAGAGGGTAGGTTAGGGTTTGAGTTTGGAGTCAATTTGGGTTTCAGAATAGGTTGAAATTGGGTTTGGATAATAGTACTTGAAGGGATTAGAGAGGGATCGGGTTGGGATTTTAGGGTTGGAGCTGGATCTTGGGATTGGATCTTGGATTTGTATTGGACTTGGACTTGGATTTGGAAGTTGGATTTCGGATCTTGGAATTTTTTATTTTTTTTTTCCTTTTTTTGGCCAGGGGGGGGGGAGATTATGGTGGTAGGGTTTGGAGTATACGGTTTTGGGTATTCTGTATAGATTATTAAAGTATTAGGGTTTTGTGTTTCGGGTATTAGGGTTTGGATTCTGGTCAGGTTTCAGGTTTAGGTTTGGATGTATAGGGGTTGAAATGGAAATAGGTGTTAAGGTTTGTAGTATAGGGTTTCGGGAGCAGAGTTGATGGCTATGCAACAGTGAGATGTGGCAGGAGTCGGCGAGTTTGGATTGGGAGTTATTGTCTGAGTTTTGTGAGGTAGCGGCGTGTCAGGGATTTGGGAGTGTTCGGGGATTAGCGCAAGGTAAGGGGAGAGGCCAGGGTTTATCGGGGATTTGAAGGATTTGAGGGAGATAGCGAGATCGGGTTGTTGGAGATCGGGAGTAGTTGAAGAGCAGTGAGAAAACGGGATAGTCGGGATATGAGTTTGATATAGTCGGGATAGTCAGGATGTTGAATGTTGTTGTCCGTTGGGTTGAAGATGAGGTGGTGTTTCGAGATTGAGGTAGTGTCGGGTTGATGGAGGGATAAGGTGGAGGTTGACGGGTTAAGGGTTGAAGAGCTTCGGGTTGGTAAGGATTTCGGTTGAAGAAGATGGAGTAGATGGGTTAATGGCTGTTTGCTGTGTTTGGGTGGTGATGAAGTTGGGTTTTGGTTTTGGTGGAAGGCATTGGAAGATGATGATAGTGGCCATGTGTTTAGATTGGGATTAAGATAAAGGATTAGGGTTAGGGTTTAGAGATGAGAATATGGATTAGGGTTTGGGATTTGATTAGGGAGTTAAGGATTTGGGATTTGATCGGGATTGGGAGAGGGATGTCGGCGACGTGATGTGGAGTGATTCCGATGTAGGCGGGAACACTCCAACTCGATGATGAGGAGAAAAATAGTATAGGCTTTTGTCATGCCCCGCTTCCCAAAAACACGGAATACGAGCGCGTGACAAATCCCAACGAATGATTTTCATCATTCCTTAGCTGTAGGATCGACTCAACATCATAACAAGAATGTAACAAAATGTACACAACCACGCATGCATGAATAATTTATTAATCAACGGAAAATAATTGAAACAAAATAATAATATCCCAAATAGTTTTCAAATATGGACCAAAAGATAAAACTCGGGACTATAAGTCCGTTACAAGGTTCAAGTAGCAACAAATATAAATAACTCGAATACAAGAAAATTATTAAAGCAGTTTTCCCAAGCGAAGCCTAGAAGGTTTGCTCATCAATTCCAGCAGGCAACTCGTCTCCAAAGTCTGTATATATAAATATAAAAAGGGAAAAAAATAGGGAAAACAAGATAAACACCCTTAGTGCAAGTTAGAGCTGCAAATAGTACAAGCAAGGGTATGAGAACTAGTGCAAGAAATATGGAACAAGATTTGGAATCAAGAATGTATGACATAATATAATAGGGATGCAATAAGTAGTAGGATTCAAGAACTAGCTAGCAAGAAGGACAACTCAATGACAAGATTTGGTAACAAGTTCTAGTAGTAGAACAAGTGGCAAGTGAATATGTAATGGTATCACGTACAAGTGTCAAGTAACAAGTAACAAGTCTCAAGTGCCAAGTTTTCAAATACAAGTATCAAGTAGCGAGAGTCAATTATTATGTTCAAGCATCAAGTCTCATGTATCATGTAATCAAGTATCAAGCAAGCATGTATCATGTTCAAGTCTTGTAGTTATTACTATCTAAGTAGCACTTCATGTGCCATCCTTTTATCACTTGGTTGCTACAGTCAATACAATTTCGTTTAGGCCTAGTGGTAGATTTTATAGAGCGGTGTACTCAGGTCATGTAGGAAATACGAGCATGTGATCAAACCATGGGCACTAGAGGTGGCCCCCGTCAACCCTTGACGTGGCACTTAGTTCTACGTGGCACTTAGTTTCATCTGAATGTAAATACATATCATGTAATCATATAATGGGCACTAGAGGTAACCCCCGCAGGCACTAGAGGTGGCCCCCATCACCCATGATGTGGCACTTAGTTCTACGTGGCACTTAGTTCCATTTAACGTAAAATCACGGGAAACATGGGCCCTCTTCCGAATACACTTACCTATATTGTCCACTACTATAGTCTTTCCCTTAAATCCCGACTTGTTATTCATTATTAGCATCAAGCAAGCATGAAAGTGTGAGAAACAAGTCAAGTAAACATAATTAAGAACATGGAACAAATCTAGTCTAGGCAGGATACATGTTCGAGGGTCAAAACAATTCAAAGTATCAAGAACAACGAGAATTCCAAATCAGGACAGCATGACATTGCTGCACCAAAACTGCGATTTCCGTCGCTACAACATAGCAAATGTGGATCCGTCAGAAGGTATAGAAACTAGACTTCTGCCTGATTCCAACTCATATAATTAAGGTACATGAAAGTTGTGGTAACATGGGTCAAAACAGAAAACTAAACAGTATTTGTGTTCAGCTAGAATTTGTAAAACTGAGTTTATACATATGAAACAGGATTGAAACATAATTAATTAATTCTGAAAAAATTATGAAACTTTATCTAGGGTGTCCAGTATCAGCATGCAAAATTTCAAATCATTTACTTACTAGTAGCATAGTTAAAATAATTGTAAACCAAGGAGGTGCAGCAGTTTTTGTGGATCTTCGATTACCGACACAGCAGCAGTAAAACTGCAATATCTCCTAGACCGTATCTCGGAATTCAAAAATTATGGATGTTATTGGCACTAGACACTTAGGGATACATTTCATATTCAGAACTCAAGTTCAAATTTTGGTTTTATCGGGGTCGAAACAGCAAGGCAAGGCAGAAACAGAAACCAACTAAAACACTTTTTGTATGAAATGAATCAAAATTTTACTGGTTTTGAACAAGTGTATCAACGAAGGGTTGTGACTCTTAGATCATGTAATATATAAGGAGAAACATGAGATCATCAACAATAAACAAAGAGGAGTCACATTCACAAACTATTTACAGTATTTTTAAGGAAGAGCTTGTACTAGAAAACAAAATGTACAAGAGATACTTGCCTTGGGGTGTAGACGATGAATCCGACGAAAGAATAACGGGAACGGATTCCTGGTGACACGGTAAGAGTGACGATCACAATAATCACGATCAGGCAAGGATCTCGACGATCAAGATGGTGATCAAGATGAAGATCAATCGAATCCAACGGCCGAGATCGAATATAAAACATATAAGAATTAGAAGAGTACCAAAAGAGTAAATATACCATGATTGATAATTTGATGAAAGAGAACAAAAAGTGGATCGAATGTTTAACTCACCAAGTAGAAGACGAACGAGACGATCAAGGATCGAGATCAAGTGTGATCAGTCGATCGGATGGCTGAGATCGAAGATCAAGATCAAGATCAAGATGATGATCACGATCGTAATGATCAAAAGAGATCCGACGGTTAAGATTAAGATCTTGATGATGATGATGATGATGGTGATGCGATCAATGGCCGAGATCAGCAGATCAAGAAGACGATGATCGTGATTGTGATGAACGACGATCGGACGACTGAGATGTGATCGGATGGTGAACAAGATCTGATGGGAATCAAACGATCCTGATCTGCTCTGATCAATCAAGATGAGATCAAGCAGATCAGACGGCCAGGATCCAAGCTAACACAGAGGCCACTGATGATGATGCTGCATGGTGATGGTTTGATCGGATGGTCAGCATTTGATGGAGCATGATGACGATGAACCCATGATCAGGGCTGGCTCTGGCTGGCATCACACAGGGGAAACCACTGTGGCAACGTGCTGATGTTGCTGCTGCATCGTGGAGGACAGGCCGACGAGGTGCACCGGGGTGAAGTCTGGCTGTCGTACTGTGGTTGCTGCAGCTTCGGGAGGAAGACAGCACGATAGGGCACTGTTGGCTTGCTGGCGGTGCCGAGAGGAGACGGGGCAGTGCAAGAGGTTGCTGCGGTGGCACGACAATGGAGGGTGGCACTGAAGAGCGTCAACTGCGTCAGCTGATGGCGGCATAGGGAGGGGGTTGATCGGGAGTATGGTTGCGAGACTAGGGAATGATGTAGAGGAAGGGATGATGAACAGGGTGTAGGTGAAAAAGAAAAGGCGGGTGTAAGGTTTAGCAGGGAAGGGTGCAACAGAGTATATATAAGGGGTATACGGGTCTGGGAAATTTGGTTATTAGGTTTAGTGTAATAGTAAACGGGTTTGGGTAGGGTTTAGTTAAAAGAACCAACAAGATAATGGGTTTGGAGTTTTGGGAAAAATAAATAAATAAATAGGCCAATCAATAATATAGTAGTACAAATAATCAGTTTGTATGTTTTAAATTAATATACTCAAATACTACTAAATACAATAGAATTTTATAGAAATAATATTAATAACAATAATAACAACAACAACAACAATAATAATAATAATAATAACAATATTAATAATTAGAAAAATGATGAAATAATGATAGTAATAAGAATGACAATAATAATAATAACAGTAATAGTATAATCATCAAAATATGATTTGAGTCTAACAAATTCATTGAAATCCGAAATAGTAATACCATATTAGATTTGGACTAAAATATAAATAGTCAATCATTTGAAAACGGAAAATAAGGTTGAAATACTCCATTATTCAAAAATAAAGATAATTATCTAAGAAAATATTTTAAATGTAAAGTCCAAGCCGAAATTAACAAATACTGAATTTATAAATTTTAAATACAGAAAATACACATGAAATGCGTATTTGCGAAAATATGGGTTACAAATCCTACCCAACTTACAACAAAATTTCGTCCTCAAAATTTGCTTAGGTGGTACATAGGACAAGGCAAAAGCAAACTTGGGGGGAGGGTAACAAAACATGGGGTTCGAGGGAAAAGACAAAATTGTGGCAACACCAAAATAAGAAGGGAGTGGATAATAATGATGTCAAATGGAATGCGTGAAAGAAAATAAACAGTATCAAGAGGAAGGAAACAACATAAGGTAACATAACAAGATAGGGAGTAGGTAGACTGGAATCGAAGAGAGAAAGGACAGGGAAGAATTGAATCAAACAATGAATGGGTGCATGATGACAAAATGGAATGCAAGAAAGAAGTAACTGGTATAAAAAATGTAGGTATTTTTGAGTGTTTTTTTTCGTTTGTGTATTTTCTCTCTTGTACTTTCTAAACCGTATATTGAAGTTATTTTCAATATATATTCGTTTTATTTCATTTTGAGCTCTTTGTGTTGATTGGTTGTCACTTTTGTTTCGTTCTTCTATTATTTGATCTTTCTTTCATTTGGTCTCGTTCTCTTTTTTTTTTTTTTTGGGTGTTGTGGTGGTGATTGGATGTTATCCTTTTCCCAATCCTATTGATTGATCCCTAATAAGATTACCAAAGCCAAATTAAAATCTCCAATCCTATTTGATATCCTATACAATTTGTATCCTAATTAAAACCCAATTAAACAAATCCTACTACTGCTCCTAGTTACCCACAACCCAATTACCCATTAACCCTAGAACCCCACATATATATATATATATATATATATATATATATATATATATATATATATATATCCCCTCTCACAAACCCTAACCCTAATACTCTAACCCTCTACCTCTCTATCCAGGCCTCTCTTTCCCTATCCTTGCTTGTGCCGCAACCCGACGCCGCACACCCCAGCCATCCCGTCACCCAAGCCGACCCCCCCTTCCCCCGTCGACTTATGCACCCCGACAGCCCCTACCCCCGTGTAATGCCCTGATTTTTCATTTAATAAAAAATTATTTATTTTGCACGTAGTGTGCACGTGCAATATTTTGGTTGAATTAAATCTTATAATTATTTTCATTTTGATGGGTATAAATATTTAAATATGTGCTTTCAATTATTTTATACAAAAGCCTTCTTTTAAATAGATGAAAAGCATTTTCTTTTAAAAAGCCCAAAATGTGATTCATTTATTTTATTTTATTTTAAACTAATTATTTTGGCCCATAAATTAAAGCCCATGAGTCAATTTATTTTTTTCAAAAAGCAACTTGTAATGTAGAATACAAACTAGAGTTTATTTTTATATAAAATAAAATGTACAATTTTTTGGCCTAGTTGCATACACGTGCACTACACGTACACGTGCAATATGCACACTCCTAGTAGGCCGGTTGTGATCTTTTGGAGGGAAATGAATATTTGAGTGGTGATCATGGTGTGGTGGTTACTAGGTTGTGGGTAGTTAATGCAACTCCTACTTTCATCCTAGCCCTCCATCTTACAACCAACTACTTGATCCTAGCCCTCCATTCCCTATGATATTTAGTATAAATACCCCCCCCCCCCCATGGCTAGTTATTCTTGTGCCTATTAATCCTTCCAAACCTATAGTCTAAATTATATTATCTAGTAGTGATTTTATGAGTTAAAAGATTGAGTGTGTGTGGGATTGTTCTTGCAACACCAAGGAGAAGAAGGGTCGGCTTTGTAGTGCTCGGTGGGCTTGTGTGGTGCTCGGGTGTGGTGCTTTTGGAGGCTCGAGTGCGCGCTTCTAGGAGAAGGACCGTTCGTGTGCAAGGACTTTTGTTTAGGAAGTTGCTAATTGTGTTTGTCTCTCCATTGAGGTGGGTAAATTCTCCATATTTCTAAATTAGAAGTGCATGTTAGAAATGAATGAATGAAGCATGAAAATGATTAAGAAGAGCACACTTTAATTGGGAATAATGACCTCTTGAATAATTGAAATGTGGATATACAAATTTATATGTGGTTCTATTATTTGAGTTGTATGTGAAGTGATTGTGATCATGGATTGATTGAGGAAAACACATTTATTGCCATCAAGAATTACATATAAAAGTTAGTAGATTAATAATGCTATTTCATGTGTTAAATAGATCTTTTGTATTAATGTGGGCATGAATAAATTAAAATATGAGTTTGTATGTTGGATAAATGATTAAAGACAGAGAACTAATGTGATATTTGTTGATAAAGAGATTAGAATGCTAATTGCTAAGAAATATCGAAAAGAGAAGAAAATGTGGTAGTGATAGTTCATATTTCGAATTAAGGGTATGAAAATATGTTTTAATTGTTGAAAAAATTATTTTTTCATACTGATATGTAAATTAGACAAGAAATAATCAATCTGGAAATTTACAGTAATTTTCATGAAAGCAAAATGAAATGAGGACTAGTTGAACATCGAGACATTTTAACAACGGAGAAAATTGGTTCAAAAAGAATTTAAGTTGTACTTTGACAACCTGAGCACGTAGCTCAAGTGGTCAGAGGGTGCGTTGGGTTCCCTGTGAAGGCCGATTCGAATCCCTGTGGCACACATTTGTTTCACAAATTTTTTTTGAATGTATAGAAATCAGAGGCCGAGAGTATTTAATACTCTCAGCACCCCTTTATACTGCTGGCGCAAGTGGCCTGTTGGTCTGTGCCTTCGGCTGTGTTCTCCTTGGTGCTGGGTTTGAGTCTTGACATCGGTAGTTTAGGGAAATTATTTTTTTTGGGTGTTTTGGTGGTCCAAAAATTATCAAAAAAATATGACTATTCTTCTAAAATTATATGGGACTTTATAAAAATAATTTGGGAATTATTTGCATGAAATAAACTATGATTTGGGAATAAAATGCATAAATAGAACTATTGTTCTATATGTATATTGTTGTGAAATTATATCTTGCAAAAAGAAATTGAAATGAAAGATTTGAAGATTAATATAGTCAAGAAAGAAATTTTATTGTGTGATGTAATGCAATTTATTCTCATTGAGAATAGTGTGGAAATTATGAAGTTGTAAATATTCACCTTTCATCGAATAATTTGTGATGTGGGTTTTTATGTGAAAAATAACATTTCATGAGTTACATGATGAATAGTTGAAATTCATGTATAGTTATGGACTATTTGAACGAATTAGAAATCATGATTTGAAAAGAGAAATACTTTTGAGTATGATGAAACAACAAATGAATTTATGAGTTGGAAATGCTCATTTTGAAAATTGTGAATCGAAAATTGAAACAAAAGGAGTAGCTAAGTCTCCCCCGGCATTGGAAATGAAGTGAAATGAAAATTGAAATGAAAGACCAAGGTTGGTCGTGTTTGAATGAATGAATAAGTCCGGTTTAGTGGAGAGGCTAACTCTAGAGCTTTGATTTTTGTTCATAATTTTGATAAAAACTAAGGATTAGTACATAGTGGAGACGTGATGAAAATATGAGAAAAACACGTGTATGAGGGCCATCGGATTAGCGGTGTGAGAGTGATCCACAGGCTGCCTGCTTGATGCGTCAAGACATGGCGTGGGCACTACTCCAGAATTATCGTCCCGGTGGCGACGCTTGTGGGATGTTTGGTGACTGCAAGAGGATCGTGTGCCATGAAGTGGGGTTGAATTGCCACAGGCTGTCTTCACGATGCGTCGTGACATGACGTGGAATTCCCCTCTAGAATTTTCTGTACACGTGCTTGTACTCATAGATCATCTAGGATACCTACCGTAATTACAGTAGTAGATTAAGTCATAACGAGGGATTGAACCCTACAAAGATGAAGAACGATTAAGGGCTTGCCCTCGGACCTATGTAGTATGGGATGCCTAGAATCCGAACAAGTGCGCATTAGTGTCATGTAATATAATTAACTGCATTAAGGACTAAGTGCACAATCACAAAACGATATCAATAGGGTAGTCCCTTTAGTTTGATGTGTGATAAGTTTGTGTTTGCTAAATATGGAAAATAAGTTATACTATTTCCTGCATAGAGAGGATGGCCGTGTATAATGATCGTCGGTTGAATAAACTGACGTACCCACAGTCTTATATGCAGGTAAATGGCTTGATACAGATTAAAGAGGAACAAATGCTTAAAGATTATTCAATGTTGTGTACATTTATTCAATTGTTGTAAATTTTACTTCCGTTGTGCAATGTAAAGTGTATTATTGATGTAAACTCTGATGTAAAGTGAAAAGTTTAAATTTCCTTGTAAAATTGTACTAAAGGAAGCGGAAAGATCATGTAAAACATCTCGAATTCAACGTATTTGGGATTCGGGGCGTTACAGAGTGCTATCAGAGCCACGCTATCCACACTTGTACAAATTTATAAGGAACGACACCCTAGAAGTGGACATTAGAGTGTGTGTTTGAGTCTAGAGATTTAAATGTAAGTGACTTACATTTGTGTTGCTCTATGCTTATGCTTCTTCCTCTCTATTTCTAAGATGGCTGATCACTTCGACCCTGCGGGATACGACGACTGGCATATCATTGAGGAAGAGTACCATCCTGGACAGGCAGATTCCGAGGATGAGTACTATCTAGGGTAAGCAGATTCTGATGGAGAAGAATGGCCTGAATCCCGAGAGATCACCCCACTTCCGGATTCATCTGATGACTCTTCTTCTGACGAAGAAGAAGAACCAGTTCCAAATAGTCTTATGACTTCTCTTCAGAGGCAGGTAGAGACACTGCGAGAGAGAGTCGGATTATTGGAGGCTCAGCTGGCAAAGCGAAAGGATGACTTTTCAGTTCTCAGTCATCGTATATGGGAACTCGAGAAGAGGAAGAATTTGACAGATGTGCTGAAGGATGAAGTTGATGAACTACGGGGAGAACTTCAAGAAGCGAAGAGGAACCATAGAAGTTAGACTGTTGTAGCTTCTACTATTTTCATTCTAATGTCAAGAAATATTTTTCAATTCGAATGTATAAAATTTGGAATTTAATGAAATGCAAGTTGATTTAAAATTCATGTCTTATACTTCGAATTTAATAGATCTTTTGCATTAGAATATGGATAGAAGAGGAGCGAGAAATGGGGAAGGTCTGGATCTGGAAACGGAACTTGCGAGGGTCTATCAGACGCTCAACGCCATGGCTATGAATCAGAACCAAGGAAGGGGACCTGCGAATCCGGTGCCCGAAGCGATTAAACTAGTGGAATTGTTCAAGCGAATGAAACCACCTGTATTCGAGAGAAAGTCAGACCCTGATGCGGCTGACAACTGGATTCGTCAAGTAGAGACAATCTTTGAAGTGCTGGAGACCCCTGAAGGCAGTAAAGTGAAGTTGGCGACTCTACAACTTGAGAAGGATGCGGCTGTTTGGTGGCAGTCGATGAAGAGGACCATAGGAGGCATAGTTCTTGGCTGGAAGGAATTTCTGGAAGAATTCCGCAGTCACTATTTCCCCTCCGATGTTCAAGAGAAGAAGGCTATGAAATTTCTATCACTACAGCAAGGCAGCATGTCGGTGAGAGAGTAGGAGACTAAGTTTACTCAGCTATCTAGGTATGCTCCGGAACTAGTGATGGATGAGGCTAAGAAGGCTCGTAAGTTCGAGCATGGATTGAGGCCAAGCTTGAGGTCCCGGATGATACCTCTTGGTATCAAGAGATTTGACAAGTTGGTCAAGAGAGCAGCAGCGATGGAAGCAGACATGGAACATTTTCATGTTGTTCAGAACCGGAGGAACAGCTGGCAGTCTGGGAAGAGGCCCGCACATTCTGGGAATTTCAAGGGGCAACCATCTGCACAAAGTTCAAACCTACAGGGGCGAACGCTATTAGTGTGGCTGGAGGACCTGGGAACAATGTGGTGAGACCTCCTGCGGTAACTTGCTACAACTGTGGTGAAACAGGACATTACCGATCTCAATGTCTCAAACCACGGAATGGTGATCGCAATGTACCAACGTAGCAGACTGGGAAGAGACCGTACCAACCAGGGCGAGTATTTGCCTTGACGGAAGCTGATGCTGATGAGGTTGATCATGTCATCACTGGTACGAGGGCTGATGTTTAGAGATTTTTTGTCATTTCTTTTTCCCGCTGTTTAGTGAAACTGTTACGTAATGAGTGTGTATTATGTAACAGGAGAACTTTATCTTAATGGAATGAAAGCGGTTGTGTTGTTCGATACTGGATCCTCTCATACTTTTGTGTCTCCTAAATTTGCTAAAGTGTTGGGAGTTGAACCAAAGATTTTTCCAGGCAAGATCCTGGCAGTAGCTACTCCATCAGGGGAAACTCTAACCACTGATCGGTATTATGCTGATTGTGAGATTGTGATTGGAGATCAAATCTTTGGCATTGATCTAATCGAGCTGACTATCTTGGGAGTCGATGTTATCATTGGCATTGATTGGATGTCGGTGTACAGTGCAGGCATCGAGTGTAAGATCAAGACGGTAACAGTGAAGGCTCCAGGTGGACCTGAAGTCACTCTCCAAGGGAAGCAAAAATGTTCTAAGCTGGTGGCAACTATCCGTAAGGAAAAGACTCCTGTGGAAGTGCAAGGGATTCCTGTGGTTCGGGACTATCCGACTATGTTCTTGGATGATTTTTCTGGGTTACCCCCGCATCGTGATGTAGAGTTCAGCATCACTGTTCAACCGGGAAGTGCACCTATTTCTAAGGCACCGTATAGGATGGCTCCAGTGGAACAGGATGAAGTGAAACGGTAGATTGAGGAACTATTGGAGAAAGGCTTTATTCAACCTAGTGCGTCACCTTGGGGAGCACCAGTGCTTTTGGTAAAGAAGAAGGATGGATCGATGAGAATGTGTATCGATTACCGAAAGCTGAATAAGGTCACTGTTCAGAATAAGTATCCTATTTCTCGAATTGATGACTTGTTCGATCGTCTACAAGGAGCAGCTGTTTTCTCCAAAATAGATCTTCGATCAGGATATCACCAAGTTCGAGTGAAAGCTGAAGATGTGCACAAAACTGTATTTAGAACTCGACATGGGCATTACGAATTCTTAGTTATGCCATTTGGAGTGACGAATGCACCCGCAATCTTCATGGATTTGATGAAAAGAGTTCTGAGGCCGTTCATTGATTCGTTCGTCGTGGTATTTATCGACGATATCCTCGTGTACTCCAAGTCAGAGGAGGAGCACACCGAGCATCTGGCAGCAGTTTTGAAGAAGCTGGAAGAGCAGAGGTTGTATGCCAAGCTATCTAAGTGTGATTTCTGGATATCTGAAGTGGCATTCCTAGGTCACATCCTTTCTAAGGTGGGAGTGGCAACTGACCCTCAGAAGATAGAGGCAGTGAGAGATTGGACTAGGCCTACTACAGTGAAGGAAGTCAGAAGTTTTCTTGGGATGACTGGATACTACAGGAGATTCATTCAAGGTTATGCCCAGATAGCCGTGCCGCTTACTGGACTGACCAAGAAGAATGCGAACTTCAAGTGGACTGAGCAATGTGAGGCAAACTTTCAGGAGTTGAAAGAGAAGCTGAATACTGCACCTATTTTGGCTTTGCATAGAGCAGGTGTTGAGTATGATGTTTATAGCGATGCTTCACATCGTGGGCTTGGTTGTGTCTTAATGCAAGATGGAAGAGTAATCGCTTATGGGTCTAGGCAACTACGACTGCATGAGAAGGATTACCCGACTCATAATCTGGAGTTGGCTGCGATTATCTTTGGCCTGAAGCAATGGAGGCACTACGTGTACGGTGAGAAGTTGAACATGTACACGGACCACAAGAGTTTGAAGTACATATATCAGCAGAGGGACCTGAATCTGAGGCAGCGGAGATGGTTGTAAGTGCTTGAGGACATGCAACCTGAGATCAAGTATCATCCTGGGAAAGCTAATATTGTTGCTGATGCACTTAGTCGTAAGAGGAGTTTAGCCAGTTTGATTACAGCTCAAAAGCATCTGATTCAGGAATTGGATCGAGCAGGTATTGAAGTTGTCTTGCAAGGATTGGGAGCATCTTTGGCTCAGTTGAGGCTTCAGCCTACACTGAATGGAAGGATCATTGCAAGTCAGGAGGTCGATGCTGATATTTTGGAGATGAAGGAGCAAGTTGGTGCTGGCAGGTTGCCCGGATTTCAAATCAGGGATGGAGTGCTGTGGTTTGGAGAGAGGCTGTGTGTTCTAAATCAGGCGGACCTGAAAGAGAGTATTCTTCAGGAGGCGCATGCTACTCTTTTGTCGGTACATCCTGGAAGTACTAAGATGTACAAAGACATCAAATAGCACTTCTGGTGGTCAGGTTTGAAGCGGAATGTGGCTGAATTTGTGGCGAAGTGTGAGGTTTGTCAGCAAGTCAAAGCCGAAAATCAGAGACCCGGAGGTTTATTACAACCGTTACCTATTCTGGAATGGAAGTGGGATAACATCAGTATGGATTTCATTACGGGATTGCCTAAGAGTCCTAAAGGCAATAACGCGATTTGGGTTATAGTCGATCGACTAACCAAGTCCGCTCACTTTTTGGCGATGAAACTCACTGCTTCGATGGACAAGTTGGCTGAGTTGTATATTGGCGAGATTGTCAAGCTTCATGGTGTTCCGTCAACCATTGTGTCTGATCGAGATGCGCCGTTTACTTTGCATTTCTGGAGGAATCTTCAGACAACTTTGGGTACCAAGACCGATGGGCAGACCGAGAGAGTCAATCGTATTCTTGAGAATATGCTTCAGTGTTGTATACTAGATTTTGGAGGCAGTTGGGAAAGGCATTTACCTTTGGTAGAGTTTGCCTACAACAACAGTTTTCAGGCTAGCATTGGGATGGCGCCGTACGAAACTTTGTATGGCAGGAAGTGCAGGACTCCTGTTTATTGGTTTGAAGTTGGGGAACGTCAGTTGTTTGGTCCTGAGCTTGTGCAGCAAACCTCTGAGAAGATTTTTCTGATCAGGAAAAAGTTGGTAGAAGCTCAGAGCAGGCAGAAAAGCTATGCAGACAACCGGAGAAGGGACCTTGAGTTTGAGGTTGGTGACTTCGTCTTTCTGAAAGTATCACCCAGTAAAGGTGTGGTTCGATTTGGCAAAGGCGGGAAGTTAGCCCCGAGGTTTATAGGCCCGTACAAGATATTGAAAAGGATCGGGAAAACTGCTTACCGGCTTGAATTACCGAAAGAGTTATCTCAGGTGCACAATGTCTTCCATGTGTCTATGCTGAGAGGTTATATTCCAGATCCGAGTCATCATTTGCCTGAGGTGCCGGAAGGTTTGCAGTTGGATCTGAACTACATCGAGTCTCCTGTCGAGATTGTTGATCGTCGAGAGAAAGTCTTGAGGAATAAGACGATACTGATGGTATGGGTAGTCTGGAGAAACCATTTGGTTGAAGAGGCTACCTGGGTGTCTGAAGAGAAGATGTTGAAGGACTATCCTGAGCTTTTTGCTTGATTTGTATCTTTGTATCTTTTTGTTCTTGTTGTGAGTGTTGTATTTTTGTTTCTTGCTCTTGACTGTAGTTCCGGGGACGGAACTATTCTAAGGAGGGAGTGTTGTAATGCCCTGATTTTTCATTTAATGAAAAATTATTTATTATGCACGTAGTGTGCACGTGCAATATTTTGGTTGAATTAAATCTTATAATTATTTTCATTTTGATGGGTATAAATATTTAAATATGTGCTTTCAATTATTTCATACAAAAGCCTTCTTTTAAATAGATGAAAAGCCTTTTCTTTTCAAAAGCCCAAAATGTGATTCATTTATTTTATTTTATTTTAAACTAATTATTTTGGCCCATAAACTAAAGCCCATGAGTCAATTTATTTTTTTTTTAAAAGCAACTTGTAATGTAGAATACAAACTAGGGTTTATTTTTATATAAAATAAAATGTACAATTTTTTGGCCTAGTTGCATGCACGTGCACTACACGTACACGTGCAATATGCACACTCCTAGTAGGCCGGTTGTGATCTTTTGGAGGGAAATGAATATTTGAGTGGTGATCATGGTGTGGTGGTTACTAGGTTGTGGGTAGTTAATGCAACTCCTACTTTCATCCTTGCCCTCCATCTTACAACCAACTACTTGATCCTAGCCCTCTATTCCCTTTGATTTTTAGTATAAATACCCCCCCCCCCTGGCTAGTTATTCTTGTGCCTATTAATCCTTCCAAACCTATAGTCTAAATTATATTATCTAGTAGTGATTTTGTGAGTTAAAAGATTGAGTGTGTGTGGGATTGTTCTTGCAACACCAAGGAGAAGAAGGGCCGGCTTTGTAGTGCTCGGTGGGCTTGTGTGGTGCTCGGGTGTGGTGCTTTTGGAGGCTCGAGTGCGCGCTTCTAGGAGGAGGAACATTCGTGTGCAAGGACTTTTGTTTAGAAAGTTACTAATTATGTTTGTCTCTCCATTGAGATGGGTAAATTCTCCATATTTCTAAATTAGAAATGCATGTTAGAAATGAATGAATGCAGCATGAAAATGATTAAGAAGAGCACACTTTAATTGGGAAAAATGACCTCTTGAATGATTGAAATGTGGATATACAAATTTATATGTGGTTCTATTATTTGAGTTGTATGTGAAGTGATTGTGATCATGGATTGATTGAGGAAAACACATTTATTGCCATCAAGAATTACATACAAAGGTTAGTAGATTAATAATGCTATTTCATGTGTTAAATAGATCTTTTGTATTAATGTGGGCATGAATAAATTAAAATATGAGTTTGTATGTTGGCTAAATGATTAAAGATAGAGAACTAATGTGAAATTTGTTGATAAAGAGATTATAATGCTAATTGCTAAGAAATGTCGAAAAGAGAAGAAAATGTGGTAGTGATAGTTCATATTTCGAATTAAGGGTATGAAAATATGTCTTAATTGTTGAAAAAAATTATTTTTTCATACTGATATGTAAATTAGACAAGAAATAATCAATCTGGAATTTTACAGTAATTTTTATGAAAGCAAAATGAAATGAGGACTAGTTGAACATCGAGACGTTTTAACAATAGAGAAAATTGGTTCAAAAAGAATTTAAGTTGTACTTTGACAACCTGAGCACGTAGCTCAAGTGGTCAGAGGGTGCGTTGGGTTCCCTGTGAAGGCCAGTTCGAATCCCTTGTGGCACACATTTGTTTCACAAATTTTTTTTAAATGTCTTGAAATCAGAGGCCGAGAGTATTTAATACTCTCAGCGCCCCTTTATACCGCTGGCGCAAGTGGCCTGTTGGTCTGTGCCTTCGGCTGTGTTCTCCTTGGTGCTGGGTTCGATTCTTGACATCGGCAGTTTAGGGAAATTATTTTTTTGGGTGTTTTGGTGGTCTAAAAATTATGAAAAAAATATGACTATTCTTCTAAAATTATATGGGACTTTATAAAAATAATTTGGGAATTATTTGCATGAAATAAACTATGATTTGGGAATAAAAAGCATAAATAGAACTATGGTTCTATATGTATATTGTTGTGAAATTATATCTTGCAAAAAGAAATTGAAATGAAAGATTAGAAGATTAATATAGTCGAGAAAGAAATTTTATTGTGTAATGTGATGCAATTTATTCTCATTGAGAATAGTGTGGAAATTATGAAGTTGTAAATATTCACCTTTCATCGAATAATTTGTGATGTGGGTTTTTATGTGACAAATAACATTTCATGAGTTACATGATGAATAGTTGAAATTCATGTATAGTTATGGACTATTTGAACGAATTAGAAATCATGATTTGAAAAGAGAAATACTTTTGAGTATGATGAATCAACAAATGAATTTATGAGTTGGAAATGCTCATTTTGAAAATTGTGAATCGAAAATTGAAACAAAAAGAGTAGCTAAGTCTCCCCCAGCATTGGAAATGAAGTGAAATGAAAACTGAAATGAAAGACCAAGGTTGGTCGTGTTTGAATGAATGAATAAGTCCGGTTTAGTGGAGAGGCTAACTCTAGAACTTTGATTTTTGTTCATGATTTTGATAAAAACTAAGGATTAGTACATAGTGGAGACGTGATGAAAGTAGGAGAAAAACACAAGTATGAGGGCCATCGGATTAGCGGTGTGAGAGTGATCCACAGGCTGCCTGCTTGATGCATCAAGACATGGCGTGGGCACTACTCCAGATTTTGGACACTTGGTAGACTCGATTTCATGTTTGGTTGTGTTTTGAACAAGTTTTGTATGATATATGTTAAGCTGTTGTTAAAGGGAAAAATCAGTATTTTGTCACTGATCTGTTTTGTTTGTTGTTTTGGACTGTCTTAAATTCAGTATCTTAATTTTGGTATAAAACATGAGTTTTAGATAACTTTGTCTATTTTCAAACCCCTCTGACCTTGCTTGATTTTGTTTTCGTATGTGTGAGTTATGACCGTTTTACTATAGAGGTGTAGATCTTTTCCAGATTTGGTTTTCGATGATTTTGATGACTAAATGATTTTGATACTGATGCTACATATATTATTTTGATCTAAAACTTTGGTCAGTGTTTCTTTATCTAGTTAGGGATTACCCAGATTTTTGGCAGATTTTCTTAGTGAGTTTTATGTGTCATTTCATGCTCGTTTATGAAAACTATACTTGCTGTATTTTACTCGTTGTTCTGTAAAGAATCGTATTTTCACCCTGATTCCTTTTACTGTATGAAAAGTATTTGTGAAATATGAAAGTTAGTATATTTTATCTATTTTCATATCCCTTTGGCGGAATTGGATTTCGTTTCACTGGTTGCGAGATATCATAGTTTTCGTACAGCAGTGTTGGGGGTTCCAGATTTGCCAAACTCTTGTTTATTGATGTTTTCTTATTTTTGATGACTGATCTAACTTTACTGGAAAATTTTGAAACTTTATATTTAGATACTAGACATATAGGGGAATACCCCAGATTTTTCGTGGAATTACTTAATGTGTTTTCATACTATTTTCCTGTTTTTGAATTTGTTTTCCTGATTTCTGACTGAACCTATTTTCTGTATTCAAATCAGTTTTGAGCTATGTTTTTGTGAATTAATATATGACTTATTTATACTCGCTGAATTCGGTTGGGAGTCTATTTTATATACATTTTGACATATTCAGATTTGCATGCTTGTAACACTGGGAATCACTGTTTTACTACAGTATGGTCTTGCTGTTCTGAACTTGAGATTTGTCTAATTTATTCTTTCATGTATTATCTTGCACTCGTACATGTTTACCTTGCAACTTGAACTTGTCACATGATCATGCAATGTTATTCTTGATATATTTTGCACATATACATGCTTGTTTGACATTAATAATAAATAACCAAGCCGTGGTTTAAGGGACAGATCTAATAATGGATAATTCAGAAACGTGTGCTCGGAAGGGGATCCACTGATCTTACGTGATTACTTGAGACATAATACTTGACACATGATTACTTGATACTTGCACGCAAGACACGATACTTGCCACTTGCACAACTTGACACGTGATTACATGATACTTGATACTTGGAGCTTGGAGCTCGATTACTTGACTTGTCCCTGAGTATACTGCCCTCTATGGTCCACTATGAAATCTAAAGCGAAACTGTTTGTTGTAGCAACCATGTAAGGTGGGCTGCATGAAGTGCTACCTAGATAGTAATCACTACAAGACTTGATACATGATACTTAAACATGATACTTGAACATGATACATGCTTGCTTGATACATGATTGCATGATACTTGACACTTGATGCATGTTTACATGATACTTGATTACTTGACACTTGATTCATGCTATTTACACTTGTTCACTTTGCCATTCTAGTTGTTTATTTTGACATCATGCTTATACCATGGTTCTAGTTAGTTTTCTCATGTACTTGTATCCTACATTATAAGTGACCCTTAAATTGCAATTGACGGGTACTTGTTTTTCTCTTTTTCTCTTTCCTGCATTCGTTGAATTGCAGATTTTGGAGAACAAGTTGCAGACGGTATGGGTGACATGAAGTATTAGTGCTGTATTTTATTATTATTCTTTCTTGTAGCTTGCTTGAACAATGTTATATTTTGAGACTTGGATTTATTCTTGTGTTTGGGCAATGTGACCCAAGATATTTGTTTTATTCAAATCATAATTATTTGAGATTTATATATTTGGTTTCAAGTATTCTTGTTGGCATTTTGGGTTCATATGTGCATGTGGTTGATTCTTTTGCTTCCTACTCAGATGATTCTTGTGAATATTGTAAAGATTCTTGAACAGTTTATGGATGATGAAAATCATTCGCTGGGCTTTTGTCTCGTATCCGTATTCTGTATGATTTTTGGGAAGCAGGGCGTAACAAAAAATGAAGAAGAAACACCAGAAGACTTGCAAGATTACAAAGCAATGAGATGAAGAAATAGATAAAGCTTAAATCGAAGAAGGGATGGACAAGGAAAAGATGAACTAAACAATGAGTCAACGGATGAGGAAGGATATAACGAATAGAGGAAAGCAAACAATACAAGGAACTAGAAGCAACAAGGGGATCCTGGGACCTGCGGGTTATGGGCACCACGCTTTCGCTGCGCTACTCCGATGGTGATGTCCCAATCAACATACATGACACTGTAGGCCACATGACACCAATCGACGAACCGAACAGGAAGCCAAGTCTGAGACACCAGGATCAAGGAGAGTATGGGCTCAAAATAGATATAAATAAATAATGTAAAATGAATATAAAGTTTGGCTTCAATTTAAATAATTAAAAGATATACTACAGATCAACTAATGGGCTTTAACAAAAATAATAATAACAACAAATACTAATAATAAAAATAATAATATCAATAATAATTGAATAGTATTAACAATAATAAAATAATAATAACAATAATATTAAAAATAATAATAGAAATAATAACAATAAAATTAAGAATGTGGAGGTAGTCGGCGAACCAAGCGGGAAGAAAAGAATGGATAGCACCGGAATTTAAGGAAAACGAGATAGGGAAGAAACAACTAGTATGATACACAATATGATTCAACAATGAAGATGAATGTAAGGCACGGAAAGAAATGAATGACACATGAGCTGAAAATAAGAAGGGATCAACGAGGCAAGCAGAAAAATAAGATGTTGCTTGCACCGAAAGCAGAAGAACATGGGTATGGAAAGAATAAATTTATACCCAATATGGAATCAACAAATAAGAAAGACTGCAAAGAATGGAAGGAAGCAAGGAATCAAGGAATTGAATATGAAGGGATCAAAATGAATGGGATAAGACTAGTGTCCAGATCAAGTTGATTATCAAATTATTCAGGTGATTGTATGGCCTGTTTAATGTTGAGTTAATCCTGACTGAGTCAAGTCTGTCTAATGTATTAGTCAAACTAACACATTAGCCAAACCTGAGCTCTGATACCACTAAAAACCTTGTCACGCCCCGCTTCCCAGAAATACGGAATACGAGCGCGTGACAAAGCCCAGAGAATGATTTTCATTATTCATAAGTTGTAGGATCGACTCAGCATCATAACAAGAATGTAACAAAATGTACACAACCACGCATGCATGAATAATTTATTAATCAACAGAAAACAATTGAAACAAAATAATAGTATCCCAAATAGTTTTCAAATCTGGATCAAAAGATAAAACTCGGGACTATGAGCCCGTTACAAGGTTCAAGTAGCAACAAATATAAACAACTCAAATACAAGAAAATAATTAAAGCAGTTTTTCCAAGCGAAGCCTAGAAGGTTTGCTCACCAATTCCAGCAGGCAACTCGTCTCCAAAGCATAAATATAAAAAGGAAAAAAAGTTGAGAAAACAAGATAAACGCCTTTAGTGCAAGTTAGGGCCGCAAATAGTACAAGCAAGGGTATGAGAACTAGTGCAAGAAATATGAAACAACATTTGGAATCAAGAATGTATGATATAATATAATAGGGATGCAACAAGTAGTGGGATTTAAGAACTAGCTAGCAAGAAGGACAACTCGAGTGACAAGATTTGGTAACAAATACTAGTAGTAGAACAAGTGGCAAGTGAACATGTAATGGTATCAAGCATCAAGTAACAAGTATCACGTACAAGTGTCAAGTAACAAGTAACAAGTCTCAAGTGCCAAGTTGTCAAGTACAAGTATCAAGTAGCAAGTGTCAAGTATTATGTTCAAGTATCAAGTCTCATGTATCATGTAATCAAGTATCAAGTAAGCATGTATCATGTTTAAGTCTTGTAGTTTTTACAATTTAGGTAGCACTTCATGTGCAATCCTTTTATCACATGGTTGCTACATTAAATCAATTTTGTTTAGGCCTAGTGGTGGATTTTATAGGTCGGTGTACTCAGGTCATGTAGGAAATACGAGCATGTGATCAAACCATGGGCACTAGAGGTGGCACTTAGTTCCATCTGATTGTAAATACATATCATGTAATCATATAATGGGCACTAAAGGTAACCCTCGTAGGCAATAGAGGTGTCCCCCGTCATCCATGACGTGGCATTTAGTTCCATTTAACGTAAAATCATGGAAAACACGGCCCCCTTACGCGTACACTTACCTATATTGTCCACTACTATGGTCTTTCCCTTAAACCCCAGCTTGTTATTCATTATTATCATCAAGCAAGCATGAAAGTGTGCGAAACAAGTCAAGTAAACATAATTAAGAACATGGAACAAGTCTGGGCTAGGTAGGATACACGTTCGAGGGTCAAAAAAATTCAAAGTATCAAGAACAACGAGAATTCCAAATCTGGACAGCATGACGTTGCTGCACCAAAACTACAATTCCCGTTGCTACAACATAGCAAATGTGGATCCGTCACAAGGTATAGAAACTAGACTTCTGCCGATTCCAACTCATATAATTAAGGTACATGAAAGTTGTGGTAACATGGGTCAAAACAGAAAACTATACAGTATTTGTGTTCAGCTAGAATTTGTAAAACTGAGTTTATACATATGAAACAGGATTGAAACATAATTAATTAATTCTGAGAAAATTAGAGAATGTTATCTAGGGTGTCTAGTATCAGCATACAAAATTTCAAGTCATTTACTTACTGGTAGCATAGTTAAAATAATTGTAAACTAAGGAGGTGCAGCAATTTTTGTGGATCTGCAATTACTGACACAGCAGCAGTAAAACTACGATATCTCCTAGACCGTATCTCGAAATTCGAAAATTCAGGATGTTATTGGCAACTAGACACTTAGGGCTACATTTCATATTCAGGACTCAAGTTCAAATTTTGGTTTTATCGGAGTCGAAACAGCAAGGCAAGGCAGAAACAGAAACTAACTAAAACACTTTTTATATGAAATGAATCAAAATTTTACTAGTTGTGAACAAGTATATCAACGAAGGGTTGTGACTCTTAGATCATGTAATATATAAGGAGAAACATGAGATCATCAACGAAAAACAAAGAGGAGTCATATTCACAAACTATTTGCAGTATTTTCGAGGAAGAGCTTGTACTAGAAAATAAAATGTACAAGAGATACTTGCCTTGGGGTGTAGATGATGAATCCGACGAAAGAATAACGAGAAAGTATTCTCGAAGACACGGTAAGAGCGACGATCACAATAATCACGATCGGGCACGGATCTCGACAATCAAGATGGTGATCCAGATGAAGATCAAGCGAATCCAATGGCCGAGATCGAATATAAAACATATAAGAATTAGAAGAGTACCAAAAGAGTAAATATACCATGACTGACAATTTGATGAAAGAGAACAAAAAGTGGATCGAATGTTTAACTCACAAGGTAGACGACGAACGAGACGATCAAGGGTCGAGGTCAAGTTTGATCGGTCGATCGGACGGCTGAGATCGAAGATCAAGATCAAGATCAAGATGATGATCACGATCGCGATGATCAAAAGAGATCCGACGGTCGAGATTAAGATCTTGATGATGATGATGGTGGTGGTGGTGGTGATGCGATCAACGGCCGAGATCAACGAATCAAGAAGGCGATGATCGTGATTGTGATGAAAGATGATCGGACGACTAAGATGTGATCGGATGGTGAACAAGATCTGATGGGAATCGAACGATCCTGATCTACTCTGATCGATCAAGATGGGATCAAGCAGATCAGACGGCCAGGATCCAAGCTAACATAGAGGCCACTGATGATGATGTTGCATGGTGATGGTGATCTGATCGGATGGTCAAGATTTGATGGAGCATGATGACAATGAACCCATGATCAGGGGTAGGCTCTAGCTGGCATCACACAGGGGAAACCACCGCGGCAACGTGCTGATGTTGTTGCTGCATTGCGGAGGACAGGTCGGGGCACGACCCGATGCTACCGTCGCTGTGGAGAGGTCGCGAGGTGCACCGGGGTGAAGTCTGGCTGTCGTACTGTGGTTGATGTGGCTTCGGGAGGAAGACAGCGCGACAGGGGCACTGTAGGCTTGCTAGCGGCACTGGGAGGAGACAGGGCAGCACAAGAGGTTGCTACGGTGGCACGATGATGGAGGGTGGTGCTGAAGAGCGTCGGCTGCTTCGGCTAATGGCGGCACAGGGAGGGGGTTGATCGAGAGTATGGTTGCGAGGCTAGGGAAGAGGTAGAGGAAGGGATGATGAACAGGGTGTAGGTGAAGAAGAAAAGGCAGCTGTAGGGTTTAGCAGGGAAGGGTGCAACAGAGTATATATATAAGGGGTATACGGGTCTGGGTAATTTGGTTATTAGGTTTAGTGGAATAGTAAACGGGTTTGGGTAGGGTTTAGTTAAAAGACCCAACAAGATAATGGGTTTGGAGTTTTAGGAAAAATAAATAAATAAATAGGCCAATCAATAATATAGTAGTACAAATAATCAGTTTGTATGTTTTAAATTAATATTCTCAAATACTACAACATACAATAGAATTTTTTAGAAATAACTAGATTTGCCTGTGGGCACGTGCCTGCGGCACGTCTTCAGAACGATACATAACACAAAAAGCCCTATAAACAGTAAAACAACAATTATGTTGCTCAAGTTTGAATAATATGACAATAATTAGTTGTAAATAAAAGTCCATATTTTCATTAGTATATGTTGAAAAATAATTATAAATGGGGGAAGTAAAATCTAACTTCTTGGAACTTTAAGTGTGGAAAATGATTAAATTTAACTGTTGAAGGGATACTTGCTATTTTCAATATAACATGTGCAATAAAAAAACATAAAAATTCTGAAAATTTACAAACCTGAAATCTTAAAATCTAAATTTCTAAGTAAATAAAGAAAGAATGAGAGAGAGAGAGAGGGAGAGAGAGAAAGAGAGAAATATGAAAAAGTGAAGAGAGAAGAGAGAGATAGTAATAAAGTAATGAGTTTTTTAGTTTTGGGAGGAAAATTTTGATTTTGGGGTTTGAAATTTTAGGAGGGAAAATGTGTTTTGTGAGGTTAGATCTGGGCCTTTGATTTTGGGTGGGGGGATTGAAGGTGAGCCACTTGATAGTTTTCTTTGTGTTTTATTATATAGATATTAATAACAATAATAAACCATAATAATAATAATAATAATAATAATAACAATATTAATAATTAGAACAATGATGAAATAATGATAGTAATAAGAATAAAATAATAAAATAATAATAATAATAATAATAATATAATCATCAAAATATGATTTGAGTCTAACAAATTTATTAAAATCCAAAATAGTAATAACATATTAGATTTGGACTAAAATATAAATTGTCGATCATTTGAAAATGGAAAATAAGGTTGAAATACTCCATTATTCAAAAATAAATATAATTGTCCAAGAAAATATTTTAAATGTAATGTCCAAGCCGAAATTAAAAATTACTGAATTTATAAATTTTAAATACAGAAAATACAAATGAAATAGATATTTGCGAATATGGGTTACAACTTTATAAAAGTAGAGGCTCTAATACCATGCTAGATTCAGGGATAGAAAAGAATACTTCATTGAATTATTGAATTCTTGAATTGATTGAATTATAATTGAGAATAATGTTTCTATAGGAGAGCAACAAAAAACTGAACTAATATGTGACTAAACTGTGTAATATAATATTTTATATCTAAGAGTAATTTTTTTCAGCGAGGTTTTAAAAACTAAGGAATGCAGGTTTAAAACAGAAGTTGCGTACTTTAGTGGGGTTATCTGTAGGCTATCTGTATCAAAGTAACTAGACTTGGTCACAATTATTGATCAAAAGAAGGAGGTGTATATCTTAAAATTCCATTCCAGACGCTTTTACCAATTATAATGTACATAGAATGATTGTTGTGATTGGCCTACCGAAAGCCTCCTACCCTCCACAAATAGGAAAGGCATTTTTCCTTTCTTTTAAGGGGGGCCTCCTTTTTGCTTTCTTTATGCAAAACTTACTTTATGAAGTTCATTTAAATTCCCTTTTAGCAGTTTGATTAGAAGATTCAATGGTAGTGTATTCTAGTTTTGTGCAGGATACGAGAATTCAGAAAGAGCCTGGAAGGGTCCACATTATCTGTCATTCTACTTAGTATGGTGGTTCTTCTCTGTTGATACGGATAAAATATGGAGCCACATAATTACAAAACGTATCTTAAGGTCTATAGAGATAGTACAACAATTTCACAATAAGATTAGACCTACTAGAAGAGTATGGGCCGCCCCCAGTCAATTAGCCCAAGAAAATCTACAATTAGTGCTTGATTGTTATCCAAGAAGATGGAAGTTTTCAACCAGTCATGGTTGTCGGTCAAATCCCCCCAAATTCGGGATTAGTTGCTAATTTCATCCATTTACCATGGCAACTCCAACCATATCCAGAAAAAATATTTTATTTGTCTATCTTCCATAACCGATTCGGAGCATATAAATGCCCTCCACCTCCATCAGTGAAAGATAATCAATATATTCTCCACTAAAATAACCCTAATAATTAATATGGTGACTGACTTAAGCGTCGGAGCCTTTTACGCCGGAATAACTTCCGGAGTGAGACTTTTTTTCAGGTTCACAGGTGTTTCCAGCTGGCCAGATCCAGATCCTGATCGATAGTCCAGATCACAGCTTTCTCCCTTAATAAAAGAAATCATATCTGATTACTCCCACACCAAAATTAACAGCAACAGAATTGACACCGTCTGTGGAAAAGCAATCGATCTGCCTCTCCGATCAGATCCATCCACAAAACACACGTTCAGCCATGCCTCCGAGAATACAGCCGACACAACGACCACCACTTGCCAGGGTGATCCTCCTCCACCGCCGTCACAGCCTCCTTACAGGGGTTGCTTCAGCAGACTCCCAACACCTTCGTCCAGAATCCCATTCGGTAAAGAACCAAGGGTGGGCATCACTCCCACCAAGTGTTTGTTGAAGTATTCTCACCATCAAACTTCTTCTTTCATCGGCCGAGCATTGTGATATTCGCCCATTTTGCCAGTCGAATGTCCTGTTACTGGGATATTGTTCTTATCGAACCAGGTATAGTGTGATCTGACCGTTGGATCTTGTGGACGGCTCAGATTCCGCCTCATGGTGATTTCATCTCCAGGGTTCTATAAATAGGAGTTGATGTATAGCTTGTCGTTTGATCTCAACAAGTTTTAGAGAGAACTCTGAGGCGGAGTTGAACGTTGAATCGTTTGCACCCAGCAAGTTTAGAGAGATGACTCTAAGACGGATTTGATGTTGAACATGCCGTTTGATCTCGGCAAGTTTGGAGATAACTCTAAGATGGAGTTGGAAGTTTGACCTTACTGTTTGCGCCCAACAAGTTAATAGAGAACTCTTTTGACAGAGTTAGATATTTGAACTTGTTGTTTGTTCCCAACAAGTTATAGAGGTAACTCTTTGTTTGAGTTGAGGTAGAGCATGTCGTTTGAACCCTACAAGTTAAAAGAAGCAACTCTAAGATGGAGTTGGACGTTTGAACTTGCCATTTGCACCCAGCAAATTCTGTGGAGACAACTCCGAGGTGGAGTTGAACGTAGTGTCTGTAGAGGTAAGTCTGTGATGGAGCTGATGTTGGATTTGTTATTTGCACCAACAGGTTAATAAAGAACTATGTGATGGAGTTGGACGTTTAAACTTATCGTTTGCACCTAGCAAGTTTGTAGAGGCAACTCTTAGATAGAGCTGGTGTTGATTGTTCAGAGTATCTAGGTGAATAAAAAAGATCTGAACACAAATTAAAACCTCGCAAGTATACGAATCGTTTGATAGAAATGTAGTATTAGCAAGGGTCGAATCCACAGGGATTGTAGTAAATAACTCTGTAATACCCTGATTTTTCAATTAATGAGAAATTATTTATTTTGCACGTGTTGTGCACGTGCAATATTTTGTTTGGATTATTTTTATCATGATGTGTATATTTAAATATATTTTTCCTCAAATTATTTTAGTACAAAAAGCCTTTCTTAAAAGCCTTATTTGATTTAATTAAAAAGCCTTTTCTTAAAAAGCCCAAATGTATTTTATTTTATTTACTTATCTTATAAAACATTTTGGCCCAAAAAGAAAGCCCATGAATAAATCTATTTTTAATTAAACTTGTCATGTAGAATACTTTTTCTTAACAAATTTATTTTTATACAAATTAAAAAGGTACAAATTTGGCCTAGTTGCATGCACGTGCACTACACGTACACGTGCATTGTACACTCTCTCTCCTAGGCCGGGTATCATTCTTTTGGAGGGATTTTTGATTTTGGGTATGGTGATCATGGGGGGTAGTTTCATGGAAGTGGGTAGTTTTCCTAACTCCTACTTTGATCTAGTCCCTTCATCCAACAACCACCAAAACAATCTTGGCCCTCCATCTCACCCATCTCTTAGTATAAATACCCCCTTCTCATGGCTAATTTTTCATATGCAAAGTATAATTTCTAAAGCTATAGTATTATAATAGTGAGAATTATAAAAGATAAGAGAGTTGTGTGGGTTGTTGTTGCTTGGAGTGGCCGGCATCACAAGGAGGGAAGCATTCGGTGTGGGCTTGAGGAAGCATTCGGGTGGTGGCTAGGAGGCTTGGAGTTGGTGCACTCTTTTGGCTAGGAGGTGGTGCTTTCATCTACAAGGACGTGGTTGCTTTGTTTGTGTTTTCTCTCCAATTAAGGTGGGTAAAACATTTTATATTTCTAATTTAGATCCATGCTAAGTTTCCACCATTAAAGTTGCATGAAAAATATTATAAAGAGCCACTTGAATTGAGTAGTTAGCATGTGAATTGATTGAAATGTAGTGATTAACTTATATGGCTCTAGTGTTAAGATTAAATTGTGTGTAGATTGCCCCATGTTTATTAGTGTGAAGTTGTGATGGTGATTAAATTAATTGAGAATGTTGTTATAATGATTAGAGACATAATGTATACTTGTTAATTGTGATGAATAGACCTTCATGTTGATATGAATATGGACTATGGAAATCATATGTGATGGTTGAATTAAGAACTAATATCAGTAAATTATCACCATGAAATTATTGAATAAAAAGACTAGTAGATGAATTATATGGCAATGTCGAAAATACAATATATTGTAGTTTAATAAATAATTCTTGGGTTTTGTGTGTGGAAAATACATTTCATTAGTACCAAAAAAAAATTATATTTTTTACTGGTATGAACTTTATACAAATGGGGATTAATCTGGAAGTTTTAGAAAAATTTTATCAAAGCAATAAGAAACTATGGCTATTTGAATATCGAGTTATTTCTAAAGCAGTACGAATATAATACAAATGGATTTTTAATTGGGTTAGTGACAACCCGAGCCAGTGGCTCAGGTGGTCTTGGACTGCGGTTTGTTTCTCTGGTTTGCACAGTTCGAATCCCAGTAGCCACACTTCTTTTGTTAAAATTCTCTAAAAACCAGTAAACAGCGAACCGAGGGTATATATAGACCCCAGTCGCTCTTATAGCGTGTTCGGCGACCGGCCCAGTGGTCGGGGCTCTGTGCTGTCACGGCGCTGTGCCTGGTTCGATTCTTGGGTGCGGCATATAGGGAAAAATATTTTTTTGGGGAGTTTTTGAAGTCCAAAAATTATGAGATAAATATGGTAATTCTCATAAAAATACAAGGAATTTTATAAGAGTGGTTTGGGTATTATTTGAATGAAATACAATATGGTTTGTGAATAAAAGGCATAATTAGAGCTTTGGTTATAAGAGTTACACTTATGGAATTTATAACTTATAAAGATTAAGTGAAATAGGCTATTATAAAGTAATTGGCAAAAGTACTTGTGGTGTGACATGATTTTGTTTATTCTCATTTGTGAGTATTATGCAAGATATGAAGTATGAATGTTACTAGTGATATTATGAAGTTGCATGAATTCATGTATGATTATGAAATTAAAATCATGATGTATGAAAGGAAAAAAAGAAATTGTTGGCTATACATATGAACTTTGTGAGTTAAAAGTATTCATTATGGACTTGTGAATAAAGTGAAATCATGAATTGAAAGAGAAAATACATGTGAGTTTGAGAACTCGACATGGAAATTGTTATGAGTTGAAGATTGTGAAATGAAATTTGAAATAGAGTAGCTAAGTCTCCCCGGCATTGAGAAAAATGAATTGAGATGAAATTAGACCAAGGTTGGTCATGATGAAACAAATGAATAAGTCCGGTTGATGGAGAGGCTAACTCTAGTGATTATTTTGTTCATGATTTTTAAATAAAACTAAGGACTAGTACATAGTGAAGAGGTGATGAAAGTAGAAGAAAAACATGAGTATGGGGGCCAACGGATAGCGGTGTGAGAGCGATTCACAGGTTGCCTGCTTGATGCGTCAAGACATGGCGTGGGCGCTACTCAGGAATTATCGTCCCGGTGGCGACGCTCGTGGGATGTTCGAGTGGCTATGGGTGGTGCCATTGTTCCATGGCGGAGGCTGAATTGTCCATAGGTTGCCTGCTCGATGCGTCGTGACAGTGCGTGGGATTCCCCTCCAGGCTGCCTGGACATGGGCTCATAGATCATAGGACATCTAAGACACTACCGTAGTTACAGTAGTAGTTTAAGACATAACGGGGGATTGAACCCTATAAAGATGAAGGACGAATAAGGGCTTGCCCTCGGACCTATGTAGTATGGGATGTATAGAATCCGAACAAGTGTGCATTAGTGTCATGTAACATAATTAACTGCATTAAGGACTAAGTGCACAATCACAACACGACATCAATAGGGTAGTCCCTTTAGTTTGAAATGTGACAAGTTTGTGTTTGCTAAATATGAAATGTTAAGTTATACTATTTCCGGCATAGAGAGGATGGCCGTGTATAATGTTCGTCGGTTGAATAAACTGACGTACCCACAGTCTGACATGCAGGTAAAAGACTTATTAAAGATTAAAGAAGAATGGATGCTCAAAGATTGTATCATGTTGTTGTACTTTATTTCAATAGTTGTAAAATTTACTTCCGCTGTGCAAAAGAAAAGATGTAATTTGATGTAATCTCTGATGTATGATGAAAAGTTTTAATTTCCCTGTAAAAGTGTACTAAAGAAAGTGAAAAGATCCTGTAGAACATCTCGAATTCAGTGTATTTGGGATTCGGGGCGTTACAAACTCACTAATCAATTCATTGATTTTTCTTTGCTTGATTGTTGTTATTCACTTTTGTTTTGGTAACTTCCTTTTTTTTCTTTTTTTTTATGAATGAAGAGAATAAAAATTTAAATGGATAACAACTCCTACTTAAGAAAGAGATCAAGTAATTTGAGAGTAAAAAGAAATCTATCAAGAGATGGGGCATTGATCTCCACTTTTGGTCATGTATTCTAAATCATTCTAGTGCACAACGATAAATCATTTTGACTTGCTCATGTTGTCCATTCTAAAGGTACGATATCTACACTTTAAAATTGATTATTTCCCTAAGCATTGAATTAGGCATGGGTATCTACACTAATTCTTTTCTTCCTTAAAGTATTTAGCATGATATCTACTAAGTTGCACTTCAAGAAAGCATAACAATAATGGAAATTGACAACACATAAAGGGCTAGAACATGGTATCTATTTTAAGTCTTTATGTTGATTAAACTTAGAACCCAAAATGAGTTCTTTTGTTACTGATCATGAATACTAGACTCGATCAACTAAATCTGCTCATGTAACAAACTCAAAATATATGATGTATATGGTGATCAATCATAACACAACAATTATCAAGAGTGACACTATAAGTATGGTTTAATCAATGAGCATCAAAATGAGCTAACTATGCATTCAAAGGGTTTAAAATACATGACTTAAGCTTCCTTCATGCCCCATACAAATTTATTTACACTTTATCATAGGTCTATTCAAACAAATGTTAAGAGATACATCAATTAAACTAGAAGAAAACATGATAGAGAAGTAACACCGAAGTTGTTTGCTCCTTTTCTAACCGTAGCTGATGCTAAATGATCTTGAATGAGCTCTTTCAATCAGCTTGTATATCTTCTATCTTCTTAGTTTCTCAATTCCTTTTTTTTCCCATTCCCTTTTCAGTTTCTGTGTTTTCTTTTTATATCCTCCACACCCTTCTGCAGATCTGTAGCTCCCCCTTTAATTAGTTGAAATCTCCTGACTATCGGGTATGGATTAAGTCAGAATCCCCTTCATTAAATGCCAGAATCTGAGTTTGTAACAAAATTCTTTAGCCAACTAACTAGCTTGATTTTTGGAAGTTGTTATTTGCAGATGTACATTATTTATTTCTCTACAACTTTCCAGGATTTTGACAGCTCAATCTTTATTTTTGTTTGCAGATTTGGTTGTAGTAGAGGTGATGGTGTATCTCAACTGTGCAAATCTCTAGCTCCCACAGATTTTGTGCTCTCCTTCTTAGCTTGCAGTCGACTGATTTAGAGATCCAGCAGTTGTACACTTTTGTGTAATTCACTGTGAAGAGAGTCTCTAGTTGTGCTACTGCACAACTGAAGGAGTTTGTGCACAGGAAAGCAACTTACATAACTCATGTATCTGTGGTGCATATAGCTGATACTGTAGCACAGCTCATGAATGAAATTACTTCAATTGCAATCTGCTATTTGAAGTGGAGGTTAATTTGAGGCTTGATCAATTTGGAGCTTCAACCACCAGTAGAGTCACACACAGCTAATACTTGCACAGCTGATACAAAGCTGATACCTGCACAGCTGATACTTGCACAGTTGATACACAGCTGATACCTGCACAGCTGATACACAGCTGATACCTGCACAACTGATACTTGATTTGTTGTTCCCTTCAAATACACTCCTTGTAATGGATAGCTGCTGTTGACAAGCTTGCAACTTCATCTACAATTTGGTTTCGAAATTCTGAGAGCTTGCTTGAATTGAAGCTTTGATCAACATTGGACTTCAACACTCTTTATTTGCTAGTTGATGTTAAGCTACACTCATTAGGAGATGAAGAATGGAGTTGGAGAGTGAAGAAATGGAGGTGTGTGAGCCAAAAAGGGATGGGGATTTCAAGTATGCATAGCTGACAGTTGCACAGCTGATACATACATAGCTGATACATACACAACTGAGGTGAAAAAGAGATGGCCTTTGGAATTGTTGTTGTTGTTGTAGTTGGACTTTTGAGGCCAAAACTCAGCTTGCCCAATTTGGCCATCTTCTTAACTTTGAGCCTACAACCAGCACAGTATATGCTCACTTGAGGATGATGGTTCTTGACATTTGTTAACAACAACTCCCCATCATGCATGATTCTAATTTTGCTTGATTGGAAGAAGATGTCTGATGCACAATTAGTTGCTTGCTAGTGCTTCCCCCTCTAAGCCTTGAATCCAATCAATTGGTCACTTCTGGGTTGTTTCCCTACACAAAGAGAAAAGAAGTATAAATTACCAGAGATAAAAAGATTAACTGTTGTTTTCATTCATTTTATTGGCCCAAAATATGACATTACAAGATTTAACAGCTGGTCATTTAAATTAGCCGTTTGCGCTAGTAAGTTCATGGAGAACAGGGCATTGAACTTATTTATTTGGAGTGAATGAGTTGTTGATGGAGCTCGATAGGTGAGTAGAGCGTTGAACACATTGCTTGGACTCAACGAATTGCTGATGGAGCTCGCAAGGCGAGCGGAGCATAGAACTCATTGTTTCGATTCAACGAGTTGTTGAGGGCAGAGAGTAGGGTGTATAACTCGTTGTTTGGAATCAACGAGTTGTTCATGGAGCTTGTGCTAAGAGAAAGGTGTTGAACTCATTGTGTAATGCCTCGATTTTCTATACCAGGAAACCGTGACATGAGCCAGAATCTTTACCTTCAATTTGCCACAATACACATAAAAGGGAAAATTTAAAACTTTTTATTCAACACAAATGTATTACAATTCCAAATGTTATAAAATTGCAATACATTACATCAATGTTACAATAATGCCTTACAAGCCCAAGTGTTACAACTTTCAATAAATTTACATCAGAGTACAATGAATAATAAATAACACTTGGTACTTCACTTGGATGCTTCTCAACAACTAATAAATTACAGTTGAAACAATGATAACCAACACATATTACAATTGAAATAAAAACAACACTGTGCGCCTCAGGCCTTGAGTCCTCCTGAATCCTATTCCTATAGTCCTGTAATCCAGCACCTAATTGAGTGAGGACGTCAGTATTATACTGATGCAATTGCTGAATATAAATAGCAGATTCTCATCTTAAACAAACTGATTGATGAAAAGAAAAACGTGTATACATAATTTTGATGTGTCAATGTATGCTATGTCTTAGACTCTAATGCAAGATTAACTAATGCAAGGATGCACTTATTCCAAGACTTTGAACAGTATGCAGCCCATAAATACATATGCCCATATCAAGTTGTTTCTTCATATTTAGGGATTTGAACTCGCGCCATGAATTCTACTCTTGTACTCAACCTGTTCCTGAAAATACAGTGTTTCTGATGAGGTTGCTCTGAAACGGTCTAATCCCGCCATTCACAGTCATATAGTGGTGTCTCTGTTTGCCACTATTACTAGTTCTACCGAACCTCACTCAAAAATCAGACGAACACCCAGAGTTTACTACAACACAGGTTAGCTCGAAGCATCCCCTGTGGCCCCTTAGCTGATAGACCGTACTCTAAGGCCTGATCGCTTTCCCTGACATAGAACATGATGGAATTCCGGGGGCCCATCCCCTAGTTCCGATAGGAAAACCTCCCGTTCGTATCATGGCACTTTAGAAATTAACAGACGAGATACGGATCCCGTGCTCCCAACTCGTGAGAAGGCACAGACCGTATCGTCGAATCAAAAGGTATCACCCCTAATACCAACTCTTTCCCTTCGGCGAAGTAATAAATAAAAAGGTTATGTAACAATAGTTACCAATTACGACCCTAACGATGTCACTAACCTTAAACAATCTGAGGGATGACAACAGTACTAACACAACATGCTAGGTCTTAAGTTAGAGTTCGCAAGATAACTTTGCGAGGTGCTCAACCTAGACTTACCAGGATCACAAAGGATCCTGTCACAACCTATCGATCAAAGACTCTGAAAATACGAATTTATTCGCATGCTACTACCCTGAACTTGGATTTCGTCTACGCTCCCGGCCCGCGATCAACCTACACCGGTTAAGATCTGACGGTGCATGAGGGGTGACTCGTCCACAGTCCTTGAGGGGTAAAATAAATACACACCTTGATGGTCGATGACCCCTAGGGCAATGATATCACCCTAAACGAGCACAACAGGCTGCGTACTAGCTAATAAGCTATGTACGAGCTAACAAATCACATACGAGCCAAATGAGCTACGCCTGAACAACCAAACTAAATATGAGCCATGTGAGCTACGTATGAGACGGACCAATACTAATCATTGGTACGAACTATTTCTCAATCATAAAATATGCTATTACATGACTTATGGGCACAAAGAATACTTATTACTCATAATCAAGGGCATGATTCAAACTATTAACAATTCACGACAACTCTAGCTAACATGAACTAGAATTTCGTGTTTAAGCTTACTAACATGAACAAAAATGCATGTTAAGCTTATTAATATAATTAACATACAAGATGAACATTCTAACATGATAATAAATTCATCATTCCAGCTTACTAATAATGCACAATTTATTATGAAAGGTTCTAATACATTCAAGATACCATAAGCTTACCAACTTGATCAAGGTACCCATAAATTTACTAACTCGATCAATTTACACTTAAAGCTTACTAACATTTTGTTATCGCGATCATTTTCCACATCTAAAGCTACTAACAATTTGAAACACATGTTATGCTTACTAACATGATCAAAACATAAACTTTTATCCATTTGTAAACTAAAGGTGAAGAATACTCACATGATTAGTTTAAGTTGTTTTATAAAACAACAACACTATAAGGATGAGTTCTTTATCAAATAGAACCCATAAAACAACAATACTAAAATGGGTTCTTTTGTATGCATCAACTAGAACCACCTACTTAGTAACTTGATCTTTAACTCATAGAAGTAACATAAAAGTCTTCTAACAAACTAGAAGCAAATAAAGCATGCTACTACAACTTGATCTTTTATACATAGAAGCAACATAGTAGTCTTCTAATCAACCTAGAAGCAAAATAAACGTGCTACTAATAAAAATTTGACCTTTTACACATGGAAGTAACATGGAAGTCTTCTAATCAACCTAGAAGCAAAACCAACATGCTACTAATAAAAACTTGATCTTTTACACCTAGAAGCAATTATCGAAGTCTTCTAACCAACCTAGGAGCAAAATAAACATCCTACTAAGAAAAACTAATCTTTTCAACATAGAAGCTAAAGAAGCATACAACTAAAAAGAACTAATCTTTTCAACTTAGAAGCTAAATAAGCATGCTACTAAAAGAACTAATCTTTTCTAGCGTAAAAGCAAAATAGAAATGCTATAAAAAGAACTAATCTTTTCCAACATAGAAATTAAATAAGCATATAGAAACACATCGAAGTCCTAAACAAGGGCTTGAATAGGGGGAAAACAACCATATATTCCAAACGGCAAATTTGCCAAAGGCCAAAAACTGCTGAAGCTTGAGAAATTCACAATAATTTCTATGCTTCTCAGAATCCAACAAAATTGCACTTTTCAGAAAGCTAAGAACATCTACTACAACTCTTTAGTTTAAAACTTTCTCAAGTTCTGTAATTCTTGTTTTCCCAAATATGTATTTTCCGTGTATTTTCTGTATTTAAAATTTTCGTAAATTATTTTTACCGCTTTCAATTTCTTTTGTCAAATTGTACTATTGGATCTCCTATTAAAATCTGTTTTAGATCAATAATTTTGTTTCTAACTATTTTCTATGATTTTATATTGAAATAAAATTCTTATTTTTATTATTATTACTATTATTATTATTACCATTATTATTTTTATCATTTTCTTATTATTATTGTTATTAATATTATTGTTATTATTGATATTTTTGACTGGTTATAAAAAATCCATTTTTATCTACTAACTGTATTGTAGTATTTTAAATAAATTCTATTTTTGTATTGCAAATTACATTTTTATTATAAACAACCTTTTTATTTGTTATTTTATTTTCTTATTGAATTTTTAAATCCCTAATGGATTTTTAACCCAACTAACCTATTTAATACCCATTACCCAATATACCCAATACCCTTGTATCACCTAACCCGTTTCCCCCTATACCCTAATTCCCTTTAACCCATTATCTTTTACCCAAACCCATTTCTAATTTCTTGTTGGATCTGCTAGCATCCTACTACCCGGTTACCCGTTAGAACCCTAACCTGTTACCCCCTTATCAGCCCCTAACCCGTTTTAACCACACCCTGTTTAACCCCACTCCATCTATATATAAACCCATCGACCCAATTCACCTGTTAACCCTAACCGCTTCATCTTCCATCTCTCCCCTTCTCTCTCCTGACTCCCCATCTTCCGTCGTGTCGCAGCAGCAGTATCGCGATGCAGTGATGCCAGCCCGGCGCACCAGCGTCGCCCTGCTCCTCCCTATGCTGCCTCCTCCCCGCAGCGTCAACCTCCCCTCTCGATGTCCTCTCCCTCCACCCCTTGATCACGCCGTCAACAACGTCCCTCAGCCAGCGCGACTGCAACTAGCAGCCATGACACAGTCGCCCTGTGCTCCACCCGCCTGCTCGCAACCTCTCCTCAACACCCTGATCCCCGATTCCTCTACCTTCGACCTCATCGCCTACACCAGAGCCGCAGCATCGCCGCCTGGGTTTCGTCTTCCGTCGCTCAGTCGCAGCAACAGCCCGTCGGTGCTGTTCTCGCCGACTACAACAACCTGCAGAAATAGCGATAGCATTTTGCTGTGCCGCTGTCGTGAGCGTGTGAGTTCGGGTTGTGTTCGTTAGGGTTTGTCGTTCAATGTTCGTTCACTTTTCGTGGTGTTTGAGTTATTGTTCGTGGGTTGTGTTCATTGTCATTGGGTGTGTATTCGTGGGGTTAGCTCGCTTTTGGAGTTCGTGTGTTCGTTCGAGTTCGTTGTCAGGAATCCGTTCCCGTTATCTTGCTTGGTGTCGTTTCGTCATCTTTAAGGCAAGTAACTTGTATTCTTTTCTTTGTGTAATACAAGTACGAAATACCGGTAGTAGTGTAGTTGGGTTCTAGAGACAATTTGTGTGTGAATCTCCTTGTTGATATTGTCTCTACAGTGATGATTTAATCATAGTTGCCTCACGACATACGTGACATGATATAACCTAGAATTGACCACATCTTGTTGCATATATGCTTGTTGTTTATATGATATCTTGTGCTCGTTTGTGTTATTCGTGGTAGACTTGTTGTGGACTTCTGGAATACCATATACCATGTTGTTTGGACATCTAGTATACTCTATTTCGTATTTGGTTGTGTTTTAGATGAGTTTCGTATGAACTAGTGAATTTTGTGCATATGTGATATTTTCAGTTTTGCTGGCTTTTCTCGTTTTGATCAGTACTTTAGACCCTATTACGGTAAGTATTTGAAAATATTTTATGAACATGATTTGTAGAAAATTCTATCTATTTTCCAACCATTTTGACGGATCTCAGTTTCAATTTTTGGTTTGTGAGTAATGTCGATTTTACTACAATGGTGTCGAAAGGTTTCCAGATCTTGTTTTCTATGAATTCCGAAGAGTAATCTATTTTTATTTTGGTGTTCAAATTATTATTTTGATCTGAAATTTTTCTCAGTATTTCTAGACTTGATTGGGGTTTACCCAGAATTTTGATGGATTTATTTGAAGAGTTTTACAAACCTTTTCATGCTTGCAAATAAAGATGTTATATACAGAATTTTACTACTGTTCAGTAAAGAACCTGATTTTCGACCTAATTCTACTTGCTTTTCATAAAATCTTTCTGAATATGAAAGTTATCCTAAAGTATCTATTTTATCAACCTTTTGGCAGATTTGGATTTGGATTTATGGTTTGTGAGATATGGCTATTTTCGTACTATAGTGTTTATGAATTCAGATTTACAAAACTACCGCATCTTGATGTTTTCTTATTTTACTTGACTACTCTATTTTTATTGAAAAAGTACGAAACTTGTTTTTCTGTTACTATACATATAGGGGAATACCCCAGATTTTTCGTAAATTTAATTAATGAGTTTTGATGCTGTTTTCTTGTTCTTGAATACAAACTTCTGATTTCTGGCTGAACGTGTTTTCTGGATTCAAACCTGTTTTGAGACATGTTTATGTGAAATACTATATGATATTATATATGTTTTCTGAATTCGGTCGGGAGTCTATTTTCCAGGTTCTTTGACGGATTCATATTTGCATGTTTGTAGCAACGGAAATCCCAGTTTTAGTGCAGTACTGTCTTGCTGTCCTGAACTAGAATTTTTGTTGTTCTATCATGTTATGAGTTACCTTTCTCCTGAGTACACGACCCTATGGACTCCACTACGAAATCTAAACAAAATTGTTTGAATGTAGTAACCATATAGTAAAAAGATGGATGCATGAAGTGCTACCTAGATGGTAATAATACAATACTTGACATGACATAATACCTGATATATGAATACCTGTTACATGATTACCTGTACATGCTACCAGATACCTGATACATGATACTTGTACATGCTACTTGACACCTGTTTACCTGTTCATCTATATACCTGTTTACCTACTTACATGACACTTGACACATGTTACCTGTACCTGTTAGTATACCATGCTACTTGATTCTGGTTGCCTGATTCATGTTAGATAATATATTCTGTTGACATGCTTATACCATGCTATGTTTATTCTTGCTGTTATTTTATATTTGTTATACTTCCCCATGTACTTGTATCCTGCACTACAAGCGGTCCGTAACTTGCATTGACGGACGATTTGTTTTCTTTTTCTCTTCCTGCAATTTATTAAATTGCAGATTTTGGAGATCAGCTGCCAGATGGAATAGGCGAGATGAGATACTAGATGCTGGAGTTTTGCTATCATGATTTTCCTGCTATTATTATTATTTCCTGTTGCTATTTGAATAATGTATCTTGTACTTGGATTATTTGTATTTAGGCAATGTGACCGAGAATTATTGACTTATTCAGATCTGAATTATTTGAGATTATGATATTTTTGTTTCAAGCATTCTTGTTGTATTTTGATTCATATATGCACGCTTGGTTGACTTTTCTTTCTTCCGACTCTGATTATTCTTGTGAAATGTTGTAAAGATCCTGACTGCTTATGGATGATGAAAATCATTCGCTGGGCTTAGTCACGTATCCGTATTCCGTATTCTCTAATGGGAAACGGGCGTGACAAGTTCAGTCAACAAGAGGTCGAAAACTCCTAATCTTTCCAAACAGAAATTCAGCAAGAGAAAGTTGCTGCTGTAATTTTGTAAAGATCATAGCTGGTGCTATAGTCATCGGAATCTAATAAAATTAAGCTTTTTGTAATGTTAACAATATCTACTAAAACTCTCTAGTTGACAACTTTTTCAAGTTCAGTCAACAAGAGGTCAAAAACTCCTAATCTTTCCAAACAGAAACTCTGCAAAGAAGGTTGTTGCTAGAATTTGGTAAAGATCATAACCGGTGCTATACTTTTCGGAATCTAACAAATTTGGCCTTTTTGGAAAGCTAAGAACATCTACTACAACTCTCTAGTTAACAAGTTGCTCAAGTTCAGTCAACAAGAGGTCGAAAACTCCTAATCTCTCCAAACAGAAACTCAACAAAGAAGGTTGCTGCTAGAATTTTGTACAGATCATAACCGGTGTTGTACTTATCGGAATCTAACAAAATTGGGCTTTTTGGAAAGTTAGGAACCTCTACTACAATTCCCTAGTTGACAACTTTCTCAAATTCCTTATAGAACTCAAGTTTCCTGATTTTAAACACATGCCAAAATCAACCTACAACAGCAGCTTTTTTGATGCTCACTGTTTTGGGGAAACGTTTTGTTTGACCTATCAGACTAACCCAGAAAAATCTACAAAAGTTAGAGCATGGTAATAACATATATGAGAACCTTTCATATTAATTTGGTGTAAAAAATCCAACTTTAACACAAGTAATTAATTCCTAACCATCAAAACGACATACTAGTTATTAAAGATTGGATCTTTAGGGTTTTATTTGAGTTCTACTACTTCAATCTTTGTATGCAATTTATTCTAGTCCCAATCACCCATATGCACATGAGTTTAGTCCAAGTTCTACAATTATTTACATATAACAACAATAATAACAATAACAATCAAAAGTTGAGAAACCCCCACCTCTAGTTACTAATAGGAAGGACTTGCTAGCTTCCTTCTCCTTCCATGTTCTTTCTCCTCTTCAAGAACAATTTCAATCAAAATAACTCATTCTATTTTTGATTTGGTCTCTCTTTCTTTTCTTCTCTTCTCAATTTTTTTTTCTAAATTTAAAACAAGTAAAAGAAGAAGAAGAAAATATAAGAGAAGAAGATAAAATGAGATGAGAATGGAGGAACAAAATGAAGAGGGGGCTTTCCCTAGGGTTGGCCATCCATGGGTTCTTCTTATAGGAGGAGGAGGGGTGAGGATGAGGATGAGGTGATGTGGCTAAGATCCTATGGTTGAGATCAAATCAAGTGATCAAATGGCCAATGTTAACGCTTATCCGTTCAATCTAATCCTAGCCGTCCATTTGGATCATGATTGATCAAAAATAAAAGATATTTTTCCCAAAATCAGATACTACATGATTTCGTACAAACATACGAAATCGATACAGTATATATACGTACATACATCTATATATACAGATAATTTTCATTCATCAAACCCAACAATCTGTAGAAAAATAATTTAATTCCGACAATAAAATAAAATAATAATAATAATAATTTTATTATCGGTTCGGAAGATTTCAGTACCAAATTGATACAATACAGATGTATACAGACTAGTACATATATATATATATATATATATATAATGTTTATTAATTAAACCGGGTAATATCTACCAAAAATATTTCAATTCTGAAAACAAAATAAAATAATAAAAATAATAATTTTTTAATATCAAACCGGGATATTACAAATATTTTCTCAAAAACGCATATTGAATGATTTTGTACAAGTGTACAAAATCGATACAATACATATATGTACTTACTAGTATATATATACAGATAACGATTATTAATGAAAACTAAGTAATTTCCATAAGAAATATTTTTATTTTAAAAAATAATAATAATACAAATATAATATCCAACCGGGATATTACACATTGTCTGGAGTCAACGAGTTGTTGATGGAGCCGAAGCGGTGACCAAGGCGTTGAACTTGTTGCGAGGAGCGAATGAGTTGTTGATGGAACTCGAGTGGAGAGCGGAGCGTTGAACTCGATGTTTGGAGCCAACAAGTTGTTGATGGAGCTCGAGCGGAGAGCGAGGCGTCAAACTCGTTGTTCAGAGTTGACGAGTTGTTGGTCGGAGGAACTCAAATGGCATGCGGAGCACCGAACTCATTTTTTGGAGCAAAGGAGTTGTGGGTGTTCTGAATCTTCTTAATATTGAAGTGAAGTCACTTGTGTTTGTTCAACGTTGAGATGACACTACTAATCGTAA
Source organism: Hemerocallis citrina (assembly GCA_017893485.1). Lineage (NCBI taxonomy): Eukaryota > Viridiplantae > Streptophyta > Magnoliopsida > Asparagales > Asphodelaceae > Hemerocallis > Hemerocallis citrina. The sequence continues at coordinate 118,531,084 of CM030364.1, forward strand.
CGGCTATAACGGCACATCTATCCCGGCGTGTACACCCAAACACCGGGATAGATCGTCGTTATTATTTTTTTGTTAATATCGAATGTCTATGACGGCGCTTGTATAAAACGCCGTTAGATATATGATATATAACGGCGCTTATACATGAACCGCCGGCATAGATTACTCTATGAAGGTGCTTATACATGCACCGCCGGTGTTGAACTATTTTTTAAACTATTTTGTTGCAACGTGTTCTGCACGTGCTAATATTTTCCCGTCCCGCCCTCACTTTGGTTTCCCTCCAATTCTATAAACCCTAATAGCATCACAAATATATATCTCTCTCTGGACACTTGCGATTCGCCCCACCCCCTCTCCTCCCAAATCTCCGTCCTTCCGCTCCGTCCATCACCGCTCGCGCCGCCCTTCCACTCCGTCCATCGCGCCGCTCGCTGATTCTCCGCCCTGTGGTCGGTTTGTATTTGTTGCCAAAACTTGCAAACCCTAAAACTTGTGAGGGAAAGGATTACGACTTTGCGGGGTTGCATCAGTAATTAATAGGTATTCCTAATTCTTTTCTCAATTTCTTTGCATCTTTCAATTCTTTCCCTTATTTGTAGTATATTCTTTTTTTTTTGTTTTGTTTATATGGCCGAGTAAACTTGTTAACAACTTGTTAGTGTTGTCAGATTATTAATTGGAAGCTTATATGATTGGTGTTGAATCATATGAAAGATAAAAATGTATATAAGATTACTTGGACATACATGAACATTTTACATGATCGATGGACATCCGTACATTTTGACAGAAATTAGTATTATGATCTTGAAAATCCAAACCTAAATTGTTGAATTTTGTGTTTGGAACCCACGTATATTGGATCACAGATATTTCAGTATGTTATAATCTGAAATGGATTCTACAAATTTATATTAGGTTTTACATCTTGAATGTAGGATTGTAGGATCAGATGTTATTCCGGATGAGACCCAACCCATTTCCTCCCCTCAGCTAGTACCTTGCCTTCCTCCTTTTTCCCTCTATATGTCTGCTCTTGTTGAAACATCGACCAGTCTGCACGATTCTCAAAGTAGAGTTCTCATTATCTTTGCAACTGATCCATATAGTCTATACCTAGTCATTATGGTGTTATTAATCATTTCTAAAGCTAGTATATGGCTTTATCGTAAATTCTGAAAAGGTTATACCTACAGATAGTTTGATTATTAACAAATCTTATTGAGTAAATTCACCATTACATTTTTCCTTATAGGTTTGGGCAATGGGCTTGCCTATCAAAATCTTTTTCTTTTTATTTCTTGTGAGCCTCTTCATTGGCTATGGATCTTGCAATCAAGTGTAAGCTTAAGAATATTTTTTTTTCATCAAAAATGTTGTTATGTTCTTTGTTTTAATTCATTTGTTGATTGATTCTGGCTTTTGGTCTAGATAGTCCAGTGTTAATTGTTGGCGAGGAGCTCAAGAGTCAAATTCTACCTTTAAAAATGGGTGAAGCTGTTTACAAACTAGAAGGTCTTAAAGAATCTCGGTGGTACGAGGTCAAGATATCGTACCCTTCTTCTGTAAGTGCTACTTATTTCATAAACTTGACTTAATAGTATGAGAGCTTACTTAGTCTTATGGATCAACAGGTACCTGCCAGCTTCTCTCTTCATGTGAAGAATAATGCAAGTTTTAGGGCCATCTGGTTTTGATTTTGGCCTCGAAGAAATGGAGAGTAAGGATAGTGACATTGATGATGACTCTGATGAGGTGAGTAATACCCAAGAGCTTTCTTCTTTTTTTGCACAATCCAATGGTCACAGGTAAGGTTGGTGCTTAGTGTTGTCCAATTGAAATGCTACAGGATGAATTTATTGTTATTGAAGATGACGAAGAAGAAGACGATGATGATGACATGATTACATCTGAAACATCAAGTGATTGGACAAACTTGGAGACCATGCAATCTTCTCATCCAATTTATTTTGCGAAGAAAATCTCACAGGTACAATTCCTTGTAATTTCAATAACAACATGATTACATTTTTATTGAGTATGGTATCGTTTCTGTATCATATTTTGCCTTTTAGAACTCTTGAATAAGAAGTTGAGTGCTAGCCTGCGAGCTCATATTTTGCCTTAGAAAATGTTTTGAGTTTTAGAAGACAATTTTGATGTCAGCGTGTTGTGTTTGAATATTCGCTTTAAAGAGAGAGAGTGTATGGCAAGCATCATTAGAATTTATAAATGGAAAATAAAGTCATTGAGCATGGAATTGATAAAAGTACTGTTATCCAAGATAGTATGGCAATCCTTTGAGCAAGCACAATATCTTCTGTAAGTTAAGTACTTAACCTATTGGTTATGTTGTCTACTTTTCTTCAAAGGTTGATGTTTCTGTTTAGATAAAAATTCAACAGTTTGCATCTATTTATTTGAACATTATGTTCTATCAAAATTCAAAATTTTCCTTTTCCACAATTGAAAAATTAAATTTGAATTTATTCTTCAGTTGGAATATATGAATAACATGATATTAAGGAAAGCCTGCAGTTAAAAATCAATCTTATATGTGTGTGTGTGTGTGTGCGCATTCTCTACCGTTGGAAGGTAATTGTAGTTAGCATTAGTGATGGATCCGCATTTATTCTGATATTGATAAATGACTTTTTTTTGGTAATAGATGAGCCTTACTGTATTTATTTTAGGAGCATGGTAGACACCCACACACCAGTGCATTTCTCCCTGTAATCAGAATATTTAGTAAGACGTAGTTGAAGTATTTGTTAGAACATATGGGACAAATGAAATACTTGGTATATTGTATGAACATATTCCATGTATCCTATTTGCTCTAGTAGACAATAGTCTCCTGCTGTTAACTATGTACAAATTCTTTTCTTGAGGTAAGCAAATCTAGTTCCTTTCTTGAGCTAAACAACCTACACAGAATATCATCAATTCTAAGTATTGTTCAGTAAATCAGTATATTCTTTAGAATATTATCTTGGCATTCATGTAGTAAAATATGGATTGTTTGTTTATTGATGTGGCTTGTGCTGGCAAATATTTTATTGAAGTTGTCCCCTTGACTGCAAATGAACTAGATTCTAGAATATAACTGATGAGGACATCGGTTCCAGACGAGTTGGGTGTTTCTATCAGTGCAGGCGTCGTCGTCATCAGCTACTTTATTTGGTTTAGGATTTTTATTTTATTACCATTTTTTTATTTCTGGCAATTACAGCAATATGTAATTTTTTTGTAATTTTTTAGATTTTGAGAATATTTTGGAGATATGTTTCAAGATGTATTTGAGCCTATTTAAAGGCCTTGAGATTAATGAGAAAGCATGCCATTATTGATTAAAAAATCTGTGTTGAGTTTTTTGCTCTTCCTCCTTCTCTTTTGTGTGATACAACTGAGATCCCCATTATTAGGGTTTGTGATAAATCCTAATACATTTTAGAGTTAGTGATTAATTCTAAAATCTATCTCCAATTAAAATCAATCCCCAAATTCCCAAAATCCCTAATACAAACCCTAATCCATAATCCCTATTACAAAAACCTTAATCCTATTCCATATACCCAGCCGCCATCATTTCCCTTTTTCTTCTCCCGTCCTTCTTTCCCGAAACCCACCAAAACCCCACTCCGACCTCCACATAAGAACCCAACTCCAAATACTCCCAAATCTCCTTCAACCTCCACACCCCCCAGATCCCCGACTCTCCTTCAACCTCCATGCCCAGATCCCCATCATCCTTCACCAACGACTTCAGCCCTCACCCATACCCTTATCGATCGACACTACAGCCCCTCGTCATCGACTTCCGTCCATCTCGAACCCTTGCATCCAATCGATGCCCGGAACCCATCGACATCCAACGTCGACTCCTACACCAGCAAGCCTCATCGCTGTGCCATCGGCCAGATCTATGGTCCTGCTTCTTCGTTGCTGTGTTCTTGGTTGCTGTCCACTTCTACATCTACGTTGGTTTTCTTCACATTCGGTATACTCTTTCCCTTATTAAATATTTGTGTTTTACTGCCCTATTATCTAGTATATTATCTAATTTGCCTGTCGACCACAAAATAACTGAGATTGAGTGATCCACATGCTAGAGTAGAGTACGACTCAGTATTGAACTTCTTACTTGCTAAAACACGTAGGGATTTAATTGATTGTAAGGTAGAATTATTAGTTGGAACTGTTACACTTATTCAATTCTTGAAAACCCATCGAACCTGTTAACTGTTAAAAATTTCCAACTTAGATCCGCACTTTCATGTTGGTAAAATTAACCCATTAAAATTCTTGAAAATTTTCTATTTTAGGGTTGGTTTTACATCATTTTGGTATCAGAGCGAAGGTTCTTAAAACCCTAGTTCTTGTATCGTAGGCATCAATTTTGCATTCATTTAGGATTGTTTAGTCTTTTATTTTATTTTTGTCTTTCTTTTATTTTAGGTTATTTTGGTTTCATTAAAAAAAAACAAAAAAAAAATTAAATTTAGGACACACCCCCCATAGTTTCCACTTTTGGTGAATGCGTCTTCGCAGCACCATCACAGACCCTGAAGAGCCTTTCCTATCCCTTCCCAATCACCCAATTAGGAACCCTAGACTTCCCAGACCTGAAATGGACAACTCTGATATCTCCGCTACCCTAGCTGCCATCCAAGCAACTCTTGCCAATATCAATCAGAGGCTTGAGAAAGTGGAGCTAAATCAAACTATTGTCCCTGAGCTTCATGCCCATCGTCAGATCCCTCAAGGGAATGTTCATGACGATCGACGTCAAGAATGTGATCCTGACGAACAATATAAAAAGAACGTTAAGGCTGACGTTCCCCAGTTTGAAGGCCACATGGAACCCCAAGCTTACCTCGATTGGATCCGTGCCATGGACCACTACTTTGTGTGGTTCGACATGAGCGAAGCCCTTAAAGTTAAATTTGCCACTATGAAATTAACGGGTAAAGCTCAACAACATTAGACCAATCTTGAACATACCCACAGAGGCCGAGGCCTGGCACCCATAGCCACTTGGGAGGCCATGAAAGAGAAGCTCACTGAGAGGTATGTACCATTATCGTTCCACACCCGATTGCTAGATTCGTGGAACCTATTGTATCAAGGAAGTAAATCCACACAAGAATATGTGGATAAATTCGATGACTTCCTTATTCGGTGCAATGCGTTAGGTAAAGAGAGTGAAGAACAAACTCTCTCTAAGTTCAGAGCTGGACTACGAGCTGACCTTAGGAACGAGCTAATCTATAGAAACGTGGACTCAATAGAGGCAGCCTATGCCCTAGTCCTCGACATGGATTCCCTTAAAGCTAGTTCTCATTCTAGGTCCAGCGGCTCGAGAGATCATTCTTCTAGAATGACCTCTACTGACCCACCTAGACCTAAGCCTCCCTCTCAGTACCCCAGCAAATCTTACCCCAGCAAATCTAATTCAAATTTTAATTCACATAGAGATGAACATAAGGGTAAGAACACCGAAAGAGATTATAGTAAAATTGACCCTCTCACTAAGTGCTATAAATGTAAGGGATATGGTCATGTTGCTAGCAACTGTCCCAGTCCCAATAGGATAAATATAGTAGAGGGTACCGCTGTCATTGCTGACGACTCAGACAATGAGTTTTCTTATGAGCCTGTTGAAGGCGATGACTTCGGTGAAGAAGAGGATGACCAGTATCTCCACTGTATTCGGTCTATCCAATCACCTCACTTGAATGTAGTTAGAAGTGCTTTGTCCCAACCAAAAGAAGAAGATGATTGGAAGCGCACTGCTATATTCCACACCTTTACGACTATAGGTGGCAAAAACTGCAAGGTGATTGTTGACAGTGGGAGTTGTGTCAACGCTGTCTCTTCTGCGGTCCCGCAGACCGGACTTAAGGCTGAACCCCATCCACGCCCATACAAAGTATCTTGGATTGATGCAACAGCACTCCAAGTAACACATCGATGCTTAGTCTCTGTGGACTTCAAAGCTTACAAAGAGGAAATTTGGTGTGATGTGCTTAAAATGGATGTGGGTCAAGTCATTTTAGGGAGACCTTGGTTATACGATCACGATGTGACCATATATGGTCGATCCAACCAATGTGTGTTCCAGCACGATGGACTAAAAATAAAACTCATACCCGTAAAACCACGAACTAGTCCGGCTGAAATAACACCGCCTCCCTCGAGAAAGGGCAAGGAAGTAACGTATATGGGTGAAAGGAACTTACAAAAGAAATTGACAAAGGGGCCACCATTTTTTTACTCACAGCGAGAGAAGTCCCTAAACATCCTAAGTCACTCATCCCGCCCCAAGTTACCCCTGTCCTACAGGAATTTGCAGATGTGTTTCCTGCTGACCTTTCCAACCAGTTGCCCCCATTGCATGACATCCAACACGCTATTGATCTGGTCCCGAGAACGAGTCTTCCTAACTTGCCACATTATCGGATGAATCCGACAGAGCATGCTGAGCTGAAAAGGCAAGTTGATAAGTTATTGGCAAAGGGCTTCATCAGAGAAAGCTTAAGCCCTTGCACTGTTCCTGCTCTATTGACGCCAAAAAAAGATGGAACCTGGCGTATGTGTGTGGACAGCCGTGCCATAAACAAGATCACGGTGAAATACCATTTTCCCATTCCTCGTTTGGATGACATGTTGGACATGATGTCTGGTGCCACAATCTTTTCCAATATTAATCTTAAAAGTGGCTACCACCAAATACGTGTTCGTCCTGGTGATGAGTGAAAGACCGCCTTCAAGACGAAGGATGGCCTGTACGAGTGGATGGTCATGCCATTTGGAATGACAAATGTCCCGAGCACGTTTATGAGAATCATGACGCAAATACTCCGTTCCTTTATGGGCAAGTTCCTTGTGGTGTATTTTGATGATATTCTCATTTACAGCTGATCCGTTGGACAACATCTTGACCATTTGAGACAGGTCTGCGGTGTTTTGAGGAAGGAACAGCTTTATGCTAATCCTACCAAATGTACCTTCCTCTCCGATCAGACTATCTTTATGGAATTTATTGTGTCTGCCAGAGGAGTATCTGCTGACCCAGAAAAGATACGAGCTATTACAGAGTGGCCTGAGCCCCGCAATATTCGTGATGTGCAGAGTTTTCATGGCCTTGCCACCTTTTATTGTCGGTTTGTGCGAGGATTTAGCACGATCATGGCTCTGATAACCGATTGTTTGAAGAAAGGTGAGTTTGTCTGGTCGAAGGAAGCCACGAAAGCCTTCGAAGAGATCAAGAAGAGAATGACTCAGACACCTGTCATGAGGTTGCCTGATTTCACTAAAGTCTTCGAAGTATCATGTGATGCTTCTGGTATTGGTATAGGTGGAGTCCTCAGTCAAGAGAGTCATCCTGTTGCTTATTTCAGTAAAAACCTGAATGAAGCAAAACAAAATACTCCACCTATGACAAGGAGTTCTACGCAGTCATTCAGTCACTTCGCTATTGGCGACATTATCTTCTGCCGCAAGAATTCGTTATCTTCTCAGACCATGAGGCCTTAAGATTCCTTAATTCTCAACAAAAGTTGAATCCGAGACATGCTAGATGGGTAGAGTTCCTACAAGAATATTCATATACCATTAGGCATACAAAAGGGATTGATAATAAGGCCGCGGATGCGCTAAGTCGTTGTTACATGATCTTATCTGCACTGCGCACCGAAATTATTGGTTTTGAGAGATTGAGAGATGAGTATGCCTCCTGCCCAGATTTTTCCGAGATCTACACCTCTTTGAAGGAAGGCATAACTCGAGTGATAGATGATTATTTCTTGAAAGATGATTATCTCTTCTATCGCTCCAAACTGTGCATTCCTAGTACATCCTTACGAGAGTATCTTGTTTGGGAATTGCACGCTGGTGGCCTTGCTGGACATTTTGGGCATAGCAAGACCATTAATGCTGTGGAACATAGGTTTTACTGGCCGAAGCTAAAGAGAGACGTTGTGAGACTTGTTAACAGATGTCACACCTGTCAACTTGCCAAGCAACAAAAACAAAACACAGGCCTGTATACTCCTTTACCTGTTCCCAGCCGCCCTTGGAAAGACGTGAGTATGGATTTCGTGTTAGGCTTACCGAAAACACAAAAGAAACACGACTCCATTCTTGTCGTCGTGGACCGTTTTTCTAAAATGGCCAACTTCCTCCCGTGCTCGAAAACTTTTGATGCATCCCGCGTGGCTCAGATCTTCTTTAATAATATTGTGAAGCTACATGGGTTGCCAAAAACCATTGTGTCTGATAGGGATGTGAAATTCACGAGTTATTTTTGGAAGACCCTATGGCACAAGTTAGGTACAAAATTAAAGTTTTCGTCTGCGTTCCACCCACAGACAGATGGATAGACTGAGGTTGTCAATCGGAGTCTTGGCAATCTCTTACGTACTCTTGTGGGAGAGAACTTGGGAACATGGGATTTAAAATTAACGGTTGCTGAATTTGTATATAACACATCTAGGAATAGAACCACTGGCATGAGTCCACACGAAGTTGTACACGGTTATCGTCCTAGGCAGCCTATAGATCTTGCACCCATGTTTAAACATCACCGAGTCTCCGAGTCTGCATCTGCATTTGCATCCCGCATTCATGACTTACATAGAGAAATTTCCAAGAAAATTAATGAAAATAATTTTAACTACAAGTTAAGAGCTGATATTAGAAGGAAGTTTAAAACTTTTAATGTGGGTGACGAAGTGATGGTTCGGATTCGTCCGGAACGGTTTCCAGTGGGATCCGTTAAGAAATTAAATGCACGTGCTGCAGGTCCATTTAAAATTCTTCATAAAATAAATGATAATGCCTATGTTGTTGACCTCCCCGAAGGCTTTGGCATCAGTAAAACTTTCAATATTGAAGATCTAGTACCCTATGAAGACCTAGAATTTAACCTTAGAAATCCTCTTATAGATGAGCTTACCCTGCAGCCTACTGGTGAGATTTCCCCATTACCCCCACTACCAGATACTACTTACCCATCGACAGAAGAGTTGGATAATATTTTAGATGATCAGATAATCTCTACTAGAGATGGTGGTATTCATAGATATTTGGTAAGTTGGAAAAACAAGCCAGAGTCGGAGAATACTTGGATAGATCGCGGAGAGCTCCAGCGCTTGGATCCAGACCTTTTGGAGCACTATGACAGGAAGACTGGTTTTGACTCGACTGGGTCGAGCCCTCTCCCACCCGGAGAGAATGATGAGGACATCAGTTCCAGACGATTTGGGCGTTTCTATCAGCGCAGGCATCGTCGTCATCAGCTACTTTATTTGGTTTAGGATTTATATTTTATTACCATTTTTTTATTTCTGGCAATTACAGCCATATGTAATCTTTTTGTAATTTTTTAGATTTTGAGAATATTTTGGAGATGTGTTTCAAGATGTATTTGAGCCTATTTAAAGGCCTTGAGATTAATGAGAAAGCATGCCATTATTGATTAAAAAATCTGTGTTAAGTTTTTTGCTCTTCCTCCTTCTCTTTTGTGTGATACAACTGAGATCCCCATTATTAGGGTTTGTGATAAATCCTAATACATTTTAGAGTTAGTGATTAATTCTAAAATCTATCTCCAATTAAAATCAATCCCCAAATTTCCAAAATCCCTAATACAAACCCTAATCCATAATCCCTATTACAAAAACCCTAATCCTATTCCATATACCCAGCCGCCATCATTTCCCTTCTTCTTCTCCCGTCCTTCTTCTTTCCCGAAACCCACCAAAACCCCACTCCGACCTCCACATAAGAACCCAACTCCAAATACTCCCAAATCTCCTTCAACCTCCACACCCCCCAGATCCCCGACTCTCCTTCAACCTTCACGCCCAGATCCCCGTCGTCCTTCACCAACGACTTCAGCCCTCACCCATACCCTCATCGATCGACACTATAGCTCCTCGTCATTGACTTCCGTCCATCTCGAACCCTTGCATCCAATCGACGCCCGAAACCCATCGACATCCAACGTCGACTCCTACACCAGCAAGCCCCATCGCTGTGCCATCGGCCAGATCTATGGTCCTGCTTCTTCGTTGTTGTGTTCTTGGTTGCTGTCCACTTCTACATCTACGTTGGTTTTCTTCACATTCGGTATACTCTTTCCCTTATTAAATATTTGTATTTTACTGCCCTATTATCTAGTATATTATCTAATTTGCCTGTCGACCACAAAATAACTGAGATTGAGTGATCCACATGCTAGAGTAGAGTACGACTCAGTATTGAACTTCTTACTTGCTAAAACACGTAGGGATTTAATTGATTGTAAGGTTGAATTATTAATTGGAACTGTTACACTTATTCAATTCTTGAAAACCCATCGAACCTGTTAACTGTTAAAAATTTCCAACTTAGATCCGCACTTTCATGTTGGTAAAATTAACCCATTAAAATTCTTGGAAATTCTCTATTTTAGGGTTGGTTTTACATCAATAACCTTGTAGTTTGGTCTTGCTGGATCTTGCATCGAGGATTATCTATTGTCCTTGTTTTTTATTGTCAGTTGAATGAGCAAGAGGACCTCATTGTTTGGATGAGAACTGTGCCCCTTTCAAATTTCAGGAAACTTTATGGGAAGATTGAGGTGGATCTCAAAGCAAATGAAATGATAATCATTACAGTTCAGAATAATTACAACACGTACAGTTTTGGGGGCAAAAAGAGTTTGGTTCTTTCCACGACAACCTGGCTAGGAGGAAAGAATGACTTCCTTGGCATTGCATATCTCACTGTTGGTGGATTGTGCTTTTTTTTGTGCATATCTCACATTTAGTTGGTCAGTCATCACTTTTGTGGTATATAATTCATCAGTGCACTGCAGTGAAATCTGCTTAATCATTATAAAAATGCAATTGTTGATTTGCAGGGTTATAGGTTATCTGTTTCTTCACTTTGATATTTCCTTTTAAATCACCAATAATTGGTTACTAATCTCTGTGTACTCCTGATAAAAAATAGGTTATGTTTTGTGTTTCATTCTGATCTTGTGTACATTATTTCTCTTTGCATGAGACTAAAGAAATTCAAAGAGTTCTTTTTCTAAAGATACCTGATGCTCACAAAGGATTGTTGTTGTCGGAGATTGATAGAGTGGCTCTGGTATAAATATCGTGTTAGATTTTGGGACTTTGTTAACTTTCTAGATTTGCATTATTGAATGACAGTGGTGCTTGTATTGAATGACAGAGTCATGGAGTATAGTAGCTCCATTATCTTTGCACTGTTGGACAGAGGTTGTGGCCCTAATTAGAGTTTTTAAAGTTGAGGTGAGATGGATATAATGACATTGATTAATTTAGTATATTCTGTGGTGTAATGTACAATATATTTGCATGAATTAGTAGACTAACAATTTGATAATTATTATTAAGAGAAGTAGCAGATTATTTCCAAGAGGAATTTTAATGTAAATTATTGTATTTTCACAATTTTCTTTTTCACTTTTAAACCACCGATGTCAAATGTGCTTGCCAACAGATACCGAAGTTAGTTCAACCCCAAGAGAAGACATACCAGAAATATTTGGCAACAGGTATTGACATTATTGCTTATATTTAATCTCTTACCAGTTCCTTTGCCATCCGATGTTTTCTATCATACTCATTCCTGATAATTGTAACATTGATTATATGTGATTACAGGGATGCTATGTTAGCAGACATACCAAGCTTTGCTGAACCATATATTAAAGTTTTCTTGGAATCAAGGGTCGAAGTTGCTTTTTTTTGGAGAAGAGTACAGGATACTTGGAGCTCGATATTGATTTTTCATCAAATTGTTAGACAAATTTTGACATTGATTAGTTTCCTTCAAGTTCAGGATCCAGTTTGAATGGAGTATTAGAAATGAAGGAATTTCTAATACTCCATTTATACTAGTTTGATCAATATTTTCTAGTTGATTACATAAAAAAGCATATTGCACTGAAATCCAAAGCTAAAATGGAGTATTAGAAATTCCGAGTTTTATTATAAGCTTTTTGTGATCAAGTTTGAGGGTGGATTAATATATATTAGAAAAGGTACCCTTGGGCATGCAAATTCTGTTCTGTTCTCAAGTATTTTAAATTGTTGATCGTTGGAGAAAATTTAAATTATTTCTGTTCTGAAGTATTTTTTCTATTAAATGTTGGAGATAATTTAATTTTAGGTGTTCAATCACAGGTATTTGGTTCTTGTGTATCTACCTCCAGTCGTACATCCTATCCGGACTTGTTCAAGATGCAAGCCAAGATGCAGGAAGAGATTGACGGCTTGAAAGATATGATTGCATCTTTAATCTCCCAACAAAACCACAACTCTAACATTCCATTACATGGAACTGTAAGTATTCAGCAACATTTTACGATATCAGTATGAAATTTAACTATTGCATTTGACTGGTGTGGTGACTAGTATAGTGAATAAACTAATAAATGACACTATTGTGAATTATACAGAGGTAGCGAATTCCATCGACTTCTAGTCACGCACATACATCTGGGCAAAATATCAATGGGAATGAAAGCAATGCCGAGCCACAATAGTAGACTTTGCCATAGTTTAGTTTAATTTGGACTATAGTCTTTTTATGTTTTGTCGAAACTGAATTTATGTTTTGTTAAAGAAATTGATGTATAACATGTATATTTCTAGCTCTTTGTATGGCCATTTTTAGACAAGTAATTATTGTTTATTGTGGTCCATGATTATATAGATGTTTATTATTCTATTAGTGATTTTAATATTTGAACTTTCAAATTTGATGTGACTACAGATATTTTGAATTTGTGACATATTTTTAAAATAGTAGGAAAAAACCCAATGCCGGGATACATATTGATCCACCAAACGTGGCGAATTATTTTTTAAAAAAATTGAACCTATACCAGCGCTTAAAAAAATGTCGTAATAGGCCTACGACTTTTAACGGCGGTTTTAAAAAGCGTTGTTACAATACATAGGTCTGCAACGGCGCTTTTTAAAAGCGTCGTTATAGACGTACGACCTGTAATGGCGCTTTTTAAAACCGCCGTTACAAGTCGTAGGTCTATAACGATGCTTTTAAAAAGCGTCGTTATAGACCTATGGCTTGTAACGGCGGTCTAAAAAAGTACCGTGATAGACCTATGGTTTGTCCCGATGCTCGATACAACGGCATTACGCGCGGCGTTATTATTATGGCCACTATCATCTATGGCGGCGTTTATAAGCGCCGCCATAGACCAAAACAAATGCCGTTATATCCATTCTGATTAGTAGTGTGACTCCATTCTTCTCTTTGCTGACAAGTACTTGTGTACATCGAATGAGGTCCTTGGGACATTGATCTTGCTCTCCTTCGTGATATGCCGCACTTGACTTGTCTTGAATTTCATCATAAAGAGTTAAGGCGATGAGGAGTTGTCAACTGGCAGGGAGCCTGGTGGAGAGGTTTGTGTCTCTTAAGTGGAGCATTCCTGTTATGTGTAGCTGGAAGAACGACTTGCAGGATAGTTTGTTTTACAGTGTTTGCAAAATTTTTGTAACGATTCTTAGGCATGAACCGTAGAATCATTGTAATTCTGCAGTTGTAATGAGACTTGGTGTTGAGATTGATGAATAATTGACTTGGTTCTTTGTAGCTGAACAACAGGGCCTCAGGCCTATTGTGTATAGCTAACGAAATGTTGACGACGTGTGTAATGTTTGACGGAGTTTAGAACTTATCCGTCTTGTACTCAGCTAGTTATAGGAGCAACTCTGAGGGAGAGTTGTTTTCCAAACTTCTGTATGGGTCCTCCAAAAAATTGTTGAACTCCAAATGTAGCTTCTGCAAGTTTTATTAGAGTAACTACAATCCATGATTTTGGACCTCTAATCTATCTTTGAGGAATTTTAACTAGTTTCAGGAATAGGTTGAATGGCGAAGCAATATCTAAATTTGCTTCAGTGCAAATTGCTGGAGTAACTTTGAGCCATGGGTATGAATTCCGAACTTGTTAGTTCAAGTGTCAACAGGTTGCAGGAGCATATCAAATGGCGAAGCGAACTCTGAACTTGTTTTGTCGCTGGTTGCTAATGTAACTTTGACCCATAATTATGGACTCCGAACCTGTCGTCGGGGTGCTAACAGATTGCAGGAGCAGATCGAACGGCAAAGCGAACTCTGACCTTACTTTATTGCAAATTGCTAGAGTAACTTTGTGTAATACCCCGTAATTTCTAATATGTAAATATATATATATAATATGAATTCGGGTTGTCCTATAGAATATTTCTATAGGAGGATAGCATACAAATCCCGGTTATGGTAGAAAGTGGCCCACAGTTGGTTGAGAAAAGATGAGATTTGTTTGAATATGGATGATGACGTCATCCAGGGAAAGGATTTGGTTGATTTCGGAATTGAAAATGAGGATTTGAATGGGGTGTATGATGATGTGGCATACTATATATATGTATGTGCACGGATTGAATTAGGAGATTTGTAAATAATAGTCCCATATCGGGAGTATACAGAAAATAATTTGAGTATAAATAAAATTGCCTATGATCAAGAGTCACCTAATTGGTTAACCACCTTTTAAGAGGCAGCCTGTGGTGGGCAGTTGTACTACATAGTATCTAATTTGTCTTCTAAAAATAATAAAAATTGTCTGAGTATTGGGGCGAGGCGTTACACTTTGAGCCATGGGTATGGATTCCGAATCCATCTTGCAGGAAGCTTTTAACAAGTTTTAAGTGTCGTTTAAGTATAAGTTAGGCGTTTAACGCATTGTTTGCTTTAATGAAATTGAACAAAATGTTTAGAAATAAACTAACTAATTGTAACGCCGTGAATTCAAAACACAGGTAATTCGTAGCACAAACAGGATCTTTACTTCAATTTAGTTCAAAATTACAAGGAGTTTAAAAATTTTCATTACAATGTTATTCTTTACAATACGCATCGGAAATTTACATAAAAGAAATACAATTTATATCATCAAACATCTTCAATCCAGCAATATCCATCAACAGCAACTCATGTCCACGTCGCTCGCTAATCTGTATCCTGCAACTTGAGAACTGCGACCACGTCAGTTGCATACAACTTACGCAATGCTACAATACAGCATTTCTTCAATTTAACCAAAACAAACTTGTATGCAAAATGAAAAGTGACTATCCTAAATGTGTCAGTGTATGTTATGAACCTAATGGCTAATGCAGACATTTATACTACGATGCAACCCTAATACGCACTTGTTCGAATTCTATGCATCCCATACTACATAGGCCCGGGGGCAAGCCCTTAACGTACTCCTCATTATAGAGTTGAACCACTCGCTATGCAATACCTAAACTCAATGAATGTACTCCAATGTGTAATCACGTGTGAGTCGCACCCCAGGATATTGGACCATACTGGCATACCCCTAGTCCACACATCGTGAATTTACCGAGCATATCTTCAGCCACGAACCCAGCAAGTCGATCTCCCGTAACTACGGACCTTACTGGCATACCCCTAGCCCACACATCGTGGATTTATCGGGCGTATCCTCAGTCCCAACCATTACTAGGAACTGTAAACTCTTTATCGGCCTTTTTGTAGACAGACAGACATACCCCGAGCCCATATACGTGGATTTATCGGGTGTATTTCTTGATCTCAAACCCCTAGGAGCTGCAAATGCTTTATTGGACATGTTCGTCATTGTTTCTATCATATCTTCTTCTAGTGCATATCCTTAATCAATTATAGTTTTCATGGCCTAGAGCTAGCTTACCCTGCATGACTTAAACTAACACAACGAGAACTCAGGCCCATACTGGTCATTTCTCAAAATTCATTATAATTTGTCAGTCACTGCGGGTCTCGCACTCCTAGAGCCACACATCTCAATTCAGTGATCTTCTAGGTTATTCTTAACCCCTTTATAAAAATTTCTCATTCATTCACTTATAAATCATTTAATCCTCTTTTAATTTATCAATCTCCAACAACTATATAATTTCTTACCCGTTACACAGAAAATCTCAATAAGATTTTCACATTGGTAAAGTTTTACCGAAATAACTTTTAATTAATTCTCCAATAAACAATTTACAACGTAATTTTTACTACAAAAATAAATCTATAGGTTTTATATAAACATCTCACAATATTCCAAATTTTAGTTTGCCTTAACGAAACGATTTTGGAATGAACTCAAACAATCAATTAAATCATATCTCCTAATTTTGTAATGTAATTTAATCTTTAAAAAATTCCTGAATTTTATATATAATTATTTCAAAAATATTCCATTAATATACTAGATTAGTCTAACCTTACCTCAGGTTAAAATATAAGAAAATATATTAAAAATATAAATAAGTAACCAAAGAAAAGCACCTCACAACCCAAGACCGACCAGTACCTTAATTCGCACCTCACAACCAGAAAGTCCATCACCAATCTAAGTATAAAAATTTCACAGGACAATATAACTCTACTGTTCGTTATTTAAAACCTTAAACAATTTTCCAGAAATAAAAGTAGAGCTCCCAGAATCGAACCAGAGCACCTCAGCGTTCTAATCCACACCAGCTGACCAACTTTCCTACTCCCTGTTCTTGTAGAACACTTCTCAAAATATAGTATAAGTTTATGTTCACTGTTTATAGGAATTTATAAATATTTCAAAAAGAATAGGGCCCTCAAAGACTCGAACACGAGGCCGGAGTACTGTACCCAGTACCCAAATCCGAACACATTAACCAAACTCTCTAGTCTCACTCACCGTCTACACTCAGAATGCAGAGGTTTTAAATGTGGACTCTGAATCTTTATGTTCTAACTTCAATAAACATAACTAAAAATTTGATTTTACAATTCCTCTCACATTCTAAGAGTACACACACGATTTCTGGTGAATTCCAGAGAGTAATAACCTGGAAAATTCATTGTTCATATTATCCACAATTTTATCTATCTAATTTACACATCAACATCAATATACTCCATTCATACCAATATGAGCCATCATTTCTATGTTTACATCTGATGCTATTTTTCAATATAATACATTCATTTCTATTTAACTCTTAGCTAGCAAAACAAGACATTCTCATACTAACAAAATTTAGAAAATTAATACATGATATAAAATTTTCTTTTTCTTTTATTATTTCTTCATTAAACTTAGATAAATTGGCATGCATTCAAAAATTCATCAACAATCTAAAAGAATTCAAAACTACACATAAACATAATTTCTTGGCATAATCCACTCAAAACAACTAATGGAAATCAAAGAAACACCCACCTCTTGATGCAAATTGCAAATAGAAACTCCTAGCAAATTGAATTCCTAATAAGCTCTCCAATCCCTCCTCAAAATCCAAGCTCCCAAGAAGAAAACCAACAACATGACTTGAAAAAATGAAAATGAGAATTTTTTTTTCATTTTCTTTAGCTTGGCCGGGATGGGTTTTTGTAAAGGAAAGGATTATGGGAAGTTTTAAAAACTACCCACTCAACCTATTAACTACCCACAACCCCTTAACACAAATTCAAAAATCTCTTTTGCCTCTAATGCACTTGGCCGGCCAAACATATGGGAGATGCACAGGTTTTCGAAAAAGATTGTGTGTGCACATACAATTCACACCACATTGTATGAATTTTATTTAATAAAAATGCATGTGTTGCTAAAATTTAATATGAATATAAATTAAGTCAGTTTCATTAAACTAGACATAATCATTTATACATTGTAAAATAGGAGAGAAAGATATTTACATCTCAAAAGATTTTTCTAATTGACATGTGCACAAAGAAAAACGTGTGTAAAGCACGTGTGGACAAAATATTTAAAAATATATTTTGAGGCTGTTACACTAATTTGTTGAGAAAATAAACTAAGGGGCTGCGCTAATGGCTGGCCTTTATTACATGGAATGACCGGTAGTGAAAGCAGTCTTTATTGAAAGGAAAAATAAACTAAATGGCTACTCTAGTGGCTGGCTTTTATTACAAGTTTTAAAGTTTTATTGTTAAAAGAGGGCATTTTAGACGCTCTCGTTATACTTCATAAGGTGCTCAGAATTTCAAGTTCTGGGTAACTTCTTCCCCCCCAGGTCTTCAAGTCGATATGACCCCGGGCGAATCACATGAGAGACCTTGTAAAGCCCTCCGAGTTGGGAGAGAGCTTTCATTTTTTTTTTGGGTCGAGATTTCGAGTTTACGCATGACGAGGTCCCCCTCTTCAAGTTTGGTTGGGTGGACTCTCTTGTTATAAACATTCTCAACCCTTTGCTGATAAATGTTCCTCCGTATGGCCGACCTTTTCCGTACCCCTTCAACGATGTTGAGGTTGGCTCGTAGATTGTTGGAATTTTGCTCGTCATTGAAGGAAAGAAGAAGGGGATATGGTAATCCAACTTCTAAGGGATAGGTTTTTCTGAACCGTAGGCAAGGTTGAAGGGCGACTCCCCCGTTGGTGTCTGCTTTGTGGTTTTGTAAGACCACAACACACTTGGCAGCTCTTCAATCCACAGACCTCGCGCAGCTTCTCCCAGACTCTTCTTAAGGCCATCTAGAACCTGTCGATTTGCATTTTCAACTTGGGCATTAGTTTTGGGATGCGAGACTGAGGCAAAGTGCTAAGTGATTCCCAAATCCATGCAGAAATGGTGAAAATTTTTGTGAGTGAATTGTGTGCCATTATCGGAGACGAGTATTCAGGGGATCCCAAATCTGTAAACAATGTTCCTCCAAAAGAACTGTTGGATTTTCTACTCTTTAATAATGGCTAGAGGCTCTGCTTCAACCCACTTTGTGAAGTTAGTCGATGGAAACCACTAGGGAAATTCTTCCGCCGGCTACTGGCTGGAATGGTCCAGGCAAGTCCATTCCCCACATGGCACAAGGGATGGGGCTAGACATAGAGCTGAGAATTGCTTGAGGTCCATGCTTGATTGTTGAATGCTTCTGACAGGGGTTGCACTGGCGAACATACTCTTTCCCGTCATTGAGCAGCATGGGCCAATAGTACCCATGATTAAGTATCTTTCATGCGAGGGATCTTGCAAGCTGCCGATTCCTTCATGTTGTTCTTTAGGGCTTACTGCACATACTCTGGAGTGAGACATCTAAGATAGGGCTTTGTCATCAACTATGGTGTATAAGCATTTGTATAGGATTCCTTCCACGAGAGTGTATCACTCTGCCCTTGGCTGAATCTTCATTGTTTTTTACAATATTCAGAGAGGATTCCCTTGTTGAGGAAATCAAGTAGGTGTTTCATCCAACAATCTTTAGACATTTGGGATGTGATGGCCATGAGCTCCAACTCTTCATCCTCGATGCTCAGCTTGAGAAGGGCCTTAATGAGGACCGTGCGGTCAAGCCCATCGAGAGATAAGGAAGCTAACTTGGAGAGGGCATCTCCTTGCCTGTTTTACTCGTGGGGAATGCGAGTGACATTAGCTTAGACATTAGCTTTCTGCATGTTGTCAGAAATTTCTTCACTTGTGAAAAGTACTTGGCCATGCGATCGTCCCTTACTTCATACTCGCCTTGGAGTTGGTTGACGACTAACTGGGAGTCGCTAAACATCTCGATTTCGTGCTAACCGAAGTCCGGCAACCAATACTTCATATTCAGCTTCGTTATTGGATGCAAGAAAATTGAGGCACAATGAGAATTGTAGAGTAAACATATCGGGCCCAAGCAAAATAATTCCTGCTCTGCTTCCCTCGAGGCAAGATGACCCATCTACATACACTTTCAAAGCCGGGGGGTTCTTCTTCCTCAGGGGAGTTGGTGATGATGGTTTCCATTATGAATTCGGCCAAGGCCTTGGCCTTGATGGCCGTTCTCGGTTGGTAGCTGATATCGTTTTGACTCAGTTTAATGGACCACTTCATCAATCTTCCGGAACATTCAAGTTTGAGGAGCAATTGCTTGAATGGCTGATCAGTGAGGACACATATGGAATGCACTTGAAAATAGGGACGAAGTTTCCGAACTGTTGTGACCAGTGCATGGGCCATCTTTTCCATTTTCGAGTAACGAATTTCTGCATTATGGATTACCTTGCTCACATAGTAGATTGATTTCTGAATCCTTTCTTCCTCTCTAACTAGGAAGGCACTAAGAATCTGGTCGGAGGCGGCTAAGTAGAGGTAAAGGATTTCACCTGGCTTGGGCATGCTCAGGAGCGGAGGGTTGACGATGTATGCTTTGAGTTGTTCGAAGGCAGTCTATTGTTCTCCCCCCCCCCATCCTCCGAAACCTTTCGCATCCTGTACAATTTCGAAAAAGGGAAAACATTTCTCCCCAAATTTAGAGAGGAATCGGCCGATGGCGGCCAAGTGATCAGTTAATTTATGCACTTCCTTGATAGTAGTGGGGGGAGACACGTTGCGAAATGCCTGGATTTTCTCGAGACTGGCTGTGATTCCCCTTTGACTAACCATAATTCCCAAGAATTGTCCAGAGGATACTCCGAAAGTGCATTTGGTAGGATTCAGATGCACGTTATGCTTGCGGAATTCTTCGAATGCTTCTTGGAGGTTGGTGACGTGGTCTTCCTTTTGCAGGCTTTTGACTAACATATCATCCACGTGTACTTTCATGTTCTTGCAGATTTAACTCTTGAAGACCATATTTACCAGATGTTGATAAGTAGCGCCGGTATTTTTCTGGCCAAAAGGCATAACTCGATAGCAGTACAGACCCTGATCTGTGTGAAAGATGTCTTCAAAGTGCCAGGTAGAAACATTTTGATCTTATTACGCCCAGAAAATGCATCCATCTAAGTTAGGAGTTATGACCCAACGTGGCATCGATCAATGCGTCCATGCTGGGGAGAGGAACGGGTCTTTCGGACAAGCTTTGTTAAGATCTGTAAAGTCTATGCACATTCTCCAGTTACCGTTAGTTTTTGAACCATCACCACGTTTGCTAATCACTCTGGGTAGTTAACTTTTTGGATGACGCATGCGGCTAGGAGTTTGTCAACTTCTTCTTTAACCTCTTGGAGCCTATCTGGAGCAAATTTGTGGCGTCGTTGCTGAACGGGCTCGGCATTCGGACTCACGCAAAGATGATGCATGATTAGGTCTCTGGGAATTCCTGACATGTCGGCTGTGATCCAGGTGAACAAGTCTTGATTTTCTCTTATACAGGCGATGAGACACTCCTTGAGCTAGAGAGGAAGGGTTTTGCTGACACAAAAACTCTTGCGCTGATCCTCATAGGAAAAATGGATCTCTTCTAAATCACCGACGGGCTCCGAGTTCACATAACTTCTTTCTAGCGGGGGTTCGATGGTGTAACGCCCCTGCCCTAGCTCAGACAATTTACACAATTTAGAAGAAAATTTATTTATAATATAGTACAACTGTCCACCACAGGCTGCCTCTCAAAAGGTGGCTAACCGGATTTGTGACTCTTGATCATAGGCTATATTATTTATTATTATTTATTTCATCTTGTATTCCCATTGTGGGACTATTTCATATACTCTCTCTCTCTACTCTTTCTCCCGTGAGCACAGCGGAACCCCCATGGTGGGCCCCTGAGCCACGTCAGCAAGAGGACAGCGATAGTGCCTCTGTCTCTCTCACAACACCCGGTGGGACCCCCTGGATGACGTCACAATGACGTCAGCACTTTTCCATAGCACGCATGTTGCTTCCAAGCCGTAGGCCCCCACCTTAAGTCCACAATATTACTCTTTTGCCATCCTCATTATTATTATTATTATATATATATATATATATATTTTATATATCAGACTAGATCTTTGAAATTACAGGGTGTTACATATACCCCCTTCAGAAATCAATGTCCTCGCTGAGAACGAGGCATGCACAATCTAGTGTAGGATCTACTTTCTAGCCGTTGTGGAGCATCTGCTCTTCTATCCGCCCGATTATTCATGATCTGCGAATCCATAGCCCGATCAATCATAATCCCGAATTTAATTGAGCAGCCCTCCTATCCGCCTGACTAATCACGATCCCGGAATCCACCGCCCGATCAATCACAATCCCGAATTTAATTGAGGGCTCAGCACAGTCCCGAAAATCCACCACCCGACTGGGTCTGTAGTCCAGGAATCCACTGCCCGACTATATAGACATGCCCCACAGTCGGTGTAACCCTCATTCCCGTAAATACATATTTTCTGAATATTTTCTATATTTCAGTTATTGATAAATTTATTTTGTGTTAAATTCGTTTTAGGAATTTCTATTAAAATGTTTTCCATTCGAAACTTATATTATTTCGAATGATGGTTATTTTAAACTTGTTTTATAATCTTAATTTATCGGTTAACTATATTTGGGCCCAAATCATATATATTATCATTATTGGATTATTTTAATAAAATTGTTAAACCCCGATATTATTTTATTGTATGATTTTATTATTATAATAATTAATTTTCATTTCTTGATTATTTAATTAAGATTCATCAATTGAATTATTTTGTTATTGTACTAGACCTAGTTTTCTTGGTGAATTCCAATTTATTTTCAAGCCCAGTTTATATTCAATTCATTTGTATTATTTATTTATTTATTTGGATTTAAATTCTTGTTCATGAAACTCTTTGAACTTCTTGATGAATTATTTTCTTGTTAATCTTACTTTTCTTTTCTTTTTTATTGTGGGTATTCTTAATTGAACCTTATTGATTTTGATCCATCTCTTATTTGAACCATAAAACTCAGTTTCTTTTGTTCTTGACCCAAAACCGCTGTTATTGGATCCTAAACCACTAACCCAATACCCTAATTGTACCCTATAAATACAATCCTAGTACAAACCCTAAAAACTACATAATTTCGAAACCCTAGCCGCTTATCTCTCTCTGTTCTCCTCCCGTTCTCTCGCTCCCTGTGTTTTCCCGCCAAAAACCCCCAAACCCACACTACCTCTCTTCCGGCGACCTCTTCCCCGTCGCTACCTTCCCTCGTCGGCGCCACCTCCTAGCACCACCAGCAACCTCCTAAACTGCTCCTCTGCCATCGACATTAACAGAGCACCCAAAACCCGACTCTTTTCCTCCCTCTTCCCTGTTTCGATCGTCGGCACACCAGCGCCGCCACCCTGTCCAGTCGCGCTGCCGCCTGCGATGCCGACGACCCCGCCGTCGTCAGACCCCCCTTGCCCTTTGCTGATGCTGTTGTCCCTGCTGTCTCTTTGTGGGTTGTGTTGATTTAGGCTCTTTTGCACGTATATTGCATGTGGTACTTTGTGGATTTGCTAGTTCGTGGGTTCGTTGCTTCGGGATCCTTATCCCATTATTCTTGGTATTCGTTTTCATCGTTTATAAGACAAGTCATTATTCTCTTCAATTTTTAATTGTATCAAATTCAAGTTTCATTGAAATTCTTGCAAGTATATCCTTTGTTTATCGTATTATCCACTGTACATCTCATCGTAGGGTCTATTGAGGGTTTACACGAGCTAACCCCAATATTCTTGACATCGTACCACTTTTGACTCTAAAGTTTGGATCTTTCATGAGTGCATATAGAATTGATAATAGGGTTGTTCATATAATCGTCACACAAATAAATTATTGTAGAGACAATTGCTAGGTTGTATGTTGTTTGATCGATTGACGATTGATTGATGATAACTTGATGTATAAAAGTGTTCTAGTTTTATTTATCCTGTTTTGACCCCCATCATGTTGATTACATAATTTATTGACTAAAGAATCGACACCCATATAGTCTAATTAATTTATTTTCAAGAAAACTACCCAAAATCCTGTATATGCTTGCTGACCTGAATATTGGCTGCTATTTTTGAACCAGTAAATGATCTTTAAATAAAATACTTTCTGAATATTAATTGTAGACTTATCTTTCTAGTTTCCAGAACATCTTGAATTTTTGAATTCCAAGTTTTGTAGCAAAAGTTATGCCCGTTTTACTATAGCTATGTTTTTAATTCCAGATTTTCAGATTCTTGTATCTTGTATGTTTAAAAAGTAAAAATGCTAATCAAATGATAAAATTTTAATCTGAAAATTTCCAGATTGTTTCTTAACATGTTTAGGAGCCTAGAAAATTTTTTTATCGAGTTTTTGCTATTTCTAAAATTAAAATAATGTAATGTCGAAATTCTGCCTGAACCTAAAATCTATAAAGAACCATGTGTTTGACATAGTTACTGTTGTTGGAATTTGAACTTTAAATATGCATTGGAACCATGTGGAAGTCTAGTTTCTAGAACTTCTGGCGGATTCACTTTCGATTTTTGGAACATCGAGAAACTGCATTTTTGTATACACTGCTCTTGCTGTCCAGAATTTTATATTTCAGATTTTAATGAATTAATTATTCCTATATCGTAATATTGCATGAACTGATGTATGTATGTTGCATTGCATGATTCTAATGTCTTATTGTCACCATTCTAATTTTCCTATTCCATGTTATCATCCTATTGTTCTCTTATTGATACTATTGTTCGTCTCATGTCTCAAATTGCATATTGTATTATTGCATTGATAAAATAATTAATAAGCCGGGGTTTAAGGGATTGACTGGAGTAGCTGATGATATAGTGATTGTACTCGGAGGAGGGGCCCGTGTTTCCCTAAATATTGTTCTGGCTATTGTTTTATCGTGTGATTGTGATTACTGAATACAACCAATAGGATCTCACAATCAAGTCATGCACTTGATATCCCATAGTATTGAACCTACTATTCTAAGAACTATATTATGCTCATTTAATCACAATAAACAACACAATAAATAAAATTCCTCATATATGAAATAAATGTCATAATGCAATGTAAACTAGTAATGTTAATACACAACTGGCCTCTAGGGCATACACCAACATATCAAAGGTCAGATTTTTAGTAGTTTTCATCAAATATTAACTCACTATGTGTTTTCTCCCACACCAAAATAAGCAACAACATATTGGCGTCGTCTGTGAAAAACTACCAAATCAGACTTACTGCCATGCCACCGAGACTAAGAGGAAGAGCGGCGGCCTTAAGCCGTCATACCAACACTCTTCGTCAATCAGCTCCTCCTATGGAAGATATGATTCCTCCTCAATAGTCGCCTTGACAGCCTCGTCAAGCTACTGTCAACGGAGAGGCACCGGGGAGCTCTCCACAAAGCCATCATGAACAGCATCCTCTTCACGACCGTGTCTCAGTCCATAATACCCATTCAATTGCCTCGCGAGGCCCCACGAGATCTTGAGATCTCCACAAAATCATCAGTGCCAGGCAACAGGGAACTGATCTACGAAACCGCTTGGACGAGTAGCGCACCCAAAATGATGGCCTCCAGCTCATAACATCAGGTAAACCGGAGAAGCAACTCTCCTACGCAGAGATCAAGGCGTTCCTCCTCTCACATGAGGCGCACTACAATAAGCAGCCTGACTCATGATAGTCGAAAGCTTCTTGAGCGTAACAGAGGAAAAGAAGCCCCAGTCACTAGGGCCGAATTGAAAAGGTCAAGCTCGACATCCTCCGAGCTATCCAATATAGTCAAGATCTGGGCTAGCCTTACAAAGAAGAATCTGTCGACTCAACTGGATCCAAGCGAAAGGACGACCAAGTCTTTCACCGTATCCAAGAGGTAGAAGAACGACTAGGATATAAGAAGAATGAGGGGAACCGCTCCAGCAGAGCTTACCGCCCTAATCGACCTCCTTTCAGCAAAACCATCCTCGATGCACACATCCCAAAGGTCTTTAAAGCTCCTCAATTTGAATCATACGATGGGGAATCAAACCCAACTGACCATATCGAAAATTTTAAGACCCTTGTGATGGTCTACAATGCCAACGATGTACTCATGTGTTGAACATTCCCTACAACACTGAAAGGATCGGCAAGGGAATGGTACTCTCGCCTCACTCCACAGTTAATATTCTCCTTCGATGAGCTCGAGGATCTCTTCATAGCGCACTTAGTTACCAGCCGTAAAGTTGAAAAAACAGGTGCCTCCCTGTTAGAACTAAAGCGAAAGAAAGGGGAATTGCTAAAAGACTTCGTCCAATGCTTCACAGCCGAAGCTTGGCTGATCTCTTCCTTGGCCTCTTCAGTGGCAGCTGCAGCTTTCCGTCACAATGTCACTCATAAAGAACTAAAAGCTTCCCTCGCGAAGAAGCCTCCAAAAGATTTTACTGAGCACCTAGAAAGGAGTGACAAATACATCAAAGTCGAGGAAGCTCTCAATCCAGAAGCCAAGAAAGATTCACCTTCTGGGAACAAACGAAAGAATGCAAGTGAGGAAGCACCCAAAAAGTTCCAGAAAGACGGTACAGGTCAACGTTGTTCGCCTCCAACACCCCGCTTTGTCAAGTTCAGTCCCCTGAATGCAAGTGTGTCTGCCATCCTCATGGCAGTTGAAAAGAATGAGATAGTCCGTCCTCCTCCCAAGATGACAACAGCTAGCAAAAGAAGAGAAAAAAAACAGGTGGTGCATTTTTCACAAAGACCATGGACACACCACCGACGACTGTCGAACCCTTAAAGAGGAACTGGAGGCCCTCATTCGTAGGGGTTATCTCTCCAAATTCGTTCAGAAAGATAACAACGCCGAAAACCTCCGACCCGGGGGGCTAATAAGCGTCAAGAAAGTCCATCTGAATCGCAAGACTCTGAACATATGGCCATTCTCCATACTATTTATGGAGGTCCAATGGGGGGAGATTCCTACTCCTCCCACAAAGCCTTCGTGAGGGAAGTTAATTCGGTATACAATGCTCCACCTGCAAAGAGCTTGGGCCTCACTGTATCATTCTCCGATAAAGATCTCGAGGGCACCAAAATGCCTCATTGTGATGCACTAGTTATTTATTTATGCATGGCAAATCATGAGGTGCGATGTATCCTCGAGATAACGGCAACTCAGTAAACAACCTCTTCATGGCCACATTAGATGCTCTCAAGCTCTCACAAGACCATCTCAAGTTTGTCGGTTATACACTCCACGGCTTCTCAGGCTCACTCATCCAAATCGAAGGAATCATCACACTCGACGTGACGACAAGAAAAGCCCCAACAACTCAGACGAAAGCATTAGACTTCATGGTAGTCGACATTAAAGCCTCGAACTATGCCATATTTAGTCGCCCAAACCTAACAACTTTCCATGCAGTTGCCTCCGCATTTCACATGAAAATGAAGTTCCCAACAACAGCAAGCGTAGACCAAGTTTTAGGGATCCAACATGCAGCACGAGCATGCTACACCGCTACAATGGGGTGCTCGATTCTCCCCCTCAACGTCACAGAGTTACTGCCAGAAAGCAATCACCGTAGCAATGAGTCTGCAGACGAGTTCGAAACAACTACACTAGACAATCCTATCGAGAACTTCCAAACCTGTCAAGCCATCTCCTCTTAGATCCAAATTCGTCCTCATCAAAATACAAAAATAAACCTAAATCCCCCATCTGAGGCCACACCATTAAAACAATGGAAAGAAACAGTCCTACCTAAGCTCATGGGCATACCAAAAGATCTCCCATTCTCTCTACAGAATAAGGGGATGCTCACTTCCAAACAAGCAAGTCCAAGCAAGGTCTACCAAGTTGCTTGCCTTTCGACTTACCAACTTGAAGACCCTAGGGGAAAGATTATAACAGTAGGGACTTGGAATGAGAAACACCTTATGAAGTATAATGAGAGCATCTGAAATGCCCTTTTTTTATAGTAGAACTTTTAAAACTTGTAATAAATGTCAGCCACTAAAGCAGCCATTTAGTTTATTTTTCATTTCAATAAAGATCGCTTTCACTAGAGCAGCCACTTAGTTCATTTCTTAATAAATTAGCTAGTTTATTTCTAAATATTTTGTTCAATTCTACTGGTCAATACAAGTAATAAAGGTCAGCCATTAGAGTAGCCACTTAGTTTATTTCTTAATAAAATTAGCTAGTTTATTTTTAAACATTTTCTTCAATTTCATTAAAGCAAAAAACGAGTTAAACGCTCAATTTATACCTAACACGGCCCTAAAAACTCGTTAAAAGCTTTCTATAAGATGGATTCAGAGTCCATACCCATGGCTCAAAGTTACTCTAGCAATTTGTAATAAAGCAAGTTCAGAGTTCGCTTCGCCATTTGATCTGCTCCTGCAATCCGTTAACACCTCGATGATAGGTTCGGAGTCCATACCCATGGCTCGAAGTTACTCTACCAACCTGCAACAAAGTAAGTTCAGAGTTCACTTTGCCATTCAATCTATTCCTACAACCTGTTAATAGTTAAACTAAAAAGTTTGGAATCCATACACTTGGCTCGAAGTTGCTTTAGGAATTTGCACTGAAGCAAATTCAGAGTTCGCTTCGCTATTCGATCTGTTCCTGAAACTAGTTAAAATTTCTCAAAGATATATTAGAGGTCCAAAATCGTGGATTGCAGTTACTCCAGTAAAACTTGCAAAAGCAATGCTTGGAGCTCAACTCACTGCTCGATGTAACTTTCACAATTTTTTGGAGGACCTATCAGCAAGTTTGGAATATAACTCTTCCTCAGAGTTGCTTCTACAACTAGCTGAGTACAAGGAGGATAAGTTCTAAACTATGTCGCACACCATCGATGGTTCGTTAGCTATATACAACAAATTTGAGGCCTTGTTATTTAGCTACAAAGAATTCAGTCGATAACTCATCAATCTCAACGACAAATTGCACAACAAGGATCAAGCATATGAAAAGATTTCTTCAAATCACATGAACTATCACAAACCCATATGTTCAAATCCAGTATCACTACAATTATTTACAAGTACAAAATTATGAGCCATATGACAAGCATTGAACTACATAAGTATACGAGTGAAAAAATCAATACAACAGCAAGTCGAAACATTAAGCGGCATCGTAATCCTACAGTGCGATCTACAAACCATCCTTTCGGCTCCACGGGTGAGGAACATTATTCCTAAGAGATACAAGCCTCCTTATGGGTTTCCCGACGGGCACCCCTTTTCCTTGACCGTTGGCATCTTTGGCAGAGAACGCCTACCCCATTGATTGAGTCTGCGGGCTAGCACCCGATGCACGCGATTACCTACGGACCGAAGCTAAACTCGACAAGGTAGACACCTCGCTTTGAGCATTGCCAGGATAACGAGTGGGCACCTGCACCGTCAAAATCGTTCCCCGAACGGTTGACCCAGATCCACCAGTCGTTGTGCTCCTTTTCACATTATCCATGATACCCTTCTTCACATCAATCGTTTCTCCCTTTTTCATGCCAAGAATGTGTGTAGTGCTATTTGCAACCCTGCAAGTCTCGCTTGGAGACGATACAACTCCAAGTCTTTCTCAACAACCACTTCCGTAATATAACACACTCTCCGATATTATCTTTCGTCACCTTCAGAGGTAGCAGCATGTTGGCAAGACGATCAGCACACAAGAGGGCTAACTCACAGTCCCTCTCAATAAGAACCGACTTGAGGTGAACAGTTTCCAACAACTCATCTTTCGACTGAACACGCAAACGGTCGATAGCAACTTCTGTTATACGCAATCACCTAAGAAGATGCTCGACTTCATCACTACGGGGTTTTCCCCCTTCCCAACAATTATCTGTCAACAAAGTCGAAGAACATCGTCACACAAGTGAAATAAGTTCCATAGTTAAAATTCATCAAAAAAATATGGTCGGCATAAGATAAAGGCAATGAAAACGCAGGAAAATAGTCATTCGTCCACTAAAATGAAGATACAGAAGTGCGGTGGCCAGTCTGCAACTAGGTATCCTACAATGACTAAATCAAATGCAACTAAAGTCTGAATCAAATGTAACTAAAGACTAAATCAGACACAACTAAAGAATGTGTGAAACATGGAATGGTGAATCAAGCATCCACCTGACTCGACAGAACCAAGGAGCTCACGGCAGCCTCCTTCCATTCCTTTTCTTCTCAGAACAACTCCTCGCACCCCTCGTGGGAGTGTCACCCTCGTCACCGTCATCCTTGCCCGTATCAAAGGCCTCCACGGGGCAAAGTAGTATGTGGTAGCCCTTGCCATCAAAACCAGGAACGCCCTCTACCATATGTGAAATCACCGTTGCATAAGATTTAACCATCACCCCCTGTAGCCTAGACTTGGCATCGGCCTCAACCTTGGACACCCCAGCCTTTCAGCTCCTAGGCCGCATCAGCGCAGGTCTTCTACAACTCCAACAAGAGTTCAGGTACCCTCTTTGCGGTATGTAGGAATAAATCATACCGTCGATCTCCAAGACTGATTGGGGGGGGGGATAGCATCAAGGCAAGCAGCAGAGTTTTCCAAGAAGCTCTCCTGCGGCTTCACATTCCAGATGGGAGTGTAAACCATCTGTTGGTGTATGCCCTAGAGGCTAGTTATGTATTGATATTACTAGTTTACATTGCATCATGATATTTATTTCCTATTGAGATATTTTATTTATTGTGAATTAAATGAATATAATAAAGTCCTTAGAAGAGTAAGTTTCATGCCATGGGATATCAAGTGCATAACTTTATTGTGAGATCCTATTGAGTGAAATCAAAACACTATTCTTAAATATCTCTAGTCAAGTATTATTGTGAATTAGGACAATGATAATACAATGATACTAGTGTGTGCATAAACTGATGACCATTCTCACGGGTCATGGATATGAGATATTAAGTCTACATATGGGTACATATTAGAATAATAATGTACTTGGTTGACCTACCATGAGAATGCTGCATGGATCCTTACGCGAGTATCATAAGCGGTTCTCACAATGGCCTTGGTGTACGTAGTCCTTTGACTTGAAGTCACTACGGTTCCCTACAAGAGAAGTTATATATTTTAATGCCTTCAAATGTTGCCCGTAATAAGGCGATTATAAAGTCGACAATTGGATATACTATAAATCATGCAGATGTATGTGAGTGACTTAGATAGGATTTGTCCCTTCTACATAAAAGGAGCGATATTTACGGGCCTCTTGATTGAGTGAGACTGCAAAATGTATGGTCGTGTTCAAATGATTCAATATGAGATATTGAGCTCATTTATTTTAGTAAGTCTACTCGGACATTAAGAAACCAAATATGAACTATACAAGGGTGAAAGGCTCTATGCCTTGTGGGCAATTAAGATATCTGGACAAAATGACTATACTACATGGTAGTATTGGTCACTGATAGGTTATGTCAAATCACTGGTATTTCCGTTACTTGAGTAGCAGTGATGTATAGCTACATACCGCTCATTGTTTGTAACACTAGAATATGATTTTAGTATTACTATCAACGTAATGGAAACCTACAGGGTCACACACTTAGAATGGATCGAAATTGTGATTTAAATTCATGAAATGAATTTAATTGGGTATCATAGTAAGACTTGGACTCCTGACATGGTTAGGTAATTAGATAGATTAAATGGGCCAATTAAAATTAGAAGGCCCACACACGAATCTGACCTAGGTCAGATTGTGAGTCCAACCGCCTCACAACTCTCTTAGGGTTGATTTTTTGCACCTATATATATGATATATTTATATGAAAAATATACAGGAGAAAACCCTAGCTGTCACAGAAATTGTGAGAGAGAGATCATGAGGGACATCCCCTTTTTGCAGCTAGCACCGCGACATGAGGAAGAGCTTGATTTGATCTGTTCATGTGGATACAGCAGAAGCACCGCAACCTTTGCAGTGCTATGATTGGTATATTTTGGAGACACCAGATCCATCTTTAAGGTATAACTCTTAAACACGATTTTTGGTTTTCACATGGATCCATGGCTAGGTTTCGATATTTTATGAATTTTTATCTGCTGTGTAATCTGTGATTGCCCTCAAAACCTAACAGTGGTATTCAAGCCACTTGCGAAACCATAATTCGACTATGTATAATATGTGATTATTCATGATATGTTCGCACTTTTGGAAGAAAGATTCATATGTGATATAATTTTTGTAACAGTTGCAATATAACTATTCGTTTATGTGTTGGCTTTTAAAACAGATTCCACACCAGGGTAGCCCTCGGTGTTGAACCATTGAAAAACCTAGAGCAGCAAGATGTGATTTTCAGTGACGTTAGGGTTTTCTTAAAGCATGAAGAGTTTGTGCACCTGCGTCATTTGCAATGGTGTTAGGGTTCCTTAAAACATGAAGAGTTCATACTCTGGCGGGATCCTCATTTTAACTCTGCGTAGGGTAACAATATTGCTTCCCCAAAAACCAATCCTTTTTAAATAAACTGAATAAAATCATAACATATTCTTTATTTATTATGTTATGTGATGCATGGTGCATAGTTATGGCCTTAGTTCTGTGATGCATGGTTTATGTTCTGGTGTTTTAATACGACCGGCATGTCGTGCCACTCTCAACATTCTAATTGTAATTTAAATCCGTCCTACGTGTCGTGCATGTCTCTTTACATTCTGAATGTAATCATTTCTCTCTACACTCCAATTGTACATTCTTTCTTTATATATAAATGTAATCTCATTGTGAAGGCAAAGAATTGGCAACCATACAAGGACTTGACTGGGAAGCTGCTTGGAGAAGACGCTATAATCCCTATATTTGATTATTGATACTCTCATTGGCTTGGGAGTATAAATGTGTTAGGGACCATAACCATGTCACATATATTTTATGATTTTATGTTGTATGAGATACATTATTATTATTATTATTATTATTATTATTATTATTATTATTATTATTATTATTATTATTATTACAAGCTAATAGATAATAGCTGGTGAGATAAATTAATAAAATAACAAAATCCCTCAAAGTAAATATTAAGTCATAATAAGATGTCTTCCAATGCATGGGACTCGTCTAGGCTAGGATCGATTAAGTGTATGTCTGTCAAAGCAGAGTGCCTTTATCTATCCTGGTGAGGCGTGATGGGATAAAAGTAATATTCAACTCCCAACCATTGAGTCTGACTTAACTAGGCTATTTAATAGGAATGAAAATTTAGAGGCATAGAGTTCGGCTTTAGTCTATGAGATAGATTAGAATAACTGTTATTCACCTAACTATCCAAGAGTTGCATACGATGTGATTGGGAAGTGTACCCTACCAAAATAACTGAATTTTGGGTGATCGGCCAAAGCTGACTCAGAACTAGGTGAAATATGGATCTTGGCCTACTAGAAAATCTTATGATGAGATTTTCTGAGTCAATGATGACGGTCGTTGATTTGAATAAAAATAGTAAGAGGTATATTTAATAAAAGACCTTATTAAATATTTCAATGTCATGATACATACTCTGTATATTTCTGTTGATTGTTACTTTATTGATTTCTATTATATATTTCAATGACATGATATTTACTTTCCATATTTCTGTTGATAGATTACCATGGCATCCAACACATCAAATAACCTATCATTGCGATATGTCCTTGAGAAGAAAAATCTATCTGGGACAAATTTCCTAGACTGTTACAAGAATCTGAGGATAGTCCTTAGCCATGAGAAAAAGTTGTATGTTCTAGATCAGCCTATTCATGAGCCACCTGCTGCAAGTGCCCCTCGCACTGAAAAGAATGCTCATAAGAAGCATCAAGATGACTCATTGGACATCGGTTGTCTCATGCTAGCCACCATGAACTCTGAGCTTCTGAATCAACATGAGAACATGGATGCCTACGATATGATCGTACACCTCAATAGGCTTTATCAAGAGTAGACTAGGCATGAGAGGTTTGAAGTCTCAAAGGCATTATTTCAATACAAACTGGCAGGAGAAAGCCCTATTGGAACTCATGTGCTCAAGATGATTGAGTTCATAAAGAACCTTGAAAGGCTTGGTTTCCCTTTGGTTCAAGAGTTGGCCAATGACTTGATCCTGCAATCGTTTCTGAAAAGTAATAGTCAATTTATCATGAAATACAACATGAATAAAATTGACAAACCTCTGTCAGAACTGCTAAGCATGTTGAGAACTGCTGAGCAGAACATTAGTAATGGGAAGACCATTATGATGGTCCAATATGCCCAAGGTTAGGGCAAGGGAAAAAAGCAGATTAAGAAACTTAAGGGCAAGGGGAAGGGCAAGGGCATGAGCAATTTCAAGCTCAGTACTTCTGCCTTGAAACCTAAGGGCGGGGTGGCCAAGAAGGGCACATGCTTCCACCGTGGTGAGACCGGACATTGGAAGAGGAACTGCCATAAGTACTTGGATGAGCTTAAAAAGAAGAAAGGAATGGAGACTTTCACTATAGGTATTTTGTTATGGAAGTCAATTTATCTACTTTTACATCTTGGTTATTAGATATTAGATGTGCATTTCACATTTGTGTAAATGTGCAGGATCTCAAAAGGATCTCATTGAGTAAGAGAAATGTTATTTTTTGTCTGCTATTAGTAGGAATATTATTTCTGTTTCTTGTTTGGACAAGAAGGGTTTTTCACTTATAATAAAGAACCAAAATTGTTTTATTTATTTGAATGATATCTATTATGGTAGTGCACAACTTTATATTCTCGAACTTGAAATGCTCGTCTATAAATCCTAAGAGGTTCAAATCAAATGATACGAACCCAACTTACCTCTGGCATTGTCGTTTGGGCCATATAAATGAGAACCGCATATCCAAACACCATAAAAATGGATTCTTGGACTCACTTAATTTTGAATCATAATAGGTATGTGAACCGTGTTTGTTGGGCAATATGACAAAAGATCCATTCCCTGGAAAAGGTGAAAGGGTTAGTGATCTTTTAGGTCTCATACATAGTGGTGTATGTGGACCTTTCAACACATTGGCTAGAGGAGGTTTTCAGTACTTCATTATATTCACTGATGATTTCAGTGGATATAGGTTTGTGTCTCTAATTAAACATAAATCAGAATCATTTGAAAAGTTCAAAGAATTCAAGAATGAGGTAAAAAATAACTTGGTAAAAGTATTAAAGCCCTTCGATCAGATCTAGGTGATGAGTACTTAAGCTAAGTATTTGATGACAATCTAAAAGAGTGTGGGATAATATCTCAACTCGCTCCCCCTGGAACACCGCAATGGAATGGTGTCTCTGAGAGGAGAAACCGAACCTTATTAGACATGGTTCAATCTATGATAAGTCATGCATACCTTCCAAGTTCTTTCTGGGGACAAGCTCTATTAACAGCTGCTTCCACACTTAACCGTGTTCTATCTAAAACAGTTCAAGAGACACCTTATGAGATATAGACTGGGAGGCATCCTAGTGTATCTTTTATAAAAATTTGGAGTTGTGAAGCCTATTTAAGGTGCCAAGTCCCTGATAAACTTGGTCCAAAATCTGATAAGTGCTTCTTTGTAGGATATCCCAAGAAAACCAATGGCTCCTACTTCTATAATCCCACCGAAGGCAAAGTGTTTATCGCACGAACTGCTATGTTGCTAGAGAGAGAATTTGTCTCCAAAAGAATCTGTAGGAGAAAGATAGAACTTAAATAAATTCAAAGTTCGCAAAGTAGCAGTGAACCAATAGTGGAAATGGAGCAAGCTCCACAAATCGTTGTGGAACAACAACCTACTCAAGTAGCACAAGGCCGTCGTAAGTCTAGTAGGATACCTCATTAATCCGAGAAATATGGATTTCTTGTGACTCAACATGGTGATGTATTGCTTATGGATCAAGATGGACCTACGACTTTTAAGGAAGCTGTAAAAGGCCCAGACTCCGAGAAATTGCTTGAAGCCATGAAATCTGAGATGGAATCCATGTATTTCAGCCAAGTATGGACCTTCATAAACCCACCTAAAAGGGTAAAACCTATTGGGAGCAAATGGGTTTTCAAAAAGAAAACTGACATGAATGGTAATGTACAATCCTTTAAGGGGCGATTGGTGACTAAAGGTTTCAAACAAGTTCATGGTGTAGACTATGATAAGACTATTTCCCCAGTTGTCATCCTTAATTATATTCGGATCTTGCTTGTTATTGCAGCATATCACGATTATGAAATTTGGCAGATGGATATCAAAACTGCTTTCCTAATTGTAAATCTTCTCGAGGATGTGTACATGACACGGTCTGAGGGTTTTGTCACTCCAAAGGATGCTGGAAAGGTGTGTAAGCTCCAGCAATCCATTTATGAGTTAAAGCAAGCTTCTAGCAGCTGGAATCTTTGCTTCGATGATATAATCAAAGATTTTGGTTCCATCAAGAATGAAAATGAACCTTGTTTCTACAAGAAGGTTAGTGGAAGCACAATTGTCTTTCTAGTGTTGTGTGTAAATGACATACTACTCATCGGGAATGACATCCCTACCTTACAGTCTGTAAAGACTTGACTAGGAAAATGCTTTTCCATGAAGGACTTGGGTGAAGCTACCTATGTATTAGGCATCAAGATCTATAGAGATGGATCAAGAAGATTGCTTGGCCTAAGTCAAAGTACATACATAGAGAAAGTATTGAAACATGTTTATATGCAAGAGTCCAAAAAGGGATTTCTTCCTAAGTCTGTCTAAGGCTCAATGTCCTACAACTCAAGATGAGAGGGACCGCATGACTAAGATTCCATATGCATCTGCAATTGGATCTATCATGTATGACATGTTATGTACTCGACCAGATATCTTATATGCTCTGAACATGACGAGCAGGTACTAGTTAGATCCCGGTGAGAACCACTGGAGTATTGTCAAGAACATCCTTAAGTACTTAAGAAGGACTAAGGATTCCTTCTTGGTATATGGGGCCAAGAAAAAGCTTGTTGTGAAGGGTTACACTAATGCTAGCTTCCAGTCTGATACGGATGACTCCAAATCACAATCGGGTTTTGTGTTTTACCTAAATGATGGAGCTGTGAGCTGAAAGAGTTCAAAGCAAGAGACAATAACCAATTGTACCACAGAGGCTGACTATATTGCTGCCTCCAGGTAACAAAGGAAGTCATTTGGATCAGAAAGTTCATCACTGAACTTGGCATATTTCCTAGCATTGGACCCGGTGGACCTCTATTGTGATAACAATGGGGTCATTGCACAAGTTAAGGAGCCTAGATCTCACCAGCAATCCAAAAATATACGTAGGTGCTTTCATCTCATTCGAGAGATCATCGATAGAGGAGATGTGAAGATATGCGGAGTACCGATAGATGATAACATCGTTGACCCAAAGACAAAGCCTCTTGCACAGCGAAAGCATAAGGGTCACACTAGGTCTACAGGCATTAGATGTATGTCCGATTGGCTCTAGTGTAGGTGGAAAATTGTTGGTGTATGCCCTAGAGACCAGTTGTGTATTGACAATACTAGTTTACATTGCATCATGATATTTATTTCCTATTGCTCCATTTTATTTATTGTAAATTAAATGAACATAATAAAGTCCTTAGAGTAGTAAGTTCAATGTCATGGGATTATCAAGTGCATAACTTGATTGTGAGATCCTATTGACTGAAATCAGAACACTATTCTTAAATGTCCCTAGTCAATTATTATTGTGAATTAGGACAATGATAATACATTGAGACTGGTGTGTGCATAGACTGATGACCATTCTCACGGGTCATGGATATGAGATATCAAGTCTTCGCATTGGTACATATTAGAGTAATAATGTACTGGACTGACCCAACATGAGAACGTTGCATGGATTGTTACGTGAATGTCATAAGAGGTTCTCACAGTGACCATGGTGTACGTAGTCCTTTGACTTGAAGTCACTACAGTTCCCTATATATTTTAATGCCATCAAATGTTGCCCGTAATAAGGTGATTATAAAGTCGACTATTGGATATAGTATAAATCATGCAGATGGATGTGAGTAACTTAGATAGGATTTGTCCCTCCTACATAAAAGGAGCGATATCTACGGGCTTCTTGAATGAGTGAGACTGCAAAAATGTATGGTCGTGCTCAAATAATTCAATATGAGATATTGAGCTCATTTATTTTAGTAAGTCTACTCGGATATTAAGAAACCAAATATGAACTGTACAAGGGTGAAAGGCACTATGCCTTGTGGTCAATTAATATATCTAGACAAAAGGACTAGACTACATGGTAGCAGTGGTCACAGAGAGGTTATGTCAAATCATTGGCATTTCTGAAACCTGAGTAGCAGTGATGTATTGCTACATACCACTCATTGTTTGTAACACTAGAATAGGATTTTAGTATTACTGTCAACGTAATGGAAACTTACAGGGTCACACATTTAGAATGGATCGAAATTGGGATTTAAATTCATGAGATGAATTTAATTGGGTATCCTAGTAAGACTTGGAATCCTGTCATGGTTGTGTAATTAATTAGATTAAATGAGCCAACTAAATTTAGAAGGGCCACACACGAATCTGACCCAGGTCAGATTGTGAACCCAACCGCCTCACCACTCTCTTAGGGTCTATTTTTTGCTCCTATATATATGATATATTTATGTGGAAAAGATGCAGAAGAAACCCTAGCCGTCACATAAATTATGAGAGTGAGAGAGATCGTAAGGAACATCCCCTTCCTGCAACTAGCACCGTAGCGTGAGGGAAAGCTTGAATTGATCTATTCATGTAGATACAGTAGAGGCACCACAACCTTTGCAGTGATGTCATTGGCATATTTTGGAGACACCAGATCAATTTTTAAGGTATAACTCCTAAACACGATTTATGGTTTTCGCATGGATCTATGGCTAGATTTCGATATTTTGAGATTTTTCCCCCTGTGTAATCTGTGATTGCCCTCAAAACCTAACACAGACTCCCCCTCATCAACAAGGATCGTCGCGGCCTCGTCGAACAATGGAAAAGGTTTGGCGTTCGCCACGATCGCAGTCAAGGAGGAACCCGCCGCAACTGCAAGCGGTGCCCCAGAAGCTGGCCCAATCGATGCAATAGAGGTTGGGGGAAATGGATCTTGGGAAGGAGGAGGAGGGCTCGCTGACCTCTTCCGCTTCTTCTGCTCAGCTGCCCTCTTGTTACGCAGTGCATCCATATTTGCCAACAAATCCTCGTAGTCCATGTCTATTCATCGTGCAAGGGGAAACACGAAGGAGTTAGAACTCGTAATACCAAATAAAAGTAGTGCAAAAGTAACAAAGACATGAATGAAATGACAAGAAAGCAACAACGGCAAACCATACTAAAAACAGCCGGGCCAAGTAGCATTGGTATCGAGTCAGGTCCTTCACTACCCGGACCCAGACCCGGTCCCCTACGGGTCCAAAAATTGGACCCGAACCCAAGCCCGTGAGGACCGGTTCCGGTTCCGGACACATTCGGGTATGAGCGGCGAGCGGAGGTGGCGAGTGGAGGATTTAGAATAGAGGAGAAAAGAAAAGGCATGAGTTTTGAGTTTGGAAGATGAAGATTTAGAATTGAGGAGAAAGGAGGGAATGGATGAGGATAAAATACTTATTTTTATGTTGGTTTTTTGGGTTTTTTTTAATGGGTCCGGGTCCGGGTCCGGGTTGGGTCTCTTTTGAGTGGACCCGGACCCAGACCCGAAGGTACAACAGGTCCCATTTTAGGACCCGGACCCAGACCTGGAAAGGTCGGGTCAGTTTCGGTCCAATACCGGGCCAGGGTCGAGTCCGGTCGGATCCGGATTTTGGGTATTTATACCAATGCTAGGGCCAAGACTACCTTCGAAGAGTACTTCGTCGGTGATGTCTTGCCACGCCAACACCTTCACTGGAAGAACAGCATCACTAACACTCTTCTCTGGTCACCACCGGCTCCGTCCTCACCACCGATGGAACCGTTCTCCTCCATGTTGTGGAAATTCCCCACGGATTAGTACTCCGAACAACAAAAAACCTCTCCTTCCAACACATAACTTAGGTAGGGACATCGACTAACCCCTGATTCTTATGAGGGATAAGGTACAAACTCTTCTCCATTCTATTCGGTTGGACAAGTTTAAAATGTCGTCTAAACATGACAAGACTTGACCCAGTCTCAAGCTTACAACACTGTATGAAAAATCCCACGACATGCCTTCAAGCATTTGGCATAAGCTACATTGGACACAGCCTATACCAGTTACACACCTCTTTCACAAAGGGGTGAAGAGGCAATGAAGCCCTGCAAAGAAGGCATCACAAGGAAAGAAGCAATACTCCTCAGACACGGTATAACATGTCCTGACTCCAGGACACGGTAAAAGTAGTCCATACTCAGATTGAATCCTAAAGCCTGCTCTAATCACGGTGATCTCCTCCTGTAGCGCCCCGGATCCCACTACCGAAAATCCGTGACACAAACCTGAATCTTTTCCTTCAAATGCATCTCAACACAGTAATAACACGGAAATTTAAAAACTTTTTATTGCCAAACGAAGTCATTACATCATTAGTTACAAATATTATCTTGTCCTTGAACAAGGAATACAAATTACATTAAATCATTACAAATACTACTCAAACATTTCTCCTGCCCTGCATATCGGTAGTCAACTGATCTTCCACTGGAACTTCACTAAGTGGTGAAACTACTTCTCTGAGATGTGCCCTATAGCTCGAATCTTCTGCTGCGCTACTCTGATATTCCTGCACCTGCTCGAATTGTAGGTAGGTATTTTACTACTCCACTTGGATGCCCTACTTGTCCTGAGTCCTCCTGCACTCGCGATCCAGTATCCAGCACCTAATTGACTGGGCACGTCAGCACATACAGTGATGCAATGCTGATAAGAAAACAGCGATCTCTAACCAGGAATCACAACCAGCTTTTGATGAGAACAGAAACGTGCATCCTAATTTTCTAGTTTCAATAAATGTTATGACCTGAAGTCTAATGCATAGTACACAATGCACAAAAAACAAATGCACTTAGTCTAATATCAGCAAGGCCTTGGACACACATGCATCCCATACTACATACTCTCCAAATCAAGCCGTCTTCTCTAGTTTCAGGGTTTCAAACCCTTGCCATGCATTACCTCGTACTATTGTACACTTCCTGTTCCCGATAAGTACAACATGATTGAGGAGGTTGTAAAATTTTTGGCTATTCCCGTTTGTCACTAATAATCGGTGCTCCGGACCTCTCTTAAAAGCCGTGACGAGCTTAGAGAAACACCGCAGCATAACCATGATGCTGAAGATCCATGAGACTGTAGCCCCATGGTCTGTTCGTGTCCACCAACATAGAACAAGGGAACATCCCGTTCTTATCAAGGTGCCTCAGGAATTAACAGAGCGAGATACGGCTCCCGTGTTCTCGACTAATGAGAAGACACAGCCCGTATCCTTACGACAGGAAGAGACAACCATGGTTATCACTGCCTAGTGCTGTCCCTTAGAACAAGTCGAATTATAGGAATCACCTCTAACATCAACTCAGGTTTTTAAGCAAAAAGTAAAGAAACTTAATTAAATAACAGTTTACTAAAAATACGTTTGTCACCCAAAATCATGCACAAATTTTTATCAACAATTGATCCCTGATTGGCCTGTCAAATTAATAACCTAGCGAGTCGATACTCATCGGTTACCATACCCCTGTTGGTCCTCGACCAAATCCTCGGCCCGTGACCCTAGGGAAGCCTTACACTCGGAAATAGAGGTAAACGTACATAAACATCAACACCTGACTTATTGACAGACCGAGGGTACTAATACACGATCCTAAAATAATTTCAGTATTACCTAGGTCAGAAATGGATCTGACCTGGTCAAATAACTCAAACACCGGCGACCCGATCTCCATCGTACCATTTCTGACTTGGATCGCATCCAGTATCCGAGTCCGAGACCAATTACCCATTGGGCAAGAGTTCGTCGGCGTTCGAGGGATGACTATCCAGTTCTCGAGGCGGAAGAATTCAATTACAATACTTGCCGACTGGGTTGATATTCCTAGGGTATCAACAACCTTACACTAGCTCCAAGCTATACTAGTACGAGCACCACAATACAACAAATCTACTATATAGCTATTCTCCTAAACTTACTCATGTGTCCACCATGGATACTAAGCACAAGAATCTTATCTAAGTTCCAAATGAAGTGCTTAATAGGGATAATCATTCAACATCTTAAAAACTCAAATCAACTCATGGTCATAATCCTGTAGCATGTAGAAAATTCCATATCAATTCATCTATTAACCCAAATTTGATTATTTCAGATCGTATAGCAAGGTATAATCCTCTACTTCACTTCTCTAGTTGACAACTATCCCAAATTATGCCAACCAAAGTGAGAAAATCCCTTAGCAATCTACTAATAATAAGCAGTTCAAAGAAATGCAGTTGTTGCACCTTGAAAAATTCATAACTTCCCAAATACAACTTGGAATTGCATGATCTTACCCATTCTGGAAAGCTAAGACTCTACAAGTTTCTAGTTAACCATTGCTTCAGATTCAGCAATCTAGATGCTATAAAAATCCTATATGTTCTCAGCTGTACACTTCTTCAATGCATTTGCTGCATCTTGCTAATAAAATAAAAACTTTCTCACTTATCGGAATTACGCGATCTGGGATTCTATAGAAAACTGGGAGTGTCTACTACAACTTCCTAGTTGATCACATCCTCAGATTCATCCATTAAAACACTAAAAAACTCTTATTTCTCATCAGATGTACACAGGAAATGACTTACTCAACAAAAACAAGGTCTTTTTAGTAGGGCTGGTTCTATCCCAAACTTAGAAAAATCATATCTTTCAAACCACAAACTGAAATCGCATTATTCAAGATGTTTTGGAAATCTAAGACTCTCTACTACAAATCTCTAGTAGATCATTCTTTCATATTCCAAACACATCAATCCAGAAAAACTCAAGTTCACGGATTAACTAATCTGAGCTAAAACTGAACATAGTCCAGTCAAAATTCAATATCGATTCAACCATAAGTGCAATACTTATGAAATTTTAGATTCAGTAACCAGACATATACAAGTCTAACAAATTCAAAAAATGCATTCAGATTCATAACACGCAGAGAGTTATAGCTTTTTAAACTCAGCATAAAAATTCCATCTGTTTTCAGACAGGGTGCCTACCTCTTTTTGCAAAATATTTTTAAAACCCCATCAAATGTTATCTATCAATTCTGAAATTTTAGAAACATGATCTAGATACACACCACATACTACAGTAAAAATTTCATTGCAAGATTATGCACCAATAAGTAGTTATGAATTATTGAACTTCAATTCTAAAACAGAGCAGAATCAACTTTTGGTTCTGGACCAGTTGCCAACCCTATATTTTTTTCAAGTATCAAATGAACTCAGAAAAAAGTGAAATTTGGAACTATGGTTATTAACACATTCAAGAACCCCTAGTAAAAATTTGGGCTTAAAATACCGTACCAAATCTGAGATATGATTTTTGAAAGAGCACACAAGTTTCCATAAACACAGTAGTTTCCTTCTGCTCACTGCTCCGAATAATTGTTTGAGCTACTAAATGAACCCCAAATATTATGAAAAAAATCAAGTATGCTCTAGACTCATAGTAGAACATACCCTAAAAAAAGCCATTTGTAAGTTAGAAATTCCTAAGCTTACAATATCACATACATGTTTTTTCATGGCATCTAAGCATAAAATTGCACTCAATAATCAAACTCAAGATGTGAAACTCTATAAATATTCATGCATGTCAACAAGCTACTCTCTTTTTACTCCTACTCACAAGAATCATATAAGAAAAATAATAGAAAATAGAGTTTAGTGAACCCCCACCCTATAGTTTGAGTTGAGATCCTTGTCTTCTAGGCTTCCCTTCTCATCCTAGCTTGCTCCTACTAGAACACCACCTACCAAAAGAGTAGATTTTCTTGTTGGCTAAAACCTACGATCTTTCTTTTCTTTCTCTTCTACTTTTTCTTTCTCTCTCTTTTTTTTTTCTGCAACAAGTAGATGGAAATGAAGAATGAAGATGAAGGATGGAGTTTTATGGAAATTTAGGGAGGGAGTGAGAGGGGGTGGCCGGAATTCCAAGTGGAGGGTGGAGATGGGTTTGTGAAGTGAGTGGGAAATGGATGGTGTGGATTGAGTCCACCTATGTTTTAGGAAATTTCCTACCAACTTCTTCATGCTCATTCTCCACCACAAACTTGGCTCCTTTTGAGCCTTTGGATCTCATCAAGATCCCACCCAATCTCATCAAGTCTCATCTAGAAGTAGGGTTCCTAATCCTAGGTCATGGAACCCTAGGTCAAACTGTAATATTCCGGTCGGATATTATATTTGTATTATAATTATTTTTAAAAATTAAAATATTTTTATGGAAATTTCTTGGTTTTACTTATAAAAAGTTGTCTATATATATATACAAGTAAGTATATATATGTATTGTATCAGTTTTGTGCACTTCTACAAAATCCTGTAAAATGCATTTTTGAGAAAATGTTTGTAAAATCTCGGGCTGATATAAAAAAATTATTATTTTATTATTATTTTATTTTTTATTTTCAGAATT
This sequence comes from Hemerocallis citrina, assembly GCA_017893485.1. NCBI lineage: Eukaryota > Viridiplantae > Streptophyta > Magnoliopsida > Asparagales > Asphodelaceae > Hemerocallis > Hemerocallis citrina. The sequence goes on from CM030364.1 coordinate 118,575,455, forward strand.
GAAATATTTTTGGGGGATATTACCCAGTTTTACTTATAGACATTATATATATATATATATATATATATATATATATATACGAGTCTGTATACATCTGTATTGTATCAAATTGGTACTGAAATCTTCCGAGCCGGTAATAAAATTATTTTTTATTATTATTTCTGAATTAAAATATTTTGGTAAAGATTATTCGTTTTAACAAATAAAAATTATCTGTATATATAGATATATGTACGTATAAGTACCATATCGATTTCGTACGTTTGTACGTGTACGAAATCATGTAGTATGTGATTTTAGAAAAATACCTCTTATTATTGATCATTCATGATCAATAAGAAGGTTAGGATTGGATTAGGATTTGATTGCAATTTATATTTGCAAATGAAACTCAAAATGTTTTGAGCCACAACGAAAGAGAGACAAGTGGCTCTCTTTCTACCACATCTCTCTCTCTCTCCCTCTCCTACAAATTGGCCGGCCAACTTCAAAAGGGGAAGCCCTTTTTCATTTGTTTTTCCTTCATTTCATCTCACCCCCTCTCATCTCCTCATATTTCTTCTTCTCTTCTACTACTTGTTTATACTTAAAAAAAATTGAGAAGGAAAGAAAGAAAGAGAGATCAAAAATCAAAAGAAAATAGTGGGTTTCATTTCTTGATTTGCTCTTGAGAGGAGGAGCAAGAACAAGAAGCAAGGAGAAGAAGGAAGCTAAGCAAGTTCTTCCTACTAGTTTGGGTGGGGGGTCTAATCTCATGCTTGTTTTAATTATTACTATTGTTATTATTGGTAATAAATTCAAGAACTTGGACTAAATCATGTGCATATTGTTTATGTGGACTAGAATAAAATGGCATGCAAGGATTGAAGTGGTAGAACACAAAATAACACACTAAAGAATCAACCCTAACTAGTATGTAGTTAAAATTAATTACTTGTGTTAAAGTTGGAATTTTGACTCCAAATTAATTTGAGAGCTTCGTGTATATTTTATTACCATGCTCTAACTTTTATAGATTCTTTGGGGTTAATTTGATGGGTGAAGCAAATCGTTTCCCCAAAATAGCTAGCATAAAAAAGAAATCGTTGTTTTGGTTGATTTGACTTGTATTTAAGGGACTGGATTTTGAGTTCCTTACGGAATCTGAAAAGGTGGTCAACTAGAAAGTTGTAGTATATGTTCTCCCCTTTCCAGAATGGCCAATTTTGCTAAATTCCGATAAGTATAGCAAAAGTTATGAGTTTACAAGTTTCAGCTTTTGCTGTGCTTTTAGTTGTTCTTGAGTTGTGTTCAAAGAACGGGGATTTGAATTCCATAAGGAATCTGAAAAAGTGTTTAACTAGAAAGTTGTAGTAGATGTTCCCCCCTTTCCAGAAAGTATAATTTTCTTAGATTCCAATAAGTATAGTAAATGTTGCGAGCTTTACAAGTTTCAGCTTTGTGCTGTCTTTTGTTGTTCTTGAATTGTGTTCAAAGAACGGGAAATTGAATTCCATAAGGAATATGAGAAAGTGTTCAACTAGAAATTTATAGTAGATGTTCTCCCCTTTCCAAAAAGTATAATTTTGTTAGATTCCGACAAGAATAGCAAAAGTTACGAGCTTTATAAGTTTCAACTTTGTGCTGTCTTTTGTTGTTCTTGAATTGTGTTCAAAGAACGGGAAATTGAATTCGATAAGGAATCTAAGAAAGTGTTCAAATAGAAAATTGTAGTAGATGTTCTCTCCTTTCTAGAAAGTATAATTCTGTTAGATTTCGACAAGTATACAAAAGTTGCCAGCTTTACAAGTTTCAGCTTTTTGCTATCTTTTATTGTTCTTGAATTGTGTTCAAAGAACGGGAAATTGAATTCCATAAGGATTCTGAGAAAGTGTTCAACTAGAAAATTTTAGTAGATATTCTCCCCTTTCCAGAAAGTATAATTTTGTTAGATTCCGATAAGTATAGCAAAAGTTGCAAGCTTTACAAGTTTCAGCTTTGTGCTATCTTTTGTTGTTCTTGAATTGTGTTCAATGAGCGGGGAATTGAATTCAGTTAGGAGTCTGAGAAATTTATTGACTAGGAAGTTGTAGTAGAATTTCTCCCCTTTACATAAAGTATAATTTTGTTACATTCCGATAAGTATAGTAAAAGTTGCGACCTTTACAAGTTTCAGCTTTGTGCTGTCTTTTGTTGTTCTTGAATTATGTTCAAAGAGCGGGAAATTGAATTCCATAAGGAATCTGAGAAAGTTGTTTACTAGGAAGTTGTAATAGATTTTTTCCCCTTTCCAGAAAGTATAATTTTTTTAGATTCCGATAAGTATAGCAAAAGTTACGAGCTTTATAAGTTTCAGTTTTGTGTTGTCTTTTGTTATTCTTGAATTGTGTTTAAAGAGCGAGGAATTGATCATAAGGAATCTGAGAAAGTTGTTAACTAGGAAGTTGTAGTAGATGTTTTACCCTTTACAGAAAGTATAATTTTGTTAGATTTCGATAAGTATAGCAAAATTTGCGAGCTTTACAAATTTCAGCTTTGTGCTGTCTTTTGTTACAATTCAAGAGTGGGGAATTGAATTCCATAAAGAATCTGAGAAAGTTGTTAACTAGGAAGTTATAGTATATGTTCTCCCCTTTTCAAAAAGTATAATTTTATTAGATTCGGATAAGTATAACAAAAGTTGCGAGCTTTACAAGTTTCAGATTTTTGATGTCTTTTGTTGTTCTTGAATTGTGTTCAAAGAGCGGAGAATTGAATTCCATAAGGAATCTGACAAAGTTGTTAACTAGGAAGTTTTAGTGTATGTTCTCCCCTTTCCAGAAAGTATAATTTTGTTAGATTCCGATAAGTATAGCAAAAGTTGCGAGCTTTACAAATTTTAGTCTTGTGCTGTCTTTTGTTGTTCTTGAATTGTGTTCAAAGAGCGGAAAATTGAATTCCATAAGGAATCTGATAAAGTTGTTAACTAGGAAGTTGTAGTAGATGTTCTCCCCTTTCTAGAAACTATAATTTTGTTAGATTCCGATAAGTATAGCAAAAGTTGCGAGCTTTACAAGTTTCAGCTTTGTGCTGTCTTTTGTTGTTCTTGAATTGTGTTCAAAGAGTGGGGAATTGAATTCCATAAGGAATCGGAGAAACTTGTTAACTAGGAAGTTGTAGTATATGTTCTCCCCTTTCCAGAAAGTATAATTTTGTTAGATTTCGATAAGTATAGCAAAAGTTGCAAGCTTTACAACTTTGAGCTTTGTGATGTCTTTTGTTGTTCTTGAATTGTGTTCAAAGAGCGATGAATTGAATTCCATAAGGAATCTGAGAAAGTTATTAACTAGGAAGTTCTATTAGATGTTCTCCCCTTTCTAGAAAGTATAATTTTGTTAGATTCAGAAACGTATAGAAAAAGTTATAAGCTTTGGAAGTTTCAGCTTTTTGGTTGTCTTTGTTGCTTTTTGTTTTGTGTTTAAGGGGTTGGATTTTGAGCTCTATAAGGAATCTGAAAAAGTGTTCAACTAGAGATTTGTAGTAGATGTTCTCACCTTTCCAAAATTTTCTATTTAGTTAGATTCCGATAAGCGGAGCAAAAATTATGACCCTTACAAAATTACAATTGCTGGCCTTTTTGCTGAAAGCTTGCTGTCTATATTGTTCAAAGTTTTTGTACCTCTTACTTACTGAATTTGGAAAATTCATCAACTAGAGAGTTGTAGTAGATTTTCTCACCTTTCCAAAATGTCCTATTTGATTAGATTTCAATAAGCAGAGTAGGAGTTATGACCTTTACAATTCACAGCAGCTAGCCTTTTGGCTGAAGCTTCACTATTTAGGTTGTTCGAGGTTTTTCTACCTCTTATTGACTGAATTTAAGAAGGTTGTCAACTAGAGAGTTGTAGTAGATGTTCTCACCTTTCTAAAAAGTCTAATTTCGTTGAATTCCGATAAGAGTAGCATGTTTAATTTCTTCTAGGTTGTTAGAAGGCTTTTTATGTTGCTTTTGTGTATGAAAGATCAAGTTTTTGTTAGTAAGCTTATACACGAAATTCTAGTTCATGTTAACTAGAGTTGTCGTAAATTGTTAGTAGTTTGAATCATGCACTTGATTATGAGTAATAAGTATTCCTTGTGCTCATAAGTCATGTAATAAGTATTGGTCCGTCTCATACGTAGCTCACCTAGCTCGTATGTAGTTGTTTGTTCATGCGTAGTTCATTGGGCTCATATGGAGTAATTATCTGGAATAGATAGGCGATGAGTGGATCCGAGGAGATCTTGTGAAGTCTAGGTTGAGACTTGGTACATTGTGCCAACAATTGTTACACTCTCTTGAAGAAGGACACGTGTGGTGCCTTTTCATGATAAGTTGGAAGCACAGTGGCATGTCTCGCTTGTTTGAATCCTTTGGTGCCATCTCATGGAATGTTGAGAGTACTTTGTAGCTCGTACGGCCCCATTTGATTGGTTAGGGTTAGCGACATCGTTAGGGTAGTAACTGTTACTTAACCATTTTTATCTATGAATTGCCGAAGGGTGAGATTTGGTGTTAGGGGTGATACCTTATAATCCGACTTCTCCTATAGGCCGACACTAGGTGGTGTTATTGGGATGTATCCCCCTGTCAAAGGGATACGGGCAGTGCTTTTTCATGAATAGTTGGGAGCACGGGATCCGTATCTCGGCTGTTAATTCTTGAAGTGCCATGATAAGAATGGGAGGTTTTCCTAGGGAAATAGACCCTACGATTCCGTCAGGTTCTATGCCTTCTCATGATGAGTTGAAGGCATGGCTCAAGGTTTTCTAGTATCTTGGGGTTCATGTTGGCTTTTGAGAGAGGTCCGGTTCGCCGGGTAAATAGTGGCAAACATAGACACCACTATTGTACCGCAGTTGCGGAACTAGACCGTATCTGCAACCTCACTAGTCACTTTGTATCTGTCAGGAACAGGAAGGGTACAAGAGTAGAATTCATGGTGCATGTTCAAATCCCTATATATGAAGAAATGGCTTGATATGGGGTGTATGTAGATGTGGGCTGCATACTGTTCTGGCGACTTGCTTGCATTAGAATAAGAGCATCCTTGCATTAGTTAATCTTGCATTAAAGTCTAAGTCATAACATACAATGACACATCAATTATATATATACACATTTCTCTTTTCATCAATCTGTTTGTTTAAAGTTGAGAATCGCTGCTAGTCATCAGCCTTAAAGCGTCAGTATATGTAATGACGTTCCCACTTCAATAGATACTGGATTACAGAGATACAGGTATAGGATTCAGGAGTCCTCAAGGTAAGAGAAGCAAAGTGTTGATTTTATTTCAATTGTAATATATGTTGTGATTTATTGATGTTGAGAAGCATCCAAGTGAAACTACCAATTGTTATATATTATTCATTGTACTCTGATTTAATTTTTATTAAAAGTTTGTAACACTTCGGCTTGTATGGCATTATTGTAACACTGATGTATTACAGTTTTATAACATTCGGACTTGTAATACATTTGTGTTGAATAAAAAGTTCTAAATTTTTCTGTTTTTCTGTGTATTGTTGTTAATTGAAGGAAAAGATTCTGGCTTATATCACAGTTTCCTAGCGTATGGAAATCGGGGCGTTACACAAACAAACCCCAACCCTAACCCTAATACAAAAGCATGGATGGTTATTTACAATTCAAATTAATATATTGATATCCATAGCAAAATATATTCTAATATTTAAATTATAAAATATAGACAGTCGTATTCACATTCAAAGCAATTATAGATCGTATATCGTACACGATCCAATATGATCAAATCAAAATATATATATAGATATTTTATCTATATACTTAAAATAAGATAATTTGAATTTATAAAATATGTTTATTAAAATTATTATTATTCCCGAAGATTGTTTTGTCAAAAACAATCGGGGCAAACATACAATTTAATTGAAAAGATATCCCGAATCTATCTCATCGGTTCAGAATAACTAACATATCTAAAATTTCTCAATTAAAACTAATTATTACTAGAAAAATATATGATCGCGTGCAATTCTCAACTGTGCACGGATTATAATGCAAATAGGTATATACTATTTTGCGGGGTGTTACACTTCCCATGTAAGGATAATGATGGAATAACCAAGCCTCAGTGGTGTGGACAGAGTCGGCTCGTCATACTCCCTGTCACCCCTAAGGAACTCCCGGTCAACTACAAGATACTCCATAATCAGCTCGGGGAAGAACAACGGGGTCCTAAGTGCGCATCTCCCATCTCTCCCAGGCTCAACGATCATTTACACAATGGTGGAACAACCACCCACATCACTCCCTTTCTCCCCTCTAATAAAACAACTACACTCAACACCATCGTCTACATCTAAACCAACCGGGGTTGACGAAACGCTAGACACTATGAACAGGGATCGTGAGAAGATTACCTAGTCAAAGCGATAGGAACTCTGTATCTACAACAGCAACTAGCACCACCGTCAAACACTAGATGAACCACCAGTACTACCCAGTAAAAGACCACAACTTCTAGAGCGAGAAAATGAATGAGGTAAATAAGAAAGAGGGGGCTGAAATCTACTCCTATTTATAGAGCTTTCAAGACCAAATTGCCATGTGGTGATACCCTAGCCACCCACATGATCTAACCGTCGGATTACACTGCACTTGAATTGATAAGAACAGTATCTCAGTAGAGGAACACTTGATCATCAAAACGGGCGATCGTCACAACGCTCGGCCGATGAACGAATGGTTCAATGGGGTAGACTATTTGACAAACACTTGGTAGGTGCAATGGGGTAGACAATTCAACAAGCACTTGGTGAGCACAATGGGCTAGACAACTCGACAAGCACTTGGTGGGCACGAAAATCACCACCGACAATGAGAAACCCGATGCAAGCCAAAATTTCTTGTTGATTAGATCCATCAACTCGTACAACAATAATCCCCAACTACGAACTCTGCTTCACAACACACCAACAACAACAACCACCCGAAGCTTCAAGGGAAGAGATGAACAAATTATTGCTCATAGGACACTCAAGATGATTAATCTCATACCTTGGCTACCTAAAGCTCCAAAGAGGTAATCAATCCACAACCCAAGCTCCTTATAACATTCAAGCTCCAAATTTTCCAAAAATTCTAAACAAATGAGCTAGATTTTTTGGAACAAATGAAGGCAAGAAAGGCTCGAGCTACTTCATGATATGGGGAGGGGTCGGATATCCCAATCCAAACCCATAAATAAAATTCGAACCCTGGGTGTTAAAACCAACCAGGCCTAAGGGTATGGACTTCAAACCCGAGATCCAAACCCAAAAAGCAGCCTTCTTCTTTGCAATGCCTTCTTCTTCAAAAATAGGGCACAACTGAAAGCTCTATTCCTCCTCACTCTAACTCCGAGCTCCACAACTCCAACTCTGAGCTCCCGCTTCGTCTAGAGCTTTGCCTAACCCCTGGTCGACGAGAGAATTACACAACTCAACTGCTTCCAAGCTCGACGATGGGAAATCAGACCCACAGCTTGACTGAAGATCAACAGCTCGTTCATAGGTCAACCATGAATATCCATAGCTTGACAAAAGTTTGAAAGGTCCCTAGCTCGACCAAGGAGTTTCATAGCTCGACCAAGAATCCTCATAGATCTACAAGATGACAGAGGAGCTCCATAGCTCGACAATGGCTTGAAGCTCCATAGATCGACGGAGGATCCTCATAGATTGACCAAGAAGCAAATTCCTTATAGCTCGATGTTGTGGTAGCTTGACGAAAGCAAGAATCCATAGCTCGACCAAGATGGAGTAGCTCGACAATCCCATAGATCGACAAAGACATGGTAGTTCAACGGTGAACGAAGTCGTAGCTCGAACGAAAAACAGAGCTTGTCCCAAAAAATAGAGTGCAACGAAGAAGCTCATCAAAGAAGGCCATAGCTCGATGGAAGGAAGTTCCATAGCTCGACAATCACCATCTTCATAGCTCGACGAGAGGAACTCCATAGCTTTACGAAATGCAATCTTGATAGCTCAACTGAATATCCTCAGAAGCTTGAAGAAAAAAACAGAGCACTTCATAATCGACGACAAAATCCAATAGCTCCGTAGCTCGACGTCACCAAGGCTCGACCAAAGCATGTCCCCCGTAGCTCGACGACAAAGCCTCTCCGTAGCTCGACCAAGATTAAATGGCCATAGCTCGACCAAAGCATCGGTCGAGCTAGGGGGCTCCGTAAACGGTCTATGGCCTTCGGATCTCCAAGAAACACACACTAGCTCAGGATCTGCACTCGAGAGTACGCCACGACAACTCCATCTCTCCGCTCTCCTTCTCCACCGCCTGATCTCACTCAGCGCGCGAGCCTTGTGCTGATCAGCAATCCAGATAGCGTCACATTGCCATCAATCACTGTGGAGAAATCACGCCCGCTCAGTCTCCTTAACGCGCAAGAAAAGGCATGATTGGCACTCCAGAGCACGTCAAAAGTCGCGCCAAGATCTGATTATTCATTTAAAATCCCCTAAAATCATTTTTAATTCAAAAATCGATTTAAAAATCTAAAAATAATTATCAAAATTTGAAAAATTAATTAAAATTCTGAAAATAATTTAAATGTGGGTTTATTAATTGAAAATTTCGAAAATTATGTTTTTAAATTAGGGAAAATTATCAAAAATTAAGAAAAATCTAAAACTATGGAGCTACGGAGCTATTGGATTTTGTCGAGCTAAATCGAAAATTAATATTGTATTCCAGGAGCTCCGTTTTTAAATTATGATATTCTGGAATACAATATCACCAAGACGAAAAAAATTGGAAAATTCCAAAAAAAATCCAGGAAAATATATGCCATCTCCAGAAGCTTCTAATCAAATCCAGGTATCTTTAATGCATCCTGAAAGCTAATATTGTATTCCAGAATCTAAAACAAGGCAAACTACTCCCCAAAAGCCAAGAAAATTTTCTTCCGTGTGTAGGGAGCTTATGATAATGGTAAAAATCACAACAAATCTGGGCCGTACGATTCCACCATAAATCTCAAAGCTTCTTCAGGCAGATTAGTCATAATGAGCCTCTTTAATAGGTCTAGGCCTTTTCCAAGCTCCTTTACAAGACATGAGCTTCTTTCAAGCCTATAAAAAGTGATAGATTAGACCCACTAAGAGAGAGCCAACCCATGAAGGCTGTTAGTCAAATCTCTTATCCCTAAACAAGAAAGCTTATCTCTTGAGGGGGAGGTTTGAATAGGAAATAAGGAATTCATAGTCGATCTAATGGATTCATATCAATCTTCTGTACTGTTTCTCTGCCCTCGGATTGCCATTCGAGACACTTACCAAGAAGCTCAAAGGGAGGATGTTCATTCAAGGGAGAAGGAGTACCCAAGAACTTAAGATAAGGTATAGAAGATTGAAAGGAAGTGGGGGTTTTATAGGCTCTTGTAGCATGAGCTCCTCGATTCTCGAGATGCTGACATGGACTGATGCAAACCCTCCATCTCCATCTCACAGCTGCAAAAGGGGAATGTTTCAACTCCTTAGATAGAAAAATGGTTCAACTCCGAAGATTAAAAAGGGTTCAACTACCAAAATTGAAAAACGATTCAACTCTCAAGGTGAGAAAATGCTTCAATTTCAGCGAACTAAAAAGCTCCAAGAACCTCAGAAAGGGAATGAGTCTGTTCCGCCGAAGCCACTCTCGAGTTATGAAATTCATATGCCAGAAGTTCAACCCAAATATCCCAAAGCAAAGAGTATTCATTATTAACACAGTCATACACTTGGAAAACCGATAGGTAAATACATACTAGTACATTCAGCACGAGCGAAGAATACAACGAGATACAACAAGCCATAATGATTGCCTACGGAACCTCCTTGTGGGAGCGCATACCCTCAGGCTCGCGCAAAACATCTCGAGACCAATCGATATGGTATGCACCTCAACGGGAGATCGGGTCCCTCCCGAGAGCTAGCCAGGCTAGACAATCCGGACACTCCGTTCTGAGCATCTCCACAGTTCATCGGCTCTAACCAGACAGTCAGAGAAGGACCTCAGACGGAGGCTTCTATAAAGAGAAGTTGCTCTAGACCCTGACACTCTGAACTCCACCTTCAACCGGTATATCTCCAACTCCTTCTCCACTAGCATCTCTCGAAGAAAAGAGTCTGCCGAATGCATTGCACCTTCTGAGCAAAGGGGTCAGGAAGACCCGCTAGGGAGAGCTACTAGAGCCCCGGCGTAGCAAAAATCCATGTCGACCATCTCCTTTTTTAGATGAGCAAGTTCCAAGCTCATTTGATGCGACTTCCAGATGTGTTTCGAAAATGACGACTCCCTATCCTTCGCTTCCTTACCATGGCTAGCCAAACTCGACTCCACGATATGTAATCTATTCCTAAAGTATTCGATCTCGGCATTGTGTGGGTCAACAAAAGCACGTTCAACGATCTAGCAAGAAAGGAAAATCTCACATTACGTCGAGGACTAAAGACTTGAATAATTATAAATCCTACGAAATACTAAAAATGAAAAATCCCAAGTGGAGAAGTTCGGACCATAAAATTACTTCTGTTTGAATTCATAAAGGTTTCGTACAAAAAAGCGGTGGCCAATCTGTGATTAATGAATACAAAAAACTAAAAAGAAAAAAACGATAACTTCATACTGTCGGGAGAGGGGGCTGTAATACCCTAATAAGTAGGTGCGCATAGCAATTTAGAAATGAGCATGTGATTATCATTTGGGATTTAATATATGGGCTTAGGGCTGTTCATCAGTGCAAAACCGAACCGAACTGAAAATAACCAAACCGAACCGAAATTTCCGGTTTGGTATATTTGAAACCGAAACTGATAAAATTCGGTTTGAACCGAACCCAATTTTATCGGTTCGGTTCGGTTAATAACCGAACTAACCGAACTTTTTAGAAGTTGTTCAATTTTGAATTTTACCTGTAATTTTGAATGAAAAAATTATTATTCAATATTCAATACATTAGAATTTACAAGTTATAAATGAATACAATTATATAAGGTTACAATTTACAATTTAAAATTACACATTTTTATAATACTTGTTGTATTTTGCACTTGCACAAGCACTCAAGCATAGCTGCATAATCACTTGCACAATTGTAGAGGAGTGGAACTGTTACAACTGTATAACTGGCACTGCACTTGCATAAACACTTGCACAACCATTTTGCACTTGACAACTCAATCCTGCACACATACTTGATACTTGAATAGACATGTAGATTAAGAGTGCATTTTGCACTCGCACAAGCACTCAAATCATATCTAGGGTCAAAGAATAGAGAAGTTGAGAAGTCATTCAGATTTAGCCGTTAAATCCCATTTACCTTAGATCCTAGGGGTGGAATTTATTTTGGTCCAAAAAAAGTTCGGTTTTTTATTCGGTTCGGTTTATTTAGAAGCCAACCAAAAAACGATCCAAACTCTCTAAAAAACTCCGGTTTGGATCAAAACCGAACCGAAAAACCGAAAAACCTAACCAAATTGATAAATTTCGGTTCGGTTCGGTTCGGTTCGGTTCGGTAATCGGTTTTAACCAAAATATGAACAGCCTATATGGGCTTCACGTGCTGCAATCCTAAATTGACTACCACTCCTTATTCAAACTCACGTACTGCATCATTCATTCACATTCACTACTCTGAACTACATTTATCATTAATTTTGAATAGCTTATTAAGTTTCATCTTATAGAGTAAGTTGCACATATTTCTTAGCACTAGCACAAGAAATCACCCAGTCACATAGATACATTGTATTAAAATTAAATATAAACTTCTACTTTCCCTCACATAGATTCACACACATTGAATACAAGATTTAAAATAATTATCACACAACAGCATACTAGAATCAAAGATTCAAACAACTACACACAAACGTATTTGCATAATCGATTATACAACATCCACTTCACATCGAGGACTATCACATACTTATCCCGTAAAACATTTAGAACAATTTTCATACAATAAAAATACTGCAATTTAAGCTCCAAGTAACTAAAATAAACATCTTATAAATACTGATGCCATTTTCTCAACATGGTCGTCATTTTCATCTACTAATATGTTTCTTTAAACTAAAATTCAAAGTTAATATCGCACATAACTATGTACATGCATGCATATATAATCAAAATCAAAGCAGTTAAACCAAGGTTTAGAAGTTGGTTACTCGCTTTATGCTGTATGACGCCGTAAAGTTCCCACGTTTTTCTCATGGGCATTCCATCGAACAAATTTCTGGTTAAAATCAAGAATATGAACCTGTGAATGAAACCTGACAGCGAGAGAGGAACGATGATGGCGAAGTGGCGGCAAGACGACGACAAGGGGGCGGGTCGATGATTCGAGATCGAAAGAGAGAGATGGAGAGATCAAGGTAGGGTTTGAGATGTGGCGGCAGCGGCACGACGGCGAGGAGGGGGCACGATGGCGGGAAAGGGGGCACGGCGGTGGAGGAGGGGGATTTGGAGATAGGGTTTTGTGAGAGAGGGAGATTAAAATCTTCTAATCTTCTAATCTTCACCATACAGTATTTTACCCCGTCAATAAAACTTATAGTTACGAATTAAAAGCTCTAAAGCTATAGGATACCTATACTCACAGTTTACTACACGTTTGTAGGTATATGATGTCTATACCCACGGTTTTAGTGACCGTCACTACAGGTGTCCATTGGTATATGTCTACACATGTGTGTGTGTGTGTGTGTGTGTGTGTGTGTGTGTGTGTGTGTGTGTGAATAGCGTGTGAGCATGCATGCATATACATGAGTGAAGGTGGCAATAGCCTAAGTTAGTCCCGACGAAATCAGACCACTCGAGCCTAATTTATCCTTGTTTTGGGATTATCCAAACGAGCCCAGTCCCCGCAAAATCATACCACTCGAAAATGATCGTAATAGTCCACCTCGATGATATCCGTGAGCACCCCATAATAGTCAACATCCTCATTACTAGATTTGTATCTTCCTTAGAAGTATAACTTTTGTTTTTTACGTCACTATAATTCCACTCCTTAGTAGAAAATTTGAAGCTGTTATATGTATATCCCCGGAATCTTCAAACCATCTTCAAATAAAGTTCACGCTCCTTAGTGTCAAATTTGAAGTCGTTATATGTATATCCCCGAAATCTTCCCGAAATCTTCTAACCATCTTATGGGGACCTCTAGCAAGAATCTTTATTTCAGATGATATCAAATCATCATGCAACTTGGGAAGTTATACATGTGATGATAAATCGTATTAGTAAAGTTAAGAATATAGTTAGAAAAATAACCTTCGTTAATTCGGAATTTCACTTACATGGTTTTTAAGCCACATATGGAATCTTTCATTCATAATCTTATTTTGGTCACGTGGTCTCAATTTCCTCATTCTATAATTTCGTTTCAGTTCACGGATAAATTCTCTGGAAATATTTAAAACATCCAAATTTAATTAGTTTAACATCTTTCTAAGAGATATTAATTAAATATAAACCAATCCAATTCTAACTTACTCTCGAAATGGCTCAACTGTTGCATGATGATCTAGTACATATCGATGTGTTTGTTCCCATGTTAAGTTATTTAACTCAAATGCAAAAACTTTACTGATAGTTGTGCCAGCAATCTTGAAGAGATAATGTGATTCACCGAGGTTTGACTCGACTGGGTTTCTCCTTGGTCCAGTAAAACATGTAACCCTCAATTTCCGCAAATAAGTATTTTCCGTGTATTTTCTATAAATTTATTTTTGTAAATTTATTTTGTGCTAAATTCTTTTGGATCATCTATTAAAATCCTTTCTAATCGAAATCTATATTTATTTCGAATAGTGGTTTTCTATCCCTAATTGATCAACTATTTATACAATTAATTTTCGGATTTTAATAAATTTTTTAAACCTAAATCCTATTTTGATGCATATCATTATTATTATTATTATTCTTATTGCTATTAGTGTTAATACTTGTTATTATTGTTGTTATTATTATTGTTATTGGTATTATTATTTTTATCATTATTATCAGCTTTATTATTATTATTATTTTGTTTTAAGCCCGAACACGAACATGCTCAATTTTATATGCATTTCACTATTTGATTTATTGTGTGTATATATATATATATATATATATATATATATATATATATATATATGTATGTATGTATGTATGTATGTATGTATGTATGTATGTATATTTTAAATACCCTATTGTTCCTTCTCGATTATTTTCTTTTTGATTAAATTTGTATATGAAAATTTTCCGTTCTTCTTGATTGAGTTTTTCTTGTTGAACCTATTATCTATTATTTAATTGTGGGTATTTTTATTTGAACCCTATTGATTTAGATCTATCCCTTAATTGGACCCTAAATCCCAATTTCATTGTTCTTGACCAAAAACCGGTATTATTGGATCCTAAACCTCTAACCCAACATCCCAATTGTACCTTATAAATACAAACCTAATGCAAACCCTAAGAAATTGCCCAATTTTGAAACCCTAGCCGTCTGATCTCTCTCCCTCTCTTCTTTCTCTCTCCTCCCTGTTTCTCTCTCCCCGACTCATCATCTTCTTGCCCAAATTCTACTATTCCTCTTCCCCAACTCCTGAACCCATCTTCTCCCGATGCCACCTCACCTCCGGCGACCTCCTCCTAAGCACCGCCCCCCGCTGCCCTCGCCTAGCGCCAGCAACCATCGAAACTCCCTCCTCCTCTGTTCTCAACGTCGACAACACCCAAAACCCAAAATCCCCCTGCTGCTCCTCCCATCCGATCGACGACCACCACAGCACCACCATTTAAGATGCCGTCCTCTGCCGTCGACGCCAGCGCCACGTGCCGCCCTCTGGACCGCTCCTCCTCTTTCCCCTGTTCCCAATTGACAACCCCCTTTTTTCTCCTCCCTCAACTATCGCAGCCCAGCCCAGTCGTCGACCGCCAGATCCGTCGTCGATGCCACTCTCCTGTCCCCGTCGCATCGCCGCCCTCGACGTCACTCATCGACGTCAGCCACAGCCAGGCCGCAAGCCCACAGTTGCTGCCTTTCCCCTTCCCTGTTGATGCTGCTGTCTCTTTTGTGTTGTTATAGCTTTGGTTTTGTGCACATATATTGCACGTGATAAAGTTGTGCTAGTTCGTAGGTTCGTTGCTTCGGGATCCTTATCCCGTTATTCATGGTATTCGTTTTCACCATCTAACAAGCAAGTCTCTGTCATCTTGAATTGTTAATTGTATCAAATTCAAGTTTTGTTGAAACTCTTGCAAGTAGATCTCTTTATTACCGTATTATCCATTGTTCATCTCTTCATTGGGTCTATTGAGGGTTTACACGAGCTGACATCGTGCCACTTTTGACTCTAAAGTTTGGATCTTTCAAGAGTGCATATAGAATTGATAATAGGGTTGTTCATATAATCGTCACACAAATAAATTATTGTAGAGACAATTGATAGGTTGTATGTTGTTTGATCGATTGATGATTGATTGATGATAAATTGATGTATGAGTGTGTTCTAATTTTATTTATCATGTTTTAACACCTATCATGCTGATTATACAATTTATTGACTAAAAAATCGACACCCTTCATGTCTAATTAATTTATTTTCAAGAAAACTACACAAATCCTATATATTGCTTGCTGACCTGTATATTGACTGCTGTTTTTGAACCAGTAAACGATCTTAAAATGAAATATTTTCTGAATATGAATTGTATCCTTATCTTTCTAATTTCCATAACATCTTGAATTTTTGAATTCCGAGTTTTGTAGCAAAAGTTATGTCTGTTTTACTACAGTTGTGTTTTTATTTCCAGAATTATACTTTTCAGATTTTCTTGAATTAATTATTCATATATCCCAATATTGCATGAATTGATGTATGTATGTTGCATTGCATGGTCCTAATGAGTTATTATCATCATTCTAGTCATCCTATCCATGTTATCACCCTATCGTTTTCCCTATTGATACTATTGTTCATCTCATGTCTCCAATTGCATTTGTATTGTTGCATCGATAAATAATTAACAGGCTGGGGTTTAGGAAATTGACTAGAGTAGTTGATGATATAGGGACTATACTCGGACGATGGCCCGTGTTATTATTGATATCGTCATTGTGTAAGAAATTGCACCTTGGCTCGTGTTATATTATTATCGTCATCATACCCAGTACATGAACTATAGAGTCTACCACTATAGTCTAAACGAAATTGATTGTATGCATTGAACATGTGGTATGGAACATATGGGACACAGTAGTACATGCATTAGTTAGGAGTTGAAATGATTAATAGACATAAGGATTGACACAACATCGATACTACATATTGTACATCATTGTCTATATTGATATCGAATATTGGCTAAGTGTTATTGTTATTGATCATTGAATATTTTTATTAATTATTGAATCATTATTTATAGCCATTGCATCGATTATCATGATTATTGTCCCACATTATTGATTCCTATTGATCCACTGAATGCATTGTTATATTGTTATTCCATTGTTCATTGCTTTCTCTATTTGCTGTCCATGACTTGCTCTAAGGACAATTTTCTCCACTTTTTAGATGAAGTATTTACAGGTGTTGATGGAGAATTGCCTGCTGAAATTGGAGAACAAAGATTCTGAAGATTTAATGCTTTTTAGTTGCTCATTATATTATTGAACTATTTTTATTTCATTGTATTATAGGCTTTTGACCCAAATATTGCTATTTGTTTCCAGACGTTGAATTATTATTGTATTTGGATATTTTTATTGCTTCATTTCAAGTATTATTGTTCATGAGATTATTATTATTGCCTGCACAATTATTCTGTATTGCTTATATTGTTGAGTTAATAGGATAAGCAGCTTATGGGTGATGTTAGTCATTCGCTGGGCCAATATCATGCGCACGTATTCCGTATTTTTTAGAAGCGGGGCGTGACAAAACATGTCTCGACACCCTGAAGATATCTTAAACAAAAATTTGAGCATTCTTCTGAGAGATACTTTTCTGCTATTGAGCCTTCTGGATGTGCTCTATTTTTAATATATCCCTTAAGTCGGTTAAGGTACCTATACATGTAAATAGTTAGATCAAAAAGGGTATGTAAATAAACCGAACGAGAGGTAATTAATTAAGGTATTTGAATAACTACTTCTCAATGGAATACATCCACCGATAATGTACCGGTCCCCCAAGTTTTGATTCACCGCTAGATGGATTACCAAGTGAATCATTATAGTGAAGAACAAGGGGGGAATATTCTTTCAATTTGACAAAGTACCAATACCTCATACTGCTCTAGTAGGTCATCGTCTTCAACACGTAGAACTCTTGAGCAAGGTCCTTCATAAATGCAACAAAGATCTTTGATGATAGCAGTAACTTACTCACACATTGAAAACCTTAAAGCCACAGGAAGAAGATAATGCATCAAGATGTGGTAGTCATATGACTTTAGACCCTGAAGCCTTTTCTCCTTAACGTTGACGCATCTTGCTATGTTTGATGAATAGCCATCAGGAACTTTAAGCTTCTGTAGAACTTTGGAAATGATTCCAAATCCTTTTTAAACATGCAGTACATCGCAGGAAGAAGGCACTACCATTAGGTAAATATTCTGGGTGCAACTCACGTCGTATGTCCAATGCAATTAAATCAAGGCAACACTTAAGATTGTATTTTGTCTTCTGATCATCTCCCATGATTGTCCATACACAATTTTCACTACATTTTTCTCGATATGTATCACATATAAATTATGGCGCAATAAGTTGAATCCCAGTACGACAGTGTAAAAAATGTTGTTCTTCTTCCAGGACCCTAAATCAACAATACCATCACATTCATCTACCTCGCATAAATCGGTGTCCTCGTTCCTTTCCCTTTTCATGCCCTTATTGATGACTTCTCGTTCTTCACCATAATTAAAATGATGATTGTGTAGCCGCCTTAACACATCGGACCCCGACGAAGATACATAAGCATGTTCCGACTCCTTTAACCCATCAAATGTCTTAGTTTCTTCCCTGAAACTATGCCAGGCAACCATCTCCTATGTCCCATGTAACAGAACTTTCTCCCACTATATAGCCAATGTGAAGTAGTTTGATCAGCACAACAAGGACAAGCATTACGTCCTTTGGTGCTATAACCGGATAAATTTGCATACGCAGGAAATTCATTGATTGTCCAAGTCAAGATTTTTAAGTTGTTGCATCATAGGTTGGAACACCCACCCACAATTGTTGAAGCTCATCTATTAAAGGCTGAAGGTAGACATCTATATCATTTCCTGAGCTTTTCGGTCCAGGAACTGTCGTGGCCAAAATAAACGACGATGGCTTCATGTATACGGGATCAACACAATGGGCCATATGTTGTATGTACTGCTCATTTACCTAAATGGGTTAAAACCATCACTGGCTAATCAAAGTTTCACGGTTCGAGTATCTTCGGCAAAATCAGGGTATCTTTCATCAGATTATTTCCATGATACAGAATCCTTCGTGGTGTCTGAGAATCCCATCATTCTTCGGACCTTCGGCATGTCATCTCATATTAGAAAAAGTCTTAGATGACATAAACAATCTTTGTAGCCTAGGAATCAAAGGAAAGTAGTGCATCTATTTTACCAACTTCTTTTTCCTGGTTGATTTAACTAGCCCACTTTTATCTTGGTCTTCATTCGGCTTTCTTTTCCATTTTGAAGTACCACAAATTTCATAGTTCTCGAGACTCACTTATCCCCCCTAAATAGCATACAATTATATCGACATGTGACTATCTTCTCATACCCCGATCAAAATGTTTGAGGAATTGTTTTATTCCATAGGCTAAATTTGGAAGACTAATTTCAAGAAATGTTTCATTCAACAATTTAAGTAGCATGATAAAGGACTTGACAAACCAACTGTTCAAACATTTGATCTGAAATAATCTCAGATGAATAAGGACTTCAAAAGTTTGCTGCAATCGGGATGCATGGGTGTACTAGCATCTTCCAATAACTTAGTAAATGCTTCAAATGTTTTATTAACTTTAGGGTCTTGACTTGCCTCCTCCACTCCACTACCAGTGTGCGGGGTTTCGGTTGGTTCATCATGGACTTGGCTTGTTGGACTGTCTGTGTGCATTGGATTGTTATGAATTCTAAATGCATCCGGCACTAAAGTTTGCATCTCATCGGCAACACTGTCATCATTGTTCACTAAGGGTTTGTCTTCATGTTCTAACACAACCGGTCCAACTAGAATCGCCGGGGCATGCTCTCCATGGCAAAACTAATGTGTGTACCCTTGCAGGAGTCCATTGATCACCAAATCTATTTGTACTTCGTCGCATGGAATCAAATGACAGTTTATGCACCAGCGACATGGACACAAGAGCAATTTGGGATCACGAGAATTTTGCTTGGCGAAGTTAATGAAATCTTTTACACTATCCTGATACTCCGTGAATAATCGTGACATACTCATCCAGCTTTTATCCATTTGAAAAATATCACTCAACCTGAGAATTAAATCTCATAGATAAAATTATAATTTTTTATCATTTAAGCGTGTATCCCACTAGCTAAGTCAAATGAAAATACTTCATTCATAATGAAACAAACCACAACTACTAATTCAAACAGTATATGTCACTCTAATCATACATAACTCATCAAGATCATGCACCACTTAATTAGAAACAATCAACTCCAAAACAAATAATTATTAACAAAATTAATTGTATTAATAGACTATCACTTCATATCTTTGTTCTTTCTCGTGTTTTCACCGAGTTTTGTTAACATTTCCTTCAGAGTTTATCCAAGGTTTTCAGGTCCATATATATCTGTAACTGATAAAACTTAACGATTACCTAGTCATCACTAAACCGTTATGAATATCTACAAATGCATTTCTTTATGTCTTTGTACAAACTACAATCACAAAATTACGATTTTGGATAGCTAAATCAATTGACCAACGACGATTACAAAATGCATCTCGATACTTTGTATAAACTACGATCACAAATCTCAACAACTAACTCAATTGACCAACTTGTGTCAAAATTAAGTCAATTGACCAAAGGCATTGACCTAGTCTGATAAACACTAGCCACCACCACCATCACCATCTCAAACCCAAAACATTAATCCAAAATTGCGATCACATTCCAATGTTTTCAACTTAATTTTACGATCTAACATTCTCAATTCGAAGCATAATAATCCAAAATTATTACATTAAAATAGGAATGTATACGAAAATACCTTAGCAGCTCTAGCAGCGGTTGAGTTAGGCTCAGGGAGGGAGAGAGAGAGAGTCGTAGTGGGGGGTGGGGGGGATTCTTGCTCGGGGAGAGAGACAGAGCGAGAGGCAAGGGTTCAACGAGCATAGGCGATCGATGACTGGCGACCGGCGATTGGATTTTCTGAGTGAGCGGGAGAAAGAGAGAAAGAGAGCGGCCGGCAATTGGAAACCGTGAGTGAGCGGGAGAAAGAGGAAAAGAGAGGGAAATTGGAGATTGTGGTCTAGGGTTAGGAAAATTTGATAATTTATAACTAGGCTACCACGGCGTTTGAAAATGTCGGGGTATCCCTACCTACCCCAGTGTTTAAAAACAAATGTTGAGGAAACCACGGTGCTTTTACACAAATGCCAGGGCATCCTGGTGCAACTACCCAAACATCGGGATAGTTGCACCGGGAAATACCCTTTCGTTTGTAGTTCCAGATTTTCACCACGATTCTACGACTCTTTGACTGCTAAATAGAAACTACGGTTTTCAGATGAATCCCTAATCGATGAAGCACCACCTCATCGCCTCTAATCCCTGAAGAAAAAAAAAAGACAAATCATTAATCCCACTACGGAACAGATCTTTCAAAACTGAAAGGTGGTAAGCTACTGTATCAACTTGGAAGGAGTTTCCTAAGGCCTTGTATCTATCAGACTGACTCAGGCCTCTTGTATGGTTCTTCAGAAACCTTAGAAGCATTTCGACCTCATTAGGCTCCAAAGTTACGGCCTTGTGGTGACCTAACCAAACAATGTTCCACTTACAACACTCATAGAGGACATATTTTTTAACATGCTGAGGTGGTGGATCCTCGTACTAGGCTAAAGCTATGTGAATCTTGTTAGTAAGCTTTGGAGGTGCAAAGGATGTATGAACAAAATTGAGATCGTTACGGGTATCCCATGGAAGCCACCATTTTCTTGTTGCTGGAAAAACCTCATGAATTGTTTTCGGAGAAATGGGGAGGAGAGTTTTCCTATTTTTTATCGGAAGATTATGGATATACCCTCGTTTTCTAGCAGCAGCACAAAATGTACTGAATCTACAAACTCAAGCTTGATGTCATATAAGAACCAGGACATGATCTTCCAAGTTCCTTCAGGGGCTGAAGCAACATTTTTAAAGTAGAAAAATGGTGTGCCACTTGCTGCTTTCGAGAGCTTCCAGTTAGTAACTGGGAGTTCTCCAAATGGAAGGTTAAATCATGTCATACGCTTTGTGAATGCGAATGAATGTATATCATAATCATATCTGTCATTCTTTGCCCTTCATTATTTTGCCGTGTGAATTCTTTCCTTCTTTTTCTTTGAACAGATCTTTTCATCTTCTTTCCTGTAAAGGAATTATATGTACTAACTGTTAAGATCTAACTGCAGAATAACTTAGCAACGATATGCAAAATAATAGAATCAAAAGCAAGAGAACCAAAGCAATCACACAAGAACACATGAGATTTTTTCGAGGTTCACCCAATGCAATGGTTACTTCCTCGCGCAGAGGCACACCTGCAATTTTTACTAGAAATCTGAAGAACAAGTTTACAAATCTCTCAAAAACTCACCCACAAGGTGTAGGGTTTCTCTCTATCTACCTCTCTGTTTCTCTCTCTGGCAACTGATAGATCTCTCTTTTCTTTTCAGATTCCCTAAAATCATACACAATATATATATATATATATATATATATATATATATATATATATATATATGTATATGTTTACACAAGATCTAATCTCAGGCACTCATCAATCAGTGTCACGCCGGTCGACCGCAACTTTGGACGGTCGACCGTTATGCTTTCAACTATACAGGAATCTAACAGAGAGTGGGTCGGTCGACAGCACAGTCAACTGGTCGTTCCTCCAAGTGTACAGAGTTGCTACAGCGAGCGGGACGGTCGACTACGCGGTCGACTATGCGGTTGGTTAAGTGTGCGGTCGACTGCAATTTCGGTCGGTCGACTGCAACTTTGGTCGGTACAGGCTGCTTTGAGCTGCTTGCTCCTTCTTTGACTCTTCTTCTCGGCTGTCTTCTTCAACCCATTATCGTGCATTTAGATCCACAAGCTCTAACAATCTCCAACTTGGAGACATATACACGAAGTCTCTAACCTGTTATTCATTCTTCCATTGGCCTAGTCTAGGTCTGTGTCTCTACGAGTCTCCTCATCTATTAACCTGGAAACAGTCCAATAGCGGTATAGCAGAATTGATGCTTCCTGCTATCCACTACCTTTGTGAGCATGTCCGCTGAATTCTTAGTGCTAAGAATCTTAGATAGCTTCAACCAATTTTTCTCAACTGCCATTCTAATAAAGTGATACCTCATTTGAATGTGCCGAGTCCTTGAGTGATATTTCGAGTTTTTTGCCAAGAAAATCGCACTTTGACTATCACACCATAGCTCTCCTATGGGTTGCCTTCTGCCCAACTATTTTATAAGCTCTAAAATTCACAACATGTCTTTCGTTGCCTCTGTAAGTGTCATACTCTCTGACTCCGGGGTTGAGTGTGCTACAACTTTTTGTAACTGCGAAGCCCAACTAACAGTTGTACCTCCAACTGTAAACACATACGCTGTAGTACTTCTGAAACCATCACGATCGCCCAAAAAATCTGCTTCCATATAACCATGTATATGCAAAGAATGTCCCCTAAAGAGAGTTATCTAAAGTACATGCAAAATACCTGAGAATCCACTTTACTGCATCCCAATGTTGTTTACCTGAATTCTTCATGTAACGGCTGACAACTCCCACTGCTTGTGCGATGTCTGGTCTTGTAGACACCATCGCATACATCAAATTTTCAACGGCTGAGGCATAAAAGAATAGTAGTCATTTCCTCCATCTCTGCCTCTGTTTTAAGCCACAAGTCCATCAAAATCTTGAAGTAAGCGGCAAAGGGACAAGTGACTGGCCTTACACCATCCATATTAAATCTTTTCAACACCTTCTTCACATAGTCCCCTTGAGATAACCAAAGCTTCTTGCTTTTCCTGTCTCCACTGATCTTCATGCTGAGGATTGCTTTGCTTCACCCAAGTCTTCATTGAAAACTCTAAAGATAGCGCCTTTTTCACTTTCTTGATCTTCTTCATACATGAACCTACTAACAACATGTCGCCCACATACAATGCTAAGGTAAATATATCATTGTCTTCATATCTACGAACATATACACAATAATCTATTTCGCATGTCTTGAAATATTTTCCTCTCATAAAGCAATCAAACTTTAAGTATTATTGTCGTGGTGCTTGTTTGAACCCATAAAGACTCTTCTTTAGTCGACACACCAAGTCTTCTTTCCCTTTAGCTTCAAAACCTGTGAGATACCTCATGTACAGCTCTTCTTTGACATCACCACAGAGAAATATTGTTTGCACATCCAACTGCTCTTAAGTGTAAATCTTCAACTGCCACAATACTAAGTAGAAGCCTAATTGAAACCATCTTCACAACCGATGCAAAGATCTCACTGTAATCGATACATTCTTTTTGAGAGAACCCTTTCACAACAAGTCTCGCCTTATATCTCTGACTATCATCTGCCTTATTCTTGACTCTGAAGATCCATTTGTTCAAGAGCTCGTTTTCCTACAGGTAACTTGGTCAACTTCTAAGTTTGGTTCTGTTCCAATGAGTTCATCTCGTCCTTCATGGCTAACTCCCACTGAATTCAAGCCTCATCCTTCAAAGCCTCCTCATGAGTCTCTGACTTTCCTGAATCCGTGTACAGAACATGTTCGTGAACAATACTAGCTGATGAATCAAATATCTTGGTTGATCTTCTCTCTCGTGTCGATCTCCTCAATGTGGGTACCAGTTCACCGACCGATTCAGGTTCTCCGAACTGCTCTGGTTTTACATGTTCGTCTTGGATAACCTGCTCATTCCCAATAGGCTCATCATGAGTCTCATGTGCTATCTGTGGTACATGTACTTATTGCTGCATTGTAGGGCCCCTACCACTAGGGCCACCTTCAAAATTTGAATCTGAATCTGAGTCTAAACCAAAATCTGACTCTGAACTAGTTGTAATGTCTTGATCTGTGTGCATGTCCTTATATAAGACCTTTTCATTGAACACTACATTCTTGCTGTGAATGACCTTGTTATCCACAAAATTTCAAAATCTGTAACCATACTGATCGCCGCCATAGACAATGAATACACACTTTCTGGATTTCAAATCCAGTTTCTTTCTTTCTTCCCTATCAATTAGTGAATATGCAATAAAACCAAAAACTTTCTTCGAATAACTGACAGTTTTACCTGACCATAATTCTTACAGCATGGCCCCATCAAGGATATTAGACGGGCAACGGTTAATCAAGTACACTTATATATCTATTGTAGCGTCTCAAAGATGGACTGGAGGACCCGCATGAAGTCTCATACATCTCGCCATTTCGAGTATTGTGCAGTTTATTCTTTCTGCTACTCCATTCTTCTGTGGAGTCATATGAACTGTCTTGATTCCTTAGATACCTTTCTTTGCCAGATAGTTAACAAACTCTTTACCTGTGTACTCATCACCATTGTCTGACTTCAATGCTTTCACTTTGCAACCCGTCTCATTCTCAACTCTGATCTTCCAAGCTTTGAATGCCTCAAACACTTCTGATTTCTTGCCAATTGCATGAACCCAAACTTTTCTAGTAACATCGTCAATGAATGTGACAAAGTATCTCTGACCATCATAAGAGAATTCCTTAGCTGGATCCCACACATCTGTATGTACCAACTCTAGCTTCCTAGGTTTTTCTCACACCCACTCAACTAAAAGCTAACTATTTTTTATTTGCCCATAACGCAGTTTTCACATAAATCCACCTCACCATTCTTAAGCCCCGACAAAAGATCCCTAGAACAAAGCTGCTTGACACCATTTTTACCAAGGTGCCCCAACCTGACATGTCATAGAATTGAAGAAAAACTACCTACTGATTCTGTAGCAATGATATCACCTGAATCACCTCCTCTGAGTTAAGTACCACGTATCACTAGGGCTGTAAATTGGACCGGACGGGATCGGATAGCCATATGTTCAAGCTCGGACCGAAATTGTACTTGGACGGGCTTATGTCCAGCTCGATCTAGGTCGGACAAACTTTTTATAGTTCGGACTCGTTTCGGTAAAGCATCAGACCGCAATAATATTCGGACGGACTTATGTCCGGCTCGAGCTCGGTAAAGAATCGGACTGAATAATTTATTCAGGATCGGTTCGTATAACAATTCGGACGATCCATGATCGGACCATTTCTCGAGCCGGACTCGGACGGACGACGGACCGTCCTATTCATTTTACACCCCTACGTATCACCACGCTTTCCTTTTGCCACCAACCTAGCACCAGTAGTCACTTTCCATTCTCCATGTCCAAATGTTGTTATTAATCCTTCTCTGTCTAGTTTACTAATCGAGATCAAATTCTTTCTCAAGCTCAGAATATGTCTTGTGTCATTCAAAACCAATTGCCCAACATTGCACGTCGTCACTCACATGTCCTGTAACTGGACATATTTATCCATTGCCAACTGAAACTGCACCAAAATAACATGTCCTGTAATCCTCAAAAACATTCCTCATGGGTGTACAATGATAAGAAGCACCTGAGTCTATACACCAATCATCTTGCAAAAAATCAAATCCAGCAGATAAACACAATTCATCTTCACAGGGTTCGATACTTACCACCTTGGCTACCTATAACCCTACTTGCGCTTTCTTATACTCCTCGCATTGGTCTCTCATGTGTCCCAGCTTCTTGCAATGCCAACACTCACCTTTCTGATGTCTTGCTCTTATTTGGACCTGTGATTCCTATTTTGTGACTTCTCTCTGTTGTCACTTCTACCACGGTTATCAATTGACAGCGCAGCGTTGCTACAATATGACGCCGAAGACTCTCCATGTCTCTTCCTCTTTGCATCCACATTCATGATACTGGTTATAACATCCTTTAGAGTTGTCGCATCGGTCATGGTGCTTGTTACGGTTTGCACTACTGTGTCGTAACTATCAGAAAGACTGGATAGCAACAACAGCGAGTGTGCCCTTTCCTCAAACTCCAATCCCGATGATTCCATTTGATTGTAAACCATGTAGAAATTGTTGATGTGCTCTGGCACCGAACCCCTTTTCTAAAACCTCATGTTGATCAACTTCTTCTTCAACCCATTATTGTGTATTTGGATCCACAAACCCCAATACTAACCTTCAAGGTGGGATAGTTTCACTTCATATACGTGAAATACAATGAACAAAAAGGTGTCACTAATTCGAATATTTGAAGGAGAAAATTTTGAGAGATGAATGAGCAATATTTTTTGCTTTCATGGTTCCAAATTTACCATACTAAGACAAGGAAAATGAACATAAGTGAATCAATATTCTTTTTCTTCTCTTCGGAATGTCCTATTTATTTTGATTAATTTGAAAGCAAAGCAACAAGAAGAATATGAGCCAATCGAAAGAAAAATATACCCCAAGTTTCTTCTGTAATTTTCTTCCTCCACCTTATTCAGTTAGCAAAGAAAGATAAACAACTCAACATCCCTCTTTCTAAATCAAACACCTCTAAAATGTTGGGTTTATATGTTTTGTATACTTGTTCGATGTGAAGAGAAGATATTGACACGAGAAGAGAATTCAAAGCGGGACAATTGAAGTGAAAGAGGCAGCAGCTGTGCAGCAAAAGGGATAGTCGACCGCCACCCTCTCAGGTTCGGGAGGCTCGGGTGCAGTCGAGGCGCAAGGCAGCAACGGGTGTCGGGTCTGTTTTTGGATCTGATTGGAATCCGACTTCTACTTCAAGTAAGATCGTACGACTCTAATTGTATAGTTATCTCTTCAGTAGACATCGGAAGATTATTGTTTTAAGTATATAATCAATGTAACAGCTCCAAAAAAATAATATGATTATATTGAATGCCGAATAGAAGAAGATAGTACTTTATCTGAAAGGTGAGTGAATTCTCCAATGTAAACATAAAGTATTTTCAGTTAGGCTTGAGAGAGGGTCATGGTAAGGGTTGTAACTCTTGCATCTTCTCTAAATAATATCTTGGTTTTCTTTTCCCGGATTAGGGCTTGCCCGAACCGGGACAAATATTGTTTACGTAGTGTGTTTGGTGTGATCTACTAGACAAATATTGTTTACATAGTGTGTTTGGTGTGATCTACTAGACAAATATTGTTTACATAGTGTGTTCGGTGTAATCTACTATTTATTTAATGGTTCGTATTGATCGTGTTGAAGACTCAACAAGATTCTAAAGGCAATAATTTCCTAACATAGAATATCTAAAACCTTAACCTCATGGTCAGAGAAACTTGGATGTACAGAGTCCTAATATCCAAATTCTTCTTGCAATTGAGCTGTTGC
Organism: Hemerocallis citrina; assembly: GCA_017893485.1. Classification (NCBI taxonomy): domain Eukaryota; kingdom Viridiplantae; phylum Streptophyta; class Magnoliopsida; order Asparagales; family Asphodelaceae; genus Hemerocallis; species Hemerocallis citrina. The sequence goes on from CM030364.1 coordinate 118,603,152, forward strand.
AATTGAGCTGCTCGAATCGAGTCTGCAAGCTCTGAAACTGAGGCATTTGGACATGTATGAAATTAGACCCAAAAAAATAACTTAAATTAAATGGACACTTCAGAATATGCAATTTCTTAGAATGATCTAGAAAATAATTCTCACTTCATACCACCGTTGTTGCCTACTTGCCTCCTTTTTACTTCTTATGTCAACTGTTTAACCTTTTTGGTTCTTTTTAAAACACTTCATAGAAATTGTTCATCAAACACCTTTGCACACTGCTTTTGACCCATTTTAAGCGCTCATAAATACACAGCTTAACGCTTTTTAGCTGCTTCAGCATCACTTTTTGTTGCTTTTAGATACCATGATTCTCCATTTAGTACCGACATAAGATGGAAATATGTTGCCTTTTTTCTTCACATAGACTGTTTGATTATTATATAGCTCAGATATGAGTGAAACTGTATCATCTTCACCCATTTTTTGCCTATCAGAATTACCCAAGTTCAAAAAAAACAGTATGGTCGGCCCACTAGATCTATATGTTAAATAAGAACCTATTCTTCAAATCAACTCTCTCTCTCTAAGAATCTCTCACATGAAGATTTATCTAATCATTTCAGAATCTACAGCAGTGGTCAAGCATGAATCTCTGTGTATCAATTGGATTCGACAAAATTATTTACAGGTAGTAGGCTAATTTCATTTGCAATTAAGTACGGATAGCAATTGGATGGGGGTGTGAGATTTGGAAGTGAGCTTGGATTGCAAATGTATGAGGGTGGGAGATTTGGAAGTGCAGTGGCTTCTGTCTTCACCATTGTCTCTATTTCTCAAAAAGAAAAAATATATCTCAAGTGAATATCCATACTAGGTACTTGCTATTTGAACTTACAAGCACAAGAATCTATTGTTTCAAATTTAAGTGGCCTAAAGCTGAAAAATTAAAAGAAAAGTAACAAAGTGAATAGAGGTAGAAAAGAAAAGGGACGGATATTTGGAGACAATTAGGCTAACTCTGGGGTTATAGTGTTTACACTCTGCTCCAGGTTGTGGTTGTAATCACTTTGTAAACTTACACTTTATTTAAGTTTTTAGCTGAAGTTCTATATTGATCCCAAGAAAAGAAAAGGGATGGTTGAAATAAACAAGTGAAGAGTCTTTGATAACAGAGTAGCAGTGAAAATGATTATTTGATAATATCAGTGAAGTAGAAGCAATAGAACATTGCCACATCTGTCCATGGCCGAAGATGCCTCCTCGGCAAAGTTGATAATATAGTCCTTATCAGAGAAATCATCAGTGAAGTTCTGCACAAATTTAAGAAAAATGAAACTCCTCCATATCGGTACAACAATCAGCTCTGTAGAGAGGCCTCATTAGTAAATAACCGCAAATTCAAAATCCTCCAAATCAGAGAAATCATCATCCTCTGTATTTTTGTCATTTGTTAAAGAACAATTTGCAGTGGATTCTTCATGCTCAGCTGATTTTTCAATAGCCTGCAAAAACAACAATAATGACATACATAAATGTCTACACAATTAAGGCCATCATCTCCTTTCGCACAACAAAAAATAACAAATCTGCATCTTCAACAATGTAAACATATAATATGGGATGCAGATAAAATAGCAATGAAGATAATAGTATGCAAAAGACGCAAAAAAATAACGTGTTAATCCCTTACTCGAAAGTCAGAATTAATGCTTATATTTGGGGATAAAAATTTTGATTTCTTCTAGTCAGGCTCTTCATGTAAAGTTGAATATAAAAGAAGGATTCATATAGCCACTCCAAACATTTGGGAAAAGAGTTTTAATCAAACTCTTCAAAGATACGCTATCATCCATTCTAGCTTCGGACAATCTACATCTCAAACTCTACATCCTTGGGTCGAATAAATGAACAAGATTAAATTAGCGGGTAAATTGCGAAATACACCCATGAACTAAGCGGTAAACACAGTTAACTCCCTAATCTATTGTCAACACAATAAACCCCCTGAACTACGCAAAAAAAATCCTGAACTATCTAAAGGGGGTCTCGTTGTTAGATTTTGTTAGTTGACTTGGTCAAACTCCTTCAATTATTGTATATAGACCAAAATGTCCTTCCTTAATTTTCCCTCTCCCTTTCAATGCACCAAAACCCACCACCGACCTCTGCTCCATCACCAGTCACCCATCACCATCCCCTACTGCATCCACCTCACCGAAAACCCGCCCCATCAATTAAATTGTTGCATCAAATTGATTGCGCTCCCCCCCCCCCCCCCCCGTTAAAATTTTTGTCCCCCAAACTCTAGGGGTCAGTTTTGAGATCGCCATCTAAAAAGGCTTGATTTTTATCATTAAAAATTAGATCTCACATACTCATGGCCATGTTCTAATTTTATTTTTACTATAAGTGTTACGAACCTGGGAGAACTCACACATAAAAGCTAGATGTTAGAGGGAGGAATCCCAAGTTTATAACTATCCAACATTGGCTCCCCATTTAACTAATGTGGGACTAAATGGAATCCTAACATTCCACCACGCTTTCGTAAGCCAACATCCTCGGCGTCTTTCACTCTAGCAACACTTGTCCGGCCAGGGTCTACCAGTAATTTTATTCCAGCTTCTAGGTAGCTCTTTCCGAGCAAATTAGGGAGCATGGGGTTGGCTTTAATACCAATTGTTACTATCACACCCCGCTTCCCAATATACGAAATCACAGACACGCAACTAAGGCCCAACAAATGATACGAGTATCCCAACTTACATCATCCATAAGTTGTAGAGTCAAGAGCTCAACAATAAAGCATATTTACGCTGGTAATGATAATGATCACATGCACAAGAATAGAAATAATTCTACATAAATAATTATCATCTGAAATACACAACTTCAGTCAAAATGCCCAAAATATGATGTACATAAAGAAATACAATGCAATAAACAATTCGCTATGACTAGCTAGATAATGTAGTGACTAGAAAATAGAAATAACACAAGCAACTCCATCAAGTCCGTCTAGAAATTATGTTCATCAAGTCCCTCCAGTATCTCGTTATCGGTACCTGTATAGAAATAATCTGAGGTGGGGGTTTCGTTAGAGGAAGCGTCGGACAACAAGTAGCATTAAGCAGTAAAAAAAGTATGATTTGGAAAAGAGTAAGGAATAAGAATGCATATATTGCAACGGTATGATCATGCACAATGCAAATAACTGTGAGAATTTGAAATACATGATTGTAAATTATAATCGATCGGTAATCAGTGATCGATAATCAATAGTATGTATCAGTAATCAAGAACCATGTGTATCAATAATCGGTAATCAGTATTTGTGTCAATGCTCAGTGTCAATCAATTTATTTATTAACCTATCTAATGTATTCAATCATATGTCAATCAATAGGTCTATCAATTTGTTTATTAACCTATCTAATGCACTCAATCGTGTATCTCATACTTCAGATTTGGTGCATAACAATCAAGTAAACGTTTAGACTTGAATAGTGAAGTCTACAAGATCATGTACTCGAGTCTTCCAATAACAGTGATCAGTATTCTGTAATTAGGAATCATGTAATCATGTAATACGGAAAACACGGCCCCCTTCCGAGTACACTCCTTTATTGTGTTCACTACTAAGTGTAGAAAATGGGTATTTTATACACTATTTACAAACCAGTTTTTGAGCAATTTTTTGAGTAAGATCCTCAATGAATTATTGAGAGATCTTGATTGATTTGTGTTCTCCTTCGTGAGTAGATCAAAATCATATATTAATCTCGGACCGGATTACATGCGACTTGTGTGCGCCAGCACATCCTGCGAACACGAATACCTGGCCGACATGAACCCACCCCGTGTAGAGGCTCTTTTTGCTACAGTTTTTGATTTTTTTCCTTTGTAAACGGCTGTTATAAATGCAGAAATGGTTTTTTCTGTCGTTTCGGTACAGTATTAAACATTTTGTCTGCTGTTACAGTGTACGCAGTCAAGTGACTATCTGCGGCATTAACTGTTGTCTACCGTTACAATGTACACATTCAATACATTTTCTGTCATTACACTGAAAGCATTCATATCTTTGTCTGCCGTTACAAGTTCTAACCCTGACTCTATATATAGAGCCCCCCCTCTCTCTTTCTTCCCTGCACCAGAATCATCTTCTTTCTTCCTCTGTTTAGTTTTATTCTGTTCCGCTCCTCGGTCTTGCTATTTGGTAAGTCGATGATAGGGTTCTCACGCTGCCGTTCGGTTTAAGAGTGTTACGTGGTTCCTACGTGAACACTCTAGTCGTTACATCCTGGGAGACCGACACCTTCGCACAATCTAGCAACCGGAAAAGGTGAAATCTGTTTTAAGGAAATTGTGTGATACACAAGCCTCGACTACTCTACCTTGTTACATATTAATTGGTTTATTTGTAAGTTGTTATTTATTTATTTATTCTATTTTCTTGTTGGATTTTCTTCCTCTCCTATTCTCTTCTCTGTTTTCTGTGCCTCTCAATCAATTGAGTTTATTGTAAAAGAAAGTTTATAAAGAATTTTGATAACACTAAGTTATACTCTTTATTACTTAGGTTTGTCATTATTTTATCATAGTAAATCATGAATTTGCAGTCGATGCAATCAGTGATGGGGACAGTAGTATGAAAGCGGTAATCAATAAAGTAACAAGAGATAGATGCAATGCATGATATAGAGAAAGTCTAAAGACCTATCGTATCGATACTAATCATTACACAAGATTAACAATATATTTATAGTTAAGGAACATAAATTACAAATCTGGACAGCAATACATGTTTGCACTAAATCTTACTTTTCCGCTCCTACGAGAAAGCAAAACTAATTCCGTCAGGGGTTCTAGAAAATAGACTCTTTTCTGAATGTAGCGCCTACTCACTCAGTGAATTCTAAATTCAGTAACTATGTCCACCAATCTGTTCTTTACAGGTCTAACGCACAGTCAGCAACATAGGGTCAAGTTCTAACACTTACAAATATATTCAAATACCGTTATCAATTCCTCTAAAAATTAGAATCCAACCCCTACTGATGTCTTGCAACACACAGGCTTCTCTCAGGTCATAAATCTACCAAACGGTCTATTATTTTCATGTGATTCATCTGTACAATACTCTCAAACTGTAATCTGGAATTTACGACGTATCAGTACTAAAATCTCAACATCTCACAATCTACAATTCATATTTTAAAACCGTAAGAAGCTCTAGATCTAAACTCAAATGGCTACATCATGTATATATAAAACTCTAAATTTGGTTACAGAAAATTAAGTCTAATCTCAATATAAAGTCAGGCATTCGACTGGACAGAAAATCTAAATACCTCACTTAAAAATCTCAACTCTCAAAAATAGATCACTATAACCAGAAATACATTCATACTCATGATCGGTCATTAAAGTCAAAGTTATCAAATAACATGTCTATAAAATCATTACCCGTCCTTAAATTTATGAATCCAATTATACAATAGTACTCATGGACAACAATACAATCTAAAATAGATCTTATAACATAATATACATCTAGGTTCGTGATTATAAGTGGTGTGTGCAACATGATGATCATGACAAGAGAATTTTGGGGGTTCTCTTACAGATATCAATTTAGGAAAAAATGAATAAATGGACGAAACACACATGAGTATATCAATAGATTAAAGATTTAAATAATTTAACATGGCATGAATGGATATGTGAATAAAAATTCAATCATAGATGAATAGATATGAAGAAGATTAACGGTTCAAGATTTGAATCATAACATGGCACAAGGAAACTACAAATAGAGTTTGAAAATAAAATTGATGATAACGAAGGCTACTTGATCAGAGTTTAAGGGACGCTTGCCTCATTTCGACGAAATTTGTGTGTGTGTGGAACTTCGTGCATTGCGTGTGCTCCAACTCGTACTTCGCTTCCGGCAAGAAAGGACAGCAATTGCTATTGGGACAACAACAATGGCAGCAAGGACAGCAAGGTAGTGGCAAGAGACAACAAGCGATAATTCGATGGAGGTTGGGATGGAGACAGCAAGGAGTTTGGGGTTAAAGTGTTAGAGATTATGAGAGATTCTAACAATAGAATTTCTAGACTAAGGTGCTTGAGATATTTATCCTAGGTATCAAAATTGGAATACCTAGACTACTATCACAAGCCAGTATTTATAGGATAAATACTGGTTTGGGTACTGGGTTCTCAACTCACTCAACCCGTGTTCCGATATCCATACAATTAGTACGCGTAACACACGTGTTACCCATAGAATAAGATTACACATAATATTATTCATATAGTGAGAATATACCAATATATCCAACAATCTCCTCCTATATTCTCAGTATATAAACATACTGGATTATCTCATCAGTTCCACATGAAGCTGATTGGCTGATAGCAGTCTTAAAATAGAAGAAATGCATCACTCAGTGTACAGTTCATAAGGACTAAATCAATTATAAATCAGAATAGTTCAAAAAGACTAAACCAAGATAATTAAATAGTTCCCAAACCATATCACAACAGAATAGTTCACAATGACTAAACCAACTGGAATAATCTGTCATAGTTTCAAAATCAATCAAAGCAAATAAACTTCAAGAACAAAATAAGAGTTTTAAGCTCAATGAACACAAAGAGTCTTAAACTCAATAGAAGTTTTACCAAGCAAATGACCAATTTATTCTCGAGAGAAATAAATTGAAGCACTATCCTTGCCCACTGCTTTATGTTTACTCCTCCATTTTGAGCAAATCATTATTTTGAAATCTATGTTGACAGATTCAACTCCTCCATCTTTGCTAGCTTATTGAAAACAAGAATATCAAGAGACACATCTCTAAGAATTCCAACGAATTTCACAAAGTATCTAGTTCCACAAAAGAACTTAGTACAATTCATAATTAACTTAGCAAAAATATAACGCAAGCATCACAATCAAGTTTCTTTAACTGAAAAAAGAACAAGAACTATTATAGTTTCTACACAAGAACTATACTATGTTTCATATTGGAATGATAGACTAGTCAAATCAATTATGGTTAATTCTGAATCATCAAAATTGGAATGAAACAAGAATCCATAAAAGAGATATATCATCAAAATTGGAATGATATAACGACATTCTAAACATCGGAAACACATCGACAAGTTTTCATGTTTCGTATTGGAATAATATGATTATTCTAAGTAAATTCTTTAGATATATAATACCATCAAAATTGGAATGACATTATATATTTGTGGAATTTATGTGGAATCATCAAAATTATCTAAAACATGTCAACTGCCTAAAATTGATGCTTAAGTTTAAACTTCTCTATAGCTCCAATTGGATTCTAAATTTCAAAACAATTAGGATGTTAAAGCTTTGACTCAATAGCTTTTAACTCCATTCCCCCACAGTTTTGATAATTAGATAACTTTCAAATCTTTTAGCAAGAGCATTAGCCATACTTTATTTCAATTGCACTTTATTTATGAGAAAGTTCAACTAGGCTTCTTTCAGCCTTAATATACTCCTTTAACTATTTTAGAGTGAGTTATGAGCTACAGTGCATTGTAGCTTGATAGTCGCATAACAGAATTAGAGAGTTACTTAAACCTCTTAATGGATGACTAGCAACAAGTTCTTCAATCCACTCAGCCTCTTTCCTGTAGAGGATAACACATAGAGGTCTGATTTCATGGATGATAGCACAGTGCATGTTTGCTTTTTAATTTCCATAACATTTCTGTCCTAGTGTAAATACATATCCACTAGTTATCGACTTTCACTAAATTTTGAGCATCATAATGCATCAAATCAGCTATTCATTTGAAGGATGACTAGAGTAGAACAAAGAACACTCTTAAGTACCACTCAGGTATCTCATTAGCCTCTTAAGGGCACTCAAATGTATATGAGATTATTAGTGAATCTGCAGATCATACCTACCTCAAAGGCTATATCTGTTCTAGTACAGATCTTTGTATACATGAGACTTTCAATTCTATTAGAATGATCTACCTGTCTCATAGTTGCACCATCATTAGGTGTCAACCTTTTATCATAATCATAAGGTGTTTCCAAAACACACATTCAATCACTATACCCCCACTTTTGAAATACATTATTGATTTGATGAGTTTGACTAGAGTTATCCCTTGCCAACCGAAACTAACCTTTATACCTATGGTGTCCAAAATACCTAGGTTTTTCATATTGAATTCGTTGGATAGCACAATTTTAACTTCATTTGTAATATAGAGGTCACTTCCAAGAACAAGAATGTCAACAGAACAAGTAAATAATAGCCACTATATTTGACACACTACAAAGCTAAAGACACTGATCTGATTTACTTGATTCATATATTGGGCTCTTTAAGAAATTTGTCAAATTATTTATCCGTCGGCTATACATGTTTTAAGAACATACAATTAATTTTCTAAATTGTAAATCTTGTTCACTAAAAATATTAGTTCAAAACTTTCCAGCACAAAACTATTCAGTACAAAATATCAAGCACAAAACTTTTAGTACAAAACTGTTTAAATATCCTTTATGAATAACAAAATTTTCAATACATGTAAGGGTAAGAAAAATACTTATTGTAGCAATATGACAAATATGTAGTAGACATCAAATAAATCTACCATATTTTTTCTCAGTCAATCCGTTAGCTACTAAAATGCATTAAAATTTGCTACTGAACAATCAAAATTAAGGTTCTTCTACGAAAACCCCACTAACTTACTATAGTTTTAACCCCTTTAGGCAGATCAACTAAATTAAAGTGTTATTGTATGACACAAAATCATCTCATTGTCTACTAAAGAATCTTTTTAGCTCATTTGTCATTCAAGTTTTAAGTGTCAGTAAGGCTGGTTTTTATTCCAACTGTGAATCATTGATCGTGTCTGTAGGACTAGATCATTTCATACATTTATCTTTGATGAACACATCCTCAAAGAACTCTGCAAGTCTAGATTCTTCTAACACAAATTAGATAGATCCCACATCTGTCCTCAAAAACTACATTCTGCACTTTCTAAACACACACAAATATTTGTTGTAGGTTCTATTTTAGGCCTTCTAGGGTCATGTATTCTAACAACTGTATCACAACACAAATTTTCACTTTAACAAACTTGTTTGAGTTTTTGTAACCCTTGTTTTTCATTTTTCTTTATTTTGAGTGTATTTTCTTTTTCCATGTATTTGATTCTTTGTATCTCTTCTTGGACCGTGTATTGGATCTCTATTTTCAATATATTGATTTTTGTGGTTTTGTCGTCTTTTATTTGAGTTCTTGATTCTTTTGTTCGTTTATTATTTCGTCTCCATTCGATCGAGCTATTTTTTTATTTGATCCTCTTTATTCATTTCTTGTGCCTATTTTATTTATTTATTTTCATTGTGCCCATCTCATTTTTGGATCACTCTATTATTTTTTCTTTCTTGGTGATTCCCTATATTTTAATCTATTCCAACCCATTATCTAACACCCTAAAACCCAATACCCTATTAGCTAAACCCATCACCTGTTCTTATTTAACTAAACCTATTACCTATACTCAACCCAGACCCGAAACCCACTAAACCCATGCCTATTACCAAAACCCTATTCTGCATACCCCATATATATATGTAACCCCTGTTTCCCCAAAAATATATTTTTTGTATTTTTGGTATTTCAAATTTTTGTAAATTAGTTTTCTGCTTTCGAACTATTTTTTTTGTTAAACTGTATTATTGGACATTCTATTAAAGTCTATTTTAATCAATGGTTTTATTTGTTACTATTTTCCAACGAATTTATATTATAATACCAATCTCATTATTTTCACTATTACGTGGGTTTCTATTATTACTACTATTATTGTTTTTATCACTTTTCTTATTATTATTATTGTCAGTATTATTCTTATTATTACTGTTATTTTTAATACTATTATTATTATTATTATGATTGGTATTGTTTTTATTATTAGTAGTAGTATATTTCTATAAAATCCTGATTGTATTTATAATTATTTCAAATAAATTCCATATTGTACTACAATTTTATTTTGTTATATAAACCTACAATTTTATTGATTACTTTTATTTTCTAATGGATTTTATACCCAGTTTTAATTCTTAACCCATACCCATTTAAATCCCTTACCTTATATCCACTTACTCTAATACCATATATTCACCACCCTAACTCCGACCCGTTAACAACCCCTACCCGTTAGCATACCTATAACCCTACCTGTTCACCCCTTCAGCTTAACTCTAATATCCTTACTCTCCCTTCTCTAATATATATATATATATATCTATCTGTATCTCTCCACCTATTCATCTTCCCTTCAACCGTCTCTTCGAAACCCATGCTCTCCCTGTTTATCCAAACCCTAGCCACCATAACCCTCCTCTTCATCTCTTGATGCTTCCCCCCCCCCCTCCGTCTGCACCTCTCCTTCCCCCTGTGCAGTCGCCCTCTCAGCTGCCCTCTCGTCCTCTCTCCCTGCATCATCTCTCGACAACTATCCCCTGTGCTCTTCACCTCTCCACCTCGTCGCACCGCCCCTGCAGAGCCGCGGCCCAGTCGCGAGGCCTTGTCGTGACTCCACAGCGTCGACAACAGTCGCCTCAGCCCAGTGTAGCCCCTCCCTGCGCTGTGTTCCTCCACCGTGCCACAGCCGCGATAGCCCCCGGCCTGTCCTCTGACGCCCTGCAGCACCTCGATGCACCCCTGTGCTCCTCTCGACGTGCTGCAAACAGCAGCAACCTCGTCGACAGTCATACCGACAACAGTGCTGCAGCCAGCCGCCCTCGCCGATGCTGCCCTGTACACCGCCTGCCCGTCGTGCCGTCGTCGGCCATCATCTCGCCATCCAGTGGCTTGGGTTGTTTTGATCAAGTGGGTTTTATCATGATGGATGTGAGCAATCCGTTTCATCATGATCATGATCATCTTGATTGATTGATTCCTACCCATCTGTTGATTGGATCTTAATCATCACCATCGGGGTGATCTTGGCCGTCTGTTGGATCTTGATCATCATGCTTGATTGGATGTGGGTTATCGATCTCCTCTTGATCATCGATTAGATTCTAGCCGTCCAATCTCTTCTTGATCGTCATGATCATGATGATCATCAACTTCCTTTGATCGCAGCCATTCGATCGATTGATCTTGATCTTCATCATTATCTGCACCATCAGGGAAATCAGATCGTCCGATCTGATCCGATCATCTTGATCTTGATCTTCGATCTCAGCCGTCCGATTGTGTTCGTGATCTCGATCGTCTTCATCTTGTTCGTAATCATGTGTTTATGATTGGTTCATGATCTGTTCGTTGTATTTGTGTTTATGCCCTAGGATCCGTTCCCGTTATTCTTGCTCTTTTGTCGTTCCTGTTGTCGTCTCTCAGGCAAGTAACTTGTACTCAATTCCTTTGTATGATACAAGTCATAAATATCACTTGTAGTGCAGTTAGGTTCTAGAGACAACTCGTATGTGTATTATCTTTGATGGGTATTGTCTCTATAGTGCTAATTGACCATAATTGCCTCACAACACAAATTTGACACGAAATAACTTAGGTTTTGACCGTTCTTGATGTGATCATATATGTAAGTTATTTGTGAGAATTGTGTGTTGTTGGGATCCATGTGATATACTTATTGTGGATATGCCATATATCCTATTTCATAATGTTTGGACACTTAGTAGACTCTATAACATGTTTGGTTGTGTTTGGGACGAGTTTCGTACGTTCTATGTTGATTTGTTGTTAAAAGGAAAATCTGTATTTTGTCGATGATCAGTTTTAAGTACTATTTTAGACCATATTAAGGTCAGTATCTTAACTTCAGTATTAAACATGATTTTTAGAGGAATCCGTATTCCTTTCAAACTTTCTGACCTTGATCGATTTCGTTTTCGTATGTATGGGATATGATTGTTTTACTACAGAGGTGTATTATATTTCCAGATTTCATTTCTTGATGATTTCGATGACTAAATTTTTTTTTACTAGTGCTAAACATATTATTTTGATCTGAAATTTTGGTCAGTATTTCTACACTTAATTAGGGATTACCCAGAATTTTGGTGGATTTTATTGATGAGTTTTATGACCAATTTCATGCTTGTTTACAAAAGCTATACTTGCTGGATTTTGCTCGTTGTTCTGTAAAGAAGTGTGTTTTCACCCTAATTCCTTTTCCTGTATGAAAAATATTTATAAATATGAAAGTTGGCTTATTTTGTCTATTTTCTTCTCCCTTTGACGAATCTGGATTTCGTTTCACGGTTTGCGAGATATTGATGTTTTTGTACAGCAGTGTTGGAAATTTCAGATTTGCCAAACTATCGTTTCTTGATATTTTCTGATTTTTGTTGGCTAAACTAATATTACTGGAAAATTATGAAACTCTATATTCTGATACTAGACATATAGGGAAATACCTCAGATGTTTCCTGGATTAATTTGAGGTGTTTTGATGCTGTTTTCTTGACTTTGAATTCGATTTACTGATTTCTGGCTGAAGGTATTTTCTGGTTTCAAATCAGTTTTGAGTTATGTTTTTCTAAAATACTATATGACTTATATATATTCGTTGGATTTGATTAGGAGTCTATTTTCTATACCTCTCGACAGATTCAGGTTTGCATGCTTATAACAACGGGAATCTCAGTTTTCCTGCAATATGGTCTTACTGTCCTGAACTAGAAATCTCGTGATTTTACCCTTTTTGTGTGTTATCTTTCACCCGTACATGTTTACCTTGCAACTTGAACTTATTGTTTGTACCATGATATACTTGTCCTGTTCGTGACACATACATACTTGTTTGACATTAATAATAAATAACCAAGCCGGTGTTTAAGGGAAAGATCTAGTAGTGAACAATATAAGAGCCCGTACTCGGAAGGGGACTCGTGTTTCCCGTATGACTTGTTACCGATCAAGTTTACTAATCAAGTTACCGACCAAGTTAATTTATATTACCGATCAAGTTTACCGATCAAGTTACCGACCAAGTTAATTTCTGTTACCGATCAAGTTTACCGATCAAGTTAATTTCTATTACCGATCAAGTTTATTTCTGTTATCGATCAAGTTTACCGACCAAGTTACCAACCAAGTTCTGTGATTCTGTGATACCCAAGTACATAACCTATAGAATCTCCTATGAAATCTAAAACAAAATTGCGTTGACTGTAGCAACCATGTATTAAAAGTATGGATGCATGAAGTGCTACCTAGATAGTAATAATACAAGACTTAAACATGATCGCTTGATACTTGTTACCTGATACTTGACTACTTAACACCTGTTACCTATTTACCTGCTTGTGTGACACTTGATACTTGTTTCTTATTTACATGACACTTGTTTACTTGACACTTGATACATGCTACTTGTACTTGTTCATCTTGCCATGCTAGTATTCTATTTGTTATCATGTATATTCCATGTTATTAGTTGGTTTTCCCCATGTACTTGTATCCTGCATTACAAGCAGCTCGTAACATGCATTGACAGGAGTTTGTTTTCTTTTTCCTATTCCTGCAATTGTTAAATTGCAGATTTTGGAGAACAGGTGCCAGATGGAATAGGCGAGATGAGATACTAGATGCTGGAATTTTGCTATTAGTATTTCTTGTTGCTTATCTTGAATATGTATCTTGTACTCGGATTTATTTGTATTTGGGCAATGTGACCTAGGATATTTGACTTATTCATATTGGGATTATTTGAGATTAATACATTTTGGTTTCAAATATTCTTGTTGGTATTTTAGTTTATATGTGCATGATTGGTTGATTCTTTTGCTTCTGACCCTGATTATTCTTGTGAGATGTTGTAAAGATTCTTGAATAGCTTATGGATGATGAAAATCATTCGCTGGACATTTGTCGCGTATCCGTATTCCGTATTCTCTTTTGGGAAGCGGGGCGTGACAATATATACCCATGCTCCTACACCTAAACCCTACCCATTTTCCTCTCCAACCCAACCCGATCTCTCCCGACCTCTTGTGCCTCACCCCGGCCTCAAGCCAACCTCATCCCAATCGTCAGCCGAACACCCTCTCATCCCCTTCCCGCCTGTCCCGAGCGTCGCACACCACTGAAACCCCCAAGCCGGTGTCGCCCTGCTCTAGCACCAGCAGCCGTAGCAAATGTAGTCAGCACCGACGGCCAGCCCATCCTGCAGCGCTCCTGTAGCGCCCCGATTTCCAATACTGGGAAACCGTGACACGAGCCAAGACCTTTTCTTCAATTAGTCACAATACACAGAAAAACAGGAGAATTTAAAACTTTTATTTCAACACCCAATGTATTACAAGTCTGAATATTATACAACTGCAATACCTTACAATAGAGTTACAATATTGCCTTTACATTTCCAAGTATTACAACCTTCAATATCTTACATCAGAGTACAAGGAATGAAGAACAACACTTGGTAACTCTCACTTGAGTACTTCTCAACTAATAGATAATCAATACATATACTGCAGCGGAACTAAACATAACACTGACTCCTTGCTTTCCTTGCCTTGAGTCCTCCTGAATCTCGCCTTTGTACTTCGGCGATCCAGTACCTATGGAAGTGGGGACGTCAGTATTCACGGACGCTTAAAGGCTAATCATATAGCAGCGAATCTCCCAAACAACATACAAAATATAGCAATGGTGTTGGTGTAGTTTAAGTGTTCGTGAGTGCTAGGACTAGACTCAAATGCGATATTTACATAGAACTAGGATGCTTTCTATTCTAATGTCAGCGAGTCTCCGAAGCAACATGCAGCCCATACTACATGCGACCCCATCTCAAGCCGTTTCTCCATATATAGGGATTTGAACCCACGTTATGAACTTCTAATTGTACACAACCTGTTCCTGACACCTACACGTGACTGATGAGGTTGCAGACATGGTCATGTCCCACTGATGCAGCACGCGAGTGGTGTCTATGTTCGCCACTGCTACCCGGCTAACCAGACCTCACTCAAAAAACAGACGATCGTCATTCCAAAATCCAAATCATAGGGTTTCGCAAACGCAGGGTAGCGCGAAGCCTACCCTGTGGCACCCTCTGGGGTCTCGCAAGCGCAGGGTAGCGCGAAGCCTACCCTGTGGCACCCTCAGCCACGGCACTTCAGGAATTAACAGCGCGAGATACGCAACCTGTGTCCTCAACTTGTGAGACGGCACCGTACGTATCCCTTTGACGGGAAGGTACAACCCACTATCACCACCTAAGGCCTGCCTCAAGGGACAAGTTGGTCGTAAGGCGCCCCCTACAACCAACTCCTCTCTTTTCGACAAGGGTCTGAGCAAAATGATCTTTATAAATCACTACCTTAATGATGTCCCTGACTCGACAATCCTAAGGAAGATAATATTATAAACATAACATGCTAGGCCTTAAATTAGGCTTCGCAAGACAACTCTACTAGGCTGCTCAACCTAGACTCACCAGAATCCTTCGGGATCCGGTTCCTGGCCCATCGATCCAAGACCTCGGCCGTGCGAATATACATGCATGCCGCTACCCTAAACTTGGATTCCGTCTATACTCCGATCCTCGATCAAGCTACCCTGGTTAAGATCCGACGGTACACAAGGAGTGACTCCTCCATAGTTCCTTAGGATAAGAAAACATATGTCTTGATGGTCGATAGCCCTTAGGGTGGTAATATCACCCTAGACGAGCACGATGCTCAGTGTACTAGCTAACCAGCTATACACGAGTAACAACCACATACGAGCTAATAAGCTACGTATGAAACAATAACTACCTACGAGCCAGGCGGGCCTCGTAGGAGATAACCACGTACATACCAGCCAAATAAGCCGCGTATGAGACCAACAGCTACGCACGGGCCGGTCGAGCCGCGTGCAAGACAACAACCTACATACGAGCCAAATAAGCTACGTATGAGACCAACAGCTACGTACGGGCCAGTCGAGCCACGTACGAGCCCAACCATATGCAAACAACCATACAGGTAATCAATCTTAAAAGCAATCAAACGTGCTTACTAGCAAACTTGATCTTCTATTATTAGAAGCAACAGAAGGATCTACCAATAGTCTATGATCGATATTCTACTAATGAAAACCGAAGGCGACATAACAATCTTTATCAAACTAACTATTACTAGTGGTCTCCCCAATCCTTATTACCTCAACCTATAGTACTTTGAGCATGGCATACAATTGCAAGCATCTTCCTACGACAATCTAATTATATGACAAAACTACTCACCACAATACTCCTAAGTACGAATATGATTAAGCATGTGCTTATATCAAGCTTAAGTATGAAAATCACTACGATCTAGACATGGAGTCTACTATGGTCAAGCATAGGTTATAACTTGAGCGTGAATGCTTACTACTTATCGTGACTAATCACCACAACCCAAGCATGGATATATAACTATTATAAACATACAACATTCCAAGGCATGGTAGGTATTCTAACATTAATCCTACAACATTCTAAGCATGTATTTACACTTTAACATGGTATACCTTATTCCTAGACATGGTATGCTACTTTCACATTAACATATAGCATGGTGTACATTTTAGTAACATTCTAGTCATGTATACTAGTTAAGTGTCAACCTACAATATAGCATGAGTTTCTACAGCAATTCTAGTATGGATAGAATATAACATAAAAATCACTACAACTAACCATGGATAGTTACTTTAATCTAAGCATGAATATCTACGATATTTTAAGCATGAATCTCATTAGCATGGCTACCATTAACTTATCATAAACAATAATTGGCATGACACCTATTTACTTAGCATGAGTAATGATTTAGTATGATCATCTACTAACATAGCATGAACAAATACTTATTTAAGTATGGGTATCATGTAAACATGAATATTTATTTAATCTAGCATGGTATACAACTTTCCTACCATTAATCTAGCATGGTATACAACTTTCCTACAATTAAACTAACATGGTATACAACTTTTCTACCATTAATCTAGCATGGTATACAACTTACCTATAAGCATGTGAGTATGGATAATTTAATCTAGCATGTTATACCACTTTCCTACAACTATCTAGGCATAGATAAATGAAACTAGCATAGTATACTACTTTCTTATAATCATCTAAGCATGAATCTTATTAAGCATGAATAACTACTAAGCATGAATATCTTACTAAGCATGGATAACTACTAGTATGAACATACAACATTCCTAAGTATATATATATATATATATATATATATATATATATATATATATATATATATATATATATACTTCTAAACATGGTAAGTAATTTTAGCATTTATCCTACAACATTCTAAGCATATATATCATTCCTAACATGATAGATATTTTTAGAATAAATCCTACAACATTCTAAGCATAAATATCCTTCCTAAACATGATAGGTAGTTTTAGAATGAATCCTACAACATTCTAAGCATAAATAAATTAATCTAAACATGGTAGGGAATTTTAGAATGAATCCTACAACATTCTAAGCATGTAGAAAGACTTAGCATGGTATTTATTTTAATATGAACATAAAATAAACATCTACAACTATCTACTACTACTACTACTTCATTTTAACCAAGAACATAACATACAACTATCTACTACTACCACTACTTCATTTTAACCAAGATCATAACATACAACTATCTACTACTTTATTTTAACCAAGAACATAACATACAATTATCCACTACTACTACTACTTCATTTTAACCAAGAACATAACACACAACTATCTACTACTTCATTTTAATGTGGACATAAAACATCTACAATTACTTCTTTTAACACTTACTACTACTTCTTTATTTTAACAACATACCACTACTATTTTATTTGTCTACTATTCTTTATTAGCATTGATTTATTATCACTAGTGATTAAAAAGAGATCTTTTTTTCTTTCATTCTACAACTAGTGATTTAAATTAATTTCTTTTTCATAAATTAGAGATAACATCTAATTTAGGTTCTTTTTAAGATAACAGCAATAATAAAAATAAGGTGAGAACCTTCATTTGGTTCAACCAACATATGCTTATCTTTTTAGTCAAAGTCCAATACAAGTCCTACAACCAAACATGGTTGTATAAAATGTTCATATGCTTTATGTATAGTCTATATTCAAGTCCTACAACCCCACAATGGTTGTATGTACAAGTCCATATGTATATGTCATTTTAGTCCAATAACAAACACAAATAACAACTACCACTATAAAGATTTAATCTTTATGTCCATTTGTTTCCATTTCATTTTATGTGATCACTACTTTTATCATTTACAACATACAAGGTAAGAATCACATACAACCACATTCATCACAACAACCCATTCCAAAAACCAAAGAAAACAAAACAAGGAAGGCAAGAAGAAGAAGTAACATCAAAAACAACAATACAAACAAGCAAACAAACATAGAGAAACCCCCACCTTAATCTCTTTTGTTGGAAGGACTTGCTAGCTTAACCTTCTCCTTCCCCTAACTCTTAGAACTCCTAGGAAAAACCTACAAGAAAACTCTCTTGTTAGTCTCCTCTCTTTCTTTTTCCTTTCCTTTCTTTCTTTGTGTTTTCTAAAATGAGACAAGGTGGAGAAGGAGGGGGTATTTATAGGAGGGAAAAGGGGTGGAGAGTGCAAAATGTGCACATACACATTTGCACAAAGGTCCTCCCCCAAAATGGGGGCCGGCCATGCTTGGTAGGGGGTAGGGGTGAGGTGGAGGTAAGGTGAGGTATGGTGTTATGTGGTGGAGGTGTTATGTGAGGGTTTCTAGAAGGGGTTTTAATCTTATCATGCATACAAAACCCTAGTTTAGGCCTCCTAATCAAACCCTAACCATCTAATTAAGTTGTCATGACAAGAATGAGTACATTGTCCAAGGGTACATACTACATTTTTTTGTATAATGTACTAGGTACCATACAAATGTATGTATATGTACATGTATGTGTATACAAAAAATCCTTGTATAATCTCCATAAATAGTTTAATTGCAAATAATAATAAAAATAAGTTTTATTATTAATTCGGAGGATCGCGCTGTCAATTTGATGTACTTCGGACGTACACCAACCAATATATGCGCGTAGACAATGTTTGTGGACAAACCGGCGAAAAATCACCAAAATAGTTTGATTTTGGAATTAAAATAAAAAAATAATAATAAAATAATAATAAAATAGTGATTTACACGAGGTAATATCCGTCCGAGATATTACAGCCCCCGTGCTGCTCCTTTCCGGCATCGCGATGTGCAGTAACAGCACCGCAGTGCGTTGCCATCCCCATCGCCTGTGCCGTCACCGTGCCGTCCATCCCCGCTGTATCTCTTGGTGTGTGCATGAGTTCTACTGGGTTTTGGTGTGGTGCGTGTGCTCGAGAGTGCACATGTTTCGTTGGTTGGAGTGGTTCTCGTTCGTGGTTCGTGGTTCTTGTTCATTCGTTGTGTTCGTGTTTCGAGAATCCGTTCCTGTTATTCTTGCTTTTACTTCGTCATTTTTATTGTCGGTTAAGGCAAGTAACTTATATTCTTTTCTTTGTGTAATACAAGTACTAAATACCTCTTGTAGTGTAGTTGGGTTCTAGAGACAATTCGTGTGTGAATCTTGTGTTATATATTGTCTCTATTGTGTTGATTCGATCACAGTTGCCTCACGACATACATGACATGAAACAAATAGGGATGACCACTTTTTGGATTGTAAATATGCATGCTATTTTATGATATCGTGTGCTTGATGTGTTATTCATGCTATAACTTGTCGTGGACTTGCAAAATACCATATACCATATTGTTTGGACATCTAGTATACTATATTTCATGTTTGGGTTGATTTGGATGAGTTTTACATGAACTAAAGGATTTTATGTTTGAAGAATAATTCTATATTTTCTGTTACCTTGCTTTTGATCAGTATTTTAGACTCTATTAAGATCAGTATATGAAAAATATTTGTGAACATGAACTTTAGAGAATTCTGTCTATTTTCTAACCCTTCTGACAGATCTCAGTTTCGTTTTATGAGTTGCGAGTTATGTCTATTTTACTACAGAGGTATAAAGAGATTTCCAGATCTTATTTTCTATGAATTCTGGAGAGTAAACTATTTTTATTTTAATGTTAAAATTATTATTTTGATCCAATATTTTACTGGGTATAAACTATACCTGATTGGAATTAACCCTGAATTTTTGTGGATTTATTTGATGAGTTTTACAAACTATTCTATACTTATAATAACTACTATACTAGCAGATTTTTCTTACTGTTCAGTAAAGATACATGATTTCGACCTGATTCTACTTACTGTCTCTAAAATCTTTCTGAATATGAAAGTTAGCAAGTTAGCCTACCGTATCTATTTTATCACCCTTTTAATGGATCTGGATTTCGATTTATGATTTGTAAGATATTTCTGTTTTCGTACTGCAGTGTTTATAATTTCAGATTTACAAAACTACTGCATCTTGATGTTTTCTGATTTTTGTTGACTAAGCTATTTATATTGAAAAATTATGAAACCTTATATTCTAATGCTGCACATATAGGGGAATATCCCAGATTTTTCGTGAGTTTTCATGCTGTTTTCCTGTTCTTGAATACAATCTTCCGATTTCTGGCTAAACACGTTTTATGGATTCAAATCAGTTTTGAGGCTTGTTTTTATGAAATACCATATGATTTATATATATTTGATGGATTCGGACGGGAGTCTATTTTTCATATTCTTTGACGGATCCAGGTTTGCACTTTTGTAGCAACAGGAATTTCAGTTTTAGTGCAGTACTGTCTTGCTGTCCTGAACTAGAGTTATCATTGTTCTATTCTTTTATGAGTTATCTTTCATTTGTATGTGTTTATCTTTCAGTCTGAACTTGTTACCTGCTTATACCATGTTATTCTTGCTCTGTTTATGACACATACATGCCTATCTGATAATAATAATAAAATGACCAAGTCGGGTTTAAAGGAAAGATCTAGTAGTGGAAAATTATAGAAATGTGTACTTGGAAGGGGACTCATGTTTCCCATACTGAGCATCTGTTATGTGGTACGATACTGTTATACTGATTACCTGACTGAACACTTCCCTATAGGATTGTGTACTCGGAAGAGAACCCGTAGGTGATTACCGTCTAATTACTGTCTGATTACTGTCAGATTACTGATACCTAAGTACACTGCCCTATATGATCCCCTATGAAATCTAAAACGTAATTTGTTTGAATGTAGCAACTGTGTGGTAAAAGGATGGATGCATGAAGTGCTACCTAGACAGTAATAAACACAAGACTGTAAGAACATGACATTTGTTAACTGTTATCTATTACATGCTACTGGACATCTGTTATTTGTTTACCTGTCTAACTGTTATCTGATACTGTTATCTGTATACCAGTCTGCATACTGTTGACACTTGACACATGTTACTTGTACCTGTCAGTATACCATGCTACTTGATTCTATTTTCCTAATTAATATTAGATATTCTATTCTGTTGACATGCCTATTCCCTACTATGTTTGTTTCTGCTGTTATTTTACATCTGTTTATTTTATCCATGTACTTGTATCCTGCACTACAAGCGGTCCGTAACTTGCATTGACGGGAGTTTATTTTCTTTTTCTTCTTCCTGCAATTTTTTAAATTGCAGATCAGGGTGATCAGCTGCCAGATGGTGTAGGTGATCTAACACATTAGTTGCTGGAGTTTTGCTATTATTAGTTCCTGTTGCTATTTGAACAATTGTATTTGACACTTACATTTATTTTGTATTTGGGCAATGTGACCTAGGATAATTAACTTATTCAGATCTGGTTTATTTGAGATGATTATTATATTTTGTTTGAAGTAAATTCAGTTGGTATTGGTTCATATATGCATGCTTGGTTGACTTTTCTTGCTTCTGACTCTGATTATCCTTGTGAAGTGTTGTAAAGATTCCTGACAGCTTATGGATGATGAAAATCATTCACTGGGCTTAGTCACATATCCGTATTCCGTATTCTCTTTTTGGAAAGCGGGGCGTGACAGTTTTCAGGCCATGATCTACAAGGTGTATTCAATTTAGAGTGTAGTAACACATTAGAGATATGATTAAAAATACAACATCACTCATAGTTACTCAAGACAAACAATGGTTAATAATATAGAATTTAACATTTCACTAAGTGTTTGATTCTAACTTTTATCAATACCGTTTGACTGTTGTAAGTAGAGTGCAGTAGAGATTATGCCATATGTAAACTTCTCTAAAATCATTGAAACATATTCACTACCTCTACCAAACCTGAACTCTTGATTTTAGCCTTTAACTAGATTTTTTAATTCATTAAGAATAACAAGTGCTTCATTCTTCATATATATGATAGACTTATATTAATCATCTACAAAAGCGATTAAATACTTCTGACCAACAATTATCTCACATAGTCACAAAGCTACTGAGATCACAAATATCAGAATGTATCGATTCAAAAAGTTATGAACTCCTAGAGGCCATACAAAATGATTTTTTAGTGATCAAAATCTGAATTCAAACTTTACATTTGTCATATTTAATGAAGTATCATTTAGCAGAGTTATGAGTTTTAACAATAACAAACAATTTAATATATAGTTCTCAAATCTTAGCCAATTATGCTATGTTTAGGAACTATACACAATTAGAACTATTATTATTAATCGTCTCATTTGTTAAACTCAACTTATACATGTGATTGACAATATATGCACATTGTAAAAGTTAATACAAAATTACTCTACCACATTTCACAAAACTATTTGCTTTTTCTAGTGATTCTAACAGTGTCCACTTGCTCAAACACATTGAGTGAAGAGTTCTTTCCTTTATTTGTTCTTCATCATCTTCATAACGCTAAATGAGATTGTAACATCCCGTATTGTACGATACCTGAATATATGGATGTATGTATGTATATTGTCCGTATGCGTGCACTTGATTGCAGTATTATGAGTTGATTTTACTATCGTGGTGTGTGGTTAGGGTTACGGGATGGTTCATGGAAGGATTGCATTCTAAAAGATGCACGAGAACGAGGAGGACCGATACTAGTATAAACGCTAGTTTTCGGTACGACGCCTATGCAAATATAACACTGTATGATACTACAGTGGATATATATTGCGTGCGCTCGATGATCCTCTCGTCTCGCACTCGTAGGAACTCATTTAAGCTTAAGATGGGCAGCCAACACAACAACCACCAAACCATGGGCTAGAAGCCATAGTTTTGATCCAAAACCACCTACAAGCCTAAGCCTACCCCCTAGCTTCAAAACTGGCCCATATCGCCTTCTTTTCTCCCTCATTTCTCCACTCCATTCCACCTCCTTGCTCTGGAAATTTTAGAGCTCCTCCAAGAGAGAAAAAGAAAGGAAAAAGAGAAAGTGAAGAAGAAGGTCTCAAGGAAGGATTTTCAAAGGAAAAAGTTTGAGAAGATCAATTCCTCTACAACAACCAAGGGTGGAGAGTTTCTCTAAACCTTCATTTATTGTCTTTTAATTGATTTTCTTGCATGCATGTGTGGTAGGATGTGCTGGATGAACATCTAAGAGCTTGAAAGTTGAAATCAGGACCGAAACTAGAAAACTGGTTCAGAATGCTATTTTGTAGATTTTTTCGAGAGCAAACTACAAATAATTAGACCATTAAACTTTTGGATTGTTCCTATATATGTGTAGATAGTTTATGATTTATTTTGGATTTTTCTGAGGTCATTTGATATTTTAATAAAATCGTAAGGTGGAACTGTGTCGTAAGGCAGAATCAGTAGTTGTTTAACAGAAGGACTGATGTTGTAGGAATTTTCATAATTTATTGGAGCATTATCTTGATCTACAAATTTTACCCTAGATTCCTCCATGCACCTAGATACTATACAAAAATCAAGAAAATGTTTAGATGAATATATAGGCTCGAGAAAAATTATCCTTTAATCAGTAGCTAAAGCAGAACTGAAGAACATGATGACTTTCTGTACTAAATTGAAATAGAGATAACTCACTGTATACTTAGAGTTTTGACATGAGATCTTCTGCATGTTGTTTAGTATGATCTCTAGTTTCATCACCATAAATTTTGTGTCATTTGGATGAGTACAGAATTTAATATGATTTGATGAGTATGCACTGTGCTAGTTTCAGCCAGTTTGGATACCCTGTAGATATTGGACATTTGAGGCTCATTAAGAGCACAATTTGAGAACTTGACTCATTAGAGATTTGTAGTAGACGTCTAGATCTTTCCAACAAGACCAATTTGAGGTGATTCCAGTAAAGAGTTGATTTACTATGATTTTTGTAATACTGGACAGAGACCTAGAGTGGATCTGAGTGCTCTGATTTAGAAAGACCTAGTGTGTGACTTGGTGCAATTGTGAGAGATGTGTGTGTTAGGATAATCTATGGGTATAATTTGGACTCATGACCAACTAGAGAGTTGTTGAGGACACCCACACCCTTCTATAGAACTTGGGTTTGCGACGTTCTGACGAACGAGTAGTGTTTTGTGCTACCGGTAAGGTACGGCCCGTGTACAGGAAGTACGCAGGCTGAGGCTTGAGAGGCTATTTTGGGGATCAAGATGATTGAATTTGAGTTTATGATCAACTAGGAAGTTGTAGCCTAGGATCTTACCTTTCCAGATTGGACTCGTACACTCCAATCGGAGTTGTACCGAGAGAGTTATGACCTTTCTAAGTTTCGGGCAGAAACCTCGTAGGTCGCTTAGTCTTGGTTTTGACTAAGTATTATGAGGATATTTTCGTTGTATACTATCAAAGTTGATGACTCTTGTCTAGGGATGGTTGATATCTGTTATTGGGGTTGTTGACTCCCAGAGTGGGATGTGTGACTCGAGTTAGTCACTAGGGTAAGGGATACCCTGCACCTGTCAACCCTACATTATAAACTTCCACCGAAGCGTAGGACATCCGAGCCGTGCCATTATTATAAGTTCACAAGGGTGAACATACATTCACAGCCGGGGTAGCGGCAAATGTAGGCCAGAAGGCTGGACAATTCCAAGCCGGAGAAGTGGCGAACCGGACCAGTATCGCCAGGGCCAGAGGTTGATAGGCAAGTGTGGAAGCATTTTTATCTTTACCCGAAGTAATTAGAGTAAGGCAGGAGTTAGAATGGCATATTAAGGGTTTGAAAAATTGCATTAGTCCTAATAAACCATAGTCGGTGTTGTACCTTCCAGCTGTAAGGATACGTTTTCGGCATTCATGGATGAGTCCTCAGCTCGTATCTCGATCTGTTATTTCCCAAAGCTTTGCCGGAGTAAGGTACGGGAGGCTAGGAGGATTTGACCTCCCGAGGTGCTCACGTCCCTATGCACGGAGGTTTTGTGTTATGGTATATATTTAAGTTCATAACCTGATCATGGGTGAACACGCATGCGTTGGTCCATAGGGGTGGACATGGGAATCATATGGTCGGGCGACCGGATTCAACACAGCTTTCTGAGGAGGTCCGTACGCGAGTACGAAGTGGCAGCTACGACCACCACTTAGGCACTGCAGTGGTAAAACTAGATCGACTAGCTACAACCTCCTTGGGCGACGGACAATCTATTGGAAACTGGATGAGTACAAGGGTAGGATGCATGGCGAGAGATTGAACCCTACAAACAGGAGAGACGAACTCCTTGGAAAGTAAGTAGTATGGGATGCATACGTTTCCATCGAAGTTGATTTTGGAAAAGTATGTAGTATGGAATGCATACGTTCCCAACTGAATTGTATTAGAGTAGGTGCATCGGGTGCATTCTTATTTCGCGCATTAGATTAGGCTATGCTTGGGTCTGGAAAGCATGTAGTATGGGATGCATGCGGATCCAGATTCCCAAGTCTTGCTTGCTTTAGAATAGGCTTGTGATTGGTGTATTTCATTGTTAGATCATGACATACACGAGCACTACATAATTTAGGATGTACGTTTCTCTTTCCATTCAAAATGGTTTGTGATTGCCAGTTTGGAAGATCGTTGTTATTATCAGTATTGCGTCAGTCGAAGTACTGACATTCCCCACCTTTTAGGTATCGGTTCTACTCTTCGAGTAGGTGCAGAGATATCAGAGTCGCGCAGCAGAAGACTCAAGCTGAGGAGCAAGACCCAAGGAAGCAGATTGACTGTTCAGCGGAGCTTCGGCAGTAAGCCATCGACTGCCAATCCGGGGGAAAGTTGTTAACTTTACAGAAAGAAGTGATGTATGTTTGTAATAAGATGTACTGAGTTTATGTAACTAGTATTCTTGTCAAGAACAAGACATCGATTGTAATCAATGATGTAATGACTTATTTGGCAATAAAAAGTTTTAAAATTTCCGTGTTATTACTGTGTTGAGATGCATTTGAAGGCAAAGATTCTGGTGAGTGTCACGGATATCCGGTAGCGGGGATCCGGGGCGCTACAGAGATAATGACTAACATATTATAATTCAACTTTGCACACACAGTACAATGAACGAGAAAGAACAAAACGTAACTAATAGAGTCATATTCTAAATTAAGAGATGCTCTCTCCTAAGTTGCAGACATTTGTTATACATCTTATACATCAAAAAAATTATTTTATTTTATTAGAGAAGCAAATATATGATCTCACACAAACTGTAAACAATGGGTTTGTCAAAATATCTATACACATAGTATGATAAAGCACTTAACAACCCTAAACATGCTAGTTTTCAAAACAAGAATAACTATGATCTAAAACTCTCAATTATGTGATCAAACACACAAAACGTTAACACATTCATCAAATGAAATTACTAAGAAAGATTAGAGTAGATCATACCGACACTTCAAGTTAGAAGTGTTTTCTAAATTCGATGGAGAAGCCTGCGTAGTGCAGACTTAGCATACCGTGATGCAAATCCATCGTCTCCAATACACACAATTTGTAATTAATTTTGAAGTTCCTACATTCATCAAATTGTTAAAGATTAGCCAATTAAACAAATTATTAGCACTATCTAATTCTAAGAACAATTTAATTGGAGATACAGTGTTGTAATTAAAACTTATAATTTAACTTATCAAAATAAATATTTGATCCTTTGCACATAGCCAAAACAGTTATTCAAACTTGTATTTAATTAACCAATGATCAACACGGTCTTAAAACTTTAACACTTAGCAACATCAGATAATTAAAATATATATGTAGGTAAAGAACTTATCTTTAATTTAGATCTGATCCAGTCCAAACATATTTGGATCTAGTCTTAACAGCATTCTTATTGCTTTCACCAACTGCATCCACATCTCATATTGTGCTCTCGCTTTCGACTGTTAAATTCAGAACTATCAAACCTATCTAGTTTCAAAATCTTGTATGCCCAATTAAATTTTGTCCTTTCTTAAGGAATAAACTGTAAATTTCAAAATCTAGAGGGTTCATTCTGAATAATTACTACTTACGTAATTTCAATAAAGAGACAGGTTTTTCTGTAACAACTATCTAATAAACAATAAACAGAAAATTAATTCAAATAAAAACAGCATAGATCTTAAAGTTTAGAGTGGACTGAATCTAGATGAAAAATCTCAATGCATTGTAGCTCAGGAGATTTGGTCCTAGTCCCAAACACGAAACAGCAAGCCCCTCAACCAATCAGATCACACCGGATCTGATCAAGCAGTAGTAGCGTAGAGGATCTTGTCATCGACTCCAAACACAAAGCAGCGACGCCTTAGCCAATCAAAACTGTGAGTTTGGATCGGATCTGAGTACGCGCAGCAGATCCTGTCCTGGCCCCGAACACAAAACAGCAAACCGAACCAATCGGAAAAATTGAATCAGATCTGAACTGAGTCATTGTGTGTTTAGGAGGAAGAAGAAGGAGTTCGAAGTAGGGATGGCTTGCAGCACTGCCAGTGACGACTGCGGAGCCTCCATCGACGACTGCGTAGCCGCCAGTGACGACTGCGGAGCCGCCAGTGATGGCAGGTATCAAAGCCGGCAATGGTGGCGGTTGGCGACGACGACAACGACGATATCCCGACGAACGGTGATTTCGACGACTACGATGATCTCTCTCTCTCTTAATCTCAAAAATTAAATGAATATCTCAAGATTGTTATAGATTATAACAATAGAATTTAGGGTTAATATCCTAGACTAAGGTGCTTGAGATATTTATCCTAGGTATTAAAATGGAAATACCTAGACTACTATCACAAGCCAGTATTTGTAGGATAAATACTGGTTTGGTACTGGGTTCTCAACCCAATCAACCCGCGTTCCGATATCCATACAATTAGTACGTGTAACACACGTGATACCCATAGAATAATATTACACATAATATTATTCATATAGTGAGAATATACCTATATATCCAACATGAAGGTGGTGGCTATCGGTTTGGACGAAGGTGGATTGTGAGTTATGGAGAGGGATGAGTTTGGTTGAAAACGACAATGGAGTTTGGTTTGAAATGAGGTAGAGTGGTTGTGCTATTGGGAGATGAAGAAGTTGGAGTTCGGGTGTGGCGGCAGTGGTGATGGAGGTAGCTGTCGGGTGGTGGAGTTCGAGTAGATGGAGGCAGCAAGGGTTTCGGGGGCGATTGTTGGTGGCAATGGCGTGCGGGATTGAGGTGGAGGCTAATGGGGTTTGAGTGGAGTTCGGGAATGGAGGCAGGGTGTGGGGTGAGATGGAGTTTCGGGAAGGTGGAGGATGGAGGTCGTGGTTGAAGATCGGTTGGTGTTTGGGTTGAATGAGATGATTAGGGGATTAGGAGAATTAGGGATTAATAAATGGCAGTAGGAAGATTAAGGAGATAGAGAGTCGGTTATGGTTAGTGGAGAAATAAGTAGAAGTGGTTTAGGAGTGGTTTAGGAGTGGTGTGGAGTTAAAGTTTGCAGTTGGGGTCGGGTTGGGTAGAGTTTAGGATTTCGAGTTTGGGTTGTAATTAAGAATGGGCTTTCACATGAACTCATAATTAAATAATTAAATATAATACATGCTAATGAACCCAAAAGAAAGAAAATACAGCAAATAACCAAAATAAAATAATACAGAGGATAATACGTATAGGTTAATTGGCATGAGATGAATGAGATGAATGAGTCTACCAAGTTTGGTAGCTAGTATCTTAGTGATAATTTTAAGTGAGTAATTCAGAAGGTAAATTAGCATGTAGTTGCCTGCAGAACAAGCTTTCTCTTTCTTGGGAAGAGTTGGTGAAAATAGAAATCATTGACAACTGTCATTTGCTTCTTATTTTACTATTAGAAATATAGCAAAGATTGGAATCTTTCATTTAGAAGAACATTCTCTTATAATTAAATTTTGAAATATATTAATCTGTTACTGCATCTTGACTCATATATTAAAGACGGATTGCTTGGCTATGAACTTCAAGTGGTACTTTTATTGTTAAGTTCTCTCATATTTTTCTTAATATTGGTGGTCCTATCTATCATTTCTATCAACATACTTAGTGAAAAAACTCTTTTTTGAAAGTTAGAATTCTAAATTCAATTGTTGCGCATAACAAACTTTTCATTGATAACCTGAATAAGAGAAATTCAGCACTGGGGCAAAAGATCGGTCTATGTGTAAATCATAATGAGACTACCAAGCATATACTCATAATTGTCCCTTTGTTAACAATGTTTGGTTAATTTATAAATCTGTGTGACATGTTAACAAAAAACCATGACTTACCTATTGGTGGAGTTGTTCGAGGAATAAGAAAATTATAACTAGAGATATGGAGAAGATATAAAAAGATTATCAATAATATTAGCAGTAGAATTGGCTTTATTAATAATAAAAAATCTTATTGTCGTTTTTAGTCCAATTAACCCAAATGATGATAATCATAGTCATATCCCAAGCAAGTCCAAACTGCACTTGTATATTTGACCAAAAAGACCTGGCATGTATTGCCAATGACTGTCGGGTTTTTTTCTTTTTGTTGTCTTTGATACTGTTTCTTTTTTTTACTTCTCATAAGTGGTTAAAAGATTTACAATAAGAGCCTCTTGTAAGAGCCTTTTTTTGAGGTGTTCTTTTATATAAAAATAACCTCTTATAAAAACCTCTTATAAGACATTTTTGTTCTTTTTTCACCTCTTACAAGAGCCTATATTATCCCAAAGTCTATATTACTCCAAAGTATAAAAATAGTGAGATGAAGGACAAGAAACAAGAAAATTTGATATTAAATGTGGCGTTCCAATAAACTGAATATAAAAAAAGAAAAAAAAATAATTAATAAGGAATACATCATAAAATCCTCAGAAGGTATGCAAAGGTTGGAGGCGACAATTTTATCGGTGCAATACAACCTCAACAACACTATAGAAGGAAGTCAAATATACAACATTAATATAATATAGATAGTAGCTGCTTTTAAACATCTAAATCATTTACTTACATATGATGCTGAAATGAATGTGTATCTACACTTCTAAATCAATTACATATAATTGACAGGCCTCATCTAAAGTAAAATCAGCAACATTGAATTCAAAAATATTAGAGGCGAGCTAAGAAGTGGCAGACAGATTGAAGAAGTCATGAATTACAAATAATCAAAACATCTAGATAGAATCCTATGATAACAATTGTGATTCTAATAGCCACTACTGTGCCCTTCGAAAAGAAAACAATGACATAAGCAAAGTATAAAAATAGTGAGATGAAGAAATTTTGAGATTGAAATTAGTAACAATTATAATATAGACTTTGTGGTAATATAGACTTTTTAAGTGATAGAAGTCTTATAAGAATTTGAAAGATGCTACTAAAAGTCTTTTAGGCTTATAAGAGATTTTGAAAAAAGGATCTTATAAGAGGTCAAAAAAGAACGCTAAAAAAACTCTTATAAGAGGGTGGACCACCTCTTACAAAAGGTAACTCACTTATAAGAGGAGAAAAAGAACACTACCTTAATGTTCTCTTGTCTATACAAGTGTTGTGAACTTGTGTCTTGTTATATTTTGAATTTGTGGTCTCTATGTGGAATTTGTATTTCTCCATTTTACAAATCAGTCTCTAACAAGAACGGTCATGTTATGTTACACTCTTCCTTGAATTACATGCAGACTCATTAAAAATCTCATTCTCTTTAATTGATAATAAAGCTGGTATGTTTGCATAAATTGACGAAGAACAAGAAGGAAGAACACATATCATGCATATGCCAAAATATTTGATAAGTGACAACGGTTGGATACATGGAAAGAAATGGCAAATTTGCGATTCCAGCAAGCATTTACATGAACAATGAAAAGAACAAAGAGAGTATTATTCCCAGCAGAAGAAAAAAACAGTTTTAACTCCAGTCAATTCATACAGATTAGAAGAAAACTAAAGAAAAAATGTACAAACAAAAATGAAAAGTTCATTGATAATCCCTCTGTCAATATTCATACATATACCGAATCACTTACAATAAGAGAAGAACTAGTTTCCCTGCACACTTTATCAACTTGCCAATTGGGAAGAAAGAAAAAAAAATTAGAATAATTCATTACAGGAAAATCCAAGCCACATTGAGAAATGTAGGAAAATGAATCCTCTGACAAATATTTACAATAATAATACATCAAGAAAGCAAACTGAAGTGAGCCGTAAAAAGAAGAGGAAAAACTCTGATCTGCAATTACAAATAAACAAGAATAACTCATCAAAGAATCATTATTATTTATTTATTTGACCACTGGAACTCAATTTCCAAATTCCGTGGTGGGCCACTCTTGCTTTGAGGCAGAAGGGCATACTCTCCAGCAACTGATCCGAGCATCACCACACGATCGATCTGAATAGTGACTTTCCCAAATTTACTCTGTAATCATGGGGGAAGAATGAGAATGAGATCAATGCTGGATAATAGAAAAGCTACAGAAGTTCTAGGGCTTATGGGGCATTGACATACCTTTCCAATTTTGCTCTTATTCTTGCAAGATATGTGAAGCTTTTGACCTTTGGGAGGACTGTCGAAAGCCCACGCAAAGGCTTCATCCCATTCAGGCGTAGGGCCAGTTGACACAATCTGAAGAGTGCACGAATGCAATTAGTTTCACTGGCCAGGTTGATGTAAAACTAACCCTAAATAGAGAATTTCCAAGATTTTTAATGGATTAATTTTACCAACACGTAGTGCGGATAAAAATTAGAAATTTTAAACAGTTAGTCGGTTTGATGGATTTTCAAGAACTGAATCACGTTTAACAATCCCAATTAATAATTCAATTCTATAAATCAATAATTAAGTCCCTAAGTGTTCTTAGCAAGTAAAAGATTCAATATTGATTTGTACTCTAATCAAGCAGGTGGAATGCTCAATATCAATATTTGTGGTCGACAGTTAAATTGAATAATATAATAGAGATAATGAAGTAGTATAACACAAATATTTGAGAATTGGAAAGAGTATACCGAGGGTTTGAAGAACTCAGCGCAGATCTCGGGTTGAAGAGCACAACGATCACCAACAATAGTAAGAGAAAGACAGCAGCAACAAGTCAGCAATGGCAGGGGTGGTCAACAGCGTCACTGGCTGACGTCGACGACGGCGGTGGGGGGTGTGAACGACGGCGGTGGGCGGCGTGAACGACGGCGGCGAAGTCGTCGAGGAGGCAGGGCGGCACAGGTGACGTCGTCGGTCATAACAGAGGGGAAAGGACCAAAAAAAGAGTTGGGTTCTTTGGTGCTTTGTTAATGGGGCTGTGGTGGTCGACGAAGGTGAGGTGAGGGGTGTGGGGTTTCGAATTTTAAGAGTAAGAAGAAGAATATGGTGGAGAAGAGGGAGGGACGAGTGGCGAGTGGCGGTCGAGGCTATGGGGTTGCGGGATGAGAGAGAGAGACGGCGGATGGTCGAAGAAGGTGAAGAGGAGTGGGTTGGTCGGGAGTTGGAGGAGGATGAAGAAGGATTAGGGTTTTGGATTTGGGAATTAGGGTTTGGGTTGATTTTATTTGGGGGAATTTTAATTTGATGGTAAATTTTAGAGTTAATCACTAACCCTAAAATTGTATTAGAATTTATCACAAACCCTAATAATTGGATCTCAATTGTATCACACAAAGAAGAGAAGAAGAGCAAAACTCAACACAATAATTTTTAATCAAGAATGGCATCGCTTTCTCATTAATCTCAGGGCCTATAAATAGGCTCAAAACAAATCGTGATACAAATCTCAAAAGATTCTAAAAATCTCAAAAATATTCTAATGCAAAAAAGAAAGATTACATATGGCTATAATTGCCAAAAAAAATAAATATGGTACTGAAATAAAATACTAAATTAAATAGAATTGATGTCCTCATCATTCTCTCCGGGTGGGAGAGAGCTCGGCCCAGCCGAGTTAAAACAAGTGATCCTGTCATGGTGCTCCAAAAAATCTGGATCCAACTGCGGGAGCTCCTCACGATCACTGCAAGTGTCATCCGACTTCAGCTTGTTCTTCCACCTCACCAAATACTTGTGCATACCACCATCTCTTGTAGAGATTATCGGATCAGCTAAAATATTATTCAATTCTTCTGTCGGTAGGTAAATAGTATCAGGTAGAGGGGTAAATATGGAAATCTCACCATTAGGCTGCAAGGTAGGCTCATCTATAAGAAAATTTCTATGGTTGAATTTTGAGCCTTCATAAAGTACTAGGTCCTCAATATTGAAAGTCTTACTTATGCCAAAGCCTTCAGGAAGGTCAACGACACAGGTTTTATCATTAATTGTATGAAGAATCTTAAATGGGCTTGCAGCACGTATGTTCAAGTTCTTAACGGATCCAACTGAAAACCGTTCCGAACGAATCCGAACTATCACCTCGTCACTAATATCAAAAGTTATAAATTTCCTTCTAGTATATGCTATTAACTTGTAGTTAAAATTATTCTCATTAAGTTTCTTGAAAATTTCTCTATGCAAGTCACAAATGTGATATGCAAATGTGGGTGCAAACTCTGTGACTCTAGGATGTTCTAACACATGGATAAAATCTATAGGCTGCCAAGTAACTTGGGAAGGGATGAGTGACTCAGATACACTCAATGGAGGTGACTGGACAGACTAAATACAATTGAGAGACTGGTCATCCTCTTTTTCATCAATGTTATCACTTACATTATGTTCATAGGTAAACTCATTGTCGGGCTCATCAGCGATGACTGTCGTACCCTCTACTATATTGATCCTACTTGGGCTGAGACAGTTGCCAGCAACATGGTCGTATCCTTTACATTTATAGCACTTAATGAGAGAATCAATCTCAGAATAGTCTCTTTCAGTGTCCTTACCCATGTTGTCATTTATAAGTAGATAGGAATTTGAAGTATGTTTATTTGGGTAAGACTTGGTAGGGTACTGAGGAGAGGAGTGCTCAGGTTTAGGGGGATCAGGAGGATTCATTTTGGAGAAATGATCCATCGAATCGCTGGACTTGTAATGGGAACTTGCTTTAAGGAAATCCATATCGAGGACAAGAGCATCATAAACTGCAGCTAATGAGTCCACTGCAGCTAATGAGTCCACATTTCTATGAATTAGCTCGTTCCTCAGATCGGCTCATAATCCAGCCCTGAACCTAGAGAGGGTTTGTTCTTTTACCTAAAGCATTGCACCAAATAAGGAAGTCATCAAATTTATCAACATATTCTTGTGTAGAATTACTTCCTTGATAAAGTTAGTTCCACGAATCTAGCAATTGGGTGTGGAACGATAACGGTACATATCTCTCAGTGAGCTTCTCTTTCATGGCTTCCCAAGTGGCTATGGGTGCCAGGCCTCGACCTCTACGGAGGTGTTCAAGATTGGTCCAATGTTGTTGAGCTTTATCCGTCAATTTCATTGTGGCAAATTTGACTTTTAGGGCTTCGCTCATGTCAAACCACACAAAGTAGTGGTCTATCGCACAATCCAATCAAGATCAGCTTGGGGTTCCATGTGGCCTTCAAAATGGGAAACGTCAGCCTTAACGTTCTTCTTATATTGTTCGTCAGGGTCACGTTCTTGACGTTGATCGTCACGAACATTCGCTTGAGGGATCTGACGATTGGCATGAAGCTCAGGAACAATGGTTTGATTTAACTCCACTTTTTCAAGCCTCTGATTGATATTGGTAAGAGTTACTTGGATGGCAACTAGGGTAGCGGAGATATCAGAGTTGTCCATTTCAGGTCGGGAAAGTCTAAGATTCCTAATTGGGTGATTTAAAAGGGATAAGAAGCCTCTTCAGGATCCGTGATGGTGCTGCGAAGACGCATTCACCAAAAGTGGAAACTAGGTATCGTGTGTGTCCTAATTTTTTTTTTTAAATGAATCAGAAATGACCTAAAATAAAAGAAAGAAAAAATAAAAGACTATACAATCCTAAATGAATGCAAAATTGATCCCTACGATGCAAGAACTAGGGTTTTAAGAATATTCGCTCTGATACCAAAATGATGTGAACTAACCCTAAATAGAGAATTTCCAAGATTCTTAATGGAATAATTTTACCAACATGTAGTGCGGATCAAAGTTAGAAATTTTAAACAGTTAATCGGTTTGATGGATTTTCAAGAATTGAATCACGTTTAACAATCCCAATTAATAATTCAATTCTAACAATAATAATTAAGTCCCTAAGTGTTCTTAGCAAGTAAAAGATTCAATATTGATTTGTACTCTAATCAAGCAAGTGAAACGCTCAATCTCAATATTTGTGATCGACAGTTAAATTGAATAATATAATAAAGATGATGAAGTAGTATAACACAAATATTTAAGAATTGAAAAGGGTATACCGAGGGTTTAAAGAACTCAGCGCAGATCTCGGGTTGAACACGAAGAACACAACGATCAGCAACAACAGTAAGAGAAAGACAGCAGCAACAAGTTAGCAGTGGTAGGGGTGGTCGACGGTGCCACTGGCTGATGTCGACGACGACGGCGAAGTCGTCGAGGAGGCAGGGCGGCGCAGGTGACGTCGCCGGTCGAAACAGAGAGGAAAGGAGAAAAAAAAGAGTTGGGTTCTTTGGTGCTTTGTTAATGGGGCTGTGGTGGTCGACAAAGGTGAGGTTAGGGATGTGGGGTTTCGGATTTTAAGAGTAAGAAGAAGAATATGGTGGAGAAGAGGGAGGGACGAGTGGCGAGTGGTGGCCGGGGCTATGAGGTTGCCGGATGAGAGAGAGAGACGACGGATGGTCGACGAAGGTGAAGAGTAAGGCTGGCAACGGGCCGGACCCATATAGGCCCGAGCCCGAGCCCGAAATTTAATACATAGGCCCGAACCCGACTCGAATTTTCTTCGGGTTTAAAAATTTAGGCCCAAGGCCGGGCCCGAATTAGGCCCGAAAATAAGTTCGGGCCTAGGCCCGAACTAATTATGCAATTTCTAATATATAACTTTTCCACAAAATAAAATTATATCAAGAATAATATACGATAAAAAATAACAATAATAAAATTTCTACAAAATTTTCAGTAATTCACATCAAATTTGTCTATTTTCATTTAATTTTATATACAATACATAATTTCTCTATCTATAAATTTTAACACCTATTTCAACTTACATGAATATTATCTTTATAAAAAAACTTATACATAGATATACATGATGTATACATAAACATACACTTGCATATATAAAAGTTTGAATCGGGCCCATCGGGCCTAAAACACTTGGGCCCGAGCCTGGCCCGAATTTATCTCGGGCCTGAAAATTTGCGCCCGAGCCTGGCCTGTTATAATGCCCCGATTTTCATTTATGAAAATTACTTATTTATTTTGCACGTAGTGTGCACGTGCAGTTTTCGTAATATGAAATCTTATAATTATTTTCTTTATGGATGATGAGTATATGCATATGTATGTATATATGTTCTTTAAATTATTTTCAAATAAACACGAGCCCAAAAAATCTAATTTATTTATTTTGTAAAAACTAATATCTTGGCCCATCAATTTAAGCCCATGAATTAATTCTTTTAATAACAACTTGTGAGGTAACATCTTTTAAAAAGATTATTTTTGTAATGTATAATGTACAAGTTTTTATATGGAGACTAGAATAGCACGTGCATGCAACATGGTGTGCATTGCACACTATTCTCCTTGGCCGGTTTTGGAGAAGTGGAGTTAGTGTATGGGTGGTTACTTAGTTGTGGGTAGTTACTACAACTCCTACTCTCATCCTAGCCCTCCATCTCATAACCATCTACTAAATCCTAGCCCTCCATCTCACCCAAAATTGTGTATAAATACCCCCTCACTTACTTGTTTTCTACACAAAATTTCATTGTGAGAAGAGAGTTATATTTTTTAAGAGAGTTGAGAGTGAGTGCTTTTGGAGACCGGCCATCACTTCAGAGGGAGCTTCGGTGTGGAGCAAGGGCAAGGAGTCGTGCATCGCATTAAGAAGCTTTACGGGATTCGTTTATTTCGTCAACAAGGTAGGTGTTTCTCATGACTTCTAAAATAGAACTCATGTTAAGATTGAGATTGAATTGTGTATGTATTTATAAACTGACGTGGTAAGATGATTGCTAAATTAATACTGTACGAAATGTTAAAAATACAAATGAATGAAAAAGGACTAATGATAATTAGAGAACTAGAAATGACCGGTACAGTCGACCGATCATGTGAGCAGTCGACTGGTACACTGAAATAAAATATGTACAGTTCAGAATTCCCTGAAACGATGTATTTAATATGAATTGTTAACTTGATTTTCTAGCATGCTAAATTAGAATAATATTCATCTTCGTAGATAAATGATGAATAAAGGAAAAATGTATGTTTAGTATCTCATTGGAGAAAAGAAAATATTAGTATGTGAAATTTACATTTAATCATAAACTATGTTATGATGATGGTGAATAGATAAGAATCACATGTTTATGTTGGCATTGAACGTACTGTAATTGAATAAAATGTTGTGTGCTAAATGAAGAACAGAAGGGAGAGATGACCCCTTAATTTGAAAATTTACCCTGTTCAGTCGACTGAATGTATGTAACAGTCGACCGTACTCAACTTGAAAAGTTGTATAATTGAACTCTGTAGAACAACCGACTGGTTTGAATGACAGTCGACTGTCCCGTAAATGATATTTAGATTTTGAACGCTGCGGAACAGCCGACTGGCCATGTGCAGCAATCGACTCTTCCGAGCGGTTATTGAAGAACTTTCTTCGACTGAACAAGTCGACTGGAGAAACTCTAAGTCGACTGTCCAGATCACTTTTGATATCTCAGAAATTCTATGAATTGTTTTATGGTAAAGATTATGAATCTTATGTTGAATGATTATTGGTTGTGACAATTTAAGTAAACTCTATTTGTCTTTGCATGAATTTATACCTGAAATGAAGCGAATCATTTATTTGAATTTATGAAAGTTGTACGAATGTGAAAGTTATGGACATGGAAAAGGAAAATCTATTGAGATTATGAAAATGAACTCATGAGCTGGTAACGCTCAATTTTGGTAATTGTGAATTGAAATTGAAACAAAAGAGTAGCTAAGTCTCCCACCGGCAATTGGAAATAAATGAAATGAAATTTGAAAAGAAAGAACAAGGTTGGTCATGTTGAATGAATGATTAAGTCCGGTATAGTGGAGAGGCTAACTCTAGAGCTTTGATTTTGTTCATGATTCTAATAAAATAAGGACTAGATACATAGTGAAGATGTGATGAAAGTAAGAAAAACATTGAGTATGAGGGCCATTGGATTGGCGGCGAGAGCGTATCCCAGGATGTCCCATGATGAGTCATGATAGGACGTGGATACTGCTCCAGAGTACCGTCCCGATGGCGACGCTCGTGAGGTGTTTGACGACTGCGGGTGGTGTCATGTCTATGGTAGGAGCTGAATTACCACAGGATGCCTGCATAATGAGTCATGTATCAGTGCGTTGGGATTCCCTCCAGGGCGCCTAGATATGAGTTCGTATGTCGGAAAACATCTAGGATACTTACCGTAGTTACAGTAGTAGATTAAGTCATGACGAGGGATTGAACCCTACAAGATGAAGTACGATTAAGGGTTTTCCCTAGAACCTATGTAGTATGGGATGCATAGAATCCGAACAAGTGCGCATTAGTGTCATATAATATAAATAATTGCATTAAGGACTAAGTGCACAATCACAACACGACATCAATAGGGTATTTCCTTTAATTTGATATGTGAACAAGTTTGTGATTTGTTAAGAAATGAGAAGCGTTATACTGTTTCTGGCATAGAGAGGATGGCCATGTACAATTTTCGTCGGTTGAATAAACTGACGTGCCCACAGTTGTGTATGCAGGATAAATTGCTTGATAAAATTGAAAGGAGAACTGATGCTTACAAATTATTCATTGTTGATGTACATTTATTTAAATGATATAAATTGCTTCCGCTGTCATTACATGTAAATTATTGTGTTAAATGCTTCCGCTGTAAAATGTAAAGTGTAAAATCTCATGTAACTCTGATGTAAAATGAAAAGTTTTCAATTCCTTGTAAAATTGTATCGAATGAGACGAAAAGATCCTGTGGAAATCTCGAATTCAGTTGTATTTGGAATTCGGGGTGTT
Organism: Hemerocallis citrina; assembly: GCA_017893485.1. Lineage (NCBI taxonomy): Eukaryota > Viridiplantae > Streptophyta > Magnoliopsida > Asparagales > Asphodelaceae > Hemerocallis > Hemerocallis citrina. The sequence goes on from CM030364.1 coordinate 118,642,776, forward strand.
GTACCCGAAATGAAAAATTTTTAGCCCAAGCCCGCTAATTATCGGGTCGGACCTAGGCGGGCCCGGATCGGGTTCGGGCCAATTGCCACCCTTAGTGAAGAGGAGTGGGTTGGTCGGGAGTTGGAGGAGGAAGAAGGATTAGGATTTTGGATTTGGGGATTAGGGTTTGGGTTGATTTTATTTAGGAGATTTTTAATTGGAAGGTAGATTTTAGAGTTAATCACTAACCCTAAAATTGTATTAGGATTTATCACAAACCCTAATAATTGGATCTCAATTGTATCACACAAAGGAAAGAAGAAAAGCAAAACTCAAACACAATAATTTTTAATCAAGAATGGCATCTCTCATTAATCTCAGAGCCTATAAATAGGCTCAAAACAAATCTTGATACAAATCTCAAAAGATTCTAAAAATCTCAAAAATATTCTAATGCAAAAAAGAATGATTACATATGGCTATAATTGCCAAAAAAACAAATATGGTACTGAAATAAAATAGTAAATTAAATAGAATTGATGTCCTCATCACAGGTCTTGCTCCTTACAACATGCATGCGAATTTAGCTGAAGTTATTTGAAGAGAAGTTACTTCTGATATTTCCATTCACTTTCCAGTGTAAAAAATTCCACCTTCTCCAACCTTTTTTAGAGATACCCAAAGCTGGTACCCAAGATTCAGGAAATTGGGATAACTAGTTGCAGTGATCTATTTAGGATGGATAAGTCATATGATGAAAACTTGTCCATGTCAAACACATTAAAGACATGACACTTCTTGCACATTCGACAACAACAGGTAGAATACTCCTCACGAGTGTTGGATATATTGGTATATTCTCTCTATATAAATATTGCATGTGCATATGAGTAACATGTGTATTGAACGTACAATTCAATGGATATTGGAACGCGGGTTTGTGGGCTTATAACCCGATACCCAAACCAGTATTTAGATATAAATACTGACTTGTGATAGCAGCCTAGATATTCCAATCTTGATACCTAGGGTGAATATCTCAAACAACTTAGATCTAGATATTAACCCTAATTCTCAATTGTTAATTTCTCACAAAACCTAACAATCTTGAGATATTATTAATCAATTCGCTAAGATTAATCAAGAGGGAAAACGGGGCTTTTGTTGGATCTCGTCGAATCCATGTTAACATTTGTCGGATTACACAGTTGCGCCGCTGGGAGCCGCCACCGCCGCTGGCTGGCCGCCGCCGCCCCTGACGTCTGCTGCGCCGGTGGCTCCCACTGCTGGCTATCACTGGCTGCCGCCGCCACATTCCCGCGTCAGATCCAATGAAGGCGTCTGCGTTCGGATCTGGTGACGCCAGTGGAGCCGTCATTGGGCTCCTCCGCCGCCCCTGACGCCAGGGTCGCGCGAGCCACTGCCATCGCCGGAGGTCGCCGAACCCACCCTCTGATCGATGCTGCCTCATTATCCACTTCATCTCCATTGATCTTTGTGTGAGATAGAAGGAGAATAAGACAACTCAGATCCAAAATTTGATTTTTTCGATTGGTGGATTATGGTGTTCTATGTTCGGGTTGGAGAGGAGATCCTGGCAGTTGAGTTTGACTCAGATCTGACCAAACAAGAATTTTCATTGGTTGAGAATTTGGTGTTTGGTGTTTGAGTGGTTGGAGCATATCCAGATTCAGATCCAGTCCAACAGCTGCTCTCTTGGTTGGAGATTGTTGTTTGGAGTTTGGACTGTTGGACCAGATCCAGATTCAGATCCAGTCCAACAACTACTCTATCGGTTGGAGATTTGTTGTTTGGTGTTTGGACTATTGGATCAGATCCAGATCCAGTCAAAAGAAATTAAATCTAGATCTAACTAGTGGAGACAATCCATTGTGTATTATTTTGTATTCCGTGTTTGGGAAGAAGACTGGATCTACTGCAATGTACTTTCAATTCAGATCTAAATTAAAGATAAGTTCCTCACCCAATTTAAACTGTTAATTAACTATTTGTTTGCATTTTGTTGCTGAGTGCTAAAGTTCAAAATCGTATTAAATATTGTTTAATTAAATACAAATCTGAATAACTGCTTTGGCTACGTGCAATGGATTAAATATTTAATTTGATAAATTATAGGCTTTGACTATCAAATTGAATCTCCAATTAAATTGTTGTGAATTAGATTGTGCTAATAATTTGTTTAATTGGCTAATCTTTAATGATTTGATGAATGTAGGAACTTCAAAGTTACTTACAAATTGTGTGTATTGGAGACGATGGATTTGCATCATGGTATGATAAGTCTGCACTACGCAGGCTTCTCCATCGAATTTGGAAAACACTTCTAACTTGAAGTGTCGGTATGATCTACTCTAATCTTTATTAGTATTTTTATATGATGAATGTGTTAACGTTTTGTGCGTTTGATCACATGATTGAAAGTTTTAGATCATAGTTATTCTCGCTTTGAAAACTAGCATGTTTAGGGTTGTTAAGTGCTTTATCATACTATGTGTATAGATATTTTGACATATCCATTATTTGCAGTTTGTGTAAGATTATATATTTGCTTCTCTAATAAAATAAAATAAAATTCTTTGATGTATAAAATATATAACAAATGTCTGTAACTTAGGAAAGAGCATCTCTTAATGTAGGATATGACTCTATTAGTTACGTTTGGTTCTTTCTCATTCATTGTACTGGGTGTGCAAAGTTGAATTATAATATGTTAGTCATTATCTCATTTAGCATTATGAAGATGATGAAGAACGAATACAGGAAAGAACTATTTGCTCATTGTAGCAAGTGGACATTGTTAAAACCATTAGAGAAAGCAAATAATTTTTGTAAAATGTGATAGAGTAATTTTGTATTAACTCTTATAAAGTGCATATATTGTCAATCGCATGTATAAGTTGAGTTTAACAAATGAGACAATTAATAATAATAGTTCTAATTGTGTTCTTGAACATAGCATAATTGGCCAGGATTTGAGAACTATATATTCAATTGTCTGTGAAGAAATGTGATCTAATTATCAAAACTATGGGGGAAATGGAGTAAAAAGCTATTGAGTAAAAAGCTTTAACATCCAAGTTGTTTTGAAATTTAGAATCACGATGAACTATATATTAAAATATTTGTTCTTATTAAAACTCATAACTCTACTAAATGACACTTCATTAAATATGACAAATATGAAAGTTGTGCTCAGATTATGATCAGTGGCGGAGGGAGGAAGAGAGGAGGGGGGACATTTGGGACCCCGAAAATTTTGTAAAACCCCCTAATATAGACCAAATTTTTTATTTGGCCCCCCAGTTAAAAAAAATTTGGGACCTCCAAGTCTAATCCACCTCTTATTAAAGGCTCAATTATATCGATGCCGGGAGAAAAAAAATTGGGACCCCCATTTTGATTCGTCTGGCTCCGCCACTGATTATGATCACTAGAAAATCATTTAGTATGGTCTCTAGGAGCACACAACTTCTTGAGTCAATACATTCTGATATTTATGATCTCAGTAGCTTTGTGACTAGATAAGACGATTGTTGGTCAGAATTATTTAATCGCTTTTGTAGATGATTAATATAAGTCTATCATATATATGAAGAATGAAGCACTTGTTATTCTTAATGAATTAAAAATTATAGTTAAATGCTAAAAATCAAGGGTTCAGATTTGATAAAAGTGGTAAATATGTTTTAATAATTTAAGAGAAGTTTGCATTTGGCATAATCTCTACTGCACTCTACTTACAACAGTTAAACGATATTGATAAAAGTTAGAATAAAACATTGAGTGAAATGTTGAATTCTATATTATTGACTGTTGTTTGTCTTGTGTAATTATGAGTGATGTTGTGTTGTTAATCTTATCTCCAATGTGTTACTACACTCTAAATTGAATACACCTTGTAAATCATGGCATGAAAACACGAATAATTTTGTTGAAGTAAAAAATTTGTGTTGTGATACATTTGTTAGAATATATGACCCTAGAAGGCCTAAAGTAGGACCCACAACAAATATTTGTGTTTAGAAAGTGCAGAATATAGTTCTGTGGACAGATGTTGGATCTATCTAATTTGTATTAGAAGAATCTAGACTTGCAGAGTTCTTTAAGGATGTGTTCATCAACGATAAATGTATGAAATAATCTATTCCTACAGATACGTTCAATGATTCACAGTTGGAATCAAGAACTAGCCTTACTGACACTTAAAAACCTGAATGACAAATAAGCTAAGAAGAGTCTTTAGTAGACAATGAGATGATTTTGTGTCATACAATAATACTTTAATTTAGTTGATCTGCCGAAATGGGCTAAAACTATAGTAAGTAAGTGGGGTTTTGTAGAAGAAACTTAATTTTGAGTATTCAATAGCAATTTCAATGCTTTTTAGTAGCTAACAGATTGACTGAGGAAAATAGGGTAAATTTATTTGATGTCTACCCACATATTTGTCATATTGCTAAAATAAGTATTCTTCTTACCCTTACATTTATTGAAAATTTTGTCATTCATAAAGGATATTTAAAAGGCTTTGTACTTGATGTTTTGTACTGAACAGTTTTGTACTGGAAAGTTTTGAACTAATATGTTTAGTGAACAAAATTTACAATTTAGTAAAATCATTGTATGTTCTTAAGACATGTATAGCCAACGAATAAATAATTTGACAAATTTTTGAAAGAGCCTAGTATATGAATCAAGTAATTTAGATCAGTGCCTTCAACTTTGTGGTGTGTCAAATATAGTGACTATTATTTACTTATTCTGTTGACATGCATGTTCTTGGAAGTGACCTCTCTATTACAAATGAAGTTAAAATTATGCTATCCAAAGAATTCAACATGAAAACCTAGGTACTGTGGACACCATAGGTATAAGGGTGAGTTTTCAGTTGGCAAGGGGTAACTCTTAGTCAAACTCATCAAATCAAAATGTGTTTCAAAAGTGGGATATGGTGATTGAAAGTGTGTTTTGAAACACCTTATAATTATGATAAAAGGTTGACACCTAATGATGGTGCAACTATGAGACAGGTAGATCATTCTAAAGGAATTAACAGCCTTATGTATACAAAGATCTGCACTATAATAGACATAGCCTTTGAGGTAGGTATGATCTGCAGATTCACTAATAATCCCATACACATTTGAGTGCCCTTAAGAGGCTATTGAGATACCTGAGTGGTATTCAAGAGTTTGCTTTGTGCTACTCTAGTCATTCTTTGAATGAATGGCTGATCTGATGCATTATGATGCTCAAAATTTAGTGAAGGTCAATAACTAGTAGATATGTGTTTACACTAGGAGAGACAGAAATGTTATGGAAATAAAAAGCAAACAGGCACTGTGCTATCATCCATGAAATCAGACCTCTATGTGTAATCCTCTACAGGGGAAAAGGCTGAGTGGATTGAAGAAATTGTTGCTAGTTATCCATTAAGAAGTTTAAGTAACTCTCTAATTTTGTTATGCGACTATCAAGCTACAATGCACTGTAGCTCATAACTCACTCTATAATAGTGATGCTGTTTATTTCTGAGGCACGTGTGGAAGCACCAGGTGTGAGTTCGAACTCAATTTGTATTGAAGGAGATTGCCGCTCGTCTGCCGACCTTCGGTTGACCTTCTGGGGCCTACGATAAGCTCGGAAAGGCGTTGAAGGTTGGGCTCGGATCGGAAGGGTCGGATCCGAGGTCTTGTGTACCTGCAGACGGTCCTGAAACACCGGGGTTTGTCCCGGTGGCGGACCCTCCGACGCTCTAGTCAGTCTCTGTGGGAGAGTAGCAATAACTAGGTATATTTAAGTGGCAAAAGATTGATTACCTTCAAAAGGTGGGTGAGGGTCTAGTATTTATAGAAAATCCCAACCGGGTTCGGTTCCGCTTGGGGGCCGGGTTTGGATCCGAAAGCCCATGGGCCTGACGTGGCAGAAGGCCCAGGGGGTTTAGGGCGGTTGCTGTGAGACCAGTAGTGGTATAGGGCTGACGTGGCGAAACCCTTGGCGGTATTTGGAGCTGACGTGGCCCATCGTGAGTCCTCTGTGCCTCTGGGGGAATCGGAGGGCCTAGGCTGCGCCAGGTCATCCCTCCGCCCCGCCAGAGAGGGGGGACGGCATGAGGGACTGCTCCGGATCGGACTCCGGGGGATACTGAGGCTCGTCAGTACGAGGAAGCCGGCACTATGGGGGCAAAACACGAGGTTCGGCGCCGACCCTGAAGGGGTCCGGAGCCGAACCAGGTCGGTATTCTTGCTTTTCTGAATAGGAATTGTATTGGGCCTTGGATGGGCCTCAGGCCATTTTTACACTGTCACACAAGCCCCCCACTCCTGCAGGGGGTGCGGGAGCTAGCCGTGGAGGAGTGCTCATGGTTGTAGAAAATGGGATGGTGAGTCATTGGATCTTCGTGAGAAGAGTACCCTGGTGCCAGACCCGACCCCGAGCCGGTCGAGGGATTATGGGCCAACAAGGGGGGTGGCGAGCCGTTGGCCTTCCTGAGAAGACCTCCCTGGTGCCAGACCTGACCTCGAGCTTGGCGAGGGATTACTGGAAGGCAAGGGCGATGGCGAGCCGTGAAGCCTTCCTGAGAAGACTCCCCTGGTACTGGACCCGGCCTCGAGCTGATCGAGGGATTATGGACCAACAAGGGGGGGTGGCGAGCCGTTGGCCTTCCTGAGAAGACCTCCCTGGTGCCAGACCTGACCTCGAGCTTGGCGAGGGATTACTGGAAGGCAAGGGCGATGGCGAGCCGTGAAGCCTTCCTGAGAAGACTGCCCTGGTGCTAGACCCGACCCCGAGCTGGCCGAGGGATTTCGGGCTAATCAAGGGGGATGGCGACCGGTTGGCGCCTCAGAGTGACTGAGCGGGGATACCCCACCATTCATGTGGTGTATTGAAGGCTCTCCGAGAATGGTGTGATGGTCCAATTTTCTAGGGGCATTTAATGGCGCCGCCTAATAAATGTAGATGGTGCATGGTTTTCCGTTGATTGACCTTCCCGGCGTCTCATCGGTTAGTCCCTGGGGGAGGTTATAAATACCTCCCCCCTCCATTGTAGGTATGATCAAAACAGGGGTGGCCCATTGGCTCTCAGAGGTGTCTGCTTCGGCGGACGCCTGTCTTTGGCTAATATTTTCGACCCTAGCAGCGTCGGAGAGGTGGTTACTCTGCCGCCCTGATCTTCTCTTGGATCTGATGGACCTTGATATGGTGGTCAGGTCTACGGGAGATCAGGGCGAGAGGGGTGACGGCCTATATCCGTGCTGTGGGAAGAGGAGCTTCGGTTTAGTGGTGGTTTTGCCGTCTGGATCCCTTTTCGGGTCAGACTGCCCTGTCATGGAGGTTTGGCCCGGGGGAGATCCAGACGAAAAGACGCACCCACCGTATACCGGCCTTGGGGCTGAAGGGCCTCGGATGGGGGGGCCACCTCCCGTCGGGGGTCTGTCAGTCCGTCTTGATAGGGTTGTAGGCGATGGCGGTTTCTGTTCCACCCTCGAACAGTTCGGGGTTTCGGCTACCGAGGCTGTAAGTCCCGGGCTGCTCGAGGGTGAGAGGGGAACTGGTCGAACGCTGGAGCCCGGGGCGTCTGTCATATGACGGTGCCTTAAAATTAAAAAAAATGTTTCCTCCGTCGTGTATCTCACCCGACCCGACCCCAGAGTTAGGCCGTCAGCCTGGCGTCTGATGACGTCCCCCGCACAGGTTTCGAGAACGTGGCGCGATTTTCCAGGCGGCAGTTGTGCGTCAATCAGTGAACAGTAATCGCGGAAGTCGAGGAGCCGTTCTTCCCTTATATAAGTATTCCCCCTTTTTTCCCTTTCGCCCACTACAATCTTGCTGCTTCTTTCTTCAAAAAAAAAAAAATCTCCCACCCCTTCAGCGTTTGCTCTTGCAGTTTGCCGTACTCGGTTCGCCTTTCCGAAGCGGTCCCAGGTTAGTTTGGTAAGTTTGTTTTATCTTTAGGCACAGATGGATAGGGCTCAGTCCGGTTCGTCGGCGTCGTCGTCCAGGGGGGAAGTAAAGCCTGACTCTCCGTCGACGTCGTGGGAAGAGCCCGTGTTCGAGGAGGGATCGGTGCCCGTTGTGGGCCATACTGGCTTGGCTTCTTTGGAGGGCTCCGTAGGCGAGGGGGAAGCGATACACAAGCCGAGGGTATCGCGTACTCGACGTCCCTTTGTGGTGGAGAGTAGTGGGTCGGAGGGAACCGGCGAGGGTTCGGACGGCATTCGCGTGCTGGAGCTGTCTTCCGATGAGGAGAGTGGCGAGGGCAATACAGTGAGGAGATCCACCGCTCAGGGTCGAGGACCGTCGGAGCGAGTTAAGAAGGAGAAGAGGGCCCCAGGAAAACCGGGGTCGAGGACCGGCGGTTCGAGCAAGGCGCCTGTTTTCCGTAATTTGATGACTGGCTCGCCCGTCCAGCCGAAGCATTTCCGTCAGTATCCCGACGATCTTTCTGACCAGGAGCTCTTCGGAGTGCAACCCTCTTCGCCGAGCCGGGGGAGGGTGATGATGGACGCGATCTCGACCGTTTTGGAGGACGGGGATTTAGAGGTTCTGCAGCTGGCGTATCATATAGGGCCTGGTCACGAACTGCTGATGCCGAGCCCTACTCTGCGTCCCACCGATCCCTTGTCAGCTTGGTACTGTGTCTTCCCGGTGGACGCTTTTATCTCTGGCCTGAGGTTGCCGGTCCACCCGTTCATTAGGGACGTGTTGAACTGGGCCTCCTTGGCGCCCATGCAGTACGGGTCGAACTCTTGGAAGCAGATCATCTGCTTTATGCTGATGTGCGAGGAGCAGCAAGTACCCCTGCGGTTGAACGTGTTCCGTGCAATGTTGATGGTCAATCCGTCGGCCGAGGGTGTATACTATATCTCTCCCCGGAGCGGGGGGAAGGTCGTTCGCCACCACCCCGATTCCATCAAGGGATGGAAGGAGAAGTATTTGGTGATCCGGAGTGAAGAGCCATGGGACATTCCTACTCGATGGAACCACTCCAAGCCGAGCCACCCACCGCCGAGGCAGGGGGATCTGTCGGCAGATGAGTGGGGGTTTGTCGAGCGCCTCCGCCAGTCACCTAGCATTGATTGGACGGAGGTGACGGAGACCGCTCTGGCGAACGCCGGACTGAGCCCAGCTGTTATGCGTATGTAGTTGTTCCTTTCCTCTGGGTCCTTTCTTGCTTTCTTGCTCATTGCTCTTAATGGTTTTTCCTGCAGGTATGGATGAGGCATCGATCCAGGCAAGGCGGCTGGCCATGAAGAAGGAAAACGCCGAGAAGAAGAAGGCGGAGGCGGCAAAGAGGTCGAGGGAGCTGCCCCTTGTTATCTCGGAAGTTCAACTCGAGCCGAGGACCAAGAGGGGTCGCTCTGAGACGAGCAAGGGCGTGGCTTCTTCGAAGGGTCCGGGCCGAGCAGGGGCCTCGGTTCTCGACAAGGGGAAAGGTCCCTGGGTCGAGGCCGAGGAAGAGGATCCGGTGGTGGAGCTGTTGCGGCAGCGGTGGGCTCCTGACTGGTCGGTTCTGATGGGGGACCGCCTGACAGAGGAGGCCCAAGCCGTCGAGGTGGTGGAAAAGCTGGCGACCCCTTGCGATCGCAAGGCGATGGAGGGCGAGCCCGTAGAGGCGGCGTTCGCCCGCCTGGCACAGGCCACTGTGCAGGTAAGTCTGTCGACTCTGTCCCTCTTTGTTGATTTACGTGCCGAGGTCTCATCTTTGTCTGTCGTTGGTTGTAGGCCTGTATACAGGGGGCCAACATCAAGAATCTGTACGAGGCGTCCCTGGCTCAAGAGCGAGCTCGAGCGGAAAAGAGCGAGCTGGAGATGAAGGAGATGCGAATCGAACTCGAGGGTTCGCATAAGAGAGAACAGCAGCTGGAGCTCCAGCTCAAGGCCAAGGATATGGAGTGGGAGAAGAAGGTGGCCTCCCTGAAGACGAAGTTTACCAAGGAGGCGGAGGAGGTGTTGCGCAAGGGCCAGCAGATGGTGATCGCGGCCCAGGACAAGAGCTATGAGAGGGCCCTCAGCCACGTGAGGTACTTCTTCCCGGCCCTCGATCTGTCCAATTTTGAGTATGATATGGAGATCGAGGGGACGTCGAAGACTCCGGGTGAAGCAGGGCCCGCCGTCGACCCCTCTTCCGACGCTCCCGTGGATCCGTCCGTCGGCGCGGAGGTGGGTCAATGAGTTGTGTAATTTTCGTCTTTCTTTTTCTCTCCCTCGATTGTGTTTGCCTCCCGCGGACTGGCCACCGCATTTTTTGTAAGAAACATTTGGATTTATAGTGGCAAGAAAAGTTTTTTGACCGGCCGGTTGGTTTGACCTCGGACATTTCTGAATCTTCTTGAGAATGTGTGTTGAGTTGGTTGGTTATCTTGTAGGTCGCGGCTATCCTTCCTGAAGGAGACTCCCGTAGTTTCTATGTGGCACGACTCCGGAGTAAGGTTAAGGTCCTGGAAGCTGCGCTGGCTCGCCACCGAAGGGGGGCTCGGGACACTGATGAAGCCTGTAACTTTTATCGGAGTAAGTTCGCCGTCTTGAGTGCGGAGGCGCGCCGGTTGAGAAGAGTGATGTGGGATCGGGAGCTCGGCGGGACGGACATCAGACGAGCCGGGCTAAGTACCTTGGAGCCGAGGTCCTCCCCTGGGGGGCTACCTCGCGACGTCTTTGTGGAGGAGGAGACGGAGATGCCTCGTTACAAGGCGATGCTGGGAGCCTCGTTCTCTTCATCCTTGGGTCGACTGGCGGAGGGGGTTCCCTCTGCGTTGCTGTTGTTGCAGTGGGCGCGACCGGATGACGCCCAGAGTTCGGTGGCTGGACCGTCGATTGGGGCTGAGGCTAAGGAATATCACAGCGAGGGGGGGGGGCCCCTAGTTGCTTGGTCGAAGTACTCTTTGTCCCTCGTTGGGCCCCGGGGGGGGGCCCTGATCTACCTGATTTGAGAAGAGTGGAGCGGTCTTGTAACGGTCTTTGTTTTTTCTTTCGTTTTATTTTTTCTCTTTGGGACGAAAAATAAAGGGGTATGAAAGAGGAATCCTTTTCCCTCCTTGCTCCGGCCAGTGATGCGGTATGAAATGTCGGAGGCAAGGTCTGGCTCCATCGTTCCGCGAGGGATCGAAGTGGGGCCTTAGGAAGGACTTTCGGTCCGGACTCGTATTGAGATTATCGAGACATTTGGGGTTCGGATGAAAAGGCATATTTTTAGTATAAGGTAGGGAGGGCCGCTAAGGCAGCCTTTTACAAACGAGGGTTTACACCAAAAATAAAAGATTTACATATAGCCGGGCCATAGCCTACGCTCGTCCGGCGTCGAGGGGGAACACGCCTCCATCGACGGTGGTCATGTAGCATGATCGCGCTGCTTCTTGACTGCCTCGGACGATGCCGACTCCTTGAGGGGTGGGGAACTTGAGCTTCAGATGGTAAGCCGAAGGCACCGCTTGTAGGGAGCATAGTCCAGGCCGGCCAAGTATGGCGTTGTAGGCCGCCTTGACGTTGACCATCATGAAGTCCATGGATTCGGTCCTCTTGACAGGAGTCGACCCGGCGGTAACGTCGAGGGTAACAATCCCTTCTATTACGACAGGGACGCCCGAGAACCCGTGCAGGGTGTATCCAGCTGGCTTGAGTTTTCCTCGGGGTAACCTGAGTTTTTCGAAGGCTTCGAGAAAAAGAATATTCACCGAGCTACCGTTGTCGACGAGGATCCTGCGGACCTCACAATTAGCCATGTGGAGGTTGATGACGAGAGCATCGCAGTGGGGCAAGCGAACACCTTCAAGGTCTTCCCCTGAGAAGGAGACCGGCCTTGATTGTAGTTTGGGCGAGGGGTTGTCTTTGACAGCGTTCACCTCTCGAAGGAAGGCTTTTTTGGAAGTGTTTGATCCGCCTCCCATCGGCCCTCCGTGGACACAGTGCAAGATGAAAGGGATATCCGCGGCTCCCTCGGAGTCGGGGTCCCGATCCTGGGACTGGTTTGGAGCAGGGTTCGGAGGCGATTGCCTCCGGTTCCTAGCGTCTCGCCGATCCCGTGGGCCTTCTCGGGTGAACTCTCGGAGGTATCCTCTGGAAATGAGTTCTTCAATTTCGTCTTTCAGGGCTCGGCATTGGTCGGTTTCGTGCCCGTGATCTCTGTGGAAGCGACAGTAAAAGCGCTGGTCTCGATTCTTGTTGTTATTAGATCGGGGGGGTAGTCGGACAATGCCCTTGTCTTCGATTTCCAAGAGGATGGCGGAGATGTTATGCGTCAGGGGAGTGTACCTCTCGAAGCGGGGGACTGGCGGGACCTTCTTTATGGCCCCCGGGTCCCTTGGAGCTTTCTTCGGTGGTTCGCCTTCCTCGGTCTTCCGCTTTCCTTTCCCGGTGGCGTCCCTGGCATCTTCGGGGTTGAGGGCCTCTTCTGCCCTAATGTATTTCTCGACCCTATTGAGGAGGTCGGGGAAGTCGATGGGGGGTCTCTTGGCCAGAGAGGCCTTCAGCTGTCCGGGGCGGACGTTGTGTCGGAATGCCGCTGAAGCGACGCCTGGGTCGAGGGAGAGAGACCGACCTTGCCTCAGCGGTAAATCTCCGGACGAACATTCTGAGTGATTCCCCCTCTATCTGTTTGAGCCCCAGTAATGAGGCGCTGGTCCTTTCGGCCTTCCGGCTAGTGACAAAATGGGCAAGAAAATTGCCCTCGAGTTGGTCGAAGGAGTAAATGGAGCCGGGGGCGAGTTTCGAGAACCACTCGCGAGCAGGACCCCGAAGGGTGGCGGGGAAGGCTCGGCAGAGCAGGATATCCGAGACGCTGTGAATCATCATGAGGGTTTTGAAACCCTCCATGTGATCAGCAGGATCTCCCTCGCCGTCGTAGGTCTCGAATTGAGGGGGCCGGAAATTCCGGGGTATTTCCGCTAGGAGGATGGGGGCGGAGAAGGGTGGACGGACAGGTCTGTACCCCTGAGCCATTCTTTGGTCGCCGTCCCTCATGTGATCGAGGCGGTCCTCCATTTCTTGTAGGCGTCTTAGGAGTACGTCATCGTCTCCCGGCTGGATCGTTGAAGGGCGGGACGCGCTGGCTTCGGCGTCCGACCCCGTTTGCGAATGGAGGGTTTCTTCCCTGGGGGCCCGTCGGAGGGCTCCCAGCATTTCTTTTCGGAAGTCTTGGAATTCCTTATGAGTGACGGGGGCTCTTTCGGCCCGGTTTGGTTGGTCCGAGGGTTGTCTTCCGACTCGGCTGAGCGCGGGTCTGCGTACCTCGGACGGTGGCTTCGGGCGGTTCGGGGCCGGGTTGGAAGCGGCCCTTCTCCGGCTGCGGGTAATCTTGCGGTTGAGGATTATTCCCCGGAGGTCGGGCTGGGCTGGCCGGCCGACGCTCCCTTGGGACTCCCGAGAGGGAGCCTTGTGTTTCGACGGGCGTGGCCTGGCTTTATTGGTGTGTGGGGGTGAGTCCCGTTGGTTGACGGAGGAAGCAGCCCCCTTGCCTTTGGTTGCCATGAGGATTCGGCTGTCGATGGCCTTTGAGGGTCTGGGTCGGATCGGCTTCTGGAGCAGCTCTTCCCACAGACGGCGCCAACCTGATGCTGTTTATTTCTGAGGCACGTGTGGAAGCACCAGGTGTGAGTTCGAACTCAATTTGTATTGAAGGAGATTGCCGCTCGTCTGCCGACCTTCGGTTGACCTTCTGGGGCCTACGATAAGCTCGGAAAGGCGTTGAAGGTTGGGCTCGGATCGGAAGGGTCGGATCCGAGGTCTTGTGTACCTGCAGACGGTCCTGAAACACCGGGGTTTGTCCCGGTGGCGGACCCTCCGACGCTCTAGTCAGTCTCTGTGGGAGAGTAGCAATAACTAGGTATATTTAAGTGGCAAAAGATTGATTACCTTCAAAAGGTGGGTGAGGGTCTAGTATTTATAGAAAATCCCAACCGGGTTCGGTTCCGCTTGGGGGCCGGGTTTGGATCCGAAAGCCCATGGGCCTGACGTGGCAGAAGGCCCAGGGGGTTTAGGGCGGTTGCTGTGAGACCAGTAGTGGTATAGGGCTGACGTGGCGAAACCCTTGGCGGTATTTGGAGCTGACGTGGCCCATCGTGAGTCCTCTGTGCCTCTGGGGGAATCGGAGGGCCTAGGCTGCGCCAGGTCATCCCTCCGCCCCGCCAGAGAGGGGGGACGGCATGAGGGACTGCTCCGGATCGGACTCCGGGGGATACTGAGGCTCGTCAGTACGAGGAAGCCGGCACTGTGGGGGCAAAACACGAGGTTCGGCGCCGACCCTGAAGGGGTCCGGAGCCGAACCAGGTCGGTATTCTTGCTTTTCTGAATAGGAATTGTATTGGGCCTTGGATGGGCCTCAGGCCATTTTTACACTGTCACAAATAGTAAGGAGGGTATATTAAGGCTGAAAAAAGCCTAGTTGAACTTTCTCATAGATAAAGTGCAATTGCGACAAGTATGGCTAATGCTCTTTCTAAGAGACTTGAAAGTGATCTAATTATCAAAACTGTGGGGGAAATAGAGTTGAAAGCTATTGAGTCAAAGCGTTAACATCCTAATTGTTTTGAAATTTAGAATTCAATTGGAGCCATAGAGAAGTTCAAACTTAAGCATCAATTTTAGGCAGTTGACATGTTTTAGATAATTTTGATGATTCCACATAAATTCCACAAATATATAATGTCAATCTAATTTTGATGGTATTATAAATCTAGGAAATTTACTTAGAATAATCATATTATTCCAATACGAAACATAAAAACTTGTCAATGTGTTTTCGATGATTAAATTGTCCTAAATATCATTCCAATTTTGATGATGTCTTTTATGGATACATGTTTCATTTCAATTTTGATTATTCAATGTTAAACCATGATTGAAACGGCAGTCTTTTCATTCCAATATGAAACATAGTATGATTCTTGTGTAGATACTATAAAGTTCATGTACTTTATTTATTAAAGATACTTGATTGCGATGCTTGCGTTACATTTTTGCTAAGCTAATTATGAATTGTACTAAGTTCTTTTGTGGAACTAGATACTTTGTGAAATTCGTTGGAATTCTTAGCGATGTGTCTCTTGATATTCTTGTTTTCTATAAGCTAGCAAAGATGGAGGAGTTGAATTTGTTAACATAGATTTCAAAATAATGTTTTGCTCAAAATGGAGTAAACATAAAGCAGTGTGAAAGGATAGAATTTCAATTTATTTCTTTCGAGAATAAATTAGTCACTTGCTTGGTAAAACTTCTGTTGAGTTTAAGACTCTTGTGTTCATGAGCTTAAAACTCATATTTTGTTCTTGAAGTTTATTTGCTTTGTTTGATTTTGAAACTATGACAATTATTCCAGTTAGTTTAGTCTATGTGAACTATTCTGAATTGGATATGGTTTGGAATTATTTAATTATATTGGTTTAGTCTTGATTGAACTATTCAGTTTTATAATTCTATTGGTTTTTATGAAACTATACCTCTATGATGCTTATCTTTTATGGACTGCTATCAACCAATCAGTTTTATACTGAACTGATCAGATAATCATGTACTTTATATATTAAGAATATAGGAGGAGATTGTTGGATATATTGGTATATTCTCTCTATATAAATATTGCATGTGCATATGAGTAACACGTGTATTGAACGTACAATTGAATGGATATTGAAACACGGGTTTGTGGGCTTATAACCCGATATCCAAACCAGTATTTAGAGATAAATACTGACTTGTGATAGCAGTCTAGGTATTCCAATCTTGATACCTAGGATGAATATCTCAAGCAACTTAGATCTAGATATTAACCCTAATTCCCAATTGTTAATTTCTCACAAAACCCACAACGAGTACTTGGTTTTATAAGTAATAATTTTGGTAATGAAGTTAAGAATATCACGTGTCATTTACTAGTATATTTTGCCGCATATAGATTGTTATATAATGTGTATTTTAATCATTTTGCTGGTAAATATTCGGAATTCAACAGAATTTCAATGATGAACATGTTGCTGCTGAGTATACAGCATAAACAAATTTGGAAACACGACCCATCTACAAATAACTGAACAACAAGGAAATGAATCAGATGATTAGTGCAGGGAGGGAAGGGGTGGAGGGGAGAAGCAGTAGCATAGATGTCTAATGTAATATGTAAAAAGGTATATGGAAGACTACAATATGTTATATATGTGTGAAAGGAAAATCTAGTTAACCATTCCCTTAACAACAGATAGGTTGATTATTCATCATATGTACCTTTGTCTGTCGAGGAGGAGTACTTCCAAGAGTGATCTTGCAGTAAACACTAGGGTTTCCGACTGACTGCTTCAGATTGTTGCCACGCTTAATTATAACAGTGAGTGTCCCAGGCAAACACTGCAAAAGAAGCTCAGCTTTCTCCTGAAACCGAGGTGGGCCCGACTGAATCAAGTACTGAAGCAATGGAATCGCCTCTGATGCAGCAACCGATTGATTATTAGAAACTTCAGCCGGACATGCCGACCAAGCTTGCCGGAGGAGAAAGAGTGCATCTAATGCTGCTTCTTGAGCTGCCTCAGAACCGGTTTTGAGCGATGTAACGAGATGGGGGATACTTAATGTAGCAGGTTCAGTAGCTCTTAAACGAGGAAAGTTGCTAAGCAACGCGTTTAGGGCTTTCAAATATTCCTCATTCACACTTCCATTGGCCCATAAGTCTTTCTCAATTGCAGCTGCAGAGAAAATTAGGGCTTAGAGGTATAATGGATGCAGAAAAAACAAGTTGATCAGACCAATATCATCAGCAAGATACAAGCTTAAAGAAAGATACAGTATTATAGATTATATTATAGTCTTGCTTGGTTATTTTAGTTTACCACTGATAAAAAGTCTACTGTTGTGTTGATAAATATGAAGAACATTCATCATAGTTGACAGGTCAGAAGGTCGAGCACTTAAGAAACAATGTGTCTAGAAAACGTGAGAAGAAGGGAAAAAAAAGGATGCTGAGTGGATCCACAAAGATTTGCGGTTAAGGACAAAATGAGGCGAGATTATTGAGATGGTTAAGGCATAACAGAATCTTCACAAGAAATCAGAACATATACATAGCAAATTATTGGAAATATTCTTCTAAAGCAAACTACTATAAACAACAAATTCTCTAGCATGTAGATTCATAACCCATAGAAGGACACAAATTCAAGTAACATGATGCAGAAAAGATATTTGCACGAAGCCACAACTGATTAATTGTCATGAAAAAATGATTGGGTTCACTATCGAGTAGTATTTAATGATACGAAGAAGACTTGTACAATAGTCATGGAAACTACCTACGTTTGACACCAAAACGAAGAAATCCCCTGCCGTTAAATCCTACTGACTTTACCTCGTCGTTATCTCTTTGAAATCTGCTATTAAATTCCAATTTAAATTAACGAAAATACCCTTCCTCTTCACCTTGCCAAAATTGGGATTTAGGGTTTTAACTTGATTACTAAAAAAACTTAAATTTTTTTTTTCTTTAAATGGTTTGGGATAAGGGGCTTTCCATTGGGTTTTAGAGGGGAGGACATGAGAACGCAGCCATGGTGAGTATATGGGTTTTATTAGACGGACGATGAGGAAGCACGTGAGGGTTAGGGGTTTCATATGCATTTTAGAGGAGAGGAGGGTCGTAAAGAATTCAAGAGGAAGGTGAAAGGGCTGCAAAGAGGTTTAAGTGAAAAATAAGGGTATTTTTGTCATTATTCAACTGGGAATTGACAGCAGATTTTAAAGAGATAATGGCTGGTAAAGTGAGTATAATTTAACTCTTAATTGGTGCCAAACCTTAGGAGGTTTCAAGACTTTACGTCTTTACCCTATATAATATCAATGAACCTTAGCAGTTGAGAACATATGCCAAAACACATGGCTGATTATTATTACTAAGTTTGATATCATTCCTTATCCCTATAGCCCCAAAAAATAAATTGTCAAGCAACAAACATCCTCAATATATCACATGCATATAACATGGGAATATTCCATCCAATATTTAACAGAACGGTGAGGTTTTTAGGTAGCAAAAGATAAAGTTGAAAAAACGTTGGGGTATTTAAAGGTAAAGTTTTTCACATTGAGGTATTTAAACGTAAAGGTGAGTAAACGTTACGGCATATAAAGGTAATTTAGCCTATTTTTTCCCTTTCTTCCTGAAGTCGGTTTTACTAAGGATCCTAACAATACTCAGTTGAAGGAATGCTAACAACCCTCCTTATCTCTGCAGGATTGCTAAATCTGTTGTAAGAACATCTGTTGCAACATCCTGTTGCAACAACATTCTCTTGTAAGCTCTAAGCCTAAATGCTATAAATACTTATGTAATTAATAAGAAAAAGTGGAATAAAAATCATTTTCTATCTTTTTATCTTGGTATCAGAGCCTATAGTCCTATAAGGCCTATACTATTTTTATCATCGTCATGGAGGTCCACCTCTCGTCGTCGACATCTCTCTCTCTCTCTCTCTCTCTCTCTCTCTCTCTCTCTCTTCTCTCTCGATCTTTCCCAAAACCCTAATCCCAAATTTTCAAAATCAAAACCTCAAACACAAACCCTAGCCATCATCACCTACCTCTCTCGAAACCCTAATCTCCACGCCGTCATCGTCATCAACAACAACAATCGACATCGACTGCACCAACCCACATCACCACTGTCGGCAACAACCACTAATCACGGCGCCACCATCAACACCATCTACTCCAACGTCCGGCGCCACCATCAACATCATCATCTTCAGCTTCGACAACAACTCGGCCACAACCCCTCATCCCGGTGGCACCATCACCTCCAACTACTCCAGTGACATCACCACCAACTCCATCAACTGCAACCACCCCCCCCCCCCGTCTTCTTCATCAACAACAACCACACAACGAACACCAACTCCAATCAACCCAACCTCCTCTTCCCGAGCTCCACTCCGGCGAGCAACCAACACCAAAACCTCTAATCAACCTAAACTCCGTCAACAACCACTCCTGATGCCCCCAAACAGCAACAACAGCAAGAACCCATCGGCAACTAAATCCGGCATCAACTAAACCCATCGACTGCCTCCTCCTTCCAACTTCTCCGAAACCCATCTCTCATCATCCCCGTCGCCCATTTCGTTCCCATCCAAAACATTACCCATTTCGTTCCCATTAAGCTCACCAGAGAAAATCATCTTCTCTAGAAATCACTCTTCACTCCCATCCTCCTGAGCTATGCCCTTCAAGGCTACGTCTATGGTACCAAACTTGGCCCACCCAAGTTTCTCGTTAATTCTGATGGAACCACAACCACCACACCAAATCCTTCTCACACAGATTGGGTTAGGCAGGACCAGATGCTTCTAATCTGGCTCAATGCTACCATTTCTGAATATATGCTGCCATATGTTGTCGGTTGCAAAACATCCAAGGATGTATGGGGAACCTTGGAGCGTCGTTTCGCGACGACGTCTCGATCCCATATGATCTAACTGAAGACGCGTCTTCAGAATGTACAGAAAGGAACCAAAATTGTTGTTGAGTCCCTAAAAGAGATCAAAGAAATCTCTGATGCACTGGCAGCGTCTGGTTCGTTGGTTGCCAATGAAGACCTAGTGATTTATATTCTACGCGGTTTTCCATGCAAAAACGAAACATGTGGAGGTGGACTATCACTTTATTTGCGAACTCGTTCTTCATCGACGAATTCAGATACGCTACCTCTGTAGCACTGACCAAATCGTTGATATATTCACAAAGGGGCTATAGACAAATCGGTTCTCCTCGCTGGCTTTCAAGCTTCAAGTAGCTCAATCAACCTTGAGCTTGAAAGGGTGTATTAAGGATCCTAACAATAATCAGTTGAAGGAATGCTAACAACCCCTCCTTATCTCTGCAGAATTGTTAAATCTGTTGCAACAACATCTCTTGCAACAACATTCTCTTGTAAGCTCTAAACCTAATTGCTATAAATACCTATGTAATCAATAAGAAAGAGTCAATAATAAAAATCATTTTCTATCTTTTTATCTTAACATCATCCTTAATAGATTTTAAATAGAATTGTACCCAGAGAGAGAGAGAGAGAGAGAGAATGAGAGAGAGAGAGAGAATGAGAGAGAGAGAGTCATTTTGATGATGCCAGTAGTATTATAGTTCATACTACATATATATAATCACGCAATTATACGATATAAGTATCTAGCATATTTTTGAATAAACCATAAGCTTAGGCATATAACGAAATCGATCTTTGACAACAAAAATGCATGGACAGGTATCTTAAAAAGAACATACCAGTTATAGCTCTAACGGTTTCACTAGAGGCATACTCCTGTATAGTATGATTAGAGAACAAAAGTTTAACAAACATAGCAGCCTGAACTGAGGTTTCTGGACGGCTTGAACTGATCAGATCCAGAATAACCTGCACACCACCAGCTTCTGCTACTGCTCTTTTATTGGACCGGCTGTACATTACTAGGTTTTGTAAAGCACATATTGCCACCACTTTCATTTCTTCTGTTGGTTGATCTTCTAGAAGGTTCACCAGAGCCCGGCATGCTGAAACTGCATCAGTGGTTCGAGCAAGACCCTCATTTTGGAAAAGATCACCGAGAGCAAGGGCTGCAAGCAATCTACCCTGCTGAGATTGTGTTTGTGGATCTAAAAGATACATGGATAATGGCGAGATGGCTAATTTAGCTGCTTTTGTTTCTCTTATCTTCATATTATTCAGTAGAGTTTCCAGCAATCTTGCTGCAGTTTCCTCACATTGATGATTCCTTAAGAGATCCACAAGTGCATCAATAGCACCGCTTTCAGCCATTGCTTCTGCGCTTGTTGAATCATCGCTTTCTAACACGAGCAAAGCATTTAAAGCACCAACTACCGTAGTTTCAATTCCAGATCGGAGCAATTGTACCAATACAGCTACTGGAACTTCCAAAAAGAATTCGGAACTGTACTGTAGAATACTGGATAGAACAGAAGCAGCAGATTCCCATAAGGCATGAGGTAAAGGTGGGTCAGCTTGGAGTATCACTCTGGACAGCTCATATACGCCACCATCCTTTGCAATTGCATTTGGCCAAGCTAATGTGATATTAACGAGAGCTTTTATAGCTCTCTGCTGTAAAATATGCACACCTGATCCGAGAACTTGAATGAGGGGGCCAATTGCTTGCTCTGTGATTGGATCCTTCTGTAAACGTTCCTCCAAAAGAAGATGGGATAATAGTTCGGCAGCTAACTGCTGTACTGCTTGAATTGGGGAACCCAGTAATGCAATAATAGGTTCGATAGTCCGTTGAGCGGTTAGATTCTGATTGGCTCTGCATTGAGGGTTTTCCAAAATATTAACAAGAACTTGCAATGTGCTGTGTAGTCCATCAGGACCAATTTCAGGCCTAGATAGCAGCAAGAAAAAGGGTTCCACTACTTTGGCAGCAGCAGGACCCTTGGCAATAGTAGCATTGTTGGTTAATATTCTGAGTAGTTCTGCAAATGCGATGCATAGAAAATCAGGAACTTCAGGGAGAATTTTGAGTACACTTTCAACCACTCCTGCTTTGACCATCTCCATTTTACAAGCTGGTCGATCTTTCCCTAGTTTCACCAAAGCTCTCGATACTGCCTCGTGAAGCGTGAAGTTTCTTCCGAACACAAGGCCAACTAGAGGAACAATAGCACCATGGGCAGCAATAAGTTCAGCCAATTGATCGTCATCTAAAAGCTTATCCAATGCACGAACCACCGAGTACTGGGCAGGGCTGAAGTCAGTTACTAGTAGAGACACCAGAGGTTCCACACAGCGAGTTGCTGCCACTGTTGACCTAATCCTTGTGTTTCCAAAAAGAACAAAGCTTAACTCAGCAGCATTTCCTTTCAGCTCCACTGAACAACTGGAAGAAAGAATTCGGCAAAGAACATCGACTGCGTTCATCTCAGCATCACCAACAGTTAGTGCTCTGGAAAGATTTTCACCTAGCAGCCTAACAAGGGCAGCAATAGCTGCATCTTGCTCCCGTTCTACACCAGTGTTAAGAATTTCCACCAGGGGTTGTACAGCCTGTCTAGCTGATTCGCCATTCCTGATATGGTCCGAAGAAAACAAGTTCTCTAATGCTTTAGCTGCACTATACCTGGAGTTTCTTCCTCCCAGTCTTAAGACTGCGACCAGTTGATTAACTGCACCGAAGGAAGATTCATGGTGCCTTATTTCACCAGTGCTGAAGAGAATACCCAACAAATCAGTGGCGGCTTCTTCTGTTGCATCCTGTGGGCCCAGTGAAAGATACTTGGTAAGTGCCTCCAGAGCCCCAGCTTCTACCATTACCAGCATGTTTGAAGGGCAATCTATTGCAAGCTGAGTCAGGAGGCCCAATGCAAGAAAAGGAGCACCCGGGCGATCTGGAATTGGTTTAAGTAAATCAACTAATGCAGGTATAGCTTTCCTAGAAGTTGCACCAACCCTAATGTCGTCAACTCTGAATAGTCTTTCCAGTGCAAATTGTTCTGGATTGCGCACCAAAGAAAATTCATCTGACAATTCCAAAAGATCAGATATATCGGATTCAGCACAACCAAGTAGAGATATTAGGCCCACAGCAACACCTGAGTTAGCAACAGTCAGTAGAGTCCCTCGACTACCATTGCAAATAAGACTAGAAAGTGCCTGAGCAGCAAAATATCTATTTGCTGACTCATCTGATCTTAATAAGCATGCGAGAACTGGAATGCAATGCATTGTTCCATTGGAGCGTATAATATCTCTGTCTTGGAAAAGCACGGCTAGCAGCAAAGCACAGACCCATGTACTGTTATCATCTCTAGAATGACTCTGCGGATTTTAGGTTGAAGTTAGTTAAAGAATAAAACTAGAGAAAAATACTACCACACCCAATATCTGAGACTGATATATCTATAAACCCACAAAGTTTCAGTGACTAAAACAGCCAATAATCTTTTTTTTTTATCGTAAAAAACAGCCAATAATTAGTTTTCCTTTTTCACTAAAAAACAGCCAATAATTAGTTTTCCTTTTTTACTAAAACCCATGTGTACACCAAAAAGCATGTATGACTGGTTTATATGCTTAATTGTGTGGCTCCCATTTTGCCCATCTCCCCAAAAAAATCCAATCCGTGAAGGCAGCATACTGAGCTTGAGATAGAAAGGAGTTGGGCTTCGACTATGACGATGGAGGGAAACAGTTTTGGTGGAGGTTGGTGGCAGCAGACAAGGCAAGGAGTGGTAGGAGCAGTGGCGGAGCCACGTATAGGACACAAGGGGGCAGCTGCCCTCCTTAGTTTGAGCAAAAGTGCATATGCACTATAGTTAAAGTTTAGGCATTTAATTTTGTTTAGATAATTTGCCCCTCTTGGAATGTTGATTAATTAGGTAGTTGGCCCTAATTAACTCTATGGGCCTCTTATCAAACTCAGTAATTAATATTATTAATCAAAGTTAATTTGAGCCCATAATACTCAGATGCTTGCTTATAGTCCATTCAAAAATTAATATAGACTTTGACATATATACTACCAATTTTCACTTGAAACTAAAATTAGAGCTACTTATTGTACATTCTCGATTTAGTAAATCTCTTATACGGAGAACAAGGCCGTAGTCACACACTAACACATTTTTTTTGGCATATAGAGAAATGATGCAAGCGGGATTCGGACATCTGATCTCTCGCTCACCAGTGAACATGCTAACAACTAGTCGCTAGTGGTCCTTCCAATTTAGTTATATCTTGGTTGTTTCATTTTAGTCACTCTCTCTTTTGTTTTCTTATTCGTTCTTTCTTTAATTTTAAAAACTTCTTATGTGACTTAATTTTGTATTTGACTTCTTGGATTTGAACTTAATTTTGTGCTTAACTTCTTGAATTTGTATTCTTTTCATGTTCTTCACTTTTAGTATTATCAATATATTTAGTTTTTTTCTTATGTAATAAAGTTTTGCCTTCAATTGGAATTTTATTTTTCCTAGGTGTATTAGTTATTATGTAAGATGCATCGACAGTTTGTAGCATGAATGATCAGGTGAAGTCTCATTAGCATCAGCTGTATTCATCCAATTTTATATTTCCGATTATATTTTTCTCTTGTTATTTGCCCCTCTGATGAATAATTTCTGGCTCCGCCACTGGGTAGGAAGTAGGTCACGTGAGGAAATAAAAATTTGTGTATCATAATAATAGACTACAAGCTTGTACTTCAAGTGGATTTTGGGTTTGAAACATTGGTACTAAACCTACTGGAATTTTACCCTTTTCAAAATTAGCTGGGTTTTTAAAAAAAAAAATTAAACAGTAGATATGGAAATTAATAGATAATAAATAAATAAAGATTGTGAAAAGAACATAAATGCAATAGTAATTAAACTACTACATGAAATAATTAGGAAAACGAAGAAAGACTAATATTGATGAAGATAATGACCTGCAGATAAAGCTATGAGGAATATGTTAGTAAAAATGAGGACGTATCATACCTGAGCAGCTAAATATGAATGCTGAGAAATCTTGTTGGTCAGAACCTCAACTGCACCTGCCTCCATTATGACAGCTCTACTTCTATAATCATGACATGCAAGAACTGAGAGTAGCCAAATAGTAACCATCTTGTCAGATATTACAGCCGTGCTGCATTCAGCTTCACAATTTCTTTGTTGCTCTTTTGGATGTCTGTAGATACTCACATCTATAAGACTTTCAGAATCCCCATTATCATAAAGTGAACTCAAATTTTTCAGTATACCAACAAGAGCATAGATTAAATCCACGCAAAGCGTAGATTCTGCTAAAGCTTCAACCAGTTTTTGGCTTTGCTCTTTGGCAGCACAAATAAGAAGAGCAGCACCCCCAACCCTAACTTTAAGAAGGTTGGAGCCGATTACTCGTCTAGCAATTGATGAGATACATCTAGATGTACTAGATATTACATTCCCCAAAGTAACTGGCTGGTCCTCGCAGAGCCTGGACAAAATTTCGATGGCTCTATCTTGCAATATGGGCAACCCATTTGCTAGACAAGAAACCAAAGGGATTATTGTGTGGGGATACTCAGATAGAACTCCCACTGGAGGTTTTATATTTCCAACAGCTCTTTTTGACCTTGACAATAAAGTCAGTCCAGCAAGAACTTCTGACGTGGCAGCAGAATCAATACCAGAATATTCAAGAAGAGCAGTGAGTGCAAGTACAGTCCCTGCTCGATTCACAGTATCGCACAAGACACTATCAATAGATCGACACTGCAAAAGGCGTGCAACTGCAGCAGCAGCATGAGTTTTGGCATCAATACTGCCCTCTCTCATAATTTTAGTAACAGGGAAGACAATCTCTTCCGGATTTGCCTGAGTTGATATATCATTATCAAGAAGAAGATTAGCCAATGCACGTGTTGCCTGCTCTGCCACTTCTAACACTGGAGAGTTAGCAAGCATAATTAATGGAGCAAGTGCATCTTTAGCAATGGCAGCAACTTCTCTGTTTTGTTTGACTGAAAGGAAGAGAGCTGCAAGACAAGAAGAAGCCTCCATCAATATTTTCTCAGAATCCTCATTCAGCAACTTCATTACTGACCACAGTGTCTTCACAGCGACATGACTTTCTCTTAGATCTTTGCGGCAATGAAATAATCCTGCGAGAGATGATGCCGATTTAGCTTGTGTTTCCTCTTTTGAAGAGCTGAGGATTTTTATTATTGTTTCAGTGGCATCATTTGCCGCACTCCCTGCATGCAACATATCATTAAGAGGTGCTACCGCAAGCAAACTCTTTAGGGCATCAAGAACATAAACTTTGGATTCTGGCTGTTCGCTTGTTAATAAAGCTGAGAGCTGGCTGATTGTCCCTGTGTCTGACTTATGGATGAGATGGTTTAATGTTTTTGCTGCAATCCCTTTTCCATTTTCACTCCCATTTTTCAAAAGCCATAACAAAGCAGAAACAGCATCCGCACTTTCAACACATGCTCTTATATCCTCGCTGTGGTTGCAAAGGTTCCCGAGGATTAATGCAGAATCCTCCTTAGCTTTGGACGATCCAGTTTCTAAAATTTGAACAAGAGGAGGTATGCCACCAGCTGCAGTTATGGCCCATTTACTTTCATCGTTTTCTTCAGAAAGAAGGCATAATAAAGCGACCGCACATTCCTGTTGTTGCTCTGAAGAGAGACCTAGAAGAGATATCAAAAGTTGAACCCCCTCACGACCTTGCAGTGCATTCCATAAACTAGTCTCTCTTTTGCAGAGTACGAGAAGAGATTTCACGAGATCATCTTGCAATTCATTTGTTGCCATGGTGATCAAACCGACAAGTAAACGCTTTGCATCAGAATTACTCAGAGACTTTGCAAGAATTGCATTCCCGTACAAGCTAGCTAGGGCTTCTATTGTACGCTCTTGAACAAGAAGTGATGATGATTTCGATTTGAACTGCTTTATCAACATCTTCTCTACTACAGAAGGGTCTGATGGCCGAACAGACTCAGCACTTGCATCATATATCATCAGGGCTGAAGCTAAAGCACCCAAAGTGTCAGCAATTTGAGCAGGTGAAGAGCACGAATCCAGGCTCTCACCAAGGCTAGATATAACATAAGACAAGCCACCGGAAATATTTGCCAATGCACACATTGCATTTTCCTGCAAAGCTTGTGCAGATTCCCCTTGCATAAACTCTTTTGATGGAGCTATTGTAGCATTTATTAAAGCCGGGATGCCATTTGAATTAGCTATCTCATGTCTTGCTCCCTTGCAATGTGAAGAGAGAGATTTAAGAGCACCAGCAGCCTCAGCTCTAATGGAAGATTCATTACCAGGCCCCAAGAGCTTGAGGAGTTGTTTGGTGGTTTCTGCAGATAGGACTCGAGAACAAACAAATGCATCTTCCATCATCATACAGGAAAGAAGATAGCAAACATTTGCTAGGCTGCTTGTTTGCCCACTTGCAAGAAGCTTAATAAGTACATCAACTCCACCTGCACTCGTTGTCGCTGACCAAAATCCCTCTGTGCTGTTTGATAAATTCTTCAATGCTCCAGTAAGTAAACTATTCACAACAGTTTCATTCTTGAGCCCATTTTTTAACTGCTCCCATAGAACAGGGACAACTCCTTCAGTGGAGAAAATCTTTGACCCTACATGATCCCGTATTCCACCTTGGGAAACAGAATAAATAGTTTTTGCAGCTGCAATTTGACCCTCGGCTGAGTTGGACCTGAGAAGAGCAAGCAATGGTGGAATGCAACCACCAAGCAGTACTTTCACCTGCAGTTCTTCTTCCTTACACAAAGATCCTAAAATAGTAGCAGCCAGAATCTTTACACCAAGAGAACCAGACCTCAGCAGAGCGACAAGTAAAGGAACTGCCTGGGAGTGGGACCCAACAGCACCGAAGGCTTTTTCACGTGTTCCGATAAGATCAAGCAGTTGTTTCAAAGAGATCTCTTTCTCTTGGGTTGACGAATAACTCCTGCGTAATTGTTCAATACATTGTGCAACACTTGACAAGGTCCCATCTGTATCCTCCACAATTCCACGGTCCCTGACACCAACATAAAGTTAGTCATATGCAAGAATATACTAATATCAACAGTATCTTATTATTGTACTGTATGTCACAAGACACAAGTTACTTCAGATAAAGTATTAAAAAAATTACACAATAAGATTGTTCCCTTAAAACACTATTGAGAGATAACTCAGTATCAGCTAGTTTACTGAAAAGAAACATACTTGGAAGGAAAATGATATAAACCATGCATTTTCTGAAATAATGAATGATGCATACCTACTTGCTCTGGTTCTTTAGACACATAAAATTGATACGACTTATAACATATATTCTCTAGATAGCTATCACCTTATGTCTTATCTCTCAAAGTATTTGGTGGTCAAAACAACAATTATACCCCATAATCACCATTGCAAGAAAATTTAATCACTCGGCGAGTTAAAAAATGCTTAATTCAGATTGTTTATCATAGTTGATGACGGACTAGAAATGATTCATCTTTTGTTGTCCTAGTAAACTGGTTGTATGACTGTTATCAAGGTTAATTAAGTTGCCTCCTACCCTTACAACATAAGCACAGATAAGTTTGCTTGTGAATGGACATACACTCACCTGCATAGAAAGTACCAGCAAATTTTCCCCAACACCAAGTGCACAAGGAAAAGTGATGCTATTATTAGTCATTGATATGCACAAATGATAAGTTTGATTACTTTTCATAACTGTACCGGATGCAAGAAGCAAAATTATCATCCCAATTTTAAAATGAGCTATTGTTATTTTTGTCTGTTGCTACTGTTGTTGCATATGAACATAATGCATATGTTATCTAAACTAATCCTTCTGGTTGAGCAAACACACTTTATGGCATGATTATTTGGTACCTAATAATAATTACTTTAGAAGATTTAACAATGGGCTGGCTTCAGATAGATTCGTTAATATATAGACAGAGGAGCTTGACTTATACGAAATCATTGAATAGCCTATTTGACCTTATACAAATAGAAAGGCAAGAAATCAAGCCTAAGTCCATTCTTTACCATTCACAATGCTTATTGGCTATCCTACCCACACGATGCCCCATAATAGAGTTATAATGATATGTACCATCCACCACTAGAATGAAAGAAGTATGAGGGGAAGTTATATTTAGATTGCTCAAAGTCGCACACATAAAAAGCTACATATGAGAGTCTAACTGGATATAAGGCTCTAGCTGAGTGTATGTCAATCTTAACGAGCTATCACATACATAATTCAATGTGCACAAGTTTCAAATAGAGATAATTTATTGACAGATTTAACACTAGAAGGTGAAATAAAACATCAAGTCCCCCTCCTCCCGCATTGGGATTCTCACAAGTTTAACGTAAAGTGGCTGAGAAGGCCATGAAAATAACATCAATACCTTTTGGTATACCAAACCAAAAAGTATACGGATAAGGATAATGCTGAGTAGTTTGGTAGATGTGAGTGAAGTAGCAATTAAACAATTACCTCACTCCCATCTTCATATAAGAGCGTGGAGTTGGAGGCTCTGAACCATTAATCTTAGCATCCCCATTTCTCTCCTGTGATGATGACATTAAAAAAAAAGCAACTTTAACAAGAGGGAAAAAATCATCAAAATGATGCCAAATAAATATGATATCCAGCCCAGCAGGATTTCTGTACTCAACCAACAAAATGCAGAAGCAATAGTTCAGATATACTGAAAATACAGGTAGATTTATAAGCATATATAGATTTAATTGTACAAGAAATATAGATTTAGTATATGAATGCCAATTTTTCAGATCAATTGAAACAAAATGACTCTAATTTCTTACCAATTCAAATTTCTCTTTCATGTCAACTTCACTAACTCTTTCGGTTCAGTTCATTTCATCACTTAACAACAACTATATGAATGCCTATAGGTTTGCATGCCTATACCTGGCTGCAACTTTGATCTGTCTACTCCTAACTGTAATTCATAAATTAGTAATGCATATTCCCATTGACAACATCAACATACAAATTAACCAAATTATACCTTGAAGCATAACAACTTTCATCTACTAAAATCTAAGATTCGCAATCCCTCAAATAAAAAAAACAACCAAAACAAACTAAACATCATCTCATCATTTTCACTGCACCGACCAACTACTACTTACCAGATCTGATGAAGCTCCATGGCCGTTGCCGTCACTGTACTTCCAAGCCAATGCAGCGGCCATTAATCAACCTCACTAGATCTCGAAAGTTTTTCTTCTACTGGATATCGATTTGCATATCTCAAACAATTTTTTAAAAAAAACAATCAAGCAAATTCAAGAATGGATGTTTAGTACTTAGATCCATCTGATCTCGACGATAGAATTGGAATTTGAGAAATGTTAGTATTTCGGCTTAGCTCACCTTTGATGAATTCAAGAGAGATTATCACTCCTCTCTCTCTCTCTCTCTCTCTCTCTCTTCCCTCTCTCTACTTTTTCTCTCTAGATTTCTTAGATTTTCCTTTTTGTTATTTTTTGTTGCCCCTTTACCTTATTTTGAGTGATGGAATTTTTTGTGTGAAAATTGAGGGAGATTTATGAGTATACAGTGAATGGACTCTCTCTCTCTCTCTCTCTCTCTTAAATTACTTTCCTTTTTTTCCTCTCTCTAAAAATGAGTGACAGTAAGAGAGGGAGTGAGGGTGACCGCCGACAACGGAAAAGTGGCGTGAATTTGGCGCGCCGGCTTAGCCAAGCCTAACCCCTCCTCTAAAATAGTAAAATACAACCCCCTTCTTTTAATTTTTTTGTAACACGGAATGTTGCTTTGCTTTATTTTAAAGAAGACTAACTAAAATACTTTTAATTCTATTTTGTTTGATTTCGTATCAAATGATTTACAAGATAAAAGATTCAAAATTTCTTTTGGAAAAAAATTTTTCTTCTTTTGAAACCCTATATCTGAACAACTTAGGGGCGGCGATGGCTCCCCCCCCCCCCCTCCCCGTAGTCCCCCTCCACGACGACGCGAAGCTCCACGAACCCGCTCCTCCACGGTGATGGTCCTCGACGAATCCTCTCCTCCACGCGATGGTCCTCGACGTCGCGATGCTCCACGTACGGCGAAGCTCCACGACAACGCTACCGATGCAGCGATTCCGACGGCTTCCCGTTTCGACGAAGGCCAAGATCCTTGCGCTCCGATCGGCGAAGCTTCACGACGCTACCTAAGGTCGGTGCGGTATAGGGCCGAGCTGCTGTGCGCTCCCCCCCCCCCCCCCCCTTTTTTGCCCAGATCTGTGACACTTTTATTGGGGTTGGGGTTAGTTTAGGTTGAGATTGGTTAGCTCTGCTAAGTATTTCACCGGTTGCTCTTCGCGCTTACCACCATGTCCACACTCTTGGGGCCAATTACAGCTATGTTTTGATTTTTCAAGGGTTGGTAGTGCGTGTGAAGAAGCCGGGGTGTACTTGGCTATGCCGTAGTATGAGACGGCAGGGTATTTTGTGGTTTGGGAGGTTGGTGGAGCTGTCTGGGTTGGGTATGTCGAGTTGTGATGTTTGCGGTATAGTTCGGTTGTGGGGCCAGGGCCCGAAGACGGGGTCCCCCATGAGACCGCTTATTACATACTAATATTTTACCACCATGAGACCGATTGTGGAGCTTGGGCCCAAGACTGGGTCCCTCCGTGATGGGCGCTCACTTGTCGCAGCTTCCGGGGTGTTTGTCTCAACTGTCGCGGAGCGTCCGGGATGTGATGAAGGAGGTGGAGGAAATTTTGATTCGGTGCGAAGATTGAGGTGTATAGTTGTGGGGCTAGGGCCCGAAGACGCGGTTCTCCCATGATCGTTACTGCACAAGGTGGGGCTTGGGCCAGCAGAATGGGTCCCCCCATGAGGTGCACAGGGGGGAGATGTTTGTCTTCTTGGTCGGTAGTAGAGGAGTCACACACTGAACTCGACCTTCCTTAATCTACTGCCATAGACTTTGCAACAACACTGCCACTACGCCCTTATCATTGACCCAGAAATCTACAGCGTCCACCGTCCGCAGGGGCGAGAGGTGAAGGTGATTCTTCAAATTGGTTGTGATTTGGTTGGGTTTTACGTGAGAGAGAGAGAGTGAGAGAGTGAAGACGTTGCTTCTCACTACTCTATGCAGGTGTCTATTTGTGTTTATGAGAAATCATCTGAGAGAGTATAAGTACCATCTTCATTACTCTCTTAGACTGTGTCCGTAATTAGGGTTAGTAAGAGTTTTGCTGTGATGGCTCTCCTTTTGGGTGCGACTCCGATTGGGCCATGTTTGAAGTGGCATTGATGAGGTAGAAGGAGGGGAGCGGCAAATTTTCAAATCCCACAGGATTCGCTTCGGGTGGGTGGGCGCGTGCCGTGGAGGTGGGTGCTCGAAGCTTGTTTGACGGACATACAATTAGTTGGTCCTCGTAGGTTAGAGTGAGAACTGATTATATGTAATGATCATGTCGCTTCATGTTTTTTTTTTCTGTCTGTGGGTTGTAACTTGCTCCAGCATGCTAGGGTTGTTTTGATAATTTCTTATTAATAAAACAGGGTGGCCTTATTCCACCTTTTCCCTAAAAAAAAACATCATATTTGAGTAATGCTATTGATACTTCACTAAGTATGAAGCAATATAGTTGATGTAATAGATTTATCTCATATCCATTATAAGAGCATCTGTAGCCGTTCTAACCCATTTTTTAGGTATTTGGCAATTGGAAATAGGAAATATGGCTGCGCGCTGTAGTGGTTGAAAGTTAAAATATAGCCAGACGATCGATTATCTCTCGTCTCAAATTTTAAAAAAAAAAATCAAATTTTTTTTTTGGGCACTAAAAGACAAAAAAAAAAAATCTGGGTACCTGAGGGACGGTGGATAATACACCGGCCCACAATTTTGTCTTATTCAAAATTGTTGGGACGGTGTATTAAACACCGTCTGACAGCTTTTTTTTTATTTTTTTTAATTTTTATTGAATAGGACGATCGATTATTTATCGTCCGGGAAAAAAAATATGTAAAGCGACGGGATATTATCTTTCGTCTTTTTTCAGGGACGAAAGAAAATTTTCCGATTGCTATATTTTGGCTTTTGCCAAATCGTCTGCTATATTTGGCAGTCCACTATTCATCGTACACCCAAAATTTAAGTATTTGGAAGACGACTACAACGATTCTATTTTTATTTTTTTCAAATTTTGGGTATTTAACCCACGACTACAGATGCTCTAAACAAAACAAAGAGATTAATTGTACTTTCCTTATTAATTGAGTACCTAGCAATATATATTGGCTAGTTTGACTTATTTGAATTGTTCGCTCAAGTTGGATTTGACATAAAAATACAGCACATTAATTGCAACATAGTATTGTTAGGGATAGTCATAGTATGATCCATAGTATTTTCCATAGTAATTTCAACCTAATCTTCTCTTTCATAATAGGATTAGTAATAACATAATTACCTGACTGGTGTCCTTTTTATATCTAGTAGGCTAAACTAGGACGGAAATAACATCATTTTATAATCATAGTAAATTAGATTCTGCACATGACTTCAGAGGACTATAATTAAAAAAAGTTTAAACTTATATCTCTAATCTCTAGGATTCTATTGGAGAAGGTCTTAGTGTTGTTTGTCAATACACATGCATATCTAATATAATGGAAATCTGAGGTTTGAGCCCTGAGAGCATCCACAGTCGTTTGCTTATTTGCCATTTTTGTCATTTTTTTGCTACTGTAGCGCTCACAGTCGTTTGCTATTTTGCCATTTTTTGACAAAAGCGCTACAGTAGAAAGGGAGAAATAGCAATCGAAATAGCAAAATGCATATTATAGCTGACGAAACATCATGTTTCGTCTGAATTATTTAATTATATTGTTAATTGATCGGACGAAACATGATGTTTCGTTCGAATTAAAATAAATATAAAAACCGAATAAAATAACCGGTAAGCGTGGGAACGAAACATGATGTTTCGTCCCAATCCAATTTTTTTTTAAAAAAAAAAATTTGGATTTTTTTTTTTAATTTTTAATTTTTTTTGCAATTATCCAAATTGATTTTGCAAATTTTTAAATTGTTTTTGCAAATATTTTTTTACAAACTGTTTTTTAAAAATTGTTTTTTCCAATTTTTATTTGCAAAAAAAACTTCCATAAAAACAGGACGAATCACCATGTGTCGTCCAGTTGTTTTGATTTTTTTGCACTTTTTGTAAAACTTTAAATTGTTTTTTGCAAATTTTTAAATTTTTTTTGCAAATTTTTAAATTGTTTTTGTAAATATTATTTACAAACTATTTTTAAAAATTGTTTTTGCAAATTTTTTTTGCAAAAAAAATTTCCTTAAAATCCGGACGAAACATTTCCTTAAAATTTCCTTAAAATTCTTTTGATTTTTTCTTCTTCTTTGGGACGAAACATTTCGTCCCGTATTTTTTATTAATATTTTCTACGTATAAAGTATTTTTTTAATGACAGACGAAACATCATGTTTCGTCTGTTTCTTTTTTAACGAACTTATGCATTTTTTGGCAATTCGACGACTGCAGCGTTTCGTCGAATTGGATGGGCAAAATATGCATTTTGTCATTTTTTACATTGAACGACTGTAGATGCTCTCACAATGTCAGGTTTTTATTTAATTTTTTATATACTAAATATGCATCATATGTATAAATTAATATCCATCTATCTATCTATAATATAATATATATACTTACTATTGAATGGAAGAGTTTGTCACAAATAAATAGTTTTTAATATTTTGTCTCAAAAGAAATTCCAATTTTGCCACCAAATAAACATGTGCATCGCACGTGCAACTTCAAATCTATTTTCAACACGTGCTTTGCACGTACACATCAAAGTTTTTCCTTCTTAATTTTTAAAAAATATGTGTATCGTCCGTTTAACTCCATTTTTTAAAATTTAAGACATTCATTGCAGGTGCTAATTACTGTTGACTTTCGTGTATCGTACGTTTAACTCTAACTCTTTATCAAAACGTGCATCGCACTTGAAAAATACCAGTACATGTTAATCTCAAATCAATTTTTGATAATTAGACTCTTTGGCTGCAATGCTCTCTCAATCTCACAGGCTGGAAATAAATATATTTAATATACAACAAAGACAAACTAGTTGCATTTGAGAACCAGCTGTCTGTTATAGATCTAGCCCCAGCTCATAACACACTGGATTAACTTTTCCATCCTACATTTTTTGTACCAATGGCTGCGATTAACTCGGTACTAGATTGTCAGTTTGATAATCAATTCTCAAGCTGACAAGTGAGATATATTGAAATGTCTTTTTTGTATCGGATGTTGAGGCTTTGATTGTGACACAGTAACTAACACAGGCATGTTCTTTTGATTGCTTGGGTTGGACGGCAAACTTTTAGCACACTTTTCTTTTGATTACATTGCCCAACTTTTCAATATTAATTTTACATGAAAAAATAGTGGCTGACTGTTGATTAGAGTTTCAGGATTAATTAGGACTTCCTTCTCTCATTTTAGGGTGTATAGTTTCAGAGACTCTAAAAGCAAATTTTCAAATGAGGGCATTTTATAAGTTGACAAAAATAATAATGACAATTATTTAAATGTAAACAAACTTTGAGAATTAGAGAACAAACTATTTAAATGAAAACAAATTTATATATATGCTTCCAAAAAAAATTAATTGATAACGTACGTTTTTTGTATGAAATGCCTCGTGACAAAAAAAAATCCAGAAAAACTCTAACAACAAAAACGAAATATGTTATCTTAAAGAGAAAAATATGATATATTAGAGAACATGATCAGAATTAAATGATGATGAATATATGTATATGAGAATACTACTTGGAAGCTTAAAATATAGAATAACCATATGCACTTAAAGATTTGGTTAAAAAATTATCATAAACATGTAAATATGATATACCACAGAACATTGAAAAAATATTATAAAGTGATATACATGAGCTAAGTGAAAAATAATTAGTTTAAAAAAATGATTGAAAAAATTAATTGGATCATGCAAGTTTTGAACCTACGAACTTTAACATTACTAGCACAACACTCTAACCAACTAAGCTAACAAGACAACTAGTAATATAATGTAATTATATCAAACAATATTACATTTTACTTTTTAACATTGTAAATACTTAAAAAATATGGAACCCTATAAATTTGGGGGCCCAAAGCAATTGCTTATGCTGCTTGGGCACAGATACGCCCTTGCCTTCTCTTCTACTGTAAAGCCTTTTTTATTTAACCAACTACTAATGTGAATAAATACATTGAGATGGAAGTTGCAGCAAAATTATTTTTGTTAAGAGTATAATAATGTAGATTAACAGAATTTGCGGGCTCCAAATATCAATATTAATACGCAACAATAACTATGAATCTTGCATGAAAGAAGCCAAGAAGGTTGACAAGCCATCAGGTAATGAAGGTCAGGGCAGGCCCTCACCTTGAGGCCGGTGAGGCCGCCGCCTCAGGCTCCCGATTTTTTTATACTTTTAAAGATTCCAAATTTGTATTTTTCTCATAAATATAGGTACGTATTTAGTGCGTAAAAAAATTATATTGTAATTAGGGGCCTCAAAAATAATTATTTGGGTCTTTCGTCTTGAGCCCCCGAGAACTCAGAGCCAGTATTGAAGGTCTCAGCCATGTGAGATGGTGGCTGATCTCATATGCTACTCAGTAAAGTGCACATGCCATGCATATGCATTTTATGGAATCAAAATGTGAGAAACTTAGGTGAAGATCAAATACCATTCTCTTATGTCAAAGATAAGAAAAATTAACTAATGAGAGGGCAGGAATGCTTTGTAGCTTAAGCTTAAGTTTTAGAGGACCCTCTTCTTTCTTTATGTTAAGGGTAATATTAAACTCTCTGAAGTTCCTCTAACATTATAAAAAGAAATACCTTCATGTATTTTACTCTGCAAACATCGGCATGTTCTAAATATTCAAAAAGGATAAGGAACTGTTAATTTTTAAGATGAAAGGAAAAAGGAAAATTATATAGATTCATAAATGTATAGCTCCAAAAAGATTATATACCTTAATTAATGCCAAATTGCACCAGAATTATCATAGTTTGGGAGTGAATGTCCCTACATTCTCTTTAAATTGCTCAATTTAAGTGATGGTGATATTACACCAAGGCAGTGGTTATTATATCATCATCACCCAATTGATGGAAACTTGATACCTTCTACATATAGGAGAAGGCTCGCGGCTTGTCAACTGTCTAATCTAGCAGGGTCCTACTTGAGTTGAAAATTAGAAGAGGAAGAAAGAATTGGCTCTTAGAAGTTGTTCCTTTTTGTTCTCTCTTTTGGGACAGACTAGTACATATATGTATACACAAAGGCAAATACAAAACTACTTAAATTAATGCTCTAAGAAGTAGCTAGCTAGCTAGGCTACAAGTCATGCGGATTGGTAAGTCGAGATTGTCAAGACTTGATTTCACAAAGTAGCTCATCTTATCGTGATTTCCAAAGGCTATCTATTGTTTGTATTGATATCAGAACTAAATCCATAGGTTGCCTCAACATTTTGAAAGATATTTGCTCTTGGAGATAATTTTGAAACCAAGATTTTTCTACCAAGTGTGTGTAGGGAAAGACTGTAAAAGGGATTTAAGAAAAGAAAAGAAAGAAGAAAAAAAAAACACTAAATTGAGTTGTGAAGCAAATGCCTTGCATTAGTCTCACGTATTTGACCCATCCAATCCCTTTCATCTCTTCATTAAATATGTTCCCCTCTTTCTTCTCTTCATATCCTTTTAGCGGTTTTAGTTTTGATCTTCTTCGGTCGTGTGCTCCTTCTTCCTTCCACTCGGCGCTGTGGAGTGCTTCTAGTGGTGGTTAAGCCTCCCTCCGCTTGTTGATCTGTGGCTGTTTCTGTGCTACTCGCCGTGTCTGCTTGCCTCCTATCGCTTTTCCCCTCAGGTCTTCGTGCTTGCGTTCGTCGGATCCTGGTTTTTTTCCTCTACGGCAGTGAGCACCAGTGGATCTACTTCCAGGTAATGGTCTCCAAGCACTGTAAGTCCCCTCTCCTTCCTATTGTCTCTCTTTACGATTATTTACTCTATTGGGTGTTGTGTGGCTTGTTTTGTGATCACTGTGTTGAGCTCCTTTTCTCTTTTTTGCGGTGGTGTGTGGTTGGCTGGTTAGTGTTTTTCTTTCTCCTGTCTGCGGGGCTCTTATCATTGTTTTGGATAGCACTTTGCTGTTGAGTTTTTGTGTGCAGAGTCTCTAACTGCACCATTTAGAACTCCTATTGTTGCGCTTTCCTTCTTGCGCTATTGTTCTATATCATTTCTCCTTTCTGTTTAGAATTCTTATCTTTTCTGTGGAGATCGAATTATCCTTTCTGTTTAGAGTTTGATCTCTCTCAGCGTTGCTGGAAGACTGTTACTTCCCCTTTATTTTTCTTGAGCTTTCCGTCGATTTCTCCCGGCGTTGTAAAGTTATTGTTTCTTTTCTTCTCCAGGTTTTCTCCTATTCGTGTTCTTCCTTCTCTGTTTTGTTTGTTGGTGGGCCGTTTTAATTGAAGCCCATGGACCTCACTTGGGTTCAAGTGGTTAAAAAAAAGAAAAAAATCAATATTTCTCCCCATCAAAATTTTCTCCCGTTATCTCATCCTCTTGGGCCTTCGAAGCCGGACTGTATTAAGCCCTGGCGCTCGAAGCTTCCACCTTCCTTCTCATCTCCCCTTTCCCGCTCATCCTCCCCATACTCATCATCTTGTCCTCTCTATTCTCCCTCTCAGCATCGTGTTCCCTTACCTGTTTGCTATCGGTGTCTTCTGAGAGGTCATATTAAGCTTGATTGCCCCAACAAGATGAGGTGTCTCTTCTGTAACAAATCTGGCCACGCTAAACAGCGCTGTTTTGCCCTCCAAAAGATCCTTGGACTTCCCAGAGGAGTGCCTATTGCTGAGCATGTGGTTAATGCCCTGGATCTTTCTTCTCTCCATTGTCAATTGCCAGTTCCCTAACCGCCTATCCCCCAGAAGCAGCCATCTCCTTCCAATCCTCCCTTGCTTCCCACTCCCCCTTCAGAGGTGCGCAAGACTACCAGTCCTCCTCCTCCCTCGGATTCTTCGTCTCAGCTTTCGCGTTCTGCCAAGCTCCCTATTACTCAGGTTTTCATCCCTAAAACTGAGTTATCTGATCGCCTTGTTTATTTTGGTAGTTTTGGTGCGATTGCATTCTCGGGTGGAACGGTTCCTTTCTACACTGTCAATTCATTCCTTAGCAACTATTGTAATGTATCGGACTGGGATTGAGTGCTCTATAACTGTTCTAACGGTGACTTGGTCATTCACTGCCCTTCTTCTAAGATTTTGGAGGATCTTATCGCCAATCAATCGCTTACTATTGGTACCATCTCTTTAACAGTAAGGCAATGGGTGAAGATTCCACCTTCTTCTTCTAAAGATCTTCATATTCCTGATACTAAAGTATCTCTGGTGGGTCTTCCCCGATTCTGCGATTCTCTCCGTCTGGTTGGAGAGATGGCCAAGTGTGTGGGAGAGATCGTCAGCATTTCTTCTAAGTCCAGATTGGCCTCTGGCAGTCTTCAAATTGAGGCTGTTTTTCGTTGCTTCTCCTCTCCGGAGCGTATTGAAGCTTTTGTCCTCACGGATGGTGTTTCTTCTTTTCCAGTATCGGTTCTTTATCAAGACGCCAAGTCTGGTAGCTTGGGACCTCCTATCCCTCTTCCCAGTTCCAAATCCTTGCCTCTGGATGCTGATCTCACATCATCGTTTCACCCAGGTGCCTCATCGTCATTTAAGCCAAAAGCTCTTATTGTGAAATCTAGTGGTGCTGGAGTTTCGCGCAGCAAACGTCTTTCTCCTTACAAGCCTCCTACTCATCCCTCCATCCCCAAAGTCTCACCTTCGAAATCCCCCAATTTGGTTTGGATCAACCCTGATCGTCATCTTTCTAAGGCTGGCTCTAATACTGCAACTTCTGTCATTCCCTCTCCCTCCCTCACTGCTGCTCCTCAGCCTATCTTCTCTCCTGCCGTTCCAGTGATTGAGTCACCTTCTCTAGGTGCTAAGGACAAGAAATCTTCTTCTCTGTGGCCAGCTTGGGAAGTTAACCCGAATTTTAAGTCTGATTGGGAGCTTTTCCAACAGCTCGCGCACTTTCCCACTCCGAAGAAGTCGGAACCTGCTTTCTCCCCATCCAAACCTTCTTCTTCCCTGCCTTCCAAAGAGTCAGCTTGGATTGAGCAGGATTCCCTCTTATCGGAGGAAGAGGCGGAGCTGGCAAGTGGTCCTTCTCAAAAGGTATTCGATGTATTTATTTTTCAGCTCTCTTTTGATGATGTTTATTTTGTTGCTGTTACTGTGTTCAATTTATTTCAGTCGGTTTTTTTTAGTTTAGACTGCTCTTTTTTCCGGTGTTTTCGTCCCCCTTGCGGGAACACTTCTTCTGTTCTTGCTTCCCTTAAATGGACTTCCTTTTTTCTTGCGGCAAAAGCCCGAGAATTATTAGCTTTCTCTCCTCTCTGTATAGCTCAGTTGGTTGAGCATTTTTCTTCTGTCTCTGTTAGCAAGGTTAATTCTTCAAGCCTCTCTCCCTCGTCTATCGTTTTGGAGGAATGTCCCGAGAGGCCCTCTTCCTCTCAGGAGGAGGAGGCCTCTTCATCTTTGCACTCCCCCTCCACTCCTCCTAAACCTCGCTTCATTAGAGCAAGTGCGCGCATTCAGGCTAAATATTTTCACCTACCAGTTTATTCGGGATTGCCTGAGATGGATTATTCTCCCAGTGCTGAGCTGCGTCAGTTGCAGCCAGCACTTTCTTCCCTTATCCCTTCCCAACGTTTAAGTTCCATTTTTGTTCCCATCTTCGACTCCCTCTCCAACCAGGAGCTTGCTTCTTCTGCCCAAGGTCTTGGGTTTATTATAGATCCTTTGGACTCACCTCGTATTCGTTCTCTTAGGAAGAAAGAATATTCTAGAGTTAAGGAGTTCCGTTCTTCCAATGATTAGTGTCTCATGGAATATCCGTGGTTTGTACTGCCCTACCAAGCGTAGGGCGGTTTTTGATTTAATCTCGTCATCTCGCTGCGATCTAATTTCCCATCAAGAATCCAAGCTGGAATCACCCTTTCCTGCGATCTTTCGCTCCTTAGGTGGATCCATTATTTCTAGATGGATCTCCTTGGATGCTATCGGATCCAGAGGGGGCATTCTCTTTGGGTTCAAGGAGGCCCATTTCTCCCTTATTTCAGTTCAGCGTTTGAACTTTTTCTTAATAGTCAACTCCACTGGTCCGCTTTCAACTGCCCGCTTACCGTCATTTCGGTTTACGGTCCCTCCTCCCCCGATAGGCGACCTTTATTTTGGAATGAGTTCTCTTCTTTATAGCAATTCTCCTCCGATCTTTGTTTCTTTTGCGGAGATTTTAATGTGACCCGTTTTGCATCAGAAAGATCTAATCAGGTTTTTTCCCGTATCTCAATCGGACCATTTTAATGATTGTATCCGTAACCTTCAATTATTTGACTTACCTATTTCTGGTAGGTCATTCACTTGGTCCAATCAACGGGATCTCCCTATCCTTGCCAAACTTGATCGTTTTTTGGTCTCGCACTCCTGGTTAATGAAATTCCATCAATCTTTTGTCCAGGCTCTCCCCAATCCTTCATCGGATCATATTCCTATCTTGCTTCATTCTAATTTCTGTTTCAACATCAAGCATAAATTCCGTTTTGAAAAGTTTTGGCTTCAAGATCAACTGTTTGTTAATCTTGTTTCGGAATGCCTTGCGTCGGTTTCAGGATCTTCCGGGTTAGGTAACATCCTGCTCAAGCTTCACGCTATTAAATTCGGTTGCAAAATTTGGAGATCGGAGAGACAAAGCAACACCAATTTCCTTAAGAATTTTCTATTGCAAACAATTGCTTCCATTGATAGGATGGAAGAGTTTGGGCCCATATCCGAGTCTTGTAGATCGGAACGCCGATCTTGCAAGCTTGAATATGAGGACATCCTTCACCAGGATCATCTTAAGTGGGCTCAGAGAGCTCGTCTTAACTGGATCAAAGAGGGTGATGCTAATACAGCGTTCTTTCATAACTTTGCTTCCCATAGACAACGCTGCAACCGCATTTCCTCCATCACTGCTCAGGGTGAGGAACTTTCTTCTGATGAATCCATTCATCGAGAATTTCTTTCTTTCTACAAAAATCTTGTTGGATCCAATAAGCACCGTATGCTAGAGCTTGATTGGAATCAACTTTATGGTACCCATCAGCATGACCTTTCTTCCCTCGAAGCCCCTTTCTCCCTGGAGGAGATCAAATTGGCCGTATTTGCTTTAAAAAGCGATTCGGCCCCCGGGCCCGACGGTTTTCCCGCTTTCTTTTTCCAAAAATTTTGGGATCTGCTTAAAGCAGATCTTCTCAAAATGTTTCAGGATCTTCATCAAGGAACTTTCTCTTTCGACCGTATCAATTATGCTCATATAGTTCTTATTCCTAAGTTCATTGGGGCTCATCTTGTCTCGGAGTTCAGACCTATCAGCCTCATCAACACTTCTTTCAAAATTATTATGAAAGTTCTTTCCTCCAGATTGAGTGCTATCATTTCTCCGTTGATCGACTCGGTTCAGTCCGGATTTATCAAAGATCGTTTTATCCTCGATAGTGTAGCCTCGGCTCAGGAAATCATTTCCCATTGTCATAGAACCCAATCGGAGGGCATCCTCCTTAAGCTTGATTTTCAAAAAGCCTACGACAATGTTAATTGGGATTTCTTGTTTGACATTCTTAATTTTCGTGGATTTGGTCCCAAATGGATAGCGTGGATCAAATCTAGTTTATTTTCAGGCACGTCTTCCATTTTTATCAATGGGGCGGAAGGTCGCAAATTTAAACTCAAATGCGGTCTTCGCCAAGGAGACCCCCTATCTTCACTTCTATTCTCTCTAGTAGCTGACGTTTTTAGCAGGCTTCTCAGGAACGCTTGGAATTTGAACATGGTTGAAGGCCTGGGCAGCTCCCCCTATTTTGAGGGAGTGCTCAACCTTCAATATGCGGACGACACTATCATTTTCACCAAACCTAATTCTCACTCTCTCCGTAATCTCAAACTTCTCCTCTACTGTTTTGAGATGGCTTCTGGTTTATCGATTAATTTTCAAAAATCCTCTGTGCTCTGGTTAGGTGGATCTCCCAATCGCCAAGTGGAAGTTTCCAACTTTTTTAACTGCCCAGTAGCTTCCTTCCCGATTACTTATCTGGGCATCCCCCTTCGCTGGGGCAAGCTGCATAGATCGGATTGGCTTCCTCTTGTTGACAAAGTTGAGTCTAGGCTTAATGTTTGGACAAGTAAACTTCTATCAAGAGCTGGTAGGCTTACTCTTATTAACTCTGTAATTTCATCCATGCCCCTTTACCTTATGTCTTTCTACTATTTACCTTCCTGGGTAATCAAAAGGATTGATCAAATTCGTAGTAATTTTTTTTGGAACGGTTCTTCTTCCTTTAAACCGGGGTCCCATCTGTGTCAGTGGAAATTGATCTGCTCTCCCAAAGATGAAGGGAGCCTCGGGGTTTTGGACCTTCGCGATCATAACATTGCGCTTTTAGGTAAATGGTTGTGAAAGTTCCACAACAATGATCACTTACCGTGGATTAAGATTGTTAGGGATTATCGCTCCTCTACCAGCCAATGGTGGGAATTTCCAGAGTCCTCTTGTCGAATTGCTTCCCCCTTTTGGAAGGGTATTTGGAAGGCAGCTTCCGCTTTTCATTGTGGGGTTTATCGTATTTGCCATGACGGGTCAAGAGCTAAATTCTGGTCTGACCTTTGGATCGGTAACACTTCACTAGCCACGGCTTTCCCCTCTCTCTTTAATTTGGCGGTTTATCCGCTGGCGACCATCGAGGATTCTTTTATACTTTTCGACAATATTCGTTTCTGGGTTATGCCTTTCACTATTGATCTTCCCCAATCTTTGGCCGAGGCCTTTGATGACCTCATCTCCTTGCTCAACAATTTTGAATGGAAATCTGCAGAGGGCATCGGTTGGCGATGGTCTACTTCGGGATCGTTTTTAGTTAGATCCTTTTATAAATTCCTTAACTCTATAGGAGTCAGATCCCCTGTAGCTAAATTTTTCTGGGATATTTCAGCGCCTCTTAAAGTGATTATCAACTCTTGGCTTGCCTTTAATTTTAAGTTACCCACGGTCGATATTCTTAACAAAAGGAACTTAGCGTTGGGTCAGCTTTGTGGTCTTTGCACTGAGCATCCTGAAGATGCGAATCATCTTTTTACTCAATGCTCCAGTGTTATCCCGTTGTGGAAGATTAGCTCCCTGGCTTGGGGCACAGGTGCTATTCCACCTGATTTATCTTCTTGTTGGAGTTTTAAACCCTCGAACCCCCAGTTCGGTTTGGATTCTGTCGATTCATATCATTATTTGGATTATTTGGAAAGAGAGGAATGCTATCTTATTCCAGCACCGCAAGCACTCTAGAGTCGCTATGATTGATGATTTTCTTTTCCTTTTCAATCTGTGGTCTTCGAGTTGGAAATCTTCGGATATTATAGTTCTAGCTAATCAGAAATTAATTGACGCTTTTACTTGTCTTCATAACCTTCA
Organism: Hemerocallis citrina; assembly: GCA_017893485.1. Taxonomy (NCBI): domain Eukaryota; kingdom Viridiplantae; phylum Streptophyta; class Magnoliopsida; order Asparagales; family Asphodelaceae; genus Hemerocallis; species Hemerocallis citrina. The sequence continues at coordinate 118,686,921 of CM030364.1, forward strand.
TAGCTTATAGCTTGAATGTTCTTTTTCTGCATTGATTATGTATTTAGCTCACATTTTATTGTTCTCTACCTTTTGCGGACTTGAACTCTGCTCTTATTACCGCTCGCATGATCAGGTTTTGTGCTCTTCCGGATGTTCTTGATGCCTGTTTGGTACTTCCTTTCCGAGCGGTAGCTTTTGGGTTTTGGCTTGCTCTCCCAGTAGGTTATCCCTGTTCTGCTTATGTTAATATTATGAATTTCAATTTTTGTTACTGATGCTTTCTATCATCAGTTTATGTTAGTGCTTATTTGGCCTCCCTACTTTTTTGTACTGCCTTTTATGGGATAGTGTTTATTAAGAGGTCTCTTTCCTCTCCTGGTTTTTTAGCTTGTGTGCTGCGGTTTTGTTTGGTGCTTCTAGCTCTCAAAGCATCCCTTCTTTTATGATGGTGTTTTAGCTACTGGCTTTCTTTGTGCCACTCTTGATGAGAGGGCTTCCTGATGTTCTATTCGGCCATTGCTTTTGCTGGCCTATTCTTTTTAGGTTGAGCTATATTGGAAGCTCGCTGCTGTCTCCGTAACACAACTGAGCTTATATGATCTCTGAAGTTTGTTCTATGTTGATTGCTGCTCGATTTGCTTGCGTTTATTTGGTTTGCTCAGGTTCCTTTCCTTGTCGTTCGACCCTATCCAATGCGCGGCTTCCCCACATTTTGGCACACGGATTGCTTCGCCAGATCTGGGGATGTTTGACTGTTTCGGAGTGGATGGGTTGTAGCTGTTTTCGCTGCCTTCCCCATCATCGTCTCTGATAGATCAGCGCGTTTGGCTGCGTTCGAGACTCTTGCCCGGCTCCTGTTTGTTTGGTCTCTTTAGCTATGCTATTCCTTGTTTGTTGTTTACTTCTGTTCTGATTGTTATTCCTTTATGTGTTATTGTGTTCATTTTACAGCTTGTAAAATCACTTTGTATCTGACTGTTATTGAGTTATTATTATGATATTCTGATGGCTGGGGTCCTTAGGACCCTATCCAGTTCATCAAAAAAAAATTAGTCTCACGTATTTTAGAGTAAATTAGTCGCATATATTGACCTGATATTTGTCGAATTTGGGCATAACATAAGTATCATAGGCAAAAACTCTAATCTAATGCAGCTACTACGCACATTGCAGTATCAGTCGATATTTGAAAACTAATGATAAAAACCCTATTTACAAAGTTAACTCAAGAGGTAAACTTCTCAGAGTTTCTCTCTTTAGATTTTCTAGAGAGAGAAGCTCCCCCAAAAAAACCCAAAAATGAAAATCCTAGATCTAGATCTGAGTTTGGAGGGGGTGGCGGCTAGGATTTCGCCGCCCGCTCCCCGGTCGCCCCTCCCCTCTCGCCACCGCTACTCCCGCCGCCGCTCCTTCCCGGCGCGCTCAAAGGCTCGATGTTCATGTCGCTCCTCCGATCGAGAGACGATGGACAGTCCTTCGCCACCGCTCCGTCCCGTCGAGGCCCTCCAGTAGTCCCTCCCGTCCAGCTCCTTACAGGCGTGCTCCTCCAGTCGCTCCACCGTTCGAGCAATGATGGAGGGGCCTTTGCTGCCGCTCCGTCCTGTCGAGCCGCTCCCGTCGCCCTTCCCGTCGCATCGCTCGACAATGGAGGCTCCCTCGCCATCGGTCCGTCCCGCCTAGCTCCTCCATCGAGTCTTCAGAGCGTTTCTGCCACCGATTGACGACGTATCAGAGGAGCCACGGTCGTCTCACTATCGCAGTAGCGGTGGTGGTTCCGTCGATGGTGCCACCTACGATTCAACCACTGACCTCCAGCACTTCGATCATGGGTTGGGGATTTGATTGGTATGAGTGTGTTGATTGTGAGGGGAACTGATTGAGATGGGCGGCGGCAAGTTTCGAGCTCCGAGAGTGTTATGGGTGGAGGAGTTGATTAGAGTTTAGCATTTGTGAGATGAGATGGGAGAATGTTGATGTGCACAGTAGTGGGGCTTGGACCTGAAGACGGGGTACCCCCATGAGGTGCGCCCACTTGTTGCAGCATAATTGTGGGGCTTGGGCTCACAGACGGGGCCCCCATGAAGTGAGCTGAGTGGAAATGTAGAATTGGAGGTGTTATGAATTTTTGGTTGTCAGTGTGTAAGTCACACCCTGAATCGACCTCCTTTAACCAACTGCCACAGGCTCCGCGACAGCACCACCACTACGCCTTCATCAGTAAACCTGAAATCTACAACGTCCATTGCCCCGCAGGGGCGAGAGGGGAAGGTGATGCTTCAGTTAGTTGTGATTAGTTACGGATTTTTACGTGAGAGAAAGAGTGAGAGAGGGAGAGAGTAGTGAGAAAGTGAGAGAGTGGAGATGTTGCTTCTCACTACTCTATGCAGGTGTATGTCGGTGTTTGTGAGAAATCACTTGAGAGAGTAAAAGCGTGAGAGAAGTGAAGGTATCCTCTTCACGGCTCTCTCTTTAACTGTGCTCGTGGTTAGGGTGAGTGAGAGTTTTGTTTGGTGAGAAATCGCTTGAGAGAGCTTGTAACCCCCATTCCCGTAAATACATTTTTTCTGAATATTTTCTGTATTTCGATTATTGATAAATTTATTTTGTATTAAATTCGTTTTGGAATTTTTCTATTAAAATATTTTCCAATCAAAAATTATATTATTTTAAATGATGGTGTATTTTAAACTTATTTTGTAATCTTCATTTATCGGTTAATTATATTTGGGCCCAAATCATATATATTATTATTATTGGATTATTTTAATAAAAATTGTTAAACCCGAATAATTGTTTTATTGTATGATTTTATTATTTTTATAATTATAACTATTAATTATTATTCCTTGATTATTTAATTAAAGTACATTTAAAGAATTATTTTGTTTTCGTACTTGATGTAATTTTCTTGGCGAATTCCGATTTATTTTCAAGCCAATTTATGTTTATTGTATTACTTATTTATTTATTTGGATTTAATTTTTTGTTCAAGGAATTTTTTGTTTTTCTTAAATGAACTATTTCTTGTTAATCCTATTTTTTTTTCTTTTATTGAATTGTGGGTATTTTTATTTAAACCCTATTCATTTTAATCTATCTCTTAATTGAACCCTAAAACCCAATTTGATTTGTTCTTGACCCAAAACCGTTATTATTGAACCTTAAACCACTAACTCAATACCTTAATTGTACCCTATAAATACAACCCTAATGCAAAGCTTAAAATTTGCACAAATTGGAACCCTAGCTGTCTACTCTCTCTTACTATCTCTCTCCTCCCGTTCTCTCTCTTCAGGTTGGTTTTTCCGGCCAAAACCCCAAGACCCCCCCTTCCGATCGTCTTCCCCGGCCAGCTCCGGCACCCCCCCCCCCCCCCCCCCCCCGTCGTCGTCAACCCCCCCTCCAGCACCGTTCTCCTAGTGCTGCCAGTCAAGAACCCCCCGAAACCCCCTACACCTCCTCCTCTTCTGCCTTCCTCGACATTTACAGCCAGAACCCCATAGCCCCTTCCTTTCTCTCTCTGTTCGATCGCCGACCAGCGCGCCAGCGCCACCCCCATGCGCCCACGACCGCCGGCGTCGACCTCGTCTCCAGCGCCACCATCCCCTTGGTCGTGGTTGGAGTTGCTGCAGTTGCTCTCTCCCGCTGGTGTTGCTGCAGTTTCTTTGTGTGCTGTGTTGTTGGCTTCTTTGAGTTTGCACGTACATTGCACGTATTATTGGTAGGTTGAACTAGTTTGTGAGTTCGTTGCTTCAGAATTCTTATCCCGTTATTCTTGGTATTCAAAGTAACCGTCTAACAGGCAAGTCACCGTCCACTTGAATTGTTAATTGTATCAAACTCAAGTTTCATTGAAATTCTTGCAGTAGATCTTTGTTTATCATATTATCCTTTGTTCATCTCTTCGTTGGGTCTATTGAGGGTTTACATGAACTAACCCCAATATTCTTGACATCATGCCACTTTTGACTGTACAGTTTGGATCTTTCATGAGTGCATATAGAATTGATAATAGGGTTGTTCATATAATCGTCACACAAATTAATTATTTTAGAAACAACTAGTAGGTTGTGTGTTTGGTTGATTGTTCGTTGTTTGATCGATGATAATTTAGTGTATGCATATGATTTTATTCTTATTCACCATGTTATTATACCCATCATGATGAATGCACAATTTATTGACTAAAGAATCGATACCATCAGGTTTAAATTAAGTTATTTTCAAGAAAACTACACAAAACCCTGTATATGCTTGCTGACCTGTATATTGACTGCTGTTTTCGAACCAGTAAACAATCTTAAAATGAATTACTTTCTGAATATGAATTGTAGCCTTATCTTTTTAGTTTCTAGAACATCTGGAATTTTTAATTTTCAAGTTTTGTAGCAAAAGTTATGCCCGTTTTACTGCAACTGTGTTTTTTACTTTCAAATTTTTAGATTCTCGTACCTTTCATATTTAAACTGTAAAAAAGTTGATCAAATGATAAAATTTTGCTCTGAAAATTTCCATATTCTTAATTTACATGCTTAGGAATCTAATAAATATTTTTAATGAATTTAATATTGAGTTTTGCTGATTTTGAAATTAAAATAACGTGACATCGAAGTTCTGCCTGAACATAAAATCTGTAAAGAACAGTGTGTTTGACCTAGCTATTGTTGTCGGTATTTGAACTTTAAGTATGCGTTGGAACCGTGTGGAAGTCTAGTTTCTAGAACTTCTGACGGATTCACTTTTCGATTTCCGAGTCAGCAGAAAATTGTATTTTTGTGCAGACTGCGCTTACCGTCCAGAATTTTAGATTTCAATTTTTTATGAATTAATTATTCCTATATCATACTATTGCATGAATTAATGAATGTATGTTGCATTGCATGATCCCAATGAGTTATTTCACAATTCTAATCGTCCTATCCATATTATTATCCTATTGTTTCCCTATTATTACCATCGTCCATTAAATGTCTAGATTACATATTGTATTGTTGTATTAATAAAATAATTAATAAGCCGAGGTTTAAGAAAATGACTTGAGTAGTGAATAATATAGTGACTGTGTCGGCCAGTGTTTATCGATTGATTGTGGAGCGCTGACTACGACACCCCAATCTCTCGTGCATTGTAGCAATAAATTGTATCAATGAATCGTATTAATGTATCAATGTACCAATGTACCAATGTATCAATGTACCAGTGTATCAATAAATCAGTGAATCATCGTAATGTATCGAGCAACAATATTGTATCGTATCAGTGATTACCGTACTGACACATGATTTATAGAATTCACCACTCAGTCTAAACGAAATTGATTGTATGCATCGAACCTGTAGTATGGGATGCAGTAGTACATGCGTTAGTTAAGATTAAAATGAATAATAGACGTAAGGATTGACACAACATCAGCATTGCATATTGTACATCATCGTTTCTATTGATACCAAATATTGTTTAAGTGTTATTGATACTATTGAATATTGTTATCGAATATTGAATCATTATTTATAGCTATTGCATCGATTCTCATGATATTGATTATTACTATCGTGTCATGTTATTGATTTCTATTTATCTATTGACATTATTGTTATACCGTTATTCCATTGTTCTCTGCTTTCTCTACTTGTTATCCATGACTTGCTCTAAGGACAATTTTTCTCCTCTTTTTAGATGAAGTATTTACAGGTGTTGATAGAGAATTGCCTGCTGGAATTGGAAGACAGAAATTATGAAGATTTAATGATTTCTAGTTGCTTTTTGTTTTATTGAACTATTGTTATTTCATTGTATTGTGCTTATGACCCAAATATTGCTATTTATTTCCAGACGTTAGATTATTATTGTATTTGGATATTTTTATTGCTTCATTCCAAGTATTATTGTTCATGAGATTATTATTATTGCCTGCGCAATTGTTCTGTATTGGTTATATTGTTGAGTTGACCAGTTGAATAGCTTATGGGTGACGTTAGTAATTCGCTGGGCCAATGTTACGCACTCGTATTCTGTATTTTTTGAGAAGAGGGGCGTGACAGAGCTAAATCGTGAGAGAGGTGAATGTATCCTTTCCATGGCTCTCTTTTTTGTTGTGACTTTGACTCGATAGCGTTTTGGAGAGTTAACGGGAGTTGGGGAGGAGAAGGACGGGAGCGGCGAATTTCTAAATCCAGCGTGATTCGCTTCAGGCGGGTGTGCGCGTGCCAGGGAGGCAGTGCACGAAGCTTATTTGACGTGCATACAATTAGTTGGTCCTTGCTTTGTGACTGAGCCCAAGATGGGGTCCAGTACAATATTGGTGGAGGTCGGGGCCAAGCTGTGGAAGGTTCGATCTAGCCGACTGTGGGTTGCTGTTTTTTTGGTTTTGCTGGCCCACCCTCTAAGGGTGTTGGAGTGAGCTCTGATTGTATGTACTGGTCATGTTGTTTCATGTTCTATTTTTTTGTTTGTAGTTTGTAATTTGGTCTAGTACGCTGGGTTTGTTTGGTTAATTTTTTATTAATGAAACAGGTTGACATACGCCACCTTTTCTTTTAAAAAAAAAAAAGGTTAACTGAAGAGGCAAGGCAATAGTAGTTTTTTTATAATCCAGGTGAAATGGAAACGGAATAAAAATCAGGAATCAAGTAATATTTTAATGTCAAAGCTAAGCTTCAGATGCACATGGGACAATGTTTTTGCTGTATGCAGACTGCAGCTTCTTCTTTAGTGTTTTCCAGCTGTTATGAGCCCTCAAGTCAGATATGCCATGATTCAGAAATAAAATATGACATACATAAAGCAAAAAGTCAATCATAGTTGTACCCACAAGTTGATAGGCATCTATTTTGCTTGATAGCATATATAATCTGCTTCATGGTAAAGATATACCCATCCACAAACCTCTCAACCACCCCAGCTTGAGAATACAGCACTAACCAGAAAAATAACAAGCTAAAAAAGGCCATCACCATGCAACTGGTTTCGAGTAGGAAGCTAACTGAAAACAGGATCATTCAATGAATAACTTCCATCTAAAAAACTTTTTAACAAAAAATGATAAAAAGAAGATTAACATCAAAAGATAGAATGAATTTCAATACTTTCATATTAAGAAAGAACGGAGCATTCCCTCGAAAAAAAAAAAAGAACACAGCAGAATTTTTTTCAACGCACCAAAGCATGTGGCGTTATTCCACCTTTAACCTCAAAAAAAAAAAAAAAAAAAAAAACACACCAAAGCAACATCCATAATTTCACATGACAAACAAAACCCCAATCGCTATCCAACTCCAGAAAGAAGGTATAAGAAGATTTACTACAAAGGAGAAAGTGTAAGAAGCTAAAGATCACGTTGCCTCAGAGATTCTGATATATATATAGCAGCAAAGTTTTCAAAATTCCATTGTGTGATCATTATGATTTATGACAATTACAGTTTTCATGTAAACAGTATGTCTTACAGATTTCATACAATCCAGACTGCATCGAATGAGAAACGAACAAAAATTTTTATTTACTCTGATGCATGAAAACAAAGCTCTAGTGCGAGTTGAGCCAAGTAGAAAAATAGAATTTGCCAAATATCTCAAGACTTTAAACACTAGAAAAGGGCTCTATGAGAAGTCTTTGGGTTATGAGAAGGTAATGGAAGTAGCATATGATTGAAGCACAGAAAGCCCTTGCTCTATGACAGCACGGTTCCTTGCTTGTTTCACCCATTCGACAATGACTTCCTCAGCCTCACTGCCACGAACACCGAATTCCAAGGCATCTGCTGCTTCAGCAAACTTCCCTTGTACTAGAAAGCTCTCAACTTTACTGATCACTGACTCAATGCCATCTCCAGACTGATCTTCTTTCATCTGAAAACAAACAAACAAAAACGAAGACAAGGTTGGAGAAACATACTTTATGGGCTCAGTAGTTAAGGTAATAATTTAATAGCTTGATGGTGTAAGACAATGAAGTACGGACTTGTGGTATGGGGACATTAGGGTTGCGCAAACGGATTATATTTTTATATATTTGAATGTAAAAGCTTTGTATTCATGATGATCATGTATACGAAAGCTTTAGGAATGTGTGTACAATGAAAAGCGTAAACTTATTGAAATTACTCTATGGCCCTGTGAATACTCAAACATAACTGTGTATGAAAATTTTAAAAATATATTAAAGTTCTCTCGTGGGTATCTACTCTACAGAATTTACAGAGTACCAGCACCCAACACATACTTGACATGGGTCTGGACAGTACTATTTCCTACATGTCGAAACTAGCACTTGGTTGGGCTTCCATCTAAGTGTTTTTTGCGACTCCAAAATTCTTCTGATAATAAATATCTACAGAAGGTGATAAGTTTTTGAAAATCTCAAAAAACCTCCAATATCTTTAAACAATCGGCATCGGTAGATATCAATCTCTTAAATAAAACAGAGAAAGAAAAAAAGACGAAATCTTTTGTAGTTTCATTCCTATTATTCCAGGCAGCTATGTGGGAAAAAAATGTCCATCAATATATAATAGAAATGTTTGCAAGTTTTATGTACATGTGCATGTTACATGCAACAATTGCAACTCGATATAGATTTGTTCTCTATCTCAGCCAAGAAAAATATATTTTTCTTAATGCCAGACAAAAGGAACAAATATAGCAAACTGAAATCACGATGTCATCATGTTTTGGTTGGATTGAAGGGTGAAAGAAGTCTCTTTTGGTTACTGTTCAGTAATAATCGCCTAAAATTATAGTTCCAAGTAACAAAAGGTATCCTCAAGTTGGCAAGACAGTGAAACACACCAATCCCACGACAAGGATACTTCAAGAAGTCATGGATTATGTTCACAAATACAAATGTGAAGATTGTCACCAAATCGTACATTCTAGATTGTTTTACCTTTATTGAGGAAGCAATGTGGGCAACTGTATGAGCTAGGAGACCTCCACCACCAGCTGGAATGAGGCTAAAATGACGCAAGGTGCCCTTCAACGAATCAAACTGCAAGTAAATTACTACCAAAGAGTTATATAACAATATAAATTAGATGGTCTACATATAACCCAACCAAGACATCTGAGGGCAAATATATTTAAGTTAGAATTTTTTTTTAAAAAAGCAAATGTACTCAACGAGCAGAAAGAGGCCTATTGCGAAAATGTAGCATACACTAACAAATCTTGCTAGTCGATGATGACATAGATACAGTAATAAATCAAGAAAAAAGGTATTAAACCAAAAGTTCTAGTTGGCTCTTGGGTCTTGGCTTTATCAGTACCTCAGATCTGAAGGTAATTACGCATATCTATGTTCTTTCCCTCTATTCTAGACTTTCACCATTTTCTAAGAAAAATGTGGAGGACGCCAATTACTCCCTCCATTACATATTACCAGGGCCGGCCCTGAGTTTACGGGGTCCCAAGAGGAACTCCCGAAATGGAGCCCCCATACAAAATTTATTTTTAAAAGTTGTTTAAAAAAATATTTTTGGAACATTTTTTTTTGCTACAATTCTTAAAAACCGATATATATAAAGAAATAGATGGAGATTTAGAGATTTGAGAAAAAAATCTCCATACAAACCCAAGCCCAACTAAAACAAGTCGACCCAAGTACTACTAAAACAAGTCGACCCAAGTACTGATTTTAAAAACAAAAGCCCAAAAATTAAATTTGGGGCCCCTAAAAAAACATTAAGCACAAAACACGTATATATAAATACAAGGAAGAAAAATTTTTGGGGGCCTCTAAAATTGTGAAAAGTTATGGGACCCGAGGTGGCCGCCTCCCCTGCCTCCATTAGGGGGCCGGCTCTGCATATTACATGTCATTCAAGGTTGTTGCAGTCCTATTAATAAGTGTCATAAACGCATGTAAAAGGAAGATCTTTTTCCTCTAAATTAATACCTTAAATAAGAAAATATAAAGAGAAGTTCTGCTCTTTTTCCTCTAAATGCAGTCCTAATTGTACACTTTTAGGTTTTTTTGGGAATACAAAGAGAAGTTCTGCTCTCATTATAAACACAATGGTGACATTGGTATCTTAGGTAAAATGTATTAATCAGTCTTTAAGTAGTTTAATAAATCTTCTTGAAAACCTAATGACATCTATTATGAGGGAAAAAGGAACCCCTAGAACGACAACTAATATGAAAACAAGAGTCATTTTGTATTATGGAAAGCAAAAGCATAATTTTCCAAAAAATCAGCATTAAAGAGTGTCCACTGGTCATATAATTTGTTCAAAGTAATTTTAGCTGTCCCCATCTCGAAGGAAATGCGCTAAATGTGACAACGCTAACAAGCATGATGAATACCGCTCGCAGCTGTGATCTATTTCAAGAATTTAAAAGAGTAAACAGACTTGCCTTCTGATTCAATTGCACATGCGTATCGATTCCATAGTTTAATGCTTCTTCTGGGAGAGATGAAAGCACCAAATCCAGAAGTGAGTCTCTATCAATTCCTTCCAGAGACTTATGCAATTCATGTACTTCTGATCGAATTGGTAATCCTCTAGAAAGAGCATCTTCCAAGGCAAGTGTTCCCTTCAAGTTCAATATATGTAGAAGAAACATGATTATTAGAAGACGCTACAGCATTTTTTTTATCTTCAACTTATTTTCCTTCCTGTTTCTCTATGGATTGATGGTTATATAATTTACCAAAGCCAGTTTGTGAACAGAGTGAGTCTGCTGAGCTTCTTCAGACCTTGCAAAGAACGCCATGCACAAGGCATCTATCTAAATATTCCAAACAGGGAAAAAAAATTAAACCCGTAGCCATATAGGTAACACTTATCTACTGTCCATTTCAATCTAATATGCTGTAGCCATATAGGTTCCAGTGTCATCAAATAATTATAATTTGTTTAAACTTAAAATGGTAAAAAATGGCTTGAGCAAATTAAAGAAAATGCAACAATGACAGAGTTGTACATTCAGGTTTGCTTCAGAAATTTTTTCTATCTGGGAGGCTTTTTCGCTTGCAATAGCTGCTGCTAATTCTGCTTTTGCTAGCTCCTGAGCTTTCCTTGATTGTATATCAGCCTCTTCTTCCTAATTTTAAGAAAATAAGCTTATTCTAGTTTTATTCTATATAAAAAAAAGTCCCTTGGGCCGACTAAATCATAATTAGAAAAAGTTAGCAACCCCACCTTTCGTTGCAGTTCCTCTTGAAGTTTCTGTTCAGCTTTTTCTTGAAGTGACTTGATTGCAGCTGCTGCCTTCACCTTTTCTTTGTTCAACTCCTGCAACATAGTTCAGCAATATAAAAAACACTATTCAGCTCTGGAAATCCTATAGATTCCTGATTACATACCCAAGCTTATAGCTTCCCATACTATGAACCAATCATGATGTATGAACTAAATATTCATTGAACATAACAATTCCTAATTACAAGATTGGGTTGCTGACAAAAAGACCACGCATTATTCTAATTTGTGGTATCCAAGTCCTAATATCCTGGAGGATTCTCTACTAGTCACTCAGAATTGGATGTTTTCAAACAAGAAGTTAACTGTAGCATATATTGTCGTGTAACTTGATAATCCAAACCCACCATAATCGTCATCTTAAACAGCTTTACCCAAAGAGAATTGGCTGGGCTTGATACTTCCTAGTTAATGCAGATAAAACTCCATTTACAGTTTTGCATGCATTGTATATCATGGTTCCAATCTTCATGATATAACTCCAGTCTAATGAATCTGTTCTGGTTATCAAACAGATGTTCCTGAGGGGTACAGCTTCAGCTATAATCCAAAAACAAAGACAAGGTTGGTTGGTCAGAGAGGTAAAATATAACGAACTAACGCATGAGATAGAAAGTCACATAGTTGAAGGCTTGTAAGGTGTAAGAGAAGAAAACCTGCTCCATCTAGAAGGGGAAGGATTGAGCTGTCCCGCCCGCCTTTATGTTCAATGAACTAATCAAGATGAGTTATTGGTCAAACAGAAAAGTACCAAGGGCTTAACATGTGGTAGGCAACTACATGTAAGTTCAAGACTACACGACAGCTAAAAGTGTAACGCCCCGAATTCCATTTACATGTAATTCGTAGCACAACAGGATCTTTTACTTCAAATTCGTACAACTTTACAAGGAAATTAAAAATTTTCATTATACAACATTGTTCTTTACATCAACGCAGCGGAATTCAAATGAATACAACATGATATATTTAACTTTAACATCAACAACTAAAATCTGAAGATAATTTTTAGCACCAATTCATCTATTTGTCTTTTGCCAATCCAAGCCCTGCACTGAAAAACTGCGGGCACGTCAGTTGCATACAACTGATGCAATACTATAAAATGGCGATTCTCTTACTTTAGCAACCACAATGCCTAATGCAGATGTTATACTACAATGACGCTAATGCATACTTGTTCGGATTCTATGTATCCCTATCTATATAGGTTCAAGGGCAAGTCTTTATCGTACTCCACATTATAGGGTTTAATCCCACGCTATGAATATTCTACTACGGTAACAAAATCAAGTTTTAGACATTCTACGAGTACATACTCCAGCCCTGGAGTCCACCGTCAGGCTATACGAAAATCCTCGTCGTGCGAATATCCCGCAAGTGCCCCTCTAGCCTCGGTATACGCATATACACTGAAAAACGATCTCCCATCCGCCCGACTATTCATGATCTTGGAGTCCACCATCAAATCAACCATAGTCCCGAATTTAATTAAAGCCCGTCTCCATCGCAAGCAATCACAATCCCGAAATCCACAGTCAAACTGGGTCTATAGTCCTGGAGTCCATCATCAGACTATATAGAGGTGCTTCACTTACGTTTGCCCAAGTTTTATTATATTTTCTCCTAGTGCCTATCCTTAAGTTTGAAACATGAATAAATAATACTACCTAGATCTAGCTTACCCACCTACCAGTCTTAAACCATACCTCGAGAACGATAGCCCATATTGGCCACTTCTCCAATTCAATAATCATTATAATTACTTTGCCGGTACCTAGGTCTCACTAAGCCTCTAGAATCAACATCTTTTCATGTTCAACATTATAGGGTACTCATACAGTAACCTCCGTTCCCGTAAATACGTATTTCCCGAATATTTTCTGTGTTTCGATTATTATTTGTTAAATTTGTTTTGAATCTTCAATTAAAAATCTTTTCTAAACGAAAATTTTGTTATTTCAAATAATAGTGTATTTTAACTTCACTTTCCATTTTTGATCGACTATATATATATATTCCTGTTTGGATTATTTTAATATAAAGTTGATAAGCCAAATTCTTTATTTTGTTGTATAATGTTATTATTACCATTATTATTATTATTATTGCTAGTCATTATTATTATTATTATTATTATTATTATTATTATTATTATTATTATTATTATTATTGAATTATTTTCATGAATGTGTGGAATCCAATTATGTCATGTATGTATTATCATTACTATCAGTATTGTTAATAATATTATTATTATTATTATTATTAATATGTGTTGTTATTAGTATTATTATTATTATTTTTGTTAAACCCCATTAGCTTTGATCTATATTATAATTAATTGAAGCCCATCATTTGAAGCCCAAATTTTAGCTCATCTCCTATTGGATTCAAACCCAAATCCATATCTAGTGGATCCCAACCCATTAACCCACTATCATACCCTACCCAAATTCAACTATCCATATACAAATCCCCTCACACTCCCCACTTCTCACATCCCCGTAACTCCACACCCCCACTATCTCATAACTACCCATTATTATAATTATATTATATTATATTTATTATTATTTTTATAAACCCATCTCCCTCACTCTCTCTCCCGGTCTCCCTCTCTTTTCCCCTGTTTCGAAACGAAACACAGAAACCCCCACTCTCTCTCCCCGTCTCCCTCTCTCTTCCGCCATCGTCTTCAAGCTCCTCCCCCGCAACCGCCATCGATGTCCCCTGCCTCCTCAACCAGCACTGCACCTCGACGAGCACCACCAGCCACATCCACCGAAGCTCTCCTTCGTCGACACACCCATCGCCACTGCACCTCACCCCCTCGACTCCTCTGTGCATTTCTGCCGCTCGACCACCGCAACTGTCTCAATCACTGCGACCACCGACCGCAGCCCCTGTCGCCAGTGTCTCCACCGTCGACTGCAACTCTCGCTCATCCTCATCACCGTCAAAGCCCCACCAAAGTCTTCCTCCTCCGTCGTCTCCCCTTTTTCCTCTCCAAAGCAGAGCAGCCGCCCTCCATCGTCTCCACCACCTTCGCAGTCTCCCTTTGCATCCCAGTGCTGCCACCGCTCGCTGCTGCCACCACTCGCCTCCCTCACAGCCAAGTCGAGCACCTCGTCGACTCCCCGCTAGTCGACTACCCATCGCTGCCAATCGACTTCATCCCCGAGACCCATCGACGCTGCTCTCCTTTTCGCCCTCGTCGTCGTCGTCCAAAGCTCGAACCCCCGCCGTTTCCGCCTCCTCTATTTCGGCGCGAAACAGAGCTTCGCTCGAGCCAACCGTCGAGTTGCCTCGACTCCGTCCCCATCGCCCCCTGTTCATCTTCTTCCACCTCCAGCCTGTAATCGCTCCATTCCGCTCGAGCGCCTCCATTCTCATCATTCCGTCGCTCTGAGCCACCCCCATCCCTTCCTCATCGCCAGCACAGTAGAAGCTCCACCAGCTCCGCTCGCCTCACGCTCGAGCGTCGTCCACCTACAGTCGTCGTCGCTTCCTCTCCTTTGTTTCGACCCCGAAGGAACCCACCGTCGCCATCTAGTCGCCGCCCTGTTCTCCTTGCCGACTGCCGACCACGACAACCACCCGAAGCCGCCGCTGCCCAACGCTGCCAGTCGTCGTTATCATTGCCCGTCCTTTCGCTTCGCTGTTGGAGGTGTTGTTTTGGGATTGGCCGAATTTGCTGTTGGCTATTGTGGGGGGAGGATCTGCCATTTGCTGTTTGGCCATTGGGGGATTTCGCCGTTTGCCGTTCTGGCTTGAGATCGTTGTCTGCTGTTATGGGACTTGGATCTTGCGGTTGAGTTGTCTGTTGTTGGTCTTATTGCGGTTGCTCTTGCTGTTGTTACGTGTGTGCACGTGCTGTTTGTGTTCTTGTGGGAACGTGCGTTATACGTGTGTTACTCGTGTGCCGCCTCCGGGATTCTCATCCCGTTATTCTTTTAATATTCAGAATCGTCCCCTAACAGGTAAGTGTCTCTTGAACTCATTTTTATTGTTTCTAGTTCAAGAAAAAACTTTGAAATCCGACAAGTAGTAATCGAATTGAATATCGCATCTAATTGAACTCCGTATTTTAATTATTATACCATGTTATTGATTCATAGTTGTCTTATCGTGCCATTGCTATTGAAATAAAACTTGAACAGTAAATTTATTGTATTATGGAACATTCAAATATACTGCCCTATCATTTGCCCGAGTTTGTACTGAGGTTTCGACCCGGTTCCTGACAAAAAAACTTAAAACCTTGCACATAAAAATTGTAGTACACTGAGTCTATATATTGTTATGTTTTACATATAAACTGTGTTTTCCATATTTAATGAATTGGACCATGTATATTTCATATATTGTATAGTCTTGATATCATCTTAAAATTGTACTAGTGCTACCGGTCTCATCAATTGTACCTGTTCCATGAGTACTGATACCATCGCCCACATTGATCACATGCATGTTCATAACTGATTGTTAATAAAATGATAACAAGCCGGGATAATAAGGATCGACTTATAGTAGTGGACAATATAGAAGAGTGTACTCGAAAGGGGGCCCGTATTTCTCGTATTGACATGTTATTGGTCATCGATTGATTGTGGAATACTGACTACAATATCCCAATTTATCGTATATTGGTCATCGGTCATCGGTCATTGGTCATTTATATTGCAAGACCCGAGTACAGGACCCTGTAAAATTCACCACTATAGTCAAAAGTTCACTTGATTGTATACACCCGAACTTGTGGTATGAGACACAGAATTGCGTGCATTAGTTAGGGTTAATAAAAGACTGATAGACATGAGATGAACACTGAACATTGACATTAATACTGAATACTAGTTATTAAGCATTGAATCTGATTTCTGAATTATTGATTATCAACTTTTGACTTTGTTATCGTTTATCATTTATTGACTCCGATATCGTTCCAATTTTTGTTCTTGTTATATAGTCCTTTATTTCCTATTTTACTGCTTCCTACTACTTGTCGCCCATAGCTTGCTGTAACGGGCATATTTTTTTCCCCATCTTTAAATGATGAGATTACAAGCATCATGGAAGGAGAAATTGAAGGACTTGGAGAACTGATGTACTAAAGATTGGAATGGAATTGATAGTCATAGTTATTTTATTCATGTTATTTTATTTCCAGCATTGTAGTACTTCTGTACTTTGTATCCCAGGCTTTGTTGACCCATAATTGTTGCTTATTTCCAGTTGTTGGTTATAATGTTGGACTACTGTATGTTTTATCTCAGTATTTGTTTATGTGATTATGTTTCACTACGTGGTTGTGATTATTCATTTTTCATATTGTTGAGTTAAGACTGGTACAGTTTATGGATGATGTTAAAATCACTCGCTGGGCCTTCGTCACGGACTCGTATTCCCGTATTTTGGGAAGCGGGACGTGACACATACCCTTATTATTCATATTCTCAATTTCATTTATCCATATCTCATTCAATTCTTTCATCCATTCTCTTATCTAATCATCATGAAGTAAGCACTTCTTGGTTAACCAACCAAACTATTCATTTTTAATAATTCACAAAGCTCTTTCGATTATCAAAAACCCATTTCATATTCACCTATACTTCAAGCATGATTCTCAATTCAAAGTTATTCAAAATTTAAGCCACAATCTCTTAAAGATTTATCACTAGAAGTTCATTATTTAAATCTCATCGTTTTACTTTGATTTTATCACAAATCAACCCTTAAAATCTTAACCATATACTTTCTTCTTGAATTTAAATCTCATCTAATACAATAAACATGATCTTTATTTCTCAAAAATATCTCTTAGAATACTATAAAATGATTCCCAAGTGATCTAATAATATTTTAGAATATTTATATGATTTTTTCTCAATTTTTAAAACTTGCAAAAGATTAAAATTAAAATAAAATTCAAAAGGGTGGTCACCCGGGTTCGAACCCAAGACCAAATCCGAAACCCACAGTCGCCCAACCAATGAGCCGATCGGAAGTGACTGAGTTGTTTTTATTCTCAAATTGCTCTTCGATTTTTATTTTTTAAAAATGAAAAGAAAACAGAGCCAACCAGGCTGGAACCCGCGACCAGAGAGCCCCCCCCCCTAAGGCGCCACGTGGCAGCGCTTAGGTGCACACACTAGCCAATAAGCCAAAGCATCATATCTAATATCTTAGGGGTTAAAATTCATATAACTTAACTTTCTGATAAATCTCATTTTTTACTCTTTCAACTATTTTCGATTTCTATTCTTTTCTTTTAATTTAATCTTTCATAAAATAAATTCTTAAACTTCCAAAGATGATTATCACTGATTTTATTCATATTAGAATTTATTTTCTTACACTAATAATTCTAAGTGGTAAATTTAAAGAGCTTACATAAACATATATTTTTATTTAGCACCAAACAACTAACAATATTTTTATTTCTTCTTAGCAATTCTAATCTCCCAATTGACTTTATAATTCACTTCATATATTCACACAAGTTCTTGTGCCAAGTTTAACAATTTTTATATACATATAAATGCACAATTCCTATAACCCAATCATGGCATATTATTTGTGCCTAACCACTTCAACATACTATTGAAATAGAATTTTGATTCAACAATCTAATTATATCATGATTAAACTTTCATTTAGCATGCAACAATTTACATGTTTCATTTCTACCAAACATTCTAAATAACAATACCATATGCATCACAAAAATCAACTAAAAACTCATACAAAATATCAATTTCAAACATCAATTTTTCCTACACATGCACACTACAATACTTTAGAAGGCAAAAGAAACACCCACCTTATTTGATGAAAATAAGAGAACTCCTAGAAAGATTGTTCCAAAGCTCCAACCAAAGCTAGCCTCCTCCTTAAGCCAAAAACCGCAAGCCCTAGCCTTCCTCTCAACAAATCCGAAACCCTCCTTTCTTCTCTCTTTTGTTTCTTTTGATCTTTTGTGAATGCTCATACAATAGGAGGGGTATTTATAGGGTTATTGGGTGAATGAAAAGACTCCCACTACCCACTTAATTACCCACTCACACACCCACTTCACAAACCACTTTACAACCCACTCTCCCTCTTTAATTTGGCCGGCCAAAACCCCTTGGGTGCACACATGTGCACGTGCACCCAACGTGCACACAATTCTCATTCTTTTAATTAATTATTGTTAATCTATTTGTAGATATTTGTTACATGACAAGTGTGTAGGATTTAAAGTGTAGAATAAAATCATGGGCTTCTCTTTTTTTTTAAATTATTTTTCTAGTGGGCTTTAAAATAGACTTTAGGCCTATGGATTTTAATTAAAAATAAATAATACAATTGTGACAAATAAAATGAGAATAAAAATGTACATCACTTCGGAAAGTTTTAGGAACTAAAATACATAAAATTTTACGTGCAATGCACGTGCAAAAATATAAAAATTTATTTTATTTTTATGAGATGTTACAAAAAGGGGACGTTCCTCCACTCTAAAAGGAGTGCGGTGGGTGCTCACTTTTATTTCACACACAAATTAGGATTGATCTCGAATCATCTTGGAAGAATTCTGGCTCATTAGCTATATATATAAGCATATATATAAGCATGCAGGAAATATGTTCGCATATATTAAAAAGTATAATGTTGTATTGAATAAAAAATACTAAAGAAGCAAGAACAGGGGCAGTCATGTGTATGAAATGGTCAATTCATCGAACCTTGTCTATAGCGTAACTGATAAATGATATATAAATCCAACTGGATTTAATGACATTTCCATCCTAGGAAGCATGAGTTGTCTGTACGGGTATGGGACATGACACCAGTATGGATCCACTATAAACTGCAAATTTGTGGGAAGCAGGAGACAAATTTGTGGGAAGCAGGAGACAGGGACGCAACTATAATATTACATGTTATAATAAAATATCTCACAATTATGTATAAATTTAATAAATGACATTTATTAATACCATATCAAGTAACACAATGAAAATAATAGATATATAGCTAATACAAAAGTAATAAATAATGATAGTTTCACAAGCTCCACATGACAAAAGAAATAAGATTTACTAATATAAAAAAAGTGAAGTGTTTGAAAATTGTTGATTATGTATCTGATAAGTATACATGAAGTGTCTAAAAGTGTCAAACATATCTTAGCATTTAGGATACATGTGGAGAGTGCCATAAACCTGTTCAAGGATCTACGAACTGTTGGTACTCAAGACAGTTCCACTGAAGTGTCCATGTCTACGTCGCAACATCTATTCAACATATGAACATCATATCCTTTTCATTTACATACACCCTGTTTAGATAGCCTTCTAACTATAGTATAGGATGAAAGCTCTGGGTTTTAGCAGACTGGAAATATTCAAAATAGAAAATGGTTTCCAAAATCCACAAACCTTATCAAGAATTGCTGCTTCCTCGGCATACATAAGCTCCCTTGCCCTTGCATCCTTCAGCTCCTTCTCATATTTCTCCTGAAATTAGCAGCAAAGAAAACAAAATTGTGAATATAATCAAGTCTTTGAACCTTGAGTACAGTCATAACATCCTTTTCTGCCTCGTCAATAAATATTTCCTTATCCATGATACAAAACATAATTTTGGCTGTCTTTACTCCACTTAAAGTCTTAAAGTTGATGTGGTAAAACAAGCGAAGGAATGTACAGGAATGATAGCATTCTCTGTGGTGTCATCCTTTATTACAGGTATACACGCAAGACCCATAGTATACCTTAAGACTGTACACATAGCACTTCATTTATGACAACTAAATCAAAAAAAGGGAAATGCAAAAAAAAAATTAAAATGAAAAAGAAGGATACTTTCAAAAACAGAAGCATTTGCTGAATAGATTCTTGTGAGATTTCTTGAGATTTCTTGATTGACTGCCCAAATTAGCCTCATCAAAAACATTAAACTGAGTTAATAAACTAAACGCCCTAAAAAAATCTCACATCAGTTTGAGCTAGCAGTGGAAGAGAGACATCGTAATAATCAGTATCGTCATGTAACATTGAAAAGGAAGCCAGCCAAGTAGTGCAATATTCATTAAACATTTGACACTTCACCAGAAAATTATAAACTAGGAGCTTCCTGTTCCAAAGTTCTTATCATTTATCAACATAGAATGGTTAGGAATTTTCTTTTTTCATCAAAATATAGTGTAGGGAGTGTTGGAATGCGAGTGGGTGAGTTGGGAAGAGTTTGAATCAAGATGAATAGTAGAAATAAATGACGGCAAGATTTCTCTTTGAAAATTAAACCAGATTTCTTATAGTTACCAAACAATTTATAAATAGAGCTTACTTGTATCTGAGTGCTTATCAATTCTTTATTTATCGATGTGTTTATTTATTTTTCTTTTCTTTTTTTTGTCGGCAGGTGAAGGTTGCAGAAAGGAGTCAACCAGTAAATTCTATGCACATGAGAAGCCAAATCATTTTGCTTTTCTCAAGCATAATAGTTTGGCTACTAGTTTCTTCATTTGAACTTTACCTAATCTCCAAACTCTCAGTCCAAGAGAAATTTGGAAGGGTGCTCCTTGATTGTGTGCTTAAAGTATATAACCATGAAGATATATTGTTCTAGATACAAGTCAATGTAAAAGTCCTATGGCATGCCTTTCTTTTCTCCGTAATTTTTTTATTAATTAACTTTTATTTAGCATCAAAACGTACAGAGTAGATGACAGTTAGGAGATTAATTGGAGGCATGGTTTTGATATTGTATCGAATCAAGTCTTCCTCTGTGAAGGCACTTCACAGCCAACCAACAAGAAAATGGAGAAGATGCTTCTTCAAAAGGGACCCATAATATATGGTCAACAAAACAGACTTCCCTAATTATTTCAAAACGACTTCTAACAGAACCTCAAAACAGTTAATAAGTTATTTATGCACATAAGCCTAATCAATTATTAGTTTTTATGTGTAGACATTGATTAATTTGTTCTCATAAGATGATGGATATCCTACCCTAGTCATACACTCAAAATCATGTGATATGCTACTTCATTATTTCTTTTGTTTGTCTGTTAATTGGGAATATCTCTCTCCATGTACATGTGGTGAACATGCTACATAAAAATGGTAAATAGTACAGATTTCCAAAAAAGGTCCAAGACAAATTTGCTTTAGGCACTTATGGATAACTCTTCTTATGTACCAGCTAGGGAGATCAAGTAATAGAATAAAACATATATACGAGAAATCTTGGAGAACTTTTCCTAGACACAGAACCCAAAATTTTATGTAGCACAACGAACCTTTAATTTTTGTTTTTCTTCAATAAAGATATATGCATCTGTTTCAGCTTGCCTTCTTTCAGCAGCATGAACAGCTTCTATAAAATCAAACACTACTTTCATATCATTGGATCTGTTCTCATTCATGAGATTTCCACTCTGAGCTGCTGAAACCTTCATTTGAGAGCAAAAAAGTAAGCCAACAGCTCAGAAAGATGTTACGAACGTCCAATACAAATCTGGAAATAAAGATCAAAATAGAATGATAAAAGTTATTGCCATGGAATAACCTCTTTATCAATAAATGCTGCTAATGTATTAGTCTGCTCCCTTTCTCCAGAAACAGCTTCATCCGCATGTAATGAATATGGATCAGCAGGAGATTTCACTGACTCTTTTCCATCATCCACTGCAACCTGTACACGATACTCATAAATATCACATCAGATGGGGTAAAGTAAAAGCCAAAAGCTTCCAGACACTTCATATGCATAATGCATCTGTTACATTAGTGGCCAACATTCACTAGTAAGTATTAACATAGCAATGGCATGCAACTCTTCCACCGTAGACATTTAAATTGGCATTAATATATACTGTATACAATTTTAGATAAATAAATACTACACAGTACATGTTTGAAAAGATATTAATGTTTTTCATCCAAGTGACGAGAATATCATTTCAGAATAACTATTGATATGTTAGTATGAAGCTAAAATAGATTTATAAAGTAATCTACATAGAAAAAATGTAGGTATGACTAATGAGAATTATTAAAAACGTATATAAACTAGAAAATATGCACATCAAGTTAATCAGTAGAATAAACATCTGACACTATACGTAGATACCTTTGCCATTTGCACAGATGCATCCTGGTGAGGGCCTTCACTCATAGCACTTTCTTCAGAAACTTGAGCTGAACTGACCATCTCATTATTTTCTGTTTTAGAATTTTCAGCCTGCTTGTTTTCCTCAAGATGAGTTCTAATATTATTATCCAGATTGGGATTGATTTCAGCAGATTGTTCCAAACTAACTGTTTGCTCACTTGGAAGATTAAGATTGCTTTCAGCAGATTGTTCAGAAACAACTGTTTGCTCAATTGGAAGAGTGTCTTTAGCTAAGCTAGATAACCCGTTTTCTTCAGCTGGTACAGTATTCTGTTCTGTGGATTTATTTTCAGGAAGAGTTTCACTATTCACATCAGAATCTTTAAGAGGGTGATGTTCATTTTTCTCGAAAGCCTCTGTATTGAGCTTCAGTTCAGTTGGTTTTTCCATTCCTGGAACAGTTGCATGATGAGAATCAAGGTCATCAGATCTAAACTTTTCATTCTTAACACCAATGTCTATATAACCAGTTTGATAAGCTGCCATGACTGCAGCACCAACAAACACACTCCCAAGGACAAGCTTTGAGAAAGAGCTCCCAGAACCAGACGTTTCTTGAGCAGGACCAGGAGAAGGCCCTTTGGGTGGATTTTTCGGAGGTGCGGTTGAGAATCCATTTCCAGAGGACAAGAATGAGGAGGTCTGGTTCCACGAGCAAAATGGAAAGAAAAAAATGAGTTAAACGTTGTAACTTAAACCAAAATGGTAGAATTGCATTACATCTGCAACAGTACAAATGAATGAAAATAATGCAAAGAGCAGCGAGATAATGGTGAAGGTAATGTTGTTGATTCTCAGGAAAACTATAAATGATGTTCTAATGCAGATTTCTGCAATTCTAGACAAAGATCTTCCAATTTTCAGTTTAAATGAAGAATGAAACATCTACAGCCCATTAACCTTCTAGCAGAAAAATGGTGTGAACCGAACATAACACTCCATTGAATATTTGACAATTCGATGGTCAGTTGTCAACTTGATGCAAAACTGGTTCCAAATCCATGTTAAAGTCAACCATTTCCAAAAAGAGGTGTTCCATAAATCAGGAATAAGTAAACCTAGCTTCCAAACGTGCAGTTTAAGCTCATGCAATCAAGGAGCAAAACTGCATAACTTCTAGATGAAGAAAGCGTCTAAAAGGAACTGTGGAGTGTTGGTCATGCAAACACATCCCTTATCATACTGTACTCACTAAGTCTAAAATATTTCACTATCTACTACTATTAATGGGAGAGTTTGTCACTTTGTCACTTTGAGTTTGTAACCAAACAAATAATTTTTTAATATTTTCTTATCACAAATGAAACATATATGTTGCATGTGTAACTCTAACACTATCTATTAACACGTGCATCACGTGTGTAAATCAAACTTTTTTTTTTCACCAAACAAATAATTTTTAAATTTTTTTGTCACAAAGAAAATACGTACGTCGCACTTGCAACTCCAAATATATTTCGGAACACAACACCGTACGTACAATTCAAGGTTTCTTCTTCAAAAAATTTAAAAAATTGTGTGCAGTGCCCGTTCAACTCCATTTTTTTTAAAGTTTAAGGCATTTATCTGATTACTACCGACTTACATGTATCGCACGTTCAATTCCAACTTTTTATCAAAACTTGCATCGCACGTGAAAATTACTAGTCAACTTAATGTGTAGAATCAAGAATGGAGTTTATGTCAAGTAGTAGCTCTACCATCCTTTCCCTATAAAGTAGCCAATACTTTCAGGTGGGACTTCTTCTTCTTCTTCTTCTTCTTCTTCTTCCAAGTTCGTAATACTAGAGTAATTAACTAAATTAGAGATTAATCATAGATTTAGGAAGATGGATACGGACCTGAGGTATGATGGGTCTGTGCCTCTTTCCAATGGATCGACCCAACGAAAGCTCCCCAATGCACCTGCAATCAGTATAATCGAAGGTAACCCTAGCTCAATAAGGAACTGATCTAAACGAAATTAGACAAGAAAATTTTCCCCAATTCGAAAACCCCAGAATGAAGTGAATGTGTGTGTAAGAGAGAGAGAAAGGGAAAGACCTTCGAAGCATTTTTTGGGGCGTTCTGGAACCGGAGAGAAAGAGCGACAGAGGGAGAGAAAGAGAGGAAGGAGGACAGAGTAATTAAAAAGAATTTTTTTCCGTGCTTTTTTCTAGCGTTTGTTCTAGGAAGGGTGCTAATTGCTAAATGGCTCTGGATTGGGCCCATATTTAAGTCGGGTTGTGTCTGTGCAATGCCTATGTCAGTTTGCACATTTGGAATTTTTTCCGTACTGACCCCACTTTTTGAAAATGTGACCAATTTGATCCACTTTCGAAATATTTAACCAACTAATCTAGTTTTGTACATGTTAGTATTAACCGCTATTGAAAATAACGCTACAGGTTATTTATATGCCGTTGTTTTAATAGCGGCATCTGTTAAAAAAAACCCGCATGCCGCTATTTGGAGTAACGGCACCAAGTAACTTATTTCCAATCGTGTACTCCCTCTGACTTGGAAAAAAAATTACAAGTGCGAAAAAATTATATAGTTGATGCCGCTATCCCGAACAACGACATTCGCATACAGATACCGTTGTTAGGGATATCGGCATCAGCTATAATATTCATGTTAGGGATAACTGATGTCATTGTTTGAAACAACTGCAACAATTCATTTTATTACTTATCCTTGGCTAATTTAATTCTGTGAACTGTTGTCGTTGTTTCTGAGAACGACAACAGTTATCTCATGTCCTTGTTTGGAAGAACGACTGTGAAGGCAGAGAGTTTAATAAGTATTATAACCGATGTCGTTATCTCCAACAACGACATCAGTAATGTGAATGTCGTTTTTGGGGATAACGACATCATTTATAAGTTGTTTCAACACTTGAAATTTTTTCCAAGCCAGAAGGTTCACACTTGTATAAGAAATATACTAATGTCGTTTTTCCAAACAGCGGCATGCTAAAAAAATTTAAACTGATGCTGCTTTTTGGAAAAACGACATTGATATGGTATACATGACGTGGCCCCATCAGGGCCATCGGATCTCCTCAGATTTCGCTCCTCCATGATCATCGAGTCAAACAGGTCCAACGTGCTTCAGCCAGTTCAGGCCTACTGGATAACGGGTCCGATCCAGCCCATCAAGGTCTAAGACCCGTTAGCCCCTGCCTTATAATTACCAGAACCCCTCATTTTTTCTGAAGGTAATAAACTTTTCCCCATCGAAACCCTAGCTACTGTGGCTATTCCAGTGACTGACTAGATCGTCGGAGGGCCTGTCGCCGGGATCTCTCCCGGTGTTTCTAAGCATTGTGCAGGTATCAAGATCCGAGTTAAGCAACTAAGATCCAGATCGAGCCACGAAGATCCAAGCCGAGCACCCAGCCTCCACCTCTCTCCTACGACTCCCGAGCCGAACGTATAACCCAAGGATCATATCAATGCCAGTGCCGTTCCTTCAGCTTCACAAATTACAAGAACTCACACCTGTTTTACCCACACCAAAAAACAAGTAGCATCAGGTTAGCGCCGTCTGTGGGAAACTCACGTCACTGACACCAATTTGATCCTGGCCTAGGACGTCATCTCGAGGCCGACCCTCACCATGGTTCCCAAAGTCAGAAGAGCCTTCACCTCTGGACGCCGTCCAGATCCCACTCCCTCTCACAGCCATGCGAACACCCTGGGCTCTAACCGACCACGAGCCAATGGTGCCGCGGGACCCGAACCGAGTACTTCACGCTCAGTTGCCCCTGATTTACGGCACGTCATTCAGCACTGGCAGGTCAGCCGGTCGAGGAGAGGGGCTGCTTCCAACTCGGGTCCGAACCATAGTATGCAACTGACCCAAGAACGGGAACCAGCGCATAGCCACTCACCCCGGGAGCACCCGCCTCCGCGAGGCCAGGAAGAGTAGACCCCGGTCACGAGAGCCGAGTTTCAAAACTTTAGGAACCGGGTCCTCCACGCCATCCGGGGCGGCCCCAGGATTGAGGCGTGCAACAACACCGGTCCTCGACCAGAAGTCCAGGGTAGCGAATCTCACGGTTCGACTCGCCTACAGGGTCAGGACGAGGCCGTCCTTCGGTGCTTCCGGGAAATGGAGAATCACCTCTCCCACCTCAGCGAGGGCGGACCACAATCTGGGCAAGGGAACCGGCCGAACCGACCTCCATTCTCCTCCCAAATCCTAGACATCGTGATTCCTAGGAATTTCAAACCGCCCCAATTCAAGACCTACAATGGTGAGAGTGATCCAGCTGATCACATGGAAGGGTTCAAAACCCTCATGTTGATTCACAGCGGATCAGATCCTCTCCCATGCTGCGCCTTTCCTGCCACCCTGCGCGGTCTGGCTCGGGAATGGTTTTTGAAGCTCACCCCCGGCTCGGTTTTCTCATTCAACCAACTCGAAGCAAACTTCCTAGCCCAATTCATGTCCAGTCGGAAGGTCAAGAAGATGAGCACGTCCCTCCTGGACCTCAAAACGAAGGAGGGAGAGTCCCTCCGAGAGTTCGTTCGATAGTTCACCACCGAGACAAGGGCAGTCTCCTCTCTCGATGCGGGTGTTGCTTCCGCGATTTTCTGCAAAATGTCCGCCACGGCCAGTTGAAGGCTTCATTAGCCAAGAAACCGCCCCTCGACGTTCCCGACCTCCTCAACAGGGTCGAGAAGTATATCCGGGCCGAGGAAGCTCTGCACCCCGAAGGCATTAAAGAAGTTACCACCAAGGGAAAGCGAAAAGCGGATGACTTCGAGCCCGTCAAGAAGACCCTGAAGGACACAGCTGGTCAGAAGAGGCCTCCTCCGGTCCCCCATTTTGAAAGGTACACACAGCTGACCCAGAACGTGGCAGCCATCCTCTTGGAGATTGAGGACAAAGGGATCGTTCGACAACCTCCCCGACCAAGCAACAACAAAAAACGGGACCAAAAGTTCTGCTGCCACCACGGACACGAGACGGACCACTACCGAGCCCTTAAAGACGTGATCGAAGCCCTCATCCAAGAGAGGGTACCTCAAGGAGTTCACTCGGACCAACCTAAGAGACCGAAGGGACCCGAGGAATCCTAGGCCTTCGCCTCCTCCTCGAACGGTTAGTAGACAACCCGAGCAGGAACCTGAGCATGAAGAAACCGAGGGGCCGGTCATCTTACACTGTGTCCATGGCGGGCCCATGGGGGGGAATCCAACACTTCCCGAAAGGCCTTCTTGCGGAAAGTAAATTCGGTCCACGACCAACCGCCTCCCAGGGTTCATTAGCAAGCGGTCTCCTTCTCAGGAGAAGACCTAGAGGGCGTCCGGCTCCCGCACTACGACAGCCTCGTCATCAACCTCGGTATGGCGACCCACAAAGTTTGCCGAATTCTCACGGACAACGGAAGCTCTGTCAACATCTTCTTCTTAGAAGCTTTCGAAAACCTCAAGCTCCCCTGTGAGAAGTTAAAGCTGGCCGGGTACACCCTTCACGGGTTCTCCGACGTCCCCGTCCAAATTGAGGGGATCGTCACACTTGATGTGACTGCTAGGACGACCCCGATTATGCGAACTGAATCAATGGAATTCATGGTGGTCAATGTCATGGCCGCATATAATGTCATTCTCGGCCGACCCGACCTCTGCTCGTTTCAGGCAGTTCCCTCTGCCTACCACCTAAAACTGAAATTCCCTACCAACCTCGGAGTCGGTGTTGTCCGGGGAAACCAGGAGTCTGCACGTTCGTGCTATATGACCGCGGTAGGAGGCAGGGTATTCCCCCTTGATGCAGTGGTACTTCTGTCCGAAAGAAAACAATCCGAGTCGGTGCCCGTGGACAAATTGGAAAAAGTCTCCTTCGAGGAGGAAGACAAATCTAAATGGTTTTGCATGAGCCGATCTCAGTCTCCAGACCTGAGGCCGACCCTCATCGAGTGTATTTGCCGAAATATTGACCTCTTCACCTGGACGCCATCTGACATGCCCGGGATTCTGAAGACCGTATCATGTACAAACTGAGCGTCCACCCGGGCTCCAAGAAGATCCAGTAGAAGTGATGTAAGTTCGCTCCCGAGTGGCAACAGGCATTGAAAGAGGAGGTAGACAAACTTCTGTCTACCTGGTTTGTACAAGAGGTCAGCTATCCCGAGTGGCTAGCTAACATCGCGATGGTCAAGAAGGCAAGCGAAAAGTGGAGGATCTGTATAGATTTCACGGACCTCAATAAGGCGCAAAGATCTGTTCCCCCTTCCAAGCATCGATGCTATGATCGACGCGACATCGGGTCATGAACTACTGACCTTCATAGATGCCTTTTCGGGTTATAACCAGATCAGGATGTTCCCTCCAGATATCGCCAAGACAGCCTTCGTAATCGACATAGTCTCTACTGCTACCGGGTCATGTCCTTCGGGCTAAAGAACGCTGGTGCCACCTATCAGAGGCTCGTCAATCAGGTCTTCAAAGAACAGATCGGTCGAAACAAAAAGGTATACGTTGACGACATGCTCGTCAAGAGGTGCCTAGGGCAGGATCATGTGGCTGACCTCAAGGAAGCTTTTGGTGTCCTCCGATTCCACAACATTAGCATTGGTATAAATACCTGAAACCCGGATCCGACCCGGACCCGACCCGGACACGGCATTGGACCAGAACCGACCCGGCCTATCCGGGTCCGGGTCCGGGGTTCTAAAATGGGACTCTTGTACTTTTGGGTCCGGGTTCGGGTCCGCTCAAAAGAGACCTGACCCGGACTCGGACCCGTTAAAAAAACCAAAAAAATCAACATAAAAATAAATATTCTATCCTCAACCCTCCCCTCCTTCCTCCTCAATTCTAAATCTCCCTCTTCCAAACTCAAAACTCATGCCTTTTTCTTCTCTCATTTGTTCTAAATCCTCCACTCGCTGCCTTCGCTCACCGCTCATACTCTCGCTCCTACCGAAACGGGTAGGAATATTTTAATAAGACCCAGAACTGGAACTGGACCCGATCCTCACGGGTCCGGGTCTAATTTTTGGACCCGTAGGGGATCGAGTCCGGGTCCGGGTAGTGAAGGACCTGACCCGACCCGACCCGATACCAATGCTACACAACATGAGGCTCGATCCCTCTAAGTGCGCCTTCGGCATCTCCTCGGAGAAATTTCTCGGGTTCGTGGTGAGCCAGCGCGGCATAGAGGCAAACCCCGAGAAGATTCAGGCCATAATCGATATGGCCCCTCCAAGAAATGTAAAGAAAGTTCAATGGCTTACGGGACACTGGCGGGCGGCCATCAGCCGCTTCCTCTCCAAGTTTGAGGAAAGTCGCTCCCCTTTTTCAAGGCCCTACGAGGGGCAAAAGGCTTCGAATGGGGGGTCTCTCAACAGCAGGCATTTGACCAACTGAAGACTTGCCTCACTAACCCTCCACTTCTAAGCAAGCCTGAGCCGGGCAAACCTCTCTTCCTTTACCTTTCGGCCTCGGAACACGCGCTCAGCGCCGTGTTGGTCTGAGAGGAGGATGGGGTTCAGAAGCCTCTTTACTACGTCAGCAAAGTCCTACTTTCGGCCGAGACCCATTACGCAAAGGTGGAAAAGGTCGCCTATGCTCTGGTCATGGCTGCACGGAAGCTCCGCCCATACTTTCAAGTCTACTCAATCCAGGTTCTCACAGACCAGCCCCTCAAGGCAGTCCTCCACAAGCCGGAGAATTATGGCCGCTTAATCAAGTGATCGATCAAGCTGAGCCAGTATGACATTAATTACCAACCCAGGACGGCTATTAAAGGGCAGGCCCTCGCTGAATTCATCACGAAGTGCACCATTTCTGTGCCTTCTGAACTTCAGGAAGGGGAGCTAGTTTGGGAGGTTTATGTCGACGGTTCATCCTGCGAGGTTGGAAGCGGCACGGGCATCATACTCAGAGGCCTCGACGACTTCGTTCTCCAGTATTCCCTATGCTTAAACTTCCTCGCCTCCAACAATAAGGTGGAATACGAGGTGATGATTGCAGGGCTCACATTGGCACATAAGGTGGGGGCAAGGCAAATCAGAGCCTTCAGTGACTCCCAGCTCGTGGTCAACCAGATCACCGGGGAGTATGAGGCTCGTGACACTCGGATTTTCCAATATTCGGCACTAGTCCAGCAACTCTTAACCGCTTTCGATGCTGGCTCAGTAGAATGGATTCCGAGATAGTAGAACGCTTAAGCTAATTTTTTGTCCAAGCTTTCCTCATCATCCTTCGAAGGCCTCGACCGCACCATCTTAATTGAAGTCCTTCTAAAGCCTAGCATCGACATCCCCGAGGTCCTTTGCCTTGCTCTTGAGGCTCAAACGGACACTTGGATGGCTCCCATCCGAAAGTTTCTGACGGATGGCGAACTCCTTGAGGATTGGGCCGAGGCAAGGAGGACCAGAATCCGTTCGGAGAGATTCACTATAATAGATGGGAAACTCTTTAAATGCTCGTCTACAAGGGTGGACGGAAGAAATTATCTCCGCTGTTTGGGCCATGATGAGGCCAAATACACGCTGAAGGAGCTACACGAGGGGATCAGAGGATGCCACATGGGGAGCAGGTCGCTCTCTAGAAAAGCCCTAAATCATGGCTATTATTGGCCGACCATGTTACAAGACGCACAGGACCTCGTCAAAAGGTGCGGTCCTTGCCAGAGATTCTCCTCGGTGAAACGGCTTTCGCAAGCCAACCTCAAGTCACTGGCCAGTCCGACCCCCTTTGCCATGTGGGGGATGGACTTGGTCAACCCCTTCCCGAAAGCCACAGGCCAAAGACAATTCCTAGTGGTAGCCATCGACTACTTCACCAAGTGGATCGAGGCAGAACCCCTGGCCACTATCACAGAGCATCAAACTCAACAAATTTTCTGGAAGTACATCAAATGTCGGTTCGGGATCCCACAGTTGCTCATCACCAATAATGGAACCCAATTCGCAGGCAAAAACTTTCGGAAATTCTGCGAAGACATCGGCATCCAGCAGCACTTCTAGTCGATATCTCACCGCCAGTCAAACAGCCTGGCAGAAAACGCCAATCGCCAAATCCTTGATGGGATCAAGAAGCGGTTGGATAATTCTTCCAAGGGACTGTGGGTCGACGAGCTACCGAGCATTCTTTGGCTGCACAGAACAACCCAGAGAATCCATACGGGCGAATCACCATTCAACCTAACCTACGGAACTGAGGCGGTCATCCCTTTGGAAATCGAGCTCCCCTCGCTCAGGATCATGGGCTTCAACGAGGAGACAAACTCAACCGACCTCAGAGCAAATTTGGATCTGATCGATGAGCTCAGAGAAAAGTCCACCGTCAGAAGAAGCATATACCAACAACGGATCGAGAGATTCTACAAAAAAAGTTCCGTCCCACCAACATCAAGCTAGGCGACCTTGTGCTCAGGAAATTAGCTATATCCGACCCCAACAAGAAGAGAAAGTTGGCCCCCAACTGGGAGGGCCCATATAAGGTCTCCGAAGTGGTACGCCCTTGCACGTACCAGCTCGAAGATCTAGGGGGCAGGATAGTGAAGAGGCCCTGGAATATGGAGCACCTCATCAAGTTCCTCGAAGGGGAGGGCTAGACTTCTTCTGTAACCGGACTGGACATCTTATGTAACCAAGCTTGAGTAACCTATCTTTTATAATCGGCAATACGTGCCACCCCTTTTGTGTAAACATCAAATAGTAGAAAGAATGAAGTGTAATCTTATTTCTTTCCCTTTTTGTTCAAATTTCTGTGTATTCTCACAAACTTGGGGGGGGGGGGCTCGATGCTCGACATTGACTTCGAGCAAGGCACTAGCTTTCTCACAAGCTAGGGGGCTTGACACTCGACATTGACCTCAAGCAAAGCCCTAGATTTCTAGCTTTCCAACAAGCTTGGACGCACGACACTCGGCACTGACTTCGAGCAAGGCACTAGCTTTCTCATAAGCTGGTGGTGCTCAACGCTCGGTAGTGACCTTGAGCAAGGCACTAGCTTTCTCACTAGCTGGTGGTGTTCGATGCTCAGCAGTGACCTCGAGCATTAGCTTTCTCACAAGCTTGGATACTCGACGCTCGCCATTGACCTCGAGCAGAGCACTAGTTTTCTCACAAACTGGTGGTGCTCGATGCTCGGTAGTGACCTCGAGCAAGGCAATAGCTTTCTCACATGCTTGGATGCTCGACGCTCGCCAATTGACCTCGAGTAAAGCACTAGCTTTCTCACAAGCTGGTGGTGCTCGACGCTCGGCAGTGACTTCGAGCAAGGCACTGACTTTCTCAACCCTCGGCTCAGTTCCTGAGCCAAACATGGCTCCTCAGCCCCACGTCCTCGCTGCTTGGCAGGGACTACGAGCAACAAATGGGGGGAAATTTCTCAATCTCCCACATCCTCGACCCTCGGCTCGGTTCCTGAGCCAAACGGGGCTTCTCAGCCCCACGTCCTCGCTACTCGGCAGGGAGTACAAGCGACGAACGGGAGATTTTTCTCAATCTCCCAAGTCACGACCCTTGGCTTGGTTCCCGAGCCAAACGGGGCTTCTCAGCCCCGCGTCCCCGCCACTCGGCGGGGACTACAAGCGACAAACGAGAGATTTCTCAATCTCCCAAGTCCTCAAATGGGGCTTCTCAGCTCCACGACCTCGCTACTCGGTGGGGACTATGTGTGGAGATTTTTCGATCTCTCGTCCTCTCCCAAGCCCTTGATGCTCGTTCTCAAAAACAAGTGAAGGCAAATCGAAAAGATCAATTTTATTATAACGCCTCGGGAGGCCATAGTACAATAAGGTTTATTACAACGACAATCACCTCAACCTAAGTATTTCTCAGGGGACCTTTGGGCTCACACAGACCAACTCGAGCCTCGCCGAGCGCATTTGTTCCCCAGCGGGATTGCCTGGCCCCATCGGCATCGCCGAGGTAGACACTCCAGCAACGGAGCTCTGGGCATCCCCCGGCCTTGCCATTTCTACGCAAAGGTTCGGGGATGGACCCATGACAGAGGGTCGACCTCCCCCGAGAGAACGGAGCCAAGATCTGCATATACCCAGCATGACCCCCATCCTTTGAATTTCTAGCTCCTTCTCCACTACAACCTCGTGAAGGAAGGACTCAGAGGTCGGTCGTCTGGTGGGGGCATCGAACATCAACCACGCTGTCTCGGTGCTCCCTCAGTCACGTTCGGCGATAGCCTTCTTTAGGCGTGTCGCCTCCAAGCTTAACTTCTTAGACTTATTCATAAAGTAGGTAATGGCAGCTTCCCGATCACGGGCCTGTTTGCGTTAGCGGATCAAGACAGCCTCCTTGGACTCCAGCCTGTCCCGAAGGCATTTGAACTCTGCTAAACTGAGGTCGGCTCCGAGGGTCTCGTCCATCTGACATAAAAAAGAGGAAACAAGAGTTCACTCCAAGCTTTCAAAACAACAAGTCATACAGTTTGGCCAAAAATATATATTCATTATCCCAAAAAGTTGTTACAAAAAAGCAGTGGCCAATCCACCCTTGGCAAATACAAAAAAAAGAAGGGGGAGGATATTAGGACTACTTCTTAGAAGAAATCAGCATATCTCCGTCGGTCGCCCCCTGAACATCAGCATTCGCCGCTCCTCCCTACTCCTTTTCAAGGGCCGAACCTAACTCCACCTCCTCGCCTTCTCCTCCCAGGCGTCTTTGGATGGTCGGCCAACTTCCAGCCGTAGTGAAGTTCATCAACCTTGGCCTCAAGGTAAAGAAACATGAAGTGCTCCTTTCCCCGATCATAAGTTTATTCCTGAGCCGTGATCACCTCGTCCAGGGCTGCGGCCTCCACCTCCTGGTACTTCGCGTCCGCCTCTGCCCTGACCTGCGCTGAGACACGAAGCTGCTCATCCGCTTGAGTTTCAAGGTCGGCATGAAGGGCCTGTTTGCACCACTTGGATGCCTCCAGCTCCACCTTCAGCTCCTTCATCTCGCGCTCGTATCACTGAGCGTTCCTCACCTCCTTCTTGAGCTCCTTTTCGTAGCACCTCTTCAACTGAGCCACGGCCATAGATGCCTGTCAACGAGGAGCCAAGAGTTGTTATTTTCAAAACTAGAGCAATATCACTCAGTATAAAGCTAACGGACAAGCAGGACCTTACCATAACATGGACCTGAGCCCACCTCATATAGCATGTCTCGGTGGTCTCAGTCGCCAAGACAGCTTGGTCACGCGGTATGGCGAGGTAGTCCACCACCTCGACCGATACTGGCCCCTCAGCTAGAGTGTCGTCTGCCTTCACTGACCAGTCAGGGGCCCATGGCTCGAGCCCTTACCCACCATCTTCTGAGCGTCGGGGCGAATTGGGGGGATCCCGCCCTTCAGAGCCTCAGTAACCCTTCGGCTACTAGCGCTCGGAGCCTGCTCCCGCGCCCCTCAGAAAGGGTCTTCACCTTCTTGGGAGTTCATTTCGAGGGACCTTCGGAGCCCCCCTAAGCGGACCCCGCCTTCTGCTTAGGCTGCTCGGCCGCTTTCTTCTTGGCCAGGTCCTTTAGAGCCCTTCATGCGTCAATCTTGGCCTTGTCCATTGCTGCAGAGGAAAGAGAAGATTGTTAACATGAAGGCAGAAAGTTAAATAAAACAGTTACAAAATGTACAAGGATCGACAGGGCTCAGTCTGATCCGAGCCAAGTGCAACTTGGTCACATTGGGCCAACCAATGCTGTGGCCCCCTACGATCCGATCGACATCAGCCCACTTTGCTTCCGTCAACTCTCTTCGCTTCAGGGGTTTGTGGTTCGACTTGTAAAAATTCCAAGTAGTAGGAATTTCCTAAGGCACAAAGCTTCGGACGACGAAGTATTTCCCCTTCCACCCTTTTATGGAGTCCGGATGCTCGTGCACCACCTTCTTGTGGGGGCGAGGCTATATATAATATATGCCCTCTTGCTCTCCCAACGAGCTCACCCCTAGAACGGCCCGAAAGTACTTCAAATTCATGGGAACTCCCCTCTCCTCACAAAGCAACATGAAGCAAACCAACTGCTTCCAAGAGTTGAGACCATATTGTATCGGGCAGAGGGCCCCCCACCTCAGCACATTCTTGATAAATGGGTGCAACGACAGCCTTAGCCCTGAGACAAAAGCATCCTCAGGAAACATACAGTAGCTGGGTGCCAACTCGGTGGTCGGACGAAGGCCATGGCTGGGAATCATCAGCTCATACTCCCGCCCTATGAAGTAATTAGCCCTTATCACGGGCAGGTGGTCGGCTGTCAAACCACACTGAACTTTGTCCATCTGGATCTAGGTTTGACATGGCAAAGATATTTCCACCCCGAACCGAACCAAATCTTCGATGTCATCAGGGTACAACCTGATAGATCGGGGCTGCTTGAAGTATGGGACGTCGAGCCCGTGCTTAGGCTCAAAATCGTCTAGCATCTCTGGACTGTCCGGTAGACGCCATTTCCTCCTCCTCCTTCAGACACGAGCAGCCCTTGGAGGAGACGGTGTCGCCAAAGGCAGAAGAATGGGGCCAACTTCCACAGCATCGTCCCCACTACCCCGGTCAAGGGCATTCTCGGCTCCCTCATCCACCACACCTTCCTTAACTTTCTCACCCGCTACCTACGTCTCACCCTCGAAATCGTTGGACTCCACCACAAACGGCTTGCGGGTGCGGAGCGGCGCTACAGCATAGACTTTGTCGCTGAGATCCCATGACGTGGAGACTGAGAGACGACCCTCCTCTTCCCGACCAGAGGCACTCGCTTCGGAACCGGATTGAGACCGCAACATAAAAAAACGATACCAACCTGGGTTTCGTTAATGGAATGGTCACCGAAAAGGTCGTCGCCGGCAGCAAGAGAGAGAAGCTCTAAGAGTTAAAGTGAGAAAGCAAAGTGAAGAAATGAGAAGGGGGAAGGGAGATTTATAGAGAAGCTGGAGACACCTCGAAATTCTCAAAAGGATCCCAAACTGTCCAATCTTGATCACCAAAATCTACCGGTTGATAAGATTTCGACGCCTCGATTTTCCCCCTTTGACGTCAGCATCACACGTGTACAACACTAGCTTCCTCACAAGCTAGAGGTGCTCGAAACTCGGCATGTACTTTGAGCATTGTGCTAGCTTTCTCACAAGCTGAAGTCGCTCGACGCTCAGCATGTACTTTCTTATAAACTGGGGGGGTTTGGCTCTCGGCATTGACCTCGAGCAAAGCTCTAGCTTTCTCACAAGCTGAAGGGGCTCGACGCTCAGCATGTACTTCGAGCAACGTGCTAGCTTTCTCACAAACTGAAGACACTCGATGCTCGGCATGTACTTTCTCATAGGCTGGGGGAGCTCGGCATTCGGTGTTGACCTCGAGCAAAGCCCTAGCTTTCTCACATGCTAAAGGGGCTCGATGCTCGGCATGCACTTTCTCACAAGCTGGGGGACTCGGCGCTCGGCGTTGACCTCGAGCAAAGTCCAAGCTTTCTTACAAGCTGAAGGGGCTCGACGATCAGCATTTAATTCGAGCAACACCCTAGCTTTCTCATAAGCTGTAGGTGCTCGATGCTTGGAATATACCTCGAGCAATGCACTAGCTTCTCGCAAGTTGTAGGTGCTCGATGCTCGGCATGTACCTCGAGCAAAGCCCTAGCTTTCTCACAAGCTGAAGGGGCTCGGCGTTCGGCATCAACCTGGAGCAAAGCCCTAGCATTCTCACAAGATGAAGGGGCTCGACGCTCGGCATTTACTTCGAGCAATGCCCTAGCCTTCTCACACTTTGTAGGTGCTCAATGCTCGGCATGTACTTCGAGCAACACACTATCTTCTGACAAGCTTTAGGTACTCGAAGCTCGGCATGTACCTTGAGCAAAGCCTTAGCTTTCTCACAAGCTGAAAGGGCTCGACGCTCGACATTTACTTCGAGCAACATGCTAGCTTTCTCACAAGCTGAAGACACTCGACGCTCGGCATGCACTTTCTCACAAGCTGGGGGGCTCGACGCTCGGCGTTGACCTCAAGCAAAGCCTTAGCTTTCACACAAGATGAAGGGAATCGATGCTTGGCATGTACTTCGAGCAACGCACTAGCTTTCTCACAAACTGAAGGGGCTCGATGCTCGACTGTAACTACCGTTTTTGTAATTTTCAATTTTTCCCCTTTTATAATACTTTTATTTGCAATTGAATAAAAACCCTAATTCTCTCTTGATTATTATTTTAATTAAGACTTGTTCATGATTCTTCGTTCTTTTGATCGGGCTATTCTTGTTGATCTATTGTTCTCTTATTTAATTGTGGGTATTTTTGATTTGAACCCTATTGATTTGGATCTACCTCTTATTGAATCCTAAAACCTAATTTGATTTGTTCTTGACCCAAAACCGCTATTATTGAACCCTAAACCACTAACCCAATACCCTAATTGTACCCTATAAATACAACCCTAATGCAAACCCTAATTTTGGCACACAAATCGAAACCCTAACCGTCTACTCTCTCTTCTACTCTCTCTCTCCTCCTGTTCTCTCTCTTCCGTCTCTGTTTTCCCACTAAACCCCTCAAGCCTCTTCCGGCGTCTTCCCCGGCCAACTCCGGCCACCTCGTCTCCGCCTCTCGTCGCCTAACACCTCGTCGACACTAGCACAGCCATCTAGACCAACCCCGACCTCCCCTTCTCTATCCTCGACATTAACAGAGCACTGAAACCCCCTTCTTCCCTCTCTGTTTTGATCGGCGACGCCGCTAACACTGTCACCCTGCCTTGCGCCTCCGTCGTCGCGCTGCCACCTGCGTCGCCGGCGACCCCCTTGCCTCTCTCCCCTGACTGTGGCTGCTTGTCTCTTTGTGTGCTGTGTTGATTGTCTCTTTGGATTATTGCACGTATATTACACGTATTATTGGTGGGTTGAACTAGTTCGTGAGTTCGTTGCTTAGGGATCCTTATCCCATTATTTTTGGTATTCGTTTTTACCGTCTAACAGGCAAGTTACTGTCCTCTTGAATTGCTAATTGTATCAAATTCAAGTTTTGTTGAAACTCTTGCAAGTAGATCTCTTTGTTATCGTATTATCCATTTTCATCTCTTCGTTGGGTTTATTGAGGGTTTGCACGAGCTAACTCCAATATTCTTGACATCGTGCCACTTTTGACTCTAAAGTTTGGATCTTTCATGAGTGTATATAGAATTGATAATAGGTTTGTTCATATAATCGTCACACAAATAAATTATTGTAGAGACAATTGCTAGGTTATATGTTGTTTGATCGATTGATGATTGATTGATGATAATTTGATGTATAAGCGTGTTCTAGTTGATTGATTGATGATTGATTGATGATAATTTGATGTATGAGCGTGTTCTAGTTTTACTTATCATGTTTTGACACCCTTCATGCTGATTGAGAAGTTTATTGACTAGTAGAATTGATACCCATCCTGTTAAATTAAATTATTTCATGAAAATACCCCCAAAACCCTGTTTATTGCTTGCTGACCTGTATATTGACTGCTAGTTTTGAACCAGTAAATGATCTTAAAATGAAATACTTTCTGAATATGAAT
Organism: Hemerocallis citrina; assembly: GCA_017893485.1. Taxonomy (NCBI): domain Eukaryota; kingdom Viridiplantae; phylum Streptophyta; class Magnoliopsida; order Asparagales; family Asphodelaceae; genus Hemerocallis; species Hemerocallis citrina. Next base: position 118,725,746 of record CM030364.1, read on the forward strand.
TGTAGCCTTATCTTTCTAGTTATCAAAACATCTTGAATTTTTGAATTCCGAGTTTTGTAGCAAATGTTATGCCCGTTTTACTACAGCTGTGTTTTTAAGAATTATACTTTTTAGATTTTGTTGAATTAATTATTCCTATATCATTGTATTGCATGAATTAATGTGTGTATGTTGCATTGCATGATCCCAATTAGTTATTGTCATCATTCTAATTGTCCTATCTAAGTTATCGTCCTATTGCTCTCCTATTGATACTATGGTTCATCTTATGTCCCAAATTGCATATTATATTGTTGCATTGATAAATATTTAACAAGTCGGAGTTTAAGGGATTGACTTTTAGTAGTGGACTATATAGGAACTGTACTTGAATGATGGCCCGTGATTATTACCATTATCGTCATCATGTAAGAAATTACACATGGCCCGTGATTATTACCGTTATCGTTATCGTGTAAGAAATTACACATGGCCTGTGTTTTTACTGTTATCGTCATTGTGCAAGAAATTATCTCAATTGCCCGTATTATATCGTTACCGTTATCGTCATCATACCCAGTACATGAACTATAAAATCTATCACTAAGTCAAAAACGTAACTTGTTTTTATGTAGCAACCATGTGGTAAATAGATGGGACACATGAAGTGCTACATTAGTTAGGATTAAAATGATTAATAGACTTAGAGTTGCATTACATTGACACTGCATATTGTTCCTCATTGTTCCTATTGATATTGAATTGATCATTGATTATTGTTACCGAATCATGCACCATTGTTTATAGCCATTGTATCAATTACCGTGATATTGATTATTGATTATCATGCCATGTTATTAATTCCTATCGATCCATTGATTCATTGTTCTACCTTTATTCCATTGTTCCCTGCTTTCTCTACTTATTGTCCATGACTTGCTCTAAGGATAATTTTTCTCATCTTTTTAGATGAAGTGTATACAGGTAATGAAGGAGAATTGCATGCTGGAATTGGAGAACAGACATTCTGAAGACTACTGCCTTCTAATTGCTTATTGCTTTAATAAACTTAATGTATTGAGACTTGTTATTATTTTGGATTGGATTATTATTGTTTTGGGCATATGTCTCGAATTTTATTATTGTTTCCAGACGTTGGATTATTATTATTGTATTTGGATATTTTTATTGCTTCATTTCAAATACTATTGTTCATGAGATTATTATTATTGCCTGCACATATGTTCTGTATTGATTATATTGTTGAGTTAATTGAATAAACAGCTTATGAGTGACCTTAATCATTCGTTGGGTCAATGTTACGTGCTCGTATTCCGTATTTTTGGGAAGCAGGTATGACATCGACACGCACTTTCTCACAAGCTGAGGGGCTCGGTGCTCGGCGTTGACCACGAGCAAAGCCCTAGCTTTCTCACAAGCTGAAGGGGCTCGACGCTCGGCATTTACTTCAAGCAACGCCCTAGCTTTCTCACAAGCTGTAGGTGCTCGATGCTCGGCATATACTTCGAGCAATGCACTGGCTTCTCACAAGCTGTAGGTGCTCGACGCTCGGCATGCACTTTCTCACAAGCTGGGGGGGGGGGGAGGGTGGCTCGGTGCTCGGCATTGATGTAATATCCCGATCAGTTATTAATAATATTTTTATTATTTTATTTAATTATTTATTTATTTTATTTTATTTTTCAGAATTGAAATATTTTTGGTGGATATTACTTAGTTTAATTAATAACCATCATCTGTATGTATACCAGTCCATATGTATATGCGTCATATCGTTTTGGTATTGGAATCTTCCGAGCCGATAATAAAATTCATTTTTATTATTATTTTCGGAATTAATTTATTTATACACGGATTGTTCGGTTTAACAAACAAAAATTATCGGTATATATATTGATATATACGTATGCGTATTGTATCGATTTCGTACATTTGTACAAATCGTGTAGTATATGTTTTGGACAAAAATATCTTATTTTTGTCATGATTAATAAAAAATGGATGGCTAGGATTTGTTTGGAGGGTTAAACCTAGGGTTTAGGATTAATGAAAATACATAAGAGGATTAATAGGTGTATCTCTACTAGAACACTCCCCCACCTCACTCCTCCACCTCATAGGGTTTGGCCGGCCACCCCTTGATCCAAGGGGGCTTTTGCAAAATCCCTTGGTGTATTTGTACCTTCACCCTTTCATTTCTTCTATAAATACCTCGCCCCCCCCCCCCCCCCCCCCCCCCCCACCTCTTGCCTCATTTGCCAAAAGAAAAAAATAGAGAGCAAAAGAAAAAGAGAAAGAAATCCTAACTAGAGAGTTCTTCATTTGTGGGTTTTCTATAGGAGCTAGGAGGAAGGAGAAGGATCTTGTCTAGTTCTTCCTACAAAGAAATCAAGGTGGGGGTTTCTCTAGTTTTTATTTTATATTGTTTTTGTTCTCTTTTTTATTGTTGTATGTTGTATGTGTATGTTCTATAACCACTGGGACTAAATCTTAAGCATATAAATGGTTGTATGGATCAAAGTGATCACATGAAAAGAAGGATGAGAGAACAAAAACAAAAACATAAAGGTTGAGTCTTTAAGACCTTGTTATGGTTATTTTTGCTAAACTAAAAACTTGGACTAATTGATTTGTGCATATGAGTAGTGTGGATCAAGATTGACCACATGAAAAGTTTTGAAGGGTAGAACTCACTAAAAACCCATAAAGATGGAATCTTTAGCTTGATATGATTATTGTTGTTATTATTGTTATTTTTTGTTAACACAAAACTATACAACTTGGACTAAAACTATGAGCATATAAGATTAGTGAAGTGAGAATACTTACATACCCAATTTGGGGTTGTAGAACTCAACAAGCTAATAAAAGATGAGTTTTTTTGTTGTATGTTGCTTTCTACCATGTTAAAGATCAAGTCTTTACTAACCCTAGTTCATAAAAAAGTGGACCTTGTTATATGTAGGAAATTGTATATTAAAGAAAAGTAGGTTTTGTAATATGTAGGATTTGTAGATTCAATAAAAGTAAATTTTGTTGTATGTAGGGCTTGTTAATTCAATAAGACTAGATTTTGTAATTTGTCAGACTTGTAATTCATAAGAAAGTAGTCTATGTAATATGTAGAAATTCCTAAGAAAGTAGTCTTTGTAATATGTAGGTAAAGTCCTTAATAATTGTTATAAGTTTTACTTCCATGCATGCTTGAGTAGTTGTAGTTGTTCTAGTAAAGAACCCATGCATGCTTGAGTTGTAGTTGTTCTAGTGAAGAATAGGGCTGCAAAGGAATCGAGCTATTCACGAGCTATTTGACTCGAGCTCGGTTAAAGCTCGACTCGAGACGAGCTCGAGCTCGATAGCTTAACGAGCCGAGCTCCAGCTTAGTTTTTTTTTTAATTTTAGGCTAAGCTCGCGAGCTATTCGGCTTGAATTCGGTCAAAGCACGGTTAAAGCTTGGCTCGAACCGAGCTCGAGCAAACTGAGCTCAATTCCTTAACGAGCTGAGCTCGAGCCTGAAGATATTTGGCTCGGCTCGGCTCGATTGTAGCCTTAGTGAAGAACCCATGCAGGTTTGAATTGTAGTTATTCTAGTAAAGAACCCATGCATGCTTGAGTTGTAGTTGTTCTAGTAAAGAAGCCATGCATGCTTGAGTTGTAGTTTTTCTATAAACAACCCATGCATGCTTGAGAGCCATGCATGCTTGAGTTGTAGTTTTTCTATAAACAACCCATGCATGCTTGAGTTGTAGTTATTCTAGTAAAGAACCCATGCATGCTTGAGTTGTAGTTATTCTAGTAAAGAACCCATGCATGCTTGAATTGTATGTTGTAGTAGCATGCTCTAATTACTCTAGGTTGCTAAAAGAATCCATGCGTGTTTAAGTTGTATGTTATAGTTGCATGCTAATCAGTCAACTATTAAAAGAACCCATGAATTTGGCTTGCATGCTAATCTAGTTAAACCATTAAAAAGAACCCATGAATGTTAGAGTTCCATGATTGTTCTAGTTCAAATTCTAAAAGAAACACATGAAATTAGTTCCATGGTAGTTCTAACTCAATTCAATGAAGAACCCATGCATTTAGTTCTAGGTGATTCTAGCTTAAATTTGAGAAAGAACCCATGAACTAAGTTGCATGTGTTCTAGCTTAAATTTGGAAAAGAACCCATGAACCTAGTTGCAGGTTGTTCTAGTTCAATTTGGGAAAGAGAACCCATGAATTTTAGTTGTAGGTGGTTCTAATTAAAATTGGACCATATCATGTGAACATTTTTCATCTTCAATGCATGGGTGATAATGGTTGGGAAAGTCATTATTAATTTTAGCTTGATAGAAGCTCGTCTAGGGTCTTATAGTTACCCTAGGGGTCATCGACCATCAAGACTCGTATCTTATCACCTTGAAAACTATGGATAAATCACACCTCGTGTGCCGACGGATCTTAACTGATGTGGGTTGATCGCGGACCGAGAATGTTGATGAGATCCGAGTTAGGAGTAGTGATGAGTGAGGGAGATTCCGTTACCGGTGTCTTGGAATCGATAGACCATGAGTTGGACCATGATAATCTTAAGAAAGTCTAAATTGAAAACCCCATAAGATTGTTTAGGTTTATTGACATCATTAGGGTAGTAACTTATAAAGATCATTACTTAACCATTTTTGCCAAAAGGGAAAAATTGGTATTAGGGGTAATACCATATGATCCAACTCGTCCTATAAGACGACACTAGGTGGTGTTATTGGGTTGTTTCTTCCCATCAAAGGGATATGTACGGTACATTTTCACGAGTTGGGAGCACGGGTTGCGTATCTCATTCTGTTAATTCCTGAAGTACCATGATAAGAACGGGAGGTTCTTCTTTCGGAACTAGGGGATGGACCTCAGAATTCCGTCACGTTCGATGCCGGGGAAGCGAACGGGCCTTAGACCATGGTCTATGAGTTATGAGTGCCACAGGGTAGGCTTCGTGCTATTCTGTGCTGCGGATACCCTGCGTTCATCTGGTTTCTGAGTGAGGTCCGGTACACCGGGTAGTAGTGGCAAACATAGACACCATGAGCGTACTGCATTGGTTGGACTTGACCACATCTGCAACTTCATCAGTCACGTTGTATCTATCAGGAACAGGTTGTGTACAAAAGTAGAATTCATAACGTGGGTTCAAATTCTTAAATATGGAGAACAACATGATATGGACGTATGTAGTTATGGGATGCATACGACCCCAGATTCTTGCTTGCATTAGAATAAGTGCATCCTAGATTTAGTTGACATTGCATTAGATTCTAAGTCATAGCACCCACGAAAACTTAAACTACACCGACACATTTTACCATGCTTATGATATGTTTGTTTTTGAGATTCGCTGCTAGTCATCAGCCTTTAAGCGTCAGTATATGTACTGACGTACCCACTCAAATACGTTGTGGATACAGGATCACCAATTCAGAAGAACTCCAGTCAAGGCATGGCTTCCAAGTGAAGAGCCCCATGTTTATTGTTTCGTTCATGTACACTCTGATGTAATCTATTGAAACAATGGAAACACTCGGCTTGTAATAATTGTATTAAGTAAAAGTTTTAAATTTTCCTGTTTTTCTGTGTATTGTGGCTAATTGAATGTAAAGGTCCTGACTCGTGTCTCAAATTCTCCATATAGGAAGTTTGGGGTGTTACAGAGTGGTATCAAAGCTGACTTCAATTTATAGTCCAACACAATAGGGAAATAGACTTAGATGCCTTGTAGGAGTTAGATTTTAGCTTTTCATAGATATTTATAATTCATACTGTTGTTTCCTTCAACTTATGTTTTATGATATTTCTATATCTAGGCTAATTCCCGTGTCCACTCCTTGCAGGATGGCTGACGCAGCGATTCCCCTTGGGAATGGGTGGGCGCATGGGATCACGGTCGAGGTGGACTCGGTTCTAGAGCCCATCACTGATGGTGAGGAGTCACCAGTTGGAGCTGGGTTGGCCAATGGGGCAACAGCAGCTGCCGCAGCAGGGGGTACCCCTGCGAATGGCCAGATTCCAGTACCACCACCCCCGCCACTGCCCCAGCTTACTGCAGTGGAGCAGGCATTTGAGAAGATATTCTGCGATCTCGCAACGTAGGGTTGGTGCCACGCCTGTCTCAAGAACAGGATGGACTCTTGCGAGTTCGTGACCCTCAATAATGAGAGAGAAGTGGCAAAGTTGAGGAGGGTCAAGGCAAGGGCCGACCGCAGAACAGTGATCATGAAGCACACTCACCGTGTGCAGTTTGCGCGCCTAGAGCGCAAGTGCGCGAAGCTTCAGGCACAGATCACTCAGTTGCAAGGCACTACTAGGACCGCCACCAGCTGAAGGGAGCCCTGCAGGAGACACTAGTAGTACCAATTAGGCGGTTAGGTGCTATAGGTTATTTTGTTGTTTTGTTATTTTTCTACCTACATGTATGATATAATGTAAGGGAAAATGCACATGTAAGATAAGGGATTATAATGAAATGAAGTTTAGCCTTGCGTTTTCTACAAGTCTTATGTGCATGTTGAGATTGGATGGATGTTATTTTTGCAATATCACAATATGATGCCTATGTATATTCCATTATTTTTTTTTCTGCCAGATGCCTCGCAGAACAAGAAGCGGTAGAATCGACCCGATTGAGGGCGAGGGTAGTGGAGGCAATAGCGCAGGTCTGGATATAGGGGCAGAATTCGCTCGTATGTACCAGGCATTCGGAGACCTAGCAGAGGCAAGCCGAAACAATGTGCAGCAACCGGGAGCACCCGCAGGTAACCGGGGAGTTGCAGCTGCCGACCCTGTTAAGATGGTCGAATCCTTCCGTAGGATGATGCTGCCTATTTTTGAGGGCCAGGCGGACCCGACGACAGCTGATGACTAGATTCGTCAAGTCGAGACATGTTTGAGGTGATGCTGACACTAGAGGACAGCAAAGTCGGGTTGGCCAGCATTCTAGTAGGGAAAGATGCCAGGGTTTGGTGGCAATCGGTGAAGAGGGGCATGGGCGAAGGACCCATTGGCTGGGAAGACTTCTTAGGGGAGTTCAGGCATACTTTCCCTTGGATGTGCAAGAGGAAAAGGCCATGGAATTCTTCAACCTAAAACAAGAAAGTATGATGGTTCGTGAATACAAAACCAAGTTCACACAGCTGTCCCGTTATGCTCCAGAAATGGTACAGGACGAGGTCAAGAAGACCAAAAGGTTCGAGCAGGGGATTAGGCCCATACTGAGAACCAAAATGGTACCCTTTTGCATTCGGAGGTTCGAGAAATTGGTCCGTCGTGCAGCTACAACGAAGTTGGATATGAGCAGATGACCAGAACTGCAAGTTAATACTGGAGGATGGAACAAGGGAAAGAGGCCTGCACCAGCATCGGGATTGAGGAACCAGGGTCGAAATCAGAAATTTTCGAAGACTGTTGGCAACACCGGAGGCGCTAAGACAGGGAGCTGTTTCCTATGTAGCGAGCAAGGACACTTCAAGAGCCAGTGCCCAAAGAAGAACTTTCAGAATGATACCCGCACATGTTACAATTGCGGGAAGTTGGCCATGTTCGGCCAGACTGTCCCCAGCTTTGGAGGGGCAACAGTAGGCCAACTCCTAAGACAAAAAGCAAGGGGAAGGGGATTGCCCGCCAAGGGCGAGTATTCGCGCTCACGGAGGAAAATGCCGATGAAGACGAGGGAGTTATCACCAGTAGGTGAAGGAAATTATGGCTAAGTTTACTGTAGTCTTTTGAATATTTTGGCATGAGGAAATGAATGATGTAAAAACTTTTGTAACAGGATGGATTAATATAAATGAAATCCAGGCAACTGTTTTATTTGATAGTGGGTGTCACACTCCGCTTCCCAAAAAAAGAATACGGAATACGAATACGAGACAAAAGCCCAGCGAATGATTTTCATCATCCATAAGCTGTTCGAAAATATTTACAACATCGCAAAAATCATCAGAGTCGGAAGCAAAAGTATCAACCAACATGTACATATGAACCAAAATATCAACAAGAATACTTGAAACCAAATATATAAATCTCAAATAGTCATGATCTGAATAAAACAATATCCTGGATCATATTGCCCAAATACAACAATAAATCCAAGTAATCAAATACAATATTGTTCAAGCAAGCTACAAGAAATAATAATAATAAAATACAGCACTAATACTTCATGCCACCAATACCGTCTGGAACCTGTTCTCCAAAATCTGCAATTCAACAATTGAAGGAAAGAGGAAAAGAGAAAACAAGTACCAGTCAATTGTAAGTTACGGGCCACTTATAATGTAGGATAAAAGTACATGGGGAAACTAACTAGCAACATGGTATAAGCATGATGTCAAAATAAACAACTAGCATAGTAAGGTGATCAAGTGTAAATGGCATGAATCAAGTGTCAAGTAATCAAGTATCATGTGAACATGCATCAAGTGTCAAGTATCATGTAATCATGTATCAAGTGTCATGTATCAAGTCCTATGTATCATGTTCAAGTATCAAGCAAGCATGTATCATGTTCAAGTATCATGTTCAAGTATTATGTTCAAGTATTATGTTCAAGTCTTATAGTAATTACTATCTAGGTAGCACTTCATGCAACCCACCTTACATGGTTGCTACAACAAATAATTTCGCTTTAGATTTTATAGTGGGCCATAAAGGGCAGTGTACTCAGGGACAAGTCAAGTAATCAAGCTCCAAGTTCCAAGTATCATGTATCATGTATCATGTAATCACGTGTCAAGTTGTGCAAGTGGCAAGTATCGTGTCTTGCGTGCAAGTGTCAAGTAATCACCTATCAAGTATCATGCTCAAGTAATCACGTAGGATCAGTGATCCCCTTCCGAGTACACATTTCTGAATTATCCACTATTAGATCTTTCCCTTAAACCCCGGCTTGGTTATTTATTATTAATGTCAAACAAGCATGTATATGTGCAAAATATATCAAGAATAACATGGCATGATCATGTGGCAAGTTCAAGTTGCAAGGTAAACATGTACGAGTGCAAGATAATACATGAAAGAATAAAATAGCCAAATCTCAAGTTCAGGACATCAAGACCATACTGTAGTAAAATAGTGATTCCCAGTGTTACAAGCATGCAAATCTGAATCCATCGAAATTTCTAGAAAATAGACTCCCAACCGAATCCATAAATAAGTCATATATTAATTCAAAAAAATATAGCTCAAAACTGATTTGAATACAGAAAATAGGTTCAGCCAGAAATTAGGAAAACGAATTCAAGAGAAGGAAAACAGCATGACAACTCAATAAATAAATCCACGAAAACTCTGGGATATTTCCCTATATGTCCAGTATCTAAATATAAAGTTTCATAATTTCCAGTAAAATTAGATCAGTCATCAAAAATCGGGAAACATCAATAAACGGTAGTTTGGCAAATCTGGAATTCCCAACACTGCTGTACGAAAACTATAATATCTCGCAACCAGTAAAACGAAATCCAAATCCGCCAAAGGGAGATGAAAATAGACAAAATATGTTAACTTTCATATTCCATAAATATTTTTCATACAGTAAAAGGAATCAGGGTGAAAATACGATTCTTTACAGAACAGCGAGCAAAATACAGCAAGTATAGTTTTCATAAACGAGCATAAAACGACATATAAAACTCATCAATAAAATCCACCAAAATTCTGGGTAACCCCTAAGTAGATATAGAAAAATTGACCAAAGTTTCAGATCAAAATAATATGTGTAGCACAAGTATCAAAATAATTTAATCATCAAAATCATCAAGAAACAAAATCTGGAAACGGCTTACACCTCTGTAGTAAAATAGTCATATCTCACACATACAAAAACGAAATCGACCAAGGTCAGAAGGGTTGGAAAGAAGACGAATTTCTCTACAAATCATGTTTTATACTGAAATTATGATTCTGACCTTAATATGGTCTAAATTACTGATCAAGACAGATTATCGGCAAAACACAGAATTTCCTTAAAAACTAAAATCAACATAGATCCAACGAAATCTAATCCAAACATCACCAAACATGAAATCGAGTCTACCAAGTATCCAAACATCATGAAATAGGGTAATTAACATATCTAAAACAAGTCTATCACATGGATCTCAATAAATACCCTAAATTCTCCCAAAAATCTTATATCTATATAATAAAACACAAAGAAAGCTATCAAGTGGCTCTCATTCGATCTCCCCCAAATCAAAGGCTCAGATCTAACATCAAAAAACATATTTCCCCCCCAAAAGTTTCCCCCAAAATTCAAATTTAAATCCCCCACCCAAAACAACTTCCTTATTTATTTAATTATTTTTTTCTCTTTCTCTCTTTCTCTCTCTCTATATTCTATTAAAAAAAATATAGAAAATAAAAATTTTAATTTAAAAAAAAAATTAAACCAAAAAAATTTAAATTTTAAAAACTTTAAAAATAATTCAAAAAAATTTTAAAAATAAAAAACTTATAAAAAAATTTAAAAAATATTAATTTTTTTAATTTAAAAATATTAATTTAAAATTTTTTAAAAAAATTAAATTTTTTGAAATTTTAGAAATAAAACCTTAAAATTTTAAAAATAAAATTTAAAAAATAAATGTTTAGATTATTGGTATTATTGATACCTTCACACCTGCACTTGCGTTACCATTGTATTTAGCCATGCTCATAGTGGTTGTGGAATTAGAGTAAGCTCTATAAAGCATATATGATAATGTTTTTGCATAACTATTACAAGCATTTAAAATTGATGCTGAAGTTAAAAAAAAACTCTATACAGTGTTTCTAACAAACTATATGCATTTCAGGTAAGTTCAAGCGAATGATCAGGAAGACGATAATTGAGCTTAAAGGTAGATATACTGCTTCCTCATATAATATGTTTACTACTTCAATTAATTTGCTGGACCTTCAAAACTATTTTATATAATCAAACCAGGTACACCGTTCCAAAGACGTGTCGTAGGCACGTGTCAACGGGCAAACCTAGTACATGATCAAATCAAGAACGGGCAAAACCTAAATTATTTCATGTCAATTTTGTGTCGTAAGTCAACTATGGTCAAAGCACTATAGAGACAATATCAACAAGGGGTTTTACACACAATTGTCTCTAGAACCCAACTACACTACAAGCGGTATTTTTGACTTGTATCATACAAAGAAATTTGAGTACAAGTTACTTTACTTAACCGGAGACGAAAACGAAGAACAATAAGAATAACGGGAACAGATTCCCGGCAACGAACGCGAACGGACGAGAAATCAACGAACTCACGAACGAAAAATCAACGAACTCACGAACAAAAACCCGCGATCCAAAGAAAATCACGAATCACACACGCACAACCCACTTGCACACTCGAAGCAACAAGAGAGCGAGAAAGATCAATCGGGAGAGAGAGAGAACCGAGGAAGTAAACTTTTGATGGCGGCTAGGGAGGAAATACACAGTGCAGTGTGGGGGGGGGGGGGGGGGGGGGGGGGGGGGGGGGGGGGTAAGTAGTATATATATGCATGAGGCTTAGGGTTTGTAACACGGGCGGCCTGCACATACAAACCGGGTATGCATGCACCTGGGTTCAGGTGAATTTTTGGGTTTCGGTACATTGTAAGCAGGGCAAATATTAAGGTGGGTATTAGAATTGGAAAGTAATTGTACGATTATAATAAGTGGTTAAATGTGGGAATATGGTTAATAGGTTCTGGGAAATAATTAGGTTTATGTTTGAATAGATCGGATCTGAGGTGGGTGGGGATAGTTATATTAGGAAAGTAATGGTAGGTAATTTATATTCGGCAAGAATGGATAGGAATGGTTAATAGTTAGGATCTGAAGTAGGTTTAGGATTAAATAATGGGTTTTTAATATAATGGGTATTTGGGTTTGGGTTTATATAAAAAAGTCCAATAAGAAAAAATATGGTGATCAAAAGTAACTAAAAAAATATATTGAGATGGGCATAAAAATAGGGCACGAATAAATAAAATAAATAGGATCACAAGTAATGGCTCGATCAATTGGAGACGAACAAAAGAGACAACAGGATCAAGAATTCAAAAAATATAAAGATGACAAAAATAACAAAATAATTTATTGAAAATAAAATTAATATATGGTCAAAAGGAATACAAGAGGAATACAAAGAGGGAAAAATACACCAAACGAAAAATACTCAAAAATACACAAAATGAAAACCAGGGGTTATAGTGGGTCATCACATTCTTTTATGTCTGAAGTATTTTCAAAGAAGTTGAAATGCACCCAGGAGGCAACTTCGGACTCGGTTTTGTTGGTTGCTACCCCATCTGGAGCAACTCTCTATACAAATTTGTGCTATAAGGGATGCAAACTCCTGATTGACGGAGAGACCCTGAGTATAGATTTGCTAGAGTTGGGCTTTGTAGGGACGGACATGATTATTGGGATGGATTGGATGTCCGGGCATAAGGCTAGCATCGATTGCAGGGAGAAGAGGGTAGCCATTACCCCATCCGGAGGAACAGAACTTGTGTTTTAAGGAAAGAAGAAGCAGAGTGAAGAAATTCTTGCAGTTGCAACTGGAGTACATGTGCCAGGTGAAGTCAAGGTGATACCAATTGTACGTAAATTTCCTCACGTATTTTTGGAAGAATTACTTAGACTCCCACCACACAGGGATGTTAAGTTCAGCATTACTATTTAGCCAGGCAGTGCGCTAGTGTCTAAGACATCATATCGGATGACACCAGTGGAGCAGAAGGAAGTGAATGAGCAAATTGAAGAACTGCTACAGAAGGGATTCATCAGGCCAAGTGCTTCACCCTGGGGAGCACCCATGCTACTTGTGAAGAAGAAGGATGGAACCGTGAGAATGTGCATCGATTACTGGGAGCTGAACAAGGTTACTGTTCGGAACCAATACCCAATTCCCAGGATCGATGACTTGTTTGATCAGCTCCAGGGAGTGGCTGTGTTATCAAAGATTGACCTGCATTCAGTTTATCGTCAAGTTCGAGTCAAAGAAGAAGATATATCCAAGACAGCATTTCGAACTCGGCACAGTCATTACGAGTTTTTGGCGATGCCATTCGGGGTGACCAATGCTCCAGCGATCTTTATGGACATGATGAACCGCAGTTTGCGACCATTCATCAATTCATTTGTGGTTGTCTTCTTAGATGACATCCTGGTATATTCAAAAACAGAAGAGGAGCATGCTGAGTATCTGACTGCAGTACTGATCAAGCTACGGGAGCATCAGCTCTATGCTAAACTGTCAAAGTGTGAATTCTGGAAATCAGAAGTGGCATGCTTGGGCCATTTCATTTCTAAGGAGGGAGTGGCTACAGACCCGTAGAAGATCGAGGCAGTAAAGAGTTGGCCTCAGCTGAGAACTGTGAAGGAGGTTAGAAGCTTCTTAGGCATGACAGGGTACTACAGGAAGTTCATCCAGAACTATGCCAGAATTGCTATACCACTCACAGCACTGACCAAGAAAAATGTAAGTTTTGATTGGACTGAAAAATGTGAAGGTAGCTTCCAAGAGTTGAAGAACAAATTGATTTCTGCACCAATTTTGGTTCTGCCTTAACCAGATAAGGGATATGTAATCAACACTGATGCTTCGTTTTTGGGATTTGGGTGTGTCCTGATGCAAGAAGGGAAGGTCATAGCATACAGAGCGAGGCAACTTCTGATGGAACAACGATGATTCCCAGGACTACGGATTGGTGTGCGTATCGATCATAAAGGCTAAACAGATTTAATACGTGATCTAACCCTTTATAACGGAATCTAGGGTTCACGAATTATACCTGCGATGAGAAGAAGACGATTGGTTTCTAGCAATCTCGAGCTGTCAGCGACCCCAAGATCTTCTGCACGTATTCCTTCCTCGGGTTGGACGTCGTGTGGGCGACGATCTCCCAACCTATCTTCTCCTTGGCTGACCTCTCTTTCTCTCCTTACGTGAATCACGAATTTAGAGAAAAATCTTATATCTCAGATGATCAATGACGGCCAGAGAATAGAGGATATATATAAGGCTACGGTAGGGACCATGAGGAGAAATTAGGGTTAGGTCTCCTAACGAATCTGGGTATCCCGTGTTCAGCCCGAACACACAACCCAGGCCCATTAACAATAGCTCAGTCCACTAAAGAGCTATTGTTGCACTACCTTCCTAATCCCAAATTATATTTATGGGATCCTTTTATTATATGCTCGTTCAACTCCCCATGTTAAGATATCGAATGTCCGTCGATCAAATTAAGTTACTGACAACTATATTGATCAACATCTTTTATCCTTAAGTAGTACCACTCAACTTTATTTGTCATGTCGGATGTAATCCATCTGCAGGGTTTACATGACAAATCCTTATGAGCTCCTTAAGGGGACATCATAAACCCGACGTATCGGGACATGGATTCCTTTTACATTCAACAGACCATCATACATATAATGCTATTACCCAATTCAGAGAGGTTGTTGATCCATAATGAATCTCACTCTTTTATGAGTCAAAGTAATGCACACTGCATATACATGTCTGTTATTATATCTGGATTAAGAGCATAAGCATCCATAATAACAGAGGTGTTTGTTCTCTTTTGTAGTCAGTACAAAGAGAACAACCTCAAGTGGTCCTGTTCAATACACACAAAGTGTACTAGTGTAAACCTATAGTCAAGATAGACTAATACCAGATTACACTACAACCTTTCCAATGGATTGTCCAAGTCCGTCTAGGTTGTGAACTATTTATATATTCCATATGGAACTGATAAAATGATCTTCTGTGTGTCACCTCACACCATATTATCAACCTTATAGAATATCAAACACTTGCATTAATATTATAATAAACACAATATGCAAATATATGCCCATATGATTCTCATTCAAAAAAAAATAAGGAAATAAAGTTAATACAAAAGTGATTCTTTCAGTATATAACCCTAACAATCTCCCACTTATACTCATAGCATTGCTTTTCAGTATACTGTTACAAATCTCCCACTTATACTCAAAGCCATGCTGCTACGCATCTGACTCCCATTCCCTCAACATGACTATCAAAAGCCTTAGCTGGTAAGCTCTTAGTGAAGGGATCAGCTAGGTTGTCTGCTGATGCTATCTTGATCACAGCAACTTTTTCTTTCTTTACGAAATCTCGTATCAGGTGGTACTTACGCTCAATGTGTTTACTTGCCTTATGGGCTCGTGGTTCCTTCGAATTTGCAACTGCACCACTATTATCACAATAAAGTGTAATAGCCTTAGGCAAATTAGGTACCACATCCAAGTCCAATAGGAAGTTTCTGAGCCAAACCGCTTCTTTGGCTGCCTCAGAGGCTGCCACATACTCGGCTTCCATGGTAGAATCAGCAATACATTTTTGCTTGATACTCCTCCATATAGTGGCTCCACCTCCCAAAGTAAATACATAACCTGAGGTTGATTTCCTGGAATTCCTATCTGACTGAAAATCTGAGTCTGTATACCCCAAGGCAACTAAACTATCTGCCTGGTAAACTAGCATGTAATCTTTAGTCCTTTTCAGGTACTTCAAAATATGCTTTACGGCAGTCCAGTGCTCTTGTCCCGGGTTAGACTGATATCTGCTAACCATGCCAACGGCAAAGCAGATATCTGGTCTCGTACATAGCATTGCATACATTATGCTTCCTACTGCTGAAGCATAAGGAACTGCTTTCATGTTCTCTATCTCTTTAGGTGTCCTCGGACGCTGCTCCTTTGATAGGGCAATTCCATGCCTAAAAGGTAAGAAACCTTTCTTAGAATTTTGCATGCTAAAACGAGTTAGTATAGTATCGATATAGGAAGCTTGGGACAAGCCCAACATCCTTTTCTTGCGATCTCGTAGAACTTTGATCCCAAGGATGTGACCTACTTCTCCCAAGTCCTTCATATCAAACTGTTTGGATAACCATACCTGTTACCGCTAAATCTGGTGTGGGGGTAAACAGATAGAATTTGTGAGTTCGTGGAAAAACATGAATAGCAGATCCGAACTTGTTCCGCCAGAGTTTGACCGCTGACTCCCGCCGTTCACCTGCAAGGAAGTGCGAGACACCGGGGTTGATCCCGGCGACGCACCCTCTGACGCTCAAGTCAGTAACCAGAAATGATTATGAAAGAGCGTTTAACTAGCAAAAGATTGATTACCTCTTAATGGAGATGGGTGGGGGGTATTTATAGTCGCCGTTAGGATCAGATAAGGAATGTGATTCCTGTGATCTGATAAGGCATAAAATCCTCGTAATCAGATTAGGAATGTAATCCCTTAATTCCCGGTGAGAGGATAGTCGCAAATCAGGCTCGTTGATTTGGTTCAATCAGAGACCCTAATTCTATCCTGTCGGACTGGGTTTGTATCGGGTCGGGACCCGTACCCAGTTGAGGTGGATCCGTTCGCGGGTTATTAGATCTGTGAGAAGGAGACCCAGTACCCGTTTCGGACCCATTTGTATGTGAAATTACCGTTTTACCCCTGAGCTTTAAGATTCGTGTCCGATGTGAACGGTCCCGATTTAATCCTATTTTTAGCCATATCAATACCCTTACGTTAGATAATACCTTCACATTGTTTCCAATGAGCAGGATGTCATCCACGTAAAGTACTAGGAATACCACTACGTTTCTGTCACACTTTTTGTATACACACGATTCATCTTGACATTGATCAAATCCATAGGATTTTATCACTTGATCAAAACATATGTTCCAAGATCTGGAAGCTTGCTTAAGTCCATAATGGACTTCTTGAGTTTACAAATAAGATGCTCTTGGCCCTTTTCAATGAACCCGTCTGGTTGCTTCATATAGATGTCTTCCTCAAGACTTCCATTAAGGAAAGCTGTCTTGACATCCATTTGCCAAATCTCATAATCAAGATGAGCTGCAATAGATAAAAGAATCCGGATAGACTTAAGCATGGCTACTGGCAAAAAGGTTTCCTCATAATCAATACCCTCTCTTTGAGTAAAACCTTTTGCAACAAGCCGAGCTTTAAAGGTTTCAACCTTACCGTCTGATCCTTTTTTTCTCTTATAGACCCACTTGCATCCAATGGCTTTTACACCAATAGGTGGTTCTACAAGCTCCCAGACTTGATTAGAATCCATAGATTCTATTTCAGATATCATTGCATTTTGCCAAGACTCTGCATCTTTATCTTGGAGTGCTTCATTGTAGGTACAGGGATCATAATCTTGTTCCTCAGGGACAAAGTCTGACGACTCTCCCAAGAACATATATCTATCAGGTTGTATCACAACCCTCCCACTACGACGAGGCACTATCGGTTGTGGTGTAACATTTGTGACACGTTGTGCAGTTACTGGTGGTACATCCTGTTGTACTGTTGGTACTGAAGTATTTGGTGTCTCACCTCTCAGTTCTTCTAGAACAGTTCTACTTATGGGTTTATGGTTCATCACATAGTCTTCCTCTAAGAATCGAGCATTGGTGCTAACAATGACCTTCTGATCCTTAGGACTATAAAATAAACCTCCTTTCGTTCCTCTTGGATAGCCTACAAACAAGCGTACTTCTATACGAGATTCCAACTTATCGGCTTTCCCATTCAGCACGTGTGCTGGACTACCCCAAATCCGAACATATTTCAGATTAGGCTTACGCCCAGTCCACAGTTCTGTGGGAGTAATTGGTACTGACTTAGAAGGAACCAAGTTCAAAATATAAGCTGCAGTTTCTAAGGCATATCCCCAAAACGAATCTGGAAAATCTGAATAACTCATCATTGATCTAACCATCTCCATAAGAGTCCTATTCCTTCTTTCTGCTACACCATTCTGTTGGGGTGTTCCAGGTGCTGATAATTGGAATGTAATCCCAGCCTCTGACAAATAGTCCCTAAACTCCCCAAAGAGATACTCGCCACCACGATCTGAACGTAATGACTTGATACATTTTCCATGACGTTTCTCCGTTTCTGCCTTGTACTCTTTGAATTTCTCAAAGCACTCAGACTTACGGCGCATCAAATAAATATATCCATACCTTGAATAATCGTCAGTAAATGTGACAAAATATTCAAAGCCACCTCTAGCCTGGACAGTCATGGGCCCACACAAATCAGAATGAACCAATTCCAACACATCTTTGGCCCTATACCCCTTTGCCTTGAAAGGCCTTTTGGTCATTTTACCTACCAAGCAGGATTCACAGACTGGTAGTGCCTCCACTTCCAATGAACTCAAAGGTCCATCTTTAACCAGTCTTTGAATCCTTCTTAGGTTAACATGCCCCAATCGCAAGTGCCAAAGATATGTTTGGTTCATACAAGAAGGTTCTTTTCTCTTATTTATGTTAGAAGACATATTATTCATTTCCATAAGTTGCATCGTGGGCGAAATAGGATTAATGACATATAGATTATCAACCAATGCACCAGAACAGATAAAATGCTTATTTTTTCTAATAACAATATTGTCATTAAAATAAACTGAATATCCATCCTTAACTAGCATGGAAACAGAAATTAAATTCCTTCTAAGTGAAGGTGCATAAAGAAAATCTCTCAATGTCAAAGACTTATTTCTACCAAAAGATAAAATAACATCTCCTATTGCAACGGCCGCTACTCTTGTAGCGTCACCCATAAACAAGCATATCTCTCCATCACTGAGCCGTCTGGTTTCCTGGAACCCCTGCAATGTATTGCAGACATGATTAGTGGCTCCTGTATCTACACACCAGGTGCCGGTAGATAACACCGCTAAACATGTTTCAACAACTAGTAAATGAGATATACCTTTTTTGTTCTCTTGTTTGAGAAGTGGACAGTCAGTCTTCCAATGTCCTGACCCTTTGCACTTGAAACACTTGCCTTTCGGCTTTTTCACAGCGCCTTGAGGTCCTATGCCCTTCTTTGCTGAGTTTACTTGTTTCTGAACTTTCTTCTTCTTACCACCTTTCGGCTTAGAAGTAGAGTCCTTTTCAGTCACATAAACATGGGCATTCTGCTTGAAGAGAGCTTCAGCATCCTGTAGTTCTTTTGCAAGTTCTGCCAAACTATACAACCTTTTGTTCATGTTGTAATTAAGGCAAAACGAGTCAAAACTTTTAGGTAGAGTCCCGAGAATGATATCGACCTGGGTTTCCCCATCGATTTCAGCACCAAGGATCTCCATCTCATTTAGATGACCCATCATCTTGAGAACATGATCCCTTACTGGTGTCCCCTCAGCCATAGATGCATTCATCAAACTCTTCATAGCAAATTGCCTAGCTACTCTACTCTGATGTCCGAAGAGTTCTTTAAGGTTGTACATCATATCATAAGCTGTGAGCATGGCCTGATGCTGATGCTGCAGTACATTTGACATATATGCCAAAATGTAACACCGCGCCATCTCATCTGCCTTATTCCACTTCTTATAAACCTCTTTGACCTCTTCATCAGAGTTAGCATCAGGCTTAGGTGGGCATACTTCATTGAGTACAAATTTGTACTCTTCAGCAGTTAAGACAATATCCAAGTTACGTTTCCAGTCAATATAATTAGGTCCAGTAAGTTTGTTTTCTTTAAGAATCACCATAAGTGGACTGAAAGAACCCATTTTTGAAATCCTGAGAATCACATAAAAAAAATTATGTAGGGCAAAACTTTTTGAATTAATTAAATATTGATTCCCTCAAAACAATAAAAAAAAAATTCACCAACACCTTAAACACCATGAATTTAGCATGCCACGATAGTGTGGACGTATACAAATTCAATATTTGTTCAAGTAGGTTTTTCCTATTAATTTTACTATCATGTCAACACAACTTAATGACAAATAAAATTAATCTGTTGGTCTTGCTCTGGTCCTACAAATAATAGCAGTGACTCCGATGGGGAGGATACCATTATTTGTATCTAAGTGTATACCGTTGCTTAATACTAAGTCCATTATCTTGTATTGAGTTCCTTCAGATGGAGAAGTGAACACATACTAGGTAACTTTCTACAATTATCCCTAAGGAAGTTTGTACTGGTATTCCATAATTATACTCATCCGATATGGAGGAAAGCACTAAAGCCAACACGCAAGTATAATTATATCACCTACAAACCAGCAATGGAGACCGTGGGATTCATGTCAAATGAATTCCCTCTCCCACTTAGTTATTTAACAATGAGGGTTTTTCTACTAGTTAATTTATGTCCATGTTGTCCATTATTAATGTGATCCTAGTTTTTTTTTTAAAATCACAAAATAATAAACATGCATAATCAGAATAAGCAATAATGGCAATAAATTTGAAAATAAATATCCAACTATTATGGCCATCTTTCCTGATTCTTCCCCGACTGTGCGAATCCCAAATCTGACCCTGCACGGAGCTATCCGGGGTTCGCCCCGATTTTTTTTTAAAAAAGGTTTGGCTGCCGATTTCTTCATCGAAACCATCTGTCGATCTCCGGACTGCCTAAAAACAGCATCTCCTCCTCCGGCGTCAGAAACAGCCACCACCGCCATCACGATCGATCGAAAAAAAATTAAAATTACATCAATCCTATGCCTCCCGAAGGAGTTCATACATAATCTAGATTGAAAAATTAAAATTACATCAATCCTATGCCTCCCGAAAGAGTTCATACATAATCTAGATTGAAAATTAAAATTACATCAATCCTATGCCTCTCGAAGGAGTTCACACATAATCTAGATTGAAAAATTAAAATTATAAGCACGATCAACCCTCGTGATATTAATTACATCCACAAAACAACAACAACACAAACAAAACATGCATTGGACCATAATAGTTGGATCTAAGATGCCTGCAAAACCGAGTTAGAACAGATCTACATCTACCGACTATCATACAACGCAAGTTTTATTGGACAACATGGATGTAACAATCAATACGCAGATCCAATACCGTCTCTGATACCAATTGATGGAACAACGATGATTCCCAGGACTACGGATTGGTGTGCGTATAGTTCATAAAGGCTAAACAGATTTAATACGTGATCTAACCCTTTATAATGGAATCTAGGGTACACGAATTATACCTGCGATGAGAAGAAGACGATGGTTTCTAGCAACCTCGAGCTGTCAGCGACCCCAAGATCTTCTGCACGTATTCCTTCCTCGGGTTGGACGTCGTGTGGGCGACGATCTCCCAACCTTTCTTCTCCTTGGCTGACCTCTCTTTCTCTCCTTACGTGAATCACGAATTTAGAGAAAAATCTTATATCTCAGATGATCAATGACGGCCAGAGAATAGAGGATATATATAAGGCTATGGCAGGGACCATGAGGAGAAATTAGGGTTAGGTCTCCAAACGAATCTGGGTATCCCGTGTTCAGCTCGAACACACAACCCAGGCCCATTAACAATAGCTCGGTCCACTAAAGAGCTATTGTTGCACTACCTTCCTAATCCCAAATTATATTTATGGGCTCCTTTTATTATATGCTCGTTCAGCTCCCCATGTTAAGATATCGAATGTCCGTCGATCAAATTAAGTTACTGACAACTATATTGATCAACATCTTTTATCCTTAAGTAGTACCACTCAACTTTATTTGTCATGTCGGATGTAATCCACCTGCAGGGTTTACATGACAAATCCTTATGAGCTCCTTAAGGGGACATCATCAACCCGACGTATCGGGACATGGATTCCTTTTACAATCAACAGCCCATCATACATACATTGCTATTACCCAATTCATAGAGGTTGTTGATCCATAATGAATCTCACTCTTTTATGAGTCAAAGTAATGCACACTGCATATACATGTCTGTTATTATATCTGGATTAAGAGCATAAGCATCCATAATAACAGAGGTATTTGTTCTCTTTTGTAGTTAGTACAAAGAGAACAACCTCAAGTGGTCCTGTTCAATACACACAAAGTGTACTAGTGTAAACCTATAGTCAAGATAGACTAATACCAGATTACACTACAACCTTTCCAATGGATTGTCCAAGTCCGTTTAGGTTGTGAACTATTTATATATTCCATATGGAACTGATAATATGATCTTCTGTGTGTCACCTCACACCATATTATCAACCTTATAGAATATCAGACACTTGCATTAATATTATAATAAACACAATATGCAAACATATGCCCATATGATTCTCATTCAAAAAAAAATAAGGAAATAAAGTTAATACAAAAGTGATGCTTTCAGTATATAACCCTAACAACTTCGACCGCATGCGAAGAATTACCCAACACACAACTTGGAATTGGCCGTGATAATTTTTGCTCTGAAATTATGGCGGCACTATGTCTATGGGTCAAAGGTATAGATGTTTACCGACCATAAAAGCCTGAAGTATATCTACCAGCAAAAGGATTTGAATCTCAGGAAAAGGCGATGGTTGGAGGTTTTGGAAGACTTCAGACCAGAAATTTTATATCATCTGGGAAAAGCCAATGTCGCGGCAGATGCGCTCTGCAGGAAAAGGAGTGTAGCCACGCTCATTGCAACAGAGATCAGACAAGTCGGTATTGAAATAATTGTTCAAGATTTGATCATGGTTTTGGCACGTCTGGAATTGCAACCGAGTCTGAATGACCGAGTCAAGAAAGCTCAAATGGGTGATGCAGAGATTGAAGCACAAAAGCGGTTAGTCAATGAAGGAAAAGCCTCAGAGTTCAGTGTGAAGGAAGGGTCGCTTTGGTTTGGAAATAGGTTGTGTGTGCCTAAAAATGATGAATTGAGAGAAGATATCATGAAGGAAGTGCACTCCACCTTACTTACAGTTCACCCAGGAAGCACAAAGATGTATCAAGACATAAAACAACATTTCTGGTGGGCTAGAATGAAGCAGGTTGTGGCAGGATTTGTGGCCAAATGCCTTACGTGTCAAAAGTTAAGGCGGAAAACCAGAAATCAGGAGGTCTACTGCAACCACTACCCATTCCAGAGTGGAAATGGGAGAATATTAGCATGGATTTCATCTCCGGGCTGCCCAGAAGTTCGAAAGGGAATGACTCAATTTAGGTTATAGTGGATCGTTTGACAAAGTCTGCACATTTTCTTCTAGTAAAGACGACTTGGCCAGTGGAAAAGTTAGCAGAAGTCTACATCGGGGGCATTGTAAAGCTACATGAGGTGCCAGTGTCGATCATTTCTGACCGAGATGCAAGGTTTACGTCTCGATTTTGGCAGAGTCTGCATGAAGCTTTGGGAACAAGATCAGAGTTCAGCACAACTTTCCACCTGCAGACTGATG
This sequence comes from Hemerocallis citrina, assembly GCA_017893485.1. Lineage (NCBI taxonomy): Eukaryota > Viridiplantae > Streptophyta > Magnoliopsida > Asparagales > Asphodelaceae > Hemerocallis > Hemerocallis citrina. Next base: position 118,748,992 of record CM030364.1, read on the forward strand.
GGCAAACAGAGAGTTAACAGAATTCTCGAAGATATACTGAGAGCCTGCATAATGGACTTCGGAGGGAGCAGGGAACGATACTTGGCATTGGTAGAATTTGCTTATAATAACAGCTATCAAGCAAGTATTGAGATGGCTCCATATGAAGCTTTGTATGGAAGGAAGTGTTGGACCCCCGTGTGCTGGTTCGAAGTAGGAGAAAGGCAAATGTTTGGACCTGAAATAGTGCAGCAAACGTCCGAGAAGATCGAGCTAATCAGAAAGAGGATGCAAGTAGCACAAAGCAGTTAGAAGAGCTACGCCGACAACCGTCGACGAGATTTGGAATTCGAAGAAGGTGATTCTGTATTTCTAAAAGTTTCACCTACAAAGGGAGTGATCAGGTTCGGAAAGGGTGGTAAGTTAGCACCAAGATATATTGGACTGTACCAGATTTTGATGAGGATCGGAAAGATGGCATACAGACTAAAGCTGCCAGCCAAATTTTCCCAAGTGCACGACGTATTTCACGTTTCGATGCTGAGGAAATATGTACCTGATTTGAGTCATCAACTACCAGACGTTCCCAAAGACCTACATGTGGACCTTACATATAAGGAATGGCCAGTCAGAATTATTGATCGTCAGGATAAAGTGCTAAGGAACAAGACTATTCCGATGGTCAAGGTTCTTTGAAAGAATCAATTTGTGGAGGAAGCCACTTGGGAGCCGGAAAGCCGGATAAAGCTTTCTTTTCCCGAGTTATTTTAAGTGTTGTTTTTTTTTGTTGTTGTTTTTGTTCTTCCTGCTTAGTGCAGTTCTGAGGATAGAACTATTCTCAGGAGGGAGTATTGTAATATCCCAATCAGTTATTAATAATATTTTTATTATTTTATTTAATTATTTAATTATTTTATTTTATTTTTCAGAATTGAAATATTTTTGGAGGATATTACTTAGTTTAATTAATAACCATCATCTGTATGTATACCCGTCCATATGTATATGCGTCATATCGTTTTGGTACTGGAATCTTCCGAGCAGATAATAAAATTTATTTTTATTATTATTTTCGAAATTAATTTATTTATATATGGATTGTGCTGTTTAACAAACAAAAATTATGGTATATATATTAATATATTCGTATGTGTATTGTATCGATTTCGTACATTTGTACAAATCGTGTAGTATGTATTTTGGACAAAAATATCTTATTTTTGTCATGATTAATAAAAAATGGATGGCTAGGATTTGTTTGGAGGGTTAAACCTAGGGTTTAGGATTAATGGAAATACATAAGAGATTAATAGGTGTATTTCTACTAGAACCCTCCACCTCACCCCTCCACCTCATCCCTCCACCTCATAGGGTTTGGCCGGCCACCCGTTGATCCAAGGGGTCTTTTGCAAAATCCCTTGGTGTATTGCACCCTCACCCTCTCATTCCTCCTATAAATACCCCCCTCCCCTCTTGCCTCATTTGCCAAAAGAAAAAAATAGAGAGCAAAAGAAAGAGAGAAAGAAACCCTAACTAGAGAGTTTTTCATTTGTAGGTTTTCTATAGGAGCTAGGATGAAGGAGAAGGATCTTGTCTAGTTCTTCCTACAAAGAAGGGTTTCTCGACTTTTTTTTTAAATTGTCTTTGTTCTCTTTTTTATTGTTGTATGTTGTATGTGTAAGTTCTATAACCTCTTGGACTTAAATCTTAAGCATATAAATGGTTGTATGGATCAAAGTGATCACATGAAAAGAAGGATGAGAGAACTTTAACAAAAACATAAAGGTTGAGTCTTTAAGACCTTGTTATGGTTATTTTTGCTAAACTAAAAACTTGGACTAATTGATTTGTGCATATGAGTAGTGTGGATCAAGATTGACTACATGAAAAGTTTTGAAGGGTAGAACTCACTAAAAACCCATAAAGATGGAATCTTTAGCTTGATATGATTATTGTTGTTATTATTGTTATTTTTTGTTAACATAAAACTATAAGATTAGTGAAGTGAGAATACTTACATACCCAATTTGGGGTTGTAGACTCAACAAGCTAATAAAAGATGAGTTTTTTTGTTGTATGTTGTTTTCTACCATGTTAAAGATTCAAGTCTTTACTAACCCTAGTTCATAAAAAAGTGGACCTTGTTATATGTAGGAAATTGTAGATTAAAGAAAAGTAGGTTTTGTAATATGTAGGATTTGTGGATTAATAAAAGTAAATTTTGTTGTATGTAGGACTTGTAAATTCAATAAGACTAGATTTTGTAATATGTAAGACTTGTAATTGATAAGAAAGAAGTCTATGTAATATGTAGAAATTCCTAAGAACGTATTCTTTGTAATATGTAGGTAAAGTCCTTAATAATTGTTAATAAGTTTTACTTCCATGCATGCTTGAGTAGTTGTAGTTGTTCTAGTAAAGAACCCATGCATACTTGAGTTGTAGTTGTTCTAGTGAAGAACCCATGCATGTTTGAGTTATAGTTGTTCTAGTAAAGTACCCATGCATACTTGAATTGTATGTTGTAGTAGCATGCTCTAATTACTCTGGGTTGCTAAAAGAACCCATGCGTGTTTAAGTTGTATGTTATAGTTGCATGCTAATCTAGTCAACTATTAAAAGAACCCATGAATTCGGCTTGCATACAAATTTAGTTAAACCATTAAAAAGAACCCATGAATGTTAGAGTTCCATGATTGTTCTAGTTCAAATTCTAAATAAAACCCATGAAACTAGTTCCATGGTAGTTCTAACTCAATACGATGAAGAACCCATGTATTTAGTTTCTAGGAGAAAAAACCCATGAACCAAGTGGCATGTGTTCTAGCTTAAATTTGGGAAAGAATCCATGAACCTAGTTGCATGTTGTTCTAGTTCAATTTGGGAAAGAGAACCCATGAATTCTAGTTGTAGGTGGTTCTAATTAAAATTGGACCATATCATGTGAACATTTTTCATCTTCAATGTATGGGTGATAATGGTTGGGAAAGTCACTATTATTGTTAGCTTGATAGAAGCTCGTCTAGGGTCTTATAGTTACCCTAGGGGTCATCGACCATCAAGACTCGTATCTTACCACCTTGGAAACTATGGATAAATCACACCTCGTGCGCTGATGGATCTTAACCGGTGTGGGTTGATCGCGGGCCGAGAATGTTGACGAGATTCGAGTTAGGGGTAGTGATGAGTGAGGGAGATCCCGTCACCGGTGTCTTGGATCGATAGGCCCTTAGTTGGACCATGATAATCTTAAGAAAGTCTAAATTGAAAACTCCGTAAGATTGTTTAGGTTTAGTGACATCATTAGGGTAGTAACCAATGTTCTAAAAAGCGCTAGGCGGTAGTCGGGCGGCCGATGGGGGCCTAGCGCCTAGACCTTGTAATCGGGGATTAAGCGGCTAGGCGGTAGGCGGTTTTTTTATTTTATTTATTTATTTATCGATCTTTTGGGTTTATTTTGTTGTTACCCCTTTTTACTCTTTATTGCTACTCATTCTTACTATTGAACTTTTTCTCTTTGCAATTGTAGGATGGGCTTCACATAGTCGAATCAGTGTATTATTGTATCGGTGAACATGAGGACTCTATTTTCTCCATTTCCGATGTAAACCACATTGTGGCAACTCATAAAAGAATACAAGTTCTAAAGAGAGAATAAATGTAAAGTTGATAGATGATCTCATGATATGCTTGATAACAATGAACAACTTTAACTAATAACCACACTTAAATCAGATAACTTCCTCCCATCTCATGACATGCTGTACCACACTAAGTGGATTGGCCATCCATAGATTGCTTTGGAAAGATATGTAGATCTGGGTGACATTTTAGAAAATAGAAGATGAAAATAGAAGATGAATAAATAGCTTCACTAATGAGGAAAAGCATACTACTTATAATCTGGTAGACTGATTGAGCCTTGAAGTTGTTGGCACATGACACTTCTTATAAACTTCCCCCTTTGGTGCATAACTTCACTTATTTGGCTGTGTTAGTGATATTAAAGTCCATACTTGTAAGTTTTAACATGATTGCTGTGAGAGTGCGAATACATGTCAAATTATGCAAGATAAAAAAAAGACTAAAGATATGCTTAAATTTTATTAGGAGGAGAAAGTGAGGTGGATTTTTTTTTTATATATATTTTTTAATTACTTAAGGCGAGAACGGTGGGTTTTTTTACCTTTTTTTTTTAATTACTTAAGGCCTAAGCAGGTCTAGTCCGCCTATACCCGCCTAGACCGATTAAACGCCGCCTAGGTCCGATTTTAGCCGCCTAGAACCCATTTCCGATTTTCATAAATGCCTAGGCCCTAGTCGAGGCGTTGGGGGGCCGCCTAGCGCCTAGGTGCCGCCTAGGCGGCCGCCTAGGCCGCTTTTTAGAACACTGGTAGTAACTGTAACACCCTAGATTTGATTTATGAAATTTTGTGATTTTACGTGTTTTGCACGTATAATTTTATTTATATAATTTCTTTTATAAAATATTTTTTATATAGTACTTGTTCTCTTTATTTTCCAAAAATTATTTTCTTTAAAAGCCTAATTAAAATCTAAGCCTAAGTGTCTCTTTTAAGCCCACCCTATTAAAAAATTAATTTAATTATTAAAGCCCATGGTTAAAATGGCCCATTGGTGAGCCCATTTAACTTAATTTTTTTAAAAAATGGCCTAACTTATAGTGTAGACTCTTTTCATGGACAATTAATTTTTGTCACATGAACAAATTTGTAAATGAGGGACACTAGAGTGGCAAGTGCATGCACTAGCATGTGCAATGTGCACATTTTTGGGGTAGGCCGGTTAGGATAGGAGAGTGGGAGAGATGGGAGTGATGGAGAGTTGGTTACTTTCATCATGGGTAGTTTCAACAACTCCCTAGTGCATCTAGACCCTTAATCCCTAACCATATGATTCAATCCTAGCCTTCCATTCACCCTAAAAATTTGTATAAATACCCCCCCTCCCCCCCCCCCCCCCCCCCCCCCCCCCCACACACACACACACACACTAGTTCTCCTTACACCTAAAGTTGAAAAAGAAAGAGAGAAAAAAAAAAACAAGTTAGTGAGACAAACGATTGAGGAGTTTTGTGAGTTGTAAAGATTGAGTGCTAGTGTGTTCTTCATCCAAGGATAGGTGGCCAGTTTTTTTCCAAGGAGGGAGGCTCGGGTTCTAGCTTGCAACAAGGAGGAGGTGGCTTTTGTGGCATGTCTAGGAGGAGAAGGCTTCACTCGTTCGTTGTAGGAAATCTCTAGGAGTTTATTTTATTTTTCCTCTCCATTTAAGGTGGGTGATTCTCTTACACTTCTAATTAGGTTTCATGCTAGAGTATGGCTGATGAAATTGAAAATAAACTTAGCCATATGTTAGAAGAAGGAGACAAATTGAGATGATTGATTGTGTGTGAAAAGAATGGTAATTAAGTGCAGATTATAATTGTTAATGTAGAATTTACCATGCTACCATACTCTATTTGATTGTTATGTGTTAATTTAAGAATACATGCTTGTGTGTTTAATAATTGAAAGAAGAACTATGGAAATATGTGATTTTGATTATTGAATTGTTAAATTGCATGAAAAAGAAATTTATTACTGAGATAATTGTATAATGTTAATAAAAATATTATAAGTGATCTAGGAAAATTTAAGTGCAATTTATAAGGAGAATATGCTTATTTCCCCTAAATTCGAAAATTGAAGAACAAAATGAAGTAGAGAGCAAATTATGTCTTTTGTGTGTGTCAAAAATCAAATTTTATTTTACTGAAATGCTGTAATAAGATAAAAAATAAAATCTGGAGTTTCTGAATAAATTTGGAGAGGAAGAGAACTCAAAAACATTCTTTTTTGGTAAAAATTCGAAATAACCGAGTCTCAGACTTAAACCCCTAAAAACCCCACTTTATATTAGTTTGGTCTCTTTGACCATTTGGTTATTGGTTGCTTTGGGCGCTTACTATAGCGTGCGGGTGTGTCTGTGGTCTTGGGTTCGAAACTGGGCTCTGCCTTTTGTTTTCGTTTTTTTGGAATAAAACCCCCAACCCGAAACCAAACCCCTTAACCAATAAACCCCGTACCATGACATGGTTGTGCCTTAGCTCAGTTGGCTTGCGGTGGCGATTGGCTAGTTTGTGGTCATGGGTTCGATTCCTGGCTTCGGCAGGGCTTAAAACTTCTAATTTTTTTTGCTTTAAAAATTGATTTTTTGGCTTTTACAAATTTGGAAAAAAAATACTATAATTATTCTAAAATTATGTGAATTCAATGAAAATTATTTGTGCATGATTTGAATAACATAAAGGTGATTTAGAAGTAAAAATTAAGTAGAATTGCATGAAGTTGACATTGGGATAAATATGAAAAGTGATTATTTTCATGAGAAGATTATACTAAGTTATAAAAGAGGATTTTGAATGAAGGAAAATTTAAGTGTGTTATTTATGGATTTTATTGCCTAATTTGGGTATTGTATATGAGTGAAAAATACGACTTGGTGACTATTGAATTAAGTAAAGGAAAGAAACTATAGTATGAAAATCTAATGTGTTTATCGAAAAGAAATTTTGAGCAGGAAATACAAGAATTGAAATTGAACTTGATATGTAAGATTGATTCGTAGAAAAGAATAGAAATCATGTTAATTGTGAAAAGAACTTATGAGTATAAAAACTCAATTTTTGTGATTATGAATTGAAATTGAGAAATAGGGTATAGCTAAGCCTCATACCGGCATTGAAAAGAAATATGTTGAAATGAAAAGACCAAGATTTTGGGTCATGTGATATAAATGGTTAAGACTGGTATAGTGAAAGGGCTAACTCTAGGAAATTGATTTTGTTCATGATTCAAATAACTAAAGACTAGATACATAGTGAAGATGTGATGAAAATAAGAGAAAAACTTGAGTATGAAGGCCTCGGAGTTACGGTGTGAGAATATTCATAGGCTGTCTTCACGATGCGTCGTGACATGACGTAGATATATCTCCAGGAGTCCGTACCGCAGGCGATGCTTGTGGGGTGTTTGGTGACTGCGGCTGGTGTCATGTCCCATGACGGAGGCTGAATTGTCCATAGGTTATTCACGATGCGTCGTGACATGATGTGGGATTCCTCTCCAAGCTGTTTGGACATGAGCTCGTAATTTATAGAACATCTAGAATACTTATCGTAGTTACAGTAATAGTTTAAGTCATAGTGAGGGATTGAACCCTACAAGATGAACTACGGTTAAGGGCTTGCCCTCAGACCTATGTAGTATGGGATGCATAAAATCTGAACAAGTGCACATTAGTGTCATGTAATATATGTAACTGCATTAAGGACTAAGTGCACAGCACAACACGACATCAATAGGATAGTCTCTTATAGTTTTGTTTGTGATCAAGTTTGCGGTTTATTTAAGTATTTGAGAATCGTTATACTGTTTTCGGCATAGAGAGGATAGCCGTGTATAATATTTTTTCGGTTGTAAGCAACTGATGTGCCCACAGTTTCTATGCAGGGTAAAGTGATTAACAAGACTAAAGAATGCATGCTGATTAAAGAATGATTCAAGTGTTGTACATTTCAATTCATGTAAATTGTTGTAAATTGCTTCCGCTGTAAATATGTAATGTAAATATAAACTCTGATGTAACAAAAGTTTTTATTTTCTTGTAAAATTGTACGAAGAGATGTGTAAAGATCCTGTGGAACCTCAAATTCAGTCTGTTTTGGAATTCGGGGCGTTATAGTAACTTATACAGATCATAACTTAACCATTTTTGTCAAAAGGGAAGAATTGGTATTAGGGGTGATACCCTATGATCCAACTCGTCCTATAGGCCAACAATAGGTGGTGTTATTGGGTTGTACCTTCCCATCAAAGGGATACGTACGGTGCCTTCTAACGAGTTGGGAGCACGGGTTGCGTATCTCACCCTGTTAATTCCTAAAGTACCATGATAAGAACGGGAGGTTCTCTTTTCGGAACTAGGGGATGGACCCCGGAATTCCGTCACGTTCTATACCGGGGAAGCGAACGGGCCTTAGACCATGGTCTATGAGTTATGGGTGTCACAGTGTAGGCTTCGTGCTATCCTGTGCTGCGGATACCCTACGTTCGTCTGGTTTTTGAGTGAGGTCCGGTATGCCGGGTAGTAGTGGCAAACATAGACACCATGAGCGTACTGCATTGGTGGGACTTGACCACGTCTGCAACCTTATCAGTCACGTTGTATCTGTTAGGAACAGGTTGTGTACAAAAGTAGAATTCATAACGTGGGTTCAAATCCCTAAATATGGAGAACGGCGTGATATGGACGTATGTAGTTATGGGATGCATACGACCCCATATTCTCGTTTGCATTATAGTTGACATTGCATTAGATTCTAAGTCATAGCACCCACAAACACTTAAACTACACCGACACATTTTACCATGCTTATGATATGTTTGTTTTTGCGATTTGCTGCTAGTCATCAGCCTTTAAGCGTCAGTATATGTACTGACGTCCCCACTCAAATAGGTTGTGGATGCAGGATCACCAATTCAAGAGAACCCCAGTCAAGGCATGGCTTCCAAGTGAAGAGCCCGATGTTTATTGTTTCGTTCATGTATACTCTGATGTAATATATTGAAACAATGGAAACACTCAACTTGTAATAATTGTATTGAGTAAAAAGTTTTAAATTTTCCTGTTTTTCTGTGTATTGTGGCTAATTGAATGTAAAGGTCCTGGCTCGTGTCTCGAATTCTCCATATAGGAAGTTCGGGTCGTTACAATTGACCTCGAGCAAAGCCGTAGCTTTCTCACAAGCTGAAGAAGCTCGACGCTCGACATTTACTTCGAGCAACATGCTAGCTTTCTTACAAGCTGAAGGGGCTCGACGCTCGGCGTATACTTTGAGCAATGCCCTAACTTTCTCAGAAGCTGCAGGTGCTCGATGCTCGGCATATACTTCGAACAACGTACTAGCTTCTCACAAGCTATAGGTGCTCAATGCTCGGCATGTACCTCGAGCAAAAACCTAGCTTTCTCACAAGCTGAAGGGGCTCGGCATTTGGCATGAACCTTGAGAAAAGTCCTAGCCTTCTCCCAGGCTAAAGGGGCACGAAGCTCAGCATTTACTTCGAGCAACACCCTAGCCTTCTCATAAGTTGTCGGTGCTCGATGCTCGGTATGTACTTCGATAAACGCACTAACTTCTCACAAGCTGTAGGTACTCGACGCTCGGCATGTACCTCGAGCAAAGCCCTAGCTTTCTCACAAGCTGAAGGGGCTCAATGCTCGGCATTTACTTCGAGCAACATGCTAGCTTTCTCACAAGCTGAAGGTGCTCGACGCTTGGCATGCACTTTCTCACAAGCTAGGGGGCTCGACGCTCGGAGTTAACCTCGAGCAAAGCCCTAACTTTCTCACAAGCTGAAGGGGCTCGATGCTCGGCATTTACTTCGAGCAATGCCCTAGCTTTCTCACAAGCTGTAAGTGATCGATGCTCGGCAAGTACTTCGAGCAACACACTAGCTTCTCACAAGATGTAGGTGCTCGATGCTTGGCATTAATCTTGAGCAAAGCCCTAGCTTTCTCACAAGCTGAAGGAGCTCGACGTTCGGCATTTACTTCGAGCAATGCTCTAGTTTTCTCACAAACTGTAGGTGCTCGACACTCAGCATGTACCTCGAGGAAAGGCTTAGCATCCCTTGCAAAGCTGCTAGGGCTCGATGCTCGACACTCGACGCTCGATGCTCGGCATGTGCTTCGAGCAAAGGCCTAGCTTTCTCTCACAAAGCTGAAGGGGCTCGATGCTCAGCATGTGCTTTGAGCAAAGGCCTAGCTTTCTCTCACAAAGCTGAAGGGGCTCAACACTCGATGCTCGACGCTCGATGCCCGGCATGGACTTCGAGCAAAGGCCTAGCTTCTCTTGCAAGGTTGTAGGCACTCGGCATGGACTTCGAGAAAAGGCCTAGCTTTCTCTCACAAAGCTGAAGGGGCTCGACGCTCGGCATGGACTTCGAGCAAAGGCCTAGCTTCTCTTGCAAGCTGTAAGGGCTTAACGCTCGATGCTCGGCATGGACTTCGAGCAAAGGCCTGGCTTCCTCTCACAAAGCTGCAATGGCTCGATGATCGACGCTCGACGCTCGAAGCTTGGCATGGACTTCGAGAAAAGGCCTAGCTTCTGTTGCAAAGCTGAAGGTGCTCGACGCTCGACGCTCGGAGGTCGACCTCGACGCTCAGCTTTTTTCGCTCTCCAAGAGATTTTTCATCCTACCACCGTAACCGCTCCCTCTCGTGAATAGCCTCGCTCGTTGCTCTATGCCTTGACTTTACTGAAGCTTGGCTCGGCGCTGACCTCAGTTACTTCTCAGGGACTCAATAATCCATCTTCGCCAAATACTTTCCTCTGCTCTTCCTACAAAGATAAACTACTCTGCCACGGTTTACACAGCCCTCCAGGAAGGGAGGGGGGCTTATTATATGGTATAGATGATGTGGCCCCATCAGGGCCATCAGATCTCCTTAAATTTCGCTCCTCCATGATCATTGAGTCAAACAGGTCCAACAGGCTTCAGCCAGTTCAGGCCCACTAGCTAACGGGTCCAACCCGGCTCGTCAAGGTCAGTTGGATAAATATTTTTGAAATTGGATCAGTTTGGTGAATATTTTCAAAAAGTGGGTCAGTACGAAAAAAATTCGCACCTTTGTAAGGGGTTAGTAAAAGGGTAATCTTGATTAGTCTCCATTGTTAATGTTTTTTTAGTTCTACTTTATTTAGTGATTTCTAATTGGTTTCTAGGAATTCAATGATATTATCGATTAATTAAACCAATCTGTTTGTAACGAAATGACTAATTCTGAAGATAAAAAATGGTTGGATTAACTCAAAAGACACATCACTCGAGGTGAAAAGGGAGGAGTAAGGGTGGCAATTGCCCTGAACCCAACCCAGGCCCTCCTAGGTCTGAACCGATAATTAGCGGGCATTGGCTAATAATTCTCATTTCGAACTGTGCTTGGGCTCAATTTTTCAGGCCCGAGCAAAATTCGGGCCAGGCTCGGGCCCATGTGCTTAGGCCCGATGGGCCCGAATCAACTTTTTATATGTGCATGTGTATGTTTTTTGTATACACCATGTATATTTATGTATGATTGTTTTTTAAAGAGAATATTCAAGTAAGTAAGTTGAAATGAGTGTTAAAGTTTATAGATAGAGAAATTATATCTTGTATATAAAACTAAATAAAAATAGATAAATTAGATGTTAATTACTCTAAAGTTTATAGTATTCCGATTATTGTTATTTTTTTATTGTATATTATTCTTGATATAGTTTTATTTTATGGGAAAGTTATACATCAGAACATGCATAAGTAGGTCGGGCATAATTTGGGCTCGGGCAGGGGCATAATTTTTAAGCCCGAAGAAAAATCGGGTAGGGTTCGGACCTATGTTTTCAACTTCGGGCTTGGGCCCGGGCATATATGGGTCTGGGCATATATGGGTCCGGCCCAAACCCGGTTCATTGCCAGCCCTAGGGAGGAGATGAATCATGTATTTTGAGGCAAAAAGATGTGAATGAAGGTGCGCAAGGAGATGCTCCAGGTGAAATGTAGCCTAGAAATATATTGGGTTTATGTCTTTTATACTAAGTTCAAAGTAAAGAGAAGGTGATGAAGTGAGGAGAGGTTCGAAAAGAATATGGAAGAAGAAATGAGTTGTGCAAGCTGTGCAGGAATTTGCATCAGATGACTTCATTTGTTTGAAGCATAGTTTCTTCTCCAAGTTAGATAGTAGGACTTTCTCTTCATGGTATATCAGATAGTTATTGTTTCAAGACTATAACCAAGGGTATTTATTTCTCTATATATCAACATAATGGCTTTCTTCATGAGATAGTACTTCATTTAAGAGTTTTCTATTGTAAATAGCAGAGTACCTTCTAGTGAAGCTTAAGGGAGAGATAGGTTATTGGTGAGAGTGATTGTAACTCTTGTATCTTCTCTAGTTGAATAATATCTCGGTTATTTATCCCTCGGATTAGGTTCATTCGAACCGGGACAAAATTTTGTGCTTTGTGTGTTTGGTTTAGTCTAATTGCTTGGTTGATTCATTGTGATCGGTTATCGCTTCTCAACAACCTCTCTCCGATGCGCTTAATTCTCAAACAACTGGTCTCAGAGCAAAGGTTGCTGGAGTTCCTTGGTGAAGATGACAAATCAGGGTTTCACGAAAATCATGCAGTTCGACAGTAAGATCAATTTTCATCTCTAGAAGGTGGACATGTACAATGTATTGGTTCAAAAGGGCTTGTATCATGTCCTAGAAGGAGGTAAAAGTAAGTCATCCGACATGAAGCAGAAGAAGTGTGATGACATTTATTTAAAAGTCGTGAGTTCAATCCAGCTGCCATTTCGGACAAAGTCAAGTGTAACTTTCTTGAAGGGAAAAGCACGGTGAGTCTATGGATGAGACTCAAAACTACTCGGGGTCGTCATTACTGGATCAGATGAAGTGGAAGAGAAAATTGTTTCGTTTCTTAATGAAAGAAGGTACCGCTCTTCAACATCGTATGGTGTAATTCAATAAGGGCAATAAACGCAGATGAACTAAGCAAATAGGGTCAAGCTTTCAACTTAATATATTCACTGTCAAATTCATATGAGCATTTGATAGTCACCATGCTACATGGGAAATCTGCCAAGAAGACACTTTCGATAGCCGCTGTGATTAAGGGCTTGAAAGAGGATGCACTTAGAAAGGATACTCAGAAATAAGGTCTACTTCTATGGGTTGCTTGGCGATGGATGGTACTTCAAGTGCAAGAGATAATGCGCATAAGGGTGTGGTTTGTTGCCACAATTGCAGAGGGATTGGATATTACAAAAGAGATTGTCGCAAGTTGTTGAATCAGAAGAGTGTCAACATAGTCATTGTCGCTAAATCAGGTGATAACTTAGATTGCCTTTTTGTTTCAAGTTCTTTAGATGTGAATTCTAACTGGTTTCTTGATTTGGGTAGTTCTTCTTATATTTTCTCTTAGTCGGAGATGTTTTCTACTTACAAGTCTACAACCGGTCGTTGTGTGAGAACATATACTGATGAGATTTGTGGCGTAGTGGGTAAGGGAACAGTTAAGTTGGAGATGCAATATAGAAAGTGGTTCACATTGGAGAAGGTCATGCATATTCTTTCGCTGAAATTGAATCTGATATCCTCAGTTACTCTAGAAGGAAGGGGCTGCAGATACACAACTCGAGATAGAGTTCTATCAGTTTGGGAAGGTTGTTGTAAGGTGATGAATAGAATGAGTGATGTTCAGTACAACCTCTATAAGCATTGTGTGAACAAAAAATATTGCGCAATTGTTTCTAAGCTCTGCGTTCGTAAAGAATTATCTAGTTCGTCACCACTAGAATCACCGCTGCGAGATCACAACATTCGAATATTGTTGGGAGGTGGAGAATTCCTCGAGGTAGGTAGAGTTCATGTGGAGGGTGATGCATTCATGTTGACACCTAGTGGGGTATGCCCTTGAAAATGGCATACGATTGGAGAAATAACCAGTGGAGGTAAATACCACTAGCAGAAGAAGCCACTAATTCGAGTAGTTTTAAAGAGGAGAAAGGAAAGAATCTTGAGGCAATTAATCACACAGGTGTGGAAGCATGAGTATGCAATCCAAGGTGGAGATTTATTGGGTTTATATCTTGCATACTAAATTTGATGTGAAGAGAATCCGGTGAAGCGATAAGCGGTTTGAAGCGAATATGGAAGAAGAAAGGAGTTATGCAGGATGTGTAAGAATTGGTATCAGATGACAGTCGACCGCTCTTGGGAGCAATCAATCGCAACTATCAGTGTGGCTCTCTAACTTGCCCAAGTCCAAATAGTCGACTGCTCCCACAACATGCGGCAAACAGCAATTTGGGCCGATCATGGTGATCTGTTTGAAGCCTAATTTCTTCTCCAAGTTAGACCGTACGACCTCTATCGTGTGGCTTTCTCTTTAGGGTATATCAGATGGTTATTGCATCAAGACTACAACCTAGGGTTTCTCTATATCTCTATATATCATTGTAATGACCTATTTTGTGAGGTAGTACTTTATCTGAGAGTTTTCTTTTGTAAAATGCAGAGTATCCTCTAGTGAGGCTTGATAGATATATAGATTCTTAGTTAGAGTGATTTAACTCTTATATCTTCTATAGTTGAATAATATCTTGGTCATTTCTTCTCCGGATTAGGTTCGTCCGAACCGGGAAAAAATTGAATGTTGTGTGTGTTTGGTTTGGTCTACTTGCTTGGTTGATTCGTTGTGATCAGTTATCGCTTCTCTACACCCCCTCCATGTTACGCTTAATTCCCTAACAAAAGATGGTGATGAAGTTGCTCGAGCATATAGTGATGAAGCTACCCGAGTAGATAGTGTTGAACTTGCCCTGGCAGATGTTGTTATATCTATCCAGGATGGTCTTGGACTATAAGAGGAGGCATATGAACGCTTGGCTACAACTCGGGGGGGGGAGGGGGGGCGGGGGGAACATGTGTTTTCAAAGTCTGTTAATGTGGTAAAGAGAATGTATATGGGCTACCTAGAAAGCATTACAACTAATTGTGCATGATGGGCCAGTTTGTATTAAGGGTGACTATTTAATTATAGTGAACCAGATTATGAAACGAGCCGATACGGACCCATTCCATCAAGATGAAAAAAATCATGTTGACCCACATGCTTTTCCATAATTGTAGTAAGGATAAGTTTCACTAAATCCCCTGAGTTTTGAGGCTTTGGCAGGTAACCCCCTGAGGTTTAAAATTGGCACTGACCCCCAGCATTATTTTTTGATGCAAATCGAAATTGTTAATTACATCTCCGGGTTGCACCGAGAACACCTTCGATTGTGACAAACCGATTATGGAGAAATGTTATTACATCGTAATATGCTGATTCAGCAAAAGAGGGAGAATTTATAAACATATGCCTCGACTTCCCTCATATTGGGGTCTTGGCGGGCTTATTCGGAGTGACCTGCAGGGAGGTTCTAAATAAAGTATACACGGATCACGAGCACTCTGATCTTAGAGGTCGGATACAACAAGGGCAGCTCTAAATATATGTGTATGACTGTCTGAGCGTGCGAAGTTTAAATGTTGGTTATTGTTCTATTTATTAAGTCATTCATAGTTTTAGCTCGTGCAAGCCATGAACATTATATTGTTTATTTAGAGGCAGCGCTGGGCCGGCCATGGCCCAGGGCGTGCTGGGCGACCGCCTAGGGCCCAATTCAGATGAGGGGCACAAAAATTTGTAAGTATAATGAGTTTGTAATACTCTATCTAATTAATATTTAAACTAAGAATGCTAAAAGTCCCCTAGCTTAGTTGGTTAGAGCACTTGTTTAGTAAGCAGGAGGTCTTGAGTTCAACTTTTAATGAGAGCAAATTTTTTTTTTAACTTTTTATATTCCTGTTTACTAATTAATGATTATTTATTATTTATTTTTTTATCTTTTTAATTCTTGTTTGCTAATTAATGGTTTTTGGTTTTTGATTTTCACTTCTAAAATTATTTTTTACTAATTAATGGTTCAATTAGTGTTCTTATATATTTAATACATTCCGAAACAAACTTTAATTAAATTAGTAGAAATTTCTGATGATTCTAAACTGAGTTGGGATCTGAGAAATTAGCATCCACAATTTTTCTTTTACTTTTTATTTTATTGTTTACTAATTAATAGTTACTTATTATTTATTTTTATTTTTTTACTTTTTAATTCCTGTTTGTTAATTAATGGTTTTCGATTTTCGATTTTTTACTTTTTAAAATTCTATTTGCTAATTAATGATTCAATAAGTGTTCTTATCTATTTACTACATTTTGAAAAAAGATTTAATTAAATTAGTAGCTGATGAATCTAAAGTGAGTTGGGATGCTGAGAAATTAGCATCAGGTGAATTTTCAAGTTTGGTTATTTGGCATGAATTTTTGTACAAGATAAACTTAGTAAGTAAAAAATTACAGACTGAAGATATGCTTCTTGATGTTGCAATAAAAAAACTTGGAAGGGTTGGTTTCATTTTTTTGGAAAATATAAATAAAATGGATTTACTTCTGCTATGATTAAAGCTAAAGAAACTGTATCTGAATGGAAAGGCTTTTAGAAAGAGACATTTTGATGAGATTCCCGATACAGATAGAGAACAACAATCTGCTCAAGAAAATTTTAGAACTGATTATTTTCTTGTTTTAGTTGATATGACTCTTTCCCAATTGAAGAGTAGATTTGAACTAATGCAAATATTTGAATCCACGGTTAGTTTCATTGGATGATGATGATGAAATGAAAAAATGTTGCATGTAACTTGAAATTGCTTAACATGGTGAGATGTCTGATATTGATGCAAATTATTTACTTTCAGAATTACAAAATTGCAAGAAATGCTACCAAGTGAATCATATAAAACAGATACATCATGGCATTCCATTAAAATTAAGGAGTTTGCAAAAAAAATAAAATTGGATATGTTTCCAAACATTTTGGTTGCTTATAGGATTTTATTGACTGTAACTGTGACTGTAGTATCTGCGGAAAGATGCTTTTCCAAATTAAAATTTTTAAAATCTTATTTGCGAACAACTATGACTCAAGATAGGTTAAATGGATTAGCAATTTTAAGTATTGCAAAACATATATTGAAAAATATTGAGTTTGAACATGTAATTGATGATTTTGCTTCTAAAAATGCAAGAAGAAATCATTTTAGATATGATGTGATTGATTTGATTTGATTTGATCTGATTTTTTTTTGTATGTACAAGAATTGCTGTCACTATGCTTGATAAAAAATATAAAATATTTGGTGTCATAAAGCAAAATAAGGTAATCTTTATTTTGGGGTATTGGTTTATTATGTCCCCCGCCCTTATATCATATTTTATTAATATATATAAAATACAAGCGTGTCTATAAAAGGCACAATTTTAATTTTCGCCCAAGGCCTTAAATACCTCAGGACCGGTCTTGTTTGGGGGTTGGCGACCACTCCCGAGAAATTCTATAAGCAGAGGTTCAACTTTTAATGAGAGCAATTTTTTTTACTTATTATCTTCCTGTTTACTAATTAATGATTATTTATTATTTATTATTTCATTTTTTATCTTTGTAATTCTTGTTTGCTGATTAATGGTTTTCGGTTTTCGGTTTTTACTTTTTAAATTATTGTTTGCTAATTAATGGTTCAGTAAGTGTTCTTAGCTATTTACTACATTCTGAAACAAACTTTAATTAAATTAATAGAAATTTCTGATGATTCTAAAGTGAGTTGGGATACTGTGAAATTAGCATCAGCAATTTTTCTTTAGTTTTTTTTACTGTTTACTAATTAATAGTTTTTTATTTTTTATTTCTTTACTTTGTAATTCCTGTTTGCTAATTAATGTTTTTCATTTTTTGATTCTTTACTTTTTAAAATTCTATTTACTAATTAATGATTCAATAAGTGTTCTTAGCTATTTACTACATTCTTAAACATGCTTTAATTAAATTAGTAGAAATTTCTAATGATTCTAAAGTGACTTGGGATGCTGAGAAATTAGCATCATGTGAATTTTCAAGTTTGGTTATTTGGCATAAAATTTTGTACAAGATAAACTTAATAAGTAAAAAACTGCAGACTGAAGATATGTTTCTTGATGTTGCAATTAAAAACTTGGAAGGGTTGGTTACATTTTTTGGACAATATAAATAAAATGGATTTACTTCCCCTTTGATTAAAGCTAAAGAAACTGTATCAGAAATGGAAAAGCTTTTAGAAAGAGAAATTTTGATGAGTTTCCTGATACGGATAGAGAACAACAATCTGCTCAAGAAAATTTTAGAATAGATTATTTTCTTGTTTTAGTTGATATGACTCTTTCCCAATTGAAGAGTAGATTTGAACAAATGCAAATTTGTGAATCCATGGTTAGTTTCATTGGATGATGATGAAATAAAAAAATGTTGCATGCAACTTGAAATTGCTTTGAAACATGGTGAGATGTTTGATATTGATGCGAATTATTTACTTTCAGATTTACAAATATTGCAAGAAATGCTACCAAGTGAATCATATAAAACAGATAAATCATGGCATTCCATTAAGATAATGGAGTTTGCATTAAAAAAAAGGATATGTTTCCAATCATTTTGGTTGCTTATAGGATTTTATTGACGGTAAATGTGACGGTAGTTTCTGCGGAAAGAAGCTTTTCAAAATTTAAATTAAAATCTTATTTGCGAACAATTATGACTCAAGATAGGTTAAATGGATTAACAATTTTAAGTATTGAAAAACATATATTGACAAATATTGAGGTTGAACATATAATTGATGATTTTGCTTCTAAAAGTGCAGGAAGAAATCATTTTAGATGAGATGTGATTGATTTGATTTGATTTTTTTTGTATGTGCAAGAATTGCCGTCTGTATGCTTAATGAAAAATATACAATATTTGGTGTCGTGAAGCAAAATAAGGTAATCTTTATTTTCTCCTTCAATCTCCCCAAAATTAAAGGCCCATATCTAACCTCACAAAACACATTTCCCCCCAAAAGTTTCCCCCCAAAACTCAAATTCAAATCCCCCCCAAAACAACTCATTTATTTATTTATTTATTTCTCTCTCTCTCTCTCTCTCTCTCTCTCTCTCTCTCTCTCTCTCTATATATATATATATATATATATATATATATATGGAAACATTAACTTTTATACCCCAATTTATAATTATTTTACACCATATACTAATGGAAAGATGGACTTTTATTTACAACTAATTATTGTCATACTATTCAAACTTCAGCTAC
This sequence comes from Hemerocallis citrina, assembly GCA_017893485.1. Classification (NCBI taxonomy): domain Eukaryota; kingdom Viridiplantae; phylum Streptophyta; class Magnoliopsida; order Asparagales; family Asphodelaceae; genus Hemerocallis; species Hemerocallis citrina. Next base: position 118,767,810 of record CM030364.1, read on the forward strand.
ATAATTGTTGATTTACTGTTTACAAGGCTTTTCATATGTTGTATCATTCTGAAGACGTGCCGTAGGCACGTGGGCACGGGCAAATCTAGTATATATATATATATATATATATATATATATATATATATATATATATATATATATATATATATAATACAAGCGTGTCTTTGGAAGGCACAATTTTGTTTTTCACCCAGGGCCTTAAATACCTCAGGAATAATTGTCTATAAGCAAAGGTTCCTCAGGTTGCTAATTACGACCAGAGTGGGGTGTAAAGTGAGACTCAATGATCTTACTGGAGACCTCTATGATGGTAGGATTTGGTTTATATAGCCTTGGACTTGAGGAGTGGTCATTGGGGATCGACACCCTCTATGGTGGTAGGTTTGGTAATTGTTTTAGGGACATAATGGGGAGTATATGTGGTCAGTATATAGGGAGGTCAGTCCTTATATATGAGTGTTAGGTTTTGGGCGATTTAGCTTTGGATTGTTGGTCGACCGATCTTGATAGCCGAGCCCTGTATAATGGAAATGTGTTGATACCAGTTATGTTTGCCTATGAGGGGGTCACCCGTCACGGATATGCTGGTCAGGAGAAAGTTATATGTTCAATTGTTCAAATGATTGTAAGGGAATCATCCATATATCATGTGATTGTGAGGTAATCATCCATATTATGTTATATAATTGTAATAGAATCACACATATTATGTAATCTATGACTATTATAATGGGAGAGTTGGAGTTGTCGTTTGGACATCTACCAACTTATGTGCATTACCCATACATAACTAATACAGAAGATGTCTCATTTTCGATGCCAGACTATGTCAGAATTTTTACTTTTAAAAATATATATTTATTAAGAAGTGCTTCACACATATAAATTACTAGTGGTCGGTGAGGTAATCACCCATACATTCAGCGTTACGACGACAAGTGGTCAGAGCCGATGGTATTGCGATTGATATGGCTAAAAATGGGGTTTAATCGGAACCGTCCAAATCAGGCACGAATCTTGATGCCCAGGGGTAAAACGGTAATTTCACCTACCAATGGGTCTGAAGCGGGTACTGGTTCTCCTCCTCGAAAACCCGCTAACCCGCAAACGGATCCACCTCAATCGGGTGCGGGTTTCAACCAGCAGAAAGCCCGATCCAGAGGGATAGAATTAGGGTTTCTGATTAAGTCTTAATCAACGGCCCTGATCCATGCCTATCCTTCCACTGGGAATTAGGGATTACATTACTAATCTGGTTATAAGGAGTATATTCCTTATCAGATCACGGGGATTACATTCCTAATCTGATCCCTAAGACGCCTATAAATACCCCTCATCAATCTCCATTAAGAGGTAATCAATCTTTTGCCAATTTTTTCGCTCTTTCATAATCTTCCCTGATTACTGACTTGAGCGTCGGAGGGTGCGTCGCCGGGAACAACCCCGGTGTCTCGCACTTCTTACAGGTGTACGACAGGAGTCAGCGTCAAACTCTGATGGAACAGGTATACAGGTTTGCTATTCAGTTTTCCTAAGAATCCACAAATACTGTCTGTTTGCCCCCACACCAAATTTAGCGGCAACAGATTGGCGCCGTCTGTGGGAAACTAACGATAGCAACCTCCCCTCTTCCCGTTGGTCAGATCCGCTCCGGCCATGCCTCCTAGAAAAGTCAGATCCAGAGGGTCCAACCGAGGACCCAACCCCGATCAGCAGCAAGAAATTCCCATCCAGCCTACCCAACAGCAGGGGCAACTTCCTCCTCCAGCGGAAGATCCGCTCCAACAGGACCTTCCTCCTCCTCCTCCGAATCAGCCACCTCCTAAGGGTCCTAACCCTCAGAAACAACCTCTTCACCAGGACCACGTCTCCATCCACAATGTCTCTTCGGACTCTATGGCCTCCCATCATCCCCGAGCTTCCGGTCTTCGTAACACCGCCCTCAATCGGCAAAAGGATAAGGATCTTCGCCGCCATCTGGATGAAAAGCGGGCCCGAGAGGGAACCTCCCGCCAACACCGTCCGGATGAGCGGTCTCCTCGCCGCCGAGAATATAGAAGGTCCCCTATCCGAAGGGGGCGGAGAGAGTCCCCCGAGCATTACCGAAGAAGGCCACACTCCCCTGCAGGCGGCAACAGCCTAGGAACAATGAGGCACCCATTACCCGTGCCGAGTTCCAGCAGTTCCAAGCGACCGTCCTACAAGCTCTCAATCTCCGTCCCAACACCAATGCACCCAAGATCCCCTCTCCTCCTCCGGTCCGAAGTCCTCGCCAACGGTCCCCATCTCCTCCTCCAGCTCCCAGCAACTCCCGGCATGAGCAAAGTCCTCGCCGCTCCAGGAGCTACCGTCATCGTAGCCCCCGCTCTCCCTCCAGCTACCGTCGTCCTAGCAGACCTCCTTTCTCCCGAACCATAATGGATGCACCTGTGCCGATCGGCTTCAAACCCCCTCAATTTGAGACCTATTCTGGGGAGACCGACCCCGTTGATCACATCGAGAGCTTCAAGACCCTAATGCTCATCCATCAAGCTTCCGATGCTCTACTCTGTAAAACCTTCCCCGCAACTCTCAAGGGTCCAGCTCGAGAATGGTACTCTCGCCTTGCCCCGTCCTCAATATTCTCCTTCGAGCAATTCGAGACCCTCTTCGTCGCCCATTTTGTAAGTAGCCGTAGAACTGAGAAGACCAGCATCTTGCTACTGTGCCTCCACCAGAAGAAGGGTGAGAAGTTGAGAAACTATGTGAAGAGGTTCACAGCTGAAGCCGGGTCCATAGCATCCCTCGTCCAGTCGGTCGCTGCAGCAACATTTCAATCTAATGTCCTCAATTCCAACCTCCGCTCCTCCCTCGCCAAGAAACCCCTACAGAACTTTTCCGACCTCTTCCTCCGAAGCGAAAAGTATATTAGGGCGCGAAGAAGCCGAGCACAGCCCCAACTTGGAGGGGTCTTCCTCCGGGTTTAAGAGGAAGGGAACAGAAGAGGAAGGAGCCAAGAAGCTCCAGAAGGATAATGCCGGCCAGCGCCGACCTCCCCTCAGATTTGATAAGTTTACTCCCCTCACCACTAATGTCTCTACCATTCTGATGGAAGTTGAGAAGGAAGGGATCATACCCCCTGCTCCGCGAATGAACACCCCTGCTAAGAAAAGGGATAAAGAGAAGTGGTGCTGTTATCATCGGGACCACGACCACGACACCAACGATTGTCGGGCCCTGAAGAATGAGATAGAAGCCCTCATCCAGAGGGGGCAGCTGACCAGGTTCGTCAGAAAGGACCGAGCCGAACTTCCTCCCCCGCCTCGGGGGGCTAATAAGCATCTGGAACGCGATGAAACGCCCGACTTCGAGGAGGAGCGTGTCCTGCACCTCATCCATGGGGGCCCAATGGGGGGCTCCTCAAACTCCTCTCGAAAGGCATTTATAAAAGAAGTCAATTCGGTTCGTGCCACCCCTCCTCCCAAAGGCCTCGGAGTGCCCGTCACGTTCTCAGACGAAGATCTTGAAGGTGTTCGCACCACTCATTGTGACGCACTCGTCATCAGCCTCCACATGGCGAACTTCAAAGTGGAGAGGATCTAAGTGGACAATGGCAGCTCCGTTAACATCCTCTTCCTCGCCGCTTTCAAAGGACTAAAGCTCTCCCGAGACAGACTCAAGCCCGCCAGCTACACGCTCCATGGGTTCACGGGAGTGCATGTGACTATTGAAGGGGTAATCACCCTCGACGTAACTGCTGGCAAAACTCCTACCACCCGAACGGAGTCGATGGACTTCATGGTCGTAGATGTCCCCGCAGCCTATAATGTCATTCTAGGTCGGCCAGGCCTAGCCACCCTTGAAGCCGTCCCTTTTGCCTACCACCTCAAAATGAAGTTTCCCACTCGAGCCGGAGTAGGGAAAGTAAGGGGCAATCAGGAAATGGCCCGTAAGTGCTACATGACCTCTACCCTTGGACCCGTCCTCTCCTTAGAAACTTTGGAAATCCCCCAAGATGCTGCCCGACCGACGTCCGAGCCGGTGGACGAATTAGAGGAAGTGCTCTTCTCTGAGCAGGATCCAACCCGAAAGTTTTTTGTTAGCAAGACCCTCCCTTCCGCCCTATGCTCGGACATTGTACAGTGCATCCGAAGGAACTGAGACCTTTTTGCTTGGTCAGCTGCAGACATGCCCGGAATTTCCGAAGAGCTCCTGGTCCACCACCTCAGCGTTGTTCCGGGGTCCAAACCGGTCCAGCAGAAAAGGCACAAGTTCGTCCCTGAGCGTCAGCTAGCTATAAAAGAGGAGGTGGACAAGCTCTTGAAGGCCCGGTTCATACAAGAGGTGAATTATCCCGAGTGGTTGTCGAATGTAGTAATGGTGAAGAAGTCCAATGGAACTTGGAGGATTTGTATTGATCTTACCGATCTCAACAAGGCCTGCCCCAAGGATCCCTTCCCTCTTCCGAGTATTGACACTTTGATTGATGCCACCTCGGGACATGAACTCCTCAGCTTCATGGACGCCTTCTCAGGCTACAACCAGATCCGGATGTTCCCCCCGGATATCCCGAAGACATCATTCGTGACCGGTCAAGGCCTCTATTGCTACAGGGTTATGCCCTTCGGTCTGAAGAATGCAAGAGCAACATACCAACGCCTCGTTAACAAGGTTTTCAAAGCTCAAATCGGCCGAAACATGGAGGTGTATGTTGACGACATGCTTGTGAAAAGCATCCGAGGCGCCGATCATGTGACCGACCTCCAAGAAGCGTTTGACGTTCTGAAAAAGCACAGCATGAGACTCAATCCAAACAAGTGTGCATTCGGTGTCTCGTTAGGAAAGTTCCTCGGCTTCATGGTTAGCCAACGAGAAATTGAAGCAAACCCTGAGAAAATCAAGGCCATATTAGACATGGCCCCTCCCAAAAATGTTAAAGAAGTCCAGAGGTTAACAGGCCACCTAGCCGCCATAGGGCGCTTTCTCTCAAAGTCCGGAGAAAAATGCCTCCCCTTCTTCAAGGCCCTTAGGGGGGCTAAAGGTTTTGAATGGGGCCAACAGCAACAGGAGTCCTTCGACCAGCTCAAGGCCTACCTCGTCAATCCTCCTCTCCTCAGCAAACCAATTTCTGGAGAACCCCTTTACCTCTACCTGGCAGCGTCCGAGCAGACTCTCAGTGCCGTTTTAGTAAGGGAAGAAGACCGGGCTCAAAAGCCCATCTACTATGTGAGCAAAGTACTTCGGGATGCCGAGCTCTGCTACCCAAAGATAGAAAAGATGGCTTATGCCCTGGTGATGGCCGTGAGAAAGCTTCGCCCGTACTTTCAGTCCCATTCGGTGGTCGTCCTTACTGACCAACCGCTGAAGCAGGTCCTCTACAAGCCCGAGACCTCGGGCCGCCTTATGAAGTGGTATATCGAGCTGAGCCAGCACGATATAACTTATCAGCCTCGGACCGTGATCAAGGCTCAGGCCTTAGCAGAATTCATAGTTGAGAGTACCATCCCCGAGTCCAGCCAAACAATGAAGGGACCACCCGTCTGGTCAGTTTATGTGGACGGATCCTCCTGCAATAAAGGAAGCGGGGCAGGGGTCATTCTGGCGGGCCCAGATGACTTCGTCCTCCAATACTCCCTCCGTATCAACTTCAAGGCCTCGAACAACGAGGCAGAATACGAGGTGCTCATAGCCGGCCTTGGAATGGCTCGAAATGCAGGGGCCTAACACCTCCGGATCTTTAGCGACTCTCAGCTAGTCGTCAATCAGGTCCTCGGCGAGTATGAAGCACGGGATGACAGGATGATTAAATACTTAGCCAAAGTCAAGAGCCTCATGGCACTGTTTGAAGAAGCCCTCATCCAAAGAATCCCCTGAGAAAAAAATGCTCAGGCCGACGCCCTCTCCAAACTAGCATCCTCCTCCCTTCAAGGTCTCGAGCAGACCGTTTTGATAGAAGTCCTTCTGAAGCCAAGCATAGAGGACGAAACTCTCGACTCTATAGAGACGTTGCCTGTCTTGCTCGAAGACAATTGGATGAAACCCCTCGTCGAATTCTTGAGGGACGGGCTCCTCTCCGAAGATCCTAAGGAAGCACGAAGAGTTAGAACCCGAGCCGAGCGTTACACACTAATCGGAGGTATCCTATATAAACGCTCCTTCACACAGGTAGACGGCTGGCCTTACCTGAGATGCCTCTTCCCCGGGCAAGCCGACTATGCCCTGTAAGAACTTCATGAGGGCATCGGCGGGGCACACTCGGGGTCCAGAGCTCTTACCTGCAAAGTGTTGAATTACTGATATTTCTGGCCCACTCTCTTACGAGACGCCGAACGACACATTCGGCAATGCAGCTCCTGTCAGAAGTACGCCGACATCCGACGCCTACCACAAGCTCCACTTACTTCCCTATCAAGTCCGATCCCCTTTGCAATGTGGGGGATAGATTTATTAGGGCCATTCCCACCAGCTGCCGGACAGTTCAAATTCTTAGTCGTGGCGATCGACTACTTCTCGAAATGGATAGAGGCCGAGCCCTTGGCCACGATCACCGAGAACAAGGTTGTTCAGTTCTTCTGGAAGAGCGTGATCTGCCGATTCGGCGTCCCTAGGGTCTTGATAACAGACAACGGAACGCAGTTCACCGGGGCTGCCTTCCGAGCTCTATGCGAGGACCTTGCCATCCAGCACCGGTTCTCCTCTATTTCTCATCCCCAGTCAAATGGCCAAGCCGAAAATGCTAACTGACAGATCATCTCCGGCATTAAGAAGAGGTTAGATAAGTGTTCCAAAGGCTTATGGGTCGATCAGCTTCCCAACGTGCTGTGGAACTACCGCACCACAAAACGGACCCCCACAAGAGAGAGCCCATTTAATCTCACCTATGGGTCCGAGGCCATCATCCCCCTAGAAGTCGGAATACCCTCTCCTCGTTTATTAGCTTATGAAGAAGAGCAAAACGCCAGAGACCTCCGAGCCAGTCTTGACCTGATAGACGAAATCCGAGAAAGAGCTGCCATTCGTCAACAAAGCTACCGAAGAAGGATCGAGTTGGCATACAACAAGAAATTCCGCCCCACGGATCTCAAAGAAGGGGACCTGGTCCTCCGAAAGTTGGCCATCTCATTCCCAGGTCAGAAGAGCAAATTGACCCCAAATTGGGAGGGACCTTACAGGATCGCCAAAGTGGTCCATCTCGGCACATACAGACTAGAAGATCTTGAAGGCAGGGAGATACCCAGGACTTGGAATGCCGACCATCTCTTAAAATACCAAGAGAGAGCACCAATGCCTCTCTAAGTATTTCGAGATGTCGAATCGTTCCTCTCCTATTACTTGCAATGTTTTTTCTTTTATTTCACTCTTGTAATAACAGCTTGCAACTTTAGAAGCAGCCGGCCATTAGTCATCAATAAAGAGTTTTTTCGTATTTTACTTGTAAAAATTGCTTACATCTCTCTGCCTTTACTCTTCACTCTAACGATGGTTCCGGAGTCCAACACTTGGCTCGATTCTACTCCGCAAGCTCGCTTCTAAGCGGGCTAGGAGTGGGTCGCCATTCGAAATTGCTCCCACGACCGTTGAACTCTAACGATGGTTCCGGAGTCCAACACTTGGCTCGATTCTACTCCGCAAGCTCGCTTCTAAGCGGGCTAGGAGTGGGTCGCCATTCGGAATTGCTCCCACGACCGTTGAACTCTAACGATGGTTCCGAAGTCCAACACTTGGCTCGATTCTACTCCGTAAGCTCGCTTCTAAGCGGGCTAGGAGTGGGTCGCCATTCGGAATTGCTCCCACGACCGTTGAACTCTAACGATGGTTCCGGAGTCCAACACTTGGCTCGATTCTACTCCGCAAGCTCGCTTCTAAGCGGGCTAGGAGTGGGTCACCATTCGAAATTGCTCCCACGACCGTTGAACTCTAACGATGGTTCCGGGGTCCAACACTTGGCTCGATTCAACCTTGCAAGTTCGCTCCTAAGCGAGCTAGAAGTAGTTCGCAAGTCGGAGTTGCTCCCACAACCATCGAACTACTCTTACGATGGTCAGCAAGCCCACTATTAGGTAAGGCTCGACTCATCTCGCAAGTTCGCAAGATTAGGAGACCGAAGCGCTGCTCGGCACCACTGGCCGAATGCTCATGTCGCCGAACCGCGAACGAGCAAGAGGCCGGCTCAGGGACCTCAACATGATGAACACAGTCACAAACAAAATGACTACACAAAGCTACAAAGGACATGCAAGTTCGAGAAAGAAATGTTATTGATAATTAGAATACAGTGCAAAGCGACTCTTTCATACAACAAGGTTACAAGGCCTTAAAGTACAAAAATTATAATGCCGACCCACTACACTTGGCTTTGAAAACGATCATCAATGTCTCGTTCGGTCGTCAGTTTGGCAACCTCGGCCGTCAGTCCCTCTCCCTCCGTCCGAAGCTCCGCCTCTACAGTCTGCAAGTGACGGATCTCAGAAAGCAGATCGTCCCTCTCCGCTGTTATTTTCGACAAATTGTGCCAAACGCACTGGATCCGAAGGGCATTGCTAAAGGCGGTCGACGAACCTTCGTCCTCTCCTATGGGGGTCATCTCGGTGATCCTGCTCTCCAGATGCCGGATCTCGATGTCTCGCTGGCCTAGGATGAGCTGAAGATGGTTCCGCTCGCTTTCGGCTCGGCGCAATCCCAGCTCGACTTCATAGAGCCGCTCTCGGCACCTCGCCAAGCATAGCCTCGTCACCCCCGAGCCAGCCTCGGCTCGAGCGTGGTCATCCGAGCGAGTGGGCTCGACATCTTGAGCTACTACCACGAGCTGAAAAGAAGAAGAGACAAACAACAAAATTTCAAACATTGCCGAAGTCCAACACATGAAGCCAATATTCCCCAACGCAGCATCAGAAGCAAAGCAAAGGTTTTTATTCAAATAAAGTAGCTCTACATACAACTAGACCGACGCTACAGCAGAGTTTACAATAACTTAAAGGAACATAATACAACTTGTTTAGTGCCTCTTCGGAAGGGGAACGCTCCGGTTCAAGGAAACGCGGGGGCGGCGACGCCTAACCTCCGAGCTCGATTCCAAACCAGCTAAGCGAGATCCCCCTTCGCCGCTAACTCTAAATGTGGTGCCAACTAAGGTACCGCTAGACGAGACAGCTACACTACTCTGAGCGTCAGCAGGACTCCGCCTCGCCGCAGGCAAACGAGTCGCAAGTTCGTAGAAAGTGATCCCTCTCTCGCTCTCTTCGCGAGTACACGATGTACTACGAACGTTGGCCCTCTCAGGCAGAGGCTTGAGCGACGCGATCTCTTCCTCCAGCTCGATAATCCTATCTCTCAGAACATCACCCTCTGTCGACATCTTCAGACGAGGAGGTCTTGACGAGCCCGCAACATTGGCACTATCGGTCGCAAGACGTCGATAATGGGTGACCTCGATCCCCCTGTCTATCGTAATCCTCCTAAGCTTGTCGACCTTGGCCAACAACTCTTGGCACTCAGATGACAACTTCTCTAACTCGGAAGCTAACTTCTCTTCTTCCGCCGAATGTTCTTTCTCCGTTACCTCCAAGTGACGGATCTCGGCCAAGAGCTCGTTATTCTTTTGCTCGACAACGAAAAGCTCCCTACGAAGCCGCTCTATCTCACCTTCGAGACGAGAAGCTTGGGGTTGCTTCCGTAGTTGCTTCAACTCACGACAATACCCCCTCGCAGCTGCTTTTATCTCCTCCAACTTCAAGAGCATATAAAATCGCCTCTCTCGGCTATGGAAAAGCTCTCGCTTCGTTTCTTTCAACTCCTTACGAAGATACGAAACCTCCGTGATCGGACCAAACTTCACCTGAAAAGCAAAGATAAATCCGATGCCCAACACTTGGAGAAATTTTGCGGCTAGTCAAACACAAAATCCGAGGTCTAACACTTGGAGAATTTTTGGCCAAGCAAAAAGTGTTTTCATTCAAAACTCAAAAAGCATTACAAGAGCGGTGGCCAGTCCGCATTCAGGCTTTACAAAAAAAAAAGAAGCAAAAAGAAGACCAAAGACGCAACCAAGTCAGGGGTCGACCTTTTTGTCGCTCGGGTCTGCCGACCCCTCGACAATTCCTATGTCCTCGTCCTCGTCGTCCTCCTCGGAGCCGTCCTCCTCCTCACCTTCGGCCTCTGTCTCGCCCGTGCCTTCGACACCGTCGGCCTGTCCCTCGGGGCCGAGCATTGCCAGAAGGAAGCTCCTCCTCCCCCTCCACAGGGTCGTAAAAGTGGTAGGAGGAGGTTTCGAACCCCGGGTTCCGAGCTGCGATATGAAGTAGGGCTCGGCCGTACGCATCCTCCATGTTCTTAAACATGTGCTCCTCGGCCTCTTTCTGGACAGCCCTTTTCGCTCTTGCCACCTTCGATTGGTGCTTGGCCATGACCCCGGTTGATAAGCAATGCAGGAAGGTTGCTCAATATTCTTAGGCGTGAATTTGGCCTGCATTGGTACTTGATTTGGTACTTCCTCACCCATTGTTGCTTGTGAATTGGGTCTCTGTGCAGTCGACCTGTTCCTTGCAACAGTCGACTGGTTTGTTGCAGACAGCCGACCTAGTCTATGCAGGGTGCGTTCTGTTTCTTCGTCAATAGGTAGTAGCTCTGGATGAAGTGATCGTCTCCCGTGCATTTACTAAAGTTCTGTAACCTAAAAGAAAAATATTTATTAATAAAAGAAAAGAAAATGAAAAAGATTTTACTGATTCGTAAGTTAAAATACTAAACAATCCCCGGTAGCGGCGCCAAAAACTTGTGTGCAATCCAGCTATCTAAATAAATAGATAAACTAGACACAAATTAAAAACCTCGCAAGTGTACGAATCGTTTATAGAAGCGTAGTGACAAGCAAGGGTCGATCCCACAGAGATTGTAGAAATTAACTTACTAACCAATAAAACAGAAATAAGAATCTTAAAGTGTTGTTCTAAAAGAAATGACAAGATTAAAACTAGATCAAGTAGTTCTGAATCACAAATATCTATTAAGTAGTTGGGCTTTGATTTCCACCTATAGTCAATAATGCTAAGTCACCTTCTACACTACTCTAATCACTCATGTTTGTTCCTTTAAGGGCATGGTATCTACTCCTTAAAGTTAATATTTCCCTAAGCCAAGAATTAGGCATGGTATCTATTCTAATTCGTTTCTTTCCTCAAGTATTTAGCATGGTATCTACTAAGTTCCACTAAAGAAAACATAGGAACAATGGAAACGAACAAACACTCGAAGTTCTAGAAATTGGTATCAGATCTAGATCCTTCAAGTTGATTAAACCAAGAACCCCTAAAGATTCCTGTGTTACAAGTTATGAGCACGAGATACGGGTCGTCTCTATGTTCATATAACAGATTCAGTTTTATAATATGCAAACTTGATAATCTCAGGTTCTGCATGGCAGTCGACTTGCTGTCACTCTCAGTCGACTGCTCTTAGAACTTCTGAACAAGTTTGATTCATATTATAAATCTATACCAATACAATCAGGTTTAATCAATAAGTAATACAGTAGCGTTGAGAAGAATATAAGCATTACATGACTACGATTTCAATCTACCCAACTATGAAATTAGTTCCACATAATAAGACTTTTATTGACTAACAATTTCGAATACATGATAAAAACTTGAAGGAGAAGAAATAACACTGGTGATGTTCAGCCCAAGAAGTCGACTTGCTGTCACTCAGTCGACTGGATCGTTCCTTTCAGTGTACTTGATCTCCTTCCTTCTTCGATGCTGATAGGATAATGCCTGTTGGTTGACGATTGATGATTCAGAGATTAAGCGATCCTCTCAACTCCTTATTCCAGCCTTTTTATAATTTCTTTTGACCACATCTGCAGATTTCAATTCTATCTCTTTACACATTGAATATAGATCTGAGTCGATCTTCTCACTTGCCAATCCCGGTTCTCTAACTTGATTAATGAAGAGTTGTTATTCACAGACGACCTGGGTTCTTGCTTTGGATTTGGATGAGGATGAATCTTCAACTGTTCTTATCTTCTAACTCTACTGAATACCAGTCGACTGGTTTTGCAATCAGTCAGCTGTGCCGAGACATCTTTAGATTCGTAATTCATCAGTCAAGTCGACTGTCTTTGGAGTAAGTCGACTGTACCGAGCAGCTTCAACCTCTCTGTCCAGTCACCTGTTTGAAGAACCAGTCGACTTATGCTCTGTAGTTTCTGTGAAAAATCCTGAATCTGCTTCGTTTTACTGTTTTAGGCTGTTTCCTATGGAAAAGAGAAAATAAGAGTAAAATACCACATATAGAGCATTTAAATGTCCAATTGCATTAAGATTATTGCTCCTAAATGTGAATATTATTGGGTTCATCAAATACCCCCAAACTTAGCTTTTGCTTGTCCTTAAGCAAAATTAAACTACAAGCATCTCTTGAACATCTTGACCCTTCCAACATTTACCTCAGAGAACTTGCTACATTAGGTGTCAAGGTTAGAACAAGCATTAAGATAGGTCTAAACAAGTTTTAATTCAAATGTTAATCACTTATTCACACGAATGCTCAACTTGAATATCAAATAGTAGTGTGGCCAATGCCTAAGCAACATAATCATGATTAAGGTTAGCAAGCTCAACTATATTTCAACTCCAAATTCTTACCATGGCATACACTCACAAAAAATATAGCTCTCATTGACATGGGACATTCAAGTTAGATCTCGTGACAATTTATCATAACTCGGATGAAACCATATGCTTGATCTTGCTACTACATCTTCACACCATTGATTTGCATGTTACTTGGATCAAAAGGTCTTTTATAGGTTGTAATGGGGCCATGGGTGAGGGTTTAAACAATTGAAGGGAAAAGGAATACAAAATTCTAAAGGATTAGTAGAGCGACTTGCATTGTTCTAAGAGATTTTTTTTTTTCTTTTCACATCCTCCAAATTTTTAAGGCCATATATAACAGCCCTATACTTTATTTCTACCAACACCTTTCCCCCATCCATAACTCAGCAATTTACAACTTTTCATTTTTTTTCTTATGACAAATCCTCCAACTTTGTATTTTCATCCCCTTCATCTTGACATACCACATCTCTTTTTCAATTCTTGCTCTACTAACTCAATAGATATAGGTAAGGTGACATATTCATCTAGTCTTTGGTTAAGGATGATGTGTCTTACAAAAATAAGGCTTTTATAGGCTTCAAAGGGGCAACTAGTGAATAATTGATGTTGGGTAGGCTATTTGTCTTTGGTGATAGAATCTTAGGTGCCTTAATTATTTCCAAGTTTTTATGCAAAAACCAAAAATAAGTTTCGAAAAGTAGCAAAAACAAGTTCTAGATCATCTCAAGAATGCAGTCAACTGAGATCTTCAAGTGTATGACTCTCTCAAAAGAAATAAATAAGGCTCAAAAACTCACAATTTGTGTATTTAAGTTTACTCACAGTTGAACTTGCTATTCTCTTTCACAATTCGTTAAATTGACATAGCCAAATGAATGAAAGTTTCAAGTATGATCCATATGATAAGTTATTAACATTTTTAAAGATAAAGACCACACTTAATACTTGTTCTCCACTTTCTACCTATAGTAACTGAGCTCATTTCTCATCATTGTTGTTAGAATCGACTCAACATCAAGAGACTCCAAATGCGAATAACTACCCCCAAACTTAGATGGAACATTGTCCTCAATGTCTGAAACAACTTAAGATAGGCATGTGTCACCATCTAATTTGAAGGAAAAAAATAAAAGATGAATAAAGAAATAAAAAGAAATAAAGAGAAAGTGTAAGTACTCCCCTGAAAATTGGGTTGCCTCCCAATAAGAGCTGTGTTTCTTGTCTTCAGCTAGACTTGATGAGTTCATGCAATGTATTGGATGGTTTGAAGATTCACATCTTCCTCTTGCGGCTCAAAACTCATCTCAATATAAGGTTTCGCCCTATGCCCGTTCACCCTGAATGTTTGATTTTTCTCTTTGCTCTGAACCTCCAATGCTCCATGTGGGAGACTTTTGTAACAATGTACGGGCCATACCATCGTGACATAAGCTTGCCTGGAAAGAGTCTTAATCTTGAATTATATATTAATACCTTCTGTCCTTCATAAAACTCCTTCCTTGCTAGCTGTTTATCATGGTATATCTTGGTCCTCTCTTTGTACAGCTTTGCATTTTCATATGCATCGTGCCTCAATTCTTCAAGCTCATTCAGTTACAATCTTCTTTTGTCACCTGCTTGTTTCATATCAAAATTGAACTTTTTAATGGCCCAATAAGCTTTGTGTTCCAACTCCACTGGAAGGTGACAGGCTTTTCCAAAAACCAGACGGTATGGTGACATGCCAATGGGTGTCTTGTATGTGGTTCTGTAGGCCCATAATGCATCATTCAAGCGTAGCGACCAATCCCTTCTACTTGTATTTACTGTCTTTTCCAGAATGCTTTTGATCTCTCTGTTGCTAATCTCCACTTGCCCACTGGTTTGAGGATGATATGGAGTACCCACTCTATGTGTAATCCCATATTTCTTCATCAAAGAAGCAAATAGAAAATTATTGAAGTGGCTACCTCCATCACTAATTATTGCTCGTGGTGTACCGAACCTGGTGAAGATGTTTTCCTGTAAAAACTTGACAACAACTTTGTGATCATTAGTTTTTGAGGGGACAGCCTCGACCCATTTAGACACGTAATCCACACCCACAAGAATATATAAATAACCAAATGAGTTAGGAAAGGGACCCATGAAGTCGATTCCCCAAACATCAAAAAGCTCGATTACTTGGATGTTTTGCAGTGGCATTTGATTTCTAGAAGAGATGTTGCCTGTCCTTTGGCATTTATCACAAGTCCTGCAAAAAGAAAAAGCATCTTTGAATACATTAGGCCAATAAAAACCAGATTGTAATACCTTAAGTGCTGTTCTTTATGGTCCAAAGTGTCCTCCACATGCATATTGGTGGCAATGTTTTAGAATACTCATTTGCTCTTCTTCTGCCACACATCTTCTTATAATTTGATCAGGGCAGAATTTGAATAAGTAAGGATCATCCCAATAATAGTGCTTGCACATGGCCAACAGTCTCTTTCTTTCTTGACTTGTCATACCTGGAGGGAAAACATGAGCAGTGAGATAATTTACAATATCTGCAAACCATGGAAGTTGTATATTTATTTCAAATAAATGTTCATCTGGGAAGTTTTCATTCAGTGGGGGCACAATTCTTTCTTCATCATGCAGTAATCTGGACAAGTGATCTGCCACAACATTGTCACTTCCTTTCTTGTCTCTAATCTCAAGGTCGAATTCTTGAAGCAACAGCACCCATCTGATCAACCTAGGCTTAGCATCCTTTTTAGCAAACAAATATCTCAAAGCAGCATGGCCAGTGAAAACAATGACTTTAGATCCAATCAAATATGATCTAAACTTCTCTACAACAAAAATGACAGCTAACATTTCTTTTTCAGTAGTGGAATAATTAAGCTGTGCATCATTTAAAGTTCGAGAAGCATAGTAAATAGCATGGGGTACCTTATTTATTCTCTGACCTAAAACAGCTCCCAAAGCATAATCACTTGCATCACACATCAGCTCGAAAGGATGGTTCCAATCTGGTGCCATGATGATAGGTGCAGAAATGAGAAGATTTTTCAATGTAATGAAAGCATTTGTGCACTCTTCTGTCCATGCAAACTTAACATCCTTAGCTAACAATCCACAAAGGGATCTGGAGATTTTGGAGAAATCTTTTATAAATCTTCTATAGAACCCTGCATGTCCAAGAAAACTCCTTACACCCTTGACTGTAGTAGGAGGGGGTAGCTTTGATATGATGTCAATTTTTGCCTTATCCACCTTTATGCCCCTTTTTGACACCACATGTCCCAAGACAATACCTTGTTGTACCATAAAATAGCACTTTTCCCAACTCAGCACTAAATTGCATTCTTCACATCTCTTAAGTACAAGCTGCAAATGGTTAAGGCATTCATCAAAACAAGACCCAAAAACACTGAAATCATCCATAAATACCTCGATGAACCTTTCCACCATGTCTGAAAATATACTCATCATGCATCTCTGAAATGTAGCTGGTGTGTTGCACAATCCAAAGGGCATCCTCCTGTATGCAAAAGTACCAAAAGGGCATGTAAAAGTGGTTTTTTCTTGATCTTCTGGGGCAATAGCAATTTGATTATAGCCACTATAACCATCTAAAAAATAATAATGACTATATCCTGCTAATCTTTCTAACATTTGATCAATAAAAGGAAGAGGGAAGTGATCTTTCCTGGTTTTGTTATTCAGCTTCCTGTAGTCAATGCATACCCTCCATCCTGTGGTCATCCTCGTAGGGATAAGCTCATTCTCTTCATTCTTCACCACCGTGACTCCACTTTTCTTAGGCACTACATGTATAGGACTCACCCATTTGCTATCTAAGATAGGATAGATGATGCCAACATCTAGTAGCTTCAGGACCTCTATTCTTACCACTTCCTTCATGTGTGGATTAAGCCTTCTCTGTGCTTCCCTGCTAGGTTTTGCATTGTCTTCCAGAAGTATTTTATGCATGCATTTGGATGGACTTATTCCCTTGATGTCTGCAATGGTTCATCCTATTGCATCCTTGTGCTCTCGCAGTACCCTCAGCAGCTTATCTTCTTCTTGCGCACTCAAGTTTGCAGCAACTATCACGGGTAGCGTCTGGTTTTCACCCAAATATGCATACTTCAAGTGTTCAGGCAGCTGCTTAAGCTCCACGTCTGGTGTCCTGGTAACAGAAGAAACAAAAGTGTTATCAGACACAAGATTTTCAAATGCAGGTGCAAGCTTACCTGAATATGATTTTGGAGTTTCGAGGTAATGTACTGTCTCTGCAATTCTCCATTCATCGTATTCCTATTCAACATGAGACAATGTTAGAGATTGTGTAATTGCGGCTTGTAGTGGTTCAATGCTATGTACCTGAAATGTTTGATCGACAATCTTCTGTACCACATCAATATTATAACATTCATGATCATCATGTGGTAATTTTAGTGCATCAAACATTTTAAATTCAACCTTTTCTCCATTTATTTTCATACTTATAGTACCCTTTTTAACACAAATTTTTATATCAGCCGTACTCATAAAGGGCCTACCTAGAATGATCGGTAAAGAAGATGGCATTGAAGAGTCCTCCATATCCAACACAACAAAATCTGCAGGCAAAATAAAGTCGTTTACCTGAACTAGGACATCTTCCAAAATACCTCTAGGTCTCCTGATGCTGCGATCAGCCAACTGCAAAGTGATGGATGTTGGTTTGAGTTCCCCCAATCCTAGCTTTTCGTAAACAGAGTATGGAAGAAGATTTATGCTTGCCCCCAAGTCTAGCAGTGCCTTTTCAAAGAAGTGCTCACCAACCCTGCAAGGAATGGTAAAACTACCTGTGTCCTTCAGTTTAGGAGGTAATTTCCTTAACAATACGGCGCTCACTTCCTCTGTCAAAGCCACATCCTCCCTAACCTGAAATGTTCTCTTGTGAGTACAGCATTCTTTCAAAAATTTGGCATAAGAAGGAATTTGTTTAATTGCATCAAGTAGGAGAATATTAATTTCTACCTTTCTGAGAGTTTCAAAGATATCAAATAAATGTTGTTCTTTCTTTTGCTTGACTAACCTTTGAGGGAATGGTGGCAATACTGCCCCTCCTTTTTCACTTACCTTGTTGGAACCCAAAGCTTTTGATGGTTGTGTATCTGATTCGTCTGCGTGTGTTCCAACCTTGCTGTCAATTATCTTACCACTTCTTAAGGTTGTCACTGATTTGAGCTGTTCTTGGCCTCTAGGGCTTGGTATAGTTTGTGATGGGAGTTCTCCTGCCTTTCTTTCACTCAAATCCTTTGCGATTTGACCGATTTGGGTTTCTAATTTCTGAATTGCCTGCCCTTGTTGGTTGCTTGTTTGATGTTGCTGTTGGAGCAATTGAAGAACGGTGGATTCAAAATCCAACTTCTTCTGTTCTTGAATTGGCCGATCAAACCCACTTCCCATCTGGAAGTTCCGTGCATGACCTTGCGAAGATTGAGTGCCTTGATTGTTTTGATTGTTGCTCCATGAGAAATTTGGATGGTTCCTCCACCCTGGGTTGTATGTGTTCGAGAAGGGGTTGTTCTTTGGTGGAAACACTCATTGTCCTACATAGTTTGCATGCTCCTGATCTGTGAAAGAAGACATGAGACACGTATCAGTCGTATGATCAAAATGAGAACAAATTGCACAAATTTCTTTTGTTTGGTTTTTTACACCGCCCATCGTCGTCATTGCATTAACAAGCATATCAATTTTTTTGTTCATGTTTACCATTTCTAATTGTATGTTATTACTACTAGAAATTTTGTAAACTCCCTATTTTTTCGAAATGCCTCTTCCCCTTGTTGAGAATTGCTGTGAGTTCTCGCTGAGTTCTTCAAATAGTTCGATGGCCTCCTCACCACTTTTCCTCATCAAGATTCCGTTGCAAGCTGAATCCACAATTGCCTTGTTAGTATAATTTAAACCCTCATAAAATGCTTGTACCTGATCATCTTTAGGCATGTTGTGCGTAGGACACTTGAGAAGCTTGTTCTTGAAATCCTTCCATGCTTCGAAGAATAAATCTCCATCTTTTTGTTGGAAGAGTTGAATCTCCATTTTTAGTTGTTTGGTTTTCTGGGCTGGAAAGAATTCTTTCAAGAACTTTGTTGCCAATTGCTCCTATGATTGAATTGATCCTGGTTCCAAAGAATTATACCACAATTTAGCATTAAGTTTTAAAGAAAATGGAAACAAGATTAACCTGATTTGTTCAGGGGTAAGCCCTTGGACGCTTTGTGTTCTGCAAAGATCAAAGAAATCTTGCAGATGGAGGTGAGGCTCTTCGTCTGGTTTGCCACTAAAGTGGGGAACCATGCTAAGTAATTGAGGAGATAGATGCATATTCTCTGTGACATTAGGTTGATAAGCAATGTAGGAAGGTTGCTCAATATTCTTAGGCGTGAATTTGTCCTGCATTGGTACTCGATTTGGTACTTCCTCACCCATTGTTGCTTGTGAATTGGGTCTCTATGCAGTCCACCTGTTCCTTGCAACAGTCGACTGGTTTGTTGCAGACAGCCGACGTAGTCTGTGCAGGGTGCGTTCTGTTTCTTCGTCAATAGGTAGTAGCTCTGGATGAAGTGATCGTCTCCCGTGCATTCACCAAAGTTCTGTAACCTAAAAGAAAAATATTTATTAATAAAAGAAAAGAAAATGAAAAAGATTTTACTGATTCGTAAGTTAAAATACTAAACAATCCCCGGCAGCGGTGCCAAAAACTTGTTGTGCAATCCAGCTATCTAAATAAATAGATAAACTAGACACAAATTAAAAACCTCGCAAGTGTACGAATCATTTATAGAAGCGTAGTGACAAGCAAGGGTCGATCCCACAGAGATTGTAGAAATTAACTTACTAACCAATAAAACAGAAATAAGAATCTTAAAATATTGTTCTAAAAGAAATGACAAGATTAAAACTAGATCAAGTAGTTCTGAATCACAAATATCTATTAAGTAGTTGGGCTTTGATTTCCACCTATAGTCAATAATGCTAAGCCACCTTCTACACTACTCTAATCACTCATGTTTGTTCCTTTAAGGGCATGGTATCCACTCCTTAAAGTTAATGTTTCCCTAAGCCAAGAATTAGGCATGGCATCTACTATAATTCGTTTCTTTCCTCAAGTATTTAGCATGGTATCTACTAAGTTGCACATAAAGAAAACATAGGAACAATGGAAACGAACAAACACTCGAAGTTCTAGAAATTGGTGTCAGATCTAGATCCTTCAAGTTGATTAAACCAAGAACCCCTAAAGATTCCTGTGTTACAAGTTATGAGCACGAGATACGGGTCGTCTCTATGCTCATATAACAGATTCAGTTTTATAATACACAAACTTGATAATCTCAGGTTCTGCATGGCAGTCGACTTGCTGTCACTCAGTCGACTGGATCGTTCCTTTCAGTGTACTTGATCTCCTTCCTTCTTCGATGTTGATAGGATAATGCCTGTTGGTTGACGATTGATGATTCAGATATTAAGCGATCCTCTCAACTCCTTATTCCAGCATTTTTATAATTTCTTTTGCCCACATCTGCAGATTTCAATTCTATCTCTTTACACATCGAATATAGATCTGAGTCGATCTTCTCACTTGCCAATCCTGGTTCTCTAACTTGATTAATGAAGAGTTGTTATTTGCAGACGACCTGGGTTCTTGCTTCGAATTTGGATGAGGATGAATCTTTAACTATTCTTATCTTCTAACTCTGCTGAATACCAGTCGACTGGTTTTGCAATCAGTCGGCTGTGCCGAGACATCTGTAGATTCGTAATTCATAAGTCAAGTCGACTGTCTTTGGAGTAAGTCGACTGTACCGAGCAGCTTCAACCTCTCTGTCCAGTCACCTGTTTGAAGAACCAGTCGACTTATGCTCTGCAGTTTCTGTGAAAAATCCTGAATCTGTTTTGTTTTGCTGTTTTAGGCTGTTTCCTATGGAAAAGAGAAAATAAGAGTAAAATACCACATATAGAGCATTTAAATGTCCAATTGCATTAAGATTATTGCTCCTAAATGTGAATATTATTGGGTTCATCACCATCCGAGCCCCAAAATGGAGAAAATTCACTTTTCCCTCAACATTCGTGTAAGATCTCGATCTGACGGCCCAGATCTTGCCAGCGTCGCTAAATGACAAGATAGTGTTTTCTTGGGAACTGTGGTCGTCTCGAGATTCGTGCCACCATCCGACGGATCAGATCGCGCCACGTCGCTCGGACAGCCGAGCCCCTAGACCTCCGGTCGGCTGCCGAGCAAGTGCCCATCCGAGCCCCAAAATGGAGAAAATTCACTTTTCCCTCAACATTCGTGTAAGATCTCGATCAGACGGCCCAGATCTTGCCAGCGTCGCTAAATGACAAGATAGTGTTTTCTTGGGAACTGGGCCCATCTCGAGATTCGTGCCCCCATCTAACGGCTCAGATCGCGCCACGTCGCTCGGACAGCCGAGCCCCTAGACCTCCGGTCGGCTGCCGAGCAAGTGCCCATCCGAGCTCCAAAACGGAGAAAAAAGCCGCCGAGCGACAACGACCGTTGGATCTTCCAGAAATTCGCGCTTCTGGTGATGAACGGTCTAGATCGTGCCACGTGCACTAAACGACAAGATAACGTTTTTTTGGGAAACGCGCCTCCTCGAGATTCGTGCCAAGATCTGACGGCACAGATCGCGCCACGTCGCTCGGACTGCCGAGCCCCTAGACCTCCGGTCGGCTGCCGAGCAAGTGTCCATCCGAGCTCCAAAACGGAGAAAAAAGCCGTCGAGCGACCACGACCGTCCGATCGCCCAGAAAATCGCGCTCAACACAGATAAAGGGCCCAGATCAAGCCACGCCATAAATAGGTATTAAAAATCAGTTTTTATTTATTTTAATTGTTTTATTTATTTAAAAATTTCAAAAAAATTACTAAAAAATTAGGAAAATTCACTAGAAATTCTAGAAAATAATTATAAATTCGGGGGAATATTTTTGAACCACTGAACGAACAATTATTGCCTAGAATGTATTGTGAAGGCCCCCAAACGACTGGTTAACACATCGCAAAATCAAATAAATAATCCGAAAAAATAGATAAAGACCGTCGGATATTCAGAAAAGCTTAAGAACAGCTTACAGCTTCAAAAATCACCTCACTACCCCCTTCGAGATTCAAAACCCTCCATTCGGACTCCGATACAACTCCACTAGCCACTAAAACAGTTAAACTACTCCTCAAAGGCTGATCAAACTCAGTCTTTAGGAGTGGGGGGTTCGTGATATGGCTAAAAATGGGGTTAAATCGGAACCGTCCAGATGGGGCACGAATCTTGAAGCTCAGGGGTAAAACGGTAATTTCACCCATCGACGGGTCTGAAGCGGGTACTGGTTATCCTCCCGAAGACCCACTTACCCGCAAACGGATCCACCTCAACTGAGTGCGGGTTTCAACCCGCAGTAAACCCGGTCCAGAAGGGATAGAATTAGGATTTCTGATTCAATCCTAATCAACGGCCCTGATTCATAGTCATCCATTCACTAGGGATTAGGGATTACATTCCTTATCTAACCACAGGGAGATTACATTCGTAATCTAATCCCAGCGGTGCCTATAAATACCCCCCATCCATCTCCATTAAGAGGTAATCAATCTTTTGCCAATTTTTGCGCTCTTTCATAATCTTCCCTGATTACTGACTTGTGCGTCGGAGGGTGCGTCGCCGGGAACAACCCCGTTGTCTCGCACTTCTTGCAGGTGTACGGCAGGAGTCAGCGTCAAACTCCGACGGAACAGGTATACAGGTTTGCTATTCAGTTTTCCTAAGAATCCACAAATACTGTCTGTTTGCCCCCACACCAAATTTAGCGGCAACAGTGATCGGTTGACTGTCAGGGGTGTCACCCACTATTTTGGCATTACGATGGCCATAGTCTTGAGTTAATGGCATTGAAGCTAGTTGATTGTTAGGGTTATCACCACAATTTTGGCATTACGATGGCCAACGACCGAAGCCGATGGCTACCATGACCAGGTTGACTGTTGAATGGTGTGTCACCCACTAAGTGATACATTATAAGGGGAATCAGCCTGCTATGATCCATTTGCCGACTAGGAACTGTAATGCCATGGGGTTCGTCCTAGCGGCGGATGGATACCACTTCGCAGTCGGTGCATGGTCAAGTGAACTTGGGGCTGCGTGGCTACGACCCCACCAGCTACGACATCTCTTGGGACGTTCAAGATCTTAGCTCACCCCAAAGAGATGCACGCATGTGTGTGTGTGTGGTAGTGGTGGTGGGGGGCTTAGGGTTTATGGTTTATACCTTAACGGAGAGCTATTGATCATCAGGAAAAGCGTAAGATTGCTCGAGAATTTACTAGAGTTTTGACTTAACTTGTGTATAGTTTCCTCTCTATGTTTTGGTGCAGATAAGAGGATATTTATAGCGAGAGTAGTCTTGGAGGCCACGTGGTGTTGCCTCATAAGCCATGTTCACCTTGATAGGAGGACCGTTGGGAGGTTATTCCCAGGCTGGTCGCTGCATGGGAAATATAGGAGGTCGAGTGGTCGATATTGATTGCCTGACGAGACTGTGAACAGAGTGCTCGATTAATGCATTCTGATGACCTCCTGGAACTGGTTGCATTAGCAAGAATAAAGGATTGTACCTTCGAACTGAACCAAAGTCAGGGGATCAAAATATTCTGTTGTTACCACCAAGTGTGGAGAGTATTCTCCTGAGATGCCCACGGTATGCACGGGTATGGGATCTCTAGGTGCTGCACATGCTGAGCTGGTGAATACTAGTTGTAGGAGACCGTTGCAGAGGTCGCTCATTAGAGGAGTTGCAATCAGATTTTTAGGAATCCATTTTTTTGGTTTAACAGTGTTTTCTGTGAATCATTTGGTTGTCACAGTTTTCAAACCAAATCAAGCCTAATGGTTCATGAACCATGGTCCATAAGATTTTTTACCGGGGGGAGAGGGGTCAGTTTACTGCCAATTTTAAAACTCGGGGAGGAGGGTTTTTCATTATTAAAAATAAATAATAATTTTAATATAAAAAAAACTTAGCTGCCGAAGCCTCCCAACTCGGGCCTCGTTGTTTAGTGATATTTATCCTTGAAGTACTATAGGGGTATTTATGTAGTCCTATTTATATAACTAACTACTAGTGTTGCCGTGTGCAAATTGCACATACTAAAATAATTTTGATAATATTTCTTAAAATGCAAAAGTTCAAATGAAAACTATAACAATTAGAAGAAAAAGTCATCATTTGCAAGTCACTTTGCGTAAAAGCAACGTATTTCATTGCCCAAACTTTGTGAGGCAATGCAAAAGGTGGACTACAGCAGTACTTATAGTCTCATACTCTCCCAGGAGAAATAAGGACCAAATTGAACATATATTCAAGTAAAACAAATAAGAAATTAAACATATTCATTTTCTAACATATATGTATCAAAATCAAAATACAACTCTTTACCTTCACACATGTCTAATATATCATTTTCTAACAGTTGTCCTGAAAATTGCAAACATATTCACGAAGACCCAATTTGGACAAATTAGTTGTCCAACACAAAATCCAAAACACCAAATCACAAACTAAAAAGGAGTACAATACACAAGTCTATAGTATTTTCTTGTAATTCTGCAATTTTTATTATGTGATGAACATAGGTTAAGTCTCATACCATGTCACGGATTCAGAGTGAGCAATTCTCAGGAAAATTAGTTATCTAATGCAGCAAAATACCAAATTACAATAACTACTTTTGTTATCACGCCCCGATTTCCAAAAAGATAATACGGAATACAGATACGTGACTAAGCCCAGCGAATGATTTTCATCATCCATAAGCTGTTAGGATCTTTACAATATTTCACAAGAAAAATCAGAGTCGGAAGCAAGAGAAGTCAACCACGCATGCATATATGAATCAAAATACCAACAGAATTACTTGAAACAAATTTAATAATCTCAAATAAACCAAATCTGAACAAGTCAAAAATTCTGGGTCACATTGCCCAATACAAAATGATCCAAGTAACAGATACATTTATTCAAAAGCAACATGAAATAATAATAATAGCAAAACTCCAACATTTAGAATCTCAGATCACCTACTCCACCGGGCAGCTGATCACCATAATTTGCAATTTAACAAATTGCTGGAAAAAGGAAAAAGAAAATAAACTCCCATCAATGTAAGTTACGGGCCGCTTGTAGTGTAGGCACAAGTACATGGGAAAGTTAACAAATAGCATGATAACAAAATAGGATAACTAATATGAATCAAGAATGATATCAAGTAACATGATATGCTAATAGGTATAAGCAACATGTATCAAGTGTCAAGCAAGCAGGTAAACAAGTAACAGATAATCAGGTATACAGGTAACATGATTAGGCAAGCATGTAACATGTGTCATATAACAGGTGTCATGTATGTCAAGTTATGTCATGTCAAGGCTTGTATTTTTTACTATCTAGGTAGCATTTCATGCGTCCTAGGTTTTTACCACATGGTTGCTACATTAAAACAAGTTCCTTTTAGATTTCGTAGTGGAGTCCATAGGGCCGTGTACTCAGGGATCAGGAAAACAGGAACAGGAACAGGTTCATGAATCAAACAGGTACACGAATCATCCGATTCATGCATCAACTGGTTCATGAATCAACAGGTAACAGGTACACGAACCAACAGGTCCATGTATCAACAGGTAACAGGTATACGAACCAACAGGTCCATGCATCAACAGGTAACAGGTACACGAACCTACAGGTCCATGCATCAACAGGTAATAGGTTTATGAACCTACAGGTCCATGCATCAACAGGTAACAGGTACACGAACCAACAGGTCCATGCATCAACATGTAACAGGTACACGAACCAACAGGTCCATGCATCAACAGGTTCAAGCATCAACATGAATCAAAATGGAAAACAGGAGCCCGTTCTAAGTACACAATTCTATTTTTTCTACTACTAGATCTTTCCCTTAACCCCGGCTTGGTTATTTTGTTATTATTATCAAACAGGCATGTATGTGTCACAAATAGGGCAAGAATAACATGGCATAAAAAAGTAATAGTTCAGGTTGAAAGATAAATGTGCACAGGTGAAAGACAACACATAAAAGATTAGGACAACGAGAACTCTAGTTCAGGACAGCAAGATAGTATTGCACCAATTCTGGGATTCCCGTTGCCACGGACATGCAAATATAGATCCGTCAGAAGATCTAAAAAATAGACCCCCGTCCGAATCCAGCAAATATATATAAGTTATATAGTATTTCACAAAAACAAGTCTCAAAACAGATTTGAATCCAGAAAACGTGTTCAGCTAGAAATCAGAAGTTTGTATTCATGAAAAGGAAAACAGCATAAAAACGTATTGATTAATTCCAAGAAAAATCTGGGGTATTTCTTAGTATGTTTAGTAACAGAAAATAAAGTTTCATAGTTTTCCAACATAGATAGAATAGTCAAGTAAAATTAGAAAGCAACAAGGAACAATAGTTTTGTAAATCTGGAATCATAAACACAGTAGTACTAAAATAGCAATATCTCACAAAAATAAAATCAAAATCCAGATCCATCAAAAGGGTGATAAAATAGATACAATAGGCTATAATTCATATTCACGAAGTTTTTATAGACAGCAAATAGAATCAGGTTGAAATTATGTATCTTTACTGAACAGAAAGAAAATTCTGCAAATATAGTAGTTGTTTGCAAGCATAGAATAGTTTGTAAAAGTTATCAATTAAATTGACAAAAATTAGGGGTTACTCCCAATCAAGTCTAGTTGTACCTGGAAAAATATTGGATCAAAATATTATGTTTAGCATCAGTATAAAAATAGATTACTATACAGAATTCATATAAAACTGGATGTGGAATTTTAAACACATCTGTAGTAAAATAACTATAACTCGAACTCATAAATTGAAACCGAGATTTTTCAGAAAATATGGAAAGTAGACAGAATTCTCTGTACTTCATATTCATAAAATATTTTCTTATACTGACCTTAATAGGGTCTAAAATACTGAACAAAAATGGGAAATCGACAAAGCAGAAAATATCCTTCACGCACAAAACCAACTAGTTCATATGAAACTCATCCAAAACATAACCAAACATGAAATAAGGTGTACTAGATGTCCAACCAACATGGTATAGGGTATTTCACGAGTCTACAACAAGTTATACTACTATCAACACATCAAGCATACGAGATCATACAACAAGCCATGAACAACATGCACGTATACAACAAGAAGTGGTCATCCCTAAGTTATTTCATGTCATATGTGTAATGAGGCAACTACGGGCGGGTCAACACAATAGAGACAAGATCAACAGGGGGTTTCACACAAGAATTGTCTCTAGAACATAACTACACTACTAGCGGTATTTAGTACTTGTATTACACAAAGAAAAGAATACAAGTTACTTGCCTTATAGCCAACGACGAAAACGACGATGCCAAGAGAATAACGGGAATGGATTCCCGGCAACGAACTCATTGAACAACGATCCAAGAACCACAACAACGAGCACACGAACACAATCACGGACAATGCTCCACGGGCAACGAACTACGGTTACAAGAGATCACACGCACACCCAAAGACACACCCACACACAAGAACTCAACCACGGCAACCCACGACGAGACGACAGTGACTGCATCGCTGCTCGCTGTTGCGGTGCTGGTTATTGTTGCGACTGCAGGGAGGTCGGACAGGTGGTCGGGTTGCGCTGCAGTCTGACAGATGCACAGGGTGGCTGTGCTGTCGACGTTGCTGTCGACGACTAGAGGCAGGCGACAGGGGGTCGCGCCCTGTCGCGACTGGAGTGTGGCTGGCAATGCAGGAGGCAGCGCTCGGAGGCTAGAGCGATGCAGCTGCAGGGCGATAGGGCAGCAGGAGGGACGGTAGGGCTGACTACGGTCTGGCATCGCAGCAGGTGGAAGGCGGCGCTGGATCGCTGGGGCTGTGCCGGTGCAAGGGGGTGTTCGGCTGCGCAAGGGTGGCACGACGGTGACGACGAGGGTGCAGGCGAGCAGGGCGCGATGAGGGTGGGAGGGGGGAGCGGATGTCGATGAGGTGGAGGAGAAGGTGAACGGGTGCAGCAGCGACAAGGCAGGAGAGGCGGCAGATTGGGATGGGGAGACACACAGGGTTGAGGAGGAGGATAGCCGGGGGGGGGGGGTAGGAGAAGCTCAGGAGAGAGAGAGAGAGAGAGAGAGAGAGAGAGAGAGAGAGAGAGAGAGAGAGAGCGGGAGAGAAGGAAGATGGGTGGGGGCGGCTGTACAGTTTTGGTAATGGGGTAGGGTGAACAGGGAAGGTGAATATATAGGAGTTGGTTTTAGGGTTTAGGGTATATAGGGTAACAGGTATTGGGGTTGTATATAGGGTTTTGGCTGAAAGGGGAGTAGCTGGTTTGATAGGAGCTTATTGGGTTTTGGGTAGAGTTCGGTGTACAAATGGGTTATTGGGTTATAATTCTATTGGGTTTAATTAAATAGAATATAAGGGAAATAAAATAACCAATAAAAAAGTAGAATTATATAACAAAATATATTTTGTACTACGATATGGAAATAATTTGAAATAACTACTAATACAATTAACAATATAAATGGATTTTTAAATAAACAATTAAAGTTACAATAATGATAACAATAATAACAATTATCATAATAATAACAATAAAAATAACCGTAATAATAATAGTACTGAAGAATAGTAATAACAACAATACTAATAGTGTTTGTATTTCAATAAAAAAAATCATTGGAAAAATAGCTACGATTAAAATTATTGAAAAAAATAGACTTTAACAAAAGATGTAAGAATACATTTTAACAAAAAGAATTTGAAAGCGGAAAAAATTAATTTACAAAAAAAAATTTAAATACGAAAAAATACACAGAAAATACGTATTTGCGAAAATAGGGGTTACAAATCCTACCTAGATTACAACAAAATTTCGTCCTCGAAATTTGCTTAGGCGGTACATAGGACAAGGAAAAAGCAAACTGGTGGGGGTTAACAAAACAAAGAATTAGCGAAAGGAACAAAGCAGTGGCAATACGAGAAAAAGAAAGAAGGGGATAGCAATGAGGTAAAATGAAATGCATGAAAGAAAATAAACAGTATCAAAAGGAAAGAATCAACACAAGATAACAAAGAAAGATAGGGAGTAGGCAGAACTGGAACCAAAGAGAAAATGAACAGGGAAGAATTGAATAAAATAATGAATTGGGTGCATGATGGCAAAATGGAATACAAGAAAGAAGTAACCGGTATCAAAAATTGAGAAGAAACAACACAAGCTTGCAAGATAACAAAGCAAAGAGGTGAAGAAATAGATAGAGCTGGAAATGAAGAAAGGATGGACAAGGAAGAGTTAGACCAACCAATGAGTCAACGGGTGACGATGAATGCAAGGGATAGAGGGAAACAAACAATGCAGGGAAGGAGAAACAACAAGAGAATCCTGGGACCTGTGGGTCATGGGCCTACACGCTTCCGCTGCGCCACTCTAATCGGGAAGACTCTGCATGCACATCTTGAAGCAAAGGACAATACTTCCTCTCCTAGTGATGATCCCAGCCGCTGACATGTCGATGTCGATCCAGCGATGCCGACTGGCGGACCAAGTAAAAAGAAAAGAATGGATGGCATCAAAATCAGAAGGATATGGGTATGAGAAGAATGAATTCATACCTAAGAAGAAATCAACAAATGAGGACGACTAAATGAGACGGAAGAATCAAGGAATCAAGGGATTGAATAAGAAGGGATCAAAATGGATGGAATAAGACTAGTATCCAGATCAATGTTAGATTATAATTCATTCATGTATGCATGGTCTGTGTACTATTGTGCCGATCCCAGATCGAGCCAAGCTTGTCTAATATATCAGTCAAACTAATACATTAGCCAAACTTGGGCTCTGATACCACTAAAAACCTTGTCACGCCCCGCTTCTCAAAAAGAGAATGCAGAATACAGATATGTGACTAAGCCCAGCGAATGATTTTTATCATCCATAAGTTGTCAGGATCTTTACAATATTTCACAAGAAAATTCAGAGTCGGAAGCAAGAGAAGTCAATCACGCATGCATATATGAATCAAAATGCCAACATGATTACTTGAAACAAATTTAATAATCTCAAATAAACTAGATCTGAACAAGTCAAAAATTCTGGGTCACATTGCCCAATACAAAATGATTCAAGTAACAGATACATTTATTGAAAAACAACATGAAATAATAACAATACCAAAACTCCAGCATCTAGAATCTCAGATCACCTACTCCATCGGGCAGTTGATCACCATAATCTGCCATTTAAAAAATTGCAGGAAAAAGGAAAAAGAAAACAAACTCCCATCAATGCAAGTTACGGGCCGCTCGTAGTGCATGCATAAGTACATGGGAAAGGTAAACAAATAGCATGATAACAAAACAGGATAACTAACATGAATCAGGAATGAAATCAAGTAACATGATATGCTAACATGTACAAATAACATGTATCCAGTGTTAAGCAAGCAGGTAAACAAGTAACATATAATCAGGTATACAGGTAACATGTATCAGGCAAGAATGTAACATGTGTCATGGAACAGGTGTCATGTATGTCAAGTTATGTCATGTCAAGGCTTGTATTTATTACTATCTAGGTAGCACTTCATGCGTCCTAGGTTTTTACCACATGGTTGCTACATTCAAACAAGTTTCGTTTAGATTTCGTATTGGATTCCATAGGGCCGTGTACTCAGGGATCAGGAAAACAAGAACAGAAACAGGTTCATGAATCAAACAGGTACACGAATCATCCGATTCATGCATCAATAGGTTCATGAATCAACAGGTAACAGGTACACGAACCAATAGGTCCTATGCATCAACAGGTAATATGTACAAGAACCAACATGTCCATGCATCAACATGTAACAGGTACACGAACCAACAGATCCATGCATCAACAGGTAACAGGTACACGAACCAAAAGGTCCATGCATCAACAGGTAACAGGTACACGAACCCACAGTTTCATGCATCAACAGGTTCATGTATCAACATGAACCAAAATGAGAAACACGGGCCCCCTTCTAAGTACACATTTCTATATTTTCTACTACTAGATCTTTTCCTTAACCCTGGCTTGGTTATTTGTTATTATTATCAAACAGGCATGTATGTATCACAAAAATGGTAAGAATAACATGGCATAAACAAGTAACAGGTTCCGGTTGAAAGATAAATATGTACAGGTGAAAGACAACACATAAAAAATTAGGACAACGAGAGCTCTAGTTCAGGACAGCAAGACAGTACTGCATTAAATCTGGGATTTCCGTTGCCACGGATATGCAAATCTGGATCCGTCAGAAGATCTAGAAAATAGACTCCCGTCCGAATCCAGAAAATATATATAAGTCATATAGTATTTCACAAAAACAAGTCTCAAAACAGATTTGAATCAAGAAAACGTGTTCAGCCAGAAATCAGAAGTTTGTATTCATGAACAGGAAAACAACATAAAAACGTATTGATTAAATCCAAGAAAAATCTAGAGTATTCCCTAGTATGTTTAGTAACAGAAAATAAAGTTTCATAATTTTCCAACATAGATAGAATAGTCAAGTAAAATCAGAAAGCAACAAGGAACAGTAGTTTTGTAAATCTGGAATCATAAAGACATCAGTACTAAAATAGAAATATCTCACAAAAAATAAATCGAAATCCAGATCCGTCAAAAGTATGTTAAAATAGATACTGTAGGCTATAATTCATATTCACAAAGTTTTAATAGAAAGCAAATAGAATCAGGTTGAAATTATGTACCTTTACTGAACAGCAAGAAAATTCTGTAAATATAGTAGTTGTTTGCAAGCATAGAATAGTTTGTAAAAGTTATCAATTAAATCAAAAAAATTAGGGGTTATTCCCAATCAATTCTAGTTGTACCTTACAAAATATTGGATCAAAATATTATCTTTAGCATCAGTATAAAAAATATTACTATACAGAATTCATATAAAACTAGATCTGGAATTTTAAACACATCTGTAGTAAAATAGCCATAACTCGAAACTCGTAAATCGAAACTGGGATCTGTCAGAAAATCTGGAAATTAGACAAAATTCTCTATGATTCATATTCACAAAATATTTTCATATACTAAACTTAATAGGGTCCAAAATTCTGAACAAAAATGGGGAATCGACAAAACAGAAAATATCTTTCACGCACAAAACCAACTAGTTCATATGAAACTCATCCAAAACATAACCAAACATGAAATAGGGTGTACTAGATATCCAACCAACATGGTATAGGGTATTTCACGAGTCTACAACAAGTTATACTACTATCAACACATCAAGCATACGAGATCATACAACAAGCCATGAACAACATGCACGTATGCAACAAGAAGTGGTCATCCCTAAGTTATTTCATGTCATATGTGTAAAGAGGCAACTACGGACGGGTCAACACAATAGAGACAAGATCAACAGGGGGTTTCACATTAGAATTGTCTCTAGAACACAACTACACTACAAGTGGTATTTAGTACTTGTATTACACAAAGAAAAGAATATAAGTTACTTGCCTTATAGCCAATGACGAAAACGACGATGCCAAGAGAATAACGGGAACGGATTCCCGGCAACAAACTCATTGAACAATGATCCACGAACCACAACAATGAGAACACGAACATAATCACAGACAACGATCCACGGGCTACGAACTACGGCTACAAGAGGTCACACACACATCCAAAGACACACCCACACACAAGAACTCAACCATGGAAACCCACGGCGAGACGACGGTGACTGCATTGCTGCTCGCTGTTGCGGAGCTAGCTATTATTGCGACTGCGGGGATGTCAGACAGGTGGTCGGGTGGCACTGTAGTCGGACAGAAGCACAGGGTGGCTGTGCTGTCGATGTTGCTGTCGACGACTAGAGGCAGGCGACAGGGGGTCGTACCTTGTCGCGACTGGCGCTATGGTTGGCAACGCAGGAGGCAGCTTTCGAAGACTGGAACGACGCGGCTGCAGGGCGACAGGGCAGCTGGAGGGACGGTGGGGCTGACTGCAGTCTGGCGTCACTGCAGGAGGAAGGCGGTGCTGGATCGCTGGGGATATGCCGGAGTGGGGGCGGGGGGTGTTCGGCTGTGCACAGGGTGGCGTGACGGTGACGACGAGGGTGCAGGCGAGCATGGCGCGATGAGGGTAGGAGGGAGGAGCAGATGTCGATGAGGTGGAGGAGAAGGTGAACGGGTGCAGCAGCGGCAAGGCGGGAGAGGTGGTAGATCGGGACGTGGAGACACACAGGGTTGAGGAGGAGGAGAGCGGGGGGTAGAAGAAGCTCGGGAGAGAGAGAGAGAGAGAGAGAGAGAAAGAGCAGGAGAGAAGGAAGATGGGTAGGGGCGGCTGTAGGGTTTTGGTGACGGGGTAGGGCGAACAGGGAAGGTGAATATTTGGTTTTAGGGTTTAGGGTATATAGGGTAACGGGTATTGGGGTTGTATAGAGGGTTTTGGCTGAAAAGGGAGTAACGAGTTTGATAGGAGCTTATTGGGTTTTGGGTAGAGTTAGGTGTACAAATGGGTTATTGGGTTATAATGCTATTGGGTTTAATTAAATAGAATATAGGGAAATTAAATAACCAATAAAAATGTAGAATTATATAACAAAACATATTTTGTACTACAATATGAAATAATTTGAAATAACTACTAATACAATTAACAATATCAATGGATTTTTAAATAGACAATCAAAGTTATAATTTCATGCCCCGCTTCCCAAAATATGGAACATGAGTACGTAACGTAGGCCCAGCGAATGATGTAAACACCATCCATAAGCTGTACCAGACTAACTCAGCAATAAGAACAACAAAACACAGCCACACAAGAGATATAACCACATGAATCAATGATAAAGTTCCAATAATAATGAAATAAACCAACAGTATAAATATCCAACATCCAGGATCAAAACAAAACTACAGGTCATAGAGCCCAAAATAAAGTACAAGAGATAACAATGTTCAGAAAAAAAAAATCTAGCAGTAATTAATAAAACTACGCAGCGGAGACTGGATCCAACACTTAAAACGTTGCTCACCAATTCCTTCGGAAACAGATCCTTCAACACCTGTAAATTCCTGGTCTAAAAAGAAATAAAATAGTTCCCTTAGAGCAAGTCTTGGGCGGCAAGTAGAGAAAATAAAGGATAATAGGAAAAACATGATTATCAAAGGAAAGGAACATGGTCAAAGTTTTGACCAAGAACAAAACAAAGAGTAGGCAATATAAAAAATGTACAATAATCACACATGAAATGCGTGATGTCAAGTCAAGTTTAATACAAGATCAAGTATGCAGGTTAGTAAGTATTGTATTAACCTATCTAGTGCACGTACTGCTGTGTCCCAATCCACAGGTTCTGCGCAAGCACAGTGATCGTTTTAGACCAATGGTGAATTCACGGTTCGTGTACTCGATATTGATAACGATAATTTACAATCATGAATCATCAATAAATCATTGCAATCGATACTCCTCCTTCTATGTCAAGTATAGGTGCAAGTGAGAAGGCCTTACCGAGTACATTTCCCGATTGTTCACTACCAAGTCTACCCATAATAACTCCGGCTTGTTAATAGTTTATTTTCATCCTATGTGAGCATGCAAAAGGGTGTTAATATTGTATGTTACTATGTGTGACTAATTCTAAGTGTTACAGACAAAGCAGGAAGCAACACATCATATGAACACATTTCATAAAATCGGAACAGCATGACTTTGCTGTACTAAATCATGGGTTATGGTCACTACACAATAGTAAAACTGAATCCGCCAGAAGATCTAGAAAGTAGACTTCCACACGGTTCCAGCGAGTATAATTAAGGCACATAAAAGACATAGGAACTAGGGTGAAAATTCTAATCAAATCAGGTTCAGTCAGCATGCAATAGGTTATGTTCCATTAATTAATTTGGGTCAGAAAACTAATTATGAAAATCTACAAAAATTTAGGAAAGTAGCTATACATATCTAGGTCCAGCCTAAATTATTTCATATTTTTCCTTTACTGTTAACAGGGTCAAATAAAATAAACAACAACAGGATACGCATGAAGTTATGAGTCTGAAAATTGCTAACACAGTTGCATTAAAGTGATGATATCTAACAGATGGAGAATTGGAATTTGAATCCAGACCAGGTAAAAATTATCTAGACATCAAGGGCTACATTTTATGTTTAGTAAGTTTCCTCAAATTATGTCATTAGCATGTCTAAAATTCAGATTCAAAGTGAAACATACTGCAGTCCAGAAATCAACTTAACATAAAAAGATAAAAAATAATCCACGATCACATATAGCATGCAAATTAGTAATCAAAACAATCCTAGGTGTCAACATGCATATTTTCATGGTCATGGTGTCAATTTATCAAATAAATTCAATTCTAGCATGTTCAATTTCAATGTCCAATCTATCAAGCAGTCCTATGCATGAATCTAGTTGTTTAATGTGCAAATACATGAAACATTGGGGACTAGGTTTAGATCGAAGAGATAGCACGATGTTAAGAGTATGTCTGGTTAGCTCGTGTAAACCTTCGATAATCTTAACGGAATTGTCAAAAGCAGTTTTTGATAGCAAAAAGGACAGGATCTACTTGTAGGAGATCAAATAATCTTAAACACAAATAATAAGAAGGGTTCAAGAAGAGACTTGCCTGTTATTGCAGATATAATTAAAATAGAAGAACGGGTTCAGAATCTCGGGCAAAATCTCCCCAAAATATGCACGAAGAATCAACAGCAATAGCAAGATCCTAGAGCAATCTCCACACACCAAATCGGGACAGAACGCAGAACACCGGAACTTGATCTGGTGCACACAGAACACGGAACACCGAAACAAACCAATCAGAACCACAACCTCACACCGGATCCACTCCAAAACAGGGGACAGTAAGAGTAGGATCGGCTGCGGCAGAACACGGGACACGAAACAGCCCAATGGAAACACTACCTCACACCGGATCTAACCGAACAAGGGACAACGACGTGGGATCTGGTGTGGCAAACACGAAACAGCGAGATCGACCACTAAGAGCGCGTCTCCTACCTCTCGACAGCGGAAGAGAGGGAGAGAGAGCATAGGGCTGGGGCGACGTGATGACTGCGATGGGGTGGCTGCGGTGGCAGAGCGACGTTGGTACCACGGTCGGTAAGCGACGGCGGCGACGAAAACTCCGGTGATGGGCGCGCTATGTTTTTGCGGTTGAAAACAGAGACGACGGCGCTCGCGACTCTGTGGTTCGAACGGCGGTGCTAGGGGCTGCACAGGCGCGACGAGAGACGACGAAGGCGATGAAGGTGCACGGAGAGGGAATAGGGCAACGGAGAGGGAATAAACGGCAATGGTGAACTCGACGATGGGTTACGGTGACGAAAATGGGGAGGATGGGGGACGAGCGACGGTGATGAGGATGAAGAGGGGATGGAGACTGTAATGGTGGTGATGACGACGGTGAAGGATGGTCGGAGGAGCGACGGGGGTCGGGGGTGTTTACGGTTGGGTTTTGGGTTCAGCTGAAAACAGAGAGAGGGAGAGGGGTAGGGGAGAGAGAAAGCAGCGCAGAGAGAGAGAGAGTATATTAATTAAGGTTAAATTAATAGGATATTTATAGGGATTAGGAAATTAGGATTTTGGGTTGAGATTATGTGGGTTCTGGGTATCGGTTTTGGCT
This sequence comes from Hemerocallis citrina, assembly GCA_017893485.1. Classification (NCBI taxonomy): domain Eukaryota; kingdom Viridiplantae; phylum Streptophyta; class Magnoliopsida; order Asparagales; family Asphodelaceae; genus Hemerocallis; species Hemerocallis citrina. Next base: position 118,804,236 of record CM030364.1, read on the forward strand.
CCAAAAAGAGACAAACAAATGCAATGAGACGAGACGAACATAAAGGAGAACAAATCGAATTCAAAATAGAAAAGAGCCAAATTCACAAAAGAACAGAATCCAATCAAAAGAACACAGATTGATCCAGAGAGAACAAAAAGAACCAAAGAAAATACAAAATGCATAATAATAAATGAGTTCAAATACAATAATCGAAAGTGTACAAAATACAGTAAAATCTGAAAATAGGGCTTACATATAATAATAATAACAATAATAACAATAATCATAATAATAACTGTTAGGGTTATATACTGAAAGCATCACTTTTGTATTAACTTTATTTCCTTATTTTTTTTTGAATGAGAATCATATGGGCATATGTTTGCATATTGTATTTATTATAATATTAATGCAAGTGTCTGATATTCTATAAGGTTGATAATATGGTGTGAGGTGACACACAGAAGATCATATTATCAGTTCCCTATGGAATATATAAATAGTTCACAACCTAGACGGACTTGGACAATCCATTGGAAAGGTTGTAGTGTAATCTGGTATTAGTCTGTCTTGACTATAGGTTTACACTAGTACACTTTGTGTGTATTGAACAGGACCACTTGAGGTTGTTCTCTTTGTACTGACTACAAAAGAGAACAAACACCTCTGTTATTATGGATGCTTATGCTCTTAATCCAGACATAATAACAGACATGTATATGCAGTGTGCATTACTTTGACTCATAAAAGAGTGAGATTCATTATGGATCAACAACCTCAATGAATTGGGTAATAGCATTGTATGTATGATGGGCTGTTGATTGTAAAAGGAATCCATGTCCCGATACGTCGGGTTAATGATGTCCCCTTAAGGAGCTCATAAGGATTGTCATGTAAACCCTGCAGGTGGATTACATCCGACATGACAAATAAAGTTGAGTGGTACTACTTAAGGATAAAAGATGTTGATCAATATAGTTGTCAGTAACTTAATTTGATCGACGGACATTCGATATCTTAACATGGGGAGTTGAACGAGCATATAATAAAAGGAGCCCATAAATATAATTTGGGATTAGGAAGGTAGTGCAACAATAGCTCCTTAGTGGACCGAGCTATTGTTAATGGGCCTGGGTTGTGTGTTCGGGCTGAACACGGGATACCCAGATCCGTTAGGAGACCTAACCCTAATTTCTCCTCATGGTCCCTGCCGTAGCCTTATATATATCCTCTATTTCTCTGGCCGTTATTGACAATCTGAAATATAAGATTTTTCTCAAAACTCGTGATTCACGAAAGGGGAGAAAGAGAGGTCAGCCAAGAAGAGAAGAAAGGTTGGGAGATCGTCGCCCACACGACGTCCAACCCGAGGGAGGAATACGTGCAGAAGATCTTGGGGTCACTGTCATCTTCTTCTCACCGCAGGTATAATTTGTGAACCCTAGTTTCCGCTGTATAGGGTTAGATCACAATTAAGCAATCTGTTTATCTTTAACGATCGATACGCACACCAATCCGTAGTCCTGGGATTCATCTCAGTTCCATCCAATAAAAATAACAGTAATAATAATAATTCTGAAGAATAGTTATAACAACAATACTAATAGGGTTTGTATTTCAATAAAAAAAATCATTGAAAAAATAGCTACGATTAAAATTATTGATAAAAAAATAGACTTTAACAAAAGATCCAAGAATACATTTTAATAAAAAGAATTTGAAAGTGGAAAAAATTAATTCACAAAAAAAATAAAAATTAAATACGGAAAAATACACAGAAAATACGTATTTGCAAAAACAGGGGTTACATTTGTAGTCCAAAATCAAAACTTTGAGTTCATTACGAGAATAAAACTACAATATAGTGTGCATTAATAGTAAGCATTTGATTAATCACCTTATAGTCGTTCTTGTTCTTCAACCCTCTCCACATCCTCTGTCGAACGAAACTCGATCGCCCTTGGCTCTGCATCCTATGATTGGTTGTGACCCACATTTGACCTCGAATTTGACAGCAACTGTAGGCCACGTAATAAACATATCCCAAATTGAAGAACTAATCAAACTATTGTTCAGAAAACTAAAAAAAGAAATTTCAATAAACATACCCCAGGTTCAAGAACTAATCAAACAATTGATCACAAAACTTTAAAAAAAATGAAATTCGACTAACAATTGTGAATCCAAATTCATCAGAATTCGTGTCAAAAGAAAGGGAGAGGGGAAACTACTCATTGCCAAAGTCGGAGACTTTTGATATGCTCCAAAGCTGAGATGCTGGAAGCCAACTACGCGATATTCTCCTCTAAATCTTTCATTCCAATCTCACATCTGATGATCCCCTTTCTTCTGATTTGAAATCCTACATTATTAGGTTTGCATCTGATCTCGAATCTTAAAGCTTGACCATACTATCATAAAAAAGCAGAAAAATATTCAGACACAAGCAAATTTAATACAACAGAAAAAGGATATAAAAACTGAAATAAAAATTCTAATAATAAATTATTAAGCAATATATATATCTAAATCATAACAGAAATAGTTTTTTTCTATTGACAATATTTTGTTCGTTTACTCTGAATTTGCAATCACCACCTCCACCTTTTGATCATTCCACCCATCTTTTGCAACCGCAAACCCCAGTTCTACATAAACATCCAAATCATCACTGACTAAAAACGTTATAACTCAGAGATTAATCTAAAAAACTCAAAAGAAAGGCCATACATTAACATATAGGCTACTATAATTCAGAATAATCAAATGAAAGATGAAGATGAATAAGAAAGAATCCAAATTAAAATGTATATTTGTCAAATTTAATGATTTTTTGTAACATGAAGAGTAATTTCATAAATCCCAATCTCCAAACACAAAATTGAAAAGTTTACTAACGTCATTAGTTCACATGTTATTCATATTTTGAAGATTCAAATGATTCATTTTGATTCATCAAATTTGTGCATTGATCCAAAAATACATAAATATCATTCATTACTCTTATTAGAAGAGAGGAAAATAAAAAGGAAATAGAGAAAGAAGAACTTACCCAAATACAAGTTCACTGAGGTGATGGAGAGGCAGTGGTGGTTCAGACAGTTGTTGGAGCGGGGTGTGTGTGTGGGTGGTGGGGGGGTGGTGGGGGGGGAGAATCAACCAAGTATGCACATATGAACCAAAATACCAACAAGAATACTTCAAACCAAAATATATTAATCTCAAATAATCTAGATCTGAATAAATGAAATATCCTGGGTCACATTGCCCAAATACAAATAAATCCAAGTACAAGATACAATTGTTCAAGCAAGCAATAAGAAATAATAATAGTAAAATTCAGCACTAATGCTTCATATCACCAACACCATCTGGTACCTGTTCTCCAAAATCTGCAATTTAACAATTGCAGGGATAGGAAAAAGAAAACAAACTCCCGTCAATGCAAGTTACGGGCCGCTTGTAATGCAGGATACAAGTACATGGAAAAACTAACTAATAATATGAAATATGCATGATATCAAGTATAAGAACTAGCATGGTAAGGTGAGCAAGTACAAGTTGCATGTAACAAGTTTCGAGTGAATAAGTATCATGTAAACAAGCATCAAGTATCAAGTATCATGTAAACATGTAGCAAGTATCAATTATCAAGTCTCATATATCATGTAATCAAGTATCAAGTAAGCATATACCATGTTCAAGTATCATGTATCAAGTCTTGTAGTTATTACTATCTAGGTAGCACTTCATGCATCCCGGTTTTTACTACATGGTTGCTAAAAAAAACAGTTTACTTAAGATTTCATAGTGGACCATAGAGGGCAGTGTACTCAGGGATAAGTATCAAGTATCGAGCTCCAAGCTCCAAGTATCATGTATCATGTATCATGTATCACGTGTCAAGTTGTGCAAGTGGCAAGTACGTGTCTTGCGTGCAAGTGTCAAGTAATCACGTGTCAAGTATCATGTATCAAGTAATCGCGTAGGATCAGTGGATCCCCTTCCGAGTATACGTTTCTGAATTATCCACTACTAGATCTTTCTCTTAAACCTCGGCCTGGTTATTTATTATTAGTCTCAAACAAGTATGTATATGTACAAAATATATCAAGAATAACATGGCATGGTCATGTGACAAGTTCAAGTTGTAAGATAAACATGTACGGGTGCAAGATAACACATAAAAGAATAAAATAACCAAATTTCTAGTTCAGGACAGCAAGACCATTCTGCAGTAAAACAGTGATTCCCGTTGTTACAAGCATGCAAACCTGAATCCGTCGAAAGGTCTAGAAAATAGACTCCCAGACGAATCCAGCAAACATATATAAGTCACATAGTATTTCACAAAAACATAAATCAAAACTGATTTGAATCCAGAAAATATGTTCAGCCACAAATCAGAAGATCGTATTCAAGATCAGGAAAACAACATGAAAACCCGTCAAATAAATCCACGAAAACTCTGGGGTATTCCCCTATATGTATAGTAACAGAAAATCAAGTTTCATAATTTTCCAATAAAAATAGTGTAGTCAAGTAAAATAAAAAAAAATAAGATACGATGGATTTGTAAATTTGGAATTGTAAACACCGTAGTACGAAAACAGCAATATCTCACAAACCATAAAACGAAATCCAAATCCGCCAATAGGGTAATAAAGTAGATACAGTAGGCTAACTTTCATATTCGAAATATTTTGGAAACAGCAAATAGAAATAGGTCGAAAATCAAGTTCTTTACTAAACAGTAGTAAAATTCTTCATGTAAAATCTTTATTTGCAAGCATGAAAAGGTTTTTAAAACTATTCAAATAAATCCATCAAAATTCTGGGTAAGCCCCAATCAAGTCCAGAAATACTGAGCAAAATTTCAGATCAAAATAATAAATTTAATACCATAATAAAAAGTAGATTACTCTACAGAATTTATAGAAAACAGAATCTGGAAATCCTCGAAATTCAAATAAGAAGATATATAGGGTAACCCCAAAACAATCAAAAAGAACAAAACAGAACTACTCAAACAAATGAGAAAACTTCTGCTGAATCTCCTCCTCCAGCTCCCAAGTCGACTCACAGGGCGAGTAGGGATTCCAAGCAACACGAACGAACTTGTTGACCTTGTTCTTAAGTACTTTCTCCCGCCGATCTACAATAGCAACTAGCGGAATCTCACAAGTCAAATCTGACCGAATGGTCAATTCAGAATAATAGATCACATGACTCTTATCTCGGATATATCTCCCGAGTTATGAGACATGGAAAACATCGGGCACTCCTGATAACGCTGGCGGCAATGCAAGACGATATGCCCCCTTTCCTACTCTCTCCAAAATCTCGAACGGTCCAATAAACCTAGGGCTAAGCTTGTCCCCACCACCGAACCGAATGACACCCCGCCATGGCGATAACTTTAGGAAAACATGGTCACCCACCTCAAACTCCAAAGCTCTTCCATGGACATCGGCCCATCGCCTCTACCTATCCTGAGCTGCCTACAAATGCTTCCTGATCTGAACCACAACATCAACTGTCCTGGTGATCACTAAAAACTTTATCACGCCCCGCTTCCCAAAAGAGAATACGGAATACAGATACGTGACTAAACCAAGCGAATGATTTTCATCATCCATAAGCTGTTCAAGAATCTTTACAACATTTCACAAGAGTAATTAGAGTCGGAAGCAAAAGAATCAACCAAGTATGCACATATGAACCAAAATACCAATAAGAATACTTCAAATCAAAATATATTAATCTCAAATAATCCAGATCTAAATAAGTCAAATATCCTGGGTCACATTGCCCAAATACAAATAAATCCAAGTACAAGATACAATTGTTCAAGCAAGCAACAAGAAATAATAATAGTTAAATCCAGTACTAATACTTTATATCACCAACACCATCCGGTACCTGTTTTTCAAATACAAGTTATGGGCCGTTTGTAATGCAGGATACAAGTACATGGGAAAACTAACTAATAACATGGAATATGCATGATATCAAGTATAACAACTAGCATGGTAAGGTGAGCAAGTACAAGTAGTATGTAACAAGTGTCGAGTGATCAAGTATCATGTGAACAAGCATCAAGTATTAAGTATCATGTAAACATGTAGCAAGTGTCAAGTATCAAGTCTCATGTATCATGAAATCAAGTATCAAGTAAGTATGTATCATATTCAAGTATCATGTATCAAGTCTTGTAGTTATTACTATCTAGGTAGAACTTCATGCATCCCGGTTTTTACTACATGGTTGCTACAACAAATAGTTTCGATTTAGATTTCATAGTGGTCCATAGAGGGCAGTGTACTCAAGAACAAATATCAAGTATCGAGCTCCAAGCTCCAAGTATTATGTATCATGTATCATGTATCACGTGTCAAGTTGTGCAAGTGGCAAGTACGTGTCTTGCGTGCAAGTGTCAAGTAATCACGTGTCAAGTATCATGTATCAAGTAATCACATAGGATTAGTGGATCCCCTTCCGAGTACACGTTTCTGAATTATCCACTACTAGATCTTCCCCTCAAACCCCGGCTTGGTTATTTATTATTAGTCTCAAACAAGCATGTATGTGTACGAAATATATCAAAAATAACATGGCATGGTCATGTGACAAGTTCAAGTTGCAAGATAAACATGTACATGTGCAAGATAACACATAAAAGAATAAAATAACCAAATTTCTAGTTCAGGACAGCAAGACCATACTGCAGTAAAACTGTGATTCCTGTTGTTACAAGCATGCAAACTTGAATTCGTCAAAAGATCTAGAAAATAGACTCCCGTCCGAATCCAGCAAACATATATAACTCACATAGTATTTTACAAAAATATAACTCAAAACTGATTTGAATCCAGAAAATATGTTCAGCCAGAAATCAGAAGATCGTATTCAAGATCAGAAAACTCATCATGAAAACTCATCAAATAAATCCACAAAATCTCTGGAGTATTCCCCTATATGTATAGTAACAGAAAATCAAGTTTCATAATTTTATAATAAAAATAGAGTAGTCAAGTAAAATCAAAAAACAATAAGATACGATGGATTTGTAAATCTGGAATTGTAAACACCGCAGCACGAAAACAGCAATATCTCACAAACCATAAATCAAAATCTAAATCCACAAAAAGGGTAATAAAATAGATACATTAGACTAAATTTCATATTCAGACATATTTTGGAAACAGCAAGTAGAAAAAGGTCGAAAATCAAGTTCTTTACTGAACAGTAATAACTATTTGCATGTAAAATTTTTATTTACAAGCATGAAAAGGTTTGTAAAACTATTGAAATAAATCCATCAAAATTCTGGGTAAACCCCAATCAAGTCTAGAAATACTGAGCAAAATTTCAGATCAAAATAATAAATTTAATATCATAATAAAAATAGATTACTCTTAAGAATTTATAGAAAACAGAATCTGAAAATCCTTTGACACTACTGTAGTACAATCGACATAACTCACAAATCGTAAATCGGAACTGAGATCCATCAAAGGGGTTGGAAAATAGACAGAATCCTCTACAGTTCATGTTCACAAAATATTTTCAAATACAGACCTTAATAGGGTCTAAAATATTGATCCAAACTGAAAAGCCAGCAAAACTGAAAATATTGCATATGCACAAAATTCACTAGTTCACATAGAACTCATCCAAAATACAATCAAACATGATATAGTGTATACTAGATGTCCAAGCAACATGTTATAGGGTATATCACAAGTCCACAACAAGTCTATCACGAATAACACAAATGAGCACAAGATAACACATGAACAACACGTATATATGTAACAAGATATGGTCAATCCTTGGTTATATCATGTCATATGTGTCGTGAGTCAACTATGGTCAAGATAACATAATAGAGACAATATCAACAAGGGGATTCACACACAAATTGTCTCTAGAACCCAACTACACTATAGGCGGTATTTAGTACTTGTATTTATAAAGGAATTGAATACAAGTTACTTGCCTTAACCGATGATGAAAACGACTCCAAGCAAGAATAACGGGAATGGATTCCCAACTAGCGAACTCAACGAATACACGAGCCAAAAATGAGCAATACTCATGAACCACGAGCGAAGCACGAAACCAACACTGAACGCAATGAACGAACGACGATCAACCAAAATCCACGTACACGAAAACACACGTGCACCAAGAACCAACGAACAAGAACTCAAGCAACGAACGAGAGCACACATGGCAAGAGCACGGAATGGGGAAACAAGATGATGACCATGGGAGAGCGGCGGCGGCTGCGTCGCTGACTGCTGGGGTGCGCCGAACAGAGACAGAAAGAGATGGAGACAGTGGGAGATGGGTGAACGGGGCTAGGGTGGACGGGTGGTCGGTGCAGTGGGTCAGGGTGAGGTCGAAGTGCAAGGAGGTGTAAGGAGGTGAGGTGTAGGTGGTCAGGGAGGGCACGACAGTGGCTGGGGGACCACGGGATGGGGAAGATGGTCGGGAGAGCAAGAGAGCGGCGGAAGGGATAGGAAAACAGAGTTGCATGGGTTTTTAAATAGTTGGGTTTAGGGTTTAGAGGTAGAGGGTAGGCAGTGACGGCGAAAAAAAATAGGGTAGGGAAGTTTTTGGGTGTGGTGTTGGGCTAACGGGTTGGGTAGTGAAGTAGGTAACCGGGTTTGGGTAAATGAAGAAGTGAGTTTGGTTTTAATATATAGGGTAGTGGTTAAGTGAATAGTTAGGGAATTAAAATGGGCATTAGGGATTCGAGCAAAAATATAGATAGGGAAAAAATGAACAGAATAGTAGAAAAATATAATTTAGGGTATAAACAAATAAAATAGAGAAGATCACAACAGCTCAATCAAAGTGGAACGAAAAAAGAGACGAACAAGAATCAAGAATTCAAATAAAAGAAGACCGGAACAATAAAATGAAAATATATTGAAAATAAAAATTACATATACGGTCCAAAAGAGATACAACGGAATCAAATACAGGGGAAAAGAAAATACACTCAAAAATACACAAAAATGAAAATCAGGGGTTACAATCCTACCCACCTAACAAGAAGAATTTCATCATCGAAATTCAAACAAGAAGATACATAGGGTAACCCCAAAACAACCAAAACGAACAAAACAGAACTAGTCAAACAAATGAGGAAACTTCTGCTGAATCTCCTCCTCCATCTCCCAAGTCGACTCACCGGGCGAGTGAGGATTCCAACAACACGAACCAACTTGATGTCCTTGTCCTTAAGCACTTTCTCCCGCCGATCCACAATAGCAACTGGTGGAATCTCACAAGTCAAATCCGGCCGAACGGTCAACTCAGAATAGTCGATCACGTGGCTCTCATCTCAGATATATCTCCCGAGTTGTGAGACATGGAAAACATCGTGCACTCCTGATAACGTTGGTGGCAATGCAAGACGATAGGCTACCTTGCATACTCGCTCCAAAATCTCGAACGGTCCAATAAACTTAGGGCTAATATTGCCCCCACCACCAAACCGAATGACACCCCGCCATGCGATCCCTTTAGGAAAACATGGTCACCCACCTCAAACTCCAAAGCTCTCCGATGGACATCGGCCCATCACCTCTGCCTATCCCGAGCTGCATGCAAATGCTTCCTAATCTGAACCTCAGCATCAACTGTCCTGGTGATCAACTCCGGACCCAACAACTTCCTCTCACCAATGTCATCCCAGCACACCAGTGATCTGCACTTCCGCCCATAGAGCGCCTCGAACGGAGCAGCTTTAATACTGGCTTGAAAGCTGTTATTGTACGAGAACTCGATGCAAATGGTCCTCCCATGATCCACCAAACTGAAGCATATAGGACCTCAACATGTCCTCAAGAATCTGGATGGTCCTCTCTGACTGTCCATCAATCTGGGGATGAAAATCTGTACTATACTTTAATTTACTCCCCAAACTTTTTGAAGACTCTCCCAGAACTGAGATCTGAAACGTGTATCCCGATCGGATACAATACTGACCGGAACCCCATAAAGTCTAACAATCTCTTGCATGTACCTTTCAGCTAGGCTCTCAGTAGACTGCCCGACACGAAAAGGAATGAAGTGAGCACTCTTCGTCAAACGGTTGACAATCAACCAAATGGCATTATGACCCTTAGGACTCCACGGCAAAGCAGTCACAAAATCCATAGTGATATGTTCCCACTTCCATTCTGGAATAGAAAGCGGTTGAAGAAGTCCAGCGGTTCTCTGATGCTCTGCCTTAACCTGTTGGTAGATCAAACACTGAGCAACAATCCGAGCTACAGTCCCCTTCATACCATGCCACCAGAAATGAAGCCAAATTTCGATACATCTTAGTACCGCTAGGAAGGATAGAATATGATGACTGGTGGGCTTCCTTATGCAACCTCTGACGAACTTAACCCTTCGGGACGCATAACCTGGACCCAAAACGAAGCGATCTATCAGCATGAATAACCATGTCCGTCCTGGACCCAGACTCAACATTAGCTTGAAAACCCTGCAACTGCGCATCACCAGCCTGTGCCTCTTTAATCTGATCAATAAGAGAAGACTGAAGCTGGAGCACCAAATAACTCCGATCAGAACTTGGCAACAAAACCTCCAACTCTAACCTCTGCATCTGCTTAATCAGACCCCTCTGCAGAGTCAAGAACATATCTGCCGGTCACCTGCTCAAAGCATCTGGCACCAAGTTTACTTTACTAGGATGGTATTGCAAACTGATGTCATAATCGGTCATAAGCTCCAACCAACACCTTTGCCTCATGTTTAACTCCTTCTGGGTGAAGACGTACTTGAAACTTTTGTGGTCTGTAAAGATCTCCACTCGGTCCCTAAGTAAATAATGTCTTCACAGCTTCAAAGCATAGATCACTGCTGCTAACTCCAAGTCATGAGTCAGATAGTTCTTCTTATGCGGCCTCAACTGCTTCGATGCATACGCAACGACTCAGCCCTTCTGCATTAAAACTGCTCCAAGACCCTCACAAGAAGTATCACAGTGAATTACAAATCTGCCTGAACCATCTAGAATAGTCAACACAGGCACTGACGTCAATCTATTCTTCAACTCAACAAAAGCCACACCACACTCATCAGACCAATAGAACTTCTGATCATTCCTAGTCAACTTAGTCAATGGTCCCGCTATCATCGAAAAATCTTGGACGAATTTTTGATAATAGCCAGTAAAACCAATAAAACTCCTGACTTCAGAAACTGACTTAGGAACAAGCCAATCCATCACAACCTCAACCTTGGCAGGATCCAGAAATACATCGTCTGAGATAATGTTCCCCATGAATGAAACCCTGTCGAGCCAAAACCCGCACTTGCTGAGTTTTCCATAGAGCTGATTCTCTCTCAAAGTCTGTAGAACCACTCTAAGATGCTCAGCATGATCTTACCGATTCTGAGAATACACCAAAATATCATCAATGAAGACCACCAAAAATATATTCAAGAACTCAGAAAAGACCCAGTTCATAAGACTCATGAAACAGCAGGCATGTTCGTAACCCCGAACGGCATCACAAGATACTCATAGTGGCAATATCTGGTCCTGAAAGCAGTCTTCTGTACATCAGTCGCCTTCACTTTGAATTGATGATAACCAAAACGAAGATCCAACTTCGAGAAAATAGTAGCCCCATTCAACTGATCAAAAAAATCATCGATTCTGGGCAACGGATACCGGTTCTTCACAGTAACACTGCTTAGTTCCCAATAATCCACACACAGTCGACGAATACCATCCTTCTTGTTGACAAAAAGGACTGGAGCACCCCAAGGCGAAAGAATGGGTCTGATGAAACCCAAATCAAGCAACTCCTGAATCCTTCATGTAGGGACTCTTCGATATAGGTGTCGTACCCGGCTAAACTTTAATACCGAACTCCACATCCCTATCAGAGGATAAGCCAGGTAACTCCTCTAGAAAAACATCCAGAAAATCCCGAACTACTAGAGGCACTGCCTCACAGCCTGAATGCAACTCCATCGCACAAACCTCCTGATCAACTGCAGTTCGGCCAAGGCACATCTCCCCGGCATGGAACTCAAATTCTGCACGATCTGGAATCCAGAATACAAATTTTTTAACACAGCAATCAATAATGGCATGGGTTACACCTAACCGATCCATACCCAGAATAACGTCGAATCGTGAATTCCCAATTACAATCAGATTGGCCTTAAAATCTGTGCTACCAATAATTACGGGACATTGCATGCACTCCCGGGAATAAATGACAACTCCACCACCTGTCACAATGTTCTAAACCTCTGACATGTTGCTGCACTCCAACTGATGGCGAGTGACAAATCAAGAGGAGACAAAAGAGTGGGTTGCCCCGGAATTAAAAAGAACAAGAGCAGGGAAAGAGCAAATAAGGACAATACCTAAGACAGAAATCAAAAGAGACAAGGAAAAAAATGGTTGAACAGGGGTGAGAAAAAACAAAATGCAGAAAGATAAACATAAAGAAATAAAGCAAAATAGGAAAAGAAGAAACAAAAGAGAAATAACAAAACAACAAGAACAAAAGATACCTGCAACCACACCCTCAGCTGACTCAGCATCAGCAGTAGTCAGGTTGAAAGCCTGACCTCTCCTAGGAGCAGCGGTTCTCTGATCGACAATCTGGCACTGCGGAAGAAGCGGTGGTCTAACTAGACCACGAGCTGTGGCAACTGGCTGAACTGGACCCCTGGCTGGAAGAGTCAACTGCGGGCAGTCCCGCACTGAATGGTCAGCAGCACCACATCCAAAATAGCAACGATTGGCACGTCGGAAATCCTTGCGCTCATGCCCTACAAGTCGGAAAAAGTCACAAAAACCAACTCTCGGAGGACCCGCAGCAGAGTAAGGAGCTGCCTTGACCGGAGGGGCTGGGACAGGTTTCCGAATATGCCCACCAGAAGGCCTGGAAACTGGGTGCGGAACGGTCCGCTGTGAAGGGGCCAATCCACCACGAGCCTGCTCCTGAGCTCTAGCTGCCTCAAGAGCTTTAACATAAGTAAGCAAGCGAAGTGAGACAAGCTGTACCTTGATGTCTTGCACAAGCCCCAAAATGAACCTACGAGCCCTATCCTCTTCGTTCACCACAAGAACGGCTGCGAAGTGACTAAGTCTCGTAAATTCAGCTGCGTACTCATCCACAGACCTGGCGCCCTGTTTCAAGAAAGTCTTATGTTACAACATTGCGTGGACAATATGTAACAAAATTCCATTACTAGAAATAACGGCCAAACTGTTTCAGGGCCAAGAATTTTTGCTCCATCACGACTCTAATGCTACTAGGGAAGAACTTCTCCAAGAAGCACATAGTGAAAATGGCCCAAGTGATCGGTCGTTCGAGCCTTTCAGACTCGGACCTCCACCAGATATGTGCTAAGTCCACCAACTGGATGGCCACCACATCCACCCGATCTGCATCAGCCACTATAGCTTCCAAGAGCAGTTGCTCTGTCTAAATTAACCACTGTTCTGCCTCCAAAGGCATCTTAGTGCCTGAAAACCTGTCGGGATGCAGCCTCATAAAGTCTGTGACTGTTCCCGGACGGGGAGGAAGAACGGCCTGCATAGGCACAGCGGGCAGAGGAACCCGAGCAGCCTCCAAAGCAGACATCACTAAGTCACTGTGGTTTTGCTGCATGTTAATCAAGCGCTCAAGCACAGTGGTGACAGCCTCAAGCCCTGGCTGCTCAACTTGGGGACGAGAAGAACCTCTACTAGTCATAGTCTGCACAAAACAAAAAACAATTAGCATCCAGATCAAAGTTGGTAATAATTCAATTATGCATGCATGGTTGGTAAAATGTTGAGCCGATCCCAGATCGAGCCAAGCTTGTCGAATATATTAGGTAACTAATACATTAGCCAAACTTGGTGCTTTAATACCACTAAAAACCTTGTCATGCCCTGCTTTCCAAAAGAGAATACGGAATACGGATACGTGACTAAACCCAACGAATGATTTTCATCATCCATATGCTGTTCAAGAATCTTTACAATATTTCACAAGAGTAATCAGAGTCGGCAGCAAAAGAATCAACCAAGTATGCACATATGAACCAAAATACCAACAAGAATACTTAAAACCAAAATATATTAATCTCAAATAATCTAGATCTGAATAAGTGAAATATCCTGGGTCACATTGCCCAAATACGAATAAATCCAAGTACAAGATATAATTGTTCAAGCAAGCAACAAGAAATAATAATTATAAGGATACTTCATATCACCAACACCATCCAGTACCTGTTCTCCAAAATCTGCAATTTAACAATTGCAGGGATAGAAAAAAGAAAACAAGTATCCGTCAATGCAAGTTACGGGCCGCTTGTAATGCAGGGTACAAGTACATGGGAAAACTAACTAATAACATGGAATATGCATGATAGCAAGTATAACAACTAGCATGGTAAGGTGAGCAAGTACAAGTATCATGTAAAAAGTGTCGAGTGAACAAGTATCATGTAAACGAGCATCAAGTATCAAGTATCATGTATCATGTAAACATGTAGCAAGTCTCAAGTATCAAGTCTCATGTATCATGAAATCAAGTATCAAGTAAGCATGTATCATGTTCAAGTATCATGTATCAAGTCTTGTAGTTATTACTATCTTGGTAGCACTTCATGCATCCCGGTTTTTACTACATGGTCGCTACAACAAATAGTTTCGCTTTAGATTTCATAGTTAACCATTGAGGGCAGTGTACTCAGGGACAAGTATCAATTATCGAGCTCCAAGCTCCAAGTATCACGTATCATGTATTATGTATCACGTGTCAAGTTGTGCAAGTGGCAAGTACGTGTCTTGCATGCAAGTGTCAAGTAATCATGTGTCAAGTATCATGTATCAAGTAATCACGTAGGATCAGTGGATCCCCTTCTGAGTACACATTTCTGAATTATCCACTACTAGATCTCCCCCTCAAACCCGGGCTAGGTTATTTATTATTAGTCTCAAACAAGCATGTATGTGTACAAAATATATCAAGAATAACATGGCATGGTCATGTGACAAGTTCAATTTGCAAGATAAATTTGTACGGGTGTAAGATAACACATAAAAGAATAAAATAACCATCTAGTTCAGGACAGCAAGACCATACTGCAGTAAAACAGTGATTCCCGTTGTTACAAGCATGCAAACCCGAATCGGTAGAAAGGTCTAGAAAATAGACTCCCGGCCGAATCCAGTAAACATATATAAGTCACATAGTATTGCACAAAAACATAACTCAGAACTGATTTGAATCCAGAAAATATGTTCAGCCAGAAATCAGAAGATCATATTCAAGATCAGGAAAACAGCATGAAAACTCGTCAAATAAATCCACGAAATATCTAGGGTATTCCCCTATATGTATAGTAACAGAAAATCAAGTTTCATAATTTTCCAAAAATAACAGAGTAGTCAAGTAAAATAAGAAAACAATAAGATACGATGGATTTGTAAATCTGGAATTGTAAATACCACAGTACGAAAACAGCAATATCTCACAAACCATAAATCGAAATCCAAATCCGCCAAAAGGGTAATAAAATAGATACAGTAGGCTAACTTTCATATTCAGAAATATTTTGGAAACAACAATTAGAAATATGTCGAAAATCAAGTTTTTTACTGAACAGCAGTAAAATTCTGCATGTAAAATCTTTATTTGCAAGCATGAAAAAGTTTGTAAAACTATTCAAATAAATCGATCAAAATTATGGGTACGTTACAATCAAGTCTAGAAATACTGAGAAAATTTTTTGATCAAAATAATAATTTTAATACCATAATAAAAGTAGTTATTCTTCAGAATTTATATAAAACAGAATCTGGAAATCCTTCGATACTACTGTACTAAAATCGACATAACTCACAAACCGTAATCGAAACTGAGATCCGTCAAAAGGGTTGGAAAACAGCATGAAAAATAGCACGTAACGTAGGCCCAGCGAATGATTATGCATCATCAATAAGCTGTACCTGTCTAACTCAACAATATACAAGAGAAACAATCACGCGGGCAAAGAATATAATCACATAAACGATGAATAAACTCAAAGATGATCATGAAATAAATTCACCAATAATAATCCCACATTTGGGATAAAAACAAACTTCGGGTCATAAAGCCCAAGAGTACAAAGTATGATAAATATAAATACAATAATCAAATAACAAAAGATAGCTAAGCAGTCTAAAGTCCAGCTCCGATATTTAAAGAGTTTGCTCACCAAGTCCTTCTGTGATTGCTCCTTCGGTACCTGTTAATATTGGATCTAAAAATAAAGAAAAGAGTGCCCTTAGAGCAATGTTCAAAAAGTCGCTAGGCGGTAGTCGGGCAGTTGATGGGTGCCTAGCGCCTAGGCCCTATAAGCGGAGCTTAAGCAGCTAGGCGCTAAGCGGTTTTATTTATATATTTTATTTATATATTTTATCATTTTATTTTGTTTTGTTGTTACCAATTCTTACTCTTGATATTTCTCCTTGCAATTGCAGGATGAGCTTTACAAAATCGAATCGGTGTAATATTATTAGTCTTTTTCTTTTTTTTTTGTATAGTCCTATACTCATCTATTAGACTAGTATTAATCTATGACGAAGATCAGTAGTGGAGATTACCTGTTCGGCTGTTCCAGTCCAAGGAGCAAATAATGTGGGGAAGCGGGAGGCTTGAGTCGAGGGATGGGGGAGGGTTGCGTTAGGAGAAGTTTGAGAGAGAAGAGGAGGACGTAATGTTGACGTCGAAGGTGAAGCAAGGTGGGAGGCAGTGTGTGGTTGTGTTGACGACTTGACTTTGAAGCTGAAGAGAGGAAAGAGAGGTTGTGTTGACGTCGGTTGAAGTTGAAGCGAGCTGTGACTGCAAGGAGGGAGGTGGAGGAGGAGGTTTTGACGACTGAGTCACAGAGTGAGTGAGAGCTGCGACTGCGAGGAGGGAGGCAGAGGAGGTTGTGTTGGCAACTTCAAGCAACGACTGTGAGGAAGGAGGCGAAGAAGGTCGAAATTGAAGTGCGTTACGAGCCTCTGACTGTGAGGAGGGAGGCAGAAGAGGTGATTTGGGGGTTTTAGAGAAGAAGAATTAGGGATTTAGATAATATAATTGATTTGGGGGGTTTTACGGGGGATTTAGAGAAGAAAGAGAAGTTTTTGGGGTTTGAGTGTATTAGAGCGGGTCGGATTGGAATACGTCGGGTCCCTTTTTTTTAATAATTAAGTCCTAAGCGGGTCTAAGCGGGTCTAGCCTGCCTAGACCTGCTTACACCGATTACGCGCCGCCTAGACCTGCTTTTAACCACCTAGAACCATTAACCAATTTTCTTAAACGCCTAGCCGCTAGGCGAGGCGTTGTAGGGCCGCCTAGCGCCTAGGCGCAGCCTCAGCGGCCTTGTAGGCCGCTTTTTAGAACACTGCCTTAGAGCAAGTTGTGGGCAGCCAGTAGAGAAAACAGAGGATAAAGTAAAGCATGAATATCAAAAAATAAGGACATGGTCAAAGACAAGGAACAAAGCAAAGGTAGGTAAAATATCAAAGGTCTACAGTAAATCATGCATGTAATGAGTGATGTCAGGATCAAGCAGGAAATACAGGTTATTAAGTATTTTATCAATCTATCTAGTGCACGTACTACTGATTCCCATTCCACAGGTTCGGCACAAACATACAGTGAACGTTTTAGACTAATGGTGAATTCACAGATCGTGTACTCGGCCCAGTAGTCGGAAATTTACGGGATATTCGGATTTTTGGAATTTTCAGGATTTTCAGGATTTTCAGGATTTTCAGGATTTTCAGGATTTAGCTGGCTGGCGAGAAGGCCCTACTGAGTACAATCTCCGATTGTTCACTACCAAGTCAAACCCATGATACCCCAACTTTTTATTAGTTTATTTTCATCCTATGTGAGCATGCAAGATGGTGTCAATATTGTATAATACTAAGTGTGACTAATTCTATCCGATATAGACAAATCAAGAAGCAAACAAGTCATTTACACACACATCACATGATCAGGACAGCATGACCTTGCTGTACTAAAATATTGATTATGGTCACTACAAATTAGCAAAACTGAATCCGTCGGAAGATCTGGGAAGTAGACTTGCACACGGTTCCAGCGAGTATAATTAAGGTATATAAAAGATATAGGAACTAGGGTGAAAACTCTATTCTAATCAGGTTTTAAGTTCAGGCACCATGCATTAGGTTGTGTTCAACTATTTATTTTAGGTCAGAGAACTCATTAATAAAATCTAAAAATTCAGGTAAGTACCTATACATGTCTAGGTCCAGCCTAATTTATTTTAGATTTTTATCTTATTATTAACAGGGTCAAATAAAATATAGAACAACAGGGTACGCATGAAATTATGAGTCTAAAATTTCTAACATGGCTGTACTAGAATGTTGATATCTAGCAAATGACACAACGGAACTTAGACCCGTCAAAATGATGTTAAACTAGACATTAGAGGCTAAAAATTCATGTTTTTAAAGGAAATTCAAATTATGACATTATCATGGGTGAAAATCTAATACAAAATGAAATAACTAGCCGTCCAGAAATTGTCTTAACATGAATAGGCAAATAAATAAATTATATAATCACATATAGCATGCAAATTGGTAATCAAGTGAATCATAGGTGTCAACATGCAATTTCTAAGGTTTAAGATACATTTATCACAGGCATGGTATCAGTTCATCAATTGAAACCCACGTAGCACTTTCAATTTAATATGTCCAATTTATCAAGTAGTCCTATGCATGAATCTAGTTATTTCAGTGTGCATATGCATGAAACAATAGGGACTAGGTTTTAGATCAAAGATAGAGCACGATGTTAAGAGTATGTCGGGTTAGCTTGTGTAAACCCTCGATAATCTTACGGAATTGTCAAAGGTAGTTTGATAACAAAATGGACGGATCTACTTGCAGGAGATCAAATAAACTTGAACAAAAGAATAAATTAGTTCAAGAGGAGACATGCCTGTTATATTGCAGATACAATTAATAGAATAACGGGATCAGAATCCCAAGCGAAAATACCAATAGCGCATGCAAAATACGTGCGAAGGAATCCAACAGCAACCAAAGCAACAACAACAATCCCCACACTTGATCTGGACAGAACTGCAAACATCCGTATTGGATTTCCTACTCACCGAACACCAAACAGCATACACCAATAACTCTAATCGGATCTGATCCCTCCTTACCCGCAAACAGCAAACACCAAGAGAGATCCCCAATCACAATGGATCGGACGGCCCAGATTGAAAGTGAAACATACATCACTTTGGATCCAGTGTGCCAAAACACAGAACAGCAAAACCAACCAATCACCTTCGTCTTCTTCCATTCGATAGTGAGAGGAGAGAGAGAACACGGCGAGACTAGCGGCTACCTCGGGACGATGGCGACGACTGCAGCAAGGTCGACGATGACCACGGCGACAGCGACGGCTGGTCGGGAAGCGGCGCAACGTCGGCTTCGACGGCGGCTCTGTTTTCGCTAGAAACAGAGGAAGACAACGCGACTAGGGACACTCGGGGCTTAGATGTCGACAAAGAGGATAGAGGGGATCTTCGGAGGGTGTAGGGGGTGAGCGATGAGGGACGACGTGGCAGTGGAGTCGACTGGTGGCAAAGCAATGGGTAATGGGTAATGGGTTCGGTCGAGATGGGTTACGGTGGGTTCTTAGGCGAGGACAGGGACGATGATGACGAGGAAGGGGGTGGTGGTACAGGGATGAAGACGGTGACGAGGGTGGTGGAAGGCGATCGGAGCAATGGTGATGGGCTGGTGTGGGTTGAAGCGGAACAGGGGAGAGGGAGAAAGAGTCGGGGGTAGGGGGAAGTGGATGAACAGGAGAGAGGGGCATCACAGTAGCAGCTAGGGTTAATTAGGGTAGGGCTAGGGTTAGGTCCAATTAGAAGATTAGGGTATTTATCGGAAAATGAGGGATATTGGGTATTGGGTAATTGGGCAATTGGGTATAGAATCCAATAAATGAAATAGATTTACATGAATAGAATGGATTAATGTAAACCCAAATACAAGAGAATAAGCTATCCGATAAAATGTGATTATAAAAAAAATACAATTTGTATCACATTACATAAATTATTTAAAATAAAAGAAGCACAATTATTAAATAAGAACCGATTTGTTTCAATAATCAATAATAATAATAAATAATCGTAATGACAATAAGAATAGAAATACTAACCATGACAATAAAATAATAATACTAATAATAACATTAATAATAAAATGACAATAATAATAAAAATACTAATAGATAATACTAGCAATTATCAGAGTAATATCAATATATACAAATATGAATTTGTCGAAATAGTTCAAACAGAAACAATATCTTTGATTTGAGTTTAAAATGTGAATAGTTGATCAAGTAGAAATAGAGACAAGGTTTATTCAAAATAATCATAACTACCGTTTAGGAGAAGCTTTAACAATAAATTCAAAATGAAATTTAACAATAACAAATGTTCAAATATCAAAATACGGAAAAAATACCCAGGAAATACGTATTTGCGGAAATAGGGGTTACAATATAAATATTTCAATTTTGGTATGATGTGATTTCATATTTATAATTTCAGGATTGGTACAATATAATTCCATATTTTTGAAGCATATAAATATAGATTTGAAAAGGTGAAAATTTAGATTTTTGAGTGAATATAATTTCTTATTCGAAAGCATATAATTTTAGTTTTAAGGAGTACAAATTGGAGATTTTGAGTTGGTTTGCTTCAAATTTAAATGTTAATAAATGTTCACTTAAGTAACATTTGTTCTTGAACTATTCTAAAATTCATGGCTTTAATTTAACTAAAAATTTAATTTCACATAAAATTTCTTTCTTTTCGACATTTTGTTGTATACTATTCCACTTTATATTTTTAGATAACTTGAACTAGTTTTTTACCTTGTCTCTATTTTTATGCAGTATTAGATTTATTACATCGGAATTTGATTCCAAATTTTCTCACTTTTTTTCGTTTGTTTTCACGTTCTATTTATTGGTTTGACCCTCTTGTAATATTTAATGAACTCCTTTTAAGTCTTATATATATATATATATATATATATATATATATATATATATATATATTCTGTCTATTTCGCTTGATTCTTTTAATGTACTCTTAAGGTATTGCTTATAATATTAATATTTATTTAATATACTCACTATTCTTTTGTTTTCCTTTGTGTACCTTTATTATTATTATTTTCGCTTAGCTAATTTTTTTTTTGTTTTGACGTGTCTTTGATTGACTATCTTCCCAGATATTTTTATCACCTTTAAGTTCGTATTCTTTGTGTTACTTTTATTATTATTTACTTTTGCCATTATATATGTTCTGAACTTTTCCCTTTTGGCTTTTTATTTTGTATGGTTGGCCTTATTATCTTTTTGACTAAAATGACCTTTTACGATGTTATTTGGTCAGCAATCAATTTTATTTATTTTTATTGATTTGTTCATATATGTTTTGTGCATTTTATGGTTTTATACAAATGTTTTAACGACCTTTGGAGTGCTTAATATTTTGTTTTACGGACTAAACTTATTGTTAGTTTTTACTTTAGACAGTTTTCTTTTACTCGTATTCTTGTCTAAGTTTTGTGTTACGTACGTTTGTCTATTTTCATTAATTCACAAATTCATAGTGCATTGTGTTTATAGTGTATTCAAGTTTTAAGGAAGCTTTTGATTCCTTTGTGTACTTTAAATTATTATTGACCAATTTATATTAGTTATGATAATTATGCTGTAGGAAATCTGTATGCATTAATTGATTATCTTGTTGCGTTCAACAAGTTATTGCATAGTTTATATATATCTATATAATAAAACACAAAGAAAGCTATCAAGTGGCTCACATTCACTTCCCCCCCAAAATCAAAGGCCCAGATCTAACCTCACAAAACACATTTTTCCTCCAAAAGTTTTCCCCCAAAACTCAAATTCAAATCCCCCAAAACAACTTATTTATTTATCTCTCTCTTTCTCTCTCTCTCTATATATCTATCTATCTATCTATATATATCATTTCCCCCCAAAAGTTTTCCCCCAAAACTCAAATTCAAATCCCCCCAAAACAACTCATTTATTTATTTCTCTCTCTCTCTCTCTCTCTCTCTCTCTCTCTCTCTCTCTCTCTCTCTATATATATATATATATATATATATATATATATATATATATTGAAACATGGACTTTTATTTACAACTAATTATTGTCATATTATTCAAACTTCAGCTATATAATTGTTGATTTACTGTTTACAAGACTTTTCATATGCTGTATCGTCCTAAAGACGTACCGTAGGCACGTAGCCACGGGCAAATTAGTATATATATATATATATATGTATATATATGCATTAATTGATTATCTTGTTGCTTTCAACAAGTTATTGCACATATATATAATTTATTTTATATATCTTCCTAGGATTAGTTTTATGCCTTATGCATTTTGATTATACTTGTTGCTCTATCAGTTTTCATATTTACTTTACTATTCCTATTATACGTTATTTTCTTTAGTTAGCAACCCTATGTAATTAGTGATTTTCCTAAACAGTTTGAATACACTCATTGTCTTTATTTTTCCTTGGCCAGTAGTAGTTCTGAGGATAGAACTATTCTAAGGGGGGAGTGATGTAACGCCCCAATATTTTAAATACTATATTTTAAATTAATAAATAATTTTTAAATCAATTTATTTAATTATTTTATATTTTTGTAAAATTGACATTTTCACACGTGCAAATATTTTTGAGGTGCAAATTTATACTTTTAAATTTCTGAATAAATTCTCCTATTTATAAATCAGTATATTGTTGGGGTTTTTATGGATAAAGAAACTATTTTTTTTAAATACTTTGAAAGAAAAGGGTTTTCACGCAAAATGTCGTTTGGAGGTAAATTCGAATTCAAAATTTGGTTAGGCTATTTTGGTAGGCCAGTTTTAACAGGAGAGAGATTGTGGGGAGAGGTTTTATCCCTCTAATTTGATTTGATTTGATTTTATTGCGTATATATATATTTATGCAATTTTGGGATTGTTGGGAACTTTATTGCAAATATTTTTCTCTTGAAATAAAAAGTCAAAAAATTTATTTGGAAAATTTAATCATTATTAGTAGATAGTAATTCTAAATTTTCTGGATTTTTATGAATAATTTATGGTATATTTGCAAATATTTCAAAGTGAAGAGACTTTTTGTAAAATTGCCACTCAGAGGCAAATTTTTGAAAATTTAAATTTTGGGCGGCTGTGAGGTTCGAACAGATTGAGGAGTTAGGGGGTTGGATAATTTTATTGATTTGATTTGATTTAACTAATTAATTTGAAAAGATCTATACATGTAAAAAAATATTTTTCTTAAGAAACTTTTTTTGTAAAATGTTCGGATAAACCCAAGAGAGGAGTCCCGGCCTATATTAACAGCAACAGCTGCCACACTCCTCTGTGGTGAACAAAAATTTATCCTTTTATTATTACTTGGAGTTTTGGAGGCTTGGATCTCTCAATTTTCGCAAGGAGAATGAGGAGTTTCTTTTCTTATTATTATTTTCTTTCAGTTGGTCTTCTTCGAGGTGGGTAATCTTCCAACTCTTTTGATGTGTTTTTTTTCTATTTCTCATTAACAATATAGAATCATGCTAGGGTTTAGATTTTTTGAGATTATGATTGTTGGCATGAATATGAGGTTTGTTTATGAGTTGATTGTAGAGATGGATTATTTAGATAAAGATGGTTTGTTAATTTGATAAAAATCAAATCTTATGGCATGATACTCTGATTTGATTTTCTTTTGAATGATGAATATTTTGGTGCATGAAAGATCATATTTTATTTGTGGGAATTGATTTTTTTTAATGACCACATGTATTATTGTGGATGATTAAAGTTGTCATATGTTATAAATGTTCATGTTGACCTAAAATAGTTGTTCTTGAATAATGGAGTTTTCTATGCATTAAAGATCAAATTTTTGTTTGTAGAATTATATATAATGAACTTATATGTCAATTGTAGATGCGTAAATCTTATTGTATGATCAAAGAACATGTTTTTGAATAATTAAAAGATGAAATCTTGGTGAATTATTCACTGTTTTCATATGAACTTATGATAGGCTAAAAACTAGAATTTTTATACATTATTTCCATGTTAAAAATCCTTTGAAAATTTGCAAGAATGTGTGAAGAACCTAGGGTTAGGGTTTCAGGGTTAAAGACATAGACCTAGGGTTTGGTTTGGGGTTGTTTTGGGCCTCGGGTGAACAGTAACCCAAGGGTTACTGTTCAACCTGCAAGGCAGATAGCAACAAGGATGCTGTTTTAGGTTGTTTTGGGGGTGTTTTTTAAGGATTTTGTGTGTGGGGCTTGTGTGCTATGGTGCAGAAACTCTGGTATACATATATAAGTGCTCATATAAGTATTTAATCTAATATTTATGTGAGATTCGATTGAGTTTCTGTTGAGTTTCGAAGTTGTTAAATTTCAAATTTTTTTTTGTTGAATCTAATTCCAAGTTTTTGATATATTCAAATAATTCTATGTTTTGGGATATTAATTCTCAGTTTTGAAGGGCTATTTATTTCATTTTCTAGAGATGAAAACTTTGAGTTCTAATGGAGTATTTTTTAAATTCTAAAAGAGGTAAATTTCAGATTTTTTGAAAATTATGAGTTTCAGTTTATTGATGATTTGGGGTATCTATTTTTGTGCAAATAGATTAAAAATTTGGCATCAAATTCTATGTTTATGGAGTAAATATAAACTAAAATTTTCAAAATTTAATATTCACTTTTAATTGGACTGCTCTTATGGATAAGAAGGTATAACTTTCAGATTTTGGATAAAAGATAGTTTTCAGAATTTGTTAAATATGAACCCTTTAAATTAATTTATTTGAGTCCAGATTTTTATGGTGATTTCCTTCTTATGTGTTGGATTTAAATTAATTTTTGAGTCACTGTTTTGAAGAACAAAATCATGTAACTTTCAGATTTTGATGAAAATCTAGTTTCAATTTTTGATATATTCAGGTGATGGTTGGGGGAAATAAATCTATATTTTTGTAGATGAAATTCTCAGTTTTGAAGGATAATTATGTCAGAATTTTAAGAGTTATTTTCAGTTTTAAAGAGGTGTAAATTTGAGATTTTGGTAACTATAAAATTTGAGATTTTGGGGATGAGATCTCATATATTTAAGAGATTTGTTTTAGTTGAGATTGAATGAATTTATAGTTAAATTAATTGAACTTTACGAATGGATGGGAAATGAGATTCAAAAGGTTGAGTTTAAAGAATTTTTGTAAATTGAATTTGTCTCCACATATGAAGAGTATTTTGTATAATTGAACCAAGTTGGGCTTTGATTTGAGATTTAGGGTTATGTTGTGGACCCCAGAAAGTTAGTTGAGGATTTTTGTATTGTGAGCACTAGAAGTTGAGCAGGACTCAGAATTACCGGCAATGAATTTATTGATTGTGGGACTTGGCCAAGAAGAATTAGTGTTCCTAGTTTTGTGGGTTTAAGTCCGGTACGGTTGAGCTAGGTTTTTGTGGCTTAGCTTATTTATATGTATGCATAAGGACATGCGCTAGACAGTGACATGATGAAACGAGAGCAAACGTGAGTATGAGGACCTCAGAATGATCTGCGGTATGAGATAGTCCTCAAAATTATTGAGGTGTGAGTGAAATAGTCTCCTTCCGTTCATTTTGATTCCTTGATGCATAGAATCCGACAAGTATGCATTAGAAATCATCATGTGCGTTGTGTTTTCTTGAACATTATTTTAATGCATTTCTCTTTTGTTTTTTGTATTTTTACACACACTTAGTATAGTTTCACTTGTTGTTTATTGAATCTTTTATCGTTATTTCATTTCATGTTATGTGACAAGTTTGTGATTGCAAAACTTTGGAAGGTTGCTATTACTATAGTATTGCGTCAGTTACCTTCAACTAACGCCCCCACTTTTCAGTTATTTTGCAGGATTTGCAAGTGAGTTGCCCAAGCAAAGTGGAAGCTTGGATTTGAGATGATTAAAGTTTATGTATTGGGTTGTGTTGTAATAAATGTATTTAAAATTTTCTGCTGTGCAAATGTGAGAAAGAATTGTTGTAATAAAAAGTTTTAATTTTTCCCTGTATTTGATGCTGTGTTTATAATTGTAATTGAAGTTGATTCTAGAAATTGTGTCACTTATTTCTAATTTTGTTTATTGGAAATTCGGGGCACTACAATAAGGAAAAATTTCAGTTAACTCTACCGAGTTTTGCTCCTTTGGCAGAAAACTCTACTCTTTTTTTTTTCAGAAAACCCTGCCCAACTTTGCTCCGTTAGGCAATAAGGCATACTTCGTTAATTTTGGGCTGTTAACTGAAGAAAGTGATGACGTGTCAATTTTTCAATGACGAAAAAACCCTTATGCAGTTTTTGGAATTACCCTTATGCCATTATTTGGGGGTGTTTTTTTGGAAAATTGGGAGATTAGGCAGGAAATTTGTGGGGATTTTGGCCTTTTTAAATTTATAATTCCTTAATAATTTTTTTAAAATATCTTTAAAAATTCCTTAAAATGTCCTTCAATTCCTTAAAAAATTGAACAAAAAATTCTTCAAAATCCTTCGAAATTATGAAATTACTTTATAAATAGAGCTCATAATGCTCATAAACATATTAAACAGAGATCAAGATGCCTGGAAACAACATAAACAGAGCTCATAGTGCTCACAAACAACATAAATAGAGCTCAAGATGCCTGGAAACAACATAAACAGAGCTCAAAATGCTCAAAAACAACATAAACAAAGCTCATAATGCTCACAAACAACATAAACAAAGCTCAACATGTCTGGAAATAACATAAACAAAGCTCATAATGCTTACAAACAACATAAACAAAGCCCAAGATGCCTGGAAACAACATAAACTGAGCTCATAATGCTCACAAACAACAAAAACAGAGCCTAACAGGCCTCATAAACAACATAGACAACATAAACATTTTTCATGTACATACTGTTAGAATGTATATAAATTAGTTACATATCATATTATACAAAATAAATACAGAGTACATAAATAGGAGCAGCAGCTAGCAGATCAATATACATCATATTTTTGACATTTATCAACACCATCAACCACTGTACAAACTGCAATAAACAAGAATGAAAGGGTTTAACTAGCTGTTTGTAATCATTTATGCAAGATAACAACACTAATAACATAACTTAACTCAAAATGTTTTAAAGTAATTTTAGGCTCATAAACTCTTACATATAACAAGGATTTAGGAAATTTTCAATCGAATCAAGCATGACTCAAAATTATCAGAATTATGAATCAAGCATGTAATTTTGAGCTCGAACAAATTATTGTCAGAGAGCTCAAAACAACATAAACATAGCTTAAAATGCATATAAACAACATAAACAGAGCTCAAGATGTCTGGAAACAACATAAAGAGAGCCGAAAATGCTCCTAAACAACAGA
This sequence comes from Hemerocallis citrina, assembly GCA_017893485.1. Classification (NCBI taxonomy): domain Eukaryota; kingdom Viridiplantae; phylum Streptophyta; class Magnoliopsida; order Asparagales; family Asphodelaceae; genus Hemerocallis; species Hemerocallis citrina. The sequence continues at coordinate 118,831,798 of CM030364.1, forward strand.
AACAGAGCCATACAAACAGAAGCAACATCATGAATTTCTTAAAGCTTGTATGTAACCCCTGTTCCCATATATATATATTTTTCCGTGTATTTTCTGTATTTAATTTATTTATAAATTCATTATGTTTTAATTCGATTTGAACCCTCTATTAAAATCTTTTCGAACCGAAAATTATATTTTCTTCGAATAATAGAATATTCTAACTTTATTTTTCTATTTCTAAGTGATCGACTATTTATATTTTATTTTATTACTATTTGAAATTTAATGAACTTGTTTATCTCAAATCCTATTTTGATATGTATATCATTATTATTATTAATATTATTACTATTATTATTATTACCAATATTATTTTTGTTAGTGTTATTATTTTGCAGTATAATTATTTTTATTGTTATTATTATTATTATTTTATTTTTAGCCGAACATTCTCTATTTTATATGTATTCATTATTTGACTTAATGTATATGTATATGTATATTTTATAAATCCCTATAATGCTTATTATTTTTTCCCTACTGGATTTAAATCATTAATTGATTTATAACCCAAAAACCCTATACCCATTATCTTATTGGATTTCAAACTATTAACCCAATACCAATTAACTCTATATATAAATACCCTATTCTACATTAACCCTAACCCTAATTACTGTTGAAACCCCTAATAGCCACCAACCCCCTTATCCTACCTCCAGAGTCCGGAAATCCTACCCTGTGCCACCTCACGGCCTTCCCTTGAGCCCATCCTCCTATCATCCTCATCGTCTTCCCATCATCCCCGCACCATCGCTACCCCATCGTCTTCCTCGACTCACCTCGCCACCGAATACCCATCGTCTCGCCTCACCACCGAACCCATTACCATCACCTGTGCACCATCCTCGTCATCATTCGCACCACCGCATCCCCCTATGTCGCCTCGCCATTATCGAATCCCCGAGCTCCGTGTTTGCCTTACCCATACCACCTTCTCTGTTTCTCTTCCGAAAGCAGAGCGCCATTGTCTCCCTCCCATCGTCGTCGTCGCCCTCCGTCGATTGCTCCCCAGTCGAGCCCCCTCGACGTTGCCACCAGTCGCCACTGCCTGCACCATCGCAGCCTCCACCGAAGACAGCCACCTCCTGCCATTGCCGTGAAGCTCCACTTTGAATTCTGGCCGTTTGATTTGATTGTGATCATCGTCATCATCAAAGCTCTACTTTGGATCTGGGTCATCTGATCTCCTAGCAATTTGGACCACCATCTGATTTTGATATCTCGATCTGGGCCATCTGATCTCATCAACCATCATCATATCTGACTTGATCACCTCGATCTGGACCGTTTGTTTGATCTGATCTTGATCATCATCAAATCAGATCAGAGCAATCTCAGCTGTCGATCTTTCTCGATCTTGATCGCCATCAAGATCCACGGCGATCCGATCAATTCGATCTCGATCGTCGACCAACGCCCTCATCCAATCAAGGAGAGTATCTTCTTGTACAATTCGTTGTTCTAGTACAAGTTTTTATTTGAAAATACTACAAGTAGACTGTAGTTGTGACTCCTCTTTGGCTTATCATTTGATGATCTCGTTTTACCTTTTGCTGTCCTTAACAACTCCATGATCACAAGAGTCATAATCTTTTGTTGATATATTCGTTTCAGAACTAGTTGGATCCATTTTATCATTTAATCATTTGAACACATGAAATTAGGAACCACCATGACTTGTAGATGTATGTTGTATGATTTATGTGGTGATTTTACTTTCTTTTGAGTTGAGAAACAAATGTGGCTTATTGATTTGATACCTATCACATCCTGGTTTGTACCACACACTAATTTAGACTCATAATAGCTGTTAATTATGCCACTTTTTACATAAAAGAAATCACTTAAGTTGTTGTTCCTGTTTTTGCTTGCTATTTGACCCTGTTAACATCAGAATCTGAACTTGAGTTCTAAACATGAAATGTAGCCCCAGATGTCTAGTTTACTACCCTTTTGACGGAATTGAATTCCGAGTTATATTTTGTGATTTATCGGATTTTTACTGCTGCCGTGTCGTAGAATTCTAGATTCATAAATTTGTTGCATCACTTTGATTTACAACTAAATTGACCATGTTTCCTATAAGATAATGACTTGAAATTTTGCATGATGATAATAGACACACTAGAGGACGTTCCTTAATTTTTTGCTGGAATTAATTAATAAAGTTTTAACCTGTTTCATATTTATAAACACAATTTTACAAATTCTGGCTGAACACGAATCCTGTGTAGTTTGCTGTTTTGATACCAGTTTCTACAACCTTTATATATCTTGTTTATATGCACTGGATTTGGGAGAGAGTCTAGGATCTAGATTTTCTAACAGATCCAGATTTGCATTCCTGTAGCAACGAAAATCTCAGTTTTGGTGCAGCAACATCATGTTGTCCAGAATTGGAATTCTCGTCGTTCTTGATAATTTTAATTTGTTTTGACCCTCGAATGTACTTCCTACCTAGCTTAAACTTGTTCCCTATTCTTGCTTATGATTACTTGCCCAGTTTCACACACCTTCATGCTTGTAGTGATAATAATAGTAAATAATAAACCGGGGTTAAGGGAAAGACCTTAGTAGTGGACAATATAGGTAAGTGTACTCGGAAGGGGGCCCGTGTTTCCATTACTTGGTTCATGAATTTGTTGTATCTTTAGTGCATTCATGAACCCATTACTTGGTTCATGAACTTGTTGTATCTTTAGTGCATTCATGAACCCATTACTTGGTTCATGAACTTGTTGTATCTTTAGTGCATTCACGAATTGGTAGTTTGTTCGTGAACTTGTTACATTATTTTTGTATTCAAGAACCTTTCTTGCTTGATACTTGATGCCTGAGTACACCTCCCTATAAAATCCATCACTAGGTCTAAACGTAACTTGTTTGTAAGTAGCAACCATGTGGTAAATAAATGGGACGCATAAAGTGCTACCTAGATAGAATTAAACAATAGACTTAGGAATAACTTGTTACTTGTATACACTTGACACTTGCCTTGCTGATACTTGTTATTTGATACTTGATACAACTACATGCTCACTTGTTACTTGTTCTTGCCACTTGTATTTGTTACCTTATCCTGTTATTTGATTTGCCTTACTTGCTAACTAGCCCCTTGAACTTTGCTACTTGTTGCATCCTTGTCAATCATGTTGTACACTCTTGATTCCAAATCTTGTTTCATACTTTCTTGCATTTATTTTCATACCCTTACTTGTACTACTTGCAGCCCAAACTTGCACTAAGGGCGTCTGTCTTTGTTTCTCTATTTTTCTTCTGCATGATATATACAGGTTTTGGAGACCAATTGCCTGCTGGAGTTAGTGAGCAAATGTTCTAGGCTTTGCTTGGAAAACTTGCTTTAGTTATTTTGTATTTGAGTTTATTTAATTCATGTTGCTACTTAAAACTTGTAATGGACTTGTAGCCCCAAAATTTTTACTATTGATCTAGATCTTGAATTTATTGGATATTTATATTTGTTTTAAATGTTTTGTGTTGATTAATAAATTATTCATGCATGCGTGGTTGAACATATTTTGCTATATTTCTTGTTATGATGCTGAGTTGATCCTACAGCTTATGAATGATGCAAATCATTCGCTGGGCTTTGTCACATACTCGTATTCCGTATTCTTTTTAGGAAGCGGGGCGTGACAGGTTTTTAGTGGTATCAGAGCGTAGGTTTGGCTAATATGTTAGTTTGACTAATACGTTAGACAGGCTTGCCTCAGTCAGGATTAACTCAACTATTAACATGCCATGATATTGTATGAAAAATTGATAATCAACTTGATCTGGATACTAGTCTTGTTCAATTCATTTTGGTCCCTTATTATTTCTTTGATTCCTTGTTTTCTTCCGTCTCTTTTAGTCGTCCTCGTTTGTTGATTTCTTGTTGGGTATGACTTCATTTCTTTTCGTACCCATATTCTTTTGATTCTGGTGCCATCCATTCTTTTCTTCTGCTCGGTTTGTTGATCGGCATCGCTTGGTTTGCTACGACATGTCGGCAGTTTGGATCATCACCGGGAGAAGAATTATCGTCTTTTGCTCCAAGATGTGCATGCAGAGTCCCAAGATCTCATGAAGTGTTCAGAGTATGAAGTTTCCAGAAGTTCGAACTTCATGCTCGAGGGATGTCGTTTGGACGTGTCAAGGACGCGGTGAGCCATGAAGCAGATTGCTGGAGCTAATGGATGCTATTGTCAGAGTCTTCCCGATCAGAGTTGCGTAGCGGAAGCATGTGGGCCCAGAACCCACAGGTCCCAGGATATTCTTGTTGTTTCTCCTTCCCTGCATTGTTGTTTCCTTCCATTCCTTGTATTCGTCCTCATCCGTTGACTCATTATTTAGTTCAATTCTTCCTTGTTCATTCTCTCTTCGATTCCAGTTCTACCTACTCCGTCATCTTCTTGATCCGTTATCTTCCAAGTCTTATGCTGTTTCTCTCCTTTTGATACCGTCTACTTCTTTTCTTGCTTTGATCCGCCATCATGCACCAATTTATTATTTGACATCATTGTTATCCACTTCCTTCTTATTCAGATGTTGCCACCACTTTATATCTCTCCCTTTAGTTCTCTGTTTTGTTACCCCAAGTTTGTTTTTGTCTTGTTCTATGTACCGCCTGAGCAAATTTCGAGGACGAAATTTAGTTGTAAGGTGGGTAGAATTGTAACTCATGTTCCCGTATTTATATATATATATATATGTATATATATACATATATATATATATATACATATATATATATATATATATACATATATATATATATATATATATATATATATATATATATTCGTGTATTTTATGTATTTAATTTATTTATAAATTCATTATGTTTTAATTCGATTTGGACCCTCTATTAAAATCTTTTCGAACCGAAAATTATATTTGCTTCGAATAATAGTATATTCTAACTTTATTTTTCTATTTCTAAGTGATCAACTATTTATGTTATATTTTATTACTATTTGGATTTTAATAAACTTTTTTATCTCAAATCCTGTTTTGATATGTATATCATTAATATTATTATTGTTATACTTATTATTATTAATATTATCACTATTATTATTATTACCAGTATTAGTTTTGTTAGTGCTATTTTTTTGCAGTATCATTATTTTTTATTGTTATTATTATTATTATTTTATTTTTAGCCGAACATACTCTATTTTATACGTGTTCATTATTTGACTTAATGTATATGTATATGTATATGTATATTTTATAAACCCCTATAATGCTTATTATTTTTCCCCTATTGGATTTAAATCTATTAATTGATTTATAACCCAAAAACCCTATACCCATTATCTTATTGGATTTCAACCCATTAACCCAATACCCATTAACCCTATATATAAATACCGTATTCTACATTAACCCTAACCCTAATTACCGTTGAAACCCCTAATAGCTGCCAACCCCCTTCTCCTACCTCCAAACTCGGTAATCCTACCCTGTGCCACCTCGCCACCTTTCCTCGAGCCCATCCTCCCATCATCCTCATCAGCTTCCCATCATCCTCGCACCCTTGCTACCCCATCGTCTTCCTCGACTCACCTCGTCACTGATCATCGTCTCGCCTCACCACCGAACCCATTACCCATCATTTGTGCACCATCCTCGTCATCATTCCCACCACCGCATCCCCCTCTATCGCCTCGCCATTCCAGAATCCCCGAGCTCCGCCTTTGCCTCACCCACACCACCTCCTCTGTTTCTCTTCCGAAAGCAGAGCGCCATCGTCTCCTTCCTATCGCCATCATCGGCCTCCGTCGACTGCTCCCCAGTTGAGCCCCCTCGACACTGCCACCAGTCGCCACCGCCTGCACCAACACAGCCACCACCGAAGATAGCCACCTCTCGTCATTGCCGTGAAGCTCCACTTTGAATTCTGGCTGTTTGATCTGATCGTGATCATCATCATCATCAAAGCTCCACTTTGGATCTGGGCCATCTGATCTCTTAGCGATTTAGACCATCATTTGATCTTGATCTCTCGATCTGGGCCATCCGATCTCATCAGCCATCATCAGATCTGACTTGATCACTTCGATCTGGACGTTCTTTTGATATGATCTTGATCATCATCTCCATCATCATCAGATTAGATCAGAGCAATCTCAGCCTTTGATCTTTCTCGATCTTGATCGTCATCAAGATCTGCGTCAATCTGATCCATTCAGTATCGATCGTCGATCAACACCCTCATCCAATCAAGGCAAGTATCTTCTTGTACAATTCATTGTTCTAGTACAAACTTTTATTTGAAAATACTGCAAGTAGATTGTAGTTGTTACTCCCCTTTGGCTTACATTTGATGATCTCGTTTTACTTTTGTTGTCCTTAACAACTCCATGATCATAAGAGTCATAATCTTTCATTGATATATTCGTTTCACAACTAGTTGGATCCATTTTATCATTTAATCATTTGAACACATAAAATTAGGAACCACCTTGACTTGTAGATGTATATTGTATGATTTATGTGGTGATTTTACTTTCTTTTGAGTTGAGAAACAAATGTGGCTTGCTGATTTGATACCTATCACATCCTGATTTGTACCACACACTAATTTAGACTTATAATAGCTATTAATCATGCCACTTTTATATAAAAGAAATCACTTATGTTGTTGTTCCTATTTTTGCTTGCTGTTTCAACCCTGTTAACATCAGAATTTGGACTTGAGTTCTAAACATGAAATGTAGCCCCAGATGTCTAGTTTACTACCCTTTTAATGGAATTGAATTCCGAGTTATAGTTTGTAATTTATCGCAGTTTTACTGCTACCGTGTCGTAGAATTCTGGATTCATAAATTTGGTGCATCACTTTGATTTACAATTAAGTTAACCATGTTCCCTGTAAGATATTGACTTGAAATTTTTCATGCTGATAATAGAAACACTAGAGGACGTTCCCTAATTTTTTTAGAATTAATTAATGAAGTTTCAGACCTGTTTCATATTTATAAACACAATTTTACAAATTCTGGCTGAACACGAATCCTGTGTAGTTTGCAGTTTTGACACCAATTTCTACAACCTTTATGTATCTTGTTTATATGCAATGGATTTGGCAGAGAGTCCAGTTTCTATATTTTCTGACGGATCTAGATTTACATTCCTGTAGCAACGGAAATCTCAGTTTTGGTGTAGCAACATCATGCTGTCCAGAATTGTATTTCTCGTCGTTCTTGATAATTTTATTTTGTTTTGACCCTCAAATGTACTTCCTACCTAGCTTAAACTTGTTCCCTGTTCTTGATTATGATTACTTGACCTGTTTCGCACACCTTCATGCTTATTTTGATAATAATAAAAAATAATAAGCTGGGGTTAAGGGAAAGACCTTAGTAGTGGACAATATAGGTAAGTATACTCGAAAGGAGGCCAGTGTTTCTCATTACTTGGTTCATGAAATTGTTATATTTTTAGTGCATTCATGAACCCATTACTTGGTTCATGAACTTTTTGTATCTTTAGTGCATTCATGAACCCATGGCTTGGTTCATGAACTCGTTATAGAGTTAGTGCATTCACGAACTGGTACTTGATTCGTGAACTTATTACATTATTTTTGTATTCATGAACCTTGGTTGCTTGATACTTGATTCCTGAGTGCACCTTCCTATAAAATCCACCACTAGGCTTAAACGTAACTTGTTTGTAAGTAGCAACCATGTGGTAAATAAATGGGACGCATGAAGTGCTATCTAGATAGAATTAAATAATAGACTTAGGAGACTTAGAATTACTTGTACACACTTAACACCTGTCTTGCTTGATACTTGTTACTTGATACTTAATATAACTACATGCTCACTTGTTACTTGTTCCTGCCACTTTTATTTGTTACCCGATCCTTTTATTTGATTTGCCTTACTTGCTAGCTAGCCTCTTGAACTTCACTACTTGTTGCATCATTGTCAACCATGTTGTACACTCTTGATTCTAAATCTTGTTGCATACTTTCTTGCACTTATTTTCATACCCTTAATTGTACTACTTGCGGCTCGAATTTGCACTAAGGGCATTTGTCTTTGTTTATCTATTTTTCTTCTGCATGATATATACAGGTTTTGAAGACCAATTGCCTGCTGGAGTTGGTGAGCAAACGTTTTAGGCTTCACTTGGAAAACTTAATTCTTGTTGCTACTTAAAACTTGTAACAGGCTTCTGTCCCGAAGTTTTTACTTTTGATCCAGATCTTAAATTTATTTGGGATATTTATATTTATTTCAATTGTTTTCTATTGATTAATAAATTATTCATGCATGCGTGGTTGAGTATATTTTTCTATATTTCTTGTTATGATGCTGAGTTGATCCTACAGCTTATGAATGATGCAAATCATTCGCTGGGCTTTGTCACGTACTTGTATTCCGTATTATTTTTGGAAAGTGGGGCATGACATTGTATGTGAAATATTGTTTGTCATCATTGCCTACACCAGCACACAATAAAACAGAGTCGAAAATAAACTTTAAATGGAACAATCAGAATGAGACCCAATGCAAGCAAGATGACCAAATGCAAGCAATAAATCTTTATGAACTAATTTAGCTCTGCAACTTAAAACAAAATTCTTAATTAGATATGGTAATCAGTTTGAATTAACAAAAGAAAAAAAATATCAATGTGATCCACCTACCCATCATAATAAAAAATAAACAAATATATTTAAGACATACAATCTAATTGAATGAACTAATATCAAAGAAATTTTTTTATCATTGAAGACACTCAATTAAACTACGAAACCAGTAAATTTGAAACACCCATTGCTCCATTTGAGCTCTATCATCTAAAAAACAATTAAAATTCACTACTCATTCTCAATTCTTCTCAAGGTTTATAATCCCAATCAAACCAAATAAATCAGCATCAGTGTAATACATAGCCAAAGATACCATCTTTCCAATTGAAAATTAAGGATCTAATTTGCAAATTCATTGACTCAACTGAGATAAATGAGCAATATTACTAACAATGTACTATCAAACACTAAAAGATCAAAATACAACATAATCTATCAAGAATTTCCAATAGTGTGGTGAACTAAAATTCAAAATTCTCAAATTTTAGGAGGAAGTACAGTGACCTAACTGAGCTACATAACCCACATACAATAGAAACTAAAACCTACAATATCACTAACATACCCATATGAATTAATCAACAATATCAATGTAAAATAAATAGAACCCATCAAGATTTTCAACCTACATGATGAACTAAAGATCCAGATCAACTAACCAACAAATATCAAAATAACTAACCACAAATTAAACAAAAACACCATCATTAACTAAAGACTATAAAGAATGCAACATGTCATACCAAACAAAGTACCAACCCATTTATCTCTTGTCGTAACCATTCCCACTGAGTCTACCCTAATAAACTTCCATCATTGTGCAGTGGATCCATATAATATCCACTGTCCAAGACAATAATCTACAGAGTCATATCCAGATTAATAGCTATAATCCATAGATGTTAAAATTTGTGATATCACTAAGTAATGAGTATCCAGTGTCCAGATAAACAAACAAGACTATGTATGCTATGATTCAACTACCAAGGATTTGGTTTTTCTCTCAAATTGGAACATAAGCTCAATCATTTCTACATCCTTCTCCTCATTTCCCCAACTTCTGCACCATTAACAAACAAAGATTCATTTTTTTTTACACAAAAACTACTTCAAACTCCAAACAAATTACAAATCTAACCACTAAAAATCTCATCTTTGCACTAAAAACATTAATCTAAAATTAATCAAAGATTGAATCTTTATTTACACGATCTCACTACAAGTAAAACCCAACTATGAAAGGATAAAAAACCCACCAAACTTTGTGATTCGGCAAAATTTTTACCCATTTGGGCTGCAAAATCGAGCACTAGAATTCAACAAAAAAATTCAGGAAAAATAAACAAGTATGAATCTTTTACCAGAATATGGATTGGAACTAAGAAAAGATCACACCTTGCATTCCAAGTCTCTCTCTCCCTTTCTCTCTCTTATTTTGATTGTGGGATTGAAAAAACGTCCAAAATGTGCTCGTGCTGTCGTCCAGATCAGGATCGTGATCGAGTTCAGGATTGTGGGAGATGGAGTCCCAACCATAATTTTTATTTTCGGGGGGTGAGGAGATGGAGCTCGGGATTGGGTGAAGAGAGTAACAGGAGGAAGAGGAGGAAGAGGTTGGGATTGGGATTGAGATGGAAACTTTTTTTTTCTGGGTTTTTTTATAAACTTTACCCATTAATATAGTCTAGGGTTATTTTAGGCATACAATGCTAAATATAACGACAACAGTGGCTCCTAACAGAAAATAAAGTTCAGTAGAGTTTTTTGCAAAAAAAAAATTGACTAGGATTTTCTGCTAAAGGAGTAAAACTCGGTAGGGTTAACTGAAATTTACCCTTAGCATAATAGCATAGAAGTTATAATATAATTTATATATACCCGTGTAGAGCACGTGCCCAAAATCTTCTTCTCTCTGTGCAATGACCAATCGCCCCCCCCCCCAAACAAAAAAAATAAAATAAAATTTAATAATAATAAAAAATAAAAAAATAAAAAAATAGGGCAAAAACCAAAGTACCCATAACGTTTGGGTTGAGTACAAAATGCTCATATAACATTTGAAAAAGTACATTTCATCCATTTCTCCGTTAACTTAACCCATTATGTTAACTTTGAATTATTAAATTATATTTCTATCCTTACCCTTTTATATCTTAATCCTTTCTTCTTTCTCCTCCCATTCTTCATTCTAAAAAAAGTAAACAAAACTAAACCTCATTCTAGTCATCTCATTCTCATCATTTGTTTAAATAGGAGCCCTCCCCTCTATTTTGCACGAAATATGAGGCAATTTACTGTTTGTGGAGTCTCGTAGGTAGGATAATGTGTTGTGTTCATGGAAGAAGGATCACTGCAACTACCTATCGGTGGAGGGAGAGTGACTCTTTCGTCCTAATCCAATAATTACCTAGCTTTTACTATTGCATCAACCATCCTTTGTTCATCGGGGCTTAGTTGTCCATACTCCGTAACCTACAGAAACCGAACTTTTAATCCACCTAGCATAAACCACAAGCAAACACCACCTAATTGTACAATGATATATATTTAGCGCACAGAGAAATGACATTTTTATGGTGGAAGACATGTAAAATAATGATAAATCATGACAATAGTTTTAGGATGAATAACTTTGGGCACTCGGTCCTGAACAGTTCTGATATGCAACCTCTCAATTATGGTACATAAAACGGTGTTTTACTAGCATATATGCATTGCCTATATTCAAAGTTGGGTACCGTATATCAGAAATCCTTGACTGGCACTCAGACAGTATCATTCCAACATGAAATGTTCGTCAACATTGTTGTAAAAAGCCCCAAATAGCTTTGCTTTCAGTAATTGTCTTAGCTTACGGAGCTCTATTCTGAGATTGCATTGTATAGTTATATTTCGTATTTCTGGTACTGAACCTATAAATTTCTTTAACCATTTTCACTTTCTAATATTTTTCATTTATAACATTCTTCTTTATTTCCTAAGTGTTTTTTTATCCTTAAGATCATCCTGGGGCAATAATCCACTTTGCTCTATCCACAGGGACCACAACACTTGTTCAAATGTTATAAGTTTAGTGAGAAATACCTGTCCATCAGCAATTATCACTAGAACATGGTACTACCCACCACTTTGTTCCACGATGGTCATAGCCATCACAATTATGGGAGAATACGACGTTGGCTCTAAAAAGAAACAAAATATTATGAATCTATCTTTGAAAAGAATCAAACAATAATAACACACGTGTCAGCAAGAAAACAACAGATACAAGGTAATTACCAGCCAAGGGTAGATGTGGAACTTCCTCACGATATGATGAGATTGAGATGATTAGATTGAGATTTAGTTTTGTTTACTTTTTTTTAGAATGAAGAATGGGAGGAGAAAGAAGAAATGATTAAGATATGAAAGGGTAAGGATATCTATCTTTGAAAAGAATCAAACAATAATAACACACGTGTCAGCAAGAAAACAACTAATACAATGTAATTACCAGCCAAGGGTAGATGTGGAACTTCCTCACGATATGATGAGATTGAGATGATTAGATTGAGATTTAGTTTTTTTTAATTTTTTTAGAATGAAGAATGGGAGGAGAAAGAAGAAATGATTAAGATATGAAAGGATAAGGATATAAATGTAATTTAATATCTCAAAATTAACAGAATGTGTTAAGTTAACGGAGAAATGTGTATAATGTACTTTTTCAAACGTTATATGGGTATTCTATACTTAACCCAAACGTTGGGAGGTACTTTGGTTTTTGCCTAAAATAATAATAATAATTCGATTTCATTACGAGCTCGAGGGTAGGGGTGGCAACAGTTCCGTGCCGGCCCGGACCCTATTTTGGTTGGCTCAACCTGGGACCGGCCCCCCAAACCCAGGGGCTGGTCCGGGCCCCAATTTTTCGAAAAAGGCCTGGCTAGGCCCGACCCGGTTTCAAACCAGGACCGGCTGAACCGGGCCGGGACGACTGTTGGAATTTTTTTTTGGGTTCAGATTTTTTAAAAATTACTGAATTGCCCTCCAATGGATCTATACTAGCTAGTTTTGGGGGGGGGGGACCTTAGGAAATCAAAAAATTGCTTATTCTATATATACAACATCATTTCCTTCATTTCTCTTCACTAATGCACTCAAATCTCTCTACTATCTCTCAAATCTCTCCACTATCTCTCAACAAATCAAGTTTCTACTACATTTTGTAAGGATCAACAGTCAACGACAATCAAGTGATCAACAACAACAATCAACACTACTACAAGCTCTCAAGTCTCAACTCTCTAAACTTTCATTCTTCAAACTTCAAACACTCATACGGTATTTTAGTATATGTTTAATTTGTATATTTAACATAGTTGATTATTCTCATCTATATATCTTAATTAGTTTGGGTTTTCTTGAACTTCTTCCTCTCATTTTTTTAGATTTTAGTTATAAATTTGGTAAAGTGATAAACATACATACACTACTCACTTAAACATACATACACTTCTTCCTTCTCTAACATGTAAAACAAGAGGGACTACTTTCGAAGTACACAATTATTTCAATTTTGTCCCTTCACAAAATGATAAGAGTGTAGGACTAAAAATATATAAGTGTCAAACACCATATAAGTTTAAAATGGGATCGGGCATGGGTACACTTCAACGTCACTTAAACAAATGTCAACCCAAATTTTTGAAAGACAATCTTACACAACAAAAATATATCCTAGAACCGGTCAAGTAGATAGTTATAGCTACGATCACGATATCGTTCGGAGGGAAATGACTAAGTTAGTAATTAGGGGTGAATTACCATATTCGTTTGGTGAAAGTAGGTATGTAGAGACTTTTGCACAAACTTCCTTAAACCACCATTATAAAAATATTGCTAGGAATGTAGTTAAGGGTGATTGTAAATTAGTTTACAATGAGACTAAGAAATTTTTATAGCAACACTAACATCACTAAACACTAGAGTTTCTTTGACATCGGATGGGTGGGTAGGAGTAAACGGCATTCCAATGATGTGTGTAACATGTCATTGGATATATTCGGACTAGGTACTTCAAAAGACGTTAATTTCATTTGGATTTATTAGGTACCCACATAAGGGTGAAATTATAGCCACACACATTATGGAAGCATGTAATAATTTTTGTATTTATGATAAAGTGTTTGCTATTAGTTTTGATAACGCCTTTAATAATACTGTTGCCGCTGAATTTGGTGTGAGGGCAAACAGATAGTATTTGTGGATTCTTAGGAAAACTGAATAGCAAACCTGTATACCTGTTCCGCCGGAGTTTGACCGTTGCTCCCGCCGTTCACCTGCAAGAAGTGCGAGACACCGGGGTTGTTCCCGGTGATGCACCCTCCGACACTCAAGTCAGTAATCAGAAGTGATTATGAATGAACGCAAAAATTGGCAAAGATTGATTACCTCTAAATGGAGATGGATGGGGGGTATTTATAGGTGCCGTTGGGATCAGATTAGGAATGTAATCCCCCTGTGTTTAGATAAGGAATGTAATCCCTAATCCCCAGTAAAGGGATAACTATGAATCAGGTCCGTTGATTAGGATTTAACCAGAAACCCTAATTCTATTCCTTCTGGACCGGGTTTGCTGCGGGTTGAAACCCGCACCCAGTTGAGGTGGATCCGTTTTGCGGGTAAGTGGGTCTTCGGGGAAGATAACAAGTACCTGCTTTAGACCCGTTGGTGGGTGAAATTACCGTTTTACCCATGAGCTTTAAGATTCATGCCTAATCTGGACGGTTCTGATTTAACCCCATTTTTAGCCATATCACGAGCCCCCCACTCCTAAAGACTGAGTTTGATCAGCCTTTGAGGAGTAGTTTAACCGTTTTAGTGGCTAGTAGAGTTGTATCGGAGTTCGAATGGAGGGTTTTGAATCTCGAAGGGGGTAGTGAGGTGATTTTTGAAGCTGTAAGCTGTTCTTAAGCTTTTTTGAATATTCGACAGTTTTAATCTATTTTTTCAGATTATTTATTTAATTTTGCGATGTGTTAACCAGTCGTTCGGGGGCCTTCACAATACATTCTAGGCAATAATTGTTCGTTCAGGGGTTCAAAAATATTCCTCCAAATTTATAATTATTTTCTAGAATTTCTAGTTAATTTTCTCGAATTTTTTGTAATTTTTTCGCAATTTTTAAATAAATAAAACGATTAAAATAAATAAAAACTGATTTTTAATACCTATTTATGGCGTGGCTTGATCTGGGCCCTTTATCTGTGTTAAGCGCGATTTTCTGGGCGATCGAACGGTCGTAGTCGCTCGGCGGCTTCTTTCTCCGTTTTGGAGCTCGGATGGACACTTGCTCGGCAGCCGACCGGAGGTCTAGGGGCTCGGCAGTCCGAGCGACGTGGCACGATCTGTGCCGTCGGATCCTGGCACGAATCTCGAGGAGGCACGTTTCCCCAAAAAAAATGTTATCTTGTCGTTTAGCACACGTGGCACGATCTGGACCGTCCATCACCATAAGCGCAATTTTCTGGAAGATCCAACGGTCGTTGTCGCTCTGCGGCTTTTTTCTCCGTTTTGGAGGTCGGATGGGCACTTGCTCGGCAGCCGACCGGGGGTCTGAGGGTTCGGCTGTCCGAGCGACATGGCGCGATCTGAGCCGTTGGATGGTGGCACGAATCTCGAGACGGGCCCAGTTCCTAAGAAAATACTATCTTGTCGTTTAGTGACGCTGGCAAAATCTGGGCCGTCTGATCGAGATCTTACACGAATGTTGAGGGAAAAGTGATTTTTCTCCGTTTTGGGGCTCGGATGGGCACTTGCTCGGCAGCCGACCGGAGGTCTAGGGGCTCGGCAGTCCGAGCAACGTGGCGCGATCTGAGCCGTTGGATGGCGGCACGAATCTCGAGACGGGCTCAGTTCCCAAGAAAACACTATCTTGTCATTTAGTGACGCTGGCAAGATCTGGACCGTCCATCACCAGAAGTGCAATTTTCTGGAAGATCCAACGGTCTTTGTCGCTCGGCGGCTTTTTTCTCCGTTTCGGAGCTCGGATGGGCACTTGCTCGGCAGCCGACCGGGGGTCTGAGGGTTCGGCTGTCCGAGCGACGTCGCGCGATCTGAGCCTTTGGATGGTGGCATGAATCTCGAGACGGGCCCAGTTCCCAAGAAAACACTATCTTGTCGTTTAGTGACGCTGGCAAGATCTGGACCGTCTGATCGAGATCTTACACGAATGTTGAGGGAAAAGTGATTTTTCTCCGTTTTGGGGCTCGGATGGGCACTTGCTGGCAGCCGACCGGAGGTCTAGGGGCTCGGTAGTCCGAGCAACGTGGTGCGATCTGAGCCGTTGGATGGTGGCACGAATCTCGAGATGGGCTCAGTTCCCAAGAAAACACTATCTTGTCATTTAGTGATGCTGGCAAGATCTGGACCGTTTGATCGAGATCTTACACGAATGTTGAGGGAAAGTGATTTTTCTCCGTTTTGGGGCTCGGATGGGCACTTGCTCGGCAGCCGACCAGAGGTCTAGGGGCTCGGCAGTCCGAGCAACGTGGCGCAATCTGAGCCGTTGGATGGCGGCACGAATCTCGAGATGGGCTCAGTTCCCAAGAAAACACTATCTTGTCGTTTAGTGACGCTGGCAAGATCTGGGCCGTTTGATCGAGATCTTACACGAATGTTGAGGGAAAAGTGATTTTTCTCCGTTTTGGGGCTCAGATGGGCACTTGCTCGGCAGCCGATCCGGACTCTCTGATGTTGGGGTCGGATCGCACGTCGCTCGGATTTTGATCCTGCGTGTGCCGAGCTATTCGACTTGTATCGAAACGTTTTGCCTTTTTGCCAACCGTTGCTGCTCGGGTACAAAGTCGTTTGGGCTTTCGTAACGCTTCAAAAGCTGATCAAGAGTCGCGCCCTTACGTTACAAAGTCCAAAAGGCCTTTTCTTTTACTATAAGTCTTCACTCCCCCACCCCCAATCTCATTATTCACTTTTACTTTCTTACTCAAGTTTTAACTCTTCACCATCGAAGTTTTTAGCTCCCGGGTGGCGCTGCTAGCTGTCGCGGCAAGGCGTTTCTTTGCTCCGGCGAACTTTTCTGACCGTAACAGTCACTTCAAGGTCAGTCTCTCTCCTCTCTCTTTAGAAAAAATGGTTAAGATTACTTCTTCGGATGAGACCCCCGCCTCGAACAGAGTCGTTAGCCGAGCGGGTAAAGAGAAGGAGGTGGTAGAGCCGACCAAGCAGACCGTGGTCCGGCCGAGCAAGAGTGGGGAGGTCGCTAAGCCACTCCAGGAGGTTTCACCGAGGTCCCGGAATGGTAAGGGAGTGGTTACGGTCATAGAGCAGCCGAAGACGGCAGGGGAGTTCGGTCGGTAGCCCATCGCTCTGTCGAGCATGGGGCGAGTACGGAGCTACTCCGAAGAAATGCTGGAGAAGGTGACCCAGGGCACCGCCAAGTCGGTAGAGGAGAACGAGCAGAGAGAGATGTCCGAGGTGGACCAGATCTCTTCGGTCCTTACCGAGGCTGATCTGCATCGGATCTGGACTGGATTCCAGATCCCTGCCGAGTACGGGCTACTTCTCCCCGGACCCAGTTTCCGAGCCTGCATGTCGTCTTCGGCTGACACGTGCATTTTTCCGGTCGACTCCTTGGCCGCCGGGCTTCGTTTGCCGTTGCACCCGTTCATTGTCGAGGTCCTCAATTGGTACAGCCTGAGTCCTGCCCAGCTGATGCCGAACACTTGGAGGCACGTCTTGGCATTTGTTCTTCAGTGTCAAGAGATCGGCGCCGAGCCAAGTCTGTTCCTTCTTCGAAGCCTCTACCCAGTATGCCGAGCCGAGCCGAGCCAAGTTGGAAGGACATCACCGAGGAGGCCTTGTTCCGAGGGGGTCTCAGTCCAATCGATCCCAGTATGCCTCTGGTATTTTTACTTTTTCCTTGAAGTTCTTGAAAATTTTTCTAAGTTTTTTCATTCGGTTTGTGCAGTCTTCCGGCATGGACTATAGGGCGTTGATGGCGAAGGCCAAGGCGGCTAGGGAGCAGGAGGCGAAGAAGAAGAAGAGACCCTCGACAGGGCCTTAGAGCGGCCGAGCGCCGAAGATACCTTCGGTCCCAAAGACCGCCGACCTGCAGGTGGTCGTGCTCCCAGATGCCGATCCCGAGCAAGACCAAGTCGCGGCCTCCGATCTTCCTATCTCGGATGCGCCGACTCCAACGGCGAAGACAGATGCTCCCGGCTCGTCGAGCAGCACGTTTAACGTGAGCACGGCGTTAGCCCTTCAAGTTCTGCCTCTCACCGCCGAAGCGGAGAAGATTCTGACCGAGGAGCATAAGCGGATCTTCGTCCCCGACTGGCAAGTAATGAAGGTCGACGGCTTCTTGGGGGACGACAACATTTGTATGCAGGCGGTGAAGCACCTGCCGACCCCGAAGGACTGAGCGGTGCTTAAGTCCAAGGAAGTCGGGGACGCTACAATGCAGATTGCTCGCACACGATGTCGGTAAGTAGACCGAACACTTTCTTCTTGAAGCATTTTTTCGAAATTTTCTAAGTTTTTAGGTCCGGATTCTAACTGTTTGTTCTCTTTTCATACCCTCTGCCACTTCAACTTTTTTCTCGAAGAATTCGCGAGCAAAGAACAAAAGCTGACGGCGCTGTGCGACCGGGAGAGGTCGGAGCGTGCGAAAGCTGTGAAGCTGTTCGAAGCCGAGCAAATCCTCTCGGCAAAGCGCGGAGCCGAAGTGGCGGGGTTGGAGGCGAAGCTGGCCGAAGCTATGTAATGGTCGGCGGACGAGGCAGCCAAGCTCGAGGCCTCAGAGAAGGAGAATGCCGTGCTTAAGGAGGAGCTGGCCAAAGCACGGTCGGAGGCGGAGAAAGCTCGGAAGGAGACCGAAAGGGTCATGGCCAAGCACCAAGCGAAGGTGGCAAGGGCGAAGAGGGCTGTCCAGAAAGAGGCCGAGGAGCACATATTTAAGAACATGGAGGATGCGTACGGCCGAGCCCTACTTCATATCGCAGCTCGGAACCCGGGGTTCGACACCTCCTACCACTTTTACGACCCTGTGGAGGGGGAGGAGGAGCCTCCTTCGGCAATGCTCGGCCTCGAGGGACAGGCCGACGGTGTCGAAGGCACGGGCGAGACAGAGGCCGAAGGTGAGGAGGAGGACGGCTCCGAGGACGACGACGACGATGACGAGGACATAGGAATCGTCGAGGGGTCGGCAGACCCGAGCGACAAAAAGGTCGACCCCTGACTTGGTTGCGTCTTTTTTCTTCTTTTTGCTTCTTTTCTCTCTTCTTTTTTTTTTTTTTTATGTGTAAATCCTAACTGCGGACTGGCCACCGCTCTCGTAAAAGCTTTTTGAGTTTTGAATGAAAACACTTTTTGCTTAGCTAAAAATTCTCCAAGTGTTAGGCCTCGGATTTTGTGTTTGACTAGTCGCAAAATTTCTCCAAGTGTTGGGCATCAGATTTATCTTTGCTTTTCAGGTGAAGTTTGGTCCGATCACGGAGGTTTCGTATCTTCGTAAGGAGCTGAAAGAAACGAAGCGAGAGCTTTCTCATAGCCGAGAGAGGCGGTTTTATATGCTCCTGAAGCTGGAGGAGATAAAAGCAGCTGCGAGGGGGTATTGTCGTGAGTTGAAGCAACTACGAAAGCAACCCCAAGCTTCTCGTCTCGAAGGTGAGATAGAGCTGCTTCGTAGGGAGCTTTTCGTTGTCGAGCAAAAGAATAACGAGCTCTTGGCTGAGATCCGTCACTTGGAGGTAACGGAGAAAGAACATTCGGCGGAAGAAGAGAAGTTAGCTTCCGAGTTGGAGAAGTTGTCATCCGAGCGCCAAGAGTAGTTGGCCAAGATCGATAAGCTTAGGAGGATTATGATAGACAGGGGGATCGAGGTTACCCATTATCGGCGTCTTGCGACCGATAGTGCCAATGTTACAGGCTCGTCAAGACCTCCTCGTTTAAAGATGTCGACAAAGGATGATGTTCTGAGAGATAGGATTATCGAGATGTAGGAAGAGATCGCGTCGCTCAAGCCTCTGCCTAAGAGGGCCAACGTTCGTAATACGTCGTGTACTCGCGAAGAGAGCGAGAAAGGAATTACTTTCTATGAACTTGCGACTCGTTTGCCTGTGGTGAGGCGGAGTCCTGCTGACGCTCAGAGTGGTGTAGCTGTCTCGTCTAGCGGCGCCTCAGTTGGTGCCATAGTTAGAGTTAGCGGCGGAGGGGGATCTCGCTTCGCTGGTTTGGAATCGAGCTCGGAGGTTAGGCGTCACTGCCCCCGCATTTCCTTGAACCAGAGCCCTCCCCTTCCGAAGAGGCACTAAACAAGTTGTATTATGTTCCTTTAAGTTATTGTAAAACTCTGCTGTAGCGTCGGTCCAGTTGTATGTAGAGCTACTTTATTTGAATAAAAACCTTGCTTTGCTTCTGATGCTGCGTTGGGGGTATTAGCTTCATGTCTAACTCCAATTTTTGACAACTTACTCAAAATCAGAAGCAAATCATCTTTCTTTCGTGCGAACGGTCGTGGGAGCAATTCCGAATGGCGACCCACTCCTAGCCCGCTTAGAAGCGAACTCGCGGGGTAGAATCGAGCCAAGTGTTGGACTCCGAAACCATCGTTAGAGTTCAACGGTCGTGGGAGCAATTCTGAATGGCGACCCACTCCTAGCCTGCTTAGGAGCAAGCTTACGGAGTAGAATCGAGCCAAGTGTTGGACTCCGAAACCATCGTTAGAGTTCAACGGTCGTGGGAGTAATTCCGAATGGCGACCCACTCCTAGCCCGCTTAGAAGCGAGCTTGCGGAGTAGAATCGAGCCAAGTGTTGGACTCCGAAACCATCGTTAGGGTTCAACGGTCGTGGGAGCAATTCCGAATGGCGACCCACTCCTAGCCCGCTTAGAAGCGAGCTTGCGGAGTAGAATCGAGCCAAGTGTTGGACTCCGAAACCATCGTTAGAGTTCAACGGTCGTGAGAGCAATTCCGAATGGTGACCCACTCCTAGCCCGCTTAGAAGCGAGCTTGCGGAGTAGAATCGAGCCAAGTGTTGGACTCCGAAACCATCGTTAGGGTTCAACGGTCGTGGGAGCAATTCCGAATGGCGACCCACTCCTAGCCCGCTTAGGAGCGAGCTTGCGAAGTAGAGTCGAGCCGAATGTTGGACTCCGAACCATCAATAGAGTGAAGAGTGAAGGCAGAGGGATGTGAACAATTTTTACAAGTAAAATATGAAAGAAGCTCTTTGTTGATAATTAATGGTCGGCTGCTTCTAAAGTTGCTAGTCGTTATTACAAGAGAAAAATAAAAGAAAATCATTACAAGTAATAGGAGAGGAACGGTTCGACATCTCAAAGTGCTTAGAGAGGCATTGGTGCCCTCTCTTGGTACTTTAATAGATGGTTGGCATTCCATGTCCTAGGGATCTCCTTGCCGTTGAGGTCTTCTAGTCTGTATGTGCCGGGTCGAACTTCTCTGACGATCTTGTAAGGTCCCTCCTAATTCGGGGCCAATTTGCTCTTCTGACCTGGGAATGAGATGGCCAACTTTCGGAGGACCAGGTCCTCTTCTTTGAGGTCCGTGGGGCGGACTTTCTTGTTGTATGCCAACTCGATCCTTCTTCGGTAGCTTTGCTGACGAATGGCAACTCTTTCTCGGATCTCATCTATCAGGTCTAGACTTGCTCGGAGCTCTCTGGCGTTTTGCTCTTCTTCATAAGCTATTAGGCGAGGAGAGGGGATTCCGACTTCTAGGGGGATGATAGCCTCGGACCCATAGGTGAGATTGAATGGGCTCTCTCCTGTGGGGGTCCGTTTTGTGGTGCGGTAGTTCCACAGCACGTTGGGAAGCTGATCAACCCATAGGCCTTTGGAACATTTATCCAATCTCTTCTTAATGCCGGAGAGGATCTGTCGGTTAGCATTTTCGGCTTGGCCATTCGACTGGGGATGAGAGACGGAGGAGAACCTGTGTTGTATGGCAAGGTCTTCGCATAGAGCTCGAAAGGCAGCCCCGGTGAACTGGGTTTCGTTGTCTGTTATTAGGATCCGAGGGACACCGAATCGGCAGATCACGCTCTTCCAGAAGAACTGAACAACCTTGTTCTCGGTGATCGTGGCCAAGGGCTCGGCCTCTATCCATTTCGAGAAGTAGTCGAACGCCACGACTAAGAATTTGAACTGTCTGGGAGCTGGCGGGAATGGCCCTAGTAAATCCATCCCCCACATTGCAAAGGGAATCAGACTTGATAGGGAAGTGAGTGGAGCTTGTGGTAGGCGTCGGATGTCGGCGTACTTCTGACGGGAGCTACATTGTCGAACGTGTCGTTCAGCGTCTCGTGGGAGAGTGGGCCAGAAATATCTGTAATTCAACACTTTGCGGGCAAGAGCTCTGGACCCCGAGTGTGCCCCGCCGATGCCCTTATGAAGTTCTTGCAGGGCGTAGTCGGCTTGCCCGGGGGAGAGGCATCTTAGGTAAGGCCGGCCGTCTACCTGTGTGAAGGAGCGTTTATATAGGATACCTCCGATTAGTGTGTAATGCTCGGCTCGGGTTCTAACTCTTCGTGCTTCCTTAGGATCTTCGGGGAGGAGCCCGTCCCTCAAGAATTCGACGAGGGGTTTCATCTAATTGTCTTCGAGCAGGACAGGCAACGTCTTTATAGAGTCGAGAGTTTCGTCCTCTATGCCTGGCTTCAGAAGGACTTCTATCAAAACGGTCTGCTTGAGACCTTGAAGGGAGGAGGAGGCTAGTTTGGAGAGGGCGTCGGCCTGAGCATTTTCTTCTCGGGGGATTCTTTGGATGATGACTTCTTTAAACAGTGCCATGAGGCTCTTGACTTTGGCTAAATATTTAACCATCCTGTCATCGCGTGCTTCATACTCGCCGAGGACCTGATCGACGACTAGCTGAGAGTCGCTAAAGATCCGGAGGCGTTGGGCCCCTGCATTTCGAGCCATTCCAAGGCCGGCTATGAGCGCCTCGTATTCTGCCTCGTTGTTCGAGGCCTTGAAGTTGATACGGAGGGAGTATTAAAGGATGAAGTCATCTGGGCCCGCCAGAATGACCCCTGCCCCTGCTTCCCTTATTGCAGGAGGATCCGTCCACATAAACCGACCAGACGGGTGGTCCCTTCATTGTTTGGCTGGACTCGGGGATGGTACTCTCAACTATGAATTCTGCTAAGGCCTGAGCCTTTATTGCGGTGCGAGGCTGATAAGTTATATCGTGCTGGCTCAGCTCGATAGACCACTTCATAAGGCGGCCTGAGGTCTCGGGCTTGTGGAGGACCTGCATCAGCGGTTGGTCGGTAAGGACGACCACCGAATGGGACTGAAAGTACGGGCGAAGCTTTCTCGCGGCCATCACCAGGGCATAAGCCATCTTTTCTATCTTCGGGTAGCAGAGCTCGGCATCCCGAAGTACTTTGCTCACATAGTAGATGGGCTTTTGAGCCCGGTCTTCTTCCCTTACTAAAACGGCACTGAGAGTCTGCTCGGAGGCTGCCAGGTAAAGGTAAAGGGGTTCTCCAGGAATTGGTTTGCTGAGGAGAGGAGGATTGACGAGGTAGGCCTTGAGCCGGTCGAAGGACTCCTGTTGCTGTCGACCCCATTCAAAACCTTTAGCCCCCTTGAGGGCCTTGAAGAAGGGGAGGCATTTTTCCTCGGACTTTGAGAGAAAATGCCCTATGGCGGCTAGGCGGCCCGTTAGCCTCTGAACTTCCTTAACATTCTTGGGAGGGGCCATGTCTAATATGACCTTGATTTTCTCAGGGTTTGCTTCAATTCCTCGCTGACTGACCATGAAGCCGAGGAACTTTCCTGACGAGACGCCGAACGCACACTTGTTCGGATTGAGTCTCATATTGTGCTTTCTCAAAACATCGAACGCCTCCTGGAGGTCAGTTACATGATCGGGACCTCGAATGCTTTTTACAAGCATGTCGTCAACATACACTTCCATGTTATGGCCAATCTGAGCTTAGAAAACCTTGTTGACGAGGCGTTGATATGTGGCTCCTGCATTTTTCAAACCGAATGGCATAACTCTGTAGCAATAGAGGCCTTGGTCGGTCACAAACGAGGTCTTTGGGATATCTGGAGGGAACATCCGGATCTGATTGTAGCCTGAGAAGGCGTCCATGAAGCTGAGGAGCTCATGTCCCGAGGTTGCATCAATTAGAGTGTCGATACTCGGAAGAGGGAAGGGATCCTTGGGGCAGGCCTTGTTGAGATCGGTAAAATCAATACAAATCCTCCAAGTCCCATTGGACTTCTTCACCATTACTACGTTCGACAACCACTCGGGATAGTTCACCTCTTGTATGAACCGGGCCTTCAAGAGCTTGTCCACCTCCTCTTTTATAGCTAGCTGGCGCTCAGGGGCGAACTTGCGCCTCTTCTGCTGAACCGGTTTGGACCCCGGAACAACGCTAAGGTGGTGGACCAAGAGCTCTTCGGAAATTCCGGGCATGTCTGCAGCTGACCAAGCGAAGAGGTCTCGGTTCCTTCGGATGCACTGTACAATGTCCGAGCATAGGGCGGACGGGAGGGTCTTGCTAACAAAGAACTTGCGAGTTGGGTCCTGCTTAGAGAAGAGCACTTCCTCCAATTCATCCACCGGCTCGGATGTCGGTCGGGCAGTATCCTGGGGGATTTCCAGAGTTTCTAAGGAAAGGACGGGACCGAGGGTAGAGGTCATATAGCACTTACGGGCCGTTTCCTGATTGCCCCTTACTTCCCCTACTCCGGCCCGAGTGGGAAACTTCATTTTGAGGTGGTAGGCAGAAGGGACGGCTTCAAGGGTGGCTAGGCCGGGCCGACCCAGAATGACATTGTAGGTTGCGGGGACATCTACGACCATGAAGTCCATCGACTCCGTTCGGGTGGTAGGAGTTTTGACAGCGGTTACATCGAGGGTGATTACCCCTTCAATAGTCACTGGCACTCCCGTGAACCCATGGAGTGTGTAGCCGGATGGCTTGAGTCTGTCTCGGGAGAGCTTTAGGCCTTTGAAAGCGGTGAGGAAAAAGATGTTAACGGAGCTGCCATTGTCTACTAGGATCCTCTCCACTTTGAAGTTCGCCATGTGGAGACTGATGACGAGTGCGTCACAGTGAGGGGTGCGGACACCTTCAAGATCTTCATCTGAGAATGTGACGGGCACTCCGAGGCCCTTAGGAGGAGGGTTGGCGCGAACCGAGTTGACTTCTCTTATAAATGCCTTTCGAGAGGAGTTTGAGGAGCCCCCCATTGGGCCCCCATGAATGAGGTGCAGGACACGCTCCTCCTCGAAGTTGGGCATTTCCATTGCGTTCCGGACGCTTATTAGCCCCCCGAGGCAGGGGAGGAAGTTCGGCTCGGTCCTTTCTTACGAACCTGGTCAGCTGTCCCCTCTGGATGAGGGCTTCTATCTCATTCTTCAGGGCCCGACAATCATTGGTGTCGTGGCCGTGGTCCCGATGATAACGGCACCACTTCTCTTTGTCCCTTTTCTTGGCAGGGGTGTTCATCCTCGGAGCAGGAGGTATGATCCCTTCCTTTTTGACTTCCATCAGAATGGTAGAGACATTAGTGGTGAGGGGAGTAAACTTCTCGAATCTGGGGGGAGGTCAGCGCTGGCCGGCATTATCCTTCTGGAGCTTCTTGGCTCCTTCCTCTTCTGTTCCCTTTCTCTTAAACCCGGAGGAAGACCCCTCCAGGTTGGGGCGGTGCTCAGCTTCTTCGGCCCGAATATAGTTTTCACTCCGGATGAGGAGGTCAGAGAAGTTCTGTGGGGGCTTCTTGGCGAGGGAGGAGCGGAGGTTGGCATTGAGGACATTAGATTGAAATGTTGCCTGGTCGAGGGATGCTATAGACCGGGCTTCAGCTGTGAACCTCTTCACATAGTCTCTCAACTTCTCACCCTTCTTCTGGTGGAGGTATAGTAGCGAGATGCTGGTCTTCTCAGTTCTGTGGCTACTTACAAAATGGGTGATGAAGAGAGTCTCGAATTGCTCGAAGGAGAATATTGAGGATGGGGCAAGGCGAGAGTACCATTCTCGAGCTGGGCCCTTGAGAGTTGCGGGGAAGGTTTTGCAGAGGAGGGCATCGGAAGCTTGATGGATGAGCATTAGGGTCTTGAAGCTTTCGATGTGATCAACGGGGTCAGTCTCCCCGGAGTAGGTCTCAAATTGAGGAGGTTTGAAGCCGATTGGTACAGGCGCATCCATTATGGTTCGGGAAAAAGGAGGTCTGCTGGGTCGAAGGGTCCTTCCTCTAAGCTCCTCTTCTCGGTCTAACTGACCCAAGCGCCTCTCCATCTCATGGAGACGGCGGTATACAGCGTCATCCCTTTGACGGTAATCAGCCGAGCCTCTAGACTCGTCTTCGTACCAGGGAGAGCGAGGGCTACGACGACGGTAGCTCCTTGAGTGGCGAGGACTTTGGGCATGCCGGGAGTTGCTAGGGGCTGGAGGAGGAGAGGGGATCTTGGGTGCATTGGTGTTGGGACAGAGATTGAGAGCTTGTAGGACGGTCACTTGGAACTGCTGGAACTCGGCACGGGTAATGGGTGCCTCATTGTTCCTAGGCTGTTGCCGACCTGCAGGGGAGTGTGGCCTTCTTCGGTAATGCTCGGGGGACTCTCTCCGCCCCCTTCGGATAGGGGACCTTCTGTATTCTCGGTGGCGAGGAGACCAGTGTTGGCGGGAGGTTCCCTCTCGGGCCCGCATTTCATCCAGATGGCGGCGAAGATCCTCATCCTTCTGCCGATTGAGGGCGGTGTTGCGAAGACCGGAAGCTCGGGGATGATGGGAGGCCATAGAGTCCGAAGAGGCATTATGGATGGAGACGTGGTCCTGGTGAAGAGGTTGTTTCTGAGGGTTAGGACCCTTAGGAGGTGGCCGATTCGGAGGAGGAGGAGGAAGGTCCTGTTGGAGCGGGTCTTCCGCTGGAGGAGGAAGTTGCCCCCGCTGTTGGGTAGGCTGGATGGGAATTTCTTGCTGCTGATCGGGGTTGGGTTCTCGGTTGGACCCTCTGGATCTGACTTTTCTAGGAGGCATGGCCGGAGCGGATCTGACCAACGGGAAGAGGGGAGGTTGCTATCGTTAGTTTCCCACAGACGGCGCTAATCTGTTGCCGCTGAATTTGGTGTGGGGGCAAACAGATAGTATTTGTGGATTCTTAGGAAAACTGAATAGCAAACCTGTATACCTGTTCCGCCGGAGTTTGACCGTTGCTCCCGCCGTTCACCTGCAAGAAGTGCGAGACACCGGGGTTGTTCCCGGCGACGCACCCTCCGACGCTCAAGTCAGCAATCAGAAGTGATTATGAATGAACGCAAAAATTGGCAAAAGATTGATTACCTCTTAATGGAGATGGATGGGGGGTATTTATAGGTGCCGCTGGGATCAGATTAGGAATGTAATCCCCCTGTGGTTAGATAAGAAATGTAATCCCTAATCCCCAGTGAAGGGATAACTATGAATCAGGGCCGTTGATTAGGATTTAACCAGAAACCCTAATTCTATCCCTTCTGGACCGGGTTTGCTGCGGGTTGAAACCCGCACCCAGTTGAGGTGGATCCGTTTTGCGGGTAAGTGGGTCTTCGGGGAAGATAACCAGTACCCGCTTTAGACCCGTTGGTGGGTGAAATTACCGTTTTACCCCTGAGCTTTAAGATTCGTGCCTAATCTGGACGGTTCCGATTTAACCCCATTTTAGCCATATCAAATACTAAGGCAATTAATAGTTTGAAAATTATTTTAGATCCTATAGAACCCGAAATTTTTCATGTTAGGTGTGCTTGTCATATTTTAAATCTTTGTGTACAAGATACACTAAATTATGGAAACGATAAACTTGATGCAATGAGAGATTGTGTTCATTATATTACATTGAGTGGTCCAATATATCAAGCATTTCATGATTGGTATAAACTTAGGGGAATTGTATATAAACGTTTTCCTAAAGCTGTTAGACATCGTTGGAATTCTACATTTGATTTATTAGGTATTGTTCTTCATTATCGTTTTAATCTTAGAGATTTTTGTGTTGCAATGGGTATGCGAAATTATTTATTAGATGATAATTTTTGGTTTTTTGCCGATAGTTTGTATAAATTTTTAAACCTATTAACGATGCTACTTTGTAATTTTCAAAAACATATACATCTACATCTAGTGGTATTTTACTTGAAATTGTCACTATGATGACAACAATCAAAGATTTGCAAAATGACCCTTTTATTGGGGATATGGTTAATGTGGTATATATTAAAATTTTAAAATATTTTCATCCACTTCCTTTGTTATATTGTGTAGCTAGTGTAATAAATCCCTTGATTAAATTAGATGGCATAAACAAATTAATTGAAATTTTTTACACTTATGCCCCACACGATGCAATACAAGGTTTTGATCATGTTATTTTTACTCGTCAATCTGAGCATATCTTGACTAGGTTATATGATACTTATGATAGACTTTATTCATCTAACACTACATGAACACAAATACAAAATGTTGATTCTTCTTCTTCTTCCTCCATATTAGCAAAAGGAAAGAGTCATGCAACTAGTAGTGTTTAAATCGTATTAAATCAAAAAAACCAAGAACCAATTCACCAAATGAGTTGAATTGGTATAATGCACAAAGTTCGATTGAAGATGTAGTAGATGTGTTACAGTTTTGGAAGAGCAATGAAGTTATTTGTAATATTCTTTCTCGTATGACTAGAAATTTGTTAATAACACCGGTGTCAACCGTTGCATCGGAAAGTACTTTTTCTCTTGGTAGCATGATAATGAGCCCGAACAGGAATCGATTGACAGCCAAAAATTTGGAGATGCTAGTATGTGCCGAAGATTGGATGAAAGCGGGAGAGAGGACCCAAGATTTACTTGAAGCACAAGCTGGCACAACATGTAGCGATGAATGAACTATTGAAAACAAATTTGGGGAATAATATTTTTCCTATTCACTTATTCTTTACTGTATACATCTATATATAAGGATTACATTCTTGGAGGAGAAAAAAGGAGATTGAGAGAAGATTGAGGGGTGAGAGATTTGGGGAATCTGTTTCCTACAGATTAGGTAACAGAATATACACATTTGCACTTACTATATTTCAACACTCTCCTTCAAGTTGGTGCATAGATATTGAGCATGCCCAACTTGTCAACAAATTTCAAGAAAAGCTGACTCGAAACTGCCTTGGTCAGGATATCTGCAAGCTGATCTTCTGACTTCACTTTAGCTATCTCAATGACTTTCTCATCCAATTTCTCCTTGATGAAGAATCTATCAACCTCTACATGTTTCTTCCTATCATGTTGAAGTGAATTGGCGGCAATATCGCATGCTGCTTGACTATCATAATACACCTTCATAGGTTCATTCAGACCACATCCTAAGTCCTGCAACAAGAGTTTCAGCCATAGAGCTTCCACTATACTTAGAGCTACTCCGTGATACTCAGCCTTTGCACTAGAGCGTGCAACAACATTTTGCTTCTTGCTTCTCCATGTAACTAGATTTCCTCCAACAGAGGTGAAGTATCCTGAAGTGGAGCGTCTATCAATTATAGATCCTGCCCAATCAGCATCAGTATATACCTCGACCTTCAAGTGACCATGTTTCGCAAATAGGACCCCTTTTCCTGGAGCATACTTAATATATCTCAGAATTCTTATCACTATATCCATGTGATGTTCCTGAGGTGCATGCATAAACTGACTTACCACACTTATGCATATAATAAATCTGGTCGTGTATGTGCAAGATACATCAATCGTCCAACCAATCTCTGATATCTTTCCTTATCACAAGGCTCATGATCAGATTCGTTACAAAGTTTTAGTCCTTCTTCCAATGGTGTACTAATCGGTTGACAAGAGGACATTCCAGGTTCTTTCAATAAATCAAGAGCATATTTTCTTTGAGACAGAATTATCCCCTTTCTTGAGCGAGAAACTTCAATACCAAGAAAGTATTTCAAAGGACCAAACTCTTTCATTTCGAACTCTTGTGACAAGTAGTTCTTTAATGCCTTCCTCTCCAAGGGATCATCTCCAGTTACTATCATATCATCTATATAAATAATGAGAGTAGTAACTTTACCTTCTTTCCTTTTTATGAATAGAGTATGATCAGAATTACTCCGATAGTATCCGAATGTCCTTATTGATTTTGTAAATCTCCCAAACCAAGCTCTTGGCGACTGCTTCAGTCCATACAATGCTTTCTTCAAACGACATACTTTGTTACTGTGTTGAACTGGTCTATTCGACCCTGGTGGAAGGTCCATATAGACTTCTTCTGTCAATTTCCCGTGCAAGAATGCATTCTTCTCTTCAAATTGCTCCAACGGCCAGTCAAGATTTGCAGCAAGTGACAGAAAGACTCGAACAATATTGAATTTTGCCACCGGTACGAATGTATCTTCATAATCAATTCCATACGTTTGTGTGTACCCTTTGGCAACCAGCCTTGCTTTGTATCGCTCTATTGAACCATCAGACTTATACTTCACCGTATAAATCTATTTGCATCCTACTGGCTTCTTTCCTGCTGGCAACTCGACTATCTCCCAAGTCTCGTTCTTTTTCAAGGATTTCATCTCCTCATCCATAGCTGCTTTCCACCTTGGATCAGTAAGGGCTTCTACACACTGTTAGGAATAGATACAGTAGATAATTGATTTACAAATGACTTATTTGATTCCCACAAGCGGTGAGTGGATACATAACTCATGGGATATTTGACGTTACTAGTAGGATTAGGTTCATAAGTGGGTTTTGGATTACCTCTATTAGTACGGTACGAGAGTTCTCTTCTAGGAGGTTCGAACAACCATGATGATTGGTTTTGGGGTTCTGACGGTTCACTCTCACTGAAATTCGGTACTGGTTGCAATTCTTCAAGAGGTTCTTCTACTGGTTGCAATTCTTCAAGAAGATCTTCTACTGGTTGCAATTCTTCATGAGGCTCTTCTACTGGTTGTAATTCTTCATGAGGGTCTTCCTCCCTTGCTAGATCTTCATTCAAGTGTTCGCCATTATTTGTATCCAGTTGTTCGTTCTGACTGACAATTACTTTATCATACCCAAGAGTCTGAACTTCACTTTGGTACTCCCCCTGAAGTTCAGCCGTAGAAGAAGAAAAATATATCTCATGTTCATGGAACACCACATCCATAGTCACAAACATCCGTTGAGTTGGTGGGTGATAGCAATGATACCCCTTCTGATTCATTGCATATCCCACAAAAACACATTTCACTGTTCGGGGGGTTAACTTACTCCTCTCGTGTTGATGTAGGTGAACAAATGCGACACACCCAAACACACGAGGTGGCAGGTTGACAACAGTTGACGCATCCAAAGCATTAGTTAGTGCTTGAAGTGACATTCTGAAGTTCAGAATACGAGAAGGGACTCGGTTGATTAGGTATGCTGCAAGGTAAGGGCTTCCTCCCAATACATGAGTGGGAGATTGCCAGAAATAAGTGAAGCACCGACTACTTCAAGCAAGTGTCTGTTCTTCCTTTCGGCCACGCCATTTTGTTGAGGAGTATATGAACATGTAGTCCAGTGAACAATTCCATGTTCTACCAAATATTGTTGTAGATCTGTATTCAAGTACTCACCACCATTGTCACTTCTGAGAACTTGAATGTGTGCCTTATACTGAGTCATAACCTGCTTATGAAAATTTTGAAATAACCCACTGACTTCTTCTTCAGATTTCATCAAACAAATCCAAGTCATACGAGTGCAGTCATCAATAAATGTCACAAACCATTTAGCTACTCCAATAGTGGTACTTCTGAATGGTCCCCAAACATCAGAATGAATAATCATAAATGGAATCGTGCTTTTATTCAGATTACAATGAAAAGAAACACGGTGACTTTTTGCTAATTCACATACATCACAACGAAAACTAGAAATATCCAACTTCGAAAATAAACTGGGGAATAATTTAAGTAAATAGCCAAACGATGCATGTCCTAGACGTCGGTGCCACAGCCAAATTTCTGATTGCTTCTCCCCCTCGGATTTATTAACGGCAAGAGCTTGAGTCAACCTGTTTAAACTCTCAGAAACCAAATCCAGATAATAGAGTTTTCCACGTCTAACCCCATAACCAATCGTCCCGTGAGTCCGAATATCCTTAAAGACACAAAAGGAAGGCCAAAAAACAACAATACAATGCAGGGTATTAGTAATTTGGGTGATAGATAACAGATCAAAATTTAAGGATGGGACTAGTACTGTATCTAATGTTAGATCTTTTGTAAGAGATATGGAACCCTCGCCAGTAACGGGGGTAGGATCACCATTGGCAGTGGATACTGTGGATTTGGTGGATGGGTGTAAGGTTTTAACTTGTCTAGAATCAAAAGTCATATGATCGGTAGCACCGGAATCAGTTATCCATGTATTATTCATAACAGATGTAGAAATGTTAAAAGCCTTACCATCATTACCTGCAGCTGTAACCAGTGCGGAGGATTGTTCAATGCTCTTCTCAGCTCCTTCAGCAATTCCAATAGCTACAGTGGATATCTTCTTCCGAGAATCTTTACTGTGATTCCAGTCATGCGGGTAGCCAATAATCTGATAGCAACGAGCTTTCGTGTGCCCAGTTTTTCCGCATTGGGTACACTTCCTTAACTCATAAGTAGATTGATTGAAGTCCTTAGAAGTACGTGCAGATGATCCCGACTGACCTGGGAGGCTTTTGAATGGATGTGGCCGAGCCACCATTGCAGCTACATCAGAAGATTCAGAGGAGCTGTTCATGGTGCTTTGTTGACGAGCCTCCTGCCGAACATATGCGTAGGATGCCTCAAGATCAAGTGCAGGATCCTTTCGCAAAATTTCTCCTCGAACATGCTCAAACTCAGCATCTAATCCAGCCAAAAAAATATGTACCCGCAAGCGGTCGATCGATTTCTAATATGTCTAGACATCGTCAGGATTCTTCATGATCACCTTATCTTGATGATCCAGTTCTTGAAAATTTTCAGTCAATTCTCCATAATAAATAGAAAGTGGCCTGCCATTTTGTCTTGCCAAAAAAGCTTTCTGGTTTAGAGCAAACACCTGAACCTTATCGGTTCCATCATAGAATGCTTTTGCAAGAGCATCCCAAATATCACGAGCAGTTTTCAATCGAATGTATCTCTTCATGATCTCGGGTTTCATGGACATCAATAACTAGCTTTTCACTTTCTAATTATTAGCATACCATTTGGCATAGGACCCATTACTTTCAGTGGGAACTTTACTATCACCTTGATTATACTGGATCTTCTCACGTCCAGCAATATACATCTCCATCAACTGAGTCCAAACATCATAGTTTGTTTCATCAAGGATTATCCCCGCATTAAAGCCGAATTCTCGGATTGCACAATAATCGGTGTACTACCCATATTAGCAGTACAAGTAAACAATGTATCTAGATCAAACAACAACGGATCTAGATCTGATCAGGCTTCGGGATGGTGTCTGAGCGGCAAGGTGGAGTGGTGGTCGGAACAATAGCGGGATGATGGTGATGAGGTCGAGGTGCTGACTGCGGGGAGAGGAAGAAGGAGAGATGGAATGATGCTGGTGAGGATCGGAGATGGAAGAGGTGGAGTGGGTCGAGGGTGAGGATCGGAGATGGAAGAGGTGCTGGTGACGAGGTCGAGGTGGAGTGGGTCGAGGGTGAAGACGGAGATGACGATGGGTTGCAGCGACTTCGGGAGTGGTAGACGGGACCTCGGGGTTTGGCCTGACGCACGTCGGCGAAGGGGGTCGACGGACGGGTGTCACAACGAACTGGGGAGAACGGCAGACGAGATTGGGGTTACCGGAGAAGACGATCGGAAAGGAGGCGTCGGGGTTTGGTCGGGATCGGATCAAGGTGGGGAGATCGGCAGACGGGATTAGGGTTGTCGGAGAAGACGATCGGAAAGGAGGCACCGGGGTTTGGTCGGGATAGGATCAAGATGGAGATGCTAGATCTAATCACCTCCTTCTATTCTTCTTCTTCAGTTAGCCTAGATCTTGTTTGGCTCTGATACCATATTGAAAACAGATTTAGGAAATAATATTTTTCTTATTTACTTATTCTTTACTGTATACATCTATATATAAGGATTACATTCTTGGAGGAGAAAAAAGGAGATTGAGAGAAGATTGAGGGGTGAGAGATTTGGGGAATCTGTTTCCTACAGATTAGGTAACAGAATATACACATTTGCACATACTATATTTCAACATGAACAATTAGATTTAGTCGATTTACATTAAAATGATGTATAATATATTGTAAATAATTGGAAAATTTAGGAGGATGAGATTCTATATTTAGATTAAGTAGAAGTGCAAGACAGTACTCCAATGCCTTCTCTTCAATCTAAATAGAGACCATCTCGATCTCTAAATTCAAATAATTTCCTTGTTTTGTAATTTGATCTAATTTGATGAAATTATATTCATGAACTTCATTTTATTTAACAATTTGTAATTTATTAAATCAATTTAAATTTGATTTTAATTTCTTTTATTTATTAGTTCTTAGCAATTGTTATGAAATTACAATATAATACTTGATATTTCATCTTTCTTTTAAAGAAAAATAGAAAATTTATACTCCTAACTCGGCTCGGCCCGGCTCCCACCCTTGGGGCCGGGGGTCAGGTCCGGGTCTAGGTTTTTCCCACTCAGCCTGGCCCGGGTGGCTCGAATGCCACCCCTACTCGAGAGTCCAGAAAACCACTTTCATTACGAGTTCGTGGGTCCAGAACACATTTGGTGAGTTTTTTAAATTTTTCGTTTTGATTACATTAAATTTGTTTTTTTTTTACCTAATCAACGTGTGGAATGTAATTTCCATATAGGCTAGGGTTAATTTTTTTTATATAGATGTTTGATTAGGAGTTATGAGAATTTAGACTACCTGTTCTGGGATTATGAAATGCCCTTGTCTCGTCCTTAATTTTGTCAATGAATAAAGGAATAGATGATACTTAGGAGGTGGAGAAGAAGAAGATGACTGTATTGGCCGTTGGCATCCATGCAATTACTTTTGTTTAAGAAATTGTTGGTTTTTTTTAGTGTTATAATCAGTTTTTTTAGAAAAAAATGGTGAAATGGGGACTAAATGGAAGCGGTCAACAATATGCATAAAAAGGGGGTAATTAAACAGAAAAGGCACCCTATAGGTCTCTTTCCTGTTTTCATTTTTTACAACCTTGGTTGTATTCACTCATTGAACTATTTACTTTTTTTCTTCGTTGCTGTGAAAAATATGCTATGAATAAGTTTGTTAGAGCATTTCCGATGGAACTACATTTCCATTCCTATTTTGAAATTTTGTTTTGGCGTATTCTTTGAAATATATCATTTTGATTTGGGGTTACAAATAGGATGCTCCAATAGTATTCCATTTTGGGATTTCAAATATTTTGTATGAAATTTATTTTGCACAAAACTAATTATTTGAATGCAAAAAGATAATACAAATAATTAAAATTTTATAATACAATTAATTAGAAATAGATAATACACTTACTAAGAAAGAGGTAATACAATTATTTCTTTTTAGTATAATTATTGATTCATATGATTAAACTTTGTTGTATAATTATTAATTAGAAATAGATAATACACTTACTAAGAAAGAGGATAGACTGTTTTGTTGTGGCACATGAAGCTATCAATTTATGCAGTAGGCAACACTCCGACACCATTCTTTTTAAAATTGATTTTGCTAAGGCTTTCGACACAGTCAATTGAAATTTTCTTCTTCAGCTCCTTGTAGCTAGAGGTTTTGGTCAGTCCTGGTGCAGGTGGATTCATATGATATTGCGGAGTGCAAAATCATCTATCCTCATTAATGGGGAAGGAGGGCGATATATTAAATCCAAGAGAGGGCTGAAACAGGGAGATCCACTTTCCCCAATGCTCTTTATCTTGGTTGTAGATGTCCTAGCTCAAATGCTCAATTGT
The DNA here is from genome assembly GCA_017893485.1 of Hemerocallis citrina. NCBI lineage: Eukaryota > Viridiplantae > Streptophyta > Magnoliopsida > Asparagales > Asphodelaceae > Hemerocallis > Hemerocallis citrina. Next base: position 118,867,430 of record CM030364.1, read on the forward strand.
GGTCGACGAAATGAAATCTTCTCCTCACTGCCAGTCAGAGGAGCAATTGCCAACCTATCCTTGCTGCAGTTTGCGGATGATACTTTGCTCTTTTGCAAAGGTGATGAAGATGAGGTGATCAACCTTAAATTAGCCCTACACTTATTTGCTAATATATCTGGTCTTGCTATCAATTTTGATAAATCGTCCTTAGTTTATTTTGGACGATCCCAAATGAAGCTCCACGCCTTCTCAACTATTCTTGGATGCAAAGAGGAGAAGTTGCCCATCAAATACCTTGGTATGCCTCTCACTTCAACTAAGCTCAGCAAACAACACTGGCAACCACTGCTCCATAAGATCCAGAGACGTCTATCAGTGTGGAAGGGTAAAATGCTCTCGAGGGGGGGCAGATTGGTTCTTATAAATTCTGTGCTTAGTGCCCTGCCGGTTTATTATGCCTCTTTCTTTAAGTTACCACTTTGGGTGATTAGGAGAATTGATCAGATCCGAAGTAGATTCTTCTGGTGTGGTTCAGATGCTAATATCAGAGGTATTGCTAGTGCGCAGTGGTCACGTATATGTCAGCCAAAAACGCAAGGAGGACTGGGGATTCTAGACATTAAGGTCTTCAATGAAGCCCTACTTATGAAGTGGTGGTGGAATTTGTTGGCATCTGATTCCCTCCCAAGCCAAACTCTCCGCAGCCTTTATCAACGAAGTGATCCAACCCAATTCATATGCCCTTGCACTGCCTCAAACTTCTGGAAGGGAATTTTTCCACTTAAAGACCAATTTCTTTGTAACATCAGATGGAGCCTTGGCAAAGGTACACTTATCAATTTTTGGAAGTCCAAATGGATTCATGGAGCTAGTGTGTCTTCCTTATTTCCGACCCTCACTGCAGTGGCATGGAACCCCGAAGCTGACATCACATCCCAGGGATCTTGGTCAAATGGCTTATGGACTTGGCAACCGAGGCTAAAGTGTGTTCTTACTGACTCAATGCGAGAGGACAAAAGGCGCCTGCTAGAGTTGCTCGTGGATTTCCAGCCCTCTTCTTCTGAAGACCTACCATCTTGGACACTGACTACTTCTTCTTCTTATACTGTCAGTTCGGCTTATAACTTCTTCATTATGGCTGGCCTTCATTCCCCTTACTACACTGCAACCTGGACATCGCCGGCACCGCTCAAATGCAAAGTGTTCATATGGCTGCTGAGTTGGAACAAGCTTAACTCGAAGGAATTCCTTCACTCTAAGGGATGGTCGGGCGACACTACATGCACAGCTTGTGCATGTCCTGTTGAATCGACCTTTCATATATTTTTTGAATGCCCAATTGCTGCCGCAACCTGGAAACACTTCACTGATATGCTTAATATCCACACTTTGCCCCATCATTTACACGAGTGCTTCACGACATGGTGCTTTGGGAATCATAATACACGACTCACTTGGCATCTGTTAACTATATCAGTTTGCTGGAACTTGTGGCTTGCTAGAAATCAACACATTTTTACTTCAAAGGCTATGCAAACGAAAGAGATTATCTCTAATGTCATTTTCTCTTTTCGTTCTTGGATAGATGGCATGGACAGCGGGAGGAAGAAGACAAAGATGTTGGAGGAATTGGAAGCGGCAGGAGTACAGGATGCCTTGGTCAAGCAAGCACTGTTTAGGGGAGATCGGATGGATAGTGATGTGGGGAGTTGTTCGTCCTAATCGACTAGACTGTTTTGTGCTGCTCTTTTTTATATTTTGGACTGACTTCTTATACTGGCTTCATGTATTATGTTCTTCTGTTTTTTTGGGCTATCTGTTTTGGAGGATGATTACGAGCACTGCTGTTAAGATGGGGAAGGGGGATGAGATCATGATGTTGTGTCTAGTAGAGGAGTACGACAATAGTCCGCTGCCCTCTCTACGATACAACTACATGCTATCTCAATCCTAGACCCATCTGTGACTCGGTCTTTCTCTTTTTGTAACCTCCATCCAGATTTTGTACTAGCTGCTACAAACTTTTTATTAGTAATATATATTTTTGAGGTAGGCTAATCCTACCTTTTACTCGTCAAAAAAATATGATTAAACTTTACACTTGAAACATATCAGGAAGGTATCCAATATTGGGTTCATATTAAAGATCTCGTTAAAAAATTAATAATAGTATAATTAATGCCTATTATTGTCTATAAACAAAAAATTTAAAAGAAGTTTAAACAAACAAATCAACCAAATAAATATATACTAATATATTCCATAATTAAAGGGGAATTTTTTTGCAAAAGAAACAATTTACGGTTCACAAATTTAGGGATGGCAAGTGGGCAGGGTCAACCGCCGACCCGCCCGCGACCCGCCCGTATAACCCGGCCCGCGAAACGGCGGTTCGGGTTCGGGTCGAACCCGTAAACAGTAACGGGTCGACCCGGGTCGCCAAAATACCGAATCGAACCCGCCGAACCAGGCCCACGAACCCGTTAAAATTACCCCAACCCGTCTGCCAACCCGTGGGTCGTCCCGCGGGTTGCGAACCGTTTGACCTGAACGGGTCAAATGTTTGACCCGCCACGGGCCGACCGTTGACCCGTGGGTCAGCGTGCCGTTGGCACTATTCACCAGAGAGCAGTAACGGCTCTTAGAGCCGTTTTGCTATTTTTTTTTTGTTTTTTTTTGGTTTTTTTTATTTTTAGCCTAAATACCCCCCAAAACCCCATAAAAAAATCACACCTTACTCTCTTACTCTCTCTACTATTATTACTCATTTCTAAGCAATTTGTGAACAATTGAAGTATTGAATAAACAAGTGTTCAAGGCATATACACGTTCAAATTCCGATCATATCGAAATCAAAATTCAACAACGTCTTCAACTCTTCAACTCTCGTCCAACTCCAAGTGATCAACTCTTCAACTCTCCTACAAGCTCTCCCCAACTCTTCAATTCCGGAATTGAGGAATTCTACTTCTACTTCTATTTTTATTTTCACGGATTTTTTTATATACGCGTATCCACGGTGAACGGTATCAAAATTTCATACCTCTCTTCTTATTTTATTTTTGTTGTAGTTATAATTATTGTTGGTTTTTTGACCTTCTCTATCTTAACCCTCTTGTTTTCTAGATTTTTTTTATAACTCATCGCTCCTATATTGTGTAGTCTTTTTTACATACATTACTACATTATGTCCAGATTACGCGGTAGCGGTCGTAGCCAAACTGGGTAAGATTCCACTGTCACTTCCTGTAGGCCACCAATTGTCTCAATTAGTGAGCCCGCCGAAGAGTACCATGATCCTCTTACCCAACAATGGGACACACGATGAGGTTGTAGAAGACATACAATTAGAAGAAGAACAACAATAACAACAACCAACCGAAACCACACAACCCCGTAGTTGTAGGAAAAGTAAAGGAGAAAGTAGTGATTGGCATAAATTTTACGATTTTATCCCGGACGAAGAAAATCGGGTATAGGGTTGAAAGTTTGTAAAACATGTTCTAAGACATACAAATTCAAGAGGGGTGATGGCACCAGTACAATAAGTAGACACATCCAACATAACCATAAAGACCTTCTTGTTGACCTACTCGACCAATAAAAAATCAACCTTAGGACCGGTCTAGTTGATAGCCACCCTTATGATTCCGATCTTATTCGTCGGGAAATGGCCCGATTAGTAATAAAGGACGAGTTACCATTTTCCTATCCCGAGAGCAGGGACTTGGAAAATTTTAATCAAACGGCCTTAAACCCTCATTTTAGAAGAATTCCGAGAAATACTTGTAAATCGGATTGTTTTAAAGTGTACAATGAAATGAGGACGCTTTGATTGCAATTTTATGGAGTTTAACTTGTAGAGTTAGTTTAACTTCGGGTTGTTGGACGGGTGTCAACAATATTCCAACGATGGGAATAACCTCATTGGATCGACAATGGTTGGATTCTTCAAAAAAGAATCATATCACTGGCCGCATTGCCGTATCCTCATAGTGGCGCTAAAATAGCAAATCGTATTTTAGAAATTTATAATATTTTTCATATTCGCGATAAAATTATGTGTATTAGTTTCGATAATGCATCTAACAACAATGCAGCAATTATTACTTTAAAATCCGCATTAAACCCTCTATCTGACAATATTTTTCATATTAGATGTGCATGTCATATTTTAAATTTATGTGTTCAAGATGCATTTAAAATAGCCGATCCATATATACTTAAAATTAGAAATTGTGTACATTTCATTGCATTAAGTCCCAACATATTTCAAGAATGGAAAAATTGGTGTAAGATTTCAAATGTACCTTTTAGAAGATTTCCAAAGGATGTTAATCACCGATGGAACTACTTTTGATTTACTACATGTTTTCACCAACTATAAAGCAGTTGTAAATAATTTTTGTATTGCAAAAATATGCCAAATTTTGAAATGGCTCCCACCGATTGGTTTTATGCTGAATCTTTGTTGAAATTTTTAGAACCTTTGAAAATCGCAACTTTAAAATTTTCAAAAACATATGAATCTACTTCTAGTAGCATTTTTATTTCAATAGTTAGTATGATGCAAACATTTAACGAAATGTTAAATGATACTTTTGTTGGTGATATTGTAAAACCTGCATACAAAATTTTTTTGAAGTATTTTTATCCTCCTCCTATGTTGATTTGTGTTGCTACCATTATGGATTCTCGTATCAAATTAGAAGGTACGAAGAGTTTGATTGAAATATTTTTTTCATTACTTGGGGAAAATGAAGAAATAGAAATAGTAATTGATTGCGGTTCTTTTTTAGTTAAATTTGAATCTATATTAAATAACTTGTATGATTATTATGATCGATCTTTTGCTTCTAGTAGTACAAATTCTGTAGTTAGTTCTTCTTCTGGTAGTTCCAAAGATAAGGGTAAGAGTAAATTTTATGATAGAACATTTAATTTACTTGCACAACTTCAATCCAAAAAACCTAGGACTAATCAACCAAATGAATTAAATTGGTATAACCAACAAGATTCTGAGTCTTCTTCTTCTTCACTAGATATTTTACAATGGCGGAAAGACCATGAACACACTTATAGTATTCTATCATATATGGCTAAAGATTTACTAACTCCTCTTGTCTCTACAGTTGCTTCTGAAAGTGTATTTTCTTCAAGTGGTAGAGTTCTAACTGATTACAGAAATCGTTTGAAGCCCGACACGTTAGAGATGCTCGTTTGCACAGAAAACTGGCTGAAGGCTGAAAATAGGACACAAAGGAAAGCATTATCTATATCCACAAGTGGGAGCAACTCGTCGGAAGAACAACAACAACAACAACAACAATTGCAACCAAAATGAAGAATTCAAGACCAGCAACAACAAATTCAAGGCCATCAACTTGAAGACAATTGTAAATAGATAAAAAAATTGTATTATATCTGTGCTTGTTATTTCAAATTAGAAAAATTGAAGTAAATTGAAATTGTATATAAGAAATATGTTAGTGTATAAAAAAAATTTGTGAATTTAATTTTTTATTTCATTAGAAATTGTGAAACTTATTGATATGGCTAAAAATGGGGTTAAATCGGAACCGTCCAGATTGGGCACGAATCTTGAAGCTCAGGGGTAAAACGGTAATCTCACATACAAATGGGTCCGAAACGGGTACTGGGTCTCCTTCTCACAGATCCAATAACCCACAAACGGATCCACTCCAACTGGGTACGGGTCCCGACCCAAGACAAACCCAAACCAGCAAGAGGAAAATCAGGATCACTGATTTGACCGAATCAACGGGCCTGATTCGCTCTCACCGGGAATCAGGGGTCAGTTTTCTAAACAGATTGGGAGGATTTTACTCCTGACTACACAGAAAATCAGGTCCCTAATCACTCCCATGGCGACTATAAATACCTCCCCCTACCACTGTGACCAGGTAATCACTCTTTTTCCACCTTAAGCTCTTTCTTAATCATCACTGGTTACTGACAAGAGCGTCGAAGGGTGCGTCACCGGAACCAACCCTGGTGTATCGCACTTCCTTGCAGGTGGCGGTAGGAATCAGAAGGCTTGGATCCGCTATTCAGGTTTGTTCCGCGAACTCACAAATCTCATCTGTTTACCCCCACACCAAAATCAGCGGTAACAGATTGGCGCCGTCTGTGGGAACAACCACACGAATAGCCTCCGCCTCTTCCTCGTTGACTAGCCCTTCTCCAATCATGCCTCCCAAGAAGGTCAGGTCTAGGGGGTCCAACCGCGGACCCAATCCCGCCGATCAGCCAGAGGAAGTCCCCGTCCATCCTGCTCCACAGCCCGAACATCTTCCTCCCCCGGTCCAACAGGGCCAGCCTCCTCTTCCGAACCAACAACCCCCAAATGGTCCTACTGGTCAGAACCAGCGGAGGCAGAAGCAACCTCTCCACCCAGACCATGTCTCAATTCACAATGCCTCCTCGGACTCTATGGCTTCCATAACCCCCGAGCCTCCGATCTCCGCAACACCGTTCTGAATCGCCAAAAGGATGAGGACCTTTGCAACCATCTAGATGAGAGGCGGGCCCGAGAGGGATCCTCCCGCCAGCATCAAGGTGAGCGATCTCCTCACCGCCGAGACGGTAGGAGGTCTCCGGACCGAAGGGACCGGGGGGAATCTCCCGAGCGTCGTAGGAGGAGGCCACATACCCCCGCAGATCGACATCATCCGAGGAACGATGAGGAACCTATCACTCGTGCCGAGTTCCTACAATTCCAGGAGACCGTGTTGCAGGCCCTCAACCTTCGCCCCAACAACCATAATGCCCAGAGGGTTCCAACACCCCCACGGGTTCCAAGTCCTCGCCACCGATCCAGAAGTCCTCTCCCGGCTCCCAGTCGCCAGCAACACCATTATAGTCCTCGCCGATCCCAGGAGTATCGATGCCGCAGTCCCCGCTCCCCTTCCTATGGAGAAGAGTCCAGGGGATCGTTTGATTACCAACGGAGGGACGATGCCCTCTACCGTCGTCTCCACGAGATGGAGAGGCGCATCGGTCGCATGGAGAAAGAGGAGGAGTCGAGAGCAGGGACCGTCCGCCCCAGCAGACCCCCCTTCTCTCGGACAATCATGGAGGCTCCCATCCCGAGGGGTTTCAAACCTCCACAGTTTGAAACGTACTCAGGGGAGTCAGACCCTGTTGATCATGTCGAAAGCTTCAAAACCTTAATGCTGATCCATTAAGCTTTCGCCTTCCCCGCCACGCTCTGCAAGACCTTCCCTGCCACTCTCAAGGGGTCGGCACGGGAATGGTACTCCAGGCTCGCTCCTTCTTCCATCTTCTCGTTCGAGCAGTTCGAAACGCTCTTCATAACTCACTTTGTGAGTAGCAGGCGAATGGAGAAGACTAGCCTCTCCCTACTCCACCTCCGACAGGAGAGGGGAGAAAAGTTGAGGGACTACGTGAGGAGATTTACCACGGAGGTCAGGTCGATCGCCTCCCTCGACCAGTCAGTGGCGACCGTCGCGTTCCAGTCGAACGTCCTCAACTCCAACCTCCGATCGTCCCTCGCCAAGAAGCCCCCGCACAACTTCGCCGATCTTCTCCTAAGGTGCGAGAAGTACATTCGGGCGGAGGAGGCCGAGTGCCTCCTGAATTTCGGAGGATCCGCCTCCGGATCGAAGAGAAAGACGACAGAGGAGGAGGGGTCCAAAAAGCTACAGAAGGACAACAGCGGTCAGCGCCGTCCTCCCCCAGGTTCGAGAAGTTCACTCCTCTCACCACCAATGTCTCCACCATCCTGATGGAAGTGGAGAAGGAAGGGGTGATACTGCCCGCTCCGAGGATGAACAACCCGGCCAAGAGGAGGAACAAAGAGAAATGGTGTCGTTACCACCGGGACCACGGCCATGACACCAACAACTGTCGGGCATTGAAAAACGAGATAGAGGCCCTCATCCAGAGGGGACAGTTGGCCAAATTTGTGAAGGCAAACAATCAGGGGGATCGCACCACTCCTCTGCCCCGGGGGGCTAACAAGCGCTCCGAGCGGCGCGATGAGACCCCCGAGTTCAAGGAAGAGTGGGTTCTCCACCTCATCCACGGAGGTCCCATGGGGGGCTCCTCCAACTCCTCTCGGAAGGCCTTCATCCGAGAGGTCAACTCGGTTCACAGCGCCCCTCCCCCCAAAGGCCTCAGCGTCCCAGTGACCTTCTCTGATGAAGACCTCGAGGGGGTCCGAACTCCCCACCGCGACGCACTTGTCATCGACCTTCGCATGGCGAACTTCAAAGTGCAGAGGGTCCTGGTGGACAACGGGAGCTCGGTGAACATCCTCTTTCTCTCGGCCTTCCGAGGGTTGCAGCTGTCCCGGGATCGCCTCAAACCGGCCGGCTACACGCTCCACGGGTTCACGGGGGTACCAGTAATTGTCGAAGGGGTTATTACCCTAGACGTAACTGCTGGGAAGACCCCTACTACCCGGACCGAGCCGATGGACTTTATGGTGGTCGACGTTCCGGCCGCATATAATGTCATCTTAGGCCGACCCGGCCTAGCTGCCCTGGAAGCTGTTCCTTCAGCGTACCACCTTAAAATGAAGTTCCCCACCCAGTCGGGAATGAGAGAAGTCAGGGGCAGCCAAGAGACGGCTCGAAAGTGCTATATGACTTCCACTGGGGGTCCGGTGCTCTCCCTCGAGACTCTAGAAATCCCCGCACCGAATGTCCGACCCACGTCCGAGCCGACGGAAGAATTGGAAGGAGTACTCTTCTCGGACGAGGACCCGAGTCGAAAGTTCCTCATCAGCAAGTCCTTGCCGACTGCCCTATGCTCCGACTTGGTGCAATGCATCCGGGAGAACCGCAACCTATTTGCTTGGTCCGCCGTGGATATGCCCGGGATTTTCGAGGACCTTCTAGTGCACCGCCTCAGCATCGAACCGGGGTGTAGACCGGTTCAGCAGAAGAGGCGTAAGTTCGCCCCCGAGCGACAACAGGCCATCAAGGAGGAGGTGGACAAGCTCTTAAGAGCTCGGTTCATACAGGAGGTGAACTATCCCGAGTGGCTCTCCAATGTGGTCATGGTTAAGAAGTCCAACGGCTCTTGGAGGATATGCATCGACTTCACCGACCTGAATAAGGCATGTCCGAAGGATCCATTCCCTCTCCCACATATCGACACCCTCATCGACGCCACCTCGGGCCATGAGCTCCTCAGCTTCATGGATGCCTTCTCCGGCTATAATCAGATCCGAATGTTCCCCCCGGACATTCCGAAGACTTCCTTCATTACCGACCAGGGCCTCTACTGTTATAGAGTTATGCCGTTTGGATTGATGAATGCCGGAGCCACCTACCAGCGCCTCGTCAACAAAGTCTTCCAAAGCCAGATCGGCCGCAACATGGAAGTATACGTCGACGACATGCTCATGAAGAGCATCAGAGGTACCGACCACGTGGCCGACCTCCAGGAGGCATTCGGCGTATTGAGAAGGCACAACATGAGACTAAATCCGAACAAATGTGCGTTCGGAGTCTCCTCAGGAAAGTTCCTCGGCTTCATGGTGAGCCAGCGAGGGATCGAAGCAAATCCTGAGAAAATCAAGGCCATACTGGACATGGCTCCGCCTCGGAATGTCAAGGAAGTGCAGAAGCTTACGGGGCACCTCGCCGCTATTGGCCGATTCTTTCAAAGTCTGGGAAAAAGTGTCTCCCCTTCTTCAAGGCTCTCAGGGGGGACAAGGGTTTCGAGTGGGGCGAGTTGCAACAGGAGTCGTTCGAACAGCTGAAAGCCTACTTGGTGAACCCTCCCCTGCTCAGCAAGCCCGTTCCGGGGGAAACCCTCTTCATCTACTTAGCTGCTTCCGAGCAGACTCTAAGTGCTGTTTTGGTGAGGGAAGAAGACCGGGCTCAGAGGCCCATCTACTATGTGAGCAAGGTGCTTAGGGACGCCGAGCTCCGTTATCCGAAGATAGAAAAGATGGCCTACGCCCTGATCATGGCGGCAAGGAAGCTCCGCCCATACTTTCAGTCCCATTCGGTTGTGGTCCTCACCGACCAACCGCTGAAGCAAATCCTCCACAAGCCGGAAACCTCAGGTCGGCTTATGAAGTGGTCCATCGAGCTGAGCCAACACGACATCTCCTACCAGCCTCGGATTGCGATCAAAGCTCAGGCCCTCGCCGACTTCTTCGTCGAGTCCACCATTCCCGAGGTCAGCCATGTCCTGAACGGACCCCCCATTTGGACAGTTTTCGTGGACGGTTCCTCCTGCAACGAGGGAAGTGGCGCCGGTATCATCCTGAACGGCCCTGATGACTTCGTCCTCCAGTATGCCCTTCGAATGAATTTCAAGGCCTCAAACAATGAGGCGGAGTATGAAGCACTAATCGCGGGCCTCGGACTTGCCCGAAGTGCCGGGGCGCAGCGCCTCCGAATCCATAGTGACTCTCAGCTGGTTGTGAACCAAGTTTTGGGCGAGTACGAGGTGCGAGACAAACGGATGGCGAAGTACCTCGCCAAGGTCCGAACCCTCATAGGGCCGGTTCGAAGAGGCACTCATCCAACAAGTCCCTCGAGAGGAGAATTCGCAAGCTGACGCCCTCTCCAAGTTGGCCTCGTCCTCCCTCCAAGGTCTCGAGTAGACCATCTTGATCGAGGTTCTCATGAAGCCGAGCACACGAGGCCCTCGACTCAGTGGAGTCATTACCGGTCCTACTGCAAGATAATTGGATGAAACCCTTAGTAGAATTCCTAAGGGATGGACTCCTCCCCGAGGACCCGAAGGAAGCGCGCCGAGTAAGAACCAGGGCCGAGTGGTATGTCCTGATCGAGGGAATCTTGTACAAGCGCTCCTTCTCGCAGATTGACGGCCGACCGTACCTGATGTGCCTTTTCCCGGAACAGGCCAACTATGCCTTACAAGAGCTCCACGAAGGCATCGGCGGAGCGCATTCAGGGTCTAGGTCCTTGGCTAGGAAAGCCCTGAACTACGGATACTTCTGGCCGACTCTCCTCCAAGACGCCGAGCGACATGTTCGGCAATGTGGCCCTTGTCAGAGACATTTCAACGTTCGTCGCCTCCCTCAAGCCAACCTCGCCTCCCTATCAAGTCCTATCCCCTTTGCAATGTGGGGGATGGATTTACTAGGGCCATTCCCTCCAGCTCCGGGCCAGTTCAAGTTCTTGGTTGTAGCCATCGACTACTTCTCGAAGTGGATTGAGGCCGAGCCCCTTGCCACCATCACCTGAGAACAAGGTGCTTCAATTCTTCTGGAAGAGCATCATTTGTAGATTCAGCGTCCCCCGTGTCCTCGTGACGAACAACGGGACTCAGTTCACTGGTACAGCATTCCGAGCTCTGTGTGAAGACCTCGCCATCCAACAGCACTTCTCTTCCGTCTCCCACCCTCAGTCGAACGGACAGGCGGAGAACTCTAACCAGCAAATCCTCTCTGGTATCAAGAAGAGACTGGACAGGTGTTCTAGAGGCTTATGGGTCGACCAACTCCCCAATGTGCTATGGAACTACCGCACCAACAAGCTGACCCCCACAGGCGCGTCCCCGTTCAACCTCACCTACGGGTCCGAGGCAGTAATACCACTCGAAGTCGGAATACCTTCTACTCGTCTCACAGCCTACAACGAGGAACAGAATGCCAAAGACCTACGGGCGAACTTGGACCTGGTAGACGAGCTAAGGAAAAGAGCATCGATACGCCAACAGAACTACAGGAGGAGGGTCGAACTGGCGTACAACAAGAAAGTCCGACCCACCGATCTCAAGGAGGGGGACTTGGTCCTCAGAAAGCTAGCCATCTCCTTGCCCAATCAGAAGAGCAAACTGGCTCCGAATTGGGAAGGACCCTACAAGATCACAAAGGTAGTTCGGCCCGGAGCTTATCGTCTTGAAGACCTAGAGGGCAGAGAGATTCCGAGGACCTGGAATGCCGACCACCTGTTAAAATACCAAGAAAGCGCCCCGGCGCCTCTCTAAGTATCACCGGGTGTCATACCATTCCTCTCCTCTAACTTGTAATTCATTTCTTTAAGTTGTTATATGTAAAAACGGCTCGCTGTCAATTATCAATGAAGAATGCTCTTTCAGACTTATAAAATTGCTTGCATCTCTCCGCCTTTATTTTTTATTTTTTTTATTTCAACCAATGGTTCGGAGTCCAATGTCCAGCTCGACCCTACTTCGCAAGCTCGCTCATCAGCGAGCTAGAAGTAGGTCGCCGTTCGGAACTGCTCCCACAACCGTTGAACTACACCGATGGTTCGGAGTCCAACACTCGGCTCGACTTTACTTCCCCGGCTCGCCCTTAGGCAAGCCAGAAGTAGATCGCCGTTCGGAACTGCTCCCACAACCATTGAACAAATCTACCGATGGTTCGGAGTCCAACACTCGGCTCGACTTTACTTCCCCGGCTCGCCCTTAGGCGAGCCAGAAGTAGATTGCCGTTCGGAACTGCTCCCACAACCGTTGAAAAAATCTACCGATGGTTCGGAGTCCAACACTCGGCTCGACTTTACTTCCCCGGCTCGCCCTTAGGCGAGCCAGAAGTAGATCGCCGTTCGGAACTGCTCCTACGACCGTTGAGCAACGCTAACGCTGGTTCGGATTCCATCGTCCGGATCGACTACGCTCACTCAAATCCTCGAGCCGAGCGGACGAGGGACCGACCCTCGTATATAGCGAAAAATCCTTCCGAGGCGAAGTCATTGTTAGATCTTCTCAAAATGCATGCTAGAGTGTGATAAACGGACCTGACCATGCCACGTGTCCACAAAACGACAAGATAGTGTTTTCTTGGAACTTGCGCCTCCCTTCTTGTGATCGCGCCCCGATCATGATCCACCGTCCAGATCAGACCACGTGGCCCCAGTCTCGAAACAGTTACACCTCTGCCGAGGCACCGAGCCGCACCGGTATGTACCGAGCAAGAGTCAGGGCCACGGCTAAAGCGTGAGTTTCGTGGCCAAGGTGCTCGATGAAGCAAACACTCGCTTCTCGCGGTTCATTTCAAGCCAACTCTAGCTAAAGCAATTACAGCACTACAACAAGCAAGCCAACTCCAATTTCATTAATATAACTTGGATAAATTTACAAAAAGATTACAACAAAAGATAGTTCGGAGACCCAAAAACACAACACGACCCGTTTAGTGCATCTGCGGAAGGGGGACGCTCCGGTTCAGGGATACTCGGGGTCGGCGCTTTCTGACCTCCGAGCTCGTCTCTAAGCCGACGAATCGAGATGCCCCCTTGCCGCTGACCCTGACAGTCGCTTCAACCGAAGCACCACTTGAAGATACCGCTACTCCACTTTGGGCGTCGGCTGCTATCCGACCTATGATGGGGGTTCGGCTCACGAGTTGATAGAACGTAATCCCTCGGTCAATCTCTTTGCGAGTGCACGAAGTACTCCGGACTTTAGCCCTCACCGGCTGAGGTTTAAGCCGAGCAACCTCTTCCTCCAGTTCAACAATCCTGTCCTTTAGTGTGTCGTCCCTCACAATTACCTTGAATCGAGGAAGCTTCGCCGAACCAGGATACTCGGCGCTATCAGATATGACACGGTGCAAATGGGTCACCTCGATACTTTTGTCGACCGTTACCCTTTGGAGCTGTTCGACCCTCTTTGCAAAATCATCTCGTTCGGCCAAAACCAGGGCCAACTCTTCCTCCTTCGCAGAGAGTTCAGCCTCGACTAGTCGCAGGTGGTGTAACTCGGCCAACAACTCGCTGTTTCTCTTCTCTACGTTATAGAGTATTCTCCTCGTCAGATGAACCTCGCCCTCAAGGCAAGCCTCACGGGACTGCTGAAACAACTCTGCGCGGCGCCGAGCTGTCGCGCTGACATGAATTTGCTCGACGATCTGAAATAAAAAAGGACAACATTGAAGAACTACATGACCGAAACAAACACTTAGACAAATCCAAAACAATCTTTTTCATTCATCATCAAAGCGGTGGCCAGTCCGCAAAAGGCATTACATTGTTTTTGAAAAAGAACAAAAACTACAAAAATTACGAGGAGATCAGGGGTCCACCTGCGTCGCCGCTTCGACCACAGGCGCGTCGCCAGATGGCCCCTCATTTCTCCCCTCGACCTGGGGGTCTGCCACCGAAGGGTCGGCCTCCACCTCCTCCTCCTCGTCGCCTTCCCCCTCGTCACCTTCGCCTCCCTCCTCCTCGCCGCCTGAGGGTGACCCCGGCCACAGCCTGTAGCTGACCCGCTCGAAGCGGGGACACGGTCTTGAACATGGTCGAGCGCCTTCTGATAGGACATCTCCATGTTCGTGGCCATGTGCTCCTTCGCCTCGGCCTCGACCTCGGCCCTAATCTGCGTGGCCAAGGCCTCTTTCTCTGCCTTCACATCGGCCAGAGACTTCGTCGACGCAGCCAGCTCCTCGGCAGCCTTCGCGTCTTTGGCAGACTCCGCATCAAGTCGCCCCTTGGCTCTTTCCAGGTCGGCCACAAGATCGGCAACCCGGACGTCCAAGGCCTCGACTCGCCTCTGCTCGGCCTCGAGCTGCCGAACCGCCTTGACCTTCTCTGTTCTGTCTTTGTCGCTGGCGGCCTTCAGCTCTTTCTCCTGCGCGGCGAACGTCTCAAGGAGATGGCCGAAGTGACAGGTGGCCTGTGAAGACAACGATAAGCGCAAGATAAAGGCCGAGCAATAGACTTGAAGAAATCCACAATGAAAAACTTACCGATATGAGCGATCGAGCCACTTCGTAGGTATCGTCGCCTACCGTCCCCGCCTTCAGCGCGGCTCTATCCTTCGGGGTCGCCAGGTGCTTGACGACTTGCACCGAAATCTGCGAGTTTTCGAGGAATCCGTCGTGATTCTTCACTCGCCAGTTCGGCATGAACAACTGTTTGTGCTGCTCGGTCAGGATCTCCTCGGCCGCACCAGTCAACGGCGGAGCCTCGAGCGACAATGCCGCATTGACATCGAAGGCCCCACCAACCGGGGCAGATGCCACAGGCGCCGAGGGCTCTTCGACAACAACCACCGTCGAAGGCGCCTCGATGGTCGGAGGAGGCGGAGTGGTAGTCGAAGCAACCTTGGGCTGCGGACCTGACGAGGCAGCCACGGTCGGCCTCTTCCTCTTCCTGCCACCGGCCACTTTGGACCTATCGATCATCATGGCATTGAAATCCATCTTCGGTGCCTCTGCATCAAACGAAACACAGACTGAGTCAGTAAGACGAGCTAAAGACTTGAAAGAAAACCAAAATAAACGAGATGTCAGGAGCATACTCGGGTCGATGGGGCTAAGGCCAGACCCGAACAGCACCTTCTCCGTCAACTCCCTCCACTCAACAGTGGGAGGGCCATGATCTTCCTCGCCACCTCCTCCTCGGCCGCAGTCAATACGGGGTCGGCCCTCGCAAACTTGGGCACCTCAGGCTTCCACTGGCTCGGAATAGACAGTAATGGTTCCCCCCTCAATATGAAGAACTTTTCCTTCCAGCCTTTGATTGAGTACGGGTTTTCTATGATCCAAACACCCTTCCTCGGTCCCAAGTAGTACCGATGCTCGGTCTTGTGCATCCGGTTGATCCGATACAGGCCTCGAAAGACTGTCAGGTCCGGCTCGACTTCAGTGTTGCGACACTGGAGCAGGAAGGCGTTCACATGACGCCATGTGTTCGGCATAAATTGGGTCGGCGCAAGACAGAACCAGCCGAGAACCTGAAGAATGAAGGGGTGCAGGGGAAAGCGCAGTCCGGTGTTCAGCGAGTCAAAGTTGAACATACACATATCCGACGACGATAGCTTGGAATTCGCCCGCATCCCAGCGCCGGGGAGAATCAGTTTGTACTCCGGAGGGATGGCGAACCCCTTTCTGATCCGAAGGAGATCCCTCTCGGATAGCACCGACGCAATCTCATCTGCCTCGGTGGTCAGTGCCGGGTTCGGTTCCTCATAAACTGCCGACTGACCGAAGACCGCCTTCTTCAGGAGGTCGCCTTCGTACTGCCTAACCCCCGCATGCCCGGACAATACGGAGGGGTATCGGCCCATCTCGGGGGCCTGCTTCGGATTCTCGACAATCACCTCGACCACGGGAGATTGCGTTACTACCCTCCTCTTCTTCTTCTCCTTCCTCGCCTCGGTCACAGACGGCTCGGCTACCTGCTTCCCCTTCCTACGGATCTCCGCCTGCCTTCTCTCCGCGGTGCCATCATTGCCCGAGGACGAGGCCTCACTCCCCGAGTTCACTCTTGACATCTCTATTAAAAAAAGCTAAGGCAAATACTGACCTTGAAGTGACGTTCACGGTCGGAATGAGCTCGCCGGAAATCGCCTGGCCCACGCGATAGCTAGCGCAACCACCTTGAAGCAAAAATCGCCACTAGCAGAGAGCATAGAGTAAAAGTGAAATCTTAAGAGTGAAAAGTGAGAAATGAGCTTGGGGGTGGGGGAATGATCTTTTATAACCCCAAAAGCGAGTTTGGGCCGCCTTGGGAATCTAAAAAAGCCCATTAAGAAACCAAAGCGCCAAAGCGGAGTGTCGCGACGTTTCAGCTCCAACGACAGAGGATCTTGAAATAACCAAGTCCGCAACTCGGCCACCGGTGTGCTTAACCGAGCTATCGAACAGCTCGGCTGGGCCACCGAACTACTGAGTCTCCTCAGGACAACTCCGAGGTACTGAGTCTCTCCAAGACAACTCCGAGTTACTGGATCTCCGTACCTCAGCCAAAGACACCGAACCTCCGAACCGAGGGGACGAGGAACCGACCCTCGTATATGGAGAAAAATCCTTCCGAGGTGAAATCACCGTCGGATCTCTCCAAAATTTGTGTCAAAACTCGATGGACGGTTCAGATCGCGCCACGCCCACAAAACGACAAGATTACGTTTTCTCGTGATCTGAACCCTGTCCTCATGATTCGCGCGATGATGGACGCTCCCGATTCGACCACGTGTACCTTCCGGACCGCCTGCCTAACCGAGCTACCGAACAGCCTGGCCAAGCAGCCGAGCTACTGGGCTAGAAGGTCACGACCCATCAAGGCCGACATTCTTCAAAACATCCAACTCCATGCCTCGACTGACAGCACCAAGCTTCCGAGCTGAGGGGACGAGGAACCGACCCTCGTATATAGAGAAAAATCCTTCCGAGGCGAAATCACCGTCGGATCTCTCCAAAATTCGTGTCAAAACTCGATGGACGGTTCAGATTGCGCCACGCCCACAAAACGACAAGATAACGTTTTCTCGTGATCTGAACCCTGTCCTCGTGATTCGCGTGATGATGGACGCTCCGGATTCGACCACGTGTACCTTTCGGACCGCCTGCCACCGACCTGCCTAACCGAGCTACCGAACAGCTTGGCCAAGCAGCCAAGCTACTGGGCTAGAAGGTCACGACCCATCAAGCCGACATTCTTCAAAACGTCCAACTCCATGCCTCGACTGACAGCACCAAGCTTCCGAGCCGAGGGGACGAGGAACCGACCCTCGTATATGGCGAAAAAACCTACCGACCATGCTCAGCCGTCAGATCTTGTCAAAAAGTGCGCTCGGCATGATGGACGGCTCAGATTTCGCCACGTCCACTAAACGTCAAGATAGTATTTTTTGGAGATCAGCACTGAGATGGACGCCCAGGATCGCGCCACGCACTTCGGCTGATCCCGAACCATTGGTGCCTCGACCTCCCGAGCCGAGGGGACGAGCCGAGGAGACGAGGAACCGACCCTCGTATATGGCGAAAAAAATCCGCCGACCCATCTCAGCCGTCGGATCTTGTCAAAAAGCGTGCTCGTCATGATGGACGGCTCAGATGACGCCACGTACCTCGGCTGGTTCCGAGCCAAGGAGCCGACCTGCCGAGCCGAGGTACCGAGGAACCGACCCTCGTATATGACAAAAAACCCCACCGAGCCGAGGGGACGAGGAACCGACCCTCGTATATGGCGAAAAAAACCGCCGACCCATGTCAGCCGTTGGATCTTGTCAAAAAGCGCGCTCGTCATGATGAACGGTTCAGATCTTGCCATGATCACTAAACGAAAAGATAGCATTTTTTGGGGATCCACGCTGAGATGAACGGCCCAGATGACGCCACGTACCTCGGCTGGTTCCGAGCCGAGGAGTCGACCTGCCGAGCCGAGGTACCGAGGAACCGACCCTCGTTAATGAAGAAACTACCTGCCGAGGAATAGGGATCGTCTGATCACTCAGAAATTCGCGCTCGGCACTGATCAAGGGTCCAGATTGCGCCACGTCATAAATCGGTATTTAAAAATAAATTTTTATTTATTTAAATCGTTTTATTTATTTAAAAATCACAAAAAATTACTAAAAATTTGGGAAAATTAGCTAAAAATTCTAGAAAATAATTATGAATTCGGGGAAATACCTTTGAGCCCTTGAATGAACAATTATTGCCTAGAATGTACTGTTAAGGCCCCCGAACGATTGGCTAACACCTCGCGAAATTGAATAAATAATCCGAAAAAATAGATAAAAACCGTCGAATATTCAAACAAAGCTTCAGAACAGCATATGGCTTCAAAAAATTACCTCACTACCCCCTTCGAGATTCAAAATCCTCCATTGAGACTCCGATACAACTCCACTAGCCACTGAAACGGTTAAACTACTCCTCAAAGGCTGATCACACTCAGTCTTTAGGAGTGGAGGGCTCGTGATATGGCTAAAAATGGGGTTAAATCGGAACTGTCCAGATTGGGCACGAATCTTGAAGCTCAGGGGTAAAACGGTAATCTCACATACAAATGGGTCTGAAACGGGTACTGGGTCACCTTCTCACAGATCCAATAACCCACAAACGGATCCACTCCAACTGGGTACGGGTTCCGACCCAAGACAAACCCGAACCAGCAAGAGGAAAATTAGGGTCACTGATTTGACCGAATCAACGGGCCTGATTCGCTCTCACCGGGAATCAGGGGTCAGTTTCCTAAACAGATTGGGAGGATTTACTCCTGACAGTTACACAGGAAATCAGATCCCTAATCACTCCCATGGCGACTATAAATACCTCCCCCCTACCACTGTGACCAGGTAATCACTCTTTTTCCACCTTAAGCTCTTTCTTAATCATCACTGGTTACTGACAAGAGCGTCGGAGGGTGCGTCGCCAGAACCAACCCCGGTGTATCGCACTTCCTTGCAGGTGGCGGCAGGAATCAGAACGCTTGGATCTGCTATTCTGGTTTGTTCCGCGAACTCACAAATCTCATCTGTTTACCCCCACACCAGAATCAGCGGTAACACTTATATAACTTAAAATCATATGAATAATATTTCAATATTTTTTTGGCAGTTTCACTCTTTCACTCTTATTATTATTATTACAATTTTTAATGTTTATTGTTATTATTATTATTATTATTATTATTATTATTATTATTATTATTATTTTAAGTTTTAAAAAAAAACCTATCTAAACGGGCCAACCCACGAACCGATCCGACCCGACCCGACCCAGGTTGGACCTGAAAGGGTTCACGGGTTGGGCGGGTCACCATTTCCACTTTTCGATCCGGCCCGGTTAAGCTACCAACCCGGTCCGAACCCGCCCAAGTCAACATCCAATCCGGACGGGTCCGTTCCGGCCCGGCCCGTTCGACCCGAATGCCCACCCTACACAAATATGCGGCTCCAAACTAGATCACCATTTTTTTTGGCGGTGGGAGCCCCACCATTTACAGAACGGGTGGGGAGGGGGGAGGGGGGGGGGTTGTTTCTGAAAAAATTGGGGGGGAGGGAGGGGGGAGGGGGGGTGCTGCTTTTACCAAAAATGTATCTTAGGATGTAATTTTTTTCAAAGATGCAATGAAATTTAATGTAGGGCTCTCTTGTAGGGGGCTAAAGAATTAGTTTATTTGCTGTCCCCGATTTTAGCTTTGGTTGGATGATAATTATTATGGACCATTTATTTCTTTCCATATGGTTTATAAACTTTTCACTTGTGGAAACTGTAGAATGTGGTTAGTGTGGTTGGGATGACTTTTGTTTAGATGTGAGAATCAAAATTTTGCATTGTATTTTTGAATTGAAGGGTATTTTTTAGTTTTTTTTGCCTACATAGACTATTTTTTGAAAATATTTGTGTTTTTGGGCCAGTTTTTCAACTATTAGCATTTTTGGGCTACTTTGTGTCACGTCAGCAGCGGCCGCTATTCTTAATAGCGACATCTTCATTTCGAGGTCGCTAATGAGAATAGCAATCTATGTTTTAATTTTTTTTGAATTTTTTGTTTGCCGTCGCTATCTACACTAGCGACCTTAGTATATATGAGGTTGCTAATGAGATTAGCGACCTTTAGTGAGCTGTATTCTAACACTTAGCAAAATCTAGAGAGGTTTTGCTCTCTAAAAAATGACAATCAATTTATTTTTAAAACTAAGGTTGCTATTTGGAATAGAGACATTTATTGTACTTAGATCGCTATTCCGAATAGAGACCTTAGTTGTATGACTATTTTGCAAATTTTACAAAGAACAAAGAGATTGTGTTTCCTACTGAGGTCGCTATTGGGAATAGCGACCTTAGTATAGCGACCTCAGTTCTAAATTTTTGGAGAAAACTATTTAGGAATCGCTAAGTGTCTAAATACATTCATTCGAGGTCGTTAATCCTAAGGTCGTTAGTGGGAATAGCGACGACAAACAAAAAATTCAAAAAAAAATAAAATATAGGTCGTTATTTCCATTAGCGACATTGAAATGAAGAGGCTGCTATTGAGAATAGCGGTCGCTGCTGACGTGGCACAAAGTAGCCCAAAAGCGCTAATAGTTGGGAAACTGGCCCAAAAATACAAATATTTTCAAAAAGTAGCCCATAAGGGCAAAAAGTTATGTATTTTTGCTTTGAACTTTGTCAATAGAGGAATCATCATTGGTTGGTTGACTGGTTGTAAGGAAGCAAAGAGATCAGGCTGTCGGGAATTTGCATTATGAAGCGGTTCAGTTTTCTTGACAGGGATTCAATGGTGTTTAAACCGAAATGGACACTAACCCATTTTTGAAATAAAAAACGGGGACTAAATGGGGAATATGGGGATTAAATGGGGGAAAAAATGGTTTACATGCAAACGGCAAACTTCTTTTTTTTTGTCCCGTTTTTTGGAACTTTGGAACAGAACTTTTATCCTTTAGCTAGCAAGGAAAATAGTATCTTTAAATTTTGATTTAATTACAAGAGTACATGGTTTGTTTTGATTAAGAATGTAGCTTTCTGATAACATCATGCATCATATGTATTACGTATATCTATGCATCCCCATCTTTCTTTCATATTGCTAGGGCTAACTATTTCCGTTCGGACTTGATTTATGGTGATAGGCTATGTGAGTATTAACATTGAGCTTATTTGCAACTTATTATAGGATGTCAGGTCCCAATCCAGTTCTCAATAACCGACTATGTAACTTTCGTTCCCGGTCGTACCGAATTGTATTTTCTCTCTTTTTGTATTATTGAATTCCATTTATCAATGAATAAATAATTTTGTTGATCTCTTGCACCTAATTTGTGTTCCTTCAATTTTTCTTTTTCAATTATTATATTGAACTCAAATTCTAGCCCATACTCTTGCATTATTATTTGTTGATAGTTTAAATTATGAGTTAGGCTCAGCTATTCCCAAACCAAGCCCATTCTAAATCACCTTATATATATTATTTTGTTTTATTTGAGCCAAATCTCCTAGCCCATGAACCAATCTCCCGACTACCCAATCCCCTCATATTCGCCAATATCCCCTTAATCCCCTCTTAATCTCCTTCTTCTTCTCTTCTCTCTCAAATCAGAACCCGACTGCCCCCTCATCTTCTTCTTCCTCCATCATTACATGTAACCCCTCGATCACCTCCTCCACCATAGCCAACCCTTCCCTCCACGTTGCACTCACCCCCGAGCACTGTTCCTACCTTTCCGACCTCCTCTCGCGAGCGCGAGACCACTGCCCTCTACCACCGCTCGTCGCCTGCACCTACTGTAACCCATGTTTTTTATTTTTGTGTATTTTTGAATGTATTTTTTGTTTGGTATATTTTTTTCTCTCTTGTATTTTTCTGAACCGTATATTGGAGTTGTTTTCAATATATATTCGTTTTATTTTATTTTGAGCTCTTTACGTTCTTGATTGATTGTCTCTTTTATTTCGTTCTTCATTATTTTATTCTTTCTTCATTTTGGTCTCGTTCCCTTTATTTTTATTTTTTATTTTTATTTTCTTGGGTGCTTGTGGTGATGTTTGGTGGCTCATCCTTTTCCCAATCCTATTATTTGATTCCTAATAAGATTTCCAAAGCCAAATTAAATTTCCAATCCTATTTGATATCCTATACAAATTGTATTCAATTTTGAAGCCCAATTAAACAAATCCTATTACGACTCCTAATACCCATTAACCACAACTAAACCCTATATATATATAAACCCCTCTCCACTAAACCCTAACCCTAATTCCCCTACTTCACATCCCGGCCTCCCCTCCTTGTTTGCGCCGACAGCCCCCTACCTCCCTCCGGCCTACTCCACCCCGGCAACACCCCAACCTGACAGCCCAACACCCCAAACCCGAGCCCCATCACCTTCACCTTACTCCCGATCCTCATCCCTTGGCCATCCCGACCACCTCACACCACCACTCAAACCCTTGACTCCCTTTCTTGGTGTTCTCTTGTGGCCGCAAGCCGCTATTGTCTTCATCCCTCTTGGATCATCTCGCTTTGTGGAGTTTTGTTCGTGTGGAGACTTTTGCTCTAGTTTGCTTGGATTCGTTGATTAGTGGATTTTCGTTCGTGGATTTTGCTCGTTACTCTTGGTTTTCGTTGTTCTTCATCTTCGGTTAAGGCAAGTAACTTGTACTCTGTTACCGCTGATTTCGGTGTGGGGGTAAACAGATGAGATTTGTGAGTTCGAGAAAACCTGAACAGCGGATCCAAGCCTTCTGATTCCTGCCGCAACCTGCAAGGAAGTGCGAGACACTGGGGTTGATTCCGATGACGCACCCTCCGACGCTCTTGTCAGTAACCAGTGGTGATTGATTAAAGAAAGAGCTTAAGGTGGAAAAAGAGAGATTACCTGGTCACAGCGGTAGAGGGGAGGTATTTATAGTCGCCAGGAGAGTGATTAGGGACTTGATTCCCTGTGTAACTGCCAGGAGTAAAATCCTCACAGTCTGTTTAGGAAACTAACCCCTGATTTCTAGTGAGAGTAAATCAGGCCCGTTGACTTGGTCAAATCAGTGGCCCTGATTTGTCTCTTGTTGGTCTGGGTTCGCCTCGGGTCGGGACCCATACCCAATTAGAGTGGATCCGTTTGTGGGTTATTGGATCTGTGAGAAGGAGATCCAATACCCGCTTTGGATCCATTTGTATGTGAAATTACCGTTTTACCCCCGAGCTTCCAGATTCGCGCCCAATCTGGACGGTTCCGATTTAACCCCATTTTTAGCCATATCATACTCCAATTCATTGTTTGAGACAAGTCAAAAATATCACCTATAGTGTAGTTGGGTCTAGAGACGACTTATTTGTGATATGCTTGATGGACTTTGTCTCTGTTGTGAAAATTTGACCATAGATGACTCACGACACAATTTGGACATGAATTAACTTAGCTTTTACCTGTTCTTGATTTTGATCATGTATGTGAGGCTTGTGTGAGAACTCGTGTTTTGGTTGAGACCCATGTGATAGATTTGGTGTGGACATGCTAGATACCCTAAATTATGATGTTTAGACACTTAGTAGACTCGATTTCATCTTTGGTTTTGTTTTGAACAAGTTTTGTATGATATATGTTGAGTTGTCGTTAAAGGGAAAAATCTGTATTTTGTCGCTGATCTGTTTTGTTTGCTGTTTTGGATTGTCCTGAAGTCAGTATCTTAATTTCGGTATGAAACATGAGTTTTAGAGAATTTCGTCTATTTTCAAACCCCTCTGACCTTGCTTGATTTCGTTTTCGTATGAGTGACTTATGACTGTTTTACTACAGAGGTGTCGACCTTTTCCAGATTTTGTTTTTCGATAATTTTGATGACTAAATGATTTTGATTCTGATGCTACATATATTACTTTGATCCAAAACTTTGGTCAGTGTTTCTTTACCTATTTAGGGATTATCCAGAATTTTGGTGAATTTTATTGATGAGTTTTATGTATTGTTTCGTGCTCGTTTATAAAAACTATACTTTCTGTATTTTGCTCGCTGTTCTGTAAAGAATCATATTTTCACCCTGATTCCTTTTACTGTATGAAAAATATTTGTGAAATATGGAAGTTAGTATATTTTATCTATTTTCATATCCCTTTGGCGGAATTGGATTTCTTTTCACTGGTTGCGAGATATCATAGTTTTCGTACAGCAGTGTTGGGAATTCCAGATTTGCCAAACTACCGTTTCTTGATGCTTTCTTATTTTTGATGACTGGTCAACTTTTACTAGGAAAATTCTGAAACATTATATTTAGATACTGGATATATAGGGGAAGACCCCAGATTTTTCATGGATTTATTTAATGTGTTTTCATGTTGTTTTCCTGTTCTTGAATTCGTTTTCCTAATTTCTGGCTGAACTGATTTTCTGTATTCAAACGAGTTTTGAGCTATGTTTTTGTGAAGTAATATATGATTTATTTATATTTGCTGGATTCGTGTAGAAGTCTATTTTCCAGATCCTTAGACGGATCCAGATTTTCTTGTTTGTAATACTGGGAATCACTGTTTTACTACAGTATGGTCTTGCTGTCCTGAACTTGAGATTTGTTTATTTTATTCTTTTATGTATTATCCTTCACTCGTACATGTTTACCTTGCAACTTGCACTTGTCACATGATCATACAATGTTATTCTTGATATATTTTGCATATATACATACTTGTTTGACATTAATAATAAATAATCACGCCGGGGTTTGAGGGATAGATCTAATAGTGGATAATTCAGAAATGTGTACTCGGAAGGAGATCCACTGATCCTACATGATTACTTGAGACATGATACTTGACACGTGATTACTTGATACTTGCACGCAAGACACGATACTTGCCACTTGCACAACTTGACACGTGATTATATGATACATGATACTTGGTGCTTGGAACTCGATTACTTGACTTGTCCCCGAGTATACTACCCTCTATGGTCCACTATGAAATCTAAAGTGAAACTGTTCTGATGTAGCAACCATGTCGTATGGGATGCATGAAGTGCTACCTAGATAGTAATCACTACATGACTTGAACATGATACTTGAATATGAGACTTGAACATGATACTTGAACATGATACATGCTTGCTTGATACTTGACTACATGATACTTGAGACTTGATACTTGACACTTGATACATGATTACATGATACTTGACACTTGATACATGTTTACATGATACTTGATTACTTGACACTTGATTCATGCCATTTACACTTGTTCACTTTACTATGCTAGTTGTTTATGTTGACATCATACTTATACCATGTTGCTAGTTAGTTTCCCCTTGTGCTTGTATCCTACATTATAAGTGGCCCGTAACTTACAATTGACGGGTACTTATTTTTCTCTTTTGCTCTGCATTCGTTGAATTGCAGATTTTGGAGAACAGGTTCCAGATGGTATCGGAGACATGAAGTATTAGTGTTGCATTTTATTATTATTATTATTTGTAGCTTGGTTGAACAGTATTGTATTTTGAGACTTGAATTTATTCTTGTGTTTGGGCAGTGTCACCCAAGATATTTATTTTATTCAGATCATGACTATTTGAGATTTATATATTTGGTTTCAAGTATTCTTATTGGTATTTTGGCTCATTATGTGCATGTGGTTGATTCTTTTGCTTCCGACTCTGATGACTCTTAAGAATGTTGTAAAGATTTCTTGAACAGCTTATGGAATGATGAAAAATTATTCACTGGACTTTTGTTGTGTATCCGTATTCCGTATTCTTTTTGGGAAGCGGGGCGTGACAAGATTTTTAGTGGTATCAGAGCACCAGGTTTGGCTAATGTATTAGTTATCTAATATATTAGACAAGCTTGGCTCAAACTGGAATCTGCGCAATATTTCACCAACCATGCATGCATAAATGAATCAAATATTACTAACATTGATCTGGATATAGTCTTATTCCATTCTTTTTTATCTCTTTTTATTTGATTTCTTTTTGTGTATGAATTCATTCTTCTCGTACCAATATTCCTTGATTTTGGTGTCATCCATTCTTTTCTTTGTCTCTTTTGCTTTCTGTCTTACATGTTGTTCTTGTTTGGTCTTTCCCTGCTCATGTTCTGTTTGATTCTGGGCAACCCATTCTTTTGTCTCATCTCGATTTTTCGCTCGCCATCAGTTGGAGTGCAGCAACATGTTAGAGGCTTGAAACATTGTGACAGGTGGTGGAGTTGTCATTTGTTCCCAGGAGTGCAGGCAATGTCCCGTGATTATTGGTAGCGCAGAGTTCAAAGCCAATCTTATTGTAATTGGGAATTCGGGGTTCGACGTTATTCTGGGTATGGATTGGTTGGGTGAAACCCATGCCATTATTGATTGCTATGCCAAAAAGTTGTGTTTCGAATTCCAGATCGTGCAGAATTTGAGTTCCATGCCGGGGAGTCTTCCCTTGGCCGAGCTGCAGTTGATCAGGAGATTTATGCGATGGAGTTGCATTCGGGTTGTGAGGCAGCGCTTCTAGTAGTTCAGAATTTCTTGGAGAAGAGTTGCCTCGCTTACCCCTTGATAGGAAAGTGGAATTCGGTATTGATGTTCAGCCTGGAACAGCGCCGATATCGAAGAGTCCCTACAGGATGACATCGGTTGAGCTAGAGAGCTTAAGGTACAGATTTAGGAGTTGCTTGATTTGGGTTTCATCAGACCCAGTATTTCGCCTTGGGGTGCTCCAGTTCATTTTGTTAACAAGAAGGATGGTAGTCATCGACTGTGCATGGATTATCAAAAACTAAACAGAGTTACTGTGAAGAATCGGTATCCGTTGTCCAGGATCGATGATTTGTTTGATCAGTTGAGTGGGACTGCTGTTTTCTCGAAGTTGGATCTTTGTTCTGGGTATCACCAAGTCAAGGTGAAGGCTACGGATATACAGAAGATTGCTTTCAGGACTAGATATGGGCACTATGAGTTTCTTGTGATGCCGTTCGGAGTTACGAACACACCGGCTATATTCATGAGTCTTATGAACCAGGTATTCTCTCATTTCTTGGATAGATTTGTGTTGGTCTTCATTAATGATATTCTGGTGTATTCTTGGAATCGGGAAGATCATGCTGAGCATCTTAGAGTGGTTCTGCAGACTTTGAGAGAGAATCATCTCTATGGGAAACTCAGCAAGTGCGAGTTTTAGCTCGACATGATTTCATTCTTGGGGCACATTATCTCAGGTGATGGTATTTCAGTGGATCCTACCAAGGTTGAGGCTGTGAAGGATTGGCCTATTCCCAAGTCAGTTTTAGAAGTCCGGAGTTTTCTCGGTTTGGCTGGCTATTATCAGAAGTTCGTCCAAGATTTTTTGAAGATAGCAGGACCATTGACTAAATTGACTGAGAAGGATCAGAAGTTCTGTTGGTCTGATGAGTGTGATGGAGTTTTTGTTGAGTTAAGAAAAGATTGACGTCAGCGCTTGTGTTGACTATTCCCGATGGTTCAGGCAGATTTGTAATTCACTGTGATGCTTCTGGTAAGGGTCTTGGAGCAGTTTTGATGCAGAAGGACCGAGTCGTTGCATATGCATCGAGGCAGTTGAGGCCGCATGGGAAGAACTATCCGACTCATGACTTGGAGTTAGCGGCAATGATTTATGCTTTGAAGCTGTTGAGACATTATTTACTTGGGGACCGAGTGGAGATCTTTACAGAGCACAAAAGTCTCAAGTACGTCTTCACACAGAAGGAGTTAAATATGAGGCAAAGGCATTGGTTGGAGCTTATGGCCGATTATGACATCAGTTTGCAATACCATCCTGGTAAAGTAAACTTGGTACCAGATGCTTTTAGCAGGAGACCGACAGTTATGTTCTTGACTCAACAGAGGGATTTGATTGAGCAGATGAGGAGGTTGGAGTTGGAAGTTTTGTTGCCGAGTTCTGATCGGAGTTGTTTGGTGCTTCAGCTGCAGTCGTCTCTTGTTGATCAGATTAAAGAGGCGCAGACTAGTGATGCACAGTTGCAGAGATTTCGAGCTGTGGTTGAGTCGGGGTCCATGACGGACATGGTTATTCATTCGGATGGATCACTTCGTTTTGGGTCCAGATTATGTGTCCCGGAAGGTGATGTTCGTCAGATGTTGCTTGAGGAAGCCCATCAGTCTTCGTATTCTATCCATCCTGGCGGTACTAAGATGTATCGAGATTTTAAAGTTCATTTCTGGTGGCAGGGTATGAAAAGGGCTGTGGCTCAGTTTGTTGCTCAGTTTTTGATCTGCTAGCAGGTTAAGGTAGAGCATCAGAGAACCGCTGGACTTCTTCAACCGCTTCCTATTCCAGAGTGGAAGTGGGAATATATCACTATGGACTTTGTAACCGCTTTGCCGAGGAGTCCTAAGGGTCATAATGCCATTTGGGTGATTGTCGACCGTTTGACGAAGAGTGCTCACTTCATTCCTTTTCGTGTCGGGTAGTCTACTGAGAGCCTAGCTGAGAGGTACATGCAAGAGATTGTTAGACTTCATGGGGTTCCAGTCAGTATTGTATTCGACAGGGATATGAGATTCAGATATCAGTTCTGGGAGAGTCTTCAAAACAGTTTGGGGAGTAAATTAAAGTACAGTACAACTTTTCATCCCCAGACTGATGCCCAGTCAGAGCGGACTATTCAGATTCTTGAGGACATGTTGAGGTCCTGTATGCTTCAGTTTGGTGGGTCTTGGGAGGATCATTTGCATCTCGTAGAGTTCTCGTACAATAACAGCTTTCAAGTCAGTATTAAAGTTGCTCCGTTCGAGGCACTCTATGGGCAGAAGTGTAGATCACCAGTGTGCTGGGATGACATTAGTGAGAGGAAATTGTTGGGTCCAGAATTGATCACCAAGACAGTTGATGTAGTGGTTCAGATCAGGAAGCACTTGCAGGCAGCTCAGGACAGGCAGAAGCGATGGGCTGATGTCCATCGGAGAGCTTTGGAGTTTGGTGTTGGTGACCATGTTTTCCTAAAGGTATCACCGTGGCGCGGTGTCATTTGGTTCGGTGGTGGGGGCAAGCTTAGCCCTAGGTTTATTGGACCGTCTAAGATTTTGGAGCGAGTAGGCAATGTGGCCTATCGTCTTGCAATGCTGCCAGCTTTATCAGGAGTGCACGATGTTTTCCATTTCTCACAACTCAGGATGTATATCCGAGATGAGAGCCACGTGATCGACTATTCTGAGTTGACCATTCGGCCAAATTTTACTTGTGAGATTCTGCCAGTTGCTATTGTGGATCGGCGGGAGAAAGTGCTAAAGAACAAGATCATCACGTTGGTTCGTGTTGCTTGGAATCCTCACTCGCCTGGTGAGTCGACTTGGGAGCTGGAGGAGGAGATTCAGCAGAAGTTTTCCTCATTTGTTTGAGTAGTTTTTGTTTTGTTCTTTTGATTATTTTGGGGTTACCCTATGTATCTTCTTTTGAATTTCGAGGACGAAATTCTTCTTGTTAGGTGGGTAGGATTGTAACCCCTGTTTTTTATTTTTGTGTATTTTTGAATGTATTTTTCGTTTGGTGTATTTTGTTCTCTCTTGTATTTTTCTGAACCGTATATTGGAGTTGTTTTCAATATATATTCATTTTATTTCAATTTGAGCTCTTTATATTTGATTGGTTGTCTCTTTTGTTTCGTTCTTCATTATTTTGTTCTTTCTTCATTTCTCGTTCCTTTATTTTTATTTTCTTGGGTGCTTGTGGTGTTGTTTGGTGGCTCGTCCTATTCCCAATCCTATTATTTGATACCAAATAAGATTTCCAAAGCCAAATTAAATCCCCAATCCTATTTGATATCCTATACAAATTGTATCCAATTTTGAAGCCCAATTAAACAAATCCTATTACGACTCCTAATACCCATTAACCCAATACCCATTAACCCACAACTAAACCCTATATATATATAAACCCCTCTCCACTAAACCTTAACCTTAATTCCCCTACTTCACATCTCGGCCTCCCCTCCTTGTTTGCGCCGCAACCCGCACACACCCAGGCCAGCCCAGGCCGACTGCCCCCTACCTCCCTCCGGCCTACTCCACCCCGGTAACACCCCAACCCGACAGCCCTAACAGCCCAAACCCGAGCCCCATCACCTTCACCTTACTCCCGATCCTATCTCGACCACCTCACACCACCACTCAAACCCTCGACTCCCTTTCTTGGTGTTCTCTTGTGGCCGTAAGCCGCTATTGTCTTCATCCCTCTTGGATCATCTCGCTTTGTAGAGTTTTGTTCGTGTGGAGACTTTTGCTCTAGTTTGCTTGGATTTGTTGATTCTTGGATTTTCGTTCGTGGGTTTTGCTCGTTACTCTTGGTTTTCGTTGTTCTTCATCTTCGGTTAAGGCAAGTAACTTGTACTCCAATTCAATGTTTGAGAAAAGTCAAAAATACCACCTATAGTGTAGTTGGGTCTAGAGACGACTCTTGTTTGTGATATGCTTGATGGCCTTTGTCTCTATTGTGAAAATTTGACCATAGATGACTCACGACACAATTTGGACATGAATTAACTTAGCTTTTACCCGTTCTTGATTTTGATCATGTATGTGAGGCTTGTGTGAGAACTCGTGTTTTGGTTGAGACCCATGTGATAGATTTGGTGTGGACATGCTAGATACCCTAAATTATGATGTTTAGACACTTGGTAGGCTCGATTTCATCTTTGGTTTTGTTTTGAACAAGTTTTGTATGATATATGTTGAGTTGTCGATAAAGGGAAAAATCTGTATTTTGTCGCTGATCTGTTTTGTTTGCTGTTTTGGATTGTCCTGAAGTCAGTATCTTAATTTCGGTATGAAACATGAGTTTTAGAGAATTTCGTCTATTTTCAAACCCCTCTGACCTTGCTTGATTTTGTTTTCGTAAGAGTGAGTTATGACTGTTTTACTACAGAGGTGTCGACCTTTTCCAGATTTTGTTTTTCGATAATTTTGATGACTAAATGATTTTGATTCTGATGCTACATATATTATTTTGATCCAAAACTTTGGTCAATGTTTCTTTACCTATTTAGGGATTATCCAGAATTTTGGTGAATTTTATTGATGAGTTTTATGTATTGTTTCGTGCTCGTTTATAAAAACTGTACTTTCTGTATTTTGTTCGCTGTTCTGTAAAGAATCATATTTTCACCCTGATTCCTTTTACTGTATGAAAAATATTTGTGAAATATGGAAGTTAGTATATTTTATCTATTTTCATATCCCTTTGGCGGAATTGGATTTCGTTTCACTGGTTGGGAGATATCATAGTTTTCGTACAGCAGTGTTGGGAATTCCAGATTTGCCAAACTACCGTTTCTTGATGCTTTCTTATTTTTGATGACTAATCAAATTTTACTGGAAAATTCTAAAAAATTATATTTAGATACTGGATATATAGGGGAAGACCCCAGATTTTTCGTGGATTTATTTAATGTGTTTTCATGCTGTTTTCCTGTTCTTGAATTCGTTTTCCTAATTTCTAGCTGAACCGATTTTCTGTATTCAAACGAGTTTTGAGCTATGTTTTTGTGAAGTAATATATGATTTATTTATATTCGCTGGATTCGTGTGGAAGTCTATTTTCCAGATCCTTAGACGGATCCAGATTTGCTTGTTTGTAATACTGGGAATCACTGTTTTACTACAGTATGGTCTTGCTGTCCTGAACTTGAGATTTGTTTATTTTATTCTTTTATGTATTATCTTGTACTCGTACATGTTTACCTTGGTACTTGCACTTGTCACATGATCATACAATGTTATTCTTGATATATTTTGCATATATACATACTTGTTTGACATTAATAATAAATAATCACGCAGGGGTTTAAGGGATAGATCTAATAGTGGATAATTCAGAAATGTATAATCGGAAGGAGATCCACTGATCCTACGTGATTACTTGAGACATGATACTTGACACGTGATTACTTGAAACTTGCATGCAAGACACGATACTTGCCACTTGCACAACTTGACACGTGATTACATGATACATGATACTTGGTACTTGGAAACTCGATTACTTGACTTGTCCCCGAGTATACTGCCCTCTATGGTCCACTATGAAATCTAAAGCGAAACTGTTCTAATGTAGTAACCATGCCGTATGGGATGCATGAAGTTCTACCTAGATAGTAATCACTACAAGACTTGAACATGATACTTGAATATGGTACTTGAATATGATACTTGAACATGATACTTGAACATGATACATGCTTGCTTGATACTTGACTACATGATACTTGACACTTGATACATGATTACATGATACTTGACACTTGATACATGTTTACATGATACTTGATTACTTGACACTTGATTCATGCCATTTACACTTGTTCACTTTACCATGCTAGTTGTTTATGTTGACATCATACTTATACCATGTTGCTAGTTAGTTTCCCCATGTGCTTGTATCCTACATTATAAGTGGCCCGTAACTTACAATTGATGAGTACTTGTTTTTCTCTTTTCCTCTTTCCAGCATTCGTTGAATTGCAGATTTTGGAGAACAGGTTTCAGATGGTATCGGAGACATGAAGTATTAGTGCTGCATTTTATTATTATTATTTCTTGTAGCTTGCTTGAACAATATTGTATTTTGAGACTTGGATTTATTCTTGTATTTGGCATGTGACCCAAGATATTTGTTTTATTCAGATCATGACTATTTGAGATTTATATATTTGGTTTCAAGTATTCTTATTGGTATTTTGGCTCATTATGTGTATGTGGTTGATTCTTTTGCTTCCGACTCTGATGATTCTTGAGAATATTGTAAAGATTTCTTGAACAGCTTATGGATGATGAAAATCATTCGCTGAGCTTTTGTTGCGTATTCATATTCCGTATTCTTTTTGAAAAGCGGGGTGTGACACCCACACCTGGCCACCACAACTCCACCGCCATCACCTCGACACATCCTTACCGCCTTGTTAGCCACCGCGCCTCATCCCCAGCCTCGACAAGATCCTCCACCTCCGAAACCCGTCGACGTCAACACCTTCTCCACCGCCACAACTTCATCCCGTTGCTCTCCATATCCCCTGCCACTGCTCCTTTCCCCCATCTCTCCACCCTGCTCATCACCCTGCCTCCGCCACCCACAACCACATCCTGACCATCCCTCTTCATCTTCTTGTCGGCGCCACCTTGCCTCCGCCACCGAACAACAACCCCTTTCTTCTTCCTTGCTGTCCCGATGCCAACCCGAACTTCGAGCTCCACCATGCTCGCTGTCTCCGACGACAGCACCCCGAAGTCCCCTCGCTACCAAGTCGTTGTCGCTGTTGTGCTTGCTTGCGCTGTCACTATTTGCCGTGTATTGTGCCGCTGTCCCCTAGCTGTTGTCGCAGCATCTTCGCTCGTTATTTGTTGACAGTCATCGTAACTAGGAAAGTATCTCTTGTACACACATTTTTTTCCCGTACAAGCTTTGCTTTGAATCCTGCAAGCAGTCTTTTGTTGATTCATCGTGTTATAATCTCGTTTCTTCCTTTCACGTGTTGATTGATTGTGATCCATTAGTATATACTAGCCTACTTGATTCTTGTTAATCTCATACTCATAATATGATCTTGAATTTCTCTCGTTATTACATGCATTACACGTACACATGATTAAGAGACATAGTATATGAATACATATTAAGAATTGACGCTATTTGATCGTATCATGATATAATAATATAAATATTAATTTTATGTTTAATGTCGTAGGAATAACGATTCTTGCTATGAAAACAGTAGAATTCATCATAACTATAAGGCTATATGTTTAATGTCGTAAGAATAATGATTCTTGTATGTTAAATTCTAATTATAAGGTGATATATTTTTTGGGAATTCAATTGCTATATATTTCAAATATTGTAATTCTGCATGCTATCTACCCGGGATTGTGATGAGATTATAACCCAATTAAAGTCTAAATTAATTAGAACTTTGTAAATAGAAAATGTAGCCCTCTGAATCTAGTTTCCAGAACTTCTGACGAATCTGAAATCTGATTTATAGAATGCTAGATATAAGTACTTTAACCTCCTTGTTTCTAGATTACTAATTTATTGACTGAAACAATGTGTTATCAGTAAAATTAAGACAAGAGACTTACTAGAATGTTACTAGACATGATTAGATGTTAGTTTATAATTTTTGTAAGATTTTTAAATGAATTTACAGTCACTTTTTGTATATAAGAATTTGACCCCGAGCTGCTGCCCGAACAGTAGACATATAAAGAAATTACTGTTAGACCTAGTTTTTGTTATTAAAATGTATCGTCTGAATATGCGTCGGAGCCGACATGGAGTCTAGTTTCTTTAACCCCTGACAGAACCTGATTCGCTTTCCTGTAGCAGCGGGAACGTGGATTTTTGTACAACAAAGTTTTGCTGTCCAGTATTCCTATCTCCATGTTTTTAAATATAAATATGTTGTTCTTTGCATTTTATGAGTTGAAATATATTACAAGCATTGCATAGGCATTTACACCTCCTTATTCTTTTCCTGATACCCTCGTTGTTAAATGTTCATGTTTAATTATTATTAGAAAATAATAAGCCGGGGTAATAAGGGTACGACCTAGTAGTGGGTAATATAGGAGATTGTACTCGAAAGGGGATCCGTATTTCCCAAAATGATGATTCCCGTTATATGTTATATGGAACTAAGTGCCACGTCGTGGGATGACAAGGGCCACCTCTAGAACCTACGGGGGCCACCTCTAGAACCTATTACCTAATTACACGTTCATGTTATATGTTATATGTTTACAAGTCATATGTAACTAAGTGCCACGTAGAACTGAGTGCCACGTTGTGGGATAATGGGGGCCACCTCTGGAACCTACGGGGGCCACATCTAGAATCCACCACTTGACCAAATGATTTCTGTTCACATAATTTCCCGAGTGCATGACTCTATATAATTCATACCTGAGTCTAAATCTTCACATTATACACCCAAATCTGTGGTGTGAGAGGTAGGATTGCGTGCATTAGATAGGAATCATAACAAATTGATTGACTTAAGAGTTACACTGAGTACGTGCATGTCCTGTTACAAGTTACATGATTCTAGTTATACAATTTCTGCTTACAAGTTTCATGATTCCCAATTATATGTTACATTGTTTCAGTTTACCAGTTACAAGATTCTTTCTTATAAGTCTAGTTCACATTAGGGATGGCATTCGGGCTACCCAGGTCGGGCCGGGCCGGAACTGCCCGGGTTTTGCCCGATCCCGGGCCAACACGGGCCGAGCTCCACTAATTCGCGGGTCAGGGCTGGGTCAGGCTAGGGGGAAATGTGAGGCCCGGACCTGGCCCCCGGCCTTAAGGGTGGGGGCCGGGCCAGTTCGCGGGCCGGACCGGTTTTTTGAGCGTATTAAAAAAAATATCAAGTATTAAATAGTAATTTCATAACAGTTGCAAATAACTTAAATAAAAGTAAATAAAACCAAATTTAAATTGATTTAATAAATTACAAATTGTTAAATAAAATGAAGTTCATGAATAAATTTTTATACAAATTAGATCAAATTACAAAACAAGGGAATTATTTGAATTTAGAGATCGAGATGGCCTCTATTTAGATTGAAGAAAAGTGGTTAATTAATTCAAAAATAATATTCTACATTATGATTTTGTTAAGAGTACAAACTAAAAAGATAAAGGTAAATAGTGAATGAAGACAATAATTATAAGAACATATAGATAAATAATATTTCATACAAATCTCATCAAATTACAATATAAAACTAAAAAATAAAATAAAAATAAAAATAAAAGAAAGAAACAACAACAAAAAAGTCATTTTGATTAATTCATCTAAAAATAAAATCTAAGCCCTCTCAGGATCGAACCCACAACCACCCAAACTCAGCGCACTAATTTGCACGTTCTAGCCAAGAAATCCAATCTAAAAGTATATTTCATAAAAAGTTTAATATTAAATATATATATGTAACTAAGACCATTTGAAGTAGAAAACTTTTAGTCCTACATTGGTGAGATGAGAGAAGTGAAGCGGTATAGTTTTCTATAAATAGCTAGGGTGGGGGTTGACAAATTGAGTAATGAGTTGTGATCAATTAATTTTAATGTCCACACTCATTTTTATAAAATTTTAAAATATTTAAACTATATTTATATGCATATATGCATATATACATATATTTTGTAGTAAATGTATACTTCTTGTAACACCCCGAATTTCAAATAGTCAAATTCGAGTTTTCACAGGATCTTTACTTCACTTCGTACAATTTTACAAGGAAATTTAAACTTTTCAATAATACGTTAAATTTTTTTTACATTTTGTTTTACACAGCGGAAGAATAAAAGAAATACAACCTTGAAAATAAATTACAACTTATACAACTCTTAACAATTAATACATCAACAGCATCGAAATCAACTTCATATCTCTTTGACAGTCCCATATTCCTACATATCAACCTGTGGGAATGTCAGTCACTTACAACTGACGAAAATGTTATACTCGACTATCCTCTCTATGTCGTACATATAACGATCTCATTACTTTAACAAAATCACGAAAGATTGAATGAATAAATAAAGTGTAGAATGTGACTACGCTAAACATGTAAGTGTATGTCATGCCTTAATGCCTAATGCACACAATTTATACTAGGATGACACTAATACACACTTGTTCGGATTCTATGCATCCCATACTACATAGGTCCGAGGGCAAGCGCCTACGTACTCTACAATAAAGGGTTCAATCCCTCGCCATGAAAACTACCCTGGTAATAAAACAAGATTTAGATCATTCCACGAATATGGGTCCCAGCTCGACAGCTATTATAACGGTTCCCTCATCGTGCGAATCATCCTGCAAGTGCCCCTTAGCCTTGGTATACGTATATACATTAGAGACGGCAAACTATCCGCCCGACTTCGTTAAGTCCCGGATTTAAATATAAAAACCCGTCTCCCACAGGGCAACCTCAGTCCGCCAACTGGGTCTATAGCTACGGAGATCCACCGCCGACTATATAGAGGCAACCCACTTACGTTTGCCCAAGTTTACTACATCTCCACTTATGTGCCTAGCTATTTAGTTTAGGACATGAATGAGTTATCATCCCTAGAATTAGTTTTACCCCTATCGGACTTGTTTACAAAATACTAGATCGTCCGACAGGCAATATCTCGAAATCATATCTCAAAAAAATCTTTCTTCCAATATTGTCGGTAACCGAGGTCTTACCAATTCTTAATCATAATCTTTCATGCACAAGAAACATGGGTACACATACCCTTTAATAATCATGTCTTAAATCTAGATAATTTCATATTTCAACTTGTTTACAAATTGATTAATGTCTCATCTTAACTTTTATTCATGGTTCCCTCATTCATCCATAAATCATTCATAAAAAAATTAATTCTTTTCACAAACATGATTTGATCACTTGCAATCTCATTTGCATATAATAACCAAGTATTCAACATAAATGAATAACCCCAATCAAAGAAAATTAATTCACATATCAACATTTTACTTTTCTTCTAATGATATAAATCATGTTCTTAAATGATTTAGTTTCTGAAGACAAAACTCAATCTATCTCAAAGTTACTTTTATTTTCTCCAAAATTTCTAAAACTAGATTTTTAAATAATTCCATTTCATTTTATATGAATACTAGGATTTATTCTCAAATTTTAATTTCTCTCAAAACCCCTTTAAAAAAAATAAACACACAAAAAAAATAAACGCTCACAATGGGTTTTGAACCCGTGAGCTCCCAGTCAGCGCCCAAAAGCCCAACCAAAAGCCACTCAATCCATATGGACTTGGTGTCCAAAATCTACACCGAAATCCCTTTATGCCTATTTTTCGGATCTGAGTGATTAAAAAAACACAAACAGAAAAGTTTGGACTTCATAAGAGTCGAACCTGAGCCAACAAGAGGGCCAGCGCAACGCCAGACCACTAGGCCGAGCGCGCCCAACGATACAAAGAATCTTCCTAGGCTTTTGTTAGGGTTCTCTGTTATTCTATTTTCAAAAAAAATTATATATATTCGATTCTCCATTGATCTAAACTCTCTTATTAGACTGAAATTATTTTATAAAACTAAGTTCACTTTCCAACAGTAACTCATAGATTTTTAGTTCATATTTTAGACACTTAATCAAATTTTCGAAATTCCTTCTTGTTGGTAACCATAAAGTTACAATTATTTATTTTGTTTATTGGAACCTATTGTTTCTTTTATAACCAAAAATGAGTTCATTAGTATCCAAATAATTAAAAAAAAAAAAACTATTTTCTATCAAGAGAAGTATTCCTAACCTTTTTCATTCAATCTATTCTTTTCTTTTGTTCATGCATGGCAAAAATAATCAACTCTTACTTTTTCTCATTACCCATTTTTGTGATTTACTACTAATTTTCATCATATACAATAGTATAAATTGTTCTACTTTTTAGATCAAAATTTCCAGTCAAGAATATACATTTACCAAACATGAAGTTTTATAAGTATTCTAACACATGGATCATGGTATCATGTAACTCCTGTTTCCCGTATCTGCATTTTTCTACTGTATTTTTTTCATTTCTTGTGTTCTAGTATTCAAATGGTGATCCTGTATTTTGTTTCCGTTCGAATAAAATCATTAATTTGTTTTTGACTCAACTTTTGGTGCTTTTATCTAATTTGATTGTGTGTGCTCTTTGTGTCGTTCTCCTCGAAGAACGAGCTGTTCTATGTTATTCATCTCTTTATTTTTCATTTTAATACATTTTGACCAATTCTCTAGTTGGATCCCACTCAAAACGGATACCCTAATACCCGTTAACCCAAACCCTAGCTATTTAAACCCTAACCCTAACCCTAACCCCGTTACTGTGCTAACCCAATTCATTCCGCCGCTCTCCATCTTCTTCATCCCCTACCTTTCGCTCGCCCATTTCCCCATCTCCTTCCTCTCGCTCCCTGCCCTTCCGCCAATGCCCAATCTAATCCCCATTACCTCGCCGTCACCTCCTCGCCTCGCGACCCTCCTCGTTGACCCCACCACCGCCATCACACACCACCTCCTCTCCCCGTTCCCTTCCTCTTCCACTCATCGAACCCACTCCATTACCATCGCCAATTCCCCTCACCTTCTTCCTCCGTCCACACCCCAACCCAATTCGCCTCGCAGCCACAGTACCTCGCTTCGCCTACCTCTCCTCATCGCCATCTCCACCATCGTCCCCAACTCCATCGACCCCGAACCCATTTTGACTTTCCTATCTTCTTCACCCTCGCACCTTGTTCCGCCATTACCATCGCTCGTCACCTCCACCCATCGCCTCATCGTCGCCTCGCCGTCACCTCCCCATCTGCAACCTCCGCCAGTCATGTCCTTCACCTCTGAACCCATTTCCCGCTCTCCACTCTGCTTCGACCCCAAAACAGAGCATCGCCGCTTTATCGCCGCCGTTGCCTCCCACCGTGCCGCTGCAGTCGCGCAGTCGCCCTCACAATCGCACCGCCTCGCCGCTCGCCAGTGCCATCACCGGGATCCCTCCCTCTCTCGCTCTCTGTTTCAGTGAAGGAGGGAAGAAGACAGAAGGGGAGAGATTAAATCTGGGTCGTTGGATTCGATCAAGATCTGATCTTGATCAGATTTGATCTTTTCAGCCAGATCAGATCTCAACCGTCCAATCCGATCGTGATCATCAACTCAGATCAAGCAGATCCAGCCGCCCGATCGTCTTGATCTTGATCTTCCATCAAGATCCGCTCCGGATCTGATCTTGTGTGGGTGTTTGTACGTGTCTCGTGCGTGCGCGTGTCCGTACTAGTACCTCGTCTCTCGGGATTCTCATCCCGTATTGGTTCGTGTTCGGATTCTTCGTCAAAAAGGCAAGTATTCCTCTTGTACACATTTTTGTTCTAGTACAAGTATTCCTTGAAAATACTACAAATAGTTAGAAATTGTGACTCCTCCTTGACTGTCGTTGTTGATCAAATATTAAATCCCCATCAATTTCATAATCTTAAGAGTCACAATAATTTTATTGTATTATATTACAACTACTTGGACTCATTTTATCTCCTAAACACATGAACACATGAAATTAAGGAACCCTAGATTTGTAGACCACATGTTATATCTTGTATGTGACGAACTTGCACCCACTAGAGTTGAAAAATGAATATTACTTGCTGTTTTGATAACCATTACCCTGTATTTGTATCACACATTAACCTAGACGCCTAATAACCAATTTTCATGCAACTTATACATGTAAGACATTCCCACATGTTGCTGTCCTGAATCTTAATGTGCTGTTTTGACCCATTTAACATTAGAATCTGAACCTGAGCCTTGAACAGTAAGCGTAGCTCCAGATGTCTAGGTGTCGATAGCCTCTAAAATTTTTGAATTCCGAGTTACGGTCTAGGAGATCACAGTTTTGGTACAGCAACGTCGTGCTGTCCAGATTTGGGATTTTCGTTGTTCGTGTTACTTTTATTCATGTCGACCCTCGAATATGCCATATAAATATCTTAAACTTGTCCTATGTCCATGATTATGATTTCTTGACTTGTTTCACATACTTGCATGCTTGCTTGATAAATAATAATAATAATAAATAACAAGCCGGGGTTTAAGGGAAAAACCATAGTAGTGGACAATATAGGTAAGTGTACTCGGAAGGGGGCCCGTGTTTCCCAGTACTCGATTCATGAACTTGTTGCACCTTGATGTATTCATGGAGCCAGTTACTTGGCTCATGAACTTGTTGTATTCATGAACCCACTGTGTGATTCTTGAACTTGTTAGTATTCACGGACTCGCTTCGTGAACTTGTTATTTATTTTCGTATTCATGAATCATGCTTGCTTGACACTTGATACCTGAGTACGCCGCCCTATAAAATCCATTACTAGGTATAAACGAAATTGCATTGACTGTAACAACCATGTAGTAAAAGAATGGATGCATGAAGTGCTACCAAGATAGTAATCACCACCAGACTTGAACATGAAACTCGAACTTGATACATGCTTATTCGATACTTGATTTCATGATACATGAGACTTGAAATATGAAACTTGAACTTGATACTTGTTTACTTGATACTTGACAACTTGTCACTTGAGACTTGGTACTTGAATATAACATTTGACACTAGACTTGAGACTTGTCACCTGAACTTGCCCTTGATGCCTGTCACTTGAGGTTAGATATCCCTACAGGTTCACTTGTCACTTGTTTCGCCATTAGTATTTGTTATCCAGCCTGTTTGCTTGAGTTGTCATTCTTGCTAGCTAGTTCATAGATTTTCACTACTTGTTGTATCCCTGTTACATTCTTGATTCCAATTCTTGTTCCCATTACTTGTACTCGTTTTTACTATTTGTGGCCCTAACTTACACTAAGGGCATTTTCTCTTGTTTTCCCTGCTTTTTCCTTTTTATATTTATTAAGCAGACTTTGGAGATGTGCTACCTGCTGGAATCGGTGAGCAGATATTCTAGGCCTTGCTTGGGAAAAGTTTTTCTTTAATCATTTCATTTTGTATTTGAGTTATTTTATTTGATGTTACTTAAGACTTGTAACGGGCTTATTTTCCCGAGTTTTATTCTTTTGAGTCAGATTTGAGAACTATTTGAGATATCATTTTTTTAATTTCAAATTGTTTTCTGTTGCTTTATAAATTATTCATGCATGATTGGTTGTATACATATTTGTGATATTCTTTTTGTGATGCTGAGTCGATCCTACAGCTTATGGATGATGTTAAAATTATTTGCTGGGCTTCGTCACGCGCTCGTATTCCATATTTTTGGGAAGCGGGGCATGACATATCAACTCTTACATCAAAATCTTCTATTATTTGCTTAATCACACCCATATTATTCATAGTATGTTATAGTAGCATGAAATTTACCTACGTATCAATATCATCTCATAAAACCAATTCATAATTGCTAGCATGATATTTCTACAATTAGAAAGTAAGAAACCACCCACGTTATTGAAGCTTGAACAATTGAAAGAAGGAGAACGCCACTTCTAGCTCCAAGGACTCCTAGTTCTTCCTCTCCTAGCAATAGTCTCCAAACACAAGAACACTAGCTCCAAGGACTCCTAGTTCTTCCTCTCTTAGCAATAGTCTCCAAGCACAAGAACACTACTCTCTTACTCTCTTTCTTTCTTTCTTTCTTTCTTTTCTTTCTTTCTTTTTGATAATGTTTTTGGTGCAATGAGAAAGAGAAAATAGGGCTCTATTTATAGGATTTTGTGAGGGCCAATTTTGCATATTTTCACACCTAATAACTCTCATAATTAACTCTTACAACCCTTCAAGTTCTAAACTCCTAAAACCTACAACCCTTCATTTTTCAACTCTTCAAATTTGCAAACCCCAAACTCCCAAACTCTCCACCTTCCCACCATGCCCAAACCGGCCTATACCCTAGGTGCAATCCGGTCAAAAGCTTAGGGGTGTGTGTGCATGCACACATGCACAAACAATTTAATACAATCCTATAACTTTAAATGTGTACTAAAATTTGTGACTTGTCATGTACTAGTGCATGCTTAGCTTTATTTGTGTTTTAATTAGTGGGTTTGATCCATGGGCTCTATTTATACTCAACTAAATTAATTATTCTAATGGGTCATCTTTTAATTTAATTTAATGGGCTAGATTTATCTTTTAGGTCCATAGGTCAAAGAAAGGCTAATTAAAAACTTATGCATGCTAAAAATTAGTAAATGAGAACAACAAAATGAGAATAAAAATTTTCACGTGCATCATACGTGCAAAAATAAAAAAAATGCATTTTAATCAAAATAGGGGAAAAATGAATTTCTGTTTTATAAAACGAGTTCGAACACGTAAAATAAATAGTCAATACACATAGAAATATCACACTTAGTGATGGAAAAATACGCAATTGATACGTGCATCGAAAACACATAAAAAGCACGTAAAAATACAGATATTGAAATATTATATTTTTGTGGACTCAAATAGGATAAAATCGATACAGTAAATGCATAAATAGTCCGTAATCGAAATACATAGTGAAAACATGTTACAAAACATACGTGCGTAACACACGAGTGCAAAATTGTCATTTCCAATTTTGCGGGGTGTTACACTTCTATACATATATTTTGCCAAAAAAAAAATTATTAAAAAAACCACATGGGTCAGCCCGTGGCGGGCTTTGAGGGCAAAATTCAGGCTGTGCCTGGACCGGGTC
Organism: Hemerocallis citrina; assembly: GCA_017893485.1. NCBI lineage: Eukaryota > Viridiplantae > Streptophyta > Magnoliopsida > Asparagales > Asphodelaceae > Hemerocallis > Hemerocallis citrina. The sequence goes on from CM030364.1 coordinate 118,910,811, forward strand.
AGGCCCGGGCATTGGGCTGGCCGGGCAGGTCACGGGCCAACTCGGCCCTGATGCCACCCCTACAAGAAGAGAAGCCCAAGGGAAAGGTGTTGACAAAAAGGGAAAAAGGAAGCAGCGTTCTGGTCACGGCAATTGTAATCGGTAATCGGTAATCGATGGAGACCAGATTATGGGTGTTCAGCAGGCAGTTCAAACCCGAACCCAACACGCTTTTCAGTGTGTAATTTTAGCCAGAAAATCAGCCCGAAATCCGATCAGGCTGAACGAACATTTTTCCTATTTCTTTTGGGCGGACTAAGAATTTTTTTAAACCTAAACCTGACCCGCCCAAATGGGCTCTATATCTCTAATTAATATATATATATATATATATATATATATATATATATATATATATATATATGGGTAAAAGGGATATGTGCAACTTGCTCATTTAGTAAATGAGCAATTGATTATGTGGCATGCATGTGATACATTGGACAACTAACCCTTTTAAGGATTTTCCAATCACATGTATGCCACATCATCAATTGCTTATTTACTAAATGAGCAAGTTGCTCATACCCCTTTTTTCTTATATATATATATATATATATATATATATATATATATATATATATATATATATATGTATATATATAAAATCTTATATTATAATGGGAGAGTTGTCATTTGTAGACAACCTGTAATTTGTATGCATTCAACCATTTAATCTTAACCATTCATTTTTAGGTAAGAGTTATATTTGTAACACCCCAAAAAATTGGAAATGACAATTTTGCCCTCGTGTGTTATGCACGTGTATTTTGTAACGTGTTTTCATTACGTATTTTGATTACCGACTATTTATGCATTTTCCGTATTGATTTTACCCTATTTTGAGTCAACAAAAATATAATATTTCAATCTCTGTTTGTCTACGTGCTTTTTATGTGTTTTCGATGCACGTATCAATTTCGTATTTTTTATCACTAAGTATGATATTTCTATGTGTATTGATTATTTATTTTTACGTGTTCGAACTCGTTTTATAAAACGAAAATTTATTTTCTCTATTTTTGATTAAAATAATTTTGTACATGTAATGCACGTGTTTTCTATGTACGTAGTGATTACGTCGTGAAATATATAAAAATTAGTAAATATGTTTTCTTATATTTTTTTTTATTATATTTAATAATTTTCCATCGATAAAGTCAATTTTCACATTTTGATATTTTACGTGCAACACACGTGTTTTCGGCGAACATATTTGAGCGTATTCATTTTTAAAATAAATTTTTGGGAGTGTGTGTATATTTATTTTATTTGTGCATGAAAAATTATAAATTTTAAATTAAAATAATTTTATATGCATCTTATATACATGTGTTTTAATTTAAATATTTAATTGGAGGAAGTGTGTGCACGTGCATGCACGTGTTAATTTGTCCATCTTTATTTTTCTTACTCTCATTTACTATTTTAGCATGCATAGTCTTTTTTAACCTTTTATTAAACCCATGATAGATTCTAGCCCACTAGACTAATTAATTAATTAATTAAAAAGCAAGCACATGGGATAAGCCCATTAATTAAATCCCAATTTTTGGTTGTGCATGGACTCACACATGACATGTAACAACTTTTAGTATACAAATGAAAACTATATGATTTGTATTTAATTTTTGTATGTGTGTATGTGTATGTGCATGTGTGGAGAGGGAGAGAGAGAGAAATCAGTTTGGAGAGAGTGGGGTACCGGTTTGGGATGTGAGGGGTTAGGGAGGTTAGGAGATGAAAAGGTGGGGAGTTAGGAAAGTGAAAAGGTGAGTGGATATTTATTAGGTGGAGAAATTTGCACTTTGGCCCTTATTTTGTACTATAAATACACCCCCATTCTTCTTCACATTTCACACTCAAAATAAACAAAATAAAGAGAGGAAAAGAAAGAGAAAGAGAGTATTCATGTGCATTGGAGGCTTGCTAGGAGAAGAAGGACTAGGAGTGCTTGTTGGAGCTAGGAGCTAGAAGTTATCTCTCCATCTTGGTTATTCATCTTCATAAGAGGTGGGTGGTCTCCTTATTTTCTAATTTTTAGGTTGAGCATGCTAGAATATGGTATTAATAATATAGATCATTTGATGTGAGTAATCTTATGTTTTTCTAAATTATGAGACATGCATGCTAATATATTACATGAGTAGTAAAGATAAAGTGAATGTGATAATAAGAGTACAAATCCATGCTTTTATGTGTGTTATGAATTGTAGAAATTTCATTATAGTCAACATGTTGATTGGAAATAAGAAAAGAAAAGTTAACAAAAACCATACTCTTATGTGTGTTATGAATTGTAGAAATTTTTATGTGATTAAAGAAACAAGTTGTCATGATGTTAATTTATAATGAGAAAAAGAGTTATGACCATACATGCTTATGTAGAAATATAATGGAAAGTTTACTTGTTGAGATTTTTCCTTTTGATAAAAATAAATTTGTGGGTGAAATTGAATTGATATTCATAGAATCATTTTAAAAATTATTTGCAAGAGATACATTATGTTATTTTTAATAAATGAAACTTTTGTTCATTCAAGAGAAGGAGATAATTTGAATATAGATACAATGTTTAGAATACAAGTTTGGAAATTCGTGAATCATCGTTTCAAGTAAAATCAGTATGAATAAGAAAATTACAATTCATAAAAAAATGTTAGATCGATTATATGTCGAGTTTTGTAAAAAATAACTAATTTCAGAATGTTGTGAACAAAACTACAGTTGCGTGATTCCTAATCAGAAATCACACTTGGACTTACTGGTTAGCCAGTGCACCACAGAGCACTACTGTACTTGTAAGAGATCTTTGGGTTCAAAACTTGTTGGATACATTTTATTTTGTTTCATTTAAATAAAATCCGAACTCTATATTTGGGTATAAGAGGAATTCGCTGTAGCTTTATGACAGAGTCCATATGGACTTAGTGGTTTGCGGTTGGATCCTTGGGCGGTTACTGTAGCTATTGGTTGGTCCTGGGTTCAAAACCCGAAGGTCACTTTTGATTTTTTTGAGTTTTAATATTTTTTTAAGGGATTTCTAATGAGAATAAAAAAATTGAGAAAAATACTAGAATTTCTATAAAATGAAATAGAATTTATTAAAAAGAGTTGTAGAATTTTTCAAGTATATTTGAGAAGTTAAAAAGGAAAAATTGAGATAGAAAGTGAGTTTTGACTTGTAGATTTAATTATTAAAGAGTATGAGATTTATATTAGAAAAGGAGTAAAATATGGTTGTGTGAAGTGATTTCTCTTGAAAAGATTATACTCTTACTTGGTTTAAGAAATTGTTGATGTGGTTTAGATGCATTTTTATGAGCTTAAATTGCTAGTAAGATTTCAAGTGATTAATTTATGTTCATGAAAGGAACTATGGCTTCTAAAGATTTTAAATAAGCGAATCATGAATAGTGTCGAGATAAGACAATGATCACTTTGTGAATATGTGTTAAGACAAAACATTGATCAATTTGTGAATAAGTTGAAGATGAAAATATTTAAGTTTAAGACATGTTTATTGAAGGGTATGTGTACCCATGGATTCTTGTACATGAAAGTTTGTGATTTAGAGTTAGTAAGACCTCGGGTACCAGCATTGTTGAAATAAAAAGAATTGAGTTGTAGCATCCCAATTTCCGGTAACTGGAAAACCGTGACACATGCCAGAATCTTTGCCTTCAAATGCATCTTAACGCAGTAAATAACACGAAATTTTAAACACTTTTATTGCCATCAGAGTTATTACACAATAATTACAAATATCGATTTGTCATATCAAACTGTAACGCCTGCCCCTTTTTTTTTCTTTTTGACTCCAAAAATCAATTCTTTCAATTTCTATATCACTTTAAATATAAACTAAGATAGTTATATTTCAAAGAAAATTTTGGCAGAGTTACCCCTGAAATTTCTGCCCCGAAACACTAAAAGCTTACGGAATTCTTGCTCTAAATTCCGTAGCTCACATCACAGGCAATAATATCATAGGCTCCCCAAGCCAAAATGAGCAGAATCACACAGACAATATAAATATCATGCTCTGGGGGCCAAACTCATAACATTATATCAATTATCAATTTAAAACCATAAAATCCTTTGAAAACGTAATAAAGTTTTTAGAAAATAACTTATAAAACATACCACAGGGCCCGGTACTCCACAACAAGATGGGTACGGGTCAAAACATATCATGCCACTCCACACTATTACTCATCATCATCATCCACGTACTTATACATCAAAAATACAATTTAAATCATAAATTTCACTATTCACATAATTAAACCTTAAACAAAAAATTGTAAAATGAAGCTCTACTCCACAGAACCATGAATCTACACCTCACATCTGCACTACTGAGGACCTGTAACAGTAGGGGACCAGGGTAGTCCAGGGACTCCCTAACCCCCAAATACTAAGGGGTTAGCCATTTCTGGTGTGAGTATAATTTACTAATTAAGCAAATAAATTAAACTTTATAAGTAAAAACAGAACGAACTTACGAATACCAAGATAATCAAATTTTACTTTGACATCTGAACATGTAAACATCATAAATGGGATTTCACATCAAATACTCTCTGAGTCATCACCTGTATGTATATCCATACCCGCTCATAACATACTTATCTTTAGTTTAAAAATCATTCACAAATTAGTCGCTTAACTCACAAATGCTTAACGCCCATCACTTTATGCCTTATACAAATATTCCTATAACTTTACTTTTCCATAAAGCTTTACATTCATAAATATCTCTACTTTCACATAAACTGCACCTTATTTACCATTCATTTGCATTTACAGACTCACGACTTATATTCTTTCATGCTCATCTCCATTCATAAACACGATCCTTCTCAATCTCGTATCACACAACATTGCATTCATTCATTTCTTACAACACATCATCCCATCTCGCAATACATCACTTTCATACTCATTATACACTTCTACGATCACACTCACAATTCATCTTGAATGGAAAAGAAACGTGTATATATAATTGACGTGCTAGTGTATGTTATGACTTAAACTCTAATGCAAGATTACAAATACAATGATGCTCTTATTCTAATGTAAGCGAGTCTCCGGAACAGTATGCATCCCATACTACATACGGCCCATCTCAAGCCGTTTCTTCATATATAGGGATTTGAACCCGTGTTATGAATTCTATTTTGTACACAACCTGTTCCCGAAGCTACAACTTGACAGATGAGGTTGTCCTGAACGGTCTAATCCCGTCAGGCGCACCCGACCTCACTTAAAAACCAGACGAACACAGGGTCTCCCGAGCGCAGGATAGCACGAAGCCTACCTTGTGTCACCCATAACTCATAAACTGTGATCTATGGCCTGTTTGCTCTCCCTGGCATAGAACGTGACGAAATTTCCGGGGTCCATCCCCTAGTTCCGACAGACCGTTCTTATCATTTTATTTTAGGAATTAACAGACGAGATACGCAATCCCTTCTCCCAACTCGTGAGAAGACACCGTACGTATCCCTTTGACGGGAAGGTACAATCCAATAACACCGCCTAGTGTCGGCCTATAGGACAGGTCGGATCATAAGGAATCACCCTGAATACCAACTCTTTCCCTTCGGCGAATAATGATAATAAGTAATCGTTAAGTAGTAATAGCCATAAGTTACTACCCTAACGATGTCACTAACCCTGAACAATCCTAGGGATGACAATATTATAAACACAACATGCTTGGACTTAAATTAGACTTCGCAAGATAACTCTACTAGGCTGCTCAACCTAGACTTACCAGAATCTCTCAGGATCCGGTTCATGGCCTATCGATCCAAGACCCCGGCAATACGAATGTATTCGCATGCTACTACCCTGAACTTGGATTTCGTCACACTCCGGTCCGCGATCAACCAACGGTTAAGATCTGACGGCACACGCGAAGTGACTCATCCACAGTCCCTTAGGAGTAAGGTAAACACATGTCTTAATGGTCGATAGCCCTAGGGCAATGATATCACCTTAGATGAGCGCAACAATTGCATATTAGCTAAGAAGCTACATACGAGTAACCAAAAATACATACGAGCTAAACAGCTACGTATGGGACCAACACCTACATACGGGCCAGTCGAGCTGCGTATGAGACAATAACATACATACGAGCCAAATAAGCCACGTATGAAACCAACAGCTACATACAGCCTAGTCGAGCCCGTATGAGCAAAACCACACATAAAAATAACCATACAGTAATCAACCTAGAAGCAACCACACGTGCTTACTAGCAAACTTGATCTTCTATAATTAGAAGCAACGGAAGAATCTACTAACAGTCTAAAATAGGCATTCTACCAATGAGAAGCCCAAGAAACTACATCAAACTTTTATCAAGCTAACGATTATTAGTGACCTTCCAAACCCTTATTACCCATGAAGATGAGTAATGTTCACGTGATATGGTCCAACTTTACTTAGGGTCTCATACAACTAGAATCCGTGGTTTCCCTCCCCAAATTGGACTAGAACTACATACACTAGATTCATGGGTTCTTTCTTCAAGTTTGAGCTAGAATCACCTAGGACTAAAAGCATGGGCTCATGGGTTCTTTTAATCTTTCACTACAATCATAATACAATTCAAGTGTGGTTCTTTTGAATCTAGAACTACTCTGCAACTCGAGTATTGCAACTACAACACGATGGTTCTTCACTCACGCTACCACCACAACATGATAGTTCTCTACTACACTATAACTATAACGCGATAGTTCTTTACTAACGCTACAACTACAACATGATAGTTCTCTACTACACTACAACTATAACGCGATAGTTCTTTACTAACGCTACAACTACTATATGATAGTTCTTTACTAATACTACAACTATAACACGATAGTCTTTACTAACACTACAACTACAACGTGATAGTTAACACCACAACTACAACAACATGGTTCTTTTCTATTACTTAAGCACGAATCTACAATGGTCTTAAGCATGGTATATAACTTAAACATCAACCTACAACACTCTTAAGCATGAATACAACTTAAGCATGCACTCACAACAATCTTAAGCATGAATACAACTTAAGCATGCACTCACAACAATCTTAAGCATGAATACTACTTAAGGATGGACTTACAACAATCTAAAGCATGAATACAACTTAAGCATGACTGGTTACTACAACTTAAGCATGTATGTTACTACAACTTAACATGAATATCTACTCGCTTTAGCATGGATATTTGCTACAACTTAAACATGAGCATTTACTACCATTCAAGCATGAGTAACTACTACACTCTACGCATGGATGTCTATTACAACCTTAAGCATGGATATGAACATTGACTACAATTCAAGCATGATGTTGTTTCATGGGTTCACAAGCATAAATGGGTTCATCAAACTCAAGCATGATAGTTCTTTTTACTAAGAACAACTAAATATCACAAGCATGAACGGGTTCATCAAACTCAAGCATGATGGGTTACTAGGATGTCCCATAGGCATGAATGGGTTCTTACTACTACCTAAGCATGGTATATAGCATGAGCCTCAATCCTACAACAATCCAAGATTCGATCTTTATGTTCTTATTAAAATTCTACCATTCACTTTCTTAGGTGATCATTTATCTTATCCATGGCATCATTCTTAAGCTTAGGACTTTGTCCAAGTTGTTTTAGGACAACATACATACAAGAGAAACAACAACCCAACAACACACCACGTACATAAAACAAAAGAGATCATACTCACATAATTCGATATTATTATATAAGTGTAACTCATCCCCACATACATAACTAATCCATAAATTTATACCAATACACTTTATCCCAATACGCCTCATCCATAAATCATATCAACACTTCAGGTTATTATTCGAACTTTTTTAAAACATCAAATACGTAAATAAATCATACTCACATATTTTGATATTATTATATAAGTGTAACTCATCCCCATATATATAACTAATCCATTAATTTATACCAATACACTTTATCCCAATACGCCTCATCCATAAATCATATCAACACTTCAGTTTATTTAAACTTCTTTAAAACATCAATTACGTAAATAAATCATACTCACATATTTCGAAATTATTATATAAGTGTAACTCATCTCCATATACATAACTCATGCATTAATTTATACCAATACACTTTATCCCAATACGCCTCATCCATAAATCATATCAGCAATTCAGTTTATTCAAACTTCCTTAAAACATCAAATACGTAAATAAAACCATACTCACATATTTCGATATTATTATATAAGTGTAACTCATCCCCATATACATAACTAATCCATTATCCCTAAATTTATACCAATACACATTATCCCAATACGCCTCATCCATAAATCATATCAATAATTCAATTTATTCGAACTTATTTAAAACATCAAATACGTATATAAAACCCTACTCACATATTTTGATATCATCATATAATTATAACTCATCCCCATATACACATGTACGTTATTCCGATACCCTTGATCCAAATACGCCTTACCCGTAATTCAGACCAACCATTCAGGTCATTTATAAAAATTATCTTAAAACACAAAAATACATAAATAAATTCATACTCACATATTTCGTGAAGATTTGAAGCGCCACCATGCCACCCCGCATCCAAAGTCGCTAATATATCCTATCACCAAATTTCAAAGCAATTAAAACTCAATTCATCCAAACCAATCACAAGAGCTAATAACACTATTCCAAATATCACACAAGCATTTATTGAATGCCTAGGATACACGAGTGCGATGCACGTAATAATCTAATGCCTATGGAATTTTTATCCCCAAATAATTACTAGAACTACTCTTAAATTTTCTAGTGGCCCAACTATACTTTCCACTACTATACGAGAAATAATTCATGCACATATAGTTAGTTCTCTTTTACAAACCCAAAACCCTAATTTATTAACAACTTGCAAACTCTTTAAGAATCTGCTAATTTCTTGCATCTACCATTTCCAACATCTCTTAATCTTCCTACCATAATACTCCTACTCAATAGAAATTAAGCACACTCAATTTTATACAATAAAATAATTTAGGGTTTACCTTCCCGAAATTCTTTTGAAAATCCGATGCCACCACGATGTAGAGGACCCTTCACTTAGTCTATCCCTCGATTTAATTTGAAAATGACGAAGAAATGGAGGGGATTTGAGCAGGGAGAGAGGGAGCCGAAGTGGGTTCGGGGGGGGGGGGGGGGTTCTTTCTGTTGGGAAAAGAACAGGAGAAAGAAAGAAGGAGGAAGGAAGGAAAAGAGAGGGGGGGGGGGGGGGGTTGTAAAAAGTATAAATAAATAAATAGATAGATAATTAATATAAAGGGAATATTTCATATAAGCCCCCAAGTCTCAATATATTTCAAATAAAACCCAACTTTTTTCTTTAATAATACCAACAATACAAAATACATTAAAACTACCTCATAATAATCCTTCAAAATTATAAAATAAAGTAGACGTTATATCAGATATATCTCAGTTAAAAACAATTGTTATTAGAAAATATATAATCGTGTGCAATTCTTAATTGCGCACAGATTACGATGCAAAATAGCCATATGCTATTTTGCACGGTATTACATGAGTATATTTTGAGATATGGCCATGGAGCTATCTCGGTAATTGTCATTAAGTCCGGTAGGAGGTAAGACTAACTCTAGGTAAGATAATTTATTCATGTCTTGAACCTAAGAATTAGGCACTAAGTGAAGATGTAGTGAACCTGGGCAAATGTAAGTGGGGCACTTTATATAGTCGGGCGGTGGATTCCGGAACTATAGACCCAGTCGGACGGTAGATTTCGGGACTATGGTTGCTTCGTGGGAGACGAGCTTAAGTTTAAATCCAGGACTATGCGTAGTGTAACTCCTATTTCCCGTATCTGTATTTTTTCTATTGTATTTCAGTCTTGTACTTTTTTCATCAATTGAGATCCTGTATTTTTGTCTCCAGCTCCAATAAAATCATTTTATTTGTTTCAACTCAATTTTGGTGCCAATATTTATTTCAATTGTATTATTCGCATCAACTCTTATGTGTCGTTCTTCATGAAGAAATGGACCGTTGCATCTCATCTATTTCTTTTTCCCCAATTTTAATGAATTTTGGGTCAATCTCTTGTTGGATCCCCCTCAAAACCGCTACCCAAATACCCATTAACCCAAAACCCTCCTATATAAACCCTAAACCTAGTTTAACCCTAACCCTACCCCCCTTAATACTGTTTTAACCTTTTCACCCAGCCGCCATTTCCTTCCCCCGTCTCCTTCTTCCTCCACTCGATCGCACCCATTTCCCCTTCAGCCGGTGTCGTCCCCATCCCCTGCACATCCTCGCCATCATCCTCGACTCCACTCTCACCCTCCACCCATCGTCTTCTTCGCCTCGTCCCTCTACCGAACCCATTGTCTTCTTCACCTCCGCCAATACCCACCGCCATTAACCTCTGCACTATCGTCGAAACCCATCTCCTCATCACCCTCGACCTCCATCCACCACCGCCTCGTCAACGCCCTCCGACCACCTTCTAGCCACTCCCCTCGTCAACCTCGTCACCATCAACCAACGTCGTCATCCCTATCCTCGCCATTGCCGCTTCACCCATTAGCGCTGCTATCGCTCCCTTTTCTCTTCGACCTCATCGCCCTCACTCCCCCTCTTCACCAATGTCCCCTCGCCATCCAGTCGAGCCGCAAACCCCCCATCGCTCCTCCCCTATTTCGAACCCAAAACAGAGCGACCGTTCCTTGTGTGCCGGCCACCGTCGCTCACACCGCCGATCCTACTGTCGCGACCTCTAGTCGCGCAGCCCACTCCCTGCTACTAGTCGCTACCGCCTGTGCCGTCAGCCAGCCACTGCCGAGGTCCCTCTCTCTCTCTCTGTTACTGTGAAGGAGGGAAGAAGAAAAGAAACTGATTTGATCTGGGCCGTTAGATTTCATCAAGATCCGATCCGATCTTGATCTGATCTTCACCATCAGACCTGATCGTAGCCATTGATCGCCTTGATCTTGATCATCCCATCAAGATCCGTGCCGATCGTGATCTTCGTCGGATTCGTCGACTACTTCCCTAAAGCAAGTATTCTTCTTGTACAAATTTTTGTTCTAGTACAAGTGTTTTTTTTGATGAAACGGATAGAGTCCAAAGACTCCAGCCATAATATATCATAAAAATAACTAGTAGCAGGGTCTTACAAGGCGTAAAACAGATAGAACCAAAACTATATACTACAATACAGAACCTACAAGACTAAAATCCACTGATGAGCAGCCACTGAGCTGAGAACAGCACACCACACCCCTCCTAGATGCAAGCTGAACGAGAATTCAGAACCACACTAGGACAATGGAGAAGCTACAGCTGCAGATGTGAAGGAAATGAAGCGCGGAGACTAAAGTCGCCATCTCGCCTGAAAGCTCTCGCCCCTGCGAAAGACCGACAGCCGAAAGACCAACAACTCACAAAACTGAGAGCCGTGAATGAGATGATCTCCTATCCTGTCGCGAAGAAACAAGCAGCCAAAGGAAGAAGACCACCTATACGGCAAACAAACAGTAGCAGGAGAACACTCCACCCAAATAGCAGATCTCCACAACAACTGAATAAAACAGTTAGAAAATAATCCACTAGAACAAAGATCTCAATGCTAATTAACAACGAGTCCCACCAAACAGCTGAAATCAAATAACAGCAATACACCGATAACCCATGGAACACAGCACTAACTTAATTATAAGATAGAACATTAAAAGACTGATACCAATCCATACAGCCAAACATCCACAGCTAGAACCGGATACATCCAATGAGAAGGAACAGCATAGTAATGAAACCAACAAAAAGCTCTAAACATATGAGCTCAGAAAGAGGGAATAAAAACTGAACAAAACATTCCAGCCATTAGTGAAACACATGGACATCATCGCCATCCCTAACTCAACAAAACCGAAGAAAGCAGTAGCATACCCACAACAGAAGACCTGGGCAACCAATCCCAGCCAGGGAAGCCCCACTACGGGAGCCAAAAAGCTAGCCCAGAACAAAATAGGATAGACAACGCTACCCATCAAGCCTGCAAAAGAACATAATCAAAGGATAAATATAAGATCTTACCGGTATTACAACGAGCCAAACTGCAAAAGAGCCAGAAGAGAGACAGCAACGAGATAATCTGGGATAAAAACAGCTAACTACAATGAGCTACCAATAAGCTAAAGAGGTGATAACAATCACGCAAAAGATGCTAGAGAATTAGAACGTTAAATAGCATTGAGATTAATAAGACAATTGTAAGCATTCTCCAACCTTTCTCCTTTCATATTATCTCTAACTTCCGATTTTAAAGAAGAAGACCAAAAATTGAATAACAGGATAAACTCTTTAGCTAATGAACGTGAAGGAGTGAGAATATGCCGGAAAATTCTGTGATTTCTTTCTTTCCAGATAATCCATAGAATAATCTGGAAAGAGAGAATCCAAGAGTTGTGGAAATTACGGTTAGGGGGGCGCTTAGACCAGCAATCGATTAGACTGATCGGAGTGTCAGACACTTCCCATGCCAGAACGGTAATTTTCCAAAGAGAAAGAGTGTAGTCGTAGCCAACAAACAAGTGATTCGCATCCTCGGAAAACGACTCGCAAAGAGGACACAATTGTCCCACAGCAATATTCCTTTTGTTGAGAAGTTCCACCGTAAGGAGTTTATTGTTGAGCGCTAACCACACTAGAATCTTAACTTTCAAAGGAGCACAAGATTTCCAAACCAAGTCGTAGAAAGGCGACCTGATCCCTCGAAAATTGAGGAAAAGATAGAAGGAACGGACTGAGAAGTTTTTAGACGAGTTCCATCGCCAGAGGAAATCCTCTTTATCATGCCATTCCACATTGTTAATGATCTCGATTAATTTATCAAACTCGGGAGCTAAATGGGGCGAGAGATTAGATAAAAGGGGAATCATCCAAACCCTATGGCCGTCGATGAAGCTATAGGAATCAGCTACTAAAGCTAGGGGGTTGGCGGCCATCCGAAAAATTGCGGGGAAAGCGGTAGCTAAAGAGGAACAACCGATCCAGATATCTGACCAGAATCTGGTCATGGAACCATCCTTACAAACGTGGTATAAACCACACTGGAACGCCGCTGCCGCTTTCCAAATGCCTTTCCAAAACGGGGATGATTTCCTGTGAGGACGAAACGGAAAACTCCACCATGGATTGGCTACAAAGTAATTAGCTTTGATGTATCTAATCCAGGGGAGGTCCTCCTTTTTAAGGAGACTCCAGATCCATTTGCCTAGCAAGGCTAGGTTTTGGTGCCTAAGGTCTAAAACACCTAATCCACCAGCCAATTTAGAAGAACAGACGAGTTTCCAATTACAAAGATGTGAACCGGGATTGTAACTAGAAGAACCCGACCAGAGAAATTACTTCTAATACGATCAATTCTTTTGATGACCCACGACGGAATGAAATAGAATGACATCATGTACAGGGGAATAGAGGAAAGAACTGAGTTGAGTAGGATTAGTCTACCGCCTCTAGACAATTGTCTCCCAGACCACATCGACAGTCTGGATTCGACCTTGTCAATCATCGGAGACCAATCCGATCTATGAAGTTTGCCCCACCTCAGTGGGATCCCTTAGGTACGTAATAGGAAAAGATGCGACCGGGCAGTTAAAGAACGCGGATATTTCATCCTGTCTATTGGGAGTACCTCCCAACCAAACGACTGATGATTTTTGAAAATTGATAGAAAGACCAGACGCTAGTTCGAAGCAATAGAGGAGTAGTTTCAGGTTTCTGAGAGTATGTTGATTAGGTTTGGCCAGAATAATGGTGTCGTCGGCGTACTGAAGGTTCAGTACGCCATTGAAGGAACGAGATTCACCCAGTCCTTCGATGACTTGGGCGTCCCAAGCATTGCGAAGAAGTTTACTGAATACGTCTGCTACAAGAGAGAATAAAAGGGAAGAAAGCGGGTCACCTTGCCTGAACCCGCATTTGATTTTAAATTTATGACCTTCCGATCCATTAATGAGGATGGAAGATGTACCCGCAAACAGGCTAGACTTGATCCAAGCAATCCATTTGGGCCCAAATCCCCTATTGCTTAAGATATCGAAAAGGAATTCCCAAGAAACGTTATCATAAGCTTTTTGGAAATCAAGTTTGAGGAGAATCCCTTCTGATTTGGAATTGTGACAATAGGAAATAATTTCATGTACCGAAGCCACGCTATCAAGAATGAAACGGTCTTTAATAAAACCCGATTGAGCCGAATCAATAAGAGGAGGAATCACCTCTCCTAGTCTAGCCGACAGAACTTTCATGATAATTTTGAACGTGGTATTGATCAGACTAATCGGCCTAAAATTAGCCACGGTATTCGCACCGATTAGTTTAGGAATAAGAACAATGTGAGCGTAGTTGATGCGATCAAAAGAAAAAGAGCCTTGATGAAGCTCGGCGAACATACGGTAAAGGTCATCTTTCAAATAATGCCAGAATTTTTGAAAGAAGAACGCGGGGAAGCCGTCAGGGCCCGGCGCCGCATCGCTTTTTAAAGCGAATACCACCTGTTTGATTTCTTCCATCGAAAATGGCGAATCAAGAGAAGAGAGATCACTAGGATCATCGCCGTATAGTTGAGTCCAATCCAGGCTCAAGGACCTAGGTTTGGATGAACCAATGAGATTTTTGTAGAACCGGAGGAAAGATAGGTGAATGTCTTCATTAGAGGAAAGTTCAACCCCCTCGTGAATGATAGAAGAGATGTGATTACATCTCTGCCTATGGGAGGCAAAATTATGAAAAAAAGCAGTATTGCAATCGCTCTCTTTGAGCCATCGAAATTTCGCTCTCTGAGCCCATTTCACGTGTTCTTGGAGGAGAATATCCGAAAATTCTTTTTTGCAAGAATGCCGCTCATTGAATAATTCAATCGAGATCGGCCCTTGCTCCTCCATTTGATTTATAGATTCAATGGAGGAGAGGTAAAATTGTTTTAGGAAATTGGTGTTAAATTGTCTTTCATTCCGCCAGATTTTATAACCGAATTTAATCGCGTGAAGTTTAAGAAGGATAGACCCTAATCCAGAAGAACAAGAAATGACTGAAAGGCAGTCCGACACGAGGTTAACGAAGACTTGGTCTTGCAACCAAATTTTTCGAATCTGAATTGATGGTGGCGTGGGAATTGGAAATCAGAATGAAGCGCAATGGGAACGTGATCTGAGGAGGGGTTGGGTAAGGTGAGAGCGAAAGAGTTGTGAAAATGATTAATCCAAACATTGGACACCAAAAACCGATCGAGCTTCGCCATCGCTGGACGATGGCGGAGGTTCGACCACGTAAAAGATCTGCCTGATAATGGAATATCGGTCAGAAGCATAGTTTGGATGCAATCGTTGAAGCGGTGATTGCCCATCGACGAACTATTAGATCTTTCGTTGGCAAATCGCGTGACGTTAAAGTCTCCACAGAAGATGCACAGCTCGTTAGAATGGGGCAATAGGGAAAGGAATTCGGTCCAAAACAACGACCGACCAACAGACGAAGATGGACCATAAACTGAGATAACCGTGAGGTAAGTGTTAAGAGGCAACCAATGAAGTTTAACAATGAGGAAGAAGTTGAGGCGATGAATCAATACGATAGAGAACATCGCCTCTTTAAACCCGAACATGATACCTCCCCTAGATCCAATCGCATCTAGGGAAATCCAGTTCGAAATGAGGGAACCTCCGATCGTTCTAAGAATCGAGGGAGAGGGAACCTCGAGCTTAGTTTCTTGAATCGAAATGAGGTCGCAGTGAGAAGAAGAAATCAATTGATATATAGATCTTTGCTTGTCGGGACAATTCAGTCCCCTGATATTCCAAGAAACAATAATCATTAAATACCTTCGAACTCTTTGACTCTAGATCGTTCTTTATTCCTGATGGCTAAAGCCACCGAAGAGGGGGACGCTAAAGTTAAAAAACCTAATTTCGACGAAATGGATATAAGATCTTTATCAGAACAATGATCAAATTGAAGCTGATAAATGGATCCTAGAGGCGAATTCACAGAAACGATGGCAGGGTCAGGAGGACAAGACAACGAAGGATGATGCGAAGCCGAAACCTCACCAATATTGGCATTTGAGGCCGAAGCACGACATCTAGCTCGTAATCGAGCACTAGATCTAATCAAGCGGGGGGGGGAAGATATGGAAACTGCCGACAAATGAGAATAAGGTAATGCATTGTTCACAACTCCGACAGGCCGAAGAGGGATATCAGTGTCGACCAACTAAGGGAGGCGTAAATCGAGCGAAGATGAAGATGGAGTAATATCAGCGCCAGACCCCGTCCGAAGATGAACATGAGGAAATAATCCTGAATAGAATACGGCGCCGAACCGTGGTAGGAAAGCACTTAATGAGGCGTGCATCGCTAATTTAATATGAGAAGAAAAAGAACAGCGTGCTTCCGATAACAGAACGAAAGGAAAGGGGGAACTCAGAAGTCAAGATACATGGTAATGGAGGGGAAAATAGAAAATAAATCTCACAAATCGATAATGCAAAAGAATAGCTTCAAAAAAGGATAAAAACCTCAAATAAACAATAACACTAACCTTGCTGTTGGCTAGATCCCTCTTACGGTCTTCTTCCTCTTCCTCCAACAGGTTGTCAACATCAGTCCAACCGGGAACTTGGGGAGCTTTATCGGATTTGAACTTGATGGGAGGAAGAGCGGGATCAGCAGCGGTTTCAAAAGCAAGCTCATTTCTCATCGTTCTAGTACAAGTGTTTAATTGAAAATACTGCAAATAGGTTGTAGTTGTGACTTCTTCTTGTCTTATCATTTGTTGATCTTGAATTATTCATCATCGATCACATGATCTCAAGAGTCACAACCCTTCGTTGATATATTATACAAACTACTTGGACTCATTTTATCTCCTAGTTACTTGAACACATGAAACTAAGAAATCCTAGACTTGTAGATATGTGTTGTATCATGTATGTGATGATCTTGCATTCCTTTGAGTTGAGAAATAGATGTTACTTGCTGATTTGATGGCCACTACATCCATTTTGTATCACATGCTAATCTAGACTCATATTGGTCATTTATCATGCAACTTATGTATAAAAGAAATTCACACTTGTTGTTGTTCTAGACTTTACTTGCTGTTTCGACCCCTTTAAAATCAAAATCTAAACTTGAGCCCTGAATATGAAATGTATTCCTAAATGTCTAGTTGTCAATAACTTCTAGAATTTTTGAATTCCGAGTTACGGTCAAGGAGATATCGCAGTTTTTCTGCTGCTGTGTCGGTAGTCGCAGATTCACAAAAACCGCTGCACCTCTTTAGTCTGCAATTATTTTACCTATGCTACCAGTAAGTAATTAACTTGAAATTTTGCATGCTGTTGCTGGACACCCTAGAAAAAAATTTCTAATTTTCTCAGAATTAATTAATGAAGTTTCAACCCTGTTTCACATGTATAAACTCAAATTCACAAATTCTGGCTGAACACAAATGTTGTATAGTTTGCTGTTTTGACACATGTTACCACAACTTTTATATACCTTAATTATATGCCTTTGAACCGGACAGGAGTCTAATTTCTAGATCTTCTGACTGATCCACTTTTTCTATCTTGTAGCAATGGGAATCACAGTTTTGGTGCAGCAACCTCATGCTGTCCATATTTGAGATTTTAGTTGTTCTTGATATTTGGATTTGTTTTGACCATCAAACTTGTATCCTATCTAGCCTAGACGTGTTCTATGTTCATGATTATATTTACTTGACTCATTCCGCACACTTTCATGCTTGGGTGATGGTAATAATAGATAACAAGCCGGGGTTTAAGGGAAAGACCATAGTAGTGGACAATATAGATAAATGTTCTCAGAAGGGGGCCCGTGTTTCCCACGGTTTTGTGTTAAATGGAACTAAGTGCCACATAGAACTAAGTGCCACGTCATGGGTGATGGGGGCCACCTCTAGAGCCTACGGGGGCCACCTCTAGAGCCCATTATATGATTACATGATATGTGTTTGCGATCACATGGAACTAAGTGCCACGTAGAACTAAGTGCCACGTCATGGGTGACGGGGGCCACCTCTAGTGCCCATGGTTTGATCACATGCTCGTATTTCCTACATGACCTGAGTACACCATCCTATAAACTCCATTACTAGGCCTAAACGAAATTGTATTGACTGTAGTAACCATATAGTAAAAGTATGGATGCATAAAGTGCTACCTAAATAGTAATAACCACAAGACTTGATACATGAAACTTGAACTTGACACATGCTTACTTGATACTTGACTAAATGATACATGAGACTTGATACTTGTACTTGACAACTTGACACTAGACTTGAGACTTGTTACTTGACACTTGTACTTGATACTTGTCATTTGATGCATGATACCATTACATGTTCACTAGCCACTTGATCTATTATTAGTATTTGTTACCCAATCTTGTCACTCGAGTTGTCCTTCTTGCTAGCTAATTTCTTGAATCCCCACCACTTGTTGCATCCCTATTACAATTTTGATTCCAAATCTTGTTCCATATTGCTTGTACTTGTTTTACTATTTGTGGCCCTAACTTGCACTAAGGGTATTTCTCTTGTTTTCTCTATTTTTTCTCCTTTTTATAATTATTAAACAGACTTTGGAGACGTGTTGCCTGCTGGAATTGGTGAGCAGAGATTTTAGGCTTCAAATGGAGAAAGGACATGCTTAAATCATTTATTCTCTTTGAGTTATTTATTTCTTGCTACTTAAAACTTGTAATGGGCTTATGTTCTCGAGTGTTATCTAGGCTTCGAATGCATGCATGGTTGTGTATACTTGTTATATTCTTGTTGTGATGCTGAGTCGATCCTACATCTTATGGATGATGTTAAAATCATTCGCTGGGCTTCGTCACGAGCTCGTATTCCATGTTTTTGGGAAGCGGGACGTGACAAGATTTTTAGTGGTATCAGAACTAGGTTTGGCTAATGTGTTAGTTGACTAATACATTAGACAGGCTTGACTCAGTCAGGATTAACTCAACATTTAACAAGCCATGTAATTGCATGAAAAAAATTAATTATCAACTTGATCTGGATACTGATTGTTTTGGGTTTGTGCAGGTTATGGCTCATAAGAATGTTTCGTCCTCCCAATCTCAGGGGTGATCAGTCAGAAGAGCCCGCTATTTTGCAAGTGTTGCAGATGTAGCGTGAACAAAATGAGCGGCTGATGCAACAAATGATGCAGATGCAACGAGAACATGGTGAACTGATAAGGGCAGCCTTGGAAGCTGCCAATAGGGAGCCCCTTGTACCTGCTCTTGGGGTGTTGCCACCGAGCCCTGGCAATGTAGCGGACTTCATGAGGCTACACCCCGACAAATTCTCAGGTATGGAAGGTCCGTTGGAAGCCGAGCAGTGGCTCATCAGGACGGAACAGCTATTGATCGCAGCGCGAATAGCTGATGTGGATTGCATGGATGTTGTGAGCATCTAGCTTGTTGACCTCGCCCACATCTGGTGGCAAGCTGAGATGGAACGGCTAGGGCGCCCCATCGCCTGGGCCATCTTCAGGGAAAGCTTTCTCACAAAGTTCTTTCCCGATGTCACTAGGAACGAAATAGAGCAGCAATTTATCGCACTTACTCAGGTTCATAAGATAGTTTTATTATGCAATTTTTCATTGTTAATTCATGATATATCAATGTTTAACTGAGACACTATCTTGAATCAAGGGATTCGGACCGTAGACGAGCATGCTGTGGAGTTCACCCGACTAAGCCGCTTTGCCACGTCCATGGTGGCTAATGATGAGGATAAGGTTCGCCGTTACTTACTGGGCTTGGACATTGAGATCCAGGATTGCCTAGCTGCCTTGAGACTTCGATCCTATGCTGACAACCTGGAGGCTGCCAGGAGCCAGGAACAGACCAGTAGGCAGAAGCGTGCCATTCAGCAGTCCGCTCCGCACCCTACCGCTGCTAGGCCCACTGGAGTGCCAATTAGGAGGCTAGTTCCAGCCTCAGCACCGAGGGCCTTGCCATACCCACCTACGGCTCCGAGGAGGGATGTGAGATGTGACTTTTGTCACAAGGCGGGTCATGAGCACAGGGACTATAGAACAACAGGTCGTCAGTGCTTTACATGCAGAGCTGGTGATCACATGATGCATGAGTGCCCGCATAGGGGGTTGGCTCCACCAGCCTGAGGACCAGTTCAGCCGGGGGTACCAGCTCTTGGTCAGGTCAGGCTGCCACTTCGTCCTCAGCATCAGATCGTCGGTCAGAGGACCGCTGCCCCAAGGAAAGGTCAGGCCTTCAACCTAACTGCAGAGGAAGCCGAGACCGCAGAGGAGGTCGTTGCAGGTATACTTGTGTTTGTTGTTTTTTTATCTGTTCCCTGCTTTATCTTGCATCATACATTGTGTAGTTCTTTTCACACCTGTATCTCTCATTTCTTATTATCCTGCACTATTCATCTTTTCCCATGTTTTTGATTCTATCATAGGTATCATTCTAGTCCATTTTTTTCTGTCCATGTCCTATTTGATTCTGGGGCAACCCATTCTTTCATCTCCTCTCGCTTTGGGGATCAGCATCAGTTGGAATGCAGTGCTATGCCGTCAGCTTGGAACATCACCACAGGTGGCGGTGTTGTCGTTTGCTCTTGGGAGTGCAAGCAGAGCCCAATGGTTATTAGGGGCACAGATTTCAAGGCAGATCTGATAGTGATTGGCAATTCAGGGTTTGATGTGATTCTCGGTATGGATTAGCTGGGGGAGTCTTATGCTGTTATTGATTGCCGAGTAAAGAAGGTTGTGTTCAGGATTCCGGAGCATGCAGAGTTTGAGTTCCAAGTTGGGGAGACACCCCTTGGGCGTGGTAAGAAAGTGGAAGATGAGGAAAGTTGTGCAATGGAGTTGCACACATGCTGTGAGGCTGCGCCTCTTGTAGTGCAGGAATTCCTGGATGTGATCCCAGAGGAATTTTCCAGGTTACTTCCAGATCGAGAGGTGGAGTTCGGCATTGAGGTTCAGCTGGTAACAGTGCCGATATTGAAGAGCCCGTACATGATGGCACCGATTGAGCTAGCAGAGCTGAAGGTGCAGATTCAGGGTTTATTGGATTTGGGTTTCATCAGGCCCAGTATTTCACTGTAGGGAGCTCCTGTTCTGTTCGTCAATAAGAAGGACGGAAGCCGCAGGTTATGTATGGATTACCGAGAGCTAAACAGTGTTACCGTGAAGAATCGGTATCCACTATCCAGGATCGATGACTTGTTTGATCAGTTGGGTGGTGCTGCAGTCTTTTTGAAGTTGGACCTTCGCTCGGGGTACCATCAGGTGAAGGTGAAGGCAGTAGACGTGCCGAAGACTGCGTTCAGGACCAGGTATGGGCATTACGAGTTCTTGGTGATGCCCTTCGGTGTCACGAATGTCCCAGTAGTGTTTATGAGCCTGATGAACAGAGTCTTCTCCCAGTTCCTAGACAGATTTGTGGTGGTCTTTATAGATGACATCTTGGTGTATTCGTGGAACCGGAAAGAGCATGCTGAACATCTGAGATTAGTCTTGCAGACTCTGAGGGAGAATAAGCTCTTTGGGAAACTCAACAAGTGCGAGTTCTGGCTTGACCGAGTTACATTCTTGGGGCATATTATCTCGGGCGAGGGAATCTCTGTTGATCCGTCCAAGATTGCTGCAGTGAAGGATTAGCCAGTGCCAAAGTCAGTTTCAGAGGTGAAGAGTTTTCTCGGGCTAGCAGGGTATTATCAGAAGTTTGTCCAAGACTTCTTGAAGATTGCTGGGCCATTGACTAGAATGATAGGGAAGGATCAGAAGTTTGTTTGGAATGAGGCCTGTAGTAAATCTTTCGTAGAGTTGAAGAGCAGGTTGACGTCAGCACCAGTGTTGACTATACCAGATGGTTCGGGTGGTTTCATGATTCACTGCGATGCTTCAGGCAGAGGTCTAGGTGCAGTGTTGATGCAGAAGGGTCGGGTTGTTGCTTTTGCATCCGGACAGTTGAGGCCGCATGAGAAAAACTACCCTACTCATGACTTGGAGTTGGCAGCGGTGATTTTCGCTTTGAAGTTGTGGAGACACTACTTACTTGGAGACCGAGTGGAAATCCTTACTGACCACAAAATTCTCAAGTATGTCTTCACTCAGAAAGAGCTGAACATGAGGCAGAGGTGCTGGTTAGAGTTGATGGCTGACTACGACATCAGTTTGCAGTATCACCCCGGTAAGGTGAACTTGGTGCCAGATGTGTTGAGCAGGAGACCAGTCATCATGTTCTTGACTAGCAGAAGGAGCTTATTGAACAGATGAGAAGGTTAGATTTGAATGTGTTTTTGCCGGGCACCGATCAGAGTTGTATGATGCTTCAGTTGCAGTCGTCTCTGGTAGAGCAGATTAAGGAAGCACCGGCAGGTGATGAGCAGTTACAGAAGTTTAGGGCACAAGTTGAGGCAGGTTCGAGGACCGATATGGTCATTCACTCAGATGGATCACTTCGCTTTAGGGCTAGGCTGTGTGTCCCAAAGGGAGAAGTCAGGCAGAAATTGCTCGAGGAAGCCCACCAGTCGGCATACTCTATTCATCCCGGTGGTACCAAGATATATCGGGATTTGAAGCTCCACTTCTGGTGGCATGGTATGAAGAGGACAGTAGTTAGATTTGTGTCTCAGTGATTGATCTGTCAACAGGTGAAGGCAGAACATCAGAGGATCGCCGGACTTCTTCAGCCTTTTCCCATTCCAGAGTGGAAGTAGGAGCATATCACCATGGATTTTGTGACCGCCTTGCCAAGGAGTCCTAAGGGTCACAACATCATTTGGGTCATTGTCGACAGACTGACGAAGAGTGCTCACTTCATCCCCTTCAGAGTTGGTCAGTCTATTGAGAGTCTCGCAGAGAAGTACATGTAGGAGATTGTCAGACTTCATGGGGTCCCGGTCAGTACTGTATCCGATAGGGATACCAGGTTAAGATTTCAGTTTTGGGAGAGCCTTCAGGGCAGTCTTGGGAGTAAGTTGAAGTACAGTACAACTTTCCACCCTCAGACAGACGGGCAGTCAGACAGGACCATTCAGACATTAGAGGACATGTTGAGGACCTGTGTACTTCAGTTTGGAGGGTCTTGGGAGGATCACCTTGCACTTGGGTGAGTTCTCGTACAACAACAGCTATCAAACCAGTCTTAAAGCTGCACCGTACGAGACACTGTATGGTTGGAAGTGTAGGTCACCAGTGTGCTGGGACGACATTGGTGAGAGAAAGTTGCTGGGGCCAGAATTGATCACCATGACTGTCGATGCAGTGGCTCAGATCAGGAAGCACCTTTTAGCAGCATAGGACAGGCAAAGGAAATGGGCAGATGTCCATAGAAGGCCCTTGGAGTTTGAAGTGGGAGACCATGTGTTCCTTAAGGTATCACCGTGGAGAGGCGTTATCCGATTTGGAGGTGGGGAGGGCACTGAAGAGGCGCCGGAGGTGGCTGGGAAGAGAGAGAGGGAGACAGTGAGAGAGCGGGGGAGAGAGAGAGCGGTAAAGTGAGAAAGACGGAGTGAGAAAGACAAAGAAGGGGGGTGTTTTGGGAAAGAGAGAGAGAGTGTGTAAGTAGGTTTTGAATTTGTGTGGTTTAAAATTTTGGGCTGGAAAATATATTTTGTAAGATTAGATCTGGGCCATTGATTTTGGGGGAGATTGAATGTGAGCCACTTGATAGCTTTCTTTGTAATTTATTATATAGATTACTATTTTTAAACCCCCCCTCTCGACTCTCTCTCTCCCACTTCCTCTCTCTTTCCTCTCTATTTTTCCCCAACGAAAACAGAGCTCACCCCTTCCCCCCTTCGTCTTCCTCTCCGCTCGAGCCTACCACCCTCCGTCGCTACTCCTCCTCGTCATCCCGCTCGAGCATCACCGCAGAAACTCTATTGAGCCCCATCGTCCGCCCTCATCGTCGGACCTCTGCAACCACCGCAACCCATCACTCGCCAACATTCATCGTCCTCGACCCCGTCACCTCCGAGAACCCATCGAGCTCCATCGCCGTCGCTTCCCGACCGCGATGACTGCAACCGCCATCTCCTCCTCCATCGAGCCTCGCCCACCGAGCTTCTCACCTTCCTCCTCCATCGAGCCTCGCCCACCGAGCTTCTCACCTTCCTCCTCCTCGACGTCCCGCCGAACCCATCGAGTTTCCGTTGTCTTCATCCCCATCGCTGTGCGTTGCCTCGTGAGTCCCGCTCATCACCTCACCACCTCAAGCACCCTGCTCACCTTTCCCTCTCGTCATTCCGTCATCGCGACCCCGAGCCCTCCTCTTCTATTTCTCCCCAAAAACAGAGCACCCCCAGTCATCTCCCCTGTCGAGCCCATGTCGTCGACTTCCTCTTCCCCTAGTCGACAGCCGCTCCCCGAGCCTTCCCACCACCGCCTACAACCTCCTCGAGCTTCCCCTGTTAGGGTTATATACTGAAAGCATCACTTTTGTATTAACTTTATTTCCTTATTTTTTTTGAGTGAGAATCATATGGGCATATGTTTGCATATTGTGTTTATTATAATATTAATGCAAGTATCTGATATTCTATAAGGTTGATAATATGGTGTGAGGTGACACACAGAAGATCATATTATCAGTTCCCTATGGAATATATAAATAGTTCACAACCTAGATGGACTTGGATAATCCATTAGAAAGGTTGTAGTGTATTCTGGTATTAGTCTATCTTGACTATAGGTTTACACTAGTACACTTTGTGGGTATTGAACAGGACCACTTGAGGTTGTTCTCTTTGTACTGACAACAAAAGAGAACAAACACCTCTATTATTATGGATGCTTATGCTCTTAATCCAGATATAATAACAGACATGTATATGTAGTGTGCATTACTTTGACTCATAAAAGAGTGAGATTCATTATGGATCAACAACCTCTATGAATTGGGTAATAGCATTGTATGTATGATGGGCTGTTGATTGTAAAAGGAATCCATGTTCCGATACGTCGGGTTGATGATGTCCCCTTAAGGAGCTCATAAGGATTGTCATGTAAACCCTGCAGGTGGATTACATCCGATATGATAAATAAAGTTGAGTGGTACTACTTAAGGATAAAAGATGTTGATCAATATAGTTGTCAGTAACTTAATTTGATCGACGGACATTCGATATCTTAACATGGGGAGCTCAACGAGCATATAATAAAAGGAGCCCATAAATATAATTTGGGATTAGGAAGGTAGTGCAACAATAGCTCCTTAGTGGACCGAGCTATTGTTAATGGCCCTGGGTTGTGTGTTTGGGCTGAACACGGGATACCCAGATTCGTTAGGAGACCTAACCCTAATTTCTCCTCATGGTCCCTGCCGTAGCCTTATATATATCCTCTATTTCTCTGGCCGTCATTGATCATCTGAAATATAAGATTTTTTCTCTAAATTCGTGATTCACGTAAGGAGAGAAAGAGAGGTCAGCCAAGGAGAAGAAAGGTTGGGAGATCGTCGCCCACACGACGTCCAACCCGAGGAAGGAATACGTGCAGAAGATCTTGGGGTTGCTGTCGTCTTCTTCTCATCGCAGGTATAATTCGTGAACCCTAGATTCTGCTATATAGGGTTAAATCACGTATTTAATCTGTTAATCTTTTATGATCGATACGCACACCAATCCGTAGTCCTGGGAATCATCTCAGTTCCATCAACCCCTACCTTCCTCATCGCATCGCTTGACAGCCACCATCCCCGTCATCTTCATCCTCGCCGTTGTCACTGCTCCCGATGCTCTTACTACCTCCTCACCCTGCCACAGCTAACCACTTGCCGTCAGCTGACGCCCCTGCTCTGCCCAGTCGCCTGCCTTGCTGCCATGCACACCCCCATCTGCCGTCCTCTGTTTGGTTGTCAGTGCACACCGATCAGCTTCAGCCAATTTAATTGTGGTCGTCCGATCGTTGATCATCGCGATCGTGATCACTTCTTGATCCGTCGATCGTGGCCATTGAATTTGCATTAATCATCATCATCACCATCATTATCATCAAGATCTCGATCTCGACTGTCGGATCTCTTTTGGTCATCGCAATCGTGATCATCATCTTGATCTTGATCTTGATCTTCAATCTCAACCGTCCGATCATCCGATCTTGATCCCCATCAAGATCCATGCCCGATCGTGATCATCATGATCGTTTACTCATCGCCGTGTCACCGGGATTCCGATCCCGTTATTCTTCATATATTCGGATCAATCTAACATTGTTCTAACGGCAAGTCATCTTGATCTCGAATTGTATTGTATCATATTCGAGATTGTTATTGAATCCCGCAAGTAAATCCATATTGATTATCGTATATTGTTTATTGTTATTCATCGTTGGGATACTACGGATTTACACGGCGTATCCATGTCGTAGTCTTGACTTCGTGCCGTCTTTTGCCTCCAATGTATAGAGATCTTGCATGCATTCATGTAGTTAATTATTGAATATAGGAATAGGAATTATTATTGTATTTCATGTCATGATATTATACAACTATTGTAGATTGTATACTAGTATTGATTGTTTATATGATTGATGTTGGTGTGTTAGTTGATTGTGATTAGTAAGGTTATGGACATTATACATCTTAATACCATATTCACATAGACGTAACTTGCTGTGATTTATAATTGTTAACCCCTAACTCATTGTTCATAAAATTTTTAATCTTTTTATTCATGATAAATATATTGAACCCTGAAATCTATTGCCAACCTGTACATTATCATACTGTTTCGACCTAGATAATGTCATCAAAATCAATAACTTTCTGAATATGAAATGTAGCCCCATGTTTCTAGTTTCCATAACATCCAGAATTTTTGAATTCCGATTTATATTGCATGAGTTATGACCTTTTTACTGCTGCTACGTTGTATTTTCAGATTTATGCACATACCATGTTAAGCTGATGAATTAGGTGAACTAATGATCAAATATCACCATGATAATTTCCAGATTGATAGTTAACATGCTTAGGGTAACGAAAATTATTTGTACTGATTTTTAAAATAAATATTTAAAGCTTTTACAACTGAAACTAGTTAACATTAATAACCAGCCAGAAACTATAACTTGTAAAGAACACTATAATTCACCTAGCTACTGTTGTCGGAATTTGGACTTTAAATATGCGTTGGAACCATGCAATAGTCTAGTTTCTAAAACTTCTGACGGATCCACATTTGCTAACCTGTAGCAACGGGTATTCTGATTTTGGTACAACAACCTACTGCTGTCCAGAATTGGGTTTCTATATTTAATAATATATATTTGAATCTATAATATTGAATTTGGTGTATTTGATTGTATGGAGTACATTGCATGATCTTAGGATTGTTTTGTCATCATTCTAATGTCCCTTATTAATCACCTTATCGTTTTCCCCTAATAGTTCTGTCCCTATTGTCCTCTATCAGTATCGTAGTATTGCCAACCAATATGACATGTTAATTGAATAAAGAATGTTAATCAAGCCGGGGTTAAGGGCTGACCAGGGTAGTTGAAGATATAGTGACTGTACTCAGAAGTGTGGGACTCGTTTCCAAAATATCATTATCGTCATTGTGCAAGAAATTGCAAATGGCCAGTGTTATCGTCATTGTGCAAGAAATTGCAAATGGCCAGTGTTATCGTTATTGTGCAAGAAATTGCTCAATAGCCAGTGTTATTATTTAAATGTTATATCGTACCGAGTACATGACCTATAAAATCTACCACCTTAGTTTAAACGAAATTGATTGTATGCATCGAACCTGTAGTATGGGATGCAGTAATACGTGCATTAGTTAGAATTAAAATGAATAATATACTTAAAATCTTCATCACATTGTCATAGCATTTTTTCAACATTATTGAACAGTGTTATCCTTATTGTTTACCGTTATTGTTATCGTTTATTGTCATCATTATCAATCATCGTTATTACACATTGCATTGTTACCATTTTTCCATTCTTCATTGCTATTGACTCTATTGAATTCATTGTTATATTGTAAATGTCATTGTTTCTCTGTTTCTCTACTTGTTGTCCACGACTTGCTCTAAGGACATATTTTTCTCTCTTTTAGATGAACAACTTACAGGTAATCAGGAAGAATTGCCTGATGGACTAGGAGAGCAACAATGGTGAAATAACTATTTTGTTGCGCCGCTTAAATAATTATTTTTTCATTTTGAGAACTTTAATAATTGAACAATGTTGTTTTCTATGTATTGTGGGCTCTTAACCCGAATATTGTTACTGTGGATTCTAGATGTTGGATTGTTTTTATGTTGGTTATTTTATGCTTAAATTCCAAGTATTTTTATTCATGTGATTACTCTTTTATTGCCCGAGTGGTTGTATTACTTTCTGTTTATATTGTTGATTTGAATCGATAACAGCTCATGGATGACGCAAGTTATTCGCTGGGCCATGTCACGTGCTTGCATTCCGTTTGGTAAACCAATTGAACGGTCTAGTGGTTAAGGTGTTTGGCTTCCATTATTGTTATTGTAGCGTTCGAATCCACCTTCTTCACATCAAAGAAAAATAATTTACCTGCTCCAGCATTGCCGCAGCAACCCCATCGAGCCCCGTTGTGTGCCCTCATCGTTGAACCTCTGCAACCACCACAGCCCATTACCTCTTCGACCGCCAGCATTCATAATCCTACACCCATCCACCTCGAGAACCCATCGAGCTCCGTCGTCATCGCTTCCCGACCGCGACGAATGCAACCGCCATCTCCTTCTCTGTCGAGCCTCGCCCGCCGAACCCATCGAGTTACTATCGTCTTCATCCCCATTGCTGTGTGTTGCCTCGTGAGCCCCGCTCATCGCCTCGCCACCTTGAGCACCCGCTCGCCTATCCCTCCCGTCATTCTGTCGTCGCGACCCCGAGCCCTCCTCCATTGTTTCTCCCTAAAAATAGAGCACCCCCCATCATCTCCCCCGTCAAGCCCCTATAGTCGACTTTCTCTTCCTCTAGTCAACAACCTGCTCCCCGAGCCTTCCCTCCACCTCCTACAATCTCCTCGAGCTTCCCCTGCCTTCCTCGTCGTGCCGCTCGACAACCACCATCCCCATCGTCTTCATCCTCACCGTTGTCGTCGCTCCCGACGCTGCTACTTCCGCCTCACCCTGACGCAGCCAACCGCTCGCCGTCAGCCGATGCCCCTGCTCTGCCTAGTCACCTGCCTTGCCGCCATGCACACCCCCAGCCACCGTCCTCTGTTTGGCTATCAGTGCTAACCGATCAGATTCAGCCAATTCAATTGTGGTCGTCCGATCGTTGATCATCGTGACAGTGATACTTCTTGATCTGTAGATCGTGTCCATTGAATTTGCATTGATCATCACCACCACATCATCAACATCAAGATCTTGATCTTGACCATCGGATCTCTTTTGATCAATGCGATCGTGATCATCATCTTGATCTTGATCTTGATCTTCAATCTCAGCCGTCTGATCATCCGATCTTGATCCCCATTGATATAGCTAAAAATGGGACTAAATCGAAACCGTTCAAATTGGGCACGAATCTTAAAGTTCACAGGGACAAAACGGTAATCTCACCTACAAACGGGTTCGAAATGGGAACTGGGTCTCTTCTCTAGGGCCCAATAACCCATGGACGGATCTGTTCAACTGTGTACGGGTCCTAACCTATTAAGAACCAGTTTCGAAGGATATGGAGAAATCATAATTCGTCCTTATCCTTAGGAGATGGTTCCAACAACTTCCATCCAGGCAAACCGGGGAGTAGAGATTCGTTCTTATCTCGAAACAGATCTCCACGGCGACTATAAAAACCCCTTACCTCCTACCGTTACAAGGTGATCACTCTTTGCAAAGCTGAAGCTCTTCAATATTCTCTTCTGAGAACTAACAAGTGCGTTGGAGGGTTGGTCGCCGGGATCAACCCTGGTGTTTCGAACATTGTGCAGGTCAACGAAAGTAGCTTGAAGCCAGCCCAACAACAGTGGAAGTGGTCAGGTTTGACCCATTCGATTCCTTTCGAACCCACAAATTCATCTGCTTGCCCCCACACCAAAATCAGCGGCAACAAATTGGTGCCATTTGTGGGAAATCGAATAGCAATCCGACCCTACTCCATCAACAAAAGCCACTCCTAGCTATGCGTCCAAAGAAAGGGAAGTCTGCAGTCTCCAACGGCAGAACCATTTCCATCCCTCCTCTGCCTGTTGGGGATCTCCCTTCGCCCATCCAACTGGCCCAGCAACTCGAACAACCAATCCCTCAATCCATTCAATAGCCTCAAGGGCCTCAAGTGGCTGTTGGAGAACCCTCTCGTCGAAGTCGCCAGAAGCAACCCCTTCATCAGGTCCATATCTCCATACACAATCCTTCCTCTGACTCCATGGCCTCCCATAGCCCTCCAACACCGAAATATCTATGAGATGTTTTCAACAATCGGCAGAACGAGCCAGATCTTCGGATTTGCTTGGATGATAGGCGGACCCGTGACGGGAACCCTCGTCGAGAGCATCAGAGGGACCGTTCATCCTGCAGGACGGATCGCAGAGGGTCCAACTCTCCCAGGAGGCGGAGAGAGTCACCTCAGCACCGTCAGAGAAGAAGTTGCTCCCCGGCTGGTCGACCTGCCGCTCGAGTTCATCGGGAGCAGGAGGCCCCAGTCACAAAGGCAGAGTTCCAACAGTTTCAGGAGGCAATCCTGCGGGCACTCAACATCGCCCCCAACAATAACCATTGGGCTCCTAGTGCTCGGCCAGCTCCTAACTAGCACCGTCGTTCTCCGAGTCCCCGACCGGCTCCGAGCCATCGCCATCGCTCTCCCAGTCCTCGACCGGCTCGGAGTCATCGCATCACACCCCCAGTCCACGACCTACTCAATGTTATCGCCACAGCAGTACCAGCCCTCTTCTACATGAAGAAGAGTCTCGGGGCTCAGCGAGGCATGATCGAAGGGAGGACTTGGTCTACCGCCGTCTCCACGAGATGGAGAGGCGCCTCGACCAACTCGATAGATATGAAGAACAACGGGTGAGGAACCTTCACCCGAGCAAGCCCCCGTTCTCTCGAACTATCATGGAGGCCCCCATCCCAGATAACTTCAAGCCTTCACATTTCGAGACTTATACCGGGAAGTCGGACCCCGCTGATCAAGTTGAGAGTTTCAAAACTCTCATAATGATCCACCATGCCTCTGATCCTTCTCTGCAAAACCTTCCTAACCACACTCAAAGGGCCCGCTCGGTAGTGGTATTCCAGACTTGCTCCGACCTCTATTTTCTCTTTCGACCAGTTCGGAGGTCTCTTCCTCACCCACTTCATGAGCAGCCGCCGCTCCGAGAATACTAGCACCTCTTTGCTCTTCCTCAGCCAAAGGAAGGGCGAAGGACTGAGGGACTATGTCTAGCAGTTCACGGCAGAGGCCAGATCGATCACCTGTCTGGATCAGTCTGTAGCCTTAGTAGCTTTTTAGTCCAATGCCATTAATCCCAACCTCAGGGCGTCCCTGGCCAAGAAGCCTCCTCGGGACTTCTCAGAGCTCCTTCTCAGGAGCAAGAAGTACATCCGAGCTGAAGAAGCTCTCAACCTCCCCACTCTTGAGGGGTCATCTTCTGGGAACAAATGGAAGGCCGCTAAAGAAGGAGCTAAGAAGCTCCAAAAAGACAATGGAGGTCAATGTCACCCTCTTCCCTGCTTTGAGAAGTTCACTCTGCTCAATGCGAGTGTCTTTGCCATCTTGATGGAAATTGGGAACAATGGTCTTCTACCGCCACCTCCAAAGATGAACATCCCCGAAAAGAAGAGAAGCTGGGATAAGTGGTGCCGCTTCCACCAGGACCATGGGCACGACACAGACGACTGTCAGGCCCTAAAGGATGAGATCGAGGCCCTCATTCAGAGAGGGCAGCTTGCTAGGTTCATAAGGAGGGATAAGGCTGATCCACCTCCACCCCCCAGGGGGGCTAACAGGCGAATCGAATAACGTGCAGAGACCCCGGATGTCGAAGTAGAGGTCGTCCTGCACCTCATACATGGAGGCCCAATGAGAGGGGGTTCCAACTCCTCCCGAAAAGCCTTCATTCGGGAAGTGAACGCTGTGCAAAGCCATCCTCCCCCCAAGGTTCTGGGAGTTCCTGTTACGTTCTCTGATAGGGACTTGGAGGGCATCCGGACGCCCCATTGGGATGCCTTTGTTATAAATCTCCGGATGGCCAATTTTTATGTGCGCCGAATCCTAGTGGACAACGGCAGTTCAGTCAATATTATTTTCTTGGATGCATTCAAGGGCCTCCAGCAGTCAAGAGATTGGCTCAAGCCAGCTGGATACACTCTTCATGGATTTACCGGTGTGCCGGTGATGATCGAAGGGGTTATAACCTTCGATGTGACTGCTGGCAAAACCCCGGTCACCCGCACAGAGCCGATGGACTTCATGGTGGTAGACGTGAAAGCTGCCTATAATGTTATCCTGAGTCGACTAGGTCTGGCCGCTCTCTAGGCCATCCCATCGGCCTATCATATGAAAATGAAGTTCCCCACCCCCGTAGGAGTGCTAAAAGTAAGAGGGAGCCAGGAGGCGGCTCGCAAGTGTTACATGAGCTCAATGGGAGGCCCGGTCCTCTCCTTTGAAGCCCTCGAACTCCCACGGGAAAGTAGCCAGACCATCTCCGAGCTGGTGGACGAGCTGGAAGTAGTGACCTTCTCAGAAGATGATGCCACCAGGACCTTCCAGATCAGCAAGGCCCTTTCCCCCTCCATCAAAAAAGACATCTCCCAATGCATAAGGGAGAACCACAATCTTTTCGCCTAGACCCCGGCTGATATGCCTGAGATCTCAGAAGAGCTCTTGATGCACCACCTCAGCGTTGCCCCGGGAGTCAAGCCCGTCCTGCAGAAGCGACATAAATTCACCCCCGAGCACCAACAAGTGATCAGGGAGGAGGTCGAGAAGCTCTTAAACGCCCGATTCATCCAGGAGGTGAACTACCCTGAATGACTATCTAATGTTGTAATGGTTAAAAAGGCCAACGGGAGCTGGAGAATATGCATCGATTTTACTGACCTCAACAAGGCATGCCCGAAGGATCCATTTCCCCTTCCGAGCATCGATTCTCTGATCGATGCGACCTCTGGTCATGAGCTCCTCAGCTTCATGGATGCATTCTCGGAGTATAACTAGATCCGGATGTTCCCTCCTGACATTCCGGAGACCTCGTTCATGACTGAACAAGGCCTGTACTGCTACTGGGTCATGCACTTCGGGCTGAAGAATGCGGGAGCTACATACCAGTGCCTAGTCAACAAGGTCTTCTGAGACCAGATTGGCCGTAACATGGAAGTCTATGTGGAAGACATATTGGTCAAGAGCATCTGGGGGCAGAAGCATGTCCTTGACCTCCAGGAAGCCTTCGGGGTGTTGAGAAGGCACAACATGAGGTTGAATCCGAGCAAATGCACCTTCGGCATCTCGTCCGGCAAGTTCCTCGGATTCATGGTGAGCCAGAGGGGCATAGAAGCCAATCCTGAGAAGATCAAAGCCATACTCAATATGGCCACTCACTCCAATGTCGAAGAAGTGCAGAGGCTCACGGGATGCCTCGCAGCTATAGGGCATTTTCTCTCCAAGTCAGGGGAGAAATGCCTCCCATTCTTCAACGCCATGAGGGGAGCGAAAGGATTTGAGTGGGGGCAACAACCGCAAGAGTCATTCGATCAACTGAAGGCTTACCTGGTAAACCCCCCTCTTGAGCAAGCCAAAGCCTGGCGAAACCCTTTACATATACCTGGCCACTTCAGAGCAGACCCTTAGTGTCATCCTGGTAAGAGAGGAGGAGAAGATGCAACTCCCCATCTACTACGTGAGTAAGGTCCTTAGGGACGCAGAACTCCGCTACCCGAAGGTCGAAAAGATGGCATAAGCATTGGTCATGGCGACAAGGAAACTTCGCCCATATTTTCAATCCCATTTGGTGGTCATTCTTACCGACCAGCCGCTGAAGCAAGTCCTCCATAAGCCCGAGACATCGGGATGCTTGATGAAATGGTCCATAGAGCTGAGCCAGCACGACATCATCTACCAATCCCGAACTACTATCAAGGCGCAAGCCCTAGCGGAGTTCATTATGGAGAGCACCATTCCCGACCCCTGCAAGTCGATTGATGAACCCCTGGTCTGGACAATGTATGTTTACGGATCCTCGTGCACCGATGGAAGTGGGGCCGGGGTCATCTTGACTGGTCCAGACAACTTCATTCTACAATACTCCATCCGCATAAACTTTCGTGCGTCGAACAACGAAGCCGAATACGAGGCCCTCATAGCAGGGCTCTGCATGGCCCGCAAAGCAGGGGCCAAGTGTATCCAAGTCTTCAGTGATTCGCAACTGGTCATGAATCAAGTGTCTGGAGAGTACGAAGCAAGAGATGATCGCATGGCCAAGTACTTGGTGAAGGTAAAGGGACTACTGGCTTTATTTGAAGATTCTCAACTCCAACGGGTCCCCCGAGAGGAAAACACACAGGCGGACGCCTTCTCAAGGCTCGCCTCCTCCTCCTTCCAGGGTTTGGAGTGAACCATATTGAAAGAGTTCCTCCTGAGATCCAGTATTAAGGAAGACAACCTTGAGCCGATGGAGACTATGCCCCTAACACTTGGGGAAAATTGGATGAAACCCCTAGTCGAGTACCTCAGAGACGGCGTTCTTCCGAAGGACTCAAAAGAGGCTAGGAGAGTCAGGACCAGAGCCGAGCGGTACACACTCCTTGATGGATTCATGTACAAATGCTCCTATACTCAGATCAATAGCAGACCCTACCTAAAGTTTCTCTCCCTCGAAGAAGCACACTATGCCGTGAAAGCGGCCCACGATGGGATGTGTGGCGTGCACTTGGGAGCAAGATCCATCATCCGTAAAATTTTAAATTACGACTACTTCTGGCCCACACTCCTGAGCGACTCCGAACAGTACGTCTGCCAATGCTGCTCCTGCCAGAGATTCTCTCCGATCTGTTGCCTACCACAAGCCTAGCTCTCCTCCTTGGCAAGTCCCATCCCCTTCTCAATGTAGGGGATGGACTTGCTCGGACCATTCCCCCAGCACCAGGCCAACTGAGGTTCCTCGTCGTGGTGATAGATTACTTCTCCAAGTGGATCGAGGCTGAACCCCTTGCAACGATTATGGAGAACAAGGTTCAGAAGTTCTTTTGGAAGAACATTATTTGTCGGTTCGGTGTACTCCGTATCCTCGTAAACGACAACGAAACCCAGTTCGCAGGGGTATTTTCTGCAACTCTGCACCGACCTCGGCATCCAGCAGCACTTCTCCTTAATATTCCATCCTCAATCCAACGGCCAAGCAGAGAACGCTAATCGACAAATAATCTCTGGCCTGAAGAGCTTGATAAATCCACCAAGGGATTATGGGTCGAACAGCAGCCCAACGTGCTATGGAGCTACCGCACCACGAAGAGAACTCTGACAGGAGAGAGCCCCTTCAATCTCACTTATGGCTCCGAAGCCGTCATCCCCCTAGAGGTCGGCTTACCTTCGCCCCGATTGATCACCTACAATGAAGAACAGAATGCGAACCAGCTTCGTAACAGTTTGGACCTCATCGATTAGATCCGCGAAAGAGCTTCCATCAGACAGGAGACTTACCGACATAGGATCACTCAGTCCTACAATAAGAAAATCTGACCCTCTAATCTTAAAGAGGGGTATCTAATACTCCGGAAGATGTCAATCTCTCTTCCAAGCACGAAGGGCAAGCTAGCACCCAACTGGGAAGGTCCATATAGGGTCTTCAGAGTTATTCGCCAAGGAGCGTATCAACTCGAAGACCCAGGGGGCAGGAAAATACCGAGGACTTGGAACGCTGACCACTTAATGAAGTACTAAGAGGGTGTTGTAACACCGCTCCAAGCAACTTCAAGCAACTCCTGAGTCGAGTAGTTTCTATTAGGTATTTTTTATCTACAGGAAAATACCAAGGGCATGGAATGTTGACCACTTAATGAAGTACCAAGAGGGTGTTGTAACACCGCTCCAAGCAACTTCAAGCAACTCCTGAGTCGAGCAGTTTCTATTGGGTGTTTTTTTATCTACCATGTTATTTTTCTTTTTAAAATGAAGAGTGGCTTGCAACTCAGAAGTAGCCACTCAAGTCATCTTTAATAAAGGCGAGTTACTTCCTGGGAATTTTTGTCTATAATAACCTTGTTGGTTTGCTTTGAGACGCGCAAAACTCTCTAAGAACAATGGTTCGAAGTCCAACACTCGGTTCGATTCCGCTTTAACTACTTGCTTATGAGCGAGTACGAAGCAGTTCACCGTTCGGACTTGCTCCTACAACTGTTGATATTTTCTAAACGACATGCTCGGAGTCCAACACTTGATTCGGTTCCGCTTCAACACCTTGCTTCTAAGTGAGTACGAAGTGGCTCACCATTCGGAATTGCTCCCACAGCTGTTGACATTTTCTAAACGACACGCTCGAAGTCCAACACTTGGTTCGATTCCACTTCAACTACTTGCTTCTAAGCGAGTACGAAGTGGTTCACCATTCGAAATTGCTCCCACAGCTGTTGATATTTTCTAAACGAAATGCTCGGAGTCCAACACTTGGTTCGATTCCGCTTCAACTACTTGCTTTTAAGCGAGTACGAAGTGGTTCACCATTCAGAATTGCTCTCACAGTTGTTGACATTCTCTAACGACAGATCAATCTTCTGGACTTTGGCAACCTGTGCCAAGCACTTTTGCCACCGACGTCCAAATACGAGAAAAATCAATCTCCAGGACTTCGGCAACCTGTGCCGAGCACTCTTGCCACCGACGTCCAAATACAAGAAAAATCAATCTCCTGGACCTCGGCAACCTGTGCCAAGCGCTCTTGTCACCGACGTCCAAATACGAGAAAAATCAATCTCGTGGACTTCGGCGACCTGTGATGTTCCACAACTGTTGATACGCTTGCAAACGATAACAAAACACACAAGTTCGAGAAATGAGTTTGCTCTTTCATGAAAATTTAGGGTACAAGTCTAACTATAGACCAACGACTCATCTTTACATCGAGGTACAACTCATTCGAAGCAAAGATTACAAAATTACAAAGACCTACCCTAACCCCTCCTAGGGAGCGGGATGCTTCTCTTAAGTCACAAACGAGGCCGGTGAGCACCGTGTTGTTGTGGCCTTACTTTCGCGGAGGTTTTCAAACTGGCGAGCCGAGTTGCATCGTCGGCACCTGAGAGCCTAAGTGTTGCCCCAACAGATGCTTCGCTCAACGAACCAGCTACTCCGCTCTGTGCATCACCAGGGCGCCTCACGATGGGGGAGGAGCGTAGCGCCAACTCGTGGAACGAACTCCCTTGTGCGTACTCACCTCGGGGGTAGGAAGTGCTCCTGACGTTTCTCCCTTCAGAAAGCAGTTGTAGCTAATGGTTCTCGACCTCTAGATCTATGACTCGTTCCTTCAGCGACTCATCCGTCACTCTGATCTTCACGCATGGAATTCGGCTCGAGCCTCGGTGATAGTCCTCCGAAGTTGTGCCGCCTCGAAGCCTTTTTCGAGTACCATATTCTTCAGCCCATCTCTCTCAGCCTTGACATCGAACAAAGACTGACGAAGAAATTTTAATCTTAATCCCTGGCTAACAGCCATCGAGGGACACGTCTCCTCCCCTTCGGGGGGAACTTCACGAGCCTTCTCCTTTAGTCGCTTCAGCTCAGAGGTTCGACTGGCCAATGTCAGCTTGAGGTAGTTCAACTCTGACTCAGCTTTAAACAACTTCTCTCGAGTTCGAGCAAGGTCCGGCTTTGTGACCCCAAGACCAGTCCAGAGTCGAGACACTTCGGCAGTCTCAGATACTTCGACCAACTGAGATACTTCGGCAATCTGAAAAATCCAAGATACTTAGTTCAAACGAAGCCACGACAAGACAACTCGGGATTAAATCAGACAAATTGCAATGAACACTTAGCCAAAAAGATTTCAAAAACTTTTCGTTTCATTGAAATTCAAAAGTTACAAGCAGTGGTCAGTCCGCAATTAGGCAATACATTTCTTATCAAAACTATGGTTTACAAATCAAGGTCGGACCTCTTTGCTGTGGCTGTCAGTTGTCTTCCCCTCGGCCTCGGCCTTCAGCTGCTCATGCTCCTTGGCGATCTGAGCCTTCTCTGCCTGAGCCCTATCCGTCTCCTGCTTCAGCTCTTTCTCAAGTGTGGTCATCTTTTCCATTAGATGACCGAAGTGGCAGGTTATCTGCAAAAAAGAAAACAGTTGCATTGAGAACTAAGAAAAGAGTACAAGTATACAACTAGCCAGTCTGCAATACTTACCGACACTGTGGCTCGAGCGATCTCGAGCACGTCATCTCCTACTCCACTGGCGTCCATGGCGGCCCTGTCCTTCGGCGTTGTGAGATGCTGAACCGCCTGCATGCTCGATGTCGAGTCGCCGAGGAATCCGTCATGCTTCCGGACCTGCCAATCCGGGATGAAGATTATTTTGTGTTCCTCGGTCAGGAACACTTCGGCCTCGGCCGTCAGAGGTGCAGCCTCCATACCCAGAGCCGCTGCTAAGGGAAAGGCCCCTGTCTCCACTGAGGCCGAAGCTGCTGCTGGGGTCGGTGGCCTCTGGACCACAGTGGCCGATGTCGCTGCCTGCTATACAGCTGCGGTAACCGTCTTTGGTCTCGAGAGGACACCTTCGTAACAACCCTCTTCCTTTTCCTCATAGCCTTGCTGCTAAGAGCCCCATGTTGTGCCAGCTTGGAGTCGAAGTCCATAGTTTTTGCACAAAAAGGAGGGGTGATTACGTGTGAGTAAAACTGAACTCAAAAAGAAAAAAAGAAAAAAAAGTAGACCACATACTGGGGTTTATGCGGCTGAGCCCCCCCTCCCCAAAAGGACCTCCTCGTCAAGTATCTCCTGTCGAGCTTCGGTCGGTTGAGAAGAATCTGAACCATGTCTTCTTCGTTGGGGTAAAGCACTGGACTCTCCTTCACTCTCTTCGACACCTCTTTGACCCAGCTCGTCGGGATGCTCCATGGCTCTTGACTCCGGATGAGAAAGTACTTATCCCTCTAGTGCTTTATCGAGTCGGGAGAGCTAATGAGCTGGGTGCCATGCCTCGGAGCCAAGTAGAACCTGAACTCCGACTTATGCTACTGGTGAAGTCAGAATAGGGTCCGAAGCACTCTCAGATCCGGCTCGATCTTCACCACCTGATAGTGGAGGATGAACCCGTTGATCAACCGCCACCCGTTCGGCATGAGCTAAATTGGGCTGATCCGGAACCACCGCAGCACCTCGACAGCAAAGGGGTGGAGAGGCAGCCGCGCTCCGGCTATGAAGGCGTCGACCGGCCAGAAGCACATATTCACCAGCATCGGTGAATTGGCCTTCACTCCAGGCCCAGGAAGCATCAGCTCAAACTCCTCGGGGATCAGAAAGCATTCCCGAACTGATACCAGGTATGCCTCGTTGATTATCGAGATGGAATCATCAACCTCCGAAGTCTCCCTCGCGGCGTTCTCTTCGAAGCTCCACCCCATGCCGTACATGATACATTTGGCATGCTCCTCCGACAGTTCCTGAACCCTCTGAAGTCCAGTCAGGACCCCGGGCATCCTGCCGAACTCCTCATCCTCCGTAGGTCCTCAACTACCGTCTCTACTATGACCAAAGTAGGCCCTTTTACAGTTTTGCCTTTGTCGACTGGAGGAACTTGGCTCGAGGTTGGCTCATCAGCGAGAGGGGGGAGGTCCCTGGCCTCGGGGGAAAGCTAGACATTTTTGTAAAAAAAAAATAAGCTAAGTGTTGAGTTACCTTGAAGTGACAGCGACAGTCGGAAAGATCACCGGAAGTTAGTAAAATCTCGACTGAAGCTCCCGCTAGTGAAAACTAGTTGCCTAAGTAAAAACTAGAGAAATGAACAAGTGAGGAGTGAGGGTGAAGTTTTATAGAAGCTGCACACAAATCAAGACTAAGGGGCTTCAAAAATTCAAAAGCCCGGCCCATCTACCACAAGAGGACAAGAAACTCAACAGGCCTTTGACTGGTCAACGGTCAAACGGTCAGCGCCCCACGTGCCAATCTCTTGGACTTCGGTAACCTGCACCGAGCACTCTTGCCACCGATGTCCAAATGTGAAAAAAAATCTCTCTTGGACCTCGGCAACGTGCGCCGAGCATTCTTGCCACCGATGTCCAAATGTGAGAAAAAAATCTCTTTTGGACTTCGGTAACGTGCGCCGAGCATTCTTGCCACCGACGTCCAAATGTGAGAAAAAAATCTCTCTTGGACTTCGGCAACGTGCTCTGAGCGTTCTTGCCACCGACGTCCAAATGTGAGAAATATATCTCTCTTGGACTTCGGCAACGTGCATCGAGCGTTCTTGCCACCGACGTCCAAATGTTAGAAAAAATCTCTCTTGGATTTCGGCAACGTGCGTCGAGCTTTCATGCCCCCGACGTCCAAATGTGAGAAAAATCTCTCTTCGACTTCGGCAACGTGCGCTGAGCATTCTTGCCACCGACGTCCAAATGTGAGAAAAAATCTCTCTTGGACTTCGCAACGTACGCCGAGCGTTCTTGCCACCGACGTCCAAATGTGAGAAAAAACCTGACCAGTCAACGATTAATGGTCAACCCAGACACGTGTCATCCTCTCGATGTCCCTCTCGACTTCGGCAGCATACGCCAAACCCCTTCGACCTCAACCTCCACCCAGACACGTGTCGTCATCTCGAGGTCCCTCTCGACTTTGGCAACATACGCCGAACCCCCTCGACTTCAGTCTCCACCCAGACATGTGTCCACCAACCGAAGTGGCTAAAGGGGGTCGGCGACTGGTGCCGAGCGTTCTTGCCACCGATCCCCAAACGAGGAAAAAAATGCCTTCGCATCATGGGAACCATCCGATCACTAAGAAGTTCTCTCCTAGATCTGATGGATGCCCCAGATTCTGCAACGTCATCAAAGCGCAGATCCCCCTTATGATCATTCAGTTATTCGTGCCAGCATGCGATGGACATCCCAGATTCATCCACATCGATAATGTTGTGATTAAATTTATTTTTTATTTATTAATTCGAATTATATATTTAAAAATTACAACAAAAAGATTAAAAATTTGGGAAAGTTAATTAAAAATTCTAAAAAATTATTATAAATTTGGGGAAATATTTTTTAGCCCCTTGGTAAACATTTATTGGTTAGAATAATTAATTAGTGCTCTCAGAAAATAAATCATCGCTTTGCAAAATTGAATAAATGATTCGAAAATAATGTAAAAATCGAGAAGAAATCACCAAAAATCCAGAAGAGCCTAAGAACAATCTTAGGTGTGTTACCAGCTCAGAAAAACACCGTTACTCCTCGAACAAGATTCGAACCCCCTTTAAGAACTCCGATAAAGTCTTGTACGCCATTGAAACAGCAAAACTACTCCCTAAAGGCTGTAACAGATAGTCTTTAGGAGTGGGGGGCTCGTGATATGTCTAAAAATGGGATTAAATCGGAACCATTCAAATTGGGCACGAATCGTAAATTTCACAGGGGCAAAACTGTAATCTCACCTACAGATGGGTCCGAAATGGGAACTAGATCTCCTCTACGGCCCAATAACCCATGAACGGATCTGTTCAACTGGGTACGGGTCCCAACCTGTTAAGAACCAGTTCCGAGGGATATTGAGAAATCTTGATTCGTCCTTATCCTTAGGAGTTGGTTCCAACCACTTCTATCCAGCCACATCGGGGAGTAGAGATTCATTCTTATCTCAAAACATATATCCACGGTGACTATAAAAACCCCCTACCTCCTACCATTACAAGGTGATCACACTTTGCCTACCTAAAGCTCTTTCATATTCTTTTCTGAGTACTGACAAGAGCGTCGGAGGGTTGGTCGCCGGGATCAACCCTGGTGTTTCGAACATTGTGCAGGTCAACGGGAGCAGTTAGAAGCCAGCCCAACAATGGTGGAAGTGATCTTGTTTGACCCATTCGATTCCTCTCGAACCTAGATATTCATCTGCTTGCCCCCACACCGAAATCAGCAACAACAGATCTGTGCCGATTCTGGGAAATCTAATAGCAATCCGACCCTACTCCATCAACAAAAGCCACTCCTAGCTAGGGCTCCGAAGAAAGGGAAGTCTGCGGCCTCGCTCTCCTCTCCCTCTCGTCATTCTGTCGTCGCAACCTCGAGCCCTCCTCCTTTGTTTCTCCCTAAAATTAGAGCACCCCCCGCCATCTCCCCCGTCGAGCCCTTGTCGTCGACTTCCTCTTCCCCTAGTCGACAACCGCTCTCCGAGTCTTCCCTCCACCTCCTACAACCTCCTCGAGCTTCCCCTGCCTTCCTCGTCGCGCCGCTCGACAACCACCATCCCCATCGTCTTGATCCTCGCCGTTGTCGTCGCTCCCGACGCTCCTACTTCCGCCTCACCCTGACGCAGCCAACCGCTCGCCGTCAGCCGATGCCCCTGCTCTGCCTAGTCACCTGCCTCGCTGCCATGCATGCCCCCAGTAGCCATCCTCTGTTTGGCTATCAGTGCTAACCGATCATATTCAGCCAATTCAATTGCGGTCGTCCGATCGTTGATCATCGCAATAGTGATACTTCTTGATCTGTAGATCGTGGCCATTGAATTTGCATTGATCATCACCACCACATCATCAACATCAAGATCTCGATCTCGACCGTCGGATCTCATTTGATCATTGCGATCGTGAACATCATCTTGATCTTGATCTTCAATCTCAGCTGTCTGATCATCCGATCTTGATCCCCATTGATATAGCTAAAAATGGGACTAAATTGAAACCATTCAAATTGGGCACGAATCTTAAAGTTCACAGGGGCAAAACGGTAATCTCACCTACAGACGGGTCTGAAATGGGAACTAGGTCTCTTCTCTAGGGCCCAATAACCCATGAACGGATCTGTTCAACTGGGTACGGGTCCTAACCTGTTAAGAACCAGTTCCGAAGGATATGGAGAAATCATAATTCGTTCTTATCCTTAGGAGATGGTTGCAACAAATTCTATCCAGCCACACCAGCGAGTAGATATTCGTTCTTATCTCGAAACAGATCTCCAC
The DNA here is from genome assembly GCA_017893485.1 of Hemerocallis citrina. Classification (NCBI taxonomy): domain Eukaryota; kingdom Viridiplantae; phylum Streptophyta; class Magnoliopsida; order Asparagales; family Asphodelaceae; genus Hemerocallis; species Hemerocallis citrina. The sequence continues at coordinate 118,954,080 of CM030364.1, forward strand.
GTCGACTATAAAAACCCCCTACCTCCTACCGTTACAAGGTGATCACTCTTTGCCTACCTAAAGCTCTTTCATATTCTTTTCTGAGTACTGACAAGAGCGTCGGAGGGTTGGTCGCCGGGATCAACCTTGGTGTTCCGAACATTGTGCAGGTCAACGGGAACAGCTAGAAGTCAGCCCAACAACAGTGGAAGTGGTCAGGTTTGACCCATTCAATTCCTTTCGAACCCACAAATTGATCTGCTTGCACCCACACCGAAATCAGCGACAACAAATTGGTGCCATCTGTGGGAAATCGAATAGCAATCCGACCCTACTCCATCAACAAAAGCCACTCCTAGCTATGCTTCCGAAGAAAGGGAAGTCTGCAGCCTCCAACCGTAGAACCCTTTCCATCCCTCCTCCGCCTCTAGGGGATCTCCCTCCGCCCGTCCAACCGGCCCAGCAACTCGAACAACCGATCCCTCAATCCGTTCAGCAGCCTCAAGGGCCACAAGTGGCTATTGGAGAACCCTCTCATCGAAGTCACCAGAAGCAACCCCTTCATCAGGTCCATACCTCCGTACACAATCCTTCCTCCAACTCCATGGCCTCCCACAACCCTCCAACACCGAAAGATCTGTGAGATGTTCTCAACAACCAGCAGAACAAGCCAGATCTTCGGATCTGCTTGGATGATAGGCGGACCCGTGACGGGAACCCTCATCGAGAGCATCAGAGGACCGTTCACCCAGGAAGGACGGATCGCAGAGGGTCCAAATCTCCCAGGAGGCGGAGAGCGTCATCTCAGCACCGTCAGAGAAGAAGTCGCTCCTCAGCTGGCCGACCTAGCACTCGAGCTCATCAGGAGCAGGAGGCCCTGTCACAAGGGCAGAGTTCCAATAGTTATAGGAAGCAGTCCTGCGGGCACTCAACATTGCCCCCAACAATAACCAACGGGCTCCCAGTCCTCGGCCAGCTCCTAACCAGTGCCGCCGCTCTCCGAGTCCTCGGCCGGCTCCGAGCCATCACCATCGCTCTCCCAGTCCTCGACCGGCTCTGAGCCATCGCCGTCGCACCCCCAGTCCACGACCTACTCAATGCTATCGCCGCCGTAGTCCTAGCCTTCTTCTACATGAAGAAGAGTCTCGGGGCTCAGCGAGGCATGATCGAAGGGAGGACTCGGTCTACCTCCGTCTCCACGAGATGGAGAGGCACCTCGATCAACTCGATAAATATGAAGAACAACGGGCGAGGAACCTTCGCCCGAGTAGGCCCCCGTTCTCTCGAACTATCATGGAGGCCCCCGTCCCAGAAACTTCAAGCCTCCCCATTTCGAGACTTATACCGGGGAGTTAGACCACGCTGATCACATTGAGAGTTTCTCGCTGATCACAAGACAGTACTACACTAAAACAGGGATTTCCGTTGCTACAAAAATGCAAATATAGATCCGTCGAAGAATCTGGAAAATAGACTCCTTTCCAAACCCAGCAAATATATATAAGTCATATGGTATTTCACAAAAATATGTCTCAAAACAGGCTTGAATCCAGAAAACATGTTCAGTCGGAGATCAGTATTTTGTATTCACAGTTAGGAAAATAACATGAAAACTCAGTAATTAAATCCACTAAAAATTTGGGGTATTCCCCTATATATTTAGTAACAGAATATAAAGTATCATAATTTTCGAATATAAATAGTTTAGTCAACAAAAATCAGAAAACATCAAGATGCAGTAGTTTTGTAAATATGAAATCCCAAACTCTGCAGTACGAAAACAGCAATATCTCACAAACCATAAATCGAAATCCAAATTTGCCAAAAGGATAGTAAAATAGGTACAGTAGGCTAACTTTCATATTCAGAAATATTTTAGAAAAAGCAAGTAGAATTAGGTCGAAAATCAGGTTCTTTACTGAACAGTAGTAAAATTCTGCATGTAAAATCTTTATTTGCGAGCATGAAAAAGGTTTGAAAAACACCTCAAATAAATCCACCAAAATTCTGGGTAAACCCCAATCAAGTCTAGAAGTACTTAGAAAAATTTCAGATCAAAATAATAATTGTAACACCAGAATAAAAATATATTTCACTTCAGAATTCATAGAAAACCGAGTCTGGAAATCTTTATACACCTCAGTAATAAAATAGGCATAACTCACAACTCGTAAATCGAAACTGAGATCCGTCAAAAGGGTTGGAAAATAGACATAATCCTCTACAGTTCATGTTCAAAAATATTTTCAAATACTGACCTTAACTAACATACTGAACAACATCGCGGTAACAGAAAAATACTGATTTGTTCTTCACATGCAAAACAACATAGATCATACGAAATTCATCCAAATCAACCCAAACATGAAATATAGTATACTAGATGTCCAAACAACATGGTATAGAGTATTTTGCAATTATCCGACAAGTATATCACAAATAACACATCAAGCAAAGATATCTCAAAGTAGCATGAACATATACATCAAAAGTTGTCAACCCTAGGTTAATTCATGTCATGTATATTGTGAGGAAACTATGATTGAATCAACACAATAGAGACAATATATAACAGAGAATTCACACACATATTGTCTCTAGAACCCAACTACACTATATGCGGTATTTAGTACTTGTATTACACAAAAAAAAAAGAATACAAGTTACTTGCATGAGAAATGAGGACGGGAACGGCGATGCAAAGAGAATAACGGGAACGGATTCCCGGGTACGAACACAACGAACGAATCATGAACACACGATCACAATCGCAAACACGAACACAAGCACGGATCTCGATGATCAAGAGGATGATCATATGAACAAGATCGGACGACTAGGAATCAATTAATCAAGGGGACATCATCATGATGATCAGGATGATTATGACGATCAACGGCTCACATTCAAAGTGATCAACTCAGTTTGATCAACAGCAACCCAATCACACGGCAACCACCTAGGGGCTGCACTGGCGACTGAGGTGTCGCACATGGGCAGCGTGACAATGGGACTGCAAAACGACGGCAACACGGTGGCAGGTAGTGGCGACAAGAGGCCGCTGCTGCTGTCGTTGCTGTACTATTGTGCTGCTGTCGACTAGGGAGCACCGGGGGTTGTGACAGGTAGAGCGCGAGGGCAGTGCTGAGGTGGGGGTAGGGCACTGGGGCTTCGCTATGGGGCTGCATTGCTGCTGGTCGATGCCGCGATGAGAGGAGGCAGGGAGGAGTTAAGAAGGTGATGGGGGTGACGAGGTCGAGAGGAGGGGAGGATGGGTGCTGGCATCGCGGAGTCGCGACAGGAGGAGGGAGAGATCGGGAAAGCGTAACAGGAGGTAGGGGGAAGATGAAGCGGCTAGTTGAGAAGAAGATGAACAGGGTATTATATAGGGTGGGGTAAATGAATATTAGGGTTAGGGGTTTAGGTGGCGGGTTAGGGATGTAAACGGGTATAGGGTAAAGTGGATTTTAGGTTAACAGGGTAATGGGTATTGGGTATTTATAACAGGGCATGGGTTATTTGGTTGGATATGGGTTGAAGATTCAAGTTCCAATAGGGTTTCAATGGGTTTAATCCAATAAGAAAAATAAAATAACCAATAAAAATATTATTTATAATAAGAATGTAATTTGCATTACAAAATATAATTTATTTAAAATACTACAAATACAGTTAGTAGATAAAAGTGGATTTTTAATAACTAGTCAAAAATAAAGATAATAACAATAATACTAATAACAATAACAATAATAAGAAAATGATATAAATAATAATAGTAATAATAATAATAGAAATAATAATAATAAGAGTAATAATAACAAAAATACGAATTGTATTACAATATAAAAATCATAGAAAATAGTTACAAATAAAATTATTGATCGAAAACAGATTTTAATAGGAGATCCAACAATACATTTTGACAAAAGAATTTGAAAACCGAAAAAACAATTTGCGAAAATTTTAAATACAGAAAATACACAAAAATACGTTTTTTGGGAAAATAGGGGTTACAAAATATCACCATGATAATTTCCAGATTGATATTTAACATGCTTACGGTAATGAAAATTTTTTTTTCTAATTTTTAAAATGAATATTTCTGCTTTTACAACCGAAACTAGTTAATATTAATAACCAACCAGAAACTGTAACCTGTAAAGAACACTATAATTCACCTAGCTACTAATGTCGGAATTTGGACATTAAATATGCATTGGAACCGGGTAGGATTCTAGTTTCTAAAACATCTGACAGATCCACATTTGCTATCCTGTAGCAACGAAAATTCTAATTTTGGTACAGCAACCTACTGCTGTCCAGAATTGGGTTTCTACATTTAATAATATATAATTGAATCTATAATGTTGAATTTGGTATATTGGATTGTATGGAGTATATTGCATGATCTTAGGATTGTTTTGTCATCATTCTAATGTCCCTTATTAATCACCTTATTGTTTACCCGTAATAGTTCTGTCCCTATTGTCCCCTATCAGTATCTTAGTATTGCCAACCAATATTGCATGTTAACTAAATAAAGAATGTTAATCAAGCCGGGGTTAAGGGTTGACTAAGGTAGTTGATGATATAGTGACTGTACTCGGAAGTGTGGGCCTCGTTCCTAAAATATCGTTATCGTCATTGTGTAAGAAATTGCAAATGGCCAATGTTATCGTCATTGTGCAAGAAATTGCAAATGGCCAGTGTTATCGTCATTGTGCAAGAAATTGCAAATGACCAGTGTTATCGTTATTGTGCAAGAAATTGCTCAATAGCCAGTGTTATTATTTAAATGTTATATCGTACCGAGTACATGACCTATAGAATCTACCACCTTAGTCTAAACGAAATTGATTGTATGCATCGAACCTGTAGTGTGGGATGCCGTCGTACGTGCATTAAAATGAATAATAGACTTAGGATCTTCATCCCATTGTCAATGCATTTTTTCATCGTTATTGAAAAGGTGTTATCGTTATTGTTTACCATTATTGTTATCGTTTATTGTCATCATTATCAATCATCGTTATTGCACATTGCATTGTTACCATTTTGCCATTGTTCATTGCTATCGACTCTATTGTTTATTGAATTTATTGTTATACCGTAAATGTCGTTGTTTCTCTGTTTCTCTACTTGCTGTCCACGACTTGCTCTAAGGACATATTTTTCTCTCTTTTAGATGAACAGCTTATAGGTAATCAAGGAGAATTGCCTGATGGACTAGGAGAGCAACAATGGTGAAAGAATTATTTTGCTGCGCCGCTTAAATAATTATTGTTTCATTTTGAGAACTTTAATAATTGAACAATGTTGTTTTCTATGTATTGTGGGCTTTTGACCTGAATATTGTTACTGCGGATTCCAGATGTTGGATTGTTTTTATGCTGGTTATTTTATGCTTAAATTTCAAGTATTGTTATTCATGTGATTACTCCTTTAATGCACGCGTTGTTATATTAGTTTCTTTTTATATTGTTGAGTTGAATCGATAACAGCTCATGGATGAAGCAAGTCATTTGCTTGGCCATATCACATGCTTGCATTCTGTATTTTTGGGAAGCGGGGCATGATAGGGTTTTTAGTAGTATCAGAGCCAAGTTGGACTCTAACTAGTTTGGGGTTGGACCCTGATTAGTTTGGGTTTATCCGGTTTGACTCAACAATATGTACAACACGTGAATTACATGGATAATTGATAACCAATATATATTTGGATTCTAATCATTTTCATCCACTTTATTATCCCTTCATATTCATTTCCTTCATTTCTTAGTTGTTTCATCCCTTCCATTCATTCACATTCATTGATTCCTTACTGAGTATACATTTATTCTTTTGTGCCCATATTCTTTTGATTCTGGAGTTATCCATTATTTTTTTCCTGCTTGGTTCGTCGATCGGCATCGCTGGATCTACAACGACATGTCAGCAGCTTGGATCATCATCGGGAGAGGAAGAGTCGTCTTTTGCTGTGCATACAGAGCCTCAGGACCTTATGAAGTGTTCGGAATCTGAAGTTGCCAGGAGTTCTAACTTCATGCTAGAAAGTTGTCATTTGCACGTGTCAAGGAAATGGTGAGCCACGAGGCAGATTGCTGGAGTTATTGGATGTTGGTGATGGAGTCTTTCCGATCAGAGTTGCGCAGCGGAAGCATGGTGGGCCCATAAATCACTCCCAGCCATATCACATCCCGTAACCCCAATTCCCCATATCTCTCCATTATCCTTATAATCTCTCCCCATTATTATATATTATAATTATTATATTTATTATATTATTACTATTTTTATAACCCCCCTCCTGACTCTCTCTCCCCCTTCCTCTCTCTCCTCTCTGTTTTTCCCCAATGGAAACAGAGATCACCCCTTTCCCCCTTCGTCTTCCTCTCCGCTCGAGCCTACTGCCCTCCGCCGCTACTCCTCCTAGTAATCCTGCTCGAGCATCGTCGCAGCAACCCCATCGAGCATCGTCGTCCGCCCTCGTCGTCGAACCTCTGCAACCACCGCAACCCATCACCTTTTCGATCGCTAGCATTCATCGTCCTCGCCCTGCCACCTCTGAGAACCCATCGAGCTTCGTCGCTGTCACTTCCCGACTGCGACTGCAACCACCATCTCCTCCTTCGTCGAGCCTCGCCCACCGAGCTCCTCACCTTCCTCCTCCTCGACGTCCCGCTGAACCCATCGAGTTTCCGTCGTCTTCATCCCAGTCGGTGTGCATTGCCTCTCAAGCCCTGCTCATTGCCTCGCCACCTCGAGCACCCCGCTCGCCTCTCCCTCTCATCATTCATTCCGTCGTCACGACCCCGAGCCCTCCTCCCCTATTTCTCCCTGAAAATAGAGCACCCCCAGTCATCTCCCCCGTCGAGCCCCTATCATCGACTTCCTTTTCCCCTAGTCGACAGCCGCTCCCCGAGCCTTCCCTGCACCGCCTACAACCTCCTCGAGCTTTCCTTGCCTTCCACGTTGCGCCGCTTGGCAACCACCATCCCCATCGTCTTCATCCTCGCCGTTGTCGTCGCTCCCGACGCTCCTACTACTACCTCACCCTGTCGCAGCCAACCGCTCGCCGTCAGCCAATGCCCTTGCACCGCCCGGTCGCCTACCTTGCAGCCATGCACACCCCTAGCCGTCGGCCTTTGTTTGGCTTTAGTGCTCACCGATTAGCTTCAGCCAATTCAATTGCTGTCGTCTGATCGTTGATCATGGCGATCGTGATCACTTCTTGATCCGTCGACTGTGGTCGTTGAATTTGCATTGATCATCATCACCATCATCATCATCATCAAGATCTCGATCTCGACAGTCGGATCTTTTTTGATCATTGCGATCGTTATCATCATCTTGATCTTGATCTTGATCTTCATTCTCGTCGCCGTGTTGCTGGTATTTCGATCCCGTTATTGTTCGCATATTCGGATTAATCTAATGTCGTTCTAAAGGCAAGTCATCTTACTCTTGAATTGTATTGTATCATATTCGAGATTGTTTATTGAATCCCGCGAGTAGATTCTTATTGATTATCATATATTATTTATTGTTATTCATCGTTGGGATACTACAGATTTATACGAGCGAATCCAAGTAATAGTCTTGACTTCGTGCCGTCTATTTCCTCCAATGTATAGAGACCTTGCATGCATTCATGTAGTTAATTATTTAATATACGAATAGGAATTATTATTGTATTTCATCACATGAAATTACACAACTATTGTAGATTGTATACTAGTATTGATTGTTTATATGATTGATGTTGGTATGTTAGTTGCTTGTGATTAGTAAGGTTATGGACATTATACATCTTAATACCATGTTCACATAGACGTAACTTGCTGTGATTTACAATTGTTAACCCCTAACTCATCGTTCATAACATTTTTAAACCTTTTATTCATACAAATATATTGAACCTTGAAATATATTGCCAACCTGAACATTGTCATACTGTTTCGACCTAGATAATGTCATCAAAATCAATAACTTTATGAATATGAAATGTAGCCCCATGTTTCTAGTTTCCAGAATATCCAGAATTTTTGAATTCTGGATTATATTGTATGAGTTACGACCTTTTTACTGCTACAGCGCTGTATTTTCAGATTTATGCATATACCATGTTAAGCTGATGAATTAGGTGAACTAATCATCAAATATCACCATGATAATTTCCAGATTGGTACTTAACATGTTCAGGGTAATGAAAATTATTTTTACTGATTTTTAAAATGAATATTTACTATTTTACAACTGAAACTAGTTAATATTAATAACCAACCAGAAACTGTAACCTGTAAAGAACACTATAATTCACCTAGCTACTGTTGTCAGAATTTAGACTTTAAATATGCGTTGGAACTAGGGCGGGAGTCTAGTTTCTAAAACTTCTGAAGGATCCACATTTTCTATCCTGTAGCAACAGAAATTCTGATTTTGGTACAACAACCTACTGCTGTCCAGAATTGGGTTTCTATGTTTAATAATATATAATTGAGTCTATAATGTTGAATTTGGTGTATTTGATTGTATCGAGTACATTGCATGATCTTAGGATTGTTTTTTCATCATTCTAATGTCTCTTATTAATTACCTTATCATTTCCCCTAATTGTTCTGTCCCTATTGTCCCCTATCAGTATCGTAGTATTGCCAACCAATATAATTGAATAAAGAATGTTAATCAAGCCAGGATTAAGGGTTGACCAGGGTAGTTGATGATATAGTATCTGTACTTGGATGTGTGGGCCTCGTTCCCAAAATATCGTTATCTTCATTATGCAAGAAATTGCAAATGACCAGTGTTATTGTCATTGTGCAAGAAATTGCAAATGGCCAGTGTTATCGTTATTGTGCAAGAAATTGCTCAATAGCCAGTGTTATTATTTAAATGTTATTTCGTATCGAGTACATGACCTATAGAATCTACCAACTTAGTCTAAACGAAATTGATTGTATGCGTTGAACCTGTAGTATGGGATGCAGTAGTACGTGCATTAGTTAGGATTAAAATGAATAATAGACTTAAGATCTTCATTGCATTGTTATTGCATTTTTTTCAACATTGTTGTTTACCGTTATTGTTATCGTTTATTGTCATCATTATCAATCATCGTTATTGCACATTGCATTGTTACAATTTTGCCATTGTTCATTGCTATCGACTCTATTGTTTATTGAATTCATTGTTATACCGTAAATGTCTTTGTTTCTCTGTTTCTCTACTTGCTGTCCACAACTTGCTTTAAGGACATATTTTTCTCTCTTTTAGATGAACAGCTTACAGGTAATCAGGGAGAATTGCCTGATGGACTAGGAGAGCAACAATGGTGAAAGAATTATTTTGCTGCGCCGCTTAAATAATTATTGTTTCATTTTGAGAACTTTAATAATTGAAAAATGTTGTTTTCTTTGTATTGTGAGCTTTTGACCCGAATATTGTTAGTGCGGATTCCAGATGTTGGATTGTTTTTATGTTGGTTATTTTATGCTTAAATTCCTAGTATTGTTATTCCATGTGATTACTTCTTTAATGCACTCGTGGTTGTATTACTTCCTGTTTATGTTGCTGAGTTGAATCGATAACAGCTCATGGATGACACATGTCATTCGCTGGGCCATGTCACATGCAACAACAAGAACGGGTAACATGACAGGATCGAGTATTAAGACTTATGCAATGCAGGAAAATATATTTCAGGGTTTATAAAACATGTTGTAACTATGATGTGGCATATGCAAAACTTAATCAAGAATAACTAGATATCAACATTCAAAACTAGTAACAAGACAAGCAATTCATGCACAACATCCTGTATAGTTCTAAGAGTATATATGTGTGTATCGTGTTCATGCAATGCATATGACAATAAAGTATTCACGATCATGTACGAATACGGGATCAACGGACTATGTATAGTAACATATTTCAATTCGACCGATGAATACAAATTAGAGTCAAAGAACATACTTGCGGTATTTTGCAAAGAAAGCTTGTACGAGAACAAACGAGTTGTACAAGAGGGTACTTGCCTATTAATCGACGATGATGACACCGAATACAAGAATAACGGAATCAGAATCCCGGGCAGCGAAGCACGTGCAAGATACGTGGCAGCCACGCCAAAATAGCAAACTCCTAAAATAGCAAACAGCAACTCCACTTCTCCACAACAGTAAATACACAACCCAAACTTCTTCACAAACACCAAACAGGATCCCATACAACACCAAACACCACTAAAATAATCCAACACACCACACAGCAAAGCAATAACTCCAATTTTGTCTCCTTCCTTCCACACTCGACAGCGAAAGAGAGAGAGAGAGAACGCGCTGGAATGGGCGACAACTTCTGGGTGCGACGGAGGGAGGGGGAAACGGCGAGCGACTGGTCTGGTGACCGGGACTGGCGAAGGGCGACTGTGGTGTCGAGAGAAGCCCAGGCAGAGCGTCGAGGGAGGAAAACAAATGGAGATGGAGGAAGGTGACGAAAGGAGGGCGAGGCGATGACGAAGATGAGGACTCCTGGAAGAGGAGAGAGGGGTGAGGTGCTATTGTCGGCGGTGCACAGGTCATTGTGGACGGCAATGGAGAAAGAAGGAGGAAGACGATGGTGTTGGGTTCTTCAGAGGTCTTCGATGGAGGAAGAAGGTGGAAGACGGGGGTGCTGCAATGGAGGAGGTAAGGTGGGGTAGGGTGCTTTAGGATGACGACGACGACTGGACTTCGATGGGCGAAGACGAGCAGCGGTGAGGAGATGAGCAGCAACAATGGCGAAATGGGAGGAGCCAGAGGGAGACGAGCGGTAGGCCAAGCAAGGAGCTCGATGGGATTCGAGCAGGAAGATGGTGATGACTTCGAGGTCGTGGCAATGGCAACGGAGCTCTGGTGGCGATGAGTGAGGGAAAGACATAGAGCAGTTGAGTCAAGCGGAGGCAGGCAAGGTCGACGAGGAAGGCGCTCTGCTTCGGGATGACGACGACGAGGGGGAGGCGAGGCGAGGGTGACGAGAGCGGGGGTTGGAGGCAAGGCGGTGAAAGAGATGGAGGATGATGAGGCGAGAGGAAAAATGGGTTCTCTGTTTTTGTTGAGAAACAGAGAGGGAGAGATAGGGTGGGAGAGAGAGTGAGAACATAAATAGGGGGATATTATAATAGTATAATAAATAATAAAGTCGTTGGGGTGAGTACTCTGTTTTAAACAGAAGGGAGTGAGAGAGGGGAACGTGGTGAGAGAGTGGAGGAGTTACGAGGTGATGGGGGACATGTTTCTGCAAAGTGGGGCAACGTGTAGGTACGGAACTTGAAAAGTGGGGAGTGAAAAAATTGTATACGGTTAGGTGTGTAGGGTAAAACTGTACAATTATATGGGTACTCGGTTAGTGGGTTTAATAATGGGTCAAGGAGATACAATAGAAGATGGGTTTCAATATGTGGGCTCAAAATAAAATAAAATAATAATAGTAATATTGGCTGGGTTGGGCTTATAATAACAATTGGGCTCAGATTGGATATATAAATAAATAATAAAATAAAGATATGGAATTGGGCTTATAATAAACAATTAAAAAATTGGGCTCATAAAATAGTTTGAATAATATAACAAATAAGAAAGAATAGTTATGAGATACTAATAATTTAAAATATGGAAAAATATTTTAAAAATACGTATTAATGGAAACAGAGGTTACAGATCTAAATCCAATAACCTACCCATTAACCCTAACCCTATCCCTATATAACCCTGTGCAACCTCCCCTCCTTCTCTCCCGCCGCTCTCTCTATTCTCCTCTGTCAATTTCAAACCCATCAACCAGCACCCATCCGTCGCCTCCTCGTCCCCTTCCTCCGACCCCCTCGACCTTCGACCTCGTCGTCAACCTCCCGCCTCCTCCGCAGCAACCCATCGTCCCTCCGTCGAGCATCCCCCAACAACTGAACACCCATCGACCATCACAGCAACCACCTCCCATCGCCATTGCCATCGCGTCGCCATCCCCTCATCTTCCTCTGTTTTCTTCCAAAATAGAGTAGCACCACTGAAGCCCCCTATTTCCATCGAATGCCTCCTTTCCCCGAGCACCATCGACCGTCGCACCCAGTCGTTGCCCTAGCCTCCATCAGTCGTCGAGCGCCACCAGTCACCGCTGCCAGTGCCACCATTGCTGATCGCATTGCTGCTATCGCCGCTTAGCTAGTTGTTGTTTGCTATTCAGAGAGTATTGTTGTTTGCTATTTGAACGGCTATTGCTATGTGATTGGGTTGTTTTGCTATTATGCGTGCTACGTGCATCGCATGTGTTGCTGTTGCTGCCGTCTCTTGCGTGCACGTGTCTTGCACATGTCGTCGTCAGAATTCTCATTCCGTTATTCTCTTTATATTTGGACTAATCGTCTATAAAGGCAAGTCTCTCTTGAACTAGTTTATTTTTCTTGTTCAAGAACTCTTTTGATTCTCGCAAGTAGATCCTGATTATTATCGTATTGTTAGACTATTCATCTTCCGTTGAGTATATTGAAGGTTTGCACGAGCTAACCCAAGATATTCTTGACTTCGTGCCAATATCTTCGACTCGAACCCTAGTCCCTATTGCACATTGCATATGCACGTTATACATGAAAACAAGTATATCCATGTTATAGAATTGTTCGATGACTAGAATGTTCCCGATCAAATATTATTTCAATTAATTTATTGCCTTGATTGTAAATTGCATCATAAATCTTGGAATTGCATGTTAATCACCAAATATAACTTTTGTTAATTAATTTTCATAATATTGCATGATTGTGTGATGAAAATATTGTCAATTCCTGTTAGATTATTTTCTGGCCTGCTGTTTTTTTCTTTTTGTATCAGACTTTTGAACCTGTTACTGTAGCAATGTGAATGAACTTTGTAAACATGAATTGTAGCTCTATGTGTCTATTTTCCATAACATTTGACGGAATTGATTTCCGATTTATAATCTGCTAGATATCTAACTTTTAGTAGTGCTAGGCCTGGATTTCCATATTCACAATTTTATGTGTATCAACTAGATTTATTAATAAACAGAACATGTTAACAATAAAATTAAAATGTGAAATAAATTTGGCTGAGACTAGTCATGCGTAGCAAACACCCTGAGTTTTTGTGGAATTATTTGATGAGTATTCAGACCTGTTACATATATGTGAACACAATCTATATCATGCTGCCTGGACATAAGATCTATAATTAGTAAGCATTTGAATCTAGTTTCTGTTATTTTCATATATTGTGTGTATATTCACTGGAACCGACAGAGAGTCTAGTTTCTAGAACTTCTGACGGATCCATATTTGCTTTTCTGTAGCAGCGAGAATATCTATTGTTGTACAATAACGTCCTGCTGTCCAAATTGTATGAATTGTGTTGATTTAGTATAAATGTTTCTTGCTTTGCATGTAATGAGCGGAATTAGTCACACCTAGTATTACACAACCTTGACATCTTCTTGCATGCTCACATAGAATGAAATAAAATGTTAACAAGCCAGGGTATTATGGGTCGACTTGGTAGTGAACAATCGGAGACTGTACTCGGTAAAGGCCTTATTGTTTACAATGATTGATTCGAAGGTGGAGTATTGATTACAAATTATTGATTGTAAATTATTGATTGTTAATTATTGTTATTTACGCCGAGTGCATGATCTGTTGAGTTCACCATCACGGTCTAAACCGATCACTGTTTGCTTGCATCGAACCTGTGGTATGGGACGCAATACTATGTGCATTAGATAGGTTAATAAAATGAATAATAACTCTAATCGACATTTCATGCTTGATCTCATATATTGTCATCGTTATTGATCTTGAACTATAATTATTAATTATTGCATGATTAAACATAGACCTTTGACATTATTGCCATTCCTTGTCTTTGTTCTTGACTTTGATCCAGTCCTTCATTCTTGATATACCATGCCCTTTTATTGTTCTCTGTTTTCCACTACTTGATGTCCATGACTTGCTCTAAGGAGATTATTTTCTCTATTTTTAGATCACGAGTTTACAGGTACTGAAGGAGTGATACCAGAAGGAATTAGTGAGCAACGATTTTAGAAGATGGAGCCCAAAAATTGACTGCTTGAATCATCTTTATGCTATTTTTCCCTTTGAACTTTGTTATTAATATTGTAATTTGTTTGGGGCTTTTATGACCCGAAGTTTGTTTTATCCCAGATGTTGGATATTATGTTTTGAATTATTTCATTTATTATTGAAGTTGTTTTTTGTTTATGTGATTATATTCTCTTGCGTGGTTGTGATTGTTATTCATATTGTTGAGTTAGACAGGTACAGCTTATGGATGGTGTTTACATCATTCGCTGGGTCTTTGTTACGTACTCGTATTCTTGTATTTTGGGAAGCAGGGCGTGACACATTCTATTATTAATTGTTATTAGTTTAAATGTAGGTGTATGTTACATGACAAGTGTGCTAGAGTTTAAAGTGTTCATTTAAGTGTAGAATTAATCATGGGCCTCATTTTGTAATTAATTTTTAGTGGGCTGAAAATAGATTTAAGCCTAACGGGTTTAAATAAAATAAAAACACAAGTGTGACAAATTAAATAAGAAGAAAGTTGTGCATGACTCTAGAAAATTTTAGACATAAAAATGTGCATAGAACTTTACGTGCAATGCACGTATCAATACAAAAATAAATTTGAGAGAACGAAAAATAGTCAAAATACAAAATACGTAGAACAAAAATATTACGGATATTGTTTCGCACTTGGGTGATGCTGGGGTGGTTTTTGGTCATCGCTGGCCTCCTTTGCGCGATGGCTTCCCCGGCGTTTTTTCGGTGTCGCTGCGAGTGGGCCCGTTGTTGGTTTAGCAGTGTGATGTTTGCTTTTGTTGTTTTGGTCTGATAGCGTTTAGTGTCTGTGGGTGTGTTTGTCCCCCGGGTGGGCTTGGCTCTATTGTCGCCCTGGGTTTGGATTTTGCTGTTTTACTTCTTGTAAAACCTCCTTGTAGTACTTTTCTGATTTATATGATATTTTGGTGGCCTGGAGTCTTTTGACTCTATCTGATTCATCCAAAAAAAAATATTACGGATATTTCACGTAACGGGAAATATACGTAATCGACACGTGTATTGGAAGCACGTGCAATGTACGTAAAAAACACAAGGATGAAAATAAATGTTTGAGTTGGCTAAAAATAGGATAAAAATGAGTTTTGAGAAGAAGAAAAATGTATAAATAATTGAAATTCAGAAATACGTAGGAAATTTATATTAAAAAATGTTACGGACATTACTCGTAGCAGTACAAAATACATGTGCGTAACAGCCGTGAGCAAAATTGTCATAACTCAATTTTGCACGGTGTTCCATTAATCCCTCGCTATGCAAAACTTATATCTGTGAAAAAATTGAAGATTTAGACATCCTATGAGTATTGGTTCTCATCCCAGAATACTAGAGATCAATCTCTATCACAGATCATTCTGGAGACTATTGCATATCGCGTCCCAGAATTCTAGAGACTATCTCACTCTGCAGATCATCCTGGAGCCCTCATCACACGAACAGCCCATGAGCGTCACTCTTGTCCCGGAATACTGGAGATTAATCCCACCCTGCAGATTAGTCTGGAGCCTATTTCATCTCTCATCTCGGAATACTGGAGATTATCTCACTCTGCAGATCATCCTACAGCCCTCTTCTCACATTTTCTCTTACTTCGTCACAACTCCTTTCTAGTGCATGTCCTTATGGTCAAATATAAACAACTACCGCCTAGAGCTAGCGTCACCCTACCGGCCCAAACTCAACAACACTAGGAATACAAGCCCAACTCGGTTATTCTCACTTTCTAATCACAACCTTGCCGGCACCCTGGGTCTTGCTCAACCTCTAGAACTCTAACCAACTAGGACGTCACACCAAGTCACACTCTAGGGTTTTCTACAACAACCCTAACTTGCTAATGTAACCCAAATAACTAGATGTTCTAACTACTCAGAGATTTCTAAGTCGAAATACATATAGGTAGATTCACTCACATCTCAAGTCTATCTTTTATTCATTACTGTAACCTCTGTTTTTACTTTTGGTATTTTTGAGAATATTTTTTTCTTTTGTGGATTATTATATTCCATTGTATTTTTCAGAACAATATATTTAATTATTTTTATTTTATATTATTTTTCTGGCATTTTGATCTCCGTGTGCTGTTTGTGCGCCGATCGTCCGTTTTTCGCCATTTTGAGATATTTTTCTCATTTTCTTGGTCCCGTTCATGTTTAAATATTATTTTTGGGTCATGGTGGACTTTTAGAGGAGTTTTGGTCAATTTGAGATTTTTGGCCCTTAAGAAGATTTTTAGGAGCCATAGGGTTCATTGCATCTTGTATCCCCATTTGAAATCTACCCAATATCCATTACCCAATTGTACACCCATTTAATCCTACTGATATCCACTACCCATTAACCCACATTTGATCTCCTATATATACCCCTAAACACTAAATAATCCCTAACCCTAATATTATTTCTCTCTCCCTCTCCTATCTAAAACCGGCCTCCCCTACCCTAGTACCCCCCGACATGCCTTCAAAAACCCCAGGCCGACACCTCCCCTCTCCTCTCTTGCCTTGGTCGATCACCAAAAACCCTTCCATCCATTATTCTATACTACTTCGCACCATTAATACTTCGTCTCTCCTCCTTCTTGTGGCCAGCAAGCACCAAGGCTGCACCCAACCATCCCAAAACAGCACCTAATCATCTCCCCTCACTGTTTTGAGTTGTGGGCATCTCCCACTTTGGTTCGTGAGTTAAAGAGATCCATCGTTGGCGCGTTTTGTTCGTGGGTTTCGTTAGAAAACGCATTAGAGGGCATCTTGCTCGTGGGTTTTCTTTGCTAGGCTTGGATTCGTCGCTATCGTCGTCACAACAAGGCAAGTAACTTGTACTTAACTTTATTAGTATGATACAAATTGAAAGTTCACCTAATAGGGTAGTTGAGACTAGAGACGGCCAAAGATCATGTTTTTATTTGTGGGTTTCGTCTCTATTGTTCAAAACAGGCCATAGATGACTTAGGACATGGAGTTTGATAGGTTTATGCCTTAGGATTCACCCAAACGCGATTTTGATCGCGTATGCAACATATTGTATACCCGATGTATGTTTGAACACCCATTTGAGAAATATTAGATTTTGACATGATAGAAATCGTTAGATATGATATTTAGATACTGGGTATTCTGCGTTTCGAATTTGGAAGAGTTTGGATGATTTTTGAGAAAGTTATGACGTTTTGAAGTTTGGTTGAGAAATCTGGAAATTTGGGTTGTACTGGATTGATTGCTATTTTTGCCTAGATTAGAGTCCAAATCTCAACATGGCTATTTCAGAGTAAATTGTAGAGGACTGAACCTATTATCTAACCCCACTGATTTCACCCCATTTGGAGTTCGTATGAATTAACTATGATTATTTTAGTGACTGTATATTGGTAGTTTCCAGTTTCAGTTCGGGGTAGAGTTTATCATCTATTTATTTTCAAGACCCAAGTTATACATGATATCATGCCACAATCTTTTGTCCAGTGTTTCACCATGATGTTAGGTAGTTCCCAGATTTATTTTGTATTTTAAAGATGAGTTTTGGGTGATGATTCGTATCCTTTTCTATGTATCACTTTTGCTGTAAACTGCACGTTGCCATATGTTGAATGCTGTTTTCACCCTAGTTCTAATTACTATATGAATATTTCATGTGAGATATGAAAGTTGGTTAATTGTATCTACTTTCACCTCGTTTCGACGGAAGTGGATTTCGATGCGCTGTTTGCAAGATAAGTTCGATCTTGCACAGCAGTGTTGAGAGATTTCAGATCCATCAAAACCAGGACTTGTGTTGTATTTCATTTTTGGGTATCATATCTATACTTTCTGGAAAATTTATGAAAATGATTATTTTGAATCTATATATATAGGGGATTACCCCAGAAATTTTGTGGGTTTATTTGATGACTTTGCTTGCTGTTTTTATGTGTTGGAAGTCATTCCCCTGTTTCTGTACAGGAAATCTGTGTTGAAATGACTTTTAAGCCGTGATGTTGTGAACTAGTGTATATCTTTATTATATTCGTTAGAAGCGTGTGGAAGTATATTTTCTAGATCCTTCGACGGATCAAGATTTGCATGCCTGTAGCTCTGTAAATCACTGATTTAGTGCTGACTAGTCTTGCTGTCCTTATTATGAAACTTGTATATTTTGCTCGTATATGTGGATCTTTATTAACCATGCACGCTGATTTGATAACCTGAACATATACCTGATCCTACCATGCTTATTTGACACTAGTTTACACGTATACATGCATGTTGGATATTAATAACTAAAAGTATTCAAGCCGGGGTATATGGGACAGATCTAGTAGTGGATAGTGCAGAAATGTGTACTCAGAAGAACCTGGTTTGGTTGGAACTTTTTTACATGACATGTGGTGTGTTTGGAGTTGGAGCTTGTTTACATGATATTTGGAATGTTTGGAGTTGGAGCTTGTTTACATGATACATGGAGCTTGGAGCTCAATTACTTGCTTGTACCTGAGTATACTGCCCTGCATGGTCCCCTACGAAATCTAAAGCGAAACTGTTGTGCTGTAGCAACCATGTAGGATGGGTTGCATGTCGTGCTACCTAGATAGTAATCACACAAGACTTGAACTTAATACAAGAACATGATACGTGACATGACACCCACTTGACTACATGATATATGAAACATGATATATGAGACATGAATTACCTGAATATGATACATGATACATGACCACATGACACTTGACACTAGACGCATGTTTATAGGATGCTTGATTTCTGTCGTGAAACTTGACACTTTTACCATGCTAGTTTGATTAGGTTGACTTTATACCTATACCATGTGCTAGTTAGTTATCCCAATCCATGTGCTTGTATCCTACTCTATTTTGTGATCCGGACTTGCCATTGACGGGTACTTGTGTTTTCTCTTTCCCCTCTCCTGCATTCTATGAATTGCAGATTATGGCGGACAGGTTCGAGATGATGCTGGAGATTTGCAGTAGTAGTTGCTTTTGGGATAATTAATATCATTTCTGTTTCATGCTAGAACATTATATGTAATTGTGAGACTTGCATTACTTCCGTGCTTGAGACTTGATTATTATTTTGTACTTGGGCGATGTGACCCAAGAGAATTAATTGTTTTCCAGACTCTGTTTATTTGAGAATATGGTATTTAATTTCAAGTAATTTATGTTGGTGAGTTTGATTCTATGTTGCATGTTGGTTCCATTTCTGCTTCCGACTCTGTTAACTCTGATATATATGTCTATATTGCTTGTGATGTGTTGCAAGGATTTCTTGAAACAGCTTAAGGATGATTATAATCATTCGCTGGGCTTTTGTTACGTACTCGTATTCCGTATTTTTGGGAAGCGAGGTGTGACAATTACACAACTTGAAAATCTCGTATAATTCTTGGTCTAACACCCTATGAATATCACCTCCAAATCTTGATCTATCTTCCAAATATTTAATAGGTTCTATTATCAAAATTTAGTTATTAATAAACAACTCATGTTTCTTAATTATTAAGATTAGAAAGCGAGCTAGACCATACTACTTCTAGGTTGAATAAACTAACCACTTCTCAACAACACCCGACTCTAAGTCTAAACCTGACCTGTCTACACTTAAGCCCAATCCCTAGTGTATACCCAAACCCGATCCCGATCTGAACCCAGACCCGACCTCCACTGCACCCGACTCAAAATCCTCTCTCAAACCCAAACCAGCTTTCTCAGCAATGGAAACCATTTAAAAATAGCAAGTATAAACACCATAAAACTGAGATTTAAAAATTAGAAACCGATATTTTATGTATTTAATAATCACTAAATCTTCATGTTATTAATCAATACCAAATACACAAGTCTACAATCATATAAGGCATGAAATTTAGAATCGAAAGATGAGTTATTGCATTATCTGAATTCTTAACAACATTTTATATTTTCATGAATGAAACAAATGCAACTAGATTTTCTTGTCTTGTTTAATCATTCAATACTCATCCTGAACATATAAACAATATTTCTCATGTATATGTTGTAACGCCCCGAATTCCAAACACGGGTGATTCGTAGCACAATAGGATCTTTTACTTCAAATTTGTAAAATTTTACAAAGAATTTAAAACTTCTTTATTACAACTTGTTCTTTATAATAGCACAGCAGAATTAAAAGAATACAATACAGTTTACAACAACAATAATTCTTCGATCTTGTAAAATCTCATTATAGTGACTTTAAGTCCGTACCAAGTCCAGTCCTATAACTATAAAATTGTGGGCATGTCAGTTGCATACAACTGACGCAATGCTATAAAACAGCGATCTCATTATCTTAACAACTACAAACTTGAATGCATAAAGAGAAAATATGACTATCCTAAACATGTCAGTGGATGCTATGACTTAATGCCTAATACAGATAATTACACTACGATGACACTAATGCATACTTGTTCAGATTCAATGCATCCTATACTACATAGGTCCGAGGGAAAGCACCTACGTACTCCACATTATAGGGTTAAATCCCTCACCATGCAACCTACTACTATGACTAGTACAAGATTTAGACACTCTGCAAGTATTGGTTCTCGCCCCGGAATACTGGAGATAAATCCCTCTATGTGGATCATTCTATGGACTATTTCTTCCATCGTCCCGGAATACTGGGGATTGTCTCTTTCCGCGAGTCATTACGGAACCCTCATCGCACAAATGCCCCAAGAGTGGTGCTCTCGTCTCGGAAGACTAGAGATCATTCCCGCTCCGTAGATCATTCTGTGGCCTATTTCATCCAGTCCCGGAATACTGGGGACTGTCTCACTCTAAGGATCATTATGGAGTCCATAACTCACATTTTCTCTTATTTCATCATATCTTCAACTAGTGCATGTCCTTATGTTTAAATTGTAGTTATTAAGACCTAGAGTTCGCTTACCCACCGGGCTTAACAAAACACTTAGAGAGTTAGCCCACACTGGCTACTCCTCATGAGAAAGTCAACCCACACTGGTTACTTCTCAAAATCTGTATATCACACCTGCCAGTATTCTGGGTCTCGCTCACTCTAGAACAGACAACCGTCTCAAAAGAGACCACATAGGTTTCATCTAACCTCATCATGGATAACTCGTTCATTTTTCATAAATTCTTCATATTCATTTTCTTAGGTTTATCAACTGTGAAGTGACCAACTTCTTCATTCAAATGATGATTAAATCAATTAGAATCCTTGTAGACAATTTCTTGGTTAACGAACCAACTATTCACTTTCATTTTATGTATACTTGGATTTTTCGATAGTATATTTTTCATTTTTTGTATTGTCTTATTTATTTTGGAGCATTTAAACTTGATTGCAATATTTTACTCATATAAATATAATATATCTATGCACATTTAATTTTTTATTATTAATTATATTTTTGCACCTTATATTCAATACCTTCATTATTACTTATTGTTTACTGCTTTTGTTATATTTACTTTTCACTATTTATAGCTACTTATTAATTTTGTTGCTATCTACTTCTTGAATGTACTATATGCACCCACTGCTTATATTTTACTTAATTTTTATTATCATTACATTCTTGATTTCTACATGTACTTCCTACTAATTACTATATATGTACCATGTATTTCAACATACTTGCTATGCATAGCATTTTACACTTGTTTAATTCCTACATTACTGTATATTTGTATGATATATTTATTGTGTAAATTTGCTACACTGCATATTTATTTTCTCATTCACATTTGCATTGTGCTTATGCATATATTTCATTCCGTTTTTCTACTTACTTTTATAAATCATTTTCACTACTACTATTTTGTACTATTGTGTTTGATATTTATAATCTATACATTTATTTTAATATTCCATTGTGTCACTTTCAACTCCATTTTTTACTTTCGCTACAAATTTTTTTTATATCACGAATTTCAAAACATAAATCATAATTAAATTAAATGTCCAATATCTCTGTGCATATGGAAGGTTACATCTTCCATTTCACCATTTCACTGTAACCTAATGTCGAGATGGAAAATATGCAATTCGATGTCAATGGAAGTAAATTGCAACTGGATGTCGGAGAGGCAAAATGTCAACCGAATATCCAGACGGCAACCTGCAACCTTATGTCGTAAAGGCAAACTGCAACTTGATGTTAAGGAGGCAAGTCTGCAGCCAGACATTAATGAGGCGAATCCACACACAAAAAAAAAGGAAAAAAAAGAGATTTTCTACCTATTTGCTAATTGATATTTGAAGGTTTTTTTTTACTTATATAATGAAACTAATGGTAAAGAATTTTTTTATGACTTTTTGTTTATACAAATTACACTTCATGTTTCCATGTAATTTCGACTAGTATAGTTGATTTTTACTCTATTTTGTATTTACAAAATTTTTTCATTTATGTTAAGGTTGAGTACATCAACTATGGTCTAAGCTTTCGTTCTTTTGTAATTACCATTTATTGCTACCGTTTCCCAATTCTGTAACATTTTAGAATCCTCACTTACTTTTGTTTTCATGTCCTAATTAATGATTTGACGCTTACTTTTGTAATATTCAATGAACTTCTTTTAAATCTTCTTGCATATATATTTTGGTATATTTTGCTCGTAACCTTTTTTGTGCTTTTGGAGTATTGATTATAATGTTAACATTCACTAGTATACTGTAATATCCCGATCGGATATTATATTTATAATAATTATTATTTTTAAATTAAAATATTTTCTACAAAAATTTCTTAGTTTTTCTAAATAAAAAACTTACCTGTGAATATATACTAGTAAGTACATACAGGTATTGTATCGGTTTTGTGCACTTGTACAAAATCCTGTAAAATGCATTTTTGAAAAAATGTCTAGGAAATTCCGGGCAGATATTAAAAATTATTATTTTATTATTATCAGAATTGAAATATTTTTGGTGGATATCACTCGGTTTTGTTAATAAACATTATCTGTACATATATATCAGTCTGTATACAACTGTATTGTATCAAATTGGTACTTTAATTTTTCGAGCTGATAATAAAATTTATTTATTATTATTTTCGGAATTAATTTATTTTTATGCGGATTGTGCGGTTTAACAAACGAAAATTATTGGTATATATATATATATATATATATATATATATATATATATATATATATATATATATATATATATATATACGTATGCGTATGGTACCGATTTCGTATGTCTGTACAAATTGTGTAGTATGTGTTTTGGACAAAAATATCTTATTTTGTCATGATTAATCAAAATTGGATGGCTAAAATTTGATTGGAGGCTTAAACCTAGGGTTTAAGAATAATTAGAGATACATAAGAGTTAATAAATGGATTTCTACTATAACCCTCTTCTCTACCTCACCCCTCCACCTCACCCTCCACCTCATTACCATTTTTGGCCGGCCAACCCTTGCCCAAGGGGGTTTGTGCAATTGTCTTGGTGCATTTGCACTCTCCACCCTCTCTTTTGTCCTATAAATACCTCTCCCCTTCACTCTTTGTCTCATTTACAAGGAAAAAAAGTGAAAGGAAGAGAAAGAGAAGAAACCCTAAGTGTTCTTCATTTGGGGGTTTTCCATAAGAGAGTTCTTCATTAAAGTTGTAGTAGAAGCTAGGAGGAAGGAGAAGGAAAGCTTGGCTAGTCCTTCCTACAAAGAAAATCAAGGTGAGGGTTCTCTACTTCTCTTTATGTGTTTCTTTCCCTTTTACTTTTGTATGTAGAAAAGAACCCATCTTTAGGGTTAACTAATAGTTGTATGTGAAAAAGAACCCATCTTATGATGTGGGTTTGTTGTAGGTTAAAAGAACTCATCTTTATGATGTGTGGTTGTGTATTTTGTTGTATGTGTATGTTCTATAACCACTTGGACTAAATCCTAAGCATAAACATGATTGTAGGGATCAAAATGATCCTATGAGAAAGATGGAATGGTAGAACTCAACAAAATCACATAAAGATAGAATCTTGAACCTTGCTATGGTTACTGTTGTTATTATAATTATTTTGAACTGCTTGGACTAAGATTTGTGCATAAGAATGATTGAAAATCAAGGTGGGGTTTCCTTATTTTATTTGTGTTGATTCTTGTTCTCTTTTGTTGTGTGTTCTAAAAATAACTTGGACTAAATCTTAAGCATAAAGTGGTTGTAGGGATCAAAATGATCCCATGAAAAAGATGGATGGTGGAACTTAAATAAATAACATAAAGATCGAATCTTTAAGACCTTGTATGGATATTTTGGTTATGTGGTTATTTTGTTAACACAAAACTACAACTTGGACCTAAACTATGAGCACATAAAGTAAGAATACTTACATACCCATTTTGGGGTTGTAGAACTCATCTAGCCTGGTAAAAGATAAGTCTTTTGTTGTATGTTGCTCTCAACCTTGTTAAAAATCAAGCTTTTACTAACCCTAGTTCATAAAAAATGGACTTGTTGTATGTTGTTTTCCTACCATGTTATAGATCAAGTCCTTACTAATTTTAGTTCATAAAAGATAAATCTTTTAGTTGTTGTTGTCTGTTCACTTTCATACATGTTAAAAATCAAGTCCTTGGTAAATCTAGTTCATGAAAGATTAAGCTTCTATTTTGCTTCTAGATTGTAAAAGATTAGTTCTTTTGTAGCATGTGTATTTTGCTTTTATGATAGAAAGGATTACTTCTTTTCTTATTGTATGTAGGAGCTTCTAGGTGGAAGAAAAGTAGATTTTGTAACATGTAGGACTTGTAGATTGAATAAAAGTAGATTCAACGAAAGTAGGTTTTGTAATATGTAGAAACTTGTAGATTCATAAAACAAGTAGTTTTTGTAATATGTAAGGCTTGTAATTCATAAAAGAAGTAGTCTTGTAATAATTTCGATAAAGTCTTTAGTAGCATGTTCTAAATTATTCTAGATTCAAAAAACAACCCATGAACCATGCTTGAGGTTATGTAGTTATTCTAGATGCATAAAGAGCCCATCATGTTTGAGTTATATGTAGAACTCATGCTTGAGTTGTAGTAAAGAATCATGCTTGAGTTGTATATGGTAAAAGAACAATGCTTAAGATGTTGTAGAAAAGAAACCCACCATGCTTGAGATGTAGTAAAGAAACCATGCTTAAGTTGTTGTAGTAAAGAAACCCACATGCTTGAGATGTAGTAAAGAAACCATGCTTAAGTTGTTGTAGTAAAGAAACCCACCATGCTTGAGATGTAGTAAAGAAACCATTCTTAAGTTGTGTAGTAAAGAAACCCATCATGCTTGAGTTGTTGTAGAAAGAAACTCATGCTTAAGTTGTTGTAGGTTGATGTAGTAAAGAAACCATGCTAAAGTTGTGTTGTAAAGAAACCCATCATGCTTAAGTTGTTGTAGTAAAGAAACTCATCATGCTTGAGATGTAGTAAAGAAACCATGCTTAAGATGTTGTAGTAAAGAAACCCATCATGCTTGAGATGTAGTAACCCATCATGCTTGAGATGTAGTAAAGAAACCATGCTTGAGTTGTTGTAGTATGGAATCCATCCTTGAGTTGCTAGTAAAGAACCCATGCTTGAGTTATTGTATGTAGTAAAGAAACCATGCTTGAGTTGTTGTAGTATGGAATCCATCCTTGAGTTGCTAGTAAAGAACCCATGCTTGAGTTATTGTAGTTGTTCTAGTAAAGAAACCATGCTTGAGTTATTATAGTAGTTCTAGTAAAGAACCCATGCTTGAGTTATTGTAGTTGTCATGCTTGAGTGATTGTAGTTGTTCTAGTAAAGAACCCATGTTTGAGTTATTGTAGTTGTTCTAGTAAAGAAACCATGCTTGAGTTATTATAGTAGTTCTAGTAAAGAACCCATGCTTGAGTTGTTGTAGTTGTTCTAGTAAAGAACACATGCTTGAGTTATTATAGTTGTTCTAGTAAAGAACGCATGCTTGAGTTATTATAGTTGTTCTAGTAAAGAACCCAAGCTTGAGATGTGTAGTTCTTTTAGATTCAAAAGAATACATGCATGTTTAAATTATATGTTGTAGTGGTTTTAGTTAAATTCTAAAAGGAACCCATGAGTTTAGCTTGTATGCTAATCCAATTGAACTATTGAAATGAACTCATGTTACATAGTTGTTCTAGTTCGATTTTTAAGAAGAAACCCATGAAACTAGCTCCATGATGGTTCTAGCTCGAATTGGCGAGGAACCCATGCATTTAGGTTCTAGGTGGTTCTAACCCAATCTTGAGAAAGAACCCACGAACCTAGTCGCATGTTGTCCTAGTTCAATTTGAGAAAAAGAACCCATGAATTCTAGTTGTATGCGGTTCTAATTTAAATTGGACCATATGATGTGAACATGCTTCATCTTCAATATATGGGTAATAATGGTTTGGAAAGTCACTAGTATTGTTAGCTCGATAAAAGTTCGTCTAGGGTCTTATAGTTACCCTAGGGGTCATCGACCATCAAGACTTGCATCTTATCACCTTGGAAACTATGGATAAATCACACCTCGAGCACCGACGGATCTTAACAGATGTGGGTTAATCGCGAGCCGAGAATGTTGACGAGATCCGAGTTAGGGGTAGTGATGAGTGAGGGAGATCCCGTCACCGGTGTCCTGGATTGATAGCCATGAGTTGGATCGGGATAATCTTAAGAAAGTTTTTATTGAAAACCCCATGAGATTGTTTGGGTTTAGTGACATCGTTATGGTAGTAACTTAAGGCTATTACTACTTAACCTTCTTATCATTTTTCGCCGAAGGGAAAGAATTGGTGTTAAGGGTGATACCTTATGATCCGACCTATCCTATTGGCCGACACTAGGAGGTGTTATTGGGTTGTACCCTTCTTGTCAATGGGATACGGTCTGTGCCTTCTCACGAGTTGGGAGCACGGGATCCATATCTTGTCTGTTAATTTCTGAAGTGCCTTGATAAGCGGGAGCGATTCCTGTCGGAGCTAGGGATGGATCCCCGAAACTCCGTCTTGTCGTATATCTAAGGGCGAGAAGCCATAGACTATAGAATTTCCTTTAAGAACAAAACCAACTTGAATCACACGAAACTTGATCGAAACATAACTAAACATGAATTAGAGTCTACTAAGTGTCCAAACAACATGAAATAGGGTATACGACATGTCCACAAAAAGTATATCATATGGATCTCACAAGCACACAAGTTCTCATAATTGTTTCACATATACATCACATCAAGAAACGATCACTCCTAGGTTAATTCATGTCATATGTGTCGTGAGGTAACTATGGTCAAGATAGTACTATAGAGACAATATTCATCAAGAGATATCACACACGAATTGTCTCTAGAACCCAACTATACTACAAGCGGTATTTATGACTTGTATTATACAAAGGAATTGAATACAAGTTACTTGCCTTAACTGATGATGAAAATGACTCCAAGCAAGAATAACGGGAATGGATTCCCGAAACACGAAGACAAAATCATGAGCGGATCACGAACAAATCACGAGCACACAATCATGAACAAGATGAAGACGATTGAGATCACGAACACAATCGGACGGCTGGGATCGAAGATTAAGATCAAGATGATCGGATCAAATCAGACGGTCAGATTTCTCTGATGATAAAGATCAAGATCGATCGATCGAACGGCTACGATCAAAGGAAATTGATGATCATCATGATCGTGACGATCAAGAGATATCGGACGCCTAGGATCTAATCGGATGATCAAAAGGAGATCGACGGCCCACATCCAATCAAGCATGATGATCAATCATCCAACGGATGGCCAAGATCACCCCGATGGTGATGATCAAGAATAAATCAACGGACGGCCAAGATCACCCCGATGGTGATGATCAAGAATAAATCAACAGATGGTTAGGAATCAATCAATCAAGATCAAGATCACAATCCAATGGACGACCAAGATTCAAACCATCAAGATCAAGATCAAGAGATCAAGATCGGACGGTCAAATTTCCCTGATGATGAAGATAATGATGAAGATCAAGATCGATCGATAGAACGGCTACGATCAAAGAAAGTTGATGATCATCATGATTGTGAGATCAAGAAGAGATCGGACGGATAGGATCTAATCGGATTATCAAGAGGAGATTGGCGGTACAGGAGGCTAATGGATCGGATAGGAGGGAGATAACGGGTTCGGGTTGGGTAGTTTAGGTGCTGGTTTGGGGTTGATGGGTTTTAAAAAAAATGGGTTTAAGGGAAAATAAAGAGTTAGCGGTAAATAGGGATGTGGGTAAAACGGGTTAGGGCTGATAGGGGGGTAACGGGTAGGGTCCAAGGGGGTTTAAATGGTTTTTGGTTAGAATGGGTATGGATAGGAGTATAATGGGTTTGGGTGTAAGTTAATGGGTATTGGGTTAATTGAATAGGAATAGGGTTTTTAGGATTATTAAATCTAATAGAAAATATTTATAAAAATATTAGATAAAAATATGATCTATATAGAAAAATTGTAATTTGCATTACACTATAGAGTTTATTTGAAATAACTACAAATACCATTAGTAAATAAAATTGGATTTTTAATAACCAGTCAAAAATATCAATAATAACCATAATACTAATAACAATAATAATAATAAAAGTAATAATAACAAAATAATAAGAATTGTATTACAATATAATAATCATAGAAAATATTTACAAATAAGGTTATTGATCGAAAACAGATTTTTATAGGAGGTCCAATAATACAATTTGACAAAAGAATTTGAAAACCGAAAAAAATTAATTTGCAAAAATTTTTAAATACAGAAAATACACAAAAATAAGTTTTTGGGAAAACAAGGGTTACACCCCTTGGCCGGCCATTCTCAAAGAGGGCAAGAAACCTTTCATTTATTTTGTGTGTTTCCATCCCCATCTCTTCTTATTCTACTACT
This sequence comes from Hemerocallis citrina, assembly GCA_017893485.1. NCBI lineage: Eukaryota > Viridiplantae > Streptophyta > Magnoliopsida > Asparagales > Asphodelaceae > Hemerocallis > Hemerocallis citrina. The sequence continues at coordinate 118,983,087 of CM030364.1, forward strand.
TCTTCTTCTAATTGTTTTAGTTTAGAAAAAAATTGAGAAGAAAATAAAGATAGAAAAGAAAGAGAGATCAAATCAAAAGAAAAAGGAATGGGTTCTCTTTGCATGAAGTGTTCTTGAGGAGCTAGAACAAGGACCAAGGAGGAGAAGGCAAGCAAGTTCTTCCTACACGACTTGGGTGAGGGTTCTCATCTCTTGTTATTGTTTTGTTTATTTATTTTTATTGTTGTATGTTGTTAAGCAATTTGGACTAAATTCATGTGCATATGGTTAGTATGGACTAGAATAGAAGATCATGCAAAGATTGGAGTGGTAGAACACAAAATAAAGCGATTAAGATTCGATCTTTGTAGTTTTAGGGTTAAAAATAATTTGTTATGCTAAAGGTGGAATTTTGAGCCCAAATTAGTTTTAGGGGTCTCATATGTGTCCTTACCTTGCTATAATTTTTGTAGAATTATTGGGGTTAATTTGATGTGTGAAATAGACGTTTCCCCCCCAAAAAAGCGAGTTTCAAAGCAAAAACAGTGAACTGCTGTTTTGGGGTTAACGTCGGCATGTGTTCAAGGGGTTGTATTCTGATTTCTATACGGAATCTGGAAAAGTGTTCAACTAGAGAGTTGTAGTAGAGATTCCCACCTTTCCAAAATGTCTTATTTGGTTAGATTCCGATAAGTATTGCAAAAGTTATGAGCTTTACAAAATCCCAGCAACTGGCTTTTTTGGCTAAAAGCTCGCTGTTTGAATTGTTCGAAGTTTTTGCACCTCTTATTGATTGAATCTGAAAAAGTGTTCAACTAGAGAGTTGTAGTAAAGTCTCTCACCTTTCCAAAATTCCCAATTTGGTTAGATTCCGATAAGTATTGCAAAAGTTATGAGCTTTACAAAATCTCAACAACTGGCCTTTTTGGCTAAAAGCTCGCTATTTGGATTGTTCGAAGTTTTTGCACCTCTTATTGATTGAATCTGAAAATGTGTTCAACTAGAGAGTTGTAGTATATGTTCCCTCCTTTCCAGATTGTATAATTTGGTTAGATTCCGACAAGTATAGCAAAAATTATGAGCTTTACAAGGTTTCAGCTTGTGCTGTCTTTCGTTGTCTTTACGGAGAATTGAATTCCATAAGGAATCTGAAAAAGTGTTCAACTAGAGAGTTGTAGCAGATGTTCTCAACTTTTCAAAATGTCCTATTTCATTAAATTCCGACAAGTATAGCAAAAGTTATGAGCTTGGAAAATTTTAGCTTTTGGCTGTATTGTTATTGTTTGAAATGATGTTTAACGGACCGGATTTTGAGTTCCTTACCGAATCTAAAAAATTGTTCAACTAGGGAGTTGAAGTAGATATTCTCACCTTTTTAAAAACCCTAATTTTTTCGAATTCCGATAAGTGCAGCACTGTTTGCTTCTAGGTTGTTAGAATGCTTTTTACGTTGCTTTTGTGTACTAATTTGTAGTATGCTTATATTAGGCTGTTAGAAGATTCTTCTGTTTCTTCTAATTATAAAAGATCAAGTTTTGCTAGTAGCATGTTATTTTGCTTTTAGGTTGTTAGAAGACTTTTAGGGTTGCTTCTATATGATTCATTGTCGCATACACAGCCAGTTGGCTCGTATGTAATTCGTTTGGCTCATCTGTAGCTAGTTGCTCGTATGTAAGTTGTTTTGCTTGTATGTAGCTTATTAGCTAGTACGCAGTTTTTTGTGCTCATTTAGGGTGATATCATTCTCCTAGGGGCCATCGACCATCAAAACGTGTATTTATTTTACTCCTAAGGGACTGTGGATGAGTCACTCCTCATGTATCGTCAGATCTTAACCGGTGTAGGTTGATCGCGGACCGGAGCGTAGACGGAATCCAAGTTCAGGGCAGTAGCATGCGAATACATTCGTATTGCCGGGGTCTTGGATCGATAGGCTATGAACAGGATCCTTAGGGATTCTGGTAAGTTTAGGTTGAGCACCTAGTAGAGTTATCGTGCGAAGTCTAACTTAAGACCTAGCATGTTGTGGTAAGTACTGTTGTCATCCATCGGGTTGTTTAGGGTTAGTGACATTGTTAGGGTAGTAACTTATGGCTATTACTATTTAACCCTTATTTATTATCATTTTCGCCGAAGGGAAAGAGTTGGTATTAAGGGTGATACCTTATGATCCGACCTGTTTTATAGGCCAACACTAGGTGGTGTTATTGGTTGTACCTTTCCTGTCAAAGGAATACAGTCTGTGCCTTCTCACAAGTTGGGAGCACGGGATCCGTATCTCGTCTGTTAATTTCTGAAGTGCCATGATAAGGGCGGGAGCAATTCCTGTCGGAGCTAGGGGATGGACCCGCGAAACTCCGTCATGCTCTATATCAAGAAAGGCGAACAAGCCATAAACTATGGTCTATCTGCTAGGGGCCTACAGAGGATGCTTCGAGCTAATCTGTGTTGTAGTTAACTCCAAGGGTTCATCAGATTTTTGAGTGAGGTCCGGTATGTCGGGCAATAGTGGCAAATGGAGACACCACTATATGACTGCGAATGGTGGGATTAGACTGTTTCAGAGCAACCTCATTAGTCACGCTGTATCTTCAGAAACAAGTTGAGTATAAGAGTAGAATTCATGGTGCGGGTTCAAATCCCTATATATGAAGAAACGACTTGAGATGGGGCGTATGTAGCATGGGATGCATACTGTTCCGGAGACTCCCTTGCATTAGAATAAAAGCATCCTTGCATTAGTTAATCTTGCATTAGAGTCTAAGTCATAGCATACTCTGACACATCAATTATATATACACGTTTCTCTTTTCATCAATCTAGTTGTTTAAAGTTGAAAATCGCTGCTAGTCATCAGCCTTAAAGCGTCAGTATATGTACTGATGTCCCCATTTCAATAGGTATAGGATTCAGGAGGACTCAAGGGAAAAGAAGCAAAATGTTGATTTATTTTCAATTGTAATATATGTTGTAATTTATTAACTGTTGAGAAGCATCCAAGTGAAAGTACCAAGTGTTATGTATTATTCATTGTACTCTGATGTAATTTTTTTTGAAAGTTGTAACACTTGGTCTTATATGGCATTATCGTAACACTGTTGTAATGTATTACAGTTTTATAACATTCGGACTTGTAATACATTTGTGCTGAATAAAAAGTTTTAAAATTTTTGTGTTTCTGTGTGTTTTGTGCCTAATTGAAGGAAAAGATTCTGCCTTATGTCACGGTTTTCCAATGTATGAAAATCAGAGCATTACAACCTGGAATAAGAACAAGAGGCCAGCAGTGGTGACTCACAGCAGAGGCAAGCTCCCAGAGAAGAGGGGCAAGTTCGGTGGGCCCGGTAGAGGTGTATCACCAACTCAAGGGGTGAAGTGTTACAACTGCAGAGAGACTGGCCATTTAAGATCGTCGTGTCCTAAGCTAGAAAGGACCCAAACTTGTTTCCAGTGCGGCAAAGAAGGCCATATCAGGCCTAATTCCCCCCAGCTGAAGCCATATGGCGCATATGGTGGCAAGCTGCAAAGGCAGGTGCGAGTATTCGTGTTAAAGAGGAGGATGCTGACAACTCTGAAGACGTGATTACGGGTATCCAAGAATTTTAGGTTTATGGCTAAAGTGTAAATAACAAAAACCTTGGATGAGAATAATATTGAGTATTGAATATTATGATTTCTCATGTAACAGGACATGTTTTGTTGAATGGAATAAATGCTAAAGTTTTGTTTAATACTGGGTCTTCGCATACTTATGTATCGCCCAAATTTGCTAGAGTGTTGAGTGTTATGCCCAAGGTTTTTCCTAGCCGAGTTCTATCAGTGGCAACGTCATCGGGTGAGACAATGACCACTGATCGATATTACGCAGGGTGTGATATCGAGATTGGAGGAAGACTTTTTAGGAATGACCTCATCAAGCTGGATGTCTTGGGTGTTGATGTGATTGTGGGCATCGAATGGATGGCAATCTATGATGCCACTATAGAGTGCAAGAGTAAGGAGGTGGTGGTGAAAGCACCGGGAGGACCCACGGTCACTTTTCAAGGGAAGAGAGGGAGCACGAAGGTGGTTACAACACTAGCGGAGAAGAGATTTTTGGAGGAAATCAGGGCGATTCCTATAGTTTGAGATTTTCCAACATTGTTCTTGGATGAGCTACCGGGGTTACCGCCGCAGCGTGATTTTGAGTTTTGCATGAACGTTCAGCTGGGTAGTGCTTCGGTATCTAAAGCTCTTTACAGGATGTTGCTAGTTGAACACGACGAAGTGATGAAGCAGGTTGAGGAATTGTTGCACAAATGATTCATCAAGCCGAGTGCTTCGCCATGAGGTGCACCGGTGTTGCTCATGAAGAAGAAGGATGGGTCAATGAGGATGTGCATTGACTATGGAGAACTGAACAAGGTGACGATTTAAAACAAGTATCCAATTCCAAGGATTGATGATCAATTCGATCGACTGCAGGGTGCAGCTGTGTTCTCGAAGATTGATCTACGGTCTGGATACCATTAGGTCCGAGTTAAGGAAGAAGATATGCACAAGAGAGCTTTTCGGAAGCGGCATGGGAATTATGAGTTTCTGGTTATATCGTTTGAGGTGACAAAAGCGCTAGTGATGTTCAAGAATTTGATGAATAGGGTTCTGCGACCGCTCATTGACTCTTTAGTCGTGGTACTACTTCAGCTTATACTACTTCAACTTTATTATTTATAATATAGATATACTTATATACACATTTAATTCATTACCTTATTATTTATATTTTCTTCTACATCTATCATATATGTCTTATTATTATTCTATTTATTTTTCAATCTATATTACTTGTTACTATTAATTATTTTATTACTTTTTACTTTTATACAATTCTATTTTTATATTTTATTGCTAACTTATCTTTGATATGTTTGCTACTCTTATAATATGATTTTTATTATTTATACTTTCGTTTACTATCTACATTTAATTTCCATCCCAATTAATATTATATATTATTTCAATTATATATTGCTACTTTTACTATTATTTTACTTTGTTTCTCTAATTGCTTACAACTTTCATGTTATAATATTGCTGTTTCATCATATATTTTTACGCCTATGTACGTATATACTTTGCATATTGGTTTTCTTGCTAAGCCTATTTCAATATTTTTAGTGCAAGAAACTACTGATAGCTCAAACAATACTTTCAATATTGGCTTAGCTCAAACATGAAGGAGATTACTCCTCCATCCTAACCTAAATTATTTCAATATTTTAATATTTTCAATATATGAGCTAAGCCTTACAAAATGATTGTAGTCACTAATTTTTAGTGCAAGTGTGCACTCTTCTTCTTCGTATATATGATTTTGGGGATTATTCATGGAAGGAAGAATTCATGTTAGTTTAGCCAAGTTATTATAAACTGTCTTCAAAAGATTTCTTGTTTTAATAAAGCACTTACTGTAGTAATCATTTAAAGGATTTCTGATATGGCTAAGCTCTTACTATAATAGGTATTTTAAAAGATTTCTTTAACTCTTTTTGTGCTTGGACTATTTCTAACATCTCTAGCATCATACTCCCACACCATGGTTTTATTGTTATCATCATTGTTATCATCATTCTACAAGTGATATACTTTGTATATCACCTGTAGAGAGGAATATTTAACCATACTATTCATAAAATGAAAATTAATTTTCTCTTCGGTTGGAGAAGATAGTTGAACTCCATGTGTAGTGAAAGATTTTAAAAGCTGTTTAGATTGACTATTAAGATCAATATTGTCGAGTTCATGAATTTTTATATTATCAATTTTCTTTTCGATATTGCGTTCTATGCCAAGTAGGCTAGACTGAATATTTTTCACCTTATCAACCAAAGTATTTAACATACCAATTATGTGATTGGAATTGGCAGTTTCCAAAGTGTTAGGAATGTGCGCAAAATGACTGTAGTCACTAATTTTTAGTGCAAGCGTGCACTCTTCTTCTTCGTATATATGATTTTGGTAATTATTCATGGAAGGAAGAATTCATGTTGGTTTAGCTAAGTTATTATAAACTGTCTTCAAAAGATTTCGTGTTTTAATAAAGCACTTACTGTAGTAATCATTTAAAGGATTTCTGATATGGCTAAGCTCTTACTATAATAGGTATTTTAAAAGATTTCTTTAACTCTTTTTATGCTTGGACTATTTCTAACATCTCTAGCATCACATGAGTAAGGAGTAGTTCTTTGTAGGGTTTTCTTTTTATCGAACAAAGTAAAAAAAAAAGAAAAAGAACTCCCTTTTTATTTTGGTATAACTACTTGAGCCGGATGAGAGGAAACCTTCACGTCCGTTTTTTTAGGGGGGGAATCCAATCCTATAGGAACCTATCTCAATTTTTCATTTGCTAAGCCCCCCACACCGTGGTTTTATAGTGGGGTTCAGCATCCAGCTAAGCCTCAACGGGTAATAAGCAACACATAAGCAAACCCTATGGGCAACTAGCACCAAAAGCCTATATGATTGCTTTAGAGATGAAGAGCACAACTCACAAAAATAATTAAAGTTGAAGAACATATACCTAAAACATGGCTATCACGCCCCGCTTCCCAGAAGAGAATACGGAATACGGATACGTAGCTAAGCCCAGCGAATGATTTTCATCATCCATAAGTTGTTCAAGAATCTTTACAATATTTCACAAGAATAATCAGAGTCGGATGTAAAAGAATCAACCAATCATGCACATATGAATCAAAATACCAACAAGAATACTTGAAACCAAAATATATTAATCTCAAATAGTCATGATCTGAGTAAGTCAAATATTCTGGGTCACATTGCCCAAAATATAAATAAATCCAAGTATCAAAATACAATTATTCAAATAAGCAACAACAATAATAATAATAAATGCAAACAAAACTACAACACTAATATTGCATATCACCAACACCATCTGGCACCTGGTCTCCAAAATCTGTAATTTAACAATTGTAGAGATAGGAAAAAGAAAATAAGTACCCGTCAATTGCAAGTTACGGGCCGCTTGTAATGCAGGATACAAGTACATGGGAAAACTAACTAGCAACATGGAGTAAACATGGTAACAAGTATAACAACTAGCATGGAAAGATGAACAAGTATAAGTGGCATGTATCAAGTGTCAAGTGAACAAGTATCATGTAAACAAGCATCAAGTATCAAGAATCAAGAATCAAGAATCAAGTAACAAGTAAACAAGTGTCAAGTAGTCAAGTACAAGTAGCAAGTAGCAAGTGTCAAGCATTATGTTCAAGCATAAAGTCTCATGTATCACGTAATCAAGTATCAAGTGGCATGTATCAAGTCTCATGTTCAAGTCTTGTATTATTACTATCTAGGCATGTGTCATCCTTTTATCAAATGGTTGCTACAGTCAATGCAATTTCGTTTTAGATTTTATAGTGGACCATAAAGGGCAGTGCACTAGGGACAAGCCTCAAGAATCAAGTATCAAGTATCAAGCCTCAAGTATCAAGTAAACAAGCCTCAAGAGTGAAGTATCAAGCCTCAAGTATCAAGGATCAAGCCAAGTGAAATATCAAGCCTCAAGTAGTGAAATATCAAGCCTCAAGTAATCAAGTATCAATCCAAATCTCAAGTATCAAGCCAAGTCTCAAGTATCACATAGAATCAATAGATTCTCTTCCAAGTGCACATTTTTGTATTATCTACTATTAGATCTGTCCCTTTAAACCTCAGCTTGGTTATTTTATTATTATTGTCAAACAAGCATGTATGTGTCATGAAACAAGCAAGTATAACATGGTATGATCATGTAACAAGTTCAAGTAGCAAGATAACTCATGAAGGGATAAAATAACCAAATGTCTAGTTCAGGATAGCAAGACTATACTGTAGTAAAACAGTGATCCCAGTGTTACAAACATGAAAATCTGAATTCGTCGAAAGGTCCAAAAACTAGACTCCCAACTGAATCCAGCGAATATAAATAAGTCATATAGTATTTCATAAAATCAAGTCTCAAAACTGATTTAAATCCAGAAAATACGTTCAGCCAGCAATCAGTAAATCGAATTCACAGTCAGGAAAACAGCACCAAAACATCTCAAATAAATTTGGAAAAAATATGGGGTATTCCTCTATATGTCTAGAATATAAAGTTTCGAAATTTTCCAGTATGATTAGTTTAACCAACAAAAATCAGAAAACATCAAGAAACGATAGTTTGGCAAATCTGGAATTCCCAACACTGCTGTACGAAAACTGTAATATCTTGCAAACCGTGAAACGAAATCCAATTCTGCCAAAGGAATATGAAAATAGACAAAATAAGATAACTTTCATATTTCATAAATATTTTTCATACAGGAAAAGGAATTAGGGTGAAAATACAAATCTTTACAGAACAGCGAGCAAAATCCAGCAAGTATAGTTTTTATAAACAAGCATGAAACGATATATAAAATTCATCAATAAAATCTACCAAAATTCTGAGTAATCCCTAAATAGATATAGAAACACTGACCAAAATTTTAGATCAAAATAATATGTTTAGCACTAGTATCAAAATAGTTCAGTCATCGAAATCATTGAGAAACGAAATCTGGAAATGAAATACACCTCTGTAGTAAAACAATCATAACTCACACATACAGAAACGAAATCAATCAAGGTCAGAGGGGTTGGAAAGAAGACAGATTTATCTAAAAATCATGTTTAATACTAAAGTTAAGATACTGACCTTAATATGGTCTAAAATACCAATCAAAACAGATCACTGACAAAATACAGATTTTCTTTTAACAACAAAACCAACATAAATCATGCAAAACTTGTTCCAATCACAACCAAACATGGTATAGAGTCTACTAAGTGTCCAAACATCATGAAATAGGGTATATGGCATGTCCACAACAAGTATATCCCATGGATCCAAACAAACACACGATTTTTAATAATTATCCCACAAATATAATCACATCAAGAACGATCAAAACCTAAATTATTTCACGTCAAATTTGTGTCGTGAGGCAACTATGGTCAATAGAACTATAGAAACAATACTCAACAAGATACATCACACACGAGTTGTCTCTAGAACCCAACTACACTACAAGCAGTATTTATGATTTGTATCACACAAAGGAATTGAGTACAAGTTACTTGCCTGGAAGACGACGAATAGAACGAAGCAAGTGCAAGAATAACGGGAACAGATTCCCGGGCACGAACACAACGAACGGATCACAAACCAATCACGATCACACGATCACGAACAAGATAAAGACGATCGAGATCACGAACACAATCGAACGGGTTAGATCGAAGATCAAGATCAAGATGATCGGATCAGATCGGACGGTCAGATTTCCCTGATGATGAAGATAATGATAAAGATCAAGATCGATCGATCGAACGGCTGTGATCAAAGGAAATTGATGATCATCATGATCGTAACGATCAAAGAGGATTGGACGGCTAGGATCTAATCGAATGATCAAGAGGAGATTGATGGCCCACATCCAATCAAGCATGATGATCAAGATCAAATCAAACGGACGGCTAGGAATCAATGAATCAAGATCAAGATCACAATCAAACGGACGTCCAAGATTCAAACCATCAAGATCAATATCAAGATCAAGAGATTAAGATCAGACGGTCAAGATCACTTGATCAAAAAAATCCATGATCAATCTGCACACCCACTGGCTGGTGGCAGACGACAGGCGGCGGGACAGCACGGTGGCACTGCCGGAGGTGCGCACAGGGGGAGCGACGCAGGGTAGCTGTGCTGCTGCAGTGGTCGCCGGAGGGAAACACAACACACGAGGGTCGTCGCTGCGTCGGAGAGAACCAACGGCGCCAAGGAGGGGTCGCCTGATCCTGAGCGTCGGCGGAGGGAGAGTTGCAGGCTGCCGCGGCTAGGGGACACGACGACGGTGGACGGCAGGGGGAGGTTGTCGCTGTGCTGGGACTGTCGTCGATGTCGGAAAGCGACGCGGTGCAAGGGAGGACGAGCAGGAGGAAGAGAGACGGAAAGGAGCAGGATGATGGGTAGAGGAGATGAGGGATGGGTTCAACTGCAGTCGGGAGAAGGGAGAGGGGAGGGAGACAGATGGGTTGAGGAGGAAGGAGGGTGACGGCAGAAGATGAAGCGGCTGGGTGCATGGGGTAGATGAAGAGAATAGGGTAATTATAATGTGGGTATTAAATAGGTTGGATATTAGGGTTTTGAGTAAACTGGGTACAAGTATATTGATTAATGGGTTTGGGGTTATATTGGGTTGTTGGGTATCCAATAGGGTTTGGGTTTTAATAGATAGGTATTTGGGTTATAGGGTAAAATAAATAACCAAATAATAAAAATATACAATTTGGACTTTATAAAAATATTAACAATAATAATAAAAGCAATAACAATAACAATAATAATAATAATAATAATAATAATATTAAAAATAACAGTAATAATAATAATACTGAGAACAATAACAATAATAAGAAAAATGATAAAAAAATAGTAATAGTAATAATAATAAAAGTAGTAGTAAAGAGTAATAATAACAATAATAAGAATTGTCTTACGATACAAAAATCATAGAAAAATAGTTACAGCTAAAATTATTGATCAAAAGTAGATTTTAATAGAAGATACAATAATACATTTTAACAAAAATAGTTCGAAAGCGGAAAACATATTTACAAAAATTTGAAATACCGAAAATACATAGAAACTACATTTTTGAAAAAACAGGGGTTACAATGGTTTTTGCTCATACAGCCTAAAGATAAAATCATTGCCAAATTGAACAAGCCTAAGAACTAGTGTTTATTTTGATAGCTAGATTAACCAACATGAAGGAGATTACTCCTCCATCCTAACGTAAACTACACTGAGAGTAGTGTAGAGAGTATACCTGATTGAAAGAGAAGAACTCTGAATTAGTTGTCAGGCTCTGATACCACTTTGAGTAGTGGAGGCTGAAAATTCAAAGGAACGGTTTTATTTATTGGATAGTAGTAGCACACATACACTCTTTCCTTCATTCTTGCTAGGAAACCTTATGCCTTCACCCAACCCAAGGCATACTAAGGCATGAGATACTAAAATACATAATACAAAATACATAATATTCATGAAACTTCCTTAATAAGCATACATGAGGCTTTCACATAAATCTTTCTTCACATATTTCCTTTATATATATATATCCTACTCTACTGAGCCAAAAGATCCTAACCCTTTTGAGCAAAAATCTTCAGAGTCTACTGTCTCAAGAAACTTGATGGAGCAAGAAGATTCCATCTGTATTGAGCAAAATAACTTTAAAGGCTATACCGAGAAAGAAAATATTAAGTTAACAAACTCAAAAATTGATGATGAATTAATTAACTCAAAAGTTGACAATGAGACATCCTAGTCTCAGATTAACAAAGAGTTAGTAAATTCAATTTTCATCAAACATAATTTAGAAAATCCATATAAATGTGAAATGTTTATTAGCTTATTCAAGATGTTTCCTACTAGCTTACTAAGGAAGCTTCATGAATGTTATGTATTTTGTATTATGTATTTTAGTATCCTAAGCCTTTCTTCCCGTATATAAGGAGAGGCCTTAGGTTGGTGTGAAGGCATAAGGTTTCCTAGCAAGAATAAAAGAAAGAGTTTATGTGTGCTACTACTATCCAATAAATAAAATCTTTCCTTTGATTTTCCGCCTCTACTACTCAAACTGGTATCAGAGCATGGCCAGTAATTCAGAGTTCTTCTCTTTCAAACAGGTATAATCTCTAAACTACTCTTTGTGTAGTTTAGGTTAGGATGGAGGAGTAATCTCCTTCATATTGGTTAAGCTTGCTATGAAAATAAATGCTTGTGCTTAGGCTTGTTTAATTTGGTCTTGTAGTAACACAAGACCAAATTCAATATTGGCTTCTGTATATTTTCTTCTTAGCCATTTATAGCTCCATTACCTGATTACCCATTGTGTTTATTAACTCAATATTTGTTTGCTCGGTAGAGCTGGAAATTTTTAACTCTATAGAGTTTTTTGAGTCAGTAGACTCTGAATATTCTTGCTCAATAGAGCCCTTTGAGTCAGTAGACTCTGAATATTCTTGCTCAATAGAGCTATTGGAATTTGTAGATTCTATTTCTGAATTAGAAGCAGATTCTTCCTTAGACATAAAGTATCTTATTGTATATTCATGTTTTTCAAAATATGATTGAACATCATTTCAAGGAATGGTTCCTTATATTTCTTTTTTTCTTAACTCAAGGAAACAATTATAATATGTTTTATCTATTTCATCAACTAAAATAGTATTTTTAGCTGATTCAATATTGGCTTTTTCAATTGCATTTGTAGCTTCTAAGCTTCTTAGCCATTTGGATGCATATCCTTCCCATCAGGAACGTGTATTTGAGAAAATCTCAAGAAACTATAAAACCAATATACAAAGTATTCTGGGAAGTGGGGCCTCAGTTATGTGCCTGTGTTCCCGTATTCTGAGGAGCGGGACATGATAGAGTTTTTAGTGGTATCAGGTGTAAAAATATTGAAATATGTAAGAAAACCAACATTTGAGCTAAGCCTTACAAAATTGAGAAAACCAATATATACGTACATAGGTTTTCTTACATATTATAATTGTTTCCTTGAGTTAAGAAAAAAAGAACTAGAAGGAACCATTCCTTGAAATGATGTTCAATCTTATTTTGAAAAACATGAATATGCAATAAGATACTTTATGTCTAAAGAGGAATCCGGTTCTAATTCAGAAATAGAATCTACAAATTCCAATAGCTCTATTGAGCAAGAATATTCAGAGTCTACTGACTCAAAGGGCTCTTTTGAGCAAGAATATTCAGAGGCAACTGAGTTAAAAATTTCCAGCTCTACTGAGCAAACAAATATTGAGTTAATAAACAAATTATTTTTTGTAAAGTATACGCTGACCAGGAACTTCTGTTGACCAAAAAATGACAGAAGTTGGTGAAACCTCTCGAGCGGAAGCTAGGGTAAAAAGACCTTTAGAACCCGAAGAAAATCCATTACCTAATTTTCAGCCTTCCAATCGGAAGAAGTTCTAAGATATGGTAGAATGACTGAAAGATTATTTTACCATAATAATATCCTTAATTGGAGAGATAACATGCCAGAATAATACAAGGAGCATATGACAAACAAAATGCTCATATGGGTACATATTTCAATATTGATAAAATACCCCATGGATATCTAAAAAAATATTTTAAAGATTGGGGCCAACATATGTGTGCTATAAGATATCTCCTAAAAGGAATGTCTAACAGAGATTTTCTCAAATACACATGTTCCTTATGGGAAGGATACGCATCCAAATGGCTAAGAAGCTTAGAAGCTACAAATGCAGTTGAAAAAGCCAATATTGAATCAGGTAATGGAGCTACAAATGGCTATGAAGAAAATATAAATAAGCCAATATTGAATTTGGTCTTGTGTTACTATAAGACCAAATTAAACAAGCCTAAGCACAAGTATTTATTTTCATAGCAAGCTTAACCAACATGAAGGAGATTACTCCTCCATCCTAACCTAAACTACACAAAGAAAACCAATATACAAAGTATATACGTACATACTTTCAATATTGGCTTAGCTCAAATATTGGTTAATTTATATTATTGGTTTAGCTCAAACAATATTGCTGAATCTCAAGAAACTACTGATAAAATGATTTTTCGATTGTTATCATCATTCTATGGTGATCTAACACGAGAAACATTACAAAGGACTACAGATGAAGAAAACAAGTTATTAATTATGAAATTATGTGATATATGTGAAATATAAACATATAGTGATCTAACTCTCTTCAATTGGCGGCAATATCATCACTAACTGGATTCAGTTAGATTCCCTTAACAACTGTGGTGGTATACTTCTTAGGTGGAATGACAATGTTTTGGAATGCACATACTCTGCCTGTGATATTTTTTCAATGTCTGCATCCTTCAAGAGCCGCTGCTCAGATGTTTCATGGCGATTACAACAGTATATGCCCCCTTCGAGCTTGATGACAGAGAATTATGTTTCTATGAAATCAAACAGCGTCGTAGCCTCCATAAAGATGCTTGGGTTCTCTGCCGAGACTTCAATGTCACTATCTCTAATGCGGAGAGATCAAGGGGTAGGGGGTCCTCCAGGTTGAAAATATGGTTCTTTACTGAACAGCAAGCAGTTTTGGAAATATATTGGTTTGTTCCAAAGCATGGAATAGTTTATAAAAATCATTAATTAAATCCACAAAAATTATGGGTTAATCCTAGTCGAGTCTAGTCATAACCAAAAAAATATTTAATCCAAATTTTATCTTTAACATTAATATTAAAATGAATAACTATACAGAAATCACATAAAACAAAATCTGGAATTTTAAACACATATGTAGCAAAATAGCAATAATGCATACCTCACAAATCAAAACTGAGATCTGTCAGAAATTCTGGAAAATAGACAACGACATCTACGATTTATATTCACAAATTAGTTTCATTTACTGACCTTAATAGGGTCTAGAATACTGAAACAATACAGGGCAACAGCAAAAACAGAAATCTCTTCTCCTGCATTAAATCAAATAGTTCATAGGCAACAAATCCAAGTAGAATAAAACACAAAGCATGGTATAATAAATGTCCAAAACAACATAATATGAGTGCTTAACAAGTTTACCACAAGATAATACAACCAACACATCAACCATGCAAGAAGTATACATCATATCATGGATCACGAAACAACATACATACATGCATCAAGAGTCTTGTTAGATCTAAATTAATTTCGTGTCGTGTGGGTAACAAATGATGACTACGGATGGATCAACAAATAGAGTCAAGATCTAACGAGGGTTCTTCATGAGAATGAATCTAGAAACAAAAGCAACACTACAGGCGGAATTTGGTACTTGTATATACAACAAAAATAATACAAGTTACTTGCCTTAGATAGTCGACGAACCTAAAATGGGGATGTGAATAACTTGAATAGATTTCCGGTAATGAACACAATAACAGGAACGGATCTCGAACAAGATGATCATGAACACAAAGAACATGAATCCAACACTCTTGAGGTCAACCATGTGCACACAAAAGAGAGGCAGTCGGGGTATGAGTGCACTGCGTTGAGAGGATGACGGTGGCAGGGCGGCACGACAGGATGGCGGCAACGTCGAAAGGGGACAGCAATGAGAGGGGCGCTGGTTGTGGGTGTCGCTAGTGCTGTTGTCGCTGGGGCTGCTATCACTGCAGGAGAAAAAGGAAGAGGAGACCGGGCTGAAGCTGTGGCGGGCTAGCGTGTGGGTGGTCACGAGCAGGGGAGAAGGGGGATCGGGAGCAGTGGGTAGGTCGGTAGGGAGAGAGAGATGAGGGA
Source organism: Hemerocallis citrina (assembly GCA_017893485.1). Classification (NCBI taxonomy): domain Eukaryota; kingdom Viridiplantae; phylum Streptophyta; class Magnoliopsida; order Asparagales; family Asphodelaceae; genus Hemerocallis; species Hemerocallis citrina. The sequence continues at coordinate 118,998,473 of CM030364.1, forward strand.
TGAGAGAGAATTAGGGTTAGGGTTTATGGGATAGCAATTAGAGATAGGAGTAATAAAATTTGTTGGGGGTTTAATAAAGAGAGTTGGCAAGCAGAATTTTGAGGAAATCAAGAGAAGATAGGGGAGAACGTGATCTGCTAGTTAGGCAGATACAGACGTGACAAAATATCTGAGGAAGACTGGGTCAAAGGAAAGGGTATTCGGTAGCAGGTTAGGATCTAGTAGGACGAGTAGAAGGTTCAATTAGGGTAGACTGGGTACAAAACTGATCCAATAAGGCAGAATCAAATAAATAAGTAATTAGGCCATGAAATGCAATAGATTAGATACAATAAATCAACCAGAGAAGAAAATTATTGGCACTCGAATTGAATCACAAGAATCAAACAATAGATGATTATATATAAGGAAAGGAGAACAATACACGGTTCAGGAAAAAGAAAGAGTGCAAATGGATATGATACCCAGGAAGAAAGAATACAGTACAAAAATACATAAATGTAATACAGGCATTACACCCAATAACCCATTAACCCATCATCCTAAACTTATATTAACATTAAACCTAATTATTTTAACCTAATTAATCCCCATCTAATCTCTAATCTCTCCCGCCTCCTTCATTCCCCTGTTTTAACCCATCCCCGAACTCCTCCTCGTCACCCCCGTCGCAGCAATCACCAGCATTACCACTGCAACCCCCGTATTCCTCCACCATCCCGTCACCCTATCATCCTCGTCTCCGCCTCCTGCATCCATCAGCCAATCCCCAACCTTTCCCCTCGTCTTCACCATCGCCAACCCATCATCTTCCCCATCGAAGCTCCATCCTCGACTTTACATCCACCCTCATAGTCAGCAACCACCATCGAACCCCATCCACAATCACTGCCAGTGCACCACCTCGCCGTCTGTGCTCTTGCGACCACCGAGTCCCTCCTGCCTTGCTGCCGACCAGCACTCCAATCACCGCCGACGTTGCTGTGTATTGCCGCTGATTGCCTTGCTGTTGTTGTTGTGTCTCTTGCACGTGTTGCTGTGTACGTAGTTTGTACGTATGCTGCTGCCGTTGGACCTTTTCGTATCATCTTCATTAATAATCTGGATAATCGTCAATAAGGCAAGTTTCCTCTTGAACTAGTTTTATTCTTCTTGTTCAAGAATTCTTTGATCTCCACAAGTAGTTCCTCTTTCATCTATACTATTTTATTTGTTTAATACCCTTCAGAAAGAGTATTACGGATTTATCGGTGAAACCAAGTAGTTATTTTCTTTTCGTTCCATTCCCTTGATTCAAACCCAAGCCTGTTATATATTGTCATATGCACATACAACACGAATACTTAGATTAGAAATATGTATATAGACATTGTTGATTGAATGCTTTCCGTTTGAATGTGATGATCATGCTATGTTGAGAATAATTTGTCTAACCAATAGTATAACTCCACCCTAAAAATTGAGTATGATTTCCTGTTAATTTTTGCTTTTAAATTATATGCTTGCTTTTTTAGTTTGTAGTCCTTTAATAATAATCTACTTGATGACCTGTTGTTTGCTCCATGTTACTTTGAGTTTTTGACCTAGTTTCTGTCATAATTTAATAGAACCTTGTAAACATCATTTGTAGCTTTTTGAATCTATTTTCCAGAATATTTTATGGATCTAGATTCCGATTTATGAATTGAAATTTATCATATTTTCAACACTACTAGATTTTCAATTTTCAGAAATCTGTCTAGAATTACATTGATATGATTTTCTATTAAAATAAATTTCTTACAACAGAATTAGAACTTGAAATTTTATATTCTGTTACTAGACATGACTAGGAGTCACCTTATTATTTTTATAAGATTATTTGATAATTTTTCAGACCTTTTATAAATATGAAAACTTGACCCTTAGGTTGCTGTTAGAACATTAGCTTAGTAAAGAACCATAATTTTTGACATAATTGCAGAAAATATATATTAAAACTTATTAAATAAGAGTTTTAGCTGGCGTGCTTAGAATCCAGATTTTCTGACGGTTTTGCAATCTGACATACAAATTGCAAGATATTCAAATTTTCGTACAATAACGTATGAATTTCTAAGTGTAGTCTAAAAATACACCCCCACTGCTTAATTAACTGAAACAGTGGATCAAATTTAAGTAATAAAATCTGAGATTAATTATGTTGTTACTGAACACTGTTAGGAATTAAAATATGATTTTATGAGATTTTCAAATGATTTTACAAATAGCTTTTGTAGATAAGAATTTAACCCTAACATGCTTCCTGAACATGTAACCAGTATAGAATGAACTTATAGGCCTAGTTTCTGTATTTATTGTGTGTCGTGTAAATATGCGTTGAAACCGGCAGAGAGTCTGCTTCCCAGAATCTCTGACGGAACCTGATTTTCTTTCCTGTAGCAACGGAAAAGTTGATTTTTGTACAGCAACGTCTTACTGTCCAGAATATGTGTTTTGTGTTTTTAAGTGTATCCATGTTTGATTTTGCATCTAGGCAATAGAATTAATTATACCATGCATTGCATAGCCTGACCATCTTTTTGACATCATTTCAAAACTTCTTTATCCATTGCATGTCCACTACAAACAGAAATGTCTATCTATTTTCTTCTTTCTTGCATTAGTTCTTCCCTGAGACCAAATGATGAGTATAATAAAATATTTAGAAGTCGGGGTAAATAAGGGTCGACTTAGTAGTGAACAAACGAAGACTGCACTCGGACGGGCCCCTTATTCTGGATAGATAATTATCGTGGATAGAGGATTATTGACTATGGAATATTGATTGTTAATTATTGATTATTGTGCTAAGTACACAATCTGTTGAGTTCACCACTACAGTCTAAACGATCACTGTTTGCATGCACCGAACCTGTGGTATAGGACACAGTATTACGTACATTAGATAGGATGATAAAAGACTAATAAACCTATGATTGACACTTGTATACTTGATCATGATTATTGTATTTGACCTTGTATCATTGATTTCAATCACGGTTAATTGAATCATAAACTCTAGACCTTTGATTTTATTATCAACTCTTGTTATTGTCATTGATCTTTGATTTTGTTCTAGTCCATTATTTCTTGATTTACCATATTTTTCTTGCTTCTTTGCTTCCACTACTTGTTGTTTGTAACTTGCTCTAATGGATAATTTTTCCCACCTCTAGTTGATGAGTTTACAGGTACAGAAGGAAATTTAACTAAAGGACTTGGTGAGCAAACTTTCTGAAGAATGGAGCCGAATCATTAGTTTGCTATAGTTATTTCATGTTATTTGCTTATTTTATTATTTTCGTCATACATTGTATTCCGAGCTTGTTTGACCAGAAGTTTACTTTTTCCCAGATGTTGGATATTATTTTGGTGAATTTATTTCATGGATATTTTGGAGTTTATTCATTGTTTATGTGGTTATTTATTCCTTGCATGGTTGTGAACTTTGTTATATTGTTGAGTTAATCTATTACAGCTATGGATGATGTTCTTATCATTCGCTGGGCCTTTGTTACGTACTCGTATTTCTGTATTTTGGGAAGCGGGGCGTAACATATAATAAACTATCTTTTTTCAAAATATTTCTTGTTTAATAAAGCACTTACTGTAGTAATTATTTAAAAGATTGGCCAGGCATCAATCCCTTTGTGAGTCTTGTAAGAAAAAGTGTGTGTGCTACTACTTCTGTCAATAAAATCTCTTTATCTTTTTAATTTGTTGTTCTACTCTAAAACTGGTATCAGAGTTTGGCATAATTCAGAGTTGTGATTCTTCTCATCAGGAGGTATAATCTCTAAAATACTCTTAGTTTTGTTTAGGTTAGAATGAAGGAGTAATCTCTTTCATGTTGGTTAAGGTAGCTATGAAAATAAACACTTGTTATGTTTGTTTAATTAGGCCATGTAGTAAAACATTCATCCTTAGGCTGAATGAGTAAAAGCCATGTCTTAGGCAGATGTTCTTAAAACATCAATTATTTATGTGAGTTGTGCTCTTCACCTCTAATGCTGTCATAACATTTTTGTGAGTTGTGTTCTACATCTCTAATGCATTCATATAAGCTTGTGGTTCTAGTTGCCCGTAGGTACTTGCTTGCATGTTGCTTATTGCCCGTTGAGACTTAGATTGAGGCTGAACCCCGCTATAAATCCACGATGTGGGAGTATGCTGTCAGAGATGTTAGAAATAATCAAAATACAAAAAAATAGTATGACGATGGTGATGTTAAGAATAGTGAAAGCACAAAGATATTAAAGAAATCTTTTGAATGATTATTACAGTAAGAGCTTAGCCATATCAAAAATCCCAGATGCTCCATATTTGAAACTTGTAGATCGTGTATAACCGATTTTTTCTTTGATAGAACTATTTTTACACATATTTCTGGGATAGTTTTGGAAAATTCTTCTGGTGTGGAGAGGTTGATGTAGAGTTCATGTAACACCCCAAATTTTTTTTTTGACAAACCTAAACCTCTAAATTCAATTCTATCAATTTCTCTATCACTTTAAACATAAAATAAGATAAGTATATTTCAAATAAAATTTTGGCAGAGTCTACCCTGAAATTTCTGCCCCGGAACACAAAAGGCTTACGGAATTCTGCTCTAAATTCCGTAGCTCACAACACAGGCAATATAATCATAGGCTCCCCAGGCCAAAATGAGCAGAATCACACAGGCATTATAAATATCATGCACTGGGGGCCAAACTCATAACAGAATATCAGATACCAAATAAAAACCATAAATTTCTTTGAAAACGAGGTAAAACTTTTGGAAAAACCTTTGTAAAACCAACCACAGGGCCCGGTACACCACAACGAGATGGGTACGGGTCAAGAACATACCATACTACCCCACACTATACTCACCGTCGATTTCCAGGTACTTATACATTCAAATTACAATTTAAATCACAAATTTCACTATTCACCTAACTAATTTTATACAAAAATTTTAAAATAAAAACTCCACCCTACAAATCTACGCTTCACCTCTGCGCTGCTAAGGACCTGTAACAGTGGGGGGATCTAGGGTAGTCCAGAGACTCCCTAACCCCCCAAACACTAAGGGATCAGCCATTTCTGGTGTGAATATAGTTATTAATCTAATAAATAAATTAAAATGGTATAAAGAAAATAATTTAAACTTACAAACTCAAGTTAAGATGATGCAACCTGAATTCTGAACTTAACAACATCACCAATACGATGTTATATCAAATACTTTTCCAACCTACATTCAACTATATAATTATCCATAACTTCACACATTTCACTATATGCTTCACATCAACCTCGTATATATCCTTATTTTTCATTCGCATAGTACGAATATTCATCTTTCTACAATTATCATCATAACAACATTTCGTTATTTATGTGAATTATCACCATTTTCTGATTGCATACATCGCACGCATCCAAACAACAATACAATCTACCTCAACATAACATCTCATTACAAGTATTTATTTTTATCGTATAACATCATGTTTATCTGTTTTTATAGCATCATAAACATATGCATTCATTCCCAGAATATCGCACTCATTTATGTCGTATAACACGAACATCACATTTCATTTCACTTTGCGAGGTACTTGCATTTCATCACATCATTAACATATCACTAATTAGAATGCTTATTCTCATTGCATCAAAAGCATGGTTTATAGCTCATTCTCATCTTATTATATCACTTAGTTACTACTCAATCATAATGAGAATTAAACTTACTTTCATTATCACTTATTTCTCAAGTTACCATTAATTTCACTTTCATTCTCATCAATTTATACTCCATATCTCCAAACATAGTTTGGGAAATAATATATCACACCCCAAAGCCGATAGCTTGGGTAATAATCACCACACCCCAAACACATAGTTTGGGTAATATTACATCATATCTCAAGCCGATAGCTTGGTTATTAATTCACTTCAATTACTTTTCATCATCACTTTATTTAATTCTCCATGTCCATTACACATTACCGATATTAGATTAACTACTCACCATCTCACCCTGCGAATTATGCCAAGGCAGGTAGTTCCCACCATTTCCACAGAAATAGCAGGCAAGCAGTTCCTCGACACAATTCCAAGGTGTATCAACTCATATCATACTGTATTTTACTTAATAATCATTTACATAATATAATTACTTCATACTATTCATATTAACACACGTCTCTTTTACTTTTTCATTTTAAATTAACCACATACACTCGTATTCCTTCATTTTCATTTTCATTCACAACCACTTTCTTTCACATTCACAATTCACGTTCACTTTCTTTACTTTCACATTTATTTACACTTAGTTATTTTATTAGTTTGTCGACCAGTGAGCCACAGTATCCCAACATACAGAAAGCCGACAGCCCAGAAAACACGCGGCCCGATGCTCACACAGAGTCTTACTCGTCCGAGGCTACGTCTTCCTCCTAGCCGAACTAGCGAGGGAACCACTAAGCCTAAGTAGAACTTGGGTACTTCCTCCCAACTGAAGCCAAGAGGGAAAAACCACTGACCCCAGATAAACTAGGTACTGCCTCGCGATGGCTGTCATCGAGGGAATAACCGGGCCTCAAGCAGATAGCTTAGGCAATAAAAACCACTTACCCCAAACATAGTTTGGGTCCACTTACCCCAAGCCGGTCCTTGTGTGTTAGGAGGTCTAGCCCACACCCCCAGGATTGCTGTAGGTACTGGTCAACAAAACCATCGACCAGTGAGCCACAGTATCCCAACATACTGAAAGTCGACAGCCCAGTAAACACGCGGTCCGATGCTCACACAGAGTCTTACTCGTCCGAGGCTACGTCTTCCTCCTAGTCGAACTAGCGAGGGAACCACTTACCCCAAACATAGTTTGGGTCCACTTACCCCAAGCTGATCCTCGGGTATTAGGAGGTCTAGCCCAAACCCCCAGGATTGATGTAGGTACTGGTCAAAAAAACCTTCTGTTATTAACATTAATCATTTCATCTTTTCAGCTTACTTTATCACACAAGCATTTCACTTTTGATTTACAACGAGTCATGTCTTTGACTTTAACCACATGAATTAGTAACACATTTTATTAGCACGAGCCATCTTATCTTTTATCATACCATTTGATGCATATCCGATGTCCACAATATTAATCATCATATCATTATACCTCATTTTGCATACACCCTGTCATTCAACATATAAAAACATCATATCATATTATTGCAAAATATTAATGAGCCAAAATATATATTTTTCCATAACATCCCACATTAAGGTTACCATATTATTCATTACCTTATTGTATCATATATAGGCATATGCCAAGTTATAACATTACTAAAAGAACTACATTATGTTATTCCATATCGTAAGAGTATCAAAACATATAATTCATCACATTATAATATCATACTATTGCTCATTAATTCACTTCAAACATAATTATAATGTAAACATATACCCACTTACTAATTTCATCCATTATCACATCACGAGTCAATATCATAATATATATATATATATATATATATATATATATATATATATATATATATATATATATATATCACAAACATACACCACACATACGGGTTTTCAAGAAAAGGGGCCAAAATCACTTGATTCCTCTAATTATATCTCATAATATCCAATTATAGCATACTAAGTCATACACCATGTTCCATGTAAGTAAAATCACCTATAAGGGCCTATATGCCCCAAAATAAGCATAAAACATGCATTATATATCCACGAGTCTCCAAAATATGACCACAATCACTAATTTCATCTAATTACATCTCATAACATCTATCCATAGCATGTTAGCCTATAAACAAGGCTCCCCTATACTTACTCACCCATACCGGCATATCCCCAAAAACATGCACGAAACATGCATGGGGTAAAAATATGCATAAACAATTTAATATATTTTGTTTTTTATACATCAACACATCACATTAACCCCTAATATAGGTTTTATATACTTAAAATAGTTAATTTCACAAAATATCACAAAAACCCATTTTCGAGCCCCTACAAATCTGTATTTTCATTGAAAATCAATTTTTAACATAACTTCTACAAAATATATCAGAAAGCCACGAAATTTGGCCACAACATAAAATATATATAGATGCAACATAATCACCTGACAGATCGAGCAAACGATGTCCCACGTCCGCCCGGTAGCCAGTCGAAGTTCGACTTTTTCCACCTAATTGGAAAATTATAGGACCGATTAGCATAAAACTCAAACCTCGACCTACGGACTTCCAAATTTGAATCCGTCTTCACCCACACGTCAAAAATGACATAAGTAGGTGAGCTACATCGATAGATTTCGAATTCGGGTCCCATACAAAAACTTACTCATCGATCGGAGCAGCCCTTTAAGGGAAGTCCCCCAATATCTACTTGCGTTCATCCAATTCTCCTAATTTCTCAAATTAGGGTTAAATAATAGTAAACAAACTCAATAACACCTTCAAATCTAACAAATTCTCTCCTAAATCTCGCTCGGGCATTTCACCGAACACCCGGCGTGCACAATACACATACACTCTTTCTCATTCGATTTGATTGAGAATTAAGCCTACAAAACTCATCCTAAATTCATATTAATACTTTCATAATGTTCTACACCCTCAAATGCATTTTCTACAATTTTTAGAATCGAGTTTCCTACCCGATTTCATAAACCCTAAAATCCGAGTTTATGCCAAAATTAGAACGTCACATTTCCCTTATGATAATTCAAATCTTCAACTCTTAGCATGTTCTATGTGCTCTCTACACCTCCTTACATCAATTTCTAGTAAAAGAAATGAAAAGCATACAATTCAATAAACTAACATACAATCTCTCATACCTTCTTGAAATCTTCTTGAAAAACCAACACCGCCACGAGCTAAAGCACCCTTCAATGAGCCATCCCATCAATTTAATTTGAAAATTACGAAGAGTAGGAGGGGATTTGGATGGGGGAGAGGGAGGCCGGAGTGGTTGTCGGGAGGAAGAAACGGGAAACGGAAAAGAAAGAAAGAAAGAAAGAAGGAAATGGGGAGGAGGGGGTTTTCAAAAATATATAATATATTTTAATAATAATAATGTATATTTACATATAAGCCCTCCAAATCAGAAATATTACAAATAAACCCCAACTCTTTTCTATAATAATATGAACAGTACAAAATACATTAAAATTAACTTATAATAATCCCCCAAAATTATAAAATAAAATAAACAATATTTATTCACATAAAATCTCAACTCATGGCCCCAATATATCAATAATACCCATCTACCACAAATATCCATACCAATATCAATATTTTAAAAATAAAATAAAAATAAGATATAACTTAAAAATAATTCTCACCCCTACAAAATATAAAGACAAATATTTTTGGTATTTTAAAATCCGAGGTGTTACATTCTACACACCTCAAAAGAAGCTCGTCCTCGAGCTACGGAGCTAAAATAACTCCTCAAACAAATTCAAAATACTATCTCCTCACCATTTCCTAGAAGTTTCCAAGCACATTATCAACATCGGAACTTCATTGCACCTTTAACAATCGTTCAACTTGTCGTCTGGTCAGCCACATTATCGATCTACAACAACCACTAGTTCCATAAGACATGTCACATCCAATGCCACATCCAGCTGGACTTCAATATGTGGCGGCTCCACAACTGGAGAAAGATCTATCACGCTTTCTCGACATAGAACAGGAAATACATTAAGAATGCCCGATATCTCAAAGATAAGTTTCAAACAATATACCACGGTTTCAATTCTGTCCATAACTCTAAAAAGACCAACAAACCTCAAGTCTAATTTTTCCCCGGTTCCTATAACGGCGTACCCCATGGATAAGGGATACCTTCAAAAATACCCAATCTTCAACTTTTAATCTTCTAAAGACTTTCGCCACTGATCTGCATAATCATTTTCTTTTGTCGACTACACACCTCAAAAGAGGCTTATCCATGCTCACCTGATAATTAATATTCTTCCTCATTCCGGACCACTAAAATATTCTCCTGGAATCTTGATTCATCTTCATGCCACCGAGATAGACAATATACTGAGTATAAGGAGCATTCTCCATCACCCGCTACGACGAGCCATCCACATCAAGAACAACAAATCTACGATAATAACAAGGATTTCCCTACTGCTTACTGACCAATCTGCATTACATTCATTAATCCCATCCAGAATTCGATTATGCATCCTCTGTCACAAACAGAAATTTATCAGCTGTAGGATAGACAGCTGTATTGATAAACTACCGATATATAAGGTCGGGTCAACCTCTACTACGGAAATAAAATCAAATTGATCTAATGAATTTAACACTGTCCACTCCTAGGATGTCATTAAAAGCCAAAACCTTCTTTCTATTTAAGACATTCGTCACCCTATTGCTTTCCCGGGTGGTATTTTATTTCCACACCAAGCTACCAAGGAACTCAAGCCACGTTCATTGCCTCCTGCTAAAATCACTTGCAGAACAAGTGTTCAAACTCTTACGATCACAGAAAAAGCTAAAACTATTTTCTAAAAAACTAATTTCTCAACACCTTCAATACATGCCCTACTGTCACTAATTTCAAATCTACGTAATTCACGCACCCCGTATAACCACAACTGCCTCAATATATAAGCCAAAAGCTTGCCTTCATGCATCAAATTGCACCTGCTCCTGTACTACATGCACTCCCTTCTCGAGATGATCAAAACATGAGCTGTCGTTAATCTTCCTTTAATTCTTGAAAATATCTTTCCACGCTGTTCAAGTCATATCAACGGCTCATTCCTTATAATAAAATGAGTCATCGGTACAGCAATAATAGAAAATCGAGGAATGAACCTCCGATAATAGCCAGTTAAAACCAAGAAACTCTGAATTTCCAACACATCCAAGGGTTATTTTCCATCCTTTCACCGTCGAAATTTTCTTTGGATCTACAAATATGCCTTCCTCAGACACAATGTGCCCCAAAAATCACACTTCTCTCTCCCAAAAATAACAATTTACAGACTTATCATACCGCTTCTAGTCCCAACGAGTTTACAACTCAGTTCTGAGGTGCCATCTATGCCCTTCCATACTGCGAAAATACACCAAATATCATCTACAATTACAATCACACCCTGTTAATATAAGGGTAAAAGGTCCAATTCGTCAAATTCATGAAAACTGCAGGAACGTTCACCAGCCCAAAAGACATCACTGAAGACTCATACAATTCATACCGAGTACGAAAAGCAATCCCTGGAATACTTCCCTCTTCAAGGATTATCTGACGGTACTCGGTGTGCAACTCTAGCCGTGAAATTAGGAGCGCTTCTCGCAACTAATCCAACAAATTATCTATTCTTTACAACAAATACTTAATAGTCACCTTACTTAGTGCACCTTCTCGGTGAACTACCTTCTTTGTTACGGACACTGCCGGCACGCCCTACGGCGTATCACTTGAATCGATACCCTTTATCAAAAACATCACCTCAAATTCTCTTTCATCTCTTCCCATTCCTAAAGTGCTATACCACAAGCTGATTTAGAAATAGGAGTCATACCAATATCAAATCAATCTTGAACTCCAGAGTTCGCCAAAGTGGGGGACCAAGAGCCTCTTTGAATATATCAGAAACTTTGCAACCCACATCAACAATCTCAATCTTTGCCTTAGATATTTCTACCGAACCCCAACGGGCAAAATTTTCATCGTCCAAGGCATTACATACAATCTCACTCGAATCCTTCCTGCATCATACCCCAGCTACACATATGACCTGCATAACCCTCTACAACCAATCAATCTCCCTAAATATGGGATAAAACCATAACCACACATCACTCCACAGTCTATAAAATATACACCTATAAGACATATGCCCAAAGGACCTACACAAGATCTCCAGGGAATAGCCCCTTACGGCACACGACAATCAATATAATAGAATACTCCAATAGTACACAAATTCACACAGGGATTTCTACAGAGGTCAACCCATATGCAGGGTCATGAAAGGTAATGCTGACTCAAAGTTAGACAGAAGTCTAATGAGGATCGCACCATTCCATGATGTAATCTATACTTAACAAAACACCAGCATAAAATACACTCTCTATCTCCGACCAAAGCAATAATGAACCCATACTCATTTGACAAGATCACTAGGATTAACAAAAATTCCTACTTAACCTAAGCTCTGATACCAAACTGTAACACCCCAAAATTTTTTTTTGACAAAACTAAACCTCTAAATTCAATTCTATCATTTTCTCTATGACTTTAAACATAAAATAAGATAAGTATATTTCAAATAAAATTTTGACTGAGTCTCCCGTGAAATTTCTACCCCGAAACACAAAAGGCTTACGAAATTCTGCTCTAAATTCCATAGCTTACAACACAGGCAATAAATCATAGGCTCCTCAGGCCAAAATGAGCAGAATCACACAGACATTATAAATATCATGCACTGGGGGCCAAACTCAAAACAGAATATCAGATACCAAATAAAAACCATAAATTTCTTTGAAAACGAGATAAAACTTTTGGAAAAACCTTTGTAAAACCTACCACAGGGCCCGGTACACCACAACGAGATAGGTATGGGTCAAGAACATACCATACTACCCCACACTATACTCACCGTCGACATCCAGGTACTTATACATTCAAATTACAATTTAAACCACAAATTTCACTATTCACCTAACTAATTTTTTACAAAAATTTTAAAATAAAAACTCCACCCTACAAATCTACGCTTCACCTCTGCGCTGCTAAGAACCTGTAACAGTGGGGGATCTATGGTAGTCCAAAGACTCCCTAACCCCCCAAACACTAAGGGGTCAGCCATTTCTGGTGTGAGTATAGTTATTAATCTAATAAATAAATTAAAATGGTATAAAGAAAATAATTTAAACTTACAAACATCAAGTTAAGATGATGCAACCTGAATTCTGAACATGACAACATCACCAATGCGATATTATATCAAATACTTTTCCAACATGCATTCAACTATATAATTATCCATAACTTCACACATTTCACTATATGCTTCACATCAACCTCGTATATATCCTTATTTTTCATTCGCATAGTACGAATATTCATCTTTCTACAATTATCATCATAACAGCATTTCGTTATTTATGTGAATTATCACCATTTTCTGATTGCATACATCGCACGCATCCAAACAACAATACAATCTACCTCATCATAACATCTCATTACAAGTATTTATTTTTATTGTATCACATCATGTTTATCTGTTTTTATAGGATCATAAACATATGCATTCATTCCCAGAATATCACACTCATTTATGTCGTATAACATGAACATCACATTTCATTTCACTTTGCGAGGTACTTGCATTTCATCACATCATTAACACATCACTAATTAGAATGCTTATTCTCATTGCATCAAAAGCATGGTTTATAGCTCATTCTCATCTTATTATATCACTTAGTTACTACTCAATCATAATGAGAATTAAACTTACTTTCATTATCACTTATTTCTCAAGTTACCATTAATTTCACTTTCATTCTCATCAATTTATACTCCATATTCCCGAACATAGTTTGGGCAATAATATATCACACCCCAAAGCCGATAGCTTGGGTAATAATCACCACACCCCAAACACATAGTCTGGGTAATATTACATCACATCTCAAGCCGATAGCTTGGTTATTAATTCACTTCAATTACTTTTCATCTTCACTTTATTTAATTCTCCATGTCCATTACACATTACCGATATTAGATTAACTACTCACCATCTCACCCTGCGAATTATGCCAAGGCAGGTAGTTCCCACCATTTTCACAGAAATAGCAGGCAGGTAGTTCCTCGACACAATTCCAAGGTGTATCAACTCATATCACACTGTATTTTACTTAATAATCATTTACATAATATAATTACTTCATACTATTAATATTAACACACGTTTCTTTTACTTTTTCATTTTAAATTAACCACATACACTCGTATTCCTTCATATTCATTTTCATTCACAACCACTTTCTTTCACATTCACAATTCACGTTCCACTTTCTTTACTTTCACATTTATTTACACTTAGTTATTTTATTAGTTTGTCGACCAGTGAGCCACAGTATCCCAACATACTGAAAGCCGACAGCCCAGTAAACACGCAGCCCGATGCTCACACAGAGTCTTACTCGTCCGAGGCTACGTCTTCCTCCTAGCCGAACTAGCGAGGGAACCACAAAGCCCAAGTAGAACTTGGGTACTTCCTCCCAGCCGAAGCCAAGAGAGAAAAACCACTGACCCCAGATAAACTGGGCACTGCCTCGCGACGGCTGTCATCGAGGGAATAACCGGGCCTCAAGCCGATAGCTTAGGCAATAAAAACCACTGACCCCAAACATAGTTTGGGTCCACTTACCCCAAGCCGGTCCTTGGGTGTTAGGAGGTCTAGCCCAAACCCCCAGAATTGCTGTAGGTACTGGTCAACAAAATCATCGACCAGTGAGCCACAGTATCCCAATATACTGAAATCCGACAGCCCAGTAAGCACGCGGTCGGATGCTCACACAGAATCTTACTCGTCCGACGCTACATCTTCCTCCTAGCCGAACTAGCGAGGGAACCACTTACCCCAAACATAGTTTGGGTCCACTTACCCCAAGCCGATCCTGGGGTATTAGGAGGTCTAGCCCAAACCCCCAGGATTGCTGTAGGTACTGGTCAATAAAACCTTCCGTTATTAGCATTAATCATTTCATCTTTTCAGCTTACTCTATCACACAAGCATTTCACTTTTGATTTACAACGAGTCATGTCTTTGACTTTAACCACATGAATTAGTAACACATTTTATTAGCACGAGCCATCTTATCTTTTATCTTACCATTTGATGCATATCCGGTGTCCACAATATTAACCATCATATCATTATACCACATTATGCATACACCCTGTCATTCAACATATAAAAACATAATATCATATGATTGCATAATATTAATGCGCCAAAATATATATTTTTCCATAACATCCCACATTAAGGATACCATATTATTCATTACCTCATTGTATCGTATATAGGCATATGCCAAGTTATAACATTACTAAAAGAACTACATTATGTTATTCCATATCGTAAGAGTATCAAAACATATAATTCATCACATTTTAATATCATACTATTGCTCATTAATTCACTTCGAACAAAATTATAATGTAAACATATACCCACTTACTAACTTCATCCATTATCACATCACGAGTCAATATCATGATATATATATATATATATATATATATATATATCACAAACAAACACCACACATACGGTTTTTCAAGAAAAGGGGCCAAAATCACTTATTTCTTCTAATTAAATCTCATAATATCCAATTATAGCATACTAAGTCATACACCATGTTCCATGTAAGTAAAATCACCTATAAGGGCCTATATGCCCCAAAATAAGCATAAAACATGCACTATAAATCCACGAGTCTCCAAAATATGACCACAATCACTAATTTCATCTAATTACATCTCATAACATCTATCCATAGCATGTTAGCCTATACACAAGGCTCCCCTATACCAACTCACCCATACCGGCATATCCCTAATAACATGCACGAAACATGCACGGGATAAAAATATGCATAAAAAATTTAATATATTTAGTTCTTTATATGTCAACATATCACATTAACTACTAATATTGGTTTTATATACTTAAAATAGTAAATTTCACCAAATATCACAAAAACCCATTTTCGAGCCCCTACAAATCTGTATTTTCATTGAAAATCGATTTTTGGCATAACTTCTACAAAATATATCAGAAAGCCACGAAATTTGGCCACAACATAAAATATATATAGATGCAACATACTCACCTGACGGATCGAGCAAACGATGTCCCACGTCCACCCAGTAGCCAGTCGAAGTTCGACTTTTTCCACCTAATTGGAAAATTATAGGACCGATTAGCATAAAACTCAAAACTCGACCTACGGACCTCCAAATTTGAATCCGTCTTAATCCACATGTCACAAATGACATAATTAGGTGAGCTACATCGATAGATTTCGAATTTGGGTCCCATACAAAAACTTACTCATCGATCGGAGGAGCCCTTTAAGGGAAATCCCCCAATATCTACTTGTGTTCATCCAATTCTCCTAATTTCTCAAATTAGGGTTAAATAATAGTAATCAAACTCAATAACACCTCTGAATCTAAAAAATTCTCTCCTAAATCTTGCTCGGGCATTTCACCGAACACCCGGCGTGCACAATACACACACTCTTTCTCATTCGATTTGATTGAGAATTAAGCCTACAAAACTCATCCTAAATTCATATTAATACTTTCATAATGTTCTACACCCTCAAATGCATTTTCTACAATTTTTAGAATCGAGTTTCCTACCCGATTTCATAAACCCTAAAATCCGAGTTTATGCCAAAATTAGAACTTCACATTTCCCTCATGATAATTCAAATCTTCAACTCCTAGCATGTTCTATGCGCTCTCTACACCTCCCTACATCAATTTCTAGTAAAATAAATGAAAAGCATACAATTTAATAAACTAACATACAATCTCTCATACCTTCTTGAAATCTTCTTGAAAAACCAATACCGCCACGAGCTAAAGCACCCTTCAATGAGCCATCCCATCAATTTAATTTGAAAATTACGAAGAATAGGAGGGGATTTGGATGGGGAGAGGGAGTCCGGAGTGGGTGTCGGGAGGAAGAAACGGGAAAGGGAAAAGAAAGAAAGAAAGAAGGAAATGGGGAGGAGGGGGGTTTTTAAAAATATATAATATATTTTAATAATAATAACGTATATTTACATATAAGCCCTCCAAATCCGAAATATTACAAATAAACCCCAACTCTTTTCTATAATAATACGAACAATACAAAATACATTAAAATTAACTTATAATAATCCCCCAAAATTATAAAATAAAATAAACAATATTTATTCACATAAAATCTCAACTCATGGCCCCAATATATTAATAATACCCATCTACCACAAATATCCATACCAATATCAATATTTTAAAAATAAAATAAAAATAAGATATAACTTAAAAATAATTCTCAGCCCTACAAAATATAAAAACAAATATTTTCGGTATTTTAAAATTCGAGGTGTTACAGTTCATGAACAATCCCAGCTTCATTTGCTCTTTCAAAATGTGTTATTTGTTCGAACCATGCCAAAATTCTGTATCTGTTATATTTATTTTTGACCTGTTGATCAGAATTTTTTAATAGATCTTCTAAATCATTTTCCCATGTCTTTTTGGAGAAGTTCAATGAATCTCTCTATAGGGAATACACCTATTTGGTATAGATCTAAATATTCAAGGAGATGAAGGTCTTCTTCTATTTTTCTCAATTTTTCATCTTTGAATTTAAAGAGTTTTCCAAACTCTGTAAATTCTTTGTTTATGATGTTTACAAGATCACATATGTCTATTTGAGACGTTATAGCTTGAAGTTGCTTGTCAGGAGGAGTGCTTCATCTGATTAGATTATCTTTCTTTTTGTTTAACGAAGATGAAATCGAAGTATTGCTGAATTTGATCATATTACTGTCAATGTGTTTTGCCTTTTCAAACCCTTTCGTGTGTGTGTGTGTGTGTGTGTGTGTGTGTGTGTGTGTGTATATATATAATTTATGTTTTTATATTATTAGTACATTATATAATATATATTTATGTATAATATATATAATATAATATATAATCTATATAATAAAACACAAAGAAAGCAATCAAGTGGCTCTCCTTCAATCTCCTAAAAATCAAAGGCTCAGATCTAACCTTACAAAACATATTTTCTCCCCAAAAGTTTCCCCAAAACTCAAATTCAAATCTCCCACCCAAAACAACTCCTATATTTATTTATTTATTTTTCCTCTCTCCCTCCCTCCCTATTCTATTCAAAAAATTAAGAAAATAAAAATTTTAAAATATTAAAAAAATTTAAAAATTAAAAATTAAAATTTTAAAAACTTTAAAAATAATTCAAAAAATTTCAAAAAAATCATATAACATGTTTTTTTCTCTGTGTTGGCTACTTCAATTAATTTGCTGGACATCCGAAACTATTTTATATAATCAAATAAGGTGCATCGTTCCGAAGACGTGCCGTAGGCACATGACAACGGGCAAACCTAGTATATTAATAATAGATATGAATATATAATATATAATATATATATATAATACTAGCAATTTAACATGTGCAATGCACGTATTTGGAAATATGTATTTTTTAAAGTAACAATTTCGACGTTGTCTGGCAACCAATCGAACCTAAGACCACCTTCATATTAGTTAGTGTTTGTTTGGTTACAATGCACATATTTGTTTGGTTACACAACCCAAACTCTCCCATTAAAATTTTAGAGATAATATATATATGATAAATATGTACCAATTAACATATATATATATATATATATATATATATATATATATATATATATATATATATATATATTTTAATTTATTTATTTATTTATTTATTTATTTACGTATATTATACCAATTAATATAGATATTTATGTATATTATATATGTATACACACTATTTTATATATGTGTGTGTGTGTGCACGCGCGCTACTACTATCTAATAAATGAAACTCCTTTCTATTTGATGTCCTATCTCTTCAGCTTGGATTGATATTTTGCATCCGCTATTGAACTGGTATCAGAGCTTGGCAAAGAATTCATAGTTTTCCTCTTTCAATCAGGTATATTCTCTAAACTACTCTTTGTGTAATTTAGGTTAGATGGAGGAGTAATCTCCTTCATGTTGGTCTTACCTAGCTATGAAAATAAATTCTTGTTCTTGGTCTTGTTTAATTAGGCCATGTAGTAAAACATTTTATCTTTAGGCAGTATGAGCAAAAGCCATGTTTTAGGTATATGTTCATAAACTTTAATTATTTTTGTGAGTTGTGCTCTTTATCTCTAAAGCAATCATATAAGTTTGTGGTGCTAGCTGCCCTATGGCATACTTGTGTTGCTTATTACCCGTTGTGGCTTAGCTTGATATTGAACCCCGCTATAAATCCACGGTGTGGGGGTATGATACTAGAGATATTAGAAATAGTCAAAGCACAGAAACAGTTAAAGAAATCTTTTTAATGCCTATTACAGTAAGCGCTTAGTCATATCAGAAATCATTTACAGTGATGACTAAAGTGTGCTTCATTAAACAAGAAATCTTTTGAAAAAATATAGTTTATTACAACTTAGCTAAACCAACATGAATCTTTCATATATCAAGGATGACTTCTTATTCTACCATGTTGTAAAACCAACCATACTATATGGAAAAGAAAAAAAAAAAAAAAAAGGAAGACAATCAACCACAAACAATCATTTTTAGCAAAAAACAAAGAATTAATCTTCAAGACAAAATAGAAAGTGAACTCTCTCTTTCCAAAAAATTCGGATCTGATTTTATAGAATAAAAAACAGAGTTAACAAACTTTAGTAATTTTGGAGGCTCTACTGAGCGAAAGAACTTCAGCTCTACTGAGAAAAAATGCTTCAACTCTACTGAGCAAAAAAATATTGAGTTAACAAACTCAAAAATTGACTTTGAATTAATTAACTCAAATATTGAAAATGAGACAACTCACTCTCATATTAATAAAAGAGTTAGTAAATTCAATTGTCATCAAAGAAATTTCTGAAATAGAGTATCTAAACATCAATGTAGTTAATCTAAGTCGAAAAGCTGAATTAAATCTATATTCCGATTACACTTAATTTTTCTGAACACAAGAAAATTACAATACACACATTAGTTGATACTGGTGCGCAAGTCAGTATAATACACTCATCTTTTATACCAAACCAATATAGATCATAATTAACACATAAAGCCTCTATATGAAGTTTTAATGGTTCCAATTCTATGGTTACTCATAATAAAAAATCTCCAAATATCCTTAGAAGACTCACAAGGAAAAAAAAACACAGTTGCAACGATATGACCTTTGCTTTGCTTGATGACCTTGTCGAAGATTATATCATTGACATGGATAATCTAAGCAAACTTTTGCCACTTCAAATTGAGAAACATTTTTTCTCATTAAACAATATTTGAATCCCTCGAGTAGCTTTTACAATTACTACTCATAATTTCTTTGATTTACACGCAGTACAACGAGGAGAAATTGAAAATCCCTTAGTATAAAAAATCATTGGAAACTGCCAAATACAAAAAAAACATTATACATATATTCTCAAAAATATTAATACCACAAAACAAATTATACATAATATATTAGAACCATTATATAGCAATGATCATCTAAAACTTCTTGAGAAAGCTCTATGATTTTGCCAAATCGAACTACTACCTGAATATCCAAAAAAGAATATTAGAACTTCAAGTATAATGGTAAATCAAGAGGATAAATAAGAATTACATAAACAAATAAAAGAATTATTAGATCTAAAACTTATTAGATCTAGTTATAGCAGTTATAGTTCTCCTGCCTTTTTAGTCAGGAATCATGCAAAGCAAAAAAAAGGAAAAACAAGAATAGTAGTTAACTATCGAAAAATTAATGATGCTTGCAAATTTGATTCGTATTACATCCCAACTACTGAACAGTTAATTACCTTAGTACAATGCTCCAAAATATATTCTAAGTTTGATGCTAAATCAGGATTTTGGCAAGTCAAATTAAAAGATATTTTATCCAAAAATCTTACCACTTTCAGTAGTCCTCTGGGACACTTTGAATGGATGGTAATATCTTTTGGACTAAAAATTGCACAACAAATATTCCATAAATGGATGGAAAATATGTTTGGCCATTTGTCATTTGTTGCTGGCTATATTGATGGTATACTTGTTTTCTCGTCTTCTCTAGAGGAACATAAAGATCATCTTCCACAAGTAGCAAAAATATTGGTAGAAATTGGGGTTATTTTAAGTCAAAAAACGATTGAATTATTTAAGGAAGAAAAAGATTTTATTGGAAAAAATATACTAGTTGGAAAAAATATACTAAAGGAAAAAATTGAGCTACAAGCACATATCTATGAAAATATTAAATTGTTTCATGGAGAAATCGGTACACGAAAACAATTACAGGGTTTTCTAGGAATTCTTAATTACGAAAGAAAATTCATTCCTAGATTTTCTAATAAAATTAAACATTTACAGCAAAAACTCCAAACAATTCAAAAACAATACAAAGAAAGTTTGGTAAAAGAAGGAAAAAGTCTTGAAATTCTACAAAGATGGAACACTGATAAAAGAAAAATATCGCTTTCTGAAACAGAGAAGGAAGAGATAAAAAAGATAAAAAATATCATCTCAGAACAAAAAATACTTTATTATCCCAAAGTAAATGACAATATTATATTACAAATAGATGCTTCAGATATTCATTTGGCGGGTATTCTTTTCGCAAAAATAGACAAAGGACACTATGAGCTGGTAACCTATACATCAGGAACGTTTTCCATGACTGAGAAAAAATATTCTACTTTTGATAGAGTTTCTTTCCATAAAATTTTCTGTCAAATCATTAAATATTTATCTACTTAGCAAAAAATTCCTTATATAGTCTGATAATATTGCAGTAGTACAATTCCTAAAAAAGAAAACTGTACACAATCCTGAAGAAAATTTAAAACGTGTTAGACTAGCAGTATATCTTGAAATTGATCAATATGATATTGAACATATTAATGGTGATACTAGTATCACTGCCGACTTTTTAACCAGGTACTATGGCGAAGGGAAAAGATAAAGGACCGGTGGAATCTGAAGTTGTAATGCCCTGGGCCCCGCTCAGCTGTGCACGCGAACAAAACAAGTCCTAAGAGCTGCCCACCACAGGCATGCCTCACAGAAGGTGTCATGACTATTCGGTACCCTTAAGCTCATTGGCAATCCTATTTAACTCACACAATTTTCCCCAACACTTCCGATGTGGGACAAAGAAAACCCACACCACCACACACACATGGCGTGTGCATTGCACGTGCCACACACAAGCAGCACACCCCAACTCCGCTCCTGTGTTTCTTCTCTTCCACGTGTAGCCAAGAACCGGGCCCCACCTGAGTGCAGCCACTCCTTCTTTCTCAATCTCATCTCCTTCTCATTTAATTCCCAAACAACAACCCCATAGAACTCCTCCATAGGCCCAACTACCCCATTCACATATTATTATTATTATTATTATTATTATTATTATTATTATTATTATTATTATTATTATTATTATTATTATTATTATTATTATTATTATTATTATTACATTCTCCCAATATAATATTATATATATACTATTAAGTACGGGGTGTTACGGAAGTAATAAAAAAAGTCAAAGAGCTTGAAGAAGTTCTTGGAATGAAAACCAGAGAATGGACTACTGTCGTAAGAAATAAAGCTACTGCTACCACATTTACCGATACTACTGTATCAAAAAATGCAGGAACCACTGTTCCACAAGAAAAACATGTCCTTTTAAGGCCACCCACTCAAATAGCATGGAAGCATAATTCTAAGGGTCTGTTTGGTTTGAAGGAGGGGAGGGTAGGGGAGGGATTTTAATGGAGGGGAGGGAAGGGGAGGGAAAGGGATGGGAGGGATTTAATGAAAACTCTGTTTGGTTCAAAGGAGGGGAGGGGAGGGAAAATAATAATTTTCTTGTTTGGTTCACAAGGGGAGGGAATAGATTTTATAATAAAATTACTTTTATACCCTTTTGCATATAATAAGAAATTCATACAACCACTTCATACAATAAGAATTGAAACAACAACGAATTAGAGAAATTTTATACAAGCATTATCTTTTCTCTTTAGAATAGATACAAGCAAATTATGCAAGCATTAAGGACTTATTCTTCCTTGTGAGGTTAGCACATAGCAACAATTGTCAATTTGCAACTTGCTACTTAAACAATGCTTGTGGATGAAGATCAAACTATTGTTAATCTTCGAGTTTGTGGTTAATTGATCTATACATCAAGTTATGCCATGTATAATTTTTAGTCATTTTTAAGTTGCCGACGCTGTAGATGGATGGATTTGTTCTGCAAGCATATGGTTGATGTCAATCTTCATTAAGTATTACAGAAACATAAAATCACTACTCCAAAGTTTTCAACATGGTTAAAGGTTCAAGTATTAGGATGTAAGTGTAAAGCTCTCAACCCATTCCGAAACTTTGGAGTTGGTGTATGCGGAAAGGCCTTTCACTTGGAGGACATGATAGATTTCAATCTACAGTAAGCATAAGAACAAAACCGTCATCAATGGATATTGGCATTTAGCAGGACTAGGAAAGTTTGCTGCTTGGATGCATTCGTTATGTAGAAAAGATTCATCAAATTAAATTTATCTATATTGAATAAACAACTGTTTGTAGTGCAAAGATTGAGTTTTTAGTAATTCTGAAGTTATCAGTACTTGAGTTGCATGGTAATTTAACACAATTTAATTTTTTCTGTTTCCTGCAGTATTGTTGGGAATCCATTGATTTGTGCAACTGGTTCAGAGCAGGAATGCTATGGAACAATGCCTATGCCTAATGACGATGACATGAGTTCAGGAGTTTGTGTGTTAAGTGATTGATTCATATCTGCTTCCTAAAGTGATGTTGCCAATCAGAGCTCCATTCCTTCTATCATTAGGTTGTTTCCTTCTGTTATTAACCATAAATTAACACAATGATTCTTAGCCAATAATAATAATAATAACACATTGATAGATTTTTTTCTCCAGAAAGAAATTGCAAATGCGATTATTTTGCGTAAATTAGCAAGAATGATGTGTGTAGTGTGCTGATGCGTATATGACAAATGTGTACCTTATACAATGAAGTAACCAAAAACAGTAACAGCAAGAATCAGATCAGTAATTAACACATTAAGACATGAAATCAACTTGACGGTGCCATTGTAATATGTAGTAAATTTCCACAACCACAGTATGCAATAAAATGTATACTATCAGTCGGTAGGGAGAAAGAGAGAGCGGGAGAGAAACAGTCGGTAGGGAGAAAGAGAGAGGTTTTTTATTAGATTAGGATTTAGATTTTAAAGGGCAATTTAGTCATGCCACTTTAAAAAATTAGCCCTATTTTCTCTCCTCTCCCCTCCTAAAAATTGAACCAAACAAGAAAAGTAATAAAAAAAACCCTTCCCTCCCCTTCCCTTCCCTCCATTCCCCTCCAACCAAACATACCCTAACAATCCTATCCTAAAAAAGGATTGGTATAACGAAGAATTAAAACATGGGAATCCATATATTTATAATCATATAAATAATATTTGGAGGGCTTTACACCCAAGTTGTAACCCCTGTTTTCATTAATACGTATTTTTAAAAGTATTTTCCGTATTTAAATTCTCAGTATTTTATAACTATTTTCCCCTTAATTGATTTTATTGTTTAAACTATTTTTAGAGCCCAATTCTTTATTATAAACCCAAGTTGTATTTTGGTTTTATTAATTATTAATATGAGCCCAAGTTTACATTTTGATTTTATTATTTAATTAATGTGAGCCCAGTTGTTATCAGAAGCCCAATTCCATAATCTAATTTTATTTTATTATTATCTTTTAATCTGAGCCCAAAAGATTAGCCCAAATCCTAATTATTTAGTTAATATTTTGAAGCTCAAGCCCCCTAAACCTGAACTCATATATTTGTGTAGACACCTATTCGTAGACAAATTTATTTATTCACCCCACTTTTATCCCGTACCCCAACTCCCCACTCTTCAATTCCGTACCAGCACTTTCCCCCATGTCTCGTAACTGCCCCCACTCTCTTTCACCCCCATTACTCCATTATCTATTATACTATTATAATATAAATATCTCACATACTGTCTTCCTCTCTCCCCCTCTTCCCCTGTTTCGAAAAACAAGAACAGAACAAAACCCGAATTCTTCTTCCTTCATCCTCCATCGAACAACTCCTCCCCCATCGATCTCTGCTCGCCTCGACAACTTCCGGTTCTCCGCGTCGCCCCGCCCACCGTTCGCCTCATCTCCACCGCCTCGCCCCACTGCGTCGATCCCCATCGCTCGCGATGACCGCCCCGAGCGCCCCAACCACAACAACCTCTGCTCGAAGCTCCCTCAACAGTGCCGTTCGCCTCATACCATCACCATCGTCGGCCTCGTCTCCATTCCTCCGCTCGAAGCTTTGCCTCCCCCAAGCGTCGTCCACCCACAGTGAAGCCTCGACCACTCATCGTCCTCTTCCTACGAACACCATCGAAGCTCCCGCACCATTTCTCGCCACCCTGCCTCGAGTCCTCCGTCGCCATTGCTCTTCCGCTCGAGCCCAGTCACACCAGCACTGCCGCTTTCTCCACCAGTCGTGCCTCCGTCGAAGATCCAGCGCTGCCTGACCCTCAACTCCCGTCGTCGCCCCGCTTCGCTTCCACCGCTGCCCATCATCTTCTCCATCGAGCTCCTCCTTGCGCCTCATCTCCTTCCTCGACTCCTTCCGGCTCTTTGCAGTCGCCGCCCAGCCGTCGAAGCCGCCTCTAGCTCAAGCTCCGTCGCCTTGCCACCTGAGCCGCTCCCCGTTCAGTCGTCGCCGTCGACCAGTCGCAGCACCTTCTCTCGCCGTTCCCTATCTCCCACGCGCGCTCTCCCTTTCTGTGTGAGTGTCGAAGAAAAGAAGAAGAAGAAAAAGATTAGAGGTATTGTTTACTGTGTGGGTTTTTATTGGTTGGAAGAAGGGAACACAGTACAATACTATTCATGTTACTGTTGTGAAGTTGAGTTTGGTTGATTCGTGTCCCTATGGGTGTTTGGGTTGTTGTGTGGATTATTGTATTGTGTTTGGTGTTGTGGAGGGTTTGCTGTCTCGGAGTTTGTGAAGGAATTGGTGCTGTTTTGGAGAAAGGAGTTGCTTGCTATTTGGAGTTGCTATTGGAGTTGCTGTTTGGAGTTTGCTATTTTGGGATTTTCTGTCTTGGCGTGGCTGCCACACACCTCGCACGTGTTCTGCTGTCCGGGATACTGATCCCGTTATTCTATCTTTAATTTTATCGTCGTCAACTAACAGGCAAGTGTCTCTTGTACAATTTTATTTGTTCTAGTACAAGCCCTTGTAAAAATACCGCAAGTATATTATTTTTGACTCCAATTTGCATTCATAAGTCGAATTGATAACTGTTTCCATACCTAATCTGTCGATCTGTATTCACATGTGATCGTGAATACTTTGTTCTCATATGCATGACACGAACACAAAAATTTACATACATATATACTCCTATAAGTATACATGATGTTGTGCATGAATTGTTTGTTCCTAGGATGCATGTTGTTATAATATATTATATTCTTGATTTCGTGTTATGCATGTCATTAGTCGCATCAACATGTTTTATTGATCCTGAAATATGTTTCCTGCCTCGTATAAGTCTTGATACTTGATCCTGCCACGTTACCCGTCCCTGTTGTTGCATATAGTTATTGTTCATGCTTAAATTGTAATTAAAAAGATAACAAGCCGGGGTATAAAGGAAAAAGATTTAGTAGTGGGCAATATAGAAGAGCGTACTCGGACGGGGGCTCGTGGTTCCCCGACGCAAATTTGCAAGTTGCAAATTGTAAATTTGCAAACTTTATGTTCTATGTTTCACGCTACGTTACACTATGTCCACATTGCACGTATCTTGATACAAGATATACTTGACTTGACTCGACTGGATATATTTCTCGAGTATGTGACCTATAGAATCCACCACTAGTCTAAACGTTCACTTGTTTGTGGATAGCAACCATGTGGTATGGGACGCATGAAGTGCTACCTAGTTAGGTTGATAAAAGATATGACATGACACGTACACTTGCATGATCCGTTTATATGTTACATGGTTATGATGACTTGTTTACTTGTCTACATGTTACTCGTTTATGTTGACACGTTTACTTACTTACTCGTTTACATGTTACATGTTACTATGGATTATTTAATTGTTCACATGCATGTAATTGTTCCACGATATCTTGTTCTTGATTCTGCCACATGTTGTACTTGCTCTATTATATGATTCTTGATTCTTTGCTCGTTTTCCTGCTTTTGTTTCATTCTATTTTTGTCCCGTAGCTTGTACCACTTGCGGCCCGTGACTTGCATTAACGGGTACCACTTGTTTCTTTCCTTGTAATAATATACTTGCAGGCCCAGATGGAGAACTACCCGAAGGCGTTGCCGAGCAGAGATTCTAGTCTTGTTTATTTTCATGATATTTTAGTTCTTGTTTTATTCATGTAATTTTCGTTGTAATCCGGGCGTGTTTGACCCGTAAATATGTTTCTTTCCAGTTGTTGGTTATGTTCATGTAATATGTCATGTACTTTGTTATCCTGTTGTGATTTATGTACTTGCGTGGTTGATATTACTATCTTGTTGTTGAGTTAAATATACAGCTTATGAATGATGTGTCCACATCATTCGCTGGGCCTCGGTTACGTTCTCGTGTTTCCGTATTCTGGGAAGCGGGGCGTGACACAAGTGATAAAACAGGAGCATATCACTTATCACAAATGGAAAAGATAATCCTTCAGTTAAAGAAAAAAAACACAAGAACAGAACGAAGGATTTGAAAAAGCAAAACACATTGCCAGTATTATGATCAAAATTCAGCAATACTTCTACCTCATCTTCTTTGAATAGAAAGAAACATAATCGAATCAGAGGAAACAAACCTGCTGACAAACAACTACAAAGTATAATGTCTCAAATAGACATTTGTGACCTTGTAAAATCAGAAACAAAGAATTTACAGAGTTTACAAAACTCTTTATGTTTAAAGATGAGAAACTAGGGAGAATAGAAGGAGACCTTCATCTCCTTGAATGTTTAGATATATACCAAATATGTGAATTCCCTACAGAAAGATTTATTGAACTTCTCCAAAAGACAGGAGAAAATGATTTAGAAGATTTGCTAAAAAATTCTGATCAGCTCGTCAAAAATAAATTTAACAGATATAGAATTTTTGCATGGTTCGAGCAAATACCATAATTTGAAAAAGCATTTTAATCTAGGATCGTTCATGAAATCTACAACGACCTTTCGAGACTAGAAGACTTTTTCAAACCTATCTCCTAAATATGTGCAAAAACTATCCTATTAAAGAAAAATAAGTTTCACACGATCTACAAGTATCAAATATGGAGCATTTGGGAAGAGAAGCAATATATTCGCCACTTCAAGTGTACCCAATTCTGGAAATTAGACATAGTACAAGCCGAGCCAACACTCCATATTGAAAACGGAAATAGTACAACATTTGAATCCGAAAAAAGCAAGTATGAAGCTATAGAAGAACTTTTCTAGAGTTATGGGAAAACTACTTTCTGCAAAAATATACAGTTTCAAGATAATATCATCCTTATCGATTGGATAGGTGAAGATAGTCCCAAAGAAGAAAAAGAACAGTTTTTTCAAAGTCTGAAGGAATCCTGGAAGCTAAGACCCATTTGAACAGATGTCATGTATTCTTTCTATGAAGAGAAAGGTCTACAGGAAGATCTAGAAATGATTTCCCCAACTCAAACCGTCAACAGCGATTTTATGCAGGAAGGAGCCAGCACCATCTAGAAGCATGGTGGCCAACCCCAAAGAAGTGGACAAACAGAAGCATGGTGATATTTTTAGTAGCTTATTTAAGAAGTTTCCTAAGAAGAAACTCCCTCTCAGGCATACATCTCGCTGATCTGGAGTGGAGTACACTGATTCAACTAATCCTAAGTCTTTCTCCACCTATTATGAGTGTAATTGGAATATAAATTTTTAATTCAGTCTTTCAACTTAGATTTATTACATTGATTTTTAAAGATTCTATTTCTTAATTTTGTATAAAATTATTTTTGCTCAAAGAACATAATTCATATACATAGGAATCTATGTTAGCATGATTTTCTTTTCTTATTTTAAAATTCATGCTATTACGAGTAAGCTTTTTTAATATTCAAGTTATTATAAGTAACACCCTCCTATTTTATAATTTTATAGTCATTTGTAATTTTTTATTGCTATCAGATATTATTATTGTTATTATTATGCATAAATATGCAATTTTATTTTATATATATTCCTTAATTTATTTATTTATCCGGTGGATTGGATTTTATTAGACCTTATTACGAAAAATAGAACTTCATGGGTATGTAAATAATAAGTTAGCTTTGGGGGGGTTTATAATAAATTTTCCATTTAATAAATATCCCCCCTCCCCACCTTAAACTCCTCCTGATTCCCATCGACCCCTTTCTTTTCTTGTCTATTTCTTCTCTTCTGCTGACCGAAACCGAAACCCCCACCTTCTTCTTTTTATTTTCGGTTTTTAATCCCGCAAATCCCTAGCCATTTTACAAAAATTTTATCGGATTTTAGCTATTTTGAGGGTGATCTTCAACGTCCCGGCATTGGTTTTTCGGATTGGCTTCTTGGAATGTGAAAAATGTTTCATTAAATTGTATTGGGTTGTATATTTCTTAATTTTTGGCAAGAGAATTAAGATAGTAAGGAGATTAGGAGATAATATTCATGTGAGAAGCGATTAATTCTTTATTAGATATTGATATGGGTAAAAATACAACTAAATCGGGACCGTTCAAATTGGTCACGAATCTTAAATCTCTCAGGGGTAAAACGGTAATTTTACCCTACAAATGGGTCCGAAATGGGAACTGGATCTTTCTTCAAAACCCAATAACCCAAAAACGGATCTGTCCTATTGGGTATGGGTGGCAGCCCGGCACATACCAGCCCAGGTTGATTAGAGATTAATTCAAATTCATGATTATCCTTAAGAGGTAGTTTAAACTAAATCCCTTATCATGAAACGATTTAAACTCTACATCTTATCCAAAAACACCGGGACATAGGGATAAATGATTATATCTAAACTGTCTCTAAAGGCTGCTATAAATACCTTTCTTCCCAACCATAAGGTAATCAATATTTTTCCACAAATCGCTCTTTCATAATCTTCCTGGTTACTGACTTGAGCGTCAGAGGGTTCGTCGCCCGAATCCATCCTAGTGTATCGAACTTTTTGCAGGTCAACAGCAGCAGCGAGAAACAGTCAAACTCCGGCCATAAGTCAACAAGTTTGCCTTATTTGTTTCCAAAAGAATCCACAAATACATTTGTTTGCTCCCACACCAAAATCAGCAGCAACAGATTGGCGCCGTCTGTGGGAAACGAAAAAGCAATCCAGTCACATATCGCCGGAAAAGGTAGTTTTCGAGTCATGCCTCCTAAAGGAAAAGGGAAGGCCGCGGCATCCAACCGAAGAGTGTCACGCCCCGGTTCCCAAAAATATGGAACACGAGCACATGACATTGGCCCAGCGAATGACTAACGTCATCCATAAGTTGTCTATCCGATCAACTCAACAATATAATCAACACATAATAATTGCGCAGACAATATTAATAATCATATGAACAATAATACTTGGAATGAAACAATATAAAATATCCAAATACAATAAATCAACGTCTGGAAACAAATTATAAAATCTAGGTCATAAGCCCAATACAAGAATAAATCCAAACACCATAATAATGAGTCTCAATATATTAAGTTCAATAAAATAATAAGCAACTAGAAAGCATTAAGTCTTCAGAAAGTTTGTTCTCCAATTCCAGCAGGCAATTCTCCTTCATTACCTGTGAACACTTCATCTAAAAAGAGGAGAAAAATTTTTCTTAGAGCAAGTCATAGACAGCAAGTAAAGAAAGCAATGAACAATAGAATAACGATATAACAATGAATTCAATGGATCAATAGGAGTCAATAACATTGGACAATAACAATAATCAATATCATGGTAATCGATGCAATGGTTATAAACAATGATTCACTATTCGATAACAATGTTCAATGATCAATATCAATAACACTTAGCTAATATTCGATATCAATAGGAACAATGATGTACAATATGCAATGTCAATGAATGCAAATTCTCAAGCCTATTAATCATTTAATCTGAACTAATGCACGTACTACTGTGTCCCATATGTTCCATACCACAGGTTCAAT
Organism: Hemerocallis citrina; assembly: GCA_017893485.1. Classification (NCBI taxonomy): domain Eukaryota; kingdom Viridiplantae; phylum Streptophyta; class Magnoliopsida; order Asparagales; family Asphodelaceae; genus Hemerocallis; species Hemerocallis citrina. Next base: position 119,029,638 of record CM030364.1, read on the forward strand.
GCATACAATCAATTTTGTTTAGACTCAAGTGGTAGATTCTATAGTGTACTTGGTATGATGAAGATATGAATAATAACACGGGCCGAGATATTTTTTTGCACAATAACGATAACAATAATAGCACAGGCCATGGTGTAATTTCTTACACAATGACGATAACAATAATAACATGGGCCATCATCCGAGTACAACCCCTATATCATTAACTACTCTAGTCTATCCCTTAAACCCTGTCTTGTTAATTATTTATCGATGCAACAATACAATATGCAATTTGAGACATGAGATGAACAGTAGTATCAGTAAGAGAACAATAGAATGGTAACATGAAATAGGACAGTTAAAATGATGACAATAACTCATTAGGATCATGCAATACATCATACATACTTTAATTCATGAAATACTACGATATAGGAATAGTTAATATATTAAAATCTAGATTATAAAATTCTGGACAGCAAGAGTGGTCTGTACTAAAATGTAATTTTCTGCTGTTACAGAAAACGAAAATTGAAACCGTCAGAAATTCTGAAAACTATACTTCCACACGGTTTCAACGCATATTTAAAGTTCAAAATCCAACAAAAGTAGCTAAGGTCAAACACATCATTCTTTACAGATTTCATGTTCAGGCAGAAAAATAACATCTAGTTGTTGTAATTTTAGAATCACTAAAAACTCAATAATAAAATCATCAAAAATATTTTTTAGACTCCTAAGCATGTTAACTAATGATCTGGATATTGTTTGAGCAATATTTTAATATTAAATAAACCTTTTAATAGATTAAACATGAATCATACAAGAATCTGAAATTCTGAAATAAAAAACACAACAATAGTAAAACGATCATAATTTTTGCTATACAACTCGGAATTCAGCGATTCATGATGTTCTCGAAACTAGAAACATAGGGATACAACTCTTATTTAGAAAGTTATTTATTTTGAGATCATTTATTGGGTCAAAAACATCAGGAAAAATACAGACATCAAGCAACATACAGGTTTTTTGATATTTTTCATGAAATAATTTAATTAAACATGATGGATATCGGTTCTATAGTCAATGAATCTTATAATCCGCATGATGGGTGTGATAGCATGGTAATTATAATTAAAACACACACATACACTATTTTAACAACACCCAAACATCAATCGAACATTTAAACATACAACCTAGCATTGGTTTTTACAATAGATTAATTTTGTAGCGATTATATGAATAACCTTATCATCGATTCTACATGAATGCAAGAAAGATTCAATCTTTGAGTTGAAAGTGGCACGAAGTCAAGAATATTGGGGTTAGCTCGTGTAAATCCTCAATAGACCCAATGAAAGATAATCACTACAACATACGATAAACGATTAAGATCTACTTGTGGAATTTCATTAAAAACGTGAATTTGATATAAGATTCAATTCAAGAGAGAAGTGACTTGCCTTTTGGACGATGGAATTGAATACCAACAATAACGGGATAAGAATTTTGGAGCAACGAACACGAACCCACGAACTACGTGCAACTACGTGCACAAAGGAGAACTCAACAACAATAAAAGAAGCAACAACAACTGTAAGAGGCACAACAGCAACCACAACAAGGCTCCACTTTGGGTGTTGCTGGCTGACGGCATCATTGGGGGAGACCGGCGTCGAGCAGCGGACGGCGACTGAAGGTTGCCATTGAGGCACAGAGAGCAAGGGCGGCGTCAGGAGGGGGCTCGGGTTGCTGATGTCGAAGGGAAAAGGGAAGCAGCAGACGGTGGTGTTCTAGGGTTATTGGGCATCGCTGGTGGGGCTCGACAGAGGAGGGCAGCACTCATGGGTGTCGACGGCTGGGGTTCGCCGAAGGGTGGTCGGGGAAGAAGACCAGTTGTCACGCCCCGCTTCTCAAAAATACGGAATACGAGCATGTAACATTGGCCCAGCGAATGATTTTCATCATCCATAAGCTGTTCAGGAATCTTTATAACATCTCACAAATTAATCAGAGTCGGAAGCAAGGGAATCAACCACACATGTATAACTGAATCAATATACCAACAGAATTTACTTGAAACAAAATGTATTAATCTCAAATAAATCAGATCTAAACAAGTCAAAATTAATGGATCATACTTCCCTAACAAAAAGAATCCAAGTAACAGATACATTGTTCAAAATGAGCAACAGAAAATAAATGAAGATAGAAAAAGCTCCGGCCAACTAGAACTTTAGATCACATACTCCATCGGACAGCTGATCACCAAAATCTGTAATTTGACAAATTGCAGGGAAAAGAAAAAAGAAAACAAGTACCCGTCAATTGTAAGTTACAGGCCACTTATAATGTAGGATACAAGTACATGGGATAGATAAATCTAAGTAACAAGCATAGCATGGGATAAGCATGATAACAGAATAGACTATCTAACATGAATCAGGCAAACAGAATCAAGTATCATAGTATACTAACAAGTACAGGTAACATGTATCAAGTGTCAAGTAAACAGGTACCCAAGTAAACATGTAAAAGGTATACAAGTAACAAGTATGCAGGTAACAGGTAAACAGGTAATCAGGTATCAGGTATCAGGTTATGTCAAGTCTTGTATTTTTACTAACTAGGTAGCACTTCATGTGCCCCATATTATAACACTTGGTTGCTATAATGAACAGTTTCGCTTTTAAATTTCGTAGTGGAGTCTATAGGGCCGTGTACTCAGGGATCAGGTAAACAGAAAACAGGATCATGAAGAAAACAGGTACACAAATCATCTGATTCATGCAGCAATAGGTTCATGAAGCAATAGGTACACAACTAACAGGTCCGTGCAGCAACAAGTAACAGGTACATGAACCAACAGGTCCATGCAGCAACAGGTAACAGGTACATGAACCAACAGGTCCATGCAGCAACAGGTAACAGGTACATGAACCAACAGGTCCATGCAGCAACATATAACAGGTACATGAACCAACAGGTCCATGCAGCAACAGGTTCATGTATCAACATGAATCAAAATGGGAAATACGGGCCCCTTCTAAGTACACATTTCTATATTTTCCACTACTAGATCTTTCCCTCAACCCCAGCTTGGTCATTTATTATTATTATCAGGCATGCAAGTATGTGTCGCAAAACAAGGCAAGAATAACAGGGTATAAACATGTATCAGGTTCAGGGTGCAAGATAAACAAGTACAGGTACAAGATAACACAAAACAGGATAAAACAACTAGTTTTCTAATTCAGGACAGCAACACAGTATTGTACTAAAACAGTGATTCCCGCTACTACAAATATCCAAATGTGGATCCGTCAGAGAATCTGGAAAATAGACTTCCAACCAAATCCAGCAAGTGTATATAAGTCATATAGTGTTTCACAAAATCATAACTCAAAACTGAATCTAAATTAGGAAATGCATTCAGCCAAGAATCAGTAAATTATATTCAAGTACAAGAAAACAACAAGAAATCATCATAATAAATTCCAGGAAAAATCTGGGGTATTTCGCTATATGTCTAGCATCAAAATATAAAGTTTAAAAATTTTCCAGAAAGATTAGTTTAGTCAACCAAAATCAGAAAACATCAAGAAACGGTAGTTTGGCAAATCTGAAGTTCCCAACACTGCTGTACGAAAACAGTAATATCTCGCAAACCGTGAAACGAAATCCAGATGCGTCAAAGGGAGATTAAAATAAACAAAATAATATAGCTTTCATATTTCCCAAATACTTTTAATACAGTAACGGGAAATCGGGTAAAAATACAAATCTTTACAGAACAGCGAGCAAAATACAGCAAGTATAACTTTCATAAATAAGCATGAAACGGTGTATAAACTCATCAATAAAATCTACCAAAATTTTGGGTAATCCCTAGATAGATATAGAAATACTGACCAAAGTCTCAGATCAAAATAATATGTGTAGCACAAGTATCAAAATAATTTAGTCATCAAAATCATCAACAAACGAAATTTGGAATTGATTTACACCTCTGTAGTAAAACAGTCATATCTCACACATACGAAAACGAAATCGAGTAAGGCTAGAAGGGTTGGAAAGAAGACAAAATCCTCTACAAATCATGTTTTATACTGAAATTAACATTCTGAACTTAATATGGTCTAAATTACTGATCAAGACAGAACATCGACAAAACACAGAATTTCCTCAAAAACCAAAATCAACATAGATCCAACGAAACTTGATCCACATGCAACCAAACATGAAATCGAGTCTACCAAGTGTCCAAACAACATGGATTAGGATATATAACAAGTCCACAACAAGCTCATCACATGGATCTCAACAAATAGTCAAATTCTCACAAATAGTTCACATACATGATCAAGTCATGAACGGGCGAAAACCTAGTTGTTTCGTGTCGAATTTGTGTCGTGAGTCAACTATGGTCAAATATCACTATAGAGACATAACCCAACAAGAATAACACACAAGAGTCGTCACTAGAACCAAACTACATTATAGGTGGTATTTAGGACTTGTATCATACAAATGAATTTGAGTACAAGTTACTTGTCTTAACCGAAGACGAAACGAATACCAAGAATAACAGGAACAGATTCCCAGCACGAACACAACGAACGGATCGAACGAACACACGAACCAATCACGAACACAAACCAACGAACGAGATGATCACGAACAAGATCACGAACATAATCAGACGGTTGAGATCGAAGATCAAGATCAAGATGATCAGATCAGATCGGATGATCAGATTTCCTTGATGGTGTAGATAATGATGAAGATCAAGATCGATCGATCGAATAACTGCGATCAAAGGAAGTTGATGATCATCATGATCGTGACGATCAAGAAGAGATCGGACGGCTAGGATCTAATTAGATGATCAAGAGGAGATCGACGGCCCACATCCAATCAAGCATGATGATCAAGATCCAATGGATGGCCAAGATCAGAACCAAGGAAATATGATCATGATGATCAAGATGATCACGGCGATTGACAGCTCTGGATTCACATGATCAAAACATGATAAAAAAGAAACCCAACAATGGTGCATCGGCTCTGGCTACTATTGTGGCTTACTGAGCGGCGGGCGGAGCACAGGGGAATCGTTGCAGGTGCTGACTGCAGAGGCGCTGCACCAGGACAGCGCGACACAGCACTGCAGGCGAGGAGGTGGCAGCCAAGGGGGACTGGCGGTGCACTGGCTGTGGCTTACTAGCACAGGGCAGCGCGACAGGGGCGGTGGTCACCGTCGCTGCTATGACTATGACGCGACGGAGGCGGGGAGGTGCAGCGGCGAAGGGAAACAGGGAGAGGTGGCTGTGACTGCAGTCGCCGAGGCTATCACACAGTCGGGAAAGAGGGAGAGAGATGAGCGGGAGGATGGGGTGACAATGCGGAGGAGGGAGAGATCGGGTGTTGACAGTGGGGTGCAAGGTGGAATGGCGGGATGGGGGGAGAAGATGAAGAGGCTCAGGAGGTAGCTGTGATGGGTTTAAAGAATAGGGTTAGCAAGGGTATTAAATAAGGGAGAAAAAGGGTTTTGGGTAGGATATACTAACGGGTTTTGGGTTTATAACGTGTATGGGTTATAGGATTTAATGGGTAATTGGGTTTTAATCAGATGGGTTAGGGTATCCAATAGGGTAATGGGATTAAATGGGTTTACGGTTATAGACAGGGTAAATAGGTAATAGGGTATAATGGGTTATTGGGCTAACGGGTTCAATAAAAAGAATATAGGGTTTTTTAAAATCTAATAGAAAAATAATTATAAAAAGATTAGGTAAAATAGAGTATGTTCAGGCTAAAAAAATAAAATAATAAAAATGAAAATTTTAGCAATAAAAATAATAATAATGCAAATAATAACACTACCAAATTAATACAGATAGTAACAATCTAGGAAGCACGGATACTCTCCCGGGGATGCGTATCTCATACCGGATACGTATCCAGTGGGATACTCACCGGATACTCACTGGATACGTATCCTAGCAATTATTTTTTTAAAAAAAGAAAAAAAATCGGATACTCTGGGGATACTCTTGGATACTTTGGGGATACTCTCGGATAATGTTTGGATATATATATATATATATATTCTCTTCGTCTTCTCCTTTCAAATCCTAATTTCATTTGATTAAAAGATATTATTTTGTTTCATTTGATTACAAGATGCCGACAAAATGATAGATGTAGGATGTAATTCTTGCTATTATTTTGGTTAATTCTCTACTTTAATTATTGTATAAATTGATGCATCCTTATTTGCTTTAGTGTTTGAGTGTTAGATTTCTTTAAGATGATAGATATAGGAAAGTAGGATGTATTAAAGGGTCTTGGTTGGTTCATGGTTATGATTTATAAAGTTATGATAAATATAGTTATGATACTGATACTATTATATATGTTTAAGACTAACCAACCTACTTTTATTTGAACATTTCAGTCATGTAGGTATTTGTGTTGTTGGAAACTTGGAATGATCTATTAATATATATTGTTTGACACTGGCTTGTATTAATTTTAATTATCATGTTCTTGTTTCTTATTTTTTCATGTTCGTATTGAATTGAATATTTTAGTTTACTATTTATATATCTATAATATTAATTTTTTATTTTTTTTTTAATTTTAGCGTATCCTAACGTATCCGTATCCTAGTTTTTGAGAAATCAGCATATCCGCGTACCGAATACGTACTGTATCGGATACACGTACCCGTATCCGTACTTCATAGGTAACAATAAGACAAATAATAAAAAAAATAAGAATTGTATTACAATATAAAAATCATAGAAAATATTTACAAATAAAGTTATTGATGGAAAACGGATTTTAATAGAAATCCAATAATACAATTTGACAAACGAATTTGAAAACTGAAAAAATAATTTGCTAAAATTTTAAATACAGAAAATACACAAAAATATGTTTTTTTGGGAAAACAGGGGTTACATCAGTAATGGGTTAGGCGGGAAATTGGGGTTGGCTGCAAGTCGAGGAGAGAGAAAGAGGAGAGAGGAAAGACGACTAGAATTAGGGTTTGTATTTTTGTGATTTTAGGGTTTGCCATAGGATTGTATTTATAGAGTGCAATTAGGATGTTGGGTTAATGGTTTAAGATCCAAAAATTGTGGGTTTGGGTCAAGAATCAATTGTAATTGGGTTTTGGGTTCAATAAGAGGTGGAATTAACAACAATAGGTTCAAATAAAATACCCACTAACAAATAAAAATAGGATCAACAAGAAAATGGCTCAACAAAATAATGAGAGTGATTTCATGAACAAATTTAATTTAAAATATCAAGAAAATAAAGTATTTTATTCAATTACCAATAAAATATTACAAAAGAGGAGAAAAATGAAAAGAACGAAAACGGTAGTTACAATCCTACCCACCTTACAATAAAATTTCGTCCTCGAAATTTAAGCAAGTGGTAGTAGGGTAACCCCGAAGAAAGAAAAGAACTACACAAAAAGATGGAGGAAACTTCTTCTGAATCTCATGTTCAAGCTCCCAAGTCGACTCACTAGGCGAGCGAGGATTCCAAGCGACTAGAACCAATTTGATGACCTTATTCTTCAAAATCTTTTCCCGTCGGTCCACAATCGAAACCAGACGAATCTCACATGACAAACCTGGTCAAATCGACAATTCCGAGTAGTCAATAACATGACTATCATCCCGGACATATTTCCTGAGTTGAGAAATATGGACCACGTCATGCACTCCAGAAAAAGCTGGCAGCAATGCTAGTCTATAAGCCACCTTGCCTACTCGCTCCACCACATCGAACGGACCAATGAATCTAGGGCTTAACTTGCCCCAACCACCAAACTGAATAACACATTTCCATGGAGATACCTTGAGGAACACATGATCACACACTTCGAACTCCAACGGTCTCATGTGCATGTCTGCCCATTTCCTCTGCCTATCATGTCCGGCCTGAAAATGCTTCCTGATCTAGGGCTACTACATCCACGGTCCCCGTGATCAATTCTGGCCCCAAAAGCTTCCTCTCACCAATGTCATCCCAGCACACTGGTGATCTACACTTCTGACTATAAAAGACTTCATACGGAGCTGCTTTAAGACTTACTTGGTAACTATTGTTGTATGAAAACTCCACCAAGTGTAAATGAACTTCCCAAGATCATCCAAACTTAAGAACACAGGACCTCAACATATCCTCTAATGTTTGAATTGTCCTCTCTGATTGACCATCTGTCTGTGGATGGAATGCAGTACTGAATCTCAGCTTACTCCTAAGTCTATTCAGAATATTCTCCCAAAATTGAGATCTAAATCTAGTATCTCTGTCTAATATAATACTGACAAGAACACCATGCAATCTCACAATCTCTTGCATATACCTTTTTACAAGACTCTCTGTAGACTGACCAACTCTGAAAGGAATGAAATGAGCACTCTTCGTCAAGCGATCTACAATCACCCAGATAGCATTGTGACCCTTGGGACTTCTGGGCAAAGCAGTCATGAAATCCATAGTGATATTCTTACACATCCACTTCGAAATAGGAAGTGGTTGAAGAATTCTAGCAGTCCTCTGATGTTCTACTTTCACTTGCTGACAAATCAGGCACCAAGAAACAAATCTTGTAACAGTCCTCTTCATACCATGCCACCAGAAATGCAACTTCAAATCCAGATCCATTTTTGTACTACCAGGATGAATAGAATATGGCAAACGGTGAGCTACTTTGAGTAACTTCTGCCTGACTTCTCTCTTCGGAACACATAGATGAGTCCCAAAGCGGAGAGATCATCCATCCTCATGAATCACTATATCAGTCCTTGAACCAGCTTCGACTTCAGCTCGAAACTTCTGCAACTGCACATCACCGGACTGTGCTTCCTTAATCTGATCCACTAAAGATGACTGCAACTAAAGGACCATACAACTCTGCTCGAAACCAGGCAATATTACATCCAATTCGAATCTCCTTATAAACTCTACAAGCTCTTTCTGCTCAGTAAGAACCATAGCAACAAGCCTTCTGCACAAAACATCAGGTACCAAATTATTCTTGCCAGGGTGAAACTGCAAACTGATATCATAATCCACCATCAATCCAACTATCTCCTTTGCCACATATTCAACTTCTTCTGAGTGAACACATACTTGAGACTTTTGTGGTCAGTGAAGATCTCCACTCAGTCTCCAAGTAAGTAATGCCTCCAAAGCTTCAAGGCAAAAACCACAACAGCAAGTTCCAAATCATGTATAGGATAATTCTTCTCATGCGGCCTCAATTGCCTAGATGCATATGCGACAACCTTGCCTCGTTGCATCAAAACAACACCTAAACCTCTACCTGAAGCATCACAGTGAATTACGAAACCTCCTAATCCATCGGGTATAGTCAACACAGGTGTTGATGTCAATCGATTCTTCAATTCAGAGAAAGCTTCATCACAGGTATCGATGCCAATGGCCCTGCAATCTTCGAGAAATCCTAAATAAACTTCCTGTATTACGCCGCTATCAAAGAAAACTCCTGAACTTCCGATACTGACTTCGGCGTCGACCAATCCATAAAAGCAGAAATCTTGGACGGATTGACAGAAACTCTATCACCAGAAATAATACGGCCCTAGAATGCCATATGATCCAGCCAAAACTCACACTTGCTAAGCTTCACATAGAACTGATTCTCCCTCAAAGTTTGCAACACAACCTTCTAGTGGTCAGCATGCTCTTCACGGTTCCGAGAGTAGAAAAGAATATCATCAATGAACATCACCACGAACTTTTCCAAGAAGGGAGAAAAAACCCGATTCATCAAGCTCATAAATACAGTTGAAGCATTAGTAACTCCGAAAGGCATCACCAAGAATTCATAGTGCCCATATCTCGTACGAAAAGCAGTCTTCTGTACATCCTCGGCTTTCACCTTAACTTGATGTTAACCAGAACGAAGATCTAACTTCGAAAATATAGAAGCATCTCCCAATTGATCAAATAGGTCATCAATCCATGGCAACGGATACCGATTCTTCACTGAGACATTATTGAGCTCGTGGCAGTCCATGCACAACCTGCAACTACCATCCTTCTTATTGACGAACAGTACCAGAGCTCCCCAAGGTGAAACACTTGGCCTAATAAAACCTCTATCCAGCAACTCTTGAATCTGCTTCTTCAATTCAGTGAACTCAACAGGAGCCATTCTGTACGGACTCTTAGAGATTGGAGCTATACCTGGCTAAACATCAATACTGAATGCCACTTCACGATCTGGAAGTAATACCGGCAATTCCTCAGGAAAAACATCTAGAAAATCCAGCACAACCAAGGTGCGACATCACCATCTGCACATACTTCCTTCATAACTCCAACTTCCTAACTTGCCAACTTCTCCACACAAGCAAGTGGAGTTTCACCGGCATGGGATTCAAATTCATGACGTTCTGGCATACGAAATACCACCTTCTTCTTGCGGCAGTCAATTACACCATGAGTGGCACCAAGCCAATCCATCCCCCAAATCCAGAATTGTTGATGACAATCAAATCGGCAACAAAATCAACACAACCAATAACCAAAGGATTCTGCTCACAAATCTGAGAAAACACGACAACACCCCCACCTGTTGTTCCAAGCTATTGGCATAGCCTGCCAACCAAGTGATGCAGATCGACGAAGCATGAAGAAACAAATGAATGAGTAGCACCAGAGTCAAAAAGAGCATGAGCGGGAAAAGAGTGAACAATGATAATGCCTAGCAAGAGTCAAAGGTGAGAGCAGAACAGGCAGAAGCAAATGCAAGAAATAGACATCAATGGAAGGCTAACATGAATAAGCAACAGGATAGAATCGCAAAATAGCATGGAAATAAAAATAAAATACAAAATGAATACAACTAAAAATATACCTGCAACAATGCCCAAAGCAGCTTCAGCATCTTGCGTAGTCAAGTTGTAGACTTGACCACGACCTGCAGGAAGATTACCCCTAGGATCGACTCTCCTATGATCAAAGACTTGCCTCTGATGTGGAAGTGGTGGTCCACCCTGACCACGAACAAGCACCCCCTGAGGAGCGGAACCTCCAACTGGTGCAAGAGTCATGGACCTAGGGCAATCACGAACCATATGATCATTGCCTCCACACAGAAGGCACAGGTGATTCGCTATCCTGCAATCTTGGCAAAAATGCCCAGTCTTGTGACAGTGCGTCCAGACTAGGTTCGGCCTTTGGACAGCAGGTGGGTATGGCATTGCCCAGACCGGAAGGGGCGAAGCTGGCCTCCTAATAGGCCTTCCATAAGGTCTAGCACCAACAAGGTGCAAAACAGTACGCTGAATAGCACGCTTCCTTGTGCTAGTCTGCTCCTGAATTCTAGCAGCATCTAGGATGTCAGCATAAGAACGAAGTCACAAGGTAGCAATACGATCCTAAATCTCCATATCCAAGCCCAACAAGAAATGACGACCTCTATCTTCGTCATTTGCCACCATAGAAGTAGCAAAACAACTTAGTCAGGCGAATTTTGCAGCGTACTCGTCCACGGTCCGACTACCCTAATTCAAGACAGTGTTTAGTTTAATGCTGATACTTTATGAAATAACAACGAAAAGCATGAATAAACACTATCTGACGAACCTGAGTTAATGAGACAAACTGTCGTTCTATTTCATTCTTGGTGACATCATGAAAGAACTTCGTAAGGAAGCTCTCAGTCAAAATAGCTCAGGGAATGGGTTGGCCCAATCGCTCAGCTTCAGCTTGCCACCAGATGTGGGCAAGATCAACAAGATGGATACTCACAACATCCACATGATCCATATCCGCTATCCGTGCTGCGGTTAGCAACTGCTCAGTCCTGATAAGCCACTGCTCTGCTTCAAGTGGGCCTTCAGTGCCCGAGAACTTATTTGGGTGGAGCCTCATGAAATCTGCCACATTACCAGGTCTCGGTGACAGCAATGTTGGGGCAGGCATAACGGGTTCCATATTAGCATCTTCAAAAGCCATTCTCATATGTTCATTATGTTCCCGTTGCATCCGCATCATCAGTTCGTTGTGCTCACGCTGCATCTGCATCATCTGTGCAACAATGGGCTCATCAGACTGATCATCCCAAGCACAAAAAGATGAAGCACCTTTTCTAGCCATGGTCAGCAATAAAATCAAACGGTTAGCATCCAGATCATGAGTTGGTTATCAATATTTATGTGATCTCTGTATTGCACATACTGTTGAGCCAAACCGGTTAAATCCAAATCTGACTAATATCAATCAAAGCCAAACTTTCTTTCGTTAGTCTCGTTCGACTGATATATTATCCAAAACGAGGCTCTGATACCACTAAAAATCTTATCACGCCCCGCTTCCCAAAAATACGAAACACGAGCACATGACATTGGCCCAGCGAATGACTAACGTCATTCACAAGTTGTCTATCCGATCAACTCAACAATATAATCAACACATAACAATTGCACAGGCAATAATAATAATCTCATGAACAATAATACTTGGAATGAAGCAATATGAAATATCCAAATACAATAAACCAACGTCTGAAAACAAATAATAAAATCCATGTCAAAAGCCCAATACAAGAATAATTCCAAACACCATAATAATGAGTCTCAATATATTAAGTTCAATAAAATAATAAGCAATTAGAAAGCATTAAGTCTTCAGAAAGTTTGTTCGCCAATTCCAGCAGGCAATTCTCCTTCATTACCTGTGAACACTTCATCTAAAAAGAGGAGAAAAATTGTCCTTAGAGCAAGTCATGGACAGCAAGTAGAGAAAACAAGGAACAATGAAATAACGATATAACAATGAATTCAATAGATCAAAAACATGTGACAATAACAATAATCAATATTATGGTAATCAATGCAATGGTTATAAACAATGATTCACTATTCGATAACAATGTTCAATGATCAATATCAATAACACTTAGCCAATAATCGATATCAATAGGAACAATGATGTACAATATGCAATGTCGAGATCATACAAATTCTTAAGTCTATTAATCATTTAATCCTAACTAATGCACGTACTAAAGTGTCCCATATGTTCCATACCACAGGTTCGATGCATACAACCGATTTCGTTTAGACTCAAGTGGTAGATTCTATAGATCGTGTACTTGGTATGATGAAAATATCAATAATAACACGGGCCAAGACAATTTCTTGCATAATGACAACAATAATAACACGAGCCATGGTGTAATTTCTTACACAATGACGATAACAATAATAACACGGGTCATCATTCGAGTATAGTCCATATATCATCAACTACTCTAGTTCATCCCTTAGACCCCGGCTTGTTAATTATTTATTGATACAACAATACAATAGGCAATTTGAGACATGCGATGAACAATAATATCACTAGGATAACAATAGGATGGTAACATGAAATAGGACAATTAGAATGATGACAATAACTCATTAGGATCATGCAATGCATCATACATACTTTAATTCATGCAATGCTACGATATAGGAATAATTAATCTATTAAAATCTGGATTATAAAATTCTGGACAGCAAGAGTTGTCTGTACTAAAATGTAATTTTCCACTGTTACAGAAACCGAAAAATTAATCTGTCAGAAATTCTAAAAACTAGACTTCTACACGGTTCCAACGCATATTTAAAGTTCAAAATCCGACAACAGTAGTTAGGTCAAACAATCATTCTTTACAGATTTTATGTTCAGGCAGAATAACAACATCTAGTTGTTATAATTTTAGAATCAGTAAAAATTCAATAATAAAATCATCAAAAATATTTATTAGACCCCTAAGCATGTTAACTAATGATCTGGAAATTTTCAGAGCAATATTTTAATTTTAAATCAACCTTTTAATAGATTAAACATGAATCATATAAGAATATGATATTCTGGAATAAAAAACACAACAGTAGTAAAACAATCATAATTTTTCTATACAAATCAAAATTCAGTGATTCATGATGTTCTGGAAACTAGAAATATATGGCTACAACTCTTATTAAGAAAGTTATTTATTTTGAGATCATTTACTGGGTCGAAAACATCAGGCAAAATACAGACAACAAACAACATACAAGTTTTTGGATTTTTTCATGAAATAAATTAATTAAACATGATGGATATCAATTCTATAGTCAATGGATCTTATAATCAGCATGATGGGTGTGATAGCATGGTGATTACAATTAAAACACACATAAACTATTTTAACAACAACCAAACATCAATCGAACATTCAAACATACAACCTAGCATTAGTTTTTACGATACACTATTTGTGTAGCGATTATATGAATAACCCTATTATCAGTTCTACATGAATATATGAAAAATTCTATCTTTGGAGTCAAAAGTGGCACGAAGTCAAGAATATTGGGGTTAGCTCGTGTAACCCTCAATAGACCCAACAAAAGATAATCAACACAACGATACGATAAACGATTAGGATCTACTTGCGGAATTTTAATAAAAACTTGAATTTGATACATGATTCAATTCAAGAGGAAAGTGACTTGCCTTTTGGACGATGAAATTGAATACTAAGAATAATGGGATAACAATCCCGGAGCAATGAACATGAACCCACGAACTACATGCAACTACATGCACAAAAGAGAACTCGGCAACGATGGAAGAAGCAATAGCAACTGCAAGAGGCACAACAGCAACCATAGCAAGGCTCCACTGCGGGTGTTGTTGGCTGACGGCATCACTGGGGGAGACAGGCGTCGTGCAGCGGACAGCAACTGAATGTCGACGTCGAGGCGCAGACAACAAGGGCAGCGTCAGGAGGGGGTCTGGGGTTGCTAAAGTCGAAAGGAAAGGGGAAGCGGCAGAGGGTGGTGTTTGGGAGTTACTGGGCGTTGCTGGTGGCACTCTACGGAGGAGGGCGACGCTAGGGGTGGCGACGGCTGGGGATCGCCAGAAGGTGGTCGAGGAAGAAGGTCAGTAATGGGTTAGGCGGGAAATTGGGGGTGGCTGCAGGTCAGGGAAAGAGAAAGAGGAGAGAGGAAAGACAGCTAGAATTAGGGTTTGTATTTTGGTGATTTTTGGGTTTACCATAGAATTGTATTTATAGAGTGCAATTAGGATGTTGGGCTCATAGTTTAGGATCCAATAATTGTTGATTTGGGTCAAGAATCAATTGTAATTGGGTTTTGGGTTCAATAAGAGGTGAAATTAACTACAATAGGGTTCAAATAAAATACCTACTAACAAATAAAAATAGGATCAACAAGAAAATAGGTCAAAAAAATAATGAGAGTAATTTCATGAACAAATTTAATTTAAAATATCAAGAAAATAAAGTGTTTTATTCAATTACAAATAAAATATTACAAAAGAGGAGAAAAGTTAAAAGAACGAAAATGGTAGTTACAATGAGCCACTCCTCTTCCTCCTCCTCTACAACTCCAAGATCTTCGTATTCAACTCGACCAACAAGTTCAGCAACCGCAGCCTGAACAGCCTCTTCCCAGGTCCAGGGGGGCTGACCCGGGGGGCTCCCGTCGAAGCCATCAGGGACAACGCTCCCACCATGACCACATCTCAGTTCATAATCCTTTAACCGACTCCATGGCCTCTCGAAGTCCTCCACGGCAGGATCTCCTTCAAGTAATTGATAACCGTCAACAAGGGGTAGGCCTCCGAACTTGCTTGAATGAAAGGCACGCCCTTGAGGAAGATCCTCACCCTCGAGCACCCAAAGGCCCCGAGAGTCCAGATCCCTCACATGCCGAGGACCAGAAGCTCCCCTCCCCTAGGAGGCAAAGAGAGTCCCCTCCACGTCGTCGGCGGAGAATTCACATTCCAATAAGCTGAGTCGCACCAGGGGATCGCCGAGCTGGAGGGGCATCTGTCACTCAGGCTGAGTTCCAGAACTTTAAAGAAGATATCCTGCGAGCTCTTAATATTTCCAGAGTTAGGATCAGCGTGGACCTAGCCCTCCCCATGCCTCGAGGCATGACCAGCGTACACCTAGCCCTCACCATACCGCTACTCATGAAGGAGAGTCCCGAGGGTCGACTAGGTCCGACCGGAAGGATGACTCGGTCTACCGCCGTCTCCACGAGATGGAGAGGCGCATCAACAAGATCAATCCCAAAGAAGAACAATGGACCAATAAGTTCTACCCAAGCAGACCCCCTTTTCCAAGGCCATCATGGAAGCTCCGATCCCCGAAACCTTTAGGCCGCCCCGCTTTGAATCCTACAATGGGGAGTCAGACCCGGCCGATCATATCAAGAGTTTTAAAACTCTCATGATGATTCATCAAGCCTCAGATGCGCTCCTCTGCAAGGCCTTCCTAGCAATGTTAAGGGACCAGCGCGAGTGTAATATCCCGGTCGAATATTATATTTGTATAATTATTATTTTTAAAATTAAAATATTTTTATGGAATCTAGTTTTATTAATAAAAACTTATCTGTATATATATACTAGTAAGTATATATATGTATTGTATCGGTTTTGTGCACTTGTGCAAAATCCTATAAAATGCGTTTTTGAGAAATTGTCTGAAGTATCCGGGTCTGATATTAAAAATTATTATTTTATTATTATTTTATTTTTATTTTAAGAATTGAAATATTTTTTGTGGATATTACCCAGTTTTGTTAATAAACATTATCTATATATATATATACACCAGTCTGTATACATCTGTATTGTATCAAATTGGTACTGAAATCTTCCTCGCCGGTAATAAAATTATTTTTATTTTTATTTCTAAATTAAAATATTTTTGGTAGTGATTATTTGTTTTAATGAATAAAAATTATCTGTATAGATGGATATATATGTACGTATAAGTACCGTATAGATTTCGTACGTTTGTACGAAATCATGTAGTATGTGATTTTGGAAAAATACCTCTTATTATTGATCAGTCATGATCAAATAGAAGGTGAGGATTGGATTAGGGTTCGATTGCAATTTAAATTTGCAATTTGAACGGATTAGGGTTTGTTTGCAATTTATACTTGCAAATGAAATTCAAAATGTTTTGAGCCACAAAGAGAAAGAGTCAAGTGGCTCTCTCTACCACATCTCTCTTTCCTTCTCCTACAAATTGGCCGGCCAACTTCAAAAGAGGAAGCCCCTTTTCATTTGTTTTTCCTTTACTTCATCTCACCCCCTCTCATCTTCTCATATTTCTTCTTCTCTTCTACTCCTTGTTTATTTAGAAAAAAATTTGAGAAAAATAGAAAAGAAAAGAGAGATCAAATCAAAAGAGAGGTTAGGGTTTCATGGGTTTCATTTCTTGAGGTTGTTCTTGAAGAGGAGCAAGAACAAGGAGCAAGGAGGAGAAGAACTAGCAAGTCCTTCCTATACTTTTGGGTGGGGGTTTCTCTACTTTTATGCCTTGTTTATTTATTTTTATTGTTGTATGTAAAAGAACTTGGACTAAAAATATGTGCATATGAGAGTGGTTGGAATAGAATAATAGGCATACAAGGATTGAAGTGGTTGAGCACGAAATAACACCCTAAAGATTCAATCTTGTAGGTCTAATGGTTAGAATTAATTTGTTATGCTAAAGTTGAAATCTTGAACCCAAATTAATTTTAGAAGTTCTTATATGTGTTATTAGCATTCTCTAACTTTTGTAGATTTCTCTGAGTTAGTTTGATGGGTGAAACAAACCGTTTCCCCAAAACTACGAAAGTTTAGCAAAATCAGCAACTTGCTGTTGTGGGTTAACTTTTATAGTGTGTTCAACGGACCAAATTGGAGTTCCTTAGGAATTTGGAAAAGTGTTCAACTAGAAAGTAGTAGTAGATGTTCTCACATTTCCAAAATATCCTATTTGGTTAGATTCCGATAAGCGGAGCAAGAATTATGACCCTTACAAAATCTCAGCAGCTGGCCTTTTGGCTGAAAGCTCGCTGTCTGGATTGTTCGAAGTTTTTGTACCTTTTAATGACTGAATCTGAGAAGTTCATCAACTAGAGAGTTTTATTAGAGTCTTTCACCTTTCCAAAATATCCTATTTGGTTAGATTCTGATAAGCAGAGCAAGAGTTATGACCCTTACAAAATTACAGCAGCTGGCCTTTTGGCTGAAAGCCCGCTGTTTGGATTGTTCAAGTTTTTGTATATTTTCATGACTGAATCTGAGAAGTTCATCAACTAGAGAGTTTTAGTAGAGTTTCTCACCTGTCCAAAATGTCTTATTTGGTTAAATTCTGATAAGCGGAGTAGGAGTTATGACTTTTACAAGTCACAGCAGCTAGCCGTTTGGCTGAAGCATCGCTGTTTGGATTGTTCAAAGTTTTTAGACCTCATACTTACTGAATTTGGAAAAGTGTTCCACTAAAAAGTTGTGGTAGATGTTCTCCCCTTTCTAAAATGTCTTATTTGGTTAGGTCCCGATAAGCAGAGTAGGAGTTATGACTTTTACAAGTCACAGCAGATTTGGCGGAAGCTTCGCTGTTTGGATTGTTCGAAGTTTTTAGACCTCTTACTTACCGAATTTGAAAAGCATTCAACTAAAGAGTTGTAGTAGATGTTCTCACCTTTTCAAAATATCCTATTTCGTTAAATTCTGACAAGTACAGCAAAATTTATGAGCTTGGAAAGTTTCAGCTTTTGGCTGTACTATTATTGTTTGAAATGGTATTTAATGGACCGGATTTTGAGTTCCTTACCGAATCTGAAAAAGTGTTCAACTAAAGAGTTGTAGTAGATATTCTCACCTTTCTAAAAATTCTATTTTCGTTGAATTCCGATCAGAGTAGCATGTTTAATTGCTTCTATGTTGTTAGAAGGCTTTTATGTTGCTTTTGTGTATAAAAGATGAAGTTTTGTTAGTAAGCTTATACACAAAATTCTAGTTCATGTTAACTAAAGTTGTTGTGAATTGTTAGTAGTTTGAATCACGCACTTGATTATGAGTAATAAGTATTCATTGTGCTCATAAGTCATGTAATAAGTATTGGTCCGTCTCATACGTAGCTCACCTAGCTCGTATGTAGTTGTTTGTTCATGCGTAGCTCATTGGGCTCGTATGGAGTAAATATCTTCAATAGATAGGCGATGAGTGGATCCAAGGAGATCTTGTAAAGTCTAGGTTAAGACTTGGTAGATTGTGTCAACAATTGTTACACTCTCTTGAAAGGGACACATGCGGTGCTTTTTCATGATAAGTTGGAAGCACAGTGGCATGTCTCGCTTGTTTAAATCTTTTGGTGCCGTCTCATGGCAAGTTGAGAGTACGACTCTAGGTTGAGAGTACCTTGTAGCTCGTACGGCCCCATTTGATTGGTTTGGGTTAGTGACATCATTAGGGTAGTAACTGTTACTTAACCATTTTTATCTATGAATTGCCGAAGGGTGAGAGTTGGTGTTAGGGGTGATACCTTATAATCCGACTTCTCCTATAGGCCGACACTAGGTGGTGTTATTGGGATGTATCCCCCTGTCAAAGGGATACGGGCGGTACTTTTTCATAATTAGTTGGGAGCACGGGATCCATATCTCGGTTGTTAATTCCTAAAGTGCCATAATAAGAACGGAAGGGTTTCCTAGGGAAATAGACCCTACAATTCTGTCAGGTTCTATGCCTTATCATGATGAGTTGAGGGCATGGCTGAAGGTTGTCTAGTATCTTGGGGTTCATGTTGGCTTTTGAGTAAGGTCCGGTTCGCCGGGTAGATAGTGGCAAACATATACACCACTATTGTACCGCAGTAGCGGAACTAGACCATATATGCAACCTCACCAGTCACGTTGTATCTGTCAGGAACAGGAAGGGTACAAGAGTAGAATTCATAACACGGGTTCAATCCCTATATATGAAGAAACGGCTTGATATTCGGCGTATGTAGTATGGGCTGCATACTATTCCAGAGTCTTGCTTGCATTAGAATAAGTGCATCCTTACATTACTTAATCCTACATTAGATTCTAAGTCATAGCATACACTGACACATCAATTATATATACATGTTTCTCTTTTCATCAATCTGTTTGTTTAAAGTTGAGAATCGCTGCTAGTCATCAGCCTTAAGCATCAGTATAAGTACTGACGTCCCCATTTCAATAAGTACTAGATTGCAAAACTACAGGTACAGGATTCAGGAGGACTCAAGGCAAAGAGAAGCAAAGGGTTGATTTTATTTCAATTGTAATATATGTTGTTACCTGTTCTTTCTATTGTAATTTATTTATGTTGAGAAGCATCCAAGTGAAGTAACAAGTGTTATATATTATTCATTGTACTCTGATGTAATTTTTATTGAAATTTTGTAACACTTGGGATTGTATGGCATTATTGAAACACTGATGTAATGTATTGCAGTTTTATAACATTCGGACTTGTAATACATTTGTGTTAAACAAAAAGTTTTAAATTTTTCTGTTTTTCGGTGTATTATGGCTAATTGAAGGAAAAGATTCTGGCTTATGTCACGGTTTCTCAGTATATGGAAATCAGGGCGTTACAGCGAAAGTGGTACTCCCGTCTATCTCCAGCCTCCAACTTTTCATTCGAACAGTTTGAGGAGCTCTTCCTCACCCACTTTGTTAGCAATTGCTGAGCCGAGAAAACAAGTGTGTCTTTACTAGCCCACAGCCAAAGAAAGGGTGAACGCATAAGAGATTACGTTCGACACTTTACCGCCGAAGCCCGGCCTATTGCTTCTCTCAACCAATCAGTGGCCTCTGCAGCATTCAGGCACAACGTCAATAATGCCGACCTCAAGGCGTCCCTTGCCAAGAAGCCTCCCTGGGACTTCTCGGAACTCCTGCTTAGGAGCGAGAAGTACATCGGAGCGGAAGAGGCTCTCAACCCCCCCTACTCAAGAGGAGACATCTTTCAGGAACAAATGGAAGAATACAAGCGAAGAATGGTCCCAGAATTCCAAGAAAGATGACAATGGTCAGCGCCGCCCAGCTCCTCGTTTTGAGAACTTCACCCCCCTCAATGCTAGTATCAGCAGTTCTTATGGAGGTGTATAAGGAAGGGCTACTCCGCACTCCCCTAGAATGAATACTCCAGCAAAGAGGAGGAACATAGAAAAGTGGTGCTACTTTCATAGGGACCACGGCCACGACACAGATGATTGTCAAGCTCTCAAGGACAAGATCGAAGAAGTCATATAGCGGGGACACCTGGCCAAGTTCTTCAGAAAGGATGGGGCCGATCCTTCACCTCAAGGAGCCAACAAGCGAACTGAAAGGCCCGCCGAGTTCCAAGACTCAGAGCCTGGGGCCATCCTCCACCTTATCCATGGAGATCCAATGGAGGGAGAATCAAAATCCTCCCGAAAGGTCTTCGTCTGAGAGGTGAGTTCGGTCCAGAACTTTCCCCCGGCCAAGAACCCTGGGGTCTCGGTGACATTCTCAGACAAAGATCTGGAAGGCGTCTGAATGCCCCACTGTGACATGCTCGTAATTAGTCTCCACATGGCCAACCACGAGGTCCGCCGAATCCTGGTCGACAATGGCAGTTCTGTCAATATCCTCTTCGTGGAAACCTTCCAAGGCCTCAAACTTTCTCGAGATCGTCTCAAGCCTGCCGAATATACACACCATGGGTTTTCTGGTGGTTCCAGTCCCAATCGAATGAATAGTTACTCTTGATGTGACCGCAGGAAAAACCTCGAAAAACCGGACAGAGGCAATGGACTTCTTGGACGTCGATGTGAATGCCCCATACAATACTATCCTGGGCAGACCAGGCCTAGTAGTGCTTCATGCCGTGCCCTCAGCCTTTCACATGAAAATGAAGTTCCCAACCTCTACGGGAGTAGGAGAAGTCAAAGGAAGCCAAGAGACCGCTCGGAGGTGTTACACCACTACAATGGGGGACTCGGTCCACCCACTTGAAGTATTTGAGCTCCCCCAACGGAACAGTCAAGTCCTTCCCGAGCTAGTTGATGAACTCAATGAGATTCCCCTCTTCTAGGAAAACAAACTTAGAATGTTCGACATCAAATAAAGTACTGCGAGGGTGCCTAACCCCCTCTCGTAGAAGTAGGTTTTCCGTTTTCAATAAGGTCAATGCTTGTAACACTGCCAAAAGCATGTAATAATGGCTCGCTCCATTAAAGCGGCCACATAGTTTGTTTTAATAAAACTTAACTTTTTTCTATTAAAAATTATTGTGCATTTGCCTCATGTCTATCTCTCGGAGTCGCATCTACGACTCGTTAAACAGTAAGTTCGGAGTCCAGCTTGTCCCATACGGCTGCTCCCACAACTTGTTAAGCTCAAAAGACGAGTTCGAGTCCAACACTTGGTTCAACGCCGCTTTAGCCATTTGCAAACAAGCAAGTGTGTAGCAACTCACCATTCGGAATTGCTCCTAAAACTCGTTGAAACCCCAAAATAACAAGTTTGGAGTCCAACACTTATTCCGACGCCGGTGTATCCACTTGCAAACAAGCCAGAGCGGAGCAGCTCCCTATTCGAAATTGCTTCTACAACTCGCTGAAACCCCCAAAAAAAGTTTGGATTCCAACACTTGGTGCGACGCCGCTTTAGTCGCTTGCAAACATCCACGTGCGGAGTAGCTCACCATTCGGAATTGCTCCTACAAGTCGTTGATAACTCCGTAACAACTAGTTCGAAATTCGCAATCATTGTTCGAAATTGCACACACAGCTTGCAATTATGCGGTTTCGGGGATTAAAACGAACATTCATACTACTCCCACTACTGGTTAAATTTTGCAACACGCAAGTTCAGAGCTCAACTCTGCCCTAGAGATCCCTTCAAACTTGTCTCCCAAACGGCTCTCCTAGAGTCTGGTGATGCTCTTCGCTCCGCTCACCTCCCGAGCAGACTTCTTCTCAATGAGTTCCGAGCTCAACTCTCCCCTAGAGTTGCTCCTCAAACTTGTCTCCCAAACGGCTCTCTCCTAGAGCGTAGTGATGCTCTTCGCTCCGCTCGCCTCCTGAGCGACCTTCTTCTCAACGAGTTTGGAGCTCAAAACTCCTCTAGAGTTTCTTCTCAAACTTTTCTCCCAAACGGCTCTCTCCTAGAGCTTGGTGATGCTCTTCGCTTCGCTCACCTCTCGAGTGGCCTTCTTCTTAACGAGTTCGGAGCTCAACTTTCCTCTAGAGTTTCTCCTCCAACTCGTCTGCCAAACGGCTCTCTCCTAGAGCCTGGTGATGCTTTTCACTCCGCTCGCCTCTCGAGCGGCCTTCTTCTCAACGAGTTCGAAGCTCAACTCTCCCCTAGAGTTGCTCCTCAAAACTTGTCTCCCGAACGGCTCTCTCCTAGAGCCTGGTGATTCTCTTTGCTCCGCTTGCCTCCCGAGTAGCCTTCTTCTGAACGAGTTCGGAGCTCAACTCTTCCCTAAAGTTCTCCTCAAACTTGTCTCCCGAATGGCTCTCCCCTAGAGCCTGACGATGCTCCTCCTCCCGCTCACTTCCTGAGCGGCCTTCTTCCAAGAGAGTTCGGAGCCTAACTCGTCTAGAGACGCTCCTTAAATTCGCCTCCAAAACGGACTTCCCCTAGAGTCATACAAAGCTTTTCTCAACTTCATGAAGGCAAAGATGTTGCAGGACTATTTTTACCTTGAAGAAGGGTGATTCTGCAACTGACTTTTGAAGAGAAATTGTAGATTTTTGAGTCAGATTCGAAACGAGGGGTCAAATGCCCCAATCCGACCTCCGAAGCACCCGAAAAGCCAATCCCAATGCAGCTGCGCAAAGCTAACCAAAGCGTTGACTGGTGAACGGTCAACTGTCAAAACTCTGCACGTATCGCTCTCTCGAAGTGTCTCTTGACCTCAGCAGCGCTCCCCAAGCATTCTTTTCACCGAAGTCGAAATGAGGAAATAACTCTGTCTCCAAATACGCACTCGATCGTGGTCAACAATTGTGATTAAAAAAAAAAAATCAACGGTCAATGCCACGTGTCAAGCTGCTGAAGCCTCTCCTAGGTTCGAAAACGCGATGTGGGCATTCTTGGAACCGAGCAGGAAATGGGAGAAAAACACTCCGCCTCAAGATTTGTTCTCGATCATGATCAACAGCTCAGATTTGCCAAAAATAGAAAAATAAAAAAAATAAAAAATCTTAAGGGGTTAACGGGCCTGGTCTGAACCCATTCGGACCCAAACCCACAAACCCTTCTTCTTCAAACATCCGCATCTTCCAAACCACGAATTGCAACTCCTCCCTCGCAGAGCTCAAAGCTTTTGCCTCCCTCCTCGCAAAGCTTCGTCGAGCACTTCCTCGTCGAACACTGTCGTCACCGAGCTCCTCTCCACCGTCGAGCTCGAGCACTTCTTCGCCAGCCATCAAGCTCCAACGCCGAGCTCGAGCTCCACTCCTCCCCTCCACCTTCGACGAACTCCGAGCTCTAATTCCAAGATCCCACTCTTCCCCGTCGAAGCTTCGTTAGGCTCCAAACCCATCACCATGCCGTCGTCGTCAAGGTCGAGCCCCAGTGCCGAGCTCCAAGAGGCCGAACACAAGGCCTTTCGAGCTTGAAAATTCACCACCACAGTCGCTGAACTCCATCGAGCCCCTCTCCTTGCAGCCCACATGAGGAGTTGTCGAACTCCGGGAAAGAGCTCCATTGAGCCCTCCCTCCATAAGCGTCGAGCTCCTCATCGCCAACCTCACCGAACCCCTCCTCGCCATGCTCGCCGAGCTCCAACACCTCCATCGTCACCGCAGCCGAGCTCCATCGAGCTCCTCGCCGCCGCAGCCGGGCTCCATCGAGCTCCTCGCTAGCGCAGCTGAGCTCCTTCGTCGAGGCCCACGCCGCGCTCGCCGCTCGAATCCGAGCATTCTTGTCATTGAAGCTGGAATGGGGAGAAAACACTCCAACTCAAGATTCGTGCTCAATCGTGATCAACGCCCCTGATGGCGCCACGTATATAATAAATATTAATTAATTAATTAATTTGTTAATTTGAATTAGTTATTTAAAAAATCTGAAAAAAGAATTAGAAAACCAAAAAAAATTATTTAAAAATTCTGAAAATAATTTTAAAATTCTGAAAATATAATTATTAAATTAGAATAATTAATTAAAAATTTTGAAAATTAATTACTAAAAGTCAGAATATTTATAAAAATTTCAAAAAATGATTAAAAATTGGAAAAAATTCAGAAAAATTTGGAAAATAACAAAAAATCCAAAAATTTCTGAGAATAATTTTGGGTATCTTACAAGCTCATAAGGACACCGTTACACCTCGAGCAAGATCCAAACTCCCCCCGCGAACGCCGATAAATTCAATAAGTCATTAAAAACGGGAGAACTGGTCCTCAAAGGTTGAGAAACTCAGTCTGCAGGAGTGGGGGGCTTGTGATAAGGGTAAAAATAGAACTAAATCGAGTCTGTTCAAATCGGGCACGAATCTTAAAGCTCTCAGGGGTAAAACGGTAATTTCACCTACAAACAGGTCCGAAATGGGAACTGGGTCTTTCGTCAAAGCCCAATAACCTAAAAATGGATCTATCCTATTGGGTATGGGTGGAAGCCCATCACAGACCAGCCCAGGATGATTTGAGTAATTCAAATTCATGATTATCCTTAAGAGGTGATTTAAACTAAATCCCTTATCATGAAATGATTTAAACTCTACATCTTATCCAAAAACACCGGGACATAGGGATAAATAATTATCTCTAAACTGTCTCTAAAGGAAACTATAAATATCCCTTTCCCTCCACCGTAAAAAAGGTAATCAATATTTTTTCACAAATTGCTCTTTCATAATCTTCCTGATTACTGACTTGAGCATCGGAGGGTTCGTCACCGAGATCCATCCCAGTGTATCGAACTTTTTGCAGGTCAACGGCAGTAGTGAGAAACAGTCAAACGCCGGCCAGAAGTCAACAAGTTTGCCTTATTTATTTCCAAAAGAATCCACAAATACATCTGTTTGCTCCCACACCAAAATCAGCGACAACAGATATGGTAGGAGTAAATTTGAAAAGAGTTAGGGTTTTGGGTTTGAAATTAAAAGGGTTTATGCCGTAGATTTGTTAGAGATTGGCAATAGAAATTGTTGTAAATTATGAGAAACAACTTAGAATAATTTTGGAGAAATTTATAGGCCTAAAACCTGGTTAATAGAATTATGAGTGTGTGCATATGTGTAATGCACACCAGATGTTCAATGAAATGCCTGTGAGAGATTAGAATGATTTTAATTGTTATTTGTGATTGATTTGAATATCTTTAGTCCTAATTAGTGTTAAAATATGATAATAGGAAGAATAGGCGAGTTTGGGGGGGAATAGCGGAGAGCTTACCCAGTCGGTCTTCACGTTTCCTCGGGTCAGTATGATCATACTAGATATACTTTATGTTGTGGTAAAATTTTAGACTTATCTAATTTGAATCGTGATAGTTATGGCCGGATAAAGAATTAATAGAAAATACGGAATTTGGATAGCTGAAACTGTGTTATATGGTGTATTTGCATGATTTTGAGTATTTGGTGTTATTAGTGATATATTGGGTTTATATATGATAGTTTGAAGTGATTTAGGGCATGACATAAGTATGATATGCAGGTGATAAATTGAAAATATATCTATGATATTATGATATGTTAACTGATACAGTGTACATATGACATATAGGTGGTGAATGAGAATTGATATGATAAAAGATGAAATTAATGGTTTGGTATAAGTATGATAAGCAGATGATTAAGGTGAAATAATATGTGATAAATGGATATGATAAGATAAATAGCATGGTATATACATCATATGTGATAATGTGACAATATAAATAACATAGGGTATGTATGATATGTAATAACATGATGCGATAAAATTACAAGATAATAGCATGGTATATGCATAACATGTGATAAAATGATAAGATAAATAACATGTGATAATATGATAAAATAAATATCATGGTGTATGCATAATATGTAGTAAAATGTTAAGATAAATAACATGGTGTATACCGAATATGTGATAATATGTTGAGATAAAAGATGAGATGATAATAATAAAATGGATAAAAGATGAGATGAAAATGGTTATAAAAGTTAAATTTTGTTTACCTGTGCCTACAGAAATTGTGGGGGTTTGGGCTAGAACTCCTATTGCCCAACAACCGGCTTGGGGTGCGGTGTTTATCACCCAAACTATGTTTAGGGTGCGGTGATTTTATTTCCCAAGCTATCCACTTGAGGTCCGGTATATTACCCAGTTTATTTGGGGTGCAGTGTTTATTACCCAAACTATGTTTGGGTGCGGTTTGGGGTGCGGTTTATATTAACCAATTTATCTGGGGTGCAGTGTTAATTACACTATGTTTGGGGTGTGGTGTATATAACCCAGTTTCTCTGGGATGGGGTGTAGCACCCCTAATTTCTAATAATTAAAAATTAGAAATACTTGGCACAAATTCCAGGATCAACTTCAACTGTAATCATAAACACAGAAACCAAATATGGAGAAATTTAAAACTTTATTACATCAATTCTTCACATAGCACAGCAGAAAACTAACACCTTGAATTAAATTTTCTTTCTTTTACAACCCATTCTTTTACAATTTGCATAAGTCATATTGTCATTCTACCACAAGCATCCAATCCCAAGCTAACGATACCTCCCTGTAAAATATGAGACTAGAGATAACCCTAACCCTCAAAACTACAGGGGTCAGCCATAACGGTATGAGTGACATAAAAAAATACAATTTAAGTGAAGCATAAAGAATAAATTCATAATCAACACATTTCCACAGTCGTAACAATGAAATATGAAATGACGATGAATGAAGCATGAAAACATCAAGTGAAACTAAGCTAAGTGTCAAGTGTAGGAAAACAGAAAACATAATGTGTAAAACAAGTCAAGAAAACACAAATGCAGTATGATGACTCTTTAATGCATACTTGTCGGATTCTATACTTTCTATACTACATAGGTCTGGTGCAAGCCCATATCGTACTCCACTTTATAGAGTTTAATTCATTGTTATGCAACTAATCCTAATACGGTAATAGAAACAAGATCTAGAACACTCCGCGAATAGGCCTAGCAACCCTTGACGCGCAAGCATCATGTAAGCATAGCTCTAAAATTGGAGAATCACCTTCCTAACGTGTACCCCACGAATAGGCCTGCCGATCCTCAACGTGCAGATACATAGTACATCCTGTGAATAGGCCTACCGACCCTCGACACGTGAATGCACCGTATGTTCCTTGAATAGGCCTACTAACCCTCGACACGCGAACATATTACCTGTCCTCTTGGGACACAACAACACACAGTCCTGGAATACATCCGTTGGACTAACAACAGATCCATACTTACGTTTCCCAAATTCTATCACATCGCCACTAGTGTTTTTCCTTAAGTTGATTATTATTAATTAAAATACAACTTCCCCTTCTCTATAGTTGGTGTACCCTACCAGACTTAATTGCACCAAAACAACCCTGAAGCCCAACTAGCCAATAACCACGAAAACTCATTTGCCGGTTTACAGGAATCCCACTCAACCTTTAGAGACTCACAAATCGAAATATCAACACAATTCTCACAATAAGATTTCTTAATTCCATCACCAAATCGTTTATATTAAGAAAACTTCTTTAAATCACACAAATCCAAATTTATCTGAATACCCACAAAATTTCATGAAATGAAATCTGAGATTAAATCTCTTAAACAACTGAGTTTCGCATTTTGAAGTTATAGAAAAATCACAAAACATCAATCATTCGAAAATCGTATTTATTAAAAATCTGAAACTATGATAGTACGGTGGTAAAAATTTCATATCTTACAATCTATAAGTCGGATTGAGGATCTGTCAACTATTCTGAAAACTAGATGCAGTGACCTACAACTTCTATTTTATAAGTTTATATTAAGAAAACCATTAATTTCATACGGAATACGGATACGTGACTAAGCCCAACGAATGATTTTCATCATCCATAAGCTGTTCAGAATCTTTACAACATCTCACATAAATAATCAGAGTCGGAAGCAAAAGAATCAACCAAGTATGCATAATCGAATCAAAATACCAACAAGAATACTTGGAACCAAAATATATTAATCTCAAATAATTCAGATCTGAACAAGTCAAATATCCTGGGTCACATTGCCCAAATACAAATAAATCTAAGTATAAATACAATTGTTCATATAAGCAACAGAAATAATAATAATAAATGCAAAACTCCAGCACTAATATTTCATGTCATCAACTCCATCTGGTACCTATTATCTAAAATCTGCAATTTAATAATTGCAGGAATAGGAAAAAGAAAACAAACTCCCTTCAATGCAAGTTACGGTCCGCTTGTAGTGCAGAATACAAGTATATGGGATAAATAACAAATATAAAATAACAACAGAACAAACATAGCATGGTATAAGTGTGTCAACAGAAATGTAATATCTAACACGAATCAGAAAACAAATCAGATAATATGGTATACTAACAGATGCAGATAACATGTGTCAAGTGTCAAGTGTCAGATGGTATGCAGACAGATATATAGATGGTAGTGTCATATGATAGTCAGACAGATAACAGATAATTAGATAGCAGAGGCCAGATAAACAGATACAGATAAACAGATAACAGATATCATGTTCTTATAAGTCTTGTATGATTACTATCTATGTAGCACTTCATGCATCTCAGTTTTTACTACATGGTTGCTAATCTCAAACAGTTTCGTTTAGATTTCGTAGTGGAGTCCATATGTCAGTGTACTCAGGGAACAGACAGACAGATATCAGATAATCAGATCAGTTAGACAGATAGAACCTATAGGTTCTCTTCTGAGTACACCTTCCTATAGGAAATTAATGTAGTCAGGGTCAGATAAACAGAGTTTTGAATTATGTAATCATGAACACGTAACAGATAGAGAACACGGGCTCTCTTCTCAGTACACATTTCTATATGTTCCACTACTAGATCTTTCCCTTACCCGGCTTGGTTATTTTATTATTATTATCAGACAGGCATGTATGTGCAGAAAACAGAGTGAGAATAGCATGGTATAAACATGTAGAAGATTCAGGGTATCAGATAAACATGTACAGATGAAAGATAACTCATAATAGAATAGTACAACGCAAATTCAAGTTCAGGACAACAAGATAGTATTGCACTAAAATAGGGATTTCCGTTGCTAAAAATATGCAAATCTGAATCCGTCAAAGAATCTGGAAAATAGACTCCCTTCCAAATCCAGCAAACATATATAAGTCATATAATATTTCACAAAAAACAGTCTCAAAGCAGGTTTGAATCCAGAAAACACGTTCAGTCAGAAATCAGAAGATTGTATTCAAAGTCAGGAAAACAGCATGAAAAGTCTTTAATTAAATCCACGAAAAATCTGGGGTATTCTCCTATATGTGCAGTATCAGAATATCAAGTTTCATAATTTTTCAACAAAAATAGAGTACTCAAGTAAAATCAGAAAATAACAAGACACGAAAGTTTTGTAAATATGAAATCACAAACGCTGCAGTACGAAAACAGCAATATCTCACAAACCATAAATCGAAATCAAAATCCGCCAAAAGGTTAATAAAATAGATAAAGTAGGATAACTTTCATATTTAGAAATATTTTAGAAACAGTAAGTAGAAATAGGTCGAAAATCAGGTTCTTTACTGAATAGTAGTAAAATTCTGCATGTAAAATCTTTATTGCAAGCATGAAAAGGTTTGTAAAACACTTCAAATAAATCCACCAAAATTCTGGGTAAACCCCAATCAAGTCAAGAAATACTGAGCAAAATTTCAGATCAAAATAATAATTTTAACACCAGAATAAAAATATATTACTCTTCAGAATTCATAGAAATCAAAATTTGGAAATCTTTTGATACCACTGTAGTAAAATAGACATAACTCACAAACCGTAAATCGAAACTGTGATCCGTCAAAAGGGTTGGAAAATAGACATAATTCTCTACAAATCATGTTCACAAAATATTCTCAAATACTGACCTTAATAGGGTTTAAACTACTGATCAACATCAGGGTAACAAAAAAATACAGATTTGTTCTTCACATACCAAACAACATAGATCATACGAAATTCATCCAAATCAACCCAAACATGAAATATAGTGTTCTAGATGTCCAAACAACATGATATAGAGTATTTCACAAGTATTCAACAAGTTTAACACGAATAACACATCAAACACAGATATCTCAAGATAGCATGAACATATATATATCAAAAGTGGTAACCCTAGGTTGTATCATGTCATGTATGTCGTGAGGCAACTATGGTCAAATCATCACTATAGAGACAATATCAACAAGAGAATTCACACACAAATTATCACTAGAATCCAACTACACTACGGGCAGTATTTAGTACTTTTATTTACAAAGGAATTTAATACAAGTTACTTGCCTGAGAGATGACAACAGAACGACGAAGTAAAAAATAATGGGAACGGATTCCCGGGGCATGAACACAAACACAATGAACGGATCACGAACCAATCACGAACACACGATCACGAACAAGATGAAGGCGATCGAGATCATGAACATAATCGGGCGGCAGAGATCGAAGATCAAGATCAAAATGTTCAGATCAGATCGGACGGTCAAATTTCCCTGATGATAAAGATAATGATGAAGATCAAGATCGATCAATCGAACGGCTGCGATCAAAGAAAGTTGATGATCATCATGATCGTGACGATCAAGAAGAGATCGGACGGTTAGGATCTAATCGGATGATCAAGAGGAGATCGACGGTCCACATCCAATCAAGCATGATGATCAAGATCCAACGGATGGCTAGAATCAAAACCAAGGGGACATGATCATGATGATCAAGATGATCACGGTGATCGACGGCCCACAATCAAATGATCAACACTTGATCAAAACAACCCATGGCAATGGGGTCTCAGCTTGGCGGCTGCATGGCTCCGACGGCAGGCGGGCGGCGGCCAGGGGACACGGTGGCTGGTGGACGGCAGGGGGAGAGAGACTGACACCGGGGTGCTCCGAGGAACGTCGA
Organism: Hemerocallis citrina; assembly: GCA_017893485.1. NCBI lineage: Eukaryota > Viridiplantae > Streptophyta > Magnoliopsida > Asparagales > Asphodelaceae > Hemerocallis > Hemerocallis citrina. The sequence continues at coordinate 119,061,631 of CM030364.1, forward strand.
GAGAAGCACAACACATCGGTGCTATTGCTATTGCAGCGGTGCGACGACGGAGCAAGGCAGAGCACGGGGACCAGGGGGCACGGCGATGCTGCAGGCTGACGACGACAGAAGGAGGGTGGCTGTCTCAACATAGGGGAGGATGCCGAGGTGGCGCAGGCTGCTGTAAGTGCTACTTTCGACGAGGTCGCTGATCGCGCCACTGCGTCACGAAGGCGCGACAGGAGGAGAGCGCCGGGAGGGGTAGCAGTGCAAGAGGGTGCTACGATGCAGGGCGACACGATTGGGGAAGGGCGACGCGAATAGGCGGAGGGCAGGGGGCTGTCTTCATCGCAGCTGCGAGGGCTGGCATGACACATGGAAGGGCGCCGGAGGGGAAGGAAGAAGATCGGGATGAGATGGTTGAAGAATGCGGCTGAGGTTGATAGGGTTTAGAAGATGAACAGGGGTAATACAGAGTGGGTTATATAGGTATAGGGTTAGGGTTTTTAGGGTGTAAATGGGTGGGGGTGAGTTGGGTTTCGGGTTTGGCATAGACAGAGTGATGGGTATGTGTTGTCAATCTAGATGATCTAAATAAATAGAAAAACTAGACACAAATTAAAAACCTCGCAAGTGTACGAATCGATTATAGAAGCGTAGTGACGAGCAAGGGTCGATCCCACAGAGATTGTAGAAATTAACTTACTAACCAATAAAACAGAAATAAGAATCTTAAAGAGTTGTTCTAGAAGAAATGACAAGATTAAAACTAAATCAAGTAGTTCTGGATCACAAATGTCTATTAAGTAGTTGGATTTTTGATCTCCACCTATAGTCAATAATGCTAAGTCACCTTCTTCACTACTCTAATTACTCATGTTCGTTCCTTTAAGGGCATGGTATCTACTCCTTAAAGTTAATATTTCCCTAAGCCAAGAATTAGGCATGGTATCTACTCTAATTCGTTTCTTTCCTTAAGTATTTAGCATGGTATCTACTAAGTTGCACTTAAGGAAAATATAAGAACAATGGAAACGAACAAACACTCGAAGTTCTAGAAATTAGTATCAGATCTAGATCCTTCAAGTTGATTAAACCAAGAACCCGTAAAGATTCCTGTGTTACAAGTTATGAGCACGAGATACGGATCGTCTCCATACTCATATAACAGATTCAGATTTACAACATGCAAACTTGATAATCTCAGGTTCTGTATGGCAGTCGACTTGCTGTCACTCTCAGTCGACTGCTCTTAGAACTTCTGAACGAGTTTGTATATTATAAATCTATACCAATACTCTCAGGTTTAATCAATAAGTAACAGAATAGCATTCAGAAGAATATAAGCATTACATAACTACGGTTTCAATCTACCCAACTATGAAATTAGTTCCACATAATAAAACTTTTATTGACTAACAGTTTTGAATACATGATGAAAATAAAAACTAGAAAGAGAAGAAATAAACTGATGATGTTTGGTCTGAGAAGTCGACTGCTGTCACTCAGTCGACTGGCTTGTTGCTTCAGTGAACTCGATCTCCTTCTTCTTCGCTACTGATAGAATAATCCTCTTGGTTGATGATTTGATGATTCAGAAATTCCCTGATTCGGTCCATCCCCCCTAGAATAACGCCTCTTGGTTGATATTTATAGAACAAGGGACAAGAATTAGGGTTTGCACTTTTTCCAGAAAAGTCCTCTTCTTTTATTTATTTCCTTCCTTATTTGATCGACGTTTTTATTTCTTTCTCTTTTCTTCTTTTCTTCCTTTTCTGCTAACCACGTGCTCTTGCCAATCCCCGGTCTCTAGCTTTGATTTGTTGGAGAAGTTGTTATTCACATATAACTTGGGTTTGGATAACTAAATCTTGCTTCGTATTTGGATGAGGATGATTCTTCGCTGTTCTTATCTTTTGACTCTGCCGAATACCAGTCGACTAGTTTTGGAAGCAGTCGACTGTGCCGAGCAGCTTCAGCCTCTCTGTTCAGTCGACTGTTGAAGAACCAGTCGACTGTTGCTCTGCAGTTCCCTGTATATCATCCTCTCAGTCTGTATTAGTCTGGAATTCTGCTTCGTTTTGCTGCTTTTGGTTGTTTCCTATGGAAAAGAGAAAAGAAGAGTAAAATAACACATAAAGAGCATTTAAATGTCTAATTGCACTAAGATTATTGCTCCTAAATGTGAATATTATTGGGTTCATCAAATACCCCCAAACTTAGGCTTTTGCTTGTCCTTAAGCAAAAAGTAGAATTATGAATAAGGGAAAAATAATAGTAGACTCAACCCATCACACCAAGAATTCTCATTATGCAAGCATCAAAATTTCAATTAAAAATATAAACAATTGCAAATAAAGTAAAAACAAGCATACCCACTTTCTCTAGTGCAATTGTCTATTCATAGCTCCAAACCCAATCATATTTGTCATGCAATTAATTATAGTTATAGTATGTAACTACCCAATCTGTGATTATCCCTTTTCTCTACTACAAACCGAGTAGCAAACTAGAGTTTTTTTTTTTTTTTTTTTTTTTTTTAGTCTCTTCTCAACTTGCCTTTTGACGCGAGTGCAAGACATTTGTGATGAATCCACCCGGTTACTCAACAAGTCACAAACTTAAAAGTGCTTTGCATACTCATATTTCAAGTTGCCGTTTAATGTAAAGGTAAACATTGGTGATGAATACCCCTAGTTACTAAGCAACTCAAAACATTGGAGTAGATTGACTTTATTCATATATATATATTCTTTTCGTTTTTGCTCTATTTACTTAAACTCTGTTTAGGACTAGATCAAAGAGGATAATCACTAGAAAAAGCATCACATTTGTTTTTTTATGTATAATCGCATGACTCTTATAATTTTGTAAGGAATTACGAAACTCAACAATCCTAAAGTAAATAAGTATACTTAATCTTACTTTATAAGAAATTGCTTATCCCGAAAAAAAAATCAAAAAACTCCAAATAACTACCCCCAAACTTAGATGGAACATTGTCCTCATTGTTCGCACAAAAACTTAAAATAGGCATGTGTTACCACCCAGTTTGAAGGAAAGAAAATAAAGTAAAGAAATAAAGAAATGATTAAAGAAATAAATAAATAGAGAGTGTAAGTACTCCCCTGAAAAATTGGGTTGCCTCCCAATAAGCGCTGTGTTTCCTGTCTTCAGCTAGACTTGATGAGTTCATGCAATGTATTGAATGGTTTGAAGATTCACATCTTCCTCGTGCGGCTCTAAACTCATCTCAATGTACGGCTTTGCCCTATGCCCGTTCACCTTGAATGTTTGATTTTTCTCTTTGCTATGAACCTCCAATGCTCCATGTGGAAAGACTTTTGTAACAATGTATGGGCCATACCATCGTGACATAAGCATGCCTGGAAAGAGTCTTAATCTTGAGTTGTATATTAATACCTTCTGTCCTTCATAAAACTCCTTCCTTGCTAGCTGTTTATCATGGTATATCTTGGTCCTTTCTTTGTACAACTTTGCATTTTCATATGCGTCGTGCCTCAATTCTTCAAGCTCGTTCAGTTGCAATCTTCTTTTGTTGCCTGCTTGTTTCATATCAAAATTAAACCTTTTAATGGCCCAATAGGCTTTGTGTTCCAACTCCACTGGCAGATGACAGGCTTTTCCAAAAACCAAACGGTATGGTGACATGCCGATGGGTGTCTTATATGCCATTCGGTAGGCCCATAATGCATCATTCAAGTGTAGCGACCAATCCTTTCTCCTTGTATTTACTGTCTTTTCCAGAATGCTCTTGATCTCTCTGTTGCTAATCTCCACATGCCCATTGGTTTGAGGATGATATGGAGTACCCACTCTATGTGTAATCTCATATTTCTTCATCAAAGAAGCAAATGGAAAATTATTGAAGTGACTCCCTCCATCACTAATTATTGCTCGTGGTGTACCAAACCTAGTGAAGATGTTCTCCTGCAAAAACTTGACAACAACTTTGTGATCATTAGTTTTTGAGGGGACAGCCTCGACCCATTTAGACACATAATCCACACCCACAAGAATATATAAATAACCAAATGAGTTAGGAAAGGGACCCATGAAGTCAATTCCCCAAACATCAAAAAGCTCGATTACTTGGATGTTTTGCAGTGGCATTTGATTTCTAGAAGAGATATTGCCTGTCCTTTGGCATTTGTCACAAGTCCTGCAAAAAAAAGCATCTTTGAATACATTAGGTCAAAAAAACCAGATTGTAATACCTTAAGTGCTGTTCTTTTTGGTCCAAAGTGTCCTCCACATGCATATTGATGGCAATGTTGTAGAATACTCATTTGCTCTTCTTCTGCCACACATCTTCTTATAATCTGATCAGGACAGAATTTGAACAAATAAGGATCATCCCAATAATAGTGCTTGCACATGGCCACCAGTCACTTTCTTTCCTGAATTGTCATACCTGGAGAGAAAACATGAGCAGTGAGATAATTTACAATATCTGCAAACCATGGAAGTTGTATATTTATTTCAAATAAATTTTCATCTGGGAAATTTTCATTAAGTGGGGGCACAATTCTTTCTTCCTCATGCAGTAATCTGGACATGTGATCTGCTACAACATTGTCACTTCCTTTCTTGTCTCTAATCTCAAGGTTGAATTCTTGAACCAACAGCACCCATCTGATCAACCTAGGCTTAGCATCCTTTTTAGCAAACAAATATCTCAAAGCAGCATGGTCAGTGAAAACAATGACTTTAGAACCAATCAAATATGATCTAAACTTCTCTATAGCAAAAATGACAGCTAACATTTATTTTTCAGTAGTGGAATAATTAAGCTGTGCATCATTTAAAGTTCGAGAAGCATAGTAAATAACATGGGGTACCTTATTGATTCTCTGACCTAAAACAGCTCCCAAAGCATAATCACTTGCATCACACATAAGCTCGAAAGGATGGTTCCAATCTGGTGCCATGACAATAGGTGCAGAAATGAGAAGATTCTTCAATGTAATAAAAGCATTTGTGCATTCTTTTGTCCATGCAAACTCAACGTCCTTAGCCAACAATTCACAAAGGGGTCTGGAGATTTTTGAGAAATCTTTTATAAATCTTCTATAGAACCCTGCATGTCCAAGAAAACTCCTAACACCCTTGACTGTAGTAGGAGGGGGTAGCTTTGATATGATGTCAACTTTTGCCTTGTCCACCTCTATGCCTCTTTTTGACACCACATGTCCCAAGACAATACCTTGTTGTATCATAAAATGGCACTTTTCCCAATTCAGCACTAAATTGCATTCTTCACATCTCTTAAGTACAAGCTCGATGAACCTTTCCACCATGTCTGAAAATATACTCATCATGCATCTCTGAAATGTAGCTGGTGCATTGCACAATCCAAAGGGCATCATCCTGTATGCAAAAGTACCAAAAGGACATGTAAAAGTGGGTTTTTCTTAATCTTCTTGAGCAATAGCAATTTGATTATAGCCACTATAACCATCTAAAATCAATAATGACTATATCCTGCTAATCTTTCTAACATTTGATCAATAAAAGGAAGAGGGAAGTGATCTTTCCTGGTTTCGTTATTCAGCTTCCTGTAGTCAATGCATACCCTCCATCCTGTGGTCACTCTAGTAGGAATAAGCTCATTCTCTTCATTCTTCACCACTGTGACTCCACTTTTCTTAGGCACCACATGTATTGGACTCACCCATTTGCTATCTGAAATAGGGTAGATGATGCCAACATCTAGTAGCTTCAAGACCTTTGTTCTTACCACTTCCTTCATGTGTGGATTAAGCCTTCTCTGTGCTTCCCGGCTAGGTTTTGCATTGTCTTCAAGAAGTATTTTATGCATGCATTTGGATGGACTTATTCTCTTGATGTCTGCAATGATCCATCCTATTGCACCTTTGTGTTCTCGCAGTACCCTCAGCAGCTTATCTTCTTCTTGTGCACTCAAATTTGCAGCAACTATTACTGGTAGCGTCTGGTTCTCACCCAAATATGCGTGCTTCAGATGTTCAGGCAGCGGCTTAAGCTCCACGTCTGGTGTCCTGGTAGCAGTCGAGACAGTCGACTTGTTCCGTTCACCAGTCGACTGGTCTGAGGAAACACAAGTGTTATCAGACACAAAATTTTCAAATGCAGGTGCAATCTTACCTGAATATGACTTTGGGGTTTCAAGGTGATGTACTGTCTCCGCAATCCTGCAGTCATCGTACTCCTGTTCAACATGAGATAATGTTAGAGATTGTGTAATTGCGGCTTGTAGTGGTTCAATGCTATGTACCTGAAATGTTTGATCAACAATCTCCTGTACCACATCAACATTATAGCATTCATGGTCATCATGTGGTAATTTTAGTGTATCAAACATTTTAAATTCAACCTTTTCGCCATTTATTTTCATACTTATAGTAACCTTTTTAACACATATTTTTATATCAGCTGTACTCATAAAGGGCCTACCTAAAATGATCGGTAAAGAAGATGGCATTGAAGAGTCCTCCATATCCAACACAACAAAATCTGCAGGCAAAATGAAATCATTTACCTGAACTAGGACATCTTCCAAAATACCTCTAGGTCTTTTGATGCTGCGATCAGCCAACTGCAAAGTGATGGATGTTGGTTTGAGTTCCCCCAATCCTAGCTTTTCGTAAACAGAATAAGGAAGAAGATTGATGCTTGCCCCCAAGTCTAGCAGTGCCTTTTCAAAGAAGTGCTCACCAACCCTGCAAGGAATGGTAAAACTACCTTGGTCCTTCAATTTAGGAGGTAATTTTCTTAACAAAACGGCGCTCACTTCCTCTGTCAAGGCCACATCCTCCCTAACCTGAAATGTTCTTTTGTGAGTACAACATTCTTTCAAAAATTTTGCATAAGAAGAAATTTGTTTAATAGCATCAAGTAGGGGGATATTAATTTCTACCTTTCTGAGAGTTTCAAAGATATCAAATAAATGTTGTTCTTTCTTTTGCTTGACTAACCTTTGAGGGAATGGTGGCAAAACTGTCCTTTCTTTTTCACTTACCTTGTTGGAACCCAAAACTTTTGATAGTTGTGTATCTGCTTCTTCTGCGTGTGTTCCAACCTTGTTGTCATTTGTCTTACCACTTCTCAGAGTTGTTACTGATTTGAGCTGTTCTTGGCCTCTAGGGTTTGGTATGGTGTGTGAAGGGAGTTCTCCTGCCTATCTTTCACTCAACTCCTTTGCAATTTGCCCGATTTGAGTTTCCAATTTCTGAATTGCCTACCCTAGTTGGTTGCTTGTTTGATGTTGTTGTTGGAGCAATTGAAGAACAGTGGATTCAAAATCCAACTTCTTCTGTTCTTGAACTGGCCGATCAAACCCACTTCCCATCTGGAAGTTCCGTGCATGTCCTTGCGAAGAATGAGTACCTTGATTGTTGCTCCATGAGAAATTTGGATGGTTCCTCCACCCTGGGTTGTATGTGTTCGAGAATGGGTTGTTCTTTGGTGGAAACACTCCTTGTCCCACATAGTTTGCATGCTCCTGATCTGTGAAAGACGACATGGGACATGTATCAGTCGTATGATCAAAATGAGAACAAACTGCACAAATTTCTTTTGTTTGATTTTTTACACTGCCCAATGTTGTCATTGCATTAACAAGCATATCAATTTTTTTGTTCATGTTTACCATTTCTAATTGTATGTTATTACTACCAGAAATTTCGTAAACTCCCTGTTTTTTAGAAATGCCTCTTCCCCTTGTTGAGAATTGCTGTGAGTTCTCGCTGAGTTCTTCAAATAATTCGTTGGCCTCCTCACCACTTTTCCTCATCAAGATTTCGTTGCAAGCTGAATCTACAATTGCCTTATTAGTATCATTTAAACCCTCATAAAATGCTTGTACCTGATCATCCTTAGGCATGTTGTGTGTAGGACACTTGAGAAGCTTGTTCTTGAAATCCTTCCATGCTTGGAAGAATAAATCTCCATCTTTTTGTTGGAAGAGTTGAATCTCCCTTTTCAGTTGTTTGGTTTTCTGGGCTGGAAAGAATTCTTTCAAGAATTTTGTGGCCAATTGCTCCCATGAATTGATTGATCCTGGTTACAAAGAATTATACCATAATTTAGCATTAAGTTTTAAAGAGAATGGAAACAAGATTAACCTGATTTGTTCAGGGGTATGCCCTTGGACGCTTTGTGTTCTGCAAAGATCAAAGAAGTCTTGCAGATGGAGGTGAGGCTCCTCGTCTGGTTTGCTACTAAAGTGGGGAACCATGCTAAGTAATTGGGGAGATAGATGCATATTTCTTGTGACATTAGGTTGATAAGCAATGCAGGAAGGTTGCTCAATATTCTTAAGCGTGAATTTATCCTGCATTGGTACTCGATTTAGTATTTCCTCAGCCATTGTTACTCGTGAATTGGGTCTCTGTGCAGTCGCCTGGTTCCTTGTAGCAGTCGACTGGTTGGTTTCAGACAGCCGACCTAGTCTGTGTAGAGTGCGTTCTGTTTCCGCGTCAATAGGTAGTAGCTCTGGACGAAGTGATCGCCTTCCGTGCATCCACCAAGATCCTGTAACCTAGAAGAGAAAATATTTATTAATAAAAGAAGAGAAAATAAAAGAAAAGATTTACTGATTTGTAAGTTAAAATACTAACAATCCCCGGCAACGGCGCCAAAAACTTGTTGTCAATCTAGATGATCTAAATAAATAGATAAACTAGACACAAATTAAAAACCTCGCAAGTGTACGAATCGTTTATAGAAGCGTAGTGACGAGCAAGGGTCGATCCCACGGAGATTGTACAAATTAACTTACTAACCAAAAAAACAGAAATAAGAATCTTAAAGAGTTGTTCTAGAAGAAATGACAAGATTAAAACTAAATCAAGTAGTTCTGGATCACAAATGTCTATTAAGTAGTTGGGTTTTTGATCTCCACCTATAGCCAATAATGCTAAGTCACCTTCTTCACTACTCTAATTACTCATGTTCGTACCTTGAAGGGCATGGTATCTACTCCTTAAAGTTAATATTTTCCTAAGCCAAGAATTAGGCATGGTATCTACTCTAATTCGTTTCTTTCCTTAAGTATTTAGCATGGTATCTACTAAGTTGCACTTAAGGAAAATATAAGAACAATGGAAACGAACAAACACTCGAAGTTCTAGAAATTAGTATCAGATCTAGATCCTTCAAGTTGATTAAACCAAGAACCCGTAAAGATTCCTGTGTTACAAGTTATGAGCACGAGATACGGATCGTCTCCATACTCATATAACAGATTCAGATTTACAACATGCAAACTTGATAATCTCAGGTTCTGTATGGCAGTCGACTTGCTATCACTCTCAGTCGACTGCTCTTAGAACTTCTGAACGAGTTTGTATATTATAAATTTATACCAATACTCTCAGGTTTAATCAATAAGTAACAGAATAGCATTCAGAAGAATATAAGCATTACATAACTACGGTTTCAATCTACCCCACTATGAAATTAGTTCCACATAATAAAACTTTTATTGACTAACAGTTTTGAATACATGATGAAAATAAAAACTAGAAAGAGAAGAAATAAACTGATGAAGTTTGGTCTGAGAAGTCGACTGCTGTCACTCAGTCGACTGGCTTGTTGCTTCAGTGAACTCGATCTCCTTCTTCTTCGCTACTGATAGAATAATCCTCTTGGTTGATGATTTGATGATTCAGAAATTTCCTGATTCGGTCCATCCCCCCTAGAATAACGTCTCTTGGTTGATATTTATAGAACACGGGAAGAGAATTAGGGTTTGCACTTTTTCCAGAAAAGTCCTCTTCTTTTATTTATTTCCTTCCTTATTTGATCGGCATTTTTATTTCTTTCTCTTTTCTTCTTTTCTTCCTTTTCTGCTAACCACGTGCTCTTGCCAATCCCCGGTCTCTAGCTTTGATTTGTTGGAGTAGTTGTTATTCGCATATAACCTGGGTTTGGATAACTAAATCTTGCTTCGTATTTGGATGAGGATGATTCTTCGCTGTTCTTATCTTTTGGCTCCGCCGAATACCAGTCGACTGGTTTTGGAAGCAGTCGACTGTGCCGAGCAGCTTCAGCCTCTCTGTTCAGTCGACTGTTGAAGAACCAGTCGACTGTTGCTCTGCAGTTCCCTGTATATCATCCTCTCAGTCTGTATTAGTCTGGAATTCTGCTTCGTTTTGCTGCTTTTGGTTGTTTCCTATGGAAAAGAGAAAAGAAGAGTTAAATAACACATAAAGAGCATTTAAATGTCTAATTGCACTAAGATTGTTGCTCCTAAATGTGAATATTATTGGGTTCATCAGTATGGGTATGGGTTAATCTAAACAAGGTAGTGGATTGGTTATTGGGTATATTGGATTATTGGGTTGGATATAAGTTTTGGATATTAAATAGGGTAGTTGGGTTTTAAAAAGAATCCCAATAAAATAAAAAATGGGTCTTGGGTATTAGGAAAATACAATTACTAATAAAAATATACAATTAGGATTTTATAGAAATATTAATAATAATAATAATAATAATAATAATAATAACAATAACAATAACAATAACAATAACAATAATATTAAAATTAAAATTATTAATAACAATAATAAGAATTGTCTTACAATACAAAAATCATAGAAAAATAGTTACAGCTAAAATTATTCATCAAAAGTAGATTTTAATAGGAGATCTAACAGTACAATTTAAGAAAAATAATTTAAGAACGGAAAAAAATAATTTACAAAGATCAAAAATCCAAAAATATATAGAAAATACGTTTTTGGGAAAACAGGGGTTACACCTACATTACTGTTTATTTTATGATATATTTATTTTGTAAATTTACTACACTGCATATTTATTTTCTAATTCACATTCGCATTTATGCTTATGCATGTATTTCATTCTGTTTTTCTCCTTACCTTTATAAATCAATTTCACTACTACTAATTTGTACTATTGTGTTTGATATTTATTGTAACCCCTGTATTTTCTTTTCTTGTATTTTTTGTATGTATTTACTTTTCCTGAGTATTTATCATGGTTATATTCTTTTGTTCATTCTAAACCATGTGATTGTTTCTTCGTTCTCAATGAAATCCATCTATTTTTTGTCGTCAATTCAGTTCTGTGATTTTCACTCTTCTTGATTCAATTTCTTCTGCCAATTATTAATCTCTAGATGAATTGTTTCATTCTTATTCATTTGCTTCATGGCCTAATTGTCTATTAATTGACTTCCTACCCTTTTGGATCCATAATCTAACCCAATCTACCCTATTTAGACCCAAAACCCTATTATCGGCCCTATTAGATCCTAAACCCGCTATCCAGTACCCTCTTTTACCCAGTGTCTCTCAAATCTATCCTTCACGTTCTCCATATCTGTCTAACAAACAGATCTTGTTCCCCATTATCTCCCCTTGATTCCTCAATCTTAAATTACCAACAATCTCATTATAATCCCAACCAAATTTATTCTCTTTCCCTTACAGCCATTATCTCCTAATTAACCACTATCTCTCTCCCCCCCTTCACCGCATCCTGCACTCCCGCCTAGCCCCGTTGACCTGAGCAGCCATCACCCGCCGTCGCACCACCCGTCGCACCTTCCCCTCCTGATGCCTGTGTTTCCCGAGCCAGCAACCTCCTCCTCGGTCTTCATCCTCCAACGCCGAACTCCACCATCCCGCAACCCTCTTCCCCCACTTCAGCCGAGCACCTGTTTCCGCCGTCGGCAACTTCCGCCGCCTACCGCCACCCCACTACCCGTGTGCAGCCGTCGACTTCTTATCCCGCAAGCTTCTCTGCTTATTCGTGCGTCATCGTATTCATGTTCGTCGCCCGGGATCCATTCCCGTTATTCTTTCGTCGGATTCGTCATCTTCACCCACGGCAAGTAACTTGTATATTATTTTGTTTGTATACAATTACAAATACCACATGTAGTCTTGCTCTCGTTTTTGTGTTCGTCCTCACGATGATCTCTTGATAAATCTTGATCCCATTCTGTTGATCCATTCGTAGTCTTGATCAATCATAAGAAGTTGTCACACTCACACTACATGAAAATAAATTAGATACAGATAGATTCTTGATTATATATATATTCTTCGTGATCTATGGTATGATGCGTATTTTGTTACATAATTGATATGCTAGATGTGTTATCTCTTTGTAGACTTGTTATATACTCATGCCATGTTGATTTGAATATCTAATATACCATGTTTTACATCATGCTCTAATTTGGATCTATTGTAGATGAGTTGTTTGTTAAAATGCATGAAAGAATTTTGTTTTGCTGCTTCCTGATTTGGTACAACAATTTAGACCCTGCTAAGGTCAGTAAAACAAATTATTTTGTGAATATGATTCGTAGGCCTCGATGTCTATTTTTCATAACTTTCGATGGATCTCAATTTTGATTTTTGATGCGTGAGTTATCGCTGTTTGACTGCAATTGTATCGTAATTTTCAGATTCTGACTTTTGAGATCGCTGCATGTTTTATTATTTTAGAACTGATGTTAAAAGTAAAATTTGGACTTAATATTTTTCTGGGTATGTCTATACATGACTGGGATTAACCCCTAATTTTTTGTGGAATTGTTTAATGACTTTTATAACTTATTTCATGGTTGTAAAACTAATCATCTAATTATCAAACTGCAAGTTGTTCAGTAAAGAACTCTATTTTCAACCTGATCCTAGTCACTTTTGATTTAAACTTTGTGAATATGAACTATAGCATGGTATGTCTATTTTACAACCCTTTTGACAGATTTGAATTCCGACTTGTATTTTGAGATTTAGCATTGTTTTGGTACTGATGTGTCTAAAATTTCATATTCATAAATTTGCTGTATCATTTTGTTTTCCAAATTAAATTGACTATACTATCTGTAATGGAATTTTCTGAAATTTTGTATGCTGATACTAGACATGCTAGGGAACCCTCCAGATTTTTCCTAGATTTAATTAGTATGTTTTTATGACATTTTCATGCTTATAAATAAAACTTTACAAATTCTGGCTGAACATGAATTCTGTATAAAACGCTGTTTTGAGCCCTGTTTCTGTAGTTGTTATATGAATTGTGTATATGCACTGGATTCGGATGAGAGTCTAGTTTCTATATTTCCTGATGGATTCAGATTTGCATTCCTATGGCAACAGAAATCTCAGATTTAGCACAGTAATGTCTTGCTATCCAGAATTGAAAGTCTCGTTATCCTAGCTATTATAAGTTGTTTTTCACCTGATCATGTCTTCTATCCAACTTGAGTCTGTTCCTTGTTTCTTGCTATGCTGTTCTTGCCCTTTTTGTGCACGTATATGCCTGTTTTGGTAATAATGACAAATAATCAAGCCGGGGTTAAGGGGAAAATCTAGTAGTGAAAAATATAGAAATGTATACTTGGAAGGGGGTCCGTGTTTCCCACTTGTTACATGATACATGATCCTGATTACATGTTTACATGATTACCTGGCTACATACTTTCCTATGGGAAGGTGTACTCAGAAGGGGACCCGTAGGTCCTACCTGGTGATTACCTATTATATAATTACATGAATACATGATATATGATCGTGTATACCTGTTTACCTGATAACAGAGTACACGGCCCTATACAATCCACTACGAAATCTCAATGCAACTTGTTTGAATGTAGCAACTATATGGTAAAATTTGGGACGCATGAAGTGCTACCTAGATAGGACTAAATACAAAACTTGTGAATACCTGATCACTTGCACATTCTTGTTACATGTTTACCTGTACATGCTACTTGACACCTGTTACTTGTATACCTGCCTGCATGCTACTTAATACCTATTACATGTTGCCTGTACCCTGTTATCTAATCATGTCATTTGATTCTGATCCTTGTTTTAGAGTTAGTTGCTCTGTTTTCTATCAAATTCCTTCCATGCTTACTTCAGTACTTGCTTCTTGTTGCTACTCTGTAATTTGTTTATCTGTTTTTCGTATTTGTTACCTGCATTACATGCGGCCCATAACTTGCGCTGACCGGCGTGCTGTTTCTTTTTTTTTCTTTTCCTGCAAATTGTCAAATTTGTAGATTTCAGTGATCAACTAACCGAAGGAGTAAGTGACCAAGTGTTCTAGGCTTGGCTAGAGTTCCTACTTGAGTTATTCTCTGTTTTGAATAAATTGTATTTATTACTACTTGGATCTTGTATTGGACACTTTTGTCCCAGAACTTATTACATGTTGTTTCCAGATCTAGTTTATTTGAGATTAAGTATTTTGTTTCAAGTAAATTCTGTTAATTTAGAAATTTATTCATGCATGCGTCGTTGATTATTCCCTACTTATTTCTTATTTATTCCTGTGTATTGTTGTAAAGATCCTTCTAGCTCATGAATAGTGAAAAACATTCGCTGGACTTTGTGGCGTATTCCGTATTTCACTTTCCTTTTTGGAAAGCGGGGCGTGACAATTATAATCCATACATCTTGTAACCCCCACTCCCAATAATAAGTATTTTCCATGTATTTTCTATAATCTGATTTTTTTATAAAGTTATTTTGTGCTAAATTCATTTCGGATTTTATTAAAGTATTTTCTAATCAAAAATCTTATTCACTTCGAATAGTGGTGTATTTTGATCTTATTTTCTATATCTTATTGATCGGCTATTTGTGTTTGAGCACAATTTAAATGTATTATTGATATATGGGTTATTTTAATAAATTTATATTTTGTTATATAATCTTATTATTATTATTATTATTATTATTATTATTATTATTATTATTATTATTATTATCGTTATTGTTATTTATTATTATTATTGTTATTCTTATTGCTATTGGTATTAATATATGTTATTATTGTTGTTATTATTATTGTTATCAGTATTATTATTTTTATCATTATTATTAGCATTATTATTATTATTATTTTGTTTTAAGCCCAAACATGCTCAATTCTATATGCATTTCACTATTTGATTTAATGTGTGTGTGTGTGTGTGTGTGTGTGTGTGTGTGTGTATATATATATATTTAAAATACCATATTGTTCCTTCTTGATTATTTTCTTTTTGATTAAATTTGTTCATGAAAAAATTCTGTTCTTCTAGATTGGGGTTTTCTTGTTGAACCTATTATCTTTTATTTAATTGTAGGTATTTTTATTACAACCCTATTGATTTTGATCTATCTCTTATTGAACCCTAAAACCCAATTTCATTTATTCTTAACCCAAATCCGCTATTATTGGATCGCAAACATCCAACCCAGTATCCTAATTGTACCCTATAAATACAACCCTAATGCAAACCCTAAATTGCACAATTTTGAAACCCTGGCCGTCTATTCTCTCTCCTTTCTGTTTCTCTCTGTTCGCTGTCATTTTTCCCACCAAAACACCCCATCCCCTTCCGATCTTCTTCCCCGGCTAGCTCGACCACCCCGTACTCCGGTGACCTGCTCCTCATCACCGTACCTTATCGACGCGCCGCCTGAACACCTCGAAACCCCCCTTTGTCTCCTCATCTTCTATTTCGTTCAACAACAGAACCCAAAACCATCATTGCTTTCCCTGTTCCGATCGCTCGACGACAGCGCCCAGTCGCCGCTCCTCCTGAGTGCCGCCGTGACTTCGTCGAACTCGCCGTCGACGCCGCCCCCGCTGGTCGCCAGCAATGCCGCCGCCCCTGGCCGACGCTCTCTCTCTTATTTGCAGTTGCTGTATCTTGTGTGTTACTGTTGCTTCTTTGTCTCTTTGAGTGCACGTGCAATACACGTGTTCTTTTGCGTGTTCGTGGGTTTATTGCTTCGGGATTATTATCCCGTTATTCTTGGTATTTGTTTTCACCGTTTATAAAGTAATTCACCGTCCTCTTGAATTATTAATTGTATCAAATTCAAGTTTTGTTGAAACTCTTACAAGTAGATCCCTTGTTTATCGTATTATACTTTGTTCATCTCTTTCATTGGGTTTACTGAGGGTTTACACGTGTCACGCCCCGCTTCCCAAAAGAGAATACAGAATACGGATACGTGACTAAACTCAGCGAATGATTTTCATCATCCATAAGCTGTTAGGAATCTACAACATTTCACAAGAATAATCAGAGTCGGAAGCAAGAAAAATCAACCAAGCATGCATATATGAGTCAAAACCAACAAGAATGCTTGAAACAAAATATGTATTAATCTCAAATTATCCAGATATGAATAAGTCAATATCCTGGATCACATTGCCCAAAAACAAATAAATCCAAGTAGCAAAATACAATAATTCAAAATAAGCAACAAGGAATAATCATAGCCAAATTCCAGCATCTAGTATCTCATCTCGCCTATTCCATCTGGCAACTGATCTCCAAAGTCTGCAATTTAATAAATTGATAGGAAGAGGAAAAAGAAAACAAACTCCCGTCAATGCAAGTTACGGGTCGCTTGTAGTGCAAGATACAAGTACATGAAAAAGGGTAAACTAATAACATGAAATAGGCATGATAACAAAATATACCAACTAGCATGGAAAGATGAACAAGTATAAGTGGCAGGTATCAAGTGTCAAGTAAAACAAGTATCATGTAAATAAGTATCAAGTAACAAGTGTCGAGTATCAAGTACAAGTAGTAAGTATCAAGTATCAAGTGAACAAGTATCAGGTATCATGTATCATGTACAAGTAATCAAGTATCAAGTGTCAAGTGATTATGTTCAAGTCTTGTATGTATTACTATCTAGGTTAGCACTTCATGCGCCCCAGTTTTTATGACATGGTTGCTACATACAATCAAGTTACGTTTAGGCCTAGTGGTGGATTTCTATAGAGCCGTGTACTCAGGCGTCAAGTCAAGTTACAAGTAACAGGTAAACAGACACGAATCACGTAGTGAAATTATGGCAACAGAAACAGGCATGAATCATGTAGTCATGAAACATGGCAACAGGTAATAACAGGCATGAATCATGTAATCATGAAACATGGCAACATATAAAAATAACAGGCATGAATCATGTAATCGTGAGTTCATGGCATAATATAATAATAATAAGCATGAATCATGTAATCGTGAGTTCATGGCTAAATATAATAATAATAGGAATGGATCATGCAAGCATGAAACATGGCAACAAGTAATGGGATCACAGGCCCCCTTTCTGAGTATATATACCTATATTGTCCACTACTAAGGTCTTTTCCTTAACCCCGGTTTGATTATTTGTTATTATTATTAAACAGGCATGTATGTGTCACAAAACGGAGCAAGAATATCATGTCATAAACAAATAACAGGTTCAGGCTGCAAGATAAATATGTACAGGTGAAAGATAACTCATAACAGGATAGAACATCGAAAATCCTAGTTCAGGACAGCAAGACAGTACTGCACTAAAACTGAGATTCCCGTTGCTACAAACATACAAATCTAAATCCATAAAAGAATCTGAAAAATAGACTCCCAGCCGAATCCAGTAGGTATATATAAATCATATAGTATTTCACAACATCATAACTCAAAACTTATTTGAATCCAGAAAACATGTTCAGTCAGAAATCAGTATTTTGTATTTACAGTCAGAAAAACAGCATGAAAACTCATTAATTAAATCCACGAAAAATCTGGGCTAGTCCCCTACATGTATAGTAGCAGAAAATCAAGTTTCATAATTTTTCAATAAAAATAGAGTAGTCAAGTAAAATTAGAAAACATCAAGACACGATGGTTTTGCAAATCTGAAATCACAAATACTGTAGTACGAAAATAGCAATATCTCACAAACCATAAATCAAAATCAAAATCAGCCAAATGGGTAATAAAATAGATACAGTAGACTAACTTTTATATTCAGAAATATTTTAGAAACAACAAGTAGAATTAGGTCGAAAATCAGGTTCTTTACTGAACGGTAGTAAAATTATGCATGTAAAATCTTTATTTGCAAGCATGAAAAGGTTTGTAATACTTCTCAAATAAATCCACCAAAATTCTGGGTAAACCCCAATCAAGTTTAGAAGTACTGAGTAAAATTTCAGATCAAAATAATAATTTTAATACCAAAATAAAGATAGATGACTCTTCAGAATTCATAGAAAACAAAATTTGAGAATCTTTCAAAACCACTGTAGTAAAATCAACATAACTCACAAACCGTAAATCAAAACTGAGATCCGTCAAAAGGGTTGGAAAATAGACATAATTCTCTACAAATCATGTTCACAAGATTTTTTCAAATACTGACCTTAATAGGGTCTAAAATACTGATCAAAATGAGAAAACCGACAAAACTGAAAATATCATACATGCACAATATTAACTAGCTCACATAAAACTCATCCAAATCACAACCAAACACGAAATGTGGTATACAAGATGTCCAAGCAACATGGTATAGGATATTTCACAAGTCCACAACAAGTTTACCACGAATAACACGAATGAGCACAAGATATCATATGAACAACACGCATGTATACAACAAGAAGTGGTCAATCCTAGGTTATTTCATGTCATGTATGTCGTGAGGCAACTATGGTAAAATCATCACTATAGAGACAATAACAACAAGAGGATTCACACACAAATTGTCTCTAGAACCCAACTACACTACAGACAGTATTTAGTACTTGTATTACACAAATAAAAGAATACAAGTTACTTGCCTTAACCGACGACGAAAACGACACCAAGAAAGAATAATGGGAACGGATTCCTGGCAACGAACTTAACTGAACGAACGATGCAACAACGAACCAAACTCACGAACAACGAACCCAACGGACCAACGAACACAGTGAACGAACACGGACTACGAACACCCGACACGCATAACACACGCACGTGCCAAACAAGAGAGCAAAGGGGCGGAAGAGATGATGGCAACGGCTCGGCGATGCAGCTGTTTGCTATCGAATGGGGAAACACCGGCGGCTAGGGCCTCAGGAGGTGCTGCCTTAGCAAAGGCGACGTGACCAGGGGCTGCACAAAATCCTCTCTTTTTTGTAATATTTGCAAACATGCTAGATAAATATCAAACAAATTCAGAAAATTCACAAATAATACCTACTAATAAATATTAGGTTTCCCCAAAATATTTTTTGATTTTGAGTTTCTGAAGAAAATATTTGCACGTGTTTTGCACGTGCAAAAAGATAAATTTCAGAAAAATATTTATTAAATCACCAAAAATGACTTTAATTCATTTATTAATCTCAAAAATATTATTTAATAATCTAGGGTGTTACATGCGGTGTATATTACCCAAGTTCTACTTGGAGTGCGGTGTATTCCTTCACTGGCATAGGTTGGGAGGAAGACGTAGCCTCGGATGCGTAAGATCCTTGGTGGGCAGTGGTCCGCGTATTTACTGGGCTAGAGGCTTCAGTATTTGGGATGCTATGTGGCACTGGTCGACAAATTAATAAAATTGGTAAAGATGAAATTAGAAGAGAAAGTAAAGAAAGTGAATGATATGAAATGAAAATGAGAAAGTAAAAAAAATACATTATGTGACTGGAAAATAAAGAAAACATATTATAAGAATGAAATGTAAAATAAGATATATTATAAGTAAAGTAAGGTGTATTATTTGGTAAAAAATTAAAGTAAGTGGTATTATGTGATGAGAATGGTTATTGAAGTAAAAACATTATATAACATGAGTTTGGTATTGCTTGGGATTGTGTCAAGGAACTACTCGTCCGCTATTTCTATGAAAATGGTGGGAACTACTCGCCTAGGCACAACTCGAAGATGGATCGGTGGGGTGTTGATATGATAGTCGTATTGTGAGGTGAAAAGTAAGCTGTAAAATGGAGATGAGATAAATAAAATAAAGCAATACCAAAGCTATCGGCTTGAAGTGTGATGTTATATTACCCAAGTTATCAACTTGGGGTGCGGTGATTATTACCCAACTATGTTTGGGGTGCGGTGTATTATCAGATGAGAATGAAAGTTAAAGTGGGTTGTAATATGAGATGTAAATGAATATGAAAGTAAGGTATATTATTAGAATAAGAATGAGAAGTAAAATTAGTGCATGATAAGATGAGATTGAAGTATAAAGCAAAGCATATGATAAAATGAGAATGAGAATTAATGCAAGCGGTATGATGAAATAAGAATGAAAGGAAAGTAAATTGCATTATAAGATGAGAATGAATGTTACTGTATGATGAGATATTATGAAAGGAGAAAGGATGTAAATATAGTAAAAGATTGAATGAATGTGATGTTACGAGATTGAATGAATGTGATGTTATGAGACTGAATGAATGTGAACATGGTAAAGGAATGCATGACTATGATGTTATGTGATGTGAATGAAAATGAATGTAGAATAAGATTGTGGAACAAGACTGAATATTAAGTGTAGTATGCGATAATACGAGATAAGTATGAATATTAAAGTAAAAGCAAAATATAATATGAATATGATATGTCTTGGAATTGTGTCGAGGAACTACTCGACTGCCATTTCGGTGGAAATGGTGGGAACTACCTGCCGAGGTACAACTTCAAGGTAGGCTGAGTGGTGGTTGATATGATAGATTGGTCAAGACAGAAAAAAAATTAATTACTTATTGTATAATATCAAGTTTTCTGTTACTATATCTGCATGTTTATTCTTTAAATTTCTTTCATATTATTTATTGTAGTAACTAATCTTGTAGATTATACTCACACTAGTGTTGGCAGACCCTGTTGTGTTTGGGGGGTCAGAGAAGTCTCTTCCTGACGGTGGACGTCCTCAGACCTTTTTGCAAGAATCGAGTAGTAGCGAGGTGAGACATGTGGCTTCATTAGTTTTTGTAGTGTTATTTTCTCAGGAATTAATAAGTTTGTGCATGTAGACATTGTTAAAGTTTTATATAAATAGGGGTAGAGTACAGAATTCTTGTAATAATTTGTATTTTGAAAAATATGTATGTATCTGTATAAGATGGTGATATATATGGATGAAATACGTATGTTAAAACCCATACCCGCCTCGTTGTGGAGTATTGGGTTCTGTGTGTTGGTTTTTTTAAAAAAATCTATGGTTTTTCTAAAAAATCTATTATGTTTTTAAATGAACTTTTGGTTTTTAATTTGTATCTTGCATATTATGATGAGGTATGCCCCCAGAGCCCTATATATATGTTGCATGTGTGTTGTTGCTTAGATTGGCCTGGGGAAGATTTATATTAATTTCCTGAGCTGTGATATATTTAATTGTTAGCAGAATTCTGTAAGGAATCGCTGCGAAAGGGCTAATATTTCAGTGAAAATTCTGCCGAAACTTTTATTAAAATCTCTATTAATGTTATAGAATAGAAATGAAGATTTGAGTAAGTACATAAAGTTTCACCAATATATATATATATATATATATATATATAATATTATAATGGGTGAAGGCCTTAGTGTTATTTGTAAATCTACCAAATGCTTGCATTGCACGTGCATACCTAATATGAAGAAGATCTCAGGTTCGAATCCTCACTATGTCAAATTTTTTACTTTAATTTTTTTTTAATATATTAAACGTGCATCACATGTGTAAATTATTATCTATCAATTAATTTATCTATCTATAATATAATATATAATAACTATTATAATGGAAGAGTTGGAGTTGTAAATCTACCTACTTACATGCAGCACACGTGCAACTCCAACTCTCCCATTATAGTCTTCACATTACTTTTAAAGATATATAGTCCTATTTATTTATTAAGACTTGCATTGCACGTGTATATTACTAGTATATATATATATATATATATATATATATATATATATATATATATATATATATATATATATATATGGAAAGCTTCGGTTGAGCACTACTCTAGTGCTCACCGCGTGAACAATTGGCCTTCAGGCATTCATATCGAAAATCCGAACCGTTCACATTGATCTACACATCTAAATTAGTCTAAATATGTAAAATCAAATCATTTGAAATTCATTTGCCCATTCATTGAAGTGTTACAAAATTGTATGGCTGAAAATTATTGTTTTTATAGTCACATGATGGATGGGCAAATGAATTTCAAATGATTTGATTTTACATATTTAGACTAATTTAGATGTGTAGATCAATGTGAACTGTTCGGATTTTCGATATGAACGCCCGAAGGCCTAGTGTTCACGCGCTGAGCACTAGAGTAGTGCTCAACCGAAGCTTTCCCTATATATATATAGAGAGAGAGAGAGAGAGGAGTGATCCAATGAGAAACATCTTAAAATAAGAAAATGAGAAACATAAACTGTGACCATCATATATGATTAGATTGAGATGAATGGCTCTAATTAATTTGGATTAGTTAATTGAAAACCCGGTTTATTTATACTAATCTATCAAAAAAACCCAAAAAACCCAATTGAGAAACAATATGTTATGGTTTAGATGGATGAAGAACAAACCCTTCTGCTTCCCTAACCCAAAAAACCAAATGAGAAATAATATATTAGAGCATCTGTAGTCGTTGAATGTAAAAATATCCATATATGGATAAATGGAAATAAGAATCGCAGTTTTGTTGCACTCGTTTAAAGCTATATTTTAGCTATCTATATTAAAATAATAAGCGACGGCACATGAAGTGCCGTCTGAGAAAAAAAATTAAAAAAAATTAATAAATTTTGTGGGACGGCACTTGAAGTGCCGTCTGAGCGCGAAAATTAAAAATAATTTATTTTATTGGAGGGACGGCACATGAAGTGCCGTCGGAGAAGGAAAAAAAAATGGAACCGAAAGCACGGATGGCACATGAAGTGCCATCCTAGAGCTTAGTGGAATTTTTTTTGTCATTTTCCAATTATTCGGAAATTACAAAAACATTTCAGTAATTACAAAAAAATTATAAAAAATTACGAAAACATTTCAGAAATTTCAAAAAAAATTAAAAAATTGCAAAAACATTTTCAAAAATTGCAAAAAAAATTAAAAAATACAAAACCCTCCGGACGGCACTTCAAGTGCCGTCCGAGGATTTGGGGGAGCGGTGGGATTTTTTTAATTGAAAAAAAATTAAAAAAATCAAAGGATGGCACATGAAGTGCCGTCCGAGGGATATAGGGGATTTTTTAATTGAAAAAAATTATTTGAAGTGCCGTCGCTCAAATATGGATAAAAGCTATATCTATTCTCAAATATGGCAATCGACTGTAGCAAATTATCGATAATATGGATATTTGGCAAACGAGTGCAGCGGTTTTTTTAGCCAAATATCCATATTATCGATATATAGCAAACGACTACAGATGCTCTTATGGTTTAGATGGATGAAGAATAAACCACTCTGTTTCCCTAACCCTAACGTTCGTTAATTTCCAAACCCCTCTGTAAATTTGTGTTTATAGATTGAGATAATGGAGAATGAAGAAGGTGGTGGTGGTGGTGGTGGTGGTGGCATTGTAAGAAGGGCAGAGATAGACATGAGAGCGCCGTTTCTGTCAGTGAAGGAGGCTGTGATGCTATTTGGGAAAGGGTCTTAGCAGGAGAGGTTTACGCAAACAAGCTCAATCAGGTATTACAATTCTTTACTTATTTCTTATATTTTAGTTAAAGTTTAAATAAATGATGAACTTAGCAACCTGCGAGTTGAGTTCGTGCTTGTAAATGTAGTAATCGGAACTGTTCATCGATCAATCATTGATATTTCAATTTCAGTTATTCTATGAATTTAGTAGATAATCATATCAATTTTTTTATACCAGATTCGAGCTTCATCCATCAACAACGAATACCACCCTCCTATAAATTCTGTAGTCGCGGAAGTGGAAGAAACAAAGCAAAGCCTTGAGAAAGCATGAGAAGAAAGCCAATTGATGGCAAACTATCTTACCTCTCTCAAACAAGAGCTCGAAACCAAAACAGAACTAAAACAACTGAAATCTAAGGAACTAGCCGATAAACAAGTATTAGACACGGATATTGAAGACATCAAGTTCGTTGAGAATGCAACCGAAGTGGAGATCAAGTTTGAAACACCCATGAAAAGGTCTGTTAAGTCCGTGAATCCACCACTGCTGACACAAGTCATAAACCTAGAGGAGCAAGTTTTAGAAAGGCAGTTCTCCGATTGTGAAACAGCTGAAGTCAAGAGGAAGAAGAAGAAGAAGAACCAATTGATCCCTTTGATTGCATCAATCTTTGGTAAGAAGAAGGGATATCAAGATGGTGCACCGCCACTAGTACAGCAGGCGTAATAGCCCAAATTATTGAGGCTAAATTTTACTTCGTTTGAAACCTTATTTCCGTGCAATTTTCTTTTTCCGAGCTAAAGTCTTTCCTTCTATCTTTTGTGTGGCTGTAATTAAGATATACTCGTAAAAAGGTTTGTATCTGTCATGAATTGTTTTCTTTTGTTTATTGTACATTAGCAAAGAACAGTTGAAATATCCAATAACATCGAGTTTTTTCTTTTTTACTATGTACTTGTAATAAGCAGTAGATCTTGCATGAGCCACTTGTGTAATCACTGATATTTTGTTGAATTCATCACAGATCTCAACTGTCAATGGAGCGAAACATTTATTTTGAATTCAAATTCAGAGTTTTCCAATGATCAAATTTACGTAATTGTAATTTTATTACATTAGTTTCTTTTTTTAAGCATTAGTTTCTGTATAAATATAAGCGCAATAACTGCATTTTGTACACAACAATCACTAAATTTATTGACTCACTGCAGTCCGAAATATGAAATTGAACTTAGATATACATATATTAATAATTCATTTCATAGGGCAAGCATAAATTTTCTGGCTTAGTAATTATAAGATGCATGCAGACTAATATTGTATCTGTATATCATCACCGATACAGTATATTGATATCAATGTCACACAAGCCAGTCCACAGAAAACCTATCTATCAGGTTTCAGCAGAAATTGTTTTAAGTATCAAGTGATTGTATGTAAAACTCGAGTAAAGTTTTAATGACTCAAAAGATGGCAAAATCGACATCTAGTTCAATTAACAAGAGAACGGAACAAGAATATTCAAGTAACATACATAAGTAATTCCGTAATTTGCTTTGGATTATCAAAAAGATTGAAATCTCAAGGATCCAAATCCAGGTTCAATAAGAAAATGAATCTACTTATAGCATCCTACAGTCGTTGTCGAGCAAAAGAATAACGAGCTCTTGGCGGAGATTTGTCACTTGGAGGTAACGGAGAAAGAACATTCGGCGGAAGAAGAGAAGTTAGCTTCCGAGTTGGAGAAGTTGTCATCCGAGCGCCAAGAGTTGTTGGCCAAGATCGACAAGCTTAGGAGGATTACGATAGACAGGGGGATCGAGGTCACCCATTATCGACGTCTTGCGACCGATAGTGCCAATGTTGCGGGCTCGTCAAGACCTCCTCGTTTAAAGATGTCGACAAAGGATGATGTTCTGAGAGATAGGATTATCGAGCTGGAGGAAGAGATCGCGTCGCTCAAGCCTCTGCCTAAGAGGGCCAACGTTCGTAGTACGTCGTGTACTCGCGAAGAGAGCGAGAAAGGAATTACTTTCTACGAACTTGCGACTCATTTGCCTGCGGTGAGGCGGAGTCCTGCTGACGCTCAGAGTGGTGTAGCCGTCTTTTCTAGCGGTGCCTCAGTTGGTGCCACAGTTAGAGTTAGCGGCGGAGGGGGATCTCGCTTCGCTGGTTTGGAATCGAGCTCGGAGGTTAGGCGTCGCCGCCCCCGCGTTTCCTTGAACCGGAGCGCTCCCCTTCCAAAGAGGCACTAAACAAGTTGTATTATGTTCCTTTAAGTTATTGTAAAACTCTGTTGTAGCGTCGGTCTAGTTGTATGTAGAGCTACTTTATTTGAATAAAAACCTTTGCTTTGCTTCTGATGCTGCGTTGGGAATATTGGCTTCATGTGTTGGACTTCGGCCATGTTTGAAATTTTGTTGTTTGTCTCTTCTTCTTTTCAGCTCGTAGCGGTAGCTCAAGACGTCGAGCCCACTCGCTCGGATGACCATGCTCGAGCTGAGGTTGGCTCGGGGGTGACGAGGCTGTGCTTTGCGAGGTGCCGAGAGCGGCTCTATGAAGTCGAGCTGGGATTGCGCCGAGCCAAAAGCGAGCGGAACCATCTTTAGCTCATCCTAGGTCGGTGAGACATCGAGATCCGGCGTCTGGAGAGCAGGATCGCCGAGATGACCCTCATAGGAGAGGACGTAGGTTCGTCGACCGCCTTTAGCAACGCCCTTCGGATCCAGTGCGTTCGGCACAATTTGTCGAAAATAGCAGCAGAGAGGGACGATATGCTTTCTGAGATTCGTCACTTGCAGAGTGTAGAGGCGGAGCTTCGGACGGAGGGAGAGGGACTGACGACCGAGATTGCCAAACTGACGATCGAACGGGACACTGATGATCGTTTTCAAAGCCAAGTGTAGTGGGTCGGCCTTGTAATTTTTGTACTTTAAGGCCTTGTAACCTTGTTGTATGGAAGAGTCGCTTTGCACTGTATCCTAATTATTAATAACATTTCTTTCTCGAACTTGCATGTCCTTTGTAGCTTTGTGTAGTCGTTTTGTTTGTGACTGTGTTCATCGCGTCGAGGTCCCTGAGCCGGCCTCTTGCTCGTTCGCGGTTCGGCGACATGAGCGTTCGGCCAGTGGTGCCGAGCAGCGCTTCGGTCTCCTAATCTTGCGAACTTGCGAGATGAGTCGAGCCTTACCTAATAGTGGGCTCGCTGACCATCGTAAGAGTAGTTCGACGGTTGTGGGAGCAACTCCGACTTATGAACTACCTCTAGATCGCTTATGAGCGAACTTGCGAGGTAGAATCATGCCAAGTGTTGGACCCCGGAACCATCGTTAGAGTTCAACGGTTGTGGGAGCAATTGCGAATGGCGACCCACTCCTAGCCCGCTTAGAAGCGAGCTTGCGGAGTAGAATCGAGCCAAGTGTTGGACTCCGGAACCATCGTTAGAGTTCAACGGTCGTGGGAGCAATTCCGAATGGTGACCCACTCCTAGCCCACTTAGAAGCGAGCTTGCGGAGTAGAATCGAGCCAAGTTTTGGACTCCGGAACTATCGTTAGAGTTCAACGGTCGTGGGAGCAATTCCGAATGGCGACCCACTCCTAGCCCGCTTAGAAGCGAGCTTGCGGAGTAGAATCGAGCCAAGTGTTGGACTCCGGAACTATCGTTAGAGTTCAACGGTCGTGGGGAGCAATTTCGAATGGCAACCCACTCCTAGCCTGCTAGAAGCGAGCTTGCGGAGTAGAATCGAGCCAAGTGTTGGACTCCGGAACCATCGTTAGAGTGAAGAGTAAAGGCAGAGAGATGTAAGCAATTTTTACAAGTAAAATACAAAAAAACTCTTTATTGATGACTAATGGCCAGCTGCTTCTAAAGTTGCGAGCCGTTATTACAAGAGTGAAATAAAAGAAAAAACATTACAAGTAATAGGAGAGGAACGGTTCGACATCTCGGAATACTTAGAGAGGCGTTGGTGCTCTCTCTAGGTATTTTAAGTGATGGTCGGCATTCCAAGTCCTGGGGATCTCCCTGCCTTCAAGATCTTCTAGTCTGTATGTGCCGGGACGGACCACTTTGGCGATCCTGTAAGGTCCCTCCTAATTTGGGGCCAATTTGCTCTTCTGACCTGGGAATGAGATGGCCAACTTTCTGAGGACCAGGTCCCCTTCTTTGAGGTCCGTGGGGCGGACTCTCTTGTTGTATGCCAACTCGATCCTTCTTCGGTAGCTTTTTTGACGAATGGCAGCTCTTTCTCGGATCTCATCTATCAGGTCTAGACTTGCTCGGAGCTCTCTGGCATTTTGCTCTTCTTCATAAGCTATTAGACGAGGAGAGGGTATTCCGGCTTCTAGGGGGATGATGGCCTCGGACCCATAGGTGAGATTAAATGGGCTCTCTCCTGTGGGGGTTCCGTTTTGTGGTGTGGTAGTTCCACAGCATGTTGGGAAGCTGATTGACCCATAAGCCTTTGGAACACTTATCTAACCTCTTCTTAATGCCGGAGAGGATCTGTCGGTTAGCATTTTCGGCTTGGCCATTTGACTGGGGATGAGAAACGGAGGAGAACCGGTGTTGGATGGCAAGGTCTTCGCATAGAGCTCGGAAGGCAGCCCTGGTGAACTGTGTTCCGTTGTCTGTTATCAGGACCCTAGGGACGCCGAATCGGCAGATCACGCTCTTCCAAAGGAACTGATCAACCTTGTTCTCGGTGATCGTGGCCAAGGGCTCGGCCTCTATCCATTTCGAGAAGTAGTCGATCGCCACGACTAAGAATTTGAACTGTCCGGGAGCTGGTGGAAATGGCCCTAGTAAATCCATCCCCCACATTGCAAAGGGGATCGGACTTGATAGGGAAGTGAGTGAGCTTGTGGAAGGCATCGGATTTCGGAGTACTTCTGACAGGAGCTGCATTGTCGAACGTGCCGTTCGTCGTCTCGTAGGAGAGTGGGCCAGAAATATCCGTAATTCAACACTTTTCGGGCTAAGGATCTGGATCCTGAATGTGCCCCGCCAATGCCCTCGTGAAGCTCTTGTAGGGCATAGTCTGCCTGTTCGGGGGAGAGGCATCTCAGGTAGGGTCGGCCGTCTACCTGTGTGAAGGAGCGTTTATATAAGATACCTCCGATCAGTGTGTAACGCTCGGCTCTAGTTCTCACTCTTCGAGCTTCCTTGGGATCCTCGGGGAGGAGTCCGTCCCTTAAGAATTCGACGAGGGGTTTCATCCAATTGTCTTCGACCAGGACAGGTAGCGACTCCATAGAGTCGGGGGTTTCGTCCTCTATACTTGGCTTTAGAAGGACTTCTATCAAAACGGTCTGCTCGAGACCTTGAAGGGAGGAGGAGGCTAGTTTGGAGAGGGCGTCGGCCTGAGCATTTTCTTCTTGGGGGATTCTTTGGATGAGGGCTTCTTCAAACAGTGCCATGAGGCTCTTGACCTTAGCTAAGTATTTAACCATCCTGTCATCGCGTGCTTCATACTCGTCGAGGACCTGATTGACGACTAGCTGAGAGTCGCTGAAGATCCGGAGGCGATGGGCCCCCGCATTTCGATCCATTCCAAGGCCGGCTATGAGCGCCTCGTATTCTGCTTCGTTGTTCGAGGCTTGAAGTTGATACAGAGGGAGTATTAGAGGATGAAGTCATCTGGGCCTGCCAGAATGACCCCTGCCCCGCTTCCCCCATTGCAGGAGGATCCGTCCACATAAACTGACGAGACGGGTGGTCCCTTCACTGTTTGGCTGGACTCGGGGATGGTACTCTCAACTATGAATTCTGCTAAGGCCTGAGCCTTGATCGCAGTCCGAGGCTGATAAGTTATATCATGCTGGCTCAGCTCGATAGACCACTTCATAAGGCGACCCGAGGTCTCTGGCTTGTGGAGGACCTGCTTCAGCGGCTGGTCGGTAAGAACGACCACCGAATGGGACTGAAAATACGAGCGAAGCTTTCTCGCGGCCATCACCAGGGCATAAGCCATCTTTTCTATCTTCGGGTATCGGAGCTCGGTGTCCCGAAGCACCTTGCTCACATAGTAGATGGGCTTCTGAGCCCGGTCTTCTTCCCTCACTAAAACTGCACTGAGGGTCTGCTCGGAGGCTGCCAGGTAGAGGTAGAGGGGTTCACCAGGGATCGGTTTGCTGAGGAGAGGGGGATTGATTGGTAAGCCTTGAGCTGGTCGAAGGACTCCTGTTGCTGCTGCCCCCATTCGAAACCTTTAGCCCCTTTGAGGGCCTTGAAGAAAGGGAGGCATTTCTCCCTGGACTTCGAAAGAAAGCGCCCTATGGCTGCTAGGCGGCCTGTTAACCTCTGGACTTCCTTAACATTTTTGGGATGGGCCATGTCTAATATGGCCTTGATTTTCTCAGGGTTGCTTCAATTCTTCGTTGGCTAACCATGAAGCCGAGGAACTTCCCTGACGAGACACCGAACGCACACTTGTTCGGATTGAGTCTCATGCTGTGCTTTCTCAGAACGTCAAACGCTTCTTGGAGGTCGGTCACATGATCGGCGCCTCGGATGCTTTTCACAAGCATGTCGTCAACATACACCTCCATGTTTCGGCCGATTTGAGCTTGGAAAACCTTGTTGACGAGGCGTTGGTATGTTGCTCCTGCGTTCTTCAGACTGAAGGGCATAACCCTGTAGTAATAGAGGCCTTGATCGGTCACGAATGATGTCTTCGGGATATCCGGGGGGAACATCCGGATCTGGTTGTAGCCTGAGAAGGCGACCATGAAGCTGAGGAGTTCATGTCCCGAGGTGGCATCAATCAAAGTGTCAATACTCGGAAGAGGGAAGGGATCCTTGGGGCAGGCCTTGTTGAGATCGGTAAAATCAATACAAATCCTCCAAGTCCCGTTGGACTTCTTCACCATTACTACATTCGACAACCACTCGGGATAATTCACCTCTTGTATGAACCGGGCCCTCAAGAGCTTGTCCACCTCCTATTTTATAGCTAGCTGACGCTCAGGGGCGAACATGCGCCTTTTCTGCTGGACCGGTTTGGACCCCGGAACAATGCTGAGGTGGTGGACCAGGAGCTCTTCGGAAATTCTGGGCATGTCTGCAGCTGACCAAGCGAAGAGGTCTCGGTTCCTTCGGATGCACTGTACAATGTTCGAGCATAGGGCGAACGGGAGGGTCTTGCTAACAAAAAACTTTCGGGTTGGATCCTGCTCAGGGAAGAGCACTTCCTCTAATTCTTCCACCGGCTCGGACGTCGGTCGGGCAACATCTTGGGGGATTTCCAGAGTTTCTAAAGAGAGGACGGGACCGAGGGTAGAGGTCATGTAGCACTTGCGGGCCGTTTCCTGATTGCCTTTTACTTCCCCTACTCTGGCCTGAGTGGGAAACTTCATTTTGAGGTGATAGGCGGAAGGGGCGGCTTCAAGGGCAGCTAGGCCGGGCCGACCCAGAATGACATTGTAGGCTGCGGGGACATCTACGACCATGAAGTCCATCGACTCCGTTCGGGTAGTAGGAGTTTTGCCAGCGGTTACATCGAGGGTGATCACCCCTTCAATAGTCACTGGCACTCCCGTGAACCCATGGAGCATGTAGCCGGCAGGCTTGAGTCTGTCTCGGGAGAGCTTTAGGCCTTTAAAAGTAGTGAGGAAGAGGATGTTAACGGAGCTGCCATTGTCCACTAGGATCCTCTCCACTTTGAAGTTCGCCATGTGGAGGCTGATGACGAGTGCGTCACAATGGGGGGTGCGGACACCTTCAAGATCTTCGTCTGAGAATGTGATGGGCACTCTGAGGCCTTTGGGAGGAGGGGTGGCGCGAACCAAATTGACTTCTCTTATAAATGCCTTTCGAGAAGAGTTGGAGGAGCCCCCATTGGGCCCCCGTGGATGAGGTGTAGGACACGCTCCTCTTCAAAGTCGGGCGTTTCATCTCGTTCCGGACATTTATTAGCCCCCCGAGGCGGGGGAGGAAGTTCGGTTCGGTCCTTTCTCACAAATCTGGTCAGCTGCCCCCTCTGGATAAGGGCTTCTATCTCATTCTTCAGGGCCTGACAATCATTGGTGTCGTGCCCATGGTCCCAGTGATAACGGCACCACTTCTCTTTATCTCTTTTCTTGGCAGGGGTGTTCATCCTCGGAGCAGAAGGTATGATTCCTTCCTTTTCGACTTCCATCAGAATGGTAGAGACATTAGTGGTGAGGGGAGTAAACTTGTCGAATCTGGGGGGAGGTCGGCGCTGGCCGACATTATCCTTCTGGAGCTTCTTGGCTCCTTCCTCTTCTGTTCCCTTCCTCTTAAACCGGAGGAAGACCCGTCCAAGTTGGGGCGGTGCTCGGCTTCTTAGGCCTTAATATACTTTTCGCTTCGGAGGAGGAGGTCGGAAAAGTTCTGTGGGGGTTTCTTGGCGAGGGAGGAGCGGATGTTGGAATTGAGGACATTAGATTGAAATGCTGCTGCAGCGACCGACTGGTCGAGGGATGCTATGGACCGGGCTTCAGCTGTGAACCTTTTCACATAGTCTCTCAACTTCTCACCCTTCTTCTGGTGGAGGTACAGTAGCGAGATGCTGGTCTTCTCAGTTCTACGGCTACTTACAAAATGGGTGACGAAGAGGGTCTCGAATTGCTCGAAGGAGAATATTGAGGACGGGGCAAGGCAAGAGTACCATTCTCGAGCTGGACCCTTGAGAGTTGCGGGGAAGGTTTTACAGAGTAGAGCATCGGAAGCTTGATGGATGAGCATTAGGGTCTTGAAGCTCTCGATGTGATCAACGGGGTCGGTCTCCCCAGAATAGGTCTCAAATTGAGGGGGTTTGAAGCCGATCGGCACAGGTGCATCCATTATGGTTTGGGAGAAAGGAGGTCTGCTAGGGCGAAGGGTCCTTCCTCTAAGTTCCTCTTCTCGGTCTAACTGACCCAAGCGCCTCTCCATTTCATGGAGACGGCGGTACATAGCATCGTCCCTTCGACGGTAATCAGCTGAGCCTCTAGACTCGTCTTCGTACGAGGGAGAGCGGGGGCTACGACAGACGGTAGCTCCTGGAGCGGCGAGGACTTTGCTCATGCCGGGAGTTGCTGGGAGCGGGAGGAGGAGATGGGGACCATCGGCGAGGACTTCGGACCGGAGGAGGAGAGGGGATCTTGGGTGCATTGGTGTTGGAACGGAGATTGAAAGCTTGTAGGACGGTCGCTTGGAACTGCTGGAACTCGGCACGGGTAATGGGTGCCTCATTGTTCCTAGGCTGTTGCCGACCTGCAAGGGAGTGTGGCCTTCTTCGGTAATGCTCGGGGGACTCTCTCTGCCTCCTTGGGATAGGGGACCTTCTGTATTCTCGGCGGCGAGGAGACCGCTCATCCGGACGGTGTTGGCGGGAGGTTCCCTCTCTGGCCTGCTTTTCATCCAGATGGCGGCGAAGATCCTCATCCTTCTGCTGATTGAGGGCGGTGTTGCGGAGACCGGAAGCTCGGGGATGATGGGAGGCCATAGAGTCCGAAGAGGTGTTGTGGATGGAGACGTGGTCCCGGTGAAGAGGTTGTTTCTGAGGGTTAGGACCCTTAGGAGGTGGCTGATTCGGAGGAGGAGGAGGAAGGTCCTGTTGGAGCGGATCTTCCGCTGGAGGAGGAAGTTGCCCCAGCTGTTGGGTAGGCTGGATGGGAATTTCTTGCTGCTGATCGGGGTTGGGTCCTCGGTTGGACCCTCTGGATCTGACTTTTCTAGGAGGCATGGCCGGAGCGAATCTGACCAATGGGAAGAGGGGAGGTTGCTATCGTTAGATTCCCACAGACGGCGCCAATCTGTTGGCGCTAAATTCGGTGTGGGGGCAAACAGATAGTATTTGTGGATTCTTAGAAAAACTGAATAGCAAACTTGTATACTTGTTCCGTCGGAGTTTGACGCTGACTCCCGCCGTATACCTGCAAAAAGTGCGAGACACCGGGGTTGTTCCCGGCGACGCACCCTCCGACGCTCAAGTCAGTAATCAGGGATGATTAAGAAAGAGCACAAAAACTGGAGAAAGATTGATTACCTCTTAATGGAGATGGATGGGGGTATTTATAGGTGCCGCTGGGATCAGATTAGGAATGTAATCCCCCTGTGGTTAGATAAGGAATGTAATCCCTAATCCCAGTGAAGGGATAACTATGAATCAGGGCCGTTGATTAGGATTGAATCAGAAACCCTAATTCTATCCCTTCTGGACCGGGTTTGCTGCGGGTTGAAACCCGCACCCAGTTGAGGTGGATCCGTTTGCGGGTGAGTGGGTCTTCGGGGAAGATAACCAGTACCCGCTTCAGACCCGTCGGTGGGTGAAATTACCGTTTTACCCCTGAGTTTCAAGATTCGTGCCCCATCTGGACGGTTCCGATTTAACCCCATTTTTAGCCATATCAGGAAGTATTAGAATAAAATGAAGTATATTTTTGTGAATAAAAGTGTAGATAGAACTATGGTTCTACACTAATTTATTTGTGAAAAGTTGTATGGTTCTACACTAGTTTAGTTTACAAAAAGAATCGAAATAAAGTGCTAGAAAAGAATCATAAATAAGAAATGAAATATATGAAGTGAAGTGGTATGAATTATTCTTATTGAAGAATAGTGTGACAATTATGAGTTGTGAATACTCATTTGACCATATAATTAGTAATGTGATTTTAATGTGGAAATGATACTTGATGAATAATTGAATTCCATATATGGTTATGGACTCATGAATAATTTAGAAATCATGATTGGAAAAGAGAAATATTATTGAGTATGACAACTCAAATATGTGAATTTATGAATTGAAATTGAAAATTAGAGTGTAGCCAGAACTCACACCGGCAAGTGAAAAGTGATGAATTATGATTATTGATATTGAAAAGACCAGTTTGGGTCATTGTGAAACGAAAGAAATAAGACCGGTAGTAGTGAGAGGGCTAACTCTAAGAGATTGATTTTGTTCATGATTTTTCATTAAATTTAAGGATTTAGTACATAGTGAAGAGGTGATGAAAGTGAGAGAAAAACACAAGTATGAGAGCTTCGAGTTTACGATGCGGGTGTGAGCCGCAGAATGTATGCTTGATGCGTCAAGACATGGCGTGGGCACTACTCAGAATGATCGGACCTTGGCGACGCTTGTAGGATGTTTGGTGACTGCAAGAGGATCGTGTGCCATGAAGGAGGCTGAATTGCCACAGAATGCATGCTTGATGAGTCAAGACATGGCGTGGGATTCCCCTCCAGGTTTTCTGTACACGAGCTTGTACTCATAGATCATCTAGGATACTTACCGTAGTTACAGTAGTAGATTAAGTCATGACGAGGGATTGAACCCTACAAGATGAAGAACAATTAAGAGGCTTGCCCTCGGACCTATATAGTATGGGATGCATAGAATCCGAACAAGTGTGCATTAGTGTCATATAATATAAATAACTGCATTAAGGACTAAGTGCACAATCACAACACGACATCAATAGGGTATTCCCTTTAGTTTGATATGTGACAAGTTTGTGTTTGTTAAATATGGAAAATCAGTTATAGTATTTCCGGCATAGAGAGGATGGCCGTGTATAATGTTCGTCGGTTGAATAAACTGACGTACCCACAGTTTTGTATGCAGGGTAAATGACATGATAAATATTAAAGAAGCACAGATGCTTAGAGATTATTCAATGTTGATGTACCTTTATTTAAATGTTGTAAATTTGCTTCCGCTGTAAAATGTAAAGTGTGAAGTTTTCATGTAAACTCTGATGTAAAGTGAAAAGTTTTAAATTCCTTATAAAATTGTACGAAAGAAGTGTAAAGATCCTGTGGAATCTCGAATTCAGTGTATTTTGGAATTCGGGGCGTTACAGAGTGGTATCAGCGCCACGCTTCACACTTGTACAAATTTATATGGAACGACACCCTAGAAGTGGACATTAGAGTGTGTGTTTGTGTCTAGAGATTTAAATGTAAGTTACTTACATTTGTGTTGCTCTATGACTTATGCTTCTTCCTCCCTATTTCTAAGATGGCTGATCACTTCGACCCTGCTAGAGACGACAATTGGCATATCATCGAGGAAGATTACTATTCTGGACAAGCAGATTCCGAGGAAGAGTACTACCCAGGGCAAGCTGACTCTGACGGAGAAGAATGGCCTGAATCTCGAGAGATCACCCCACCTCCGGATTCATCTGATGACTCTTCTGACGAAGAAGAAGAACCAATTCCAAATATTCTTGTGATATCCCTTCAGAGGCAGGTAGAAACACTGCGGGAGAGAGTCAGATTATTGGAGGCTCAATTGGCAAAGCGCAAGGATGACTTTTCAGTTCTCAGTCATCGTGTATGGGAACTCGAGAAGAGGAAGAATATGACCGATGTGCTGAAGAAAGAAGTTGATGAACTACGGGGAGAACTTCGAGAAGTGAAGAGGAACCGTAGGAGTTAGACTGTTGTAGCTTCTACTGTTTTCATTCTAATGTCAAGAAATGTTTTCAATTCGAATGTATAAAGTTTGGAATTCAATGAAATGCAAAGTTGATTTAAAATCCATGTCTTATACTTCGAATTTAATGGATTTTTTGCATCAGAATATGGCTAAAAGAGGAGCTAGAAACGGTGAAGGTCTGGACTTGGAAACAGAACTTGCGAGGGTCTATCAGACACTCAACGCCGTGGCCATGAATCAGAACCAAGGAAGGGTACCTGCGAATCCGGTGCCCGAAGCGATCATGTAGCGCCCCGATTTCCGACACTGGGAAACCGTGACACGAGCCAAGACCATTTCTTCAATTAGTCACAATACACAGAAAAACAGGAGAATTTAAAACTTTTTATTCAATACACAATGTGTTACAAGTCCGAATACTGTACAACTGTAATACTTTACAATAGAGTTACAATATTTCCTTTACATTTCTAAGTATTACAACCTTCACATCTTACATCAGAGTACTTCTTAACTAATACAGAATCAATACATATTTTGCAGCGGAACTAAACTTAATACTGACTCCTTGCTTTTCTTGCCTTGAGTCCTCCTGAATATCGCCTTTGTACTTCGGCGATCCAGTACCTATGGAAGTGGGGACGTCAGTATTCACTGACGCTTAAAGGCTGATCATATAGCAGCGAATCTTCCAAACAATATACAAAATATAGCAATGGTGTAGTTTAAGTGTACGTGAGTCCTATGACTAGACTCTAATGCGATGTTTACATAGAACTAGGATGCTCCTATTCTAATATCAGCAAGTCTTCGAAAGCAACATGCAGCCCATACTACATGCGGCTCCATCTCAAGCCGTTTCTCCATATATAGGGATTGAACCCGCGTTATGAATTTCTAATTGTACACAACCTGTTCCTGACAACTACACGTGACTCGCGAGGCTGCAGATGTGGTCATGTGCCACTGTTGCATTTCGCCCGTGGTGTCTATGTTCGCCACCGCGACCCGGCTAACCGGACCTCACTCAAATTAGACGAACCCAATGTATCGGGTGTCATTCCAAAAATCACACTATAGGGTTTCGCAAGCGCAGGGTAGCGCAAAGCCTACCCTGTGGCACCCTCTGGGGTATCGCAAGCGCATGACTACACAATGCATCCTGTGGCACCCCTAGTCACGGTACTCCAGGAATTAACAGCGCGAGATACGCAACCCGTGTCCTCAACTTGTGAGACGGCACCGTACGTATCCCTTTGACGGGAAGGTACAACCCGGTACACCACCTATGATCTGCCTCAAGGGACGAGTTAGTGTAAGGGGCCCCCTACAACTGACCCCTCTCTCCCGGCAAAAAGGGTTTAAGTAAACTGATCCTTATAAGTCACTATCCTAGTGATGTCCCTGACTCGAACAATCCTAGGGATGACGATATTATAACACAACGTGCTAGGCCTTAAATTAGGCTTCGCAAGGCAACTCTACTAGGCCGCTCAACCTAGATTTACCAGAATCCTTCAGGACCCGGTTGTGGCTCACCGATCCAAGACTTTGGCCGTTGCGAATATACACGCACGCCGCTACCCTAGACTTGGATTCTGTCTATACTCCGGTCCTCGATCAACCTACCCTGGTTAAGCTTCGACGGTACACAAGGAGCGACTCCTCCACAGTTCCTTAGGGTAGAAACATATGTCTTGATGGTCGATAGCCCTTAGGGTGGTAACATCACCCTAGATAGCACAACTAACTGTGTACTAGCTAACAAGCTATACACGAGTAATAACCACATACGAGCCAACTAAGCTACGTATGAAACAATAACTACCTACGAGCCAGGCGGGCCTCGTAGGAGATAACCACGTACATACCAGCCAAATAAGCCGCGTATGAGACCAACAGCTACGCACGGGCCGGTCGGGCCGCGTACGTGCACGACCGTGTACAAACAACCATACAGGTAATCAATCCTAGAAGCAACCAAACGTGCTTACTAACAAACTTAATCTTCTACTATTAGAAGCAACAGAAGAATCTACTAATATTCTACGGTCGGTATTCTACTAAGGAAGGATCCGAAGGCGACCTAACGGCCTTTATCGGACCAACTATCACTAGCGGTCTTCCCAATCCTTATTACTTCAACCTATAGCGCCTTAAGTATGGCATACACTCGTAGGCATCTTCCTAAGGTAATCCAATCACAAAATAGAACTACTCACCATCACACTCCTAAGTATGAATATGATTAATGTTTGTGCTTCCATCGAGCTTAAGCATAAAATCACTACGACCTAGACATAGAGTCTACTATAGTCAAGCGAGCATGAAAGCTTACTACTTATCTTGACTAATCCCCATAACACAAGCATGGATAGATAGCTAACATAACATACAATCATTCCAAGGTATAGTAGATATTCTAACATCACTCCTACAACGTTCTAATCATGTATTACTCTAGCGTGGTATAGAATCCAACATAAATCACTACAACTAGTCATGGGTAGTTTCTTTACTCTAAGCATGAACGTCCTAGTATGGGTATCCTTAACTTAACATGATCAATAATCTGCATGATACCTACTTACTTAGCATGAATCGTGATCATTCACTAACATAGCATGAACACACACTTATCTAAGCATGGGTACCATGTAAACATGAGTATCCATATAAACTAGCATGGTACACAACTTAATTACTATTAAGCTAGTATGGCATAGATAAAACTGGCATGGTATATTACCTACCTACAATCAAACTAACATAGTATACACTTCCCTACCATTTATCTAGTATGGTATACAACTTGTATACAATTTAAACTAGCATGATATGCAAAATACTTACAATTTAGCTAGCATGGTATATCGCTTTCCAACAATTAAACTAGCATGGTATATGATTTTATCATGGGTCCTACAACACTCTAGGCACAATAAAATTTATCCAAACATGGTAGGAAACTTTTGGATTGAATCCTACACATTCTAAGCATAACTAAGTCACTAGGCATAATAGGAAACTTTAGGAATGAATTCTACAAAATTCTAGCATAAGTGAGTTACTAAACATCATAGGAAAAGAATCCTACAACATTACCAAGCATGATAGGAAAAGAATCCTACAACATTCTAAACGTTAAGCATGGTAGGATATTTTTAGAAAGAGTCCTACAACATCCTAAACATAAAACATGATGGGATAATTTTATAAAACATCCTACAACTAATTAAGCATAGAATCATGGTAGGATATTTTTAGCAAAAGTCCTACAACTAACTAAGCATGAACATGGCTTCTAATTATTTTTAGAAGCAAAGCTACAACTAACTAAGCATGGTAAACATGGTAGGATATTTTTAAAAGCAATCCTACAACTAACTAAGCATGGATATGGCTTCCAATTATTTTTAGAAGCAAAGCTACAACTAACTAAGCATGGTAAACGTGGTAGGATATTTTTCAAAGCAATCCTACAACTAACTAAGCATGGATATGGCTTCTAATTATTTTTAGAAGCAAAGCTACAACTAACTAAGCATGGTAAACATGGTAGGATATTTTTCAAAGCAATCCTACAACTAACTAAGCATGGATATGGCTTCTAATTATTTTTAGAAGCAAAGCTACAACTAACTAAGCATGGTAAACATGGTAGGATATTTTTCAAAGCAATCCTACAACTAACTAAGCATGGATATGGCTTCTAATTATTTTTAGAAGCAAAGCTACAACTAACTAAGCATGGTAAACATGGTAGGATATTTTTCAAAGCAATCCTACAACTAACTAAGCATGGATATGGCTTCTAATTATTTTTAGAAGCAAAGCTACAACTAACTAAGCATGGTAAACATGGTAGGATATTTTTTTAGCAAAAGTCCTACAACCTCCTAAACATAAAGCATGATGGGAAAACATCCTATAACTAATTAAGCATGAATATGGCTTCTAACATTTTTAGAAGTGGTCCTACAACATTAGTAGCATAAAAATGGCTTCTAACCATTTTTAGAAAAGATCCTACAACATGTGAAACATGAACATGGCTTCTAAATATTTTTAGAAGTAGTCCTACAACATTAGAAGCATAAATATGGCTTCTAATTATTTTTAGAAGCAAAGCTACAACATTAGAAGCATGAATATTGCTTCTAAATATTTTTAGAAGCAATCCTACAACACTTTACTACTACTACTACCCCTATTTTAGTCAAAACATAATACACAACTATCTACTACTACTTCATTCTTATCAAGAGCACCACATACAACTTACTACTACTACTACTTTATTTACAACAAAATCACAACATACAACTATCTCTTACTACTACTTCATTCACAATAAAATCACAACATACAACTATCTATTACTACTACTACTTCATTTTATTACATACTACTACTTATTATTTAGCATACTACTACTTAGTTGCTTACTAACCTTATTTATTACTAGTGGTAAAGAAGGGATTATTTTATTTTACTTTACTTCTAGTAAATAGAAAAGATAGCTACAACTAGTGATCAAAAATAAAAAGAAGATCTTTTTAATATCTACAACTAGTGTGATCAAATAAAAGAAAAGGATCCTTTAAGCTACAACTAGTGTTTAAAATAAAAGAAGACCTTTTTATTAAGTTACAACTAGTGATTAAATAAAAAGAAAGATCTTTTTATTAAGCTACAACTAGTGATTAAATAAAAGAAGATCTTTTTATTAAGTTACAACTAGTGATTAAACAAAAAGAAGATCTTTTTATTAAGCTACAACTAGTGATTAAAATAAAAAGAAAGATCTTTTTATTAAGCTACAACTAGTGATTAAATAAAAAGAAAGATCTTTTTATTAAGCTACAACTAGTGATTAAATAAAAGAAAATCTTTTTATTAAGCTACAACTAGTGATTAAATAAAAGAGGATCTTTTTGATTATTACATTAGTTCAATCAAGTCCTACAACCAACAATGGTTGTATTGTTCAACAATATGCAATATGTAAGTTTCTTTAGTCCAATAACATACAACAACAACTACAATAATAAAGCTATGATCTTTATAAGTTTAGTAGTTACTACTACTACTTTTTACTCTTACTTCTTACTACAACAATACACCCAACAAAACTCAAAGAAAACAAAACAAGAGGATGAGAAGAAGAAGTCAAACAACCATACAAACAACAAACAAACAAACAACAAACAAACAAAAATCAAAGAAGTGAAGAAACCCCCACCTTCTCTAACTTGTTGGAAGAACTAGCTTTGCTACCTTCTCCTTCCCCTAAGCTTTTTAGAATTCTTCTATTACCTACAAAACAAAACTCTCTAGTTAATTTGTTCTCTCTTTCTTTTCCTTTCCTTCTTTCTTTCTTTCTTTTGTTTTTCTAAAATGAGAGAAGGAGGTGAATGAGGGGGGGTTTATAGAAGGAGATGGATGGTGGTAAGTGCACCTCATGGCACAAAATTGCCTCAAAAGAAGGAGGCCCGCCATGACTTAGGGGGGGGGGGGGGGGGGGGGGGGGGAGGGTATGGTGTAGGCTAGTGAGGTGGAGTGATAAGGTTTCTAGAAGGTTTAGTTCTAATCTTATGCATACAACTCTTCTTTCAACCCTCTTAATCACCCTAACCTTCTAATTAAGTTACCATGACAAGAGCAAGTATATTATCCTAAGGTACATACTACATACTAGGTATAATATACTAAGTACCATACAATTATATGTATGTGTACATGTATGTGTATATAAAAAATCTTCTTATAAAATCCTCATAAAATTCCCAAAATAATTTAATTTGGAAAATAATAGTAAAATAAATTTTTCTTGTTACTTCGGAGAGTCGTGCTACCAATTTGATGCACTTTGGATGCGCATCGACCGATAGACGTGCGTAGGCACTGTTTGTGGGCAACCCGGCGAAAATCGCCAAAATAGTCCGATTTTGGAGTTAAAATAAAATAATAATAAAATAATAATAAAATAATAATTTATATGAGTTAATATCCGTCCGGGATATTACATTACTCCCTCCTTAGAATAGTTCTGTCCTCAGAACTACCTTAAGTTAGGGGAATGAATCGACACACATGAAACAGTATAGTCGGAGAACAAGAGATGAACCGAAATTTTCCATTGATCATCCATCAAATGGGTTACATTTATATGTACATCAACCCCTTGTTTACAAAATGTCATTTCTTCCTAAGTACTAACCTTCTTACCTATACTTCACAAGAGTAGGAGTCAAAATAACAACACAGTCTTCCTAGACCTACCTGTTTACAAAGTGTCACATTTTTTTTTCTAAGTGACATCCTCCCTACCTATACACCACAATTGTAGGGGCCAAAAATCACAAAATAACAAAAACAGCTTCTAGGTACCCGACTGCCTAGTCGGTACTGCTGGCTCCTTCAGGCGGGTCCTGCCCGGTGATCAGCGCCAGCAACTGTGCAAACTGGACCTGAAGGTCCGCGCACCGGCGCTCCAGGCGCTCAAACTGTGCCCTGTAGGCACGGTCCCGGATCACCATACGGCGTT
This sequence comes from Hemerocallis citrina, assembly GCA_017893485.1. Classification (NCBI taxonomy): domain Eukaryota; kingdom Viridiplantae; phylum Streptophyta; class Magnoliopsida; order Asparagales; family Asphodelaceae; genus Hemerocallis; species Hemerocallis citrina. The sequence continues at coordinate 119,103,992 of CM030364.1, forward strand.
GCGCCCTGGCATTGGCGCTCCTCAGTCTTTCCACCTCCCTTGCGTGGTGGTAGTTGACGAACTCGGAGGAGTCCATCTTGGTCTCTAGGTGGATGTGCGACCACGTCAGTACGGAGATATCCTCGAAGACCTGGTGAAAGGCCTCCTCGACAGGAGTAAGCTGGGGAGGTGGCGGTACCGGGGCCTGACCTCCAAAAGCAAAAGCCCCCTGCTGTGGCAGCTGCGGGGCTCCGTGGGCCAGTCCGGCCTCTACCGGTGGCTGCGCCTCCTCCATGACAGGCTCGGTATCCGAGTCTATCTCGATCACCTCTCCCTGTCCCCACCCACTCCCCGTGGGAACTGAGCTGTCCGTCATCCTGCAAGGAGTGGATACAGAAATTAGCATTGATATAGAAATATTATAAAACATAAGTTGAAAGAACAACAATATGAGTTATAATTATCTACAACTAACTAAAACCCAATCTCCTACAGGCATCTAAGTTTAAATTTTCCCACTGTGTTGGACTGTAAATTGAAGCTAGCTCTGATACCACTCTGTAGCGCCCCGATTTCCGACACTGGGAAACCGTGACACGAGCCAAGACCTTTTCTTCAATTAGTCACAATACACAGAAAAACAGGAGAATTTAAAACTTTTTATTCAATACACAATGTGTTACAAGTCCGAATACTGTACAACTGTAATACTTTACAATAGAGTTACAATATTTCCTTTACATTTCTAAGTATTACAACCTTCACATCTTACATCAGAGTACTTCTTAACTAATACAGAATCAATACATATTTTGCAGCGGAACTAAACTTAATACTGACTCCTTGCTTTCCTTGCCTTGAGTCCTCCTGAATATCGCCTTTGTACTTCGGCGATCCAGTACCTATGGAAGTGGGGACGTCAGTATTCACTGACGCTTAAAGGCTGATCATATAGCAGCGAATCTTCCAAACAATATACAAAATATAGCAATGGTGTAGTTTAAGTGTACGTGAGTGCTATGACTAGACTCTAATGCGATGTTTACATAGAACTAGGATGCTCCTATTCTAATATCAGCAAGTCTCCGAAAGCAACATGCAGCCCATACTACATGCGGCTCCATCTCAAGCCGTTTCTCCATATATAGGGATTGAACCCGCGTTATGAATTTCTAATTGTACACAACCTGTTCCTGACAACTACACGTGACTCGCGAGGCTGCAGATGTGGTCATGTGCCACTGTTGCATTTTGCCCGTGGTGTCTATGTTCGCCACCGCGACCCGGCTAACCGGACCTCACTCAAATTAGACGAACCCAATGTATCGGGTGTCATTCCAAAAATCACACTATAGGGTTTCGCAAGCGCAGGGTAGCGCAAAGCCTACCCTGTGGCACCCTCTGGGGTATCGCAAGCGCAGGACTGCACAATGCATCCTGTGGCACCCCTAGCCACGGTACTCCAGGAATTAACAGCGCGAGATACGCAACCCGTGTCCTCAACTTGTGAGACGGCACCGTACGTATCCCTTTGACAGGAAGGTACAACCCGGTACACCACCTATGATCTGCCTCAAGGGACGAGTTAGTGTAAGGGGCCCCCTACAACTGACCCCTCTCTCCCGGCAAAAAGGGTTTAAGTAAACTGATCCTTATAAGTCACTATCCTAGTGATGTCCCTGACTCGAACAATCCTAGGGATGACGATATTATAACACAACGTGCTAGGCCTTAAATTAGGCTTCGCAAGGCAACTCTACTAGGCCGCTCAACCTAGATTTACAGAATCCTTCAGGACCTGGTTGTGGCTCATCGATCCAAGACTTTGGCCGTTGCGAATATACACGCACGCCGCTACCCTAGACTTGGATTCTGTCTATACTCCGGTCCTCGATCAACCTACCCTGGTTAAGATTCGACGGTACACAAGGAGCGACTCCTCCACAGTTCCTTAGGGTAGAAACATATGTCTTGATGGTCGATAGCCCTTAGGGTGGTAACATCACCCTAGATAGCACAACTAACTGTGTACTAGCTAACAAGCTATACACGAGTAATAACCACATACGAGCCAACTAAGCTACGTATGAAACAATAACTACCTACGAGCCAGGCGGGCCTCGTAGGAGATAACCACGTACATACCAGCCAAATAAGCCGCGTATGAGACCAACAGCTACGCACGGGCCGGTCGGGCCGCGTACGTGCACGACCGTGTGCAAACAACCATACAGGTAATCAATCCTAGAAGCAACCAAACGTGCTTACTAACAAACTTAATCTTCTACTATTAGAAGCAACAGAAGAATCTACTAATATTCTACGGTCGGTATTCTACTAAGGAAGGATCCGAAGGCGACCTAACGGCCTTTATCGGACCAACTATCACTAGCGGTCTTCCCAATCCTTATTACTTCAACCTATAGCGCCTTAAGTATGGCATACACTCGTAGGCTTCTTCCTAAGGTAATCCAATCACAAAATAGAACTACTCACCATCACACTCCTAAGTATGAATATGATTAATGTTTGTGCTTCCATCGAGCTTAAGCATAAAATCACTACGACCTAGACATAGAGTCTACTATAGTCAAGCGAGCATGAAAGCTTACTACTTATCTTGACTAATCCCCATAACACAAGCATGGATAGATAGCTAACATAACATACAATCATTCCAAGGTATAGTAGATATTCTAACATCACTCCTACAACGTTCTAATCATGTATTACTCTAGCGTGGTATAGAATCCAACATAAATCACTACAACTAGTCATGGGTAGTTTCTTTACTCTAAGCATGAACGTCCTAGTATGGGTATCCTTAACTTAACATGATCAATAATCTGCATGATACCTACTTACTTAGCATGAATCGTGATCATTCACTAACATAGCATGAACACACACTTATCTAAGCATGGGTACCATGTAAACATGAGTATCCATATAAACTAGCATGGTACACAACTTAATTACTATTAAGCTAGTATGGCATAGATAAAACTGGCATGGTATATTACCTACCTACAATCAAACTAACATAGTATACACTTCCCTACCATTTATCTAGTATGGTATACAACTTGTATACAATTTAAACTAGCATGATATGCAAAATACTTACAATTTAGCTAGCATGGTATATCGCTTTCCAACAATTAAACTAGCATGGTATATGATTTTATCATGGGTCCTACAACACTCTAGGCACAATAAAATTTATCCAAACATGGTAGGAAACTTTTGGATTGAATCCTACACATTCTAAGCATAACTAAGTCACTAGGCATAATAGGAAACTTTAGGAATGAATTCTACAAAATTCTAGCATAAGTGAGTTACTAAACATCATAGGAAAAGAATCCTACAACATTACCAAGCATGATAGGAAAAGAATCCTACAACATTCTAAACGTTAAGCATGGTAGGATATTTTTAGAAAGAGTCCTACAACATCCTAAACATAAAGCATGATGGGATAATTTTATAAAACATCCTACAACTAATTAAGCATAGAATCATGGTAGGATATTTTTAGCAAAAGTCCTACAACTAACTAAGCATGAACATGGCTTCTAATTATTTTTAGAAGCAAAGCTACAACTAACTAAGCATGGTAAACATGGTTGGATATTTTTAAAAGCAATCCTACAACTAACTAAGCATGGATATGGCTTCCAATTATTTTTAGAAGCAAAGCTACAACTAACTAAGCATGGTAAACATGGTAGGATATTTTTCAAAGCAATCCTACAACTAACTAAGCATGGCTATGGCTTCTAATTATTTTTAGAAGCAAAGCTACAACTAACTAAGCATGGTAAACATGGTAGGATATTTTTCAAAGCAATCCTACAACTAACTAAGCATGGATATGGCTTCTAATTATTTTTAGAAGCAAAGCTACAACTAACTAAGCATGGTAAACATGGTAGGATATTTTTCAAAGCAATCCTACAACTAACTAAGCATGGATATGGCTTCTAATTATTTTTAGAAGCAAAGCTACAACTAACTAAGCATGGTAAACATGGTAGGATATTTTTTTAGCAAAAGTCCTACAACCTCCTAAACATAAAGCATGATGGGAAAACATCCTACAACTAATTAAGCATGAATATGGCTTCTAACATTTTTAGAAGTGGTCCTACAACATTAGTAGCATAAAAATGGCTTCTAACCATTTTTAGAAAAGATCCTACAACATGTGAAACATGAACATGGCTTCTAAATATTTTTAGAAGTAGTCCTACAACATTAGAAGCATAAATATGGCTTCTAATTATTTTTAGAAGCAAAGCTACAACATTAGAAGCATGAATATTGCTTCTAAATATTTTTAGAAGCAATCCTACAACACTTTACTACTACTACTACCCCTATTTTAGTCAAAACATAATACACAACTATCTACTACTACTTCATTCTTATCAAGAGCACCACATACAACTTACTACTACTACTACTTTATTTACAACAAAATCACAACATACAACTATCTATTACTACTACTTCATTCACAATAAAATCACAACATACAACTATCTATTACTACTACTACTTCATTTTATTACATACTACTACTTATTATTTAGCATACTACTACTTAGTTGCTTACTAACCTTATTTATTACTAGTGGTAAAGAAGGGATTATTTTATTTTACTTTACTTCTAGTAAATAGAAAAGATAGCTACAACTAGTGATCAAAAATAAAAAGAAGATCTTTTTAATATCTACAACTAGTGTGATCAAATAAAAGAAAAGGATCCTTTAAGCTACAACTAGTGTTTAAAATAAAAGAAGACCTTTTTATTAAGTTACAACTAGTGATTAAATAAAATGAAAAATCTTTTTATTAAGCTACAACTAGTGATTAAATAAAAGAAGATCTTTTTAATAAGTTACAACTAGTGATTAAACAAAAAGAAGATCTTTTTATTAAGCTACAACTAGTGATTAAAATAAAAAGAAAGATCTTTTTATTAAGCTACAACTAGTGATTAAATAAAAAGAAAGATCTTTTTATTAAGCTACAACTAGTGATTAAATAAAAGAAAATCTTTTTATTAAGCTACAACTAGTGATTAAATAAAAGAAGATCTTTTTGATTATTACATTAGTTCAATCAAGTCCTACAACCAACAATGGTTGTATTGTTCAACAATATGCAATATGTAAGTTTCTTTAGTCCAATAACATACAACAACAACTACAATAATAAAGCTATGATCTTTATAAGTTTAGTAGTTACTACTACTACTTTTTACTCTTACTTCTTACTACAACAATACACCCAACAAAACTCAAAGAAAACAAAACAAGAGGATGAGAAGAAGAAGTCAAACAACCATACAAACAACAAACAAACAAACAACAAACAAACAAAAATCAAAGAAGTGAAGAAACCCCCACCTTCTCTAACTTGTTGGAAGAACTAGCTTTGCTACCTTCTCCTTCCCCTAAGCTTTTTAGAATTCTTCTATTACCTACAAAACAAAACTCTCTAGTTAATTTGTTCTCTCTTTCTTTTCCTTTCCTTCTTTCTTTCTTTCTTTTGTTTTTCTAAAATGAGAGAAGGAGGTGAATGAGGGGGGGTTTATAGAAGGAGATGGATGGTGGTAAATGCACCTCATGGCACAAAATTGCCTCAAAAGAAGGAGGCCCGCCATGACTTAGGGGGGGGGGGGGGGGGGGGGGGAGGGTATGGTGTAGGCTAGTGAGGTGGAGTGATAAGGTTTCTAGAAGGTTTAGTTCTAATCTTATGCATACAACTCTTCTTTCAACCCTCTTAATCACCCTAACCTTCTAATTAAGTTACCATGACAAGAGCAAGTATATTATCCTAAGGTACATACTACATACTAGGTATAATATACTAAGTACCATACAATTATATGTATGTGTACATGTATGTGTATACAAAAAATCTTCTTATAAAATCCTCATAAAATTCCCAAAATAATTTAATTTGGAAAATAATAGTAAAATAAATTTTTCTTGTTACTTCGGAGAGTCGTGCTACCAATTTGATGCGCTTTGGATGCGCATCGACCGATAGACGTGCGTAGGCACTGTTTGTGGGCAACCCGGCGAAAATCGCCAAAATAGTCCGATTTTGGAGTTAAAATAAAATAATAATAAAATAATAATTTATATGAGTTAATATCCGTTCGGGATATTACATTACTCACTCCTTAGAATAGTTCTGTCCTCAGAACTACCTTAAGTTAGGGGAATGAATCGACAAACATGAAACAGTATAGTCGGAGAACAAGAGATGAACCGAAATTTTCCATTGATCATCCATCAAATGGGTTACATTTATATGTACATCAACCCCTTGTTTACAAAATGTCATTTCTTCCTAAGTACTAACCTTCTTACCTATACTTCACAAGAGTAGGAGTCAAAATAACAACACAGTCTTCCTAGACCTACCTGTTTACAAAGTGTCACTTTTTTTTTTTTCTAAGTGACATCCTCCCTACCTATACACCACAATTGTAGGGGCCAAAAATCACAAAATAACAAAAACAGCTTCTAGGTACCCGACTGCCTAGTCGGTACTGCTGGCTCCTTCAGGCGGGTCCTGCCCGGTGATCAGCGCCAGCAACTGTGCAACCTGGACCTGAAGGTCCGCGCACCGGCGCTCCAGGCGCTCAAACTGTGCCCTGTAGGCACGGTCCCGGATCACCATACGGCGTTGCGCCCTGGCATTGGCGCTCCTCAGTCTCTCCACCTCCCTTGCGTGGTGGTAGTTGACGAACTCGGAGGAGTCCATCTTGGTCTCTAGGTGGATGTGCGACCACGTCAGTACGGAGATATCCTCGAAGACCTGGTGAAAGGCCTCCTCGACAGGAGTAAGCTGGGGAGGTGGCGGTACCTGGGCCTGACCTCCAAAAGCAAAAGCCCCCTGCTGTGGCAGCTGCGGGGCTCCGTGGGCCAGTCCGGCCTCTACCGGTGGCTGCGCCTCCTCCATGACAGGCTCGGTATCCGAGTCTATCTCGATCACCTCTCCCTGTCCCCACCCACTCCCCGTGGGAACTGAGCTGTCCGTCATCCTGCAAGGAGTGGATACAGAAATTAGCATTGATATAGAAATATTATAAAACATAAGTTGAAAGAACAACAATATGAGTTATAATTATCTACAACTAGCTAAAACCCAATCTCCTACAGGCATCTAAGTTTAAATTTTCCCACTGTGTTGGACTGTAAATTGAAGCTAGCTCTGATACCACTCTGTAGCGCCCCGATTTCCGACACTGGGAAACCGTGACACGAGCCAAGACCTTTTCTTCAATTAGTCACAATACACAGAAAAACAGGAGAATTTAAAACTTTTTATTCAATACACAATGTGTTACAAGTCCGAATACTGTACAACTGTAATACTTTACAATAGAGTTACAATATTTCCTTTACATTTCTAAGTATTACAACCTTCACATCTTACATCAGAGTACTTCTTAACTAATACAGAATCAATACATATTTTGCAGCGGAACTAAACTTAATACTGACTCCTTGCTTTCCTTGCCTTGAGTCCTCCTGAATATCGCCTTTGTACTTCGGCGATCCAGTACCTATGGAAGTGGGGATGTCAGTATTCACTGACGCTTAAAGGCTGATCATATAGCAGCGAATCTTCCAAACAATATACAAAATATAGCAATGGTGTAGTTTAAGTGTACGTGAGTGCTATGACTAGACTCTAATGCGATGTTTACATAGAACTAGGATGCTCCTATTCTAATATCAGCAAGTCTCCGAAAGCAACATGCAGCCCATACTACATGCGGCTCCATCTCAAGCCGTTTCTCCATATATAGGGATTGAACCCGCGTTATGAATTTCTAATTGTACACAACCTGTTCCTGACAACTACACGTGACTCGCGAGGCTGCAGATGTGGTCATGTGCCACTGTTGCATTTCGCCCGTGGTGTCTATGTTCGCCACCGCGACCCGGCTAACCGGACCTCACTCAAATTAGACGAACCCAATGTATCGGGTGTCATTCCAAAAATCACACTATAGGGTTTCGCAAGCGCAGGGTAGCGCAAAGCCTACCCTGTGGCACCCTCTGGGGTATCGCAAGCGCAAGACTGCACAATGCATCCTGTGGCACCCCTAGCCACGGTACTCCAGGAATTAACAGCGCGAGATACGCAACCCGTGTCCTCAACTTGTGAGACGGCACCGTACGTATCCCTTTGACGGGAAGGTACAACCCGGTACACCACCTATGATCTGCCTCAAGGGACGAGTTAGTGTAAGGGGCCCCCTACAACTGACCCCTCTCTCCCGGCAAAAAGAGTTTAAGTAAACTGATCCTTATAAGTCACTATCCTAGTGATGTCCCTGACTCGAACAATCCTAGGGATGACGATATTATAACACAACGTGCTAGGCCTTAAATTAGGCTTCGCAAGGCAACTCTACTAGGCCGCTCAACCTAGATTTACCAGAATTCTTCAGGACCCGGTTGTGGCTCACCGATCCAAGACTTTGGCTGTTGCGAATATACACGCACGCCGCTACCCTAGACTTGGATTCTGTCTATACTCCGGTCCTCGATCAACCTACCCTGGTTAAGATTCGACGGTACACAAGGAGCGACTCCTCCACAGTTCCTTAGGGTAGAAACATATGTCTTGATGGTCGATAGCCCTTAGGGTGGTAACATCACCCTAGATAGCACAACTAACTGTGTACTAGCTAACAAGCTATACACGAGTAATAACCACATACGAGCCAACTAAGCTACGTATGAAACAATAACTACCTACGAGCCAGGCGGGCCTCGTAGGAGATAACCACGTACATACCAGCCAAATAAGCCGCGTATGAGACCAACAGCTACGCACGGGCCGGTCGGGCCGCGTACGTGCACGACCGTGTGCAAACAACCATACAGGTAATCAATCCTAGAAGCAACCAAACGTGCTTACTAACAAACTTAATCTTCTACTATTAGAAGCAACAGAAGAATCTACTAATATTCTACTGTCGGTATTCTACTAAGGAAGGATCCGAAGGCGACCTAACGGCCTTTATCGGACCAACTATCACTAGCGGTCTTCCCAATCCTTATTACTTCAACCTATAGCGCCTTAAGTATGGCATACACTCGTAGGCTTCTTCCTAAGGTAATCCAATCACAAAATAGAACTACTCACCATCACACTCCTAAGTATGAATATGATTAATGTTTGTGCTTCCATCGAGCTTAAGCATAAAATCACTACGACCTAGACATAGAGTCTACTATAGTCAAGCGAGCATGAAAGCTTACTACTTATCTTGACTAATCCCCATAACACAAGCATGGATAGATAGCTAACATAACATACAATCATTCCAAGGTATAGTAGATATTCTAACATCACTCCTACAACGTTCTAATCATGTATTACTCTAGCGTGGTATAGAATCCAACATAAATCACTACAACTAGTCATGGGTAGTTTCTTTACTCTAAGCATGAACGTCCTAGTATGGGTATCCTTAACTTAACATGATCAATAATCTGCATGATACCTACTTACTTAGCATGAATCGTGATCATTCACTAACATAGCATGAACACACACTTATCTAAGCATGGGTACCATGTAAACATGAGTATCCATATAAACTAGCATGGTACACAACTTAATTACTATTAAGCTAGTATGGCATAGATAAAACTGGCATGGTATATTACCTACCTACAATCAAACTAACATAGTATACACTTCCCTACCATTTATCTAGTATGGTATACAACTTGTATACAATTTAAACTAGCATGATATGCAAAATACTTACAATTTAGCTAGCATGGTATATCGCTTTCCAACAATTAAACTAGCATGGTATATGATTTTATCATGGGTCCTACAACACTCTAGGCACAATAAAATTTATCCAAACATGGTAGGAAACTTTTGGATTGAATCCTACACATTCTAAGCATAACTAAGTCACTAGGCATAATAGGAAACTTTAGGAATGAATTCTACAAAATTCTAGCATAAGTGAGTTACTAAACATCATAGGAAAAGAATCCTACAACATTACCAAGCATGATAGGAAAAGAATCCTACAACATTCTAAACGTTAAGCATGGTAGGATATTTTTAGAAAGAGTCCTACAACATCCTAAACATAAAACATGATGGGATAATTTTATAAAACATCCTACAACTAATTAAGCATAGAATCATGGTAGGATATTTTTAGCAAAAGTCCTACAACTAACTAAGCATGAACATGGCTTCTAATTATTTTTAGAAGCAAAGCTACAACTAACTAAGCATGGTAAACATGGTAGGATATTTTTAAAAGCAATCCTACAACTAACTAAGCATGGATATGGCTTCCAATTATTTTTAGAAGCAAAGCTACAACTAACTAAGCATGGTAAACGTGGTAAGATATTTTTCAAAGCAATCCTACAACTAACTAAGCATGGATATGGCTTCTAATTATTTTTAGAAGCAAAGCTACAACTAACTAAGCATGGTAAACATGGTAGGATATTTTTCAAAGCAATCCTACAACTAACTAAGCATGGATATGGCTTCTAATTATTTTTAGAAGCAAAGCTACAACTAACTAAGCATGGTAAACATGGTAGGATATTTTTCAAAGCAATCCTACAACTAACTAAGCATGGATATGGCTTCTAATTATTTTTAGAAGCAAAGCTACAACTAACTAAGCATGGTATACATGGTAGGATATTTTTCAAAGCAATCCTACAACTAACTAAGCATGGATATGGCTTCTAATTATTTTTAGAAGCAAAGCTACAACTAACTAAGCATGGTAAACATGGTAGGATATTTTTTTAGCAAAAGTCCTACAACCTCCTAAACATAAAGCATGATGGGAAAACATCCTACAACTAATTAAGCATGAATATGGCTTCTAACATTTTTAGAAGTGGTCCTACAACATTAGTAGCATAAAAATGGCTTCTAACCATTTTTAGAAAAGATCCTACAACATGTGAAACCTGAACATGGCTTCTAAATATTTTTAGAAGTAGTCCTACAACATTAGAAGCATAAATATGGCTTCTAATTATTTTTAGAAGCAAAGCTACAACATTAGAAGCATGAATATTGCTTCTAAATATTTTTAGAAGCAATCCTACAACACTTTACTACTACTACTACCCCTATTTTAGTCAAAACATAATACACAACTATCTACTACTACTTCATTCTTATCAAGAGCACCACATACAACTTACTACTACTACTACTTTATTTACAACAAAATCACAACATACAACTATCTATTACTACTACTTCATTCACAATAAAATCACAACATACAACTATCTATTACTACTACTACTTCATTTTATTACATACTACTACTTATTATTTAGCATACTACTACTTAGTTGCTTACTAACCTTATTTATTACTAGTGGTAAAGAAGGGATTATTTTATTTTACTTTACTTCTAGTAAATAGAAAAGATAGCTACAACTAGTGATCAAAAATAAAAAGAAGATCTTTTTAATATCTACAACTAGTATGATCAAATAAAAGAAAAGGATCCTTTAAGCTACAACTAGTGTTTAAAATAAAAGAAGACCTTTTTATTAAGTTACAACTAGTGATTAAATAAAAAGAAAGATCTTTTTATTAAGCTACAACTAGTAATTAAATAAAAGAAGATCTTTTTATTAAGTTACAACTAGTGATTAAACAAAAAGAAGATCTTTTCATTAAGCTACAACTAGTGATTAAAATAAAAAGAAAGATCTTTTTATTAAGCTACAACTAGTGATTAAATAAAAAGAAAGATCTTTTTATTAAGCTACAACTAGTGATTAAATAAAAGAAAATCTTTTTATTAAGCTACAACTAGTGATTAAATAAAAGAGGATCTTTTTGATTATTACATTAGTTCAATCAAGTCCTACAACCAACAATGGTTGTATTGTTCAACAATATGCAATATGTAAGTTTCTTTAGTCCAATAACATACAACAACAACTACAATAATAAAGCTATGATCTTTATAAGTTTAGTAGTTACTACTACTACTTTTTACTCTTACTTCTTACTACAACAATACACCCAACAAAACTCAAAGAAAACAAAACAAGAGGATGAGAAGAAGAAGTCAAACAACCATACAAACAACAAACAAACAAACAACAAACAAACAAAAATCAAAGAAGTGAAGAAACCCCCACCTTCTCTAACTTGTTGGAAGAACTAGCTTTGCTACCTTCTCCTTCCCCTAAGCTTTTTAGAATTCTTCTATTACCTACAAAACAAAACTCTCTAGTTAATTTGTTCTCTCTTTCTTTTCCTTTCCTTCTTTCTTTCTTTCTTTTGTTTTTCTAAAATGAGAGAAGGAGGTGAATGGGGGGGGTTTATAGAAGGAGATGGAAGGTGGTAAGTGCACCTCATGGCACAAAATTGCCTCAAAAGAAGGAGGCCGGCCATGACTTAGGGGGGGGGGGGGGGGGGGGGGAGGGTATGGTGTAGGCTAGTGAGGTGGAGTGATAAGGTTTCTAGAAGGTTTAGTTCTAATCTTATGCATACAACTCTTCTTTCAACCCTCTTAATCACCCTAACCTTCTAATTAAGTTACCATGACAAGAGCAAGTATATTATCCTAAGGTACATACTACATACTAGGTATAATATACTAAGTACCATACAATTATATGTATGTGTACATGTATGTGTATACAAAAAATCTTCTTATAAAATCCTCATAAAATTCCCAAAATAATTTAATTTGGAAAATAATAGTAAAATAAATTTTTCTTGTTACTTCGGAGAGTCATGCTACCAATTTGATGCGCTTTGGATGCGCATCGACCGATAGACGTGCGTAGGCACTGTTTGTGGGCAACCCGGCGAAAATCGCCAAAATAGTCCGATTTTGGAGTTAAAATAAAATAATAATAAAATAATAATTTATATGAGTTAATATCCGTCCGGGATATTACAGATCAAACTCGTGGAATCGTTCAAACGGATGAAACCACCTGTGTTCGAAGGAAAGTCAGACCCTGATGCGGCTGACAACTGGATTCGTCAGGTAGAGACGATCTTCGAAGTGCTGGAGACCCTCTGAGGGCAGCATGGTGAAGTTGGCGACTCTGCAACTTGAGAAGGATGCGGCTGTGTGGTGGCAGTCGATGAAGCGGACAATGGGAGGCATGGTTCTTTGCTGGGAGGAATTTTTGGAAGAATTCCGTAGTCACTATTTTCCCTCCGACGTCCAAGAGAAGAAGGCTATGGAGTTTCTATCACTACAACAAGGTGGATCATGTCATTACTGGTACGAGGGCGGAAGTTTAGAGGTTTTATGTTGTTTCTTTTTCCCGCTTATTTAGTGAACTGTTACGTAATGGGTGTGTATTATGTAACAGGAGAACTTTATTTAAATGGAATGAAAGCTGTTGTGTTGTTCGATACTGGATCCTCTCATACTTTTATGTCTCCTAAATTTGCTAAAGTGTTGGGAGTTGAACCGAAAAATTTTCCAGGCAAGATCTTAGCAGTAGCTACTCCATCAGGGAAAACTTTAACCCCTGATCGGTACTATGCGGATTGCGAGATTGTGATTGGGGACAGAATCTTCGAAATTGATCTAATCGAGCTGACTATCTTAGGAGTCGATGTTATCATTGGCATTGATTGGATGTCGGTGTACAGTGCAAGCATCGAGTGTAAGACCAAGACGGTAATAGTGAAGGCTCCAGGTGGACCTGAAGTCACTTTCCAAGGAAAGAAGAAGTGTTCTAGGCTGGTGGCAGCTATCCGCAAGGAAGAGATTCCTATGGAAGTGCAAGGAATTCCTGTGGTTCGGGACTATCCGACTGTGTTCTTGGATGATTTTCCTGGGTTACCCCCGCATCGTGATGTAGAGTTCAGCATCACTGTTCAACCGGGAAGTGCACCCATTTCTAAGGCACCGTATAGGATGGCTCCAGTGGAACAGGATGAGGTGAAACGGCAGATTGAGGAACTGTTGGAGAAAGGCTTTATTCAACCTAGTGCGTCACTTTGGGGAGCACCAGTGCTTTTGATAAAGAAGAAGGATGGTTCGATGAGAATGTGTATCGATTACCGAGAGCTGAATAAGGTCACTGTTCAGAATAAGTATCATATTCCCCGAATTGATGACTTGTTCGATCGTCTACAAGGAGCAGCTATTTTCTCCAAAATAGATCTTCGATCAAGATATCACCAAGTTTGAGTGAAAGCTGAAGATGTGCACAAAACTGCATTTAAAACTCGACATGGGCATTACAAATTCTTAGTTATGCCATTTGGAGTGACGAATACACCCACAATCTTTATGGATTTGATGAACAGAGTTCTGAGGACGTTCATTGATTCTTTCGTCGTGGTGTATCGACGATATCCTCGTGTACTCCAAGTCAGAAGAGGAGCACACCGAGCATCTGGCAGCAGTTTTGAAGAAGCTGGAAGAGCAGGAGTTGTATGCCAAGCTATCCAAGTGTGATTTCTGAAAATCTGAAGTGGCATTCCTAGGTCACATCCTTTCTAAGGAGGGAGTGGCAACTGACCCTCAGAAGATAGAGGCAGTGAGAGATTGGGCTAGGCCTACTATAGTGAAGGAAGTCAGAAGTTTCCTTGGATTAACTGGATACTACAGGAGATTCATTTAAGGTTATGCTCAGTTAGCCGTACCGCTTACTAGTTTGACCAAGAAGAATGTGAACTTCAACTGGATTGAGTAATGTGAGGCAAGCTTTCAGGAGTTGAAAGAGAAGCTGACTATTGCACCTATTTTGGCTTTGCCTAGAGCAGGTGTTGAGTATGATGTTTACAGCGATGCTTCACATCGTGGGCATGGTTGTGTCTTAATGCAAGAAGGAAGAGTAATCGCTTATGGGTCTAGGCAACTACAACCGCATGAGAAGAATTACCCGACTCATGATCTGGAGTTGGCTGCGATTATCTTTGCTTTAAAGCAATGGAGACACTACGTGTACGGTGAGAAATTGAACATGTACACGGACCACAAGAGTTTGAAGTATATATATCAACAGAAGGATCTGAATTTGAGGCAGCGGAAATGGTTGGAAGTGCTTGAGGACATGCGACCTGAGATCAAGTATCATCCTTGGAAAGCTAATATTGTTGTTGATGCACTTAGTCGCAAGAGCAGTTTATCCAGTTTGATTACAACTCAGAAGCATCTGATTGAGGAATTGGATCGAGCAGGTATTGAAGTTGTCTTGCAAGGATTGGGAGCATTTTTAGCTCAGTTGAGGCTTCAGCCTACTTTGAATGGAAGGATCATTGCAAGTCAGGAGGTTGATGCTGATATCTTGGAGATGAAGGAGAAGGTTGGTGCTGGCAGGTTGCCCGGATTTCAAATTAGGGATGGAGTGTTGTGGTTCGGAGATAGACTATGCATTCCAAATCAGGCGGACCTGAAAGAGAGTATTCTTCAGGAGGCACATGCTACTCTTTTGTCGGTACATCTTGGAAGTACTAAGATGTATAGAGACATCAAACTGTATTTCTGGTGGTCAGGTTTGAAGCAGGATGTGGCTGAATTTGTGGCGAAGTGTGAGGTTTGTCAGCAAGTCAAAACCGACAATCAGAGACCCGGAGGTCTATTACAACCGTTGCCTTTTCCGGAATGGAAGTGGGATAACATCAGTATGGATTTCATTACGGGATTGCCTAAGAGTCCTAAAGGCAATGATGCGATTTGGGTTACAGTCGATCGACTAACCAAGTCCACTCACTTTTTGGCGATGAAACTCACTGCTTCGATGGACAAGTTAGCTGAGTTGTATGTTGGCGAGATCGTCAGGCTTCATGGTGTTCCATCAACTATTGTGTCTGATCGAGATACGCGGTTTACTTTGTATTTCTGGAGGAGTCTTCAGACAGCTTTGGGTACCAAGACGGATTTCAGCACTGCTTTTCATCCACAGACCGATGGGCAGACCGAGAGAGTCAACCATATTCTTGAGGATATGCTTCGGTGTTGTGTACTAGACTTTGGAGGCAGTTGGGAAAGACATTTACATTTGGTAGAGTTTGCCTACAACAACAGTTTTCAGACTAGCATCGGAATGGTGCCATACGAAGCTTTGTATGGCAGGAAGTGCAGGACACCTGTTTGTTGGTTTGAAGTTGGGGAGCGTCAATTGTTTGGTCCTGAGCTTGTGCAGCAAACCTCTGAAAAGATTGATCTGATCAGGAAAAGGTTGGTAGAAACTCAGAGTAGGCAGAAAAGCTATGCAGACAACCGGAGAAGGGACCTTGAGTTTGAGGAAGGTGACTTCGTCTTTTTGAAAGTATCGCCCAGTAAAGGTGTGATTCGATTTGGCAAAGGCAGGAAGTTGGCCCCGAGGTTTATAGGCCCGTACAAGATATTGAAAAGGATCGGGAAAACTGCTTACCGGCTTGAGTTGCCGGAAGAGTTATCTCAGGTGCACAATGTCTTTCATGTGTCTATGCTGAGAGGTTATATTTCAGATCTGAGTCATCATTTGCCTGAATTGCTGGAAGGTTTGCAGTTGGATCTGAATTACATCGAGTCTCCTGTCGAGATTGTTGATCGTCGAGAGAAAGTCTTGAGGAATAAGACGATACCGATGGTCAAGGTAGTCTGGAGGAACCATTTGGTTGAAGAGGCTACTTGGGAGTCTGAGGAGAGGATGTTGAAGGATTATCCTGAGCTTTTTGCTTGATTTGTATTTTTGTATTTTCTTGTGCTTGTTGTGAGTGTTTTGTTTCTCGCTCTTGACTGTAGTTCCGGGGACGGAACTATTCTAAGGAGGGAGTATTGTAATGCCCCGATTTTCATTTATGAAAATTATTTATTTAATTTGCACGTAGTATGCACGTGCAATTTTTGTAGTATGAAATCTTATAATTATTTTTCATTATGGATGAAGTGTGTATATGTGTTCTTTAATTATTTATAAAGGCCTTTTTCAAATAAACATAAGCCTTTCTTTTTAAGCCCAAAATTTAATTTATTTATTATCTTTTTATAACTATTATTTTGGCCCATAAACTAAAGCCCATGAGTTATTTTTGTACAACTTGTAATGTAGAACATCTTTTAAAGATTATTTTTATAGAAAATATAATGTACAACTTTTGTTAAATGGAGACAAATGCATGCACGTGCATTGCACGTACACGTGCAAATGCACCTTTATGTGGCCGGCTTTGACATGGAGGGAAAATGAAAAGATGAGTGGAGTCATGGGTGGTGGTTACTTGGTCATGGTTGATTATTGTAACTCCTCCTTGAATCCTAGCCTTTTGTTTCTAACTCCTAGTTTGATCCTAGCCTTCCATTTACCCAAATTTTTAGTATAAATACCCCCCCCCTAGCCTAGTTATTTTTGTACTCTTTAATTCTCCAAGACCTATAGTATAAAATACATTATTAGTAGTATAGCAAGTGAGTTAAAAGATTGAGAGTTGTGTGTGAGGAATTTGTGTTTGCACCAAGGAGAGGCCGGCATCTTGGAGCTCAGGTTTGGCATCTTGGAGGCTCGAGTGCACATCGAGGAGGAGAAGGATCGCTCTCTTGGCAAGGACTTTTGTTTAGGAGGTGTTGCAAATTGTGTTTCTCTCCAATTAAGGTGGGTTATTTTCAATATTTCTAATTAGTAAGCATGCTAGAATTGAATTGAAATGATGATGCATGAAAAAGATTAATAAGAGTACATTTTAATTGGAAAAATGTCTTAATAATTGATTGAAATGTTAATAAATAGCTTGTATGTGTTTCCATCATTTAATTTAAGTTGTGTGTAAATTAATTGTAGCTATGGATTGTTATGGATTGTTTGAAGAAAAATTCATTATTAGCATTAAGAACTATATGCAAAAGTTAGTAGACGACAATGTTGTTTTATATGCTTAAATGGACCTTGTGTGATAATATTGTAACGAATGACCAAAAATATAATTTGTGGGTTTGTGAAACGAATAAAAACAGAGAATTGATATAGAGATTGTGGAAATCAAAATGGGATAAGAAATGTGGTAGTAGTATCTTACAATTTAACCAAATTGTATGGAAAATATGTGTTTAATTATTGAAAAAATTATTTTTAATATACTGGAGTATAAATTATGATGGGAATAATTAATCTGGAAATTTACAGTAATTTTAGTAAAAGCAAAATCAAATGAGAGCTTTTTGAACATCGAAATGTTCTATTAAACAGAGAGAGTTAATTTAATTAGAATGTAAGTTGTATTTGAGACAACTTGAGCATATAGCTCAAGTGGTCGGGTGGTTTCTATTCGCTGCAATGTGCGGTTGAGGCTAGCACAGGTCGATGGTTCGATTCCTGTGAGCAACACATATTTTGTGCGCATCAAAAAAAAAATTAATAGAGCTACAGCCGAGAGCATTTAATGTTCTCAGCGCCCTTTTATATCGCTTGGCGCGATCAGCCTAGTGGTCAGTGCTTGCGGCTTGGTTCCCTGTGGTTGTTGGTTCGATCCCTAGTCTCGGCCGGTGTTTAATTGTGGGAAAAAAATAATTTTTTTGGGTGGTTTTGATACTTAAAAATTGTAAAAAAAAATATTATTATTATCCTAAAATTATGTGGGACTGATGAAAAATAAATTGGGAAGTATTAGAATAAAATGAAGTATATTTTCGTGAATAAAAGTGTAGATAGAACTATGGTTCTACACTAATTTATTTGTGAAAAGTTGTATGGTTCTACACTAGTTTAGTTTACAAAAAGAATCGAAATAAAGTGCTAGAAAAGAATCATAAATAAGAAAGGAAATATATGAAGTGAAGTGGTATGAATTGATCTTATTGAAGAATAGTGTGACAATTATGAGTTGTGAATACTCATTTGACCATATAATTAGTGATGTGATTTTAATGTGGAAATGATACTTGATGAATTACTTGATGAATAATTGAATTCCATGTATGGTTATGGACTCATGAATAATTTGGAAATCATGATTGGAAAAGAGAAATATTATTGAGTATGATAACTCAAATATGTGAATTTATGAATTGAAATTGAAAATTAGAGTGTAGCCAGAACTCACACCGGCAAGTGAAAAGTGATGAATTATGATTATTGATATTGAAAAGACCAGTTTGGGTCATTGTGAAACGAAAGAAATAAGACCGGTAGTAGTGAGAGGGCTAACTCTAAGAGATTGATTTTGTTCATGATTTTTCATTAAATTTAAGGATTTAGTACATAGTGAAGAGGTGATGAAAGTGAGAGAAAAACACAAGTATGAGAGCTTCGAGTTTACGATGCGGGTGTGAGCCGCAGAATGCATGCTTGATGCATCAAGACATGGCGTGGGCACTACTCAGAATGATCGGACCTTGGCGACGCTTGTGGGATGTTTGATGACTGCAAGAGAATCGTGTGCCATGAAGGAGGCTGAATTGACACAGAATGCATGCTTGATGAGTCAAGACATGGCGTGGGATTCCCCTCCAGGTTTTCTGTACACGAGCTTGTACTCATAGATCATCTAGGATACTTACCGTAGTTACAGTAGTAGATTAAGTCATGACGAGGGATTGAAACCTATAAGATGAAGAACGATTAAGAGGCTTGCCCTCGGTCCTATGTAGTATGGGATGCATAGAATCCTAACAAGTGTGCATTAGTGTCATATAATATATATAACTCCATTAAGGACTAAGTGCACAATCACAACACGACATCAATAGGGTATTCCATTTAGTTTGATATGTGACAAGTTTGTATTTGTTAAATATGGAAAATCAGTTATACTATTTCCGGCATAGAGAGGATGGCCGTGTATAATGTTCGTCGGTTGAATAAACTGACGTACCCACAGTTTTGTATGCAGGGTAAATGACATGATAAAGATTAAAGAAGCACAGATGCTTAGAGATTATTCAATGTTGATGTACATTTATTTAAATGTTGTAAATTTGCTTCCGCTGTAAAATGTAAAGTGTAAAGTTTTCATGTAAACTCTGATGTAAAGTGAAAAGTTTTAAATTCCTTGTAAAATTGTGCGAAAGAAGTGTAAAGATCCTGTGGAATCTCGAATTCAATGTATTTTGGAATTCGGGGCGTTACATACTGCAGTATGCTTTGTACTTTTCGGTGCACCTGTTATATCCTTCTTCCTCCCACTGAGCGCACGAATCTCACTGCTCAAGCTATTAAGTGTGTTCATCTAGGTCTCAGTCCAGAACATAAAGGATATCATTATTTTGATCCTGTGGAGGGTCGTGTTTGTATTTTTCGACATGTCTTCTTTGTGCAAGACTCTCCCTACTACTTGACTTCTCCTGAGGATGCTAGTTTTCTCGATTTCCCCTATTGTTGGGCCTATCTCACCGACCCTACCTTCACTAGCAGTTCCATATGAAAGATCTTGATAGACTATGCTACTTTCTGGGTGTAGAGATTGCCTATGGATCTTAGGGCATACTCATTTCTCAACAGAAATATACAACAAATATTATCTCTGCTGCATGTCTCTCTGACAGTCGATCAGCCGATACTCCCTTAGAGCTTCATGTGAAGCTTCGTCCCACAGATGGTGAGGTCCTTCCCGATCCTACTAGATACTGACAGATCGTTGCACAGCTTGTCTACTTATGCATGATCAGACCCAATATTGCTCATACAGTCAGTGTTATTAGTCAGTTTGTTTCTGCTCCTACATCAGTTCACTACAGTGCTTTTATTCGGATCCTTAGATATCTTCGAGGCACTATCACTCACTCATTATTCATGTCTTCTACATCCAAACTCGCTCATTTATTCTGATTCCTACTATCAGACGGTCTACCACAAGTTCCTGTCTATTTCTTGGTGATTCGCTGATCTCATCGCGAAGCAAGAAACAGACATCGTTGCATGTTCTTCCACTGAAACTGAGTACAGAGCAATGACAGATACTACTAGAGAGATTGTTCATGTTCGTTGGCTGTTATCAGATATGCCGGAGCTACTTCTCTTCATTGTGATAACCGGAGTGCGTTGCACATTACAAGCAACCCGATCTTTCATGAGCGAACGAAGCACATAAAGATAGATTGCCACTATGTTTGTGAGCGCTTTGAAGCAGGGACTATTTCTTTCATTCTGTTACATCTTCACAGCAGACAGCAGATTTTTTCACCAAATCCCACACTGTTCAGAGATTTTGTTACTTGGTGGGCAAACTCACACTGTTTAAATATTTCGTTACTTGGTGAGCAAACTCACACTGTTCAACCCACCGTGAGTTTGAGAGGGGGTGTTAGATATAATATTATATATTTAGTTCCATAATGAGTTATGTATCACTTTAGTATTTAGCTCCCTACTCAGTTATCATTAATCTAATAATTCAATAAACTTTTTCAAATCTCTCTGTTAACCTTAATAAAAATAAAAACCTAAACTATCAAGAGCTGTGAATCTGTGATCCATCTTTATAAAATTACGATTTTCAAGTTCCAGTTTTTTTTTTGAAACAATTGGATAGAGGGCTGAATACTGTGGGAAGAAGGCCAATAAAAGAAAAGTATCAGAGAACTTACAATGAATGAAAACTAATAACTTGCATAAATAGTTAGGAAGCATGTTTCAGCTTTTGCATCTAAGCATCTCTTAAATTTATTTCTTGTTTTGTTAGGGTGGGATGTTTGTATTTAAAGGAAAGCAATTATTATATGCAAGGAAAGATGAACGAACAGGCGATCATGCACCGTTAGATGACATTCTTGAAATCTGCTGCAAAGTTCCAGTTGCTTGTCATGGACTGTCAACCAAGTAAATATAGATACAAAGGAAGCAAGTGATTTAGATTGCTTGATGCTTATACTGGAACACTGGAATCTATGTGCCTTCCATCTTGTTTTTGGTATTGGCAAATGTATGTATAGTTCGGTTAGTCAAAGCAGTAACATCGAAATAGTTTACGTCATTTGAATATGTACGCTGAACCTTATTGTAATTGAACAAGATAACCAGTTATGTAATTATCAAGCAAATTACATTTTTGCTCCTGTTCAGACTCGTAAACCACGGTATACAATTTAAGGATTACTATTTTTTATGAATTACACATGCTTCTAATTAATATGAAAGAGATTTAGCTTGTTGATGCCTTCTTGGTTGGCGTTTGGATCACTCTACATTCCCATTGGATTGCTTGCACGACTTCCATTGTTTGCAGTACATTTCGTTAACACCCTCTCTGCCTCTTGCAATTCTGAAATAGGCCTTTCTACCCTATTACCGATCCAGCAAGCTTTCTGGTATATCATGCTAAGCACTTTCCATATTAATATAGCATTCAATTATGTTCTTCCTCGTATACCCTATATTTTTTTTTCTACTTAATATTTTGCAGAGAACCTTAACAACTCTTGGACTAAAGTTTGTTGGAAGAGACTAGAAATTTTGTTGAGGTAAATGACAAACAAATTGAAAATTGAAAACTTATATTATATTTTATTATAACAACAAGAATACTGTTCACTCTTTTAAAACTGGTGTTACTACATCTTATAAATATATACTCTTTTCTTCTTTTTTTTATCTGCTTGTTTGTTGTTCTTGTCTTGCTTAATTTTTTCTTCTTCCCGAAACTCTCATTCATAGGGATGGGAGAGAAGCAACGGACAAACTCCCCATTCCCCTTTATCATCATTTTTCAAATTGGTGGCTTGTCGGCACTAACGTTGCCACACTTGTCAAACTCTTCATTATTTCTTTCTTCGTTTTTTTTATCCTTGTTTGGTGGGTGGGGCCAACTTGCCAAACAAGTCTGACAACCAACACCCCCTAACCATATTTAGCACTTCCGAGTTCTTCTTTGAGCTTATGAAAAACTTCAGTATTCAGTGGCTTAGTAAATATATCTGCAAGTTGATCTTCTGTCTTGCAGTATGTCAGCTTCACCTTTTTTTTCTTTGACCTGCACTCGAATGAAATGATATTTTAACTCAATGTGCTTACTTCTCCCATGTGCGACTAGATTTTTTGTCAACGCTATTGCTAACTTGTTGTCAATATATAGCTTTGTCGGCTATTCCTGTGGATAATACAATTCTTTCATGATATTTTTGAGCCATATTGCTTGACAAGTTCCTGATACTACTGCAATATATTCTGCTTCGCATGATGAGAGTGAAACTACTGACTGCTTCTTTGATGAACACAAAAATACAGCTGATCCTGTATTGAACACATAGCCACTTGTGCTCTTCCTTTCATCTACATCTCCACCATAGTCACTATCTGTATAGCCGACTAGTTTCGCAGCATTTGTGCTTGTGTAGAGTAGTCCTTCGTTGATAATACCCTTGATGCATCGCAGTATTCTTTTCGCCGCAATGAGGTGTTCCTGCTTCGACTCCTCCATATATCTACTAACTAGCCCAACAACATATATGATGTCAGGCCTTGTGATAGTCAAATAACACAAGCTTCCAACCAAGCTTTTAAATAGTGTGGGATCTACAGAAATTCCTGGTGAGTCACGGTGGAGCTTCAGTCCAGTTTCTGCTGGAGTGTTAACTTGATTGCAGTTGCTCATGTTGAATCTCTTCAGTAACTAGTCTGCATATTTCTTCTGTGTGATGAAGATTCCTTTCTCAGGTTGTGTCACTTCCACGCCTAGGAAGTAGGTGTAACGACCCGAAAAATAGCATATGGCTATTTTGCATCAACATGTGGGCGCAATTGAGAATTTCACGCGAGTATGTTATTTTTGATAACAATTATTTTTAATTAAGAATTATCGGTTATTGTCTATTTTATATTATTATTATTTTCAAGATTAAATTATTTTTATACGGATTATCTACAAAGTAGTTTTAATGTATTTTGTATTGTTTGGAATTATTAGAATAGAGAGTTGGGTTTTATTTGAAATGTATTGAAGTTAGATGGCTTATATGAAACATTCCCTTAGATATTTATCATCTATTATTATTTATTTCTCTTTTTTTACAAAATACCCCTTCTCTCTCTCTCCTTCTCTTCTTCTTCTTCCCTTCTTCTTCTTCCCGTCCGCTCCCAAACCGACCCAAGAGAACCACCCGGCCTCCTTCTCCATTACCTTCTCCTTCTCTCCGTTCACACCCAGCCGACGAGAAACCCCGACCTCGACCTCCATCTTCTCCTTCTCCTTCCCTTCTTCCCCTTCCTGGTTCAATACCGAACCCAAAGAAGCCCCGACCCCTCCTCCCTTCCTCCCGTTCGTCCACGCCTAGCCAAATCGAAGAGGACCCCGACCCGCACCTTCCCTCTTCCTCCTTCTTCTCCTTCTTCTCTTTCCCATTCGCGTTTCCATTCCCGATCAAAACGAACCCAAAAGAACCATCACCGATCGATTTCCCCACCTCAAAATCCACCTCCATTCCTTCGTCAATTTCGAATTAAGTTGAGGGTTAGATTAATGGAGGGATTCTCTACATGGTGGTGTTGTCGGATTTTCGATTGGATTTCGGAAGGTATAAACCCTAACTATTTTATTGTATAAAATTTAGTTGGGTTAATTTTTATTGAGTAGGGTTATTTTGATATGGAGATTTAGAGATATTGGAAATTGTAGATGTGAAAAATTAGTGGATTATTAGAGAGATTGTGAGTTGTTAGTAAAATAGGGTTTTGGATTTGTAAAAGAGAACTATATGGGTATGGATTAATTCTCGTATAGTAGTGGAAATTGTAGTTGGACTATTAGATTATTTGGGGGTGATTTTTAGTAATTAATTGAGGATGAAAATACCGTTGGTATTAGATCATCACGTGCATCACGCGTGTATATCCCAAGTGTTCAGTAAGCACTTGTGGGATATTTGGGATAGCGATTATTTACTCTTGTGATTAGTTGAAGTATTTGAGTTTTAATTGCTTGAAATTTGGTGATAGGATATATTCACAACCTTGGACGCGAGATGGCACGGCGCTTGGATCTTCGCAAAATATGTGAGTATGACTTATTATGTGTTTTTGTGTGCTAAGAAAGAAGTGAGTTAATTTATTATGTATTTTTGGTGCGTTAAAGAAATAAGTGAGTTAATTTATTATGTATTTTTGGTGTGTTAAAGATATATGTGAGTTCTATTATTATATGTAATTGTGATTTAAGAAATATGTGTGAGTTAGTATTTTTATATATTTTTGTGTGGTTTAAGAAATAAGTGAGTTGGTTTATTATATATTTTTGTGGTTTAAAAATATATGTGAGTTAGTATATTAATATATTTTGTGGGTTAAAGAATAGGTGAGTATTGATTTATTTTACATATTTTTGTGATTGTAAAAATATGGTGAATTTTAACTATTCATGAGTATATAAAAACCTATATAATGGATGAGTTATTTTTAGATGATGATATCAAAATATGGGTGTATGGTTTATATACGTATTTTGATGTTTTGAAGAAGTTCGAATAAACTAAAGTATTGATATAAATTTATGGATCAAAGGGATCCTATAAAAAGTATGAATGGTAGAACTTGAGAAAATAGCATAAAGATGAGTGTTGTCTATGTCAAAAAAAAAAAGAGGAACCCATTCATGCTATGTGACATTCTAGTTGACTTATCATGTTGAGTTAGTAAGTAGGACTACCATGCTTGAGTTGTATTAGATCCATGCTTGAATTGTTGTAGAAAGAAACCCATGGTTAAGTTGTAGTAGAATATCATGTTTGGGTCGATTTTAGAAAGAAACTCATGTTTGAGTCGATTATAGTAGGTTTGCCATGATGAGTTGATTTTAGAAGAAACCCATGCTAAGTTGATTATAGTAGATTCTTTTGTTGCTTCTAATTATAGAAGATCGAGTTTGCTAGTAAGCACAGTTGGTTGCTTCTAGGTTTGATTACCTGTATGGTTCGTTGTGTGTGTTGTTGTCTCATACGCGGCTCGACTGGCCCGTATGTAGATGTTGGTCTCATACGGAGCTTATTTGGCTCGTATGCATGTTGTTGTCTCATACGCGGCTCGACTGGCCCGTACGTAGCTGTTGGACCCATACGTAGCTGTTTAGCTCGTATGTGTTTTTTGGTCACTCGTATGTAGCTTCTTAGCTAATACGCAGTTTGTTGTGCTCGTCTAGGGTGATATCATTGCCCTAGGGCTATCGACCATCAAGACGTGTGTTTAGCTTACTTCTAAGGGACTGTGGACGAGTCACTTCGCGGGTGCCGTCAGATCTTAACCGTTGGTTGATTGCGGACCCGAGTGTGGCGAAATCCAAGTTCAGGTAGTAGCATGCGAATGCGTTCGTATTGCCGGGGTCTTGGGTCGATAGGCCATGAACCAGATCCTGAGGGATTCTGGTGAGTCTAGGTTGAGCAGCCTAGTAGAGTTATCTTGCGAGGTCTAATTTAAGGCCTAGCATATTGTGTTTATACTATTGTCATCCCTAGGATTGTTCGAGTCAGGCACATCATTAAAGTAGTGACTTATAAAGATCATTTTACTTAGACCCTTGCCGAAAAGAGAGGAGTCGGTTGTAGGGGGCGCCTTACGACCAACTTGTCCCTCGAGGCAGGCCTTAGGTGGTGATATTGGGTTGTACCTTCCCGTCAAAGGGATACGTACGGTGGCGTCTCACGAGTTGGGAGCACGGTTGCGTATCTCGTCTGTTAATTCCTGACAATACCACGTGACTAGTGAGGTTGCAGACGTGGTCAGTGCTACCAAGGCAGTACGCTCATGGTGTCTATGTTGCCACTACCACCCTGCTAACCAAACCTCATTCCAAAATCCAAAATCATAGGGTCTCGCAAGCGCAGGGTAGCGCGAAGCCTACCCTGTGGCACCCCCGGGGTCTCGCAAGCGCAGGACTGCACATTGCATCCTGTGGCACCCCAGCCACGGTATTTCAGGAATTAACAGACGAGATACGCAACCGTGCTCCCAACTCGTGAGACGCCACCGTACGTATCCCTTTGACGGGAAGGTACAACCCAATATCACCACCTAAGGCCTGCCTCGAGGGACAAGTTGGTCGTAAGGCGCCCCCTACAACCGACTCCTCTCTTTTCGGCAAGGGTCTAAGTAAAATGATCTTTATAAGTCACTACTTTAATGATGTGCCTGACTCGAACAATCCTAGGGATGACAATAGTATAAACACAGTATGCTAGGCCTTAAATTAGACCTCGCAAGATAACTCTACTAGGCTGCTCAACCTAGACTCACCAGAATCCCTCAGGATCTGGTTCATGGCCTATCGACCCAAGACCCCGGCAATACGAACGCATTCGCATGCTACTACCTGAACTTGGATTTCGCCACACTCCGGTCCGCAATCAACCAACGGTTAAGATCTGACGGCACCCGCGAAGTGACTCGTCCACAGTCCCTTAGAAGTAAGCTAAACACACGTCGTGATGGTCGATAGCCCTAGGGCAATGATATCACCCTAGACGAGCACAACAAACTGCGTATTAGCTAAGAAGCTACATACGAGTGACCAAAAAACACATACGAGCTAAACAGCTACGTATGGGTCCAACAGCTACGTACGGGCCAGTCGAGCCGCGTATGAGACAACAACATGCATACGAGCCAAATAAGCTCCGTATGAGACCAACATCTACATACGGGCCAGTCGAGCCTCGTATGAGACAACAACACACACAACGAACCATACAGGTAATCAAACCTAGAAGCAACCAACTGTGCTTACTAGCAAACTCGATCTTCTATAATTAGAAACAACAAAAGAATCTACTATAATCAACTTAGCATGGGTTTCTTCTAAAATCAACTCATCATGGCAAACCTACTATAATCGACTCAAACATGAGTTTCTTTCTAAAATCGACCCAAACATGATATTCTACTACAACTTAACCATGGGTTTCTTTCTACAACAATTCAAGCATGGATCTAATACAACTCAAGCATGGTAGTCCTACTTACTAACTCAACATGATAAGTCAACTAGAATGTCACATAGCATGAATGGGTTCCTCTTTTTTTTTTTGACATAGACAACACTCATCTTTATGCTATTTTCTCAAGTTCTACCATTCATACTTTTTATAGGATCCCTTTGATCCATAAATTTATATCAATACTTTAGTTTATTCGAACTTCTTCAAAACATCAAAATACGTATATAAACCATACACCCATATTTTGATATCATCATCTAAAAATAACTCATCCATTATATAGGTTTTTATATACTCATGAATAGTTAAAATTCACCATATTTTTACAATCACAAAAATATGTAAAATAAATCAATACTCACCTATTCTTTAACCCACAAAATATATTAATATACTAACTCACATATATTTTTAAACCACAAAAATATATAATAAACCAACTCACTTATTTCTTAAACCACACAAAAATATATAAAAATACTAACTCACACATATTTCTTAAATCACAATTACATATAATAATAGAACTCACATATATCTTTAACACACCAAAAATACATAATAAATTAACTCACTTATTTCTTTAACGCACCAAAAATACATAATAAATTAACTCACTTCTTTCTTAGCACACAAAAACACATAATAAGTCATACTCACATATTTTGCGAAGATCCAAGCGCCGTGCCATCTCGCGTCCAAGGTTGTGAATATATCCTATCACCAAATTTCAAGCAATTAAAACTCAAATACTTCAACTAATCACAAGAGTAAATAATCGCTATCCCAAATATCCCACAAGTGCTTACTGAACACTTGGGATATACACGCGTGATGCACGTGATGATCTAATACCAACGGTATTTTCATCCTCAATTAATTACTAAAAATCACCCCCAAATAATCTAATAGTCCAACTACAATTTCCACTACTATACGAGAATTAATCCATACCCATATAGTTCTCTTTTACAAATCCAAAACCCTATTTTACTAACAACTCACAATCTCTCTAATAATCCACTAATTTTTCACATCTACAATTTCCAATATCTCTAAATCTCCATATCAAAATAACCCTACTCAATAAAAATTAACCCAACTAAATTTTATACAATAAAATAGTTAGGGTTTATACCTTCCGAAATCCAATCGAAAATCCGACAACACCACCATGTAGAGAATCCCTCCATTAATCTAACCCTCAACTTAATTCGAAATTGACGAAGGAATGGAGGTGGATTTTGAGGTGGGGAAATCGATCGGTGATGGTTCTTTTGGGTTCGTTTTGATCGGGAATGGAAACGCGAATGGGAAAGAGAAGAAGGAGAAGAAGGAGGAAGAGGGAAGGTGCGGGTCGGGGTCCTCTTCGATTTGGCTAGGCGTGGACGAACGGGAGGAAGGGAGGAGGGGTCGGGGCTTCTTTGGGTTCGGTATTGAACCAGGAAGGGGAAGAAGGGAAGGAGAAGGAGAAGATGGAGGTCGAGGTCGGGGTTTCTCATCGGCTGGGTGTGAACGGAGAGAAGGAGAAGGTAATGGAGAAGGAGGCCGGGTGGTTCTCTTGGGTCGGTTTGGGAGCGGACGGGAAGAAGAAGAAGGGAAGAAGAAGAAGAGAAGGAGAGAGAGAGAAGGGGTATTTTGTAAAAAAAAAGAGAAATAAATAATAATAGATGATAAATATCTAAGGGAATGTTTCATATAAGCCATCTAACTTCAATACATTTCAAATAAAACCCAACTCTCTATTCTAATAATTCCAAACAATACAAAATACATTAAAACTACTTTGTAGATAATCCGTATAAAAATAATTTAATCTTGAAAATAATAATAATATAAAATAGACAATAACCGATAATTCTTAATTAAAAATAATTGTTATCAAAAATAACATACTCGCGTGAAATTCTCAATTGCGCCCACATGTTGATGCAAAATAGCCATATGCTATTTTTCGGGTCGTTACATCACTCCCTCCTTAGAATCGTTCTGTCCTCAGAACGCTGCTAGTGGAGAGGAAGGCAACCCCAAACATCAATGGTTCACGAGATATTTCCCTGAACCATCTCCAGTTCCCCGAGTGATATTCTTAAAAACTGGTCCTCTACCAAGTTGAACTGTTGTCCTTCAGCCCTCTGGACAGACCAACTATGAATTTGATGCTGACCTTCTTCTGCTCTTGCTCTGGAGTAGACAGTGGCTGCATTGCCTTGCTCTATTCTTGTCCACAAGTGATGTTGATTCGCTCCTTGATTACGACTTCTGTTAGTTGGTGACCACTCCCTCCTTACAAAGGACGAAGTCACACATTGCCGCTTCAGCCCCTAAGCAGCTCCTCTTGGTGACCTTACTGAATTGTTAACACAATTGCCATTCTGTCTGAGCAAGATTTCCTCCATGGCGTGTTCTTAGTGGCTGCTTAACCATAAGCTGATCTTGGAGAATCTGTCGCTTCAGCGCTTCAATCCCTGTATTTCCTGCCTAAGCCTTCTGACTTGCTCACTTGGACTCGGTTGTAGCTTCCATCGTGCCAAAATTGAGCTCTAAACTTGAGTAATCACTCTTATACTGGCTTACTTGATCTCATCATCTATCTTCTTGCTTTCTTTCACGGTCTTTGGCTGGGGTCAATCCTCCACTTATCTCGATCCTTTGCAGTTCAGCAGTCACTCCCTCCTTAGAATAGGGCATGGCCTATAATCATTACTTCAAACTTCCAGGATTCTCTCCTGTAATTTGTCCGAAGCTGATGCTCCAGATGGTGTATTCAAACAAACCAATCTAGAGTTGCCTCCCGCACACATCTCAACACTTGAAAAATAATTCAGACAAAAGGATGTGATGAACCACAATTGAACAAAACAGCTGCATGGATTCCATATATATATAAATCCAGCTGGTTACGAAAGTGTTTCATCATACCTTACTTCTTAGTCCAAAATAAATTCAAAAATACAACTTTTAACTTAGTTGCAGTTCTATATGCACATACCGGTACTAGCACTCCTGCCTTCTACCGCTTGCTGGTAGTAAGTGCAAACTCTACCCTTGGTGAACAGGCTCTTTTCCTTTGTTGTTCATCTTTGGGGCTGATCTGCCGTCCCTCCTATGAAGTTGGGGACAATCTGGTCGGATATGAGCAATCCTCCCACATTTGTAACATGTACGGGTATCTATCTGAGTGTCCTTCCTCGAACACTGGTCCTTGAGATGACCATGCTCACCACATAAAAATAACTTCCTGTCCTGGTGCCTCCAAGGTTGCCCTCCGTTTTCTGAGTCTTCTGCTTCTGACCTTGGTCCTTGAACCCTGATGCTGGTGCAGATCTTGTCCCTTGTAGTCGTGGACAGACTGATTTCTTGTGCCCGACTCTCTCTCTTTTCCCTATGATTTTGGATTTTGGAATAAGGTTTGGTTAGCAGGGTGGTAGTGGCAACATAGACACCATGAGCGTACTGCCTTGGTAGCACTGACCACGTCTGCAACCTCACTAGTCACGTGGTATTGTCAGGAACAGGTTGTGTACAATTAGAAATTCATAACGCGGGTTCAAATCCCTATATATGGAGAAACGGCTTGAGATGGGGCGCATGTATTTATGGGCTGCATGTGCTTCGGAGACTTGCTGGCATTAGAATAAGAGCATCATCGCATTAGTAAATCTTGCATTAAAATAAGAGCATCATTATATTGGTAGTTTTGCATTAGAGTTTAAGTCATAAGGTACACAGGCACAAATTATAGGTACACGTGTCTTTTCCATTCGAGATGAATTGCGAGGGTGATAGTAAAGTAAATTAATAACCAAGCTATGGGCTTGGGATGTGATGTGATATTACCCAAGTCGGGCTTGGGATGTGCGTGATTATTACCCAAGCTATCGGCTTGGCGTGGGATTTGTTATTGCCAAAACTATGTTGGGATATGGGGTACATTGTGATAAAATGCAAGTAAATGGTAAGGTGAAATGAGATGTTAGGTTGGACATGAATGAATGAGGTAGTATGAGAATGAAGGCATGTGTTTATGATGTGATACGTGAGATAAGGAAACAAAATCAATATTGTATTATGAGTGGTTATTCAAATGGTTACTAAATATAAGTATGTTATGAGCGGGTATAGATATACATACAGGTAATGACTCGGAGAGTATTTGATGTAAAATCGCATTTATGATGTTTACATATTCAGATGTCAAGTAAGATTTGTTTATCTTGGAAATTGTGAGTTCGTTATGTTTAATTTATTTACTTATTTTAATAAATTATACTCACACCAGAAATGGCTAACCCCTTAGTGTTTGGGGGTTAGGGAGTCCCTGGACTACCCTAGGTCCCTACTGTTACAGGTCCTCAGCAGTGCAGAGGTGAGGTGTAGGTACAGGTTCCGTGGAGTGGAGCTCCAGTTATAAATTGTTGTTATGTTTTATTTGTAAATAGTAAAGATTTATGCTTTAAATTGTATTTTTGATGTATAAGTATGAGCATGATGATGAAAAGTATAGTGTGAGGCAGCAGGATATGGTTTTGACCCGTAACCATTTCGTGTGGAGTGCCAGGCGTCATGGTAGGTTTTTACAGGTAAATTTCTAAAAACTTACTACGTTTTCATAAGGAATTTATGGTTTTTATTTGATAATTGTTATACCGTTATGAGTTTGGCCCCCAGAGCATATATATATATTGCCTGTGTGATGATGCTCATTTTGGCCTGGGGAGCCCGTATTTTTATTGCCTGTGATGTAAGCTACGGAATTTAGAGCAAAATTCCGTAAGCTTTTCTGTGTTTTGGGCAAAAAATACAAAGGAGACTCTGTCCAATTTTTCTTTGAAACATAACCATTTTAGTTTATGTTTAAAGTGATATAGAAATTGGAAGAATTGGGTTTGGAGTCAAAAGGAAAAGAAAAGGGGCAGGCAGTACAGTTTGGTAGTACAAACTGATATTTGTAATTACTGCATAGTAACTTTGTGTTGAAGAAAAGTTTTTAATTTTTCCAGTTTTTCTGTGTCTCGAGACTAATTGAAGGAAAGATCTTGGCATGTGTCACGGTTTCCCAGCGACGGAGAGATCGGGGCGTTACAGTAGGACATTTCTCCAATGTCCGTCATCTCGAACTCCTTGATCATTTCTTTCTTGAATTCTTCGAACATCTTTGAATTTTTGTCGATGAAGATCATATCACCCACATATAGGCAAACAATCATGATTTCTCCTCCATTCTTCTTGGTGTATAGGGAGTGCTCATATGGACTTTTTTGAAATCCATTATGCTGAAAGTAGTCATCAATTCTCTTGTTCCATGCTCTGGGTGCCTGTTTGAGACCGTACAAAGCCTTCTTCAATTTACACACTTTATCTTCTTGATCTTTCACCTCGTAACCGGGAGGTTGTTGAATGTAAACTTTCTCTTCCAAATAGCCATTGAGGAATGCAGACTTGACATCCATTTGATATATCTTCCATCTATTCTGTGCAGCTAGTGAAATGAGCAGTCTGATGGTATCTATCCTTGCTATTGGTGCAAAGACTTCTTCATAATCGATGCCTTCTCGTTGACTGTAGCCTTTAGCTACTAGCCTGGCTTTATACTTCTCCACTTTGACTTCTTGGTTGGTTTTGGTTTTGTATACCTATTTTACACCAATTGCTTCATGGCCCTTTGGAAGTGCTGTCAACTCCCACGTGTCATTCCTTTGTATCACATGGATTTCTTCATCCATGACTTTTCTCCATTTGAGATCTTGAACGACATCTCCAACGGCGACTGGATCACATTCTGCAAATAAGAAGAACAATGTATAATCCTCCATCATCTAAATAGGTTCTGTATCATCATAAAGATCTCGAAGGCTTCGAAATCTTCTAGGTTCTCCCCCAGAAGTATTGTCTTCGCTTGAGCTGGAACTTTGATGCCGGTGTTGGTGACGTTGTTGTTGGAGCTGGACTATTAAGAGGACTTTGTTGTGGTCCTTCTGGTTCTTCTTCTAAATCATCGTCTTTGTCTTCAATGAACAATTTTTTGTTGCTTCTTTCTTCATCACTCCATCTTCAGGGTTCTCCTTTATCGAAATCCACGTCTCTTGAAATAACCAGCTTCTTAGTAGTTGGATGGTACAACTTGTATCCTTGGTCCTTCTGTTATAGCCAATGAATATACATTTCTCTACACGATCATCGAGTTTCTTTCTTCGCTGCTATGGAACATGTGCATATGCAATTCACCCGAATACCTTCAAATGGTTGACGCTTGGATTGAGACTACTCCACATCTCTAGTGGAGTCATGAACTTGACGGCCTTCGTTGGACATTTGTTAAGGAGGTAGACATCCCAGTCTACTGCTTCAGTCCAATATGTCTTGGGCAGGAACTTGCTCTTCAGCATACTTCTTGCCATGTTGAGGATTGTGTGATTCTTCTTCTTTGCTATGCCATTCTACTGCGGAGTGTAGGAATCAGTAAGTTGATGAATAATCCCCTGCTTCTTGAGAAAATCTTGGAATTCCTTCAAATTGTATTCTTCTCCACAATCTAAACAAAATACTTTAATGTAGTGGCCGCTTTGCTTCTGGACCATCTCCTTGAATTTTTTGAACTTTTCTAGGGCTTCCGATTTCTCCTTCAAGAAATAAATCCAGGTCTTGTTCGGTGGAGGTCTCAGTCCGATCGACCCCAGTATGCTCTCTTTCTTTTTTCTTGCTAGTCTGAGTCTTTTAGTTTTTGTTTTTTCTAACTCTTTTGCTCGGCTTTTTCTTTGTATGCAGAGACCCCCGGTATGGATTATAAGGCGTTGATGGCCAAGAGTCGCGCGACAAAGGACACGGACACGAGGAAGAGGAAGAGGACCACCGCGGGGCCTCTTTCAGGTCGGACAACACAAGTCCCCCCGGCACTTTCGGTTGTTGTGGATTCAGTGACCGAGGCTCCTTCGGAACCGCCCTCTAAGGCCCTTTTGGTCGAAGTCCCGGGTTCTTCGAGCGGGGTGTTCTCTGCCAGCGCAGCTCTGGCTTTGGAGGTGTCACCACTTACTGCCGAGGCAAAGGCCATCCTCACCGAGGAGCACAAGCGTCTCTTCGTCCCCGACTGGAGGGTGATGAAGGTAGACGGTTTCCTCGGCAACTTGGGAATGTGCATGCAGGCGGTGAAGCACCTGCCGACCCCGAAGGACCGTGCCGCGCTGAAGGCCGGCGCTGTGGGCGACGACGCCTTGGAGATAGCTCGGAACACTATGTCGGTAAGTATGAGTCGGTTATGAAAAACAAATAAATTTTCTAAGTTTTTCAATTCGGTTCTAATCGCTTCTTTTCCTTCGTCCTGCTCGCAGACTCTTTGCCACTTCAATCACATGCTCGAGCTATTCGCCGAGTAAGAGAAGGAGATGAACCTGGCGAACGATCGGGAGTGGTCGGAGCGATCCAAAGCGGTCAAGCTGTACAAGGCCGAGCAACGACTGTCGGCTTCGTGTGCGACCGAGGTGGGGACCCTCGAGACTAAGCTCACCGTGGCGTTGAAGAACTCCACAGCTGAGGCTGCCAAGGTCAAGGCGTTAGAGAAAGAGAGGACTCGCCTCGAGGAGGAGCTGGCAAAGGCCTTGAAAGCGTCTGAAGAGGCACTGAACGGCTAGGCGATGAGGGTTGCCGAGGCAGAGAAGGCGGTTTGGAATGAGGCCAAAGCCCACATGATGACAAACATGGATGAGGCTTACGCCCGAGCGCTGAAGCATGTGGCGGCCCGCATCCCCGGCTTTGACAGATCCTCGTATTACTTCTATGATCCCGTGGAGGGCGAGGAGCTGTTGCCTCTGGCGGAAGTCAAGCCCGAACAAGAGGCGGAGGACGAGGTGAACGTCGGGGGAGCGCTCGTCACTGTGCCGAGCATGGATGCCTCGGAGCGACGCCATGAGGTGGCCCCCTGACTTGCCTCTTCCTTTGTTTCTTTGTTCTTCTTTTTTTTTGTTGTAACGCCGAACTGCGGACTGGCCACCGCTCTCATGTACTCTTTCTGGATTTTAATGAAAACGACTAACTTTTTGAGACTTTGGCCAAGTGTTTGAGATTTCGAGTGTTGTGAATGCCTTGTCGTTGAAAATTTTGCTAAGTGTTGAAAACACCTTTTGCTTTTTGTGTTGATATGTTTTCACTTCTCAGGTCGAGTCGAGTCTAGCAACTGAAGCCTCTCGTTTTCGGGTTGACTTGAAAGCAACAAAGCTGGCCCTTTCCCACAGTCGAGAGTGCTTTCTCAAGAGCGAGTTGGAGCTAGATCATCTCAAGGCGGTGCTGGCGAAGTGTCTTTCCAAGTTGAAGCAATTAAGGAAACCAACTCGCGAGGTTCGTCTTGAAGGTGAGGTGGAGTTGCTCCGGAAGGCACTATTTGATGTCACGGAGGAGAGGGGCGAACTGCTGGCCGAGGTTCACCACTTAAAAATAGTAGAAGAAGAGCTTTCGGCGGAGGAAGGAGAATTAGCAGAGATGGTGGGCAAGTTGATGGCCAAGCACGACGAGTTGACGACGGAGGTCGATGAGTTGAAGAGGGTTACAGTCGACAGGAGCATCGAGGTTACTCATCTCCGTCGAATTATTGCCGACGGTTCTGGTGCCGAAGGCTCCTCTCAACTTCCTCGCTTCAAGATAGCCGTGAAGGACGATTCTCTGAAGCAACGAATAGTTGAGCTAGACGCGGAGGTTGCTCGCCTCAAGCCCTATTCGGGACCGATCAACGTCAGGATTACTTCGTGTACCCGTGAAGAGAATGAACGAGGGATCTTGTTTTACGAGCTTGCAACTTGTTCGCCGGTTGCTCAGCGAAGTCCAGGGGGTGCCCAAAGTAGAGTGGCTGTCTCGTCGAGCGAAGCTTCAACCGACGCAACACTGAGAGACACTACCAAGCTCACTGGTATGGGGACCTCAACGAGTGCGGGATCGCAACGACAAGGTGTGCGGCGTCCCCGCCTGTCACTTAAGAGGAACATCCCCCTTCCTAAGAGTCGCTGAAGTAGTCTTGTAATTTTAGCTTTTTGAATCTTGTAACTCGTTGTAGATAAGAGTAGCTGGTCTTGTAATCCGAGTTTCTTTGAACTTTAAACTTTATAGAAGTGAACGCTTTGTTTATTCCTCTGTGCTTGTGTGTTGGCATGTCCAATTAGTCCCTTATGGTTGTAAGTGTTTCTGAAGGGCGGACCATTTCTACCTTGCTTAAAAGCACGGAGTAGAAGTGGGGCCTTGCCGTACTTTTGAACTTTGAGGGACGTGGCTTCATCGGATGTGATCATCTGCAAACCTTGCACAGATCTCGATGTAAAAGACGGGGTGGATCACGAGAAAATGCTATCTTGTCATTTTGTGGTCGTGGTCCGATCTGTGCCGCCTGATCGAGATCTAGCGCGGATTTTGGGGGTAAAGATGTTTTTCTTCAATACGCAGCTCAGATCGCCAGTCGCTCGGATTTGGATTTCGAGGGACGTGGCACAATCTGAACTGTCCATCTGAAGATCTTGCATGGATCTCGATGTAAAAGACGGTATGGATCACGAGAAAATGCTATCTTGTCGTTTTGTGGTCGTTGTCCAATCTGTGCCGTCTGATCGAGGTCTTGCACGAATTTTGGGGAGAAAGGTGTTTTTCTTCAATACGCAGCTCGGATCGCCAGTCGCTCGGATTTGGATTCCGAGGGACTTGGCACGATCTGAACCGTCCATATGAAGATCTTGCATGGATCTCGATGTAAAAGACGGTGTGGATCACGAGAAAATGTTATCTTGTCATTTTGTGGTCGTGGTCCAATCTATACCGTCTGATCGAGATCTTGCACGAATTTTGGGGAGAAAGGTGTTTTTCTCCAATACGCAGCTCGGAATGCAGGTC
Source organism: Hemerocallis citrina (assembly GCA_017893485.1). Lineage (NCBI taxonomy): Eukaryota > Viridiplantae > Streptophyta > Magnoliopsida > Asparagales > Asphodelaceae > Hemerocallis > Hemerocallis citrina. Next base: position 119,141,715 of record CM030364.1, read on the forward strand.
GCTCGAAAATGAATGCCTGAATATCTTCATTAGTTATCCAGCCAAGTGAAGCAATGGGGCACTCATTCAATCACTCCTTCAAGTATTCTTCTCCCATGTCTAGTATAGTTGTAGAAATTTCGTCAGTTACCCAGTCGGGTGGTCCGGATTCCGAACGCATCGTTTGGGCAATTTTCAACGGTTGTGGGAGCAATTCCGAATGGCGAACCACTTCTAGCATGCTTAAGAGCGAGTTTGCGAAGCAGAATCGAGCCAAGTTTTGGACTCCGAACACGTCGTTCGAGTAAATTTCAACGGTTGTGGGAGCAGTTCCGAATGGCGAACCACTTCTAGCACGCTTAAGAGCGAGTTTGCGAAGCGGAATCGAGCCAAGTTTTGGACTTCGAACACGTCGTTCGAGTAAATTTCAACGGTTGTGGGAGCAGTTCCGAACGGTGAACCACTTCTAGTACGCTTAAGAGCGAGTTTGCAAAGCGGAATCGAGCCAAGTTTTGGACTCCGAACACGTCATTCGAGTAAATTTCAACGGTTGTGGGAGCAGTTCCGAATAGCGAACCACTTCTAGCTCGCTTAAGAGCGAGTTTGCGAAGCGGAATCGAGCCAAGTTTTGGACTCCGAACACGTCGTTCGAGTAAATTTCAACGGTTGTGGGAGCAGTTCCGAATGGCGAACCACTTCTAGCTCGCTTAAGAGCCAGTTTGCGAAGCGGAATGAGCCAAGTTTTGGACTCCGAACACGTCGTTCGAGTAAGAGCAATTAAAGGCCTTAAACAGAGAGATAAAAGTAATCACGAGAGAATTATCAGGGGAAAAAAGTTCTTTATTGATAACTGCTAATCGGTTGTTTCTAAGTTGCAAGCCGTTATTACAATGGGAAAATAAAGAAACAAGAACAAATGAAAAGATAGGAATGGCTCATCATTTGAAGGTACTCGGAGAGGCGTTAAGGTGCTCTCTTGATACTTCAGTAAATGGTCGGCATTCCAAGTTCTGGGTATCTCTGTAATACCTTGATTTTCCAAATATATGAAAGATTATTTATTTTTATATATGGTGTGCTCGTGTAATATTGTTGGCTATTATTTTCAACATGAGGAATAAGAACATTGTTTTTATAAAGTATTTTCCCTAAAGCCCAAATGTTAGTTTACTTAATTTTCTTTTAATATTTATTTTGGCCCAATTGATTTTAAGCCCATGAAATTAATCTTTTATTTTCTACAACTTATATGTGTAACATTTCTTTTAAAAGAGACTTATTATTTTATGCACAAGTTTTTGTAGGGGTGATTTGTGCATGCACGTGCATTTCACATACACGTGCATGAGCACTTTTCTTGGCCGGATTGGGAAGAGAAGTGGGTGTGAGATCATGGGTAGTTATTTGGAGTGTGGGTGGTTATCACAACTTCCTAGTCCATCCTAGCCCTTGATCCTACAACTCCCTAGTGCATCCTAGCCCTCCATCTCACTCAAATCTGTGTATAAATACCCCCTCTCATTCCCTATTTCTTTTACACTAAAAATCTTATTGTAAGAAAGGTATTTTGTGAGTTGTGTGTGTGTGCTTTTTCTGTGGAGGCCGAGTAGCATTCAGAAGACTTCGGTGTGGAGCAAGGAGCAAGGAGCGAGGAGTCTTTCACTACAGTAAGGAGCTTTTGCTGGATTCGATTACTTCGTCAAATAAGGTGGGTGTTTCTCAGGACTTCTAGTGTAGAAATTATGCTATAATTATGATGGTTGTTGCTGTGGCTTATGAGAAGTAAATTCAAACGCACTAGAATTACTCAAATATATTTATAATGATAATTGTGGAGGACAATTAGTGAAATAATGACATTACAAACAATGATGAATTGGGCCTGTACAGTCGACTGTCGTGTAGATAAGTCGACTGGTTCGAGACTTTTGTTACATGATTTGTTAGAAAGCTTCATGACATATATGTGTATTATTAAAATGAAGTAGTAAGACTAAACACATATCCTTCATGATGTGCATGGCTAAGTAGACATGGGCATGTGGAAAAAGAACTAGGGGATAATTAATAAAACTGAAAATGACTGATACAGGCGACTGATGTTCGGAGTAGTCGACCGATGCATTCGATTAAACTATGAGTATTCCTGAAATTCCATGAAAGGAGATATGTTTTCATTGTGATTGTCTTAGTGTAATTGAGAATCATGTTTTAACTCTGCACGAAAGTTATGAATAAGTGTGAATGCATGTTTAAAATATTCCCTCGAAGAAAAGATAATGTTAGTAACTTGAAATTCCATGCTGCGATGTTATTGAACAAGTAAGAAGTGTTGTGCTTATGAAACATGAATGTATGTATATTGTGATTTAACATCATGATGCAAGTGCATGTAGGAACTGTAAGAAAGATGATCCCTTAATTTGAAATATGAATCTGACCAGTCGACTGAATGCGCGTAGCAAGTCGACTGAGCTGAATCTGATAATGTACTGTTAAAAATCCCAGGACATACGACTGATGGATGAACAGTCGACTGTCACGTGGATGACATTTTGAACATGAAAAGTTGCGGGACAGCCAACTGGCCGTGTGCAGCAATCGACTCTCCCGAGTGTTTATGAAGAACTTGTATTGACTGTACGAGTCGACTGGTATCTTTCCAAGTCGACTGTACAGAGTAGATTTTGATATGTCAGAGATTCCAGTTTTGATTATTGCTGAAAGTTGTGGACTTTATGATTGATGTCAATGAACTTTTATGGCTGTATGAATTTATATGAAAAGAATCATAGATGTGAGTTGAGAATTAAATGAACATGAAAGGCTAAGATCATGATAAGAAAGTCTGTGAGACTCTAAAATGAATTATGAGCTGAAAGTGCTCAATTGGAAATTGTGAATTGTAAATTGAAACAAAGAGTAGCTAAGTCTCCCCCGGCAGTGAAATGAATGAAATGAAATGAGAATTAAAAGACTAAGGTTGGTCATGTATTGAAATGAAATGATAAGTCCGGTTTGGTGGAGAGGCTAACTCTAGAGCTTTGATTTTTATTTATGATTCTAATGGTGTTAGTACATAGTGAAGAGGTGATGAAAGTGAGAGAAAAACATAAGTATGAGAACTAGAGTTTACGGTGCGGGTGTGTGAGCCACAGAATGCATGCTTGATGAGTCAAGACATGGCGCGGGCACAACTCAGAATGACCGGACTTTAGCCACGCTTGTGGGATGTTTGGTGACTGCAAGAGGATCGTGTTCAGGGAGGAGGCTGAATTGCCGTAGAATGCATGCTTGATGAGTCAAGACATGGCATGGGGTTCCCCTCCAGGGTCCAGGATACGTGCTTGTACTCATAGATCATCTAGGATACTCACTGTAATTACAGAAGTAGAGTAAGTCATGGCGAGGGATTGAACCCTACAAAAAAGAAGAACGGTTAAGAGGCTTGCCCTCGGACCTATGTAGTATGGGATGCATAGAATCCGAACAAGTGTGCATTAGTGTCATGTAAATCAAGTAATTGCATTAAGGATTAAGTGCACGATCACGACACGACATCATTAAGATTTTCCTCTTTACTTTAATTGTTATGTGAATAAGTTTTGTGATCTGTTAAGAAATGAGATTCGTTATACTGTTTCTGGCATAGAGAGGATGGCCATGTATAATTATCGTCGGTTGAATAAACTGACGTACCCACAGTTTTGTATTGAGGATAAATTACATGTTAAAGAGGAATGGATGCATAAAGATTTTATCATGTTGTTGTACATTTATGTAAATGTTGTATATTTTTACTTCCGCTGTGCAAATGAAAAGTGTAATATGATGTAAACTCTGATGTAAAGTGAAAAGTTTTAATTTCCTTGTAAAGTTGTACTAAAGAAAGTGAAAAGATCCTATAGAACATCTCGAATTCAGTGTTTTGGGATTCGGGGCGTTATAGAGTGGTATCAGAGCCACGCTTTCTACGCTTTCACACTTGTACAAATTTATAAGGAACGACACCCTAGATGTGGACATTAGAGTGTGTGTCTGAGTTTGGAGATTTAAATGTAAGTGACTTACATTTGTGTTGCTCTATGACTTATGCTTCTTCCTGTCTATTCTAAGATGGCTGATCACTTCGACCCTGCTGGAGGCGACGACTGGCATATCATTGAGGAAGAGTACCATCCTGGACAGGCTGATTCTGAGGACGAATATCATCCTGGGCAAGCAGATTCTGATGAGGAGGAGTGGCCTGAATCTCGAGAGATTACCCCACCTCCAGATTCATCTGACGATTCTTCTTCCGATGAAGAAGAGGGACCAGTTCTGAGTAGCACAGTGGCTTCTCTTCAGAGGCAGGTGGAGACCCTGAAGGATAGAGTTGGAGTATTGGAAGCTCAACTGGCGAAGCGAAAGGACGACTTCTCTGTTCTCAGTCATCGAGTTTGGGAACTTGAGAAGAGAAAGAACCTGACAGATGTGCTGAAGGATGAAGTTGATGAACTACGAGAAGAACTTCGAGCAGCGAAGAGGACCCATAGGAGTTGGATTGTTGTAGCTTCTATTTTCTTCCATTCTGATGTCAAAAATATTTTTCAATTCGAATGTATAAACTTTGGAATTCAATGAAAAGCAAGTTGGTTTAAATTCTTATCTTATACTTCAAATTTAATGGATCTTTTGCATTAGAATATGTCGAGAAGAGGAGCTAGGAATGGGGAAGGTTTGGATCTGGAGACCGAACTTGCTAGGGTTTACCAGACGCTCAATGCAGTGGCTGTGAATCAAGGAAGGGGGCCTGTGAATCCAGTGTCCGAGGCGATTAAGCTGGTGGAATCGTTCAAGAGAATGAAACCACCTGTATTCGAGGGAAAGTCAGACCCAGATGCGGCTGACAACTGGATTCGGCAAGTGGAGACAATGTTTGAGGTGTTGGAGACACCGGAGGGCAGCAAGGTCAAGTTGGTGACTTTGCAACTGGAGAAGGTTGCGGCTGTTTGGTGGCAGTCGATGAAGAGGACCATGGGAGGTATAGTGCTTGGCTGGGAGGAATTTCTGGAAGAATTCCGCAGTCATTATTTCCCCTCCGATGTTCAGGAGAAGAAGGCTATGGAGTTTCTGTCGCTTCAGCAAGGCAGCATGTCAGTAAGGGAGTATGAGACTAAGTTTACTCAGCTCTCCAGGTATGCTCCTGAACTGGTGATAGATGAGGCGAAGAAGGCTCGTAAGTTCGAGCATGGGCTGAGACCAAGCTTGAGATCCCGGATGATACCTCTTGGTATCAGGCGATTTGACAAGTTGGTCAAGAGGGCGGCAGCGACGGAGGCGGATATGGAGCAGTTCTATGTTGTTCAGAACCGGAGGAACAACTGGCAGTCCGGGAAGAGGCCCGCCAATTCTGGGAGTTTCAAGGGCCAACCATCTGCACAGAGGTTCAAACCGACAGGGGCGAACGCTATCAGTGTAGCTGGAGGACCTGGGAACAATGTGGTGAGACCTTCTCCAGTCACTTGCTACAACTGTGGTGAAATGGGACATTACCAATCTCGATGTCTCAAACCACGGGCTGGCAATCACAATGTGCCAATACAGCAGACTGGGAAGAGGCCGTACCCGTCAGGGCGAGTATTTGCTTTGACAGAAGCTGATGCTGAGGAGGCAGATCAGGTCATCTCTGGTACGAGGGCTGATGTTTAGTGGTTTTGTCATTTCTTCTTCCCGTCCATATTGTGAAACTGTTATGTAATGGTGTGTATTATGTAACAGGAGAACTCTATCTTAATGGAATGAAAGCTGTTGTATTGTTCGATACTGGATCCTCTCATACTTTTGTGTCTCCTAGATTTGCTAAAGTGTTGGGAGTTGAACCGAAGATTTTTCCAGGCAAGATCTTAGCAGTAGCTACTCCATCAGGGGAAACTTTGACCACTGATCGGTATTATGCTGAATGTGAGATTGTGATTGGAGATCGAATCTTTGGCATTGATCTGATCGAGCTGACTATCTTGGAAGTCGATGTTATCATTGGTATTGATTGGATGTCAGTGTACAGTGCAAGTATCGAGTGCAAGACCAAGACAGTAACAGTGAAGGCTCCAGGTGGACCTGAAGTCACTTTCCAAGGGAAGCAGAAGTGTCCTAAGCTGGTGGCAACTATCCGCAAGGAAGAGACTCCTGTGGAATTGCAAGGGATTCTTGTGGTTCGGGACTATCCGACTGTGTTCTTGGAAGATTTTCCTGGGTTACCCCCGCATCGTGATGTAGAGTTCAGCATCACTGTTCAACCGGGAAGTGCACCCATTTCTAAGGCATCGTATAGGATGGCTCCAGTGGAACAGGATGAGGTGAAACGGCAGATTGAGGAACTGTTGGAGAAAGGCTTTATTCAACCTAGTGCGTCACCTTGGGGAGCACCAGTGCTTTTGGTAAAGAAGAAGGATGGATCGATGAGAATGTGTATCGATTACCGAGAGCTGAATAAGGTCACTATTCAGAATAAGTATCCGATTCCTCGAATTGATGACTTGTTCGATCGCCTACAAGGAGCAGCTGTATTCTCCAAAATAGATCTTCGATCAGGGTATCACCAAGTTCGAGTGAAAGCTGAAGATGTGCATAAAACTGCATTTAGAACTCGACATGGGCATTACGAATTCTTAGTTATGCCATTTGGAGTGACGAATGCACCCGCAATCTTCATGGATTTGATGAACAGAGTTCTGAGGCCGTTCATTGATTCTTTCGTCGTGGTGTTTATCGACGATATTCTCGTGTACTCGAAGTCAGAGGGGGAGCACACTGAGCATCTGGCAGCAGTTTTGCAGAAGCTGGAAGAGCAGAAGTTGTATGCCAAGTTATCCAAGTGTGATTTCTGGAAATCTGAAGTGGCATTCCTAGGTCACATCCTTTCTAAGGAGAGAGTGGCAACTGACCCTCAGAAGATAGAGGCAGTGAGAGATTGGGCTAGGCCTACTACAGTGAAGGAAGTCAGAAGTTTTCTTGGGATGACTGGATACTACAGGAGATTCATTCAAGGTTATGCTCAGATAGCTGTACCGCTTACTGGACTGACCAAGAAGAATGTGAGCTTCAAGTGGACCGAGCAATGTGAGGCGAGCTTTCAGGAGTTGAAAGAGAAGCTGACTACTGCACCTATTTTGGCTTTGCCTAGAGCAGGTGTCGAGTATGATGTTTATAGCGATGCTTCACATCGTGGGCTTGGTTGTGTCTTAATGCAAGAAGGAAAAGTAATCGCTTATGGGTCTAGGCAACTACGACCGCATGAGAAGAATTACCCGACTCATGATCTGGAGTTGGCTGCGATTATCTTTGCTTTGAAGCAATGGAGGCACTATGTGTACGGTGAGAAGTTGAATATGTACACGGACCACAAGAGCTTGAAGTATATATATCAGCAGAGGGATCTCAATCTGAGGCAGCGAAGATGGTTGGAAGTGCTCGAGGATATGCGACCTGAGATCAAGTATCATCCTGGAAAGGCTAATGTTGTTGCTGATGCACTTAGTCGCAAGAGCAGTTTGGCCAGTTTGATTACAACTCAGAGGCATCTGATTGAGGAATTGGATCAAGCAGGTATTGAGATTGTCTTGCAAGGATTGGGAGCATCTTTGGCTCAGTTGAGGCTTCAGCCTACTCTGAATGCAAGGATCATTGCAAGTCAGGAGCTTGATGCTGATATCTTAGAGATGAAGGAGCAGGTTAGTGCTGGTAGGTTGCCCGGATTTCAAACCAGGGATGAAGTGCTGTTGTTCGGAGATAGACTGTGCATTCCAAATCAGATGGACCTGAAAGAGAGTATTCTTCAGGAGGCGCATGCTACTCTTTTTTCGGTACATCCTAGGAGTACTAAGATGTACAAGGACATCAAACAGCATTTCTGGTGGTCAGGTTTGAAGCGGGATGTGGCTGATTTTGTTGCGAAGTGTGAGGTTTGTCAGCAAGTCAAAGCCGAAAATCAGAGACCCGGAGGTCTATTACAGCCGTTACCTATTCCGGAATGGAAGTGGGATAACATCAGTATGGATTTCATCACGGGATTGCCTAAGAGTCCTAAAGGCAATGATGCGATTTGGGTCATAGTCGATCGACTGACCAAGTCCGCTCACTTTTTGGCGATGAAACTCACTGCTTCGATGGACAAGTTGGCTGAGTTGTATGTTGGTGAGATTGTCCGACTTCATGGTGTTCCCTCAACTATTGTGTCTGATCGAGATGCGCGGTTTACTTCGCATTTCTGGAGGAGTCTTCAGACAGCTTTGGGTACCAAGATAGATTTCAGCACTGCTTTTCATCCGCAAACCGATGGGCAGACCGAGAGAGTCAATCGTATTCTTGAGGATATGCTTCGGTATTGTATACTAGACTTTGGAGGCAGTTGGGAAAGGCATTTACCTTTGGTAAAGTTTGCCTACAACAACAGTTTTCAGGCTAGCATCGGGATGGCGCCGTACGAAGCTTTGTATGGTAGGAAGTGCAGGACTCCTGTTTGTTGGTATGAAGTTGGGGAGCGTCAGTTGTTTGGTCCTGAGCTTGTACAGCAGACTTCTGAGAAGATTGATCTGATCAGGAAAAGGTTGGTGGAAGCTCAGAGCAGGCAGAAAAGCTATGCAGACAACCAGAGAAGGGACCTTGAGTTTGAGGTTGGTGACTTCGTCTTTCTGAAGGTATCACCCAGTAAAGGTGTGGTTCGTTTTGGCAAAGGCGGGAAGTTAGCCCCGAGGTTTATAGGCCCGTATAAGATATTGAAAAGGATCGGGAAAACGGCTTACCGGCTTGAATTACCGGAAGAGTTGTCTCAGGTGCACAATGTCTTTCATGTGTCTATGCTGCGAGGTTATATTCCAGATCCGAGTCATCATTTACCTGAAGTGCCGGAAGGTTTGCAGTTGGATCTGAATTACATCGAGTCTCCTGTTGAGATTGTTGACCGTAGGGAGAAAGTCTTGAGGAATAAGACGATACCGATGGTCAAGGTGGTCTGGAGAAACCATTTGGTTGAAGAGGCTACTTGGGAATCCGAGGAGAAGATGTTGAAGGATTATCCTGAGCTTTTTGCTTGATTGTATCTTTGTATTCTTTTGTTCTTGTGTTGTGTTGTATCTTTGATTTCTCGCTCTTAGCTGTAGTTCCGGGGACGGAACTATTCTAAGGAGGGAGTGATGTAATACCCTGATTTTCCAAATATATGAAAGATTATTTATTTTTATATATGGTGTGCTCGTGTAATATTGTTGGCTATTATTTTCAACATGAGGAATAAGAACATTGTTTTTATAAAATATTTTCCCTAAAGCCCAAATGTTAGTTTACTTAATTTTCTTTTAATATTTATTTTGGCCCAATTGATTTTAAGCCCATGAAATTAATCTTTTATTTTCTACAACTTATATGTGTAACATTTCTTTTAAAAGAGACTTATTATTTTATGCACAAGTTTTTGTAGGGGTGATTTGTGCATGCACGTGCATTTCACATACGCGTGCATGAGCACTTTTCTTGGCCGGATTGGGAAGAGAAGTGGGTGTGAGATCATGGGTAGTTATTTGGAGTGTGGGTGGTTATCACAACTCCCTAGTCCATCCTAGCCCTTGATCCTACAACTCCCTAGTGCATCCTAGCCCTCCATCTCACTCAAATCTGTGTATAAATACCCCCTCTCATTCCCTATTTCTTTTACACTAAAAATCTTATTGTAAGAAAGGTATTTTGTGAGTTGTGTGTGTGTGCTTTTTCTGTGGAGGCCGAGTAGCATTCTGAAGACTTCGGTGTGGAGCAAGGAGCAAGGAGCGAGGAGTCTTTTACTACAGTAAGGAGCTTTTGCTGGATTCGATTACTTCGTCAAATAAGGTGGGTGTTTCTCAGGACTTCTAGTGTAGAAATTATGCTATAATTATGATGGTTGTTGCTGTGGCTTATGAGAAGTAAATTCAAACGTACTAGAATTACTCAAATATATTTATAATGATAATTGTGGAGGACAATTAGTGAAATAATGACATTACAAACAATGATGAATTGGGCCTGTACAGTCGACTGTCGTGTAGATAAGTCGACTGGTTAGAGACTTTTGTTACATGATTTGTTAGAAAGCTTCATGACATATATGTGTATTATTAAAATGAAGTAGTAAGGCTAAACTCATATCCTTCATGATGTACATGGCTAAGTAGACATGGGCATGTGGAAAAAGAACTAGGGGATAATTAATAAAACTGAAAATGACTGATACAGCCGACTGATGTTCGGAGTAGTCGACCGATGCATTCGATTAAACTATGAGTATTCCTGAAATTCCATGAAAGGAGATATGTTTTCATTGTGATTGTCTTAGTGTAATTGAGAATCATGTTTTAACTCTGCACGAAAGTTATGAATAAGTGTGAGTGCATGTTTAAAATATTCCCTCGAAGAAAAGATAATGTTAGTAACTTGAAATTCCATGCTGCGATGTTATTGAACAAGTAAGAAGTGTTGTGCTTATGAAACATGAATGTATGTATATTGTGATTTAACATCATGATGCAAGTGCATGTAGGAACTGTAAGAAAGATGATCCCTTAATTTGAAATATGAATCTGACCAGTCGACTGAATGCGCGTAACAAGTCGACTGAGCTGAATCTGATAATGTACTGTTAAAAATCGCAGGACATACGACTGATGGATGAACAGTCGACTGTCACGTGGATGACATTTTGAACATGAAAAGTTGCGGGACAGCCGACTGGCCATGTGCAGCAGTCGACTCTCCCGAGTGTTTATGAAGAACTTGTATTGACTGTACGAGTCGACTGGTATCTTTCCAAGTCGACTGTACAGAGTAGATTTTGATATGTCAGAGATTCCAGTTTTGATTATTGCTGAAAGTTGTGGACTTTATGATTGATGTCAATGAACTTTTATGGCTGTATGAATTTATATGAAAAGAATCATAGATGTGAGTTGAGAATTAAATGAACATGAAAGGCTAAGATCATGATAAGAAAGTCTGTGAGACTCTAAAATGAATTATAAGCTGAAAGTGCTCAATTGGAAATTGTGAATTGTAAATTGAAACAAAGAGTAGCTAAGTCTCCCCCGACAGTGAAATGAATGAAATGAAATGAGAATTAAAAGACCAAGGTTGGTCATGTATTGAAATGAAATGATAAGTCCGGTTTGGTGGAGAGGCTAACTCTAGAGCTTTGATTTTTATTCATGATTCTAATGATGTTAGTACATAGTGAAGAGGTGATGAAAGTGAGAGAAAAACATAAGTATGAGAACTAGAGTTTACGGTGCGGGTGTGTGAGCCGCAGAATGCATGCTTGATGAGTCAAGACATGGCGCGGGCACAACTCAGAATGACCGGACTTTAGCCACGCTTGTGGGATGTTTGGTGACTGCAAGAGGATCGTGTTCAGGGAGGAGGCTGAATTGCCGCAGAATGCATGCTTGATGAGACAAGACATGGCGTGGGGTTTCCCTCCAGGGTCCAGGATACGTGCTTGTACTCATAGATCATCTAGGATACTCACTGTAATTACAGAAGTAGAGTAAGTCATAGCGAGGGATTGAACCCTACAAAAATGAAGAACGGTTAAGAGGCTTGCCCTCGGACCTATGTAGTATGGGATGCATAGAATCCGAACAAGTGTGCATTAGTGTCATGTAAATCAAGTAATTGCATTAAGGATTAAGTGCACGATCACGACACGACATCATTAAGATTTTCCTCTTTACTTTAATTGTTATGTGAATAAGTTTTGTGATCTGTTAAGAAATGAGATTCGTTATACTGTTTCTGGCATAGAGAGGATGGCCATGTATAATTATCGTCAGTTGAATAAACTGACGTACCCACAGTTTTGTATGCAGGATAAATTACATGTTAAAGAGGAATGGATGCATAAAGATTTTATCATGTTGTTGTACATTTATATAAATGTTGTATATTTTTACTTCCGCTGTGCAAATGAAAAGTGTAATATGATGTAAACTCTGATGTAAAGTGAAAAGTTTTAATTTCCTTGTAAAGTTGTACTAAAGAAAGTGAAAAGATCCTGTAGAACATCTCGAATTCAGTGTTTTGGGATTCGGGGCGTTACAATCTCTTTGCCTTCAAGATCTTCAAGACGATACGCCCCGGGGCGGACTACTTTGGAAACTTTGTATGGTCCTTCCCAATTCGGAGCTAGCTTACTCTTTTTGCTGGGGAACGAGATAGCCAGCTTTCTGAGGACTAAGTCCCCTTCTTTGAGATCCGTGGGACGGACTCTCTTGTTGTAGGCCTGCTCGATTCTTCTCCGATAATTTTGCTAGCGAATTGAAGCTCTTTCACGGAGCTCATCAATCAGGTCCAAATTTGCTCGGAGATCTCTGGCATTCTGCTCTTCATCATAGGCAATAAGGTGAGGAGATGGCAGACCAACCTCTAAGGGGATTACAGTCTCGGTCCCATAGGTGAGATTGAAGGGCGACTCTCCTGTGGGGGTCCGTTTTGCAGTATGGTAGTTCCACAATACATTGGGAAGCTGCTCCGCCCATAAGCCTTTGGCCGACTTATCTAGTCTCTTCTTGATCCCAGAGAGAATCTACCTGTTGGCGTTCTCTACTTAACCATTGGATTATGGATGGGAGACGGAGGAGAAGCGTTGCTAGATGCCGAGGTCTTCACATAGCGATTGGAATGCTGCCCCTGTAAATTGTGTCCCATTATCTATTATTAGGACCCGAGGTACACCCAACCGACAAATTATATTTCTCCAGAAGAACTGTAGCACTTTGTTCTCAGTAATGGTAGCCAATGGCTCAGTCTCATCCACTTTGAGAAATAGTCGATCGCCACGACTAGGAATTTGAACTGGCCTGAAGCTGGTGGGAACGGGCCTAACAAGTCCATCCCCCACACTGTGAAGGGAATCGAGCTTGAGAGAGAGGTGAGTTGTTCTTGGGGTAGGCGACGGATGTTGGAGAACTGCAGATAAGGGCCGCATTGCCGGACGTGTTGCTCTGCATCTCGAAGTAGGGTAGGCCAAAAATACCCGTAGTTCAGAACTTTCCTGGCGAGGGACCTGGACCCTGAATGTGCTCCGACTATGCTTTCGTGGAGTTCTTGCAAGGCATACAAGGCTTCTTCCGGGGAGAGGCACCTCAAGTAGGGTCTGCCATCTACTTGGGTGTAGGAGCATTTGTAAAAGACTCCTTCAACAAGGGTGTACCGCTCCGCTCTCGTTTAGATTCGATGGGCTTCTTTAGGGTCTTCGGGAAGGGCCCCGTCCCTGAGGAACTCTATCAAAGGCTTCGTCTAGTTGTCCCGAAGTTGGACGGGCAGCGACTCCATCGAGTCGGGGGCTTCTTCTTCTATGCTCGGTCTTAGGAGTACTTCGATGACAACGGTCTGCTCGAGACCTTGGAGGGAAGAGGAGGCCAGTTTGGAGAGGGCATCTGCTTGGGAGTTCTCTTCTCTAGGAATTCGCTGGATTAGTGCCTCTTCGAATGAAGCCATGAGACTTTGGACCTTGGCTAGGTACTTAGCCATTCGGTCGTCTCGCACTTCGTACTCGCCTAAGATTTGATTCACCACCAGCTACGAGTCGTTGAATATTCGAAGACGTTGTGCTCCTGCCTTGCATGCCATACCCAGGCCGGCTATAAGGGCTTCATACTCAGCTTGTTGTTGGAGGCCTTAAAGTTGATGCGGAGGGAGTATTGGAGAATGAAGTCATTTGGGCCTGCCAGAATGACCCCGGCTCCGCTCCCTTCGGTGCAAGAGGATCCGTCTACATATACTGTCCAGATGGGAGGCCCGTTTGCTGCATGACTAACCTCCGGGATGGTGCTCTCAACAATAAATTCAGCTAAGGCCTAAGCCTTGATTGTGGTCCAAGACTGGTAAGATATGTCATGTTGACTCAGCTCGATCGACCATTTCATTAGAAGCCCGGATGTCTCGGGCTTGTGCAGAACTTGCTTGAGCGGCTGGTCAGTAAGGACGACCACCGAGTGGGATTGAAAATATGGGCAGAGCTTCCTGACTGCCATTACCAAGGCGTATGCTATCTTCTCTAATCTCGGATAGCAGAGCTCGGCATCCCTGAGAACCTTGCTTACGTAAAAGATTGTCTTCTGAGCCTTGTCTTCTTTCCACACTAAGACAGCACTGAGGGTTTGCTCGGAGGCAGCTAGGTAGAGGTAGAGTGTTTTCCTGGGGATAGGCTTGCTGAGGAGAGGGGGGTTGACCAGATAGGCTTTCAGTTGGTCGAACGATTCTTGCTGCTATTGGCCCCACTCGAAGCCCTTAGCCCCCCTGAGGGCTTTGAAGAAAGGAAGACACTTCTCTCCTGACTTAGACAGGAAGTGCCCTATGGCCGCGAGGCGTCCTGTGAGCTTCTGAACTTCTTTCACACTTGTAGGAGGAGCCATGTCCAGTATGGCTTTGATATTCTCGGGGTTGGCTTCGATCCCTCTTTGACTTACCATGAAGCCTAGGAACTTACCCGACGAGACTCCGAATGCACACTTGTTCGGGTTGAGCCTCATATCATGCTTCCTCAACACATCGAATGCTTCTTGGAGATCGGCAACATGGTCGGCCCCATGGATGCTTTTAACTAGCATATCATCAACATACACTTCCATATTTCGGCCGATATGATTCTGGAAGACCTTATTGACAAGGTGCTGGTAGGTTGCACCAGCATTTTTCAGCCCGAAGGGTATTACCCTGTAGCAATAGAGTCCTTGATTGGTGACGAAGGAGGTCTTCGGGATATTCGGGGGGAACATTATGATTTGGTTATATCCAGAGAAGGCGTCCATGAAGCTCAGCAGCTCATGGCCCGAAGTAGCATCGATCAAGGTGTCGATGCTGGGAAGAGGGAATGGATCCTTAGGGCACGCTTTGCTCAGATCTGTGAAGTCGATGCAAATTCTTTAACTTCCGTTGGCCTTCTTAACCATAACAACATTAGAGAGTCATTCAGGATAGTTGACTTCTTGTAGGAACTGGGCTTTGAGGAGCTTGTCCACTTCTTCCTTTATGGCTTGCTGGCGCTCGGGGGCAAATTTGCGCCTCTTCTGCTGGACCGATTTGGACCCCAGAACAATGCTTAAGTGGTGGATGAGGAGCTCCTCGGAAATTCCAGGCATATCGACAGTCGACCAGGCGAAGAGGTCATGGTTCTTCCTGATGCATTGGATTATGTCAGAATAGAGGGCAGAGGGGGAGGGTCGTGCTAATGAAGAACTTGCAGTTCGGATCGTGCTCAGAAAAAAGCACTTCCTCTAGCTCGTCCACTGGTTCGGACATAGGTTGGGGGTTCCCCTGGGAAATCTCAAGAGTCTCGAGAGAGAGGACCCCCGGTGGAGGTCATGTAACACTTGCGGGCCATCTCTTGACTACCCCTTACTTCCCCTACACCTAACTTGGTGGGGAACTTCATTTTAAGATGATAAGTCGACGGGACAACCTCTAAAGCAGCTAGGCCAGGTCAGCCTAGAATCACATTGTAAGTAGCTGGGATGTCGACGACCATGAAATCCATTGGCTCCGTCGGAGTAGTAGGAGTTTTGCCAGCGGTTACGTCGAGGGTTATTACCCCTTTGATAATCACTGGCACTCCCGTGAACCCATGAAGCGTGTAGCCGGCGGGCTTGAGCCTGTCCTGCGATAACTTGAGTCCTCGGAAGGCCGCCAGGAAGAGGATGTTGACAGAGCTACCATTGTCCACCAGGATCCTCTCCACTTTGAAGTTAGCCATGTGGAAGTTGATTACTAGTGCATCAGAATGGGGGGTTCGGACACCCTTCAGGTCTTCATCTGAGAAAGTGACCGGGACTCCGAGGCCTTTGGGAGGGGGTATGCCGTGCACCGAGTTGATTTCCCTAATAAAAGCCTTTTGAGAAGAATTGGAGGTTCCTCCTATCCGGCCTCCATGGATGAGGTGCAAGATGCATTCCTCTTCGAACTCGGGAGTCTCGTCGCGCCTCTCGGGATGCTTATTAGCCCCCCTGGAGGGAGGAGGAAGATCGATTCGGTCCTTTCTCACAAACTTAGACAGCTTCCCCCTCTGGATGAGGGCTTCAATTTCATTCTTCAGAGCCCAATAGTCGTTGGTGTCGTGGCCGTAGTCTCGATGATATCAGCACCACTTGTCTTTGTCCCTCTTCTTGCCGAGGGTATTCATCTTCGGGACAGGAGGCAGAACACATTCCTTCTCCACCTCCATTAGAATAGTGGAAATGTTGGCGTTAAGAGGGGTAAACTTCTCGAATCTAGGAGGCGGGCGGTGCTGGCCCCCGTTGTCCTTCTGGAGCTTCTTAGCTCCTTCTTCTTCAGCTGCCTTTCTCTTGGTCCCAGAGGAAGACCCCTCAAAAGTGGGGCGATGTTCAACTTCCTCGGCTCGAATATACTTCTCGCTTCTGAGAAGAAGGTCGGAAAAGTTTTGTGGGGGGTTTTTTGGCTAGGGAGGACCGAAGGCTTGATTTGAGGACGTTTGACTGGAAGGCTGCTGCAGGGACCGACTGGTCGAGGGTGGCAATGGACCTAGCTTTCGCGGTAAACCACTTCACATAATCTCTCAGCTTCTTGCCCTTCTTCAGACTGTGGTAGAGTAGCGAGATACTAGTCTTCTCAGTGCGACGGCTACTTACGAAGTGGATGATGAAGAGGGTTTCAAATTGTTCAAAGGAGAAGATGGAGGACGGGGCGAGGCGAGAGTACCATTCCTGAGACGGACCTTTGAGAGTAGCTGGGAAGGTCTTGCATAGTAGAGCATCGGAAGCCTGGTGGATCATCATGAGAGTTTTGAAACTCTCGATGTGATCCACTGGGTCGGACTCCCCAGTGTATGTTTCAAACTACAGGGGCTTGAAGTTCGGTGGAACGGGTGCTTTCATGATAGTTCGGGAGAAGGGAGGTCGGCTTGGACGGAAGGTCCTTCCTCTCAGCTCATCTTCCCTGTCTAGTTGGCCGAGGCGCCTCTCCATCTCATGGAGACGACGGTAAACAGCATCTTCTCTTCGACGGTACCCTGGCAAGCCTCTGGACTCATCTTTGTACGAAGGGGAGTGTGGGGTTCGGCGATGGTAGCTAGGAGAATGATGAGAGCTGGTGATGTGATGGCGGTAGCTCGGAGCTTAAGGAGGAGTTAGGGACCGATGGCGAGGACTTTGGACCGGAGGAGGACTGGGGACCCTCTGAGCGTTGTTGTTGTTGTCTGGTTGAAGGTTGAGGGCCTGCAAGATTGTGGCTTGGAATTGTTGGAATTCGGCTCAGGTGATAGGCCTGTTATCGTCCCTCGGGGGCTGCTGACCAGGAGGAGAGTATTGCTTCCTTCGATGGTACTCAGGGGACTCTCTCCGCCTTCTATGAGGAGGGGACCTCCTGTGGTCGCGGTGATGAGGAGATCGCTCATTTGGATGTTCCGGGCGGGAGGCTCCCTCACGGGCCTGCCTTTCATTCAAACTCTAGCGAAGGTCCTCTTCTTTCTACCGGTTGATGAGGATATTACAGAGGTCTTCGGAAGGTCGGGGGTTATGAGATGCCATTGAATCGGTAGAAGGGTTGTGCACGGAGACGTGGTTACGGTGAAGAGGTTGCTTCTGATGGTTGGGACGAGAGGCCCCTGCACCGGCATTTTGGGGCTCGTCTTGACCCCGCAGTGGCTAAAGGTTCTGAAGAGGTTGGTCCTGCTGCAGGGGCTGATCAGGCTGAGGTAGGAGTTGCCCCTGCGGCTGGACGGTTTGGAGGGAGACCTCCTGTTGCGGTTGAGGAGGAGTGGGTCCACGGTTGGACCCTTTGGATCTCAGTTTCCTTGGAGGCATGGCAGAGGTGATCTTAACCGATGGAAGAGGATGGGGTGCTATTCATTGTTCCCATAAATGGCGCCAATCTGTTGCCGCTGAAATCGGTGTGGGGGCAAACAGATAGAATTTATGGATTCTTGGGACGTTGAATAGTCAAACCTGAAACCTTTTCGCCAGAGTTTGACCCTTATCTCCCGCCGTTGACCTGCAAAAAGTGTGAAACACCGGGGTTGATCCCGGCGACGCACCCTCCGACGCTCAAGTCAGTAATCAGAAAGATTATGAATAAACTTTGATTGGCAAAAGATTAATTACCTATTAACAGTGGGGGATGGAGGGTATTTATAGCCGCCTTAGGGATCAGTTTCGGGATAAATCCCTACTTCCCAGTAGATGGATATAAGGAATCAGGACCGTTGATTAAGAATAATCATAAACCCTATTTCTATCCAGCTGGACTAGGTTCTTTGCAGGTTCAAACCCGCACCCAGTTAAGGCGGATCCGTTTGTGGGCTATTGGGTCTTTGGAGAAAAGACCTAGTACCCATTTCAGACCCATCTGTAGGTGAAATTACTATTTTACCCCCGAGCTTTAAGATTCGTGCCCAATTTGGACGGTTCCGATTTAACCCTATTTTTAGCCATATCACCACCTATAGTGTAGTTGGGTCTAGAGACGACTATTGTTTGTGTTATTCTTTATGGGTTCTGTCTCTATTGTGAAAACTTGACCATAGTTGCCTCACGACACAATATGGACATGAAATAACTTAGTTTTACTTGTTCTTGATTTGATCATGTATGTGGGACTTTTGTGAGAATTCTTGATTTGGTTGAGACCCATGTGATATATTTGGTGTAGACATGCTAGATACCCTAATTCATGATGTTTGGACACTTGGTAGACTCGATTTCACGTTTGGTTGTGCTTTGAACAAGTTTTGTATGATATATGTTGAGTTGTTGTTAAAGGAAAAAATCTGTATTTTGTCGCTGATCTGTTTTGTTTGCTGTTTTGGACTTTCTTAAAGTTAGTATCTTAATTTTAGTATAAAACAGGAGTTTTAAAGAATTTCGTCTATTTTCAAACCCCTCTGACCTTGCTTGATTTCGTTTTTGTATGTGTGAGTTATGACTGTTTTACTACAGAGGTGTAGATATTTTCCAGATTTTGTTTTTCGATGATTTTGATGACTAAATAATTTTGATACTGATGCTACATATATTATTTTCATCAAAAACTTTGGTCAGTGTTTCTTTATCTAGTTAGGGATTACCCAGAATTTTGGTGGATTTTATTGGTGAGTTTTATGTGTCATTTCATGCTCGTTTATGAAAACTATACTTGCTGTATTTTACTCGCTGTTCTGTAAAAAATCGTATTTTCACCATGATTCCTTTTACTGTATGAAAAATATTTGTGAAATATAAAATTTATCTTATTCTATCTATTTTCATCTCCCTTTGGCGGATTTGGATTTCGTTTCACTGGTTGCGAGATATCATAGTTTTCATACAACAGTGTTAGGAATTCCAGATTTGCCAAACTCTCGGTTACTGATGTTTTCTGATTTTTGATGACTGATCTAATTTTACTGGAAAATTATAAAACTTCATATTTAGATACTGGACATATAGGGGAATACTCCAGATTTTTCGTGGATTTATTTAATGTGTTTCCATGCTGTCTTCCTGTTCTTGAATTCGTTTTCCTGATTTCTGGCTGAATCTACTTTCTGTATTCAAATCAGTTTTGAGCTATGTTTTTGTGAATTAATATATGACTTATTTATACTTGCTGGATTTGGTTGGGAGTCTATTTTCTAGAAGTTTTGACGGATTTAGATTTGCATGTTTGTAATGCTGGGAATCACTGTTTTACTACAGTATGGTCTTGCTGTCCTGAACTATAGACATGGTTATTTTATCCTTTTATGTGTTATCTTTCACTCGTACATGTTTACCTTGCAACTTGTACTTTTCACATGATCTTGCCATGTTATTCTTGATATATTTTGCATATATACATGCTTGTTTGACATTAATAATAAATAACCAAGCGGGAGTTTAAGGGACAGATCTAATAGTGGATAATTCAGAAACGTGTACTCAGAAGGGGATCCATTGATCCTACGTGATTACTTGAGACATGATACTTGACACGTGATTACTTGATACTTGCATGCAAGACATGATACTTACCACTTGTACAACTTGACACGTGATTACATGATACATGATACTTGGAGCTCGATTACTTGACTTGTCCCTGAGTACACTGCCCTTTATGGTCCACTATGAAATCTAAAGCAAAACTGTTTGCCGTAGAAACCATGTAAGGTGGGCTGCATGAAGTGCTACCTAGATAGTAATCACTACAAGGCTTGATACATGATACTTGAACATGATACATGCTTGCTTGATACTTGATTACATGATACTTGACACCTGATACATGATTACATGATACTTGACACCTGATGCATGTTTTCATGATTCTTGATTACTTGACACTTGATTCATGCCATTTACACTTATTCACCTTGTCATGCTAGTTGTTTATGTTGACATCATACTTATACCATGTTGCTAGTTAGTTTCCCCATGTGCTTGTATCCTACATTATAAGTGGCCCGTAACTTGCAATTGATGAGTACTTGTTTTCTCTTTCCCTTTTCCTTGCATTTGTTGAATTGCAGATTTTGGAGAACAGGTTCCAAACGGTATTGGTGACATGAAGTATTAGTGCTGCATTTCATTATTATTATTCTTATAGTTTGCTTGAACAATATTGTATTTGGAGACTTAGATTTATTCTTGTATTTGGGCAATGTGACCCAAGATATTTGTTTTATTCAGATCATGGCTATTTGAGATTTATATATTTGTTTTCAAGTATTCTAGTTGGTATTTTGGCTCATATGTGCATGTGGTTGATTCTTTTGCTTCCGACTCTGATGATTCTTGTGAATATTGTAAAGATTCTTGAACAGCTTATGGATGATGAAAACCATTCACTAGGCTTTTTTCTCGTATCCGTATTCCGTATTCTTTTTAGAAAGCAGGGCGTGACAAAAATATTGTATCTATAATCCTGAATTCTTCGAAACCTATAGTATGGTCGATATATTAAATACTGCCACTTTTTCAGTCTTGAAAAATTCATTATAAATTCAGTTCTTTGTGACAATTTGATTTCTTAGGCTTTACAGAACGGTTAACGAGTCTACTTCAAGTTCTTAGTTTTGAATTTTCTCAAATTACTTCATCTAAGATGTTGAAATGATCAAAATCCGAAATGTATACAGATTTCTAGCAACTAGCTAGTCAACTGCCAACCTGTCCTAAGTTTGGATTTTATTAAAATAGTAAACAACATCCAAAAATTATGAAATTTTAAAGAGATGTCTCTGACACATACTAGATGTTCTTATAAAAATTTTAGCTCTAAATTCCATATAGTTTGATAGATATGACTTTCTGAAGTGCAATTAAAACTTAAAACAACAATTTTCTTTGCATAAATTAACAACTTTGTATATGAATTTATACCCAATTCATTAAATCTAAGCATGATATTCTAGTATTCACCAAATACCACTATAACAACTCAATCTAAAATTTCAATTTGTTAATTATAATAATTTTATAATAAATCTTTCAACTGGCATGCATTTATTTCCGTAACTCACTTTTAGTTATCAATACAACATGCAACATAACAAATTAGTAATTTAAAAAACACATGCCACATTTTCAATCATGGAATAATTAGACATGCATAGTACAATATCTAGAAAGCAAAAGAAATCACCCACCTTGTTTTTGATGTAATGAAATAGACTCCTATAGGAATTGTTCCAAAGCTCAAACCAAGCAGGCCTTCACCTCCTAGCAATTTGCCGACACCAAAAGCTCATTTCTTTCTTTCTTTTCTCTCTTTCTTTTGTTTCTTTTAGTGTACATTGTTCATGAATGAGAGAGGTATTTATATGGCTAAATGGGTAAATGAAGGGACACCCACTATCCAAAATAATTATCTATTATCCAAAATAATTACCCACTCACAAAACTATTAACACAAAACCCCTACCCCTTCACATTCTTGGCTGGCCAACCTCTTGGTGTGCACACACGTGCACACACTTCTCATTCTTTTAATTATTTGTTATTAGCCCATTTGTGTATGTTTGTTACATGACAAGTGTGTAGGATAAAAAAATGTACATTTGAAGTGTAGAATAAAATTATTGGCCTCTTTTTTTAATTAAATTACTTAGTGGGCTTTAAAATGGACTTTAGGCCTATGGGTTTTAATTAAAAAAATAAATAATACAATTGTGACAAATAAAATGAGAATAAAATGTACATCTTTTGGAAAATTTTAAAGACTAAAATACATAAAATTTTACGTGCAATGCACGTGCAAAATATGAAAATAAATACTGGGTCTCAGTCTCTCTTTTAGAATGAGTTAGTGAGTGATCATTAATTAATCTTTAAATACTTGGGGAAACTTTGTTTTTCCATCAAAGATTTTGTTTTAAGTTTGATAATTTGTTAATAATGAATAGAATATTTCATAATGAATTTTTTTCGATTGAATTATTTAGTGATATACACACTTTAATTTGGTAACAAAATAAAATTTTAATTTATGAAATTTAATTTTCAGATTCAGTGATATTATTGAATGGATAAAAGTTGGATGAGTAAGTCATGATTATCCAAGGTGTATCGAGATGGTGTTCAAGATTTCATTATCTTCGCCAAGCAATATTCTGGTGATCTCAACTGTATCTTTTGTCCATGTCGCCAACGCGTAAACTGTCATTAGCTTCCATGCTACGAAGTACAAACACATTTGATGATTAATGATTTTTTGCAAGGATACACACTGTGGTTCTGTCATAGAGAGCGTGCCACATCTATTTTGGTTGGACCAGCTGTGTTAAAAGATGAAGATGAACCCTTAGTGAATGACGACTACAGTGTTTCCGATGAGATGCAAACTTTAGTGCGGGATACTTTTGGAATTCATAACAATCCAACACACACAAATAGTCCAATAACCCAAGTCCATGATGAACCGACCGAAACCCCGCACACTGATGAAGTGGAGGGTGGAGTGGAGGGAAGGCAAAACCCTGAAGTTAACAAAGAATTTGAAGCATTCACTAAGTTGTTAGAAGATGCTAATACACCTTGGTATCGTGATTGCATCAAATTTTCAAAGTTCTCATTCATCGTGAGGTTATTTCAGATCAAATGTTTTAATAGTTGGTCTGCCAAATCCTTTACCATGTTACTTGAATTGTTGATTGAAGAATTTCCTAAAATTTGTCTCCCAAATTCAGCCTATGGAATAAAACAATTCCTTGAATATATGATCAGGGGTATGAGAAGATAGTAGCATGTCAATATGATTGTATGTTATTTAGAGGGATAAGGAGAATCTCCAGAACTCTGAAATCTGCGGTACTTCAAAATGGAAAGGGGTTCCGAACGAAGAACAAGATGCAAGTGGGGCAGTTAAATCAAGACGGAAAAATAAGCCGGCAAAACAGCTGCGTTACTTTCCTTTGATTACTAGGCAAAACAGTTGTGTTACATCCTTTACTATGTCACTTGAATTGTTGAATGAAGCATTCCATACATCCTATCTCCCCCCTTTACTTCCCTATAGATAAATCTTCATTTTCCTATTTATCTTTTAAATCTCTTCACTCCATCTCTTATAAATCTCTAATCCCTAAATGTCAACTCTAAGCATTGATTCTTATTCTTTCTTAGCAGTGAAACTTCAACTCCCAATTCTCAATCATCAAATTCTAATATCGTTTATCATTTACTCCACCTTTTCACTATGTCTAAATCCACCAAAGAAGCCAATTTCCCAAAAGACTGTCTCAGACACCTTTTTAAATTCAACCTAGCAGTAAGGGATACAATCATGTTTGAACAATGTAATTAAGTCCATACCGAAGAAATACAAAGTATCACCTACAAAACATATCAAAATTGATTGTCACTTCGTTCAAGATGAGTGGGAGAAGAAAATTATTTCATTTTCATATGTCTAGTCCGGTGAATAACTTGTTGATATCTTAATGTTGCTGCTAATTTCGGTGTGGGAGCAAACGGATGATATTTAGATTCTTCTAGAAACAATAAAAGTAAACCTGCTGACTTTTGCCGGTGTTGACCGTTTCTTGATGCTGCCGCTGACCTGCAAAAAGTTTGAAACACCGGGACTGTTCCCTCTGACGAACCCTTCGACGCTCAAGTCAGTAATCAAGAAGATTATGAAAGAGCTTTGTGGAAAAAATATAGTTTACCTTTTTCATGGAGGGGGTAGAGGGTATTTATAGTCGCCTCTGGGACCAGTTTCGAGATAATCATTTATATCTACTTACTGGTGTTTTTGGATTGAGTCAGTTATCTCTTCTTTATGAAGAGATAAGAGTGGATGATGAGAGTTTAAATCTCCTTCAGGATAAGAGATGTGGTTTTTTAACCACCTCTTATGGATAATAGTGAATTTAAATAATTATTAAACTGATATGGGTTTATTCATAATGGGCTGTTGCCTTGACCCAGTAAGAAAGACCCGTTTTTGGGTTACTGAGCTTGGAAAAGACCTAGTTTCCTTTCTCGAATTCGTTTGTAGTGGTAATTACCATTTTCACCCCTGAGAGATTTGAGATTCGTCCCCGATTTGAACGGTCCTGATTTAGTACTATTTTTAGCCATATCATAAGCCTCCCACTCCCGAAGACTGAGTTTCGCAGCCTTTGAGGAGTAGTTCACCTGTTTTTAATGACTTATAGATTTTACCAATGTTCTCGTGGACGCTTAGAGCTTGCTTGGAGCGTAACGATTCTTCCCTAAGTTTGTAAGATACTCAGAATTATTTTTCAGATTTTTCTAAAAAAAATTTCTCCCAATTTTAAAATCACTTTTTCGAATTTTATAATTAATAAATCCAACTTAAATTATTTTTCGAAAAATTTTAATGAATTTTCCGAATATAAATAATTATTTTTGGATTTTATAATTAAAATTTGAAATTGAAATGAATTTACGAGATTTTTTTCGAATAATCAGCCTCCGACACGCTTTTTAGAACGATCAGTGGCATTGATCGCGGTCGGGCTGGCGCGCTGATGAGATCGAACGACCATGATGAGGTTATCTGATAAGAAGGCGACATGGCTCTATCTGGGCTGTTGATCACCATCAGGCTCGCGATCTGATGCGCCTGAGAAGATAGGGAGCCATGTGGCACGATCTGGGGCGCTGATCACCACCGAGCACAAATCGGGAGGAGTGCCTCTTCTCTCTTTTTTTGTTCGGTTTTGCTTCTGCTCTGTAACGCCCCGAATCCCAAATACACTGAATTCGAGATGTTCTACAGGATCTTTTCACTTTCTTAGTACACTTTTACAGGGAAATTAAAACTTTTCATCATACATCAGAGTTACATCATAATTACATCTTTCTTTTGCACAGCGGAAGTAAAATACAACAATTTGATACAAGTACAACAGCGTAACATAATCTTTAAGCGTCCATTTCTTTAATCTTTAACATGATATTTACCTGCATATAAGACTGTGGGTACGTCAGTTTATTCAACCGACGAACATTATACACGGCCGTCCTCGCTTTGCCGGAAATAGTATAACTTAACATTTCATATTTAGCAAACACAATCTTGTCACAATTCAAACTAAAGGGACTACCCTATTGATGTCGTGTTGTGATTGTGCACTTAGTCCTTAATGCAGTTAATTATGTTATATGACACTAATGCGCACTTGTTCGGATTCTATGCATCCCATACTACATAGGTCCGAGGGCAAGCCCTTATTCGTTCTTCATCTTGATAGGGTTCAATCCCCCGTTATGCCTTAACTACTACTGTAACTACGGTAGTGTCTTAGATGTCCTATGATCTATGAGCCCATGTCCAGGCAGCCTGGAGGGGAATCCCACGCACTGTCACGACGCATCGAGCAGGCAACCTATGGACAATTCAGCCTCCGCCATGGAACAATGGCACCACCCATAGCCACTCGAACACCCCACGAGCGTCGCCACCGGGACGATAATTCCGGAGTAGCGCCCACGCACTGTCTTGACGCATCAAGCAGGCAACCTGTGAATCGCTCTCACACCGCTATCCGTTGGCCCTCATACTCATGTTTTTCTTCTACTTTCATCACATCTCCACTATGTACTAGTTCTTAGTTTTATTTAAAAATCATGAACAAAATAATCACTAGAGTTAGCCTCTCCATCAACCGGACTTATTCATTTGTTTCATCATGACCAACCTTGGTCTATTTCAATTCAATTCATTTTTCTCAATGCCGGGGAGACTTAGCTACTCTATTTCAAATTTCATTTCACAATCTTTAACTCCTGACAATTTCCATGTCGAGTTTTTATACTCATTCTTTTTCAATTCATGATTACACTTTATTCACAAGTCCACAATGAATACTTTTAATTCACGAGTTCATAATGAAAGCAATTCATATTTATAGCCAACAATTTCTTTTCCTCTTTCATAAATCATGGTTTTAATTTCATAACCATACATGAATTTATACACCTTCATAAAATCACATTTCAACCTTCATATTTCATATCTTGCGCAATACTTATAATGAAAATAAATAAAATCATGTCACGCCACAAGCACTTAAGCCAATTACCTTATAATAGCCTATCTTTATAAGTTATAAAATCCACAAGTGTATATCTCATAACCAAAGCTCCATTTATGCCTTTTATTCACAAACCATATTGTATTTCATTCTAAAAATACCCAAATCACTCTTATAAAATTCAGGTAGTGTCTTAGATGTCCTATGATCTATGAGCCCATGTCCAGGCAGCCTGGAGGGGAATCCCACGCACTGTCACGACGCATCGAGCAGGCAACCTATGGACAATTCAGCCTCCGCCATGGAACAATGGCACCACCCATAGCCACTCGAACACCCCACGAGCGTCGCCACCGGGACGATTCCGGAGTAGCGCCCACGCACTGTCTTGACGCATCAAGCAGGCAACCTGTGAATCGCTCTCACACCGCTATCCGTTGGCCCTCATACTCATGTTTTTCTTCTACTTTCATCACATCTCCACTATGTACTAGTTCTTAGTTTTATTTAAAAATCATGAACAAAATAATCACTAGAGTTAGCCTCTCCATCAACCGGACTTATTCATTTGTTTCATCATGACCAACCTTGGTCTATTTCAATTCAATTCATTTTTCTCAATGCCGGGGAGACTTAGCTACTCTATTTCAAATTTCATTTCACAATCTTTAACTCCTGACAATTTCCATGTCGAGTTTTTATACTCATTCTTTTTCAATTCATGATTACACTTTATTCACAAGTCCACAATGAATACTTTTAATTCACGAGTTCATAATGAAAGCAATTCATATTTATAGCCAACAATTTCTTTTCCTCTTTCATAAATCATGGTTTTAATTTCATAACCATACATGAATTTATACACCTTCATAAAATCACATTTCAACCTTCATATTTCATATCTTGCGCAATACTTATAATGAAAATAAATAAAATCATGTCACGCCACAAGCACTTAAGCCAATTACCTTATAATAGCCTATCTTTATAAGTTATAAAATCCACAAGTGTATATCTCATAACCAAAGCTCCATTTATGCCTTTTATTCACAAACCATATTGTATTTCATTCTAAAAATACCCAAATCACTCTTATAAAATTCCTTGTATTTTTATGAGAATTACCATATTTATTTCATAATTTTTGGACTTCAAAAACACTCAAAAAATATTTTTTCCCAATATGCCGAAGGCAAGAATCGAACCAGGCGCCGCACCAAGACAGCACAGAGCTCCGACCACTAGGCCGATCGCTGTTCACGTCATATGAGCGACTGGGGTATATTTATACCCTGAGTTCGCTGCTAGAGTTTTTAGGGTAATTTTTAAAAAAGAAGTGTTCGGCCTGGGATTCGAACCGTGCGACACAGAGAAGCCAACCGGGGTCCCAACCACCTGAGCCACTGGCTCGGGTTGTCACTAACCCAAATAAAATCCCATTTGTATTATTTTCGTACTGTTTTAAAAATAACCCGATATTCAATAAGCCATAGCTTCTTATTACTTTAGTAAAATTTTATAAAAACTTCCAGATTAAATCCTCAGTCATAAAAGTTCATACCAGTAAAATAATATAATTTTTTTGGTGTTAATGCAATGTATTTTTCACATACAAGACCCAAAAATTATTTATTAAAATACATTATTGCATTTTCGACATTGTCATACAATCAATCTACTAGTCTTTTTATCAAATAATTTCATGGAGATAATCTACTGTTATTAGTTCTTAATTCAACCAATCACATGTGATTTCCATAGTCCACATTCATATCAACATGAAAGTCCATCTATCACAATTAACAAGTGTACATTATGTCTCTAATCATAATAACAACCCTCTTAATTTAATTTAATCACTATCACAACTTCACACTAATAAACATGGGGCAATCTACACACAATTTAATCTTAACACTAGAGCCATATAAGTTAATCAACACATTTTAATCAATCCACATGCTAACTACTCAATTTAAGTGGGCTCTTTATAATATTTTTCATGCATCTTTAATGGTGTAAAATTAACATGGATCTACTTTAGAAATATAAAATGTTTTACCCACCTCAATTGGAGAGAAACACAAACAAAAGTAATCGAATCCTTGTAGATGAAAGCACCACCTCCTAGCCAAAAGTGCTCAAGCTCCAAGCCTCCAAGCCTATGCCGAATGCTTCCTCAAGCTCCAACCGAATGCTTCTTTGATGATGCCGGCCACTCCAAGCAACACAACCCACACAATCTCTTATCTTTTATAACTCCCACAATAATAATAATACTATAACTTAGAAATACACTTTGCATATGAAAAGTTAGCCATGAGAAGGGGGGTATTTATACAAAAAAATGAGGGGAATGGAGGGCCAAGATCATTTGGTTAGTTGTAGGATGAAGGGACTAGATCAAAGTAGAAGTTACAAGAACTACCCACTTCCTTGAAACTACTCCCATGTTCTCCACACCCAAACTCAAAATTCCCTCCAAAAGAATGCTACCCGGCCTCAAAAGTAAGGTGTGCATTGCACGTGTACGTGTAGTGCACGTGCATGCAACTAGGCCAAATTTGTACATTCTAAAATTGTATAAAAAATAATTTTGTTTAAAAAAAGTCTTCTACATGACAAGTTTAATTAAAATTAATTAATTCATGGGCTTTCTTTTTGGGCCAAAAAAAATAATTTATAAAAATAAATAAAATAAAATGCTTTTGGGCTTTTTAAGAAAAGGCTTTTTAGTTAAATCAAATAAGGCTTTTAAAGAAGGCTTTTTGTACTAAAATAATTTGAGAAAATTATATTTAAACATACACATCATGATAAAATAATCCAACAAAAATATTGCACGTGCACAACACGTGCAAAATAAATAATTTCTCATTAATTGAAAAATCAGGGTATTACAGCACTCCCTCCTTAGAATAGTTCCGTCCCCGGAACTACAATCAAGAGCGAGAAAGAAAACAAAAATACAACACACACAACAAAACAAAAGATACAAAAATGCAATCAAGCAAAAAGCTCAGGATAGTCCTTCAACATCCTCTCCTCAGATTCCCAAGTAGCCTCTTCAACCAAGTGGTTTCTCCAGACTACCTTGACCATCGGTATCGTCTTATTCCTCAAGACTTTCTCTCGACGATCAACAATCTCAACAGGAGACTCGATGTAATTCAGGTCTAACTGCAAACCTTCCGGCACTTCAGGCAAATGATGACTCGGGTCTGGAATATAACCTCTCAGCATAGACACATGAAAGACATTGTGCACCTGAGACAACTCTTCCGGTAATTCAAGCCGGTAAGCAGTTTTCCCGATCCTTTTCAATATCTTGTACGGGCCTATAAACCTCGGGGCTAACTTCCCGCCTTTGCCAAATCGAACCACACCTTTGCTGGGTGATACCTTCAGAAAGACGAAGTCACCAACCTCAAACTCAAGGTCCCTTCTCCGGTTGTCTGCATAGCTTTTCTGCCTGCTCTGAGCTTCCACCAACCTTTTCCTGATCAGATCAATCTTCTCAGAAGTCAGTTGCACAAGCTCAGGACCAAACAACTGACGCTCCCTTACTTCATACCAACACACAGGAGTTCTGCACTTCCTGCCATACAGAGCTTCGTACGGCGCCATCCCAATACTGGCCTGAAAACTGTTGTTGTAGGCAAACTCCACCAAAGGTAAATGCCTTTCCCAACTGCCTCCAAAGTCTAGTATACAACACCGAAGCATATCCTCAAGAATACGATTGACTCTCTCGGTCTGCCCATCGGTTTGCGGATGAAAAGCAGTGCTGAAATCCGTCTTGGTACCCAAAGCTGCCTGAAGACTCCTCCAGAAATGCGAAGTAAACCGCGCATCTCGATCAGACACAATAGTCGAAGGAACGCCATGAAGTCGGACAATCTCACCAACATACATCTCAGCCAACTTGTCCATCGAAGCAGTGAGTTTCATCGCCAAAAAGTGAGCGGACTTGGTAAGTCGATCGACTATAACCCAAATAGCATCATTGCCTTTAGGACTCTTAGGCAATCCCGTAATGAAATCCATATTGATGTTATCCCACTTCCATTCCGGAATAGGTAACGGCTGTAATAGACCTCCGGGTCTCTGATTTTCGGCTTTGACTTGCTGACAAACCTCACACTTCGCGACAAATTCAGCCACATCCCGCTTCAAACCTGGCCACCAGAAATGCTGCTTGATGTCTTTGTACATCTTAGTACTCCCAGGATGTACAGACAGAAGAGTAGCATGCACCTCCTGAAGAATACTCTCTTTCAGGTCCGCCTGATTTGGAATGCACAGCCTATCTCCGAACCACAGCACTCCATCCCTGATTTGAAATCCGGGCAACCTGCCAGCACTGACCTGCTCCTTCATCTCCAAGATATCAGCATCAACCTCCTGGCTTGCAATGATCCTTGCATTCAAAGTAGGTTGAAGCCTCAACTGAGCCAAAGATGCTCCCAATCCTTGCAAGACAACCTCAATCCCAGCTCGGTCCAGCTCCTCAATCAGATGCCTCTGAGTCGTAATCAAACAGGCCAAACTGCTCTTGCGGCTAAGTGCATCAGCAACAACATTAGCCTTTCCGGGATGATACTTGATCTCAGGTCGCATATCCTCGAGCACTTCCAACCATCTCCGCTGTCTCAGATTGAGATCCCTCTGCTGATATATATACTTCAAGCTCTTGTGGTCCGTGTACATATTCAACTTCTCACCGTACAGGTAGTGCCTCCATTGCTTCAAAGCAAAAATAATCGCAGCCAACTCCAGATCATGAGTCGGATAATTCTTCTCATGTGGTCGTAGTTGCCTAGATCCATAAGCGATTACTCTTCCCTCTTGCATTAAGACACAACCAAGCCCCCGATGTGAAGCATCGCTATAAACATCATACTCGACCCCAGCTCTAGGCAAAGCCAAAATAGGTGCAGTAGTCAGTCTATCTTTCAACTCCTGAAAACTCGCCTCACATTGCTCGGTCCACTTGAAGCTCACATTCTTCTTGGTCAGCCCTGTAAGTGGTACAGCTATCTGAGCATAACCTTGAATGAATCTCCGATAGTATCCAGTCATCCCAAGGAAACTTCTGACTTCCTTCACTGTAGTAGGCATGGCCCAATCTCTCACTGCCTCTATCTTCTGAGGATCAGTTGCCACTCCCTCCTTAGAAAGGATGTGACCTAGGAATGCCACTTCAGATTTCCAGAAATCACACTTGGATAACTTGGCATACAACTGCTGCTCTTCCAACTTCTGCAACACCGCTGCCAGATGCTCAGTGTGCTCCTCCTCAGACTTGGAGTACACGAGAATATCGTCGATAAACACCACGACGAAAGAATCAATAAACGGCTTCAGAACTCTGTTCATCAAGTCCATGAAGATTGCAGGTGCATTCGTCACTCCGAATGGCATAACTAAGAATTCGTAATGCCCATGCCGAGTTCTAAATGCAGTCTTGTGCACATCTTCAGCTTTCACTCGAACTTGGTGGTAACCTGATCGAAGATCTATTTTGGAGAATACAGCTGCTCCTTGTAGACGATCGAACAAGTCATCAATTCGAGGAATCGGATACTTATTCTGAACAGTGACCTTATTCAGCTCTCGGTAATCGATGCACATTCTCATCGATCCATCCTTCTTCTTTACCAAGAGCACTGGTGCTCCCCAAGGTGACGCACTAGGTTGAATAAAGCCTTTTCCCAACAGTTCCTCAATCTGCCGTTTCACCTCATCCTGTTCCACTGGAGCCATCCTATAAGGTGCCTTAGAAATGGGTGCACTTCCCGGTTGAACAGTGATGCTGAACTCTACATCACGATGCGGAGGTAACCCAGGAAAATCTTCCAAGAACACAGTCGGATAGTCCCGAACCACAGGAATCCCTTGCACTTCCACAGGAGTCTCTTCCTTGCGGATAGTAGCCACCAGCTTAGAACATTTCCGCTTCCCTTGGAACACGACTTCAGGTCCACCTGGAGCCTTCACTGTCACCGTCTTGGTCTTACACTCGATGCTTGCACTGTACACCGACATCCAATCAATGCCAATGATAACATCGACTCCCAAGATAGTCAGCTCGATCAGATCAATGCCAAAGATTCTATCCCCAATCACAATCTCGCAATCAGCATAATACCGATCAGTGGTTAAAGTTTCCCCTGACGGAGTAGCTACTGATAAGATCTTGCCTGGAAAAATCTTCGGTTCAACTCCCAATACTCTAGCAAACTTTGGAGACACAAAAGTATGAGAGGATCCAGTATCAAACAATACGACAGCTTTAATTCCATATTCTGATGTAAAAGGTCCATCAAATTCGAAGTATAAGACATGAATTTTCAAGTCAATATTTCCATTTCATTGAATTTCAAACTTTATACATTCGAATTGAAAAACATTTCTTGACATCAGAATGAAAGAAACAGAAGCTACAACACTCTAACTCCTACGGGTCCTCTTCGCTGCTCGAAGTTCTTCCCGCAGTTCATCAACCTCATCCTTCAGCACATCAGTTAGGTTCTTTTTCTTCTCAAGTTCCCAGATCCGATGGCTAAGAACAGAATAGTCAGCCTTCCGCTTCTCCAGCTGAGCCTCCAACAATCCAACTCTCTCCTTCAGGGTTTCCACTTGCCTCTGAAGAGAAGTCACAAGACCACTGGGAACTGGTACTTCCTCTTCGTCGGAAGAAGAATCATCAGATGAATCCGGAGGTGGGGTGATCTCTCGGGATTCAGGGTACTCCTCATCATCAGAATCAGCTTGTCCAGGGTAGTACTCGTCCTCGGAATTAGCCTGTCCAGGATGGTACTCTTCCTCAATGATATGCCAGTCGTCGCCTCCAGCAGGGTCGAAGTGATCAGCCATCTTAGAAATAGAGAGGAGAAAGCATAAATCTTAGAGCAACACAAATGTAAGTCACTTACATTTAAATCTCTAGATTCAAACACACACTCTAATGTCCACTTCTAGGGTGTCGTTCCCTATAAATTTGTACAAGTGTGAAAGTGTAGAAAGCGTGGCTCTGATACCACTCTGTAACGCCCCGAATCCCAAATACACTGAATTCGAGATGTTCTACAGGATCTTTTCACTTTCTTAGTACACTTTTACAGGGAAATTAAAACTTTTCATCATACATCAGAGTTACATCATAATTACATCTTTCTTTTGCACAGCGGAAGTAAAATACAACAATTTGATACAAGTACAACAGCGTAACATAATCTTTAAGCGTCCATTTCTTTAATCTTTAACATGATATTTACCTGCATATAAGACTGTGGGTACGTCAGTTTATTCAACCGACGAACATTATACACGGCCGTCCTCGCTTTGCCGGAAATAGTATAACTTAACATTTCATATTTAGCAAACACAATCTTGTCACAATTCAAACTAAAGGGACTACCCTATTGATGTCGTGTTGTGATTGTGCACTTAGTCCTTAATGCAGTTAATTATGTTATATGACACTAATGCGCACTTGTTCGGATTCTATGCATCCCATACTACATAGGTCCGAGGGCAAGCCCTTATTCGTTCTTCATCTTGATAGGGTTCAATCCCCCGTTATGCCTTAACTACTACTGTAACTACGGTAGTGTCTTAGATGTCCTATGATCTATGAGCCCATGTCCAGGCAGCCTGGAGGGGAATCCCACGCACTGTCACGACGCATCGAGCAGGCAACCTATGGACAATTCAGCCTCCGCCATGGAACAATGGCACCACCCATAGCCACTCGAACACCCCACGAGCGTCGCCACCGGGACGATAATTCCGGAGTAGCGCCCACGCACTGTCTTGACGCATCAAGCAGGCAACCTGTGAATCGCTCTCACACCGCTATCCGTTGGCCCTCATACTCATGTTTTTCTTCTACTTTCATCACATCTCCACTATGTACTAGTTCTTAGTTTTATTTAAAAATCATGAACAAAATAATCACTAGAGTTAGCCTCTCCATCAACCGGACTTATTCATTTGTTTCATCATGACCAACCTTGGTCTATTTCAATTCAATTCATTTTTCTCAATGCCGGGGAGACTTAGCTACTCTATTTCAAATTTCATTTCACAATCTTTAACTCCTGACAATTTCCATGTCGAGTTTTTATACTCATTCTTTTTCAATTCATGATTACACTTTATTCACAAGTCCACAATGAATACTTTTAATTCACGAGTTCATAATGAAAGCAATTCATATTTATAGCCAACAATTTCTTTTCCTCTTTCATAAATCATGGTTTTAATTTCATAACCATACATGAATTTATACACCTTCATAAAATCACATTTCAACCTTCATATTTCATATCTTGCGCAATACTTATAATGAAAATAAATAAAATCATGTCACGCCACAAGCACTTAAGCCAATTACCTTATAATAGCCTATCTTTATAAGTTATAAAATCCACAAGTGTATATCTCATAACCAAAGCTCCATTTATGCCTTTTATTCACAAACCATATTGTATTTCATTCTAAAAATACCCAAATCACTCTTATAAAATTCAGGTAGTGTCTTAGATGTCCTATGATCTATGAGCCCATGTCCAGGCAGCCTGGAGGGGAATCCCACGCACTGTCACGACGCATCGAGCAGGCAACCTATGGACAATTCAGCCTCCGCCATGGAACAATGGCACCACCCATAGCCACTCGAACACCCCACGAGCGTCGCCACCGGGACGATAATTCCGGAGTAGCGCCCACGCACTGTCTTGACGCATCAAGCAGGCAACCTGTGAATCGCTCTCACACCGCTATCCGTTGGCCCTCATACTCATGTTTTTCTTCTACTTTCATCACATCTCCACTATGTACTAGTTCTTAGTTTTATTTAAAAATCATGAACAAAATAATCACTAGAGTTAGCCTCTCCATCAACCGGACTTATTCATTTGTTTCATCATGACCAACCTTGGTCTATTTCAATTCAATTCATTTTTCTCAATGCCGGGGAGACTTAGCTACTCTATTTCAAATTTCATTTCACAATCTTTAACTCCTGACAATTTCCATGTCGAGTTTTTATACTCATTCTTTTTCAATTCATGATTACACTTTATTCACAAGTCCACAATGAATACTTTTAATTCACGAGTTCATAATGAAAGCAATTCATATTTATAGCCAACAATTTCTTTTCCTCTTTCATAAATCATGGTTTTAATTTCATAACCATACATGAATTTATACACCTTCATAAAATCACATTTCAACCTTCATATTTCATATCTTGCGCAATACTTATAATGAAAATAAATAAAATCATGTCACGCCACAAGCACTTAAGCCAATTACCTTATAATAGCCTATCTTTATAAGTTATAAAATCCACAAGTGTATATCTCATAACCAAAGCTCCATTTATGCCTTTTATTCACAAACCATATTGTATTTCATTCTAAAAATACCCAAATCACTCTTATAAAATTCCTTGTATTTTTATGAGAATTACCATATTTATTTCATAATTTTTGGACTTCAAAAACACTCAAAAAATATTTTTTCCCAATATGCCGAAGGCAAGAATCGAACCAGGCGCCGCACCAAGACAGCACAGAGCTCCGACCACTAGGCCGATCGCTGTTCACGTCATATGAGCGACTGGGGTATATTTATACCCTGAGTTCGCTGCTAAAGTTTTTAGGGTAATTTTTAAAAAAGAAGTGTTCGGCCTGGGATTCGAACCGTGCGACACAGAGAAGCCAACCGGGGTCCCAACCACCTGAGCCACTGGCTCGGGTTGTCACTAACCCAAATAAAATCCCATTTGTATTATTTTCGTACTGTTTTAAAAATAACCCGATATTCAATAAGCCATAGCTTCTTATTACTTTAGTAAAATTTTATAAAAACTTCCAGATTAAATCCTCAGTCATAAAAGTTCATACCAGTAAAATAATATAATTTTTTTGGTGTTAATGCAATGTATTTTTCACATACAAGACCCAAAAATTATTTATTAAAATACATTATTGCATTTTCGACATTGTCATACAATCAATCTACTAGTCTTTTTATCAAATAATTTCATGGAGATAATCTACTGTTATTAGTTCTTAATTCAACCAATCACATATGATTTCCATAGTCCACATTCATATCAACATGAAAGTCCATCTATCACAATTAACAAGTGTACATTATGTCTCTAATCATAATAACAACCCTCTTAATTTAATTTAATCACTATCACAACTTCACACTAATAAACATGGGGCAATCTACACACAATTTAATCTTAACACTAGAGCCATATAAGTTAATCAACACATTTTAATCAATCCACATGCTAACTACTCAATTTAAGTGGGCTCTTTATAATATTTTTCATGCATCTTTAATGGTGTAAAATTAACATGGATCTACTTTAGAAATATAAAATGTTTTACCCACATCAATTGGAGAGAAACACAAACAAAAGTAATCGAATCCTTGTAGATGAAAGCACCACCTCCTAGCCAAAAGTGCTCAAGCTCCAAGCCTCCAAGCCTATGCCGAATGCTTCCTCAAGCTCCAACCGAATGCTTCTTTGATGATGCCGGCCACTCCAAGCAACACAACCCACACAATCTCTTATCTTTTATAACTCCCACAATAATAATATTACTATAACTTAGAAATACACTTTGCATATGAAAAGTTAGCCATGAGAAGGGGGGGTATTTATACAAAGAAATGAGGGGAATGGAGGGCCAAGATCATTTGGTTAGTTGTAGGATGAAGGGACTAGATCAAAGTAGAAGTTACAAGAACTACCCACTTCCTTGAAACTACTCCCATGTTCTCCACACCCAAACTCAAAATTCCCTCCAAAAGAATGCTACCCGGCCTCAAAAGTAAGGTGTGCATTGCACGTGTACGTGTAGTGCACGTGCATGCAACTAGGCCAAATTTGTACATTCTAAAATTGTATAAAAAATAATTTTTTTAAAAAAAAGTCTTCTACATGACAAGTTTAATTAAAATTAATTAATTCATGGGCTTTCTTTTTGGGCCAAAAAAAATAATTTATAAAAATAAATAAAATAAAATGCTTTTGGGCTTTTTAAGAAAAGGCTTTTTAGTTAAATCAAATAAGGCTTTTAAAGAAGGCTTTTTGTACTAAAATAATTTGAGAAAATTATATTTAAACATACACATCATGATAAAATAATCCAACAAAAATATTGCACGTGCACAACACGTGCAAAATAAATAATTTCTCATTAATTGAAAAATCAGGGTATTACATGCTCAGCGCGCGCCGAATGATCGTTGAGATCGCTCGCTCAGTCGACACATGGTGGTCTCCATTGACTGGTGAACGCTGACCATTGACCAGTCAGCATTTTTTCTCGCATTTTTCGTTTGGTTTTCGGTTGTTCGGCACGCTACGGTGCAGAAAGTGGCTGCTTTGGCGAACGTGGCGAGCAATTTGGCAAGCTTCGGCAAACATTTTTGGCAAATGTTGGTGAAGGCCTATATGGCGAGTCATGGCCGTTGACCAATCAGCACTATTTCACGCATTTTTTGTTCGGTTCTTTGTCTGTTCGGCACGCTTCGGCGAATGAAGCAACTGCTTCGGCGAACGTGGTGAGCGATTTGGCGAATGTTGGCAAACTCCTGTAAGGCGACGCGTGGCCGTAGACCAGTTAGCGCTATTTCTCGCATTTTTCGTTCGGTTCTTCGTCTATTTGGCACGCTTTGGCAAATGAAGTGGCTACTTTGGCAAACGTGGCGAGCAGTTTGGCAAGCTTCGGTGAACGTTTTTGGTGAATCTTGGTGAACGCCTATGTGGTGACGCATGGCCGGTGATTAGTCAGCGCTATTTCTCGCATTTTTCGTTCGGTTCTTCGTCTGTTTGGCAAGCTTCGGCGAACGAAACGACTGCTTTGGCGAACGTGGCGAGTGATTCGGTGAGATTCGGTGAATTTTTTTGGCAAATGTTGGTGAACACCTGCATGGCGATGCGTGGCCATTGATCAGTCAGCACTATTTCTCATGTTTTTTCGTTCGGTTCTTCTTCTGTTCGGCACGCTTTGGCGAACGAAGCGGTTGCTTTGGTGAATGAGACAAACAATTCGGCAAGCTTCGATGAACATTTTTGGTAAACGTAGGCAAACTCCTGTGTGGCAACACGTGGCTGTTGACCAGTCAGCGCTATTTCTTGCATTTTTCGTTCGGTTCTTCGTATGTTTGACACGGTTCGGTGAACAAAGCGGCTGCTTTGGCTAAGGGCAAACGTTGGCAAACGTCTGTGTCACGACACGTGGCCATTGACCAATCAGCGCTATTTCTGACATTTTTCGTTCGGTTCTTCGTCTGTTCGCCACGCTACGGCGAACGAAGCGACTGCTTTGTCGAACGTAGAGAACGATTCGGCGAGATTCGGCAAATGTTTTTGGCTAACTTTGGCGAACGTCTATGTGGAGACACGTGGCCGTTTACCGTTGACTGGTCAGCGCTGATCGTTTTGTAGCTTAGCCTTCCCTGACCGTTGCGATTCAGCGTATTTTGGGCTCTCTCTTTGTTTTCAGGGGCCCATTATCACCTCGGCCCAAGAGCTCGAGGCTCTTTATAAATCCCCCTCCCACTTCCTCCTCACTTCTTCTCTTCTCATCCTCTCAAACTTTCTATTCTCCGGCGAAAACCTTTTCTCGAGATATTCTGGCAAAGTTTTCCTTCTTCCAGTGAGTAATTCCGAAAATGCTGTCAAATCAGAGGTAAATTGTTTTTTATTTAGAAAATGTCTCGAGTCTCTTCGGCTGATGAGGCCTCCCCTTCTGGTTGTGTTGAAGTGCAACCTCCAACTTCTTCTTCTATAGTGGAAAAGGGAAGTGTGTAGCGGATTGGCCTTCGCCTATTGTGGAGACAATTATCGAGAGAGATAGGAGGATGGGGGAGTTTGGGAGACACTCGATCGCAATGTCGCACTTGGGGAGAGGGGGCGTTCGACAGTATACTGAAGAGGAGTTGAGGTGAGTCAAACATGGGATGGTGCGATTCTATGAGGAGAACGCGTCGCGGGATCGCTCCGAGGCTAACAACATCATCTCTATCCTTGCCGAGGCAGACTTGGATAATATTCAAAGGTGTTACATGATCCCCTCGGAGTTCGATCTTGCTTTGCCTGGTCCTAGGGTTAGATATTGTTCTTTGATTTCTTCGAACTTGTGTGTGTTCCCCTTCGATGCTTTTCAGGCGGGGCTTCGTCACCCCCTTCGTCCTTTTGTAAGAGATGTTTTAAGGTGGTATGGTTTCGGTCCTATCCAGCTTATGCTGAACATGTGGAGCCATGTTACGGGGTTTGTTCTTCATTGTTACGCTGCAGGGTTCGAACCCCGATTCAACGTTTTATGTATGTTATACAAGATTCATCAAAAGAGTAGACCGGAGTATCAGTTCTATCTTCCAGCCCATAAAGATGTGAAGCTAGTTGACAACCCTGATTTGGTGAAAGCTTGGAGGGACAAATACTTCTTGATTCATTGTCGCGAGCCGTGGGATATCCCCACGTATGGAGGGAGGATGTGCCATCGAGGGCGAAGGTCGATCTGATTTTGAGTCCCGAGGAGCAGGGTATGGTTACCACTTTTTTGGACCGACCGACTTTGCACTGGAGAGAGATAACAGAGGAGTTCCTCTTTAGGGGAATCTCAGCCCGATAAATCCTAGTACATTTTTCTTTTATGTTAATCTTTATTCCCTTGTTTGTATCTATCTTTTGCAATCGCCTTAACACTTTTCATCTTCTACTTGCAAGGGAGGCGAGTATGGATTTTGAAGACATCATGTCTAGGCGCTCGGGCCTGAGCGGCAGGAGCCCCGAAGAAAGGAAGAGGAAGAGGGCAGCCATCAGGCCTTCTCCGTCGAAGGCCGCTAGGAGCGAGAGAGGTGCCACTCCTGTGGTGGGGTCTCCCCCTGCCACTTCAGCTATTTCTACTGCGAGGACTTCCCGCTTTTAGTTGCTCTAGCTCTCGAGGGTCCCCCTCTTACAGCGGTGGCAGACGCGATCCTGACTGATGAGCCAAAGAAGATCTTGTCCCTGATTGGCAGGTCAAGAGGCACAATGGTTTCCTTGGGGATTCGGCGAGTTGTATGAATGCGGTTCGCCACTTGGACACCCCCAAAGATAGGGCCTCCACGGAGCACGAGACCGTGGGGTATTCGGCCTTAGAGATTGCTAAGGCGAATATGACGGTAAGCCTTCAATATCTCCTTCCTTCGTAATTAGTTTCTTGTAGCGACGTTACTCTATTTTCGGGTTTGTGATTTCGGCTTGCTTCTTTGCAAGCCATCTGCCACTTTCGCCATTTGTTGAAATAAGTGGCAGAGCAGGAAAGGGAGCTGAAGGTGGTGCAAGATAGGGATAGGGTCGAGCGGTCGAGAGCTTCAAGGGAGTTAAAGGTGGATGCACTTCGAGCAGAGACCTAGGACACCCGAATTGTTCTTTTGGAGGTAGCGCTAGCCAAGGAGAAGGAATCCATCGCTTTTGAGAAGGAGCAGGTCTCCCGGGAGAGGAGTTGAGTGCCCAGGAGAGGGAGACTGTAGCAAGAGAGAGAGAGATGCTACAGTGCAGGATGCTCGGGAGGCGGCGGAGAAGAAGGTCGTGGGGTACTTAGAGGGGAACATGCTGAAGGTGTACGCCAAGGCATTGGATGATGTGAGCGCACAGGTCCCTGGCTTCGATCACTCTGGGTACTCGCTCTGTTCCCTGACGAGGGAGTGGAAGAAGGAGAAGAAAAGGAGGTAGAAGAGGAAGAGGAGGTGGGTCCACTCGCCATAGTCGTCGGCAACGCAAGGATTGGAGGAGAGGCTGGGGGCGAATCTTCCACCCCCGAGGTGCCACCGAGCGACGTGGACTCTTGATTCATTCATTCACCCCTCCTTTTTTTAAAATAGTTTTTGTGTTTGCCAAACTACGGAATGACCACCGCTTTTGTAGTTCTACCTTTAAATGAATGAAAACTTGACTGTTTTTGGGTTACTCCTTGAAATTGAACGGTTTGTTGGTTTTTTTAAGTGATCCCTTGCTCTTTTGTCTTAGCAGATTGTCGTATATGACAAGGATGATCGTTACATGGTTGAAATCAAATGTCTTCGAACAAAACATCGAGCGGTAGAACTAGGGCTCAGCCACTCGAGAGAGAGTCTTTTTAAAGCAGAGACGGAGCTTGGCCATTTGAGAAGAGTATTGTCTCGGTGGGACATAGAAGCAAGGCGTAAGGATGAAGTCTCACGTGAGGTGCCCCCCATCGGTGTAGAAGATCACCCCTTGGGGGAAGCCGTTACCAGATAGTCTTCGAGGTTTAAGCTCCTTCGCCACTCCTTACTCTCTGCTACCACCGAGAGGGACAAGCTGAAGAATATAGTGCTTGTGAGGAGCTTAGAAGTGGCTCATCTTAGAAGAATAGTTCTTGAGTTTTCTGTGGGGAGCGTACCTCATCTGACCTTTAAAATGAGGGTCGATTCTCTTAGAGAGAGGATAGTCAAACTGGAGATGGAAATTCATCAGCTGAAACGACTTTTAGATGGTAGTAACGTTAGGGCCACTTCTTGTTCGTGTGAGGAGCATTCCCAGGGAAGGTCGTTTCTTGAACTGGCCCTATGCTTGCCTGAAGTCCCACGAAATCCAGGGGACGCTCAGAGCAGAGTGGCCGGTTCGTCTAGTAGGGCGTTAGTCGAAGGGGTTGCAAGACCAGTAGGCCCCGAAGGTATGACCTGGCTTGTGGGTCTGGAGGTCTCTTCAGGGGGCTCGGGAGAGCAGAATAGCGCTCGTGTGGTAGTTGAAAACCGCATGCCACGCGTGTCTTTTAAGAGGAGCGTTCCTCTTCTTAGAAGTAGTTAGGGAGATTTGTGTAATTTTGTAGAGGTTGGTGATTCAATAAAGCTTGTAACCGAATTCTTCTTATGAAATAAGATTCTCCCGAAGTTTTTAAGCAATGTTTCTATGAATCGTATCTTCATAAACTCGTACCATCTTTGTACTGTGAGTTTTATTTTCAAATTTCAACAGTCGTAGAAGCACCGAATGGTGAGTTGCTCCGCACTTGCTTGTTTGCAAGTGTCTAAAGCATCGTCGAACCAAGTATTGAACTCCGAACTTATCGTTTTAAGAGTTTCAACAGTGGGATCAATTCCGAATGGCGAGCTGCTCCGCACTCGCTTGTTTGCAAGTGTCTAAAAAGGTGTCGAACCAAGTGTTGGACTTGGAACTTGTCGTTTTAAGAGTATCAACAGTTGCTGGAGCAATTCCGAATGGTGAGTTGCTCTGCATTCTCTTGTTTGCAAATGGATAAAGCAACATTGAACCAAGTGTTGGACTCTGAACTTGTCATTTTAAGTTTTTGGGTGTTGTGACTTGGACATGTATGCCTTAGGCTGGAACAATAATTCGAATAGGAAAATAAACTAAGTCTTTTTATTTAAGAGATACTACGTGGCTGCTTCTAAGTTGCAAACCTTTATTACATGATTTGGCAGTGTCATAAGCGTCAGCCTTATTGGAATAAGATAATTACAAAATTGGGAAGCTAGCTTTCCTGGTACTTCATCAAGTGTTCGACATTCCAGGTTCTTTGCACCCTATTGCCCCCTGGGTCTTCAAGTTGATATGCCCAGAGCGGACAACTCTGGAGATCATGAACGGCCCCTCCTAATTTGGAGCTAGTTTTCCTTTCTTATTGGGGAAGAAGATTTAGAGCTTTCTGAGAACCAGGTCTCCTTCTTTAAGGTTTGTGGGGCAGACCTTCTTGTTATAGGACTGCTCAACTCTGCGCTGGTAGATCTGTTGGTGAATGGAGGCTCTTTCTTGGATTTCATCAATGAGGTCGAGGTTGCCATGGAGGTCGTTGGGATTTTGTTCTTCACTGAAGGTAAGTCAGCGAGGAGAGGGTAGGCCAACTTCGAGAGGTATGAGGGCTTCAGATCCATATGTCAAGTTGAAGAGAAATTCTCCTGTTGGGGTTCGCTTGGTAGTGCGGTAGCTCCAGAGCACATTGGTAAGTTGTTCAACCCACATTCCTTTGGCTGATTTGTCTAGTCTTTTCTTGCGGCCAGTGAGGATTTTCTTGTTGACATTCTCTGCTTGACCGTTGGACTGCGGGTGGGATATCGTGGAGAATCGTTGTTGGATGCCGAGGTCTGTACAAAAGTGTGGATGGTTGCCCCTGTGAATTGAGTCCTGTTATCGATCACCAAGACCCGAGGGATGCCAAACTGACAAACAATGTTCTTACAAAGGAACTGTTGGACCCTACTTCCCATGATCGTCGCCAAGGGCTCAACCTCGATCCATTTGGAGAAGTAATCGATCATCATAATAAGGAATTTCTCCTGGCTAGGCACCGGGGGGAAGGCTCGAGCAAGTTCGTCCCCCACATGGCGAAGGGGATCAGATTGGACAAGGAAGAGAGCTCGGCTAAAGGAGTCCACCGGATGGATGAGAACCTTTGACAGGGAGCGCATTGTCGAGCATGCTGTTGGGTGTCGCTTAAGAGCGTGGGCCAGAAGTAACCATGATTCAGGATTTTGCGAGTGAGAGATCTTGCTCCCATATGAGTGCCCCCCACCCCTTCTTGAACCTTCCTGAGGGTGTACTGGGCTTCTACAGGGTAGAAACACTGCAAGTAGGGTCTGCCGTTTGCCTGGGTATAGGAGCGCTTGTACATAACCCCCTCGATGAACGTATATCGCTTAGCCCTTGCTGTAACTTTTTATCTTCTTTGGGGTCTTGGGGGAGGGTTCCTTTTTCAATGAATTCGAGCAAAGGCTTCATCCAGTTCTCCTTATGTGCTGGGGGAGGTATCACCATGAGCTCGAGATTCTCCTCTTCAATATTGGGCCTCAGGAGGACCTCAATCAGCACGGTGCGCTCAAGTCCTTGGTGTGAAAAGGAAGCCAACTTGGATTGGGCATCTGCTTGCCCGTTTTCTTCCCGAGGAATATGGATGACTACTACTTCTTGGAATGTGGCCAGAAACTCCTTGACCTTAGCTAGATACTTGACCTTAGCTAGATACTTAACCATACGGTCATCTCTGGCCTCGTATTCTCCTGAGAC
Organism: Hemerocallis citrina; assembly: GCA_017893485.1. Lineage (NCBI taxonomy): Eukaryota > Viridiplantae > Streptophyta > Magnoliopsida > Asparagales > Asphodelaceae > Hemerocallis > Hemerocallis citrina. Next base: position 119,186,246 of record CM030364.1, read on the forward strand.
TTGGTTTACCACCAACTGGGAGTCGCTAAATATCTTGACGCATCGAGTGCCTGCTTTGCGGGCCAGGAATAGAACGGCGATGAGTGCTTCCTAGTCTGCCTCATTGTTAGATGCCTGAAAGTTGATACAGAGTGAGTACTGGAGAATGAAGTCGTCTGAACCAGCTAGGATGACCACTGCTCCACTCCCCTCAACACATGAGTATCTGTCGACATAAACGCTCCAGATTGGGGGCTCTTTACCTCCCTCGCAAGGTTCAGGGATAGTACTTTCCATAATAAATTCTACTAGGGCTTGAGCCTTAATTACAGTACTCGGCTGATAGCTTAGGTCTTGCTAGCTCAGCTCGATGGACCACTTCATGAGATGCCCAGAGCTCTCTGACCTGTTCAGTACTTGCTTGAGAGGTTGGTCGGTAAGCATGACCACTGAGTGGGCTTGGAAGTACGGGCTGAGCTTGCGAGCGGCCATGACCAATGCGTAGGCCATCTTCTCTATTTTAGAATAGCGGAGTTCAGCATCCCGAAGGACTTTACTCACATAGTAGATTGGCCTGTGGACCTTATCATCCTCCCGTACTAGGACGACGCTGAGGGTTTTGTATGATGTGGCGAAGAAGAGGTAAAGGGTTTCTCCCGTCTTGGGCTTGCTTAGAAGCAGAGGATTGACGAGGTATGCCTTGAGTTGGTCGAAGGACTCCTTCTGTGACTGTCCCCACTCAAAGCCTTTTTCTCCCCTTAGGGCTTTGAAGAATGTGAGACACTTCTCCCCCTGATTTGGAAAGGAACCCAGTGCATCTTTGAACTTCTTTAACGCTGGATGGGGGAGCCACACTCAATATAGCTTGAATTTTTTCTGAGTTGGCTTCTATGCCCCTCTGACTGACCATAAACCCCAGGAATTTGTCTAACGACACCACGAAGGCACATTTAGATGGGTTCAGCCTCATGTTGTGCTTTCGTAAGACATCGAATGCCTCCTGAAGGTCAGTCACTTGATCTTGTTTACTGAGGCTCTTCACTAGCATATCATTCATGTAAACTTCCATATTCCTTCCGATTTGTTCCTTGCAGACCTTGTTGACGAGGCACTGGTAAGTTACCCCAGTGTTCTTTAACCTGAAGGGCATGACAAGGTAACAGTAAAGGCCTTGATCAGTTGTGAATGAGGTTTTGGGAATATCGGGGGGGGGGGACATTCTGATTTGATTGTACCCGGAGAAAGCATTCATAAATCTTAAGAGCTAATGACCGGAAGTGGCGTCGATTAGGGCATCGATGCTAGGGAGGGGAAATGGGTCCTTTGGACACGCCTTGTTTAGGTCTGTGAAGTCGATACAAATTCTCCACTTTTCGTTGGCCTTTTTTTACCTTTACAACGTTTATGAGCCACTCAGGGTAACTGACCTCTTGGATGAACCGGACGGCCAGGAGTTTGTCAACTTCCTCTTTGCAAATTTGCGATGCTTCTTCTGAATGACCTTAGCTTCAAGGTCTATGATGAGGTGATGCATGTGCAATTCTTCTGATATACTAGGCATGTCGGAAGCGGTCCATGTGAACAGGTCTTGGTTCCCCATGATGCATTGAACGATATATGTTTTGACTCGGCCGTGGAGGACTTTTCTTACTCGGAACATCCTGGTCGGGTCTACTTCCGAAAAAGGAACTTCTTCTAATTCATCTACTGGCTCTGAGATAGCTTGGTTGCCCCCTTGGGGGAGCTATAGGGTTACCAGAGAGAGGACCGAACCCCCCGTCAAAGTCATGTAGCACTTTCGAGCAGTCTCCGGACTTCCCCTGACTTCTCCCACCCCCGTTGAGGTCGGTAATTTCATCTTCATGTGGAAGGCTGAGGGTACGGTGTGAAGCGCAGCAAGGACGGGTTGGCGAAGAATGGCATTGTACGCAGCCTTCACATCGAAGACCATGAAATCCATTCGCTCTGTTTGGACTGTTGGGGGTTTTCCAGCGGTTACGTCAAGAGTGAAGACTCCCTCGATGGTAGTCGGCAGGTGTGAAATGGTCTCGAGATAGTTTAAGGCCTTGGAAGGCTTCCAATAAAAGGATATTGATGGGTCTTCTGTTGTCGACTAGGATTCGGTGCACCTCGTGGTTAACCATGCCGAGACTAATGATAAAGGCATCACAGTGGGGCGTTCGGACGCCCTTTAGGTCTTTGTCTGAGAATGTCACGGGGACTCCAAAGCTCTTGGTTGGGGAAAGGTTTGTACTGAATTAACTTCTAAGATGAAGGCTTTTTGGGAGGAGTTTGATTCTCCCCCCCATTGGACCTCCGTGGATGAGGTGGAGGATTGCTTCAGGTTCGGGGTCCTGGGACTCGACAGGTTTTTTAACTCATTTTTTGGGTCTCCGAGGTGGAGGAGGATTAACTCTGTCCTTTCAGACTAACTTGGCCAGTTTCCCTCTTTGAATGAGGCCTTTGATCTCCTCCTTAAGGGCCCGACATCGTCCGTGTTGTGGTCGTGGTACCTGTGGAAACAACACCACTTATCTCTGTTCCTTTTCTTGCCAGGGGTATTCATCTTCGGAGGAGGTTGGTGCAGTCCATCATTGCCGACTTCCATAAGGATAGCTGAGACACTGGAATTGAGAGGGGTGAACTTTTCAAAATGAGGAGGAGGGCGGCGCTGGCCGCTGTTATCCTTCTGTAGTTTTTTGGGGCCTTTTTTATTCGTACCCCTGGGTTTGTTCCCGGATAGTGGCTCCTTTTGATCATAGGGGAGTAGGGCCTCTTCAATCCAGATTTAATTCTCACTCTTTAGCAAGAGTTCCGAGAAGTCTCGGGGAGACTTCTTAGCGAGGGATACCTTCAGGTAGACGTGGTTGATGTTGTGTCGGAATGCTGCAGAGGCCTCTGATTGGTTGAGAGAGAAGATAAACCGAGCTTCGGTGCTAAAGTGTCGAATGTAGTCTTTTAGGCGTTTGCTATTTCTTTGACTGAGGGCTAGCAAAAAAGTTCTTGTTTTTTCAGTCTGGCGGTTGCTGACGAAGTGGGTAAGGAAGATCTCCTCAAACTGGTCAAATGAGAAGATAGAGGCTGGGGTCAACCGGGAGTATAATTCTCTTGCTGGTCCCTTCAACATGGCCGAAAAGGTCTTGCAGAGGAGTGCATCCGAGGCTTGATGGAGCATCATGAGAGTTTTAAAACTCTCGACATGATCTGCCGGGTCAGATTCCCCGTTATAGGATTCAAAGTGGGGCGACTTAAATATTTCGGGGATTGGAGCTTCCATGATGGCCCTAGAGAAGGGGGATCTGCTTTGGTGGAAATTATTGGTCCATTGTTCTTCTTCGTGGTTGATTCCAAACACCATTCCATCTCCCTGAGATGGCAATGGACCGAGTTGTCCCTTTGGTCAAATCTAATTGACCCTCGAGACTCCCCTGCATAAGGGGTGACACGGGGAGGAATGGGTGCACGTAGGTTGCGGCTCGGAGCGATGTTAAGGGCTCACAGGATGTCATCTTTGAAGTTTTAGAATTCTACTTGGGTGACTGGTGCCCCTCCACCCTAGCGGATTCTTGGTGCTGATAAGCTCGTTGGGGTGAGACTCCTTCGCTGACGACGAGGAGGAGACCCTCTCCGGATCCTGTGGAGGAAGACCTTCTGGGTCTCGGCCTTTGGGGAGAACGCCCCTTCTGGCTTGTGCTCTAAATGAGGGATCTCATAGTTGGCTCGCTTCTCATTCAAGCGGGTACGGAGGTCGACTCCTTGTAGACAATTGACAATGACTTGACGGAGGTCTCTTGAATACTGAGGATTGTGTGAGGCTGCTGAGTCGATGGAAGGATTGTGGAACGAGACGTGGCCATGGAGAGGGGGTTGTTTTTGACGGAGCCCCCCGGTGCAGCCCTCCTGGATATGGAACGAGCTGCTGGGGGAGGCGATTGTTCAGGCTGAGGCTATTGAACTTGTTGGTCTGTTTAAGGAAGAACATCTTGGAGTGGGGGTGGAAGAGGAGTGGCTCTTCGATCGGACGTCGCTGACTTCCCTTTTCCCTTCGGATGCATGGCTGGAGACTAATATGGTCATCTTGGAGTGGGGTTGTGGATGAGACTAATATGGCTCTTCGGCCCGACACCGGTGAAATATGGTCAGATTTCTTTTTCTGTTTCCCACAGATGGCACGAATCTGTTGCTGCTAATTTCGGTGTGGGAGCGAACATATGATATATAGATTCTTGTAGATACAATAAAAGCAAATCTGTTGACTTCTTGTCAGTGTTGACCGTTTCTCGATGCTGCCGCTGACCTGCAAAAAATTGAAACATCGGGATTGTTCTCGGCGACGAACTTTCTGACGCTCAAGTCAGTAATCAAGAAGATTATGAAAGAACTTTATGGAGAAAATATTGATTACCTTTTTTATGGAGGGAGTAGAGGGTATTTATAGTCGCCTCTGAGACCAGTTTCGAGATATTCATATATCTCCCGAAGTTTTTGGATTGAGTCATATATCTCTTCTTTATGAAGAAATAAGAGTTGTTGAGGAGAATTTAAATCTCCTTCATGATAAGAGATGTGGTTTTTTAACCTCCTCTTATGGATAATCGTGAGTTTAAATAACTCTTAAACTGATTTGGGTTTATTCATAATGGGCTGTTTGTAATATCTCGGTCGAATATTATATTGTATAAATTATTACTTTTATAAATTAAAATATTTTATGAATATTACTTGGTTTTTCTAATAAAAAGTTATCTGGATATATATACTAGTAAGTATATATATGTTTTGTATTAGTTTTGTGCACTTATACAAAATCTTGAAAAAAGCATTTTTTTTTAAAATGTCTGGAAAATCCCGGGTAGATATAAAAATTTATTACTTTATTATTATTTTATTTTTATTTTCAGAATTGAAATATTTTTGGTGGATATCACCCAGTTTTGTTAATAAACAATATCTATACGTATATACTAGTTTGTATATATCTGTTTTGTATCGAATTTATACTAGAATCTTCCGAGCCGGTATTAAAATTAATTATTTTTATTTTTTGGAATTAAATTATTTTTATACATATTGATTCGTTTTAACTAATAAAAATTATCTGTATATGTACATATTTGAATTGTATCGATTTCGTACGTTTGTACAAAATCGTGAAGTATGTAATTTGGGAAAAATATCTTTTATTTTTTATCCATCATGATGAGATGAAGGGTTAGGATTGGATTAGGGTGTGATTGCAATATATATTTGCAAATTGATTCCCAATTGTTTTGAGCCACAAAAAGAGACATGGCTTCTTCTCAACCACAAAACCCTTCACCGTTTTCCTATAACCCCCCCCCCCCCCCCCCCCCCCCCCCCCCCCCCTCTTTCTTTACCTTGGCCGGCCATTCCCCTTCTAGGGTTAAGAAACCTTTTTCAATTGTTCTCCCATCTCATCTCATCTCACTCCCATTTCATCTCCTTCTCTCCTTCTACTTTGATTTAGTTTTATTTTAGAAAAATTGAGAAAGAAAAAGAAAGAGAGGATCAAAATCAAAAGAAAATAGGGATTAATTTCTTGGGTTCTCTTTTCATGGTGTGTTCTTGAAGGGGATCAAGAACAAGGAGCAAGGAGGAGGCTAGTTATTCCAATCGAATTGGGTAGGGGTTCTCAACATCATGTTTGTTTTGTTTGTTTATTTTAATGTTATATGTTATTGTATGAACAATTTGGACTAATTTCATGTGCATAATTATGTTTATGGACTAGAATAGAAGGCACATAAGATTTAAGTGGTAGAACACAAAATGGAACCATAAAGTTTCAATTTTTGTAATTGTGGGGTTAAAATTAATTACATATGTTAAAGGTGGAATTTTGACTCCAAATAAATTTGAGAGGTTATCATATGTGTTGTTACCATGTTCAAATTTTTGTGTATTTTTTTGAGTTAATTTGATGGGTGAAACAAATGTTTCCCCCCAAACAGCGAGCTTTTAAGCTAAATGCAGTTTTGGTGGATTCGGCTTGTATTCAAAGGGCTGCATCTTGATGTTCCTTACGAAATTTGGAAAAGTGATAAACTAGAGAGTTGTAGTAGACGTTCTCACTTTTCCAAAATGTCATATTTGGTTAGATTCTGATAAGTGGTGAAAAAGTTATGACCGTTACAAAAACACAGCAGTCAGCTTCGGTTGAATGTTGCTGGTTTGTTTGCTTGAAGTTTTTACACCTCTTATTGATTGAATCTGAAAAAGTGATAAACTAGAGAATTGTAGTAGAACTAATCACCTTTCTAAATGCCCTATTTGGTTAGATTCTGATAAGTGGTGCAAAAGTTATGACCATTACAAAAACACAGCAGCCAGCTTTGGCTGAATGTTGCTGGTTTGTTTGCTTGAAGTTTTTACACCTCTTATTGATTGAATCTGGGAAAGTGAAAAACAGATGAATCCAATATTATTCACATTTAGGAGCAATAATCATACTGCAATTGGACATTTAAATGCTCTATATGTGGTATTTTACTCTTAATTTTTCCTTTCCATAGGAAACAGCCTAAAGCAGCAAAACGAAGCAGATTCAGGATTTTGAAGATGGTACACAGAAACTACAGGGCATAAGTCGACTGGTGCTTCCAACAGGCGACTGGACAGAGAGGCTGACGATGCTCGGCACAGTCGACTTACTACAGAGACAGTCGGTTTGAATGATGATCATGAATCTACAGATGTCTCGACACAGTCGACTGATGACAAAACCAGTCGACTGGTATTCAGCCGAGTCAGAAGATAAGAACAGATGAAGATGCATCCTCATCCAAATCCGAAGCAAGATTAAGATATCCAAACTCAGGTTGTCTGCGAGTAACAACTCTTCATTAATTAAGATGGAGAACCAGGATTGGCAAGTGAGAAGATCGACTCAGATCTATATTCAACGTGTAAAGAGATAGAATTGAAATCTGCAGATGTGGGCAAAAGAAGTTATAAAAAGGCTGGAATAAGAAGTGAAGAGAGGACTTAATCTCTGAATCATCAATCATCAACCCCAGGCATTGTTCTCTCAGCAATCGAAGAAAGAAGGAGATCAAGTACACTGAAAGGGACGAGCCAGTCGACTGAGTGACAGACAGTCGACTTATCTAGCCGAACATCATCAGTTTATTTCTTCTCTTTCTAGTTTTTTTATTTTAATCATGTATTCGAAACTGTTAGTCAATAAAAGTTTTATTATGTGGAACTAATTTCATAGTTGGGTAGATTGAAACCGTAGTCATGTAATGCTATATTCTTCTGAATGCTACTCTATTACTTATTGATTAAACCTGATTGAATTGGTATAGATTTATAATAATCAAACTTGTTCAGAAGTTCTAAGAGCAGTCGACTGAGAGTGACAGCAAGTCGACTGCCATGCAGAACCTGAGTTTATCAAGTTTGCGTATTATAAATCTGAATCTGTTATATGAGCATAGAGACGGCCCGTATCTCGTGCTCATAGCTTGTAACACAGGAATCTTTAGGGGTTCTTGGTTTAATCAACTTGAAAGATCTAGATCTGATACCAATTTCTAGAACTTCGAGTGTTTGTTCGTTTCCATTGTTCCTATGTTTTCTTTAAGTGCAACTTAGTAGATACCATGCTAAATACTTAGGGAAAGAAACGAATTAGAGTAGATACCATGCCTAATTCTTGGCTTAGGGAAACAACAACTTTAAGGAGTAGATACCATGCCCTTAAAGGAACGAACATGAGTAATTAGAGTAGTATAGAAGGTGACTTAGCCTTATTGACTATAGGTGGAGATCAAAGCCCAACTACTTAATAGACATTTGTGATTCAGAAGTACTTGATCTAGTCATTTCTTTTAGAACAACACTCTAAGATTCTTATTTCTGTCTTATTGGTTAGTAAGTTAATTTCTACAATCTCTGTGGGATCGACCCTTGCTTATCACTACGCTTCTATAAACGATTCATACACTTGCGAGGTTTTTAATTTGTGTCTAGTTGATCTATATATTTAGATCAAAAACTACAGGGTTGTAGTAGACGTTCTCACATTACCAAAATTTCCTATTTGGTTAGATTCTGATAAGTGGTGCAAAAGTAATGACCGTTACAAAAAACATAGCAGCCAGCTTCGGCTAAATGTTGCTGGTTTGTTTGCATGAAGTTTTTACACCTCTTATTGATTGAATCAGGAAAAGTGATAAACTAGAGAGTTGTATTAGACGTTCTCAACTTTACAAAATTTTCTATTTGGTTAGATTCCGATAAGTGGTGCAAAAGTAATGGCCGTTACAAAAAACATAGCAGCCAGCTTGAATGTTGCTGGTTTGTTTGCTTGAAGTTTTTACACCTCTTATTGATTGAATCTGGAAAAGTGATAAACTAGAGAGTTGTAGTAGACGTTCTCAACTTTACAAAATTCCCTATTTGGTTAGATTCTGATAAGTGGTGCAAAATTTATGACCGTTACAAAAACACAGCAACCAGCTTCAGCTGAATGTTGCTGGTTTGTTTGCTTGAAGTTTTTACACCTCTTATTAAATGAATATGGAAAAGTGATAAATTAGAGAGTTGTAGTAGAGTCTCTCACCTTTCCAAAATACCCTATTTGGTTAGATTCTGATCAGTGGTGCAAAAGTTATGTCCGTTATAAAAACATAGTAGCCAGCTTTGGCTGAATGCTTGCTGTTTTGTTTGCTTGAGGTTTTTGTACCTCTTCTTGATTGACTCTGAAAAAGTGTTCAACTAGAGAGTTGTAGTAGAGTCTCTCACATTTCCAAAATGCCCAATTTGGTTAGATTCCGTTGAGCAGAGAAAAGTTACGTCCTTTACAAATTTTAGCTTTGCTATAGCTTTTAGCTGTCTTTTGTTGTCTTTGTATTGTGTTCAAAGGACGGTGGATTGAATTCCATAAAAAATCTGAAAAAGTCATCGACTAGAAAGTTCTAGTATATGTTCCCACCTTTCTAAATGGTATGATTTGGTTAGATTCCGACAACTAGAGCAAAAGTTACAAGCTTTCAAAGTTTTAGCTTTCTGTTAAGAAATCTGCTATTGGTTAATTTTTTCTTGTGTTCAACGGACGGTGGATTGAATTCCATAAGGAATATGAAAAATCAATCAACTAGAGAGTTGTAGTATATGTTTCTACCTTTTCAGAAAGTATAATTTGGTTAAATTTTGACCAGTTGAGCAAAAGTTACAAGCTATAGAAGTTTCAGCTTTTTGTTGAAATTCTGTAGATTGGTTAACTGTTTGCATGTGTTTAACAGACCGGATTTTGAATTCCATACGGAATCTGAAAAAGTGTTTAACTATGAAGTTGTAGGAGATGTTCTCACCTTTCTAAAAAGTCTTATTTTGTCGAATTTCCATGAGCGTAGCACTGTTTGCTTCTAGGGCGTTAGAAGGCTTTTGATGTCGCTTTCGGGTTTCCTTTGGTAGTGTGTTCATATTAGACTATCAGAAGATTCTTCTGTTGCTTCTAACTGTAAAAGATCAAGTTATGCTTGTAAGCACGTTTGGTTGTTTCTAGGTCGTTAGGACACCTGTATGGTTGTTTCTATATGTTGATTTGCTCATACGCAGCTCGCCTGGCTCTATGTTGTTGTTGGTCTCATAGGTAGCTTATTTGGCTCGTATGTATGTTGTTGTCTCATACGCAGCCTGCCTGGCTTATATGTAGTTGTTGGTACCATACGTAGCTTGTTTAGCTCGTATGTGTTTTGTTTACTCGTACGTAGCTTATTAGCTAGTACGTAGTTGTTGTGCTCATCTAGGGTGATATCATTGCCCTAGGGGCCATCGACCATCAAGACGTGTGTTTACCTTACTCCTAAGAGACAATGGACGAGTCACTCCTCGTGTACTGTCAGATTTCAACCGGTGTAGGTTGATCGCGGACCAGAGCGTAGACTGAATCCAAGTTCAGGGTAGTAGCATGCGAATACGTTTGTCTTGTCGGGGTCTTGGATCGATAGGCTGTGAACAGGATCCTTAGGGATTCTGGTAAGTCTAGGTTGAGCACATAGAAGAGTTCTTGCAAAGTCTAACTTATGACTTAGCATGTTTTGTTAGTACTGTGGTCATCCCTCGGATTGTTTAGGGTTAGTGACATTGTTAGGGTAATAACTTATGGCTATTACTACTTAACCTTTATTTATTATAAATTTTTTGCCGAAGGGAAAGAGTTGGTGTTAAGGGTGATACCTTATGATCAAACTCGTCCTATAGGCCGACACTAGGTTGTGTTATTGGTTGTTCTCTTCTTGTCAAAGGGATACGATCTGTGCCTTCTCACGAGTTGGGAGCACGGGATCCGTATCTCGTCTGTTAATTTCTAAAGTGCCTTGATAAGGGCGGGAGCGATTCCTGTCGAAGCTAGGGGGATGGACCCCCGGAACTCCGTCATGTTCTATATCTAAGGGCAAGAAGCCATAGACTACGGTCTATTAGCTAGGGGCCATGAGGATGCTTCGAGCTAACCTGTGTTGTAGTTAACTCCAAATATTCGTCAGATTTTTGAGTGAGGTCTGGTATGTCGGGCAATAGTGGCACCACTATATGACTGCGAATGTTGGGATTAGACCGTTCCAGAGAAACCTCATCAGTCACGTTGTATCTTCAGAAACAAGTCGAGTGCAAGAGTATAATTCATGGCGCGGGTTCAAATCCCTATATATGAAGAAACGGCTTGATATGGGGAATATGTTGTATGGGCTGCATACTGTTCCAGAGTCTTGCATGCATTAGAATAAGAGCATCCTTGCATTAGTTAATCTTGCATTAGAGTCTAGATCATATCATACACTGACACATCAATTATATATACACGTTTCTCTTTTCATCAATCTGTTTGCTTGATGTTGAGAATTGCTGCTAGTCATCAGTCTTAAAGCATCAGTATATGTACTGACGTCCCCATTTCAATAGGTACTGGATTTCAAAATTTCAGGTACTAGATTGTAGAACTACAGGTACAGGATTCAGGAGGACTCAAGGCAAAAGAAGCAAAGTGTTGATTTATTTCAATTGTAATATTGTTGTAATTTATTTATTGTTGGAAAGCATCCAAGTGAAGTACCAAGTGTTGTGCTTTATTCATTGTACTCTGATGTAAATATTGATGTAATGTATTGTAGTTTTATAACATTCTGTCTTGTAATACATTTATGTTGAATAAAAAGTTTTAAATTTTTCCATTTTTATCTGTTTTGTGGCTTATTGAAGGAAAAGATGACTGGTTTATGTCACGGTTTCCCAGTGTATAGAAATCGGGGCATTACGGAGTGGTATCACTTCCAACTTCAATTTACAGTCCAACACAGTAGGAAAATTAAACTTGGATGCCTTTTATGAGTCGGATTGTAGCTATTTGTAGACAGTTATAACTCATATTGTTGTTCCTTTCAACTTATGTTTTATTATTTTTCTATATGTGGACTAATTCAGTATATGTGTTTTAAGGATGGTATTCGAGGATATCCTAACCGAGGATGTGTTGATAGAAAAGAGTGAGCCGATTTCAATGGATGATCCGATGATCTTGAGCGAAGAGCCAAAGGAGATTTTACTACAAGCTAACCTCGAGATGGACTCTCCTTCACCACCGCAGGGGCTAAGAGTGGATCAACGCACAGCGGCAGTAGCCAGCATACATCGGAAAATGAAGAAGCTGAGGAAGTACAAGACCAGGAAAGATCGTCAAGCTAATCAACTGAGAAATGCTTGCAGAGCTGCATTAGCAGGCCTGGCAAAGGAGCAGGAACATTTTGATTCCAGATTAGCACGAGTACAACATGAATGGGAGCAAGTCCTGGACACCACCGACGTTGTAGTATGCCATTCCTGTGGGAGAGCGGGGCAGAAGAAATCATTCTGTCCCCGACTACGAGGAAAAAGGTCTGCACCAGCATCAGGGTTCGAGAACCAAGGTCAGAAGTAGAAGATGAAAACAGAGGGCAAACTTGGAGGCGCCAAGACAGGGGGTTGTTTTCTATGTGGGGAGCATGGTCATTTCAAGAGCCAGTGTCTGAGGAAAAACCCTCAGGTGGAAACTCGCACATGTTACAATTGTGGGAGATTGATCATGTTAGGCCGAACTGTCCCCAGCTTCATAAAAATGACGACAGATCAGCCCTAAGGATGAACAATAAAAGAAAGGAGCCTGTTTACCATGGGTAAGAGTTTGCACTTACTAAAGCAAGCCGAAGAAGGCAGGAGAGCCATTACCAGTATGTGCATATGGAGTTGCAACTCAGTTTAAAAGTTGTATTTTGAAATTTATTTTGGACTAAGGAGTAATATATGATGTAACACTTTTTGTAACCAGTTGGATTTATATATATATGAATCCAGGCAACTGTTTTGTTCAATTGTGGTTCATCATATTCTTTGTCTGAATTAAAATTTTCAAGAGTTAAGATGTGTGCGGGAGGCAACTCTAGATTTTGTTTTGTTGATTACACCATCTGGAGCAATCCTCATTACAGATTTATACGATAAGGATGTGAACTCCAAATCAGAGGGAAGACCTTAAGTATAGATTTGTTAGAGTTGGACCTTGCAGGAGCGGAAGAAGGGCATGCTGAGCATTGACTGTAGTTCTGAGCAACTACAGGAGCATCAACTTTGTACAAATTGTCAAATTGAATGCTGGAAGTCAGAAGTAGTGTTCGTAAGCCATGTCCTATTCTAAGGAGGGAGTGTCTACCGAACAGCAAAAGATCGAGGTAGTGAAGTATTGGCCTCAACGGAAGACCGTGAAGGAAGTAAAAAGCTAAATGATGAGATCAGGCAAGCTAGTATTGAAGTGATTACTCAAGATTGAAGCTCAGTTTTGGCACGATGGAAGCTGCACCCGAGTGTAAGTGAGCAAGTTAGAAGGCTTAGGTAGGAGATGTAGGAATTGAAGCACCGCAGCGGCAAGTTGATGAAGGAAAATCTTAGAATATCAGTATGGGCTTCATCACATGATTTCCCAGATGTTCGAAAATGAATGACTCAAATTGGGTTATTGGGGATCAGTTAACAAAGTCTGCACATTTTCTTCCGATGAAGATGACTTAGTCGCTAGAGAAATTAGTGAAATTCCACATTGAAGGCGTAATGAAGCAGCATGGAGTAACAGTATCAGCGATTCTGACCAAGATTCAAGAGTTACATCTCAATTTTGGTGGATTCTGTAGGCAGCTTTGGGATTAAGGTCGGGTTCTTTGGAGAACCAGTTCGTCGAGGAGCCACTTGGGAGCCGGAAAGCTGTATAAGCTTTCTTTCCCCGAGTTATTTAGACTATGGATGTTTTTCTGTTTTTCTGACTTAACGTAGTTCTGAGGATAGAACTATTCTAAGAAGGGAGTATTGTAATATCCCGGTAGGATATTATATTGTATAAATTATTTTTTTAAAATTAAAATGTTTTATGAAAATTACTTGGTTTTTCTAATAAAAAGTTATCTGGATATATATACTAGTAAGTATATATATGTATTGTATCAGTTTTGTGCACTTGTACAAAATATTGAAAAATGCGTTTTTAAAAAATGTCTGGAAAATCTTGGGCAGATATTAAAAATTATTATTTTATTAGAATTGAAATATTTTTTGTGAATATCACCCGGTTTTGTTAATAAACATTATCCATACGTATATACTAGTATATATATATCTGTTTTGTTAAAAATTGATACTGAAATCTTCCGAGCCAGTATTAAAATTAATTATTTTTATTTCTCGGAATTAAATTATTTTTGTACAGATTGATTCATTTTAACTAATAAAAATTATCTGTATATACAAATATATGTACATATTTGAATTGTATCGATTTCGTACGTTTGTACAAAATCGTGTAGTATGTGATTTGGGAAAAACATCTTTTATTTTTTATCCATCATGATGAGATGAAGGGTTAGGATTGGATTAGGGTGTGATTGCAATATATATTTACAAATTGATTCCCAATTGTTTGAGCCACAAAAAGTGGCATGGCTTCTTCTCAACCACAAAACCCTTCACCATTTTTCTATAACCCCCCCCCCCCCCCCCCTACCTTGGCTAGCCATTCCCCTTCTAGGGTTAAGAAACCCTTTTCAATTATTCTCCCATCTCATCTCATCTCACTCCCATTTCATCTCCTTCTCGCCTTCTACTTTTACTTAGTTTTCGTTTAGAAAAATTGAGAAAGAAAAAGAAAGAGAGGATCAAAATCAGAAGAAAATAGGGGTTGAGTTAATGGGTTCTCTTTTCATGGTGTGTTCTTGAAGGGGATCAAGAACAAGGAGCAAGGAGAAGAAGGCAAGGCTAGTTCTTTCAACCGAATTGGGTAGGTGTTCTCAACTTCATGTTTGTTTTGTTTGTTTATTTTATTGTTATATGTTATTGTGTGAACAATTTGGACTAATTTCATGTGCATAATCATGTTTATGGACTAGAATAGAAGGCCCATAAGATTTAAGTGGCAGAACACAAAATAGAACCATAAAGATTTAATTTTTGTTATTGTAGGGATAAAATTAATCACATATGTTAAATGTGAAATTTTGACTCCAAATTAATTGGAGAGGTTCTCATATGTGTTGTTACCATGTTCAAATTTTTGTGTATTTTTCTGAGTTAATTTGATGGGTGAAACAAATGTTTCCCCCAAAACAGCGAGCTTTTAAGCTAAATGCTGTTTTGGTGGTGTAACACCCCGTAATTTCTAAATAATATATATATAATGTATGTTGATAAAAGTTGGCGGTTTGGTAAAGATATATGCATGATGGCATGGTTCGTAAATGAATGGAAGTGGAATAGTGAGTGGGGGGGCCCACGTTTGTTGAAGAAAAACAGCAGGTTTGTGCTGTTGTGCTTTCACTTGGGGTGACGTCACCACTGGGTGACGTGGCCACTAGGGGGCCCACCCGATTGAAGTGTGAAGGGACAGTGCTGCTACTGTCCCTTGAAACGTGCTGTGTGCACGGGTATTAAGAGAAACAGAGTATGGGATTTAGTCCCATATCAGGAATTGAACAAAAATTAATAATATATAAATACTATTGCCTATGATCAAGAGTCACCAATTCGGTTAACCACCTTTTGAGAGGAAGCCTGTGGTGGGCAGTTGTACTACATAGTATCTAATTTGTCTTCTAAATTGTATAAATTGTCCGAGCCCGGGGCAGGGGTGTTACAGGTGGATTCAGCTTGTATTCAAAGTGTTGTATCTTGATGTTCCTTACGGAATTTGGAAAAGTGATAAACTAGAAAGTTGTAGTAGACATTCTCACCTTTCCAAAATGCCCTATTTGGTTAGATTCCGATAAGTGGTACAAAAGTTATGACCGTTACAGAAACACAGCAGCCAGCTTCGGCTGAATGTTGCTGGTTTGTTTGCTTGAAGTTTATACATATCTTATTGACTGAATTTGGAAAAGTGATAAACTAGAGAGTTGTAGTAGACGTTCTCACCTTTCCAAAATGCCCAATTTGGTTAGATTCCGATAAGTGGTGCAAAAGTTATGACCGTTACAAAAACACAGTAGCCAGCTTCGGCTGAATGTTGCTAGTATGTTTGCTTGAAGTTTTTACACCTCTTATTGATTGAATCTGGAAAAGTGATAAACTAGAGAGTTGTATTAGACATTCTCACCTTTCCAAAATGTCCTATTTGGTTAGATTCTGATAAGTGGTACAAAAGTTATGACCGTTACAAAAACACAGCAGCCAACTTCGGCTGAATGTTGCTGGTTTGTTTGCTTGAAGTTTTTACTCCTCTTATTGATTAAATCTGGAAAAGTGATAAACTAGAGAGCTGTAGTAGACGTTCTCACCTTTCCAAAATGCCCTATTTGGTTAGATTAGGATAAGTGGTACAAAAGTTATGACTGTTACAAAAACACAGCAGCCAGCTTCGGCTGAATGTTGCTGGTTTGTCTGCTTGAAGTTTTTACACCTCTTATTGTTGAATCTGGAAAAGTGATAAACTAGAGAGTTGTAGTAGACGTTCTCACCTTTCCAAAATGCCCTATTTGGTTAGATTCTGATAAGTGGTGCAAAAGTAATGACCATTACAAAAACACAGCAGCCAGCTTCGGCTGAATGTTGCTGGTTTATTTGCTTGAAGTTTTTACACCTATTATTGATTGAATCTGGAAAAGTGATAAACTAGGGAGTTTTATTAGACGTCCTCAGCTTTCCAAAATGCCCTTTTTGGTTAGATTCCGATAAGTGGTGCAAAAGTTATGACCGATACAAAAATACAGCAGCCAGCTTCGGCTGAATGTTGCTGGTTTGTTTGCTTGAAGTTTTTACACCTCTAATTGATTGAATCTAGAAAAGTGATTAACTACAGATTTGTAGTATTGTCTCTCACCTTTCCAAAATACCCTATTTGGTTAGATTCCGATAGGTGGTGCAAAAGTTATGACCGTTATAAAAACACAGCAGCCGGCTTTGGCTGAATGCTTGCTGTTTTGTTTGCTTGAAGTTTTTGTACCTCTTATTGATTGAATCTGAAAAAGTGTTCAACTAGAGAGTTGTAGTAAAGTCTTTCACCTTTCCAAAATGTCCTATTTGGTTAGATTCTGTTGAGCAGAGAAAAGTTACGTCCTTTACAAGTTTTAGCTTTGTTGTAGCTTTTGGCTGTCTTGTGTTGTCTTTGTATTGTGTTCAAAGGACGGTGGATTGAATTCCATAAGAAATCTGAAAAAGTCATCAACTAGAGAGTTGTAGTATATGTTCCCACCTTTGTAAATGGTATGATTTGGTTAGATTCCGACAACTACAGCAAAAGTTACAAGTTTGCAAAGTTTCAGCTTTCTGTTAAGAAATCTACTATTGGTTAATTTTTTCTTGTGTTTAACGGACGGTGAATTGAATTCCATAAGGAATCTGAAAAATCCATCAACTAGAGGGTTGTAGTATATGTTTCCACCTTTTCAGAAAGTATAATTTGGAAGGCTTTTTATGTCTTCCAGGGTTTTAGAAGGCTTTAGAAGGCTTTTTAGAAGGCTTTTTATTCTAGGGTTTTAGAAGGCTTTTTATGTCGCTTTCGGGTTTCCTTTGGTAGTATGTTCATATTAGACTGTCAGAAGATTCTTCTGTTACTTCTAATTATAAAAGATCAAGTTTTGCTCGTAAGCACGTTTGGTTGCTTCTAGGTCGTTAGGACACCTGTATGGTTGTTTCTATATGTTGTTTTGCTCATACGCAGCTCGCCTGGCTCATATGTAGTGGTTGGTCTCATACATAGCTTATTTAGATCGTATGTATGTTGTTGTCTTATACGCAGTCCGTCTGGCTCGTATGTAGTTGTTGATCTCATACGTAGCTTGTTTAGCTCGTATTAGTTTTGTTTACTCATTTGTAGCTTATTAGCTAGTACGTAGTTGTTGTGCTCGTCTAGGGTGATATCATTGCCCTAGGGGCCATCGACCATCAAGACTTGTGTTTTCCTTACTCCTAAGGGACTGTGAACGAGTCACTCCTCGTGTACCGTCAGATCTTAACCGGTGTAGGTTGATCGCGGACCAGTGCGTAGACAGAATCCAAGTTCAGAGTATTAGCATGCGAATACTTTTGTATTTCCGGGGTCTTGGATCGATAGGCTGTGAACATGATCCTTAGGGATTCTGGTAAGTCTAGGTTGAGCACCTAGTAGAGTTCTTGCGAAGTCTAACTTAAGACTTAGCATGTTGTGTTAGTACTGTGGTCATCCCTCAGATTGTTTAGGGTTAGTGACATTGTTAGGGTTGTAATTTATGGCTATTACTACTTAACCTTTATTTATTATCATTTTTTTGCCGAAGAGAAAGAGTTGGTGTTAAGGGTGATACCTTATGATCCAACTCGTCCTATAGGCCGATACCAGGCAGTGTTAGTGGTTGTGCTCTTCTTGTCAAAGGGATACAGTCTGTGCCTTCTCACGAGTTGGGAGCACGGGATCCGTATCTCATTTGTTAATTTTTGAAGTGCCTTGATAAGAGCGGGAGCAATTCCTGTCGGAGCTAGGGGATGGACCCCTGGAACTCCGTCATGTTCTATATCTAAGGGCGAGAAGCCATAGAGTACGGTCTATTAGCTTGGGGGCCACAGGGGATGCTTCGAGCTAACCTGTGTTGTAGTTAACTGCAAGGATTCGTCAGGTTTTTGAGTGAGGTCCGGTTTGTCGGGAAATAGTGGCAAATAGAGACACCACTATATGACTGCGAATGGTGGGATTAGACCGTTTCAGAGCAACCTCATCAGTCACGTCGTATCTTCAGAAACAAGTCGAGTGCAAGTGTAAAATTTATGGTGCGGGTTCAAATCCCTATATATGAAGAAACGGCTTGATATGGGGCATATGTTGTATGGGCTGCATACTGTTCCAGAGTCTTGCTTGAATTAGAATAAGAGCATCCTTGCATTAGTTAATCTTGCATTAGAGTCTAAGTCATAACATACACTGACACATCACTTATATATACACGTTTCTATTTTCATTAATCTGTTTGCTTAATGTCGAGAATCGCTGTTAGTCATCAGCCTTAAAGCGTCAGTATATATACTGACGTCCCCATTTCAATAGCTATTGGATTTCAAAATTTCAGGTACTGGATTGTAGAGCTACAGGTACAGGATTCAGGAGTACTCAAGGCAAAAGAAGCAAAGTGTTGATTTATTTCAATTGTAATATTGTTGTAATTTATTTATTGTTAGAAAGCATCCAAGTGAAGTACCAAATGTTGTTCTTTATTCATTGTACTATGATGTAAATTTGTTGAAAGTTGTAACACTTGGGCTTGTAAAGGTATTATCGTAACACAGATGTAATGTATTACAGTTTTATAACATTTAGACTTGTAATACATTTGTGTTGAATAAAAAGTTTTAAATTTTCTGTTTTTCTGTGTATTGTGGCTAATTGAAGGAAAAGATTCTGGCTTATGTTACGGTGGAAATCGGGGCGTTACACTGTTGCCCTGACCTAGTAAGACGACCCGTTTTTGGGTTACTGGGCTTGGAAAAGACCCAGTTCCTTTTCTCGAACCCATTTGTAGTGAAAATTACCAATTTTTGCCATCGAGAGCTTTGAGATTCGTGCGCGATTTGAACGGTCCTGATTTAATTATATTTTTAGCCATATCACCTAACTAGAGCACTACCTTATAAGCTTTTTCAAACTTTCTTGAACAAGCTTGGCTTCGACAATATCTACGCTCCAGCTTGAGGGGGTGTTAATGTAGTCTTAATATTCTTAGTATTTGTCCCACATCTGAAATAGACTTATACTACACTTTTTACTCTCCTGTATATTTGAGGCAATGTATTCAGTTATGAGTATCTAATATTGTCAATTAATAGTAGGCGGTAGAAGGGGCAGGGCGGTAAAGGTGGTTCCTAGCACCTTACCGCCCAGGCAATTGACTTGATATAATTTGTGATTAAAATTAATTTTATATTTTGCTTAGTAATATTGAAAAATTCATTAGAAAATCACCAAAAATAAGAAAAAATCATGTTAATACAAAAGATTTGTCCTTAATAAGCAAATAATGGAAGACCAATGAAATTTATTAGAATCTCAATAAACCAATTTAGTTCGAGTACGAAGGCGGCAAGCTTCCATCCATGGCCTCTGCCCACATGGTTGCCCACAAAAACATTGATTCCGAGCAACTTCATAATTCCTAATGCGATGAGACTCCATCCATGAGCAATTTTTTATATGAGTCCAATCTCAAACTGTTCTAAGAGATTCAGTCAAAGCATAATGAACCCAACCCAGACAACAAGATAAGCACACCCACCCTCAGTTAAATTCCATACCTCCATTCTCTTCTTTCTTGAATTGGGTTGGGATCCATTCTTTCTTGATTAATGGAGAGAATTGATGATAATGATGATAAAAGATAGATAATGATAATAAAATTATGATAATATTTGATGATAATAATGATCAGAACTATTGGGGGATCCTCGATTATATTGACGGAAATCATAAAATAATAATAATATTAATGGAAATGAGGAAATCAGAAGTTGATCACTCTGGATAGGTTAGAATCTTGATGACCTATCAACTGTTTGATCATGTTCCTAAATGAGTTATTGATTACTATTCAGTATTACTGACATTCTGAGGTGCTTGACAATTGATCTTTGGATTTGAATATGGAGGGTATATTGATCTTAGAAGTATGACAGTACGATTGGAAGGAGATGTAACAAGGTTAATGGATAAACAAGGAATTCAGAATTGAGTTACTTGTTTCTTATGGATATGACAAATATTCATGATGATTAAAACCAAAGTCTTGAGTTATTATTGCATTAAAACAAAAATTTTGGATGACCACCAAGGTGATCAACAAAACGTAAGTATCAAAAGACTTAATATTTTCATTATTTGGATATCAATTATGGTGATTACGATGATTATAGATGATTTGAGATTTTGAAATGATCAAATACTTTCTCCATTCTTATTCACGATTTGTTTCCCTGATTAGTGCACATCAAGATTTTATTGAGCTTACAACTGATTTCTATATCACAATGATCTTTTTCCAACATTTCTATTGAATAAAATTATGTCCAATCTTATACAGCTCATATTTAGTTGACAGTAATTGTTTTCTATTGATTATATGATGAGGACATCGGTTCAAGACAATTTGGACGTTTCTATCAGCGTAGGCATCATCTAGGATAGCTGCTTCATTAGTTTAGTATTTTATTGAGTACTAATATTTGTTTTTGGCAGTTTAGCCATATATAGTAGTTTTCTGATTTGCACACTTTCTTTTATGCATTAGAATTTTTTGAGATTTGTATCAAGATTTGTTTTGAGCCTATATATAGACCTTGAGAATATAAGAAGTTATGCTATTCTTGATTAAAAAAGTTATTGTAATTGAGTTTTTCTCCTCATTAATCTTTTTTTGTGAGACATTGAGATACAATTTTAAGGTTTGTGATCAACTCTAAATTACACCCAATTCTCCAAATTAAACATCCTAACCCTAATAATAAAAACCGATAATCTTCCCCATCACCCCTACAGCTGTCTACCCCTCTTCCCGACCTCTTCTTCTTCCTCTCTCCTGGCTCTCGATCCACCCTCGCCACCTCTTCATCTCCAGTCGACCTCCCCGAGTCTCTTTCTCCTTGCCGTCATGGGAACCCTAATACCACCACCTGCGATGCAACTGCCTCATCGCCCCACCGCCGCCAGTGTCAACCGCTCGCAACCGAACACCAACCCCCGATCGCCATCATCTTCCGCTGCAACTGCGACTGCGGTCAACAGTCGAGCCCTTCATCGACGTTGCTCCCTCGCACTGCCCTTGTCGACCACCACCTGAAGTCGACTATAGCATCCCTCCTTCGTCGACTGTCACCTTGATGCCGCCAACCCACATATGCAACCCCGGCAAACTCTTGCCACTTCTCAAATATTTGTGCTACTGCTTTATCATCTCTATATATTATTTGATTTATCTGTCGTCCACAAATAATTGAGTGTGCGCTTCTACTTTCCAATTAGAGTACAAATCACTATTGCATCTTTTACTTGCTAAGAACACATAGGTATATAATTATTGATTGTTAGAACTGAATCGTTAATTGGGCTTGTTAAATTTATCTCATATCTTGAAAATTCATCAAACCGATTAATAGTTTAATTTCTAACTTAATATACCAGATGTGATGGTAAACTTAATCTTATAATATTCTTGAAATTTCTCAATTTAGGGTTAAATTTACATCGTTTTGGTATAAGAGCAAAGGTTCTTAAAACCCTAGTTCTTGCATCATTTAGGCATTCTTTATTGCATTCATTTAGGATTGTTTTAGAGGCTTTTATTTTTATTTTTTAAAAAGATCATTTCACATTATTAAAAAAAAAAAAAAAAAAAAAAACTTAAGTGCATTTAGGACATGCTTCCCAAAATTTCAGCAAGCACACATCACCACAATCCCTAGTTTTCCATCGTTGGTGAATGCGTCTTCGCAGCACCATCATAAATTCTGAAGAGCCTTTCTTGTCCCTCTCAAACCACCCAATTAGGAACCCTAGACTTCCGCTAGCCCCTCCTCAAACTGAAATGGACAACTCTGATATTTCTACTACCATCGCTTCATTCATGCAACTCTAGTCAATATTAATCAGAGGCTAGAGAAAGTGGAATTGAATCAAAATGTTGCCCCTGAGCTTCATCGACAGATCCCTTAAGGAAATGATCGTGACGGCCGACGTCAAGATCATGACCCTGACGAGCAATACAAAAGGAACGTTAAGGCTAACGTTCCCCACTTTGAAGGTCATATTGAACCCTAAGTTTGTCTCGATTGGATCCGTGCCATGGACCACTACTTCGTGTGGTTTGACATGAGCGAGCCCTAAAGGTCAAATTTGCAACAATAAAATTAACTGGGAAAGCTCAACAACACTGGACCAATCTTGAATATGCCCGCAGAGGCCGAGGCCTGACACCCATATCCACTTGGAAAGCCATGAAAGAGATGCTCACTGAGAGATATGTGCTGTTATCATTCCACACTCGATTGGTAGTTTCGTGGAACCAACTTTATCAAGGAAGCAAATCCACCCAAGAGTATGTAGATAAGTTCAACGACTTCCTCATTTGGTGCAATGCATTAGGTAAGAGAGCGAAGAACAAACTCTCTCTAGGTTCAGGGCTGGGAGCGAAGAACAAACTCTCTCTAGGTTCAGGGCTGGACTACGAGCCGATCTTAGGAACGAGCTAATTCATAGAAATGTGGACTCATTAGCAGCAGCTTTACTCTTATCCTCGATATGGATTTCCTCAAAGCAAGTTCCCACTATAAGTCCAGCGATTCTTGAGATCTGTCCTCTAGAATGACCTCCACTGACCCCTCTTGGCCTAAGCTCTCCTTTTCTCAGTACCCCACTAAATCTTACCCCAGCAAGCCTAATTCAAATTCCTATCCACATAGAAATGACCATAAGGGTAAGAACACCGAAAAAGACTACCTAAGGTTGGTCCTCTCACTAAGTACTATAAATGTAAGGGATACGTTCATGTTGCTGGCAACTGTCCCAGCCTCAGCATGATCAATATAGTAGAGGGTACCGCTGTCATCGTTGATGGTTCCGACATTGAGTTTTCCTATGCGCCTATTGAAAGCGATGACATTGGTGAAGAAAAGAATGACCATTATCTCCACTATATTCGGCCGATCCAATTACCTCACTTGAATGTAGTCAGATGTGTTTTGTCACGAGCAAAAGAAGAAGATGATTGGAAGCGCACTGCTATATTTCACACCTTTACAACTATAGTTGGCAAAAACTACAAGGTGATTGTTGACAGTAGGGGCTGCGTCAATGTTGTCTCTTCTGTGGTCTTAGTTAAGACTGGACTTAAAGCTGAACCTCATCCATGCCCATAAAAAGTATCTTGGATTGATGCGACAACCCTCCAAGTAACACATCGATTTTTGGTCCCTCTGGACTTCAAAGCTTACAAAGAGCAAATTTGGTGTGATATGCACAAAATGGATGTGGGTCAAGTCATTTTAGGGAGGCCTTGGTTATACGACAACTATGTGACCATATATAGTCGATCCAACCAATGTGTGTTCCAGCACGATGGACTAAAAATAAAGCTTATACCCATGAGACCACGAACTGGTCCGGCTGAAACAACACCAGCTCCCTCGAGAAAAGGCAAGGAAGTAAAAACTTTTTTGAACCCGCGCTGCCCGAGTTCCCAATACCTGGAACCCGTGACACAAGCTAGAATCCTTCCTTCAAATGAGTCATAACACAACAAAATCACAGGAAATTAAAAATTTTATTGCATCAAAATGTTTTTATAACGTCAAATGATTACAACAATTACAATAAATAGTACATCATGAATATACAATAAGATTGGACAGTAAACTTTCACTCGGATGCTTCCCACGGCTTCAGTTTTCCCCTTGCTCCCCACGATAAGGTAGTCCTGCAAACTCACCAAACTGTGGGCACGTCAGCTGAATACAACTGACGCAGTGCTATAATACAACAATCCTCGCTATGCTATAATATAGTGATTCCAAACCTCAACAACCAAAATTTGATGCAAAAGGAAAAGTGATGTCAAACAAGTGTCAGTGTATGCCATGGCCTAATCCAATGCACACTCAAGATGCACACGATGCTCTTATTCTAATGCACGCCAGATTGGGGAGATATGCATCCCATACTACACATTCCCCAACCAAACGACGTTCTTCAGTTGATGGACTTTGATCCCCCGCCATGCATCCCACCCTTGTGCTATCTCCTGTCTCTGATACTCTAGTGATGATAAGGCTGCAATCGTCTGGTTCATTCCCGTCATTGCTGTCAGTAGTGGTGTCAGTACCATGTGTTTTACCCCTATGCCCGGAATCACAGTCGCACAGCGCATGTTCGTCGTTGCCCAAACAATTAGTAGAGATGCAGTAATTCTGCCTTCCGGACCTCACCAAAAACTGATGTACCGACACAAGGGCTCCTAGCCGAAGAACATAAAGCCTTTCCCATAGAGTCTCGCTCAGAGGGCCTTTCTCTAAGCCTCCTGTCCGCATTGATCAGCATAGGACCTGACGGATTTTTAGAGTTTCCCCTAATCTCTGCTATGCTCTCGTACATACACTAGACCAAAACATGCAGTCGAGATGACGCCACCACTCCAGACCTCCTCAAAAGTTGTTACGAACATAAAGGCACTCCGACCGAAGATATTAGAGCCGTTCCCACTAAGCCGCGCTCCAGCTGGGCCTTTCTCCCAAGTCTCCTGCCCGCATTAAACGAAATTAGGATTTGGCCAAGCATGATGACGCCACTCTTCCCCCTGATAGGCGAACACTACTTGCTAGTGCATGTCCTTACATTTAACCAATTCTCTTAGTTAGGCAATCTATCAAGTATTTCCAAGCCCTAACATAGTAACAACTTTGTTTATTATGAACAACTAGTTAAGTTCCACTTATAGACTCTTTCCAGTTAATTATCTTTTTCATTATTACGACTTAACCCATCCCACAATAGGACTCACCCAAGGGCTGGCCCGCCTCGACCCACCCTTGGCCCGAACCAATGACAAACCGACTCCGTCGATCGCCACAACCACTATCTACGCTTGGAGTTCGATCGCAACCTCGACCCAACCCAAACACGTTGCTCCCACTATCCTCACGCTCCACGGTCCTTGACAAGTGGTAGCATCAAACACAACTTTAGAATCCTTCCACGAATGGTGAGCATGTCGGCGCACGAGTCGTCTCCTCCCACACGTTCAATGCGACATGGATACCAAACTACCTGTCTACCTATACCAACAAGACTTAATCCTAGAGTCTCAAAACTCAACCAAAGTGGCCCAAAAAGAGTACACTACTCTAGGAATAAATCCTACACCATGAATACCCAAAAAGAGTGCTAAAAAGCTCTCAAAATGAGAAATTGCATTTCCAAACCGTAAGCATACAATTGGAATTTATGCCAACATAGGATCTCTCCTGATCCCGTTTCCATAAAGAGACACGATCGGGTGATCCCCATGCTTCTACTCAAAGTAGACAGCAAGCACAAACACAAATTGAGCATGAATCTCATCCCAAAATGATCTACATCAACACACAATCACTTAACACAAATTCTATTTCAAAACAGCGAACAAGTATATCTAGATTGTAGCTCTATAAAGCACATGTGAGCTACTCACAACATAAAACATAGTAAATTTAAGCCGTAGTCTATTCCTACATCCACAACATGATTTTTAACTCATAAACAGAAACTAAAACCTTAAATCTACAAGTTCTAACTCAATTTCATTGGCATAGTGCCAAATAGTGAGCTTTAAGAATCTGTGTGTTTCTGTTATTACTTGCAAAATTCATTACAATTTGTGTACTGAACCAAATATTAAGTTCTTAGGCATTACAGAAATATCAATGCGTCTAGTACAACTTTCTAATTACATGCTTCTTCAGATTATGTCTTTAAAGTGATCAAATGAGTCATTGTTTAACATGCATGCAATAATTTTTCAGAATAGAGCAATAACTAACCAGTGCTAATATAAAAATACTTTAAAAATATCAAATAATCTCTAAACTTCGTGAAATTTGAAACATAAGTTCTTCATACATGGTAACATAACATATTTAAATTTAAAATGATTCTACCAAGTATTTTTCAAGTTATGGTTTCTTGAAAATTAGCTAAAAACATAACAGATCATCTTCACTCTGTCTTTTCTATTCAGAATAGCAAATGGCTTCAGATTTAATAAAAATAGAAAACGTTGTCCAAAAGTTATAAAATTTTATATTTAAGCACTGAACACATATTAGAAGCACATTCTAAAATTTCAGCAATAGACTCAAGTGGTTACAAAGTTATGAGCTTTGGAAAATTACAGTAAGAACATATGCTAAATCTATTTTCTGCACAGTCAGTGTTCAAGTTCGTATTAATTAAAATAGTAAATAAATTTCAAAAATTATGAAATTTGGAAGGAAGGTGTATAACATGCATAAGAATCTACATTTAAAATTCAAACTCAAATTCCAAGTAATTTTTTAGTTATAGCATCCAGACCTAACACACTTTTCTGTTTAGCTTTTTACTGGGTTTTTATCTAGTCTTCCACAAATAAAACTAGCATACAACGAATTTTAAGACTTAATCACACATTCCATGACCCATTCATGTTGTCAAGACCACATCAAGATTTCACCGCAAAAATTTAAACACCACAATGGTTTAGAAATACCAGCCTTATTTTGTTGACAAAATTGCAACCTCAAGCTCCTAGCTTTGCCTTTGGCCCTCCTTGCTCCAAGCTCCTAGTTCTTCTTCTCCTTGGTCCTTCTTTGCTCCTTCTTGCCTCCAACTACAGAATATAGAGAAGTAGGGGAGTGTATAGGAGTGATTTTAAGGATATGAGAGATAGTTGGATGTAGTAGAAAATGAAAAAGTGAGCTAGGGCTTTTGAGGAGTGGTATAAATAGAGAGAGGGGGAGTTTGGCCTGCTGTAGAGAAAGTTAGAAAGTTTGGGTGAGGCCAACAAGCATTGGAGGGGAGGGGAGGTGGAGTGTGAGAGTGGTATTGTCTCTTAGGATTTGTCAAACACTCAAGTGTTTTGAGTCTCAACAAAAGCCCTATATTCTAATTTGAAAAATCAAAACCTTATCCCTCATTCCCTCCACATAATGGCTGGCCAAAACTAGTGCATGTGCACAAAATTTTGTTCATGCCGTGCACAAAATTTTGTTCATGTCATGCACAAAATTAAGTTAAGTTGGGCCAACTTGGGTTCAAGCTAGAGTGTGTTTGTTTGGATCTAGTTGAGTCATATTGGGTTTAATTAGATGATTTAAATCACAAAAATCTCACACAATTTCAATCAAATAGAAATTGAAATACACACAAATAATATCAATACAATTTGTACATACAATTTGTAATAACACACATAAAATCGTATTATCACCGTACAAAATAATAATTCGATAATTACGCCCGAACTCAATTAAAGTTAAGACTAATATACGACTTAACTGAGAAGATATCTAAACTCCGCTTCTACAATTGCACTTTAGTTGGGTTCAAAACGTATCGAATAATAATATATTTCAATACTTAATTAAAATTGAGAAAATTCTATTAATATGTGCAACTCTCAATCATGAACGGATTAAAGTATAAAATAGATATATACTATTTTGCGGGGTTTTACATTTGGTATGTTAACCCCGTACTTGAGGAGTATGTATATATATGGTATGTATATACATATGTGGCCTATAGTTGTGGTAGTGTGCGTAGGAGCCTATAAAAAGAATGAATTAATTACTATAGGGCCACGATGTTCATGGTGTTGATTCTTGATTTTGATGATCACAACACAGTGCAACATGTGTCTATGTTATACAGCTAACATTGCAGGTTGTACTACAAAAGACTGTTTCAGCTGAACAAATGCACAAGCTCAAAGGATATATTTAAAGACTTCACTCAGACAAGATTCAAGACTTCACTCAAGACTTCACTCAAGACTCAAGACCTTAGCTCAATTGTGTCAAAATTGTAGTGTCTTGTAATAACATTGTATCTTACGTTTTGTTGAGTCTTAGTCTGATGTAAAGCCTTGTCACACACACGCACACTCAAAATTTCATAATGTGTGTCTCTTTAAAACCCCCAAAAAGAGTCAAAACAGTTTGAAGAAATTTAACTTTTGAGTACCAGTCGACTTAAGCCTCTGCCAGTCGACTGATAGTACAAAACTGTTTAAATTTATTCAAACTCTGATCAGTCGACTCATATGGCAACCCAGTCGACTATTCGAGAGCTTTTGACCGTTTCTGTTTTTCAAAATCGAATTTTTCAAAATCAAAAGCTTAGATCCGTTGGTTGACAGTTGGAGTAACCGTCTCCCAACGTCCAGGAGATCAAACTCTTTAAGTAGAGTTCAGATGTCACTGAAAAGATCTACAGAACTTTCTTTAAAATCCGAGCATCCTTGAGAAAAATTCTAAGTGATATTTTTCGAGAAATAATGCTTTCAAAGTTCATACTCTTTGGTTCTCTACATTCAGTCTAGTATAGCAACGAATTCGCTCTGGACTGAGTATCGAAGTCGACCTTGGTTTTAGCCACGTGCATCAACACATACACCAACAAGGCTATAGGTTGACTGTAAAGTATTTCTTGTTCTTTTGCTCTCGGTTGGAGAGTGTGTTTGACTCTAGGTTGTAGAGTCGGTTTTGTTTCACTCTTGGTAGTAGAGTGAGTCTGCTTTCTCTGGTTGAGAGAAAGGACTACGGGTTAGACAAGGTTGTTGTCGTAACACCGTAGGGTATTCTTGTAATCTTTTTCAAGAATAGTGGAAATCTCAAGTGGGTTGGTTGGGGACTGGATGTAGGTCGGGAGGACCGAACCAGGATATATCTTGTGTACTCTGTGATTGGTTGTCTTGATTTTGCATTTACTCTTGTTTATTTAAGTTCTGCAAAAAGTGTCTGGACAGTCGACTCCTTCCACTATCAGTCGACTGATCAGTGTCGTTTTAGTTGTAGTTTCATTGTGTCTTCAGTCGCCTATCTTATCCATCAGTCGACTGCACAGAGTTATTGTTTTTTTTGGTTATATCAGTCGACTGGTTCATAACCAAGTCGACTGCACCGAGAAAATTTCCGCAGTTTTTTATTAACACTATTCAACCCCCCTCTAGTGTTTGTTGTCTCGCCTACAGGATCCAACACATGGTAGGTGGTGGTGACTTAGTCCCGCATGGAAGGTGAGTTAGGATTGTGTGTGTATATATAATAGTTGTCTAAGATCAAGGGGTACCTACAAGTCATGACACCTTGTGAGGCAAGCCTGTGGTGGGCCGTTGTTAGATATTTTTTTTTTGCGTGTGCGTATGTGCAGTCGCGTGCGCAACTGAGCGGAGCTCGGGGCATTACACAACACGTTATTGATCTGCTTCCGGGAGTGAGTCTTCCTAACTTTCCACACTATAAGATAAATTCGACAGAACATGTTGAGTTCAAAAGGCAAGTTGATGAGTTATTGGCAAATGACTTCATCAAAGAAAGCTTAAGTCCTTGCGATGTTCCCGCTTTATTGATGCCAAAGAAAGATGGAACCTGGCGTGTGTGTGTGAGCAGCTGTGCTATAAACAAGATCACGGTAAAGTACAGTTTTACCATTCCCTGTTTGGATGATATGTTGAACATGATGTCTGGTGCCGCAATCTTTTCAAAAATTGATCTTAAAAGTGGCTACCACCAAATACTTGTTCGTCATGGTGACGAATGGAAGATAGCTTTCAAGACGAATGATGACCTGTACGAATGGATGGTCATGCCGTTTGGAATGACGAATGCCCCAAGCACGTTTATGGAAATTATGATGCAAGTACTCCGTCCCTTTATGGGCAAGTTCCTTGTGGTGTACTTTGATGATATTCTCATTTACAACCGATCCGTTGGGCAACATCTTGACCATTTGAGACAGGTCGGCGGTGTTTTGAGGAAGGAACAACTTTATGCTAACCCTATCAATGTACCTTCCTCTCCGATCAGACTATCTTTCTGGAATTTATTATGTCTACCAGAGGAGTATCTGCTGACCCAGAAATGATACAAATTATTATTGACTAGCCTGCGTCCCGTATTATTCGTGATGTGCAGAGTTTTCATGGTCTTGCCATCTTCTATCGTCGGTTTGTGCAAGTATTTATCACAATCATGGCTCCGATAACCGTTTTTTTAAGAAAGGTGAATTTGTCTGGGCGAAAGAAGCCACAAAATTCTTTGAAGATATCAAGAAAAGAAAGACTCAGACACCTGTTATGAGGTTGCCTGATTTCACTAAAGTCTTCAAAGTAATGTACGAAGCTTCTGGTATTGGTATAGGTGGAATCCTCAGTCAAGAGAGTCGTACTGTTGCTTATTTCAGTGAAAAGCTGAATGAAGCAAACAAAAATAATCCACTTATGACAAGGAATTATACGCGGTAATTCAGTCACTTTGCTATTGGCAACATTACCTCCTACCGCAAGAATTCGTCATTTTCTTAGACCATGAGGCCTTAAGATTCCTTAATTCTCAATAAAAGTTGAACCCAAGACATGCTCGATGGGTAAAGTTCCTACAATAATATTCGTATACCATTAGGCATAAAAAAGGACTGATAATAAGGCTGCGGATCTGTTAATTCTTTGTCGCATGATCTTATCCACATTGCGCACCAAAATTATTGGATTTGAGATATTAAAAGATGAGTATGCCTCCTGCCCAAACTTTCATGAGATCTACACCTCTTTGAAGGATGGCATCACTCGAGTGATAGATAATTATTTCTTGAAAGGTGATTATCTTTTCTATCGCTCCAAACTGTATATTCCTAGTACATCATTATGAGAGTATCTTGTTTGGGAATTGCACGCTGGTGGCCTTGCTGGATACTTTGGGCATAGCAAGGCCATTGATGTTGTGAAACATAGGTTTTAATTGCATAAACTAAAGAGATACGTTGCGAGACTTGTTAACAGGTGTCATACTTGTCGACTCTCCAAGCAACAAAAACAGAACTCAGGCCTGTATACTCCTTTACCTGTTCCCATTACCCTTGGGAAGATGTCAGCATGGATTTCGTGTTAGGCTTACCAAAAATACAAAAGAAACACGATTCCATTCTTGTCATTGTGGATCGTTTTTCTAAAATGGCCAACTTCCTCTCATACTCGAAAACTTTCGAAGAATCTCGTGTAGCTCAGAATTTCTTTGATAATATTGTGAAGCTACATGGGCTTCCAAAAACCATTGTGTCTGATAGGGATGTTGTAACCCATGTTTTCCATTTTTTCTTGTATTTTGAATGTATTTTCTTTTTCTGAGTATTTATTCATATTGTACTCTTCTATTTCTTCTGAACCATGTATTTGTTCTTCGTTCTCCATAATCAATCTTTCTGTTTTGACTTTGACTCTATTTTGTGGCCTTGAATATTTTTTTGATTCAATTTAATTTAATTTTTCTGTCCAAATTTATTGTCTCCGATTGAATTTGTTTAACTCTAATTAATTGTTGTTCAGGGCCTATTTGATTATTGTCTAATTCCATGTCCTATATCCTTTTATTGGATCTTCTAATAAACCCTACAACCCATTGAAGCCCTAAACCATATTATCACTCTCTTCTTATTAGGTTAAAACCCAATTTCCATTAACCCTAACCATCTCCTATTAATACCCTACTATTTACAGCCTAACCCTAATACTATACCTAAACCATAGCCGCTCCTATTACTCATCCCGGTCCCCTTTGCCCTGCTCTCTCTCCCTCTCTCCCGTGTACCCTCATCCCCGTCTCCCTCCTCCAGAGCAACGCCAGCCGCTCAGCCCGACCCTTCAACAGACGCCAGCCCCAGCGCCAGTGCCCCCTGGTGCCTGATACTTCCCAGCGCATCGACAGCCAGCAGCAGCAGCTGCACTGCTTTCCCCCAATGCCAGACAGAAAGCACAGCAACGAAACCATCAGCGACCCCTATTGCCGCCTGCCGTTGCTCACGCCATCGCCCGTTCAATCGTCGTCCTCCTCCCGATATTGCCCCGACTCCCTCTCTCTCTCTTTCTGTGCATGCATTGTTCCGCGTGTTGGGTTCGTGATTATTGTGTTCATGCCCGGAAATCTGTTCTCGTTAATCTCATTTTTCATCGGATTCGTCATCAATTTCAGGCAAGGAACTTGTATTCTTTTGTTGTATAATACAAGTACTAATTCCCTCTTGTAATGTGGCCTTTGTTTCTAAATTCATTCCCATGAAAAATCCTTGTTAGATATTGTCTCTATTTCTTGACCCATCGGTAGTCTTCTTTTTTACACACACGACATGAAAACAATTTACAAATAATCTAGACTTGATGCATGTATGTATGTTGTTTCGTGACCCATGTTATGTTGTATGAACCTTGCATGCTTGATCTGTTAGTTGCAGTATATCTTGTGGTAGATTTGTAAAACACCCATGCCATGTTGTTTGGACATCTATTATACCATGTGTGGTGTTTTGTTTTAATTTGGATTTATCGCATATGAACTATTTGATTTAATACATGAAAAGATTTTTGTTTTTGTTGTTGCCCCATTTTTGTTCAGTTCTTGACCTCGTTAAGGTCAGTAAATCAAATTTATTTGTTAATATAAATCGTAGACACTATTGTCTATTTTTCAGAATTTCTGACAGATCTCAGTTTCGATTTGTGAGTTGCAAGTTATTGTTGTTTTACTACAGAGGTGTAGAAAGTTTCAGATTCGATTTTATGTGAATTTTGTGGAGTTATTTACTTTAATACTGATGTTAAAGATAATATTTTGACCTAGTATTTTGCTGGATATGACCAGCCTTGACTGGGATTAACTCAAAATTTTTGTAGATTTATTTTATGATGTTTATAAACTATTCTATGCTTGCAAACAATTACTATATTTCCAGGAATTTCATGCTGTTCAGTAAATAACCAAGTTTTCAATCTTATTCTATTTACTTTTGATAAAAACTTTGTAAATATAAAATGTAGCCTGAGGTATCTACCTTATCACCCTTTTGCCGGATTTGGATTTCGAGTTATACTTTGTAATCTATCGTTGTTTTAGTACTGCGGTGTCAAGAATTTCATATTTACAAATTTGTTGTATCTTGCTGTCTTCTTATTTTATTTGACTATACTATTTATGTTGGAATATTATGAAATTATATTTTCTGATACTAGACATACTAGACATAGTAGGGAATACTCCAGATTTTTCTTGGATTTAATCAGTAAGTTTTTATGCTATTTTCATGTTTATGAATACAACCTTGCGATTTCTGGCTGAACATATTTTCTGTGTATAATTCTGTTTTGAGCCTTGTTTTGTGATTATTATGTGACTTGTATATATGTACTAGATTCGGCCGAGGGTCTATTTTATAAATTTTCTGACGGATCCAGATTTGCATGTCCGTGGCAACGAAAATCCCATATTTAGTGCAGTGCTGTCTTGCTGTCTAGAACTAGAATTTTTGTTGTCTTAGTCTATTTTAAGTTATTTGTCATCCGTTCGTGTCCTTTATTCAACCTGTACTTGTCCCTTGTTGTCTTGCCATGTTTCTTGACTTGTTTGTGCATGTTCATGCTTGCTTGAATAGTAAAAATAAGAAACTAAGCCGGGGTTA
Organism: Hemerocallis citrina; assembly: GCA_017893485.1. Taxonomy (NCBI): domain Eukaryota; kingdom Viridiplantae; phylum Streptophyta; class Magnoliopsida; order Asparagales; family Asphodelaceae; genus Hemerocallis; species Hemerocallis citrina. Next base: position 119,219,946 of record CM030364.1, read on the forward strand.
AGGGAAAAATTTAATAATGGAAAATACAGAAACGTGTACTCGGAAGGGGATCCAAAGATCTTACGTGATACTTGATACTTGATACTTGACACATGATTACTTGACACTTGCACACTTGACACATGATTACTTGACACTTGCACACTTGACACATGATACTTGATGCTTGATACTTGATACATGATTACTTGATACTTGTCCCTGAGTACACTACCCTCTATGATCCACTATGAAATTTAAATCGTAACTTGTTTGAATGTAGCAACCATGTGGTAAAAATTTGGGACGCATGAAGTGCTACCTAGATAGCACTAGATACAAGACTTGGAAACAACATGATCACTTGACACTTGCTACTTGTTACTTGTACATGATACTTGATTACTTGAACTTGTTACTTGTTACTCGTTTACATACCACTTGACACTTGTTACATGCCACTTGCACCTATTTACCTTGCCATGCTACTTGTTCTGTTCTTGACTTAGAGTTAGTTGCTCTATTTTGTTGTTACATCTTCCATGATATATTTGCTTCCACGTTACTCTATACTTGTCTATTTGTTTCCTTCTGTACTTGTTGCCTGCACTACAAGCAGTCCGTAACTTGCATTGATGGGCGTTTGTTTTCTTTTTTATTTTCCTATAAATTTGTCACTTGCAGACTTCGGTGACCAGCTTCCCGATGGAGTAGGTGATCAAAGATTCTAGTTGGCTGGATTCTTGCTACATTTATTATTCTTGTTGCTTATTCTTGAATAATTGCAATTTGTTACATGGATATTTGTATTGGGCATTTTGTCCCAGACTTGTATTTTGTTCCACACTTGTGTTTTGTTCCACACTTGATTATTTGAGAATCAGTATTCTTGCTTTCAAGTAATCTTGTTGACTATATTGATTCAGTTATTCATGCGTTGTTAATTATTTCTCTTGCATATCTCTTGTTTATTCTTGTATATGTTGTAAAGATCCTTACAGCTTATGAATGGTGAAAGTCATTCGCTGGACTTGTGTTGCGTATTCGTATTTCGTATTTCTTTTTGGGAAGCGGGGCGTGACATATGTGAAATTCACGAGTTACTTTTGGAAGACCCTATGGCATAAGATGAGCACGAAATCGAAGTTCTCTTCAGCCTTTCACCCACAGGCTGATGGACAGACTGAGGTTGTCAAACGGAGTCTTAGCAATCTCTTGCATACTCTTGTGGGAAAGAACTTGGGAACTTGGGACTTAAAATTAACAGTTGCTGAATTTTCCTATAACACATCTAAGAATAGAACCACTGCATCAGTCCAAATGAAGTTGTGCTTGGTTATCGTCAAAGGCAACCCATAAAACTTGTCTCCATGTTAGAACATCACAGAGTTTCAAAGTCTGAATCTATATATGCATCCCACATTTATGACTTGCATAGAGAAATATGGATCTGATACCAAAATGATGTAAACTAAATAGAGAATTTTCAAGAATATTAACAGATTAAGTTTACCAACATATAATGCGGATCAAGTTAGAAACTAAAACAGTTAATCGGTTCTGTTTTATTTTTATTTTGAGATTTAGTCATGTGTAGTTTATTTGAAAGATTTTTTTGAGAGATTTGTTATAGATTTGAGAGATTTGTTTTGGATTTGTTTGAGATTTATTTTGGATTTTTTTTAGCCTATATATATGCCTTGAGAATAATGAGAAGTTAAGCTATTATTGAATTAAAAAAAATACTTTAGGTGCATTTAGGACATGTTTCCCCCAACTTTCAGCAAACACACGTCACCACGATACCGTAGATTTCCCACCCTTGGTGAATGTGTCTACGTTGCACCATAACAAATTTTGAAGAGCCTTTCTTGTCCCTCCCAAACCACCCAATTAGGAACCCTAGACTTTCGCGAGCCCCTCCTCGAACTGAGATGGAAAACTCTGATATTTCCACTACCCTAGCTACCATTCAAACAACTCTTGACAATATCAATCACAGGCTTGAGCAAGTGGAATTGAATCAAAATGTTGCCCATGAGCTTCATCGTCAGATCCCTCAAGGGAATGATCGTGACGACCGATGTCAAGATCGTGACCCTGACGAGCAATACAAAAAAAACGTTAAGGCTGATGTTCCCCACTTTGAAGGCCGTATGGAACCCCAAGCTTATTTCGATTGGATCTGTAACACCCCGCAAAATTGACATATTCAAGTTTGTATTTGCTAAAGTAGAAGAATCGTTGTATTATAACTATAACACCCTGCAAAATTGAGTTATGACAATTTTGCCCAGGGTGTTAAAGAGTGGCATCAGAGCCGACTTCAATAAGTAGTATAAAATTATAAGGAAAACAAAATTAGGGTGGACATTAGATGTGTGAATGGCAGTTTTGAGTCACAATGATGTAGTTATTGAACATGCATTCATGAAACTCTCCTCGTATACATTGATGTTATATTGCATGCGAGCATGTTTTCTTTGTATCACGAGTGTTATGGTTGGTTGAACCTACATTCATGATATCTTATATGCAGACTAACTTTTCTCTTTTATTTTCTTCGTGTATTTTCCTTGTAGTGCTTTCTCATCTTTAACGTTTAATATTTTTTCAAAGAATTATTTTCTTATACTATTAATTCACTTTGATATTTATTATTTTATCTACAATCCTTAATCTTAATCTTTCAATTTTGACTTACTCAATTTTTTTCCTTCTTGATGTTTTTGTCCTTCTTAATTTTATACGCTTCTACGTTACTCATTTATTTTGCTATTACTTTTACGTATTATATTATGTTTTAAATTACCACTTATTAAATTATTATTTGCGACTATTATTTCCTTTTATTATTATTTCTATTATATTTTAAATTATTGATTTTTACATATTTACATTCATTTTATATATGCTCTGATTTCACGATACTATATTTTCCTATTATTTTATGTTGTCTTATTTATTTCTGTATATTTTGATAAGATTGTAATATTTTTACATATGTAAATATAATATACCTATACACATTAAGATTTTGTTTTATTACTATTTTTGTTTTTACATCTTATATTCCATGCTATTGTTATTTCTTGTTATTTACTACTTTTGTTGTATTTACTTCACTATTAATAGCTGCTTATTAATTTTGTTGGTTTATACTTCTCTAATATACTATATACATTATACACTCACTACTTATATTTTTACTTTATTTCAACTTTTATTATCTTTATATTCTATGTCACTACATATACTTTTCACTGATTACTATATACCTCATATATTCCAACATACTTACTATACATATTATTTTACTCTTATCTAATTATTACATTACTACATATTTTATAATATGTAAACTATTTATGTTTATTATGTCAATTTACTACACTACATATTTATTTTCTCATTCACATTCGCATTTAAGCCCAAGCATGTATTTCATTCCATTTTTCTTCTTACTTTTATAAACTATTTTCATTTATACTAATTTATACTATTTATGTTTGATATTTATAATCTATACATCTATGTTAATATTTTATCGTTGTAATTTTCTACTTTATCTCCTACTTTTACTTCTATTTTTATATCACAAAGTTCAAAACATGACATCATACTTTATTAAGCATTCAATATCCAAGTATGTACGGAAGATTACATCATTCCATTCACCATTTTCTTTTGCAACCGGATGTCGATAGGGCAAATCTGCAACTAGACATTAATGGAGGCAAATTTGCAACTGGATATCGGGAGGCAAAATATGCAACTGAATGTCCAGATGGCAACCTACAACTTGATGTTGTGGAGGCAAATCTGCAACTTGATGTCAAGGAGGCAAGCCTGCAGCTAGGCATCAATGACACGAACCCACAACAAAAGAGATTTTTCTACTTTAACCCCCACTTTTAGTTGGTATATATTACTTATCACTACTCTATTCTTTTGTACTAATTTATACTGTTTTAAAACTTAGCCTATACTACTTCAACTTTATTATTTATAATACAGTTATACTTATATACACATTTAATTATTTACCTTATTACTTATACTTGTTTCTATATCTATCCTATATGCGTTATTTTATTTTTCATCATAAATTATTACCTTACTATTAACTGTTTTGATATCTTCTTATGATTATTTTGTATATATACTTTATCTTTACATATATTAGCATTCTTGTATTTTTATACCAGTTCACCTTATTTTCATTTTATTGCTAACTTATTTTATATTCGGTGGCTCTTCATGTAATATGGCTTTTATTATTTATACTTTTATTTACTATTTACATTTTATTTCTATGAAATTAATATTATATATTATTTCAATAATGTCTTGTTACTTTCACTTTTTTGTTTCTCTAATTGCTTATGATTTATAGTATTATTGTTTCGTCATATAGCTTTTATGCTTATTTGCGTATAAAATATTATATATGAATTTACTATTACATTTAAAAATTTATAAATAATTTGATATATACTAATCATTATTCTATAAAATTATTATGTAACTTTTACAAATGAAAGTTTTACAATATACACATCATTATAATATTTATTATTATACTAATATTATATTGTTTATTCTTTCAACTAAAATTTAACACCCATATATTTTCAGATTTTTATCCAATGTCATTCTCTTAAACTGCTAATTTCATTTTTATCTCGTACTATATAGTAGTAGTTCATTTTGCGATTTTTATCATTTTACCGCTTATTACTTTAATAAATTCTGGTTACTAAGCCTATTAATAATTTATTAAAATATCTATTTGACTATACTTCTCTTTATTCTTTCCACTTTCTTTCATAATTGATAACTTAATTTGTATTTTCTTGATACTATATTATCTAATGTTTCATCTAATATTATTTTGTTTGAAAATTTCTTTCAATCTATATTACCTTTCATGGTCACGTTTTTTATTTCTACTATTTTTCTAATTTTTCTTGTTTCGTTCTTATTAACTTTGATACTCATAGTTTTCTTATATAAGTTTACTTTGTTTTCCACATTACATACTACATTTCTATACCTGGTATTGGCAGTTTTTCTATACACAATAATGATTTTTCTTTGGTGTGTACGAGATACAACTTTTACCCTAGTAAATTCTGAGGACAGAACTGTTCTTTGGGGGGGGGGGGGGGCAGACTGTAACACCCCGCAAAATTGAGTTATGAAAATTTTGCCCAGGGTGTTATAGGTTTCGTGCCATGAACTGCTACTTCGTGTGGTTTGACATGTGCGAAGCCCTGAAGGTCAAATTTGCCACAATAAAATTGACTGAGATAGCTTAACAACACTGGACCAATCTTGAACAAGACTGCAGAGGCCGAGGTCTGGCAATCATATCCACTTGGGAAGTCATGAAAGGAAAGCTCACTGAGATATATATGTCGTTATCGTTCCACACTCGATTGTTAAATTCGTGAAACCAACTCTATCAAGGAAGCAAATCCACTCAAAGTATGTTGATAAGTTTGACGACTTCCTTATTCGGTGTAATGCCTTAGGTAAAGAGAACGAAGAATAAACTCTCTCTAGGTTCAGAGCTGGACTACGAGCCGGTCTTAGGAACGAACTAATTCATAGAAATGTGAATTCATTGGCAGCAGCTTATGCTTTTTTCCTTGATATGGATTCCCTTACAGCAAGTTCTCCCTACAAGTTCAGCGATTTGAAAAATTATTCTTCTAGAATGATCTCTATAGACCTAATCTCTCCTCTTTTCAGCACCCCAACAAACCCTATCCAAGCAAGCCTACTTCAAATCTTTATTCACTTAGACATGACAACATGGGTAAGAACACTGAAAGAGACTATTCGAAGATTGATCATCTCACTGGGTGCTATAAATATAAGGGATACGGCAATGTTGCTGGTAACTGTCCCAGCCTCAGTAGGATCAACATTGTACAAGGTACCACTGTCATTACTGATGAGCCCGACAATGGGTTTACCTATGAAACTCATGTAAGTGATGACTTCGGTGAAGAATAGGATGACTAGCCTCGCCACTGTATTCGGTCGATCTAATCACCTCTATTGAATGTACCTGAGTCACCCATTCCTTCCCAAGTCACATGGCAGCCTGTAGATTTTATCCCTGTGTTAGAACATCACACTGAGTCTGCATCCATATTTGCATCCCGTATCCATGATTTGCATAGAGAATTTTTCAAAGAAATTAATGAGAATAATTTTAACTACAAGTTAATAGCAGATATTAGACGGAATTTAAAACTTTTGATGCTGGTGACGAAGTAATGATTCGAATTCGTCCGGAACGGTTTCTAGCTAGATCCGTTAAGAAATTGAGCATACGTGCTGCAGGCCCATTTAAAATTCTACGTAAAATCAATGATAATGCTTAAGTCGTTAACCTTCCTGAAGGTTTGGGCATAAGTAAAACTTTCAATCTAGCACTCTATGAAGGCCCAAAATTTAACCCTAAAAATTCTCTTATAGATAAGCCTACCCTGCAGCCTAATGCTGAGATTTTCACATTTTTTCCCTTTACCTGATACTACTTACCCACCGACAGAAAATTTGGATAATATTTTAAATGATTAGATAACCTCTACTAGATATGGTGGTATTCATAGGTATTTGGTAAGGTGGAAGAATAAACCGAAGTCGGATGACACTTGGAGTGATCGTGAGGAGCTCCAGCGCTTTGATCCCGATCTTTTGGAACACCATGATAGGATCACTGATTTTGACTCGACTGGGTCGAGCCATCTCTCACCCAGAGAGAATGGTGAGGACATCATATCTATTTTATTTTTATTATATAGGGCTATTTTGGTAATCAGGCAGAGCAGATGAGGTTGCACTTGGTCAAAAGTTGTTAAGAGGGGTTAGTGGCTTCTAATGCAAGCTACCAACTTACTTGCCCCCTAGTGCCTCCTCGATAAATAGGAATCCAACCTCACAAAGCGGGCTCTTTCCCATGTAATCTCTCATTGATATCAATAAACAAGATATTTTCTCACGTCCTGTAAAATAACAACTCCCCCCCCCTCTCTCTTCCCTTACTTTGTGATATTTTATAGTTAACACTTCAAAGGATGGTGCTTTCATTGGGAACTCTTCAAAGTTTAACTAAGTCTATTAACAATAGTGGGAAGATCAAAGATTGTTATTCTAAATCAAAATCAAACCATCTAAATTAGATGGAAAAATCAAGATACTTATTAAAGATGAGCACTAACACAATTTAGACTTCATTCTAATGGCATGACAATTTTATCTTTTTTTTGTTTTCTTTGCAATAAAGCTTTTGAAAGAGAATATGAGAAAACCACCAAGCAAGTTCCAACTCCGAAGGCACCGGCAAGTAGATTTCTTCTTAGGATGGGAAACTACAAGCTCCGACGAGCAAGATCCAACTTTAACAAACCGAAAAATAGATTTATGCTCGGGACGAGCAAGTTCACGTTCTGACGAGTAAGATCCAACTTTGACAACAATTGTGGGCAAATTTTTGCTTGAGACGAGCAAGTTAGACATCCAATGAGCATGTTATAGCACCGACGAGGACCTACATGTAGAACCAATGCTCGAGTAAGAAAGTTTTAACACTAACGAGGAAATTTCAGCGAGGTCTGGTGAGTATATATTATGCTTAGGAAGAACACAACTGAGTTCTGACGAGCAAGATCGTGTTTCAACTCGAAGTCCAAATTCCATTGCAGCCAAAAGTTGTGCAACTATCGATGAGAAGAATTATATTTTGATATATATTAATCATTATTCTATATATTTAATTTTATATCCTATATATAGTTATTATATAACTTTTACAAATGAAATTTTTATTATATTATTTCTATTTACATCATTATTTTCTATTATACTTATCTTATATTGTTTATACGTACCTTTAAACTAAATTTAACTAAATTTCACACATATATTTTTCATATTTTTATCAATGCCTTCTCTTAAACTAATGCTTTCTTTTTATCTCTTAATATATAATCCTCGCTCATGAGATACCGGATTGTCAGAAATATGCATAACAGCCTTGTTGTTACAGTAGAAAGGAACTAAAGATGACAACTATATTTCCAAGTCTCGAAGAAGAGATTTGATCCATAAAACTTTAGAAACCAAATGCCCAATAGTTCAGTATTCAGATTCTACACTTGATTTGGCTACCACATGTTGTTTCTTACTTTTCCAATATACGTGATTTTTTTCTAAAGAATACAAAGTACCCCCTAGTTGAGTGTCGATCATCAACCGATCTTGCCCAGTCATCATCAAAATAACCTTGTAAAGAAAGAGAATCCCCAGGCTTGAAGAGAAGTCTTTAACCTGGGGCTTTCTTAAGATAGTGAAGAATGTGAACAACTGCTTCCCAATGAGTGATAGTCGGTGCATGCATAAACTGACTGACTTGACTAACTGCAAAGACAATATCTGACCTAGTCAGTGAGAGATATATGAGTTTACCAACTAGCCTGTGATATCATCCTGGATCAGAAAATAATGCATCATTGGAGAAGGAGGACATCTTAGTATTGAGATTCATAGGTGTGTCACTGTGCGACATCCTAACATTCTTGTCTTAGCAAAAATATCAAGACATACTTTCTTCGAGAAAGAAATATACGTGCAACCTAAATGCAAAGAAAATATCGAAGCAGACCAAGATCCTTTGTTTGAAAGGTTTAAGCTAACCGCTGCTTTATGTCTGCAATACCTTATGAGTCACTGCCTGTAATAATGACATCATCAACATAGGCTAACAGAAGAACAATGCCTTTGTTTCTTTATGAAGAGAGAATGGTCTGTCTTACTTCTAGAGAAGTCATAAAAGCACATGGCTTTGTTGAAATTTTCAAACCAAGCTCGAGGAGACTGTTTGAGTCCATAAAGAGACTTTTTGAGTGACATACATGATTCTCCTCTTGCCGCTAAAAATCAAGAGGTCCTCTTTCAAGTCACCATTCAGGAGTGCATTCTTGACATCAAGCTGATGAAGGGGCTAAAAACAATTTGATGCAAGAGAGATAAGAACCTGAATCGACGTGAGTTTCGCGATTGGAAAAAATGTATCTGCATAATCAATCCCAAATTTCTGCGTATAATCTTAAGAGACAAGACGAGCTTTGAGATGCTCAACTGTGCCATCAGGATTGTGTTTGACTGTGAATACCCACTTACAACCAACTGTCTTATCACTTACAGGGAGACGAACCAACTGCCAAGTACCATACTGCTGAAGAGCCTGCATTTTCTCTTTCATGGATGATGTCCAACCATGGTGCTCGGAACCATGTTAATTGATAGTATAAAGACTGAAAAGAATACTTTATTGAATACTCATAACTGAATACATTGCCTCATATATATAGGAGAGTACAAAAATAATCTAAGACTATTTCAGATTTGAGACTAATACTAAGAATACTAAGACTACTTTAACACCTAGAAATGCATTGCTCAGAATTTGGTTGCTACTCATATAATATAACTATGGGGGCTTCATTGTTTACAGTAACAAGTTGTTCACCATACTAGACATAAATATGAAATAACCTTCTCCCACTCATTTCGAACGAAGTGACAGTCAACTTCGGCATGTTTTGTAGGTGTTAAAGTAAAATATAAAATAAAATAAAAGTAATAATAAGTAGGATAAAAAGAATATGTCGATTTTTAAAAAAAAAATAGAAGTACAGAAACGAATGAGAAAGAATAAAAGTGTAAGTGCAAAGAATAGAAGAAAAGAAATAGTATAGAGAAATTATAATTCAGTAGGGAAATTTGAAAATAAATAAACTAAGAGCGTAATTAAATATTAGTTAGCTAAAAATTTAATTATGATGAGAAGAGCAGTATTATGATAAAGAAATAAATAGTATAAAGCAAAATAAAAATATCAGAATGTAAAGAAAACAGATAAATAATCGAGAATATAGTATAATAATGGAAAATTAGTTAGCAATAGCTGATAAATTTGAGAAATTCAAGAAAAGAGAAGTTAACTAAAAGAAAACTTAAAGAATAGAATGATGAGAATCGTAAACTAAACTAGGATTATATAATAATAATCTCTTAATATATATTGACAGAAATCATAAAATAATATTATTAATGGAAATGAGAAAATCTGAAGTTGACCTTTATAACTTTGGATAGGTTAGAATCTTGATGATCTATCAACTGTTTGATCTTGTTCCTAAGTGAGATATTGATTCCTATTCAGTATTACTAACGTTTTGAGGTGCTTTACAATTGATCTTTGGATTTGAATATGGAGGGTATATTGATCTTAGAGGTATGACAGTACGATTGGAAGGAGATGTAACAAGATTAATGGATAAACATGGAATTCGGAATTGAGTTACTTGTTTCTGGTGGATATGACACATATTAATGATGATTAAAACGAATGTCTTGAGTTATTATTGCATTAAAACTAAAATTCTGGATGACCACCAAGGTGATCAACAAAACGTAAGTATCAAAAGACTTAATATTATATTTTCATTATTTGGATATCAATTATGGTGATTACGATGATTATAGATAATTTGTGACTTTGAAATGATCAAATACTTTCTCCATTCTTGTTCACGATTTATTTCTTTGATTAGTGCACATCAAAATTTTATTGAGCTTACAACTGGTTTCTATATCACAATGATCTTTTTCCAACATTTCTATTGAATAAAATTATTTTCAATCTCATGCAACTCATATATAGTTAACAAAAATTGTTTTCTATTGATTATACTTGTGAAAGACTACCAATAGACCAAAATTCTGAAGTTGTGATAAGAGTTGAGAGTTTAGTATTTATATTAATTCTAACTGCCCCCACAGGTTGAGAGCCTGTCTTCGTGGGTTGAGACCTAGACTACATGCAGCAGTATTTTTCTTTTAAAATGCATTTAATATTGCATAAACGATGAGATTTGAACCTTGGTTGCTCAGATACTATGTTATAGAATAAAATATTATTGATTTATTGATGGTATTCTTGAGTTTGCAAAATGAGAAACAAAGAAGTCTATATATAGGCTTACAAAAACTTCGGCATAAAGAAACTCTTCTACACTAATATAATAAAAAATGGATATAAATATAGAACAGCCCCATATAGAATATAAATAACTTCACATAATGAATATAAATCAACCTAGATATAGAATATAGATCAACTCATATGGAAGCCCCTATATAAGAATTTATTGGTAAATATGAAAGATATGGTAAATATTCCATTAGTACCAATGTTTATGGTTTCAACTAGATTATGCAATTCAAGAACTATTAAGAAATTGCATGTAATCAAATGGCTTTTTCGAAAATGCTTCTGCAAAGAAATTTTACAAAACCAAATGTTGTTCTGCTTCAGAAAAGGGACAGTTTCTTAAAATTTGAGATGCAATTACAAATTGAATGGGTACTCATTGGGCTATGCACAGATCATCAAGCTCGGAGTCTACCTACCTGAGCTAAAGTTCATCCCAGGTTCTTCAATAACTTTCCAAGTTGCAAACTACCCGAGCAATCATACTACAATCGGGTTAATAAGTAGTAGCTTCTGATTGCAATCATACTATGGAAGGATTTGAAATTACCCGCCTCAAATTACTTATTGAGCTACGGATGAATTACTAAGTTGGGGTTCTAGTAACTCGAGTTGAAATTTCTACTAGCTCTGAGTAAATTATTCATTGAATTCAAATATGGAAATTTGATTTGTGCTACCCAAAAATCCAAACTCTTTTCATTACCACACACAGATGCATATTATTCTCTAATAACTATTACATAGGATTGTTGAAATCCATTTTCTTACAAATTCTGTTCATCAAAATATGTTTTAATGAATCTTTCAACCATTGTTGAGTTTTTAGTGGCAGTAGCATGATATTTGAAGCATGGTTTTAAAGATCGGTCAATTTTGATCCGATCCCGATCCGATCCAGCCGATCCCAATCGTTTTTTAAGGGTCCGGTCCGATACAAACCTCTAAATCTCGGGATCGGCATGATAAATCGGGGATCGGCCAAGTTAGATATTCGATCGGATGGATCAACCACATCATAATCCGAAATCACCGATTTTATGATTAAAAAATTCAATTTTGAATTTTCTATTCATGTGGATTCCTCTTATCCAAGCAATGAAGATGTTATTGTGTGATGAACATTATTCTATGTGTAGCTTACATTTTATTTTTTTCTTGTATGTAAATAAATTGTGTTATTTGATCTGCCTATTTTTTATTGTTCTTTATTCTAATAATTGTATGAAACTAATTAAAATGTTCATGTTTGTAAATAAAAATATTAAATTTGTAAAAAAAATTATTTAAATTATCAATTCATTCTTAAAAATTAATTATTATTTTAAAAATAATTTAATTATAGAATAATTATTTTTAATATTAAAATATGATTGATCCAAAAAAAATCGATGCAGCGATCTGTTACTACCGATCTGGTCGATACCGACTCCCGATCCAAATATTTGGAAAAATCCAATTTCCGCTCCCCAACCTGAGTTTTAAAACTTTGATTTGAAGTAACATTTTAGATAATTTTTTTTAGTTGAATCTCATTTTATTAATTTCTTGTTTGATTAGTACTTTCTTGCTCGATTAAGGCATTATCCATGAATTATCAAATTCTTTAAAATTATTAACATATGAAGAAAATGGTAAACTCATATAAAATGGTTGTTGTGAAATATAACTCATCGCATGGTCTCAAGAATTCAGTTGGGATATCAACAAGACCGAACTAGAATTATGGGAGGCATCAGGAAGGTCGAGCCAAAGGTGAATATCTGATACTTGTGTGAGAAGCGACAAGCAGGCTGACGTGGAAGGTCAAAGTTATACACTTCCTGCCTCCAATGCTCAGAGACAAAAAAAAGTCGGAGGACATGTGTTAATGCACAATTTCGTGTAAGGGCTATGATTGTGGACATAGGTTGGATGGCAATCTACGATGCCACTACCGATTGTAAGAGCAAAGAGGTAGTGATGAAGGCACCGGGAGGACCTACAGTGACTTTCCATGGGAGGAAGGATTGCAAGAATGTGGTAGAAGCCACGTCAAAGGTGAATAATCGAGATGAAGTCAGAGCAACGGGATTTTAAGTTCTGCATCAACATTCAGCCGGGCAGTGCTTGTTGTGCGGAATACGAATTAACCACCAATCAAAAAGGAAAAGGAAATAGCGAAAACCAGAAACAAGCAAACACAAGAACACAACGATTTACGTGGTTCGGCAAAAACAAATGCCTACATCCATAGGGCGGTTGGGGTTTCTTCCACTATAATCACCAATGGGCGAAAACAAACCCTTACAAAGATGACGGCTGCAAAATCCAAATAGAGGTGTTACTTCTTACAAAACCCTAAAGGGTGTATTTATAGGGAAACTACTGGGCTTTTCGAAATGGGCCTATTCTAGTTTACAAACCCGCCTACAGTCGACTGGTCTACTTATCAGTCAACTGGTAATTAGTTCGGGACAGTCGACTGAGACCCATATTCAGTCGACTGATGTACCCTGCTGCTGTATCCTTAGCATTTGAAACTTCGTTCGGGACAGTCGACTGAGACCCATATTCAGTCGACTAGTGTACTGGAAATTTCGATCGCTGCAGATACGACGGATATAAACAAGCTGAACCAGAATCGAGCCATTATCCTACAATCTCCACCTTGGCGAGATCTTCCAAGTTGCCCAAGCAATCTCCAAAAATACTCCAAGACAAATGCTCATCACCAAACGCAACAAAAGCCCAAACTCCACCTTAGTATGATATCACATACTAAGCAAACAAATAGCAAAGCACCATCCCAACCGCCCATTCCAAATCATCAAACATGCAAAATATTAGCCAGGTTCATGCAATGCTTGAACTTGACTGCCCCAACAATTTTGGTCAACATATCAGCAGGATTATCAGCTGTCCCAATCTTCACCAGAAGAATATCACCATCCTTTATCAAATCACGCACAAAATGATAACGGACATCAATATGTTTGGTCCTCGAATGATGAACTTGGTTCTTCGCTAAATGGATAGCACTTTGACTGTCACAGTGTACCTCCACCTTCTCCCGATGAATTCCCAAGCTCTTCAAAAGTCCATGAATCCAAATGGCTTCCTTCATGGCCTCAGCAACTGCCATGTATTCAGCCTCAGTAGTAGACAATGCTACAGTGGACTGCAAATTGGACCTCCAACTTATAGGTGCTCTAGCCATAGTAAACAAATAGCCTGTAGTAGACCGCCTCTTATCTAGATCACCTGCATAGTCAGAATCAACATAACCCACCAATAGCCTGCTAATATTGTTATCCCTCTCAAACTTCAAACCCACATCTGTGGTGCCACTTATGTACCTCAAAATCCACTTAGCCGCTTGCCAATGCTCTCTGCCTGGATCATGCATATATCGACTGACCATACTCACCGCCTGAGAGATGTCTGGTCGAGTACAAACCATGGCATACATCAAACTGCCAACCACACTAGTGTAAGGTACATTAGCCATATACTGTCTCTCTTCATCTGTACTTGGAGACTGAGAAGCACTAATTCTGAAATGAGTGGCTAAGGGAGTACTGACTGGTTTAGTTTTCTCATCTATACCAAACCGTTTCAGCACTTTCAAGAGATATTGCTTCTGTGTCAAACTCACTATGCCCTTTGCTCTGTCTCTAGCTATCTCCATCCCAAGTATCTTCTTGGCTTCACCAAGATCCTTCATCTCGAATTCAGAACTCAGCTGATTCTTCAAGTTTTGAATCTCCTTAGCATTTTTAGAGGCAATCAACATGTCATCCACATATAATAACAGATATATGAAAGAGTTATCCTGCAATTTTCTGAAGTAGACACAATGATCATACTCACTTCTGGAATATCTCTGCACTTTCATAAACTGATCAAACCTCAATTACCACTGCCTTGGAGATTGCTTCAACCCATAGAGAGACTTTTTCAACCTGCAAACAGAACTTTCCTTCCCAACAGTCTTAAACCCATCTGGCTGCAACATATAAATTTCTTCATCTAGGTCCCCATGTAAGAATGCAGTCTTCACATCCATCTGTGTTAATTCAAGATCAAACTGTGCTACCAATGCCAACAAAATCCGAATAGAAGGATGCTTCACAACCGGAGAGAACACTTCATTATAGTCAATTCCTTCCTGTTGAGCATACCCCTTTGCAACTAGTCTAGCCTTGAACCGAACACTGTCTTTTGGACCTTCTTTCTTCGTATACACCCACTTGCAACCGATGGCTTTCTTCCCCTTTGGTAATTGCACTAGATCCCAAGTCTTGTTCTTATGAAGAGTTCATCTCTTCATCCATAGCAACTTTCCAATCTGCATTTTTAGAACTTCTAGTGGCCTCTTTGAAGTTGGAGGGAACTTCATCATCAACAATGGGAAGAGCAAATGCAACTGTTTCTGTAAAGCGAGATGGTCGTTTGATATCTCTTCTTTGCCTTCTTGCTGCAATTGATTCTTCCTGCTGGAGAGGGTCTTGGATAGGAATTTCTTCCTCATTCTCAGTATCAACCACATCATCTTCATTTTGGGCAGGAGTAGGATTTTCAACTAAAAGCTTTTCTAACTCCACCTGTTGGAGAACTCTCCCAATCTTCTGCTGCTCTTGATCACCAGTCGACTGACCATGGGTCTCAGTCGACTGTCCCGAGCTAATTATGCTGGTCTCATCAAAGGTAACATCCCTGCTGATTACTAATTTTTTCTGTTCTGGACACCACAACCTGTAACCTTTGACACCAGTACTAAAACCAACAAATATAGCCTTTTTGGCTCTTGCATCAAGTTTAGTTTCAGTTACATGAAAATAAGCAGGACAACCAAATATATGCAAAAAACTATAATCAGATGCAGGTTTACCACTCCATACCTCAATAGGCGTTTTGCCTTCAAGTGCTGCAGATGGTAAACGGTTGACAATGTGGCTTGCATATATAACAGCATCTGCCCAAAATGTCTTCTTCAATCCAGACTGTGCTAGCATACATCTCACCTTCTCAAGTAAGGTTCTGTTCATCCTTTCTGCAACCCCATTTTGCTGTGGAGTCCTCCTAACTGTGAAGTGCCTCTGGATCCCTTCATCTTCACATAATTTCAGAAACGGATCGTTCTTGTATTCCCCTCCATTATCTGACCTCAGAACCTTAATCTTCCTTCCAGTCTGGTTTTCAACTTTCTTCTTCCAGCTTGTGAACAAGGTCAAAACTTCATCTTTGTGTTTCATGGTATATACCCAAACTCGTCTGGAGTAGTCATCAACAAATGTAACAAACCAGTGTCTACCACTCATAGAAGGTGTTTGAGTAGGGCCCCAAACATCTGTGTGCACATAATCGAGGATACCCTTTATCTGATGTACAGCTATACCAAATTTCACCCTAGTTTGCTTACCTAAAACACAATGTTCACAAAATTCCAACTTGCAACCTTTAGCATCTTTAAGCAGCCCTTGCTTCACAAGCCCCTGCAAGGCCTTTTCTCCTGCATGCCCGAGTCGCATATGCCACAACCTTGTAGAGTCGGGAACAACCTGTTTAGGCTTTTCAGTTACACTGGCAGCCTGACCCAAATACGTTTTTCCCTGCAAGAAAAACAAGTTTCTTTTTCTTTGCCCTTTCATCACCACAAGTGATCCGTTAGTCACCTTCAGAATGCCACCTTCACTAGCAAATTTCATTCCACTGGCCTCCAAAACACCAAGTGAAATCAAATTCTTTTTCAAATCTGGAACATACCATACATCTGAAAGCTCCCTAATAAGACCATCGTGCATTAGCAATTCAATCTTTCCGATTCCTACCTTCTTACAAGGCACATCATTTCCCATCAAAACTATCCCACCATCCATATACTCTAAGGAAGTAAACCACTCCTTTTTCCAAGACATATGATAGGAGGCTGCTGTATCAAGAAACCATACTTCTTGATAAAGTGAGGGACTAGCAGCAAGTGCAAAGGAAAAATCATCATCACTATCTAAATTATCAACAGTCACATTTGCAGTCGAATTTCCCTTATTTCGTAGCTTCGGACAATCCTTTTTCCAATGCCCCTTTTCATGACAGAAAGCACATTCATCTCTGGCCGGTATCTTTCTGTCCTTTGAAACTCCTCTCGATTTGAAACGAGATTTGTTTCCTTTATTCCCAGATTTGGTCTCAGATCTGGTCTCAGTTCTGCCCCTTACAATCAATGCTTCAGAAGTTTCTCTATCAACCATTTTATCCCTTCTCCTAGTTTCATTATTCAACAGAGCATTTGCAACATCTTCATATTTTACAGTATCTTTTCCATATATTAAAGTTGTTGCTAAATGATCATAACATTCGGGTAATGAATTCAACAGAATTAGGGCTTTGTCTTCATCTTTAATTTGCTCATCCAAATTTAACAAATCAGCCAATAGTTTATTAAATGATTCAACATGAGCATTCATAGACATACCTTCAGTATAGGTGAAGCGAAAAAGTCTCTTCTTCAAATACAGCCGATTCTCCAAACTTTTCCTCATGTATTTGTCTTCGAGTTTCTTCCACAACACCGCAGCAATGGTATCCCTCATCAAATCGTACTTCTGAGCCTTCGCGATAAAGAGCCGAATAGTCCCACACGCAACTCGGTTCAACTTCTTCCAATCTGCTTCGGACATATTCTTTGGTTTTTCTTCCTCCAAAGCAACGTCTTGTTCTTGTTGAACCAGAACATCCAATACCTCACACTGCCACATCCCGAAATTATTTGTTCCATCAAATTTTTCAACTTCAAATTTTGCATTGTGAATCGTTGTTCTGGAAGAACTTGATCCCGCAACATCCTTGGTTGCATCTGCTTCACTCGCCATCTCCCTCTAGGTCGAACCTGACGCTCTGATACCACTTGTTGTGCGGAATACGAATTAACCACCAATCAAAAAGGAAAAGGAAATAACGAAAACCAGAAACAAGCAAACACAAGAACACAACGATTTACGTGGTTCGGCAAAAACAAATGCCTACATCCACAGGGCGGTTGGGGTTTCTTCCACTATAATCACCAATGGGCGAAAACAAACCCTTACAAAGATGACGGCTGCAAAATCCAAATAGAGGTGTTACTTCTTACAAAACCCTAAAGGGTGTATTTATAGGGAAACTACTGGGCTTTTCGAAATGGGCCTATTCTAGTTTACAAACCCGCCTACAGTCGACTGGTCTACTTATCAGTCAACTGGTAATTAGTTCGGGACAGTCGACTGAGACCCATATTCAGTCGACTGATGTACCCTGCTACTATATCCTTAGCCTTTGAAACTTCGTTCGGGACAGTCGACTGAGACCCATATTCAGTCGACTAGTGTACTGGAAATTTCGATCGCTGCAGATACGACGGATATAAACAAGCTGAACCAGAATCGAGCCATTATCCTACAGTGCTCCGATATCTAAGGCTTCCTACAGGATGACGTCAGTAGAGCAAGACAAGGTAAAGAAACAGATTAAAGAATTGCTACATAAAGGATTTATCAAACCAAGTGCTTCACCATGGGGTGCACTAGTTCTATTAGTGAAGAAGAAGGATGGTTCAATGAGAATGTGCATTGACTATGGAGAACTGAACAAGATGACGATTCAGAACAAGGTGACGATTCCACTGATTGATGATCTATTTGATTGACTACAGGGTGCAGCTGTGTTTTCGAAGATTGATCTACAGTCTGGTTACCATCAAGTCCGAGTTAAGAAGTAGGATGTACACAAGACAGCTTTTCAGACTCGGCATGGGCATTACATGTTTTTGGTGATGTCGTTTGGAGTGACAAATGCGCCGGCAATATTCATGGATATGATGAACAGAGTTCTGCGGCCGTTCATAGACTCATTCATCATGGTGTTCTTCGACGACTTTCTGGTGTACTCGAAGTGAGAGGAAGAACATGCTAAACAATTGTCTAAAGTATTGAAGAAGTTGCAGGAGCAAAATCTGTATGCAAAGTAATCGAAGTGCGAGTTTAGGAAGTCGGAGGTGGCATTTCTGGGTCACATCCTTTCTAAGGAGGGAGTGGCTATTGAGCCTCAGAAGATCGAGGCAGTGAAGAGTTATCCTAGACCGACGACTGTAAAGAAGATCCGTAGTTTCTTAGGATTAATAGGATACTATTGGCATTTCATTCAAGGTTTCGCACAGATAGCAGTTCCGTTGACGAGATTGACCAAGAAATGTGTGAATTTCACATGGACGGGGCGATGGGAAGCTAGTTACCAAGAGCTGAAGGAGATGTTGACGTCAGTGCCTATTCTGGAGTTACCGCAAGCTGGTGTAGATTACGACATCTACAGCGATGCTTCTCACAGAGGTCTGGGATGTGTTCTGATGCAAGAAAGGAATGACATTGCCTTTGGACCAAGCAGTTGTTTCTGCATGAGAAGAACTACCCGATGCATGATTTGGAGCTTGCAGCAATTTTCTTTGCCTTGAGGCAGTGGAGGTATTAGGTTTAGGAAGAAAATGTTAATATGTACACTGACCAAAAGAGTTTGAAGTACATCTATCAGCAGAGAGATTTGAATCTGCATCAGAGGCATTGGTTTCAAGTGCTAGAAGGCATTCGTCCTGAGATCAAGTATTACCCAGGGAAGGCAAATGTGGTGGCCATGCACTTAGTCAAAAGAGCAGTCTGTCTCGTTTAATTACAACACAGAAGGAGTTAGCAGGGGAGCTGGATTGGGTAGGTATTGAAGTCGTATTGCAAGGATTGTGGGCGTCTTTGGCGCAGTTGAGACTTCAACCCACTTTGAGGGAACAGATCATCGAGGGCTAGCAGGCTGATGAGAGATTTAGAAGATGTTAGAACAAATTTCCATCGGCAAATTGTCAGAATTCCATGTTCAAGATGGTGTGCTTTGGATAGGAGAGAGATTGTGTGTGCCGGAAAGGGAAGATTTGAAGGAGATCATTATGAAGGAAGCACATACAACCTTATTATCTGTACATCTCTAAAACAAGAAGATGTATAAGGACATCAAGCTATGTTTTTTTGGTGGCTAGGCATGAAGAGGGATGTTGCTGATTTTGTGGCAAAGTGTTTGACTTTTCAGCAACTCAACGCGGAGAATCAGAAACCTAGAGGACTATTACAGCCTTTGCCCATTCTTGAATGGAAGTGGGAGAATATCAGCATGGACTTCATCCCAGGATTACCTAGGAGATCGGAGGGAAATGACTCGATTTGGGTCATTGTGGACAGGTTTACCAAGTCAGCACAATTCTTGGCAATGAAGATTACATGTTCATTGTTGAAGTTGGCCGAGGTACATATTGAAGAAATTGTGAGACTGCATGGAGTTCCTGTAACAATCATCTCTGACAGAGATGCAAGGTTCACATCAAGATTTTGGTCGAGTTTGCAAACAATTTTGGGGACCAGAACTAACTTTAGTACGGCATTTCATCCACAAACAGATGGAAAAACTGAAAGGGAATCGAGTACTAGAGGATATGTTAAGATCATGTGTTTTGGACTTCGATGGAAGCTGGAAGAAGTATTTAGTACTGGTAGAGTTTGCTTACAATAACAGCTATCAGGCGAGTATTGGCATGGCGCCATATGAAGCTTTGTACGGGAGGAAGTGCAGGACACACATCTGTTAGTATGAAGTTGAAGAAAGGCAGACTTTTGGGCCAGAGATCATGCAGCAGAATTAAGAGAAGATCAAACTAATTCGGAAAATGTTAGTCGAAGCGCAGAGCAGGCAAAAAAGTTATGCAAATATTGGACGCGGAGATTTGGAGTTCGAGGTTGGAGATATTGTCTTCTTGAAGGTCTCACCAACAAAGGGGGTGATCAAATTTGGAAGGGGTGACAAGTTGGCACCAAGGTACATTGAACCCTACAAGATTCTAAAGCGGATTGGTCAGATAGCGTACAAGTTGGAGTTGCCAGAAGAGTTGGCTCAAGTCCACGACGCGTTCCACGTATCGATGCTAAGGAAATATTTTCCAGATTAGAACCATCAGTTACCAGAAGTACCAGAATGATTACAGCTGAATTTGAGCTAAAAAGAGCAATCTGTGGAAATCTTGGATTGCTGAAAGAAAGCACTATGGAATATGGTCAAACTGATGGTCAAGGTGCTATGGAGGAATCAGCTATTTGAAGAAGCTACTTGGGAGTCTGAGGTCCGGATGCATGTTGTTGTTGTTAAGAAGAACTTGATGTAGATCTATAAACTTATGTATGTTTGGCATAAAGATGAGATCTTTCAGATTTATTCATTGTTATTAGTCAATAATAATTTTATGTGTAACACCCCAAATTCCAAAACAGGCTGAATTCGAAGTTCCACAGGATCTTTACACTTATCTTTGTACAATTTTACAAGGGAATAAAAACTTTTTGTTATATCAGAGTTTACATTTACATTACCAATTTACAGCGGAAGCAATTTACATCAATTTACATGAATTGAAATGTACAACACTTGGATCATTCTTTAATCAGCATGCATTCTTTAGTCTTGTTAATCACTTTACACTGCATAGAAACTGTGGACACGTCAATTGCATACAACCGACGAAATATTATACACGGCTATCCTCTCTATGCCGAAAACAGTATAACGATTCTCAAATACTTAAACAAACCACAAACTTGATCACAAACAGAACTACAAGGGACTATCCTAAAGATGACGTGTTGTGCGGTGCACTTAGTCCTTAATGCAGTTATGTATATTACATGACACTAATGCGCACTTGTTCAGATTCTATGCATCCCATACTACATAGGTCTGAGGGCAAGCCCTTAACCATTCTTCATCTTGTAGGGTTCAATCCCTCGTGATGACTTAAACTACTACTGTGACTACGATAAGTATCCTAGATGTTCTATGAATTACGAACTCATGTCCAGACAGCCTGGAGGGGAATCCCACGTCATGTCACGACGCATCGTGAAGAACCTATGGACAATTCAGCCTCCGTCATAGGACATGACACCACCCGCAGTCACCAAACACTCCACGAGCGTCGCCTGCGGTACGGACTCCTGGAGGCATATCCATGTAAATATTCTCACATCGTAGCTCTGAGGTCCTCATACTCGTGTTTTTCTCTTATTTTCATCACATCTTCACTAGGTATCTAGTCCTTAGTTATTTGAATCATGAACAAAATCAATTCTCTAGAGTTAACCCTTCCACTATACCGGTCTTAACCATTTATATCACATGACCCAAATCTTGGTCTTTTCATTTCAAATTTCATTTCAACATATTTCTTTTTCAATGCCGATATGAGGCTTAACTACACTCTAGTTCTCAATTTCAATTCATAATCACAAAATTGAGTCTTTATACTCATAAGTTCTTTTTCACAATTAACATGATTTCCATTCTTTTCTATGAATCAAATCTCACATATCAAGTTCAATTTCAATTCTTGTATTTCATGCTCAAAGTTTCTTTTCAATAAACACATTAGATTCTCATACCGTAGTTTCTTTCCTTTACTTAATTCAATAGTCATAAAGTCGTATTTTTCACTCATATACAATATTCAACTTAGTAAGTAAAAGCCCATGAATAACACACTTAAATTTCTTTCATTCAAAATTCTCTTTTATAACTTAGCATGATCCTCTCATGAAAATAACCATTTTTCTTATTTATACAAATGTAAACTTCATGCAATTCTACTTAATTCTTTACTTCTAAACCACCTTTATTTTAGTCAAATCATGCTAAAATATTTTTCATTAAGTCCACATAATTTTAGAATAATTATAGTATTTTTTTCCAAATTTTTAAAAGCCAAAAATCAATTTTAAAAACCCAAAAATATCAAAAGTGTTAATTCCTGCCGAAGCCAGGAATCGAACCCATGACCACAGAGTAACCAACCGCCACCGAGGGCCAGAAAAGCCTAGGCGCCAATGCTATAGAGACTGGGGGTTAATTTAAGATAAAGTATGTCTCGGGTTTCGGATTTTTTGAAAAAGGGATAAACAAAAGGCTCATGCCAAGTTTCGAACCCAAGACCCATGGCCACCCACGCTACACTAACCGAACCCAAATGCACTGGCTAACCAATATGGCCAAGTGACTAACCGGACATGTTTTTAGATTACGGGGCTTATAATCTAGGTCTATGTTCTTTCGAATTTTTACAAAAAAGAATGTTTTTGAGTTCTCTTCTTCTCCAAATTTATTCAAAAACTTCAGATTTTATTTTTCATCTCAGTACAGCATTTCAGTAAATTAAAATTTGACTTTTTTGATACAAAAAAACATAATTTGTTCTCTACTTCATTTTGTTCTTCAATTTTCAAATTTAGGAGAAAATAAGCATATTCTTCTTATAAATTACACTTAAAATTTTTCCTAAATCACATAAAATATTTTTATTAACATTGTACAATTATCTCAGTAATAAATTTCTTTTTCATGCTATTTAACAATTCAATAATCAAAATCACATATTTCCATAGTTCTTTCTTCAATTATTCAACATACAAGCATGTATTCTTAACATAGCACATAACAATCAAATAGAGCATGGTAGCTTGGTAAACTCTACATTAACAATCATAATTTTTGTTATCAATTTAACACTCTTTTAAGATACATTTAAATCAATAGCAATTTGTCTAATTTTCATAACACATGACTAAATTAGTTAAAGTTTCTTCTTAATTTATCAACCACATCCTAGCATGATGTCTAATTAGAAGTTTAAGAGAACCACCCACCTTAAATAGAGAAAAAAAATCAAATAAACTCCTAGAGATCTCCTAAGATCTCCTACAACGAACGAGTGAAGCCTTCTCCTCCTAGATCAAGCCACAAAAGCCACCTCCTCCTTGTTGCAAGCTAGAACCTGAGCCTCCCTCCTTGGAAAAACCGGCCACCTCTCCTTGGATGAAGAACACACTAGCACTCAATCTTTACAACTCACAAAACTCCTCAATCTTTTGTCTCACTAACTTGTACTTTTTTTTTTCACTCTTTCTTTTTCAACTTTAGGTGTAAGGAGAACTAGTGTAGGGGGGGGAGGGGGTTATTTATACAAATTTTTACGGTGAATGGAAGGCTAGGATTAGATCATATGGTTAAGGATTAAGGGTCTAGATGCACTAGGGAGTTGTAGAAACTACCCATGATGAAAGTAACCAACTCTCCATCTCTCCCATCTCTCCCACTCTCTTATCCTATCCGGCATACCCCAAAAATGTGCACATTGCACATGCTAGTGCATGCACGTGCCACTCTAGTGTCCCTCATTTACAAATTTGTTCATGTGAAAAAAATTAATTGTCCATGAAAAGAGTCTACACTACAAGTTAGGCCATTTTAAAAGAGAATTAAGTTAGGGCTCACCAATGAGCCATTTTAACCATGGGCTTTAATAATTAAATTAATTTATTAATAGGGTGGGCTTAAAAAAAACAATTAGGCTTAGATTTTAATTAGGCTTTTAAAGAAAATAATTTTTGGAAAATAAAGAGAACAAATACTATATAAGAAATATTTTATAAAAGAAATATACAAATAAAATTATACGTGCAAAACACGTAAAATCACAAAATTTCATAAATCAAATCTAGGGTGTTACATTATGTTTCAAATCCTAGAATTTGTATACATGAATTAATGTATGTATGGATGTGAACAATTATTGTTTGGTGATTCGGAGTATATGTGAACTAGGGTTACTATTCCCGGCGTGAACAGTAACTAGGGTTACTGTGTTAGGGTTTGGAGATTGTAGAGTTTCTGGTTTTGTACAAGACCTAGTGTTTGTACAGAAACTTGAGTCTTAATGCTTTGTGAATTCATTCAGACAGTGAGAAGCTAGCCCGTGTGGTCTGGGGCGGTGGGTATGGCGCTGGTCTAGTGCTGGGCCATGGGTTCGAAACCCAAGCTCTATTTTTATAATTATTTTTGTGGTTAATTAATTGAGTGAGTCAAACATGGTTAATTTCCTTTTGATTGAACAACTTTTAGTTATAGATTATTTTGAACTTTATATGTATGTTTCAATTGCAAATTTGTGTGATGCAACACTAAATTTTTAAATGGGTATAACTCTTAGTTGAGGAGTTAAATGTTCAGTTTTGAATGGTGAAAGTTTCATAGTTTTAAAGAGGTATTTTTAGTTTTCAAGAGACAAATGTTTCAGTTTTTGGAACTATAAAATTTCAAATTTTAAGAGACAAATCCCAGAGTTTATAGAAGATTATTGTTATTGATTGATTAAAATCCCAGATATTTGATCGTGGTTTTTGTTAGGTTTCGAAGGCAATCACAAATTAAAAACACAACGGAAAAATATCGAAACCTAGCCATGGATCCATGCGAAAACCACAAATCGTGTTTAGGAGTTATATCTTGAAGATGGATCTGTTTTCTCCACGGTATGCCGATCACAGCAATATAATATTGCGGTGCCTCTACGGTATCCACACGAACGGATCAAATCAAGCTTTCCCTCATGCCGCGGTGCTAGCTGCGGGAAGGGGATGTTCCTCACGATCTCTCGCTCTCTCACAATTTCTATAACGGCTAGGATTTTCTCATGTGTGACTTTTTCTCAGATACATATCATATATAGATGCAGAAATCAACCCTAAGAGAGTAATGAGGTTGTTGGGATCACAATCTGACCTGGATCAGATTCATGTGTGGTCCTTGAACTTTAGTTAGTCCATTTAATCCAATTAAATGTCCAACCAATATCGGGAGTCCAAGTCTTACTTTGATCCCCAATTAAATTTATCTTATGAAATTAAATCCCAATTTCGATCAATTCTAAGTGTGTGACCTTGTAGGTTCCCATTACGTTGATAGTAATACTAAAATCATATTCCAGTATTACAAACAGTGAGCGATTTCTAGCAATACATCACTGCTACTCAAGTAAGGGGAATATCTTTGATTTCACTAACCTATCTGTTACCAATGTTACCATGTAGTATAGTTACTTTGTCCAGATATCTTAATTAACCACAAGGCATAGAGCGTGTCATCCTTGTATAGTTTAATCTTTGGTTTCTTGATGTCCGAGTAGACTTACTAAAACAAATGAGCTCAATATCTCATATTGACTCATTTGAGCATGGTTATGCATTTTGCAGTCTCACTCAATCAAGGGGCTCATAGATATCGCTATTGTTATGTAACAGGGACAAATCATATCTAAGTCATTCACATCCCTCTGCATGATTTGTAAGTATATCTAATAGTCGACTTTATAATTTTTTTATTACAGGCAACGTTTGACGACATTAAAACATATAACTTCTCATACAGGGAGCCATAGTGACTTCAAGTCTAAGAACTACGTACACCATGGTCACTGTGAGAACTGCTTATGACACTCACATAACGATCCATACAGTGTTCTTATGGTGGGTCAGTCCAGTATATTATTACTCTAATATGTACCCATGTGAAGACTTGATATCTCATATCCATGATCCGTGAGATATGGTCATCAGTCTACTCACAAACTAGTTTCTATGTATTATTGTTGTCTTAATTCACAATAAAACTTGACTAGGGACATTTAAGAATAGTGTTCTGATTACGACTAATAGGATCTCACAATCAAGTCATGTACTTGATATATCATGGTATTGAACCTACTATTCTGAGGACTTTATTATGTTTATTTAATCACAATAAATAAATAAAAATACAATAAATAAAATTCCACATATATGAAATAAATGTCATGATGCAATGTAAACTAGTAATGTCAATACACAACTGGCATCTAGGGCATACACCAATAGTTTCAAATATGGGAAGAAGTATTATAAATATGAATTAAAGAAATATAGTTAGTTTGATATGTTTCTATAAATGAAAGTCTTTTATGGAAGTTATGTCCATTAAATGAGAAGTAGAATGTTGTGAAGATTTTGTGAATGAATGAATAATTTATACTTGGTATGAGATGATCTTAATTGAGGTGTTGATTTGTAATTGTGAGATTGTGGAAAGGTGGTATTTTTAGAAAAGAATAAAAGAAAGATGTTTTGATAATTGAACCAAGTGGTGGTTCTTGTTGGAATTTAGGGTTATTGTGAGAACCCTAGAGATATTTGATTGAGGAATTTATGTGGTGAGCACTAGAGGCTAAGCAGAACTCTAGATTACCTGTAGTGAATTATAGATTTTAGGAATTAGCCAGGTTGGCTAATGACAGGCACTATGTAGCGCCCCCAATTTTCAATAAATAAATATGAAAATACGTGGCACAATTCCCAGCATCTACCTCAATGTAATAGTAAACATAGAAAAACACAGAGAATTTTTTCTACTTTTATTATATCAATTCTTTACATAGCATAACGGAAATTAAACACCTTGAATTACATTTTCTTTCTTTTACACCTCATTCTTTTATAATTTGCATAAGCCATATTATCACTCTACCACAAGCATCCAATCCCAAGCTAACAGTACCTACCTGTAAAATATGAGGCTAAAGATAACCCTAACCCCCAAAACAACATGGATCAGCCATAACAATGTGAGTGACATAAAAAGAAATACAATTTAAATGATGCATAAGGAATAAATTCATAATCAACACATCCCCACAGTAGTAACAAATGGAATATGAAATAACAATAAATAAAGCATAAAATATCAAGTGAAACTAGGCTAAGTGTCAAGTGTCAAGTGTAAGTAACAGAAAAATATCATGCATAATACAAGTCGAGAAAACACAAATGCAGTATGATGACTCTCTAATGCATACTTGTCGGATTCTATGCATTCCATTCTACATAGGTCCGGTGCAAGACCTTATCGTTCTCCACCTTATAGGGTTTAATCCCTCGTTATGCAGCCAATCCTACTACGGTGATGGAAACAAGATCTAGAATACTCCACAAATAAGCCTAACGACCATCTTCGCGCAAGCATCATGTAAGCATAGCTCTAGCTCCGGAAAATCACCTCTCTGCCATGTACCCCACAAATAGGCACGCCGACCCTCGACGTGCAGATACACAATACATCCCGCGAATAGGCTTGCCGACCCTCGACGCACAAATGCACCGAATGTTCCATGAATAGGCCTGCCGATCCTCGACACACGAACATACAAACTGTCCTCTAAAAATTCCGTGAATAGGCCCGTCGACCCTCGACACGCGAATATACTAGGGATGCAACAACACAGTCCTGGAATACATCTGTTGGACTAACAACAGAGCTCATACTTACGTTTTTCAAGTTCTATCACATCTCTAGTAGTGCCTATCCTTAGGTTAATTATTATTAATCCCCCCCCCTAGAGTTGATGTATCCTGCCGGACTTAATTCCACTAAAACAACACGAATGCCCCAATTGGCTAAGATCCACAAATTCTCATCTGCCAGTTTACAGGAATCCCACTCAACCACTAGAGACTCACAACTCAAATATCAAGACAAATCTCACAATAAAAATTCTCTTGATTCCATCATCAAATCGTTCATATTAAGAAAACTTCTTTAAATCACACAAATCTAAATTTATCTGAATACCCACAATTTCTTGAAGTAAAATCTGAGATTAAATCTCTTAAATAACTGAGTTTCGCATTTTGAAGTCACAGAAAAATCACAGAGCATCAATCCTTCGAAAACCGTATATATTTTGCTTTCTAAAGTCGTAGAGATACGAGTTAAACACTATTATAATCAATATATAACTCTCTGTAAAATATAGTAATCTGTAGCAAAAACTTTGTCTAAAACAATAGATCAATAATCTGTAAGTTCGAAGAAATAATCGTTCAAGAAAAATAAAAAAAACTGAACAAAACAATCAACAACAGCCGCTATCGGTCGACCGACATTTCAGTTCAAAATGTGGCAGTTGACTGACCCACTAAAAATCCAAAACCAAATAATTGGCAGTCGATCGACATTTCATGTGTAATTCTGGGCAGTCGACCGTCATGCCAAAAATCGCTTTAATCTTCGTGCACCTTTTAACTGATATCTAGTTTATAATCTTTTAAAAACATGAATTTGTAAAATTAAAATCCTGAGATAATCAAATACAAATTATTTAATGTACTGGAGTTCACTAATCAAATCAAACTCTCAACAATTTCACAAAAGAGCAATTTTCTAAATAAATTCTTCATATCAGGAAAAGTATATATTATTGCACATTTCACATTTAAACAATAAGAAGGCTGATCAAATGATAAAATTCTGCTCTGATAATTTCCAGATTGTTAATGATCATGTTTAGGAGTCTAATACATATTTTTAATGAATTTTATTTTGAATTTTTGCAGTTTCTAAAAATAAAATAACATGATATTGAAATTCTGCCTGAACATTAAATCTGTAAAGAATGGTGTGTTTGACCTAGCTACTGCTGTCGGATTTTGAACTTTAAATATGTGTTGAAACCGTGTGCAAGTCTAGTTTCTAGAATTTTTTACGGATTCAGTTTTTGAGTTTTGAAATAGCGGAAAATTGTATTTTTGTACAGACTACTCTTGCTGTCCAGAATTTTAAAATTCAGATTTTAATAGATTAATTATTCTATATCGTACTATTGCATGAATTAATGTATGTTTGTTGTATTGCATGATCCCAATGAGTTATTGTCACCATTCTAATTGTCCTATTCATGTTACCATCCTATTGTTCTCCTATTGTTACTATCGTCCACCTAATGTCTCTAGATTGCATATTGTATTGTTGCATTGATAAAATAATTAACAAGCCGGACTTTAAGGGATTGACTTGAGTAGTGAATAATATAGTGAATGTGTCTGCCAGTGTTTATCGATTGATTGTGGAGCGCTGACTACGACACCCCAATCTTTCGTGTCGTAAACTAGTGAACCCGTGAACCCATGAACTCGTGAATCAGTGAATTAGTGTATCATTATAATGAATTGTGCAACAATATTGTATAGTATCAGTGATTATCGTACCGATACATGATCTATAGAATTCACTACTAGAGTCTAAACGAAATTGATTGTATGCATCGAACCTATGGTATGGAACATATGGGACACAATAGTACATGCATTAGTTAGAATTAAAATGATTAATAGACTTAAGCATTGACATCACATCGACATTGCATATTATTCATTATTGTTCCTATTTTTTTAAGGGAATTATTATTGTTCCTATTGACATCGAATATTGGCTAAGTGTTATTGATATTGATCATTGAATATTGTTATCGAATATCGAATCATTATTTATAGCCATTGCACCGATTATCGTGATATTGATTATTGATTACCGTACCATGTTAGTGATTCCTATTGATCCATTGAAATCATTGTTATACCGTTATTCCATTGTTTCCTACTTTCTCTACTTGTTGTCCATGACTTGGTCTAAAGAAAATTTTTCTTCTCTTTTTAGATGAAGTGTTTACAGGTGTTGATGGAAAATTGCCTGATGGATTGGGAGAACAACACTGGTGAAGAAAATGATTGGATCTCCGCTTAATAAATAATTATTTTTTTGTCATGAAGACTTAATTATTGAACTATTGTTATTTCATTGTATTGTGGGCTTTGACCCGAATATTGCTATTATTGTTCCAGATATTGGATTATTATTGTATTTAGATATTTTATATTGTTTTATTCCAAGTATTATTGTTTATGAGATTATTATTATTGCCTGTGCAATTGTTCTGTATTGATTATATTATTGAGTTGATTGGATAAACAACTTATGGGTGACGCTAGTCATTCGATAGGCCAATGTCATGCGCTCGTATTCTGTATTTTTGGAAAGCGGGGCATGACAAGGTTTTTAGTGGTATCAGAGCTTTGGTTTGGATAATATATCAGTCAAACGTGACTAACGTATGGAAGTTTGGCTTTGATTGATATATTAATCAGATTTGGGTTTTATCGGTTTGACTTAACAGTATGTGCAATATAGGAATCATATGAACAATTGATATCCAACTTATGATCTGGAAACTAGTCTTATTTGATTCCTCTTGATCCCTCACATTCAGTTCCTTCATTCCTTTTTGTTTGTTGTCCCTTCCATTCTTTGATTCGTTATTGGGTATGATTTCATTCTTTTCATACCCATATTCTTTTGATTCTGGTGGCATCCGTTCTTCTTCTTCCTGCTTGGTCCTTGGATCGGCATCGCTCGATCTACAACGACATGTCTGCAGCATGGATTTCTGCGCAGCGGAAGCGTGGTGAGCCCACAAACCACAGGTCCCAGGTTTCTCTTATTGCTTCTCTTTCTTTGCATTGTTTGCTTCCTTATTCATACATTCACATTTGTCATCATTCATTGGATCTTTATTCAATATCATTCTTAATCACTTCATTCTTATCCATGTTCTTTCTTATTCTGGTATTGCCACCATTTTGTCTTTCCCTTTGGATTCCCTGTTTGTTATTTTATCAGTTTGTTTTTGCTTTGTCCTACGTACCACCTGAGTAAATTTTGAGGATAAAATTTTGTTGTAAGGTGGGTAGGATTGTAACCCCCATTCCCGCAAATAAGTATTTTCTGAATATTTTCTATAGTTTGATTATTTATAAATTTATTTGTGCTAAATTTGTTTCGGATCTTTTATTAAATCGTTTTCTAATCGAAAACTATATTTATTTCGAATAATGGTATATTTTAATTTTTATTTTCTATTCTTATTGATCGGCTATTTATATTTGAGCCAAATCAAATGTATTATTGCTATTTGGGTTATTTTAATAAATTTATATTTTGTTATATAATCTTATTATTATTATTACCGTCATTGTTATTTTTTTTTATTGTTGCTATTATTGTTGTTATTATTATTGTTATCCTTATTGTTACTAGTGTTATTATTTTGTTATTATTATTGTTATTATAATTGTTATTAGTATTATTATTTTTATCGTTATTATTATCATTATTACTACTTCTTATTGGTTATTAAAAATCCAGTTCTATTTATTAATTGTCTTTGTAGCTATTTCAAATAAATTTCTATATTGTAATACAAATTATATTTGGTTATAAATCATATTTTATTGATTATTTTATCTCCTATCTGATCTAGAAACCCCTAACCCAAGCCCATTCCCTTATTGGATCCTACCCGATTACCCATTAACCCACATTTTAATAAACCCCTATAAATACAAACCCTACCCTAACCCCTAACCCCTAACCCAACCCTAGCCTAAACAGTAGCCGCCAACCCCCTACCCCTATGTTGTTCTTCCCGTTCAACTTCTTCTTCCTCCTTCTTCCCAAACCGAAACCCATCGTCCCTCGCACCCCCTTCATCGCCCTCATCCCCGTCAGTCCTGCCCTCGACTCCAGTCGACCACCCCCTCTTCATCTCCTACTCCAGACCTCCTCGTCCTCTTCCCCATCCCCTCCCTCCTCTGCTGCACTTCCACCTTCGGCAACCCCCCATACCATGGCTTCGAACTCGCCCTCTCACCCTTCCTTTGTTTCGAAACGAAACAAAGCTTTGCAACCCCATCATCATCACCCTCATCGCCTCCACTGTCCCCTCCGCCATTGCCAGTGTTGCTCCCCTGTTCCCCTCGCCGCCGTTGACTGATCCTCACCGATGCTTACTGCTTCTCTATTTTTCTAGCCCAAAACAGAGCAACTCGCCGCTAGTCGAACCCATCATCGACCTCTTCATTGCCTCATCCCCATGCTCCTTAGCCACGCAACCATCTGCCATCGACTGCGCGACTACACCCCCGTTCGCCTGCCCCTAGTCCCCCGCTGCACCTGTGTGTCTTCTTCCCCTGAGCGCTGCCGACCAACGGAGGCCACCCTCGCCTCACCCTGAGCACCCCCTTGCCGCCGCCTGCCTCCGACCAGCAACACCACCACTGCCGAGGTCCCCCACCGTCGAGCCATCCACTATCACTCTCCCTTTTGATTGCTGTTTGGTGTTAAGGAAAGGGGGGATTGGTTGATGGTGTTTGGTGTTTGGTTTGAGCTTGGCTGTATGGTGTTTGGATCCAAGGGATGGCTGTCTGCTGTTTGTGAAGTATGGAGTTGGAGTTTTGGCTGTTTGGTGTTTGGAAGAGTCTATTGTTTGTTGTTTTGGAGAGGAATTATTGTTGCATTGTGTGCTCTTGTTGCTGTGTTTGGTGTTTTGTTTGGATCCGGTGATTGTCATTTTGTGTGAGTGGTTGCACGTAGTTCATATGTGTTCCATGTTCCGTGTTCCGTGTTCGTGGATTCGTCGCCCGGGATTCTTATCCCGTTATTCTATGTTCGAATTAACTATCTAACAGGCAAGTCACTGTCCTCTTGAATTGTTAATTGTATCAAATTAAAGTTTGGTTGAAACTCTTGCAAGTAGATCCCTTGTTTATGTATTATACTTTGTTCATCTCTTCGTTTGTTCTATTGAGGGTTTACACGAGCTAATCCCAATATTCTAGACATCGTGCCACTTTTGACTCTAAAGATTGGTTCTTTCATGCATTCATGTAGAATTGATAATAAGGTTAACTGTATAATCATGACACTACTAGGTTATATGTTTGGTTGATTGTTTGTTATTCGATCAATGATAATTTAGTGTATGTATATGATTTTATTTTTATTTATCATGTTATTGCATCCATCATGTTGATTACACAATTTATTGACTAAAGAATCAATACCATCACGTTTAATTAATTTATTTTCACGAAAAATACCCAAAACCTGTATATTGCTTGCAGGTTATATGTTGTCTGCTATTTTTGACCCAGTAAATGATGAACAAGAATTGTAGCCTTATCTTTCTAGTTTTCAGAACATCTTGAATTTCTAAATTCCGAGTTTTGTAGCAAAAGTTATGTCCGTTTTACTATAGTTGTGTTTTTAATTTCGGATTCTCAGATTATTGCATATTTCATGTTTAAACAGTAAGAAGGCTGATCAAATGATAAACTTTTGCTCTGATAATTTCCAGATTGTTAGTGATCATATTTAGGAGTCTAATAAATATTTTTAATGAATTTTACTTCGAGTTTTTGTTGTTTCTAAAATTAAAATAACATGATATCAAAATTCTACCTAAACATGAATTCTGTAAAGAATGGTGTGTTTGACCTAGCTACTATTGTCGGATTTTGAAGTTTAAATATGCGTTGGAACCGTGTGGAAGTCTAGTTTCTAGAATATTTGACGGATTCAGTTTTCGAGTTCTGAAACAGTAAGAAATTATATTTTTGTACAGACTACTCTTGTTGTCCAGAATTTTATAATTCAGATTTTAATAAATTAATTATCCTATAACGTACTATTGAATGAATTAATGTATGTTTGTTGTATTGCATGATCCCAATAAGTTATGGTCACCATTCTAATTGTACTATTCATGTTACCATCCTATTGTTCTTTTATTGTTACTATCGTCCACCTAATGTCTCTAGATTGCATATTGTATTGTTAAATTGATAAAATAATTAACAAGTCGGGGTTTAAGGGAATGATTTGAGTAGTGAATAATATAGTGATTGTGTCGGCCAGTATTTATCGATTGATTGTGGAGCGCTGACTATGGCACCCCAATCTTTCGTGAACTCATGAACTCGTGAACTCGTGAACCTGTGAACCCGTGAACTCGTGAACTCATGAATCAGTGAATCAGTGTTTCATTATAATGAATTGTGCAACAATATTGTATCATATCAGTGATTACCGTACCGACACACGATCTATAGAATTCACCACTAGAGTTTAAACAAAATTGATTGTTTGCCTCGAACCTGTGGTATGGAACATATGAGACACAATAGTACATGCATTAGTTAGGATTAAAATGATTATAGACTTAAGGATTAACATCACATCGACATAGAATATTGTTCATTATTGTTCCTATTGATATCGAATATTGGCTAAGTATTTTTGATATTGATCATTGAATATTGTTATCGAATATTGAATCATTGTTTATAGCCATTGTATCGATTACCGTGATATTGATTATTGATTATTGTACCATATTATTGATTTCTATTGATCCACTGAATTCATTGTTATACCGTTATTCCATTATTCCCTGCTTTTTCTACTTGCTGTCTATGACTTGCTCTAAGGACATCTCCTCTTTTTAGGTGAAGTGTTTACAGGTGTTAATGGAGAATTGCCTGATAGATTGGGAGAACAACACTGGTGAAGGAATTGATTGCATCGCCGCTTAATAAAATGTTATTTTTTTGTCATGAAGACTTAATTATTGAACTATTGTTATTTCATTGTATTGTGGGCTTTGACCCGAATATTGCTATTATTGTTCCACATATTGGATTATTATTGTATTTGGATATTTTATACTATTTTATTCCAAGTATTATTGTTCATGAGATTATTATTATTGCCTATGCAATTGTTCTGTATTGATTATATTGTTGAATTGATCGGATAAACAGCTTATGGGTGACGCTAGTCATTCACTGGGCCAATGTCATGCGCTCGTATTTCGTATTTTTTGGAGGCGTGGCGTGACACATACAATCATCTAACATGCATTCTCCTAGAAAAAACATCATATTTGACATGCATAGAACAACAAGAAATCAAAAACACATATCACTCACCTTAATGTAGAATCAACGAAGATAATAAAGAAATATGAAAAGCTCCTCCTTCGAAAAAATTCAAGATCCTCGCCTCGAAACTCCAAGAAAGTTAATAATAAAAATTCCCTTTTGTTTTATGCAGAAAAGAAACGGCTGTAGCAGCCCTTTTAATAGCCAAAATCTGGCTAATTAGGGTTTTGAGAAGATTTTGCAAAATATTCCTTTAGAATATATCTTTATATATATATATATCTTTTATACAAGGTAACTAGATTAACTAATTTAGTTGAGATTAAATCAAAAATATCCTCCCCGATCTGGCCGGCATCAATATCAAGCCCAGAAAATCGATTTTGTAATTTTTGCCTCCAAGTAGCAATTTTGTAAAAAAACCCTTCTTTAATAATGTAGCAAAATAGACCAAATCTATTAGAATAAAAAAAATTAATCTTTTTACCTCTCAGTTGGCCGGCCATCATGCCCAACCTAGAAATCTGAAAATCTTGAGTTTTACTCCAAGTGGTAATTTTGCACAAAAACCCATCTTTTTGTAATATTTGCAAACATGCAAATAAATATCAAAAAAATATAGAAAATTCATAAATAATACCTACTAATAAATATTAGGTTTTCCTAAAATATTTTCTGACTTTGAGTTTCTCAAGAGAATATTTGCACGTGCAAAAAGATAAATTTCAGAAAAATATTTAGTAAATCACCAAAAATCACTTTAATTCATTTATTAATATCAAAAAAATTATTTAAAATTCTAGGGTGTTATACACTAGTTGGAGATATGATGAAACAAGAACAAACGTGAGTATGATGAAACAAGAGCAAACGTGAATATGAGCGCTCCATGTCACGCCCTGATTCCCAAAAAGAATACGGAATACGGACACGCGACTCAACCCAGCGAATGATTTGCATCATCCATAAGCTGTTCAGGAATCTTTACAACATCTCACAATATAATCAGAGTCGGAAGTAAAAGAGTCAACCACACACATGCAAAAGTGAATTAATGAACCAACAGAATTTACTTGAAACAAAATGTATCAATCTCAGATAAATCAGAATCTGGACAAGACAAAATCCTGGTTCACATCGCTCAAAATACAAAGTAATCATCCAAGTACTCAAAATACATTATCTAAGGCAACAATAATAGTAATACTAATAAGCAAGAAATCCAGCACTAATACCTCATTTCACCAATGCCGTCGGGCAGCTGACCATCCTGATCTGCAATTAATAATTGCAGGAGAAGAAAAGAGAAAACAAGCACCCGTCAATGCAAGTTACGGGCCACTTATAATGTAGGATACAAGCACATGGGAAAGGTAAACAAATAGCATGGAATATGCATAAACAATAATAACTAGCATGAAACAGTAAAACAAAGTCAACTAGCATGGTATACTAATAGCACAAATGAATGTGTCAAGTATAGTGTCATATGACAACTAACAGTATCCAGTAACAGTAAACTCAGTATATCAGTGTAACAGTATAACAGTATCACTCCAACAGTATAAGTCTAACAGTATCAGTCTTATGTTCTTTCAGTCTTGTGTGTATTACTAGCTAGGTAGCACTTCATGCGCCCCAAAATATAACACATGGTTGCTAATACAAACAGTTTCTCTTTTAGATTTCATAGTGGACCATAATGGAGCAGTGTACTCAGGTATCAGTAGCAGTAGCAGTAGCAGTAAAAGTAACAGTAACAGTAGAAGTAAAAGTAACAGTAACAGTATGGAACACTAGTTCCCTCCTTCCAAGTACATGTTTCCATATTTTCCACTACTAGATCTTCCCTTAAGAAACTCCGGCTTGATTACTTTTATTATGGTTATCAACAGACAGGATAATGCATGAAATAGTGTCAAATTATGATGGTACGATCAGTATTTGGTTCAGGAAAACAAATAAATATGTATAGATGATATACAGTCATATAAACGAGCAAAACGGTGTATGTTCATATTCAGGACAGCATGACAGTACAGTATTAAAATAGTGATTCCCATTACTATAGAAATCCAAATCTGAATCCGTCAAAGAATCTGGAAAATAGACTTCCACAAAAATCCATCGATTATATATAAACCATATAGTAATTCACAAAATTATAACTCAAAACTGATTTGAATCCAGAAAACACGTTCAGCCAGAAATCAGTAAATCGTATTCAAAGTCAGAAAAATAGCATTAAAACTCCTCAAATAAATCCAGGAAAAATCTGGGGTAATTCCCTATATGTCTAGTATCAGAATATAAAGTTTCATAATATTCCAGTAAAATTAGTCTGGTTAACAAAAATCAGAAAATATCAAGAAACGATAGTTTGGCAAATCTAGAATTCCCAACACTGTTGTACAAAAACTGGAATATCTCGCAAACCGTAAAACGAAATCCAAATCCGTCAAAGGAGGGTGAAAATAAACAAAATAAGATAACTTTCATATTTCATAAATATTTTCCATACAGTAAAATGAAATAGGGTAAAAATACGATTCTTTACAGAACAGCGAGCAAAATACAACAAGTATAGCTTTCATAAACAAGCATGAAACGACATATAAAATTCATCAATAAAATCCACCAAAATTCTGGGTAATCCCTAGATAGATATAGAAACACTATGCAAAATTTCAGATCAAAATAATATATTTAGGACTAGTATCAAAATAGTTTAATTATCAAAATCATCAAGAAACGAAATCTGGAAATAGAATACACCTCTATAGTAAAATAGCCATAACTCATTCATACAAAAACGAAATCGATCAAGGTCAGAGATTCTGGAAAGAAGACAGATTTCACTACAATTCATGTCTAATACAAAAATTAAGAATTATGATCTTAATAGGGTTTAAAATACAAATCAAAACTGATCATCGTCAAATACAGATTTTCTCTTGAAAACAAAACCAACATAAACCACACGAAACTCGTTCCAATCGCAATCAAACATGGTATAGAGTCTACTAAGTGTCCAAACATCATGAAATACAGTATATAATATATTCACAACCATCATATCGCATGGATCTCATCAAACACATAATTTTACCTAATTATCTCACATATGTAACTAGATCAAGAACGGTCAAACCTAGTTGTTTTCATGTCAATTTTGTGTCATGAGGCAACTATGGTCAAATAGCACTATAGAGACAAAACCCATCAAAGATAACACAAACACGAGTTGTCTCTAGAACCCAACTACACTATAAGCGGTATTTTTTGATTTGTATCATACAAAGGAATTTGAGTACAAGTTACTTGCCTTAACCGAAGACGAAAATGATGAGATCCAAGAATAACGGGAACGGATCCCGGCAACGAACAAAACCCACAAATGAAAACCTACGAACCACGAATCTAAGCAATACTCGTGCAAACTCCAACACGAGCAAAACTTACAAGCGAGAGAGAAAGAGATCAAGAGGGGGCGTCGGCTAAGTTGCTGCTAGCTGGTGCTCCACCGCTGGTCGGTGACGGTGACGGACAGTAAGGGAGAGAGACGAGGAATGGGGATCAGGTGCTCGAGGTGTTGCGGCTAGGGTTGGGGTTCTTGGTCGGTCGGGTGTGAGCAAGGGCAGGCCGAAAGGGGGTCGGCTAGGTGCAGGTGGCGTCGGGATGTTTAGGGGGGTGTCGGGGGTTGGCTGATCGGGGCAGCGCAACCAGCAAGGAGAGAAAGAAGGGGCCAGGATTAGGGTAGTATTAGGGTTAGGGTTTTGATGAGATGAGTTATATATAGGGTTTGAGTTTAGGGTTTTGTATGAGATGGATATTGGGTTAATGGGTTGTGGGTAGATTAGGAGTAGTAATAGGTTTAGTCTAATAGGATTTGATTAGGATCAAAGTGTATAGGATTTCAAATAGGATTGTGGATTTAATTTGACATTGGTAATCAATTAGGAATCAAACAAAAGGATTGAGAATAGGATGAGCAACCAAATCACCATGAGCACCCAAAAATACAAATAAAGAGAGCAAGACACAAATGAAGAGCGAAAATAACAACAATGATCAAGAACAAATCAAGGAACCGAAAATAAATCACAAAAGATCAAGATTGAGCCAAAAATGAATATATATTGAAAACAACTCCAATATACGGTCCAGAAAAATACAAGAGAGTACAAATATTAAAGAAGGAAGAAAAATACATCAGAAATACAAAAAACGAAAAACAGGGGTTACACTCCAGGATGATCCGCGGAGTGAGATATTCCCCAGTATTTCGAGACGAGAGATGAAAGAGGCCCCAGAATGATCTACGGAGCGGGATTGATCTCTAATATTCTGGGACGAAAGCGAAGCTCATGAGATATTCATGCAATGAGGGTTCTAGGATGACATGCGGAGTGAGGTATTCTCTAAAAGAGTTTCCGGACGAGAGGAGAAGGCCTCCAAGATGTTCCATGGATAGAGTCTGACCTCCAGTATTTTGGGGCGAGAACTAATACATGTAGAATATGTCGCGCCCCGCTTCCCAAAAATACGGAATACGAGAACGTAACATTGGCCCAGCGAATGACTAACGTTACCCATAAGCTATTTATCCGATCAACTCAACAATATAATCAATACAGAACAAATGTGCATGCAATAATAATAATCTCATGAACAATAATACTTGGAATGAAACAATATAAAATATCCAAATACAATAATCCAATGTCTGGAAACAATAATAAAATCCGGTTCATAAGTCCAATATAATAATAAATCCAATCTCAAATAGTAATAAGTCTCAATACATTAAGTTTGATAAAACAATAAGCAATTAAAAGCATTAAAACTTCAAAAGTTTGTTCTCCAATTTCAGCAGGTAATTCTCCATGATCACCTGTGAACACTTCATCTAAAAAGAAGAGAAAATTTTTTCTTAGAACAAGTTATGGACAGCAAGTAGAGAAAGCAAGGAATAATGGAATAATGATATAATAATAATTTCAATGGATCAATGGAAATCAATAACATGAGACAATAACAATAATCAATATCATGATAATCGATACAATGGCTATAAACAATGATTCATTAATCGATAATAATATTCAATGATCAATAACACTTAGACAATATTCGATATCCATAAAAACAATGATGAACAATATGCAATGTCGATATTGTGTAAATTCTTATGTCTATTATCCATTTTAATCCTAACTAATGCATGTACTACTGCATCTTATTCTACAGGTTCGATGCATACAATCAATGTCGTTTAGACTTAAGTATAAGATTCTATAGATCATGTACACGACACAATAACATTATTTGCAGCATTGGTGCATACTGGTTGGCTCAATAACAATAAAGCAATACACGATCAATTGGGATATTGTGTCAGTAATCCAACAATAA
The DNA here is from genome assembly GCA_017893485.1 of Hemerocallis citrina. Classification (NCBI taxonomy): domain Eukaryota; kingdom Viridiplantae; phylum Streptophyta; class Magnoliopsida; order Asparagales; family Asphodelaceae; genus Hemerocallis; species Hemerocallis citrina. Next base: position 119,260,926 of record CM030364.1, read on the forward strand.
ACGGATAACAATAACATTTGCCAACACACAATATTTTGGGAAACATGGTCCACACTTCCGTGTACAGTCACTATGTCATCAACTACTCCAGTCAATACCTTAAACCCCGGCTTATTAATTATTTTATTAATGCAACAATACAATATGCAAATATGAGACATGAAATGAACGATGGTAACAATAGGAAAACAATAGGATGGTAAACAATGACAATAACTCATTAGGATCATGAAATACAACATACACACTTCGATTCATGCAATACTACGATATAGGAATAATTAAATTAAGAAAACTAAAAAGTAAAATTCTGGACAGCAAGGGTAGTCTATACAAAAATATAATTTTCCCGCGACTACAGAAATCAAAAACTGAATCCGTCAGAAATTCTAAAAACTAGACTTCCGCACGGTTCCAACGCATTTTTAAAGTTCAAAATTTGATAATAGTAGCTAGTTTAAACACACCATTGTTTACAGACTTCGTGTTCGGGCATAAATTCGACATCATGTTGTTATATTTTTAGAATCAACAAAAACTTGATATAAAATTAATTAAAAATATTTATTAGACTCTTAAACAAGTTAACTAATGTTCTGAAAATTATCAGAGCAAAATTTTAATATTTGATCAGCCTTTTAACTGACTAAGCATGAATCATACAAGAATCTGAAGTTCTGAAAATAAAAACACAGCTGTAGTAAAATGGTCATAACTTTTTCTATACAACCCGGAATTCAGAAATTCAAGATATTCTGGAAACTAGAAAGATAAGTATACAATTCTTATTCAGAAAGGAATTTATTTTGAGATCATTTACTGGGTAAAAAATAGCTGTCAACATACAGCCAGCAAGCAACATACAGAGTTTCGAGTATTTTTCATGAAACAATTTAATTAGACATGATGGGTATCAATTCTATTAGTCGATAAATTCATAATCAGCATGATGGGTATAAAATAATGATAATAAAAACTAAGAACACACACATACACTAATTTAACATCAATCAAACAACAATCGATCAATCAAACATACAACCTAGCAATTCTTTCTACAATAATTTAATTGTGTCGTGACCATATGCATAACCCTATTATCAATTCTATATGAATGCATGAAAGATTCAATCTTTGGAGTCAAAAGTGGCACAAAGTAAAGAATATTGGGGTTAGCTCGTGTAAACCCTCAATAGACCCACGAAGATAATCAATACAATGATACGGTAAACGATTAGGATCTACTTACAAGAATTTCAATAAAAACTTGAATTTGAAACAATATTCAATTCAAGGGGGAAAGTGACTTGCCTTATTGACGGTGAAATTGAATACCAAGAATAACGGGATGAGAATCCCAAAGCAACGAACCCACGAACACACGAATCCACAAAATAGCACATGTGAATTACTTGAAAAAGAAGAGACAAGCTACAACAGCAAGAGCAAAAGGCGGCAAGGGATCTGACGTCGGCGGCAGGGCTTACGTCAGTGGCGATCGAATCAATGTAGGGTGTCGAAGGTGGCACTGGTCGACGGGATTGGGAGCAGCGTCGGGGCTGGCTGTTGTTGTCGAGAGCGGAATAAGGGAGGATCGGGGGTCTGCTATTGACGTCGAGGAAGAGGAGCAACGGGGTTCGGATTTGGGTGTCTGGGCGGCGACAGGAGGTGTCGACGGGAGTGGCGATGAGGGGGTGGCCGGAGTTTGGCTGGGGAAGAAGAAGCATAGTAATTGTTTTTGAGTTGGGTGGGAAATTGATCGGGGAGAGAGAAACGGGAGGAGAGAGGAAGAGGAGAGAGAATAGGTGGCTCTTAGGGTTTCAATTGTGTGCAATTTTTAGGGTTTGCAAAATAATTATATTTATAGGGTGCAATTAGGATATTGGGTTAATGGTTTTGGGTCAAGAACAATTGAAATTGGGTTTTAGGGGTTACTATGAGAGAGATCTAAAATAATAGGGTTCAATAAAAATATCCACAATTAAATAAAAGAAAATAGGATTAACAAGAAACTCTAAATCAAGAGGAACGAAGAATTTCATGAACAAATTTAATTAAAATAATCAAGAATGAAAAATATAGTATTTTATTCAATTACAAATAAAATATTACAAAATGGGAAAAATGAAAATAGCGAAAATGGTAGTTACAGAATATCTAAATCTCGTAGTGGTCATGGTGGTAGTTGCATAGCACGGGATCGAACCCTGAAATGTGGTGAACGTTAAGGGCTTGCCCTCAAACCTATGTTGTATGGGCTGCATAGAATCCGAACAAGCATGCATTAGTAAGCATCGTAGGCACTTTTGTTTTCCTTGAACCATGTCTTGTGCATTTCGATGTCTTCCTGTCACATATCTTATTCTTGCAAATTTCAGTATCAATTGTTGATTTATGATTCTTTGTTATTGTTTTATTTGTGCAAGTGTGTAGTTCTGAGACTTTGGAAAGTCGCTGCTTTTATCAGCATTGCGTCAGTTGCATTCAACTGACATACCCTCAGTTTTAACAGTTTTACAGATTGCAAAATGAGTAGCTTGAGCAAGGGTTGAAGCTTGGGCTTGGAGAAGACCGGAGTTTAAATGTTGAAATGAGTTGTATTAAATGTGTTTAAATTTTCACTGTGCATTGTAATATGGACTGTTGTAAATTAAGTTTTAAATTTCCCTGTATTTTGTACTGTGTTTGGTTTACGTTGAAGTGAAGATTTTGAATTTGTGTCTTGTATTTCTTATTATCAAATTCGGGGCGTTTCACTTATGTTGTGATAAAAAATATCCACGTTCTAATCAACCTCTAAGGCCAAGAAAGTAACAAAGACGGCCAAGATCTTTCATGTCAAATTGTTGCTGAGGATGACTTTTTATGCGAGCAATGTGATATTGGTCATCATCGGTAATAATCATATCATCCACATATAGAAAAAGTACAATCCGACACACATCTAAAGTAAAGAAAAACATTGCAGGATCATTATCACTACCAACAAAACTAGCATCGTGAACAACCTCACTGAAACAAGAAAACCAAGCAGGAGGGGTTTGCTTGAGGCCATATAGAGAACAACGCGATCAACAAACGTAACCAGAAGGATGAGAAAGATTAGGTAGAAGTCTTATATAAATTTCTTCAAAGATGGGTTCATGAACAGAAGCATTTTTCACATCCATCTGAAATAACGGCCATTTGTAAGCAGCCGCAAGAGCATTAGGAGTGCGAACAATGGTCATTTTGGCAACAGAAGCAAAGGTTTTCTCCTATTCACTGCCACACTCCTTAGTATAACCCCAAACAGAAAGATGAACTTTATATCGTTTAATAGAACCATCTGGACGGGTTTTAATTTTCTAGATCCACTTGCAACTGATAGGCCTTTTTCCAGGCAGTAAGAGACAGTGATCTCAAGTTTGACCATGTTTTAAAGTTTATTCATCTGCAATAGCAGATTACCTCTAGGTTAGTAACTACCTTATTACATGCCTGGGGCTCTGATAACTTGACGTTTTTGGGTTCATAATTCCCTTTCGAGAATGGAACATAGGCAAGCTATTGAATTTTTACCCTATCAAATGCTAGCTGGAGCAGGTTGCCAAGGTTAATGCATGGTTATGGAGGGTTTTAGTGAAAGGGATACCTACACATGCTAAACTCGCTTGACATGGGCTACAAATTGATGTGTGTAGACTTAATTGCTTCAATGAGGATGAGACAAGACAATGGATCATGCTCTTCACATGCTTGTTGTATGGGATTTAGTGGAGATACATACTGGCCCCTCTCTCAATTTGGCCGAATGTAGGGAACTTATGGTAGCTCATTAATAGTCAAGTTTTAGGAGTTGGGAATAGAAGGATGGTTTTTCACGACCTGTTAGTCTTGGTTATGTGCCAGATTTGGAAGGCGACATGTCAGAGTTTGCTTAGATGGAGTTTGTTTGATGCCTAACGATGTGGAGAAGGCTACCGTTGGAGAGGTAGTAGAACAAAAAATGTGCATAGCGCGACTTTGCTACAAGTTTTTCGTATTCAAAAATCCTACAGGTAGGTCTCAATATGATCTTCTCTTCTTGGTCGTTGAAGGAGATCTTAATCAAATGGTGATCACCTCCGGATGGTACAGTCAAACTCATCTTCGATGGTTCATTAGACGTTGTCCCAACGAGATATGGTTTCATTCCCTGACTTGATTGGTTGGTCCTTACTAGTTAGAGGAGGCCAGATGTCAACTAATTCAATTATTGTGGATGAAAGACACGATTTTCATTACTTAGGCCCATAAAATGTATAAAAATACATCTACAGTTGTGAAGCTTGGACCTCGATTAAGTTAATGTTAGTAAAATTATGGGCAGAACCTACCCCACAACTAAAGTGAAATTGAGAAAATGGAAATAAAGTGGACACAAATATTTTACGTGGAAAAATCCCCAAAGGAGACGGGGTAAAAACCACGGGCAAGGTAGTGGGATTTTACTGCTGAAAGTAGGGATTACAACCTTCTCTCTAAATATAAGGAGAGTACAATTTCCACTCTCTCTTATAATAGGAGAAATACTCTCTCACAAATTGAGGAAAATACAAGTATACAAATTATCTCTAAGGGGATACAATTTTATCCCTCTTGAGAACACTCTTGTAATACTCTCTTTCTTTTCTTAATCCCTCTTTCTTTTCTTAATCCTCACTGAGCTCTTATTGCTCTGCTCTCCTCAGCTGCATCTAAAACCATTTCCTCCAACCCCTATTTATAGTTAACAGAGGAGAGATAGAATGAGAAAGGGCAGGAGGCCTAACTGTTGAAAAATGAGGCAGTGGCCTCATTTTTTCAACATGGGGTTGGTGTTGGTTGAAAAATGAGGCAGTGGCCTCATTTTTCCAACATGTGAGTTGGTGTTGATTGGACCTTTCTGCCGACATTCTCCCACTTGGAGATTTGATTAAGGATTAATCATGTCTCCACACGATCCTTTCTACCTTGCCATTCTCATGCTGCTTACATTACTGCTAGGCCACACGAGGATCTACACCATTCAAACTTGCCAGTATTGATTGGCTTGGTCATAACATCTGCTAGGTTCTCATCAGTGTGAATCTTGTGCATATCCACACTTCCTTCCTCCACTACTTCTCGAACGAAGTGATACTGGACTCTTATGTGCTTTGTCCGTGAATGAAAGGCTGGATTCCTTGCAATGTGCAAGGCACTCTGACTGTCACAAAACAGAACAATCTTCTCATGTTTGTGCCCGAGCTCCTCCAATAGCCTTTGAATCCAGACTGCTTCCTTGCAAGCTGCTGTAGCCGCCATGTATTCTGCTTCTGTTGTAGATAAAGCCACAACAGTCTGCAGTTTCGAAACCCAGCTTACAGTTCCTCCTGCAAGTGTAAACACATAGCCCGTAGTGGATTTGCTTTTGTCGAGATCGCCTGCAAAATCTGAGTCCACATAACCTCTGACAGTTAATTCTGATCCTCCATAACATAATGCAGCATCTGAGGTTCCTCTGATGTATCTCAGAATCCTCTTCACTGTGCTCCAATGCTCTCTACCAGGATTCGCCATGTATCGACTAACCGCTCCCACTGCTTGTGCAATGTCTGGTCTTGTACATATCATAGCGAACATCAAACTTCCCACTGCTGATGCACACGGTACTCGAGACATCTCCTTCCTCTCTGCTTCATTGCTAGGACACATCTTGGAGGATAACTTGAAATTAACAGGAAGTGGGGTCGAGATTGGCTTACAATCTTGCATGTTGAAGCGCCGCAAGATCTTGTTGAAGTAATTCTTCTGGGAAAGCCAAATCTTCCTGTTACTTCTGTCTCGGTGAATCTGCATCCCTAGAATCTTGTTTGCCGGTCCCAAGTCCTTCATGTCAAACTCCCTAGCCAACTGTGCCTTCATTTCTTGGATTCGATCTTTGTTGGGGCCTGCTACCAACATGTCATCCACATACAACAGGAGGATAATGAAGTCATCATCACCATCAAACCTTTTGTAATACGTACAATGGTCTGAACTAAGTCTGTTGTATCCAAGGCTAATAATGAAGGAATCAAATCTCTTGTACCAACACCTCGGCGCCTGTTTGAGACCGTACAGAGATTTGTTCAACCTGCAAACCAAGTTCTCTTTGCCTGTTTCAGCAAAACCTTCTGGTTGGAGCATATAGATTTCTTCTTCAAGATCTCCATGAAGAAAAGTAGTCTTCACATCTAACTGCTCTAGATGTAGGTCAAGCGTAGCACACATCGCCAAGACTACTCTGACTGTCGTGAGTCGAACCACAGGTGAGAATATTTCATTGAAGTCGATACCTTCTTTCTGAGCATATCCTTTCACCACCAATCTTGCACGATACCGCTCCACTTGGTCATTTCCATCGCGCTTGATCTTGTAGACCCATTTGTTGCCGATGGCCTTCCTTCCTTGTGGTAGCGTAACAAGATCCCATGTCTCGTTCTTGTGTAGAGCTTCAATTTCTTCCTGCATTGCTGTCATCCACAGGGATACATCTGAGCCTGTGATTGCCTCCTGGAATGATGATGGCTCCCCATCCTCTGTAAGAAGACAGTATGCAACATTGCTTTCCGTAACATACTCCGAGTGCCAAGCTGGCGGTCTTCTCTCACGAGTTGACCGACGAACTTCTGGAGCCTCGGACTCGACTGGTTCTTGTTCATCGTGCTCTGGTGCTGCTTCAGAAGAAACTAGATCTTCATCTGGTTTATCTTCCACCTGAACTGTAGTAGTCTCTGGATTCTCCTTTGACACGCTATTGCCTCCATCTTCCTTTAGCTGATCTTCTACAAAGATCACATCTCTGCTGACAACAACCTTGTGGGCAGTGGGATCCCACAGGCGATACCCCTTCACTCCGTCAGCATACCCCAAGAACATGCACCTCCTGGATTTTGGATCCAGCTTCGTTCTTTCTTGGGTATTGTACATCACGTACGCGGGACATCCGAACCAATGTAAAGTGGAGTAATTCGCCGGCTTGCCAGTCCACATCTCCATCGGTGTCTTCAGCTCAATTGCAGTTGATGGCGACCGATTTATGACATAACAGGCGGTTCTGGCTGCTTCTGCCCAAAAGGAGTTGGGCTGACCTGCAGTCCGCAACATAGCTCTCATCCTTTCTGCAAGAGTCCTATTCATCCGCTCTGCCACGCCATTTTGCTGAGGTGTATATGGGACTGTGAATTGTCTTGTGATACCTTCTTGCTTACAAAGTGCAAGAAACTCGCCGTCTGTGTACTCCCTTCCATTATCTGTCCTCAAGCACTTGATCTTCTTTCCAGATTCAAGTTCCACCTGCGCTTTGAAGTCTTTGAATACTGGAAACACATCTGACTTCTTCTTGATTGGATACACCCACAATCTCCTGGAGTAATCATCAATGAAAGACACAAAGTACTTTGCTCCTCCTAGGGACATTTCCGGTGATTCCCAGACATCAGAATGAATCAAGTCTAGAATGCATTTACTCCTGGCTTCAGATCTGCTGAACTGCAATCTATGCTGCTTACTTGTAACACAATGCTCACAAAACGGTAGATTCACCGATTTGAGCCCTGGAAGCAGCTTTCGGTCGGAGAGAATCTTCAAACCTCGTTCAGACATGTGGCCTAGTTTGAGATGTCACATCATTGCTGACTCTTCTCCCTTGCTAGACGATGCGACACACGCATCAGCTTCCTGCAGTGTTTCTCCATTAAGCATGAACAGATTTGCCGCGATCTTTTCTGCCTTCATGACCACAAGCGCGCCTCTGACAATCTTCATGACCCCATTTTCGACATGGGTCTTGCATCCAAGGCTATCTATTTGTCCCAAAGACAATAGATTCTTCTTCAAGCCCTTCACATGTCGTACCTCCTGGATGGTGCGAACCGTACCATCAAACATTTTGAGCTTGATAGTACCAATACCAGCGATTTCCAAAGCATGATTATCTCCCATGTGTACAGAGCCTCCCGAGATTGGTTCGTATGTGTGGAACCACTCTCTCCGAGAAGTCATGTGCCATGTTGCTCCTGAGTCCAGTAACCAGACGTCAGAGAACTGCTTTCTGCCTCCAACCACCGTTGTTGCCTCGCTGTATAGAACTTCACCATCATATCGGGTACTTGCCACATTCCCTTGAGCATTTGATGACTCAGGGTCTCCACTCTTCTTCTTGAACCAACAATCCTTCTTGAAGTGCCCTTTCCTGCCACAGTTGTGGCACTTGTAAGTCTTCTTACTTCTGGATTTTGATCTACCATGATTCTGACTCCCACTGGGGCCACGTTCCGTTGATCTCCCTCTCATCACCATCAAAGCTTCCACTTGCTGCGAACTTCCCTGTCTGTCTTCCTTGTTCTTGCGCCTGGTTTCTTCTTCCAAAACAGCAGCTGCAACTTCATCGAAGACTAGATAGTCCGTCAGGATATTGTTCGTCAGGTTGATGATGACTTGATTATACGAGTCAGGTAGACTTTGAAGTAGAAGCTCCGCACGTTCAGTTGTCTCTATTTTGCAACCCATTGATGTAAGTTGCGAAAATAGGGTGTTTAGGGTGTTGATGTGGTCGGTCACCGATGTCGATTCCGCCATTCGAAGAGTGTACAATCTTCTCTTTAAGAAGATCTTGTTGTGGAGTGACTTGGCCTCGTACAACCTTGTCAGAGTATCCCAAATCTCCTTTGCTGTCCTCTTTTCAGCCACACTGGATAACACACCATCAGCTAGTGCCAAGTGCAGATCGGCAATAGCGTTGCCGTCCATCTCGTTCCACTTGCCGTCGTCGGTGATCTCCGCGGGCCTATCTCCAATTGCTGCCAAGCAATTGTCCTTCCTCAAGATTGCCTTGATCTTCATTTTCCACAACGAGAAATTGCTCCCGTTGAATTTCTCAACATCGAACTTTGTTGTAGTCGACATTTCTGCTCTACCCCTGTCAACCAAAGCTCTGATACCACTGTTAGTAAAATTATGGGCAGAACCTACCCCACAACTAAAGTGAAATTGAGAAAATGGAAATAAAGTGGACACAAATATTTTACGTGGAAAAACCCCCAAAGGAGACGGGGTAAAAACCACGGGCAAGGTAGTGGGATTTTACTGCTGAAAGTAGGGATTACAACCTTCTCTCTAAATATAAGGAGAGTACAATTTCCACTCTCTCTTATAATAGGAGAAATACTCTCTCACAAATTGAGGAAAATACAAGTATACAAATTATCTCTAAGGGGATACAATTTTATCCCTCTTGAGAACACTCTTGTAATACTCTCTTTCTTTTCTTAATCCCTCTTTCTTTTCTTAATCCTCACTGAGCTCTTATTGCTCTGCTCTCCTCAGCTGCATCTAAAACCATTTCCTCCAACCCCTATTTATAGTTAACAGAGGAGAGATAGAACGAGAAAGGGCAGGAGGCCTAACTGTTGAAAAATGAGGCAGTGGCCTCATTTTTTCAACATGGGGTTGGTGTTGGTTGAAAAATGAGGCAGTGGCCTCATTTTTCCAACATGTGAGTTGGTGTTGATTGGACCTTTCTGCCGACAGTTAATAATGCAACTAAACATTTTTAAAAGCCTCTTTGTTCATAGTTTGCTAGGTACATTCCAAGATATGAGAGTATTACACCATGTGATGAATATCCATGTTAATATTAGATCATTGGATTTTTTATATATTTCTTTTATTAAAAAATGAATAATATAACATAAAGGCTAAATAGGCCTGAACCTTCATCCTTACCACAATTTTAAGCTTATGTCTATCGCTATGGTCTTTCACATGGTATCAGAGCAACTCCAATACGAATCTCACATGTTGCACAAGTTGAATGCGGATTTTTTTAATAAATGCTACTATTATAGTTCAGGTCTTCACCCACAAAGACAGAAATCAACCTCCGGAGGCATATTAAAACATAAATACTAAACGTCACCCTTACTAAAGATTTTTTGTCTATAGTAGGGTCTTTTACATATGGTGATGTTGGTGGAAATGATTCGGGCTTTGGAATTGGGAGGAGGAGGGTGGAGACGAGGGTAAGAGTTGGTAGCACTGAGGTTGACTCCCTAGAAGTCAATGATGGCCATGATGAGTAGATGGAGGATGGCGTCAAACTGAACAGTGATTGAAGAAGATGGTGATAACGGCCAACTGGAGCATGGACGCGGGCCAAATGGTGGAAAATAGAAAAGTGAATCATGATACACATAGATCAGATCTTGACAGAATGTTTGAGATGATATGAATCATCTGATTGTTCTTATTCATTTCTATTGCAAATCATATGTATTTCTAATTAGAAGACTATTTCTGAATAAGAATGGAATCGACACTTTCACTGTGTGCACAATCTGCAGATTATTTACACAACAGTAAATAACCAAATTAACCTTTTTAATAAAGAAGAAAAAAATTAATCTACTTACATAGGGACTATCTAAATACTGTTACAATAGTTAATAATTTGTACAATAGAACTCAATTAAATGCAGGTGCTATCGTTGTTGGAAAGAGCAAGAAAATTGGAAGTTGCGGAAGAGGGATATGAAAACATATGTAAATGTGATTGTTTTTTTTTTTTTTTTGAGGAAAAGGTGGAATAATGCCACCCTGTTTTATTAATAAGAGATTAATAAACAACCCCGAAGTCCCGGGAAAGTAAAAGTACAATGCAGGAAATAAAACATAACCCCCAACAAAACCCTGGGGGGTGGGTTACAACATCCTACCTAAAGGCAACCAAAACACAAATACAAGTACATGATCTGACACAGAATAAGTAGTAAGGAGGCGAGAAACCACTCATCAGTCTAGAGTTGGCCCGATCTCAATCTTCTCATCATCAAAATCATCCACCTGGAATACCCTTGCAATCCTTCCTCTTGCTCCTGAAGCAGCAGCTGTAGCCCAAAAGGAAATTAGATGCATGATATGAGTAAGATTACTAGAAATAGAATTACATGAAGCACGGAAATAAAAATTGTTCCTATCTAGCCATAACACCCATGTAGTTGCCGCAATGGCAATATGTAAATGTGATTGTTACGAAAATATACACGGGAGATGGTAGAGCGGCCCCAAGATTAAAATATGTTACATGGTGTAGTTTGTTACAAGCTGACTATAGCCATAACGAAAGCAACTGTGCACAGATGCAGAGAAATTTTCTTCAAGGTGGCGTGAATTTTTTACCAAACAATCCACTTTTTGTAAGTATGTATGAAAACTATCCCCGTTTGAAAATTTAATACCAAAATATCCCTATCGCTAACGCGGTTAACGATTCTAGTACGGGGTTAACGAGTCTAGTAGTTTCCCTAGCGTTAACCCCGTTAGCGTGCTGATGGGGATACAACTTTTTTCCTTGAGTGGGGATTTGCAGAAAAACTCATCCAATATAGACTCGTTAACCCCGTTAGGGGTAGTTTTTAAACCACTCGCGTTAACGGGGTTAACGTTTGTTGTTAGGACAGTATGGAGCACTACCTCAAAGATGGATGTGGGTAAAAAATCACTAAGTATAGACACGTTAACTCAGTTAACATGCCTATTATTACCAAGGCCGTTAACTGAGTTAACGACTGTGAAGATTTCAAGTTTTCAGAAAGTTGAAACTTTTTGGAAATTGGAGATACTCACACACGTTAACTCAGTTAACGTGCCTATTCTTACCAAGGCCGTTAACTGAGTTAACGACTGTCAAGATTTTAAGTTTTCAGAAAGTTGAAACTTTCTGGAAATTGGAGATACTCACACACGTTAACTCAGTTAACGTGCCTTGTTTTACCAAGACCGTTAACTGAGTTAACGTGTATTCCTATCTTCACAAACAGACTAATAATCGACACACGCTTACCCAGTTAACGGCCTTGGCATAAAGAGGCGCGCTAACGGGGTTAGCGTGTCTATATTGGGTGAGTTTTTTGCCACACCCAAACAAGAGGGGAAAGTTGTATCCCCTACAGCACGCTAACTGAGTTAGCGCCAAGAAAATTACTAGGCACGCTAACTCAGTTAGCGACAGGGATGTTTTGGTATTAAATTTTCAAACATGGATAGTTTCGTACATACTTACAAAAAGTGGGATAGTTTGGTAAAAAATTCAGTTGGCGTTTGGTACAAGGATTTTTTTTTTAAATCATAAATTCCAGCACTTATGATTCCTAGGATCATAAAACATGTTTGGTAGGTCTTAAATATCTCTGGAAATGTAAGTTGGAAAATTAATTTCCTATGTTTGGTTGAGCTACATATTTTCTGGGAATATTAATCTTATTATCCAAAATACCCCTCCCATCCTCAAATAACAAAACAAACTCATTGATGAAATACCTGAGTAAAAATAACTGATGCAAATCTGGCCACAAAATGCAAATAATTTTAAGTAGTAACATGACTTAAAATTGAAACATGACACAATATTTACACAATGAATCAAATAGTTTGCAAGGGGATGGCCTCTCTGACTTGTATAACACCACTTCTAAAGAAACATCTATTCATCAAATCTCAATTACGCACCTGAATTACATAAAGTGGCAAGACCATCTTGGGGGCCTATGTTCTTCAGTCATCGACCAAGAATCTTCCCTATTCTTTGCACCAAACTGTTTCAATGGGAAGCTTCCCCTCCCTACAATACCACTGACGATGAAAATAAAATCATTACGAGAGGCAACATCATCGACCGTATTGATTTCAAGGACTCCCAAGAACTTTCAAGTGTCCACAATGAACAAGAAGACGTCTTCGTTGAGATGAAACAGCAGCAATCTTTTCAACATCAACCACTTAAGTGGCCAATGTGGCTTCTGGGTCCTTCACTTTTTACTAATCACAAGAATGGTCCCGACCCTGTGGCTGCCTCTCTCCTCTGTATACCACTTTTGTAGAAACTGGGGGAACGACGGCGCGACAGAGGGTCGGGGTGGCGATCGACGGCCCTTCGGTCGACGGTGCTCGGGTGCTCAACTGAGGGGATCGACAGCGACTGGATGCTCGAATGAGGGGATCGACGGAGGCGGGGTTCTCGAGTGAGATGCGACGACTGAGTGCTCGATGGCACAGTGGATGGGAGAAATAGGAAGAGACATAAGAGAAGGGTCTTTTTTGAGGGCATAATTGTATTTTCAAAGAAATAACATTTTTCCAAGCACTTGGGAATCTAAGAATCCCCCCCTCCGCCGGAAAAAATTTTGTGGGAATTGTGGCAAAAAAATCCTAGGAATCTTAGTTTCCTGAAAATTTGAATTTAAAAATTATCACACCAAACATGGGAAACTAAATTCCCAAGTTAAGATTCCTAGGAAACTAAAAAAAAATCCTTGTACAAAACGCCCCCTAAGGGTAAACTTCACAAAACCACCTCCAGGTTAGTGTTACAAAATTGAGGATCTTGTTAAGTTATTCGATGTAATCAATACAAACTACAAAGTACATAGGAGATCACACCAAACACACCAAAATACATACAAATTTATCCCAGTTGGGATTTTTACCTTAATCTGGGGGAGAAGAAACCCGAGATGTTATTCAACTAGAGAAAATATAAGAATATTACAATTCTCACCACGACTCTCTATCAAGCCTCACTAACAAGTACTAGTTGTTTGCAATTGGAGAAACTCTCAAACTCTCTTTCAATGGAGTAGTCTCTTTCTTGGCTCTCAATAGAGGCCAATAACAACAATATACAGAGATCTAGAGAAACCCTAGTTTGATATCTTGATACAATAGCCATTGTAAATTATAGAAGAGATAACCCTACGATAAGAGCAATACGATCTGACTTAAAGATGAAGTTGGGTTTCTCACAAATCAGCCAGATCCGAGCCCAGAACCCATCAGTGCCACGGACGGTCAACTGTCCAACAAGACCGGTCGACTGTCCTCCTCGTGGGAAGATCCTGTACAGGTGACGGTCGACCGCACCTCAACCTGCTACTGCTGCTGCTACTGACTGTTTCCTTCTCTATCTTCAACCATCTCGATTTTTCTATCGTCTCATCGTCTTCGTATCCAATATAGTATGCAAGACATAAACCCAACAATCTCCATCTTGGATTGCATACTATGAATCCACACTGTGTGATTTAAAACCTTCAAGACTCTTTTATTCTTCTCTTGCAAACAACTTGGTTCTGTGGCTTCCTCTGCTAGTTGAATCTACCTCCACATGTTTTTCTCACGATGTATGCCCCCCTCAAGGGCACACCCCAGTAGATGTTATCATGGAGGTGCCACCCTCCACGAAAACTCCACTTCCCTGAAGGCTCTGTCCACCTTTCGACGATATTCGAATGTCGCAATCTAGCTCGGATGATTTTAATGAAGGAAAACTAGATAGTGTTTTAGGAACATAGTGCTTCGAAACACTTGTACAAGTTTTCACGTTTCCACAAAGCTTGTAGAGGTTGTGCTCAACACCCCTCCTCTTTTCCTTCATCACCTCACGATAACTTTCCTAAACTGATCGAACTTCACCCGGATCTGTGTACCTGCACTCCCTTGCTTCTGGAGTTCTCATGGCTAAAAGGCTCTGTTTCATCAAAGGAATATGCATGCCCTCCTCTAGTGTGTGTCCCCTTCCGTTTATCATCTTTGACTCTACTGTTCTCTCACCCCTTACTTCAAAAATCTTGTCAACCATCGTTCTCACGCAATGACATGATGCAAACTTGTATGTAGGAACCATTACTTCACAAATCTTATCAATCTTCGTTCTCACACAACGACATGATGCAAACATGTAAGTAGAAACCATCTCCCACTCGAAGCAATCTTGAGAAGAACTAACCGAATCAAAAGAACAACTGGAATTGTAACCCTTGTTTTTCATTTTGTGTATTTTTTAGTGTATTTTTCGTTTTTGTGTATTTCTCTCTTTGTATCTTTTTCTTGCACCGTATATTAGATTTTTATTGCTTCAATATATTCATTTTGCTATTATTGTTTTCTTTTAATTGAGTTCTTTTTGATTCGTTTGTCTGTCTTCTATTTTATCCTTTTGATCGGGCCATTATTTTTTATTTCCATTAATTTTTATTCTGTTCGTGCCCTATTTCTTTTACCTTTTTTTTGTGCTGTCTCATTATTCTATTGGATTCCTATAATTCCTCTATTTTGTTTTCACCCATTAATTATCAAACCCATTAGCAATACTCCTAATATCCCATTCTATACCCTATTACTCTGTTACTATTCATCCTAACTATCCATTACCCATTAACTTACCGCCTAATACCCATTACTAAATTATCTTACCCTGTTTATTTACCCAACCATAATCAATCCTATATACTAAATTTATTAACCAAAGCCACTTTCTTCTATAACTACCCAGATCGTTGCCTACCCAAACTCGATCCCCACATCAGCCAAACCCTAACTCCCCTACCTTATATATACCCATTGCATGCTGCTATTCATCATCTACTGCAACCGCCCTTACCCCCATCCCGACTCATATCCCCGACTGCACCGTCCCCACTCTGGTTCTCTCTCCCTCTAGCCCTGTCTGACCTCACCCTAGTCAGCCGCATCCCCCCTCCTGCCTGGCCTCCCGTCGGCAGATCTGAGAGCAGTAATAACAACACTGAGTGTCGTGCTCTCCCTCCGCCGTGCGCGACAGGCCGACCTTGCTCCGTGCACCTCTATGCGCTGTGCTCCTCCGTCCCTCCATCGTCTCCACAGCCCGATGCTCTCCCTCTCCTGTGTGTGAGAGTGATCTTGGGTTGATCGTTTGTGTTCATGGATTTTGCTCGCTTCGGTTCGTGTGATTAGTGTTGAGTTCGTGTGTTCGTGGAATTCGTGTCGGGATCCGTTCCCGTTATTCTTTTTCATCGTCATTTTCATCATCAGTTAAGGGAAGTAACTTGTATTTTTTTTTGTGTAATACAAGTACTAAATACCGCCTGTAGTGTAGTTGAGATCTAGAGACAATTTGTGTGTGAATTCTCTGTTATCTATTGTCTCTTTTGTGATGACTTGACCATAGTTACCTCGCGACATATATGACATGAATTAACCTAGGATTGACCACTTTTGATGTATATGTTCATGCTACTTGTGATATAAGTGCTTGATGTGTTATTCGTGTTATACTTGTCGAATACTTGCAAAATACCCTGTACCACGTTGATTGGACTTCTAGTACACTATATTTCATGTTTGGTTTTATTTGGATGAGTTTTACAGGAACTAGATGATTTAATGTTTGAAGAACAAATCTGTATTTTTCTGTTTTCCTGATGTTGTTCAGTATTTTAGACCCTATTAAGGTTAGTATTTGAAAATATTTTGTGAACATGAACTGTAGAGAATTCTATCTATTTTCCAACCCTTTTGATGGATCTCAGTTTCGATTTACGAGTTGTGAGTTATTTCAATTTTACTACAGAGGTATAGAGTGGTTTACAGATTTTTTTCTATGAATTCTGAAGAGTAATCTATTTTTATTCTGGTATTAAAATTATTATTTTGATCTGAAATTGTGCTCAGTACTTTTAGACTTGATTGGGATTACCCCTGAATTTTTATAGATTTATTAGATGAGTTTTACAAACCATTCAATGTTTCCAAACAATTACTATACTAGCAGATTTTTCCTACTGTTCAGTAAAGAACCTGACTTTTCGACCTAATTCTACTGGTTGTTTTTAAAATATTTGTGAATATGAAAGTTATCCTACTGTATCTATTTTCAAAATCTTTTGTTGGATTTGGATTTTGATTTATGGTTTGTGAGATAATACATTTTTCGTACTGCAGTGTTTGTGATTTTAGATTTACAAAACTACTACATCTTGTTGTTTTCTTATTTTACTTGACTACTCTATTCTTGTTGGAAAATTATGAAACTTGATTTTCTGTTACTATACATATAGGGAAATATTAGAAATTTTTCGTGGATTTAATTAATGAGTTTTCATGCTGTTTTCCTGACTTCGAATACAAACTAGTGATTTCTGGCTGAACATGTTTTCTGGTTTCAAATCAGTTTTGACTCATGTTTTTGTGAAATACTATGTGACTTATATATATTTGCTGGATTCGGTCCCGGAGTCTATTTTCCAGATTCTTTGACGGATTTAGATTTACATTTTTGTAGCAACGGGAATCTCAGTTTTAGTGCAATATTGTCTTGCTGTCCTGAACTAGAATTGTCGTTGTATTATCCTGTTATGAGTTATCTTTCACCTGAACATGATTATTCTTCAACCTGAACATGTTACTTGTTTATATCATATTATTCTTGCCCTTTTTTTGAGACACATACATGCCTGTTTGTTAATAATAACAAAATAATCAAGGCGGGGTTAAGGAAAAGATCTAGTAATGGAAAATATAGAAATGTGTACTGAGAAGAGGACCTGTATCATGCCTGTTACATGTTCATGACTACATGATTCACGATCCTGTTTACCTGATTACCTGACTGCATGCTTCCCTATAGAAAGATGTACTCAGAAGAGAACCACTAGGTTCTGCCTGTTCTTGTACCTGACTGCATACTTCCCTATAGGAAGGTGTACTCGGAAGAGAACCACTAGGTTCTACCTGTTCTTGTTATTCCTGTTATCCTAATTCCTGAGTACACTACCCTATGGAATCCACTACGAAATCTAAACAAAACTTTTTGAATGCGTAATACCCTGAATTTTTATTTAATAAGAAATATTGATTTTTACGTGTTGTGCACGAACAAATTTTGTATGCATATTTTCTTACAAAATTATCTTTTATAACATAGACAATTATTTTTTTTTCTTTCTCTTTATTTTTCTAAAATGCCTATTTTATAAAGCCTAAACTTGTTTTCTTATTTGTAAGCCCCCCTAATAAATTAAATATTTTATTAAATAGCCCATGAGCCTAAAGCCCACTATTTTGAGGCCCACAAACTTAATTAATCTTTTAATTGTCATAACTTGTCATGTAGACACAATTAGTGGACAATTGATTAATTAAATTTGTACAACTTTTAATAGGGGTACTAGAATGGGCACGTGCACACACTAGGGTGTGCTTTGCACACCTTTGGTGAGGCCGGGTTGTGGCCAAGAGAGAGAGGGAGAGTGGGATTGAGTTGAGGAGTAGTTATTGAGTTCATGGAAGTTGCTACAACTTTCCAACTCATCTTGGTCCTTAATCTCTAACTCCTTGATTAATCATAGCCATCTATTTTCACCCTAAAAGTGTATAAATACCCCTAGCTTTTTTTCTCATTAGTGCACTAAACATTTGTTAAGAAAGAAGAGAAAAGAAAAAGATAAGAGTGCAAAAGATTGAGTAGATTTGTGAGCAAAAGACTAGAGTGTGAAATCTTTGTGTGTCCCAACCAAAAGGAGGTCGGCCATCACCATCAAGCACAAGGGAGCTCGGGTTGCACCAAGGAGCAAGGAGGAGGAGCATTTTGCAATACATTATAGGAGGAGAAGGCTACTTTCTTGCGTTATAGGAGCTTTCAATTCATTTTTCTTCAAATAGGTGGTTATTTCTCATGACTTCTAAATCTAGATACTATGCTAGGAGTGTTTTGATGAAATTATTAGAGAACAACTAGTTGAGATTTGACTCATGTTGCTTAATTAGTGATGAGATGATAATGTTTGTGAAATGATTGTTATTGGGCTATTTGTGAATTACAATACTAAAGCTATCACCATGCTAAATAATTAAGAATCATGTTGTGTGAAAATCTATGCCTATGAGACAATTGAATGTTTCATGTGAAATTGAATTGATTAATTGTAAGCAATTTCATTGTAGCAAGGATGGAAATTTTTGGTGTTCTAAATTAGTGTGATTGGCTGATAAATAAAGGAATGAAGAAATAGAATAATTTTTGTAGAAATCTATACTTCGAATGGTTGCAAATGTGGTTGTTCTAAATGTCGAAATTATGGATATTAGAATGCAAAGTGAGATTAGAAATGCATGTTTTTATTAGTGAATAATATTTTTAAAAATACTGATTTACTGTATTTGTATACATATTAAGATCTGGAAAATTTGAGTTCAAAAAGAGTAGAAAAAGAAACCAAAATCGTTTTTAACTAGAGATGAACAGAGAGTAGGAACAAAACCATTAAAACCCCCATTCTGGACGACTTAGTCGCTTAGAACTGTTGGTCGTTAGGTGTGTTGGGCACTGACTGTAGCGTGGGCTACTCTTGGTTGCGGGTTCAAGTCCTGAGCTCTGCCCTTTTGTTTCGAAATTCGAATAAAACCCAAAATCCGAACCCTAAGATACTTAAGTATTGTTTCCTTTTTCCTATCGCCGTAGCACAGTTGGCTTGCGTTTGCGGTTGTTTTCCTTCAGGTCGTGGGTTCGATTCATGGCCTCGGCCTGTATATAAAAATTGATTTTTTTGAGTTTTAAATAGATTCTTAGCTTCTAAAATTTGGAAAAAATTGTGTTAATTATTCTAAAATCATGTAGAACTCATGAAAAACATTTGAAAACTATTTGACTAAAATAACATTGAGTTAGAAGTGAAATTGTATCAAAAAAAAAACTATTGAAATATACCTTTGGAAAATTATAAAACTGATTTATTTTTATGAGAAATTATGTTAAGTGATAAAGAAGAATTTTTGAATGAAAGAAAATCTAATTGTGTTTTCCATGGTCTATTGTTGTCAAATTGAATTGGTTTATGTATGAAAAATACGACTTTGTGGCTTTTGAGTTAAATAAATGAAATAAACATTAGTATGAGAATCAAATGAAATTATTATTGATTAAAATGAGATACATGAATTGCAATTGAATTATTTGTATGAGATTTGATTCATAGAAAAGATGGGAATTATGTTAATTGTGAAAGAGAACTTATGAGTATGAAAAACTCGATATTGTAATTATGAGTTGAAATTAAGAACTAGGGTATAACTAAGCCTCACACCGGCAAAATGAAAAAAAATTTGAAATGATATTTGAAATGAAAAGACCAAGATTTGGGTCATGTAAAACAAATGGAGAAGACCGGTATAGTGGGAGTGCTAACCTAAGGGATTGATTTTGTTCATGATTCAATTAAACTAAGGACTAGTTACATAGTAAAGATGTGATGAAAGTGAGAGAAAACATTGAGTATGAGGGCCATTAGATTGGCGGCGTGAGAGTATTCACAGGATGTCCCATGATGCGTCATGAGTAGGACGTGGATACTGCTCCAGAGTACCGTCCTGGTGGCGACGCTCGTGGGGTGTTTGGTGACTGCGGGTGATGTCATGTCTATGGTAGGAGGTTAATTAGCACAGGATGCCTGTACGATGAGTCATGTGTCAGTGCGTTGGGATTCTCTCCAGGGCGCCTAGACATGAGTTCGTAGTTCGTAGAACATCTAGGATACTTACCGTAGTTACAGTAGTAGATTAAATCATGGCGAGGGATTGAACCCTACAAGATGAAGAACGGTTAAGAGCTTGTCCTCGGACCTATGTAGTATGGGCTGCATAGACTCTGAACAAGTGCGCATTAGTGTCATATAAAGTAAATAGTTGCATTAAGGACTAAGTGCACTTTCACCACACGACATCAATAGGATAGTCCCCTTAGCTGTGTTTGTGAACAAGTTTGTGGTTTGTTAAGTATTGAGAATCATTATACTGTTTTGGCATAGAGAGGATGGCCGTGTATAATATTTCGTCAGTTGAATGAACTGATGTGCCCACAGATTCTATGCAGGGTAAAGCACATGAAAAAGACTAAAGAGGAATTGATGCTTAAAGACAATTCAAGTGTTATTGTATTTCATTCATGTAATAATTGTAACATTGCTTCTACTGTTTTTAAGGTTTAAATGTAAATGTAACTCTGATGTATAGTGAAGTTTTATTTCCTTATAAAATTGTACGAAGAGAAGTGAAAAGATCCTGTGGAACTCGAATTTAGCCTGTATTTGAAATTCGGGGTGTTACAGAATGTAGCAACCATGTGATAAAAGTTGGGGCGCATGAAGTGCTACCTAGCTAGTAATAATACAAGACTTGACATAACCTGTTACCTGATTACATGCTTACCTGTACCTGTACCTGTTCACCTGTTTACATGTATACCTAATCACCTGTTTACTTGTTACATGTTTACATGTTTACCTGTTTGCTTGAAACCTGATACATGTTACCTGTACCTGTTAGTATACCATGCTACTTGATTCCATTCTCCTGATTCATGCTATATATTTTATTCTGTTGACATGTCTATACCATGCTATGTTTATGTGTGCTGTTATTTTATATTTGTTATTCTTTCCCATGTACTTGTATCCTGCACTACAAGCGGCCCATAACTTGCATTGACGGGAGTTTGTCTTTCTCTTTCCTTTTTCCTGCAATTTATTAATTGCAGACCAGGAAGATCAGCTGCCAGATGCAGTTGGTGATATAAGATATTAGTGCTGTAGATTTTGCATTTATTATTATTATTTCTGCTGCTTATTTGAACAATTGTGTTTGATACTTGGATTTATTTTTTTTATTTAGGCAATGTGATCCAGGATATTATTAACTTGTCCAGACTTGATTTATTTGAGATTATAATATTTTGGTTTCAAGTAAATTTCTGTTGGTGTATTTGATTCGATTATGCATACTTGGTTGATTTCTTTTGCTTCCGACTCTGATTATTCCTGTGAGATGTTGTAAAGATTCTGAATAGCTTATGGATAATGAAAATCATTCGCTGGGCTTAGTCACGTATTCGTATTCCGTATTCTTTTTTGGGAAGCGGGGTGTGACAAGGTTTTTAGTGGTATCAAAGCCCAGGTTTGGCTAATGTATTAGTTTGACTGATATATTAGACAAGCTTGGCTCAAAATCAGATCGGCTCAATATTTCACCAACCATGCATGCATAAATGAATTATTATTATCAACTTTGATCTGGATGCTAATTGTTTTTGGTTTTGTGCAGACTAGGGCTTGTAGAGGTTCTACTTCTTGTCCCCAGGGAGATCAGCCTGGGATTGAGGCCTTCACCACTGTGCTTGAGCGCTTGATTAATATACAACAAAACCACAGTGATTTGGTGATGGCTGCTTTGGAAGCTGTTCGGGTTCCGCCGCCCGCTGTGCCTATGCAGGAAGCTCTTCCTTCCCGTCCGAGTACAGTCACGAACTTCATGAGGCTGCATCCCGATAAGTTTTCAGGCACTGAAATGCCTTTGGAGGCTGAACAGTGATTGATTCGGATTGAGCAACTGCTTTTGGCAGCTAGAGTCGCAGATGCAAATTGAGTGGATGTGGTAGCCATCCAGCTGGTGGACTTGGCTCATATCTGGTGGAGGTCCGAGTCCGAAAAGCTCGAACGACTGATCACTTGGGCCACTTTCACTAGGGGCTTCTTGGAGAAGTTCTTTCCGAGCAGCACTAGAGTTGAGATGGAGCAACAATTCTTGGCCCTGAAACAGGTTGGTCGTTATTTCTAGTAATGGAATTTTATTACATATTGTCCATACAATGTTGTAATATGAGACTTTCTTAAAACAGGGCTCCAGGTCTGTGGACGAGTATGCAGCTGAATTTACTAGACTCAGTCGTTTCGCAGCCGTTTTTGTGGCGAACGAAGAAGATAGGGCTTGTAGGTTCATATTGGGACTTGCTCGAGACATCAAGGTGCAGCTTGTCTCCCTTCGCTTGTGTACTTATGCTGAAGCTCTCGAGGCAGCTCGAGCTCAGGAGCAGGCTCGTGGTGGATTGGCTCCTCCCCAGTGGACTGTTCCGCACTCTGCTATTGTTAGGCCTTCTGGTGGGCCAGTTCGGAGGCCTGTCCCAACCCCTCTAGTCAGGGCAGCTCCTTACTCTTCTGCTGGTTCCCAGAGGAGTGGTTTCTGTGACTTCTGTCAGTTGGCTGGGCATGATCGCAGGGAATGCAGGCGAGCCAATCGCCGATGCTTTAGGTGTGGCTCTACTGATCATTCAGTGAGAGATTGTATGCAGCCGCAGCAGCAGTTGGCTCTTCTAGCCAGGGGTCCCATTCAACAGGTTGCCCCAGCTTGTGGTCCGGTTAGGCCACCGCTTCCTCCTCAGTGCCAGATTGTCGGTCAGAGGACCACTGTTCCAAGGAGAGGTCAGGCTTTCAACCTGACTACTGCAGAGGCTGATTCAGCTAAGGGTATTGTTGCAAGTATACTTTGCTTTATTGTTTTGTTGTTTTATTGTCTCTCTTTTGTTTCTTTTCATTTGTCTTGCTTTATTCTTTCTTGTTATCTTTCTGCATTTTGTTTCTCATCACCCTATTCAACCATTCTTTTCCACTTGTCTTTTGATTCTATCTTAGGCATCGTCCTTGTTTGCTCCTTTCTTGCTCATGTTCTTTTTTATTCCGGGGCAACCCATTCTTTTATCTCCTCTCGATTTGTGGCTCGCCATTCGTTGAAGTGTAGCAGCATGTCAGAGGCTTGGAACATTGTGACAGGTGGTGGAGTTATCATTTGTTCCTGGGAGTGCAGGCAGTGTCCCATGATTATTGGTAGCGCAGATTTCAAGGCCAATCTGATTGTAATTGGGAATTCAGGATTCGACGTTATTCTAGGTATGGATTGGTTGGATGAAATCCACGCCATTATTGATTACCGTGCCAAGAAAGTTGTGTTTTGTATTCCAGATCGCGCAGAGTTTGAGTTCCATGTCGGGGAGATATCCCTTGGCCGAGCTGCAGTTGATCAGGAGGTTTGTGCGATGGAATTGCATTCAGGCTGTAAGGTTGTGTCTCTAGTGGTTCGGGATTTCCTGGATGTTTTTCCAGAAGAGTTGCCTGGCTTACCCCCTGATAGGGATGTTGAGTTTGGTATTGAAGTTCAGCCGGGGACGATGCCTATATCGAAGAGTCCTTACAGGATGGCACTGGTTGAGTTAGCAGAACTTAAGGTGCAGATTCAGGAGTTGCTGGATTTTGGGTTCATCAGACCCAGTGTTTCACCTTGGGGTGCTCCAGTCCTTTTTTTCAACAAGAAGGATTTGGGGTTCATCCGTCTCTCTCTCTCTTTCTGTGTGCGTGTTTGTGCTCGTTTAGGTTCGTGGATTGTGTGGTTGTCGTGGTTCGTGGTTCGAGTTTTGTTCGTGTTCGTTCCTTGAGTTCGTTGCCTGGGAATCCGTTCCCGTTAGTTTTGCTCTCGCTTCGTCATTATCGTCGTCTCTCAGGCAAGTAACTTGTATTATTTTCTTTGTGTAGTACAAGTACTATATACCGCATGTAGTGTAGTTGGGTTCTAAAGACAATTTGTGTGTAAATTCTCTGTTATCTATTGTCTCTATTGTGATGACTTGACCAAAGTTGCCTCACGACATACATGACATGAAACAACTAGGGATGACCACTTTTTGGATGTGTATATGTTCATGCTACTTTGAGATTACTGTGCTTGATGTGTTATTCGTGATATACTTATCGAATACTTGCAAAATATCCTATTCCATATTGATTGGACATCTAGTACACTATATTTCATGTTTGGTTATGATTTGGATGAGTTTTATGTGAACTAGTTGATTTTGTGCATGAAGGATATTTTCTGTTTTGCCGGTTTTTTGTTTTGATCAGTATTTTAGACCCTATTAAGGTCAGTATATGAAAATATTTTGTGAACATGAACTGTAGAGAATTTTGTCTATTTTCCAACCCTTTTGACAGATCTCAATTTCGATTTATGGATTGTGAGTTATGTCTATTTTACTACAGGGGTCTAGAGAAATTTCCAGATTTTCCATACTGTTCAGTAAAGAACCTGATTTTCGACCTAATTCTACTTGCTTCTTGTAAAATATTTATGAACATGAAAGTTAGCTTACTGTATCTATTTTATCACCCTTTTGACAGATTTGGATTTCGATTTATGGTTTGTGAGATATTGTTGTTTTCGTACTGCAGTGTTTATAATTTTAGATTTACAAAACTACTGCATCTTGATGTTTTCTAATTTTTGTTAACTAAACTATTTATATTGAAAAATTATGAAACTTTATATTCTGATACTAAACATATAGGGGAATACCTCAGATTTCTCGTGGATTTAATTAATGAGTTTTCATACTGTTTTCCTGATGTGAATACAAAATACTGATTCCTGACTGAACACGTTTTCTGGATTCAAACCTGTTTTGAGACTTGTTTTTGTAAAATACCATATGACTTATATATGTTTGCTGAATTCGATCGGGAGTCTATTTTCCAGATTCTTTGACGGATTCATATTTTCATTTTTGTAGAAACGGAAATCCCAGTTTTAGTGCAGTACTGTCTTGCTGTCCTGAACTAGAATTTTTGTTGTATTATCCTGTTATGAATTATCTTTCACCTAAACATGCTTATTCTTCATCCTGAACTTGTTAAATGATTATGTCATGAATTTCTTACTCTGTTTTATACACATACATGTCTGTCTGATAATAATAATAAATAACCAAGCCGAGGTTAAGGGAAAGATCTAGTAGTGAGAAATTATAGAAATGTGTACTTGGAAGGGGGCCCATTTTTCCCATACTGAGCATCTATTATGTGATACGATACTGTTATACTTATTACCTGACTACACACTTCCCTATAGGAAGGTGTGCTCGGAGGAGGACCAATAGGTTCTGACTGTCTTATTATTGTTACTGATTACCTGACTGCACACTTCCCTATAGGAAGGTGTACTCGGAGGAGGACTAATAGTTTCTGACTGTCTGATTACTATTATACTGATTACCTGACTGCACACTTTCATATAGGAAGGTGTACTCGGAGGAGGACCACTAGATTCTGACTGTCTGATTACTATTTGATACTGATACCTGAGTACACGGCCCTATACGATCCCCTACGAAATCCAAACGTAATTTGTTTGAATGTAGCAACCATGTGATAAAAACATGGGGCACATGAAGTGCTATCTAGATAGTAAGAAACACAAGACTGTAAGAACTGACATCTGTTACACTGTTATCTATTAAATGTTACTGGACACTGTTATTTATTACGTTCTGACTGTTATCTGATACTGCTATCTGTATATCTGTCTGTATATTGTTGACACTTGACACATGTTACTTGTACCTGTTAGTATATCATGCTATTTGATTCTGTTTTCCTAATTCATGTTAGATATTCTATTATATTGATATGCCTATTCCATGTTATTAGTTTACCCTTTTTTCTGTGCTTGTATCCTGCACTAGAAGCGGCCCGTAACTTGCATTGATGGGAGTTTGTTTTCTTTTTCCTCTTCCTGCAATTTATTCAATTGCAAATCAGGGTGATCAGCTGCCAGATGGAGCAGGTGATCTAAGATATTAGTGCTGGAGTTTTTGACATCATTATTTCTTGTTGCTTATTTGAACAATTGTACTTGATTACTTGGATTATGTTCTATTTGGGCAATGTGACCCAGGATTATTGACTTGTTCAAATCTAATTTATTTGAGATTAATATATTTTGTTTCAAGTAATCCTATTGTTATTTTGATTCATATATGCATGCTTGGTTGACTTTTCTTGCTTCCGACTCTGATTATTCTTGTGAAATGTTGTAAAGATCCCGACAGCTTATGGATGATGAAAATCATTCGCTGGGCTTAGTCAGTATTCCGAATTCTCTTTTGGGAAGCGTGGCGTGAAAAGACTCGTTGCGCTTCTCCTATACCTGACTTCATTCGTCGATGACATACGGATTAAACCCAAGGCTTCTAATTAAATCTCCTCCCAATTCTATTGCTTTATGGTCTCACTTTATCTCCTTCTAGGACTAGATCCAAGTCCTGTTGAACCGATGCTTCATGCATGTCCACCTTCAAAGAGATCGTAGTTGATCTTACCTTCATCTGCTTGATTTTCGTGATCTGATATGTCATCTTCTCCAAGAAACTCGAATAAACCCATGAACCTGAATAACTCTGATACAAAGTGTTAGGAAATTGAGGATCTTGTTAAGTTATTCGATGCAATCAACACAAACTATCAAGCACATGAGATCACACCAAATACACCAAAGCACACATAAGTTTGTCTCGGTTGGGGCTTTCGCCTTAATCCGGGGGAGAAGAAACTCGAGATGTTATTCTACTAGAGAAGATATGAGAATGTTACAATTCTCACCACGACCCTCTCTCAAGCCTCACCAGTAAGTACTAGTTTTTTACAATTGGAGAAACTCTCAAACTCTCTTTCAATGAAGTACTCTCTATTTTAGCTCTCAATGGAGGACAATAACAACAATATATAGAGATCTAGAGAAACCCTAGTTTGATATCTTAATACAATAGACATTGGATATTAGAGAAGATATAACCCTACGATTAGAGCCACATGATCTGACTTGAAGACAAAGTTGGGTTTCTCACGAATTAGCCAGACCCGACTCCAAAACCCTTCATCGCCGCGAATGACCAAAAAGACCGGTCAACCATCCTCCTCGCGGGAAGATCTTGTACAAGTGACGGTCGACTGCACCTCAAGGTCAGTCGAACGCAACGTACTACTACTGCTGATGTTGACTATTTCCTCTCTATCTTCAACCATCTCGATTCTTCTATCGTCTCATCGTCTTCATATCCAACTTAGTATGCAAGACATAAACCCAACAGTTAGAGGGTTTGACAGTTAAACCATCTCTTTTACTTTCGCCATCAATAAGACCCCCTCCATTACATAAGTTGTCACAAAATATTCTCCTCACAATTAAGTTGGTCACATGAAAATTGGCAATTTTCACGTCTAAACTGTCCTTGATTTAGATTATAACTAAACAAACAACATAATTGATGGTTATAGTAAATCAAGAACAATTTCGACAAAAAAATTATTGTTAGTTTTGTCTTTTAACATGGGCTCAAAGAATAAACTCAGAAAAACTTGGCTTATAAGAAATCATTAATGAACATGATATAACATTGGCATTCCCCTAAAAAAAATTATTGAATTATAAATAAGACTTCCTGAATAACAATTTTATAGTAATTCATAATTTTTGAAAGGTTTTTTAACTTGTATACCCCTACCCTAACAAATACGTGAATATCACATATATCCCTCACAAATATGTATTTTTATATTTGCCCTTGACAATATGTGCTACATCTCTTAAGTATCCTTCTAATTAAAAAAAAAAACAAAACAATGGAGATTTTTCATTTTTTTAATGGATTTTATGGAAAATGACTGAAATATCATCCTTTCTACTATTCGAACTTTATAGTCTTCCTCCTTGTAAACCCAAACAATTGTTAATCCAATCGAGAATCATTAACTCTTCTCAAAATTTCTTTATATTTTTAAAGAAATAGATAAACTAACAGTGAATCTTTGGAAAATTACATAACCAAATTTGCCATCAACCTTGTTATTTTTAATGATCGACTGTAAGCTCCCTCATTTATTTCCTTTAAAATTATAAAAAGTTTCTCATTTAATTTTCTAATTTGATATTTTAATATGACTTCTATTTGTCTAGTAAGGATTAAATCCTGATTAACTTAGGGATATCTAATGTAAGGGTACATATGAAATAAAGTCCAGGCTTATATGAAAATATACATTTATGAGGGATACATATGATATTAGGATATTTGTTAGAGGTATTCATGTTAAAAATCCTTTTTGAAAATGACTAACTTTCACGTCACATCTTTAATTAAGATGATAAGATTGTAAAACTGTAGCTTTGAATACTTCAAGTTAACCATGACAATTACAGTACCACTGAGATCTAAGAGGGTATTTGACAACTCACAAATTTCATTGCAACTGAATTAAAATTGTAACTAAGTTGCCAAGTGAAGTTTAGTTACATTGCTTAGTTAGCAAGTTTAATATTACAACTAAAGTTATTTTTTAGTTGCAAAAGTAGGCGCACTTGCAACTTTCAACTTGCACTCATAGTAGGTGTAACTTCAGTTGCAAATGGTGCTTAAGCAAGAATATTTTTCAGAGACATTACGGGGGAGGGGGTTTTGCTAATAGATGAGTAACTTGGATTCAAAGCCGCTTCCTCACTAGTTGTTGCAACTTTTTTCTGGTGTGGGAACAATCAGATGATGAGTTTTTTTAGGAGGAAAGCTAAAGATCTAACCGTTGATTGGATCTAATTTTTGATGGCTGAAGTCTCCATGATATGAGTCTGAACTGTTTAGAGTGCTTGGATTTGGATTGGGCGACTGAAAGATGTCGATGAACCTACACAAAGTCTGAACACCAAAAATGGCTCCGACAAAAGACCCTCCGATGCTTAAGTCAGTAACAAAAAGTAGGTTAGGGTTTTAGTGGCGAAAGATTGATTACCTTTGACTTATTGAGGGGAGAGAGTATTTATGGGCTAGGAATTAGTTCCAAGTGATATACCTGAAACTGTACTCCCTCCGTTTCAAAGTATAAGTCATTCTAGCTTTTTTTTTCATAATATAAGTCACTTTAGGTTTTCGAAGAGACGTCTTGTCATTCTTAAATGTCCATGAATTAATTTTTGATGAGATTTCCAATTTTACCCTTATCCTTTTTTGTTAGAGAAATAATAAAAATTATGGAGGTGGGGAAATTGGACATTGTACAATTGATAGCTCATTTATGAGCTTCAAAAACCAAGAATATGGAATATTTCTACTCAATCCTAGGTTGTTTCTTAATAGTCGTGTAGAAATCTAGAATGACTTATATTTTGAAACGGAGGGAGTATCTTTTAAGTTTAAACTTGAGATTCCCATGGTGACGGGATAGAATTAGTTAAAAATTTTGTTTTAGATAGGGGATTTGACTGACAGCCTTAATTAGCTTGAAATGCATCTTTCTTAAGTTGTAAGTAAGCCTTAATTGCTAGCCTGATTGAGCCTAACGGGCCTGGTAACGACCCATGTTCTCATAGTGGGCATGTCGTATATGTGAAATTACCACTGATAGCTTTAAGATGCTCAATGGGATCTAGCGGCTCTGATTTTATTCATGTCATAAGCTCACCACTCCTGAAGGTTGGGTATCATAGCCTTCGAGGAGTATGTCGTTCTTTTCGGGTGATCATGAGAGCATACATGACCGTTTGGGATGCTTGGAATCTTTTTCGGAGCTTCTGAGCGTGGTAACAATTTTGTAGGACAATGAATTTTCCCGGATGTTTAGAAAATTTTATCTAAATTTTCCCATTTCTTAATTATTTCTCAGATTTTTAAATTAAGTTTCCCAAATTTATAATTATTAATTAGAATTTTAATTTAAAAATAAAAAGGGAGCGTGAAACCTGAGGTGATCTGATAGCTGGATTAGTCGGGCACAAAATTTGATGAGATCAGAAGGCTTTTTTGGCACCGAGGAGCTTGATGACATCATCATTTGTCTTTTCTTGCCAAACTGGAGAGCGTAAATTTTGGACCTGAACAAACGATCTTGATAGGTTGGCACGAATCATTAGGCAATTGGACGGTGGAGATTTTACGAAAGTAATGAGCTCCTCAGATGACAAGTCTTTTGTCATTTTGCGCCAAGGAGCTTTGTGGCGCTAAGGTGCTTTATGAGGCCAAGGAGCTAAGAAAAGGAGCTTTGCCTCCAAGGAGATTTTCCTTCATGGAGCTAAGAAGAGGAGCTTCGCCACTAAGGATCCAATAAACGAAGCTTTGCCACCAAGGAGCTTAGTCGCACCGAGGAGCATTTGTGGCGCCGAGAAGCTTTGGGGCACCGAGGAGGGAAACATTGATCCACTTAGCTTTCAAACATTTTACTAGAGTGTTGACGTGAAATTATCGTTTTGCCGTTGAGAAGTTTTTAAATGAATCCCGAGATCTAGTGTCTTCGGTTTTACTGATATCATAAGCCCCCCGCTCTTGAAGGTTGGGTATCACATCCTTCGAGGAGTGGTTCGATCTTTTTCGAGTGATCAGAACATACATGACCTTCAGGGAAGCTTAGAGTGATCCAATGGCTGGATCAAACGGGCACAAAAACTAAGGAGATCGGACAACATTTTTGGCTACGAGGAGCTTGATGATGTCATCATTTGTCTTTTTTGGCCAAAGAGGATAGCGCAAATTTTGGAGCACAACGAACGGTCTTGACCAGTTGGCACAACTCATTAGGTGATCGAACAGTGCAGATTTGGCAAAAGCGGTGAGCTCCTCAGATGACACGTCTTTTGTCGTTTTGCGCCGAGGAGCTTTGAGATGCCTATGAGCTAAGAAGAGGAGCTTTGCCAACGAGGATACTTTACATTGAGGAGCTTTGCTACCGTGGAGCTAAAAAGATTCCACCGAGGAGCTAAGAAGATGAGCTTTACCACCATGGAGTTTAGTGGCACCGAGGAGCTTTGTGGCATCGAGGAGTATTGTGGTGCGGAAGATCTTAGTGGTGTAGAAGAGCATTGATGCACTTAGCTTTCAAACTTTGTACTAAAGTGTTGATGTGAAATAGAAATCTTCCCTCTTGTTTTTTACTTGACTTTTACTTGACGCTAACTGAATTGAGTTAGCGAGTTACGGGAGTAGCTCTAGTAAAAAGCTGGACTCTGAACTTGTTGTTTGAGAG
Organism: Hemerocallis citrina; assembly: GCA_017893485.1. Lineage (NCBI taxonomy): Eukaryota > Viridiplantae > Streptophyta > Magnoliopsida > Asparagales > Asphodelaceae > Hemerocallis > Hemerocallis citrina. The sequence goes on from CM030364.1 coordinate 119,292,419, forward strand.
TTAGCGAGTTGTGAGGGTAACTCCAGGAAAAGCTGAACTCCAATCTTGTTTGAGAGTTAGCAAGTTGTGGGAGCATCTCTCGGGAAGAGAAAGACTCCGTGTAATACCCCAGATTTTTAAATAATGTTTTTAAGATCAATAAATGAATTAAAATGATTTTTGGTGATTTAATAAACATTTTCTAAAATTTACCTTTTTACACGTGCAAAACATGTGCAAATATTTTCTTCAGAAGTTCAAAGTCAGAAATTATTTTGGAAAACTCATTATTTATTATTAAATATTATTTGTGAATTTTTTAGATTTTCCTGATAATTATTTGACCTATTTGCAAATAGTACAAAAGATAGACTTTTGTATAAAATTACCACTTGGAGTGAAAACTCCAGATTTTCAAATTTTTGGGCTGGGTATGATGCCTAGTCAACTCAGAGGTAAAGAGTTTACTTTTTGTTTTAATAAGTTTGGTTTATTTTGCATGTTTTGATAAAGAATGTTTTTTTTTTTGCAAAATTGCCACTTAAAGAGGCAAAAGTGCAAATTCGTTTTCTGGGTTTTAATAACAGTGCCGGCTGGTTATAGGGTATTTTTTCTTATTTTTAAATCTCAATTAAGTTGGTTTTATTTAATTTTCAAGTATAAGGATTTATATATGTAAAGATATATCTAAAAGAGGTATTTTACAAATCTATTCAAAAACCCTAGATACTCTTAATCCCGACCTATATAGAGTGAGGTGCAGCCGTCTCTTTGCTGGACAACACAAAGGGATTTCTTATTATTATTTTCTTGGAGTTTTAATGCGAGGATCTTGGTTTTCTTGCGAAAGGAGGGATTTTTATTATTTCTTTATTATCTTCGGTTGATTCTTCAATAAGGTGAGTGACTTGTGTTTGTTTTCTTATTGTTCTAAGCATGTTGTATGTGATGATTTATCTATTTGAAAGCATGTTAGATGATGGTATGAAGACAATGAATTTTGATGAGTAGATGAATTAAAAAGGTAAATCTTTTCATGAAATTATGCCATTAATGATTTAAAACCCTAATTTGATGATTTGAGACTGTTGAAGGACATAATAGAAATCATGAGTAGGCTGTTTCTTGCATAATCTTGCTGTTTTGAACTAGATACTATGAGATTACATGATATTATTGCAAAAGTGAACAAAAGCTATGCTTACTGTGTGTATACATATATATACGCTCTATTTGGTTTTGATGAATAAAGAACTTGACTAGAAACATGTAGTGAATGCATATATCTCTTGGGTAACTGATGTAAGTAATTGGGTTTGCGCATAACCAGTGGTGAAAAGGTTTAATGGATTAAAAAGATCAAGTTTTGAAGCAAAAGAGAAGGGGGTGTGTTTTCGGGTCTGTCTGTGAGCAGGCCAAATTTTTGTTTGATGATTTTTGTAAAGTATTCAAATTGATTCTTGATGGTTTCGATACTGAGATTTAATTCTTGCTTAAACACTTACATATTGTGATAATATACACATACATATATACAAAGATTTAAATATTTCTGTTTTGAAATCTGCCGAAATAGATTCGATGAATTTTATCAAGTTTTGATTGAGATCTGATTTGTTTTAGTGCTGGTATTGAATCCAAACATTTTTCTACTCCTAATTGATGTATTTTTTATTGTTTAAAATGATGCTTAATTACCCTATATGCTACTTTGCTGATTTTGAAGGGATTTTCGTGAAAAACTACTCTTTTATGGATTTGATGAGATTTTGATTGTTTTTATAAATCCTATATGTTATACTAGATATGTTTAATCATCTCAGGAAATTAGATTTTGATTTTACAAGTTCTGATCAAGTATCAGTCAAAAACATGCACAAAAACCCAACCTATCTGTACAGCAGGTCACGGTCGACCGGGCGGTCGACCGACGTGCTGCCATTTTGAGAAATCCCCATTTGACAGTCGACTGCCCTTTGTGTGGTCGACCGTCATTAGTTTTTTTGGCCATTTGTTGATTTTTCTTCGTTCCTTTTAATTGGTTATTTCCTCGATATTATGGATTATTACTCTACTGTTTTAGATGATGTTTTTACTACAGATTTCAGTATTTTACAGAGAGGTAATATTTTATTTTTAAATGTATTCTTATGACTTTATTAAGTGAACTTTATGTGTTTTCAAAGAATTGATATTTTGGTGATATTCTACGACTTCAAAATATGATTTTCTATTGTTTAATGGATTTAATATTTTATTTGAATTCTGGAATTTTATGAGCACATTAAATGTAGTTGAATTTTGTTGATTTACGAAGTTTTATTACTATAAACATTTCGATGATGGATTGTGAGTTTTATTGAAAAGTTTTCGTATTGATGGTTGAGTTGTGAGTCTTTAGAGATTGTGTGGAGCCCTAGACACTGACAGTTGAGGTTTTGTGGTTTGGCCAGTTGAGGCTGTGTTGTTGATCAGTTAGTTCAGTCTAGTAGGGTATATCAACTCTAAGAGATTTGAAATCTAATAAATAATTAAGTAACTTAACAAAATAAGGACATGCACTAGATGGTGATATGATGAAATGAGAACATGGGTTATGGACCTCAGTATAGCTTGCAGTGTGAGATAATCCTCGGAATTATCGAGGTGTGAGTGAAATAGTCTCCAGAATTACCTGCGGTGTGGGATTGATCTCCGGAATGATCGGGGTCGAGGCAACGCTCATGTGGTATTCGTGTGATGAAACGCCATAGCTTGCGGTGTGGGGTATTCTCGAAGATTCCCACGTGTGAGTGAAATAGTCACTGGAATTATCTGTGGATAGAGATTGACCTCCGGAATTATCGGGGCGTGGGCTAATACTCACATTTTATCTATATCTCGTAGTAGTCATCGTAGAATGATCAGTTGCATATCGGGGGATTAAACCCTATCAAGTGGAGAACGATAAGGGCTTGCACCGGACCTATATAGAGTGGAATGCATAGAATCCGACAAGTATGCATTAGAGAGTCAGCATATAGCATTGATGTTTTCTTGACTTGTTTTTATGCATGTTGTTTTCTGTTTTTCTACACTTGACACTTAGCCTAGTTTCACTTGATGTTTTCATGTTTTACTTACTGTTATTTCTTATTTCATTTATTCTTACCATTGATACATATTGTTTATGACTCTATGCCTTATGTTTTATTTATGTTGCATTTTATTATTTTTATGTTACTCACACCGTTATGGCTGACCCCTGTAGTTTTGGAGGTTAGGGTTATCTCTAGCCTCATGTTTTACAGGTAGGTATCTATAGCTTTAGGATTTGGAAGCTTGTGCTAGATTGATGTTATGACTTATGTAAATTGTAAAAGAACTAGATTTGCCTGTGGCCACGTGCCTACGGCTCGTCTTCAGAAAGATACAGCATATGAAAAGTATTGCAAACAGTAAATCAACAATTATGTAGCTAAAGTTTGAATAGTATGACAATAATTAGTTGTAAATAAAAGTCCATGTTTCCATTAGGATATGGTGAAAAATAATTATAAATTGGGATATAAAAGTCCATGTTTCCATATATATATATATATATATAGGGAAAGGCTTCGTTGCACACCAGCCCAGTGTGCAACCCCGTGCGCACTGGCTGTGGACCGTCCGATCTACTTGATCCAGATCCAACGGATCTGATGCGCTCCCGCTCATCTGTTAGTGCTGGGGGGGTATAATCGGAATTTCACCCCCCCAAATACAGCTGGCTCCACCTCTTTCTCTCTTCTCCCTTCCCTATCGTTCGTAATCCAGAGCCAGATCCTTCATCCTCTTCCTCACGTAAAGAAAACCCTAGCCCTTTCTCCAATCGGAACCCATCGAATAGCTTGCTTCTCCATCTAAACCCTATCTCCTTTCCCCCTATCTCCCGCTCACCTCCTTCCTCCTTTTCGTCATCAGCCCTCAAAACCCTACCCCCCAAAATCTCTCGAACGGTCGGAGCTCATTTCATTAACTCATCTCCTCCTCGTGACGCGAGCAAGATCTGGAAGCCCATTTCATTAATCTCATCTCTTTCTCCCACTTTCGACATCGTTAGTGAAGGTATCCTTTTTTTTTTTTACTTGGTAATGTCTGGAAAAGAACATATTTTTTTGATTTTGGTTTGAAAAATAATTTTTTGTTGTCGAAATTGAATCCGAAAAACAGTTTAACAGGAAAGATACAGTAAAGATACAGTAAAGATAAGGTTAGTAGGAAAAATAAATGGGTTAATTATTAACAAGTGTTAGTTTTCAGAATCAGTTGTTTGTTTATTGGACAAACTTAAATAATACAAGTTTTGCTTGGCATTGTAAAAATAATGTATGAGAAATTTGATATGATTTATACATGGATTTTATTTTAAATTAGTAAAAACAATTGCTCGTCACTTGGTTTCTGTAGCGATAGATATAAATGATTAGTTGTTATTATTAATAACTGATACATTGAGGAGAGGGGCTTGGGATTTACTGGGGCTTCAAATTTGTTGGACTTTTCTGTGGTTTTTTCATTTTTCAGTGGCAAGCGTGCATTTGGCGAAGATGATGTGAATTCATCTACTGAGAATAGTTCCGAGGATTCTCACGAGGATTCTCACGATAGTGTCAACTAAGGGAAGTATTTCATTCACAAGTTTGCATGTGTAACTATTGATACGCTACTTTTATTATTTGTTACGGGATGAATTGATAGGCAGTGATGAATTTCTTGTCTTCTAAACCATCGCAGTGTGTAATCCAGTGCGCACTGGTTGTAGTCCGTCCGATCATATACATCCATCTTGTTCCCCATGTAACAGAAGGGATTCACTCCCTCTCATCTGTTAATGTGGGGATATAATCGGAATCCCCCCTATCCCCTTAATCTTTCATTTGGGCACAAAGTCGATTTTTTGTTAGAAGGCATTTGTATATTCAGTTGTAATGAACATACAAATTGTATATTCACTACAACTTTACAGCATAGCATGTTCTTGCACACTGGGCTGGTGTGCATACTGGGCTGGTGTGCAACAGAAAGTTTCCCTATACATGCAATGCATTTGAATTTTTTGTAAGTTACAGATGTACTTTCAGTTGTAATGAATATACAAATTGTATATTCTTGAATGTGGCTTTCAGATACAAATGAAAGGAATTTTCAGATTTGCTAACACATGCTCACTTGTTGGCTGCAGTTTGCTGATTCATATACACTTGTTGATTTTCAGATTCATTTTGTGCCCAAATTTTACTGTCTGTCACTTGTTGGCTGCAGTTGGCTTGTGCACACTGTATGATGGTTTTCTTTTCGTTAATGTTGACCCGTTGGAAATGGGGATGCATTTAATTAAAAGTGTGGTAAAACATGATCAGGATTGTGATTGTTACAGCTATTTTGGCGTGGCAGTTCAACTGCAGCCATATGTCACTACACCAGCACAGTCTGTGAATTAAACTCATTTATGAGCCTACATAAATTCATTTCATGAACACAATCATCCTGTAATGTAAAATTACTTTATATTATCTATTAAACCAGTAGGTAAAGCTATGTTTTTTTTTTTGCAGTCAGCTATGAAAAGGACTCACATGAGGACATTAGCAACAAGAGGTTCATTCATACAGAGGGAAGAGATTAAAGAATAGTGACAACAGTTGTATTTTGGTGAATGTATATATACTCTTGGTATTTTGGTATGTTGTAGTGGTGATGGTGATGTATTTTGGTATGTTGTAGTGGCGATGTATTTGTTTCTTCTACTTTGTGATGTTCAATTATAAGTGAATTTGTCGTGGGTATGAATTTATTATTCTCTTGGTCAGGCTACAGTTAGAATCTGAACTATCTGAATTTTATTATTCTCATGATGAAATTTATTATTTACATGTCAATATCAGGGATTGCTTCTTTATGACTTCATGTAAATGAATTGCCTCTTTATGACATCATGTAAATCTTGTGAAGTATCTGAATCTATGAACATTTGAGCTGTTTTTTGTTGTTTTCAGGCTAATTCAGCTATATATTTGCTGTTTCAGAAAATATTCTAAGCTCTGTTAATGTTCGAGCTTTCTTTGAGCGTTGTTTGTGTAATGTTTGAGCTCTGTGCCTGATTCTGAAGTAGTTAGAAACTCTGATGTATTTTCTATTTGAGCATTGTTTCTTTGAGCATGAAATTCTGATGTAGACTGAAACAGATGCGGAGCACATTCTTGCAAACAAATTTGAGTAATAATTGTTATGGTCTTGCAATTGCACCTGTAATTGCAGTTGTAATGCAACCGAACACACCCTTAACAGGAGAGTGCATATACCTCATCTTTGATCAGTTTTCTGAATCATCTAAGGAGGCTTGTTCGCTGAATGCCATGGGTATCTGCAACCTGTGGAAAGATTGCATGGGCTTTCTGAATGCCATGGGTATCTGAATCATCCAGGAGCATGCAGTGACTATTTCAGCTGGATGAACATAAAGGGCAATTGTAATATTAGTTAAATGAAATGAGATACTAGATATAATCTAGCTCAAATTCATTGACCCAGTAGAGGTTCTTATAAATTCACATAACTGAACATTCATTTAGGTAGGAGACAAGTTACATTAACAGGTGTTTCAAATGTGTCAACCCCATCTTTTATATACATTTAGGTGTAAGGGGCCACCATGAATTGAGTTCATACCACTCATTCAGTCTGTTCTGGATTTTGATATGTGTCAACCCCATCAACTAATAACCTCCCTTGGCTGGGAATATTAACAAAGCATTGCAAGATAATATTAACAAAGCAAAAGCCAAGTTCAAGCACAAAAATCAATATCCACAAAGCATCAGCAAGATAATAGTAGTGCAGAAAAATTTCAACCACAAAAATAGTAGTGCAGAAAAACATAACCACAATATAAATTTAACCACAAAGCATTCCAACTTCCTTTCACAATCAGTATTTTGTTAAAAGAAAAACTCTCTTTTTGTACATTACAAATTGAAAACTCAAGTCCACATCTCTTCATCAGCAGCAGCATCAGCAGCATCTGCAGCATCAGCAGCACCAGCTTCATCAGCAGCAACATCCGCAGCATCTGCAGCATCAGCGGCAGCAGCATCAGCAGCACCAGCTTGATCAGCATCTGCAGCATCAACGGCATCAGCATTCAAGAAATGTGTTAATGTTGATTTATTAGAATAAATAAAGTAATTGTACAGTACAGGATGATTGTGTTCATGAAATTCTATGTTAAGTAGGCTCAGAAATGACTTCAATTCATGAGACTGTGATGTAAATAGTCAAATTTGGCTGCAGTTGCACTGCCACGCCAAAATTGACGCCTAACATTCACAATCCCAATCATGTGGTACCACATTTGCAATAAAATGCATCCGTAATTCATATAAGCCAAATTTCAACCAGTGAAACCAAAACAAAATAAAATTTGGTCACTACAACTGTTGAAATGAGCAGGTATAAGTTCAAGCGAAAACAACCATAAAGAGTACTGCATAACTTTCAACTATGATAAGCCAAAGATCATTTAGAAATATATATGCAAAAAAGGGAAAGGATCCGTTTGACATAGTCCAGTAAGCAGAAAGCCAAGGCCAAAGCCAAAGCCAGGTTACCAGAAATTAACTACTGTAAGTATCAGCCAAGGCCAAAGCCAGGTAACCAGGAAACAAAGCCAAAACCAGCAAATAATGAGAGTACTGCCTAAAGATCAGTAGCAGCCAGACAGGTATCTTCATATCAGCCAAAGCCAAAGCCAAGTTTCTTCCAAATTCCTTTCAAAAGTAGCTTGCACATTAAGATGTTTACGGACAGCAAATATATCCCTATATATATAGTTGGTAAACAAGAAAATAAATTCATCACTGCCTATCAATTCATCCCGTACTCAAAAATAAAAGTAGGGTATCAATAGTTACCAAAAATGACTAGGAATGAAATACTTCCCTCAGTTGATACTATCGTAAGATTCCTCGGAATTATTGTCAGTAGATGAATTCACATTATCTTCGTCGAATGCACCCTTGCCACTGCACAAAAAACAAAACACGTAAAAGTCATTAAACAACAAAACTATAAAATTTCGGCAGAAACATTAACTATAATATTAACTATAAAATTTCGGCAGAAACATTAACTATAATATTTTACCCAGCAAAAAAAATCGCAACCATTTGGAAAATTGGGACAATTATAATAAGCTTTTCCAGGATTCTTCCCCGAAGAAGAATATTTTACTCTTGTCTGCATTCGGCAGAAACATTTCGGACCTACAATTCTCTCACCCGAACTAGCTCCGGAGGACCTAGAGCTACAAGGGTAATGATTGTGGATTTGGTTGGAAGAATAGTTTGATGTCATCCTACAAGATGTTGCAATGTTGTAATGTTCAAATATAAAATAAGTGACTTCTTGTTCTAACAAATGTTACAACAAAAACAAAACATGCGACACATTCTACTTGCACATGCATAAATTTAACCGTCTTATATATTGTGTGAGTAGTCAATCTTGTCTATTGCTTAAATTATAAGTTCAATTTGTAATTTTTATGCACTATGTCACAGATGAATCTTGTCTATTGTTTTATATATAAGTTCTCAACTTCTATAAAGTTACTACATCTACTAGAATATGCTAACAGTTCAGTCATATGCAAGAGAATTTAGTTAGACATATGCCCTTTGAGTAAACTCATGATCCTTCTTCTCTGACTGAGAGATACATACAACTTCATCTAGTGTTGGTCTCTCTACTTCTATTTGGTCGAAGTGAGCATCTATCTATAGTTTTATTTTTTACTTACCTCACTTGATACATCCATACAACTAAGTTTTTATTTAATATGTTCTCATAATATATTGTGCGAAATCGCATAATATATTGTGCGAAATCAATCTCATAAAATTCGTGCTCATTCGAGCTATTCTAAAAAAAAATTTAACCAAAACAAAAAAAAAACAAAAAAAAAACAAAAAAAAACAAAAAAAAAACCGTACCTTCGGTGAAGATGGGGTGCCTTCGATTCGAGAAAGAAATGAGCCTCAAGAACGGGATCGCCACGCGAGGGGGAGAGCGGATGAGCGATCTCAAGAAAGGGGCTAGGGTTTTTTCTTTTCTTTCCGCAGCTAGGGTTTGAGATGAGTGGGAGAGAGCGGGAGAGAGAGGGTAATTTCCGATCGAAGGATGAGAAAGGGGGCTAGAGTTGGAGCGGAAAGGAATGGGGGACGCAGAGCTGCGATCGGGGAAAGGGGGCTAGGGTTAGGGTTCTTTTCTGATTCGAAACGATCGGAAGAGATGAGCGGGGGAGAGGGGGAAAGAGTGAGATAGACTGAGTGGGGGGGAGGGATTTTACGATTATACCCCCCCATATTAGGCAGAGAGAGGGAATGGGCATGAACCGTTGGATGACGATCAAGATCAGCATCTTGAATCGGACGGTCCACAGCCAGTGCGCACGCACTTGCACACCAGCCCAGTGTGCAACGGATCCTTTCCTCTCTCTCTCTATATATATATATATATATATATATATATATATATATATAGAGAGAGAGAGAGAGAGAGAGAGAGAGAGAGAGAGAGAGAAATAATTAAATAAATAAATGAGTTGTTTTAGAGAGGGGGGGTTTGAATTTGAGTTTTGGGAAAAAACTTTTGGAGGGAAAATGTGTTTTGTAAGGTTAGATCTGGGCCTTTAATTTTGGGTTTGGGGGGGGGAGGGGGATTGAAGGAGAGCCACTTGATAGCTTTCTTTGTGTTTTATTATATAGATGTGTTGTAAAAAAAAAGAATTTGTAATTCAAGGTGTTTGTTTTCCGCTGTGCTTTGTAAAGAATTAATGTAGTAAAAGTTGAAAAAAAAATTCTGTGTTTTGGCTATGTTCATTATTACCATTAAGGTTGATGCTAGGAATTGTGTCACGTATTTCTGAGATATCATATTTGGAATTCGGGGTGCTACACTCCAAACGTTCTATTTCAGAATTAGCGAGTTATGGGAACCGCTCTAGGGAATAGCTAAACTACGAAATGTTGTTCAAGAGTTAGCGAGTTATGGGAGCAGCTATAGGGAGCATTTGTTGGTGTATCTTTGAAGAGGAGCTGAGCACTAAACTCATAGTCTTGAGTTATGAGTTGTTGGTGTAGCTCGGGAGAGGAGCTAAGCATCGAACTCTTTGTATGGAATTAAACAGTTATTAGAGGAGCTCGAGCGACTTGCGGAGCACCGAACTCATTGTATGGAATTAAAGAGTTGTTGGAGGAGCGTGAGGACAGGCGGAGCTCCGAACTCAATGTTGGAGGAGATGTCGTAACGAGAGGAGCACTGAACTCATTGTGTGGAGTCAATTAGTTTTTGGAGGAGCTCTAGGACTGGCGGAGCACCTAACTCATTGTTGGAGGAGCTCGAGTGACGATTGGAGCACCGAACTCAATTTATGGATTCAATAGGTTATTGGAGTAGATCGACCGATAAACAGAGTACTGAACTCATTGTATGGAATCAATGAGTTGTTGGAGGATCTCGAGTGACGAGCAGAATACCAGCCGAACTCATTGTATGAAGTTAATGAACTATTGGAGGATCTCGAGTGACAAGTAGAGCACTGAACTCATTCTATGGAGTTAAGGAGTTGTTGGAGGAGCTCGAGCGACGAGCGGAGCACCAAAACCATTGTATGGAGTTAATGAGTTATTGGTGTAGCCCGAGCGACAAGCGGAGCACCAAACTTGATGTTGCAAAAGCTTGATTGACGAGCAGAGCACCGAACACATTGTATGGAGTCATTGAGTTATTAGAGGAGCTCTAGGACCAGTGAAGCACTGAACTCATTGTTGGAGGAGCTTGAGTGACGAGCGGAGCACCAAACACATTGTATGGAGTCAATAGTTGTTGAAGGAGCTCAAGCGATGAGCGGTGCACCGAAATCATTGTATGGAGTTAATGATTCATTGGAGGAGCTCACGCGACGAGCGGTGCACCGAACTCATTGTTGGAGTCAATGTGCTGCCTAAATTTGAGATTGATCAACACGATGCCCATTGATAGAAGCTTCAGCTAGAGAGGCTTGAATGGTGGATTGTTGTTGTCGAGCTCACCCCTCGAAATAGGGTAGCCATAACTCTTATAAAAGTCACACCAAAATCTTCTATTGCCGCAACTTTAATGACTCTCTAGCTTATGAGGGCCATACTGACTAGAGTCAGGACCATGAGGCTGATGGTGCTTAGTAGCGGGACATGTTGTTGTAAGGAGCATATTGAAGGCACGAACCGAAATCTGGCTAGAAGTATGGTGAGGCTGATATAGTGAGTTTCCTCACTTTGAATTTCTGTTACAGTGACTTCAAGAGTGGGTCATGGTGGTTGATGTAGAAGTTGTCCTCGGGCATACTCGAATTCCTATGTTGCATCATCAAAAATTGGTAGAAACGATGACAATTTGAAGCGGCATGAAATAACTTTAGAGAGGCTAGGTGAGGAAGAACAAGAACGATCACGCTGTGTAGCGGAAGAAAGTTCTTGGTAAAGATGGAAACCTCATGCATCATCATCCAGATTCGATGATGAAACCTACCATATGCAGACTTATTTATCCTTTAACCGTGTGTACCCTTTCAAAGTCGAGAGGATTCAATAGTATCCAACAAATATTTGTTGTAAGCAACCGTTCTAGCTCCCACAATCATCAAAGATAGTCAATTCAAGAGTTGAACTTAATATGTTACAACTAAAGCCGTCACTTTGGTTTATCGAAAATAATTTATATTTTGAGTTACAGTACATAGCAGGAAGCTTAACATGGTATAAAATCAAAACTAAATATCCAATAGACTTATCTTTGACAAAGTTTCTACGTGCAGCAATAATAACAATTTTTTCCTGTGCTACAAAGGTTTGATTGGCGCGTAGGACCCCTAGTTTCTAAGGTGACTCGAAGATCTACAAGTCCGATTCAGAAGTAAGTTAATGATTCATTCGTATTCAAGACGAAAACTGGTATGCACTGTCTCAGTCTATGCAGTCCAGATTCAACCATAATCTAAACGGGTGTGGATCTGAGTTGGGTTTGGGTTCACTACTGTAATATCCCGGTTGGATATTATATTTGTATTATAATTATTTTTAAAATTAAAATATTTCTTATGGAAATTAATTAGTTTTAATTAATAATCATTATCTATATATATATACTAGTAAGTATATATATATATATATTGTATCGATTTTGTGCACTTGTACAAAATCATGTAATACGCATTTTTGAGAAAATATCTGTAATATCCCGGTCTGATATTAAAAATTATTATTTTATTTTTATTTTATTTTTATTTTCAGAATTGAAATATTTTTGGGGGATATTACAAGGTTTAATTAATAAACATTATCTGCATATATACTAGTTTGTATATATCTGTATTGTATCAAATTGGTACTTAAATCTTCCGAGTCGATAATAAAATTATTTTTATTATTATTTTATTTTATTCTCCGAATTAAACTATTTTTGTACAGATTGTTGGGTTTGATGAATAAGAATTATCGGTACATATAGATTTATGTTCGTAAATGTACTGTATCGATTTCGTACGTTTGTAAGAAATCATGTATCATTTGATTTTGGAGAAAATATCTATTATTTTGATCAATCATGATCAAAATGGATGGCTAGGATTAGATTGAAGGGATAAGAGTTAATATTAGTCATTTGATTAACTTGATTGAATTGTAGCCATAGGATCAATCCACATCACCTCACCCTTATCCTCACCCCTCCTCCTCCTATAAAAAAGAGGTCCATGGCTAGCCAAACCTAGGTCAAGAGCCCCTTTTCATTTTTTTGTTCCTCCATTCTCATCTCATTTTATCTTCTTCTCTTATATTTTCTTCTTCTTCTTTTACTTATTTTAAATTTAGAAAAAAATTGAGAAGAAAATAAAAGAAAGAGAGATCAAATCAAAAATAGAATGGGTTATTTTGCTTGAAATTGTTCTTAAAGAAGAGCAAGAACAAGGAAGGAGAAGGAAGCTAGCAAGTCTTTCCTATTAGTAACTAGAGGTGGGGGTTTCTTAACTTTTAATTGTTATTGTTATTATTGTTGTTATATGTATATAAGTGAAGAACATGGACTAAACTCATGTGCATATGGATGACTGGGACTAGTATAAATTGCATACAAAGATTGAAGTGGTAGAACTCAAATAAAACCCTAAAGATCCATTCTTTAATAACTAGTATGTAGTTTTGATGGTTAGGAATTGATTACTTATGCTAAGGTTGGAATTTTTACTCCAAATTAATTTGAAAGGTTCTCATACATGTTATTACCATGCTCTAATTTTTGTAGATTTTTCTGGGTTAGTTTGATAGGTCAAACAAAATGTTTCGCCAAAACAGCGAGCATCAAAAAAGCTGCTGTTGTTGGTTGATTTTGGCATGTATTTAAAATCAGGAAACTTGAGTTCTATAAGGAATTTGAAAAAGTTGTCAACTAGAGAGTTGTAGTAGATATTCTTAGCTTTCCAAAAAGCCCAATTTTGTTAGATTTCGATAAGTATAGCACCAGTTATGATCTTTACAAAATTCCAACAGCAACATTTTTGCAGAGTTTCTGTCTAGAGAGATTAGGAGTTTTCGACCTCTTGTTGACTGAAATTGAAAAAGTTTTAAACTAGAGAGTTATAGTAGATGTTCTTAGCTTTCCAAAAATGCCAATTTTGTTAGATTCCGATAAGTATAGCACCGGTTATGATCTATACAAAAATACAGCAGCAACTTTCTCTTGCTGAGTTTCTATTTGGAAAGATTAGGAGTTTTCGACCTCTTATTGACTGAACTTAAGAAAGTTGTCAACTAGAGAATTGTAGTAGACGTTCTTAGCTTTCCAAAAAGCCTAATTTTGTTAAATTTCGATAAGTATAGCACCAGTTATGATCTTTACAAAATTCCAGCAGCAACCTTCTTTGCTGAGTTTCTGTCTAGAGAGATTAGGAGTTTTCGACCTCTTGTTGACTGAAATTGAAAAAGTTTTAAAATAGAGAGTTATAGTAGATGTTCTTAGCTTTCCAAAAATTCCAATTTTGTTAGATTCTGATAAGTATAGCACCGGTTATGATCTTTACAAAATTACAGCAGCAACTTTCTCTTGCTGAGTTTCTGTTTGGAAAGATTAGGAGTTTTTGACCTCTTGTTGACTGAACTTGAGAAAGTTGTCAACTAGAGAGTTGTAGTAGATGTTCTTAGCTTTCCAAAAAGCCCAATTTTGTTAGATTCCGATAAGTATAGCACTGATTATAATCTTTACAAAATTCCAGCAGCAACCTTCTTTGCTGAGTTTCTGTTTGGAGAGATTAGGAGTTTTCAACCTCTTGTTGACTTAACTTGAAAAATTTGTCAACTAAAGAGTTATATTAGATATTCTTAGCTTTCCAAAAAGCCTAATTTTGTTAGTTACGATAATTATAGCACCGGTTATGATCTTTACAAAATTACAGCAACAACTTTCTCTTGCTGAGTTTCTGTTTGGAAAGATTATGAGTTTTCGACCTCTTGTTAACTGAACTTGAGAAAGTTGTCAACTAGAGAGTTGTAGTAGATGTTCTTAGCTGTCCAGAAATCCTAATTTTGTTAGATTCCGATAAGTATAGCACCGGTTATGATCTTCACAAAATTCCAGCAGCAACATTCTTTGCTGAGTTTCTATTTGGAAAGATTAGGAGTTTTCGACCTCTTGTTCACTGAACTTGAGAAAGTTGTCAACTAGAGAATTATAGTAGATTTTCTTAGCTTTTCAAAAAGTCCAATTTTTTTGGATTCCGACAAGCGTAGAAATTACTGTGAATTTCTCAAGCTTCAGTAGTTTTTGACCTTTGGCAAATTCGCCGTTTGCAATATATGGTTGTTTTTCTCCTATTCAAGCCCTTGTTTAGAACTTCGATGTGTTTCTATATGCTTATAAACACATGTCATAGCATGTTTTAGGTTGGAAAAATAGTTGTGCTATTATTTAACATGTAATTGATTAGTAAGTAGTACATTTATTTTGCTTCTAGATTGTTAGAAGACTTCTATGTTGCTTCTATGTATAAAAGATTATGTTTTTATTAGTAGCATGTTTATTTTTCTTCTAGGTTGATTAGAAGACTTCTATAATTGCTTCTAGGTTGTTAGAAAACTTCTATGTTGCTTCAATGTGTAAAAGATCATGTTTATATTAGTAGCATGTTTATTTTGCTTCTAGGTTGTTAGAAGACTTCTATGTTGCTTCTATGTATAAAAGATCAAGTTTTTATTAGTAGCACGTTTACTTTCCTTCTAGGTTGATTAGAAGACTACTATGTTTGTTCCATGGGTAAAAGATCAAGTTGTAGTAGCATGCTTTATTTGCTTCTAGGTTGTTAGAAGACTTCTATGTTACTTCTATGAGTAAAAGATCAAGTTACTAAGTAGGTGGTTCTAGTTGATGCATACAAAAGAACCCATTTTAGTATTGTTGTTTTATGGGTTCTATTTGATAAAGAACTCATCCTTATAGTGTTGTTGTTTTATAGAACAACTTAGACTAATCATATGAGTATTCTTCATCTAGAGTTATGAATAGTTAGGAGATTATGTTTTGAATGTTCATCTTGTATGTTAAATTAGTAAGCTCAACACGCATTTTGATTCATGTTAGTACGCTTAAACACGAAATTCTAGTTCAGGTTAGCTAGAGTTTTTATGAATTGTTAGTAGTTTGAATCATGCACTTGATTATGAGTAATAAGTATTCCTTGTGCTCATAAGTCATGTAATAGCATGTTTTATGATTGAGAAATAGTTCGTACCAATTATTGGTATTGGTCAGTCTTATACGTAGCTCACCTGGCTCGTATATAGTTTGTTTGTTCAGGAGTAGCTCATTTGGCTTGCATGTGATTTGTTAGCTTGTACATTGCTTATTAGGTAGTACGCAGCTTGTTGTGCTCGTTTAGGGTGATATCAATGCCCTAGGGCCCATCGACCATCAAGGCGTGTATTTATTTTAACCCTCAGGGACTATGGACGAGTCACCCCTCGTACACCGTCAGATCTTAACCGGTGTAGGTTGATCGCAGGGCGGGAGCGTAGACGGAATCTAAGTTCAGGGTAGTAGCATGCGAATAAATTCGTATTGCCGGAGTCTTGGATCGATAGGCTGTGACAGGATCCTTGGTGATCCTGGTAAGTCCAGGTTGAGCACCTAGCAAAGTTATCTCGCAAAGTCTAACTTAAGACCTAGCATGTTGTGTTAGTACTTTTGTCATCCCTCGAATTGTTTAAGGTTAGTGACATCGTTGGGACAGTAACTGGTAACTATTGCTACATAACCTTTTTATCTATTACTTTGCCGAAGCGAAAGAGTTGGTATTAGGGGTGATACCTTATGATCCGACCTGTCCTATAGGTCAGCACTAGGTGGTGTCATTGGTTGTACCCTTCCTGTCAAAAGGATATGGTTTGTGCCTTCTCACAAGTTGGGAGCACGGGATCCGTATCTCGTCTGTTAATTTCTGAAGTGCCATGATAAGAACGGGAGGTTTTCCTGTCGGAAGTAGGGGATAGACCCCCAGAATTCTGTCATGTTCTATGTCAGGGAAAGAGAACATGCCTTACACTACGGTCTATGAGCTAAGGGGCCACAGGGGATGCTTCGAGCTAACCTGTGTTGTAGCAAACTCTGGGTGTTCGTCTGATTTTTGAGTGAGGTCCGGTATGACGGGCAATAGTGACAAACAGAGACACCACTATATGACTGTGAATGGCGGAATTGGACCATTTCAGAGCAACCTCATCAGTCATGTTGTATCTTCAGGAACAGGTTGAGTACATGAGTAGAATTTATGGCGTGGGTTCAAATTTCTAAATATGAAGAAAGGGCTTGATATGGGGTGTATGTATTTATGGGCTGCATACTGTCCAGAGTCTTGCCTGCATTAGAATAAGTGCATCCATGCATTAGTTAATCATGCATTAGAGTCTAAGTCATAGCATACACTGGCACATCAAAATTATGTGTGCACGTTTCTCTTTTCATCAATCGTTAGTTTAAGATGAGAACCTGTTGTTTATAATCAGCAATTGCGTTAGTATAGTACTGACGTCCCCACTCAATTAGGTGCTGGATTATAGGACTACAGGTTCAGGTTTCAGGGGGACTCCAGACAAGTGGAGCGTTCAAGAGAAGCATTGTGTTGATTATTGTTCCTATTGTTATATGTTTATTGTTGAGAAGCATCCAAGTGAAGTACCATGTGTTATTAATTATTTGTTGTACTCTAATGTAAATTTATTGAAAGTTGTAACAATTGGGCTTGTAAGGCATTATTGTAACATTGATGTAATATATTACAGTTTTATAACATTCGGATTTGTAATACATTTGTGTTGAATAAAAAGTTTTAAATTTTCCTGTTTTTTGTGTATTGTGGCTAATTGAAGGTAAAGATTATGGCTCATGTCACAGTTTCCCGGTATAGGAAATCGGGGCGTTATAGATACAATGGTTGGCTAGGTTAGGTCAGAAAATAGGTAGGGTCCATTTAGATTTCAAACACCAAGTGGATTGGGTCTGTTTCAGTTTTGATCCGAAGTTGAGACTCATTTGGGTTTGCGCTGCAAACAGGTCAAAACAGGTCTGTATGGGTTTGGGATCTGAAGGCTGGACTAGTTCGGTCTTGCTTGGTCAAGGGCAGGATTAGACCCAAGTCAGATTTTACTGGGTTTGGTTGGTAACGGGGTCAGATCAGGTTGGAAGCTGGATCGGGTTGGATCATGTATGGATCTGAGCCCAGTTCTCTTACAACCTGAGAAGAAGAAAGGGGAACATCGACAACAGCAGTCGCAATGAGGCAGCTGCGGGCGGTGGCTGTGACTACGTGGTACCGGCACACAATAGCTAAGGTGATCAGAGGTTGTTTCGGAGGCAGCAACCATGAAAATGATGGTGACGGTGAAGGAGGGGGTTGCATTGGCGAAGGAGGACCACCCTGGCGGCGGCGACAGCCGTCGTCTTCATCTTTCTTGCTGGAGGCATGGAAGAAAGTGTTTTTTTGTCGAAAATATTTGATCAGAGAGGTAGATATATGCATTCTCATATACTAATGCTTATACTAATGCCAATATGTTGATAATTTTTTCTAGTATAAGAGAAATTAGATGGTGAGTTCTTTTTTAGGAGGAAAGCTAAAGATCTAACCATTGATCGGATTCCATGTTTGATGGCTGAAGTCTCCTTGATCTAAGTCTGAACCATTAAGAGTGTTTGGATCTGGATTGGATGGCTGAAAGATCGCCGATGAACCTGAACAAAGTCTGAACATTGGGGTTAGCCCCGGTGAAGGACCCTCCGACGCTCAAGTTAGTAACTCAGAAAGGAGGTTAACATTTTAGTGGCAAAAGATCGATTAATCACCTTTGACTTATTGAGGAGGGAGAGTTTTATAGGTGAGGAGTTAGTTCCAAGAGACTGACATGAAAATGCATCTTTTAAGTTAAAATTAGAGATTCACATGGTGATGGGATATAATTAGTTAATGATCTTGTTTTAGACAGAGGATTTGACTGACAACCTTAATTAGTTGGAAATCTCTCTTTCTTAAGCTGTAAGTAAGCCTTAATTGCTGACCTGATCGAGCCAAATGGGCATGTAAATGGTCCATGTTCTAATAGTGGGCCTGTTGTACCGTTCTGCCCTTGGAAGGTTTAAGATGCTGCACCGGGATCTAGTGGCTCTGATTTTACCCATATCACCAGTCAGACTGCCATCATTGTGAATGGCACCACTAGTAAGACCCTCAAGTGCAAGCGAGAGCTTCGTTAGAGAGATCCACTATTGCCACTACTATTTACAATCGTCACAGATGTACTTACCTCCACGGTGAGTAACTGCAAGGCACAAAGGATGGATCTCGCCAGTTGGTAACACTAATTCCAGAAAGGGTTGGGCCATATTGCAATACATTGATGACACTTATTTTGGCAATGGATGCTTGGAAGTGACTATTGATATAAAAGGGGTTTTGTATTGTTTTGATGTTTGGTCAGGCCTACAGGTCAACTATCACAAGAGCAGCCTAGTACTTGTTGCCATATCTGTGAGCAGGCAACGGAGAATGCCATTGCGCTAAACTATAATGTGAAAACCTTCCCTACCATATACTTTGGTCTGCCTCTTAGGCCTGGAACTATAAAAGGCAAATTGGATGTCAATTATAAACAAGGTGGAGGCTAGGCTAGCAAGCTAAACAGGTAGGTCTCTCTCCCTTGGGGGAAGGGTGACTCTCATCAACTCGGTGCTCTCCAGTCTTCCATCCTACTATATGTGTTTCTTTGAGATCCCTAGGTGGGTCAATATGATTCACAATGTGTAGAAAAGGTTCTTATGGAAGGTTACGGATGAAGCTAGGAACGGTTATCACCTAATTAGATGGGAGAAAGTTTGCATTCGTTGTCAACTTGAAGGGCATGAACATTGCCCTCCTAGGAAAATGGTGGGTGGAAAATCTTCCACCATAATGGAGAAGGCTGGCAGGAGTCGATTAAAAGATATCTCCATGGTCGGGAATGTGGAACGAGGGCTTTCGGGTGCAACCTAGGGCATCCTAGATCTGGAGGGGTATCACCAAAGCGTACGATATCTAGTCAATAAGTGTTCCACATGGTGGGATAGAAGGTGTGGGTCTCACTGGATTATGGAGCATTTCCCGTATCTATAGATCTGGAGGGGTATCACCAAAGCGTACGATATCTAGTCAATAAGTGTTCCACATGGTGGGATAGAAGGTGTGGGTCTCACTGGATTATGGAGCATTTCCCGTATCTAACTTCTCAGCCACATAATTTCTGTTGCGAAAAAGTGGAGGCGAGGGGCATAGGACCCCTAGATTTAGAGAAAGACTAACGAAGCACTTCAACGATGGTTAGAATAGCAACTGCACATCACTTAGGCTGGCTTGCAATATGGCTTTGGACCTGATAGACGAGCCTGGGAATTGGAACTGAATGGATCCTTCACGGTTCGCTCTTTGTAGTTAAAGATTAACTTAAGAGGACATAGACCCCCTCTATCATTTTGATTGTGTGGAAGGCCAAAGCACCCCTTAAGGTTTAAGTCTTTCTATGGCTTGTACTTAACAACGCTATCCTAACCTGCAAGAACCTGGTCAAAAGGCAACCATATGAAACTACATAATGGTGGTTATTTAATGCGCCACTGGAAACCAGAGACCACCTAGCTATTCCTTGAATGCCCGAGTATTGCAGTTTAGGTTGAAGTTCTTAAAGCGGTTGAGGAAGATTGCCACCCCTTTACTTATGTTGAGTTCATGGGACAATGGTTTGCCAAACATAGGAAGGGCCTGAGAGAAACGTGATATATTGCTATCACAACAATGACTTGGGTGCTCTGGCTAGACAGAAATAATTTTTACTTTCGCCAGTCTAGTAATAGAATTTATGGTAGACTTAACACAGATCATGCATCTCATCCCCTTTTGGGCAGAGACAACAGCTGTTGGAGCACGAGACTGTATCACTAGTGCTTTTCTAACACAGCATTATGAGGACGAGGAGATAATGATCGGCCCAATGTTGGAGTGAACCTATCCCCCAGAATTATTGGCAGATTTTCCTTTATTTTATGTTGCTTTAGTTTAAATCCCATATCTCTAGGGTTGTTGGAGATTTTATTCTTTACTTTATTCATGCACTTGTGCTTATTTTCCTAGTTGATTCTACTTCGTTTCGTTATATTCTCATTAATAAAACATGGTGGCTTAATTCTACATTTTATTTTAAGAAAGAATTTTTATTCTTATTTGCATTTAGAATTTTTCTTACAACTTCTATCAAATATTGCAACAGCAAGATTGAACTACAACTGCAATTATAATTATGATTACAATTGAAAATGCATATACAGTTGCAGCTACAGCGCAACTGAAGTTTACCAAATATCTCCTTTGTAGTTGATAATGGTAAAAATCGCAGCAAATCAGGATTGTACGATTCCAACACAGTTCCGAAATCTTCTACATGCTGATTAATCATAACGGGCATCTTTAACAAATCTGGTCCTTCTTCAGGCTCATACAAGACATGGACCGCTCTCAAGCCCATTAAAGTGGCTAGGCGCCCAGTAGAAGAGGCACCCAGCCCATGAGGGCTATAAGTCAAATTTCTTATCCCCAGGAAAAAGAGTCTTATCTCTTAAGAGGGGAATCAACAAGAGATAAAGAATTCATACCAATCTAACAGATTCATCTCAATCTCCTAAACTATTTCTCAGGCGTATAAATACCCTCCCCTCTCCACAGTTAGAAGGTAATCAATAAATTCTTTCTCAAACTCTCTATCTCTTTCTAGTTTTGACTTGAGCGTCGGAGGTCTTGTCACCGGGGCCAACCCCGGTATTTCATGCTTTTAGCATGTCCATCAGCCACGTCAGCAACCGTTAGATTCAGTTCACGGTTTTCAATCAACGATCCTGTAACCCCTGTTCCCGCAAATACGTATTTTCTGTGTATTTTTTGTATTTCATTTTTTGTAAATTATTTTTATGCTTTCAAATTCTTTTTGTTAAAATGTATTGTTGGATCTTCTATTAAAATTTATTTTTAATCAATGATTTTATTTGTAACATGTTTCCATTGATTTTTATATTATAATACGAATCTTACTATTTTTATTATTATGACTTTGATACATATTATGATTATTATTATTGTTACTATTATTATTATTGTTTCCGTTATTATCATTATTATTAGTGTTATTAGTATTAACTATTATTATTGTTGTTGTTATTTCTTGATTGTTTATTAAAAATTTAATTCTATTCATTAATCGTATTTGCAGTTATTTTCAAATAGTTTTCATGTAATCTTATTTTTACATATGACCTTGTTATTGTTATTGTTATTATTATTATCATTATTACTATAAAATTTTATTATATTTAGTAGTATTTGAGTATTAATTTCATGCATACAAATTGATTAATTGTGTTACTATATTATTGTTGATCTATTTATTCATTTATTTTCCTAAAACTCCAAACCCATTTTCTTATTGGATTTTAAACTCATTAACCCAAAACCCTATTCTCTTATTGGATCCTATCCTATTCAACCCAATAACCCTAAAACCCATAATCCCATATATAAATTCCCCTACCCTAACCTATAACCCTAACCCTAGCTAAACCATACCCAATCTACTGTTGAAACCGCCGCATCCCTAATCTCTCTCCCTCTCTGTTTCTTTGTAAACCAAATCCCCCTACCGTTCCTTCTTCCCTTACTCCCGTCGAAACCCAATGCTTGGAACACCCTTCGACTCCCGCTCCTCCATCATCTCCACCTCGCCCCTGACCCCCCGTCATCTTCCATCACCCTGTGCATCCTCACCACCTACCCTCGTCGACCCCTGCTCACCAGCCACTCCATCCTCATCGACAAGTTCCGTCGTCCTCTTCGTCGTGCACCGTCGAACCCATCATCCTGCTCGAGCCTCTTTGTCATGGCCTTCCGCCATTAAAGCCTCCAGTCTCGCCGCCGACAGGCAGTCAGCCACCTCACTTCCACTATTTTCTCCCAACCATCTGCCCCCGACTGTCGACCACTGCCTCCGGCCATCGAGCCTCGCATTACACCGTCGTCGGAGTCGAAGCCGACCGCCACCATGCATCATCATCATCAGTGGCCTCTGTGATAGTGTGGATCTTGGCCATCTGATCTGCTTGATCTCATCTTAATCGATCAGAACAGATCAGGACCGTTCGATTCCCATCATATCACCATCACCATCAGCATCAGATCAGGACCGTCTGATTCCCATCGTGATTGTGATCTTTGATCTCTTGATCTCTGCCATCCGATCCGATCGTGATCATCCTCATCAGAGCGATATCAGCCGTCGATCTTTCTCGATCTTGATCGCCATCAAGATCCGCGTCGATCCGATCTATCCAATCTCGATCGTCGATCAATGCCCTCATCTAATCAAGACAAGTATCTTCTTGTACAATTTGTTGTTCTAGTATAAGCTTTTATTTGAAAATACCGCAAGTAGATTGTAGTGTGACTCCCCTTTGGCATATCATTTGATGATCTCATTTTACTTGTTGTCGTCCTTATCAATTCCATGATCATAAGAGACAATATTTCATTGATATATTTGTTTCACAACTAGTCAAATCTATTTTATCATCTAGTTATTTGAACACATGAAATTATGAATCATCATGACTTGTAGATGTATGTTGTATGATGTATGTGTTGATTTTACTTCTTTTGAGTTGAGAAACAAATGTGGCTTGCTGATTTGATACCTATTACATCCTAATTTGTATCACTCACTAATTTAGACTCATAATAGTCATTAATCATGTCACTCTATATATAAAAGGAATCACTTATGTTGATGTTCCTATCTTTGCTTAATGTTTCGACCCTGATCACATCAGAATCTGGACTGGAGTTCTAAACATGAAATGTTGCCCCAGATGTCTAGTTTACTAACATTATGACGGAATTGAATTTCGAGTTATATTTTGTTGTTTATCGCAGTTTTACTGCTGCTGTGTCGTAGAATTCCAATTCATAAAATTGCTGCGTCACTTTGTATTACAATTAAATTAACTATGCTACCTATAAGATAATGACTTAAAATATTGCATGCTAATACTAGACACACTAGAGGACATTCCCTAATTTTTCTGGAATTAATTAATGAAGTTTCAGACCTATTTCATATTTATAAACACAATTTTACAAATTCTGGCTGAACACGAATTCTGTGTAGTTTGCTATTTTGACACCAGTATCTACAACTTTCATGCATCTTATTTATATGTGCTGGATTCGTCAGAGAGTCTAGTTTCTAGATTTTCTGACAGATTTAGATTTACATTTCTGCAGTGGCGGAAATCTCAGTTTTGGTGCAGTAACGTCATACTGTCCAGAATTGAAATTCTCGTCGTTTTTTATAATTATAATTTGTTTGATACTCGAAAATGCAATCTACCTAGACTAAACTTGTTCCATATTCTTGATCATGTTTACTTGCCCTGTTTCACATGCTTTCATGATTGTCTTGGTAATAATAATAAATAACAAGCCGGGGTTAATGGAAAGACCATAGTAGTGGATAATATAGGTACGTGTACTCGGAAAGGGGCCCGTATTTCCCATGATTTTAAGTTAAATGGAACTAAGTACCACGTAGAACTAAGTGCCATGTCAGGAGTTGATGGGGGCCACCTCTAGTGCCTGTGGGGATTACCTCTAGTGCCCATTACATGATTACATGATATGTGTTTGCAATCAGATGGAACTAAGTGCCACATAGAACTAAGTGCCAAGTCAAGAGTTAACGGGGGCCACCTCTAGTACCTGCGGGGTCACCTCTAGTGCGTATGGTTTGACCACATGCTCATATTTCTTACATGACCTGAGTACATGGCCCTATAAAATCCACCATTAGGCCTAAACATAACTTATTTGTAAGTAGCGACCATGTGGTAAATAAATAGGACGCATGAAGTGCTACCTAGATAGAAGTAAACAATATACTTAAGAATAACTTGTCACTTGTACTTGACACCTTACTCGATACTTATTACTTGACACTTGTTACATGAAACTTATTACTTGATACTTGATACAACAACATGCTCACTTGTTACCTATTCCTACCACTTGTATTTGTTACCCGATCCGGTTACTTGATTTGTTTCACTTGCTAGCTAGCCTCTTGAACTTCACTACTTGTTGCATCCTTGTCAAATGATGTTGTATACCCTTGATTCCAAATCTTGTTTCATATTTTCTTGCACGTATTTTCATACTCCTTGCTTATACTACTTGCGGCCCGAACTTGCACTAAGGGCGTCTGTCTTGGTTTCTCTATTTTTCTTCTACATGATATATACAGGTTTTGAAGATCAATTGCCTGTTAGAGTTGGTAAACGAACATTCTAGGCTTCGCTTGGAAAAAACGTGCTTTAGTTATTTTGTACTTCAGTTATTTCATTCTTGTTGCTTCTTAAAACTTGTAACGGACTTGTAGTCCCGAAGTTTCACTTTGATCTAGATCTTGAATTTATTTGGGATATTTATATTTGTTTCAAATATTTTCTGTTGATTAATAAATTATTCATGCATGCGTGGTTGAGTATATTTGCTATATTTCTTGTTATGATACTGAGTCGATCCTACAGCTTATGAATGATGAAAATCATTCGCTGGGTTTCGTTACGTACTCGTATTCCGTATTTCTTTTGGGAAGTGGGGCGTGACAGGTTTTTAGTGATATCAGAGCTCAGGTTTGGCTAATGTATTAGTTTGACTAATACGTGAGACAGACTTGACTCGATCAGGATTAACTCAACTATTAACAGGCCATGCAATCACATGAACAATTTGATAATCAACTCGATCTGGACACTAGTCTTACCTCATTCATTTTGATCCCTTCATATTCAATTCTTTGATTCCTTGTTTCCTTCCATTTCTTATAGTCGTCCAGATTTGCTGATTCCTTTGGGTATGAATTCATTCTTTCCGTACCCATATTCTTTTGATTCTGGTGTCATCCATTCTTTTATTTATTTTTGCTTGGTTCGTTGATTGGCATTGCTTGGTCTTCTACGACTTGTCGGTGGCTTGGATCATCACCAGGAGAGGAAGTATCGTCCTTTGCTCCAAGATGTGCATGCAGAGTCCCTGGATCTCAGGAAGTGTTCAGAATTCGAAGTCGTCAGGAGTTCGAACTTCATGCTAGAGGGATGCCATTTGGACGCGCCAATGATATGGTGAGCCACGAAGCAGATTTCTGGAGCTAATGGATGCTATTAGTAGAGTCTTCCGGATCAGATTAGCGCAGTAGAAGCGTGGTAGGCCCATCACCCACAGATCCCAGGAATCTCTTGTTGCTTCTTCTTGTTTGTATTGTTTGCTTCTTTCCATCCCTTGTACTCGTCTTCATCCGTTGATTCATTGGTAGGTTTAATTCTTCCCTATCCATTCTCTTTTCGATTCCAGCTCTACCTACTTCTTCATCTTTTTGCTTTGTTATCTTACAAGTCTTGTGTTGTTCTTTCCTTCTATATCATTCACTTTATTCATTTTGCATCAATTCATTATTTGACATCATTCTTATCCACTTCTTACTAATTCTAGTGTTGCCACCACTTTGTATCTTTTTCTCTAATTCTCTTTTTTGTGACCCCTCAAGTTTGCTTTTGCATTGTCCTATGTACCGCCTAAGCAAATTTCGAGGACAAAATTTTGTTGTAAGGTGGGTAGGATTGTAACCCCCTGTTGCCGCAAATACGTATTTTCTGTGTGTCTTCGGTATTTCAATTTTTGTAAATTATTTTTCCGCTTTCAAATTCTTTTTGTTAAAATGTATTGTTGGATCTTCTATTAAAGTCTATTTTTAATCAATGATTTTATTTGTAACATGTTTCCAATGATTTTTATATTGTAATACGAATCTTATTATCTTTATTATTATGACTTTGATACATATTATGATTATTATTATTGTTACTATTATTATTATTGTTTCTGTTATTATCATTATTATTAGTGTTATTAGTATTAACTATTATTATTATTGTTGTTGTTTCTTGATTGTTTATTAAAGATTTAATTCTATTCATTAATATGACCTTGTTATTGTTATTATTATTATTATTATCATTATTACAATATAATTTTATTGTATTTAGTAGTATTTGAGTATTAATTTCATGCATACAAATAGATTAATTGTGTTACTATATTATTGTTGATCTATTTATTCATTTATTTTCCTAAAACTCTAAACTCATTTTCTTATTGGATTTTAAACTCATTAACCTAAAACACTATCCTCTTATTGGATCCTATCCTATTCAACCCAATAACCCTTAAACCCATAACCCCATATATAAATCCCCCTACCCTAACCTATAACCCTAACCCTAGCTAAACCCTACCCTATCTACTGTTGAAACCACCGCCTCTCTAATCTCTCTCCCTCTCTGTTTCTCTGCAAACCCAAGCCCCCACCGTTCCTTCTTCCCCTACTCCCGTCGAAACCCAACGCTTGGAACACCCTTCGACTCCCGCTCCTCTATCATCTCCACCTCGCCCCTGACCCCCCGTCATCTTCCATCGCCCTATGCATCCTCGCCACCCACCCTCGTCTCCACCTCAGTCGACCCCCGCTCACCAGCCAATCCAATATCATCGACAAGTTCTGTTGTCCTCTTCGCCGTGTGCCGTCGAACCCATCATCCCGCTCGAGCCTCTTTGTCATGGCCTTCCGCCATTGAAGCCTCCAGTCTCGCCGTCGACAGCCAGTCAGCCACCTCACTTCCTCTATTTTCTCCCAAAACAGAGCACCCCGCTGCACTCCGCCAGTCCAGCCATCTGCCCCCAACTGTCGACCACTGCCTCCCGCCATCGAGCCTCACGCCACACCGCCGTCGGAGTCGAAACCGACCACCACATGCAGCATCATCATCAGTGCCCTGTGTGATAGTTTGGATCCTGGCCATCTGATCTGCTTGATCTCATCTTGATCGATCAGATCAGATCATCAGAACAGATCAGGACCGTTCGATTCCCATCATATCACCATCAGCATCAGCATCAGCATCAGATCAGGACCGTCCGATCCCCATCGTGATTGTGATGTTTGATCTCTTGATCTCCGTCCGCCAATCCGATCGTGATCATCCTTATCAGACTGATCTCAGCTGTCGATCTTTCTCGATCTTGATCGCCATCAAGACCCACGTCAATCCGATCTCGATCGTTGATCAACGCCCTCATCCAATCAAGGCAAGTATCTTCTTGTACAATTCGTTGTGCTAGTACAAGCTTTTATTTGAAAATACCGCAAGTAGATTGTAGTGTGACTCCCCTTTGGCTTATCACTTGATGATCTCATTTTACTTGTTGCCGTCCTTATCAATTCCATGATCATAAGACTCACAATCTTTTGTTGATATATTTGTTTCACAACTAGTTATATCTATTTTATCATCAAGTTATTTGAACACATGAAATTATGAATCACCTTGACTTGTAGATGTATGTTATATGACGTATGTGTTGATTTTACTTCTTTTGAGTTGAGAAATAAATGTGGCTTGCCGATTTGATACCTATTACATCCTGATTTGTATCACTCACTAATTTAGACTCATAATAGTCATTAATCATGCCACTCTTTATATAAAAGGAATCACTTATGTTGCTGTTCCTGTCTTTGCATACTGTTTCGACCCTGATCACATCAGAATCTGGAATGGAGTTTTAAACATGAAATGTAGCCCCAAATTTATAGTTTACTACCTTTTTAACGAAATTGAATTCCGAGTTATTGTTTGTGGTTTATCGCAGTTTTACTGCTGCTGTGTCGTAAATTCCATATTCATAAAATTACTGCGTCACTTTGTTTTACAATTAAATTGACTATGCTACCTATAAGATAATGAATTAAAATTTTTCATGCTAATACTAGACACACTATAGGACCTTCCCTAATTTTCTTGGAATTAATTAATGAAGTTTCAGACCTGTTTCATATTTATAAACACAATTTTACAATTTCTGGCTGAACCCGAATTCTGTGTAGTTTGCTGTTTTGACACCACTTTCTACAACTTTCATGCATCTTATTTATATGCGATGGATTCGGCAGAGAGTCTAGTTTCTAGATTTTCTAACAGATTTAGATTTGCATTCCTGCGGTGACGGGAATCTCAGTTTTTGTGTACTAACGTCATGCTGTCCAGAATTGGAATTCTCGTCATCTTTTATATTTACAATTTATTTGATACTCGAATATGCATTCTACCTAGCCTAAACTTGTTCCCTGTTCTTGATCATGTTTACTTGCCCTGTTTCACACGCTTTCATGCTTGTCTTGGTAATAATAATAAATAACAAACCGGGGTTAAGGAAAAGACCATAGTAGTGGACAATATAGGTAAGTGTACTTAGAAGGGGCCCGTGTTTTTCATGATTTTAAGTTAAATAAAACTAAGTGAACGTAGAACTAAGTTCCACGTCAGGGGTTGACGGGAGTCACCTCTAGTGCTTGTGGGGGTTACCTCAAGTGCCCATTACATGATTACATGATATGTGTTTGTAATCAGATAGAACTAAGTGCCACGTAGAACTAAGTGCCACGTCAGGAGTTGACGGGGGCCACCTCTAGTGCTTGCGGGAGTCACCTCTAGTGCCCATAGTTTGACCACATGCTCGTTTTTCCTACATGACCTGAGTACACGGCCCTATAAAATCCACCACTAGGCTTAAACGTAACTTGTTTGTAAGTAGCAACCATTTGGTAAATAAATGGGACACATAAAGTGCTACCTAGATAGAATCAAACAATATACTTAAGAATAACTTGTCCCTTGTATACACTTGACACCTACTCGATACTTGTTACTTGACACTTGTTACGCGATACCTTGTAATATCCCGATCAATTTTTAATAATATTTTTTTATTATTGAATTATTGAATTATTGAATTATTTTAATTTATTTTTCAGAATTGAAATATTTCTCGTGGATATTACTTAGTTTAATTATTAATCATCATCTGTATGAATACGAGTCCATATGTATATGCATTATACCATTTTGGTACTAGAATCTTCTGAGCCGATAATAAAATTTATTTTTATTATTATTTTCAGAATTAATTTATTTTTTAAACGGATTGTGCGGTTTAACAAAAAATTATCGGTATATATATTAATGTATACGTATGCGTATTGTACCGATTTCGTACGTTTTTACAAATCGTGTAATATGTATTTTGGTCAAAAATATCTTATTTTGTCCTGATTAATCAAAAAATGGATGGCTAGGATTTGTTTGGAGGCTTAAACCTAGGGTTTAGGATTATTGGAAATAAATAAGAGTATTAATAGGTGTATTTTACTAGAACCCTCTTCCACCTCCCTCCTCCACCTCACCCCTCCACCTCATCCTACTAATGGCCAGCCACCCCTTACCCCAAGGGGTTTTTTGCAAAACCACTTGGTGCATTTGCACTCCCCCCCTCTCATTCCTCCTATAACCCCCCCCTCCCCCCCCCCCCCCCCCCCTCTCTTCACCCCTTGCCTCATTTGCCAAAAAGAAAAACATAGAGGAAAAGAAAGCGAGAACAAAACCCTAACTTGAGAGTTCTTCACTTGTAGGTTTTTTCTTTAGGAGCTAGGAGGAAGGAGAAGGTTCTTGGCTAGTCCTTCCCACAAAGAATCAAAGGTGGGGGTTTCTCTATTTTCTTATTTTGTATTGTTTTTGTCTTTTTTTTGTTGTGTGTGTTTTGTTGTATGTTTTGAAAACAACTTGGACTAAATCTTAAGCATAACCATGGTTGTATGGATCAAAATGATTCCATGAGAAAGATGAATGGTAAAACTCAACGAAAACAACATAAAGGTTTAATCTTTAAGCTGTGTTATGGTTAATTTTGCTAAACTAACAACTTGGACTAATTGGTTTGAGCATATGAGTAGTGTGAGTCAAGTTTGATCACATGAAAAGTTGTGAAGAGTAGAACTCACTAAAAACCCATAAAGATGGAATCTTTAGCTTAGTATAATTATTGTTGTTATTATTGTTATTTTGCTAAGCACAAAACTAAATACTTGGACCAAACTATAAGCATATAAAGATTAGTGTAGTAAAAATACTTACATACCCATTTTGGAGTTGTCGAACTCAACAAGCTATTAAAAGATAAGTTTTTTGTTATATGTTGCTCTCTACTTGTTAAATATCAATCTTTACTAAACCCTAGTTCGTAAAAAATGGACCTTGTTATGTGTAGGAATTAGTAGATTAAAAAAAAGTAGGTTTTGTAATATGTAGGATTTGTAAATTCAATAAAATTAGATTTTTTGTAATATAAAAGATTTGTAATTCATAAGAGAAGTAGTCTTTGTAATATGTAGTAAAGAACTCATGCCTGAGTTGTAGTAAAGAACCATACTTGAGTTGTAGTAAAGAATCCATACTTGAGTTGCTAGTAAAGAACCATACTTGAGTTGTAGTAAAGAATCCATGCTTGAGTTGCTAGTAAAGAACCATGCTTGAGTTGTAGTAAATAACCATGTTTGAGTTGTAGTAAAGAATCCATGCTTGAGTTGCTAGTAATGAACCCATTCTTGAGTTGCAGTAAAGAACCCATGCTTGAGTTGCTACTAAAGAACCCATGCTTGAGTTGTAGTAAAGAATCCATACTTGAGTTGCTAGTAAAGAACCCATGCTTGAGTTGTAGTAAAGAATCATGCTTGAGTTGTATATGCTAAAAGAACCCATGCTTGAGTTATAGTGTTCTAGAAAAGAACCCATCATGCTTGAGTTGTAGTAAAGAAACCCATCATGCTTGAGTTGTATGTTAGAACCCATGCTTGAGTTATATATGCTAAAAGAACCCATGCTTGAGTTGTAGTGTTCTAGAAAAGAACCTATCATGCTTGAGTTGTATGTTAGAATCATGCTTGAGTTGTATATGCTAAAAGAACCCATGCTTGAGTTGTAGCGTTCTAGAAAAGAACCCATCACGCTTAAGTTGTAGTAAAGAAACCCATCATGCTTGAGTTGTATGTTAGAACCCATGCGTGAGTTGTATATGCTAAAAGAACCCATGCTTGAGTTGTAGTGTTCTAGAAAAGAACCCATCATGCTTGAGTTGTATGTTAGAACCCATGCTTGAGTTGTATATGCTAAAAGAACCCATGCTTGAGTATGTGTAGTTGTTCTAGATTCAAAAGTGCCCATGCTTGAGTTTGTGTAGTTCTTCTAGATTCAAAAGAACCCATGCATGCTTAAGTTGTATGTTGTAATGGTTTTAGTTAAATTTCTAAAAATGAACCCATGAATTTAGCTCTCATACTAATCTAGTTAAACTATTGAAATGAACCCATGTTCCATATTTGTTCTTGTTCGACTTTTAAGAAGAAACCCATGAAACTAGCTTCATGATAGTTCTAGCTCAAATTGACGAGGAACCCATGCATTTAAGTTCTAGGTGGTTCTAGCTCAACCTTGAGAAAGAACCCATGAACCTAGTTGCATGTTGTCCTAGTTCAAATTTGGGAAAGAGACCCCATGAATTCTAGTTGTATGTGGTTCTCATTATAATTTGACCCTATCATGTGAACGTTCTTCATCTTCAATGTATAGGTGATAATGGTTGGGAAAGTCACTATTATTGTTAACTTGATAAAAACTCGTCTAGGGTCTTATAGTTACCCTAGGGGTCATCGACCATCAAGACTCATATCTTACCACCTTGGAAACTATGGATAAATCACACCTCGTGCGCCGACGGATCTTAAAGTGTGGGTTGATCGCGGGCCGAGAATGCTGACGAGATCCGAGTTAGGGGTAGTGATGAGTGAGGGAGATCCCGTCATCGGTGTCTTGGATTGATAGGCCGTAAGTTGGAACATGATAAACTTAAGTAAGTCTAAGTTGAAAACTCCATAAGATTGTTTAGGTTTAGTGACATCATTAGGGTAGTAACTTATAAAGATCATTACTTAACCATTTTGCCAAAAGGGCGGAGTTAGTATTAGAGGTGATACCCTATGACCCAACTCGTCCTATAGGCCGACACTAGGTAGTGTTATTGGATTTTACCTTCTCGTTAAAGGGATACGTATGGTGTCTTCTCACGAATTGGGAGCACGGGTTGCGTATCTCACACTGTTAATTCCTGAAGTATCATGATAAGAACGGGAGGTTCTCCTTTCGGAACTAGGGGATGGACCCCGGAATTCCATCACGTTCTATGTCGGGGAAGCAAACGGGCCTTAGACCACGGCTCTATGAGTTATGGGTGCCACAGGGTAGGCTTCACACTATCCTGTGCTGCGGATACCCTGCGTTCATCTGGCTTTTGAGTGAGGTCTGGTGCACTGGGTAGTAGTGGCAAACGTAGACACCATGAGCGTACTGCATTGGTGGGACTTGACCACGTCTGCAACCTCATCAGTCACGTTGTATCTATCAGGAACAGGTTGTGTACAAAAGTAGAATTCATAACGCTAGTTCAAATCCCTAAATATGGATAATGGCGTGATATGGACGTATGTAGTTATGGGATGCATATGACTCCAGATTCTCACTTGCATTAGAATAAGTGCATCCTAGCTTTAGTTGACATTGCATTAGAT
This sequence comes from Hemerocallis citrina, assembly GCA_017893485.1. Taxonomy (NCBI): domain Eukaryota; kingdom Viridiplantae; phylum Streptophyta; class Magnoliopsida; order Asparagales; family Asphodelaceae; genus Hemerocallis; species Hemerocallis citrina. Next base: position 119,325,631 of record CM030364.1, read on the forward strand.
TCTAAGCTATAGCACTCACAAATACTTAAACTACACCGACATATTTATTTACCATGCTTAGTATATGTTTGTTTTTTAGATTAGCTGCTAGTCATCAGCCTTTAAGCGTCAGTATATGTACTGGCGTCCCCACTCAAATAGGTTGTGGATACAGGATCACCAACTCGAGAGAACTCTAGTCAAGGCATGGCTTCCAAGTGAAGAGCTCGACGTTTATTGTTTCATTTTTGTATACTCTGATGTAATATATTGAAACAATGGAAATACTCGGCTTGTAATATTTGTATTAAGTAAAAAGTTTTAAATTTTCCTGTTTTCTGTGTATTATGGCTAATTGAATGTAAAGGTCCTGGCTCGTGTCTCAAATTGTCCATATAGGAAGTTCGGGGCATTACATACTTGTTACTTGATACTTGATACAACTACATGCTCACTTGTTACCTATTCCTGCCACTTGTATTTGTTACCTGATCCTATTACTTGATTTGTTTAACTTGCTAGCTAGCCTCTTGAACTTCCCTACTTATTACATCCCTGTCAAATCATATTGTATACCCTTGATTCCAAATAGTTTTTCATAATTTCTTGCACTTATTTTCATACCCCATGTTTGTACTACTTGCGGCCCGAACTTGCACTAAGGGCATCTGTCTTAGTTTCTATATTTTTCTTCTGCATGATATATACAAGTTTTGGAGATCATTTGCCTGCTGGAGTTGGTGAGCAAACATTCTAGGTTTCGCTTGGGAAAAACTTCCTTTAGTTATTTTGTACTTGAGTTATTTCATTCTTGTTGCTACTTAAAACTTGTAACGAGCTTGTAGTCCCGAAGTTTTACTTTGATCCAGATCTTAAATTTAATTGGGATATTTATATTTGTTTCAAATATTTTCTGTTGATTAATAAATTATTCATGCATGCGTGGTTGAGTGTATTTGTTATATTTCTTGTTATGATGTTGAGTCGATCCGACAGCTTATGAACGATGAAAATCATTCGCTGGCTTCGTCACGTACTTGTATTTCGTATTCCTTTTGGGAAGCAGGGTGTGACAGATCCAGATCGCATCTCAGGAGCTCTAACTATTGTTCTCAACGATGATCAAAGGTTAGATATTTAGTAGTTTCCCTCAAATATAAACTCACTATTTGTTTGCTCCCACACCAAAATAAGCAGCACACAGATTAGCCCCGTCTGTGGAAAACTACATAGATCTACATCAAAGATCAGACTTACCGCTATGCCACCAATACTAAGAGGGAGAGCGGCTGCCTCAAGCCGTCACACCAATTCTCTTCGTCAACCAGCTCCTCCTGTAATAGCCCGGAATCAAAATAAAATTTTGATTTATGTATCTTTTGTCTATTAAATAAAATATACATATATAAATATTAATATTTATGGTTATAAACATATATAAACATAAGTATGTGATTCAATTGAATAAGTGTATAATTGAAGTGAATGAAATATAATGATCATACACTTTTGCATTGGGGTTAGGGTTAGGGTTAGGGTTATATGACCTAGGGTTAGAAGCTAACCCTACCCCATCATCATGGATAACCTTGGGCTGTTTTGATGAGATCCAATGGCTAGATTTGTGCATGAAGAACTCTTCATGAAACAATTGGAGAACTCATGAATAATCTAGGTTTTATGTGTTGGCTAAATCCTCACCATCCATTCTCCCACTCACCCCACACTCCATCCCTACCCTCCACATACCCTTGGCTGGCCAACCCCCCTCCCATTCTCTCTCCATTCCATTAAAGCTCCAACTCTTCTTCCTTCTTCATTCTTGCTTGAGTTCAAAAAAAAAGGAAAGAAAGAAGAAGGAAAAGAGAGAAAAGTGAGTAGAAGTAGAAGAGACTGTTAGCCTCCATTCATTTACCATTTTTTGTAGGTTTTTGGCCAAGGAGGAAGAAGAGGAGCTCACAAGCCAAAATTGTTCCATATCTCAAAAAAAACCCTACGGTGGGTGTTATTCAAATCTAATATTTTTTTTTATGATTGTGTGTAGGAATGATACTAGGAACTTGGTATCATGCTTGTATGCTTGGGAAGTTACAAAAGCATGGGCTTGTGTGCTAGTAAAATTTTGATACCATGCTTGTAAATGCATATATCATATTGAGACTTAGAAATTTATAACTTAGTAATGGCTTAGAAGCTAGATTTAAAATTTTTATGGCATGTTCTTCTATGAGTATAGAGCACATACTAATTTTTTCTTATTTTTCTGGGTTCATTTAGTATTTCAATTAAATCTTTTATTTCGGAATAGTAAGCAATTTTGTATCAAAACTTGTTTGTATTCCAAATATCATAACTTGGAATTGGTAAGATATATTGTGCTAAAAGTTTTACTGGAGGTACTTGGATATGTTAAAAACAACTATTCCAAATTTCTTAATTTTCTGAATTTTTTTGATATATTTAAAAGAAATTTTTGGTCGACTGGGTTCCAAACCAAAACTGGCTCTATTTCTGTTGAAGATGTGTAGTTTCAAAAAATAATAACTTTCTTTTGGTGAAGAATCTTGTGATAAAATTTTACATATATCATTCAATATGTTTCTATTCCTTGTATACAAAATTTTAGAATTTTTAGAAAACATTTGATAAACTTTAAATCGGAAACAAACCCAACTCAGTCCAAAAGCAGCCTGAAAGCAGTGGCTGTGTGTTTGGCTAAGTTTGGAGGCTCATAACTGCTTGTATATTTCAGATTTTGATGCAATTTTTGGATATGTTGAGTTTGTGTATGTTTAGTTAATGTATCCAAAATTTTATAAAGATTTGAGTTCTGGAAGAATTGATATAGAATTTTTAGTATATCATGCTCAGTATAAGTTCAGTTTCAACATGCCTGTAAATTTGGGATTTTCTATCACCTTGTGGTTAGAATCTGAGTAAATGATCAACTAGAGAAATAAAGTAGAGACTCATAGCTTTTAGAAAAATCTAAAATCAACAATTCCAGTTAGTAGAGTGAAAGATATGATTTTTCTAAAATCTGGACAGAACAAGTTCTAGTAAAGTTATTGTTTTTGTAGAGTGAGTGAGTTTTCTCAACTTCTAAGCCTTGGATTTTGGACTTTGAGACATTTCTAAGCTTGAGATACTTCGTTATATCTTCTTTTGAGTTTGTCAAAATGTGTGTGATGGTTTATCATATTTTCAGTTGTTTGGGTCATCTAAGGTAAGGTAGTACCCTGTGACTATCAACCCTTAGGCTAGGACAGAGATCTTCCACCTCGCGGATTAGATGGTCATTCCTCGTGCATCGACGGCACTTTAACCAGTGGAGGCTGATCACGGGCCGAGGATATGGATGAGATCCAAGAAAGGGGAACTGGCGAGCAAAGGTGATCGTGTCGCTGGAGCCCTTGGGTTGATAAACGGATTTAGGGTCATTGTGAACCCTGTAAAGAACAAGATACCACTTAGAACATTATTAAAGTCCTGTTGTAAACCTTACCCTTATAAATCATCTAGGGTATGTTCAGTATTAGGTATTAATACCTGTAACTTGCACTAGCTTTATAGTGAACATTAGTCGGGTGTTGTACTCCCCTGTCGTAGGGATACGTGCGGTGCTTCTCACGAGATAGCGGCATGTGTTGCGTATCTCGCTCTGTTAATTCCTGAAGTACCGTGCTAAGAACGGGAGGGTTTCTTGTCGGGAATAGGGAAATAGGCCCTACAATTCCATCATGTTCTATGGATTGGTGGACACAAATGGACCATAGGAATGTGGTCTTATGACTCTTCGGCGCCATGGGTATGCTGCGGTATACTTATAAGTTCGTCACGGCTTTTGAATGAAGTCTGGGCACCGGGCACTAATGGCAAACAGGGACACCATTAGGTGACTGCAGTAATGGGTTAGACCATATATCTGCAACCTCATCAACCATGTTGTGTCTGTCAGGAACAGGATGAGTACAAGAGTAGGATGCACAGCGAGGGTTCGAAACCCTGAACTTGAAGACAACGGCTTGATTTGGGGCGTAAGTAGTATGGGATGCATGCATTTCCAAAGTCTTTCCTGCATTAGAATAAGTGTATTATTGACATGTGCATTAGACTACTGGATCATGTCATACACGGACACTAGAACTCAGATACACTTTCCTTGTTGCATCAATTCTGGTTGTAAGTTGAAGATCACTGCTATTATTATCTTTGCGTCAGTATATGTACTGACGTGCCCACTATATTAGGTACTGGATGTCGATCCGCAAGAACAGGAGAGCTCAAGCCAGAGGAGCGTCCAAGTGGCAGTGCCAAGTGTACAGTATTTAATTTTTGTAAACTCAGTTTGTATCTTTTGGAAACATTATAATACTTGAGACTTGTAAACATTTTATCAAATAAAAAATAAAAAGTTTTAAATTTTCCTGTATTTGTGAATGTTTGAAGGAAAGATTCTGGTTTGTGTCACGAATCTCCAGTATAAGAATTTGGGCCGCTACAGAGTTGGTATCAAAGCAACCTTCAAACTATAGTCCAATATAACATGAAAATAGACTTGGATGCCACTAGGAGAGTCGGGTTTAACCAGTTAATAGATGATTATAATTCATATGGTTGCTCTTTTCAACTTATGTTTTATAATTTTCTATATCTAAACTAACTCCCGTATTTTCTCCTGATAGATGGCAATTGAGGATTTCTCGAATGGATGGGCGAACGGAACTGGGGCAGCAGGATCTCTAGGTGCTAGACCGAATCCAGAAAATACTCAGACCCCTCCACCTCCACCACCACAGCCTACAGCCGTGGAGCATGTTATAAGCCAGCTGTTCCGAGAACTCGTAGCTTACAAGTGGAGTCATGGTCAGTTGGAGGACCGACTTGAGAATTGCGGGCTTGCCTTGATGGCCACAGATAGGAAGGTGTCCCAATTAAAGAATTTTAAGAAGAAGACTGATGTTAAGCTGGTGCTTATGAAGCACAGATATCAAGTGAAGTTGGCACGAATAGAGCGCAAATGCAGTCACTGGCTGCCCAGCTGCAAACCCAGCTGGAGCAACTAACTATTGCTGGAGATTCCACCACTGGGGATCATCAGGAAGAAGGAAATGAGTGATCTTGCTATGTGAAGTATGTTATGATGTTTTGATGTACATAAGATAAAACTTTTGACTATGGTGTATATATGAGGTATAGTGTGATGTTTTGGTGTACATAGGACAATGCATTTTGTAAGACTACTAGGCATGCCCGTGGCACGTGCCTACAGCACGTATTCGGAACTGCATATAAAATTATTTGTAGTTATTTGAGTTAGTCTAATACAATCATCTTTAAATTGTTTCCTACGGCATGTTTAAATTGTTTCCTACGGCCTCCTTTGAAACTATATTGTTTCCAAATAGTTTTCTAATACAATCACCTCTAAATTGTTTCCTACGGCGCGTTATCGCGAAGACTGATTAATTAATTATGTTGTTTAGTAAAAATTTCGACAGACTTCTCTAAAATTTTACAGGCAGGATTGTAGTAAAAATTTCGACAGAATCTCCCCTGAAATATTTGTCCTTTTAGAGCAATTCCTTAAGGAATTTTGCTCAAAATTAAAAAATTAACATCACAGGCAGTCAAAAAGAATCCTCCCAAGGGCAATCCAAGCAACATCACACAGGCATCATATATATAGGGCTCTGAGGGAAAAAATCTTCATATGACTAAAGATACAAAATAAAAACTAAGATATCGTTTGAAAACATAATAGATTTTAGGAAATTTAGTAAAAATTTTGACATAATCTCCCTTAAAATATTAGCCATTTTACAGCAATTCCTTACGGAATTATGCTCACAATTAAAAATATAACATCACAGCAAATAAATATGAATCCTCCCTAGGCCAATCCAAGCAACATCACATAGGCATCATATATATAGGACTGTGGGGGGAAAAAAAGTCATATGACTAAAGATACAAAATAAAAAACCACGATATCGTTTGAAAACATAATAGATTATAAGAAATTTAGCAAAAATTTTGACAGAATCTCCCCTAAAATATTAGCCCTTTTAGAGCAATTCCTTATGGAATTCTGCTAACAATTAAAAATATGACATCACAGGCAATAAATATCAATCCTCCCTAGGCGAAACCAAGAAACATCACACAGGCATCATATATATAAGGCTCTGGAGGAAAAAATCATAATATAATGCAAGATACAAAATAAAAACCAAAAATTCGTTTGAAAACGTAATGAATTTTTAGAAAAACCATCGAAAAACCTTTCAAAAACCAAACACAGAACCCAATACTGCACAAAATTGCGGGTACGGGTATTAACATAACTATATTATATCATCATCATATACAGATACTTACAACTATTACATCCTCCACCAAAATATACACCAACCAACCAAAATAGACAGTAACATAAAGAGAAAAAGAAAGCATTACAAACATTCTGAGAATATGAAGATTACAGATGGACAGACGACTAAACCCGCCATAATGAAGAGACCTGAAAAATCACGATCAAGAATGAAAAAATCATTTCAATGAAAAAGGAACCAATGAACCAATGAGAATTTCTACTAAATCTGAGAAACACTGATCTTATTTTCCTTCTCTAATCACTGACAATCAAGATTAGATTTAGACATGAAACTAAAATGAACTATATACTTTTATGGGCACATAAAACTAAAATGAACAAAACAAACATGAAAGATGCAAAAGATTCAAGCTTTATCCTTTCTTCTCAAACCAGAATTCATACCCATCAAAATTCGCACTACGAACAATGCAAACAGAATTCAACCGCAAATATTAGCATATTAAGCATCAAATGGAATGAGAAAAAGAAATGTTTTGTTTGTCAATGAGAAAAAGCAAGTTGTATACTGTAAGATACATGGTGAAATTATTTTAGCAAGTTGTATACTATAAGGCACTGTAAGGCACATGGTGAAAAGTATAGATGGTCTTTATATTACAACAGTGAACGTACTACATAAATATTGAATGGAACACATAATGAGCAATAGTGAACAGTGAACAGTGAACGTACTACATTAACTAAAGAAATTTGCAGTTACAGAACACAACATAAATAGTATCAAAATAGTAAATTATCCAACAAAATAAATTTATCGAATAATACTAATTCTTACCTGAATTATGGTTTACGTTCTCGGTGATTTGAGTTGCATCGGATGCATCGGATCGCGCAGAAGAACTTTCACTGTTAGAATCTGTAACACAACTCAAGGTATAAGTCAATTTAACTTTAAAGGAAAACAAAATTTCCTATACTATCAATGTTTAACCTAGTTATTCGTATAAAAACAATTCAAAAAAGGACAATGAATACAATAAAGTAAGGTTCATCAAAAAGGAAAATACCCCCCCCAAGTCAATGGGTAGCATGGATTTAGCTTTCAATTTGAGGTGAAAATTATGTATTTTGCAAAGAACAACACATAGATAAAATTGTTACCACTGGAGGAAGATCAAGAATCACTACTTAAGCTGCTTGAACTACTTGCATTATCCACCTTATTTTCACCTACTTTTGGCGAAAGAAGCCACCTCCTTTTCATTAAGCACTGATTCCAACAAAATCACACATCATCACGAAATATAAGGCAATCCTAATTTTCAGGATGTAGGAAAAACATGTTTTTCAAAGTTGATTTTCAAAGACATGTTTTTCAAAGTAGATTTTCTGTAACCTAAAAACTTCAATCATCTAGCATACATCCCAAATTCCTTGAAAATAGTCTTCCTAGCTTTACTTAACCACCTCCCTATTGGTGTACATGAAGTTGATCTATATTCTTTTAGTCCTAAATGATGTACGATGCAAATTCAAATTCAACGAATAGCACACTTGAAGATCAAAAGTTCAAAGCACATACCCACATGGAATAAAACCCAAACATAACAACATGAAATTGCAAAAAAAATTATCTTGCCTACAACAATTTTGTCAAATTGGTCCCAATTACACAACAAATTATTTAAATCATCTTAAATCTTGATAATTTACATCCAACGAAGCTTACAATAGAATGACATGATCGTAAATATTTGATGATAATTTACTTTTATTCGGTAATATATTCATGAACTAATATATTTGAGTCCGACCTATTCGAGTCCGACCTTTGATGAACACCATCTTTGAGATTATTGAATAACAAAAAATTATAAACTTTAGCACGGGATAGTTCTTTTGAATATCAACTACTTCCTTGGATTTTAAATCCAGTAATTGAAATATCAATATTTCTCCAACCAAATTAACCTAGTGAACTTGTGGATCAATTAAAAACATGTGATTATTTAAATTCAGATTAACCATCAACCAAAGTCAAGAAAATAGAAATCTCACATTTTGTAATTGCTGCCGCATGTACACATTCTCATGAACCAGCTAGGCAACCTGTTTCTGAAGGCGCTCATTTTCTGTTGACAGTCAGAAGGCGAGAAGACTCTTTCTGCTATTTCTCACGGTATCTGATAATAAAAAAATAATAAAAAAAATTTATAGTTAATAAAACCAAAGTATAGTCATATTTGAATCAAGATTATGATGTTATAATGTTCAGAAAGTAATTCAATGAAATGAAAGAAAAATATAGGTAAAAGGAGACAGTGATTCATCTAGAATGTCACTATGTTTGTAGTTGAAGATAACAATCAATAGCATGGTCCCAAAATAATCACAGTCATAAACATCAAATTCTGCAATGTTCATTCTAGGCTAAAAATACAACCCTGAAGTTTCAGTAAAATTATATTTTAAAAAAAACTACCCTTAACCAATTTTCTAAAAAAAAATACTAATGACTGCCCCCAAAAAGCATTTTTATTCTAAAATAGAAAGTTAAATTGTAGTCTGTGAATTTTGCTGAAACTTCATGGGAATATATTGCATTTTACCCCCCATGTTTTTCCTATCACAAAGTTAGCAAGGCAAAAGTTCTCTATCGTTCCATGCAAAAAATGCAAGAGAAAATAGTATTATTATTATAAACAACAGTGGCTCCATCATTCTTCTCTAATTCCTTAATTGTCACCTCACTCCCCAACAATCATCTCCCAAAACAACACAACCCCGCATTATTACTAAACAATATAATTAAAATAACTACAAAACAATCGAGAAATAGTTTTATATTATTTTATACCTTCGATTCTGGAACCAAACTTTGATCTGCTTGGGCTCAATATTAGCCAGTATAGGGCACTCCCGGATCAACTGCTGCCTCCTCATCAACCATTCGATCATTCGACCATTCGATCATGGCAACTAAATAAACAAACCGCTATACCCACAATTTCGTATGCATCAAAAAGTAGCCACAGATTTTATTGATTTGGCACATAACTCATCGTCAATTCTTAAACTATTCGATGTTACTGAGCGATCTTAATGTTGAATAATCCGATCATAAACTTCAACTCATTCAAATTTAACATCAACAATCAGATCCACAACCGAATCGAATCAAAATTTAGAACTGAAACTGAAAATAAAATTGCAAAAAAATAAAACCTTTTCTACAATGATATTGAGTTGTGACTTTTGAATTAATTAGTATATGGATAACTAAACAGGTTCTGAGTTCTCTGTATGTACTTGTTTTCTTTTTATGCAAGATTTATATATGATAGAGTTCTTACCCGAAAATTGATGGGGGACTGATCTGCCCATGCATATACATTTATGTTTTCAGATCAGTGTATCAATTTCATACTCATTTAAGGAAAGAATCATTCTAACCAAAATGAAAGGGAGTTTGATTTGCTGAAATTTGAATCTTCAAGCAATAGCTTAAATGTACTCTTCTCATGAAGTGTAACTACGTTTTTTTTATCATAAAAGGTTGGCCGAAGCCCCCCGTGGAGTGTAACTACTTTTTCACATAAGAAAAAGGAAAACCCAAAGGAATCCTCGAACCCAAAGGAGTGTAACTACTTTTTCACATAAAAACTAAGTAAAATTTTCAACTTATTTTTATTAAGATCATTCTTAACAAAAATCAATTCATATATAGTTTGTAAGTTCAGCATCAATCAGATGGGCAAAAGACAGAAAAGAAAGGTAAATATCACATTGTAGATGTAGTCTTATCATTAAAATACTATGCCTTTTTTGTCTTCCCTCATTCGCAAAGTATGTTTTTCTTCGTTCTAGTGTGGTTTTACAATCTCTAGTTCAGATGTAATTTTGAACACTCTGTATTCAGTATCTCTATGGAAAAAAGCAGCACCCAATACACAATTGCCTCATCGTCTAACCCAGATAACGTACTACTAAAAAACAATTAACAATTGCTACATTTGCTAATTCAAACTAGTTTGCAAGTGAAGCAACCCTTCCTCTCTTAAGAAGGCACAATTCAAGCAGAAGAAGAGCTAAAAACGTAAAGCATGCACATGATGAATGCTAGTATTGCTACCATCCATTTCAAATCACAGAAAACAAACAACACAATCACAGAAACAAAACATCCGCATTGTATTGTAACGCAACAGGCAATAATTCCGACTGGTGGGCCCTACCAATTTCTGTCCGTGAGTTTTTTCGTGCGGGGCTTAACAGTAAACAAACCAACACGTCATGAATCCTACCCTCTCTCAGTAAACAAACTAAATAAACTAATATTACTTAATTCCAAAAGCAGTCTACATTTTGTACACATAAGCTCATAATAAAGTAACAAAACAACTGGAAGAATATATTATATTTTAGCAGCATTTCAATAATAACAGCTTCTTACTTGAAATTTTTAGCATTCATAAGTTTTCCTTCTTGGATTCTAACAACTCTATAATAGTAAAAGAACTATGAAATTGTTTTGATAAGACATAAGTATAAGGGGCAAAGCATGGAAATCAACATACCCAAGTATCTCGATCATCCTCTTAAGAAGATCATATTCTGATGCTCCGGAAAATAAAGGAAGGCCTAAGAATAACTCGGCAACCAATACAACCAAATGACCACATATCAATTGCAGTTGTATATCTAATAACAGATTAAGCTCCAAACCGATTTTAAAAAATCAAAATCTACTAAAATTCTAGTTAACTTAAAAGCTCAGAGAAAAGGGCTTGCAAATAAAGTCAATAAAATTGTCAAGGAATAAATGTGTATAGGTTAAGCTCCAAATCGATTGAAAAAATAAAAAATTCTACATAAATTCCAGTTAACTAAAAGCTCAGAGGAAAAGGGTGTGCCAACAAACTCAATAAAATTTCCAATGAATAAATGTGTATAAGTTAAGCTCCAAACTGATTGAAAAAATAAAAAATCTACTTAAATTCCAGTTAACTAAAAGCTCAGAGGAAAAGGGCATGAAAACAAAGTCAATAAAATTGCCAATGAATAAATGTGTATAGGTTAAGCTCCAAACCGACTGGAAAAAAAAATTCTCCTTAAATTCCAGTTAACCAAAAGCTCAAAGGAAAAGAGCGTGCAAACAAAGTCAATAAAATTGCCAATGAATGAATGAATAAATGTGTATGCAAGGATACGGATAATGAAGAACTTCTGGAGATCTGTAGTAACGACTCTGCAAAAGGAAGCATTAAGAGTCTGAGATGGTAAGAACAAGCAAGCAGCCGAACAAATTTGTGTATATAAATGGGACTGAATCTAAGAAGACCTTAATGTATGAGTATACTGTTTGATTCTCCATGCAGGTTGATCCCAAATCAATCACTTTTATTTCTGGTTTCACACTGTCGAGTTCAAGATGTTAAACATAAAAGTTGAACGATTGGAATTAAAATAAACAAAAAATATTAGGGGTGAAAGGGTTAGCTAACCTTGCAGATAAAAGTATATTTTCTGGTTTCAAATCACAATGAATAATACCAGCCTCTTTTATGACAACCAGAGCATGCAGGATCTATGCAAAATAATTTGTTAAAAAAACGAAGATAATGTAAGATCATTGAACGTCACAAATTCACACATAAAAAGGCATTTTAGAAAAAGCTAAGTATATCACCTATTTTGAGAAGACTTGGACAATGCTCAAAGGAAATCCTCTATACTGGTTCAACTTAATTAGCTCATATCTATATTACCAAGCAGCAACAGACAAAAAAAAAATGATTTGAAAAATTCAAGTATTAAGTTATCAGGAAAATATAATGCATGCTCAGAATAGCTTACAGATTTGAATCAAGCATCTCAAATGATATGCACAAACGATATGCCTACAGATCCAACATGAATTTCATTACAATACCTGCAAAAGTATTACCACATTTTAGAAAGGAAAGTACTCTGATGTTAATAACTATTAAGGACATAACATTGCGGGAAGCACCAAATGACATGGTAATGAAGTTGTTGTATCTCATAAGTTTTTGACCTGGACATAACTTTACACAAAGTATCCATGATAAATAGGTTTTAATATGACAATTGAAATAAATGTCTGAATTAGTAAACTAAGAAAATGAAAGCTAAAAATTGTGAATGTGGCTCACCACAATGAATCCCCAGGAAGTTAGGTATGCCCGTGTGATGGTTTACTGAGTCTGTATATTTATTAAGATTATGACTATGAGATGAATGAAATATATAAGAGAAAAGAAACATGGTCTGTTCTATGAATCTAACTAAGATAGTTAATTTTATCTATTAACTCTCGGCAAAAAGGAACTTGTTTTTCATTGTATCTTGGTAGCTTGAATGTTTGGTAGCCATAGAATTGTTGTTATACCAATTCCATTGATTTCTTCACCAACAGCATGCTTGGTAGCTTGAATGTTTCTATTATTAATATCGCCTTGGAAATGAAATTATCTCATGAAACTATATAGTTATCTAAACTTTGAATTGTTTATAATCCTTTTTGAGGAGTTGAGATAATCCCGGTTAACTCACCCCAAATTTGTAATATCCGCGGTTATCTAAAAATTCTAACCCCTGCTCCTATCTAATAAACAAACCTAGAATAAATGCTATGCATTCTATGTTTGATTATGCCTATTACTTGCAAATATTTACAAAGGAAATTTCAAAGACATAGCCAATTACTTGCAGGTTACTATATGTATTCAGGCCAATTTGCCAATATACTCTTGTTGAAGAAAAAAAAAGTAAATTTCAACGCATTTTGTAAACCCCAAAACCCCAAACAACTATAAAATTAAGTATACCTGAGATGGTGAAATCGGTGGTTGAAATCGATGGTGAAATCAGTTAGGGGTTTGATGGTTGGATGGGGTCATTGATTGGCGACTAGAGGTATGAGAGCGGAAGGGAGGAGGAGGGGGGTTGGTGACTGAAGGTGGGGGGGCGCTGAAGAGGCGGCGGAAGGTGGTGGGGCGCTGAAGAGGCGCCGTAGGTGGCCGACAAAAAGAGAGGTGGTGGTCGCTGAGGGATGAGAGCGGAAGGGAGGAGCAGGGGGTTAGGGTCTAGAGGTAGGGGGCGCTGAAGACATGCCGGAGGTGGGGGTGCTGAAGAGGCGACGGAGGTGGCTGGGGGAGAGAGAGGGAGACAGTGAGAGAGCGGGGAGATAGAGAAAGGGAGACAGTGAGAGAGAGAGTGGGCGGGATGAGAGATAGAGAGCGGGGAGAAAAAGATAGAGAAAGGGGTTTATTTTGGGGAAAAAGAGAGAGTGTGTGGGTTTTGAATTTGTGGAGTTTAAAATTTTGGGCGGGAAAAAATATTTTGTGAGATTAGATCTGGTCCATTGATTTTGGGAGAGATTGAATGTGAGCCACTTGATAGCTTTCATTGTAATTTATTATATAGATGTTTATATGAAATGAAACAAGTACTGATGTTTTAGTAATATGAGTCTTTGAGTGGATGTTCTTAAACTGCAAACTTCATGTTAAGACACCATGGTATTCACTTTAAATATTCAGATGCCTAGAAGATCTAGGAGTGGCAAAAGTGGTCAGATCGAGGGAGAAGGCAATAGGGCCAATGACACAGGCCTCAACGTTGAAGTAGAGTTTGCCCGAGTATATCAAATGGTAGGAGCATTCGTAGAAGCAAGTACGAGCCAGACGCCACGGCTAGGGACACAAAAAGTTACCCAAGGTGGCACGATAACCTATCAAGATAGTTGAAGCTTTTAAAAGAATGAAGCCGACGGTATTTGCAGGACAGGCCAACCCAACTATTGCTGATAATTGGATTCGTCAGGTAGAAACAGTATTTGAAGTTATGATGACACAAGATGATAATAAGGTCCGATTAGCCACAATACTGCTAGAAAAAGATGCCGGAGTCTGGTGGCAATCAATGAAGCATGGCTTGGGAGAAGGCCCGATATCCTGGGAAGATTTTTTGGATGATTTTAGACAACATTACTTTCCCCTGGATCTACAAGAAGAGAAAGCAATGGAATTTCACAATTTGAAGCAAGGAAGTATGTCGGTTAGGGAATATGAAACTAAGTTTACCCAACTATCTCGGTATGCACCGGAGATGATCCAAGAAGAGGTGAAGAAAGCTAAAAGGTTTGAGCAGGGACTCAGACCAGGACTAAGATAAAAAATGGTACCATTTTGCATTCGCAAGTTCGACAAGTTAGTTAGGCGAGCTGCTGTAACTGAGATGGATATGAACCAAAGCCAGTCATCACAAGGAGCAATAGGAAATTGGAACAAAGGGAAGAGGTCTACTCCTGCAGCAAGATTTGAGAAGCAGGATAGGAACTAGAAGTTCTAGAGTAGGCAGAAGGATTTAAGCCAGGAAGTTATTTCCTCTGTGGAGAACAAGGACATTTTAGAGATCCATGCCCAAAGAACAAAGGGAAAACTACATAGACTTGTTTTAACTGTGGGAAGGAGGGACATATTAGGCCTAATTGTCCCCAGCTTTAGAAGAATAATAGAAAAGCAATGCCGAAGACGAATGACAAAGGAAAGAAGCAAGTTCATCAAGGGCGGGTATTCGCATTGACTGAAGAGGATGCAGAGGAAAATGAAGGAGTTATTACTGGTGTGTAAGGAAGCGTTGTAATAAAAGTTTTAGTTGTATTTTGAGTTATTGAAGAAGTATAATGAAGGTTGTAACTTTTGGTAACAGAAAGGTTATATATAAATGGAATGTTGGCTACCGTTTTGTTCGATAGTGGCTCAACTCATTCTTTTGTGTCCAAATCATTTTCAAAGAAGTTAAAGTACACACAAGAAGGGAGATTTAACCTTGGTGGTAGCTACACCAACAGGAGCAACTCTTATCACAAATCTGTGCTATAAGGGCTGTAAACTCTTGATTAACGGAGAGACCCTAAGTATCGATTTGTAAGAGTGGGACTTTGCCGGAACAGACATAATAATTGGTATGGATTGTATGTCGAATCATAAAACAAATATCGACTGCAAGGAAAAAAAGGTAGTCATCACAACAACTAAAGAATCGGAGCTTATATTCCACGGAAAGAAGACGCAAAATAAAGAGGTGATTGCTGCTATGACTAAAGTAAAGGTACCAGAAGAAATTAATAAGATATCAATTGTACGAGACTTTTCGCTCGTATTCTTGGAAGAATTACCTGGACTTCCCCCTCACAGAGATATCGAGTTCAGCATCACAGTCCAACTAGGCAGTGCTCCAGTATCAAAGACACCTTATAGGATGGCGCCAGTAGAGCAAAATGAAGTCAAAGAGCAGATTGAGGAGCTATTGCAAAAGGGATTCATCAGACCTAGTGCTTCACCCTGCGGAGCACTGGTTTGCTTGTAAAGAAGAAGGATCTGCAAGAAAGTTTATCGATTACCGGGAATTGAATAAGGTTACTGTTCAAAATAAGTACCTGATTCCCAAGATCGATGATTTGTTCGATCAACTTCAGGGGGTAGCTGAATTCTCCAAGATCGATCTGCGATCCTGTTATCATCAAGTTCAAGTCAAGGAAGAAGATGTATCCAAGACAGTCTTTCGAACTCAGCATGGACACTATGAGTTTTTGGTAATGCTGTTCGGAGTTACCAATGCTCCAGCAATCTTTATGGATATGATGAATCGTATCTTGCGGCCATTTATTGACTCATTTGTAGTGGTCTTCATAGATGACATTTTGGTATACTCCAGAACAGAGGAAGAACATATTGAACATTTGACGGCAGTGTTGAGCAAGCTACAGGAGCATCAATTATATGCCAAATTGTCCAAGTGTGAATTCTGGAAGCAGGAGGTTGCATTCTTGGGCCATGTCCTTTCTAAGAAGGGAGTGGCTACAGACCTGCAAAAGATAGAGGCAGTGAAGGATTGGCCTCAGCCGAAGATAGTAAAGGAAGTACGAAGCTTCTTAGGAATGACGGGGTACTACAGGAAATTTATTCAGAATCATGCCAGAATAGCAGTACCACTCACGGCATTAACCAAGAAGAACCAAACCTTCAACCGGACAGAGAAGTGTGAAGAAAGCTTCCAAGAGTTAAAGAGCAGATTAATCTCTACACCAATCTTGGTTTTGCCTCAGGCTGATAAAGGGTGTGTCTTTTATAGCGATGCGTCATATTTGGGGTTCAGGTGTGTCCTAATGCAGGAAGGAAAGGTGATAGCATATGGATCAAGACAACTCCGACCACATGAAAAGAACTATCCTACACATGACTTGGAGCTAGCTGCAATAATTTTGCATTGAAATTGTGGTGACATTACGTCTACGGATCAAAGGTTGAGATGTATACAGATCACAAAAGCTTAAAGTATATATATCAGCAAAAGGATTTGAATCTAAAATAGAGACGATGGCTGGAAGTTTTGGAAGACATCAGGCCGAATATCTTATATCATCCAAGGAAAGCCAACGTGGTAGTAGATGCACTCAACAGGAAGAGAAGTATAGCCTCACTTATTGCAACCAGAAATAAGCTAGAGGATGAGATCAGGCAAGCAAGTATTGAGGTAATTACTCAACACGGGTGCAGTTTTGGCATAATTAGAATTACAGCCAAATTTGAACGAGCGAGTGAAGAAAGCTCAGATAGGAAATACAGAGATTGAAGCACTAAAGAAGCAGGTGAACGAGGGAAAACTTTCAGAATTCAGTATAAAGGAAGGATCACTCTGGTATGGTAACAGGTTGTGTGTACCAAGGGACAAGGAGCTAAGAGAAGACATTATGAAGGAAGCTCACTCCACCATACTTGCAGTTCACCCCGGAAGCACCAAGATGTATCGAGATGTGAAGTAGCACTATTCGTGGTCTGGAATGAAGCAGGATATAGCAGAATACGTGGCCAAATGCCTTACATGCGAGCAGATCAAAGATGAAAACCAGAAGCCTGGAGGGTTACTACAACCATTGCCCATTCCAAAGTGGAAATGAGAGAATATTAGTATGGACTTCATCACAAGATTACCCTAGGAGCTCTAAAGGAAACGACTCGATTTGGGTAATTGTAGATTGACTAACAAATTCCACACATTTCCTTCCGGGGAAGATGACCTAGTCAGTTGAGAAATTAGCAGAAGTCTACATTGAAGATGTAGTAAAGCTACATGGAGTTCCAATTTCGATAGTTTCTTACAGTGACCCAAGATTTACATCTCGTTTCCGGCAGAGTCTGCAGTCATCTTTGGGAACCAGAACGGACTTTAGCACGGCTTTTCACCCTCAGACTGATGGGCAGACCGAAAGAGTCAACCGAATCCTCGAAGATATGTTAAGAGCGTGCATTATGGATTTCTAAGGGAGCTGGAAAAGATACTTGGCCTTAGTAGAATTTGCTTACAATAACAGCTATCAGGTAAGCATCGATATGGCCCCATATGAAGCGTTGTATGGAAGAAGGTGTAGGACGCCCATATGTTGGTATGAGTTAGGAGAGAGGCAGATGTTTGGGCCAAAGAAAGTACAACAAACCACTGAGAAGATCAAGCTAATCCGAAAGAGGGTGCAGGCAGCACAGAGCAGACAGAAAAGCTATGCTGACAGCAACCAACGAAAATTGAAATTCGAGGAAGGTGATTCAGTATTCCTAAAGGTCTCACCAACAAAAGGTGTGATCAGATTCGGAAAAGTGGAAAGTTAGCACCAAGATACATTGGGCCATATAAGATTCTGAAGAAAACTAGAAAAATGGCCTACAAATTGGATCCCGAGTACACGACGTGTTCTACGTCTCAATGCTGAGGAAGTATGTGCCGGATTCGGGCCACCAACTACCAGAGATTCCTGAAGACTTGCAAGTAAACCTCTCTTACAAAGAACAACCAGTCAGAATCATCGATCAACAGGAAAAGATATTACGGAACAAGACCATTCCAATGGGTAAAGGTTCTCTGGAAGAATCAGTTCGTGGAAGAAGCCACTTGGGAGTCGGGGAGCCGCATGAGAACTTCTTTTCCTGAACTATTTTAGATATATTGTTTTCTTTTCTCCTGACTAAGCATAGTTCTGAGGACAGGACTATTCTAAGGATGGAGTATTGTAATACCCCGGAATCAAAATAAAATTTCGATTTATAAATCTTTTGTCTATTAAATAAAATATACGTATATAAATATAAATACTTATGGTTATAAATAAATATAAACATAAGTATGTGATTGAATTGAATAAGTGTAAGATTGAAGTGAATGAAATATAATGATCATACACTTTTGCTTTGGGGTTAGGGTTAGGGTTATATGACCTAGGGTTAAAATGACTTAGGGTTATAAGCTAACCCTACCCCATCATCATGGTTAACCTTGGATTGTTTGATGAGATCCAATGACTAGATTTGTGCATGAAGAACTCTGCATGAAACAATTGGAGAACTCATGAATAATCTAGGCTTTATATGTTGGCTGAATCCTCACCATCCATTCTCCCACTCACCCCACATTCCATCCCTACCCTCCACATACCCTTGGTCGGCCAACCCCCCTCCCACTCTCTCTCCATTCCATTAAAGCTCCAACTCTTCTTCCTTCTTCATTCTTGCTTGAGTTCAAAAAAAAAGGGGGAGAAAGTTGAAGGAAAAGAGAGAAAAGTGAGTATGGGTAGAAGAGAGTGTTAGCCTCCATCCATTTACCACTTTTTGTAGGTTTTTGCCAAGGAGGAAGAATGCCAAGGAGGAAGAAAAGTAGCTCACAAGCCAAAATTGTTCCATATCTCAAAGAAGTCCTAAGGTGGGTGTTCTTCAACTCTAATATATATATTTTTTTGATGATTGTATGTAGGAATGATAGTAGGAACTTTGTATCATGCTTGTATGCTTGGGAAGTTACAAAAACATGGGCTTGTGTGCTAGTAAAATTTTGATACCATCCTTGTAAATGCATATATCATATTGAGACTTAGCAAATTTATAACTTAGTCATTGCTTAGAAGCTAAACTTAAAATTTTTATGGCATGTTCTTCTATAAGTATAGAGCACACTCTAACGTTTTCTTATTTTTCTAGGTTCATTTAGTAGTTCAATTAAATCTTTTATTTAGGAATAGTAAGCAGTAGAAACACTGATGTTTGTATCAAAACTTGTTTGTATTCCGAAAAACATAACTTGGAATTGGAGGCTGATCACGGGCCGGGGATATGGACGAGATCGAAGAATGGGGAAGTGGCGAGCAAAGGTGATTGCTTCGCCAGAGCCCTTGGGTTGATAGACGGATTTAGGGTCATGGTGAACCCTGTAAAGACCAAGATACCACTTAGAACATTGTTAAAGTCCTGTTGTAAACCGTACCCTTATAAATCATCTAGGGTAGGTTTAGTATTAGGTACTAATACCTGTAACTTGCACTAGATTTATAGTGAACATTAGTATGGTGTTGTACTCCCCTGTCGTAGGGATACGTGCGGTGCTTTTCACAAGGTGGTGGCATGAGTTGCGTATCTCGCTCTGTTAATTTCTGAAGTATCGTGGTAAGATCGGGAGGGTTTCCTATCGGAAATAGGGAAGTAGACCCTACAATTCTATCATGTTCTATGATTGGTGGACACAAACGGACCACAGGACTGCGGTCTTATGAGTCTTCAGCGCCATGGGTATGCTACAGTAGACTTATAAGTTCGTCACGACTTTTGAGTGAGGTCTGGATGCTGGCACTAGTGGTAAACGGGGACACCACTAAGTGACTGCAGTAACGGGTTGGACAGTATATCTACAACCACATCAACCACGTTGTGTCTGTCAGGAACAAGATGAGTACAAAAGTAAGATGCATGGCAAGGGTTCAAAACCCTGAACTTGAAGACAATGGCTTGATTTGGGGCGTATGTAGTATGAGATGCATGTGTTTTTAGAGTCTTGCATGCATTAGAATAAGTACATTATTGACCTGTGCATTAGACTAGTGGGTCATGTCATACACGGACACTAGAACTCAGATACACTTTCCTTGTTGCATCAATTCTGCTTGTAAGCTGAAGATCGTTGCTATTATCCGCTTTGCATCAGTATTTTTACTGATGTGCCCACTCTATTAGGTACTGGATGTCGATCCGCAAGAACAGGAAAGCTCAAGTGTCACGCCCCGCTTTCCAAAAAATACGGAATACATGCACGTGACATTGGCCCAGCGAATGACTTGCATCATCAAAAACCCGTTTACCCATTCGACTCAACAATAATAACAATACAAAAAAATTGCGCAGGTAATAATAATAACCACATGAACAATAATACTTCAAATAAAAAATATGAAATATCCAAATACAGTAATCCAACATCTGGAAACAAATAATAAAAATCCGGGTCATAAGCCCAATACAATAATAAATCCAATCACAATAATAATAAGTCTCAATACAATAAATCCATGAAATTATAATCAACTAGAAAGCATAAATTTTTAGAAAGCTTGTTATCCAATTCCTGCAAGTAATTCTCCTTCATTACCTATGAACGCTCAGCGGAGTTTCGGCAGTGATCAGTTGATTACCATTCTGGAAGACAGCTGATAGCTTTACAAGTAGAGTCTGTAAATATTTGTAATAAGTTGTAATAAGATTAATGTAATTTGTATTCCTTGTTCAAGTACAAGATAAATGGTTGTAATTTATGATGTAATGATTTTATTTGGCAATAAAAAGTTTTTAAATTTCCGTGTTATTACTATGTTGAGATGCATTTGAAGGCAAAGATTCTGGTTGTGTCACGGATGTCCGGTAATATGGATCCGGGGCGTTACAGTTGGTATCAGAGCTGACTTCAAAATAAAATCTAACACAGTAGGAAATTAAAACTTAAAATGCCAAGATAGTTCGAGTAATCGATGTATATCTGTGATTCCTATCTAATCGGAACTAAACCTATGTATGTTTTGCAGGATGGTGTTCGAAGATATCTTCATCAGTGATGTGTCAGTAGCGGCAGATGAACCAATACCTACAAAGGGACTGATGTCAGTGGAGGAAGAAATAAGGGAAGTTCCACAACATGCCGAAAATGAAAAGGACTCACCTCCACCATCACCAGACCCAACCGCGGAACAGCAGATGACAGCCATCTTATATCTGAGAATGAGAAAGCTGAAGAAGGGCAGGGACAAGGCAATCCACCAGACTAAACAGCAGATCAACACTTACCAGACACAGATTGCACGCCTAAAGAAAGAACGAAAGTAACTTCAATCCGATATGACACGCTTATAGGATCGTTGGTGGAAACTACAAGAAGATACCAAGCTAAGGACCGCTGAGAAGACCATCAAGCCAAAGAGAGCTGGGAAAGGAACCAAATGTTCTAAGGGAAAACGCCCTAAGAAGGCAATTACAACCAAGAAATGTTACAACTGTGGGAACCAGAAGCTGAAGAAGACCAACGCCAGTGCGGGAGCATGTTTTCTTTGTGGTGAGCAGGGACATTATAAGTCACAATGCCCAAAGAATAAGGTTACATGTTTCAACTACGGAAAGATAGGGCATATCAAGCCAAATTGCCCACACCTACATACAAGGGGGATGCTTATCAAGCAAGTAGTAGAACATCAGTAACAGGGTGTAAATATTATGTGGACTGACTATGTTTTGGAATATTTTGGAAATCGAAGTAAGATGTGATCTACCTTGTATCCTGAATGTTCAACTTATCTATGAATGACATTATGTTTTGGGAAATTCTCGGTGCACTACTTTTTGGATGATTAATTTGATCCTGCAATTGTGACGCAACTGGATGTTGAGGACTACGACTGCAACCAGACATTAGTAGAAGCAAACCTACAATTAGATATCGAGAAAGCGCATTTGAAATCTGATGTGAAGGAAGCAAGTCTGCAGCGAACAAAAAATGAGGGCGAATTCTAGTACAGGAAGTGAGGAAGAACAGTAAAGTCGCACCGACAAACTCAACATCAAGACCAAGATTTATTGTATACCAGAGAAGGCAACTAAAGGAAGATAATAGGAACCAGACGCCATCACTAGGAACTAATCAAGACTGCGCTCAAGGAAGGATCTGTCGATGACCAACTCAATAATTTTCCAAGACCAGCAAAGTTCTCCGTGATCAGCTTATGATCAAGCAACTGCCAGAAGCACGCCAAGGAAGAAATCGGGTCAAACATTGGACAACCACGTCAAACAATCAGCAAAAATCATTACAGGGGCTGCAAGAAGATCAGAGCACAAATTTGTGACTTCGTCCTTTCTAAAGAGGGAGTGGTCACCAACTAGCAGGGATTGCAATCAAGGCATGGATCAACATCATTGGCGAGTGAAGAACGAAGTTAAACGGCACTAATATCGTGTTATGATGCTATAGGTACCAAAAGATACTCGCAAATTAAGGTCAAGAACCGATGACTATGGTGGCGATTGTCTACTCCAGAGCGGAAACAGAAGAATGTCAACATCGAATTCATAATGAACCTGTCTAGAAGGCTGAAAAGCAACATTTCTACTTGGTAGAAGACCAGTTTGTTGAGGGTATCACTCGAGAAACTGGAGATGGTTCAGGAAAATTTCTCATAACCATTGATAATTGTGTGCTGTTTTCCTGTCCGCTAGCGTCGTTCTGAGGACAGAACGATTCTAAGGAGGGAGTAATGTAACACCCCACAAAATAGCATATAACTATTTTGCATTATAATCCGTGTACGGTTTAGAATTGCACGCGATTATGTATTTTCTTAATAATAATTTTACAAACATATTTTTTATATAAATTCAATTTATCTTATTTTGAAGTATGTAGGTAAAATACCTATATATATACTTGATTTGATCGTATCGGATCGTATATGATATACGATCTATAATCGCTTTGAGTGTGAATACGACCATGAATATTTTATGATTTAAATATCTAAATTTATTTTGCTATGAATATACATATTAATTTGTATTGTAAATTATCATACATTATTTTCTTTCGGGTTAGGGTTGCTTAACACTAGGGTTAGAGTTCTTTAACCTAACCTAGGGTTAGTAACCCTACTTCTAATTGAGAATTGATGAGATGAGATTGGGTGGATCTTGATGAGATCCTGGGGCTCACAAATTGCCAAGTTTGTTGTATAGCATTGAGAGGGGGGAAATTACTAGGAAATTTTCTAATGACCTAGGTTGACTAGATCTAAACCATCCACTCTCACTCACCCCTCACCCACTCATCCCCACCCTCCACCTACTCCCACTCCATTTCTGGCCAAACCCTAGCACACCTCCCTCCATTATATAAAACTTCATCTCCCTTCATCTTCTCATTCATTTTTTTCTTCTTCGAAGTTGTTTCAAAAAAAAGTAAAGGAGAGAAAGAGAGAGTTTTCATTTGTATGGTTTGGAGCTTGGAGGAGAAGAAGCAAGCTAGAGAAAGTTGCAAGATTTCATCTTTCCAAACTCAAAGGCTTGGGTGGGTGTTCTTAAACTCTAAAACTAGTTATTTTTGTGTATGTGATGTTGTGGTTTAAGAATTTCTAACATACAAATGACTTAGAATTTTCTCATGAAATTTTTGTGGCATGTTCTAGGATGCGTTTAGAGTATACTCTAATTTTTTTCATATTTTTCTGGATTTGTTTAGTAGCTCAAACAATTACTTCATTTTTGGGCAGTGAACAGTGGAAAATCTGCTGTGTGTATGAAATTTGCGTGCTCTTCCAAAAAGCATATCTTTACTAGGTGTTCTTGAATGTGTCAAAAAACCATATTTTCAAATTTCAAATTTTTTTGAGTTCATTTGATACTTCAAAAATATATAGTTTTACAACTGGTTCAGAACCAAAAGCTGGTTCAGCTTTGTTTGGGAAGTGAAGTTCATTAATTCATAGCTACTTTTGGGTGCATGATCGTGCAATGAAATTTTTACTGCAACTTTTGGTATGAGTCTAGATCATGATTCTAAAATTTAAGAATTGTCAGATAATATTTGATGGAGTTTTGAAAATAATTTGTATAGGGAGGTAGACACCCTCTCTGAAACCAGAAGAGAATTTTGTGCTAAGTTTGAAGAGCCATAAATCTCTGTGTATTATGAATTTGAATGTAATTTTTGAGTATGTTAGACTTGTATATGTATAGTGAGTGAATCTAAAATTTCATAATTATTGGACTTATGGTTAAATTGATTTTGAATTTTTATTGGACTATGTTTAGTTTAGTTCAGCTTTTGAGTAGTCAGTGAAGTTGTGGAATTCTTGAATTATGTGTTGAGAATATGGAAGAATGATCAACTAGAGATTTGTATTAGATAGTCTTAGATTTCCAAAATATTTTGAATCATGCAATTCCAGTTTGTATATCGAAAGTTATGATTTTTCTAAGATTGGGACAGATCCAGTCTTAGTCGAGACCCTGTTTTGTTAAAATGAGTCGATTTTTCCCTGTGTGTGCACCTGTTAGAAATTGGAGTTTTAGAGTGCTTTAATGGATGAATTTGAGGATATGATCTACTAGATAGTTGTAGTAGACACTCCTAGCTTTCTATAGAATCCAAAATCAAGTAATTCCGATAAGTGAGCAAGTTTTTATGCTATTAGCAAAGTGCAACATTTACATTGAAGAATGTACAGCTGAGAGCATATAGGATTTTTATAGTATCTAGATGAATGAGTCTGAAGGAGTGGTTAACTAGAGACTTGTAGTATAGAGTTTTAGCTTTCCAGAATGGATAATATCATGCAATTCCAAGTTGTATTTTGAAAGATATGAAGCTTACAAGTTTCAGCAACCTGCTGTTTTGTTCGATTTCAAGCATGTGTGTTAAATCAGGGAACTTGAGCTCTATAAGGAATTTGAGGGAGTTGTCAAATAGGGAATTGCAGTAGAGTTTCCTACCTTTCTAGATTACCTAATTTTGTTGGATATCGATGAGCGTAGCTTGAGTTATGAATTTTTCGAGGTGCAGCAACTGCTTATTATTGGAAGATTGATGTGGAATCCTCTACATACCACAATGTGATGATTGTGAGCTAATTGAGTTTTAACATGTTTTAAGTATTTATCCCATCTAAGCACTTCATTTGGAACATAGACAAGATTCTTGTGGTTAGTACTCATGGAGGACACATGAGTAAGTTTAGGAGAATAGCTATGCTATATTTGTTGTAATTGTGGTGCCCGTAGCTAGTATAGTTTGGGGCTAGTTTAGGGTTGTTGATACCTTAGGACTATCAACAAGTATTGTAAGTGTATTCTTTCGCCTCGAGAACTGGATAGTCATCCCTCGTGCACCGACGAACTCTCACCCAATGGGTAATTGATCGCAGGTCGGAATACTGGATGCAATTTGAATCAGATGTTGTGGCGAACGATGGAGATCGGGTCGCCAGTGTTTGATTGACTCTATCAGGTCAAATCCATTACTGACCTAGATATTACTGAAATTAATTGTGATTGGTATCTTGATGTCCTGAGTCTGTCAACGATCGGATGTTGGTGTTTGTGTATGTTTACCTTCATCTACAGATTTTATGCATCCTTGGGCTTCGATGAACTGCTCGTTGAGGGTCACGGGCCGAGGGGATGGTCAAAGATTTATGAAGGTGTTGGCAATCGATGAATGATTGATTCACCGTGTTTATTTTACTATTTTGACAGACCAGTCAGGCTTGATCATCATTTCCCAACACTGCACATGTTTTGAATATACAACATCTTTCAGTAATACCGTTAATTAATTATCTTCCTTTCTGCTTGAGTGTCGAGTTGGTGTTAGGGGTAATACCCTATAATTTGACTTGTTCTAAAAGCGAGTACTAGGCAATGATAACCAGGGTTGCCTCTTCCTGTCAATAGGATACAGGTTGTGTCTTTTCAATGGTTAAGAACACGGGGGCCGTATCTCGCTCTGTTAATTCCTGAGGTACCTTGATAAGAACGGGATGTTCCCATGTTCTATGTTGTTGGATACGAACGGACCATGGTGGATCTCCGGCGCAATGGGTATGCTGCGGTGTATCTGTAAGTTTGTCATGGCTTTTGAGAGAGGTCCGGTGTGACGGTTATTAGTGACAAACAGGGTAG
The DNA here is from genome assembly GCA_017893485.1 of Hemerocallis citrina. Classification (NCBI taxonomy): domain Eukaryota; kingdom Viridiplantae; phylum Streptophyta; class Magnoliopsida; order Asparagales; family Asphodelaceae; genus Hemerocallis; species Hemerocallis citrina. The sequence continues at coordinate 119,352,007 of CM030364.1, forward strand.
CACCCCGAATTTCATAACTTCCTCAATCATGTTGTACTTATCAGGAACAGGAAGTGTACAAAAATAGAATGCATTGCATGGCGAGGGTTCGAAACCCTGAAACTGGAGGAAATGGCTTGATTTGGAACATATGTAGTATGGGATGCATGCGTGTCTACAGTCTTACTGACATTAGACTAAGTGCATCTGTTTTCTGTACGTGTTTACTATGCATTAGACTTCATTCATCGGCATACACTAACACTAGGAAATTAGGATGCACGTTTCTGTTTTCATCAAGGCTGGTTGTGACTGCAAGTTTGAGATCATTCTTATCAGCATTGCGTTAGTATATGTACTGACGTGCCCACTCAATTAGGTGCTGGAAACTGGATCAGGAATGCAGGGTATCCAAGTGGAGGAGCAGTGTACTTACCTACCATTCGAGCAGGTGCAGAAATATCAGAGACGCAGCGGAAGACTCAAGCCGAGGGGCAAAGTCCCAGGGAAGTAGATTGACCACTCAGCGGAGTTTCAGCAGTGATCAGTTGATTACCATTCTGGAAGATAGCTGATAGCTTTACAAGTGGAGTCTGTAAATATTTGTAATAAGTTTTAATGAGATTAATGTAATTTGTATTCCTTGTTCAAGGACAATACAATGGTTGTAATTTATGAAGTAATAATTTCATTTGGCAATAAAAAGTTTTTAAAAATCTGTGTTATTTCTGTGTTGAGATGCATTTGAAGGCAAAGATTCTGGTTATGTCACGGATGTCCAGTAACGGGGATCCGGGGCGTTACATAAACCCCGGCTTGTTAATTATTTTATCAATGCAACAATACATTATGCAATTTGAGACATTAGAAGAACGATAGTAACAATAGAGGAACAATAGGATGATGAATTTGGACAGGACAATTAGAATGATGACAATAACACATTCGGATCATGCAATGCAACATATACACTTCAATTCATGCAATACAATGATATATGAATAATTATATTAAGAAAATCTGGAAAACGAATTTCTGGACAGCAAGAGCTAACTGTACAAAAATCAGTTTTTCCGCTGTTACAGAAATCAAAAACTGAAACCGTCAAAAATTATGAAAACTAGACTTCCACACGATTCCAACGCATATTTAAAATCCAAAATCCGACAACAGTAGCTAGGGTCAAACACATCATTCTTTACAGATTATATGTTCAGGCAGAAAATCGACATCATGTTATTTTTTTTTTAGAATCAGCGAAAACTCAATAATAAAATCATTTAAAATATTTCTTAGTCTTTGTCCATGAAATAGGTGGGTCGACTGACCGCGCACTCCATTCGCTATCTCCCAGCCGGTTTGCCTACTAATATGCGTCGATTAGACTCCTAAACATGTTATCTAACATTTTGGAAGTTATCAGAGCATTATTTTAACATTAAATTAACTTTTTAATAGATTGAACATGAAACATAAGAGAATCTGAAATTCTGGAAATAAAAAAACAGCAGTAGTAAAACGATTGTAATTTTTGCTATACAACTCGGAATTCAACGATTCAAGATGTTCTAGAAACTAGGAATATTGCTACAAATCTTATTCAGAAAGTTATTTATTTTAAGATCAATATACTGGGTTGAAAATATCAGGAAAATTCCAGACAGCAAACAACATACAGATTTTTCGCTATTCTTGATGAAATAAATTGTTTAAACATGATGGATATCAATTTTATTGTCAATAAACTTCATAATCAGCATGATGTGTATAATAACATGATAAATAAAATTAAAAATACACACATACACTATTTTAACATCAACCAAACATCAACCGATCAATCAAACATACAACCTAACGATTATTTCTACAATTGATTAATTGTGTTGCGATTATGAGTAACCCTACTATGAATACTACATAGATGCATGAAAGATTCAATCTTTAGAGTCAATGGAGGCACGAAGTCGATAATATTTGGGTTAGCTCATGTAAACCCTCAATATACTCAACGAAAAGAGATGAGCAATATATGATGCGATAAATAATTGGATCTACTTGCAAGAATTTTAATAAAAACATGAATTTGATACAAGATTCAATTCAAGAGGAAAGTGACTTGCCTAATGGATGATTAATTCGAATACCAAAGAATAACGGGATGAGAATCCCAGAGCAACGAACTCACGAACTCGCAAAGCAATGCATGCACACTACGTGCACAAAAGAGACAAAGCAACAACAGTAAAGAGCAGCAACGACAGCAAGGCCATTGGGGGCTCGACATCATCACTGGCGATGAGCGGTGGCATCGACGGGACTGGCGGCGTCGAGCGGAGAGGGCGGCGTCGAGCATGGGGTGAGCTGCTATCGAGGGAAAGGGGAGACAGCAAAGGGCGTCGTCGATCGGGGCTAAGGTCAAGCGGGAGGGTGGCTCGACGGACGGGGAGGGGTGTCTTCAGGTCTGGGCTGGGTTGTTGATTGGGCGAGGCATCGACGGCTAAGATGGTCGACTGAAGTCAACCGGAGATGGGGAGCTCGACTGGGGGTGGCGGTGGCTCGCCGGAAGTCGACGGAGAGGGCTGAGCGGGGTGGTTGCCGGAGTTGGTTGAAGGGTTGGCTGCAGATCGAGGAGAGAGAAAGTTATGAGGAGAGAGAAAAAGAGAGAGGAGAGAGAGATGACGGCTAGTTTAGGTTGTATTTTGTGTTATAGGGTTTGCATTAGGGTTGTATTTATAGAATACAATTAGGTTGTTGGGTTAATAGGCTATGATCCAATAACAATGGGTTTGGGTCTAGAAATATTTGAAATTGGGTTTTGGGATCAACAAGAGATAGGTTTGAAGGCAATATGGATCAAATAAAATAATCACAATCCAATAAAATAAAACCCACACGATAGATAGCCTAACAAGAGGGAAAGAATAGTTCATGAACGAAAATTTAAATCCAATTAGATAAATAAATAACGCAAATGAAAGGAATATAAATTGGGCTTGAAAATAAATTAGAATTCACTAAGAAAATCAGATCAAGTACAATAATAAAATAATTCAATAGATAAACTTTAATTAAATAATCAAGAAATAACAATTAATAATTATAATCATAATAATAATAAAATCATACAACAAAATAGTATTCGGGTTTAACAATTCTATTAGAATAATCCAATAATAATAATAATTTTTTATTTAGGCTCAAATATGAATAGCCTATTAATAAGGATTAGAATGTAAGATTAAAACACACCATTATTCGAAATAAATAAAATTTTCGATTAGGAAACCCTTTAATAAAATATTCGAAATGAATTTAGCGTAAAATAAATTTATAAAAATCAAATTATAGAAAATATACGGAAAATACTTGTTAGTGGGAATGGGGGTAACATCAAACCAGATGGAGCGTCCAAGTGGTAGTGCCAAGTGTACATTATTCAATTTTTGTAAACTCAATTTGTATCTTTTGGAAACATTGTAACACTTGAGACTTGTAAATATTTTATCAAATAAAAAGTTTTAAATTTTTTCGTATTTTCTTGTATTTGTGACTGTTTGAAGGAAAGATTCTGGTTTGTGTCACGAATCTTCCGTATAGGGATTTAGGGTGCTACACCTCCATTGGAGGATCCAATTCCTCACCATCAGCCGGATCTGCCCCAACAGCCTAAACAAGCTCCTATCAACGGAGAGGCATCGGGGGGCTCCCGACAAAGTCGTCATGAACAACGCCTTCTGCACGCCCATATCTCATTCCATAATCCTTCCAGCAATTCATTGGCCTCACGAGGACCCTGGGGGTCAAGAAATCTCCACCAAATCATCAGCGCCAGGCAACAGGGGACCAATCTAAGGATTCATTTGGACAAGAGGTGTGCACGGACTAAGCCTCTCGCTCAGAATGTCAAGAGAACCGAGAAGGAACTATCCCCGAAGGCCAAGATCGAGATACTCCTCCTCTCATAGAGGGCACATTGCAGAATGAAGCCTGAATCGTGAGAGTTGGAAGCATCTTGAGAGAAATAGAAAGCAAGAGGCCCGAGTCACTATGGCCAAATGGAGAACATCAAGCATGACATCCTCCAAGCTATTCGAGGTACTCATGATTAGGGTTGAGAGCCGGCACTCTACTTCTTCAACAGAAGAAAAATCTAGCGACTAAACTAGATCCAAGGGGAAGGACGACCAAGTCTTTCGCCACATCGAGAAGTAGAAGATCTCCTAGAACATACGAAGATTGATGAGAACTGCTCCAGCAGAGCTTACCAGTCGACCTCCTTTCAGCAAATCCATCCTTGATGTAGCCATTCCAAAGAATTTCAAAGCTCCTCAATTTGAATCATACAATGGTGAATCAGACCCGGTCGACCATATTAAGAGTTTTAAAACTCTCATAATGGTCTACAATGCCACCGACGTGCCCATTGCCAAGCATTCCCCGCAACTTTGAAAGGACCAACCAGAGAATGGTACAACCACCTCACTCTAGAGTCAATATTCTCTTTCGACAAGCTCTAGGAGCTCTTCATAGCGCACTTCGTTACTAGTCGCAGGGCTGAAAAAAACAAGTGCTTCCCTATTGGAATTAAAGCAAAATGATGAAGAACTGCTAAAAGACTTTGTCAAGCATTTCACAGCCGAAGCAAGGTCCATCTCCTCTCTAGATTCTTCAATGGCTACTACTGCATTTCGCCACAACGTCACTAACAAAAACCTGAAAGTATCCCTCGTGAAGAAGCCTCCTAAAGATTACACTGAGCTCCTGGAAAGGAGTGACAAGTATGTCCGAGTCGAGGAAGCTCTTTATCCTCAAGGCAAGAACGATTCACCTTTCGAGAACAAACGGAACAGTACAAGCGAGGAAGAACCCAGGAAGTTCCAGAAAGATGGCGCAAGTTAACGTTGTCCTCCTCTAGCACCACGCTTCGACAAGTTCACTCCTCTCAACGCAAGCGTATCAGCCATCCTCTTGAAAGTTGAGAATGACGGAATTATGCCATCCCCCTTAGATGTCCATTGCTAGCAAGAGAAGAGACAAGAACAAGTAGTGCGCATTTCACAGAGACCATGGACACACCACTGATAAATGCTGGACCCTCAAAGAAGAACTTGAAGGTCTGATTCACCGGGGCTCTCTCAATTTGTTCAGCAAAACAACCACGCCAAAAACCCTCTGGCACGGGGGGCTAATAAGCATCACGGGCGACCCTTTGAATCACAAGACTCAGAATACATGGTCATTCTTCACTCTATTCACAGAGGGCAGTTAGGGGGAGATTCCAACTCCTCCAGTAAATCATGTGTCAGGGAAGTCAACTCAGTACATAATATTCTTCCTGCCAAAAGCACCAAGATCCCGATATCTTTCTTCGACAAGGACTTAGAAGGTGTCCGAACACCTCACTGCGATGCATTGGTTATAAAAATTCACATTGTGAATCATGAGTATGCCGCATCTTGGTGGACAACGACAGCCCAGTAAACATCATTTTCATGAACACTTTCGATGGCATGAAGCTATCCCGAGACCAACTAAAGCCAGCCGATTATACACTCCACGGATTCTCTAGTGTACTCGTTCAAATAGAAGGAATCGTCACACTCGATGTGACAGTAGGAAAAGCTCCTGCTACTCGAACAGAAGCACTGAACTTTATGGTAGTAGACGTCAAAGCCACATGCAAGGCAATATTTAGCCGTCCAGGCCTAGCAGTTTTTCATGCAGTTGCTTCCACCTACCGCATGAAAATGAAGTTCCCAACAATAGTAGGCGTAGGCCAAGTTGTAGGGAGCCAACAGGCAGCACAAGCATGCTGCATCGCTACAATGGGTGGCTCGGTTCTCCCTCTCGACGCCATAGACCTACTGCCAGAAAGCTATCACAGTAACTCCATGACTGTAAACAAGCTTGAATCCATTCCACTCATTGAACGGAAAGAACAAGTCATGCCTAAACACATTGGCAGATTTAAAGATCTCTCATTCTCTATGCAAAACAATGAAAGGCTCACACCAAAACAGGCAAGTCCAGGCAAAGCCTCCCAAGTTGTTCGCCTAGCGGCTCCTCAACTTGAAGATCCGGGGGGCAAGGAGGTATCTGCAGGGACTTGGAATGATGAACGTCTCATGAATTTAAACAAGGGTGCTTAATGCCTGCTTCCTCTATATATTTTCAATATTTTCTAAATAAAGGTCTCCCACTAGAGTAGTCGTTTAGTTTTCTTTTTCAATAAAGACGACTTTCACTATCGAACACTGCATGTAATAAAGGCCAGCCACTAGAGCAGCCGCCTAATTTTATTCTCTAATAAAATTCAGTATTAATTTTTGCAAAATTAATGTACAACTCTACGGATGCATACAATGAGTTAAATGCCAAGGCTACTCCTAAAAAATGACACAAAAACTCATTAAAAGCTCCTGATAAGACTAGTTCGGAGTCCATACCCGTAACTCGGAGTTACTCTAGCAATCTGCAACAAAGTAAGTTCAGAGTTCAACTCGCCATTCGATCTTCTCCTGCAACTCGTTAATGCCTCGATGACAAGTTCGGAGTCTATACCCATGGCTCGGAGTTACTCTAGCAACTTGCAACAAAGCAAGTTTAGAGTTCAACTCGCCATTCGATCTGCTCCTGCAACCTTTTAATTCCTAAACTAACAAGTTCGGAATCTATACCCATGGCTCAGAGTTACTTTAGCAACCTGCAACCAAGCATGTTCAGAGTTCAACTCGCTATTTGCTATATTCCTGAAATTAGTTAAAATTCCTTAAAGACTGATTAGATGTCCAAAATCGTGGATTGTAGTTACTCCAATAAAACTTGCAAAAGCAACATTTGGGGTTCAACTTGCCACTCTATATGACTCTCACAATTCGTTGGAGGACTCACATAGCAAGTTTGGAACACAACTATCTCTCAGAGTTGCTCCTACAACTAGCTAAACACCCATACAACAAGTTTGGAAAATAACTCTTCCTCAGAGTTGCTCCTACAACTAGCTGGGTACAAGACGGGCAAGTTCTAGCTCTGTTAAACACTAAGCACCTCATTCAAACCCCATCGGCAGTTTGTTTTTTACAGACAACAAGTTCGAGGCCTTGTTCTTTTAGCTACAAAGAACCCAGTCGACGGCCTATCAACTTCTACAACAAGTTACACAACAAAGATAAAACATATGAAAGAATTCTTCAAGTCACAGAACAATCGCAAATCTATGTATTCATATCTAGTGCTACTATAAATATTTACAAGTACAAAACTATGGGCCATACTATAAGCATCAAATTACAGTGAGTCTACGTTTCATGCCTAAGCATCGCTACAAAAGTTTTGCAAACACTATAGAACAAGCTGTTCTACAAGTATTCCTTCCGGCTACACAATAGAGGATGTTCCACCGAGGAGACACAAACTTCTTCACATGCCTCCTACCAGCTAACAGCTCCCCAGGGCCTCAACTCTTGAGATAAAACTAAAGCAAGCTTTCATTAGGTGGGCAAGCTCCAAGTCATTCTTACCACCTCCACCTGAGCAAGCTCCAACTCCGTCTCGCATAACGCACCGCGCAAATGGACTAGTACTAACTCCACCAAGCACAGCGTATATCGAAGGAGAGCAAGCTCGGCCTCCCGAGGACATCATTTGGTAGACACGACTACTCGTCAGCAACGAGATGAACAAAATCACCTTAAACGCTGAACAAACACAAAAGACTTCACTTCAATATCAAGGAGACTCAGAACAAGTTCCTCCAACAACTTGTTAACTCCATACAACGAGTTCAACACATTACTCTCCGTTCGAGCCCCATCAACAACTCTTTGACCCAAAACAACAAGTTCAACGCCTTGCTCTCCATTCAGGCTCCATCAATAACTCGTTGAATCCAAACAACAAGTTCAACACCCTAATCTCCACTTGAACTCCATCAAAAACTTGTTGACTACAAACAACGAGTTCAATGCTCTGCTCTGCGCTAGAGCTCCATCAGCAACATATTAACTCCAAACAACAAGTTCATTGCTCTGCTCTCCGCTCGAGCTACTTCAGCAACCTGTTGACTCAAAACAACGAGTTCAACGTCTTTCTCTTCACTAAAGCTCCATCAACAACTCTTTAGCTCCATACAATGAGTTCAATGCCTTGCTCTCCGCTCGAGCTCCATCAACAACTTGTTGACCCCAAATAACGAATTCAACGCTCCGCTTTTCGCTCAAGCTCCATCAATAACTCATTAACTCCAATCAACAAGTTCAACACTCTGCTCTCTGCTCGAGCTCCATCAAAAACTTGTTGACTCAAAACAGAGAGTTCAAAGCCTTGATCTTCGCTCTGGCTCCATCAACAACTCGTTGACTTCAAACAACGAGTTCAATGCCTTGCTCTTCGCTCGAGCTCCATCAATGACTCGTTGACTCCAAACAACAAGTTCAATGCTCTGCTCTCCACTCGAGCCCCATGAATGACTCGGTGATCCTTGCTCTCCGCTCGAGCTCTATCAAAAACTCGTTGACTCCAAATAACGATTTCAATGCTCTGCTCTCTGCTCGAACCCCATTAACGAATCGTTGATTCCAAACAACGAGTTCAACGCTCCGCTCAACGTTCAAGCTCCCTTAGCAACATGTTGACTCCAAACAACGAGTTCAATGTCTTACTCTTTGCTCGAGCTCCATCAATAACCTGTTGACTCCAAACAAAGAGTGACACTCAGCTCTCTGCTGAGGCTCCATCAACAACTTTGACTCCAAACAACGAGTTTAACACCTTGCTCTTCGCTCAGGCTTCGTCAACAACTTGTTTACTCCAAACAATGAGTTCAACACTATGATCTCCGCTCGAGATCTACCAACAGCTTGTTGGCTCCAAACAATAAGTTCAACGTCTCGCTCTATGCTCAGGCTCTATCAACAACTCGTTGGCTCTGAACAACGAGTTCAACGCTCTGCTCTGCGCTCGAGTTCCTTCAGCAAATTGACTTCAAACAACGAGTTCAATGCTTTGATCTCTACTCGAGTTCCATCAATAACTCGTCGACTCCAAACAACGAGTTCAACGCTCGCTCTTCGCATGAGCTCCATCAACAACCCCCTAACTCCAAATAAAAAGTTCAGCACCCGGCTCATTGCTCGAGTACTTCCAACAACCCTATACTTTGTGCAATAGTCTCAGAATTCATACACCAACTTAGAATTGTCTCTACAAAACTTGCTGAGCGTAAACAACAAATTCAACGTTCAACTCATCTCAAGAGTTGCCTCCTACAAACTTGCTGAGATCAAACAATAAGCTCTACATTAACACGATCAAAGAGTTGCATCTAAAAAACTTGTTGGTGCAAACGGCATGTTCAATGTTCAACTCCACCTCAGAGTTGCCTCTAAAAAATATGTTGGGCATAAACGGCAAGTTCAACATTAACTCCATCTTAGAGTTGCCTCTACAAAACATGTCGGGCGCAAATGCCTAGTTCAACGTCTAACTCCGCCACAGAGTTCTCTATTAACCTGATCAAACAACAAGCTCTACATCAACTCCGCCTCAGAGTTGCCTCTACAAACTTGTTAAGTGCAAATGGCAAGTTCAATGTCTAACTCCTTCAGAGAATTATCTATTAACTTAGTGGGATCAAATGATAAGCTCTATCTTCAACTCTGTCTCAAGAGTTGCCTTCTACAAACCTGTCGAGATCAAACGGCAAGCTCTACATCAACTCGGTCAAAGAGTTGCTTCTCCAAACTTGTTGGGCACAAACAGCAAGTTCAACATCAACTCCGTCTCAGAGTTGCCTCTACAAAACTTGACGGCCGCAAACGGCAATTTCAATGTCCATCTCCGTCACAGAATTATCTATTAACTTGCCGGGATCAAAAGGCAAGCTCTACATTCAACTCCGTCTAGAGTTGTCTCTCCAAACTTGTCGGGATCAAATAGAAAGCTAAACATTCAACTCTGTCTCACAGTTGTCTCTCAAAATTTGCTGGGATCAAACAGCAAGCTCAACGAACAACTCGATCTCAGAGTTGTCTCTCCAAACTTGGATGGATCAAATGGCAAGTTCAACGTTCAACTCCATTCCACAGTTCCAAATGCAAGCTATCAAGGGAGAAGAGCTTCAACGTAGATGATCGAACTCCAACAGCCAAAAATAAGGAAGAAACGAGAAATCTAAACCAATCAAAACCCACATAAAATGGAAAAAAAACAAGAGCCCTAGTCAGTTTTCCTCTTTGTTTAACCAAGTGGGCAGTCAGGTCTCAAACTAGACTCCAACCCAACCCGGATCCACAACATCACAAACCAGCTTCTATGCTTAAACATGAGCTCTAAAACCCAACAACAAATCCCCAGCTCCACATCCAAGCATGCCATAAACTCAAACTGGCTACAACATCCAAGCTTCACTTCTGCCTCAACTTTAACTTCGTAAAAGCTCCAAAGCTTCGAAAGCCCTAGCTCCTCACAGCTCAAGCTTCCCAAGCGATGGAGGAGAAGACAAGCTTCGACAAAGATCCTATCAAATTCGAAAACATAGGCCCCTAAACACTTTGCTCACAAAATCTTGGTCTCCCAAACTCCGTAGTCGACGAAAACGGAGGTCGCCCAAAGCCGCAGCTCGACAATGCTAGCTCACCGAGCTTCATCACCCAAAGTAGCTCGCTAGAGTCTTCACTACCGAGCTCCCTTGTTCGCCGAGCTCCCATGTTTACCAAGTCGCTGAGCTCCTCTCTCACCGAGCTCGACAACCTATCATCAAGCTCCAAAGTTTTGCCGAACTCCAACAATCACCGAGCTACCCTCACCGAGCTCCTCCCTCTTACGCCGAGCTCAAAGTCTCGCAGAACTCCCACTATCTCCCACTATTGCCAAGCAACCCTCACCGAGCTCCCCTCCTTTGTCGAGCTCAAAGTATCACCGAACTCTAACAATCGTCGAGCTCCCCTCCTTCCCCGAGCTCAAAGTCTCACCGAACTCCCCATCATTTCCAAGCTGCAAAGCTCCTCATCATGGCCTAGCTCTTAGCTCCTCATCATTGCCGAGCTCCTCATCAAAGTGGTAGAGCTCCTCATCATTGCCAAGCTCTAAAGAAACCGAGCTCCAAGTTTTTCGAGCTCGAGGTCGGCGAGAACGTCAGCCGAGCTTAGGGGCACTCACAATCTGTCGTTGACCATCAGATCACCCAAAATAGCGAGCTCCATTGAGATTCACACATGAGATTGAGCCATGTCACCCAGCTTCTTCCCTAATGCTTTGCTCCATTATCGTCCATTCGATCACCCAGATCCTCAAGCTTGATCGTGATCAATGCACTAGGACGTGCCACATCGCTCATCACCATCACAACCATCCAATCCACTCAGCGGGTGAGCTAGGGATTGATTGACATACGTGATTTCTCCAATAATCACACAGAGGTGATAAATTCATAAAAATTCCCTTAAAAAACAATTTGAATTAAAATTTTCAAAAATAATTATTAATTCAAAAAAATAATTAAAAATTGGAATAATTAATTTAAAAATTCGAAATAATAATTTTAAATTGGGAAAAATTATTAAAAATCCGGAAAAATGGGAAATTCCAGAAAATTACGAAAATTTGGAAAATTTTAGGAAAATATTTGCCACCTCCAAAAGCTTCTGATTAGTTCTAGGTATCTGTAAACATCCCTAAGAGCTAAGATTGTACTCTACCACTTGTTCATATCTCTTCTTTTACTGGTCATGGTCATCTTGGGGGGAGAACGGACTATTCTGTCTTTTTTAACTACCATGAGAATGGTAGAGACACTTGCATTTTTAAGAGAGAATTCGTCGAAGTGTGGTGTTGTCCTGCGTTGTCTTTCTGAAACTTCTGGGGGCCTTCCTCCCTTATGTTCTTCCGTTTGTCCCGGAATGTGACTATTTCTTGCCTTGTGGATAGATGGCTTCCTCGACCCTGATGCACTTGTCGCTCCTTTCCAGAAGCTCAGTGAAATCTCTTAGAGGCTTCTTGGCGAAGGAGACCTTTAGCTCTTTATGAGTGACATTGTGGCTAAAAGCGGCAGCAGCCACTGATGAGTCTAAGGATGAGATGGATCTTGCTTCGGCCGCGAAGCGCTTGACAAAGTCTTTCAGTAGTTCTCTGTCCTTCTGTTTCAATTCCAACAGGGAGGCACTTATTTGTTTTAGCCTTATGGCTGGTAAACGAAGTGCTTTATGAAGAGCTCCTCGAGTTGGTCGAAGGAGAATATTGACTCAGGAGTGAGATGGGGGTACCATTCCCTTACTGATCCTTTCAAAGTTGTGGGGAATGTTCAGCACATAAGTGCATCGGGGGCATTATAGACCATCATGAGAGTTTTAAAACTCTTAATATGGTCATCCGGGTCGATTCATCATCGTATGACTCGCATTGTGGAGCTTTGAAGTTCTTTAGAATGGGTGCATCAAGGATAGTTTTGTTGAAAGGAGGTCGACTTGGGCCGTAAGCCCTGCTGGAGCGGTTCCCCTCATTCTTCAACTGTTCTAGGCAATCTTCTACCTCTTGGATACAGCGAAGGACTTGGTCATCCTTCCCCTTAGATCCGGTAGATTCGTCGGACTATTCTTCTTTGGAGGGCTGACCCTGATCTTGATTGCCTTGGATAGCTCGGAGGATGTCTAACTTGAATTTCTCAAGTTTGGACCTAGTGATTGGGGCATTTCCCTCTTTGCTTCTCTTAAGATGCTTTTGACTCTCATGAGTTGGGCTTCTTTCTACAGTGCGCCCCCTGTAAGAGGAGGGGTATCTTGATCTTGGCCTTCGGAGAGAGTTGCTTCTTCGGTTCACTAGATGTTCTGAGCAAGAGGCCTCGATTTGGGCACGCTTCTCATCTAAACGGGTTCGTAGATCAGTTCTTTGTTGTCTGCCGCTGATTATTTGGTAGAGAGCTCTTGACCCCCAGGGGCCTCGTGAGGCTATTGAGTCATTTGACGGATTATGGACTAAGAGGTGGTCGTGCAGAGGATGTTGTTCATGACGGCTTTGTCAGGAACCCCCTGGTGCCTCTCCATTGACAGGAGCTTGACTGAGTTTTTGGGGCGGATTCGACTGTTAAGGAAGAATCGAGTCCTCCACGGGAGTAGCTGGTCGACGAAGAGAGTTGGTTCGACGGCTTGAGGCTACCGCTCTCCCCCTTAGTCTAGGTGACATAGCGATAAGTCTAATCTTTGATATAGATCTGTGTAGTTTTTCATAGACGATGTCAATCTGTTGTTGCATATTTTGGCATGGGAGTAAACAGGTAGTGAGTTTATATTTGAAGGAAACTACTAAATATCTAACATTTGATCGTTGTTGTAAAAAGTAGTTAGAGCTCCTGTGAGTTGATCTGGATCGTTGATTGAACACTATGATCTAAATTTGACGATTGCTGACACCGCTAATGGACCTACAAAAAGCCTGAAACACCGGGGATGGCCCCGGTGATAGACCCTTAGACTCCAACGCTCAAGTCAAATTACAGAAAGAAAGAGAGTTTGATAGAGAAATTGTGAATTAGCTTCGGACTGAGGAGGGGGAGGAGGGGGGGTGTATTTATAGGCCAGAGAAACAGTTTAGGAAATTGATATGAATCCCTTATCTCTTGTTGATTCTCCCCCCTAAGAAATACGACTCCTTTTGTCTGGGGATAAGAGATTTGACTCACAGCCCTCATGGGCTGGATGTCTGTCCTAATGAGCCTAATCGATCACTTTTAATGGGCTTGAAAGTGACCCACATCTTGTGGAGGAACTGAAGAAGTCTTGGACCTGTTAAAGAAGCCCGTGATGGCTAATCTTCCTATAGAAGCTTTAGGATCTGTGCCGAAATCGTACGGCCCTGATTTGCTGTGATTTTTACCATTATCACGCCCCATCCGACCTCTCTTCATTAGAGCTATCCTCGAAGCCCCTATCCTATAGAACTTCAAGCCTCCTACCTTCGAGTCATATGATGGCCCTGCAGATCACATCGAGAGTTTCAAAACTCTTATGATGATCATAAAGCATCCGACACTGTCCTCTATAGAACTTTCCCTGCTACCCTAAAGGGATCCGCATGGGAGTGGTACTATTGTCTCCCTCTAGGATTCATCTCCTCATTCTACCAGCTCGAAGAGCTTTTCTTCACACACTTCGTCCGTAGCTGCAAAACCAATAAGACGGGTGCTTCCCTGTTGGAGCTAAAGCAAAGGGTAGGGGAGCCTCTCAAGGACTTTGCCGGGCATTTCACCATCAAGTATCGTTTTATCCCCACTCTTAACTCAGTGGTAGCAGCTGTCACCAGGGCCGGTCCTGAGGTATTTTAGGCCCTGGGCGAAAAATAAAATTGGGGCCCTTTATAGTCATTTCTTCCCTTCTCTTCATCTCTATGCACGAGCAGCTTAGGTTTGCAAATACCTTTTTTTGTTTATGTGAATTCTTAGTGATATCATTTGTCCTTTTGGGTGTAGAATTTGATACCATTATCGTTTTCATCTCTGCATTTTGTACAGTCCTTAGATTTACAAGCATGTGTATGCAAATGTTTTCTTTTTTCAACTTAATTGTTGCTTTTATCAGCTTATAAGATCCTCCTTCCGAAATGCCAACTTCGACTGTCTATATGAAATCAGTAGGAAAAATTTGAAAGAAAAAGCACATGACATGCAACATCATAAATTTCTTCAATGCAGTTTGCAAAATATGTGCATTATCCTAAATAGCGAAGTTGGAAGCAAGTTATATACAAATAAAGTTTCTCATTAAGAATTTTACTAATAATCTCATCGATTTCATAAGGACAAGTTTTTTACCATTGCAGGGAGTGACAATGGAAACCAAGCAACAGGTTCTAAATTAGAAATGATACGAAAGAAATGATATGAAAGAAATGATACGAAAGAAATGAACAAGGATTGAAGAAGGAAAATACCTGGTAGAATCGCAGCCTGAGTCTGAGTCTCCAGTGCAAGCTTGAAGCCAAGTGAGAGACGAGAGTGTGAGACTGTGACTGAGTGCTTGGAAGTTGGAAAATAGATGCTTATATTCTTTTTTTTTTTTTGAAGATGAAGAGGCGCAGGAATGCAGGAAGTAGAGAGAGAGAGACAAAGAGTGAAAAAGATCTGCATGACTGCATCATGCTGCATGCTGCATTGGGCATAGGGCAGTTGGCAGACTGCATGTTGGCATCAATGGCATGCTGCATGCTGCATTGGGTTGGGCATCCCCTAATATTAATTACAAAAATTTTGGGCCCCTCCCTAAAGTTGGGCCCTGGGCGGTCGCCCAGCACGACCTGGCCCAGGGCCGGCCCTGGCTGTCACATTGCAACACAATGTCCGGGACACTTACCTTAAAGCGTCACTAGCAAAGAAGCCTCATCGGGACATCTCCGAGCTATTGAAACGATGCTAGAAATATATTCGAGCTGAGGAGGTTCTTCATCCTCAGGACCAAAGTGAGCCCTCATTCGGATACAAATGAAGAATTGTGAATAAGGAGGTGACGAAAAAATCCTAGAAGGATGTGACCAACCAACGTCCCCCTCTTCCGGTCCCTCGCTTCGACAAGTTCACCCAGCTTAATACCAACATATAGACATTGTTCATGGAAATCATTGGAAAATGGCTGGTCCAACCCCTCCTAAGATGAACCTAGCAAATAGAAGGATGGATAAAAGCCAGTGGTGCAGGTTTAGTAAGGATCATGGCCATGACATGGAGGAGTGCCAAACCCTCAAAGACAAAATTGAAGCTCTTATTCTCTGTGGTCACCTCTCCAAGTACACCAAGAAGGAAAAGGTCGAGCCTCCACTAGCTCGAGGAGCCAACAAGCAAGCGGGTAAAGATTCCAAGGCCCAAGACTTTGAACCGCTGACCATTCTCCACTCCATCCACTAAGGTCCTATGGGAATGGAATCCAACTTGTCCCGAAAGGAGTTCATCAGAGAGGTCAACTCGGTGCACAACATCCCCATGCCAAAAACTAGGGGGTCCTGATAAGAGATCTTGAAGTTATCTGAACCCCCTCATTGCGATGCACTTGTGATTAGCCTCTCCATGGTGAACCACGGGGTACGCCCATCCTAGTAAATAGTGGTAGCTCGGTAAACATTCTTTTCCTAGAAGCTTTTGAAGGACTCAAGATATTCAGGAACTATTTGAAACCTGCCGAGTACACCCTCCATGGGTTCTCCAGGGTTCTAGTCCAGATCGAAGGAATTGTCACCCTCGATGTGATGGCTAGCAAAGCCCCCACTCTCCTAATTGAAGTCGTAGACTTCATGGTTGTTAATGTGAAGGTAGCATACAATGCCATTTTTAGCTACCCAATGTAACGCCCCGAATTCCATACGTAGGTAATTCGCGACTCAACCAGAATCTTTACTTCAACAACATAATACAAAATACAGGGAAAATTAAAACTTTTTCATTATATTAATGTAATTTACATATACACAGCAAAAATTACACATAAAAGTACAACTCGAATAATCATGAATCCTTATCCTTGAAACATCTCTCATCTCAAGCCCACGCCCACACCACTCGCTGATCCGAGTCCTGCAACACTTGAGAACTGTGGGCACGTCAGTTGAATGCAAATGACGCAATGCTATTATAAAACAATCCTTCAACTTTACAATCACAAACTTGAATGCAGAGGAAAAAGTATGCAAAGTGACTATCCTAAGTATGTCGGTGTATGTCATGAACCTAGTAACTAATGCACAACACCCATGCACACGATGCTCTTCTAATGCACACTTGTTCGGATTCTATGCCACCCATACAACATAGGTCTGAGAGCAAGCCCTTAGCGTTCTCCTCCTTATAGGGTTATCCCTCGTTATGCAACCTATAGCCATGACAAAACTACAAGATTTAGACATCCTATAAGTATTGGCTCTCGTCGCGGAATCCTGGAGGTCAATCTTTATCCCCAGATCATCCTAGAGACTATTTTACACTTGTCTGGGAATCTTCGAGAATACCTCACTCCGCAGGTCATCCTGGAGCCTTCATCACACAAATGACCTATGAGCGTTGTTCTCATCCAACAATACTAGAGATCAATTTCGCTCTGCATATCATGTTGGGGCCTCTGTCATCACTCGCCCCGGAATACTGTGGAATATCTCACTCCGCGGATCATCCTGGAGCCCTTATACTCATGTTTGCTCTTGTCCCGTCACATCTTCAATCTAGTGCATGTCCTTATATTCAACATAAGAAACAATGCCTAGAGCTAGCTCACTCTACCGGGCTTACATCAACGTCATCGAGAATATTAGCCCAGACTGGCAATTTCTCATCTTTCGATAATTCACAATTTGCCGGTACTCTGGGTCTCGCTCAGCCCCTAACGCCAACACAGTAGAAACAACACCACGTTTCTAGGGTTCTCTAAGTTAACTCTAACTAGTTAAAGTAATTAGAAATTGGCTCTCTTATATTTCTAAATCCTCTTTTATTTATTTCCAAGTATAATCATTCTCAAATGACTAAAATTCTCTTTTTCTAAAAAAATCTTCAACCCTAATCATAATAGGACTCTAAAACTTTTAATTTAATAAAATATTTCAAATCTACATTTTTAAATTCAATTCAAAATATGCTGTTATGCATCGATTAAACCTATAATATAATTCTAGATTTTTAATACAAATTTTGATTTAAAAATAAACTCCTAAACAAGTTAAGATTTACAAATTCCCATTTAAAAATAATTTCCTATAAAAGTAAATATTAGATTTCCAAACTAACCAAAAAAATGAAACAATTTGATTAAATAACCCGGACCCCTTGAGGTTCGAACCCACAACTCATGACCCCAAAGTCCAACGCGGCTAACCAGGCGTCCAAGCCTCAAAATCTATTCCTCGGTTCCCGAATTTTACATTAACTCGAAATGGAACCCAGGCCCATTTAGAGAAAAATCTTTAGAACTTCTAATGATTCAACCTAGATTACAATTTCTATATATTTTCTACGAAAGTTAATTCCATAGACTAATCTCATTTATAAAATAAAGACCGTTCTCAATTTCAAAACCAAAATAACTTTAGATTAAAATATAATTAAAATTTTAATTTAATTTAATTCCCCAAGAAAAAATATTAATTCCACAACCGGAGCTCATTATGATCCTCGAACCCGTGACTTCTAGCGCACAAGGTCACACGCTCAAACCAGGCTCTCAAGTCTCCAATTCTGTCATTCTAGTTTTGCAAAACTACATGGACAAGAATCTTATTATTTAGGACAAAAAGGGGAAATGAGAACTTTTAAATCTGAATCCAAACCTACCCTGACTCGAACCCGCCACCCCCAAGCACTTAAATCGCATACAATAACCAGGCTCGCAAGCCTCACAACCTGTTCCCTTGATTCCAGAGAACAACATAGCTAAGACAGACATCTCAATATGGATCTATATCATGCACTCGACATTATGTAATTAAATCTAGAGCTAAGATTTAACATGAATCAATAGTCATAGATCTGAATAAACATACGTCAAAAATTCATATTAATCTATATTATGCGAGGTTCATCAACTTAGATTTAAAGTTCAACATGAAATTACATTAAACAATATTCATCCATTTACATAACTAGTTCAAGAATTTAACATGAAACCATATCAAACAATATTCATCCATTTCAATCATTTTAGTTCTAAAATCCTACATGAGTTAATCGCATACGATATTCCTAAATTAAAATTGCAATATGAATAACATTTAAACATACAATCATGCAAGAAAGTTGATGAGAACACCCACCTTGATTGGATGTAGAAAAAGCTCCTAGGTTTGCCTTCTCCTCCAAGATTGTGGCCTCCAAAAGTTCACCAACAAAAAGTCCAAAGCAAGAAAATATTTTCTCACTTTTTCTTGTGTTGGTCCCGGCCAAAGAGGGTCATGATGTAAAATCCCTAATTACTATATTTAGAGCTAGATTTGGAGTTACAAACAAAATATTAAATTTCTATAACCTAC
Organism: Hemerocallis citrina; assembly: GCA_017893485.1. Taxonomy (NCBI): domain Eukaryota; kingdom Viridiplantae; phylum Streptophyta; class Magnoliopsida; order Asparagales; family Asphodelaceae; genus Hemerocallis; species Hemerocallis citrina. The sequence goes on from CM030364.1 coordinate 119,370,979, forward strand.
CCTAAACATACTCCCACATTAAAGGCCTTTAAAACCACTAATTTAATTTTCAAAAACCTCTCCTCTCTCCAAAAGTAACCAGCCACCCTTGGACTCATTATTATGGGTTGGGCCCAATCCAAAATTTAAAATATATTCTTTTACTTCAAAAATCAAAATCCTTAAAATATCACGGCCCAAGAATAAAAGTTCACTAAAAAAATGATTTATAGAATGAATTATAAATAAATATTTGATAAAGTGAATAATGCAAATTAAAATTTTCATGCACGTGCATTACATGTGCCACAATAAGTGGAATATTTCTACCAGGTGTTACACTACCGGGTGTTACCCCCTGGTCTATTTGTCCTCCACGCTATAGCTTCAGCATTTCACATGAAGATGAAATTCCCTATGCCAACTGGGGTGGGAGAAGTCAATGGAAGCCAAGAAGTTGCCCGGACATGTTACACGACCATAATGAGGGGCTGGGTCCTCCCGCTCGAAGCCTTAGAGCTCCCTTAAGATAGAAATCGTGTTGTGTAGGAACCTGTTGACGAGTTAGAAGAAATCCCCTTCTCCCATGAAAATCAGTCCAAGTGTGTTTTCGAGTTAGTCAAGTCATCCCCCACCAAGTCAAATAACACCTTGTTAGTTGCATCAGGGAGAATCAAGGCTTGATCCCTTGGACTGCCGCAGACATGTCTGACATCTCAGAAAATCTGATCATATACCGCCTAATTGTGAACCCAGATGTCAAGCCGGTCTAACAAAAGCGTAGCAGTTCACTCTCAACATGCAACAAGCGGTAAAAGAAGAAGTCAACAAACACCTAGCCGCTCTATTGATTTAAGATGTCAACTATCCCGAGTGGCTGGCCAACGTAGTCATGGTGAAGAAGGCCAATGGTAAGTGGAGGATTTGCATCAACTTCACTGATTTGAACAATGCATGTCTGAGTGATCCCTATCTACTTCCCAACATCAATAATTTGATCAATGCCATGTCCGCACATGAGCTCCTCAATTTCATGGATGTTTTCTTGAGATATATACATATCCAAATGTTCCCTCCTGATATCCCGAAGATATCATTCATCACCGACCCAGACCTCTACTATTATCGGCTCATGCCCTTCGGGCAAAAGAACGTTGGAGCCACTTATCAACGGTTGGTAAACAAAGTCTTCCAAGATCATATTGGCTGAAACATGGAATTCTATGTGGATAACATGCTTGTAAAAATCCTTAAGAGCGATGGCCATGCAACCAACCTCAAAGAAGCCTTCAATATCCTGCGGAAGCACAACATGAGGCTGAGCCACTCGAAGTGCACCTTTGGGGTCTCCTCAAGGAAGTTTTTGGGATTCATGGTTAGTTAGAAGGGAAATTTAGGCAAGTCCGGAGAAAATCTGGGTCAAACTCGAAATGTCTCCCCTGTCCAACATCAAAGAAATCCAGAAAGACAGGGAGCCTCACCGTCATCGGTCCTTTCCTCTCAAAGTCTGGAGAGAAGTGACTTCCTTTCTTGAAGGCACTCCTGGTTCAAAGGTCTTTGAGTGGAGGGAGCACAATAAGAAGCCTTTGAACAACTCAAGGCATAATCAACCAGCCACTTTGGACCAGACCTTCAATGCTATCTTGGTGAGAGAGGAAGACAAAATCCAGAGGCTGATCTACTATGTTAACTAAGTACTCCACATGCAGAACTTTGTTATTCCATGATAGAGAAGATGGTCTACGCCTTAGTAACGAACTCCCAGAAGATCTGTCCATACTTTCAAGCATACTCTGTCTCGGTCCTCACCGGTCAACCACTTAACCAAGTACTTCACGGGCTGGAGAACGTTGGACGACTCATGAAATGGTCCATTGAGCTAAGGCAGCACTACATCAACTATCAACCAACAATGACCATCGAGGCCCTAGCCTTAGCCGAATTCATCGTCGAAAGCACTATTTCATATCCCCCCGATGTAAGCAAAGATTCTCTAGCCTGGAATATTTATGTCGATGGCTCCTCATGCATCAAAGGGAGCACGGCTGGTCTTATCTTGCTTAGCCCAAACAAGTTCACTCTCCAATACTCGCTTTGTCTCAAGTTCTAAGCCTTCAATAATTAGGCTGAGTATGAGGCGCTAATTGTCGGGCTCCTTTTGGCTTAGAAAGCAGGGGCCCAAAAAGGGCATAGTGTTCAGAGACTCCTTGCTAATGGTAAATTATATTTGAGGAGAATATGAAGCTAGGGATGACATCATAATCAAGTACATAGCTTGCATTAAGAAACTCATGGCTACATTGAAACAAGGGAGTAAGCTTTTACACGGCTCTTGTAGCAACAGAGTCTTGGCAATAAGGTCGAAACTTCAAAAAACTAAATCCCCAACCATGATTTCTTTTTCCAACCTATGTGTACCTGCTTGCTTCTTCATCCTATTCTGAGTTTGTTGTAAGTGATCTCTCAGCAGCTGCAAATGCACATCCCTGACAAGCAATGACTCCTCTACTTGTGGATTTTTTGCAGTGTGAGAAATGTAGGACAACAATGTAGGTGAAGCTTTACCATACAAAATCTGATATGGGGTTGTCTTTGTAGCACTATATCATGATGAATTGTACCAATATTCCGCCCATGATATCTACTTACTCCATTCCCTAGGTTTATGGTTACAAAAACACCGCAAATAAGTTTCCAAACATCTGTTAACTACCTCGGTCTGCCCATCGATGGTATGCAATGGAGAACTTGAGTGTAGCTCCCTGCACTTTCAAAGACTCTCTTATCAAAGCACTTGTGAAAATAGCTCCCCTATCAGATATAATAGACACTGGCATTCCATAGAGCTTAAAAACTCCCTCAATTAACACCTAAACAATGTTAGCAGCTGAATAAGGATGCTGAATGGGAAAGAAATGAGCATACTTGCTTAACCTATCCACCACCACCACCAAAATTACTGAAGAATTAAAACTGATAGGAAGGCCTTCAATGAAACTCATGCTAGCATTCTCCCAAACCCTATCAGGAATGGGTAAAAGTTGAAGTAACCCTGATGGAGCTCGGCATGATAAGTGGTGTACTCTTGAATATAATTTTGTACATCCCTCTTGATACCCTTCCACCAAAATGATCACCTCAATCTCTGCAAGGTATTTTCATAACCAAAGTGGCCTCCAATTGGTGAATCATGATGCTAAAAAATCATCATTTTTATGAAAGATGAAGTAGGACGGATAACAACCCTGGATGCTTTGTACATTACTCCTCTAACTTGAACAGATTTGGGATTGGGTTTTCCTTGAGCGTAGCAGCCAAATGTTTGAAGTAAGAATCAATGCCATTCATTTGTACAATAATCTTCCACCACTCTGGCATCAAAACAGACATTTGCATCATATAACAATCAACATCTCTTCTTGATAACCTATTATTAGGGATGTTTCTAATGCCTTTCTTGTACTCCACTTCAAAATTATATCCCATATAATTTCACTAACCAAGCATGTTGAGCCTCAGTTGATAGTCACTGATCAAAGAGATATTCAATGGTTGATGATCAATACGAATGACAAACTTCCTGTCAAAGAGGCATTGTTTCCATTTTTTCACTACTAGCAGTATGGCCAGCATCTCCTTCTCATATGTAGACCAATGCAGACATTTTTCCGTGATCCCTTGACTTATATAAGCTATAGGAAGCTTAATTTGTAATAAAATAGTTCCTTACAAGCATCACATTCAACAACAAATGTATCCTAAAAATTAGAAAGCTGTAAAACTGGTGCTGAAATGAGAGCTTCCTTCAGCAAGTTAAATGCAACTTGTGCTTTCTTAGACCATACAAACCCTTCCTTCTTTGTAAGCTATATAAGAGGAGCGACAATAGATCCAATGTTTCTTATGAATTTCTTGTAATAGCCTGTAAGCCCCAAAAAGTCCTACAAAGCTTTCACAGTCTTCGGAATTGGCATTCCTTAAATGCAGCTACCTTTCCTTACATCTACAGCAATCCCACTATCTAATACGACATGGCCCAAGTACTTTACTTGTTTCTGACCAAAATCACACTTAGCCATTTTAACAAACAACTGGTTTTGTCGAAGGACTTGCAACACAACCCTGAGATGCTGCATATGACTCTGCCAAGAGTTACTGAATACGAAAATATTATCAAAAAAAATTAGCACAAATTTTCTCAAATATGGCCTGAATATATCATTCATAAGAGATTGAAATGTTGAAGAAGTCATAACCAAGAAATCATAATGCCCACCATGAGTCTGTTATGCAGTCTTTGCAACATCTGAGATGTTCATTCTGATATGATGATAACCTGACCTCAGATCCAGCTTGGTAAAAAAATTTGACCCATGGAGTTCATCCAATAAATCATCAATAATGAGAATAGGATATTTGTCTTTGATAGTTTGTTAATATAAAGTCATGTAATCCACACGCATCCCCCATGAACCATCATGTTTCTTCACTAAAACCCCTGGATAAGAGTATGAACTTGTGCTTGGTCTAATTGCTCCTTGAGTCAGCATATCATCTATGATTTCCTTAATCGCATTCTTTTGCTCAAAAGAAGGTATGTAGGGTTTGATGCATATGGGTTTGGAGCCTTCTACTAAAGGTATTTGATGATCATATGATCTGTTTGGGGGTAATCCTTTAGGCTCCTCAAATAACTCATTATACTCTTTAAGTAAATAGTCCTTGTTAGAAGGAATAGATGATTTAGAACACTGGTTCACTGTAGAAGTCACCAGGTATAGGAAAAATCCCCTATGTGTCTGGAAAGCTGTCTTTTTAGCCTCCTTATCATTTACAACTGTGTAGGAGTAGGTTGCAAAACCCTGTAAGACCCAATTAACTTCTCTGTGGAAGAATTTTAACTTCTTTTCAATCAAATTCACAGTTACTTCTCTAACTTGTGTAATCCACTTTGCACCAAGCACAACTAATGCCCACTGATAGGAAATACCAAGAAATCATCAACAAACTTATATCCTTGGCATGTTTTTTTGACACTTAAACACATGTCATTACCTTCCACTTCTCTACCACCAGCTACTCTTACATTGAAGGACTGCTTGATTGAAAGCTACAACCCAGTTTTTTCTAATATAAAGGGATCAATGTAGTTATGAGTTGCCCTACTATATAGTAAAATGTGTATGCCATGACCATTGAGATTGCCAATGAGAATCAAGCATTCAATATTTACCCTTGTACTCAAAGCTGCAATGCTCAACTGACTACCTTCAACTAGGGCTGCAATCGAGCCGAGTTGAGCTGAATACCTTCAGGCTCGAGCTCGGCTCGTTTACTAAACGAGCTCAATTTTAAGCTCGAGCTCGGTTCGAGCCGAGCTTTGACCGAGCTTTGACCATATTCGAGCCGAATAGCTTGCGAGCTTAGCCTAAAAAAAAATTTAAGCTCGAGCTCGGCTCGTTTACGAAACGAGCTCGGTTTTGAGCTCGAGCTCGACTCGAGCTCGGTTCGAGCCGAGCTTTGACCGAGCTTTGACCGAGCTCGAGCCGAATAGCTCGTGAATAGCTCGATTCGTTTGCAGCCCTACCTTCAACATCCCTTAGTAGCTTTGTAGTGTCTTCAACAACCAATAATTGGCTGAGTTCATCTTCATCTTGGATAGCATACAAATCCCACTTACCTTCAATGCACATATAGGTCTTAGTTTTATATACATAACCTGGTATAAACCTCTCATCACAACCAAAACACAGTTCTTTCTTTCTCCTCTCCCATATGTCATTTGGACTAAATTTATTCCCTTGAGAAACATAAGTGTTCCTATAGGGTGGTATGTATGCTCTTCTATTCAATTACTTAAGATAATTGAATTTCTTTTCAAATCGAACAGCAGCCCTGAAAGCCTCACCCAGAGATTGGGGTTCAGCCAAAGATACATCATGTTCTATTTCCTCTTTAAGACCACTTACAAATTGTTGAATCAAATATGATTCACTCACATCATCTACTATGCACTGTCACTTCTCAAATTTCTGCTAGTTTTCTAAAACTAAAGTCGTTTGTTCCAACCTGTGTTTTTGCTGCATTCTCATAAACCCCGTAATCAAACCTATTACAGATACCTTCCTTGAATTGCTTCCATGTCACTACTCCCTCATTGACTTTAAGAAACCCACGACACCATTGCACAACTTCTTCTTTAAGGAAGAAGTATGCTACTCTCACTTTCTCATCCCCTGGAATATGATACATGTCGAAGTAATGCTCGACTTGAAACAACCAATTAAGAACATTCCCACTACCAGAAAAAGGAATTACATCCAATTTAGAAGGCTTAGGAAAAAAAAAAATTCCCCCAAATTACTCAAATTTCTTACCAATCCCACCCTCATTCATTTCCCTTCTACTAGAACCAAAATTTGCTTTTAAAGAGAATTGTTCAGAATCTCGCTTTCCTCCCATCTTGAATGGTGGAATTGGCTTATTTGGATCCAAATTCTCCTTATGCGTCTTATCAGCTGCAACTAAGCTCCCAACCTGGGGTGCTAGATGCTGTAGTTGAGCAAGAATTGTTGGCAATTGGGTGGTGACTTCTTGAACATGACCCTCAAGTCTTGCCATTCTTCCCTCCATGAATTGCTGCCATTGCTTCAGCTCCAACTCAACCACACCATTACTCCGTTAGGGTTCTGTTATTTTTCGGTCACGTGCAATGCACGTGACTTACAAAATGACGAAATTACCCCCTTTATTCAGAACCCATTCTCAGGCTAAAATTGAAAAAACCCCCTTAAACTATCTCATATATGCAGAAAACCTCACTCACTTTTTTTTATGCAGAAAACCGCACTCAACTATCGGTGCGAAAAACCACCCATATAACAGAACCCTAACGGAGTCATGGTGTGGTTTTTCGCACCCATAGTTGAGTGTGGTTTTCTGCATAAAAAAAAGGTGAGTGAGGTTTTCTACATATATGGAATAGTTTAAGGGTTTTTTTTTTCAATTTTAGCCTTTATAATGTTACTTACGTGCAAAGCACATGTTCTTAGTTGTGATGGAGAATTAGTTAGGTGGTTACAAGATAGGGCTCACCACATAAAATTCCTACGGGCACAATCTTATATCTAACGGCTTACATCAACCCATACCGATTCATTTTACATTTTTACATATAAGCCCTCACAACTATGGACCGAACCGCAAATAGAAATGACCCATATGCAAAGCATTCACTTAGAGCATCCACAACGGTTTCTTATAATTGGCAATTTGCCATTTTATAAGAAACGATCGTCTGCAGTGGTTTTCTATTTTCCCATTTTTTAGCAAACCTTCTATATCTGTTTCTCATATATGAGAAACGAAATATCCATTCTCAAATTATAAAGGACGAGATATCATATACCGTCGCTCCGATTTTATAATATTTTAATCCCGTCAAACGGGAAAACATATACCGTCCCTCCGATTTTTTTTTATTTTTTTTTAAAACTCCTCAGACGGGATATGTTCTCCCGGACGGGAGACCGTCCGGGAGAACATATCCCGTCCCAGGAGTTTACCATTTTTTTTAAATTTTTTTTAAATGAACGGTGAAGATTCATCCGATCGGGTAAAAAAAACAAAAAGATAAAAGAAAATTCTCGGAAGAGATATGTTATCCTGTCCTTGAATTCTGGGATTAGTTAGGTGGTGGTAGATTTAAGTTTATTAATTAGATTTAGTTAGTTAATTAATTAGATTTAAGTATTAAGATATTATTTATTTTATTTAATTAATATATTTTAATAGTTAATCAGCAATTAAATTTTTTATTTTTTTGTAAAATCGAGAGAGAGACGGTACATGTTACAAATTATTTACAACTAGTATCATGCACGTGCGATGCACGTGGAGGAAGAAGAAAAAAGAAAAGGAAAATAATTTCCAAACTGATCCACCGTCAAAAATATTTACCAAACTGGTCCACTTTCGCACGTGCACGCGGAGGAAGAAGGATAAAGACAAAAAAGGGGAAATAATTTCCAAACTAATCCACTGCCGAAACTATTTACCAAACTGGTCCACTTTCGAAAATATTTACCAAAATGAGTTATTTGGCTTCAAAATGACAAAATGAAAAAAAAAAAAAAATAATGACAAATACCACTAAGGCCTTCTCCCATTATAATAGTATATATAATATAATATAATATATAATAGTATATAAGAGATCAGAACACTCCCCTCCCGCTCCTATTCTTCACTCCCTGCTCCCTGGAAAAAAAACAAAAAAACAAAAAAACATTGGCACGAAAGCAAGAAAAATATTATAAAAAACAAATAAAAAAAATTCGTCGTCTCCTAGTCTCTCTCATCTCCGAACCCATCCACTTCGAATCCGACGCCACGTCCGGCCGCGACCCTAGCCTCCACGACGGCCCCACAATCCATCCGGATTACCACCAGGAGCCGCCGGAGCTTCCGCTATTTGCCGGCCAGTCGGCCACTGCCGCCGCTTTCCAGCCGCCACGAGTCAACTCCGCCTCCCTAGGTATTTTGCAGGGGGGAGGTTAGGGTTTTAAAGTGAGAGATAGGGTGTATTGTGGAGAGTTTTGGGTTTTTAGAGAAAAATAAGAGAAAGTAGAAGGGTGGTGATCGTAACATACAGGAGGTGACCACATTGCGCGGGCGTGGCACGCCCGACAGGCAGACTATCATTTCCCTCTCCTTTGAGTTTTTGGTTGATTTCAGGGAGCAATTAAATTTCATGGTGATTTGGATCAAACCCTAAATCAAACGAGAAATGCATAATCATCATCAAGAATCGCCGCCAGCTTCGATGTATCGCTCCATCTACTCTCAGGTCACTCATCTTCTTCATCCATCATTGTCTTTATTATTATGATCTCCATCATCATTTAGGTCACTCTCGATTCCTTAGTTACTCAATATTTGAGTTAGAAATTTCATCACTCAACTTGACTTCATCCAAGAGAGAAGTTTTACAGAACTATTATTACGATTGGAGCAAGCAAAATGTAGGAAGGAGAAAGATCCGAAATGGGAGTATATGATAGTTTCTCATAATAAGGTTTCCTTTGTCAAGGATAACAATAACAAGGGTCCCTTATATCATAAATCGATTTGTTTGAGAATTTTCTTCTTTGGAGACTCATAATTTTTTAAATAATTTAGTAGAATTGGAGTTAGGGGAGCAAAAGGGAAGGACTGGAGGTAGACCGGAACGGACATGGGAAGAAGCTATTATTAGGCATTTAGAATGTGTTAATTTGACAATGGAGGAGAAGGATTAATGTAGCCGACCCCAATAATTTGGGATGAAGGCTTTGTTGTTGTTGTAGTAGTAGTAGGATGTTAAAGCCCATCGAGTTTCTAGCTCTCATGCGGAGAAGCTATTAATAGGGGTTTGGAATGTGTTAATTTGACAATGGAGGAGAATGTTTCATGTAGCCAACCCAAAAAATTTGGGATGAAGGTTTTGTTGTTGTAGTAGTAGTAGTAGTAGGATGTTAAAGCCCGTTGAGTTCCTAGCTCTTTCGATCGTCCTCTAAGACGTAGCTTCTCTTATCTCTTCTTCAGTGGCCAGTGCCTGACTCCTTGATATCCGAAGATTTACATTAAAGAATGAAAAAGGTGACTATATATCTGCACCCTAGGTATCCTTCCAAAATCTAGCATCTCTACTATTTATTAGTTATTACCAACTATCCAGGCACTGCTCCTATATATTTAGTCTACTTTAGTTGCATCTTACCCGAATGGTGATTGTTTACAACCTCTGAGCGTCCCCCTATGATAATATATTTTGAATTTTCTATATCCACATAATGGAGTTGTTCATGTCGCACCTAAATGACCTCCAACACTAGTTACAAAGAAGGATCTTATATGTTTCTCAAGCTAATGATACCTACACCTCTAAATTCCTTTAGGCTAAGATTTGGCACAAATTAAGTCCTTAGGATTAAGTAGTTTCTTTTCTCAGCACAACGGGGAAACAAAGATATATTGATCTGATATTTTGATGAGATGAAGATAAATGAGTATAGCAATATAGCATAGAACGATGAACGATATATTGCTATAAATGACAAAGCATTATATACCTTATGCGCGGATGGTTACCCTTTTTTTGGGTAAGGATGTGCCTGTGGTTTTTTTTTTCTTTTCTTGGAATAAGGCCGTAGCCACACACACCCATACTTTACCCTGAATATATACTAATTGGGGATTTTTTGGTGCAAGCGGGATTTGAACTTCCGACCTCCTGCTCACCCGTCGCTTGCTAGTTTCATACATGTGCATTCACTTGCGTATATGGGCCTAGCATTTGTAGTGCAGATGGCAAGACTTCCTATTCGTAAGTGAGAGGCCCAAAGTTCGATTCCTGTAATATGAGCATTTAACTGATCATATCATTTGTTCTTCTCCTTCTATATTTCCCAAAACTTCCTTTTTTAGTCATGAGGATAAGAGGATATGACCTTAAATTGCACAACAATTCAGATTGACTTCTTTATCATTTGAATATTTGAAAAGACATTGTTTTAGTTTTTCTAGCTTTGGCATGGATTATATATATTTTTTAAGGGAAGAACCTTGTTTCAATAGTAGAAAACCTAGGGAGAAGTCTAGCCTCATGCATTCCATGAGGTAAGTTCACAATTAAAGGATATCCTTTTTATTCAACTAAAAGTACTACTCTGACAAAAGAAGATTTCTGAAAAGTGTGAAAAGTGCAATTGTAATGTTCCGAGTTTTGAGGTAGATGGTGAAGTATACCACTGGTCAAATGTTCCATGTCACTGAACTAAAAATGTGGTCTACGAAGGGAAACCCAAAAAGGATATTGAGCTAAGAAGCACACACAGAGACATGATGTGACACAACACGCTGATACAAAAACAATTCTGAAAACCTGCACTCAAAGAGCAGTTGTCTTGTTGGATTCGTGTGTCTGTGTTTGACTCAGCATGGTTACCAAATAGAATTGTCCTTGCTTCGTTTATGTTGAGTTATGGTTCAACTAGCATGCAACTTTCATAAATTTTTTTATTTTATTCAGGAAGTTACGTTGTTGAATCTACAGTTTAGACGATGGACATGACTGTTTTTTTTTTTTCCATCTTTCTGATCAGCTTCTTTATCCCAAAATTTTCCATTTACATGGATTGCATAATCAACAAATATATCGATAATAACAGTTTCTTTTTATTATAGATAATTAGATATCATGCTGCAAATTTATTAAGCCTTGCATTCAATTTGTTTTTTTTCTACTGCTCTACTGTGGTTCTCACCATTTTCATCTGTTTATATGTATTCTTCTGTGTTGTCCCATCTCTCAAAATAGAAACAAACAATTCTAATAGACTATGTTGGGTTTTTATTGCTAGATAGAAGAAGTTGGATGGGAGCATCTGCTGAGTTTGGAAGATGATCTATCTTCGGTCAGCTTTCGTATATTGTGAGTGAGAACGTAAATGCAATCTCTTTTGAATCAAGTGAAGAGAAATTGATCCCTTATCTTGTTTTCCTATTTTATTGATAGAGACAAGAAAGGAAGGACACATGCTTTGGAGATTACGTTGCCTCCAAACTATCCTCATTCCTCTCCTTCAATTGCCGCGGTTAGTTTTTCCTTGTTTCTGATCATGACAACATCGCATTTGAGTTTGATATGCTATTGTATATAATTAGCATTTTGATAATGAAACCACTCTTTAAAGCCCAAGATTATATGATATTTTTTTGGGGGGGTGAAACTATGCAATTTATCGAGTTTGAACTTACTGTTGCTAAGCTTGTGCACAGCAGATATCCCACGTAATGGAACTTAGTCAATTACATCCTCTTAATTTCCATCGCCCTTTTCTCATCCTGTTTACCACATGGAAATGTATCAATCACTATTTGTAATAATGGTATCTGGAAAAATCATAAAACAGATGGGTAAATGTACAATAATGTCGGATAAATTTTTGGATTGGAGCATAAAATTAAAAATGGGTGACACGAATTAGAATAGAAGATCAGAAATAATCAACGAAACTTTTTGAAAGTTGAGAAATGATCCTATTTTGGTAGAATACCTAGAGATATAGCTAGTGACTCTAATTTTCTAACAGTAACTAATTTATTTTTCCCATCTTGGTCAAATTTGATAGATGGAATCATATTGGAGAATATTTCTCCTCCTTTTTTCCATAGATGTATAGATTAAGAGAATCTATAGTAAGGCATTATTTCTGAATTCTGATAAGTGACACCCATTATTTCATTCTAGGATGTGCCTTGTATCTGTAAGTTAAAGTGGTCAAAAAACTCTAGATTGAAAGGTATTGTGCAGCAGTTCAATGAGGTATGTCAATTATAATTCTAATACTAAATCCCTTTGGTTCTGTTTCTTTGTATTATATTAGTGCCGGTTCTGATCTGTCTAGTCGTATTCTGCTTTTCACTGCGAATAGCATTTGGAAAACTTACAGGACTTTTGGTCAACAATGAATGAAATTGATAAGACTCTTTGGATTGTGGATCCGAAACAGCCATCTCTTGCCACATCATACCGACAGATTAACCTTGGTGAGGCATTTTGATATGTATGTCTATCAAGATTATAGTAGTTTCCAATTGATATTACTAATGCCATATTGCACTTATCGGGAGTCAACTTTTGTGTAGGAAACAATTGCTATATTTTATTATCTATTGATGCTTGCAATCCACGGTCTTTACCAGAGTAAGTTTATTATCTATGATAGCTTTTGTGCATGCCTTTCTTTTATCTAACAATTTCCGACATATTCCAGGTGCCGTTTCTTTGGCCCAGACTCAGTAACAGAACAAATGTTGAGGAGCTGGAAGAAAAATGGCAGACACTGGTAATTGTTGATCTTTAGATTCCTAAAGATATTATCATCATTAGGTGTTAGTGACAAGGAGAAGAAGAGAACAAATTATTTTTGTTGTGAGAAAATTTCAAACTTTTGCCTGAACACCGTATAGGTTTTTAAATAATTTCTAGGTATGCTCAAATCTAGCTATCCCCATAAATGTAGATTGCTACATTGATGCATGACATTGAATTTTTTTTCTTCACCCAATATCTAATTCTATGTTATGTTAGTGCTAAGTGCACATGATTGGCAGATAAAAGTAGTATATAAACTGGATTGGATAGATGTGGGGAACTAACTCTACAAACTTTTTTTTTGTCAGCAGAACATTTAGGGTTACAATGTCTAATTGTAAGTTACTAATATAATTTGCAATTAAACAGTGTAACCCTAAATGCAACTAGTATGCCTAATTTAAACTTAGCACTTATACAACTTTAAGTGCAAATGTAAGTTATATTAGTGCTAACTGCTAAGTGCACATGATTCTCAGATAAAAGTAGTATATCAACTGACTTAAATAGATGGGGTAAACTAACTGAACAAACCATTTTTTTCTCAGCAGAACATTTAGGTTAAATTGTAGGAAAACCCCAATCCAATATGAGGGTTCTGCTTAAAACACTATCCATGTACTAAAAGATGCCCGAAATAACCAACTATACCTTAAAGAGGTAGACCATTAATTTACTATACGAGGGAGCATGTATATATGATTAATATGTGACTGAGTGCAACTAAACTGTATGTAAAGTATGACACATAAAGCGGTCACATGCAATGCACTTGGCCCTTTACAGCAAACTACTGGCAGACCCTCTGGAAGGTATTACAGGGGATTGTGTCACAGATATTTTAGTATGTAGCATCTTCTGCATAACCATCATAGTGCAGGAATGTTTAAAAAGAGGTTATTTGCAATTAAGCTGCAAAATTATTATTACTATATTGTTCAATTATGATTTTAGTTCATATTTATTCATCTATGTATAGGAAAAATGAAACATTGTTTGATGAAAATCTTGCAACTTTGTTGAAGTGCGCATTACCAAAACCTCCTGCCAGTAACAGTAACGTTGAAGAACAAACAGACTGTGGAATTTGTTATGCTCATTCTCTTCCTATAGGTAGGCCACATTCTCCTTAGAAATGGAATCACTGAAAGCTTAATACATTTTAAATCATTACAATGACTCCGTAGATGATGAACTCGGAGTTAACAGTGGAGGTTCTCCTGACTATACCTGTGAGAATACCAGTTGCAGTAAGTCCTTTCACACAGTGTGCTTAAGAGATTGGTTGCATTCTATTACAACAACAAGGCAGTAAGTTTTAAGGCGCTCATGCTTGTCATTTCTATGTTCTTTTAATTTCTATGTTTACATTTCTATGCTCTCTTGATTGCAGGTCTTTTGATGTTTTGTTTGGGAGCTGCCCTTATTGTTCTGACCCAGTTGCAGTCAAAACTCACAGTTGCAGATAATATGGAGGTAACTCGCAACATCGTTCATACTATCCATGTAAGAAATGTTATTGTCCTTGAATTTGATGTAATTTATAAATGCTGAACCAAATATTTGTTTCCAAAACCTAGTTTTATACCTATGTCAATTTTTCTCTGTAACTGACCATGGCAATAGATAAGTTAATCAGGCTACACATATTCCATGCCCGGAGACTAAACTGGTGTGTTTATCGACATACTGGGAGACATTTTTCCCACCTTTTCAAATCTATCAACTTTAAATCAGTCAACGCATTTAGTTCCAGAATCATGCCACGCTGTCTTTTAATTTTTAGGGATTGCTTGTTTGGCAACTGAAGTAACAAAAAGTGCCAGATAGCAAACTTTTCAACTGGCCTTTGCAACCGGAATGGCAGTTGTAATTGTCTATCTAGTTGCAAGTCACAATTTACCATCCCCAGTAACTCAAGTTGCAACCCGCATCCTCTACTGTTACTACCTCCTCCACCCACCACCATTGGATTCACCTCTGGCGGCTACTTTTTCTGTCCACCACCTCCTCTAGCTATGACTACCTCTCTTCTCCTGCCTAACTATAATGACATAATTAAAACCTGCAGTTGCATGCAATTGCATTGCAGATGTGGTTGAAGAAAGCTAATCATTCCTTAGTTACACAACTAAGATATTGAGAAGATGAAGAGTAAAGGATGTCACCCATACTACCAAATAAAAGAAACTAGCCTTTCTTTAAAAAATAGTTCAAAATCCACTATGAAAACAGTTTGATCAACAAATAAGCCATCTAATCTAATAATTTAACCAAGTGATGGTAAATGGATCAACCAGTGTCCAACTAGATATAACCAACTGTTTGTCTCATCAATCTTCAAATATATACATCCAAAAGCTGGCTACAATTTTGTAGGAGTCAGACAAAAAGAATGAAATCAAGCATTTTGTTTCTTTTTCCTGATATCAGTTAGTTACTTCAAGGTATTATTCTTTCAAGAGGTTTGGACTTCGGCTTACTTAATTGGACTTCAGCTTCTTAACTAGAACTTTGGAAGAAAACATTCTAGGAGCTGACCTTGAAACCTCTTAGAGTCTTGACAATAGTGGTAGATAAGATGATACTTTCTCACCCATCTAAATAGCCTCCTCTGAGTCCATGTTAAACTGCTGGACCTAGGCATATTCCACTAATTTGTAGGGCTTCCAGCCCTACAGAACCTTGGATTGCCCTTCTAGACACAGGCATCGATCTTGTAGTTCTTGAAAGATACTACAAAGGGTCCTTTTGACCAGTCAACTTTGTCTTGGCCCCCAAGTGTGATGTGTTTGCCCAGCTGTCTCCGTTCCATAGGCTCTCCTTGAGAGCCATCGTCTGCCATCTGGGAAGCCAGCACCTTTGTCCGCATGGTTTCTGTAGACTCGGATAGTCTAGAATAGCCATTTTCCTTTTGTAGGTTGGGCATCCCCTTGACTGATTTTACAAACTTTAAACCCTCACCATCCAAACTATTTCCAAAAACTCCATTCTGTTACATTTAACTGTTATAATTGACTCTTTTTTGGGTGAAAAAATTCTCATTAATATGTTATAATTTTTAATAAAAAGCAGCGCACTTTAATGAAATAAAGTACATCTTAGTCAGAAGTAAAAAAAACCCTTAATCTTGTAATGAAAGCAATACTTCGTAACAATAAACTAGGTGAGGTTCGTCAATAGTTACTTTTGTAAAAAACAGAGAATCTTTTTACTGCATTTTATAACAAAAAGTTTTTTTCAAACTATTTTGGGTGATGAGAGGTTTGAAGCGATAAAACAAAGTCAAAGGGGATAACAGAAAATCAAGGTAATATGGGGAGCCTAAAACAAATTATCTCAGAGTCAAATCAAAGATCACCATGATAGATGAAATGTGATATTGATTGTGTGTTTGAAGTTTTGAGCAGAAGATCTATATAAACGATTTTTGTTGCAATTTGTATTTGTAGCAAAACAAAATAGTTACATTCGTAGTTGTTCGAACTGACTTGCAACCATATTTGCATGGAATCCAGTAGCAATGCGAATGTGGTTGCAAACATTTAAGTAAAACCTTTTCCCTTATGCGTCTCTTTTGTCTTCATTAGTTTGAGTTGAGTTGGCTTCTTACACTATTTGGTGAAGATTCCAAAGGATTGAGTATGTATGGAAGTCTTCCGTTGGATCAAACCAGAGATAAATTCTTTCTTCTCTGTTATCAAACCCCTCTGCATATACATTAGTTTGGAGTATGTATGTCAGACCTGTCACATTGCGAAGAAACTCTATGTCTATCTCATCTTGGTTGGGTTGATCAGAAGCTGGGAAGCACGGATACTTCACGTAGCCTTGCGTATCCGTATCCCGTACGTATCCGATACGGGATACGGCGGGATACGGGAAAAATTCGTTTAGGATACGGCCCGACCCATTAAAAAATAAAAACCTATCTGTTTATTCCCAAATCCCTCTCTCTCATTCAGATCAAATCCCTCTCTCTCTCTCAAACCCGTCCCCAATCTCTCTTTCAACTCATCCCCGATCGATCAAAACCCTAACTCTCAGTCCCCATCGATCGAAACACTAACTCTTCAATCTCAAATCCCAACTTCATTATCCACTCCTCTTCCTCAATCTCATCTTCGATCGAAACCCTAACTCTAAGCCCCAATCGATCGAAACCCTAACTCTTCAATCTCAAATCCTTACTTCATTCTCCATTCCTCTTCCTCGATGACGAACTGACGGCGACGAACTTCACGGGGTCGACAACGACGCAGCTCGGGGTCATCTTCTCCTCAATCTCATCTTCTCCTCCACCACTCTCGGAGTCGACAGCGACGCAGCAAGGCGGCAAAGAACCTCGACTGTTGACGGCGACGAACCGACGGCGACGAACTTCGACGGTAGACTTATGCTTTATTTTTTAATTTATGCTTTATTTTAGATGTTTTCTGCTTGCTTTTCTTTTCTATATGCTTTTTTTTACTGTGAGTACTAAACTCAAAAAAAAAATTACTGTGAGTACTAAACTTGCTGATTGCTGGGAATGAGTAGTAAAGAGTTTATTACTGGATGTAAGTCTAATTTAATCTGCTTCTGATTCAATGCAAAATTTGTGGATAGTAAAGCTATAAACTAAGTGGGAGCTGACATGAATTTTGGATAGGGAACCCATGGTGCAATCTTCAAAATTATACTAGACTATGAGTCTATAAGGGAGAGATTTCTCTTGGACAAAAATTACAATCACACAGTTAACGTACAAGGTACAAGTTACATTTGTAAATAAACCCGCATAGTCGCATTGTAGTTTACAAAAAACACATTGAATCACTTCTTCTTTGGGGCAAGAAAATAAACTCGCTCGGCTCAATTCTTCCCATTACCGATGTTTCTCAATTATCATCTATCTGCATAAAAACAAAAAAACATAAATTTATTAATAAGTATGTACTAAATATGCGACTACAACTCAATGATGAATTCAATTATAAATGCTAAGTTTCTGCTAACCAATTTTAGGTTGATTATTATTGTAGTCTTTATGCTTTATCTTTTTTATGTTGATGAACAATTATTGTAGTCTTCATGCTTTATCTTTTTTATGTTTAATGAATGATATCTACCATTTTCTTATTAACAATATATATATATATAAAGTCGTATCCCCGCCGTATCCCGTATCCTAGTTATTTGAAAATTGCCGTATCCCCCGCACCCGTGTCCCCGTACGCGTGTCGCCGTACCCGTATCGGTGCTTCACAGATCAGAAGTAAGCTGCATTCATACAATCTTCCAATAACTACTACGCTCACATTAAGAAATATTGTGGATAAGAGACGAAGAAAGTTTAAGTATGCATGTCATTATATTTCTAGAAATGACATATTTCTCATACCTTGCATAGATAAATATGTGTTTTGGGTTATAACTTATAACTTATCATGCATATATATTCTTTTCTTGGCTAATTTTTACGGAAATTTAACTTTTTCAACAAATTTTGATGATAAAATCTAATTGTAAGGCACTTTTGCCCTTTGATTTGTAGTCTTATATTTCTAACCAATGCATTCGAATTGTTCGCAATTTCGAATAATCTTTAAGCTTAACCAGGCAATATAAATTCAGACACGACACTGAAATAGATAAGTTTCTATTGTTGTATTCTAAATACTGCAAAAATGAAAGATAATCATAATTTGGTTCATCACAATTCGTTATATATTTGATTTGTATTAGATTTGGTTTAAGCCTTTAAGGTATATCTGTGGGGGAGAAAAAAAATCAACAAGAAGAAGAAGAACAACTATTTGTATGAGATTTCATAAAAACACTCACATTAAAGGCGACAACAGTGCCTGCAGAATATTGAGGAATTAGTTTGATCTGCATGCTGAACAAGAACATGTCATTTGAAGCAAAAGATGAACCTGCAACAAGTGAAGATAGGGTAGCTAAGCTTAATATATCAAGCCTATTGAATTTTTTTTTTTTTTTTTTTGGTTTTAGTTTGTTGTTGTTGTGAATTAGCCTATAGATTATTGAGTACTAATATCCACGATGAAAAGGGTACCTGACGCTTGATCTAGATTCAGGGTCCTAAATTGCCCATTTGGCGTAGTGTCGACATGGCTAGGAGAGCAAGTGACGAAGAAATCTTTATTGACTGTAGAGACTACAGAACCAGGCACAAATGGAAGAAAGTTTGCATAAAGTAACCGAATGCCAAGTATGCTTGTGCTTATGGTATTTATTACTCCCTACATTTCAAAATAAAAGTCATTCGAGCATTTTTTTGTTTCAAAATATAAGCCACTTCCGAGGCAATTGTCTTGTCATTCTTAAATGTCCATCAAGTATTTTTTATGAAATTTTCAATTTTAACCTTGTTTTTTTTATAAAAGGAGTAATACTAAAATTATAGAGGACGGCAAATTGGAACACTTTACAATTGATAGCTCATTAATGATCTTTAAAAATCAAGAATGTTAGTACTTTTTGTCAATCCTACGTTTTTTCTTAATAGGTGCGTAGAGACCTAGAATGAATTATATTTTGAACTGGAGGGAGTATGTTTTACTCGTATGAATTTTAGTTATGCATAAGATTGAGAAATGATATACCTTTGAAGTTGAATGAAAAATTTTATAGGACGGCTGTTTGACCATCAGTGATGTATGGAGCAGTGTTGGGCAACAAAGAAACATGTCCAAAAAATGAGTGTAGCGAAGATGAGGATTCTAAGATGGATGTATGGTAAAACCAGGAAGGATAGAATTAGAAACGAACATATACGAGACATGCTAAAGGTAGCTTTTATCCAAGATAACTAAAGAGAGAATCGCCTCAGGTGGTTTGGACATGTCATAAGTAGACCTAGTAGTGCCCCCATTAGAAATAGTGATTTGATAAGTATTGAGGGTAGAGTTAGGGGTATGGGAAGATCTAAATTTACTTGTGTGGAAACAGTGAGAAAAGATATGTAGCTTGTGACCATACAGAACATATTGCGCTAAATCGAGCAGAACGGAAAAGCAATATTCATGTAGCCGACCCCAGCTAGTTGGGAAAAAGACTTTGTTGTTGTTGTTGTATAAGATTGAGAAATGATGAATTTAAATAAGAATGCAACCATACAAAATGTTTAAAGATTCAAGATGTGTAGTTTTGCTGTCAAGCAAGAATGCCCTAAGAGATAAGCAATGGAATATTGGGCTTGTTTACATATTGGTTTTGTTCTTGAAAAGCTAATTGCAGTCAGAGGCATGGGTATTCAGTAGAATGAGGTGAAAGCTAGGTATGAAGTGGGCAATTGACCAAGGATTAGCCTTTTATCTCTTCTGTCTATGCCCAGAAAAGAATTAGCTCAAACCGGGCTATGTTTTATTATTTTCTTTGTATTTGTCCTCAAAGGGTGCCTCTGGTTGTTCTCACTGTTCCTTGGTGAGCAAATCATAAAACGGGTCTGGGTTCCAAAAGGATGAACTTATTAAGCTCTAAATATGGGCATATTTATTTGAAAACCGTGTCACGTTAGACACGTTCGGACACATTTCACATGACACTTCAGTGCATTGTTTTGCAAGTACTTTAGTGAGCTTTAGATGGTTCTATAAAGAAATGATACGACTTGACATTTGTAATCATGTCTTGGTCATTGCTTCTAGTTAGGTAGAAAATATATTAATCATTTCAGAATCCTGTTAATTACTCGAACTTTAAGCTAAATTATTTCAGCAGCACAAGTGATTAATTTCATGATTAACTGGCGGGGAAAGTAATTAGGAGTAAGAACGACCTTAAAATCCCATCACGAACTAAAAATGTCATGTGATATTGAATGTATCCTGTTGTTAATAAAACAAAGGGCTTTTTTCTTAGGAGATCAAGAAATTAACAAGTAAAATATTGATGATTCATTTTGACACTAACGAAAGGCATCCACAATTCTCTAAAAGCAAAGAATAATATCAGTATCCAATCCAGTATCTTTTCTTTGTGACAGATGGTGTATAAAAATTTTAGGATAAAAAACATTTCAATTTACAACTAAAGGGCAAGGAAGATGGCATTGGCATTGTGCATTAAGTAAATAAAGACCACAGATAGTTGGTCTGCATCATGTATATATATGCGAGATTGAAGATAGTATGTAATACCACAGGTATGCCAAATAGATCTAAAAAAAAAATCTCAAATTCATCTTCTCAGTTCTCTCAGAGTTTCTTGTTTGAGAGTAGTGCTGACTTTAGTGCTTCGGTTGTTGGGCATTGCCTCGTTTTTCTTTCTTACAGGTATGGATATGGAGAAACTTGAATTCCTCCATGAAGCTTATTGATGGCCCGATCGGATCGGATGGAATCCTAGTTCTCTCTTGAGTCGAAGTTTCTCAAATGCATGGAACCAATTTCAGAATGCATGGATTCAACAACTGAAACCTGAAGCTCTTGAATCTCACCAGTTTTGACTTTCTGGATATCTCAGGATGGCTCCTCTAAGTCATATCAAAGAGTTGAATATCTGATAAATATTCTAGATAAAGTATATGTGTTACCTTGACACCATACATGTAGAACTCTCGATAGATAATTGAGGCGTGTTTCCTTGCAAGTTCAAAGCTCTCTTGTGCTTGTATATTTGCATGTTAGGAAGTAAAAAATGTCTCATACTTATTGTCCAGTTGTGAGTTGTCAGTTGCAAGAAATTAAATGGAATTAAATTTTCATTTAGTGGTCTCTTTCTATTAACCCCTTCAACTTTTTTTTCTTAATATCCTTGCCCAAAATATTTCGAAAAATTTCTTGCATAATGCAAGGTGTATAAATCAAACAGAGAACATGTCAAATCGTGATAAAAGGTAATCCTAATTGTTCTACTTTTCTTTACGGTTTTGATACTTACATAATGCAATATGAATATGGATGCTATATAAATCTACGTACTTGTTTATTGTAATGCCAAAGTAAAATGAATGACTAACAATACCCATGACGGTAAATTATAGCTGATCAAGTTATTGAGTTATTGGACCAGTTCGGCCTTAAAGAAATGAGGAAAATAGCATCTTGGGGACCAATTCCCATCATTTTCACGTTGGTAACCAGATTACCTAACCACTTGACTCCACTACAACGAACACAAAAAAAGAACCACATGAGCAAGATGAGCATGTTTAGAACACTAGTTGGAATTTACCGTGCACCAAGTGCACGTGACTTGGTGCACATAAACGGTGAAAATTTAATCTAAATATACTTGCATTTAACACACCCATATTCTTCAAACTACAAATTCAACAAAGTCAGTCATCTTAAAAAGCAAACCATGAATTTCAAAATTACTCCAACGATAACAAGCTCATCGAAATCAGATTTGAAGCAAGCATCAAGAACCCAAGTTTAATCAATTCTAGCAAAATTCCAATCAAAACAAAGTACAAATGGATCAAAATTCGAACGATGTAAGAGAGAGCTATATGCATAATAGTTTCATCTAAAACATAAAGATACAATCATTAATTGTATTTTTCATAAGAAATATCATCATTTTCGACTTTAACTTTCTTGAACTCAAAACTAATATTAAAAAAAGTTATTAAAAAAACAAATTAGTAAATCCTAAACTGATATCATCGTATTTTTCATAAGATCAATCATCACTTTCGACTTTAACTTTCTTGAGGTTTAAATTGCTTGTAATTTCTTGTTCATCTTTTTTAATTTTGCATCATGTCAGTATTCTTCTAGTTGTTCTTTCATATTGGACATCTTGTGATTTGATCAAGCTCTGAATTAATTGTAACACTATGAGAATAATGTATTAGAGCATCCACAGTCGTTTGCTATATATGCCATTTTCCCATATTATAGCAAACGAATAGCAAACGAGCGCTGCAATCGTTTCTCATTTTCCCATTTTTTGGCAAACGTTCTATTCTCATTTCTAAAATATGAGAAACGAAATGAACTTTCTCAAATTATAAAGGACGGGGTATGATACCCCGTCTCTCCGATTTAATTATTTTTTAATCGATTCAGACGAACGATCATATCCCGTCTCAATAATTTTCAATTTTTTTTTTTAAATAGGTCGGACGGGGTATGATACACCGTCTCTACCATTAACGAATATTTTTTTTTTTGAAAGTCCTCAGACGGGGAATGATACCCCGTCCGGGGTATCAAACCCCGTCCCACACAATTTCCACATTTTTTTTTAAAATTCTCCTCAGACGGGGATAGATACCCCGTCCGGGGTATCATTCCCCGTCCGGGAGATAGATTTTTTTTTTTTTTTTTTTTTTTTGTTTTTTTTATTCCTAATTTGCCCTTCATGCATTCAATCCTATGTCAAAATTTATAGTGTCAACAAACTTGAAAGCCATGGGGTATTATAGTCTTCTCACACTAAAAGTATTTATTCACCCACGCCAAGAAATTAAAGTTGCTTTCGGCCTGATTTCATGGACGGGGTATGATACCCCGTCCGAAGCTTTGGACCCTTTTTTTTTTTTTGAGAGACGGGGAATGATTCCCCGTCCTACGCCTATTTAAAATTAAAAAAAGAGGGACAGTAAATCATATCCCGTCTTTAACGAATATGAGAAAAATATAGCAAAGCACGACTGCACGACCTTCGTCCATTTGCTATTACTGTAGCTGCCATTTTATAAGAAATGAGAAAAACGACTGTGGATGCTCTTATACCATATTCTTAATATCTTCCAGGTCTTTCGCGGAACAGCTAATGATGCATCTTGCTTCCTCATCAAATAAAGTCAATTCTGCATCCGCACTTGTATCTTTTCTTGTGATTTTGAATACATATCTGAAACAGATTATTCCTGGGGTTTTTTTTTTTTTTGAATTTATTGTTTATTATTTTTTTTAATAATTTGATTGAATAATGGAAAGATAGGAAACTAACAATATGGTGTTTTGTATACATTGGCTCATATTCAACATTATTCTTTTTACATTTTCGACAATAAGCTTCATTATTTTCAACATTGACTTTTGTTGAACAGATTTTGTATGCAATGTACCATGAAGCTTTAATACTTTGATACTTTTGATCAAAACTTTGCAATGGTAGTATTTTGCCTTGAAATATGGAAAAAAAAATGAAAGTCATCAAAATATTTATAGACATATATAGAATTGAACAAAATATTTAAAATAATTTCATTATTCATAATACATCAGAAGAATCTTCGTCTGCACAATAGAGAATGTCAGATAGTTTTACTTCTTTCACATACATTACTTTTCTTTTGTTTATTTGCAAGGAATTACTTTTTAACAAAATTTCATTATAGTTTATCCTGAAACAAACAAACAAAATTATGTTAAATGATACTCCAAAAGGCAACAATTAAAGGATTAAATATACAAAATAAATTATACCATTCTCAAATTTTATATGCTTCTGGTTCATTCGGATTTATCTCTATTGTAATGTTGTTTGTTGATGTGAGAGCGAATCATGTTTTTAAAAAATCAATAATAAATAAATAAATAAAATATATAATAAATAACATTATTAATTTTTATTGTATATAAATACCTCCAAAGTTTGAGATTTTTATAGAGGTAATTGCAATAATTGGTATGTTAGGTAATAATTCTTTCAGAGTTGTTCCTTTCTTGATTGCTAGTTCTCCCCATAATGTAAGTCTGATTGGTTTTGACCTTAAATTAAGTCAGCATATGAATTACAAAACAATTTTGTTAATTATTATACGACTTAATTAATTGATATTACCTGAATCCTACAACTATAAGATTTCACTTCTCTACTTCTTTACCATATTTTAAGTCTAGTTTATCTACATTTCCTGCATTAATTACTGCTAAACAAAGATCTGTAGTTCAATGCAATTAGTATTTGATATCCTTTATCAGTAATAGACAATTATATGTATATTTATATAGATATTTATATAGTAACATAATTTTTTACCTTTAATGACAATAGAAGATGTACTTTGCAATTCGTCTACAGTTGCAAATTTGTACATATCTTTATCAATGATAAGTTCTTTCTCAACTTCATCTACAACACTACCCAACTTCAAAATGATATCAAATTTATCGTGCATTGGGTTATATCTTTTGTCGACATTTTTTAGTATTCCATTAGAAATTAAGTAAGTTTTATGCTCCTCAAGCGTATGTTGGAACGCTTTCACCGCTTCATTAAACATTATCGCCAGTATTCTAGTTCCCTACAAAATATGAAAATTTAGTATTAATAATTATTTATGTATGTATATGTATGAATATTTTAACAATTTTAAAGTATCTTAACTCATCATCCATAAGTGCCACTTTTGAGATTTTTCCTGTGCCTTTACTATTTTTATATTCTTTCACATCATAATGTTTCGTAACCAAAACTTTAATAGTCCACAATTATTAATTTTTTTGCAGGGAATTGAGAAAGGAGCATTCACTGTGGGATTTGTCCATTGATATAGATAATCTGCAAAAAATATAATTATTGATAAGTTAATTTTAAAAATTAAAAGTTGGAAACAAAAAAAAGTTTGCATTCATCTTAAGCATTATATGTTTGTAATATTTAAACTAATTTAGATGTGTAGATTAATGTGAACGGCCCAGATCTCATATGGACATGGTTTTTACTGAACTTATAGTATCACAAACAATTAGTTCCGGATTTTTTTAATATCAGATATATGTAAAAGTATAATGATGTTGTAATTGATCTTTGTTTGATTAGTCTAGACGTTTGTCTACTAAATCCTAATCATATTACCACTTCAACAAAAGAGAATCTAGATAAAGAAATAAAATTAGCATCACTAACGAAGAATTAGTCACCTATTGATGGTGATCATTTTTCATCTTTTTTGCTGTTCCACGGTCCACCAAAAGAAGAAGAAGAAGAAGAAGAAGAAGAAGAAGATTATGGTTCTGTGCGTTCAAAGCCTAGTCCCATATGCTGCTTTTATAGGAGAGTAAACTGGCAAGAAAAAAAGTTGTTGAAATTAGTATTAAAAAAAGTTATTGGTTGAAAAAACATTCAACCAATATATATATCTGAAAACTTTAAACTATTTTTAATTGTAAAATTGTTAGTTCATTCAAATTCGAATTTGTTACCTTATTTATTAATAAAAATTTTAATGATGTATATAAACTTTAATGCGTAAAAACTTATAATGCAGAAACTATAAAAAGATAATCAAATAACCTTCTTAATTATCATATTTTAGGATATATACATACATACATATATATATATATATATATATATATATTCCATTCTTAATTATTTAAAGTGCTGTGGATATTATCATATTTTAGGATATATATATATCTTCCATTACCGTTTTTTCATTATATCTCTCTTAATGCATTGGAATTGCAGGACAAGCCTTTGTCGAACTATGCAGAGGTGGCACTTGGGCGACTTGTATTGTAGAGGTACAACCCTCGCAGTCAGAAAACTACTAATTTCTTCGTCAATACTAACAATAAATTTTCAGAAACATTCATTATACCTTCCTGTAATTATATTTGTATTTCTCTCATTTAACTTGCGGGTGGTTGAGGGGAAGGAACTCTGAGCAAGCGAACCGACATAGAAAAGGAAAAGCTCAGAAAGGTGAACTTTTGTGCTATTCTGATTGTTATCAGATCAAATCTATAGCAAATGCACTGTATTTCACTGTCTTTAATGTTTTAGATGTATGTACTTAATAAAAGATTATACCTTCACTGCTGTATATTGCAGAAACCCAAATCATGGAGATTGGCATGCCAAACCATGGTTGGTAAACCGGATTCAAGAAGGCAAGTAAGTTAGTTTCTGTAGCCTTTTTACAGTGATTGCGGGGCCTCGGACAATAATTCTTCCTCTTGGTCACATGATAAGGAGTGCACTCCTGCCATCTCCAGTGAAAGAATACAAGGGATAATCTCCCACCACCCTCGTGACCAGTCACAGCAGCATCATCAAACCTAGATCACATGATGAGCAACTCGCTTCAATGACGACATTGCCAAAGTACCAAGAACCTTATTGTCGATCACTCTATGAGGCATCAGCCACCCCTTTGTTCATCTCCAGCTTGACTTGCTCAGTGATTCCTGTGACTTCATTCTCAAGTACCAGATATGAACATTTATAAATAATAATTATTTACAGGGAAAAAAATGATTCAATGTGAGAATGCAACAACAATGCCTTTATTCCAAATATTTAGCATAAATCCAATTCGTTTGCCATTTAGCTCTGTTGAGGTTAATCTCCTCTCATTAAATTAGCAACTACCATATCCACTTTGTTCGACTACTCCTAGTTTTCCACTCTATTATGAATGTAAAATACAAATAATGGAGCCAATTTGTACAATCACTACTCAACTTGAACCTATTTTCTATTTCTGCAAATGGAATTTGGTTAACCATGACTATATGTAACAGTTGTAATATATCTCCTTTCTTCCCTATTGTACTTATATGACTTGATACTTCTATTATATATATATATATATATATATATATATATATATATATATATATATATATATATATATATATAGTCCCCTTCGGTTGCACACTACTTTTGGTGAGCACTCCGTGAGCACTCACGAACTAAAGACCCTATGAAAAATCCGAACCGCTCATACTGTTCTATATGCCTTAGATAGCCTAACAATAAAAAATCAAGTAATTTGAAGTTCATTTGTCCATCCATCATGCTGTTAGAATTTTCAGCCATACAATTTTGTGATGATGTAAATCATGGGCAAATGAACTTCAAATTACTTGATTTTTTATTTTTAGGCTATCTAAGGCATATAGAACAGTATGAGCGGTTCGGATTTTTCATAGGGTCTCTAGTTCGTGAGTGCTCACGGAGTGCTCACCAAAGTAGTGTGCAACCGAAGATTTCTCTCTCTCTCTCTCTCTGTATATATATATATATATATATATATATATATATATATATCGGGCTTTGCCTAGACGACCCCCTCCCCCCCCAAAAAAAAACAAAAAAAACAAAAAACAAAAAAACAAAAAAAAATATAATTCTATCACTTGTCCTGACTACCCAAATTATCTCAAGTGATCCTCCCTGATTGTTGTTCGAAAAATGCAGGCATATATGCAGCTACCTCTTATTTCGAACAGATGCATTCAATTTTTTTTTCTGCTCTTATTGCGGTAATGAAAACGTGACGAAGGAGAACTGAGAACTGACCTTCAAATTAGAATGAATTGGGGGACGGTACTCTCTTTAACTAAAGCGACGACACAACCACCCCATCCTGCTCCTGTAAGTCTTGCTCCAAGAGCTCCGTTATCTCGACAAACTTTTACAAGCTCTTCCAATTCTGAGCAACTACAGTAAGAAAAGCATTCACACGATAGCAGTTAGTGGTAAAAAACGATCCAACCAAAAATTGTTCCATATGAAGATATCCAGCAACCGAATATAACAAGTTCTCATAAAAGTCGAGGATTCCAAGAGAACTTTTGAGCGAACACTTACAATATCATTCACAAATTAAAACATGCAAAATTGCACAATTCTAGCAAAGTAAAATAAAATAACCAAATTATTTATTTTGCATCAGTTTTGAAGACATTAGCAACAGGGTGAGAGATAGCACATGCACTCATATAGAACACTACAGCTATAGTGGCTGTCATTTGTTAGATCACCGAATTTTTTAAGCATATCCTCATCGCTGCAAAAAATTAAAACCACATCTAAGTTACTTGGGTTAGTGCAAAAGTGACATTCTAAACTACAAAGAAGAATAAAAATGTAAATGTAATTAGTGTTACATGGTGGAACTCTATTCATATAATAGTATGTTTAAATTAATGAGGTTAACAACTGTTCAGCACACCTACTCATGAAAGAACCATTTCCGTAGTAAACTCACATTCTGCTTTGTTGGTTATATTATCAACTATATCTAATTACCTATACAGTTAAGATATTATATACGGTTTAATATATCATCAGCAGAAACTTGGTGAATAACAGCATCTACCATCAGCTTAAGCATTAGCATTAAATACGAAACTACTCAGGCGGCATATGAATTTCTTATCATATACACATTTATTTTCATTTATTTTGACTGGACAAAACTTTTTGTTAGAAGCAACTTTGAGGATCGCTGATGTGATTTGTCCAAGCTATCTTATAAAAGTAAACTTCAGGGTAACCAGATTGGTTTTCAAGAGAAGTAACAGTGACCCCCTAAACAATAATATAATTATCCCAGGTCACTACGTTTTTCATCCTAGAGACGCAACTCGAAAATGTGGGCAAACTTCGTCATGATCAATTCAATTATTCTGTAGGTAGGCAACACATTATGTATTTGTTTGAATTTTCCTGAAAAGCTCCTTTTTATATGAGAAATCCATTTGCACATAAAAGACAGAAGCACAGGTGCATCAACTGTAACGCCCCGAATTCCAAAATACACTGTTCGAGATTCCACGGGATCTTTACACTTCATTTAGTACAATTTTACAAGGAATTTAAAACTTTTCACTTTACTTCAGAGTTACATGAAACCTTACACTTTACATTTTACAGTGGAAGCAAATTTACAACATTTAAATAAGTGTACATCAACATTTGAATAATCAACATTTGAATAATTTCTAAGTATCTGTGCTTCTTTAATCTTTATCATGTCATTTACCCTGCATACAAAACTGTGGGTACGTCAGTTTATTCAACCGACAAACATTATACATGGCCATCCTCTCTATGCCGGAAATAGTATAACTGATTTTCCATATTTAACAAACACAAACTTGTCAC
This sequence comes from Hemerocallis citrina, assembly GCA_017893485.1. Classification (NCBI taxonomy): domain Eukaryota; kingdom Viridiplantae; phylum Streptophyta; class Magnoliopsida; order Asparagales; family Asphodelaceae; genus Hemerocallis; species Hemerocallis citrina. The sequence continues at coordinate 119,400,689 of CM030364.1, forward strand.
ATATCAAACTAAAGAGAATACCCTAATGTCGTGTTGTGATTGTGCACTTAGTCCTTAATGCAATTATTTATATTACATGACACTAATGCACACTTATTCGGATTCTTTGCATCCCATACTACATAGGTCCGAGGGCAAGCCCTTAACCGTTCTTCATCTTGTAGGGTTCAATCCCACGTCATGATTTAATCTACTACTGTAACTACGGTAAGTATCCTAGATGTTCTCTGACATACGAACTCATGTCTAGGCACCCTGGAGGTAATCCCAACGCACTGATACATGACTCATCATGCAGGCATCCTGTGGTAATTCAGCTCCTACCATAGACATGACACCACCCGCAGTCGTCAAACACCCCACAAGCGTCGCCACCGGGACGGAACTCTGGAGCAGTATCCACGCCCTATCATGACTCATCATGGGACATCCTGGGATACTCTCTCGCCGCCAACCCAATGGCCCTCATACTCAATGTTTTTCTCTTACTTTCATCACATCTTCACTATGTAACTAATCCTTAGTTTAATTGAATCATGAATAAAATCAATCTCTTAGAGTCAGCCCTCTCACTACTACCGGTCTTATTTCTTTCGTTTCACAATGACCCAAACTGGTCTTTTCAATTTCAATAATCATAATTATTCATCACTTTCACTTGCCGGTGTGAGTTTTGGCTACACTTTAATTTTCAATTTCAATTCATAATTCATATGCTTGATTTTTCATACTCAATAACATTTCTCTTTTCCATTAACATGATTTCTAAATCATTCATGAGTCCATAATCATACATGGAATTCAATTATTCATCAAGTAATTCATCACATATCATTTCCACATTAAAAATCATATCAAGATTTGTAAATATCCACTACTTAATATGGTCACACTATTCTTCAATAAGAATAATACACATCACTTCACGTCATATAATTTTCTTCTTATTCATATTTCTTTTCTAACACTTTATTTCAAATTCTTTTGCGAATTATAACCTCCACAAAATACAAGTGTAAAACCATAGTTCTATTTATACATTTGTTCTCAAAAATATACTCTATTTTATTTTGATAACTACCAAATTATTTTTTATAAGTCCCATATATTTTTAGGATAATAATCATATTTTTTTCCATAATTTTTAATCACAAAAAAAATCCCCCAAAAAAATATTTTTTCCCACAATTTAAACCCAGGCCGAGACCGGGTTTCGAACCAACAACCACAGGGAAACAAGCCGCAGGCACAGACCACTAGGCCGATCGTGCCAAGCAGTATAAGGGAGGGCTGAGAGCTATACATGTTCTCGGCTGCAGTTAATTTATTTTTAAATGTACAAAACAAATATATGGTGCTAACGGGAATCGAACCATCGATCTATGGGGAACCCCGCGCACTGTAGCGATTAAGAGCATCCCGACCACTTGAGCTATAAGCTCAGGTTGTCTCAGATACAACTCGAAGTCTACTTAAATCAATTCTTTCTGTTAATAGAACATTTCGATGTTCAAAAAGCTCTCATTTGATTTTGCTCTTACTAATCTTGCTGTAAATTTCCAAATTAATTATTCTCTAATAATTTATACTCCAGTATATAAAAAATAATTTTTTCAATAATTAAACATATATTTCCCATACAATTTGGTTAAATGGTAAGCTACTACTATCACATTTCTTTTTCGACATTTCTTATCCAATCATGATCTCAATAATCTCTATATCAATTCTCTGTTTTTATTCATTTCATAAACACACAAATTATATTTTTTTACGTCATCTATTACAATATTATCACAAAAGTCCCTTTAAGCATATAAGGCAACATTGTCATCTACTAAGTTTTGCATATAGTTATTGATGCTAATAATGAATTTTTCTTCAAACAATCCATAGCTATAATTAATCTACACACAACTTAAATTAAACGATGGAAACACATACTAGCTATTTATTAACATTTCAATCAATTAATAAGCCATTTTGGTGATTAAAATGTACTCTTATTAATCTTTTTCATGCATCATCATTTCAATTTAATTCTAGCATGCTTCCTAATTAGAAATGTGGAAAATAACCCACCTTAATTGGAGAGAAACACAATTTGCAACACCTCCTAAACAAAAGTCCTTGCCAAGAGAGCGATCCTCCTTATCGTCGATGCGCACACAAGCCTCCAAGATGCCGAACCCGAGCTCCTTTGATGCCGGCCTTCATTGTTGATGCAAGCACAAACTCCCCACACACAACTCTCAATCTTTTAACTCACTTACTAAACTACTAATAATGTATTTTATACTATAGGTCTTGGAGAATTAATTAGTACAAAATAACTAGGCTGGGGGGGGGGGGGGTATTTATACTAAAAATTTGGGTAAATGGAAGGCTAGGATTAAACTAGGAGTTAGAAACAAAAGGCTAAGATTCAAGGAGGAGTTATAATAACCAACCATGATCAAGCAACCACCACCCATGACTCCACTCAAAATTTTCATTTCCCTCCATGTCAAAACCGGCCTCACATGAGGTGCTTTGCACATGTAAGTGCAATGCACGTGCATGCACTTGTCTCCATTTAACAAAAGTTGTACATTATATTTTCCACAAAAATAAATTTTTAAAAGATGTGCTACATTACAAGTTGTAATAAAAATAACGCATGGGCTTTAGTTTATGGACCAAAATAATAGTTTTATAAAAGAAAGAAAATAAATTAGATTTGGGCTAAAAAAAAGGCTTATGTTTATTTGAAGAAAAATGAGCCTTTATAAAAATAATTAAAAACACACATCATCCATAATAAAAATAATTATAGGATTTCATACTACAAAAAATTGCACGTGCACACTACGTGCAAAATAAATAAATAATTTTCATAAATGAAAATCGGGGCATTACATCAACAGAGGGGAGATTCTACAGACATGTTCTGCTTGCAACTCCAAATTTTATATATTCATAATAACAAAGAGTACTGTAAGTTCAGCAGGTTTACCAAAAAAATTGACTTAAAACATGGAAAAACAGACGATTTACAGAAATTTAAATGCACCTGAGTTTTGATAACACCGTGTTTCTGAATTCATGCACACGCCTTGCTTCTGAGTAAACATGGCTGACACGCTATAATATATACATATTGCATTATCAATTACACAACTGATTATAACCATAGAAAGAAAATAATGAAATGTAGAACTGTAGATGTTATAATTTTCTTCGTAGCTCCAGTGGCACTTTTCTACTAATGAGACTATTTACTAAATACCTCATTGATGTTAATTTCTTGGCTGGAGCTCTTCTGAGCTCCATCTGTTTCATAAAAAATAAATCTATAGATGTCTGTGCCTCCATGTCAATGACAAAGACTTATTGATTAGCCTATGTCAAATCCAAAAAAATTCAAGATCCATAAGATAAGTACAATAATATGAAACAGATATCTTGGCAAAGTCCATTTAAATTCTTGAGTAGAAAAACTATGAAACTTTTTGCAGTCCAGCATTATTATTCAAAAATTGAAAGAAGATTTATCAAAGTAAACCATCATATGGTGGCTGAAGTAGCCTGCAGATAGCAACAGAGACATCTTCATAATTTTCTTACTTACCGATAATGAATCATCCATAATATAGAAATTTTCTTGGAAGTAATTATCAGATTTTTCTATAATATATGAACAACATACTATTCAAGTACACATCGGACTTAGACCATCAATCAAGTCCATTGTGAAGTTTGTTGATGCTACCTTTAAAATGTAAGTTGTATTAACTCTACCAACTTTTTTAAAGTTCCCAAATTACATAGCCTCCTATACCACCCTCTCAGACATTTAAAAAAAATCCAGAACCCTCAATTTGTATCACACAAAAAACTAAGTGTGACGAAGGGAATGATTATGGCAAAATTTAATTAGAATTGATGAAAGAGATCGTACTTTTTCAAATATCTCAAAATTAACGGATCAAATAAGTCCAACATTGATTCCTTCATACGTGTCAGTTGGCCACTCCTACTCTCCACCATAACCCTTTTTTTTCTATGAAGTGTATGATTATGGCCAAAATCAAATTAGAATTGAGGAACGTGAATATGAATTTTCTCCATATATGTGCATGTATGCTTTGAACCAATCATAGTGTTTAGGCTATAAATTGAAGAACATGCAATTCCATTAATCATTTCATCCAAGAGTTGGAACAGGAACCTTTTAAGAAGCAATCAAGATGCTCGCCATTGATACTAAAAAGCTGACGACAACACCTTGACTGAAGAAAGCTTGAGTACTTATTACCTCAATGTTTGAATTCTCAAGCGATGGATAAATTAAGTCAAACCCTTGTCTAACCAAAAGATTATGGAAGTCCTTTTTCAAAAAAGAAAAAAGATCATGGAAGTCCTATAATATGGGAAATGATCAATCAATTATATGACACATGAGGTTCCTTTGAATGTTAGATTAATTATGCTCAGTCTTTGATAGACTTAACCTAATTACTCAAGCTTAAAGTCTTAATTTTTGCCATGAACAGATTATAAGAACAAGCATCTAGTAATCTATTATGATACATTTTGGTCATATTGCTTGTTGAAAAATTAATGCTTTCATGGGTTATCTCCATTCATGCATGCTGGACTTCATCTTGATGTTCATTATTATCCTTAATGCAACTACGTTTCCAAAATTTTCAATTTCTCTTGTAAAAATTAGGATTCACCATTATTTCAACAATATCAAGTTTCAAATTGAAATAATTAATGCATTTCAGTTCAATGGATATTATAACAGATTATGTTTTCCATTTTCTTATGCGAATTATCCTAAACACAATCCTCAGTCCTGCACTACATAAATATTAATATGCAGATGTGATTTATAACCGGGGTCTTTATCCCAATTCCTTATCTCAATTGTCCAGATCCATCACTACATATTTTAAGGACATATGAATCATAATCCAGCAATATTTTATACAAAGTTCATTATTTCAGATCAAATTTCCTAATTGTGATCAGAACATAATTAATGATCTAGCTGTATAATTTGTGAAGAATCCATTACAATAGCAAGATATAATCTAAATAAGAGTTGAATATTAACAAATTTATCTATCAAATTAAACCCAGAACAAAAAAAACTCACCGCAGGCAAATAGGGGAGGAGGCTGAGAGTGGTGTACTGCGGTGATGGGAGGGCGATTCCGAAGGGATGGAAGGATGGCGAGAACGACGTCGGCGGCGATGGAGGGGGAGGAGGGACGATATAGGGGTTAGAGTTGGGGGAATCGGAGGGATTGGGGGATTCGAGGAGAGGCGGGAGAGAAATTGGGGTTAAGGTTTGTAACGCCCCGAATCCCAAATCACTGAATTCGAGATGTTCTACAGGATCTTTTCACTTTCTTTGAGTACAATTTTACAAGGAAATTCAAACTTTTCTTTTTACATCAGAGTTTACATCATTCATTACATTTACATTTGCACAGCGGAAGCAAAAATATACAATATTTACATAAATGAACAACAACATGATAAAATCTTTATGCATCCATTCCTCTTTACATGTAATTTATCCTGCATACAAACTGTGGGTACGTCAGTTTATTCAACCGACGATAATTATACATGGCCATCCTCTCTATGCCAGAAATAGTATAACGAATCTCATTTCTTAACAGATCACAAACTTGTTCATAATAGGAATATAAATCAAAAGGGAACTCTTAATGATGTCGTGTCGTGATTGTGCACTTAATCCTTAATGCAATTATTTAATTTACATGACACTAATGCGCACTTGTTCGAATTCTATGCATCCCATACTACATAGGTCCGAGGGCAAGCCTCTTAATTGTTCTTCATTTTTATAGGGTTCGATCCCTCGCCATGATTTATTCTACTTCTGTAATCACGGCGAGTATCCGAAATGGTCTATGAGTACAAGCTCGTGCACTGGACCCTGGAGGGGAACCCCACGCCATGTCTTGACTCATCAAGCATGCATTCTGTGGCAATTCAAGCCTCCTCCCTGAACACGATCCTCTTGCAGTCACCAAACATCCCACAAGCGTGACTAGAGTCCGATCATTCTGAGTTGCGCCCGCGCCATGTCTTGACTCATCAAGCATGCATTCTGTGGCTCACACACCCACACCGTAAACTCTAGTTCTCATACTTATGTTTTCTCTCACTTTCATCACCTCCTCACTATGTACTAAAATTATTAGAATCATGAATAAAAATCAAAGCTCTAGAGTTAGCCTCTCCACCAAACCGGACTTATCATTTCATTTATACATGACCAACCTTGGACTTTTTTTCAATATCATTTCATTTCACTGTCGGGGGAGACTTAGCTACTCTTTTGGTTCAATTTCCAATTCACAATTTCCAATTGAGCACTCTCAGCTCATAATTCATTTTAGAGTCTCACAGACTTTCTTATCATGATTTTAACCTTTCATGTTCATTTAATTCTCAATTCCTATCTATGATTCATTTTACATAAATCCATACAGTCATAAAAAGAGTTCATAGACTTCAATCATAAAGTTCACAACTTCCAACAGCAATAAAAAAATGAAATCTCATACATATCAGAGTCCACTCTGTACAGTCGACTTGGAAGGACACCAGTCGACTCATACAGTCAATACAGGTTCATCATAAATACTCGGGAGAGTTGACTGCTGCACACGGCCAGTCGGCTGTCCCGCAACTTTTCATGTTCACAGTGTCATCCACGTGACAGTCGACTGTTCATCCACCAGTCGTCTGTCCTGGGATTTTTAATAGCACACTTCTATGTTCAGCTCAGTCGACTGGCTACACGCACTAAGTCGACTGGACAGTTTCATAATTCAAAACAGAATTTATCTTTCCAACCGTTCTCACATGCACTTTCATCACAGCATACATACATTCATATTCTATAAGCACCATACTTCTTACTTGTTCAGTAACATCGCAGCATGGAATTTCAAGTTACTAATATGGTCTTTTCTTTAAGGAAAATACTTTAAACATGCATTTACACTTATTCATAACCTTCTTACGAAGATGAAGATATAATTCTCAAATCATTACACTAGATCAACATAATAGAATATCTCATTTCATGAAATGGCCGATTAATCATAATTAAAGCGATGCACCAGTCGGCTGAACACATTGTCAGTCGACTGCACCGATAGTTCTTAGTTTTGTTAATCATCGCTAGTTCTTTTCATCCATTCACCTTCCCTCCATCATATGTGTCATAGGGAAAAATATAAACTTAGTAATCACACCATTACGTCTATTTGCATATATGTTTATTACCACATCATGAAAATAATTGTCTCGTACCAGTCGACTGGTTCATGCGACAGTCGATTGTACGAACTCATTTGTTCTTATTATCAACAGCATGCTCAGGCAATTTCTAATACATTGAATTTACTTTTCATAACAGGGTAGCAATTATAATAATCATGGTGTAACCCCTACATTAGAAGTCCTGAGAAACACCCACCTTATTTGAAGAAATAAACGAAATCCAGCAAAAGCTCCTTAGTGTAGCGAACGACTCCTCGCTCCTTTGCTCCACACCGAACCCTTCAGAAAGCTACTCGGCCTCCACAGAAAAGCTCCCACACACAACTCACAGAATGCCTCTCTTACAGTAATAATTTTAATGTAACAGAGATAGGGAATGAGAGGGGTATTTATACTAGAAAATAAGTGGAATGGAGGGCTAGGATTCATTAGATGGTTATAGGATCAAAGGCTAGGATTGACTAGGGGGTTGTAAAAACTACCCACACCTCACAAGTAACCGCCCATGATCTAAGTCCACTACTCCACCCAACCGGCCAAAAATTGTGCCTTGTGCACGTGTACATTGAGGCACGTGCACACACAAACCAACCTACAAAAATTGTACATCAAATAACAAATAAATAAAAAGGAAAGATGCTACACATTACAAGTTGTAGAAAATAATAAAAGGATTTAAATTCATGGGCTAAAATTAATTGGGCCAAAATAATTATTTTGTAGAAGAGATAATTAATTTAACACTTGGGCTTTAGGGAAAATCCTTTATAAAAACAATGCTCTCACTCATCATGTTGAAAATAATAGCCAAAATATTACACATGCATACCATATATAAAAATAAATAATCTTTCATATATTTGGAAAAATCGGGGTATTACAAGGTTTGGGTGGGGAGGGGTTGTCGGCGTCCGGCGTCGGATGCGGTCCGTGGCGGCGCGCGCGTTCGGCATTGAATGTGGTCCGTGGCGGCGCGCGGATCGAGGCAGCGGAAGCAGGCCGTGGGGTTGTTGGGGTTATCTATTAGGATTTTGGGGGTTTATAGATGGGAATACATATAGAAGAGGGGAAAAAACATTGCACGTGTAATACACGTTCTTATTAAGTTATTTAATCTGAGCCTTTAATCGTGTAGATCAATATAATAGATCGACGGTCCAGATCTTCTCCTGACAGATTTTTTTTTATATTGTGGCTTTTATAATAGAAATAGATATGTTTATCCCCCGTTAAAGAGCCCTTATTAGCATAAACAATTTTTATAAATTAGAACTTACTAGTAATCTGGACGTACAATGCATGTCCTAATAATATATATTTTTTAAAGTAAAGACTATAACGTAGTCCTCGAACTTGAGACATTCCTTTACCTATCTCAACCCCTTGCCATACTCTTTACAAATTACCCTTAATGACACTAATTTTTATTTTATATGAGTGACACTTATGTAAATAATTATGTCGTAAACTTTGAGGGTATTATGGTAAATGACAACAATTGAAAATTTGATGGGTAATATAACTCCTACTTAAAAATTAGTGGTGAGATTAGTTGGTTAGTTGTCTACAAATTATACAACCCAAACTCTCGCATTATAATATAGAGATGAATTCCATTGTAACAAAGAGAGATTAAAAAAGAGGATAAATATAAAAAACCTCACCCAAGTATTGTGCATTTTAAAAAAAAACGAAAGCCAACTTAAAATTTTAAAAAAGCCTCACCAACTATGTTCTCAACACAATTTTTTTTAAAAAAAAACCTTACTCGCCGATACCTTGAAAACATATTCAGAGTGAGGTTTTTTTAAAAAAAAGTTTGGTATGAATTTTTTAAAATACACAATATTTGGGTGAGGTTTTTTTTATATTAAGCTTAAAAAAGATAAATACGTTTAGAATAATGTGTCAAGAATCACGATGTCGTGTCATTTCTTCTTTGGCAATGTACAATTGAAGTCAAATTTCTCAATTTTACCTCTAAAAAGTTTTTTGAGATTGAAAATATTTTAGAACATCCAAGCGTGATACATTTACTAATGTACACATTTAAATACACATTTATTAAATTATTCTTCTTCTAAGCATATGAACTATAAAGACACATGCGTTATACATAATTCTTCAACCACACACATCCTTTTCACATTACATTATAGAAACAGATTATAATATTACATGTGATGATAATAAAGTGCCTTCAAACTAAAATGCAAAGGCAAAAATTTGGAAGGGAGGTCAGTGCTAAAGAAACCAGTTAAAGATAAGAATTTGCAATTTAAAATTAGAGGTTGCCCAAGTCGCCCCTTCCTATCGTCAGTCCACGGGGCTCCTCTTGGTCAGCTAGACTTCGAGGTGATTCTCTCTTCGTACATAGTTCGGCTAGCTTCCCAGCCTCACCACTCTTCCGTGGCTTGCTTTCCTAGAGCGATCGGGTAGCCTACTCCCTTCCGAACCTCCTCAGTGAGCCCATTACCGGTCAGAGGAGAGCCGTGATGCGTGGGCTCTATATGGCCTTAGAGACCTTTATGAAAGTTTTGGACAGACCTGCATCGCTCTTTGGGGTCCGGGAAAGGGCAGATCAGATATAGGCACCGTCTCTCTAAAAGGGAAGAACCCAGAATATGAGAAAAAGGCCTCAGGAATCTGGGAAGAAGCTCCAACCGTGGGTGTCACTTATCAACAAACCACCAGAAAATAAAAGACAACACTAGATCAGAACGCCAGCAAATCCTGCTTGAAACAAAAAATTCAGAAAATTAATTAAAGTGGAATCTGAACCCCAACCCAAAAAAATTGGCGACGAAAAGGGACGACAAATCGAGCGAAAAGGAGATGAAAGTGCACAATTTCAGGAAAGCACACAAAGAGAAAAAGAGAAAAGAAAAGATAACAAAGAGGAAACTCAAAAGCTCACAAAGAAAAAGAGAAGAAAAACTTATGCTGAAAAACTTATATCTATACAAGACCCTTGGGTCGTCTTTTTATAGCCGAGGAGAGCATCTTTCTTTTCCCTAGTGGAAGCAGGCTGGCAAGCACTAGTAGGTAAGCTGTCCTTGTCCTGAGGTGAGCTGTCTCTGTCTTGTTGGCTGATAAGAAGGAATCTTTGAGTGCGTTGGTTATAGTGGTAGGGTCCACCATGTTAGGTGTAGGGTCCACCATGCTTCTTTCTTTCAATCGTCAGTGGCTATGTCAGTAATCATGTCTGAATCCACTGAATTTGATCCATTGAGAGTCATTTGTAGGTCTTCTTGTTGTTCAAGGTACTCTTCTTGAGCAGCACCTCCTAATTGGCCGAGTGTGAAGAAGGAGAGGAAGTTTTGTGCCTTCTGGATGCGGAAAGAGGAAGTTTCGTATGGTGATAAAGAATCGACTAATAAAATAGTCTTTCATTCATGAATTGAATATGCTCCTATCGCTGCAACTTCAGTTGTATGCTCAAAGAATTCTTGAGCTACCAGTAAACGTTCCGTTTCTTCAACAAAATCCTTTTTGTTAAATTTTGAAAATTGATGGCAGGGTTCCTCTGTGACTCTTTCTAATTCCCATAGCTGGACTGATGCGAATAGTTTGACATACTGTCTTTCTTCCCATATGGACCAGATTTGGAACATAAAGATATTTTGGAAGCGATTTGCATATTCGAGGAGTTTGATTTTGCAAATCTCTGGTATGCAGTTGGCATATTTCTCTGGATTATTGGTATTAACATATATTTCATGCACAATCCCTTTGCGACTGTGCTTTTGATATTTTTGAATGTCATGAAAAAAGACAATTAGACGATGTCTCTCATTTGCATTTTTGATGATTTTTTCATCTGTAAAGAAATATATGATGTCTGTGTCTTCTAACTTTTTAAAGAAATTTAGAAGTCCTGTATCATCCAAAAGATTTTGTTGACACATAGAAATCATATTTTGTACTGTGATTTCTGCTTCTAATTCTTTTGTTTTCTCAGTTTGTGTATTTAAAGATCTAAGTAAATCTAAGAAATCTTGAATTCTTAGATTGACAAGATCTGTCGTGTCCATTTGCGAAAAGATTTGTTGTAGGCTTCTTTGTTCTGGAGTATTTCCAGAAAATAATGTTGCTTCCTTTTTATTCAAGGCTTCAGATCTGGAAGTCGAGGAAACTTGTGTTATTTTTAAAAGGAGATCTTGAGTCTCATTTTGACGCTTCTGGTGTTGGCGTACTTCTCGTATAATGGTGAGAAATTCACTCTCAAGTTTTGTAAGCCAGAAGTTCACCATTCGAAAATTGGCAGACTGTATTGCTCGAAAACATCCATTGAATTTTTCATAAAGATTTGGATCATGGGTTTTGATTTCCATGTTATACCAATCTTTTACCATAGATGCTGCAAATGTTCTTTTGGGTTCTGTTTGAACCATTTTTCCTTTGTTATAAGGAACAAAGGTCTTTTTAGCTTCAGTGGAAGCTGTGATAGTCTCTGTGGAGCGGTTTCGGTCTGTAGAACCTGTTTACCCTTTCGGGCTGAATCTACTCCTTTGGGAATGGATGAGGTTCCGATCTCTGTGGAAACCTTCCGAGTCTTTTTTGACCCAGTTTGTTGCCAAGACTCTTGGCGCTTCATCTGTTCCAGTAATTCGTTCAGCTTTTGGTTAAAATCGTCGTTCATGGCCTGGTAAGAAAATCAGCGACATGGTTAGTATAGCCAGGGATATATTTAACCTCATAAGAAAAGATTTCTAATATATTGCTAATCTAATTCTTCTAAGATTTTCTTCAGGATTGTTGTATGTTTTTCTTTTCAGAAATTGTGCAACTGATTTATTATCTGTTTCGATACAGAAACTTCTATATAACAAATAGATTTTTAGACATTTTAATGCTAATTTTATAGCAAGTAATTCTTTATCGTATGTGGAATATTTGACTTGTGTTTTGTCAAATTTTCCAGATGTATATGCTATAATCTCTTTATGTTTAGCAACTAGTATCCAGCCCAAAATTGATCAGAAGCATCTGTTTGTAAAATAATGACTTCTTGATCAGTAGGAAAATAAAGTACTTTCTGGTCTTGGATTGAATGTTTGATCTCTAGGATTTCCTTTATTTCTTTATCAGATAATACAATAGAGATTTTATCTGTATTCCATTTTTTGGGTTGTTCACCAGTTGAAGCTTTATATTTAGCTTGCTCTTCATTAAGTTTTTGTTGGAGATCCTGAACTTTGGAAGATAGCTTGGGAATACACTTTCGTCCATAGTTCAATAAACCAAGAAAACTTTGAAGTTCTTTTAGAGTAGAGAATGTTTCAGTGAAGTCCTTTATTTTTGAATAAATATGTTGTTGTAGTTCAATGGTTCCTTGTTTAATATATTTGCCTAGAAATTCAATTTCTGTCTTAAAGAGTTCAATCTTTTTGGGACATAAGATTAATCCATGTTTGATTAGGAATTGAGCTACTTGTAAAATGTATTTTTTATGTTCTTCTGCTGATGAGGAGAAGACTAGAATATCGTCGATATATACAACAACAAATGGTAAATGTCCAAAGAGAGAATTCATCCATTTCTGGAATATTTGGGGAGCATTTTTTAATCCAAAGGGCATGACTTACCATTCAAAGTGTCCTTGTGGACAGCTGAATGGCGTGAGTTCTATAGAAGTTTTGTTTTGGAGTTTTACTTGCCAAAACCCAGACTTCGCGTCGAACTTACTGTAATATTTTGCTCCTTGAATTTGCTTAATGAGTTGTTCGGCAGATGGGATGAAGTATCCATCGAATTTTGTACAACTATTTAATTTTCTATAATTTATTACCATCCTTGCTTTTCCTCGTTTTACTTCGGCATGATTTCTTACTAGGAAAGCTGGGGATGAATGAGGACTTGAGTTTTTTTGTATTATTTGTAAGTCTAGTAATTCTTGAATCTGTTTTGTAAATTCGACTTTGTCTACAGGAGAAACCATGATACTATTTATATGGATCTTTGTATCTTGGTGTTCTTCTAATAGTTCTAGTTTACAATATCGTTGGCTTCTATCAAACCATTTTAACGGATTGTTAGAATATAGTGGTTCTAACATGTTATGAATAAGGGTTTCGAATTTATTTGCAGGATGTAATGGATATGTATTGACCTGTCCTTGTTTGGAAAGTGTTGATTTTGGTGAATTAAGGTAATGGGATAATGGGATTATCTCTACTATTATAATGGGAGAAGGCCTTAGTGGTATTTGTCATTATTTTTTTTTTTTTTAATTCTGTCATTTTGAAGCCAGCTCACTTTGGTAAATATTTTCGAAAGTGGACCAGTTTGGTAAATAGTTTCGAAAGTTGATCGGTTTGGAAATTATTTTCCTTTTTTTTTTCTTTTTCCTTCTTCCTCCACGTGCATCGCACGTGCATATTTTCGAAATGGACCAGTTTGAGAAATATTTTCGATAGTGGATCAGTTTGGAAATTATTTTCCTTTTTTTTCCTTTTTTTTCCTTCTTCCTCCACGTGCATCGCACGTGCATGATACTAATCATTATAAGAGAAAAAAAGGCCTCAGAAATCTGGGAAGAAGCTCCAACCGTGGGTGTCACTTATCAACAAACCACCAGAAAATAAAAGACAACACTAGATCAGAACGCCAGCAAATCCTGCTTGAAACAAAAAATTCAGAAAATTAATTAATATTTGAAGTAAGTGGAATCTGAACCCCAACCCAAAAAAAATGGCAACGAAAAGGGACGACAAATCGAGCGAAAAGGAGATGAAAGTGTCTCACAACTGCGCTTGTATTCCCGATTGCTATATGCCACTCCCGAAGATCCCACGCCAGCTGTTGACAGCTATAAGATTGTCGGGAATTCAAGGGGAATTCAAGCGCATAATTTAGATTGTTGGAAGATCCCGATTGCTATAAGATTGTCGAAAGGTTTAGTTTTTCCCTTTTCGAATGTAATTATACGATTCATTTTGTTTTTTAAAGTTAATTAATGCTCACAGTTTGATTTTTTATCAGCTGGTTTAGTTTGAAATCATAATTGTTTCAGTTAGTTAATGTGATGATGATGAAGAAATTAGGTTGTGATTGTTAGGTTAGACATATCAAGTCTTTTTCAATAATTATTGTGGAATTGATGTGAAAGACAGAAGCATAATTTAGAATTGATTTGGAGATTTTTTTCGCTTTCTTTTGGTTGACTTTTGCAATGAATTTGATTCCATATAGTTGTTATCTTATCTGTGTTGCTGCTGATTTTGGTATGGGAGCAAACAGATGAATTTGTAGATTTTTTTAGGAAACGAATAAGGCAAACCTGTTGACTTTCACCGGCGTTTGACTGGTTTCTTGCTGTTGCCGTTGACCTATAAAAAGTTCGATACACTGGGATGGATCCCGGCGACGAACCCTCTAACGCTCTTGCCCGTAATCAGGAAGATTATGAAAGAGCTTTATGTGGAAAAAGATTGATTACCTTGTTATGGTGGGGGGAGAGGGGTATTTATAGTCGCCTTTAGAGACAGTTTAGAGATAATCATTTATCCCTATGTCCCGGTATTTTTGGATAAGATGTCGAGTTTAAATCGTTTTATAGAGATAACCATGAATTTGAATTACTCTTTAAATATTTGAATTGGTTTGTAACGGGTTGCTACCCATACCAAATAGGACAGATTCCTTTCTGGGTTATTGGGCTTTGAAGAAAGACCCAATTCCCAATTTGGACCTTGTTTGTAGGTGCAATTACTGTTTTACCCCTGAGAGCTTTAAGATTCGTGCCCGATTTGAACGGTCCCAATTTAGTTCTCTTTTTAGCCATACAACAAGCCCCCATTCCTAAAGACTGAGTTTTACAGCCTTTGTGAAGTAGTTCGCCTGTTTTTAATGGCTTATAGAATTTATCGGAGTTCTCGGGGGAGTTTGGATCTTGCTCGAGGTGTAATGGTGTTATTCTGAGCTTGTAAAATACCCAAAATTATCTTTAGAGTTTCTAGATTTTTTGTGATTTTTCCAAATTTTTCCGATTTTTTTTCGAATTTCAATTTTCAAATTTAAATAATTAATTTTCGAAAATATTAATTAATTATTCTAATTTAATAATTATATTTTCAGAATTTTAAAATTATTTTCTGAATTAATAATTAATTTTAGAATTTTTTAATTATTTTTTTCGATTTTTAATTAATTTTTCGGATTTTAAAATAATTAATTCGATTAAAATAAATAAATAAATACCTGGTGATGTGGCGCAATCCTGTGCGTTGATCACGATCGTGCACAAATCTTAAAGCGAGGCATTTTTCTCTCATTTGGGCGTCGGTGGCAGCAATGCTCAGATCGAGCTGTCGACCCCCGAGACGACGCTATGTTGCTGGTCAACGTTGACCGTTGACCACCACGTGGATATATATATATATATATATATATATATATATATATATTTCTTTTCTTTTCCCGCTCTCTTCTTCCCTTGTCTTCCTCCTTCCTTCGACCTCTTCTTTGACTACTTCGAGGGAGCTCGACGTGGGGTTGAGCTCGACGCCGGTGTAGGGGGGAGCTTCGGCGGAGCTCTTTCGAGGGAGCTCGTCGAAGGGTTGAGCTCGACGCCAGTGCATGGGAGAGCTTCGGCGGAGCTCATTGGGTCGGGAGTTGAGCTCGGCGACAAGGAAGGGGCTCAACGGAGGAGATGATTGGCAAGGTTGGCGACGAGGAGTTCGAAGACAGAGTAGACGAGAGGAGGGGAGCTCGGCAGCGAGGTGATGGAGGTCGGAGCTCATCGAGGTGTTGGTGGAGCTCGACTGTAGAAGAGCTTGATGACAACGGAGGTCAACGTGGGAGCTCGACGAGTAGAGAGGAGCTCGGCGAGGAGTTTGGAGTGCGGTGGGTTCTCGACGAGGGGAGCTTGACGTCGGAGTTCGCAATGGGGAGTTCGACAAGGGTGAAGGTCGACAAGGGCATGGTGGTAGAGCTCGGTGATGGTGGAGGCGAGTTCGGTAGCAAAGGGAGGTTGGCGAGGAGTTCGACGCCAATGGTGGAAGTGTTGGAGCTCGACGACGGGTCGAGCTCGGAGTTGGGTCGGAGGTGAGCTCGACGGGGCGGGGAGGGGGGGGGGGGGCTAGAGATGGAGGAGCCTGGTGCTCGAAGATGGTGG
The DNA here is from genome assembly GCA_017893485.1 of Hemerocallis citrina. NCBI lineage: Eukaryota > Viridiplantae > Streptophyta > Magnoliopsida > Asparagales > Asphodelaceae > Hemerocallis > Hemerocallis citrina. The sequence goes on from CM030364.1 coordinate 119,417,124, forward strand.
AGGTGAGCTCGCAGTTGAAGGAGCTCGATGATAGTGGAAAGGAGCTCGACGGCGGTGGAGGCTTTCGGTGGAGATGTTGGGGATTTTTTTTTTGGTGGGAAGCTGTGAAGGAGAAGAAGAGGGGGATGACAGAGGAGGGTTGCGGTTCGGGTCTCTAACGGGTCCGAACCCGACCCGTTAACCCTTTAATATATTTTCCCCCTTTTTTCTTTGTAATGCGAATCTGAGCCGTCGATCGTGATCGAGCGCGAATTTTGAGACAGATTTTTTCTCTCATTTCAAGGTCGGTGGCAAGGTTGCTCGAATCAAGTTTCCGAACCCAAGAGAGGCTTCAGCTACTTGACACGTGGCGGTCAATGGTTGACCGTTGACTTGGTCAACGTTGACTCTCTCTTTTTTGCTTTAATCACAATCGTTGATCTTGATTTGAGTGCGGATCGCGAGGGGGAGTTTTTCCCTCATTTTCACGTTGGTGACAGGAATGCTCGGAACCGCTTGCCGAAGTCGAGAGACACTTCGAGAGAGTGACACGTGGCGAATTTGACCGTTGACCGTTGACCGTTGACCAGTCAACGTTGTTTTCTCTTATTTCGACGTCGGTGGCAAGAACGCTCGGCTGAGGGCCAGGGAGGCTTCGGTGCAGCTATATTGTAACCGATGTTTCCGGTGCTACGGAGGTCGGATTGGGACGTGTCACCCCTCATTTCAAAGCTGACTCAAAGATCTACAATTTCTCTTGAGAAGTTAGTTGAAGAATCACCCTTCTTCATGGTCAAAATAGTCCCGCAACATCTTTGCCTTCATGAAGTTGAGAAGGACTTTGTATGACTCTAGAGGAGGTCTGTTCTTGGAAGCGAGTTTAGGGAGCGTCTCTAGACGAGTTAGGCTCCGAACTCTCTTGGAAGAAGGCCGCTCTAGAGGTGAGCAGGAGGAGGAGCATAGTCAGGCTCTACGAGAGAGCCGTTTGGGAGACAAGTTTGAGGAGAACTCTAGGGAAGAGTTGAGCTCCGAACTCGTTTGGAAGAAGGCCGCTCGGGGGGCGAGCGGAGCGAAGAGCATCGCCAGGCTCTAGGAGAGAGCCATTTGAGAGATAAGTTTGAGGAGCAACTCTAGGGGAGAGTTGAACTCCGAACTCATTGAGAAGAAGGCTGCTCGGGAGGCGAGCGGAGCGAAGAGCATCACTAGGCTTTAGGAGAAAGCCATTTGGAAGACAAGTTTGAGGAGCAACTCTAGGGGAGAGTTGAGCTCCGAACTCGTTGAGAAGAAGGCCGCTCGGGAGACGAGCAGAGCGAAGAGCATTACCAGGCTCTAGGAGAGAGCCGTTTGGGAGACAAGTTTGAGGAGCAACTCTAGGGAAGAATTGAGCTCCGAACTCGTTGAGAAGAAGGCTGCTCGGGAGGCGAGCGGAGCGAAGAGCATCACCAGGATCTAGGAGAGAGTCATTTGGGAGACAAGTTTGAGGAGCAATTCTAGGAGAGAGTTGTGCTCCGAACTTGCTTGTTGCAAAATTTAACCAGTAGTGGGAGTAGTATGAATGTTCATTTTGGGCCCCAAAACCGCATACTTGCATGTTGTGAGGGCAATTTCGAACCATGATTGTGAACTTCGAACTAGTTGTTACGGAGTTATGAACAATTTGTAGGAGCAATTCTGAATGGTGAGCTGCTCTGCACTTGCTTGTTCGCAAGCGGCTAAAGTGGCGTCGAATTAAGTGTTAGACTCCAAACTTGTTGTTTGAGATGGTTCAACGAGTTGTAGGAGCAATTCCGAATGGTGAGCTACTTCGCACTTGCTCATTCGAAAGCGGCTCAAGCGGCGTCCAACCAAGTATTGGACTCTAAACTTGTTGTTTGAGGATTTAATGGGTTATAGGAGCAATTCCGAATGGTAAGCTGCTCCGCACTTGTTTGTTTACAAGCAGCTAAAGCGGCGTCGAACCAAGTGTTGGACTCCAAACTCGTCTTTTGAGCTTAGTAAGTTGTAGGAGCAGCCCTGTAATACATGTTGGAGTCCGAACTTGCCGTTTAACGAGTCGTAGATGTGACTCATAGAGCTATAAATGAGGCAAATGCAATAATTTTCAATAGAAAAAAGCTATGTTTTATTGAAATAAACTAAGTGACCGCTTCAATAGGGCGAGCCATTATTACATGCTTTTAGCCGTGTTACAAGCATCGGCCTTATTGAAAACTGAAAACCTACTTCTACGATAGGGTGAATGCCGCTTGGGAGGAGTTTGGTTCTCTCTCCATTGGACCTCCATGGATAAGGTGGAGGATGGTCCCAGGTTCGGAGTCTTGGAACTCATTGGACCTCTCGGTTCGATTGTTGGCTCTTCGGGGTGGAGGATCGGCCCTGTCTTTTCTGACACACTTGGCCAGGTGTCCCCACTATATGAGTTCTTCGATCTCCTCTTTGAGAGCCCGACAATCATCCGTGTTGTGGCCGGGGTCCTTATGAAAGTGGCAACACTTATCCCTATTTCTTTTCTTGCCAGGGGTATTCTAACTAGGGGGCCGCAGAGTAGCCCTTCCTTGTCCACCTCCATTAGAACTGCTGATATACTAGCATTGAGAGGGGTGAACTTCTCAAAACGAGGAGCTGGGCGGCGCTGGCCATTGTCGTCCTTCTAGAATTTGTGGGAGCCTTCTTTGCTTGTATTCCTCCGTTTGTTCCCGGAAGATGTCTCCTCTTGACTGGGGGGATTGAGAGCCTCTTCTGTTCGGATGTAATTCTCGCTCCTGAGCAGGAGTTCCGAGAAGTCCCGATGAGGCTTCTTGGCAAGGGACGCCCTGAGGTCAGATTAGTGACGTTGTGCCTGAATGCCGCAGAGGCTACCTATTGGTTGAGGGAGGCAATAGACCGGACTTCGGCAGTGAAGCGCCGAACGTAATCTCTTAGGCGTTCACCCTTTCTTTGGCTAAGTGCTAGCAATGATGCACTTGTTTTCTCAGCTCTGCGACTTCCCACGAAGTGGGTGAGGAAGAGCTCCTCAAATTGTTCGAATGAGAAGATGGAGGTGGAGGATAGACGGGAGTACCACTCTCGCGCTGGTCTCCTCAATGTTGCTGGGAAGTCCTTGTAGAGGACCGCATCTGAGGCTTAATGAATCATCATGAGAGTTTTAAAACTCTCGATATGATCGGCCGGGTCTGACTCCCCATTGTAGGATTCAAAGCGGGGCAGCCTAAAAGCTTCGAGGACCGGAGCTTCCATGATGGCCCTAGAGAAGGGGGGTCTGCTTGGGCGGAACCAATTGGTCCGTTGTTCTTCTTCGGGATTGATCTTGTTGAGGCGCCTCTCCATCTCGTGGAGACGGCAGTGGACATAGTGATCCCTCCGGTCGGATCTAGTCGACCCTCGGGACTCTCCCTCATGAGTGGCGGTATGGCGAGGGTTAGGGGCATGCTGATCCTGACTTGTGGCAATATTAAGAGGTCGCAAGATATCTTGTTTGAAGTTCTGGAGCTCGGTCTAAGTCACTGGTGCCCCTCCAGCTTGGCGGTCCCTAGGTGTGGCTCGGCTTATTGGAGTATGACTTCTCCGCCGACGATATGTGGGGACTCTCTTCGCCTCCGCAGGGGAGAAGATCTTCTGGTCCTCGATCTACGGGGGGGGTCTGGACTTTCGAGGCCCCTGGGTGCTCAGGTTTAGAGACTTCCTCAGGGGCTCCATTTATTCAAATGAGTTCAGAGGTCGATCCCCTGCGGACGGTTAAGAATCACCTGACGGAGATCTGGCCCTGAAGGACTTTGGGAAGCCATAGAGTCAGTTGAGGGATTGTGGACCGAAAGATGGTTATGATGAGGGTGTTGCTTTGGACGTTTTCGACGAGATCCCCCCGGAGCAGCCCCCGGAGACCCTGGAGGGGTCGGTTGAGGAGGAGACTGCTGAGGAAGAGGCTGTTCAGGCTGCGGTTGCTGAACTTGCTGAATGAGTTGAGGAAGGACATCTTGGACTGGAGGAGGAGGAAAAGGAGTGGCTCTTCGGCTGGAGACCATTGCCTTCCCTTTCTCTTTCGGATGCATGGTTTGAAACTACTTTCGCTGATAAAGTAAGGTTGGATTGCTTTTTCGTTTCCCACAGACGGCGCCAATCTGTTACTGCTGATTTTGGTGTGGGAGCAAACAAATGAATTTGTGGATTTTTTTAGGAAAGGAATAAGGCAAACCTGCTGACTTTTACCGACGTTTGACTGGTTTCTTGCTGCTGCCGTTGACCTGCAGAAAGTTCGATACACCGGGATGGATCCCGGCGACGAACCCTCCGACGCTCTTGTCAGTAATCAGGAAGATTATGAAAGAGCTTTATGTGGAAAAAGATTGATTACCTTGTTATGGTGGGGGGAGAGGGGTATTTATAGTTGACTTTAGAAACAGTTTAGAGATAATCATTTATCCCTATGTCCCGGTGTTTTTAGATAAGATGTAGAGTTTAAATCGTTTCATAGAGAGAACCATGAATTTGAATTACTCTTTAAATATCTGAATTGGTTTGTAACGGGTTGCTACCCATACCCAATAGGACAGATCCGTTTTTGGGTTATTGGGCTTTGAAGAAAGACTCAGTTTCCAATTCGGACCCGTTTGTAGGTGTAATTACTGTTTTACTCCATAGAGCTTTAAGATTGGTGCCTAATTTGAACGGTCCCGATTTAATTCTATTTTTAGCCATATCAACCTGATTAGATGCTTTTCATACAAGGAGGGTATATATGAATGCATGAACCATTGCTGCTTTAGAGCTTCAATCTTAAAACCGGAGTCACGCAAAAGACATGGATATTTGTTGCAAGTTTTGAAGCTTTTGGGTTTATTATATATTATGCAGTAGTCTTTTCAAAACTTTCAATGGGAGCATCGTAGTGTATGTTTGTGGCTGAATCATATAACTTAGTGCACGGCATACTGTCATTTTCCACCCTATATTAATCCATTTAGTTTGTTTAGAGTGATTGGTATTATAGATGACTGTTGGATTGTTAACATTTTTTATATTTTTGCAACCCAAAAAAAAAAGTTTGAATTGGATGGAGTAAGAATAAACTGGACTATACACATCTCCACGCTTGTATTGCGTGGAGAGATGTGTTGTTCTGTATTTCAAAAGGTGAATATTCTGAGTATAATTAAGTAGTAGTGTTTATGTGGTAGAGAAGTGTAAATTCCTAGTGTTTGGAGTTAATGTAAAGTTTTTTTTTTTAAGGTAAAAGGTGGAATAAAGCCACCCTGTTTTATCAATAAGCAGTTAATAAAATAACCCCGGTATACCGGGAATGATACAAAAGTACAAGTCAGGAAAGACAAAACAGTGCAGGAAATAAAACATAAACCCTCAACAAAACCCTGGGGGGTGGGTCGAATCCTCCATACAAAAACCAAAAGTACAGTAGGTCAAGACCAAGCTATCATAGAGTGCAGCTACTGAGACGGCTCCGGCCCTCAGTCCAGTGTCGGCCCAAACTCTACCTCTTCATCGTCAAAGTCCTCCACCTGGAAGACTCTGGCAATCCTCCCTCGCGCTCCTGTGGCGGCAGCTGTAGCCCAAAAAGAAATAAGATGTATGATATGAGTAAGGTTATGAGAAATACTACTACATGAAGCACGAAAATAAAATTTATTTCTGTTTAACAATAACACCCATGTAGTTGCCGCAATGGCAAATACCACACATTCTTCATTTCATGGCGAATCTTTGCGAATTTGGGGCCAACCCATAAATTCTCATATTCGCTGGGGTAGTCACTTGTTCCTAGGGCTCGTAAAACCTCTACCATAGTCGCCTTACTCCTTGGACAGTGGATAAAAAGGTGGTTCAAGTTCTCCGTGTGCATGTTGCAGAATCCACAGTCGGTCGCAATCTGGGGTTGTCTTTTGGCCAGGTTCTCTCTGGTGAGAATTGCATTATTGAGCACTAGCCAAAGAAAGACTCTGATTTTAAGAGGTGTTTTTGCCTTCCATAATAGTTGTGCCCAACTGGGTCTGCATCCTCGATAGTGAATCCAATGGTATAGGGAACTGACCGAGAATGCTCCCTTATGGTCGAGTCCCCATCGCATCTGATCTGGGCCTTGGACGCATCTCGTTCCGGTCCGTGTGATGTGTGCTTGTAATTCGAGCTGTTGCTGATGTAACTTGGGGTAAGCGCTCCTCGGAACGATGGCTTCCAACTTCCCCTTTCCCAAGCCTCGGCTACAAACATATTCGGTCGATTCGTATTGTCATACAACTCGGGAAAAGTTTCCTTCAAAGTATGTGCACCACACCATTTGTCCCACCAAAATCTGGTGGACCGCCCATTACCGATAGTAGACGTAACTGCTGAATTGAACGGCCCGCTAGCTTTAGTAATTCCTTTCCAGAATCGCGAGACTCTGGACCCTACTCAGAAGCCCAGGTTTCTCATGCCTTTTCCACGTAGGTATGGCTGAATGAAGTCCTGCCATCCTTCCCCGCTATGGTGAAAAACCTTCCACCACCATTTCCCCAACAGGGCAAGATTCATATCTCTTAGGTCAATGATGCCTAGCCCTCCATGCTTCTTCTTCATGTAAGCGATATTCTATTTGATCAGGTGGTAACCTCCCCTGTCCGAATCTGCCCCATTCCAAAGGAATCGTTTACGGATTCGGTCAATCCTTTGGATAACTCACTTTGGTAGCTCAAAAAAGAACATATAGTAAATGGGCAGATTAGACAATACTGAGTTAATGAGCACTACTCTGCCTCCTAGTGACAGCGATTTTCCTTTCCAGCTAGACAATCTGTCTTCCACCCTATCTATTATCGACAGCCAGTCCACCTTAGTTAGCTTCCCTGGTCTGAGTGGAAGCCCTAAATATTTGATTGGGAACTGATTCCTCATACAGTTTAGTATAGTGGCATGTTCCCGAGTTTCTTCATCAAAAAGAGTCATGGGAGTCAGAGCACTCTTGTGGAAATTTATCCTAAGCCCTGACCAGGCTTCGAAACAGTAGAGGGCCCCTTTAAAGCAGACTATTTTTGATCTGGTCCCATTCCCAAACAGTAGGGTATCATCAGCATACTGTAGAATTGTACACCCTTGATTAGAGGTGCTGCTGGCCACAGGTGTAATCCACCCTGCTCTCCTACAGTTTTCAAGCATTCTCCTTAGCACATCTGCTACAATAGTGAATAGAAGTGGGGATAACGGATCCCCTTGCCGGAGACCCTTCTTGCAAGGGAACGACGGACTTGGCCGCCCATTCACCAATATTGCCGTTTTACTAGTCTGTAAACACTGTTTGATCCATCTGACCCATTTGTCCCCAAATCCTCTCCCTCTGAGCGCTTCCAGCAAACACTCCCAGTCGACGGAGTCGTATGCTTTCTTAAAATCCAATTTTAGGAGGAAAGTCTTAGAGTTACTCGCATGGCAGCGGTGGATAACTTGTTCCGCCGTGGCCACACAGTCAAGGATACATCTGCCCTTAATGAATCCTGTTTAGGTTTTGCTGATAATACTATCCATAATACACCCCAGACGTATGGCCAAGACCTTTGTGATAATCTTTGCCGAGCAATTAATGAGGCTAATTGATCTAAAATCCCTCACGCGCTTAGACTCCTCCCTTTTGGGAATCAGAACAACTTCCGCAAAATTGAACATACCCAATCTAAGATTGTTATGGAAAAATTCCTCCATCAGTGCCATGATGTCCCCTTTAATTTCTTCCCAGAATACTTGGAATAACATCATTGGAAAGCCGTCTGGCCCAGGTGATTTGTCCGCTCCCATTTGGTTGATGGCCTTTTTCACTTCCGTTTCCGAAAAAGGTTCCTCCAATGAGGAGAAAATTTTCGCCGAATCATTCTGGTATTCTTGCTAGTAATCCTCCCTCAAGGGGATCCTGAAATCATTCTTCCTACCAAAGAGGCCCTTGTAGTAATTTTGAAAGGTTGTGGCAATCACCTTTTCGTCCTGTGATATTCCAGAATCCGTCTGAATGGAGAGGACGAGATTGGATCTACGTCTTGCGCTTGCCACTCTGTGGAAGTAGGCCGTATTTGCGTCTCCCTCTTTGAGCCACAAAATCCTCGACCTTTGTTGCCATTTGATCTCTTCCAGTTTATAAAGATTGGCAACATTTTTCCGGAGCTCAAGTAACCTGTTTCTTTCTTCTTGTGACAAGATTCTCGTTTCTTCCACCCTTTCTAGTTCATCAATTCCTTCTAGAAAGGAATCCTTTGCACGCCAGATGGTCGAGAATCTAGATCGATTCCATCTGCGCAGTCGCTTTCTCAATCTGCAGATTTTTTCATACCATCGGGATGCAGCTTCCCTGCCAGCAGTTGGGAGCGCCCAATTCTCCATCACCATGTGGTGAAATCCCTGAATTTCCAGCCAGGCCTTCTCAAATCTGAATTTCCGTGACCTTTGAGTTCCGCAGACCCCCACATTGAGAAGGATCGTGGTATGATCTGACGTGGGTCTAGGGATCGATCTGGCAGTGGCTAATGGAAATTTAGCTTCCCAATCCATCGAAACCAATATCCTGTCTAACTTGGCCATCACCGGAGTCGCTTGCATATTAGACCTCGTGAATAGTCTATCATTAATTGGGATATCGATCAGCTCCAATTCTGTTATCACTCTATTGAACTCCTCTCTGTGTCTGTCGCTGGAGCCTCTTCCTTTGTGCTCGAAAGCAAATCTGGTGATGTTGGAAATCCCCCCCAACAATCCAAGCTCCCGACCACCGTTGTCGGATATCGACAAGCTCTTGCCAGAAAGCTTCTCGATCTACAGCCACATTTGGTCCGTAAACGACAGTCACTGTCTGAACCCAATCATCAGACCGTCGTTTCAATCGGGCAGTCAGGGAGAACGCTCCACTGTATACTTCGATGCAGTTGAGGATATCCGAGTTGAACCCAATAGCGATCCCCCCTGAGGCTCCTGCTGACAGGCGCAACACCCATTCCTTGATTCTGTTATCTCCGATTCTTTTGAGTTTTAGCCCGTGCTGGAGTTTGGTTTCCTACAACCCTACCACTTCCGCCTTGGAATGGCAAATGTAAAGTTTGTAGTCCAACTCAGCACATTTTAATATAATTGTCTTTTATTTTTAAACAACTTTTTCCTTGTGTAGTGCTTCAAATTGGAAATTTGCTGCGAAGCCATTTGTAAGTAAGTACCCTAAAGATCTATTTGTGCACTGTGAGTTTTTAAATTCCTCCTTATAATGTTTAGAAGTATGTGATCCAAGAATTTTAATATTATGAAGACTAGCTTGTAGCAAATCGGCAGAAGATAGCAAGGTTGAGTATATTTTTCCAAGTGATCTTGTAAGTCGTTGGTGCACTACACTGTCAATATTGTTTAATAGTTAACTCAGTCGATATATTTTCTCAAGTCTTTAACAACACGCCAATGAAAAAGGATGAATCTAAGGCTGTCTGTGAGTGTTAAAACCAGCACAAGAAATTACCTTATAGACTAGAATAGCTTAATTCTTTCACAAGTAACCAAGTTTTTTGTATGGTACAATCAACTATGCATATATGTCACATTTGTCTTTAAAACTTCAAAATGTAATATATTTTCGTAGATACCAAAAGTATGCAGGATCTTACAAATTATTAAACAAAACAAATAGAAAGAAAAGAAAGAGAGCTTACAATTGAGGTCGTAGCCTAAGCACACAATTTCTTTAAGCTGTATTGAAACTTGAAATATTTTACAGCATAACACACCTACAATACTTGAAATATTACAAAATTATTGCAGAAGAGAAAGATTGGGAAGTGGAAGGATGCTGACTTTGAGTTCAGGCTTACATATTTATAGATGAGAAAAAGAAAGAAGAAATGAGAAAAAGGTAGGTAGCATTTTCGTTAGCTCGTTTTCCTCCATTGCTTTATTAAAACATCTTTTTCTTTCTTCACTTTTAGTGTGGGCATTGCTAACACCATTTAGCTGTAAAGAAGCTTTATAAAAGTTGCGTTATTTCTTCACAAAAATATTCGTCTTCTAGAATGATTCTCTCTCTATGTATTTCTAGATTTTTCTGGACGCCACTGTTATAGTGTTGTTACAGTTGTTGAAAACGGATTCATTTTCTAAAGTCTTATAGACTTTGGGTCCACCATTTTGTGAAGCCTTTCCTTTTCGTTTTTTTAACTATTGCTCGTCACCAATGTCTCTAGATCTTCACCATCTTCTGTAGGATCCTGTGCATCTGGCAATGGTTGATCTGGTCAGCATCTGGTAACACCGAGTGTTGTGAATGATGTTCAGATCCTTCTGACATTTTGTCAGAGTCAAAATGTTTGAAAATTGTTTAATCATATGATTTTTGAATTTCTGCATTATTTCTTCTACAAACGCATGATGATATTTTCGTTCCAACATTTTCTATAATTTCAACAGTGGATTCTTTGTCTCGAACTCCTTTATTAAGGACTATTCTTGAGCTTATTTCTCTGAATAATTGCTTTAATTTCGACTACTTTAGTATTAATATCTATTGAAGTCCACCATTTTGTATGAAACTTTCGTTTTAAGTATGAGAGATGATATTCATCCCAAATCCATATAATTTCATCCCAAATCCATATAATCAACTTCTATGCTCCATCTCCAAATCCATATAATTTTAGCCTGAGAGAAGAAATACATTTAGCAAAGTCCTTCAGAAATTTCGTTATCATCCATTTTACTAATAATTGGATGTGAATCTATCCATTGTTCGTATAACTCTATAATGGGTTCTAGGAACATTTCTAGATCGACACCGTATTTATGCCACCAGTTGTAAAATCAGGTTAGTACATCTTTATGAAGGGCTACAAAACATAATTTGAAGAACCATGTATGTTTTTCTTTAGGATATTCAATTAGAAATACCATGTAAAAGACAAAAACATAATTTCAGTAGTTAAATACCTAAGTTTGTCGATATACCTTTATTAAAGGTTATGCTCTGTGCGTGTTAAAACCCTAGTCTTTAGGTGTCAATACCTCCTTTATAATACACTCACTGAAATTTGGCGGCAATTTATCATTTGAATTCGGATGATAATGTTCAAATGATACTTCTTTTTGCTGCAGTATCATTTGCATCCATTGTCGAGGCTTATTTGCCTTTGTGGGATAAAAATAATTATCCAGATATTTCTGGCGTAATTTCTCTATCTCATTTATTAATGAGATATCTTCTCTTTCAATGTGAATAATGAATTCAAAAGTATCCTTATATGACTAGGTTGCTCTTTGTGCAAAGTTTCTGAAAATGTTGTTTCAGAGATGGAAGCAGTATTTGCCTTGCCAGTTACTTGAGTATTACTTGTAACTATTGAAGATAGTCGTATAAAATATTCTATATTAAATGAATTATTAATTCATGTTTTCCTTATGGTTCTCCATGAGTTTGATGAATGAGAGAAGGTATAACCTCCTCTTCCTTTTCCCCCCCTCGATCAGGAGGTTGCTGGCCCTTCATGACCACCGTGCAGAAATTCATGAGTACGGAAATCATGTAAGAAATTAAATTATCCTTTAATGTAATCAATAGTAAAATAAAATAACTAATAATTCAGATTGCCAATGAGCAAAAATTTGCTTAGAGGTAAGATTTTTAACATCTTTTTTAATAATATTTTTAGCGGAGCCACAATCAACATGTAGCAGAAATTTTTGATTCAATAAATCATCATGAAATTTATGTAAATATTTAATAATAAAAAGCATTTCTTTCTTAACTGTGGAATAATTATACAGGGCTGGATTGCATTTTCCAGATGTGAATCGAACCAATACTTCTTTATTTGTGTTTGGATGAATTTGTTTCAAAATTCCACCATATCCAATATTTGAGGCATCAGTTTCCACAGTTTTAAACCATTTTGGGTTTGCTAAATGTGTGCTTGGAAAATGTATAACACTAGTCTTAATTGTTTTGACCGCCTCATTATGCTGAGTAGTCCGTAGAGATGGATTCTTTTTAAATCTATCATATAAAATAACTGTCATTGGCTAGATTTTTATAATAATCTACCACATAATTCAGAGCTCCTAAAAATCTATGAAGTTGTTTTTTTTTTTATCAATAATTTCATCAGTAAATTTAGAGGATAGGTATAATCATTCCTTGATGAAGATTGTGACCAAGAAATCGAATCTCTATTTGAAATAATTTCATTTTTTGGTTTAGATATAACCAAACCATTTCGCATTACTAAATTCCGAAGTATTTCAAGATGCTTGAAATACTGATCTAAATTATCCAAAAGTACTAAAATATCATCTATGTATGATAAGATGAAATTAGTGTATGGATTAAAATATCATTCATGATATTCTGAAATTCAGATGGGGCATTCTTGAGATCGAATAACATAACATTCCATTTATAATGCCCAAAAGGAACAGTAAATGTTGTTTTATATACATCCTTTTCATCCAATAACCAGATTCCATGTCAAATTTAGAAAATATTTTCGCATTTCGAATACGATTTAATAAGTCCCTTGTATTTGGAATTGGAAATCTAATCCATTTTAATACCTTATTAAGGGGTTTATGGTTGATAACTAATCGAGGCACTCCCCTTTCTCTTTCTGCATTGTTATTAACATAGAAAGCTATGCAACTCCATGGAGAATGTGATATTAATTTCTTTTCTAATAGAGTTTCTATTTCCTTTTTACATAAATCAAGATATTCTTGATTCATCTGACAAGGTCGAGCCTTAGTCGGTATAGTTTCTCAACAAAATTATCTTCATATGGAAGAGTTACAATATGCTGTTTTCTGTCCCAAAATGCATTTGGCACAGAACTGCAAGTAGTATTTTTAGATTTCTCAAATACTTGATTTATCAAATCTTTAGTTTCATCTTTCTCTATTTGCTCTTCAATCTGAGTATAAGATATCTCTTCTTTAAGATAGCTAATTTGCTTTTCTTTAAGAAGAATGTCCTTCACTTCATTTAGTATCCTTGTTTAAGGATCTGTAATAAATTCAAAAACCACTGTTTTTCCCTTAAAGGTAGCGGTAATACCGCTAGTATATACTTGTGTAATTGGCATAATCTCATTTAAGAATGGTGTTCCCAGTATAACATGTTGTGATAAATCTTTTACTAATAAAAATGGGATTGGAATGCATGTATTGTTATTACAAATATGTGCATTTGTTAATTTATAATTAACATCCTATTTTTTACCACTAGCACCAGTAAGTGTTTGTGTGGTTTTTCCAAAGTGAATGGAAGGTACAATTCTTTCTCTTATGCAGTGTAAAGGAGATATTGACACCTAAAGACTGAGGTTTTAACACCCACACAGCATTACCTTTAATAAAGGTACATGGACAAACTCAGGTATTTAACTACTGGGATTATGTTTCAGCCTTTTACAAGGTATTTCTTATTGAAAATCCTAAAGGAAAATATACTTGGTTCTTTAAATTATGTCATGTAGCCCTGCATAAAGGGGTACCAACCTGGTCTTACAACTGGTGGCATAGATACAGTGCCGACCTAGAAATGTTACCAAAACCTATTATGGAGTTATACGAACAATCGGTAGATTCACATTCAATTATTAGTAAGATGGATGATAACGAAATTTGTGAAGAACTTTGCCCAATGTATTTCTTCTCTAAGGCTGGAATTCCCTGGATTTGGAGATGGAGCATAGAAGCTGCTTAGAATTATTATCATCTCTCATACTTGAAATGATAGTTTCATACACAATGGACTTTAATATATATCAATACTAAAATTGCCGAAATTAAAGCAATTATTCAGAGAAATAAGCAAGATAAAATACAGTCCTTAATAAAGGAGTTCGCGACAGAGAATCCACTGTTGAACTTATTGAAAATGTTGGAACGGAAATATCCTCAGGCGTCTGCAGAAGAAATAATGCAGAAATGCCAATAACATATGATTAAACAATTTTCAGACATATTTGATTGACAAAATGTCAGAAGAATATGAAGATCATTCACAACACTCGGTGCCATTTCTAGATGCACATGATCCTAATGAAGACGATAAAGATCTAGAAACATTGGTTACAAGAGCAATAGCTGAAAAACGAAAAGGAAAGGCTCCACAAAATGGTGGACCCAAAGTCCAGAAGACTTTAGAAAACGATTCCGTTTTTGACAACTATAATAACACTGTAGCAGTGGCGTCCAGAAAAATCTAGAAATACGTAGAGAAAAAACCATTCTAGAAGACGAAAATTTCTGGGAAGAAATAAAGCAGCTTTTATAAAGCTACTTTACACTTGAATGGTGTTAGCAATGCCAGCGCTAAAGGTGAAGAAAGAAAAAGATGCTTTAATAAAGCAATGGAGGAAAACGAGCCAACGAAGATGCTGCCAACCTTTTTCTCGTTTTTTTTATCCTCTACAAATATGTAAGCCTAAACTCAGGGTCAGGCATCCTTCCACCTCCTAGTCTTTCTCTTTTGTAATATTTCTGTAATATTTTAAGTATCGTAAGTGTGTTATGCTGTAAAATATTTCAAGTTTCAATAAAGATTGAAGAAGTTGTGTACTTAGGCTACAACCTTCAATTGTAAGCTCTCTTTCTTTTCTTTATATTTGTTTTGTTTAATAATTTGTAAGATCCTACATACTTTTGGTATCATAGCCATGAAATTCTAAGTTTACAATTTTAAGCAAATATTGTTTATACAATCTGATGTTTAAATTTGGATTTTTTTAAATTTTGCTAATTTCTCTTTGAGCTTGTGGAACGTCACCAATGTCGCGTAGAGCCATTGATCCCATGTTTGCCATAGTTAGGCTGTAAGAGTAGGCTTGTAAGTCGTTGACATACATGCAAGCTAAAAGAAAACTAAGTGAAACAAGAGAAAAATTGAAATTTAAGCATCTTATATGTAACCGCCGTTCCCGATTATACAGATTTGTATTTATCTTTCTTTGTATTCTTGAATTCTAAATTTCTAAATAAATCCTACTATTCTTTTGAATCTATTTCTTTATTTTGGGCATTCAATTTTATTGTTAGAACCCGGAATTTCAATCTGATTATTATTATTATTATTTTAGTTGATGATCAAAGCCCAATCCTAATCCATTCTTTGATACCACTATTTGATTATTTGTAAATTATTTTCGCTCTCTTAAATTCATTCATTTGTGTTAGATTTATTTTTGGAAATCCGATTGTCGCCAATCCTAGCCAATCCTATAATTTAATTATAGTATTCTCCTTCTGTTGTGAAACCCAATTCTATTTTATTCCACAATCTTATTCCTTCTGCTCTTTATTATTTACTAAATTGTCAAAGCCCAATTTTAATCCATACTATAATGTCATCAGAGTTTATTTGATTAATTGATTTTTTATTTGTGAGAAGCTCAAACTGAAGTCCCTTGATTTTAAACCACTATATATATATTATTGGTTTGTGTTAGTCCCATATTTTAAATCTCAATCCCATCTATAATTATTTATTTTATTTTGTGTAAGCTCAATCCAAGCCCACATCTACCCTCAATTGTACACCCCCAAATCTTTCTCCCACTAATATACTAACTAATTAATCCAGAATTACCTCAACCAAAACCCAAACCCCAGTAATCCCCTAATTATCTCAACTAATCCCCCATCTTCTCTCTCCCTACACCGACTCTTCTTCTTTTCTTCTTCGTCTACAACCAGAAACCCGAGCTTTCCACCCTTCCTCTTCGCACCCCGAGACCCGACCAGCCCCTCATCGTCATCATCATCCAGAGCACCCTGCCCTTGTCCTAATTATCTCAACTAATCCCTCATCTTCTCTCTCCCTACACCGACTCTTCTTTTTTTCTTCTTCTTCGTCTCCAACCAGAAACCCAAGCTTTCCACCTTTCATCGCACCCTGACACCGGGCCGGCCCCTCATCGTCATCATCATCATCATCATCATCATCTTCACCATCCCGAGCGCCCTGCCCTTTCCACCCACCATCTTCCCTTCGCTACCCACATCTCGCCAAACACCGCAATTACTGCAGCTCTTTCCTTCACCGACCGCATCCCTTCGTCGCCTTGTCGTAGCCACCTGCCTGTGACCATTTCCACCTTCACTACCTCCAACAGTAGCCTCCATCAAACCACACCCGCAACCCATTGGAGCTCCTCATCTCTCCCCTACTGCCTTGCGACTCCACCACCCTGAACCCATCCCCGGCCCCCTGCCAGCGCCAGCTCCTCATCATCGCCATCACCAACTGCCAGGCCCTTCCATTGATGTCTCCTTCCTCAAGCTCCATGGCGACCTTGTACAGCTGACTACCATTGCTCACCTCATCGCCACTACCTCGCCATCGCCAGCAACACCCTCACCAGCATCATTGAAGGACCACTCCGACCGCACCCAGCCGCAATGCTACCGCCATCATCTCCTCACCCTCCACTGCTTCCTTGTTGCCTCCATCCCGCAACCACCACCGAATGCCACAGCTCTCACTGCCCGCTGCCTTTTTCCACTGCCCGTTGTCACTGAACCGCCCCACTGCCTTGCCTCCTTCCTCTGAAGCTGAAGTCCCCAAAGCCACTGCATTTGTTCTCGCCCGTGCCCTTGCTACCGTTGCCACATCTGAAGTGGAAAAAAAATACAACCCGACATTGCTCGCCATAGTTGATGTCGTCACCAGCTCTCGCTGTGATCGCTGCCGTTGTGCATACTCACCACTATCATCGTTCTTGTTGTGTTGTTGTCCTTTTGCTATCGTGCCGCTATCTCCTTGCTGTGTGTTGATGTGTTCACGGTCTTTGTTGCTCACGCCGTTGCGTTGTCACTCGCATTGTTACTATCGGGATTCTCTTTTCAGGGTCGTAATCGTCGCATAACAGACAAGCATCTCTTGTACACATTTTATTGTTCCTGTGCAAGTATTTTGTTTGGAATCCGGCAAGTAGTTATTGAATTGAATGTCGTATCTAATTGAATTCCATTATTGATTCATTGTCTTCTTTATCGTACAATGTTATTGATTTATAGTATTTTTATCATGCCAATGTTATCGATTTAAATCTTGAACTATTCATTTATCATATTATTGAACATTCAACTTTACTGCCTATAATTTACTTGAACTTGTACTGAGGTTTCGATCCAGTTCTCGACACCAAAATTTAGAATTTTATACATA
Organism: Hemerocallis citrina; assembly: GCA_017893485.1. Lineage (NCBI taxonomy): Eukaryota > Viridiplantae > Streptophyta > Magnoliopsida > Asparagales > Asphodelaceae > Hemerocallis > Hemerocallis citrina. Next base: position 119,434,264 of record CM030364.1, read on the forward strand.
AAAATTGTAGCACACTGAGTCTGGAATCCAGAACATCTTACTGATTCTCAATTCGATTAATAGATTCTAAGTTATTAACTTTTTAGTACTGTCATGGTATAATTTTCCAGAACCAAGACTGTGCACGAAACCAGTAAGGAATGAATTTATTTGCACAGCTACGGAAAATTATAATGTATCGTGTGAATATGCATTGGAACCTACAGAGAGTCTATTTTCTAGAATCTCTGACGGAATCAGATTTACATTTCTGTAGGAGCAGAAAAGTGAATTTGAGTACCAATAGTGCTGCTATCTAGAACTTGCATTGTTACGTTTTTGCATATAATCTCGTTATTTTTCATATTTAATGAATTGAACTATGTATATTTCATGTATTGCATAGCCTTGATATCTTCTTGATATTGTATTAATACTATCATTCTCATTGATTGTACCCATTGCATAATTTTTGATACCACAGTTCTCATTGATCATAATGATTACATGTTCATAACTGATTGTTATAAAATGATAATAAGCTAGGGTAATAAAGGTCGACTTGGTAGTGAACAATCGGAGACTGTACTCGGATGAGGGGCCCGTGTTTCCCTATATTGTTTATTGTTGTCGGTTATTGTTTTATCGATTGATTGTGGACTACTGCTATAGTATTCCGATTGTTTCGTGTATCATATCGTGGACCGATTCTCGTTATTGATCGTTGATTGTGAATTATGGATTATTGAATATTGTTGCCGAGTACATGATCTGTAGAGTTCACCACTATAGTCTAAACGTTCACTTTGGTTGTATGTACCCGAACCTGTGGTATAAGACGCAAGATTGCGTGCATTAGATTGGTTAATAAAAGATTGATAGACCTAAAGATTGATACTAAACATCGACTATTGATTTATTGATTATTGATTATTGATTATTGTTTATTGACTATTGTTTATTGATTATTGACTGTCGACTATTGACCTTATTGATTATTGTTTATCGATCATTGATTATTGACCAATGCATCATTGACTATCAAAAATTGATTTTATTATTGACCATCGTTTGTCGATTATTGACTATTATTTATTGACCATTGTACCATTGATTATCAACTTTTGATCTTGTTATCTACCATTTATTGATCTCTGATATCGTTCCAATTCATTGTTTATTTTTATATCGTTCTTTATATTTATTTTTTCACTGCTTGTTACTACCTGTCGCCCGGAGCTTGCTTTGAACGGGTTCTCTCCATCTTTTTTTTGGGTTATTGTTTATACAGGTACAAATGATGAGATACTGAAAGAACTTGACGTACTGCTATTGCATTGTGTATTTTCGGACATTCTGTAAGTTCTTGTCAATGTTGAAAATAGCGATAGCGTATAACGTAACGTTAGGTCTCGGTAGTGTGAAGCGCAAATAGCGTAACGCAAATAGCGTAACGTAAAAAAATAGGAGAGAATTGGGATAAACTTATGAATATCATTCCTACTGCAGTTACTGAAATCTACATTATCATTTTCACATAAGCATCCTCACATAAGCAGATAATATAGTATAAAGTATAATAATGCTAACAAATTAGCTCCCATAAAAATTCAAGTGCCCACAATACTGTCAACAAAGAACTCCCCAACAAAACACGATTTTCGAACCCTACGAAGGCATGAACAACTAATCTCATGATGATCAAATCAAATTCCTAATCACCATTCTCATTTCCATCCACCCAAAATTATACTTAGCGCATTCTGTCAAACACCTAAACTACATAGCAACACAACACAAAAAAAATTCCCTCCAAATTTCCAACACCAAACCCACAAACTCTACACCTAATTCACTCTTTATGTGGATGAAAATGCGACAAGCAAGATAGTTGTCAGTTTTAGTTGCCATTGAGTAGCACTTTGGTTTCCCCAGTAGGAGCATGCCCGAAAGCACTTTCGAAACACTTAAACACGGTAGGCCAGAGAAGTAGGGCAGCTCGACATCTTTTTCTGCAGGTCAATCGGCAGTTGATTCTTCCACAACTGGTGCAAAATCGAGTTCTTTTTCCGACTGGGAAAACTTGTGGTTGCTGCTTCTTCTCTTCTTGGCTGCTTTCTGGTGCTTGTGCTTTTGGTGGACTCCTTCTGATAGCACGAGGTCTTCATGGTTTGACTCAATGAATGTTACATGTGTAATTATCTTTGAATCCAAGCGTCACCCAAGAAACTTCTGCATGTTCAAGCTCCTTCTCTGCTTCATCTTTCTTCAGGGAAGCTAAGGACCTTGCTAAAGACTTCTTGCAGCTGAGAGATCTCTTCATCGGTCACTTTCCTATCATCTCACCCGCCGCCACGGGTGACATCCACCCATGCCCTCTGCTTCTGTTCCTCGGCTCCTCCACTGGGAGGTGGCCCTCCGCCAGGTTCCATAGAATCTTGAGATCCCCTGTAGCGGGAGGCTTTAAAACCATTAGAGCTATAAAATGGAGCAGTGATAGTACACTTTGCTTCTAGAAGACATTCTTCGCCCCATTTCTTGGGTTACCGGATTTGAGGAAGAGTGTTACAAAAATGGAGACGAACCGGAATCTCATCGGATTTTGTTTCTTGATTGAGTAGAAAAGGGATATATGAAGTTTGTTCTCTTCCTCTGTACATCTCCCTTATGGGCAAATCAACTTGCGTTATACCATTGCTTGTTGGAAGAATAAAATGAAATACGAACAACCGCACTGGTTGTAATAGATCAACACTTGAAATGCTGGAGCAAGAAGACGCATTCAAGTTTGATTTTAGGGAAGGACAACATGCCATGATACTTTTTGTTTTGTCGAGCCCTGCTTGGTCTCTGGTTTGATGGTTATACGTGCTAAAAATCCGGTACATTTCGTTTCGTTTCCCATCATAGTCTTTTGCGACACTTCTGGTTTACTTCTTTTGTTAGGTCTCGACTTCTCCGCTATGATCTCCCCAGTAGTCCATAGGTCACCTTAGGTCCTTCCTTCATTATCTCTTGGATCACAAGAAATGATCCTATTCAGAACCTAAAGGGTGAAAGTTCCTACGCATTTCCACAATCGTGGTTACACACACGCGAATCGCGAATTGCGTATTTTATATTTTATCTTTTTAGAAAAATGGGAATCTTTGGTTGTCTTGCTTTCTGCTTCCTTTAACCTAATGGCTGGTTGAGCTCAAGCTCCTGCTTCTTGATCACCACAAGAGCAGAACCAAAGCGAGCAGGACCAGTACCCTTAGTTGTTCTATACCTTGCAAGAGAAGGAAAAAGAGATATATTAGTTCGAGGATTCCATTTTTTATTAGCCCAAAATGAAACTCTAAAGCTAGGTTTCGAGAGGGCTTCTCCGGAACAGGGGAAGAAAGGGTGGAAGGAATTATATTCTTTACACCCATTTCCAGACCTTATGTAATTGCCTTTGGTTGGGGCCACAAGGACCCATGGCAGTGAGCAATTCCTACAAAGACCTTATGAGGGATTGGCTTTATTTGGGCAGAGTAAAATTATGAGCGTTTGAAAGACATGCGTCGCTCTTCGGGATCCGGAAAAGAGTGGATCAGATCGATGCGCTGTCTCTCCAAAAGGGAAGAACCCAGAATACGAGAAGGCATGCCTACGGAATTCGGGAAGAAACTCCACCTCCTTTCCACATACTTTGTGGCTGAACCTTCCTCTGCTTCTTCTGCTACTAATGCTGGTGCTGGATTTGCTGATCAAATTGTGATACATCTCGTTGGAACTCGAGCTACGAGACGAACTAAACTCGCATGTGTTAAGCATATAGCTAGCCGCCTTCTTTCTGAACACTAACAACCAAAAAACTCCTCATATTGTTCATTAAAATTTAAAAAAAAACACTTACCACGACAGAAGGACTGAGCTCGATTCAGACCCAGTTGAGCTCATACGCGAAGCTCTCAAACGGGCACCAATTCGAGGATTGGGAAATGGGTAGTGGGTCAGTTTGAGAGGGGTGCTCTGGTCTGAGAAGGAGGGCAATTGATGAAGGAGATGAAGGACCAAGCATCAAAATGGAGGAAAAAGGTTGAAGATGATGACAATTAGACAAGAGGGTTGAGAGATCCGCTCATCTATTAATTAAGAAATTAAAAGATGCATGGAGAGCCTTCATTGCGTGGAGAGCGGTGTGCGGTGTGGTGAGCGGTGTGCGTGGTGGGGGGCACTACGTGAGTGCGGCGTGAGGAGGAAGGGGCTGCATGAGTGCGGCGAGCAGAGTGCGAGGTGAGGAGGAGGGGGCGGCGGGAGGGATGCGAGGGTCTTTTTTTTATTGTTAGAGTGGGGATGAAGTTGAAGCGGCGTGTGAGTGTAGTGATGAGGTTTTGTTTATTTTTTGTGTGGTTTGCATGTAAATCTCTTATTTTGTTCTCTATTCTTTATTTCGAAATAGGGAAAGGAGAGAGGGGGTACACTCTCTCTCCTATTAGCATAATATATAGATATAATTAAAGAAAAGAAAGAAATACTAAGAAATTCACAGGTAACGGGCATATAGTTGTTGGAGTCTTCGACACTACTGAAGAAATTGGAGTCCTCACAAAGATTGAGTGTCTCAGTGTTAAGAAAACATGACGAAAAAAGGAAAAAAAAAGAAGGGGTTTGTCACTTGTGTTTATACCTCAACTGTTCAGTTAAATTAAAAAAGTTTGTTTGTAGCGCAAGTTATTTAAGTTAAGTTGTGATGGGCAAATAGCGTGAGCTACACAAAAATAGTTCAGAGCTATGTAGAAAATATGTTATGCACATGAGCTTTGTAGCGGAATGGGTAGAGTTAAGTTACATAACGAACTATTTCGAGCTTCATAGCGCGTTATTTTATACATTGGTTCTTGTTTCTCAGATATTGGTTATTGATTCTATTATTGTTCATGTGATTATTATTGTATTGTTGAGCTTACCGTTATTGTCCAGCTTATGGTTTATATGAGTTGGTATACTTATATTATTCGCTGGGCCTCAGTTACGTGCCTGTGTTTTCGTATAACGGGAAGCGGGGCATGACATTATACCTAAACATTATGTGCTTAAATCTACAACAAATTTAATGGCAAGTTTAACATCTAGTAAGTCCAAGAGGCATACCAGTAATACTGGTAGTAACAAGGTTTTAAATGCTCAATTAGACCAGCTTAATAAGTGGGTATATTCCAGATGTTCGTAATAAGGAAATCTATAAAACTGAATTTCTTGATGTGAAATCCTTGACAGCCATAAAAACCCTAGAAAGAATTATTACTATTAACTAGGAAGAGAAAATAGTTAGACTTCTTTATGAAGAAGATATTCAGCCATATGTTTTTTTTTTTTTTTTTTTTTTTTTTTTTTTTTTTTTTTTTGAGGTAAAAGGTGGAATAAAGCCACCCTGTTTCATTAATAAGCAGTTAATAAAACAACCCCGGTATACCGGGAAGGATACAAAAGTACAAGTCAGGAAAGACAAAACAGTGCAGGAAATAAAACATAAACCCCCAACAAAAGCCTGGGGGGTGGGTCGAATCCGCCATACAAAAACCAAAAGTACAGTAGGTCAAGACCAAGCTATCATAGAGTGCAGCTACTGAGACGGCTCTGGCACTCAGTCCAGTGTCGGCCCAAACTCTACCTCCTCATCGTAAAAGTCCTCCACCTGGAAGACTCTGGCAATCCTCCCTCGCGCTCTTGTGGCGGCAGCTGTAGCCCAAAAAGAAATAAGATGCATGATATGAGTAAGGTTACCAGAAATACTACTACATGAAGCACGAAAATAAAAGTTATTTCAGTCTAGCCATAACACCCATGTAGTTACCGCAATGGCAATATACCACGCATCCTTCATTTCATGGCGAATCTTTGTGAATTTGGGGCCAACCCATAAATCCTCATATTCGATGGGGTAGTCACTTGTTCCTAGGGCTCGTAAAACCTCTACCATAGTCGCCTAACTCCTTGGACAGTGGATAAAAAGGTGGTTCAAGTTCTCCGTGTGCATGTTGCAGAATCCACAGTCGATCGCAATCTGGGGTTGTCTTTTGGCCAGGTTCTCTCTAGTGAGAATTGCATTATTGAGCACTAACCAAAGGAAAACTCTAACTTTAAGAGGTGTTTTTGCCTTCCATAATAGCTGTGCCCAACTGGGTCTGCATCCCCGATAGTGAATCCGATGGTATAGGGAACTGACCGAGAATGCTCCCTTAGGGTCGAGTCCCCATCGCATCTGATCTGGGCCTTGGATGCATCTCGTCCCGGTCTGTGTGATGTGTGCTTGTAATTCGAGCAGTTGCTGATGTAACCTTAGGGTAAGCGCTCCTCGAAACGACGACTTCCAACTTCCCCTCTTCCAACGTATTGTCATACAACTCGGGAAAAGTTTCCTTCAAAGTATGTGCACCATACCATTTGTCCCACCAAAATCTGGTGGACCGCCCACTACTGATAGTAGACGTAACTGCTGAAATGAACGGCCCGCTAGCTTTGGTAATTCCTTTCCAGAATCGTGAGACTCTAGACCCTACTAGGAAGCCCAGGTTTCTCGTGCCTTTTCCTCGCAGGTATGGCTGAATGAAGTCCTGCCATCCTTCCCCACTATGGTGAAAAACCTTCCACCACCATTTTCCCAACATGGCAAGATTCATATCTCTTAGGTCAATGATGCCTAGCCCTCCATGCTTCTTCTTCATGCAAACGATATTCCATTTGATCAGGTGGTAACCTCCCCTGTTCGAATCTGCCCCTTTCCAAAGGAATCGTTTACGGATTCGGTCAATCCTTTGGATAACCCACTTTGGTAGCTCAAAAAAGGATATGTAGTAAATTGGCAGATTAGACAATACTGAGTTAATGAGTACCACTCTGCCTCCTAGTGACAGCGATTTTTCTTTCCAGCCAGATAATCTGTCTTCCACCCTATCTATTATCGGCAGCCAGTCTGCCTTAGTTAGCTTCCCTAGTCTGAGTGGGAGCCCTAAATATTTGATTGGAAACTCATTCCTCATACAGTTTAGTATAATGGCATGTTCCCGAGCTTCTTCATCGGAAAGAGTAATGGGAGTCAGAGCACTCCTGTGGAAATTTATCCTAAGACCAGACCAGGCTTTGAAACAGTAGAGGGCCCCTTTAAAGCAGACTATTTTTTATCTGGTCCCATTCCCAAACAGTAGGGTGTGATCAGCATACTGTAGAATCGTACACCCTTGATTAGAGGTGCTGCTGGCCACAGGCGTAATCCACCCTGCTCTCCTACAGTTTTCATGCATTCCCCTTAGCACATCTGCTACAATAGTGAATAGAAGTGGGGATAACGGATCCCCTTGCCGGAGACCCTTCTTGCAAGGGAACGACGGACCTGGCTGCCCATTCACCAATATTGCCGTTTTACTAGTCTGTAAACACTGTTTGATCCATCTGACCCATTTGTCCCCAAATCCTCTCCCTCTGAGCGCTTCCAGCAAACACTCCCAGTCGACGGAGTCGTATGCTTTCTCAAAATCCAATTTTAGGAGGAAAGTCTTAGAGTTACTCGCATGGCAGCGGTGGATAACTTGTTCTGCCGTGGCCGCACAGTCAATGATACATCTGTCCTTAATGAATTATGTTTGGGTTTTGCTGATAATACTATCCATAATACTCCCCAGACGGATGGCCAAGACCTTTGTGATAATCTTTGCTGAGCAATTAATGAGGCTAAGATTGTTATGGAAATCAGAACAACTTCCGCAAAATTGAACATACCCAATCTAAGATTGTTATGGAAAAATTCCTCCATTAGTGCCATGATGTCCCCTTTAATTTCTTCCCAGAATACTTGGAAGAACATCATTGGAAAGCCGTCTGGCCCAGGTGATTTGTCTGCTCCCATTTGGTTGATGGCATTTTTCACTTCTGTTTCCGAAAAAGGTTCCTCCAATGAGGAGAAAATTTTCGCCGAATCATTCTGGTATTCTTGCCAGTAATCCTCCCTCAAGGGGATCCTGAAATCATTCTTCCTACCAAAGAGGCCCTTATAGTAATTTTGAAAGGTTTTGCCAATCACCTTTTCGTCCTGTGATATTCCGGAATCTGTCTGAATGGAGAGGACGAGATTGGATCTACGTCTTGCGCTTGCCACTCTGTAGAAGTAGGCCGTATTTGCGTCTCCCTCTTTGAGCCACAAAATCCTCGACCTTTGTTGCCATTTGATTTGTTCCAGTTTATAAAGATTGGCAACATTTTCCCAGAGCTCAAGTAACCTGTTTCTTTCTTCTTGTGACAAGATTCTCGTTTCTTCCACCCTTTCTAGTTCATCAATTCCTTCTAGAAAGGAATCCTTTGCACGCCAGTTGGTCGAGAATCTAGATCGATTCCATCTGCGCAGTCGCTTTCTCAATCTATGGATTTTTTCACACCATCGGGATGCAGCGTCCCTGCCAGCAGTTGGGAGTGCCCAGTTCTCCATCACCATGTGGTGAAATCCCTGAATTTCTAGCCAGGCCTTCTCAAATCTGAATTTCCGTGACCTTTGAGTTCTGCAGACCCCCACATCGAGAAGGATCGGGGTATGATCTGACGTGGGTCTAGAGATCGATCTGGCAGTGGCTAATGGAAATTTAGCTTCCCAATCCATCGACACCAATATCCTGTCTAACTTGGCCATCACCGGAGTCGCTTGCATATTAGACCACATGAATAGTCTGTCATTAATTAAGATATCGATCAGCTCCAATTCCGTTATCACTCTATTGAACTCCTCTCTGTGTCTATCGTTGGAGCCTCTTCTCTTGTGCTCGAAAGCAAATCTGGTGATGTTGAAATTCCCCCCAACAATCCAAGCTCCCGATCACCGTTGTCGGATATCGACAAGCTCTTGCCAGAAAGCTTCTCGATCTACAGCCACATTTGGTCCGTAAACGACAGTGACCTTCTGAACCCAATCATCAGACCGTCGGGCAGTCAGGGAGAATGCTCCACTGTATACTTCGATGCAGTTGAGGATATCCGAGTTGAACCCAATAGTGATCCTCCCTGAGGCTCCTGCTGACGGGCGCAACACCCATTCCTTGATTCTGTTACCCCCGATTCTTTTGAGTTTTAGCCCGTGCTGGAGTTTGGTTTCCTACAACCCTACCACTTCCGCCTTGGAATGGCAAATGACGTCCCTTAACATATCTCTCTTCCCCTATTCCCCAGTCCTCTAACGTTCCAGAATAGTGTATTCATTAGGGGACTGTGTCAGCGGTGATCGTTGGTGCGGGTGTGGGGTCGGCTCCATCCCCAGGGATGTCTATCGACCCAGTACTATATCCTAGGGCATTTTCATAACTAGTTTTAACCCTTTCGGTTTCCCAACCCCTAATTTTATTGAGTAGTAATGCATTACGCTCAGTGTCACACACCTCTAACCCACATGTTTTAGCTAGGAAAAAAACATCAGTGTCTGACATGAAGTTTAAAATAGTAGCTAAAAATCTTTTATTACCTCCGTTGTCGAATTTTGCGACTTTGGCTGCCGCCGCAACTTTAAGATAATCATCCAAAGATTCCACATGAGCCTTCTTGGGCGAGCGCTGTACTCTGAACCCTACCATCCTACGTGACATTCCAGTACTGACTCCAGGTGCTGATTCTGGAATTGTGGACAAAACCACCTCTGGCGAGATCTGTGTGTCAGCGATGAACTCTAGATCCACTGACTCCTCATATGTGAAAAAGAATTCTTCGTCTAGATTTAGGCATCCTTCCAAATCCTCATCACTATCTAGTTGCTGAGCTTCCCATTTTAAAGTAGTCTCTTTCGCTGCGGACTCCTCATTGGGCCCACAGATAGTCGACTCAATAATAAAACTAGCGTTGTTTTCCGTTGCGATCCCCTCGATGGGCCGGCTATCCGTCTGACCATTTGTCTGATTGTTCGAGATTGTAGAGATACTAGTTCCATGGGCAATAGAGCTCGTTTTGGGCCCCTCGATGGGCCCATTAACATTTATAAGCGGAGCACCCAACAGCCCACACTTGCTAGACCCATTTAACGAGCCTCCCCCATCTCCGTGATCCACATAACCGCAAGTTTCAAATACCAATGCTCATTTTTGTTTTATGTGGGGGGTGAGCTCACCCCCCTTGCCAGTTGGCAACTCGTGATAGGAGGGGGGAGCGACAGCATCAGACTCTGTGAGTCCCGAGGTAAGCTTCGATATCATCAAAGCGTTGGTAAAACCCTTGAGCTCCAAAGTAGAGAGTTCATTTCTCTTCTTGCCATTGTCTTCTTCCCTAAAATCGCCCTCTTCAAAAGTGGTACTTTGTTACCCACTCCCTCAACTTCAGTTTGGGGCTCTTCTGAGTTCTTTCCTCTGTGGTTGAGCAGGTCTAAGCTCGTTGCTTTCCCTAGAGTAACCTCTGGTTCTTGTCGCCCTAGCTTAAAAGCAGCTTCTTTTTCGTTGGCTTCTTTACCATTTTTGGGCACCCTTAACCCCTGAGTGCCAGAGGTCCCTCTCTACTCACTTCCCTTTGAGTTTTCCACTCTGGCAACTGCCTCCTGTCTCCCCAGATCTAAAGCAGCTTCTTTTTTACTTTCTGGTGCTTTCCACACCTTTTCTACCCACTCTTTGGTCGATAGGGCTTTCTCGCTTGGCTTCTTCCCCAAGCCTGCACTACCTCTCACCAGTTCCTGTCCCGAAGCATGCATGCTGTTACGGAGTTGGTATTTGCTATTTTGGGGGCCTATAGGCCCTGTCCCCCTTCTCTGCACCACAGTCTGTACTCTTCACTGGCATGCAGCTTTCGATTGCCATTTTGGGTAGTCTGTTGTGTCTCCTTTGTCTGATATATCCCTGATGCTGTGAGGTTTACTAGATCTGGGTTATGATCATCATGGCCATTGGATCCTCTGGTCTGGCTGTGAGGTCGACCACCGGCGTCCCGCCCTGATCCATGCCTCTCTGATCCCCCCACCATGGCCACTTGAAGCGCTTCCATCTCTCTCTCCGCCTTGATGACCTCTCGATGGGCCCTCTCCACTTCATGGCTCCCATCTATCGAGAGCTCCCAAGTTGGCGACGCAACATCTCTATAGCTCCGGCCATCTCTGAGAGAGGTAGTAGGTGTTTGGGACGTGATGGAGGAAGGGGCTGTCTCTCTATCTGCGCTTTTGTCAAGGACAAAGCGTATGAGGTAGGAGTCTTCATAGGAAAATACTTTGGCGAATCTCGGCATCAAGGCTATGTCCTTACTTCTGAAGAGTATTCTTGCCGATACTATTTGCGATCGACGAACGGTTTTCTCGTCGATCTCTTCTACTGTGCCGAAGTCGGAGACCATCTCTTGCAAGGCCTCCTTCTTCCAAAAGTGTAAGGGTACATTGTGGATCCACACCCAGCATCTCTCCCCTTGAGGCTTCTCAGCACCGAAGCTTGGTGTCTATACTTTGAAATCCATCCTAAAATGCCCAAAATCCACTGTAGTTAAGCCGGTGATCTCTATCATCTTTTGCGGTGAAGGGAAAGAAATCAAAAACTCAAGGGGGCACATTCACGTGACAACCCAGTCACGGTCCGCCTTCATTGGCCATCACGCGTTCAACGCTTGGAGCACATGGGCCTCCGATGGTCTACCCGCCGTCACCCTTGCTATTGCGCACCACTGACGAAGCCAAGCTTCCTCCTTTTTGATTGTTGCGAGACTGTTAGCCAACTTGATCGTTGCTGGGTTGTCAGGTGACCTTCTCCTGACTACTCGTCTCTCTTCGTCATCGTTGGTGGTGACGACGTTTGTGCAATTGTAAGACATATGGCCCCACATCATACATCTCAGGCATCTAACTTCTTTGGTGCACTCCGTCCGATAGTGTCCCAACTCACCACAGTTGAAACACGGTATCGGTTTGTGCTTTCCCTTTCTCTGTTGCTTTTTGAATACCGTTGGTGCTGGCAGTGGTGATTTGGATTTTCTTTTTCTCTTGTGAACGACTTCCTGCCACTGTTCTGCCTCTACCCCAACCGGAGGTAGTCCATCTCCCTCCCCAGGTCCATCGTTTGGACCCCTTCTTTGGGCCCATACAGCGTTGGACCTTGGGGAGTCGACGGTCAGCCTCCTTGGTGGTAATTGGTGGGGGTTCCGGGGGGGGGGGGGGGGGGGGGCGGGCGAAACAGGGGCTTGTAGTTGGTGTTGCTTGTTGGGTTGCATTGGTGGTGTGGTCGCATTAGGAGATTGAAGTTGGTGCATTGTCTCTGTTGGTTTGGGAGGTGTGATGGAGCACACTTGCTGTTGGTGATTGTGGTAATGCTGGTAAGGGTCCCTTTGTTGCTTTCTCTGTTGTGTGCGGTGGTGAGAATTGTGAGTTGTATCCCTGTAGCTCCTTTCTCTATTTCTTGCGTAAGAGTCCCTGAGGTTGTGTCTTTGGTGCACTTCTGTGCTGTAGTGCTCTTGAGAGTGACGCCGGCCCATTGGCGGGGGTCTCTTATGCCGTAACTGGCCTGTAGGAGGACCCCCTCTTTGGGCCCTCCTTCTCAATGGCAGCTCAACAATGGGGCGATGATGACCTGAGCCACTCCCCTCCTGCCGTGGACGCGCATTTCGATGTGCCCGTGGATGGGAGAGAGCAATTCTGAGCCCTGAGGGTTCACCCTTCGAAAGGTTTGGTTGTAGGTTTGGGCTTTGTTTTTGTTTTTGGAAATTGAGTTTTAGAGGGTCGGCATTTTGCAATGTTGGAGAGGTAGCATCGGGGTAGGGAGGAGGGGGGGAGGTGGAGGAACAGTCGGAGTGTGGCGGACCCTTCTCTTTGGGTCCGCACCCACTCATTTCAAGTTCCGTCAGCATGACCTGGAAATGAGGCTAGTCAAAAATGTGAAACTTGTCAAAACCGAGAGGTTGAAGGTTAGGAAGAAGAGCGGTAGGGGTTCTTTCAGAGGTATAGGGAAGGAGCAGGGGAGGATGGGATTAGGAAGGAGGAGAGGGAGGGCTGGGGAAGACGTCGGAGAAGTGGACTGGTGGTGAGGAGATGGGAGTTGGTAGGAGCTCTAACATTTTATGTTGTGGGGAGTTTCAAACAGTTTTGCCCTCTCCTGAAGCAACATATTCAGCCATATGTTGATAAGTATAATTACTTTCATGTAGGCTTATTACAAGTCTTTTAAACCTTTTACATTACTAGGTTTAAATGCATCTATGTTAGCGAGCTAAAGAGATGCTTGATGCCTTGACTGGTCTCAGTCATTAATGGGTATCATGGAAACTAGTTTATGCCATGACCCTGCTACTTTATGCCCTGTCCCTGTTTATTATAATGTATTTCCTGATTAAGTTTATCCTTAACAGATCCTAATATATTAGAATCTGTAAGTCTTAATATAAAGACTCATGGGTATAATTTTCTACATGGATCGGAAACGATAGCAATTGTCTATCAAATTCATTATAAAATATTAAGTACACTAGCCCCCAAAACTAGATTTCATAATCCACCAGGAAAAACAGTTTTAATAGAAACTAATCTACTTTCATCTCGAGTTGCGTCTAATAGACAAATAAAATGGGATGAAGTAAACTTTCCTAATAACTGGATAATTCTCCAAGCTGTACAGCCTGGGCCTATTATTAATCAAGATGTAGATCAAATAATCCAAACGGCCGATGGAGATGTACATGTAGCTTTTAATCCAAATAGGTTAATAACCTTAACTGCTGTTTTTAGAAGATCTTTTTCCATATCCACTTCTATAAGAGAAAATGAAGCTCAATCAGTAAGAATTTCAGAATCAAATATACCACATCCGGTATATAAGAAAAGGGATAATATGTCCCCTACTAGATCTGAAAAGAGTTTTCACATATAAAGGATTGCTTATGGATTTAAGTCCAGGAAGTAATTTGAAACAATTCCTTACTAAGGAATTTCGAAAGGAAAAATGCACCATTTCATAAATGGTATTATGACAATATGATAGAAGAAAAAAGATTATTTAATAAAAATAAATATTCTGAAATTCTTGAATCAGAGAATAGATTAGAACATTTTGTGCCTTGGCCCTTGGTTCTAGACTATTATGTAGAGAATAAGAGCAACGAATTAATGTATTAGAAGAACACGCTAAACAGTGGAAAACTGGTACAGGAAAAACGATAATATCGTTATATCCTTCTTCAGAATCATTAAGGATGTCAGGAATTCATGTTTCTTATTTTAGAGGCTATTCCATATATCAAAACATCCGATAAGGATGATTGAGTCGCTTAAAGAATTTAATAAACTTTTTAAGCAGCACAACTACTATAATTTATATTTACAAGTAGTTGGACGACAATTATCAAGAATTGAAGATACTCTTATGAAACTTATTAATAAATTAGAAACAAAAATCCCTGATTTTACAAGTTTTGGTAGTAAAGCTGTTATACAGCAAACCATACAAGTATCCTTCCACTTCCCACTCTTTGTATTCTTTAATATTTATGTAATATTTCAAGTATTGTAAGTGTGCTCTGCTGTAAAATATTTCAAGTTTCAATAAAGATTGAAGAAGTTGTGTGCTTAGGCTACTACCTTAAATTGTAAACTCTTTTTCGTTTCTTTCTATTTGTTTTGTTTAATAATTTGTAAGATCCTGCATACTTTTGGTATCAATTGAGAAAACAAATAAAACAATAAAAGCTGTCAGAAAAGAAACAATTAAGCGAATTTTGACAACAATTTGCTTATTGACAGGATTATACACCTGTCAATATTAAGCATCCAAATAAGGGCATAAAACCTTACATTCCTTACAGGAAGAAAAAGAGAAAAAAGGATAAATATTATCCTAAAGAAAGACAAGTTGCTTCTAAAGCAAAAAGAATTTAAAAAAAATTCACTGATATAAAGGGAAAAAGTAAATAAGCATATAATATATATTTTTCTGATATCGATGAAAAAAGTTAATAAGCATATAGGTGTTGTGATTACTGTAGCACACAAACTAATGAGCTTGTAATCTTTATAGTTTTGACTGACAAAATGTTCTGTTTGTGTGCATGTGCAGTCATGCAGCGACTACACATATCCAGTGTATTAAATTCATTGTCTAGGTGTATGGTAAATGTGAAGTTCAATAAAAAATGGAAACAAAAAGCTATTGCAAGAAATATGTAATGGGTTGTGCACTCCCAACTGTTGAAGTTTTGATGTTGGTTTTATTTAGTTCCTGTAACATCTTTTCTCCAAGCTACTCTTTCTGTAGTTTTTTCTCTTTAAATCCACTTATTCGTGAGGGGTCTTCTTCAGTAATAATGTCAATGATACCTGAGGTGATACCTTGAAAATAGAAGTATCTTTAGAGAAAATGTTTGTCCGCCATTATGCAGCACGATCTAAACAAGGATTTGTATTCATTATAATTCATTATATGTTTGCAATTCAGAATTAAATTACTTTGACCTGACATTGAATCTTATTTAATTTTGTTAATTTTTAGTTTTTTTATTTATTCTTGATTAACTAATGGTCGTGCAATCATTTATTTCCTCATCATAAAACTTTAGAGGCAATGATTGAAGGTCTCAATAGAACTAACCTGGGAAAGAGTGGATGTCAGTTTTCGCTAAAGTAGACGGTTATTGCTCACAGCACATTTCAGGTATGTCTCTGAACCTCCCGAGGCCTAACTATTCTTATGAACTCAATATTATTGCTACCATTCTGGTCATTTTATTATTAGTCTGAATATCATCTTTTCAGCTTTTCATTTGTTTCAAGTTAGAAGTTCATAAAAGTGGCAATCTTGATTTATTTATTATAGATTCCCACCTTGAACTTCCCCGATTTTTCTCCTTTTACAAAACTAGGAAATAATATTTGTAAGCTTGCTAAACAAAGAAATGGTAAAACAAAAGATTTGGATACAATTAGGTGTATTAAGAACGAGAATTTAAGAGTCTTAGTAAAAGATGAGGAAATTAAGAAAATATGGAGAAATTATTTTGAGAAGTTATTAAATGAAAAGGATGTGGGCAACCTAAATATAAAGGACTCGAGGGAGAGTCGAGAACATATATTTTTCTGTAGAATTAGGATCTCTGAGGTTCGAAATACTCTAGGAAGGATGAAAATAGGAAAAACTTTAGGACCGGATAGTATACCCATTGAAGTTTGAAAGTGTCTTGGGGATGTAGGAATGAGTTGGCTAACAAGATTATTTAATGAGATTTTAAGAACTAAGAAGATGTACGATGAATGGAGGAAGAGTATTTTAGTACCTATATATAAATATAAAGAAGATATACAAAGTTGCTCCAACTACTGATGGATTAAATTAATGAGCCATACGATGGAAATTATGGAGAGTGATCGAACATAGATTGAGACTAGAAACTACAGTGTTTGAGAACCAGTTTGGATTTATGTCAGGAAGGTCAATAATAGAAGCAATTTATGTCCTGAAAAAACTTATAGAAAAAATATAGGAAGAATAAGATAAATCTATATATGATGTTTATAGATCTAGAAAAAGTATATAATAAAGTCCTTAGAGATGTGGTATGATGGACGTTAAATAATAAAAGAATAACTATTTGGAATATTGAGGTAATTAAGAATATGTACGAAGGGGCAACAACCATAATTAGAACAACCACAAGAGAGACCAGTAATTTTTCTATTACAGTAGGTTTACACCAAGGTTCGGCTTTAAGCCCCTATCTCTTTGCTTTGGTTATGGATGAATTGACGCGTGAAATACAAGATGAGCTGCCATGAAGTATGCTTTTTGTCGATGACGCCATCTTTGCACATAAACAAATACTAAACATAATATCTGGACGAGATGTAGTAATATAAAGTAAACTACCAATCATACCTTGATAAGTAGAAATATCAACATTATTACTAGATTCATCTTTAGAAAGCTTTGTAGTAGTGGCCATAGGTGTTTTGTAAGCATTTGCATTTTCAAGTCCGAACTTTTTGACTAGGTCTTTTGCATATTTGGATTGATTTATAAAGATGCCATCCTTTCTTTGTTGTATTTGAAGCCTAAGAAAATAAGTTAGTTCACCCATCATACTCATTTCGAACTCATCCTGCATTTGCTTTGAGAATTCCTTGCAAAGATTCTCATTAGATCCAAATATTATATCATCAACAGAAATTTGAATGATTAAAATATCTTTAGAAACATGTTTTATAAATAGTGTAGTGTCTATGATGTAAAACTAACCCTAAAATAGAGAATTTCCAAGAATCTTGACGGGTTAATTTTACCAACACGTTATGCAGATTAAAGTTAGAATTTTAAAACAATTAATTGGTTTGATGGATTTTCAAGAACTGAATTACGTTTAACAATCCCAATTAATAATTCAACTCTACAATCAATAATTAAATCCCTAAATGTTTTTAGCAAGTAAAAGATTCAATTTTGAGTCGTACTCTAATCTAGTAAGTGAAACACTCAATCTCGATATTTGTGGTTGACAGTTAAATTGAATAATATAATAGAGATGATAAAACAGTATAACACAAATATTTAAAGTGGAAAGTGTATACCGAGGGTTCGAAGAACAATTGCGTAGATCTCGGGTAGAACACAGCAATCAAAGAGATAGCAATGGCAGCAGCACCTTCAAGAGCAACGGCAGCCAAAAGCAAAGGGGGGCGGATCTAGGTTGTGGCGTCGACTGTGGCAGAGGAGGAAGGGTCGGCGCTATGGCCGCTGGCTGGCATGTGGCGCTCGGGAGGAGGGCGGCATAGGGCTGCAGCGACGGGAGGTCGCCGAGGTGGGGATCAGTGCTGCTGTCGAAGTGGGTTGCGAGGTCGAGCAGCGATGATGGTGCGGATGTCGATCTGGTGTTTCGCTGGCATCGTGGTGTGGAGTAGGGTGTCGAATGGGTGACGGGGGTGTTGTCGAGGATGAATAGGGTTTCGGTAGGGGTCGGGTAGGAGGAAGAAGGTGAGAAGATAGGAGTTTGGTGATTGGTGGCTGATGTAGGGTTTAGGATTTGGGATTAGGGTTGGGTAATTTTATTTGGGGATTTTAATTTGGGGGTAGATTTTAGAGTTAATGACTAATCCTAAAATTGTATTAGGATTTATCACAAACCCTAATAATTTGGATCTCACTTGTATCACACAAAGAGAGAGATAGAGGAAGAGCAAAAACTCTACACAATTTTTTAAATCAAGAATAGCATATCTTTCTCATTAATCTCAAGGCATATAAATAGGCTCAAAATATATCTCGATACAAATCTCAAAATATTCTCAGAAGCTCAAATACATAAAAAAAAGATTACATATGGCTATAATTGTCAAAAACAAATATGGTACTGAAATAAACTCCTAAACTAAATAAGCAGCTGTCCTAGATGACGCCTGCGCTGATAGAAACGCCTGAATCGTCTTGAACCGATGTCCTCATCAGTCTACCTTTTCTTTAGAGAAGCCTATGTGAAGTAGAAACGAACTCAGTCGTTCATACCAGGCACGAGGAGCTTGCGTCAAACCATACAAGGCTTTATTAAGACGAAATACATTGTTTGGGTGTGTGGGATCAGTGAATCCCGGTGGTTGTGCAACATAAACTTTTTCCGAAATAAAACCATTTAAAAATGTACTTTTGACATCTATTTGAAAGAGAGTAAAATCCATATAAGCAGCAAAGGCAAGTAATATACGAATGACTTCAAGCCGTGCAACAGGTGCAAAAGTTCATCAAAATCTACACCTTATTGGTTATAACCTTGTGCAACAAGACGGGCATTATTTCTAGTGATTGTGCTGGATTCATCTAACTTATTCCTAAACACCCACTTAGTTCCATGTATAGTTCTATTATGGGGTTTAGGAACAAGTCTCCATACTTGATTCCTTTAGAATTGATTAAGTTCTTCTTGCATTGCAATGATCCTGTCATTATCTTGCAAGACATCCTTAATATTCTTAGGTTCAAGTATAGAAACGAAGGCAGAAAAATACATGAAATTTTGAGCTTGTGTGCAAGTAGTTATCCCTTTTGACATATCACTTCGTATAAGAGTTGGTGGATGGATAGACATGATTTTCCATGCGGGGCATCTTTCATTTGTGGAAATTTGATGTTGTACATGTTCATCTTTCATGACATCAATTTGTTGTGTAGACATCTCCCCTATTTGTGATTTGGATGCATCTTCATCTTGAAGAGACTTGATTTTGAGCATTCATATTTGGGTCTTCTTCAATGTGAACCTGTTTTTTTTCAACCCGAACACCTGTCTCATCATCATCAATAACATGCAATATTTCTTTGGTGTAGGGATTAGTTTCATAAAAAATAACATCAATGAATTCCTGAATTGTGCACCTTCTTTTATTAAATACACGAAATGCTTTGCTACTTAGAGAATATCCTAAGAATACTTTACGATCAAAATTTTCCAAATTATCAAGAGTGTTTAAAATAAACACTTTACATCCGAAGACGCGAAAGTAACTTAAGTTGGGGATTTTGCCATAATATAGTTCAAAATGTGTTTTCTCAAGATATTTCCTAATGATTACTTGGTTAATTGTATAACATGCTGTATTAACAGCCTTTGCCCAAAATAATTTAGGTAAATCTTTTTCACTAAGTATGGTTCGGGCCATTTCTTGAAGAGAATGATTTTTCCTTTCAACAACCCCATTTTGTTGAGGAATAGGAGGACAAGCAAACTCATGTTTTATTCCATTTTTATCACAAAATGATGTGAAGAGTTTATTTTGAAATTCTCCACCATGATCACTACGAATAGTAACAATGGTGAGGCTTTTCTCATTTTTCACTCTACGATAGAATTTTTAAAACACATACAATGTGTCATCTTTTTGTGGCAAAAAGAAAATCCAAGTAAATCTACTATAATCATCAATGATTACAAAAGCATATCGTGAACCTCCATTACTACGTGTTCGTGATGGTCCAAAAAGATCCATGTGCAAGAGTTCAAGGGGTCTAGAAGTTGATACCATTTTCTTAGGATTATGAGAGCTTTTAGTTTGCTTACCGAATTGGCACGACTCACATGGTTTATCTTTCTCAAATTTAATTTTAGGGATCTCCTCACAAGCTCCTTGGTTACAAGTTTGTTGTGATTGTCCATGGTCGTGTGTCCAAGTCTTCGATGCCATAACCAACCATCCTCATTTCTTGCGACAAAGCATCTCATATTTTCCTGTGCTAATTCATTAGAATTTATAACATATACATTGTTACATCTGTTAGGGAGAAGTAAACAAGATTTATTGCTATCTAGTACAGTGCATGTATTTTTATCAAAAGTAACGGTGTAACCTTTATCATATAATTGACTGACACTAATTAAATTATGTTTCAAACCTCTTACCAAAAGAATATCCTCAATGGAGCATGAGGAACCAAAGTTTATTTTACCTTTACCAATGGATTGACTAGTGCTATTATCTCCAAAGATGATGTCCTTTCTTTTTTTCCTTGATAGTGATGTAAAGTATCTGCTGTCATCTGTGATATGATTTGAGCATTCACTATCAAGCTACCACCGATCTTTAGTCTTGATACGCTGAGCTACCTACAACAAGATTAGTAGGTATAATTTTGCGTGCCCAAGTTTGTTTTGAACCTACATTTACATCCTTTCTTATTCAAACAATATTAGTATTCCTTTTTAATGAACAGTTATAAAAAAATATGCCCTAGTCTACAGCAGTAATGACATGTGATACAACTATGCCTTGGATCAAGCTCACTTGTATAGTTTGGATTTGATTTGTAATTATGTTGATGTCTATGCAAAACCAAGTCCTCGATTATCATGATAGGATTTTGAATTTTTTGTAATAAGGTAACTGGGCCTTTCATATTTTTCAACAATTTTTTCAACCTCAATTACTCTTTTACAAAGTCTTTTTCTAGTCATCTCATCGTCTTTTGTGTTCCAACGAAGAGTGTTTAGTGTAGCATCAAGAATCCTATTTTGTTCAAGGGCTTCATTATATCCTTCCACTACCTCATCAAATTTTCTTTTGCATTCTTTTAAATCATCTGTAAATTTGGCTATATAAACAGATTTCTCATGAATTTTTCTTAAGTGTTCATCATGTGTTGCTAAGGATTCTTGAATTTGTCGTTTTAAAAGTTCATTTTCCTTTAGCAATACATCATGATCTTTTCTAAATGACTCGAATTTTTCTATGATCGAAGCATTTTTATTTTTCAGTTTTTGATTTTTAGCGATACAAGAGTCATGTATTTCATTTGAATTTTTTTTATATTATCTTAGCTCACGACTCAGTTTCTTAGCATAGTCTTTTAATCCATTACACATGTCTACTAGCTCATCATAAGTAGGTTCTTCGATTACCTTTTCTTGAGATGGTGATTGCACCTCACCATTCCCAAGAGCCATGAAGCCGACATCATTGTAACCTTGCTCCTCCTCACTTGAATCTGAGTCTAGCCGTGTTGCCTTCAATACCTTCTTTTTCAGGCCCGGGTTTGAGCGGTAGTAGTCCCTATTCCTGTCCTGTGAGACAGGACAATTTGCACGGATGTGTCAAGGCTTCTTGCACTTGTAGCACACGTCAACTTTATCCTTCTCTCTTTCTCCTTGGTACCTGCCATATTTTTTTTATGTTTGAGTTACTTACAATAATGCTTGGTCAATAGGGCGATATCTTCGTCTGACTCCTCACGATCTGAATCTGCTTTTAATGGTCGGGATTTTTCTGCTTTCAGTGCAATGGTTTTCTCTTCGGTTTTTGGTTCAATCCCGATGTTTTGTCTGTAACTTTTGGTTTCCGTCATCTCCATCTCGTATGTCTTCAGCTTTCCTTGAAATGTGTAGTAGTCGAATCCCTTTTATTCAAGGGTCTCTCTCATTGCAGCAACCTTTACATCCCACTCTGGCGTGAGACAGCTTATGAGTTTTCCGATCTTTCGGTCATCATCCAACCTCTTACCTAAGCTCTCACGTTCGTGGGCAATGATATCGAAGCGGACAAGCATTTGATCCACATTTTCTCCTGGCAACATACGAAACACATCAAACTTATGAAAACATAAATTTACTTTAGCTTTTATCTCAGAGACGGTTCCCTCATGCCGCTTCAGCATGTTGTTCCAAATCCCGTATGTTGTCTTACAGTTTTACTCGCATCGCATTAGTTCTTTGTTATTCAACCCTGCATAGAGAGCCGTCATAGCTTTGGAATTTGCTGTCTTGTGCGCTAGCTCTGCTTTTGTGAAAGCTGTCTTTCTGTCACTAACCGGAATGTGTTTGATTAATGCACACATTCCATACTTCTTCTCCAAGCATCTGTACAAAATGAGACATACGAACTTTTCAAACATCATAGCATTTTCCATCAAAAAATAGTGAGCGTGTAAGACTTGTCCCATTAGAGACTAATGGCTCCGATGAGTACAAGTTTTTGTGAGGAGGGATTTCGGCCATTGGACCTTTTGCTTAAGCTTTTAAGCTTTTGATAAGCACCTCGCTCTGATACCACTGTAAATCACCCTAGGGGGGTGAATAGGGTGATTGTGCGGAATTAAAAAAAATTAAAGTAAAGTGCAGAGTAAATAAAAAGAGATAAGAAGAGCAAACACATATAGCACAAGTGACGCAGCGATATAACGTGGTTCGACCCCTTGGTCTACGTTCATACCATCTACTTGTAGCAATTCTCCGCCACAAGCGTTTCACTATACTCAATTCCTTGTACAGTAATTCTCGGATTCAGGCCGAGAGACCTATTACACCCACAGGACTTCTAACACAAGTTTCGTCAATCTCACCGAAGTGGAAGAAAAAGAAAAAGCTCAAGATCTTTAATGATCCTGACTGAAGAATACAAATAATTATCACACACACTCGGATTGATTGTTGAAAGATTAGTTCAGAAGATTTTTCTCAGAAGTAATAGGTGAAGAATACACAATGGGTTCGTCCAAATATATAGACTGGAAAGTGTATCGATCAAAAATAGAAACGATACATTCCAAAAATGTGAACTGCGCAAAGTTCAGGTCGACCGCAATTACGGTGCAGTCGACCGTTCATCTCTCTGACGTAAAGTCGAGAGATGAAGGGTCGACTGCTTCTTACGTAACTGTGAAGTGCAGTCGATTGCGATGCGGTCGACCTTCATGAGGTGCGGTCGACCGTTATCGCGCTGTTCATAATGAATCCACTTTATATTCTTACCAAAAACTAATCAATCACCAATCAATTAAATACAGATAAAATCTCACAAACATAGAATGATAGCAACTGGTCTTGATAGCTTTCTTGGACACTAATCAATCATGTGCTCTTTTTGAATATCTTCTTCTTTTGCTTGATTTTGCAATCTTTCTTTATTACTTTCCTTCTTTAAATATTTTTGAATCTCTCTTGGATCTCTTATTGATATTATTTGATCCTGAAAATTTGAACAACTCTATTTAACTTATTAGTATTTATAGACAAGTTTTGTGTATACCAAACTAAGAGTCAACACAAAGAAACATCATGTCCAAAAAATGAGTGTAGCGGAGATGAGGATGCTAAGATGGATGTGGTAAAACTAGGAAGGATAGAATTAGAAACGAGCATATACGGGACATGGTAAATGTTGCTCCTATCCAAGATAAATTAAGAGAGAATCACCTTAGGTGGTTTGTTACACGTAGATCTAGTAGTGCCCCTGTTAGAAAGAGTGATCTATTAAGTATTGAGGGTCGAGTTAGGGATAGGAGAAGACCTAAATTTATTTGTATGGAAACGGTGAGAAAAGATACGATAACTTGTGGCCTTACAGAAGATATTGCGCTAAATCGAGCAGAATGAAAAATTAGGATTCATGTAGCCGATCCCAACTAGTTGGGAAAAAGACTTTGTTGTTGTTGTTGCTGCATATGAATTGCAGATGACTTACTATATGGACGAATAAAATTGCAGATGGCTTACTATATGGAACATTCCAATAAATTGAAGAAATTCCTTTATGTTTCCTTTGTACTTGAGCACTGTGATTGATGTGGCAAATGAAATGTACACTCTAGTTCAGACATATGCTCATAAATCAGTAACTGCTGACTTGTGATTTATCCAGTTTGAGAATTTAAATTTTAACAGAGATTTTGGAAATAATTCCGTAAAAGAACTTGCAAGGCAATATGATTTGTAGCAGCGAGGAGCGTAGGTTCTTGCCTGTGCAATACAGGTGATTTCTAGTGCAGTTTTAAGATTGTAAGATACATAGGTGGTGGTTGTGAAGTAGTTAATCATTTTTTGGTTGGCTTTATCCAGTTTTTGTTTGCCAACCAATGACCTTTTATATCAGGATAATGGCTGAATAAGAAACATACTTAATTATTTCCTCCCCTTTCCTTCAGAGGGTAGAAAATGAGCAAGTAGCAATTGTTTTTGGGATTATGGTCGGATCAATTGAGATAAATAACAAAAAGTATTAAATTGAACTTGCAAGAGGGTTGGTTTATGAACTTGTGAGAAGGCGTATTTCTTTTATTATTCGTCCCTTCTTTCTCATTTTGGAATAAAGGTGAGAGATTTCACTATGATATGGCTAAAAATAGGATTAAATCAGGACCGTTCACATCAGAGACTAATCTTAAAACTCAGGGGTAAAACGGTAATTTCACCTACTAACGGGTCCGAAGCGGGTACTGGGTCTCCTTCTCACAGATCCAATAACTCGCGAACGGATCCACCTCAACTGGGTACGGGTCCCGACCCGATACAAACCCAGTCCGACAGGATAGAATTAGGGTCTCTGATAGAACCAAATCAACGGGCCTGATTCGCGACTATCCTTTCACCGAGAATTAAGGGATTACATTCCTAATCTGATTACGAGGATTTTACGCCTTATCAGATCACAAGAATCACATTCCTAATCTGATCCCAACGGCGACTATAAATACCCCCCACCGACCACTATTACAGGTTAATCACTCTTTTTCCAATTAAAGCTCTTTTTTAATCATCATTGGTTACTGACAAGAGCGTCGGAGGGTGCGTCGCCGGGATCAACCCCGGTGTATCGCACTTCCTTGCAGGTGAATGGCGGGAGTCGGCATCCCAACTCCGACGAACAGGTTTGGACTCGCTATTCAGGTTTTTCCACGAACCCACAAATTCTATCTGTTCACCCCCACACCAGATTCAGCGGTAACAGATTGGTGTCGTCTGTAGGAAACATACGAATAGCAGCCTCCCCTCCTCCCGTTGGTCAGATCTCCTCCAGCCATGCCTCCTAGGAGAGTAAGATCCAGAGGGTCCAACCGTGGACCCAATCCCGTTGATCAGCAAGAGGTAGTCCCCATCCAACCCGCTCAGCAGCAGGGGCAACTTCCTCTCCAAGCGGAAGACCCTCTTCAACAAGATCAACCTCCTCTTCAGAATCAGCAACCCCCTAAGGGTCCCGCCGGTCCTCAGAATGCCGGTGCGGGGGCTTCGCGTCCCAACCCGCAGAAGCAACCCCTCCATCAGGACCGCATTTCGGTACACAATGTCTCTTCGGATTCCATGGCCTCCCACAATCCTCGAGTTTCCGACCTCCGCAATACCATCCTCAATCGGCAGAAGGATGAGGATCTTCGCCGCCGTCTGGACGAAAAGCGGGCCCGAGAGGGAGCCTCCCGCCAACAGCGTCCGCATGAGCGATCTCCTCACCGCCGAGACTACAGAAGGTCCCCTACCCGAAGAGGGATGAAAGAGTTCCCCCGAACACCATAGGAGAAGACCTCATTCCCCTTCCGGTCAACAACATCCGAGGAACGGTGAGGCACCCATCACCCGTGCCGAGTTCCAGCAGTTCCAAGCAACGGTGTTGCAAGCCCTCAACCTCCGACCCAACAATAACAATTCTCAGAGGGCTCCTACCCCTCCACGGGTCCAAAGTCCTCACCATCGGTCCATAACTCCTCCTCCGGCTCCTAGCAACCAACAGCGCATGCCTAGCCCTCACCGCTCCCAGAGCTACCGTCGTCGCTCCCCTTCCTATGAAGACGAGTCCAGAGGCTCGTTTGACTATCGTCGAATGGACGATGCTCTCTACAGCCGTCTCCACGAGATGGAGAGGCGCATCGGCCGAATAGACAAGGATGAGGAGTTAAGAGGAAGGACCATCCACCCGAGCAGACCTCCCTTCTCCCGGACCATCATGGAAGCTCTTATCCTTAGAGGTTTCGAACCCCCGAAGTTCGAAACTTACTCGGGGGAGTCGGACCCCGTGGACCACATCGAAAGCTTTAAGACCCTCATGCTAATCCACCAAGCTTCCGATGCTTTGCTGTGCAAAACCTTCCCCGCCACTCTTAAGGGTTCGGCTCGGGAGTGGTACTCCCGCCTCGCCCTGTCTTCCATATTCTCTTTCGAGCAATTCGAGAGCCTCTTCATCACTCATTTTATGAGTAGCAGACGCACGGAGAAGACTAACATCTCGTTACTCCAGCTCCGCCAGGAGAAGGGAGAGAAGTTGAGAGACTATGTGAGGAGGTTCACTCCAGAAGTGAGATCCATTGCTTTCCTTGACCAGCCTGTTGCAGCGGCCGCCTTCCAATCGAACGTCCTCAACTCTAGTCTTCGCTCCTCCCTTGCCAAGAAGCCCCCACATAATTTCTCCGACCTCCTTCTTAGGAGCGAGAAGTACATTCGGGCCGAAGAAGCCGAGAATCTTCCGGGCTTTGAGGAGACATCTTTCAGGAACAAACGGAAGAGCACAAGCGAAGAGGGCTCCCAAAAATCCCAGAAGGACGGCAATGGACAGCGTCGCCCGACTCCTCGGTTTGAGAAGTTCACCCCTCTCATTGCCAATATATCAGAAGTTCTTATGGAGGTGGACAAGGAAGGGCTCCTCCGCGCTCCCCCGAGAATGAATACACCTGGCAAGAAGAGGAACAAGGATAAGTGGTGCCACTTTCACAGGGACCACGGCCACGACACGGAAGATTGTCGGGCTCTGAAGGAGGAGATCGAAGAACTCATACAGCGGGGGCACCTGACCAAGTTCGTCCAAAAAGAGGGGGCCAAGCATCCCCCCTGAGGAGCCAACAAACGAACCGAAGGGCCCGCCGAGCTTTAAGACTCAGAATCACCCAGCTCCTCCCAAGAGGTCTTCACCTTATTGTAGAAGTAGGATCCTGATTTTCAATAAGGCCGATGCTTGTAACCCGGCCGATAGGGCCGATAGCATGTAATAATGGCTCGCCCTATTGAAGCGGCCACTTAGTTTATTTCAAACTTTACATCTTTTCATTGAAAATTATTTCTCTTGCTTCTCTCTTAAATAGTGGGTTCGGAGTCCAGCTTCTTCTACATGGCTGCTCCCGCAACTTACTAACCTTAAACAACGAGTTCAGAGTCCAATACTTGGCTCGATTCCTCTTCAAATAACTTGCTCTTCAGCGGGTTAGAAGTGGTTCGCTATTCTGAATTGCTCCCACAACCGTTGAATAACTCTAACGATGGTTCGGAGTCCAACACTTGGCTCGATTCCTCTTCAAATAACCTGCTCTTCAGCGGTTTAGAAGTGGTTTGCCATTCGGAATTGCTCCCACAACCGTTGAATCCCTCTAACGACGAGTTCGGAGTCCAACACTTGGCTCGATTCCTTTTCAAATAACTTGCTCTTCAGCGGGTTAGAAGTGGTTCGCCATTCGGAACTGCTCTCACAACTGTTGATTCTGTCATTTAAATAGCGAGTTCGGAGCACAACTCTCTCCTAGAGTTCCTCCTCACACTCGTCTCACGAATGGATCTCTCCCAGAGCCGAGCTCTTCCCTCCGCTCACCTCCAAGGCGGACCTCTTCTCAAACGAGTTCGGAGCTAAAACTCTCTCCTAGAGTTGCTCCTCAAACTCGTCTTCCAGATCGCTTTCTCCCAGAACCGTGCTCTTCACTCCGCTCCCTTTAAAGCGGACCTCTTCTCAACGAGTTCGGAGCTCACAACTCTCCCCTAGAGTTGCTCCTCAAACTCGTCTTCCAAATGGCTCTCTCCCAGAGCCGAGCTCTTCGCTCCGCTCGCCTCCGAAGCGGAGCTCTTCTCAACGAGTTCGAAGCACAACTCTCTCCTAGAGTTCCTCCTCAAACTCATCTGCCAGATGGCTCTCCTAGAGCCAAGCTCTTCACTCCGCTCGCTTCCGAAGCGGACCTCTTCTCAACGAGTTCGGAGCTCACAACTCTCCCCTAGAGTTGCTCCTCAAACTCATCTCACAAATGGCTCTCTTCCAGAGTCGAGCTCTTCATTCCGCTCGCCTCCGAAGCGGACCTCTTCTCAACGAGTTTGGAGCACAACTCTCTCATAGAGTGCCTCCTCACACTCGTCTCACAAATAGCTCTCTTCCAGAGCCGAGCTCTTCACTCCGCTCGCCTCCGAAGCGGACCTCTTCTCGACAAGTTTGGAGCACAACTCTCTCCTAGAGTTCCTCCTCACACTTGTCTCACAAATAGCTCTCTTTCAGAGCCGAGCTCTTCACTCCGCTCGCCTCCGAAGCGGACCTCTTCTCAACGGGTTCGGAGCTCACAACTCTCTCCTAGAGTTCCTCCTCACACTCATCTCACAAATGGCTCTCTTCCAGAGCCGAGCTCTTCACTCCGCTCGCCTCCGAAGCGGACCTTTTCTCAACGAGTTTGGAGCACAACTCTCTCATAGAGTGCCTCCTCACACTCGTCTCACAAATAGCTCTCTTCCAAAGCCGAGCTCTTCACTCCGCTTGCCTCCGAAGCGGACCTCTTCTCAACGAGTTCGGAGCTCACAACTCTCTCCTAGAGTTGCTCCTCAAACTCATCTCACGAATGGCTCTCTTCCAGAGCCGAGCTCTTCACTCCGCTCGCCTCCAAAGCGGACCCCTTCTCGACAAGTTTGGAGCACAACTCTCTCCTAGAGTTCCTCCTCACACTTGTCTCACAAATAGCTCTCTTCCAGATCCGAGCTCTTCACTCCGCTTCGCCTCCAAGACGGACCTCTCCTCGACAAGTTTGGAGCACAACTCTCTCCTCGAGTTCCTCCTCACACTTGTCTCACAAATAGCTCTCTTCCAGATCCGAGCTCTTCACTCCGCTCGCCTCCAAGACGGACCTCTCCTCGACAAGTTTGGAGCACAACTCTCTCCTAGAGTTCCTCCTCACACTTGTCTCACAAATAGCTCTCTTCCAGAGCTGAGCTCTTCCCTCTGCTCGGATGCCGAGCAAGTGCCGATCCGACCCCAACATCACAGAGCCCGGTCGGCTAACCGAGCAAGTGCCCATCCGAGCCCCAAAATGGAGAAAAATCACTTTTCCCTCAACATTCGCATAAGATTTCGATCAGACGGCTCAGATCATGCCAGCACCACTACACGACAAGATAGTGTTTTCTTGAAAACTGTGCCCACCTCGAGATCCGCGCTGAGATCAGACGGCTCAGATCATGCCAGCACCACTACATGACAAGATAGTATTTTCTTGGAAACTGTGCCCGCCTCGAGATCCGCGCTGAGATCGACGGCTCAGAATCGCTCCACGTCGCTCAGTATTCCGAGCCAAGCGACTAGCGATCCGAGCCACTCGCGCCCCTTCTTCGCCCCTAGGGTCTTCCTAGCACAAGGGTCTTCCTAGCACATCTTCTCCGCCCCTAGGAGTGGAGCTCCTTTGCCAAAATCCCCAAAACCAAAACACTCCTCAACTTCATGAAGACAAGGATGTTGCGGGGCTATTTTGACCATGAAGGAGGGTGAATTTTCATCCCACTCCTAAAGAGAAGTTGTAGATCTTTGAATTAGCTTCGAAACGAGGGTCGCACGCCCCGATCGGACCTCCGTAGCACCGGGAAAGTGGACTGCAATACAGCTGCGCCGAATAGCTCGGAAATCCGAACCGAGCCACTCGCGCGAGGGAAAAAACCGAACTCGAGCAATTGTCAAAATCGAATCCGAGCTCTTCCCTCCGGTCGGCTGACCGAGAAAGTGCCCATCCGAGCCCCAAAACGGAGAAAATTCACTTTTCCCTCAACATTCGTGTAAGATCTCGATCGGATGGCCCAGATCTTGCCAGCGTCGCTAAACGACAAGATAGTGTTTTCTTGGGAACTAGGCCTGTCTCGTGATTCGCGCCACGATCGTGATCAATCATCCAGATCGAGCCACGTAGCTCGGATCTACCATCCGAGCTACTGCCCTACCGAGCTACAAAATGGCCAAAAATTTGCCTCAAAATCCGTGCTCAGATTCGCCGAACAAGAAGCCAAAAAAAACGAAAAAAGGGTCGGCGGGCCGGGTTCGGACCCGTTAGGGATCCAAACCCGAACTCCACACCCGCGTCACCTTCTTCTCCTTCAGTTTTTGGTGCCAAAAGCCCCTAACACTACGTTCTCCTCCTCGACGAGCAGCGCATCACCGAGCTCGCGTCGTCGAGCTCTTCCCTTCGCACCCAACTCCGAGCTCACCCTCCGTCGAGCTCGCCAAGGTTGAGGCCCTCGCCGACCTCCATCATCTCCCATGTCGAGCTCCTTCATCAGCAACCTCCAATATCCATGCTTCGCCATGGCCGAGCTCCAGCACCCGCCTTCGTCAACTCAGCAAGCTCACCACCGCCATTAACGAGCTCCGAGCTCAAACTCACGACCAAGCTCCACCATGGTCGAACTCCTCCATCACCTCAGACGAGCTCCATTGACGAGCTCCGTCTCCTTCGCCTCCGCTGAGATCACGCTCCGACGAGCTCCAGCGCTGAGCCTCGACCAAGCTCGTCATCGCCCTCGTCGACCTCACCCCCTCCGTCGTCGAGCTCTCGTCAACGAGCTCCGAACGACTTCGCACCGAGCTCCACTCCTCCAATGCTCCGAGCCCACCTCCGAGCTCCAGACAACTCCACCTTCGAGCTCTGCGACTTCCTCGCCGAGCTCTGATGCCACTCTCGTTCAACCCATGGCCGACCTCCCGAAGCTCCACCCTCGCCGACTTTGCGAGCTCGAGCTCTCCTCAACTCCGAGCTCCGAGTTCCATTCCGAAGCTCTCCACCGTCGTCGAGCTCCACTCATTCGTCGCCGAGCTTCTCGCCAGATGAAGTCAGAAAGGAGACGAGGGCGGGGGCGAATTCGATGACGAGACGAAGGAGAACAAGAGAGAACAGAGCAAAGAAGAAGGAAAGAAAGAAGAACATATGGAGCAGTGCAGAGAGAGAAAAAAAAAAAAATCACCTCCCGGTCGGACTGCCGAGCAAGTCCCCATCCAAGCTCCAAAAACGGAGAAAAAAGCCGCTGAGCGACTACGACCGTTGGATCTTCCAGAAATTCGCGCTTCTGGTGATGGACGGTACAGATCGCACCACGTGCGCTAAACGACAAGATAACGATTTTTTGGGAAACGCGCCTCCTCGAGATTCGTGCCGGGACCTGATGGCACAGATCGCGCCATGTGTCCAGGTATATTTAAATTATTTATTTATTTATTTAATTGTTTTAATTATTTAAAAATTCCGAAAAAATATTTAAAAAATCGAAAAAAATTAATTAAAAATTCTAAAAATAATTATTAAATTAGAATAATTAATTAATATTTTCGATAATTAATTATTTAATTCGGAAAATGAATAAAAAATTCAAAAAAATGAGAAAAAATTCAGAAAAATCTGGAAAAATCACCAAAAATCCAGAAAATTCTGAGAATATTTTTAGGCATTTTACAAGCCCAAAATAACACCGTTACACCCCAAGCAAGATCCAAAACTCCCTTAAGAACACCGATAAAATTCCGTACGCCATTAGAACAGTAAAACTACTCCTCAAAGACTGAAAAACTCAGTCTCTAGGAGTGGGGGGCTCGTGATATGGCTAAAAATAGGATTAAATTGGGACCGTTCACATCGGAGACTAATCTTAAAGCTCAGGGGTAAAATGGTAATTTCACCTACTAACGGGTCCGAAGCGGCTACTGGGTCTCCTTCTCACAGATCCAATAACTCGCGAACGGATCCACCTCAACTGGGTACGGGTCCCGACCCGATACAAATCCAGTCCGACAGGATAGAATTAGGGTATCTGATTGAACCAAATCAACGGGCCTGATTCGCGACTATCCTCTCACCGGGAATTAAGGGATTACATTCCTAATATGATTACGAGAATTTTACGCCTTATCAGATCACAGGAATCACATTCCTAATCTGATCCCAACGGCGACTATAAATACCCCCCACCGACCACTGTTACAGGTTAATCACTCTTTTTCCAATTAAAGCTCTTTTTTAATCATCACTGGTTACTGACAAGAGCATCGGAGGGTGCGTCGCCGGGATCAACCCCGGTGTATCGCACTTCCTTGCAGGTGAACGGCGGGAGTCGGCATCCCAACTCCGACGAACAGGTTTGGACTCGCTATTCAGGTTTTTCCACGAACCCACAAATTCTATCTGTTTACCCGCATACCAGATTCAGCGGTAACACACCCCTTCCCTATTACGAAGAGGGAACCCTCATACATCTGTCTGGTTAAGCTTTAAATTAGTGTTACCCTGTGAAAATTGCACAACCTAAAATAGTTTTGAGAGACTTATAAAATTATATAAAACTGGAGAAACTTATGAATATCTGTCATACTGTAATTACTGAAATTTTCATTATCATTCTCACATAAGCAGATGGTTTAGAAAACCACTGTCAAACAATAATGTTATACAATTGAATATTACTAAAGCTATTTTGTGTGTGTTGGGGGGGGGGGGCATGGGGTTTGGGCAGTGGGGGGTGCGAGCTGCGTAGGGGGATAGAGGAAGCAGCGGGGCCGCAGGAGGTTGGGAGGAGAGACTAGGAATGGGGGTGGGTTTGGGAAGTGCATTGAAATTTTGTGAGATTGGAAAAGTAAGAGGGGAAGAGACTGTTTTTGAGGGTTTGAGGTTTTTATTTTATTTTTGATTTTTAATAAAATCGTGTGTAATGCACATATTAGTTAAATATGAATCACTACTTTTTCTCTCATTTCTCTATTTCAAAATAGAGAAAAGAGAGATGAGGTAAACTCTCTCTCCTATTAGTATAAGATATCTATCTCTAATATTATAATGGGGGAAGGCCTTAGTGTCATTTGTAAATCTACCAACGCCGTGCATAACTAATATGAAGGAGGTCTTGGATTTGAATTCTCATACGTCAGAATTTTTTACTTTACTTTATTTTTTGATATATTAAATGTGCTTCACCCGTGTAAATTGTTATATATCTATCCATCTATCTATAATATAATATATAATAACTATTATAATGGAAGAGTTTGAGTTGTAAATCTACTTACTTACGTGCAACGCACGTGCAACTCCAATTCTCCCATTATTGTCTTCACAATTACTTTTAAAAATATATAATTCTATTTATTAAGATATGCATCGCACGTGTAAATCAGAGTTTTTACTTTAAATTTTTAAAAAATTAATACGTGCATCGCACGTGTATATTACTATAACTATTATAATGGGAGAGGAGTTGTAGTGTTGTAAATCTATCAACTTACGTGCATCGCAGGTGCAACTCCAACTCTTACATTACACTCTTTATTTAACTTTAAAAATATTACACGTATCTCACGTAAAACTCTTTATTTACTTTTAAAAAATTACACATCTTGCACGTAAAATTCCAACTCTGCCATCATACTCTTTATTATTTGAAAAATATATATTTATTAAGACAATGAATCGCAAGTACAACTTCAACTCTCTGATTATAAACTTACATGTATCGCACTTACAACTCCAACTCTCTCATTATAGTCTTCACTTGTATTTTTCACGTGCGATGCACGTTTTGATAAGAGTTGGAGGATTTTCACGTGCTTGGATTGTATGTGCAACATGTGTATGTTTGGTGTTAAAAAAATATTGAAATTTATTTTGCACGTGCGTTGCATGTTTTGAATAGGTGATTTTTTTTGTTAGTTTGTGTTGTAATTAAAGGGAGAGTTTGATTTGTACGTACAATACACGAGTTTGTATGTTGACAAATTACAACTCCAACTCTCCCATTATATATAGAGATTTACTTTTAAAGACAAATATTTATTAAGAAATATATTATATATAGAGATTACTTTAAAAATATATATACTTATTAACACATGCATCAAGTCGTGTATAAAATATATATTTAATAATACGTGCATTGCACGTGCTAAGTAGTAGTAGATATAATGTGATATCCATGTTTCCAGAAAAGTTACATTTGTTATCAGAAGTATCAAACTTGCTTATTTTAGTGTATCTCTCTCTCTCTCTCTCTCTCAATTTTTCAAATATATTATACTAATAAGAGAGAGTGTTAACCTCTCTCATTTCTCTATTTTGAAATTAAAAATAAAAAAAACAAAATGAGGAATTCACATTTATTAATACGTGAAATACACATATTTTTATTGAAAAAACAATATAAAAGTCCCAAACCTATAAATCTGGAACTTAATTACTATAATTGTGCTTTGCTCATTAAGTATTCCATGAAATGCATATGTAGCACACAATGTGTTTGGGAAAAAATTGTTTTGAAATTTTTTTGCTTAACTAAATCAATGTATCTATGTATGATGTATGTATTAATTTCTGAAACCCTAATTTACTATCTCATTTATTTTCAATTTCTAATTTGTATTTTTGAAATCCTGAAATTTGAATTTGGGGAAGAGTACGGGTTGAAGATTGGGATAACTGTGGTAAGGTTCTAAGAATGAGATTTGGTAGGAAGGTAGGTTAGCAGAGAGTAGGGTGAGGCGAACAGAGAGGTGGATGGGGATGTTGGAGAAGATGATGTCGCTGTGGTCGAAAACAGCGGAGACACAGAAGATGAAGAAGAAGGTATCTGAAAGGGCGTGAATTTGGGAGGGGGAGGGGAGGGGAGGGAGGGGAGGGTTGAGATGAGGTGGGTCAAGGTCTGGGTGTTGCCGATCAGGATGTATACAATGGTCGGATTGTGAGCATATTTTTTAGGATAAATTTCACTAAACTATACACTTGAAGAGTTAATTTCTCTCAAAAATTTCACACTTTTTATAGTTTCATATAATTTTATGAGACCATTTGACATAGGGGAAAAATGACCTGGCACATCCTAGGCCATCCGATCTCCCCGAAAACCTCTCACCCATGATCATCAGATCACCCTTAAGCCCATGGGCTTCTACTCCACTAGGCCCACGGGTATACGGGTCTAGACCCGGCCCAAATAGATCTATACCCATTTGGCATGCCTATAAATACCAGGCCCCCTCCCACCTTTAAAGGTAATCAATCTTTTCCCTCTTAAAACCCTAGCTATTGTAGCTCTACTTCAGTAACTAACTAGACCATTCGAGGGCCTGCCACCGGGATCAACCCCGGTGTTCCTAGGCCAAGTGCAGGTACAAGAGACTCCTGGATCCGAGCCGAGCCTCCACTACCGAGCCAACCATCCGACCTCCGCCCCAGTACCCGATCGTGCCCCTCTTGCCGAGGGTCAGGCGTACTGTCCAGTACCGCATCCTACCACAAAACAAACAAATACAACTACGCCTGGTGCACCCACACTCCCCAAAAACAAACCGCATCAGGTTGGCACCGTCTGTGGGAAGTCTTTCGCTCGGTACGGACGTCAGCTCGAACCTCGCCAACAGCGGCATCCCTCGATTCGCGCTCCTATGGGACCCAAGCCCAGGAGAGCGGTTACCTCCGCACGTCGTCCGAACAGGCCTCCTCTTCAGGGCGCCCTCAGCGGCGTTCACGGATCGAATAACCCGAGGGTCATCCTCGAACACCAACAAGGCACATCTCAGTTGGTCACGCCCGACCTTCGTCGGTTCATCCAGAACCGAAGGGCGAGTCAGACTAGGGGAGGGACCCCTTCCAACTCATCCCCAAACCACTCCAGACCTCCGCCCGAAGGACGAGTGTAACTTCTATTTCCCTGTATTTATATTTTATACTGTTTTGTGCATCATTGTACTCCCTCGTCTATTTGAGATCATGTATTTTGTTCAGATTGAATAAAATCGTTATTTTCGTCTCAACTCAAATTTTGGGTCCTTTTATCAAATTCACTTGGGTGCCATTTGTATCGTTCTTCATGAAAATGGACCGATTCTTCTCATTTATCTCTTTAATCCACATTTTAGTGCATTTTGACCGTTTCTCCTGTTGGGTTCTTTTTGAAACGGATACCCAAAACCCGCGAACCCACAAACCCACAAACCCTACTATATAAACCTCAATCCCCTACCCTAACCCTAGTCCCTAACCGATACTGTTTAAACCTACCCCAAAACCCAGCCGCCTCTCTCCTTCTCTTCCGTCTTCTTCCCAGACTCGATCGAACCCAACTCCCTTATCACCTCCGATCGCCCCCATCATCGCCCTCACATCGCCATCTCCTTCCCGTCGTCTTCTCCCCCGACTCATCGTCCCGAACCCAAATCCGAAACCCCATTGTCATCGTCACCATCCTCGCCATCGCCCAGAACCCAATCACGATCATCTTCACCATTCACCTGCACCCTTCGCCTCGCCGTCGCCTCGTCAACCCCTCATCACCGCCACCCTCAAATCCATTGTCGTCCTCCCCCATCGAAACCAGTTCCGAACTCACCGTCCTCTTCAAACTTCGAACCCATCGAACCCATCATCCAACCTCGCCATTACCCAAATACTCGGCAACCACCCCATCGCCATTGCCGTCGTCGCTCTCCTCATTCCCTCGACCTCCTCTCCTCTCCACCATCGTCGGCAGTCACTCCCGAACCAACGCCGAACCCAGCCATTCTCCTCGCTCCCCTGTTCGAGTGCGAAGAACAGAGCACGCACCGAGCCCACCGCCGCACCGTCGTCGCCGTCGTCGACTGATCCCCAGTCGAACCCGAACATCGCCGTCGAAGCCACCGCCGTGCGTCGCTGTCACCCTTCTCCCTCCCGCACTCTGTTTCGAAGCAGCGAACGAAGAAGAAGAAGAAAGGGGAGAAGGGCAGGATCAAATCTCGACCGTTGGATCACGCCAAGATCCGCGCCCGTGATCGCTGTTCGGTGTTCGCTCACAGCGAATCCCAGAACCGTTGTACGCTGTTCGGCCCCGATCCGGTGTGCGGAATAAACCTGATTGGTGGGATTTGCTGTCCCGTGTTTTGGCACGCCGGATCCCGCTCGCTGTTTGCTGTTTGGGCTTGGATCCGGTGTGGGGAAAACTCGATCTACGGTGATTTTCGCACGGGCTTTTTGAGGACTTCTTCTGGGATTTTTCTACTCAATTTTCTACTACAAGTGGATCTACATTGTATTGTTCTAGTACAAGCACCCTTGAAATACTACAAATAGTTAGATTGTGACTCATCCTTGAAATTCGTTGTAGATCAATATTGAACCTCCAAATTGACAATTCTAAGAGTCACAAAATTTCCTTGTATTTAATTTATAATTATTGGACTCTTTTACCCTTGAACACATGAACACATAGACATATGAATTAAGGAGCCCTAAATTTGTAGATACATGTCACATTCAATTTTTGACGAACTTACAACCCTATAACTTGAAAAACATTTATTATTTGCTTTTTGACCTCCATTATCATGTATTGATGCCACTTAAGAACTTAGATGCCAAATGACTTTTTCCCATGTAGTTTACACTAGCAAGTTAATTCTACGTGTTGTTGTCTGAATATTCTTTTGCTGTTTCGACCCCTTTATCATTTGAATCTGGGCCCGAGCCCTGAATAGACATTGTAGATCTAGATGTGTAGATATCGATAACTTACAAAAGTTCTGAATTCGGAGTTACGGTCTTGGAGTTATGAAGTTATATTGCAGCTGTGTCAGCAGACGCAGTTTTGCAATCTGCTGTACACCTTTACCTTGCAAATTAATTTAGCTACGTAAACAGCGAGCGTTCGACACGAAATTTTATATGTAGCTGCTGGACACCATATAGGACATTCCAATTTTTCCTAGAATTAAATCACAACATTTTACACTTGCTTGATAAGAATTAATAAATGTAACAAGCCGGGGTTTGAGGGAAGGACTATAGAGTGGACAACATAGGTAAGTGTACTCGGAAGGGGGCCCGTGTTTCCCAATGTTGTATGTTAAATGGAACTAAGTGTCACGTAGAACTAAGTGCCACATCATGGGTGACGGGGGCCACCACTAGAGTCTACGGGGGCCACCTCTAGAGTCCATTATGTGATTACATGATATATAGTTGAGATCGCATGGAACTAAGTGCCACGTAGAACTAAGTGCCACGTCATGGGTGACGGGGGCCACCTCTAGAGTCTATGGGGGCCACCTCTAGAGTCCATGATTGATCACTTGCTTGATACTTGATACCTAAGTACGCCGCCCTATGGACTCCATTACTAGGTCTAAACGTAACTGATTTAACTGTAGCAACCATGTAGTAAAAGTATGGATGCATGAAGTGCTACCTAGATAGTAATAACTACAAGACTAGAACCTGAAACTTGAACATGCCACCTGTTACTTGATACCTGATGATATGATACATGAAACATGATACATGAGACTTGAAACCTAAAACTCGAACTTGATACATGTTTACTTGAAGCTTGATGACTCGTTACATGAGACTTGATACTTGAATAATAACACTTGACATTTATAACTTAATACTTGTGACCTGACAACTTGACACTAGATTTGAGACTAGATACCTGACACTTGAACTAGATGCGTGTCACTTGAGGTTAGATACCCTATGTGTTCACTTGTTACTTGTTTTACCACTAGTATTTGTTATCCAGCTTATTTACTTGTGTTATCCTTCTTATTAGCTAGTTCTTGGTTCTTCCACTACTTGTTACATTCTTGATTCCTGTTCCCCATACTTGTACTCGTTTTTACTATTTGTGGCCCTAGCTTGTACTAAGGGCATTTTCTCTTGTTTTTCCCTATTCTCCTTTTTTTAATATTTATTAAGCAGACTTTGGAGACTAGTTGCCTGCTGGAATTAACGAGCAGACATTTTAGGCTTAGCTTGGAGCAAGGACTTGTTTAAGTAATTGTTTTTCTCAAGGTATTTATTTCTTCTGCTGTATAAGACTTGTTCCCGAGTTTTTATCTTTGTTCCAGACACTGAAAATATTTTGATATTATTAATGTTTAAATTGTTTTCCGTTGTTTAACGAATTATTCATGCATGCTTGGTTGTATATATATGTTGTTATATTCTTGTTGTGATGCTGGGTCGATCCTACAGCTTATGAATGATGTTAAGATCATTCGCTGGGCTTCGTCATGCACTCGTATTCCGTATTTTGGGAAGCGGGGCGTGACTAGGTTTTTAGTGGTATCAGAGCTCAGGTTTGGGCTAATGTGTTCGTTGACTAATACATTAGACATGCTTGACTCAGTCAGGATTAACTCAACATTAAACAGGCCATACAACCACATGAATAATTTAATAA
Organism: Hemerocallis citrina; assembly: GCA_017893485.1. Taxonomy (NCBI): domain Eukaryota; kingdom Viridiplantae; phylum Streptophyta; class Magnoliopsida; order Asparagales; family Asphodelaceae; genus Hemerocallis; species Hemerocallis citrina. The sequence goes on from CM030364.1 coordinate 119,473,609, forward strand.
TCAACTCGGTCTGGACACAAGTCTTATCCCATCCATTTTGATTCCTTCATATTCAATTCTTTGAATTCCTTGGTTCCTTCCATCTCTTGTAGTCGTCCTGATTTATTGATTCCTTGTTGGGTATAATTTATTCTTTCCGTACCCATATTCATTTGATTCCGGGGCGACCCACTCTTTTGTTTCCTCTCGCTTCGTGGATCAGCATCAGTTGGAGTGCGGTGATATGCAGACAGCATGGAACAACACCACACAGGTGGCGGTGTTGTCATTTGCTCCAAGGAGTGTAAGCAGAGTCCCTTGATTATTGGGGGCAGGGATTTCAAGGCAGACCTGATAATGATTGGTAATTCAGGTTTCGTGATTCTCGGCATGGATTGGCTGGGGAAGTCTCATGCTGTCTTCGATTGCCGAGCGAAGAAGGTTGTATTCAGGATCCCGGAGCATGATGAGTTTGAATTCCATGCTGGGGAAACACCTCTTGGGCGTGGTAAGAAGGTGGCGAATGATGAAGATTATGCAATGGAGTTGCACACAGACTGTGAGGCTGCGCCTCTTGTAGTGCGGGAATTTCTAGATGTGTTCCCAGAGGAATTGCTCGGGTTACCTCCAGATTGAGAGGTGGAGTTCAGTATTGACGTTCTGTCGGGTACAGTGCCAATATCGAAGAGCCCGTACAGGATGGCGCCAGTTAAGCTTGCGGAGTTGAAGGTACAGGTTCAGGGTCTTTTGGATTTGGGTTTCATCAGACCGAGTGTGTCACCGTGGGGAGCGCCTGTGCTATTCGTCAATAAGAAGGACAAAAGCCGCAGGTTGTGCATGGATTACCGAGAACTGAACAATGTCACTGTAAAGAATTGGTATCCACTACCCAGGATCGACGACCTATTTGATCAGTTGGGCAGTGCTGCAGTGTTTTCGAAGTTGGATCTTCGCTCGGGGTACCATCAGGTGAAAGTGAAGGCAGCAGATGTGCCGAAGACTGCGTTCAGGACCAGGTATGGGCATTATGAGTTCTTGGTGATGCCCTTCGGTGTCACGAATGCCCCAGCAGTGTTTATAAGCTTGATGAACAGAGTCTTCTCCCAGTTCCTTAACAGATTCGTGGTGGTCTTTATAGACGATATCTTGGTGTATTCACAAAATCGGGAAGAGCATGCGGAACATCTGAGAATAGTCTTGCAGACTCTGAGGGAGAACAAGCTCTATGGAAAGCTCAGCAAGTGTGAATTCTGGCTTGATCGAGTTACATTCTTGGGACATATTATCTCGGGCGAGGGAATCTCAGTTGATCCGTACAAGATTGCTTCAGTGAAGGATTGGCCAGTGCCAAAGTCAGTTTCTGAGGTGAGGAGTTTCCTCGGGCTGGCAGGGTATTACAGGAAGTTTGTTCAGGACTTTTCGAAGATTGCTGGGCCTTTGACTAAGCTGACAGGGAAAGATCAGAGGTTTGTTTGGAATGAGGCCTGCAGTGAAGCCTTCACAGAGTTGAAGAACAGGTTGACTTCAGCGCCCGTGTTAACTATACCAGATGGTTCGGGTGGCTTCGTTATTCACTGCGATGCTTCAGGTAGAGGTCTAGGTGCAGTGCTGATGCAGAAGGGTCGGGTGGTTGCTTATGCGTCCAGGCAGTTGAGGCCGCACGAGAAGAACTTCCCTACTCATGACTTGGAGTTGGCAGCAGTGATTTACGCTCTGAAGTTGTGGAGGCACTACTTGCTTGGAGACCGAGTGAAAATTTTTATTGACCACAAGAGTCTCAAGTATGTCTTCACTCAGAAAGAGCTGAATATGAGGCAGAGGCACTGGTTATAGTTGATGGCTGACTACGACATCAGTTTGCAGTATCACCCTGGTAAGGTGAATATGGTGCCAGATGCGTTGAGCAGGAAACCAGCTGTCATGTGTTTGACCCAACAGAAGGAACTTATCGAGCAGATGAGGAGATTAGATCTGAACGTGATTTTGCCAGGCACCGATCGCAGTTGCATGATGCTTCAGTTGCAGTCATCTTTGGTGGAGCAGATCAAGGAAGCTCAGGCAGGTGATGAACAGTTACGGAAGTTCCGGGCAGAAGTTGAAGCGTGTTTGAGGACCGATATGATCATTCACCCCGATGGATCACTTCGCTTTGGGGCAAGGCTGTGTGGCCCAAAGGGTGAAGTTAGGCAGAAATTGCTCGAGGAGGCCCACCAGTCAGCATACACTATTCATCCCGGTGGTACCAAGATGTATCGGGATTTGAAGCTCCACTTCTGGTGGCATGGCATGAAGAGGGCAGTAGCGAGATTTGTGTCTCAGTGCTTGATCTGCCAGTAGGTGAAGGCAGAACACCAGAGGACCGCTGGACTTCTCCAGCCTCTTCCCATTCCGGAGTGGAAGTGGGAGCACATCACCATGGATTTTGTGACCGCCTTGCCACGGAGTCCTAAGGGTCACAACGCCATTTGGGTGATTGTCGACAGACTGACGAAGAGCGCTCATTTCATCCCCTTCAGAGTTGGTCAGTCTACTGAGAGTCTAGCAGAGAGATACATGCAGGAGATTGTCAGACTCCATGGGGTTCCAGTCAGCATCGTGTCCGACAGGGATACCAGGTTTCGATCTCAGTTTTGGGAAAGCCTGTAGAACAGTCTTGGGAGCAAGCTGAAGTACAGTACAACATTCCATCCTCAGACAGACCGGCAGTCGGAGAGGACCATTCAGACCTTGGAGGATATGTTGAGGTCCTGCGTACTTCAGTTTGGAGGGTCTTGGGAGGATCACCTACACTTAGTTGAATTCTCATACAACAACAGCTATCAGGCCAGTCTTAAAGATGCACCATACGAGGCATTGTATGGTCGGAAGTGTAGGTCGCCAGTGTGCTGGGACGACATTAGGGAAAGGAAATTGTTGGGGCCAGATTTGATTATCAAGACAGTCGACGCAGTGGCTCAGATTAGGAAGCACCTTGTAGCAGCTCAGGACAGGCAGAAGAAGTGGGCAGAAGTTCACAGGAGACCATTGGAATTTGAGGTAGGAGACCATGTGTTCCTCAAGGTATCACCGTGGAGAGGCGTTATCCGATTTAGAGGTGGAGGCAAGCTAAGCCCCAGGTTCATCGGGCCTTTCGACATTGTGGAGCGAGTAGGCAAGGTGGCCTATCGACTCGCGCTGCCGCCGGCTCCATCTGGAGTGCATGATGTTCTTCATGTCTCCCAGCACAGGAGATACATCAGGGATGAGAGTCATGTGATTGACTACTCAGAGTTGTCGGTACAGCCAGACTTATCATGTGAGGTTCCGCCGGTTACTATCTTGGACAGACGTGAGAAGGTGTTGAAGAATAAAGTTATAAAGCTGGTTTGGGTTGCATGGAATCCTCACTCGCCGGGTGAGTCGACTTGGGAATTGGAAGAAGAGATCCACAGGAAATTTCCGCATCTGTTTCAGTAGCCTTGTTATTGTTGTTCATTTTTTCTTTTGGGGTTACCCTATGTACCACTTGTCTGAATTTCGAGGACGAAATTCTGCTTGTTAGGTGGGTAGAATTTGTAACTCTTATTTCCCTATATTTATATTTTATACTGTTTTGTGCCTCATTTTACTCCCTCGTCTATTTGAGATCATGTATTTTGTTCAGATTGAATAAAATCGTTATTTTCATCTCAACTCAAATTTTGGGTCCTTTTATCAAATTCATTTGGGTGCCATTTGTATCGTTCTTCATGAAAAATGGACGGATTCTTCTCATTTATCTCTTTAATCCACATTTTAGTGCATTTTGACCGTTTCTCTGGTTGGGTTCTTTTTGAAACGGATACCCAAAACCCGCGAACCCACAAACCCACAAACCCTACTATATAAACCTCAATCCCCTACCCTAACCCTAATCCCTAACCGATACTGTTTAAACCTACCCCAAAACCCAGCCGCCTCTCTCCTTCTCTTCCGTCTGCTTCCCAGACTCGATCGAACCCAACTCCCTTATCACCTCCGATCGCCCCCATCATCGCCCTCACATCGCCATCTCCTTCCCGTCGTCTTCTCCCCCGACTCATCGTCCCGAACCCAACTCCAAAAACCCATTGTCATCATCACTATCCCCGCCATCATCCAGAACCCAATCTCCATCATCTTCACCATTCACCTCCACCCTTCGCCTCGCTGTCGCCTCGTCAACCCCTCATCACCGCCACCCTCAAATCCATTGTCGTCCTCCCCCATTGAAACCAGTTCCGAACTCACCGTCCTCTTCAAACTTGGAACCCATCGAACCCATCATCCAACCTCGCCATCACCCAAATACTCGGCAACCACCCCATCGCCATTGCCATCGTCGCTCTCCTCATTCCCTCGACCTCCTCTCCTCTCCACCATCGTCGCCAGTCACTCCCGAACCAATGCCGAACCCAGCCATTCTCCTCGCTCCCCTGTTCGAGCGCGAAGAACAGAGCACGCACCGAGCCCACCGCCGCACCGTCGTCGCCGTCGTCGACTGATCCCCAGTCGAACCCGGACATCACCGTCGAAGCCACCGCCGTGCGTCGCTGTCACCCCTCTCCCTCTCGCACTCTGTTTCGAAGCAGCGAACGAAGAAGAAGAAGAAAGGGGAGAAGGGCAGGATCAAATCTCGACCGTTGGATCGCGCCAAGATCCGCGCCCGTAATCGCTGTTCGGTGTTCGCCCACAGCGAATCCCAGAACTGCTGTACACTATTCGGCCCCGATCCGGTGTGCGGAATAAACCTGATTGGTTGGATTTGCTGTCTCGTGTTTTGGCACGCCTGATCCCGCTCGCTGTTTGCTGTTTGGGCTTGGATCCGGTGTGGGGAAAACTCGATCTTAGGTGATTTTCGCACGGGCTTTTTGAGGACTTCTTCCGGGATTTTTCTACTCAATTTTCTACTACAAGTGGATCTAATCATCGTCAAATTAAGGCAAGTATCCATGTACATTTTATTGTTCTAGTACAAGTACCCTTGAAATACTACAAATAGTTAGATTGTGACTCATCCTTGAAATTCGTTGTAGATCAATATTGAACCTCCAAATTGATAATTCTAAGAGTCACAAAATTTCATTGTGTTTAATTTATAATTATTGGACTCTTTTACCCATGAACACATGAACACATAGACATATGAATTAAGGAGCTCTAAATTTGTAGATACATGTCACATTCAATTTTTGACGAACTTGCAACCCTATAACTTGAAAAACATTTATTATTTGCTGTTTGACCTCCATTATCATGTATTGATGCCACTTAATAACTTAGATGCCAAATGACTTTTTCCCATGTAGTCTACACTAGCAAGTTAATTCTACGTGTTGTTGTCTGAATATTTTTTTGCTGTTTCGACCCCTTTATCATTTGAATCTGGGCCCGAGCCCTGAATAGAAATTATAGATCTGGATGTGTAGATATCGATAACTTCCGAAAGTTCTGAATTCGGAGTTACGGTCTTGGAGTTATGACAGTTATATTGCAGCTGTGTCAGCAGACGCAGTTTTGCAATCTGCTGTACACCTTTACCTTGCAAATTAATTTAGCTGTGTAAACAGCGAGCGTTCGACACGAAATTTTATATGTAGCTGCTGGACACCATATAGGACATCCCCAATTTTTTCCTAGAATTAAATCACAACATTTTACACTTGCTTGATAATAATTAATAAATGTAAGAAGCCGGGGTTTGAGGGAAGGACTATAGAGTGGACAACATAGGTAAGTGTACTCGGAAGGGGGCCCGTGTTTCCAAATGTTGTATGTTAAATGGAACTAAGTGCCACGTAGAACTAAGTGCCACGTCATGGGTGACGGGGTCCACCTCTAGAGTCTACGCGGGCCACCTCTAGAGTCCATTATGTGAGTACATGATATATAGTTGAGATCGCATGGAACTAAGTGCCACGTAGAACTAAGTGCCACGTCATGGGTGACGGGGGCCACCTCTAGAGTCTACGGGGGCCACCTCTAGAGTCCATGATTGATCACTTGCTTGATACTTGATACCTGAGTACACCGCCCTATGGACTCCATCACTAGGTCTAAACGTAACTGATTTGACTGTAGCAACCATGTAGTAAAAGTATGGATGCATGAAGTGCTACCTAGATAGTAATAACTACAAGACTTGAACCTGAAACTTGAACATGACACCTGTTACTTGATACATGATGATATGATACATGAAACATGATACATGAGACTTGAAACCTGAAACTCGAACTTGATACATGTTTACTTGAAGCTTGATGACTCGTTACATGAGACTTGATACTTGAATAATAACACTTGACATTTATAACTTGATACTTGTGACCTGACAACTTGACACTAGATTTGAGACTAGATACCTGACACTTGAACTAGATGCGTGTCACTTGAGGTTAGATACCCTATGTGTTCACTTGTTACTTGTTTTACCACTAGTATTTGTTATCCAGCCTATTTACTTGAGTTATCCTTCTTGTTAGCTAGTTCTTGGTTCTTCCACTACTTGTTACATTCTTGATTCCTGTTCCCCTTACTTGTACTCATTTTTACTATTTGTGGCCCTAGCTTGCACTAAGGGCATTTTCTCTTGTTTTTCCCTGTTCTCCTTTTTTTAATATTTATTAAGCAAACTTTGGAGACTAGTTGCCTGCTGGAATTGACGAGCAGACATTTTAGGCTTCGCTTGGAGCAAGGACTTGTTTAAGTAATTGTTTTTCTCAAGGTATTTATTTCTTCTGTTGTATAAGACTTGTTCCCGAGTTTTTATCTTTGTTCCAGACACTGAAAACATTTTGATATTATTAATGTTTAAATTGTTTTCCGTTGCTTAACGAATTATTCATGCATGCTTGGTTGTATATATATGTTGTTATATTCTTGTTGTGATGCTGGGTCGATCCTACAGCTTATGAATGATGTTAAGATCATTCGCTGGGCTTCGTCATGCACTCGTATTCCGTATTTTGGGAAGCGGGGCGTGACAACGAGCGTCGGCACTCAGCCGCATCGGTCGAAGATCGCTGCCCCAGCACGACCCGGTTGACCATGGTGCGGTGATAAGGGCCGAGTTCCGCAGCTTCCGAGACGAAATCATGGAGGCCATCCACGGAGCGCCCAAAGCTGAGACATTCGACCAATCCCACCGGGCGGGCGATGGAAGGAGCCACACTCGTGACCCGACCCATCTCCCAGAACGCGAAGACGAGGTTCTCCGATGCCTACTGGAGATGGAGAATCGCCTCGACCACCTCGGCAACGGTAATCCAAACCCCACTCTAGGCCGCAGGCTGACCCGACCGTCTTTCTCGGCTGCCATCCTAGAAGCGGAGATCGCCCAGAATTTATGGCCTCCACAATTCGAGACCTATAACGGTGAGGGTGATCCTGCTGATCACATGGAGAGTTTCAAGACCCTCACGATGATTCACAGCGCTTCGGATCCCCTGTTGTGCCGCGCATTCTCTGTTACACTCCGAGGTCCGGCTCGGGAGTGGTTCTCCAAACTCTCCCCAGGTTCGATCTTCTCGTTTGACCAGCTGGAGGCCAACTTCTTGGCCCACTTCATAACTAGCAGGAAGGCCGAGAAGACCAGTGCATCCTTACTAGACCTCCGACAGAGAGAGGGAGAGTCACTCCGCTACTTCGTCAGGAGGTTCACTACCGAGGCAAGATCTGTCTCCTCCCTCGACGCCGGGGTCGCCTCGGCCGCCTTCCGGCATAATGTCCGACACAGCCAGCTGAAGGTCTCCTTGGCCAAGAAGCCTCCCCAGGACTTCCCCGACTTGCTCAACCGGGTCGAGAAGTACATACAGGTAGAAGAAGCTTTAAACCCGGAAGGCCCCAAAGAAGCCACAGGGAAGGGCAAGCACAAGGTTGACGAGACCGAGCCTGCCAGGAAAGCAGCAAAAGAAGGGGTCGGCATGAAGAGGGCGCCTCCGGTCCCCCGCTTCGAGAGATACATGCCCTTGACACAGAACGTGTCCGCCATCCTCCTGGAAATAGAGGACAAGGGCCTCGTCCGATTACCCCCTCGACCGAGCAACAACAAGAAGCGAGACCAGCACTTCTACTGCCGCTTCCATCGGGATGACGGGCACGAAACCGACTAGTGTCGGGCCCTGAAAGATGAAATCGAGGCCCTCATCCAATGAGGGTACCTCCGTGAGTTCAGAAGTGAAAACCAGAGGGAGCGAAAGGATACGAGAAATCGAAGGCCTTCGCCCCCCGCTCGCACTCTGAACTGCCATCCCGAGCGAGATCTCGAGACCGGAGGGACCGAAGGCAGGCCATTCTACATTCTGTCCATGGGGGACCCATGGGAGGGGAGTTTAATACTTCCCGTAAAGCGTTCGTCCGAGAGGTGAACGCCGTCCGAGACCTCCCGTCTCCTCGGATGCAGCTACTCCCTGTCCTTTTTTTGGTAGAGGACCTGGAGGGCGTCTACCTTCCCCACTGCGATGCCCTCGTCATTAGTCTCGACATGGCAAATTTTGAGGTTCGCCAGATCCTCATCGACAATGGGAGTTCGGTAAACATCCTCTTCCTCGACGCCTTTGGGAACCTAAAATTGCCCAGGGATAGGCTCAAGTCAGCCGGATACACCCTGCATGGGTTCTTCGGGATCCCGGTTGTGATAGAAGGAATCGTGACCCTAGATGTCACCGCAGGTACGGCTCCCCTCAGATGAACCGAATCAATGGACTTCATGGTGGTGAACGTTAAGGCGGCATACAATGCCATTCTCAGCTGACCTGGGCTTTGCTCCCTTTAGGCTGTGCCGTCGGCCTACCACTTGAAGTTAAAATTTCCCACGAAGCAAGGGTCGGTGTCGTCCGAGGCAACCATGAGGCTGCACAATCCTGCTACATGATAGCGGTCGGAGGGGGTGTCTTTCCCTTCGACGCCGTCGAACTTCAGCCGGAAAGAAGCCAACCGGATCCCGAACCAGCGGACGAGCTGGAAGAAGTCTCGTTCGAGACAGGGGACGAGTCGAAGTGGTTCCGAGTGAGCCGCTCCGTCACCGAGGATCTGAAGTCAAATATAGTCACCTGCATCCGCCGCAACATCGACCTCTTCGCCTGGAAGCCGTCCGATATGCCCGAAATATCCGAAGACCTGATCATGCACAGGCTGAGCGTCATTCCGGGATCGAAGCCGGTCGTCTAGAAGAGGCACAAATTTGCCCCAGAGAGGCAGCAGGTGGTAAAGATCGAGGTTGTCCGCCCGATTCATCCAAGAGGTCAGCTACCCCGAGTGTCTGGCAAACATCGTCATTGTAAAGAAAGCAAGCGGGAGCTGGAGGATCTGCATAGACTTCACGGATCTGAACAAAGCATGCCCCAAAGATCCTTTCCCTCTCCCCAGCATCGACGCCTTGATTGAAGCGACCTCGGGTCATGAGCTCCTGTCCTTCATGGACGCCTTTTCAGGCTACAATCAGATCCGAATGTTCCCGCTGGACATCACAAAGACCTCCTTCGTCACGGACGAAGGTCTCTTCTGTTACTGCGTCATGCCCTTCGGGCTGAAGAACGCCGGAGCCACATACCAGCGGCTTGTAAACCGAATCTTCAAGGACCTGATTGGTCATAACATGGAGGTTTATGTCGACGACATTATCGTCAAAAGCAGGCAGGGACGGGACCACGTCGCCGACCTCGAAGAAGCCTTCGGCATACTCCGGACACATAACATGAGGCTTAACCCCGCCAAATGCTCCTTCGGCGTCTCATCCGGAAAATTTCTCGGGTTCGTCGTCAGCCAGTGCAGCATCGAGGAGAACTCTAAGAAGATCCAGGCCATAATAGACATGGCTCCTCCCCGAAACGTTAAGGAAGTCCAGAGGCTCACGGGAAGGTTGGCGGCTATCAGCCATTTCCTCTACAAATCTGGGGGGAAAATCCCTACCATTCTTCAAAGCTCTGTGGGAAAAGGAGGGCTTCGAATGGGGCGCCCCTTAACAGGAGGCGTTCGAACAATTAAAGCAGTACCTCGCCAACCCACCTCTCCTTAGCAAGCCCGAGCCGGGCGAGCCACTCTAGCTGTACTTATCTGCCTCAAAAAGTGCCCTTAGCGCAGTCCTCATCCAAGAAGATGACGATGTTCAGAAGCCAATATATTATGTGAGTAAGGTCCTGCTCCCGGCCGAGACGAGGTACGCGAGAATAGAGAAAGTGGCCTATGCTCTGGTCATGGCCGCCCGGAAGCTCTGCCCTAACTTCTAGGCGCACTCCATCCAAGTGCTGACCAACCAACCCGCTCAAGGCCGTACTTCACAAGCCGAAGAACTCCAGCCGCTTAGTCAAGTGGTCAATCGAGCTGAGCCAGGACGACATCGACTACCATCCAAGGATGGAAATCAAGTGGTAAGCCCTCACCGAGTTCATCACTGAATGTACCATTTCCGAATAGCCCAACATCGAAGATTCGGATCCGAACTGGGAAGTCTATATCGACGGATCCTCCTGGGAGTCCGGGAGCGGTGCTGGGATCATCCTGCGGGGTCCCGACCACTTCCTTCTTCAGTATTCTCTCCTCCTCAACTTCCCGGCCTCTAATAATGAGACTAACCCTGGCACACCAGGCCGGCGCGAAGCAGATTCGGGCCTTCAGTGATTCTCAGCTCGTGGTCAACCAGATCACCAGAGATTACGAGGCCCGTGATGACCGAATGATCCGGTACTTGGCCGTGGTTCAGCGGCTCCTATCATCCTTCAACTATTCTACGGTCCTTAGAGTTCCAAGATAGCAGAACGCCCAGGCGGACGCCTTGTCAAAACTCACCTCCTCATCCTTCGAGGGTCTCGACCGAAACAGTACTCATCGAAGTCCTCCTGAAGCCAAGCATCGATCTCCCTGAGGCAATGTGTGTGAACAACGAAGCCAGTCCGAACGACTGGACCTCCCCAATCTGAAAGTTTCTACTAAAGGCCGAGCTCTCCGAAGACCGGGCCGAGGCGAGAAGGATCAGGGTTCGAGCTGAAAGGTTCGTCGTGATCAACAATGTCCTCTTCAAACGCTCATACACCCTAGCGGACGGGAAGCCTTACCTTCGCTGCCACGCCAATGAGGAAGCTAGCTACGCGCTTAAAGAGCTTCATGAGGGGATTGGCGGATGTCACATAGGAAGCAGATCGCTTGCTAGGAAGGCCCTAAACCACGGGTATTATTGGCCAACAATGCTACAATACTCCCAGGACCTGGTCAAGAGGTGCGGCCTGTGCCAAAGATTCTCCTTTATCAAGAGACTTCCTCAGGCCAACCTCCGCTCGCTGGCTAGTCCGACCCCGTTTGCCATGTCGGGGATGGACTTGGTCGGCCCCTTTCCCGTGGCAACCGGACAGAGAAAATTCCTAATAGTCGCCATCGATTATTTCACAAAATGCATCGAGGCCGAGCCCCTGTCCACAATCACCGAGCGACAAACACAACAATTCTTCTGGAAAAACATCACTTGCCAGTTCGGGATTCCTCAGGTCCTTATCACGGACAACGGGACCCAATTCGCGGGCCAGAACTTTCGCAGGTTTTGCGAAGACATTGGCGTCCAACAGCACTTCTCCGCCATATGCCATCCCCAGTCAAACGGCCAAGCGGAGAACGCGAACCGACAGATACTCGATGGCTTGAAGAAGCGCCTCGACAGTTCCTCCAAGGGACAGTAGGTAGAAGAACTGCCCAGTGTGCTGTGGGCGCACGGACTACAAAGAGAATTCCTACGGGCGAAACCCCATTCAATTTAACCTACGAGACAGAGGCAGTTATCCCCGTCGAGATCGACCTCCCTTCTCCGCGTATCATGGCCTTCGACGAAGCCGACAACTCATCCGGCCTGAGGGCCAACCTGGACCTCGTTGTCGAGGTCAGGGAGAAGTCCGCTATAAGAAGAAGCATCTACCAACAACGGATCGAAAGGTTTTACAACAAGAAAGTCTGCCCCACTGACATCAAGGCTGGAGACTTCGTGCTCTGCAAATTGTCCGTCTCCGACCCCACAAGAAAGAGAAAGCTGGCCCCCAACTGGTAAAGCCCCGACAAGGTAACCGAGGTTATACGCCCGGGCACCTACAGACTCGTGGATATGGAGGATCGAGCAGTCAAGAGACCCTGAAATGCCGAACATCTGATCAAGTTTCTGGAAGGGCAAAAGTAGGGTTTTGTTTAATTTATGTAAATAACACTTTTGTAACCTGCCCTGTGTAAAAGGTCGTTAGCGCCTCTCTTCATGTATTAAAAGACTCAAGTAAAAAAACTCTTTTCGTTAAACTCCTTCAGCATCGGTAGCTCTGACCCAATGTCAAGCACATGGGTAGCTTTCTCAAGCTATGGCACCCAAGTCACAACACCGGGTACCGACCCTCAACTCCTCAGTAGCTCGGATCCAATATCGAGCACAGGGGTAGCTTTCTCAAGCTATGGTGCCCACGTCAGAACACTGGGCGCCGACCCCCAACTTCTCGGTAGCTCCGATCCAATGTCGAGCACATGGGTAGCTTTCTCAAGCTATGGCGCCCAAGTCAGAATACTGGGTGCTGACCCCCAACTTCTCCGTAGCTCCGATCCAATGTCGAGTATAGGGGTAGCTTTCTCAAGCTGTGGCGCCCAAGCCAGAATGCTGGGTGCCGGCCCTCCTGTCCTCGGTACACTGGGTGCCAACAGGTTGCAAGAGCAAAAAGAGAAACGAAACTCCTTATTCACACTCTTTTATTAATTAAGCACCGTCGGAAGAACAAGAATGTTACAAACCACTTCACTCAGCTAAAAAGAGAAAAATCAAAGACTCCTCAGTGCTCCTCAAGTCCGGCACAGGATAGCTCGACTTCGACCGAACGACCGGGGCCTCCCTCCTCGTCACAATGAACCTTGGGGTCGGCCAAAGTCAAGACACCAGCCACGGAGCTCTGGGCATCTGCCGGCCGAGTATGCTCCAGTAACATCAGCGCCGCGAGAACACCCCTCACTCAATGACCTGCCGAAGAAGAGCCCGTCCTCGTCCTAGACATGCCCAGCATCGTCTTGTAACGTTGTATCTCCATTTCTTTTTCCACTATGACGTCGCGAAGGAGCCTCTCCGACGAGGGTCGCTGCACCGATGCACTCGACATAGCGTGCCCAAGAACGGCGCTGCCTAGGTCGCGATCTACCATCGCCCTCTTCAACTTGGTCGCCTCCGCACTTAGCACCTCGGATTTGTTTCGGTAGTAGTGAAAGGCGACATCCTGATCGCGAGCCCCCTCCCGATAACGGACCAACGTGGACTCAAGGACCTTGATCTTGCTCTGAAGCCACGCCACATTGGAGTGGCGAGGGTCCTCCTCGGAAGGAATCGTCAGCACCTAACAGGAGGAAACAACCATCATTCCAAATGCCAAAACACTTGGCCAAACAAAAATAATCCAGAAGATACGTTCGGCGAAGCTACATTTCCCCAAAATAAACGGTCGAAGTCAAAACACTTGGTCAAACAAAAAATCCTTTTTCATAAATCAAATTCGTAATATAAAAATGCGGTGGCCAGTCCGCGGTTGGCAAATACAACAAAAAAGTAAGAGAAAGAGAAAACAAGGAGGCGAGCGGCCAAATTCCCCACCTCTGGATCGGTCTGGTCGAGGGGAGGGTCTGCAGCCGAGGTGACAGGCGGTTCTTCTTGCTCCCCCCCTTCGGGAGTCTTTGGCATCGGCTCGATGACCATATCATAATCGAAGTCGGTCAGGTCGAGGGTCGGATAGAAATTCCTCACATGGCCGAGGGCCTTCTCAGAGACCTCGTTCTGGGCCTCGATTATCATGTTCTGGTCCTTCGTCGTGAGCAACTCTCCTTCTCCTTGGAAAACTTCTTCCTCAGCAGGCCCACCTTCCGAACGCAGTCGCTCTCCATGGTAGCAAGCTCGGCCTTCATCTCCTACTCCCTCTTGTGGGAGGCTTCGAGCTCGATCTTCATCTCCTTCATCTCCCACTGGTACTTATTCGCTTGCTCCCGCTTTTGCTCCAGGGCCTTCTTGTGGAGCTTCATCACTTGGGCCCCCTCCAGACAAGCTTGCAATACGGACGGTGGTTCGAAAAAAGAGTCGCTTCGTATAAAAAGTTACAAAAGAAAAAGAGCCGGCAAAACTTACCAGCACGTTTGCCTGCGCCAGCCGCATGTAAGCCACCTCCAAGGTGTCGTTGCTCATGCTCTGGCGATCCCGGGGAGTCGCCAGCTTATCGGCGACCTCGATGGCAATAGTCCCTTCAGTCAAGCTATCGCCCTTCCGGATCGACCAGTCCGGGGCCCACGGCTGCAACATCTCCTCTCCCACGATTTCCGCAGCATCGGCCCGGAGCGGAGGCACCTTCCCCTTGGCACGGTCGGTCACCGTCTTCTCTATTGGGCTCGGCGGGACGAGCACCTCCTTGCCCGCCTCAGGGCGCGCTTTCTTTGCCCTCGGTTCGGTGGGGGCGTCAGAGACGACCTGCGTGGAACCCCTCGCTCCCTTCCCTTGACCGCTCTCCTTAACCCTCTGCTTCTTTAGGGCGATCCTTCTAGCCTTGATCGGTTCTGGGTCCATACCTGCAAGAAGACCCATTAAGAACAATGAGCACAAAAGAATATTAGAATGAACAAAATGGAACAAACTACATACTAGACGTAGCCGGGCTCAGTCCGATGCGGGCCATGTGACCTTCCGTCACCTTCGGCCAGCTGATGTTGTTCCCCTTCCGAAGGCACTCGACGTACCCCCACTCCTCGGCGGACAGGTCCTTCGGCCTCGGTGCCTTGAAGTTCGACTTGTAGAAATTCCATCGAGTGGGAATATCCCAAGGCTTTTTACTCCGGATGACGAAGTAATTCTTCTTCCACTCTTTGATCGAGTCCGGATGGCCGTGGACTACTTTCCCTCGGCCCCGAGGAGAGATATAAAGATGCCCTCGAACTCCCCAGACGAGCTGATCCCCAGCATCGCCCGAAAGACATCCAGCCTCAACGGCAGCTTCCTCTCTTCGCACAGTAGCACGAAACACACCATCTGCTTCCACGAGTTCGACCCATATTGCATCGGAGCTAGAGACACCCAATTCAACACTTCTCGAATGAACGAGTCGATCGGAAACCGAAGCCCGGAACCGAACGCATCAGCTGGAAAGATGCAGTACCACTCAGACAGAGGGTCGGTGGGTCGAAGACTGGGGCTCGGCAACATCAACTCGTAGTCTGGTCCAATGTGGAAGGCCAACCGAATGACGCCCAAGTCATCTGCCTCCAGAGTCGACGGTGTGGCATCCATCTTAATCTTTTGGCGGCTCGGCGAAGACGGTTGTACCCCGTACAAGATTTTGTCTGAAAGATCGTCAGGATACTGCATGATCGACCTCGGCTGCGGTAAGAACCTGGTCGCCAAATCATGAGCAGGGGTCGTCCTATCCAGACTGCTAGGCATCGTCCACTTCTTTCTCGGCTGCCTCTTTTTCTTGGCCTTCTCCGGAGAAGGCGTGGCCAATGGCTCGAGGACGGTCGCCGTCGAAGAAGAGCCTACCCCCTTGCCCTTCCTCTGAACTGACGATACTCCTAACTTGCCCTTCCTCCGAGTCATCGACACTTCCGCCTCTCCTTCTTCAGCACTATCGTTCGACACGAGATCCAACACCTCCACTTCATCGGAGCTTCCGTTGTCCTCCTCCTCAGAGTCACTGCTTTGAACGACGAACGGCCTCCTAACACGAAGGGGCTTCACATCGTACACCTTGGTATCCTCCTCCCAGGACGTCGAGTCAGCGAGGCCCGTGAGGGGGTAGTCCCCCTCCCTTGAGGTCGAAGCTGAAGACCCGGACTGAGTCCTAAACATACTAAAGGAAAAAGCGACTGAACTAACCTGATCGGCTTCGGCAAGATGAGCGAGTGCAGCAGACTAGAGAGAGAAGCGCTGAAGACACTGTTTTCTCGAGAGAGAGAGAGAGTAAAAGTAAAGAATGAAAAAGAAAGGGGGATGGGGGATATTTATAGAGCATCGAGAGACTCCTCGGTTTTCGCAAAACAGTTCCTAGAAAATCGTGTTAACTGCTCCTAGAAACTCGTGACAGTGACATCATTAAGACAAGCGGATAGTAACCCTTCAGTTTCCACACAATCGTCGCCGAACACAGGCCAACAGTTCGGACACTGGGCATTGACCCCGAGCAGGACTCTGGCCTTTTCAGTCCCTATGCCCCACTACCCTCGGTGATGACACCCAGCTACTCCACAAAAGTTTACTTTAAAGATTTAAGGCGCTCGCCTTCGGCGAGCACTCCGAGCCACAGGGTTCGGTCGGCACCCCTCTCGTCCGCGAACGATTCGGGGCTTACGGCCCGAAAAGCCAACACCCCGAATTGTTCGAGGGTGGGAAGAGAACCACCTACCCGAGGCTCCCCACCTTGGTCAATCAAACCTGATATTCTTGAGTACACCAATCTGAACCGAACCGCGCGGCTCAGATTGATGTACCCAAAAATACCAGGCGCGCCAGACTAACCTCCCCAGGCCCCGGACATCGGTCGGTACGCCTCCCATCTCTGTCTCCTTCGGACAGACAGCCCTTAGAGCCGCGTACACAAAAGAAGATAGAGACGGCAGTGGAACCACCTATCCGGAGCTCTCGGCCTTAAAAAGTTCAGTGGTAGGCGTCCGCCTGCGGCAGACACCTCTGATAGCCGATGAGCTACCAGTACATTCTTCTGTTGGGAGAGCAACAAGGGAGGGGGGTATTTATAGCCCTCCCAAGCGGCAAATTATGACCTCAGGAAGGCCAAGCGACGGAAGGTAAAATGTCACGCCGTATTCACCCTTGGTAACTGGAACGCCGCGCATGAATTCTGAAGCGTCATCAATGCCCCTAGGGAACTGAAGCGTCGCGCTCGAATCCCGAAACCTCATTAATTCCACTGGGAGACTGAAGCTCAGTGCTAACTCTGAGCACAACGGCTCGCCAACACCCTTGCACACCGGCTCGCCTACACCCTTTCCGACCCCTAAACCCTTGATACTCCGAGGTCAGGTCGAGCACCAGGGTAGCTTTCTCCCGAAAGCGCACCGGCTCGCCATCGCCCTTGCCGACCCCTAAACCCTCGACGTTACGAGGTCAGTTCGAGTACCAGGGTAGCTTTCTCACGAAAGCGCACCGGCTTGCCTACACCCTTGCCGACCTCTAAGCCCTCGACACTCCGAGGTCAGGTCGATTACCAGGGTAGCTTTCTCACGAAAGTGCACCGGCTCGCCATCGCCCTTGCCGACCCCTCAGCCCTCGGCACTCTGAGGTCAGATCGAGCACCAGGGTAGCTTTCTCACTAAAGTACACTGGCTCGCCTACACCCTTACCGACCCTTAAGCCTTCGACACTTCGAGGTCAGGTCGAGCACCAGGATAGCTTTTTCACGAAAGTGCACCGGCTCGTCATCGCCCTTGCCGACCCCTCAGCTCTCGACACTCCGAGGTCAGGTCGAGCACCAGGGTAGCTTTCGCACGAAAGCGCACCGGCTCGCCATCGCACTTGCCGACCCCTCAGCCCTCGGTACTTCGAGGTCAGGTTGAGCACCAGAGTAGCTTTCCCACGAAAGCGCACCGGCTCGCCATCGCCCTAGCCGAACCCTCAGCCCTCGGCACTCCGAGGTCAGGTCGAGCACCAGGGTAGCTTTCTCACGAAAGCGCACCGGCTCGCCATCACCCTTGCCGACCCCTAAGCCCTCGACACTCCGAGGTCAGGTCGAGCACCAGGGTAACTTTCTCACGAAAGCACACCGGCTCGCCTACACCCTTGCCGACCCCTAAGCCCTCAACACTCCGAGGTCAGGTCGAGCACCAGGGTAACTTTCTCACAAAAGCACACCGGCTCGCCTACACCCTTGCCGACCCCTAAGCCCTTGGCACTCCGAGGTCAGGTCGAGCACCAGGGTAGCTTTCTCACGAAAGCACACCGGCTCGCCATCGCCCTTGCCGACCCCTCAGCCCTCGGCACTCCGAGGTCAGGTCGAGCACCAGGGTAGCTTTCTCACGAAAGCGCACCGGCTCGCCATCGCCCTTGCCGACCCCTCAGCCCTCGGCCTTCCGAGGTCAGGTCGAGCACCAGGGTAGCTTTCGCACGAAAGTGCACCGGCTCGCCATCGCCCTTGCCGACCCCTCAGCCCTCGGCACTCCGAGGTCAGGTCGAGCACTAGGGCAACTTTCTCACGAAAGCGCACTGGCTCGCCTACACCCTTGCCGACCCCTAAGCCCTCGACACTCCGAGGTCATGTCGAGCACCAGGGTAGCTTTTCCACGAAAGCGCACCGGCTCGCCATTGCCCTTGCCGACCCCTCAGCCCTCGGCACTCCGAGGTCAGGTCGAGCACCAGGTTAGCTTTCCCACGAAAGCGCACCGGCTCGTGATCACCTTTGCCGACCCCTCCGCCCTCGGCACTCTGAGGTCCGGTCTAGTACCAGAGTAGCTTTCCCATGAAAATGCACCGGCTCGCCATCGCCCTTGCCGACCCTTCAGCCCTCGGCAATCTGAGGTCAGGTCGAGTACCATGGTAGCTTTCTCATGAAAGCGCACCGACTCGCCATCGCCCTTGCCAACCCCTCAACCCTCGGCACTCCAAGGTCTGGTCGAGCACCAGAGTAGCTTTCCCACGAAAGCGCACCGGCTCGCCATCGCCCTTGCCAACCCCTCGGCCCTCGGCACTCCGAGGTCAGGTCGAGTGCCAGGGTAGTTTTCTCACGAAAGCGCACCGGCTCGCCATCGCCCTGATATTCCGAGCCCATGACCAGCCTCCGGCCTCTGAGCCTCACTCAGCCTCGGCGACGACCCCAAGCACCTCCAAAAAACTCTCCCCGCTCTTCCTCCACAACCATAACTACTCCACGGCTAGCTCACACATCCCTACAGGAGTGGGGGGCTTGTGACATAGGGGGAAAATGACCTGGCACATCCTAGGCCATCCGATCTTCCCGAAAAGCTCTCACCCATGATCATCAGATCACCCTTAAGCCCATGGGCTTCTACTTCACTAGGCCCACGGGTATACGGGTCCAGACCCGGCCCAAATGGATCCATACTCGTTTGGCATGCCTATAAATACCAGGCCCCCTCCCACATTTAAAGGTAATCAATTTTTTCCCTCTTAAAATCCTAGCTACTGTTGCTCTAAGGGTCTGCCACCGGGATCAACCCCGGTGTTCCTAGGCCAAGTGCAGGTATACGAGACTCCTGGATCCGAGCTTTCAGATCCGAGCCGAACCTCCACTACCGAGCCAACCATCTGACCTCCGCCTCAGTACCCGGTCGTGCCCCTCTTGCCGAGGGTCAGGCGTACCGTCCAGTACCGCGTCCTTCTACAAAACAAACAAATATAACTCACGCCTGGTGCACCCACACTCTCCAAAAACAAACCGCATCACCATTAAAATTATTTTAGTCAATGCAATTTGCACAAGGTAACACTAATATTAAATTAAAATAACAGAAGAAAGGAGGCTGTGAAATTATGAACGACACTTGACGTGAAGGATTGGGTGATCACAGTATTTGACAGAACTACACAAGCAAGCAAACCTACCTGTCTCTGTAATGAAATTCACACAGCTGTTTATAACTCAGTACCCATATCCATATTTCTGGCCAGAATCCCAACTTTGCTGACATGGGTATTGAGCTTTTTGCCATTTCAGGCCATTTCTTCCTTCACCTTCGCTTCCTCTTTCCGTCTAATTGAGAGGAACTCTTCCAACTCTTGTGTCCTTTTGATATCTCTCTTCCCTGTCTTTACCTCAATCTCAAATCAAGTGGCAGGTAGAAAGGGTGTCATTCTTCAGCTATAAATGCACTAATAAATACCTGGGTTTTGTGAGTACCATCCTTTTCCAGATACCCATTTGCAGTTTCTATCATCAACTCACCCTCTTGTCTCCTCTTCTCTTCTCTCCCCATTTATAACTCTCCATTTCCTTCTCTCCTACTGCATTCATTCACTCCTATGCTAAAATGGCTGCTCTTTTTTCACTCACACTGCCCCTCTTGTTGATTTATACTCAAATGTACTACTACTCAGTTAAAGGTAAGCTATAACAGCCTAACCTTGCATCTCAATTACTTTCTTCTTCCTAGAGTTGGGAGCTAACTCATAAGTAAAATGCAGGTAGCAGGCCATCGGTAGAGCTTTCTGAAGTTGCCGAGGTGAGAACTCCATAACTATACATTTTAATACTATACAGTTAATTTTTGGGTTTTATCTAGAGATTAATAATGTAGGACTTTATTGGTAATCGGGAAGGAGAAGAAGAAAGTATGGAGATGGTGATGGTGGAAGCAATGATCGGGTCTCGACCGCCGAATTGCGCAGGGAGGTGCAGTTCATGTGGGGGGCATTGTGAGGCAGTTCAAGTTCCTTTAGTACCAGAGAAGAAAGGGAAGAGTGATGCAGCTAAGGAAATCTCTGCAAGTATCAATTCCAGAAGTGATGAGTACAGTTCTAACTACAAGCCGATGAACTGGAAATGCAAGTGTGGTGGTATAATCCTCAATCCATAGAAATTGATGGAAGAATTCATGGATTACACATTTGGATTGAACTGTGAATAGCCTTTTTGTTTTGTTGCTCATCTTTTGCTTGCTTAATCACCGTGGAATTTGTACTTAATTATGTGTCTAGCTTATCAGATCGATAATGTTATTGAGGAACACTGATCTATTCTTTTTCACTTTTCTATCTCTAATCTCTAATAATAATTATATTATTATTATTTATTATCTCTAATCTCTAATATTATAATGGGAGAAGGTCTTAGTGTCATTTGTAAATGTTTTGTCAATCTACCACCCGTATAACACACGTGCATAACTATTATAAAGGAGGTCCTAGGTTCAAATCAAGACTACGTCTAAATTTTTATTTTAAAAAACTATCGCACATGTAAACTACTAGTTATTATAATGGGAGAAGGCTAAGGTAGTGTTCTTTTTCTTCTCTTATAAGAGATTTACCTCTTGTAAGAGGTGGTCCACCTCTCACAAGAATTTTTTTAGCATTCGTTTTTTTTTTTACCTCTTATAAGATATTTTTTCCAAAATCTCTTATAAGCCTAAAAGATTTCTAGTAGCCTCTTTCAAATTCTTATAAGACTTCTATCACTTAAAAAGTCTATATTAGCCCAAAGTCTATATTATAATTGTTACTAATTAAACTAGTTTATATATTAGTCTATAGTAGCCCGGAATATGCTATCCTAGAAAAAATGTAATCATATACGTAGTTGACTGTAATATGCTATCGTAGAAAAAGTGTGAGAATTCATTCTTCAAAATCTCGAACAATTATGTTAGGGATGCTGTCAAAACACGGATTTATTTAAAGATATATATATATATATATTTACGTCCAGTAAGTACATTACTTGAGTTGTGGCTAGTTGATTTGTCATGTTATGATGGCACCATGTTCAAATCATGCAGCCGGCCAGGTGTTTTTTTTTTTTTTTAATTACAGCTAAGGGAGAATTTATATTAGTCCATTGACTTTAATTTTTTTTAATCCAACTTCTTTGAAACAAATTATTTATATTTATACATACTAATTTTCATACTAATTAAAAGTCTATAGTAGTCTGGAATTATAATTGATGATTTACACTGATTTGTGAATTTAACTTGCCATTAGACTAGTTTATATATTAGTAATTTGAACTTATCTTTTCTTGTGCTTCATCTCACTATTTTTATACTTTGTGGTAATATAGACTTTGGGGTAATATAGACTCTTGCAAGAGGTGAAAAAAGAACAGAAACCTCTTATAAGAGGTTCTTATAAGAGGTTATTTTTATTTAAAAAGAACATCTCAAAAAGAGGCTCTTACTGTAAATCTCTTATACCTCTTATAAGAGGCAAAAAAAAAAAAGTACCTTAGTGTCATTTTATCATTTTGTCATTCTACCAATATGTACAATCCACGTACATAACTAATATAAAGGAGGTTTCCAGTTCAAATTCTTTCTATATCAGAGTTTTTATTTTTATTTTTTAAAATTATTAAAACGTACATCGCACGTGTAAATTCCTAGTGTACATTGAGTAGAATGTCTTGCTCCTAATTAATGAATGCGATCTTGGTTTTATTGTGAGTATCAAACATGTCCAGTTAAGAGACCAGGAAATGTCATATCAGTGTGATTCTCTCAAGCAAATGATATGATGATATAAAGGTGATGATAGCTGTCTCAAAAGAGAGCTTATCATAAATTTTGACAACCACTTGATCCATCCAATCTAAAACATAAGTTTTGCTGAGAAGGGAAAGATTTGTTTGGGCTTTGCTCTGGCTTTACATTCTTTCCTCTCATTTTGCTCTGCTTTTGGAATTCTTGCGATGTAATAAATCTCATATGTTAAGAGATAAAATTTGATTTGATTTGATTTGGATGGGACTTCTCATCAATGGCGTGAAAAGATAGCAATCATGACTCTGTCTCTTCACCTGCTCCTGTTAGAGCATTCACAGCCGTTTCTTATATTTCGCAATTTGCCATTTTATAGCAAATGATTATCTGCAACGGTTTTCTATTTTGCCTTTTTTAACAAATTTGCTATACTCGTTTCTCATAAATGAGAAACAGAATAGCGATTCTCGAATTATAAAGGACGGTATAACATATACCGTTCCTCTTATTTTAAATTTTTTAAATCGAGTCGGACGATATAACATATACCGTCCCAAAATTATTTTATTATTATTATTTTTAAAATATTGGTCGGACGGTATAACATATACCGTCTCATATTTTTAAAATATATATATTTTTTTAATCCGACGGCCAGATTTTGCCCAAATTTAAAAAAAAAAAAAAAAAAAAACCGTCAAATCCCGGACGGTACAACATGTACCGTCCTAGATTTTAAGAAATTAGTGGGTAGATTAGGTTTAGTTAGTTTTTAATTAGGTTTAGTTATTATTATATTGTTTAATTTATTTAATTAACATATTTTAATAGTTAATAATTAATTAATTTTAATTTTTTTTTAAACGAATGCGACGGTACAACATATACCGTCGCTCGCATTTTTCAAAAAAAATTTGCGCGACGGTAAATATTGTACCGTCCCACGCAATATTTTTTAAAAAATGAGAAACATATAGGAAACAACCACTACAGCAACTTTGTCTATTTGCTACTACTGTATTTGTCATTTTATAACAAATGAGAAACATGACTGTGGATGCTCTTATATTCATTTCTTTATTGTTTCTCTCATCTGTCTCTTTACTAATGTCAAGTCATGTACAAACTGAGAACTGAGAAAGTATTGGGCCTCATTCACTTTCGCTTGTCCTGGATTGTATCTTGTCACCGGGTTATTTTGGTTGGTCTTAAGAAAATTAAGAAAGGGAGAACATTGTATCGAAAATAATTTTTTAGATTTAATTTTTTGAAATAGCTTTCAATATAGACTTACTGTAGTAGATATGGTAATACCGTGGAAAGTTAGTTTTGTTTAAATTATAAGAACATTGTATTGAAAGTAATTTCAAACAATTTTTTAACCTTTTATTTTATTTGTAATTAATCTTAATTAATTATGGCTTAATTAGGGCTTAATTCAATAATCGGGGCTTAATCTTAAACTAATTATAGCTTAATCTTAATTAGAGTTTAATCTTAATTAAATAGGACTTAATCTTAATCTTAATCTTAATATTAAATAGGGCTTAATCTCAATTAATGATGGCTTAATCTTAATTATGTAGCTTAATTCCGACCAAATCTTAATTAAAAACCCACTAATCCAAAAACTGGGCTTAATTAGGGCATAATTCGAACATAGTACCTACCTCTGATGTGGAGAGAGAGAAAGTAAGTAATAAATGATTAAAATATTCGTAGACAATATTGTTGCGAGTGTTTTCGGAGCAAAAATTTCGGAAATGAAAACGGGAAAATGTACATATTTGCGCATTACAGGAGCTCGTATGATTCTTTATAAAGTTTAGGAGATGTTGACAGAAGTGGTACTTTCTTTAATAGCTTGATCTCTTAGCAACTGGCATAGCTTGATCTCTTAGAAATTGGCAGTGTACACTACTTGACTGAAAGCGAATAGTGCACTACGCACCTTCGACTCGGGCATGGCTTAACTTCTCTTTTCTATCAGAGTCAAGGGAATTAATCATTTTACAATGTTATGGAACGTAAGTAAGAACTAAAGTGACAAGCTAGAATGAAAGAAAAATGAGCTATAAACCTCAGAAAACTCCCCTTTAGCTTCCATATTATGCATATATGCACATTTTCTCACGTTCTAGTTAAGATTTTATTAACGACTATCACTTCCCCTAAGGTGGTTGCGGATTTTCTCCAACGACAACCAGGTATGGGGTATCCGATCCAACGGAGAAGAAGCAATTCGAACTGCGACATTTGAAATTGATTAGCCAACCTATACTACTGAAGGGTTCTCCGCCCTTTCATGGACGAGATTCCTGGTCTCGACTCCCTGTTAACTATGTTAGGCGGAATCACTTGTCTCATTGCATCATGAAATTGAATACCATAAGTGTCAGTTAATCATAAATGAAAATGAATGAAAGCCCACATTCTCCCAATTGGTGTGCCAACAAGAAATCAATCTGACCCCGCTTTCACTTGGATTATGGGGACTTTCACCCGACCAAGCGGAAGGACAGTCAAAAAGATAGAAGAGAGCATTCGCCCCTAAGCTAACCATCTGTCTCTCCTTCGAACTAGGAGCCTCAGACATGAGTGCTCCTTCTTCCATCATTAGCAACGAAAGAAAAAGCTGGGTAGACTAGCTCCATACCATAGTAGGAGTCATTCCCCAAGCATGGGTCCAGGGCAGTCAACAAGCTCGTACCTTTCTATTTTGTTTGGATGAGGTAGGTGACACCTTCCAAGACTGAGTGATGGTAGGGCCCCTAGCCTAGTTTGTCACGTCTACTTTGATGACCCACGAGCATAAAATAAAGGTCTGAGAAATGCATCTTAAAAGGTTATTATTTCTATCACACCTCGCTTCCTAAAAAGGAATACGGAATACGGATACGCGCCAAAAGTCCAGCAAAGGGTTTTCACCATTCATGAGTTGTAAGGATTTTTACAACAATCCACAAAAATAAACAAGAATAGACAGGAAATAATCAACCACGCATGCATGAATAAATTAACATAACCAACAGGATTACTCGAAAACTGGAATACTTAATCTCAAATAATCAGATCTGGAAATGACTCACAAATTTTGGGACAAAATGCCCAATACAAAATCCAAGTAGCAACAAATACAATTTATTCAAAACAAGAAAAAAAACTCGAGCAAGAACGCTAGCCAAGCCTAGAACACTTGGTCAATAAGTCCATCGGGCAGCTGATCACCAAAGTCTGCAAATTGACAATTTGCAGAAAAAGAGAACAGGAAACAAAACGACCGTCAGTGCAAGTTACGGGTCGCATGTAGTGCAGGCAATAAGTACAAAAACAGATAAAAGAAAATACAGAGTAGCGACAAGAAGTAAGTACTGAAATAAACATGGAAGGAATGTGACAGAAAAATAGAGCAACTAACTCTTAATCAAGAACAGAGTAAAGTGACATGACTGGATAACAGGGTACAGGTAACATGTAATATGTATCAAGTAGCATGCAAGTAGGTAAACAAGTAACAGGTATCAAGTAGCATGTACAAGTAACAGGAACGTGCAAGTGATCATGTATTCTCAAGTCTTGTATTTAATCCTATCTAGGTAGCACTTCATGCGTTCCAAATTTTTAGCACATGGTTGCTATATACATGCAAGTTGCATTTAGATCTAGTGGTGGATTTCTACAGGCCCGTGTACTCAGGCGTCATGTAACAGGAAACAAGCATGAATCACGTAATCGTGAAATTGCGGCATCATGTAATCAAGAACAGGCATGAATCATATAATCATGAAACATGGCATCATATAATTATATATTAGTAACATGCATGAATCATGTAGTCATGAAACATGGCATCATATAATCAGGTAGTAATAACATGCATGAATCATGTAGTCACGAAATCATGGCATCAAGTAATGGAAAACACGGGCCCCCTTCCAAGTACACTTACCTACATTGTCCACTACTAAGGTCTTTTCCTTAACCCCGACTTGATTTCTTCTTATTATTATTAAAGTATGCATATTCGTGTACAAACATGACAAGAAAAGCACGGAAAGAACAAGGGACAGGTTCAGGTCGGACATAAACATGCATGGGTAACAACCAACTCATAATAGACTAGGACAACGAGACTTTCAATTCTGGACAGTAAGACACTACTGCACCAAATCTGAGATCCCCGTTGCCACAAGCGTGCAAATCTAAATCCGTCAAAAAATCTAGAAACAAGACTCTCAGCCGAATCCAACGCATATACACAAGTCATATAACAACTACAGAAATAAGGCTCAAAATAGCATTTTATACAGAATTTATGTTCAGCCAGAAATCGCAAGATTTTATTTATAAGCATGAAAATGGCATAAAAACACCATAATTAATTCTAGGAAAAACCTGCAAGGTTCCCTAGCATATCTAGTATCAGCAAATAAAATTTCATAAAATTTCATTTCAGATAGCATAGTCAAATAAATTCGAAAAACTACAACAAGTTTATGAATCTGAAATTTTAGACACAGCAGTACTAAAATAGTGATAGATCACAAAGTATAACTCGAAATCCAAATCTGTCAAAGGAGTAGTAAAATAGAAAAAAAGCTACATTTCATATTCACAAAGTTTTAATCAATAGCGACTGGAATCTGGTTGAAAATAGAGTTCTTTACTGAACATCATGCAGTTTGGAAATATATTGGTTTGTTCACAAGCATAGAATAAATTATAAAGTCATTAAATAAATCTACAAAAATTAGGGGTTGATCTCAGTCATGTTTAGTCATACCCAGAATAATATTAAGTCCAAATCTTACTTTTAACATCAGTTTTAAAATAATATAACATGCAGCGATCTCATAAATCAGAATCTGAAATTTACGACACAGTTGCAGTAAAACAGCGATAAATCAAATTTCAAAAATCAAAATCGAGATCTGTCGAAAGTTCTGAAAAATAGACAACGAGGCCTACGAATTATGTTCACAAATTAATTTAATTTATTGATCTTAATAGGGTCTAAAATACTAAACCAAAACATGGCAACAACAAAAAGAAATCTCTTATGCATTTAATTGAACAACTAATATGCAATCAATCCAAATTAGAATATAATGCAAAAACGTTCATATATTAGATATTCAAAACAACATGGTGTGGGTAATTAACAAGTCTACTACAAGATAACACAACTAATATACCAAGCATACAACAAATACACAACCTATCATAGATCACGAAGAACATACATGCATCAAGAGTCTAGCTAGATCTAGTTATTTTCATGTCGTGTGTGTGACAACTATGAAGATGGATCATGACTACGAATGGATCAAACGAAAGGAATCAAGATTTATCAAGAGAATGTCATGAGAATGAACACAAAAATATGCGAGACTACATGCGGTATTTTATACTTATATACAAACAAAAGATTATACAAGTTACTTGCCTTAGGGTGAAGATGACGAATCTGATGAAATGGGAATAACGGGAATGGATCCCGGCACACGGCGACAAACAGCACGGATCTTGATGATGATGAAGATGATAATCACGATCACAATCACGATCGGTCGATCGGACGGCTCAGATTCCAAGATCAAGGTGATGATATGGATCGGATCAAATGAACGGTCCAGATCAAGGTTATCAAGTTCAGATCTGATGATGATCACGATCACGTTGAAAGATCAGATGGCCCAGATCTCCCTGATGATGAAGAAGATGATGATGATCAAGAGGAGATCGAATGGCCAGGATTCAAAGTGGAGCTCATAGCGTAATCACCAACAAGGGACTTGGCTCGACGACGGGGGCCAGGGGGTGCAGTCGACTGTGGCTACGGAGGACGAAGGCGGTCGACGGGGTGGTTGTGGTTGACGGCGGAGAGCAGGGTAGCAACGAGGGCGGGTGTGGCGGTCAAGGTGCTCTATTTTGGGAGGCAAACAAAGGAAGAGGACGGCTGATGGTGGGGGGAACTGGCAGATGGGTTGTGGCGGCGAGCGGCAGCGTTCGGAGTAGAAGACGACGGTCGACTAGCAGAGCTTCGAGAGCAGGATGGTGGTCGAGGAGGGTAGACGAAGACGGCCATGGTAGGCTGGCGATGGGTGGTCGAGGTGGTGCAGGGGTCGACTGGCAGCGAGGGCAGATGATGAATGATCGGGGATGATGGAGGTGGAAGAAGTCGACTGGCGGTCGAGGGAGATGATCGGGATGTTAACAGATGTGGAAGGAGGTGAGGTAGGGGATGATGAACAGTGCTAGGGTAATTAGGCAGCTGGAGATTAGATTAGGTTAAAATAGGGTTTAGGTTAAAACAATGGGTATATATATAGAATTAATGGATAGCGGGTTTCGGGTTAAAGGGTACGGGTTTGGATCCAATAGGAGGGTTGTAGGGTTTAAATCTAATAGGAATATAGAATAACCAATAAAAATATGATTTATAATAAAATGTAATTTGCATTACAATATAGAATTTATTTGAAATAACTATAAATACAATTAGTACATAGAAATAGATTTTTAATGAACAGTCAAAATTAATAATAATAATAGAAATAATAACAATTATCATAAACATAATAATAATAATAACAGTAATAATGATAGTACTAATAATAATAGTGACAACAACAATTATAATAATAATAATAACAATAATACTAATAACAATAATAAGAAAATGATAAAAATAATAATAGTAATAATAATAACAGTAATAGTAAAAATATAAATATCAAGACAGGATTTGAGTTTAACGAAATCATTAAAATCCAAATAGTAATAACATATTAGATTTGAGCTAAAATATAAATAGTCGATCAATTAGGAGTGGAAAACAAGTTCATATATACCATTATTCGAAATAAACATAATTTTTTATTAGAAAAGATTTTAATAGAAGATCCAAATCGAATTTAAAACAAAGTGAATTTATAAATAATCAGAATACAGAGAATATTCAGGAAATACGTATAGTCGGGAACGGGGGTTACAATCCTACCCACCTTACAATAAAATTTCGTCCTTGAAATTTGCTTAGGCGGTACATAGGATAAGACAAAAGCAAACTTATGGGGTAACAAAACAGAGAATTAGAGGAAGAGAAATGAAATGTTGGCAACACCAAAATAAGAAGGAAGAAGATAAGAATGGTGTCAAATTGAATGCATGAAAGAAAATAATAAGTATAAAAAGGAAAGAAACAACACAAGATAACTAGGTAAGATAAATGGGTAGGTAGAACTGGAATAAAAAAAAGAATGGATATGGAAGAATTGAATCAAACAATGAGTCAACGGATGAGGACGAATGTAAGGGATAGAGAGAAGCAAACAATACAAAGAAGGAGATGCAAAAAGAGGAGCCTGAGACCTGTGGGTTATGGGTCCACACGCTTCCGCTGCGCAACTTTGATCAGGTAGGCTCTGCCAATAGCATCCATCAACTCTAGCAGTCTGCCTCGTGGCTTACTCCTTGACGCGTCCAAATGACATCTCACTAGCATGAAGTTCAAACTCCTGGCAACTTCAGATTCTGAACACTTCCTGAGATCCTGGGACTCTGCATGCACATCTCAGAGCAAAAGACAATACTTCCTCTCCAGGTGATGATCCATGCTACTGACAAGTCATAGAAGACCAAGCGATGCCAATCAACGAACGAAGCAAAAATAAAAAGAATGGATGACACCAGAATCAAAAGAATATGGGTACGGAAAGAATGAATTTATACCCAATAAGAAATCAACAAATGAGGACGACTAAAAGAGACGGAAGAAAACAAGGAATCAAATAAATAAGAAGGGACCAAAATGAATCGAACAAGACTAGTATCCAGATCGAGTTGATTATCAATTTGTTCATGTTACAGCATGGTCTGTGTACTGTTAAGCCAATCCTTGATCGAGCCAAACTTGTCTAACATATTAGTCAAACTAATACATTAGCCAAATCTGGGCTCTGATACCACCAAAAATCCTGTAACACCCCGCTTCCCAAAAAGGAATACGGAATACGGATACGCGACAAAAGTCTAGCGAATGGTTTTCACCATTCATGAGCTGTAAGGATCTTTATAACAATGCATAGGAATAAACAAGAATAGACAGTAAATAATCAATTACGCATGCATGAATAAATTAACATAACCAACATGAATACTCGAAAACAGGTATACTTAATCTCAAATAACCTGATCTGGAAACGAGTCACAAATTCTGGGACAAAATGCCCAATACAAAATCCATGTAGCAACAAATACAATTTATTCAAAACAAGAAAAAAACTCGAGCAAGAACGCTAGCCAAACCTAGAACACTTGGTCACTTACTCCCTCGGACAGCTGATCACCAAAGTCTGCAAATTGACAATTTGCAGGAAAAGAGAATAGGAAACAAAACGTCCGTCAGTGCAAGTTACGGGCCGCATGTAGTGCGGGCAACAAGTACAAAAACAAATAAAGGAAATATAGAGTAGCAACAAGAAGCAAGTACTGAAATAAACATGAAAGGAATGTGACAGAAAAATAGAGCAACTAACTCTTAATCAAGAACAGAGTCAAGTGACAGATTGGATAATAGGGTATGTAACACCCCGAATTCGAAAACAGACTGAATTCGAAGTTCCATAGGATCTTTACACTTCTTTCATACAATTTTACAAGGAAATAAAAACTTTTTATTACATTAGAGTTTACACTTACATTACATATTTACAGCGGAAGCAATTTACAACAATTTACATGAATTGAAATGTACAACTCTTGAATCAATCTTTAATCAGCATGCATTCTTTAGTCTTGTTAAACACTTTACCCTGCATAAAAACTGTGGGCGCGTCAACTGCTTACAACCGACGAAATATTATACACGGCTATCCTCTCTATGCCGAAACAGTATAACGATTCTCAAATACTTAAACAATCACAAACTTGATCACAAACAGAAACTGCAAGGGACTATCCTATAGATGTCGTGTTGTGTAGTGCACTTAGTCCTTAATGTAGTTGTTTATATTAGATGACACTAATGCGCACTTATTCAGATTCTATGCATCCCATACTACATAGGTCTGAGGGCAAGCCTTTAACCGTTCTTCACTTTGTAGGGTTCAATCCCTCGTCATGACTTAAACTACTACTGTAACTACGATAAGTATCCTAGATATTCTATGAGTTACGAGCTCATGTCCAGACAGCCTGGAGGGGAATCCCACGTCATGTCATGATGCATCGTGAAGAACCTATGGACAATTCAGCCTCTGTCATAGGACATAACACCACCCGCAGTCACCAAATACCCTACAAGCGTCGCCTGCGGTACAACTCTTGGAGACATATCCACGTCATGTCACGACGCATCGTGAAGACAGCCTGTGAATATTCTCACACCGTAGCTTCGAGGACCTCATACTCATATTTTTCTCTTATTTTCATCACGTCTTCACTATGTATCTAGTCCTTAGTTATTCGAATCATGAACAAAATCAATTCTCTAGAGTTAGCCCTTCCACTATACCGGTCTTAACCATTTATACAAACATGACCCAAATCTTGGTCTTTTCATCTCAAATTTCATTTCAACACATTTCTTTTCAATGTCGGTATGAGGCTTAACTACACTCTAGTTCTCAATTTCAATTCATAATCACAAAAATTGAGTCTTTACACTCATAAGTTCTTTTTCATAACTAACATGATTTCTATTATTTTCAATGAATCAAATCTCATACATAAAGTTCAATTTCAATTCATGTACTTCATACTCAAATTTATTTCAATAAATCCATTAGATTCCCAAACTAGTATTTCTTCCTTTTATTTAATTCATTCAACAAAGTTGTATTTTTCATATACCTTTAGAGTGCACACTAAACCCAAAATAGATGAACAAAATCCATAATCAACACACTTAAATTTTTCCTTCCGTTAAAATATCTTTTTTATAACTTAATAAAATTTTTCCATGAAGATAATCACTTTTCATATTTATACAAGTGTCAATTTTCATACAACTCTACTCAATTTTTACTTCTAAATCACTTTTATTTTAGTCAAATATTGCACAAATATTTTTCATTGAATCCACATATTTTTAGAATAATTATAGTATTTTCTTTCAAATTTTATAAGCCACAAATCAATTTTTAAAACTCCAAAAAAATAAAAAGTTAAATTCCTGCCGAAGCTAGGAATCGAACTCACGACCACAGGGTAACCAGCCCCCACCGAGAGCCAGAACAGCCAAGGCACCAACACGTTATAGAGTAGGGTTAACTTTAGATAAGGTGTGATCTCTGTTTTCGGATTTTTTTTTTTGAAAAAAAAAAAAGAAACAAAAGCTCACGCCAGGTTTCGAACCCAAGACCACCACCCAAACCCGTTGCTATAGTAACCGAACCCATTCACCGGCTAACCAATATGAACAAGTGAACCAACTGATATGATTTAGATTACTGGGGTTATAAGCAAGGTCTCTGTTCTTTTCGAATTTTTACAAAAACACATATTTTTGAGTTCTTTTTCTTCTTTAAATTTATTCAAAAACTACATATTATATTTTTCACCTCAGTACGGTATTTCAGTAAATAAAAAATTAATTTTTGACACCAAAAAAATATTTTGTTCTCTAATTCATTTTGTTCTTCAATTTTCAAAATTGGGGGAAAAAGGCATATTCTCCTTATAATTTTTCACTTAAATTTTTTTCTGAGTCCCAAATAATATTTTTATTAATAAAGTACACTTATCTCAACAACAAACTTCATTTTTCATGCCATTTAACAACACATTAATCAAAATCACCTATATCCATTGTTCTTTATTCAATTATTCAATATACAAGCATGTATTTGTTTATCTAGCACATCACAACAAAATTGAGCATGGTAGCATGGTAATCATTTCACAAATCATAATTTGGCAATCAATTTAACACTCTTTTAACATATAATCGAACTAATAGCAATTTGTCTCATTTTCATAATGCATGGCTATATTAGTTAGAGTTTCTTCGTAATTGTCAAACACATCCTAACATGATGTCTAATTAGAAGTTTAAGAGAAACACCCAGCTTAAATGGAGAGAAACAATCAAATAGACTCTTAGAGAAATATCCTACAACGAACGAGTGAAGCCTTCTCCTCCTAGATCGAGCCACAAAAGTCGCCTTCTCCTTGTTGCAACTTGAACCCGAGCCTTCTTGGTCCTTGAATGCCGGCCTCCTCTTCTTTGGTGTGAGCACTCACAATACTCTCTCTTTTCAACTCACAACTCCTCAATCTTTTGCCTTACTACTTGTATTCTTTTCTCTCTTCCTATTATTTCTTTCAATTTTTTTCTAAGTGTGAGAATGAAGAGTGTGGGAGGGGGTATTTATACAATTTTCTAGGATGAATGGAGGGCCAAGATTAGATCAAATGGTTAAAGATTAAGGGTCAAGATGAAGTAGGGAGTTGAAATAACTTCCCATGATGAGAGTAACCAACCCTTCATCACTCCCATCTCTCCCACTCATCCAATCCTATCCGGCCTAGGGTGAAGAAGGTGTGCAATGCACACTCCATTGCATGCACGTGCCACCTAGTGTCCCCCATTTACAAATTTGTTCATGTGACAAATTTAATTGTCCATGAAATAAGTCTACACTACAAGTTAGACCATTTCAAAAGAGAATTAAAGTAAATGGGCTCACTTATGGGCCAAACTAACCATGGGCTTAAATAATTAATTTAATTAATAAAATAGAGTGGGCTTAACAAGACAATTAGGCCTAGATTTTAATTAGACTTTTAAAGAGAATATTTTTTTGGAAAAATAAAGAGAACAAATACTATATAAAATATATTTTATAAAAGAAATTATACAAATAAAATCATACGTGCACAACACGTAAAATTACAAAATCTCATAAATGAAAACTAGGGTGTTACAGGGTACAGGTAACATGTAACAGGTATCAAGTAGCATGCAAGCAGGTAAATATGTAACAAGTATCCAGTAGCATGTACAGGTAACAGGAACGTGCAAGTGATCATGTATTCTCAAGTCTTGTATTTAATCCTATCTAGGTAGCACTTCATGCGTCCTAAATTTTTACAACATGGTTGTTACATACATGCAAGTTGCATTTAAATTTAGTGGTGGATTTCTACAGGGCCGTGTACTCAGGCGTCATGTAACAGAAAACATGCACGAATCACGTAATCATGAAATCGTGACATCATGTAATCTAGAACAAGCATGAATCATGTAATCATGAAACAAGACATCATATAATCATATATGTTAGTAACATGCATGAATTATGCAGTTATGAAACATGACATCATAGATTGAGGCAGTAATAACAGGCATTAATCGTGTAATTACGAAATCATGGCATCAAGTAATGAAAAACACGGGGCCCCTTTCGAGTACACTTACCTACATTGTCCACTACTAAGGTCTTTTTCTTAACCCCGACTTGATTTCTTGTTATTGTTATTAAAGCATGTATATACATGTACAGATGGGACAAGAAAAGCATGGCAAGAACAAGGGACAGGTCCAGGTCGGACAGAAACATGCACAGGTGACAACCATCTCATAATAGACTACGACAACGAGACTTTCAATTCTGGACAGCAAGACACTACTGTACCGAATCTGAGATTTCCATTGCCACAAGAGTACAAACTTGAATCCGTCAGAAAATCTAGAAACTAGATTCTCAGCCGAATCCAGCGCATATACACAAGTCAAATAATAACTACAGAAACAGGGCTTAAAACAACGTTTTATACAGAATTCATGTTCATCCAGAAATCACAAGGTTTTATTTGTAATTAAATCAAGAAAAATTCTGAAAGGTTCCCTAGCATGTCTAGTATCAGAAATTAAATTTTCATAAAATTTCATTTCAGATAGCATAGTCAAATAAATTCGGAAAACAGAAAATTACAGCAAGTTTATGAATATGAAATTTTAGACACAACAGTACTAAAACAGTGATAGATCACAAAGTATAACTCGAAATCCAAATCCTGTCAAAAGAGTAGTAAAATAGACAAAAAAGCTACATTTCATATTCACAAAGTTTTAATCACCAGTGACAGGAATCTGGTTGAAAATAGAGTTTTTTTTACTGAACGACATGCAGTTTGGAAATATATTGGTTTGTTCACAAGCATGGAATAAATTATAAAAGGCATTAAATAAATCTACAAAAATTAGGGGTTAATTCGAGTCATGTTTAGTCATACCCAGAATAATATTAAGTCCGAATCTTACTTTTAACATCAGTTTTAAAATAATATAACATGCAGCGATCTCATAAATCAGAATCTGGAATTTACGACAGAGTTGCAGTAAAACGGAGATAACTCACACATCAAAAATCGAAATCGAGATCTATCAAAAGTTCTGAAAAATAGACAATGAGGCCTACAAATCATATACACAAAATAATTTAATTTACTGACCTTAATAGGGTCTAAAATACTGAACCAAAACAGGGCAGCAGCAAAACGAAATCTCTTCTTATGCATTTAATCGAACAACTCATATGCAATAAATCCAAATTAGAATATAATGCCAAAATGTTGATATATTAGATATTCAAAACAGCATGGTATGAGTAATTAACAAGTCTACTACAAGATAACACAACTAATATACCAAGCATACAACAAATACACAACCTATCATAGATCACGAAAAACATATATACATGCATCAAGAGGCTAGCCCGAGACTACATACGGTATTTTTTTACTTGTATACAAACAAAAGATTATACAAGTTACTTGCCTTAGGGTGAAGATGACGAATCCGATGAAATTAGAATAACGAGAATGGATTCCGACACACGGCGATGATCAGCACGAATCTTGATGATGAAGAAGATGATAATCACGATCACGATCGGTCGATCGAATGACTCAGATTCCAAGATCAAGGTGATGATCAAGATTTGATCAAATGGACGGTCTAGATCATGATCACGATCACGATAAAAGATTAGATGGCCCAGATCACCCTGATGATGAAGATGATGATGATGATCAAGAGGAGATCAGACGGTCAGGATTCAAAGTGGAGCTCACAGTGTAATCACAAACAAGGGACTTGGCTCGATGACGGGGGCCAGGGGGTGCAGTCGACTGCGACTACGGTGGACGAGGGCGGTCGACGGGGTGGTTGTGGTTGACGGTGGAGAGCAGGGTGGCGACAGGGCGAGTGTGGAGATCGAGGTGCTCTGTTTTGGGAGGGAAACAGATGAAGAGGATAGTTGATGGTGAAAAACTGGTAGATGGTTGTGGCGGCGAGCAGCAGTGTTCGGAGTAGAAGATGACGGTCGATTGGCAGAGCTTCGACGGTAGGATGGTGGTCGAGGAGGGTAGATGAGGGCAGCCATGGCGGGCTGGCAATGGGTGGTCGAGGTGGTGCAGGGGTCGACTGGCAGCGAGGGTGGATGATGGGTGATCGGGGACGATGGAGGTGGAAGAAGTCGACTAGCGGTTGAGGGGGATGATCGGATGTTAACAGATGAGGAAGGAGATGAGGTAGGGGATGATGAATGGTGCTAGGGTAATTAGGCGGCTGGAGGTTAGATTAGGTTAAAGTAGGGTTCAGGTTAAAACAGTGGGTATATATATAGGATTAATGGATAGCGGGTTTCGGGTTAAAGTGTACGGGTTTGGATCCAATAAGGAGGGTTGTAGGGTTTAAATCCAATAGGGATATAGAATAACCAATAAAAATATGATTCATAATAAAATATAATTTACATTACAATATAGAATTTTGAAATAACCACAAATACAATTAGTACACAGAAATGGATTTTTAATAAACAGTGAAAATTAATAATAATAATAGCAATAATAACAATTATCATGAACATAATAATAATAATAACAGTAATAATAATAGTACTAATAATAGTAGTGACAACATCAATATTAATAATAATAATAATCACAATAATACTAATAACAATAATAATAATAAGAAAAATGATAAAAATAGTAATAGTAATAATAATAACAGTAATAGTAAAAATATAAATATCAAGATAGGATTTGAGTTTAACGAAATCATTAAAATCCAAATAGTAATAACATATTAGATTTGAGCTAAAATATAAATAGTCGATCAATTAGGAATGGAAAACAAGTTAATATATATCATTATTCGAAATAAACATAATTTTTGATTAGAAAAGATTTTAATAGAAGATCCAAATCGAATTTAAATCAAATCGAATTTATAATTAATCAGAATACAGAGAATATTCAAGAAATACGTAGAGTCGGGAATGGGGGTTACAATTTCATCCTTCTGTCCCTGATCTATATCAGCGCATTGGTTCTCTTTCACTTTACAACATTCTCATTTTTCATTAAGACGATTGTCATCTTGGAACAAGGAAAATGTGAGCCCTAATATAATAGGCTTGCTTTCTGCTGATATTAAGCAGATAATCTTGCTTTTCAAAATCATATCTTGCACTTATATGATATGCTACCTTTAATAAGAGAATCTGCTGTAAATGAAATGCAGTTGAAGTCAAGATCTTAGTGATATTAGGTAAGTAGTATAAACAGATATAAAAGATCATTGAATTGAGCGCATTGGGCCAGATGAATAACTATACTTTTATTGAATCTTGAAGTGGCTTGGTTTAGTTACTTAGAGAAGAATGTGTCCCCTATCAATGTGTCGTTCCGAAAGATAAAAAACTTTTTACTGAAACTTCATCGATTGTCTTAATATACGAAAATGGACAAGATGAAATTAGTCGTTACGAGTGATAGTTTTCCGTGATTGGCAATTGGTCCGTATCAAATGGTTACCAATTGGTCTAGGTTGCAGTGAGCTTGAAGTTTTCATTCTCTGATCCTGAAGGAGAGTTGATCCACATGTTGATAGCTCCCGCCATGGTAATAGGCTCACTTAAATTCAAACCACTATTCGACCCAATGCGAAAATTGAAGTAATTGATAGGAACAACTTTCTTTAATAGCTTGCACTCTATAATAACCGATATTTCTTTCTAGAACTCTAGTATGCTTGCCTCCGTTTTCTCCCTTGGAAAACAAAGGACGGTAAAGAAATGTTTAGAGCTTTCGGGAGCATCCTGGCATACGGGGCATGCCGTCTCAATCAGTGAGAAAAGCTTTTGCACTCCTAAGATTAGTAGGTAGTGAATCAGCTAAGCACCTCCAGAGAAAGTGATTGATCCGAGGTAGGTTCACCTAGAGCTACTTCTTAGAGCATCTACAATGGTTGTACTCAAATATGGCACAATGGCAAATAAGAAATAGCAAATAGCAAGGGTGCGCGCAACGGTTGTTTGCTATAATATGGCAAACTTCAATTTTTTTTTTGAACGGACGGGACATATTGTCCCGTCACAATTCCATTTCTTTTTTTAATGTTTAATATTTGATTAGATTATCTAAATTAGTAAATTAGTGAATAATATAGTTATTAAATTAGTGAATAAGTAATTAATTAGATATAATTATAGTGATTAATTAATAAAAAGTAAGAATTATGTGGGAAAAGCCCCCATAAACGAGACATGTTGTCCCGTCCAAGCAAATTTTTGGTTCGGACGGAAAAACTTGTTTCGTCTGAGACCAGGATCTTTTTTTTTCTTTGGACGGGACAACATGTACCATCCGATCATTAAAAAATTAAAAAAAACCGAAAACCCCTTGGACGAAACAACTTGTTTCGTCTGATCCTATTAAAAAAACAAAATTTATTAGGGGTGGAACATGTTATATTTTGAGAATGGCCAATTTTTTTTTTCATATTTGGGAGGTTACTGTAGCAAAATTCTCAAAAAGAAGACAATTTGAGAAACCGACGTGGTTGCGTTTTGTCAAAAAATGGCAAAATGGAAAATATAAGAAACCGGATGCTGTTATCATATATATTTTTCCAAAGGGCTCTTGTGAGTAACGTGCAGATTCATTTTTGAGCAATAAGGTGCGGAGCATTGTCTTGTTGAGAAAGAGATGAATGATATGTTACATCAATCAATGAAGAAGAAAAAAAGGATAGAAAGACAGTGACAGAGTTCTTAGCATATCATCCCTGATATATGAGATTGATTCCACAGCAACCTAGAATCATATTAGTAGGAATGTCCTCAACATCCAGAGTATAATCCTACTTATAATCCATTGAATTTTGTCTTCCTCTTCTACTTTGAAAATATTAGATTCTCTAATTATGTTCCAAATTGGGTTTCTATGTGCTGAAGAGGAGTGAGGAAGATTCCTTTCACCCTTTCAGTGAACACCATGTCGAATCTCCATACCATTTCATTTTCTTCCACTTTGGCCTATATGAGTTCACCTGATACTAGCAGCTTTATAGGGGAATTTCCAATCTCAGTTGGAGCTTTCCAAAGAAATAGCTTAGTAACCACTTTAGCAGCACTTGGGATGTTTTTAGGCGTGGCGTATTCCCTTTGGCTATATAATCATGTGGTTTCTGGGAATTTGAAACATGATTTTCTCCATAAATTCTCCGATCCAAATGATAGAGAAGATTCCATATTTCTACCTTTTCTTGTTGGAGGGGCGACCGTCCGTTGAACAACCAAAAGGGTAAACCAATTTGATAATGACATTGTAGGTGCTTGCGATGGAACGGATGCCACTTCCCTCATCAGTATTGGGTGGCATAGCCCGTAGTAGAAGTCCCCTTTTTGATCCATTTCTTTATTACCCCAGAGGGGCCCAGGTGGGATCGAGAGAAAGAATGGACAGGGGGGGGGACCATGCATGGCACTTCTCAATTGTGTCTCCGAAGGACAGTTGAACGAGCGACTTATGAATGCAGCCGATCGGACGAGCCAATAACTTGAACGCATTCGGTCAGTTTTTTAAGCATGAATCACAACGTTACCTTACCTTCAACATGATGATACGGACTACAAGTTCTTATGGCAGAGCACGAGGAGTTTCCGTCAATAGGATGATGGGAATGGAAACCAGAAGCTCGACCGAGGTCTTCATGGTCCGAGATAAGACTTACATATTAGTCACAATAACTAAAGCATGAGATTTTTTGGTAGTACCGATATAATAGATGGCCATATCAAGGGAATCTAGGATGGAAGACTTGTATTATCTCTATAGATCTGGCAAAAGCTATAGACCCCCTAACATCAGAGTTGGTGCAAGCTATAGCTACCATAGCTTATGCCTAGAGCAATGGGAAGGGGTCCCAGCAGAGAGAATAATAAGGATAACGAGTGCTCCGCCTGCCCAGCGGGCGGCAGGAGATGCGGGCAAGTGGTAGGCCAACAGTCCAGTGAACTGAGCGGGGCACTCGACGAAAGGGGGGCACACTGAGCAAGTACGAGAAATTGGTCCCGCTCCGCTTTCTAAAAAAAAAGCAAGGCGCATTGACGCTACTATAGGATTAGCAGGGAGGGAGGCCGAACCAAGGACCCATGGAAGTCAGAGCTCGTCCCTTGTCAATATTGGATCAAACAATAGAGGACCGTAGCACTTACCTTTTTTTAAAGACTATAGGGGGAAAAAGATGGTACTGTTCCCTACCGAGACAACGGACACTCTCAACGGATTCTCTACACGCTAGGCATACCATAGCTCTTTCGTGCGACTTTCTCGTGGCCGAAACATAACAACAGGGAAAGACCCGACCGACCTACCCAGGGCTTGAGGGTGAGCCATACGAGAGTGAGTCGAAAGGCTTCTGTTTCCATTTTGGTTTGGTTCGGGCCCCTCTTGATCTTTTTCGTATAAGGGAAGGGGGAAGGAGTCTAAATCAATGGACATTAATGAACCATCGTTGATGGACGTTGCACATGACACGATAAATTTGACGTAGCGTACTCTCCTCCATTTAGCGAAGGTGCCAGGGTAGGGCTTTTTCATAGTAATAGTGGGCGGGTCTCATGAGATCTAATCTATGTCGGCCGTCGGAATCAAACGAAGGTTGAAGGACCATTCGATTCAATAGGGAGGATGACCTACCCTATTTGTTCAATTAATCACCAAAGGTTGGGGGGGGACCACTATGGATGACACCTCCCGACCTCGATTCTTTTGCATAGTCCGAAAGTCAGCTGTTGCAGAGCAGCGGGGCATAGCGGTGCCCTCACCTGGCGCCATTATTGGACCTAGCAACGGACGGGCGGACCGGGCGCAGGTGCCAGATCCTAAAAGTAGAGTCTCGATAGTCTAGTGCACCAACTACGTGGTACGACGGGCACTCAAAGACCTGGCGAATGGTGGCCCACTCCACCCAAGAGCGCTTATGTCATATGTAACACCCCGTAAAATTGAGTTATTACAATTTTGCACCACATGTGTTACACACATGAATTTTGTACCGTTATGTGTAATATCTGCAACATTATAATTTTTTTTACGTATTTTCTACGTATTTCAATTATTTATATTATAACTTGGTCAAATCTGTTTTATAAATTGAAATTCATTTTCTCCTATTGTAGCCAACTCACATATATATATATATATATTACATGCAATACACATTTTGTATATACACGGGATGATTATATTTTAATATATAAAATTATTGAAGTGTGTATATTTATTTTTATTTGTACTTAATTTTAACATATGAGAGATTAGAATGAAAAATTCATACTACTTTAATTATACTCAATCTTTGATGATACTATTTGAATGATTGTACACATTATTTGGTACACAAAATAAAAAAACCCGTGCATCCCCCATACACACACATATACATATACACTCACTCACTCACTCACTCAATCTACTCGTCACTATATATATATATATATATATATATATATATATATATATATATATATATATATATATATATATATATATATATATATATATATAGGGAAAGCTTCGGTTGAGCACTCCTCTAGTGCTCACCGCGTGAACACTAGGCCTTCGGGCGTTCATATCGAAAATCCGAACCGTTCACAATGATCTACACATCTAAATTAGTCTAAATATGTAAAATCAAATCATTTGAAATTCATTTGCCCATTCATTGAAGTGTTACAAAATTATATGGCTGAAAATCATTATTTCTATAGTCACATGATGGATGGGTAAATGAATTTCAAATGATTTGATTTTACATATTTAGACTAATTTAGATGTGTAGATCAATGTGAACGGTTCGGATTTTCGATATGAATGCCCGAAGGCCTAGTGTTCACGCGGTGAGCACTAGAGGAGTGCTCAATCGAAGCTTTATATATATATATATATATATATATATATATATATATATATATATATATATATATATATATACACGCGCGCGCGCGCACATGCACACATACTACATTATCCACACTACCCCACTTCTCCTAACCACCCAACCCACTCCCTCTCCCTCTCTCATTTATACCAAACATCCGACCCCCATCTACACTCCCCAGTTCCAATACTTCCACTAATCTCCTACTTCATAACTTTAATATTTTCCCCTACCCCAATTATCTATCCTATCCTACTACCTATATCTATGTATATATGTGTACATACAACGAAATCCACTGCCTAATTTTCTTAATCCCCTACTACTCTACAACCTATAAATATTCATTCATACACACTCATGATTCTCAACCCAAGCCTTCTTCTTCATCCCGAAACTATTCGAACTCCCAATCCCATTATTTTTGTCTCCAATTCCACTAAACCTTCATTGCCTATTTTTAGTTCCCTAAACCTATATATCTATATAATAAAACACAAAGAAAGCTATCAAGTTGTTCTCCTTCAATCCCCCCAAAAATCAAAGGCCCAGATCTAACCTCACAAAACATATTTTCCCCCGCAAAAGTTTGCCCCCAAAACTCAAATTCAAATCCCCCACCCAAAACAACTCCTATATTTATTTAATTTTTTTTCTCCCTTTTTCCCTCCATCTTCTATTCAAAAAATTAAGAAAAAAAATTTTAAAAATTTTTAAAAAATAAAAAAATAAAAAACCAAAAAAATTAAAAATTTAAAAACTTCTAAAATAATTCAAAAAATCAAAAAAAAATTAAAAAATCATATAATATGTTTTTTGCTGGACCCCGAAATGTTTCTCATATAATATGTTTGCTACTTCAATTAATTTGTTGGACCTTCAAAACTATTTTATATGATCAAACAAGGTGCACCGTTCCGAAGACGTGCCGTAGGCACGTGTCAACGGGCAAACCTAGTATATATATATATATATATATATATATATATATATATATATATATATATATATATATATATATATATATATATATATATATATATATATATATATATATATATACCTACTCCATGTTATCTCAAGCTTAATGTTGGAGCGATCGGATTGGAGAAGAAGAATGCTTTTCGAAATTTTACTTGCAAAGAGTTCATCGTTGGGTGGGCATTCCTTAACTTTATAATTTGTTTTTGTTAGAATTGCATGCTATATTATCTATATAAATTGAGTATTCATGCTTAGATTATGTGTTGATTGTTGTTAGATTATGTGTTGTTAATTATTTGTGTGAAAGTATGATATGACTAACTTAGAAACGTTTTTATGGTTGTTGTCCTGAGTTTTAGTCTCACTTCAAAAAATCATTTCTTTCTATCTAATTGAAATCTAAAGCTAAAATTTTTATATGAGTATCTCGTATATGTCAAGAACATCTCCTAAAATTTTTATAATACTTGGTTATTGTTTACTATTTAAATAAAATCCTAACATAGGATGGTTGGCAGTTTTGGCTAGTTTCTGAAAAATTGCATACTTTCCGAATTTTGATTAATTCAGCATCTTATATGCAGGTGTTTGAGAAAGATCAAAAGTTAGAAGTTGAAGTAGACTCGTTAACCTTACTTTAGAGTCTAAGAAATAAAATTTCCATGAAATATGTGATTTTAGGTGATTTTTATAAGTATCAAAGAGCTGCAGTTTTCGGATTCTGAACCTTCTGATTTGCAAATGCATTTTGATGAATTAATTGTGGTTATATTTGGATGATCTTAACTACAATGTTGTAGTAGACTCATTCAAGTTTTATATGACACTAAGAAATCTATTTTCTGATAATTATCATAATTTATATGATTTTTGCAAGACCATTGAGTTGCTGTCCAAAGATAGTTGTACGTTTAAATAGTGGATTCTATGTATATGTAGGTTACCTTGAAAATAAGTTTATAGAGAAATAGGCTTGGAGTATTGGTTAATGCATGTGTCTTAGGACCTTTGAGATTGCAGGTTTGAGTCTTGGTGAGCTCGAACTTGGTTGTATTTACTGTTTTTGAGTATATTGGAAATATAAATTAATCTTAGGGGAAATATTTTGTTGGTAATTTTTACAAATATTTTTGGATTAATTTCCCCACTTAGATAAAGGATTAAACACATATTTGGTGATTGGATTTGAAGAATTTGAATATAGATGATTTTATATCGGGCGGTGTACTCTGGGATTGGAACCAATGCTTGTAGGACGTCTAAACCTTGTCGTTTGTCATCGTTATAGGATTGCATGACGAGGGATAGAACCTAAACTGAGGAGTATGATGCTGCTTGTTTTTGGTGCAGGAGCAATAGATGTGGGTTCTTGTAATTTGCAAAGTGGAAAGGACAGATCTCAACCGTAGATCCGGTCAGTTTCTGGAGGTCAGCTCGGAAGGGTAGCTAGTGGCAGGCCAAACGGAACACCTGCAAAGTGCCTAGAAACACTGGGAGAAATTCCGTTTGACAGGCCCTCCGACGATATGGTCAGTACTGAAAAATGGAAGGAAGCTAG
The DNA here is from genome assembly GCA_017893485.1 of Hemerocallis citrina. Lineage (NCBI taxonomy): Eukaryota > Viridiplantae > Streptophyta > Magnoliopsida > Asparagales > Asphodelaceae > Hemerocallis > Hemerocallis citrina. Next base: position 119,518,518 of record CM030364.1, read on the forward strand.
GGTTCAGGTTAGAAATTTGAGATTACATTTTTTGAGGAGGAGGGGGCCTGATATTTATAGGCAGAGAAAATGGGTATCTAACCCTAACGGGCCAGGTTGAACCATGACATAAGTCAGAATCTTTCCTTCAATTAGCCACAATACACAGAAAATGTGAAAAATTTAAAACTTTTTATTCAACACAAATGTATTACAAGTCTGAATGTTATAAAACTGTAATACATTACAACAGTGTAACAATAATACCTTTACAAGCCCAAGTGTTACAACTTTCAACAAGTTACATCAGAGTACAATGAATAAAGAACAACACTTGGTACTTCACTTGGATGCTTTCCAACAAATAAATAAATTACAATAATTGTTACGAATGGAGCAATAGTAAACAACATATAATAAAGGCGGAAATAAAAATGACTCTTGCTTCTCTCGCCTTGAGTCCTCCTGAATCCTGTACCCGTACTTCTACCTATTGAAATGTGGACGTCAGTACATATACTTACGCTTTAAGGCTGATTACTAGCAACGATTCTCCACTTAAAGCAAACAGATTGATGAAAAGAGAAACATGTATATATACTTCATGTGTCAGTGTATGCTATGACTTAGACTCTAATGCAAGACTTATTAATACAAGGATTCTCCTATTCTAATGCAAGCAAGATTCTGGGACAGTATGCAGCCCATACTACATACGCCCCATATCAAGCCGTTTCTTCATATATAGGGATTTGAACCCGCGCCATGAATTCTACTCTTGTACTCGACTTGTTTCTAAAGATTAGACATGACTTATGAGGTTGCCCTAAAACGGTCTAATCCTGCCAGGCGCACCGGACCTCACTCAAATATCTGAAGAATCTTTGGAGTTTTCACGGTCACAGGTTAGCTCGAAGCATCCCCTGCCGCCCCCTAGCCAGACCGTAGTCTATGGCTACTCGCCCTTAAATACAAGACAAGACGGAGTTTTGGGGGGTTCATCCCCCCTAGCTCCGACAGGAATCGCTCTCGCTTATCAAGGCACTTCAGAAATTAACAGATGAGACATGGATCCCATGCTCCTAACTTGTGAGAAGGCACAGACCGTATCCCTTTGACAAGAAGGGTACAACCCAATAACACCGCCTAGTGTCGGCCTATAGGTTAGGTCGGATCATAAGGTATCACCCTTAACACAAACTCTTTCCCTTCGGGAAAAATGGTAATAAGTATAGGTTAGGTAGTAATAGCCATAAGTTACTACCCTAACAATGTCACTAGACCCAACATTCTCACGGGGTTTTCAATAAGAACTTTCTTAAGATTATCCCGATCCAACTCGTGGCCTATCGATCCAAGACACCGGTGACGGGATCTCCCTCACTCATCACTACCCCTAACTCGGATCTCGTCAACATACTCGACCCGCGATCAACCCACATCAGTTAAGATTCGTCGGTGCTCGAGGTGTGATTTATCTATAGTTTCCAAGGTGGTAAGATGCGAGTCTTGATGGTCGATGATCCCTAGGGTAACTATAAGACCCTAGACGAGCTTTTACCGAGGTAATAATCCCAGTGACTTTTCCAACCATTTTTTTTACCCATATATTGAAGATGAAACATGTTCACATCATATGGTCTAATTTCAATTAGAACCGCATACAACTAGAATTCATGGGTTCTTTTTTCCAAATTTGAACTAGGACAACATGCGACTAGGATCATGGGTTCTTTGTCAAGGTTGAGCTAGAACTACCTAGAATCTAAATGGATGATTTCCTCGCCAATTCGAGCTAGAATTATCATGGAGCTAGTTTCATGGGTTTCTTTAAAAATCGAACTAGAACAACTATGGAACATGGGTTCATTTCAATAATTTAATTGGATTAGTATTCAAGCTAAACTCATGGGTTCCTTTTAGAATTTAACTAAAATCACTACAACATATAACTTAAACATGTGTGGATTCTTTTGAATATAAAACAACCATACAAACTCAAGCATGGATTCTTTTAAATCTAGAACAACTACACATCTCAAGCATGGGTTCCTACCACAACAATTATACTAAATCAAGCATGGGTTATTTAGCAACAACTCAAGCATGATTCTTACTACAATAACCTACAACAATTTAAGCATGGTATACAACTCAAGCATCAACCTACAATAACTCAAGTATGGTATACAACATAAGCATGGGTTTCTTACTAAAACAAGGCATGGTTTCTTTACTAGAATACTACAATTAGAACATGATGGGTTCTTTATGCGTGTAGAATAACTACACAACCTCAAGCATGGGTTGCTTACTACAATCAACTCAAGCATGAGTTACTTACTACAATCAACTGGGTCATGGTATACAACTTAAGAATGAGTTTCTTTACTACATCAACCTACAACAACTTAAACATGATCCTTACTACAACAATCTAGCATGATGGGTTTCTTTACTGCACCACTTAAGCATGATTCTTACTACAACACTCTAGCATGATGGGTTTCTTTACTACACTACTTAAGCATGATTCTTACTACAACACTCTAGCATGATGGGTTTCTTTACTACACAACTTAAGCATGATTTCTTTACTACATCACAAGCATGAATGAGTTCTTTTGAAACTAGAACACTTATACAAGCATGAATGGGTTCTTTTGTATTAGAACACTACCACATACAATCTCAAGCATGAATGGTTCTTTTTGAGTCTAGAATAACTACACAACCTTAAGCATGAGTTCTTTTGAATCTAGAATAACTACACATATAAGCTCAAGCATGAATTCTTTACTACAACTACTTAAGCATGGTTTCTTTACTAAACACTACAACTACAACATGATGGTTTCTTTTACTACAACTTAAGCATGAATATCTACTACAACTCAAGCATGAAACTTTACTACAACTTAAGCATGATATTTACTACAACTTAAGCATGAATCTTTACTACTACTTAAGCATGAATGTTTACTACAACTTAAGCATGAGTATCTACTACCACTTCAAGCATGAAATTTACTACACTTAAGCATGAATATTTACTACAACTTAAGAATGAATATTTACTACAACTTAAGCATGAATACAACTTAAGCATGAATATCTACTACTACTTAAGCATGATTCTTTTGCTACTATTTTAAGCATGAATTTTACTACACTTAAGCATGGATACTTACTACAACTCAAGCATGAATATTCACTACAACTCAATTATGAATATCTACTATAACTTTGAGCATGAATCTTTACTAGCTATTACAAGACTACTTCACTTTATGAATTACAAGTCTTAAAATATTACAAAAATCTAACTTTATGAACTACAAATTTCTACATATTACAAAAATCTATTTTTTATAAATTACAAGTCTTACATACAACAAATCCACTTTTCTTCAATCCTACAAGTTCCTACAAACAATAAGAAAACAAGTAATCATTTCCATTATAAAATCAAAATAGACATGCTACAAAAGACTAATCTTTTATCATTAGAGAAGCAAAATGGAAGCTTAATCTTTCACAACCAAGAAGTAAAAATAGAAGCTTAATCTTTCATGAACTAGAGTTAGTAAAGATTGATCTTAATAAAAGTAGAGAGCAACATACAATTAAAACTTATCTTTTATTAGGCTAGAAGAGTTCTACAACCCCAAAAATGGGTATGTAAGTATTCTCACTACCTTAATCTTTATATGCACATACAATTTAGTCCAAGTTGTTATTTTAGCAAAAATAACTACACAAGTCTTAAAGACACAATCTTTATGCCATTTGTTTTGAGTTCTACCATCAATACTTTCATGGGATCATTTTGATCCCTACAACTTGTTTATGCTTAAAGTCTTTAGTCCAAGTTGTTAGAAACACACACATATAGCAACCACTCATCTTAAGATGAGTTCTTTTTAACCTATAACCATTTATATGCTTAGGATTTACTCCAAGTGGTTATAAAACATACACATACAACAAAATACACAACTACTCATCACAAAGATGAGTTCTTTTTAATCTACAACAAATAGCCATCAAAACATGGGTTCTTTCTCACATACAACCAATAATAAACCCTAAAGATGGGTTCTTTTCCACATATAAAAATAAAAGGGAAAACAACCATAAAAAGAGAACAAAAAAAAAAACAAAAAAACACAACAAGGAGAAGTAGAGAACTCCCACCTTGGATCTCTTTGTAGGAAGAACGAGTCTAGCAACCTTCTCCTTCCTCCTTAGCTTCCTACTACAACTCTTAAGAAAACCTACAAAGGAAAACTCTCTAGTTAGGGTTTTTGTTCTCTCTTTCTTTTCCTCTCTTTTTTGTCTTTGTAAAAATGAGACAAGAGGTGGAGGAGGGGGGGGGGGGGGTATTTATTGTGTGGAAGAGAAGGGGGAGAGTGCAAAAGCACTAAGGAGGTTTGCAAAAACCCCCTTAGGGTGTGTAAGGCCGGCCATAACTAGGGAGGGGGAAAGGTGAGGTGGAGGTATGGTGGAGGGATGAGGTGAAGGGGTGAGGTGGAGGAGAGAGGCTTCTAGAAGAACCCTTATCTCTTATGTATCCTTAATTAATCCTAGGTTTAATCTTCCAAACAAAACCTAGCCATGCAAATTGATTTATCATGACAAAAGAGATATTTTTGTCCGAAATACACACAACATGATTTGTACAAATGTACGAAATCGATACAATATGCATACGTATGCATATATATGTATACCGATAGTTTCCGTTTGTTAAACCGTATAATCCGTATAAAAATATATTAATTCCGAAAATAATAATAAAATAAATTTTATTATCGGCTTGGAAGATTACAGTACCAATTTGATACAATACAGATGTATATAGACTGGTATGTATATACAGACAATGTTTATTAACAAAACCGGGTGAGATCCACCAAAAATATTTCAATAAAAATAAAATAATAATAAAATAATAATTATATAAATATAATATCCGTCCGGGATATTACAGCTTAAGGGCTGATGACTAGTAGTGAATCTCAATTTAAACAAACAGATTGATGAAAAGAGAAATGTGTATATATAATTGATGTGTCAGTGTATGCTATGACTGAGACTCTAATGCAAGATCAACTAATGCAAGGATGCACTTATTCTAATGCAAGCAAGACTCTGAACAGTATGCACCCCATAAATACATACACCCATATCAAGTCGTTTCTTCATATATAGTGATTTGAACCCGCACCATGAATTCTACTCTTGTACTCAACCTGTTCCTGAAGATACAGCGTGACTGATGAGGTTGCTCTGAAATGGTATAATCCCGCCATTCACAGTCATATAGTGGTGTCTCTGTTTGCCACTATTTCCCATCATACCGGACCTCACTAAAAAATCAAACGAACACCCAGAGTTTACTACAACACAGGTTAGCTCGAAGCATCCCCTGTGGTCCCTTAGCTTATAGACTGTAGTCTAAGGCCTGTTCGCTTTTCCTGACATAGAACATGAAGGAATTTTGGTGGTCCATCCCCTAGTTCCGAAGGAAAGTTTTCCGTTCTTATCATGGCACTTCAGAAATTAACAGACGAGATACAGGATCCCGTGCTCCCAACTCATGAGAAGGCACATACTGTATTCCTTTGATAGGAAGGGTACAACCAATAACACCACCTAGTGCTGGCCTATAGGACAGGTCGGATCATAAGGTATCACCCCTAATACCAACTCTTTCCCTTCGGTGAAGTAATAGATAAAAAGGTTATGTAGCAATAGTTACCAGTTACTACCCTAACGATGTTACTAACCTTAAACAATCCAAGGGATGACAACAATACTAACGCAACATGCTAGGTCTTAAGTTAGACTTTGCAAGATAACTTTGCTAGGTGCTCATCTTAGACTTACCAGGATCACCAACGATCTTGTCACAGCCTATCGATCCAAGATTCTGGCAATACAAATTTATTCGCATGCTACTACCCTGAACTTGGATTTTGTTTACACTCCCGGCCCATGATCAACCTGCACCGGTTAAGATCTGATGGTGCACGAGGGGTGACTCCTCCATAGTCCCTAAGTGGTAAAATAAATACACGTCTTTATGGTCGATGGCCGCTATGGCAATGATATCACCTTAAACGAGCACAACAAACAGCGTACTAGCTAATAAGCTATATATGAGCAAACAAATCATATACGAGCTAAACGAGCTACGTATGAAATAACGACCTACATACGAGCCAGGTGAGCTGCGTATGAAACAACAACATACAAACGAACTAAATAAGCTACGTATGAGACCAATAACTACATACAAGCCCGACAAGTTACGTATGAGCAACATATCTTACATACGAGCCAACTAGCTACGTATGAGTCAAACAAATTATATAAAAGCCAACTAGCTACGTATGAGACAAACAAATCACATACGAGCCAACTAGCTACATATGCGACAACAAACTACTAATAATTAGCGTGAACTATTCCCCAACATAAACATGTTATTACATGACTTATAAGCACAAGGAACACTTATTACTCATAATCAAGTGCATAATTCAAACCACTAACAATTCCCGAAAACTCTAGCTAACATGAATTATACGCACGTGTAAATTCATAGAAATCCGAAATACGTGCTTCATTAGGGAAAAACAACCAAACATTTCAAACGGCGAATCAGCTCAAAAGTCAAGCCGCTGTTGAAATATTGTACAATTCACAACAAATACTATGCTAACCGGAATCTAACAAATTTAGACTCTGTGGAAAGGTATAAACCTCTACTACAATTCACTAGTTGACAACCTCCTCCGAACACTCTAAACAGTGAGCTTTAGCCAAAAGGCCAACTGCCGTCGACTTGTAAAAGTCATAACTCATGCTATAGTTATCGGAATTTAACAAAATAAAACATTTTAGAAAGGTGGGAACATCTACTACAACTCTCTAGTTGACAACCTTCTCAGATTCAGTCAATAAGAGGTAGAAAAACTCCAAACACTCTAAACAGTGAGCTTTAGCCAAAAGGCCCGCTGCTGTCGACTTGTAAAAGTCATAACACATTCTATGGTTATCGAAATTTAATAAAATAAGATATTTTAGAAAGGTGGGAATATCTACTACAAATTTTTAGCTGACAACCTTCTCAGATTCAGTCAACAAGAGGTAGAAAAGCTCTGAACACTTTAAACAATGAGCTTCAGCCAAAAGGCCAGCTGCTGTCGACTGTAAAAGTCATAACTCATGCTATGCTTATCGGAATTCAACAAAATAAGACATTTTAAAAAGGTGGGAACATCTAATACAACTCTCTAGTTGACAACCTTCTCAGATTCAGTCAACAAGAGGTCGAAAACTCCTAATCTTTCTAAACAGAAACTCAACAAGAGTGTTGCTGCTGTAATTTTGTAAAGATCATAGCCGGTGCTATACTTATCGGAATCTAACAAAATTTGGCTTCTTGGAAAGCGAAGAATATCTACTACAACTTTCTAGTTGACAACTTTTTCAAATTCCTTATAGAACTCAAGTTTCCTGATCTCAAACACAGGTCAAGATCAACCCAAGATAACTGCTTTTTTGATGCTCGCTGTTTTGGGGAAACAATTTATTTAACCTATTAAACTAACCTAGAAAATTCTACAAAAATTAGAGCATGGTAAGAACATGTATGAGAGCCTCTCATATTAATTTGGAGTCAAAATTCGAACTTTAGAACAAGTAACTAATTCCTAACCATCAAAACTACATACTTGTTTAAAGATTGGATCTTTTAGGTTTATATTTGAGTTCTACCACTTCAATCCTTGTATGCAATTTATTCAAGTCCACAATCATGAATATGCATATGAAATTAGTCCAAGTTCTTCACTTATTTACAAATAACAATAATAAACAAAAAAACAACAAGCAAAGATGAGAAACCCCGACCCAAAATTGTAGGAAGGACTAGCCTAGCTCTTCTCCTCCTTGTTCTTACTCCTTTTCAAGAACAACCCATGAAAATGAACCCACTCCATTTTTGATTTGATCTCTCTTTCTTTTCTTTTATTCTCAATTTTTTTCTAGATTTAAAACAAGTAAAAGAAGAAGAAGAAGAAATATGAGAAGATGAGAGGGGGTGAGATGAAAATGAGGTGAAACAAGAAATGACATGGGGCTGTCTCCCATGGTTTGGCCGGCCATTTGTAGGAGAGGGAGAGAGAGAGAGATGTGGTAGAGAGAGAGCCAAGTGTCTCTCTTTGTGGATCAACAAATAAATATTTAAATTGCAAATAAATATTGCAATCAACACCCAATCCAATCCTAGCCCTCCAATTTGATCATGATTGATCAAAATAATAAATAATTTTTCAAAATCACATACTACATGATTTTGTACAAACGTACGAAATCGATACAGTACATATACGTAGATACATATATATATACAGATAATTTTTATTAGTTAAAACGAGTAATCCCCACCAAAAATATTTTAATTCCGAAATTATAATATAAATAATAATTTTTAATATCAGAGCAGAATATTACAGAAATTTTCTCAAAAATGCATATTTCATGAATTTGTATAAGTGCACAAAATCGATACGATACATATATATACATACTATTATATATAAATAGATAACTTTTGTTAGTTAAAACTAAGTAATTTCTATAAGAAATACTTTAATTTTAAAAATAAAAAAATATTAATATAATATCCGATCGGGATATTACAGGTCCGGTGCCAAGCGCTTTGAGCGAGGCGCTTTCTGAGAGGAAGCAGTGTGCCTGCTCGAGGTTCGTACCGAGCTCCGAGCATGGGGGTCAGTGCTGAGCGCTTCGAGCGAGGCGCTTTCAGAGAGGAAGTTGTGTGCCTGCTCGAGGCACGTGCCGCGCTCCGATCTTGAGGGATCGGTGCCTAGCACTTCGAGCGAGGCACTTTCTGAGAGGAAGCTGTGTGCCTGCTCAAGGCACGTGCCAAGCTCCTATCCGAGCGATACGAGTGAGGCACTTTTTGAGTGGAAGCTGTGTGCCTGCTCGAGGCACGGGCCGAGCTCTGAGCTTGGGGGGTTGGTGCTGAGTACTTCGAGCGAAGCACTTTCTGAGAGGAAGCTGTGTGCCTGCTCGATGCTCGTCCCGAGCTCCGAGCTGAGCGCTACGAGCGAGGCGCTTTAAGTGAGAAAGCTAGCTGCCTGCTCGAGGCACCTGTCAAGCGTCGATCCTGGTGGCCTTGCTTTGAGGTGCTTTCAGCGAAAAAGCCAGCTGCTTGCTCGAGGCTCATGCCAGCGTCAAACCGAAGATGGCCTTGCTTTGAGGCACTTTTAGTGAGAAAGCTAGCTGCCTGCTCGAGGCACATGCCGAACGTCGAGCCTGGGGGCCTTGCTTTGAGGTGCTTTATGCGAGAAAGCTGGCTGCTTGCTCGAGGCACATGCTGAGCGTCGAGCCTAATGGCCTTGATTTAAGGCGCTTTCAGCGAGAAAGCTGTCTGCGTGCTCGAGGCACATGCCAAGCGTCGAGCCTGGTGTGTAACAACCCTAACTTTTATACATATGTTTTGTACACAAACTAAATTCTATTATTAATAAAACTATATTTTCTTATGTTGAAAAAACTATATTTATTTTATAACTAGTTTAACATACAACTATACATGTATACATATATTATTTTGAGTTGGGCTTGAAATGAACCAACATGACAAAGCAAAAAAAATAAAAAATTGAGCCCAAGCCCAAGCATATAGTCGGCCATTCTTGGAGGGAAAAGGAGGGAGAAGGTGTTAGAGTTTGCTTGTTTTGAATTTTGAAGGGGGACATAATGATGATATCTTTTTGCAAGACCACGAGAACATCATGAAGCCATCTTGTCACCACCCAAACTCACCCAATCCCCCCCCCCCCCCCCCCCCCCCCCCCCGATTCCCGGCCAACCCCCCCATTCACTCTCTTTTGCATTTTAAATTTCCCTCATTTGCATGTCAAGCCATCTCCACTTTTCATACTTTCTACATAGTTAATCCTACAAACTCCTACACTCTTCTACACCTCCAAACCCCACTCTCTACACCCTAGACTCTGATTTGGAAGAAGAAGAGCCAAGGAGAAGGAGAAAGGAGCTAGGCAAGGAGCAAGGAGAAAGAAGAAGCCCAAACAAGCAAGGAGCTAGGAGAAACTTCCAACTATACGGTGGGTGTTTCTAAACCTTGTGTTTGTTTTGATTGCTATGAAATGGTGGTATTGTAGTTTCAATTCGTTCATGATGACTAAAATGGATTGCATGCACCAGTGAACATGTTAAAAAGCTGAAATTTGTCTATCAGTACGAAGTCAATAACTTGAAATCTACTTAATATATTGACCTGAAAATTTTATGAGATGATTGTGCATGTGTCTTACACCTTCAATTATTTTTCTAGAATTTTTTAATTTTTTTTCTGATTAATAAAAATACGACATTGCATGCTGGTTGAAAACAGAATAGAATAGACTGCATGTTTCTGTTGTGTAATAAAAGACTTGGATCTCAATGTGTACTCATTAGAATGACTTGAAAATAAATTATGTTGTTCTAATGCCTGTTTAGAGCTTAAGTTTCAAATTTCATGAATTTTGGATATGTGTAGATATGGTAATAAAATCTTGCAACTTAACCTACCGTTCAGGCAGAAATAAACTACTGCTAATATTACAATGTTTTTAGCTGATATTCAAATAGACGTAACTCATAAACCACTTGATAAAAAGACTTGATTCTTTGGATATGTGTTGCGGATGCCTGTTAAGTGATTATATTTAAAGTTCCATAGCATTCTAAAAGATTTGCTATTTTTTCAATAATTATTACTTATCACTGTTCATTAAGTGCTCTGTTCTGAAAACAGTTTGCTGCATGTTAAAGAACCAAGACTTTGAGCATGTTAACCATCGAATTAGTGAAAATGTTTAACTAGGAAGTTATAGAGAGCATCCAGAGCTTTCCAGGAAACCTAAGAATGCAAAATGTGGGCAGTATTCTATTTTATATGATTTATTATTGCAGACTGGTTCTGTCAGACCCGAATCTGTATTTACTGTTCGAAGTGACAATGATGTGATTGGGCCTTGTAAGACTAATTAGGCATTGTGGGTGTTATTTATAAGCTATGTTTTGCTTGGGTACTGATGTATAATAATTTTAGACCGATTTATGTCATCTTAGCCATGTCATGGTTATTCCTTAGTCCTTAGTGATGGGCTAGATTAGAATTGGGATGTGTGGATGTATTTTTCCCACTCTTGACGTCTAAATTTGGGAATTTGCACTATGTATAATCTTTAGGGTCATCTTGATAGAATATTGAGACCATAGGACTAGGTCCGTATGGATGGGATTTGTGGTGGGTAGTATAGACACCCGTGACCCCGAATGTGTTGGAGCGACGACTTGGGCGTCGCCGTGCTTGCCGTCTAAGGAAGGAATCCAGCATCGTAGGAGCTACCACTTGTTGGGAGGACCTGGAGTGCGATGATTAGCGGGAGCAGTGACTTGTTTCAGGCCGAGGTGGTGTGCGACTCCAAACGTGATGGGCGGTGGCGATCGACGTGGTCGATTCGCCAGTTTTCGTGGGCCCATGTTGTGGGTCGGGCTTGAGAGCCAAGTTTAGACCCTGGTGTGGGTTGGGTTGAGTTCAAGAATAGATGAGTTAGGTTGAATAAATGATACCTACAACTAGAACTTAACCAGTGATTATAAAACATCTAGTTGTGACATCTAAGTTAGGTGTGAGACTAGTTGATAGATCGCGTAACTAATTGATTAGTTGGGTAGAACTAGATCGCCTAGAAAGTTTGTAACTCCTGTATCCCATTTTCTGTATTTTTGTACTGTATTCTTTCTTCCAGTGTATTCTATCTATCTGTACTCCTTCCTTTTCCTGAATCGTGTATTTTGTCCTTCTTTCCAGCATTTATATATTCATCTATTTGTTTAATTCTTTTGAGATTCATTTGTATGCCTATTATTCTGTCTCTGGATAATTTATTGTTTCTCATTTGTTTCAATTCATGGCCTAATTGCCTATTTATTTGAATTCTGCCTTGTTGGATCTGGTTTTCTACCCAATCTACCCTATTTGAACCCATCTACCCATCCTACTAGTTCCTAACCCGCAACCCAATACCCTCTTCTTTGACCCAGTCTTCCCCAAATTTTCTTCACGTTCCCTAACAGGTAGATCATATCTTTTTCCCATATTCTCTTGATTCTCCAACTCACAACTTGCCAAAAATTTCTTATTATAATCCCCAACAAATTTTGTTTTGTCATCTACAATTCCTATCTCCAAAAACCTAACCCTAATTCTCTCTCTCTCTCGGCCCACGCCCCGACCTCCGGCCTTCCGCCTGCCGATACCCCCTGCCGGTGACCCACCTTGTGACCCCCCGCCCTGCGTCGTGCAGCCAGCAAGCCACCATAGCGCCAGCCCCCTGCCTCCTTCCTTCTCCTCCCCAGCGCTAGCTAGACGACAGCAGTGACAACAGCCCCTAGCTGACGCAGCCAGTGCCGACTTCCCGTCCGCCATCGCTCACGCCGCCGCGCTGTCCCACTGCGAGTGCCCTTGGCCGCTTTCATCGTCCTCTTCATCAGTGCATCCCGGCTATCCCTCTCTGTCTTATTGTGCACGTTTTGATCTAGAGTATTGGATCCGTGACCATGTGTTCGTGGTGATCGTGATCATCTTGTGCATCTCGTTCGTAATCCGCTCATGGTATTGTGTTCATGCCCGAAAATCTATTCCTGTTATTCTCATTTTCTCGTCAGATCCTTCGACAATTACACGGCAAGTAACTTGTATTCTTTTATTATATATACAAGTACTAAATACCCCCTGTAGTGCCACTTTTTGTTTCTAGATTCATAATCATGAAAAACCCTTGTTAGATCTTGTCTCTATTTGTTGATCCATCCGTAATCGTCCTTTGTTACAAACACGACATGAAAATAATTTAGATCTAACTAGATTCTTGATGCATGTACGTATGTTGTTCGTGATCCATGATATGTTGTATGAATTTGCATGTTTGATGTGTTAGTCGTAGTATCTTGTGGTAGATTTGTTAAACACCCACGCCATGTTGTTTTGGACATCTAATATACCATGTTTTTAATTTTGTTATAAATTGGATTTGTTACATATAAACCATTTGATTTAATACATGAGAAAGAATTCTGTTTTTGCTGTTGCCCGGTTTTGTTTCAGTATTTTAGACCCTGTTAAGGTCAGTAAATCAAATTAATTTGTGATTATAAATCGTAGATCCCGCTGTCTATTTTTTAGATTTTTCGACAGATCGCAGTTTTGATTTGTGAGTTGCGAGTTATTGCTATTTTGCTACAGATGTGTTAAAAATTCCAGCTTATGTTTTATGTGATTTCAGTGTAGTTATTCATTTTAAAACTGATTTTAAAGATAAGATTTGGATCTAATATATTTCTGGGTATGACTAGGGATTAACCCTAATTTTGGTAGTTTTATTTGATAACATTTATAAACTATTCTAGGCTTGTGAACAAACTACTGTATTCCAGAATTTCATGCTGTTAAGTAAAGAACCATAATTTCAAGTTGATTCTAGTTGCTTTTGGTAAAAACTTTGTAAATAAAAAATGTATCCTGTTGTATCTATTTTACCACCCTTTTTACGGATTTAGATTTCGAGTTATACTTTGTAATCTGTCGCCGTTTTAGTACTGCTGCGTCAAGAATTTCAGATACACAAATTTGCTGTATCTTACTATTTTCCGAATTTATTTGACTATACTATCTATGTTAGAATATTATGAAATATTATTTGCTGATACTAGACATACTAGAGAATGCCCCAGATTTTTCTTGGATTTTAATTAGTAAGTTTTGTACCATTTTCATGCTTGTGAATACAACCTAGTGATTTCTAGCTGAACATAATTTCTGTATAAAATTATGTGTAGAGCATGTTTATGTGATTGTTATATGACTTGTATATATGTGCTAGATTCGGCCGAGAGTCTATGTTCTAGATTTTCGGATAGATCCAGATTTGCATATTTTTGGTAACGGGAAACTCAGATTTGGTGCAGTACTGTCTTGCTATTCAGAATTGAAAGTTTCGTTGTCCTAGCCCTTGATGAGTCGTTTTCTCACCCGTTCGTGTCCTTTATCCAACTTGTACTTGTCCCTTGTTATCTTACCATGTTTCTTGCCTTGTTTGTGCACGTCCATGCTTGACTTAAATAATAATAATAAGAAACCAAGCTGGGGTTAAATGAAAAGATCTAATAGTTGAAAATGCAAAAACGTGTACTCAGAAGGGAATCCATAGATCCTACATGATACTTGATACTTGACACGTGATTACTTGACACTTGACATTCGACACATGATACTTGATACTTGATACTTGATACCTGATACTTGTACTTGAGTACACTGCCCTCTATGATCTACTACGGAATCTAAAGGCAACTTGTTTGAATGTAGCAATCATGTGGTAAAAATTTGGGACGCATGAAGTACTACCTAGATAGGATTAAATACAAGACTTGAAATACATGATCACTTGCTCATCCTTGTTACTTGCTTGAACATGCTACTTGACACTTGTTATTTGTTACTTGCTTGTACATGCTACTTGACATTTGTTACATACCACTTGCACTCGATTATCTTGCCATGCTATTTGATTCTGTACCTGATTAAGAAATTGCTGTTACATTCCTTCCATGCTTACTTCTATACTTGCTTCAGCTGTTACTCTATACTTGTCTATCTGTTTTCCTGTACTTGTTGCATGCACTACAAGCGGCTCGTTACTTGCATTGATGGGCATTTGTTTTCTCTTTCCTTTTCCTGTAAATTTGTCACTTGCAGACTTTGGTGACCAGCTGCCCGATGGAGTAGGTGACCAAAGATTTTAGTTGGTTGGAGATCTTGCTACTATTTGTTCTTGTTGTTTATTTTGAATAATTGTAACTTGTTACATTGATATTGTATTGGGCAATTTGTCCTAGACTTGTGTTTTGTTCCAGACTTGATTATTTAAAATTTAATTTTCCTGTTTCCTTTCAAGTAATCCTGTTGACTATATTGATTCAGTTATTCATGTGTGGTTGACTATTCCTCTTGTATATCTCTTGTTTATTCTTATATATGTTGTAAAGATCCTTACAGCTTATGAATGGTGAAAGCCATTCGTTGGACTTTTGTCGTGTATCTGTATTCCGTATTCCTTCTTGGGAAGCGGGGCGTGAAAAAGTTAATACCTGTAATTTGGATAACTTTGAATAGGGTTAGTCTGTGAGTCAAACCCTTAAATCAACAACCCAAATGTGGACTAGGACTTGAACTGTTAACCCTAGATACGGGTAGTATATAGACTTGTGGTAAAGACCTATGATAAGTCGAGTTGTGGTTATAAATCTAGATCGCCTAATGTTACTAAATATGGATTAATAAAGTGGATTAGAACTTTATTTAGAGCCATTAGAATCGGGTAAAAAAGTAATAAATGATGATAACTTAGAATAATGATAGCTTCAACCCTATTATGTAGTTGTGGCCCTAATTCTAGGATAATATTAGTACAATCTGTGACTTAGGATAGGTCGAGTCCCCGTGTGTGTAAGGACATGCACTACTGGGTGTTGTGTTCGCTTTTCAGGGGGACACATGGCGTCGTCATGCCTGGCCATGTCCTAAGTTCCGTTTAACGCGGGCAAGGAGCGCCGAACAAGACTTCGGGTATGAGTAAGGCTCCGTGACTCTCGGCATGCGTGCCTATATGCTCGTAATAACTTTTGATGAGGACTGGCAGGGCAATGTCGTCTCGACTGCAAGTTCGACTTTGTAGCGCCCCGAATTTCTAATATGAGAACTTAGCAAATACGTGGCACTTTCCCAGTGATCCACTTCAATGTAACAACATACATAGTCAAAAAACACAAATTATTTTATTCCAAACATTAATACAAATATCTTTTCAAATTGCAGCGGAAATACAAACACTTTAAATTACAACAATTCCTTTTTACAATACTCCTCTTTACAAAATCACACAAGGCTCTATTATATCACTCATAATTTCTAAAGCTAACCCAAGCATCCAAGCCTCCAGACTCTAAGCAACCTGCATCATATGAGGCTAGAGTTGAACCCTAACCCCCAAACTACGGGGTCAGCCATAAATGGTGTGAGTGATATAAACAACAAACATAAATAAACAATAAACATAAATTCTCAAGCAACATGTACTGAACAAAAATACATAAACTGAACATGTAATATGAAACAAGAATCGATAGGCCAGTACATGCGTGAACCAAGTCGAGAATCAATAACACCGATCAAATATCCATCAATCAATCACTCCCAAAAATGTACAGCTCAACTGTACTGTACAGTCAACTGAATAAGGCACCAGTCGACTGATCACTCCCAAACACCTGATTATCAAACATTCTCAATATCACGTTACATGTCCAACGATCAATCACTAATAATGCCATAGATCGGATATTCGGTGATCAGTCACTAATAGTAACTCCCAACACCGCAGATTCTATCCATCTACAAAGACTAAAGATAACACAGATCGGATATTCGGTGATCAGTCACTAATAGTAACTCCCAACACCGCAGATTCTATCCATCTACAAAGACTAAAGATAACATAGATCTGATATTCGGTGATCAGTCACTAATAGTAACTCCCAACACCGCAGATTCTATCCATCTATAAAGACTAAAGACTTGAAAGAACACTCAAGAATCTGAAAAACTCATCATCACCAGTCGACTTATACTGCAGTAAGTCGACTGCCCCGAGAACCAATATCCAAGATTATAACAAGTGCTATAAGTCGGCTTAATAACCCATCAGTCGACTTACCCGAGACAACTACCAATAATTCTCAAGAAACATTCCAAGTGCTAACAGTCGACTTAACAAATCATCGGTCGACTGTCCAGACGAGATGCTGATCAATACATTACAAACATAATACTCGGCAGACCAGTCGACTGAATATGGGTCTCAGTCGACTGTCCCGAAGAATTCTCAAAAGTCTAAAGGTGCATCAGTAGCGTCGTACCAGTCGACTGAATCGTAGACCAGTCGACTGTCGGCCTACATTTCGCACATATTAGGTCTGTAATCAATAATCAATACTGGAGTCTATCTCAATACCAAATCTCTTCCTCAACTCAAACCTAATCCGGTTCGTAATCACAAGATCCAGAGATTCATCCATCCAATTTCTTATTTTCATAACTTTACTCATATCTTAACATGTTTCAAGCAATCAAGAATTGTCAATCGAGATCTACTAATCTTTCATGGATTTCACATACACATTACGAATAACAACTATGGTATCGATTTCATACAAGATACGAAAACATCAAACAAAACAGCATGCAATCATACACATAAACAAAACAAGTCCATATCACTCACCTTTAGAATTGCAAAGATCCAATGGAAAGCCTTCTTCTTGCTAGATCCAAGGACTTCTTCTTCAATCACCAAGAGAATAAGAGGTATAATAAGATCTGAGTTGTGCAGTGAATGATGGCTGCAAACTCCCTTATATAGGCCGGGAATCAAGTATTAGGGTTTCCAAATATATTTGCAAAACAATCCCTTCAGAATACAATTATATATATATATATATATATATATATATATATATATATATATATATATATCTACTCTTGGAAATTCATCTAAAATTCATTAAATTTAGGATTTAAAAGAAAATATACTTCTTAACCTCAGCCAATATTGCTCAAAACGTCCAGAATGCCAATTTTGCATTTCAATCCTTGAAAATGTCAATTTTGCAAATACGTCCTTCTTTTATCAAAAATTGCAAATAGATCAAATTAATTTCAGAAAAATCTGGAAAAATACTACATAATTCCAAAATAATAAATAATGATTTTTCACAAAGAAATCTTAATTTTCCAAACTTCTCAAGAGTCATTTGCACGTGTTTTGCATGTGTTCAAAAGATAAATCTTTTAGAAAATATCAATTAAATCCTCAAAATTCATTTAAATTCATTTTCAAATAATTAAAATAATATTTGAAAATACGGGGTTCTACATTACTCCCGCCTTAGAAGAGTTCTGTCCTCAGAACTATGGCTAATGAGGTCCGAACAACCCACTAACAATGATTGGAATCTCATGGTAGAAACATAAATCTTAGGAAATACAGTCACACCAAAGAATGCATTCCAACAAAACAAACACATCATACATAGAAAACAAATCATGCAAAGAATTCAGAAAATCAAACTTCCGCTGCGCGACTCTGATAAAGCCACGCTGCAACAACTACTGAACTCCTGCATCCATCTCTGACCTTCTGCTTCATCCTTCCAAGGATCAGTGGCCACTCCCTCCTTAAAAAGGACATGACTAAGGATAGCCACCTCAAGACCTTGCTTGGAAACACTTTAAGCTCCATTCTCAAGACAAGTAGTCAATGGGCGACACAATTGCATGCAAGAAAACAGTATCAAATAAAACTTTGTCTTTATTCCAATAATCCAAATAAACTTGTTACATGAAGAAAATACTCAATCTTCAATTATTCCCAAAATAATGTCTTACTTAATACAAAAGAATAAATTCAAAAATTCTTGCACACACAGGTCATATTTCTGGATTGCCCGCATCCTCTTCAGTCAATGCGAACACTTGCCCCTGTTTCGGATCCTTGTCTTTCCCTGCCTTCTCTTTCTTCAGCTGTGGACATTGTGGTCGAATATGCCCCTCTTGACCACACTGAAAACAAGTCTGCTTTGCTAACTTCGGACATTCCCTCCTTCTATGTCCGATCTGCCTGCAGAAATAACAAGTCACCCCCTGAGTTGCCGGTGCCTTCTGCACTGGATCACTGGGCTTGCTCTGCTTCACTGGGAATTCCTCCCCATCCTGATCATCTGCTGGCCTCTTTTTCTTGTTCCATGTCTCTTGCTTCACCCGGGACTGGTCCATATCCTCGGTCATAGCTGCTCTCCTGACTAGCTTGTCGAATCTTCTGATGCCCAACGGAACCATCCTTGACCTCAAGTTTGGCCTCAAGCCCTGCTCAAACTTTTTGGCCTTCTTTGCTTCATCCACGACCAACTCTGGCGCATACCTCGAAAGTTGAGCAAATTTAGTCTCATACTCCTGCACGGTCATGCTACCCTGCTGAAGGTTCAAGAACTCAGTCGCCTTCTTCTCCTGAACATCAAGAGGAAAGAAACGATCTCTGAACTCCTCCAGAAAAGCTTCCCATGTCAACTGCTGATCTCCCAAATTCCTCTTCAGTGACTCCCACCAGACACCAGCATCTTTCTCGAGCTGCATCGAAGCTAACTTCACTTTGCTAGCTGCCGGAGTCTCCGACACTTCGAAGATCGTCTGCATCTTCCTAATCCAATCATCTGTTGCTGTTGGATCAGCTTGCCCCTCAAAGACTGGCGGCCTCATCCTCTTAAAGGATTCGATCTGCTTGATGGGGTCGGCATTCACCAATCCATGTCCAGCTCCATGATTGGGCGGCGGATTCTGCTGCTGCTGAGCTTGCTGCTGTTGCGCCACGTTGAATGCCATCAACGTATTTAGTGTTTGATACACCTTGGCGAATTCAGCCTCTAGGTCAATCCCCGTTCCTCGAGAACTACCTGATCCATCCTCATTGTTGCCACCATTTCTGCCTCTGGGTGCAACCATTTTGAATACTGCAAAACGAGGGTAAAGTTAGAGTAACACACACAATTCAAACTCATATCAATGCCCTATGGCAAAACCATAGCCATGCCCCAAGCCAAACATCATGTTTTAACTCTATGTGATACTCACACTCTAATGTCCACACCAGGTACTCACTCTCTAGTGTCCACACCTAGGTTGGTTTTCATACTATGTCTATTATTATCATTGAAGCATGCTCTGATACCAAACTGTAGTGCCCCGAATTTCTAATATGAGAACTTAGAAAATACGTGGCACTTTCCCAGCGATCCACTTCAATGTAACAACATACATAGTCCAAAAACACAAATTATTTTATTCCAAACATTAATACAAATATCTTTTCAAATTGCAGCGGAAATATAAACACTTTAAATTACAACAATTCCTTTTTACAATACTCCTCTTTACAAAATCACACAAGGCTCTATTATATCACTCATAATTTCTAAAGCTAACCCAAGCATCCAAGCCTCTAGACCCTAAGCAACCTGCATCATATGAGGCTAGAGTTGAACCCTAACCCCCAAACTACGGGGTCAGCCATAAATGGTGTGAGTGATATAAACAACAAACATAAATAAACAATAAACATAAATTCTCAAGCAACATGTACTGAACAAAAATACATAAACTGAACATGTAATATGAAACAAGAATCGATAGGCCAGTACATGCGTGAACCAAGTCGAGAATCAATAACACCGATCAAATATCCATCAATCAATCACTCCCAAAAATGTACAGCTCAACTGTACTGTACAGTCGACTGAATAAGGCACCAGTCGACTGATCACTCCCAAACACCTGATTATCAAACATTCTCAATATCACGTTACATGTCCAACGATCAATCACTAATAATGCCATAGATCGGATATTCGGTGATCAGTCACTAATAGTAACTCCCAACACCGCAGATTCTATCCATCTACAAAGACTAAAGATAACACAGATCGGATATTCGGTGATCAGTCACTAATAGTAACTCCCAACACCACAGATTCTATCCATCTACAAAGACTAAAGATAACATAGATCGGATATTCGGTGATCAGTCACTAATAGTAACTCCCAACACCGCAGATTCTATCCATCTATAAAGACTAAAGACTTGAAAGAACACTCAAGAATCTGAAAAACTCATCATCACCAGTCGACTTATACTGCAGTAAGTCGACTGCCCCGAGAACCAATATCCAAGATTATAACAAGTGCTATAAGTCGGCTTAATAACCCATCAGTCGACTTACCCGAGACAAATACCAATAATTCTCAAGAAACATTCCAAGTGCTAACAGTCGACTTAACAAATCATCGGTCGACTGTCCAGACGAGATGCTGATCAATACATTACAAACATAATACTCGGCAGACCAGTCGACTGAATATGGGTCTCAGTCGACTGTCCCGAAGAATTCTCAAAAGTCTAAAGGTGCATCAGTAGCGTCGTACCAGTCGACTGAATCGTAGACCAGTCGACTGTCGGCCTACATTTCGCACATATTAGGTCTGTAATCAATAATCAATACTGGAGTCTATCTCAATACCAAATCTCTTCCTCAACTCAAACCTAATCCGGTTCGTAATCACAAGATCCAGAGATTCATCCATCCAATTTCTTATTTTCATAACTTTACTCATATCTTAACATGTTTCAAGCAATCAAGAATTGTCAATCGAGATCTACTAATCTTTCATGGATTTCACATACACATTACGAATAACAACTATGGCATCGATTTCATACAAGATACGAAAACATCAAACAAAACAGCATGCTATCATACACATAAACAAAACAAGTCCATATCACTCACCTTTAGAATTGCAAAGATCCAATGGAAAGCCTTCTTCTTGCTAGATCCAAGGACTTCTTCTTCAATCACCAAGAGAATAAGAGGTATAATAAGATCTGAGTTGTGCAGCGAATGACGGCTGCAAACTCCCTTATATAGGCCGGGAATCAAGTATTAGGGTTTCCAAATATATTTGCAAAACAATCCCTTCAGAATACAATTATATATATATATATATATATCTACTCTTGGAAATTCATCTAAAATTCATTAAATTTAGGATTTAAAAGAAAATATACTTCTTAACCTCAGCCAATATTGCTCAAAACGTCCAGAATGCCAATTTTGCATTTCAGTCCTTGAAAATGTCAATTTTGCAAATAAGTCCTTCTTTTATCAAAAATTGCAAATAGATCAAATTAATTTCAGAAAAATCTGGAAAAATACTACATAATTCCAAAATAATAAATAATGATTTTTCACAAAGAAATCTTAATTTTCCAAACTTCTCAAGAGTCATTTGCACGTGTTTTGCACGTGTTCAAAAGATAAATCTTTTAGAAAATATCAATTAAATCCTCAAAATTCATTTAAATTCATTTTCAAATAATTAAAATAAAATTTGAAAATACGGGGTTCTACAGACTTAGTGTAAGTACGAGAACTAGTGGAGAAGAGGGGAAACCCTTAGAGTCCGCCATGTCCTATGTTGTTCAACGTGGGCAGGGACTTAAAGGGAAAACGTCGTACGTAGAACTCTAATATCCTCAGCTAGTGAGGTTACCGTGAGGCCTCATGCCCGTATTACAATTTTGAAAGAGGTCCGGAAGGAGGGATTTACTATGACACTAACATTTTACAGTAGCGTCGAAAAAGAGTAACTGCATAACTAATACCGGGCGTAGTGGGAAATAAAAGGAGGCTACCCTACACCACTATTGACTGCAGTGACCATGGTGACTGCAACCTCCTCATCACTAATGTTCGAGATAGGATAGAGCACAAGATAGGTTGCATGGCGGGGGATCGAACCCCAACAATGTGGAGAACGTCATTTGTTTGGAGAATGTGTAGTATGAGATGCATATCTCTCCAACCAAGCATGCATTAGACTAAGAGCATCGTGTGCATTGGGTGTGCATTAGTTCTAGGTCATGTCATACACCGACACTTGTGTTTGCTCACATTTTCTTTATCATCAAGTTTGATTGTTGAGGTTTAGAATCGCTGGTTTCATCAGCTGTTGCATCTGTTGCATTCAATTGACGTACCCACTTTTCAGTTGCAGGACCATCACTGTATTGGAGACGCGAGAGACTCAAGTTGGTTAAAGAATTCAAGTCAAGACGTTGTCCATTTATTGTAAAATTGATAATATTACTATTTGAAATTGTTGTAATTTAATTGTACATTGTAATAACATTTGATGTAATAAAAGTTTTAAATTTCCTCTGATTTTTGTGTGTTGTGATTCATTTGAAGGAAGATCCTGGAGTAATGTCACGAGTTCTTAGGTTAGGGATTCCGGGTGTTACATGATGGCCTTGCTTTGAGGTGCTTTTAGCGAGAAAGGTGGCTGCTTCATCGAGGTGCATGCCGAGCGTCGAGCTTGATGGCCTTGCTTCTAAGAAGTGATATCCAAGTAAGTTCGGGCAGGTGCTTTCAGTGAGAAAGCTGGTTGCGTGCTCGAGGCACATGCCGAGCGTCGAGCCTGATGGCCTTGCTTTGAGGTGCTTTTAGTGAGAAAGCTAGCTGCCTGCTCGAGGCGCATGCCGAGTGTCGAGCCTGCGGGCCTTACTTTGAGGCACTTTCAGTGAGAAAGCTAGCTGTGTGCTCGATGCACATGCCGAGCGTCGAGCCTAATAGCCTTACTTTGAGGAACTTTTAGCGAGAAAGATGGCTTCCTGCTCGAGGCGCATGCCGAGTGTCGAGCCTGATGCCCTTGCTTGGAGGTGCTTTCAGCGAGAAAGATGGCTGCGTGCTCGAGACACATGTCGAGCATCATGCCTGATGGCCTTGCTTTGAGGCACTTTCAGCGAGAAAGCTAGCTGTTTGCTCGAGGTACATGCTGAGTGTCGAGCCTGATGGCCTTACTTTGGGGGAGTCTGGTGGCTCTGTAGCTGGCCAAAAGCTTTTTTTTTGTTGGCAGGCTTGAAGTGTATGCTGTGATTCGAGTGTTATGGGCTTGGAGGGAAATTGGATTTGGAAAGAATTGTGCTGCATGTGGGCCACTCCTGTAATGACACATGTGACGATGACGTCATGTTTGCGGAATTTGAGGAATCGTGGGATTTGCAGAAATCGATTAGTCACCGGGTTCAATATATATCCCCCACCCCCTTTCTCATTTTTCAGTTTAGCTCTTGCTCTATAAGTCCCCAAGTTTTTCTCCAGCACAATACAGTCACCGATGGTGAGCTTTTCGGCAAACTTTCCGGCAATTTAAACATGTTAGTAATTTCATTATGTCGATGGCTCAGTCTGGTTCGTCAGCCTCTACATTGGTTCGATGCGATGGCCCACGTCTCTCCGATTCCACGTCTTGCGAGACAAGAGAGACAATTTATGAAGTCCAGCCGCTCCGTAGTAGAAGGGCTTTCTAGTGGATTCGAGTGACTCAGAAGGGAGTGTGTGCATGGAGGAGGAGGGTGATGACATGGAAGTTGTTGGTGGAGTGGAGGAGGACGAGGTAATTGAGGGAGTGGAGGAAGACGAGGTAGTTGAGGTCGAACCCATGGCCGAGGACCCCAACCTGGCACCTTTGGCGATGCCTTCCCCCCCGAAGGGCCCTCGTGTCCGACAGAAGAAAATGAAGTGGACCCTGCTGGACAGTCCGGATGAGATGGCTCTGAAAACCAGGCTCGACGTTCCATTCCTTCGATAGTCGAGTTCAATTAGAATGTATCCAGACGACGTCGAGGGATTAGTCCGATATAGGGTGCAACCATCTTCGCTCGGTCGAACGAAGATCTCTATGGATAAAATGCCAACTGTTTTGACCGTGGACGATCTTCTGGTCATCCGAGCCAGCTACTTCATTGGTCATGAATACGAGTTGTTGATCCCCAGCCCCGGGCTCTGCCCTACGGATAACTTAGCGCCTTGCTTCTGCTTGTTTTTTGTGGATGCATTCAGCTCCGACTTGCGTCTGCCTATCCACCCATTCATCTAGAAGGTTCTGTCTTGGGCGTTGTTGAGTCCGATGCAATACGGGCCGAACTCTTGGAAGCAGCTCGTGTGATTCATGTTGCATTGCAAGGAGAGGGACGTGCCCCTAAGATTGAAGTTCTTCGAGTTGTTTTAGGTATCAGCTCGTCGGGCGAGTATGAAGGGATCTACTAAATTTTGCCCCGCCAAGGGAAGAAGGTCATCCATAACCACCCGGACTCGATAAAGGGGTGGAAGGGGAAATACTTCGTATTTCGGAGTCAGACACCCTTGGTGATACCTATGATGTGGAACTTCTACAAGCCCAACTTTAAGGGCCCCTAAAAGGCCGATCTAACGGCAGAGGAGTGGGTGGAGGTCGATCGAATATGTGTGGGCAACAGCATCGGTTGGCCGGAGAGGCATCTTGCTCGGATCGGACTAAGCCCTATTCCTTCTAGTATGTCTTTCATTTACTTTTCATTCAGGTTTTTCCCTTCATCATATATACTTCTCTTTCTTTTGCATATATGGACGCTGCAGAGATCGCCGAGAGGAGGGCCATGTTGAAGAAGAAGAGGGATGATTGGGCCGAAAAGGAGAAGCAGGGGTATCTTCCCAAGAGGGTTCCGAAGAACCTTCCAACTCAGTGGCGAAGATACAGAAAACTCGGGCGGTCCCCAGCACTCCCGGCTTCTCCGAGGCGGCCCCAAGCTCCAGCAACCTAAAGATTACTGAGGGTTTGAGGGGTGGCCTCCCTCCCATCAATCTAAAGGCCCAGGAGGTCATGGGCAACGTGGGGCTCCGACCGTGGGCCCCTGATTGGGCATTTCGGGTCGCCGATACCCTGTCCGAGGGTCTCGTGGCGATAGAAGTGGTTTAGAAACTCGCCTTGCCTCGGGACCGGAAGATCGTGGAGTGTGAGACCATTGAGTCCATCTATATGAAGTGGGCTCAGGCGAGCATGCAGGTAACCTTTGTTCCGCTCTGATTCCCTTGTATTTTGGTTGCTATTTTTGTCTAAGTCTTATTCCTTCGGCAGTAAGCGTTCATGGCAGGTGCATAGGTGATTAACCTGCATCACTAGGATCTAAAGAGGGTGGTGAGGAACGCCCAACGTGTAGCACCTCGGATTCCACTACCGGAAATCCGTGACACAAACCAGAATCTTTTTCCTCGAATGCATCTCAATCACAGTAATAATACGGAAATTTAAAAAAACTTTTTATTGACAAATCAAATGATTACATCATTAATTACAATCATTACCTTTCTCTTTGAACAAGGAATACAAATTACATTAAAGTATTACAAATTCTCCTCAGTAACCTCTATCACCTACCCTTTGGAACGGTAGTCAACTGATCTTTAGTGGAACTTCGCTGAGTGGTCAGCATGCTTCCCTGAGATGTACTATGTGGCTCGAGTCTTCTGCTATGCTACTCTGATGTTCCTACACCTGCTCGAATGGTAGGTCGGTACATTGCTACTCTACTTGGATGCCCTGCTGGTCCTGAGTCTTCCTGTGTTCGCGATCCAACTCCTAATACCTAATTGAGTGGGCGCATCAGTACATATACTGACGCAATGCTGACAATAGCAATAATCTCCAACTTGCACATCACAATCAATCTTGATGGAAAGGAAAACGTGCATCATAATTTTCTAGTGTCCGTGTATGTCATGACCTGAAGTCTAATGTATAGTACAATGTACAGAAAACAGATGCACTTAATCTAATGTCCGCAAGACTTTGAACAAGCATGCATCCCATACTACATATGCTCCAAATCAAGCCGTCTTCTCCAGTTTTAGGGTTTCAAACCCTCGCCATGTAAGGCATTCTACTATTGTACACTTCCTGTTCCCGACAAGTACAACATGACCGAGGAGGTTACAAAAGTTCGGGGTGCCCCCTGTTTATTAATAATAGGTGGCATACCGGACCTCACTCAAAAGCCGTGATGAACTATAAGGTACGCCTCGTACTAAGTGTCGCGCTGAAGACTCATAGGGAACCCCACCTATGGCCCGTTCGTGTCGATCAACATAGATATCAAGGTACCTCATGAATTAACAGAGCGAGATACGGCTCCCATATTCTCGACTAGTGAGAAGTCACAGCCTGTATCCCTTTGACAGGATGAGAACCCTGGTTATCACCGCCTAGTGTTGGCCCATAGAACAAATCAGATTATAGGGTATCACCCCTAACACCAACTCGATCCTCAAGCGGAAAGGAAAATGACTAATTAATAGTGTTACCGAAAATATGCTGTATATTCAAAATATGCACAGTGTTTAACAAACAATTGAGCCTGACTAGTCTATCAAAATAGTAACTAATCACGGTGAATCAACATTCATCGATTGCCAACGCCTCCATAAGTCATTGACCATATCCCCGGCCAGTGACCCTCAGCGAGCAGTACATCGGCACCCAAGGGATGCATTAAATCCATGAATAAAGGTAAACATATACAAACACCAACACCTGACCATTGATAGACTCAAGGCATCAAAATATAAATCATAATTAATTTCAGTAATATCTAGGTCAGTAATGGATCTGACCTGGTATAATTACCCAAACACTAGCGACTCGATCTCCATTGTCCGCCATCACCTCTGACTTGGATCGTATCTAGTATCCCGGCCCGCGATTATTTACCCATTGGGTAAGAATTCGTCGGCGCACGAGGGATGACTACATAGTTCTCGAGGGGGAAGAATTCAATTTAGCTTAAGGATTGTTAGTTGTAGGATAATACCTTACCCTAGCCGATCCCTCAAATAATTCAATCAAGCAAATCATCACACACATTTGGAAAAACTCAAACCCTGATAAAATCAAGTATTCCAAACATAAATGCTACTAACACACAAGTCCAAGACTTAGGTGTAGAGCGAATTGACTTATTTGTCAAAAATACACAACTAATTAAAATTGAATCTATCCAGTTATTAGAAAAGTTCATAACTTCTAATCTACAAACTAGAATTCCATGAATTAATACTCTTTGGAAAGCTAAGAGTGTCTACTTCAATTCTCCAGTTAATTAATTCCTCAGATTCTAATCACACAGGGCTAGAAAACCACAATTTCCCAGACATGCAAATTCTAAATTCACAGTTGTTGCTCCTTGCCAATGTCATAACAACTTGCTCACTTATCGGAATCTCATGATCCTGGTTTTATGCACTACAACACACGATGGATTTACCGGCGTATATTCCCCTGTGTTTTACCAGAAACGCCGGGGTAGGAAGACAAGGAATGGGGCGTCAAATTGGATGGTTATACGCCGGCGGCCTCTATAAAACACCGGGGAATTATGATATTCACCGGCATTTTTTATTAAAACGCCGGTGAAGGCCATATTCACCAGCATTTTAATAAAACACGCCGGCAAATATACAGATAAAATGTACCAAAAAATCTTCTCCCATTCACCGGCGTTTTTAGTTAAAACGCCGGTATAGGGTTTGGAATAAATTTTCCCCAAACCCTATACCATTTCCTCCTTCGATCCCAAAAAAAAACCCCAATTTGTTCCCCTCTCTCTCGCGCTCTCCCGCCTCTGCCTTGGCCGACATCGCTGTGCCCTCCGTTGTCGTCCCCGCACTCCATCGTCGTCCGTCGTCCACTCTCTCAACCTCTCTCACTCCCGTCTAGATGCAAGTCTCCCCAACCCCCTCTCTCTCTCACTCGCATCGTCGCCACCCTTCCCCCATGGCTGTCCCATCGCCCTTCCCCCTACCCTGCCATAGGCACTTCCCCCATCGCCGCCCCCCTCCCCGCCGTCACCCTATCCCCCCCATCGTCGCCCCCCTCCCCCCGCCGTCGCCCCTTCCTCTACACAAACCCTAGGTTTGTTCTTGAAATTTCTGAATCGTTTTATTTTTAAATTTTTGTTTCTGAAATTCCTACACAAACCCTAGGTATGATGTAGTTGGTATGTTCTTGAGATTGGTTCTACAATTTTTCTTTTCTCTCTAATTTAGCTTGCATGTATGTTCTTGAGGGTATACTTGTATGCTTGTATGACTAGGTATGCTTGTATACTATATTCCAGATTAATATAGTATATGGAATGCAACTTCCATAGAAGTTTGAGAATAAATGAGGGCATAATTCCTAATTTGGCCACCAAGTACTCAGAAGTGTCATTTTTGCTTCATGGGAAATTGTGGAGGATGTTGCTCATTGTATTAAATTGGCATGACCAAAGTTAAGAAGTTAATCTCTAGAAGATGAAGTAGAGGTCGATAATGTGGTTGATGTGGATGATCAGCTGGTAATAAAATGAAGGAGATCCACCAAATTTTTTCTGTTTGAAAAACATCGTCTCCTCTTCTATTTTTCAAGTGGATGGCATGGTGCAGGCCATGCTCAGATATTTCCATAACCCTCTCCTTTGATGGGGATTCCTTGGATAATCTCTAGAAGATGAAGTAGAGGTCGATAATGTATGATTTGAAACTTATGTTTCAGGTTAGTGCAGCTTCACGAGTTGCTTTTTTGTCTTTTGTCTGAATTTGATGTATTTGCAGTTGCACACTATGATTTTTTTATATAGGAGATACTAGTGATGGAAATTTTATTATCTAAACTTTATATACAATTATATCATGATGTCTAGATGAGTATCATTTTCTAAGATAATGTTCAAGCTTGTTGCTTGGGTTCGATAATGTGAGATTGTTCTTTGTTATTGGTTTTAAGTGATGATGAGATGGATTATGTAACTGAAGTTGCATACTATGAATTACAGAGGAGTGACTAGTGATGAAATAATCTGGTTTGAACTTATGCTGTGGTTTCAATTGACAGTTATCTCATGAGTATTATAAAAGTATAAGTTTCATCTCAGTTACTATCTTGTTTGCCTGAATTTGACTATTGATGAAATAATCTTTGTAACTCAATATTTTGAACTCCATATTTTGGTTATGAATGTGATGAGATCACAGTATAGGCGTTATGAGATTACAATATTTTGAACTTATGTTGTATCATTTGGTTAATTTGGTGTTTGTGAAACTCACTCAAATACATTCTTTCGGTTTGTTATTTCTCTTCTTTGATATATGGGTTGGTTGGTTTTCTGCTGGATTGCCTTTGTATCGCTGAATGGGTTAGTAGACTTTGTATTTGGTCTTCATAACTAGTATATGATATAGGAGTTGGTTAATGTTGCTTTGAGATTTGTGCATATGTATAGATGTCTAGATGAGAATCTTCGCCGCCCCTTTCTTTTTCTTTCTTCTTTGATTTGTTTTCTCTTCATATCAGTGTTCTTCATTTTGGTGGTTTCTATTTTGTATTTGGGTATTATTTTTTTTATTTTTATTATTATAATTGTTATTTTAATTTAGTTTACTCTTCCCTTTTATTTAAGTGATTAGTTATTTAAGATAATCCCTATAAATGGCTTCATTTTCCTTGCTAATTTTTAGTCAGTCTGGTGCTTAAACAAGTTGTGGGGGATATGCACTCAGTTCCTTCAGGAGAGGATTGAAACATGGAGGTGAGATTTATCATGGCTTTATTATTATTATTATTATTTTTGTTCTGCTCGATATACATACTCATGTTGTATGTGATTTTAAAAATATGTTTTGCTAGCATTTTTAAGTTGTGAGGACTATGATACACTTGATATTGTAATCGTTCATCATTACTTTTAACTTTGTTGAATTGGGGTGGATTATATTTTTCTTGTTTGTGTGTTTGCTGGTCTATTTTGTATGTAACTCATGTTTTAAGCGATATCCTTGCTTATATATAATCTAGATTTGCTTGTGGTTAAAACTTAAAACCTAAAACTACTTTATTTCATGTGTCATACTCAGTCGAAGATGCAACTCCAAATCTCTATGGATTGCATATTTTATAACGATGGAACTCCTTGTGCATTTTTTTCTTAAGTTGTATAAATGATTCTTATGGATTGCTTTTCATATATGGAGAAATACCTAAAATGGTAATATGATCTCTGTAAAGCAATTCATTTTTTGATGAAAAAAGGAAGGTTATCAGTGAGCAGATCTTTCTTTTTCTCTGTTTAGTCATTTATTTGCTCTATTTTGAGCCTGAGCCTGCTTTGTAATTCATGCAGAGCTTCGGATTGATTTGAGTGTGCCCCCATAATTGAGTCATATATTTATTTCTTCGGATTGATTTTAAGGGGTAGCACTTGATGCTATCAACTCTTGTGGTGGTATCTAATTTTGTTTCAAAGCTTCTCTTTTCCACTTAGTGTCCACCCAGAAATGGAGATGAGATGAGATGGATAATGTAACTGAAGTTGCACACTATGATTTTTTTATATAGGAGTGACTAGTGATGGAAATTTTTTATCTAAACTTTATATACAATTATATCATGATGTCTAGATGAGTATCAGTTTCTAAGATAATGTTCATGCTTGTTGCTTGGGTTTGAAAATGAGATTGTTCTTTCTCATTGGTTTTAAGTGATGATGAGATGGATTATGTAACTGAAGTTGCATACTATGATTTACAGAGGAGTGACTAGTGATGAAATAATCCCCTGTTTGAACTTATGTTGTGGTTTCAATTGATAGTTATCTCATGAGTATTATAAAAGTATAAGTTTCATCTCAGTTAGTATCTTGACAGTGAAAATAATCTTTTTCACTCTTTGTAACTCAATATTTTGAACTCCATATTTTGGTTATGAATGTGGTGAGATCACATTATTATGTTTATGAGATTACAATTTGATGATATTATACTATTATGCTTCATTCATATATATTATAATGGGTCTCTTTTAGTTTTGCAATTGGTTTTGATTAATAAGAGTGCTGAAGTTTTTTTTTTTTTTTTAAATTTAATTTTAAATTAAAAAAAAAATATAGCTACACCGGCGTTTTTACAAGCGCTGGTGTAGCTTTCAGCAAAAAACTGACAGTCTATACCGGCGTTTTAAAAACGCCGGTGTAGGTGATGGCCGAAAACAGTACTTCCAAACGAAACCACACATTCCCTGGCATTTTTACGACCACCGGTGTAGTTTTAACCTACACCGGCGGTCGTAAAAAACGCCGGTGAATGTCCCTAACCTACAGCGACACATGATTTAGCGACAGTTGCACCGGTGATTTATAAAATGCCGATGGTATCTACAGCGGGGTTTATAAACGCCGGTAAATGTGCCAAAAAATGCCGGTAAAGCCTGTTAGTCTTGTAGTGATGGAAATCTATGCGTGTCTACTACAACTCTTTAGTTGATCACATCCTCAAATTCATCCATTAAAGCACTATAAAATCCCTACTTTCATCAGGTGTGCATAGGAAAATTAACTTATTCTACAAAAACAATGTCTTCTACTTGGACTGATTCTGTCTAGCACTTTGGAAAATCATATCTGTAATATCCTTGTCGGATATTATATTTATAATAATAATTTTTTTAATTAAAATATTTTTTATGAAAATTACTTTGTTTTTCTAATAAAAAGTTATTTGGATATATATACTAGTAAGTATATATATGTATTGTATCAGTTTTGTGCATTTGTACAAAATCTTGAAAAATACGTTTTTTGGAGAAAATGTCTGGAAAAATCCTGGGCAGATATTAAAAAATTATTATTTTATTTTTATTTTCAGAATTGAAATATTTTTGTGGATATCACCCAGGTTTTGTTAATAAACATTATCTATATGTATATACTAGTCTGTATATATCTGTTTTGTATCAAATTGATACTAGAATTTTTCGAGCCGATAATAAAACTTATTTTTATTATTATTTCCGAAATTAATTTATTTTTATACGGATTGTTCGGTTTAACAAACATAAATTATCAGTATATATATTAATATATACGTATGTGTATTGTATCGATTTCGTACGTTTGTACGAATCGTGTAGCATGTGTTTTGGATAAAAATATCTTATTTTTGTCATGATTAATCAAAATTGGATGGCTACAATTTGTTTGGAGGGTTAAACCTAGGGTTTAGGATTAAATGAGATACATAAGAGATTAAATAGGTGGATTTCTACTAGAACCCTCCTCCACCTCACCCCTCCACCTCACCCCCTCCACCTCGTTACCCTTGGCAGGCCAACCTTGATCCAAGGGGGTTTTCGCAAAACTCCTTAGTGCATTTGCACTCACCCCCTTCTCATTCCTCCTATAAATACCCCCCCCTTCACCTCTTGCCTCATTTGCCAAAAGAAAAAAAAATAGTGAGGAAAAGAAAGAGAGGAAGAAACCCTAAAGAGTTCTTCATTTGTGGATTTTTCATAGGAGATTTTCTATAGGAGCTAGGAGGAAGGAGAAGGTTGCTTGGCTAGTTCTTCCTAAAAAGAAACTAAAAGGTGGGGGTTCTTTACTTCTTATTTACTTTGTGTTTTTGTTCTCTTTTATTTATTGTATGTTGTATGTGTATGTTTCTAAATAACTTGGACTAAATCTTAAGCATAGACATGGTTGTATGGATCAAAATGATCCCATGAAAATATGGATGGTAGAACTCAAACAAATGACATAAAGATTGAGTCTATAAGACTTTGTTATGGTTATTTTTTCTAAACTAACAACTTGGACTAATTGGTTTGGGCATATGAGTAGTGTGAGTCAAGTTTGATCACATGAAAGTTGTGAAGGGTAGAACTCACTAAAAACCCATAAAGATGGAATCTTTAGCTTAATATGATTATTGTTGTTATTATTGTTATTTTTGGTGAACACAAAACTAAAAACTTGGACTAGACTATAAGCCTATAAAGATTAGTGTAGTAAAAATACTTACATACTCATTTCGGGATTGTAGAACTCAACAAGCTAATAAAAGATGAGTTTTTGTTGTATGTTGCTCTCTACCTTGTTAAAAATCAAGTCTTTACTAACCCTAGTTCACAAAAAAGTGGGCTTTATTGTATGTAGGGACTTGTAGATTAAAGAGAAGTAGATTTGTAATATGTAGGATGTAATACCCCGCAAAATAAAATGATTTATTTTGCATTATTAAATAATATTACATTTGTAAAGTTGACTATTTTGACTATTTTTCAAATTTGTCCATTTTACACGTGCAAAACACGTGCAAATATTTTTGGTGCAAATATCCAATTTTGAATTTTTGTTAAATTCTCCTACTTATAATTGATTCTATCCTAAATTTTGGGATTTTTCTGAATAAAGAAACTATTTTTATAAATACCTCGAAAGAAAGGAGCTTTTATGTAAAAAGCCGTTTGGATCTAAAATAAATAATGAAAATTCATTTTTACTAATTTATGGGCTTGCTTTGGTCATCATTGAAACTAAAATATATTTAAACTTTATTTAGAGTTGATTTGGTAAAAATTTAAACAAATATGGTGTTTTTGCAAATATGAAATTTATGTTAGATCTTGTGCAAATATTTTCCTGGAAAGTAAAAGTCAGATATTTTAACTGGAAAATCTAATATTTGTTAGTAGATATTATTTCTAAATTTTCTGAATTTTTACTAATATTTTATGATGTATTTTCAAATATTACAAAAAAGAAAGATTTTTGTGCAAAATTGCCACCCTGAGTACAAATCCAATTTTTCTTTATTTCTGGGCTGTGCTGGATTGCTGGACAACTCAGTAGTAAAAGAATTTGATTTGGTTTTAATTTATTTAACTTATTTTAACTACTTTATAAAGAAAGGTTTATATATGTAAAATAATAATTTCTTAAGGGATGTTTCCATAAACTTGTAAAACCCTAGAAACTCCAGATTTTGGCCTATATTATAGTCACTACAGCCGTCCCTCTCCTCTGCAAAAATAAAATATATTTTTACCATTAATTTCTTGGAGTTTCAAAGGAGTAATCTTGGATTTTACAAAAGAAAGGCTTTTCTTATTCTTCATTAATTCGATTGGATTTCTTCATTGAGGTGAGTGACTTGTTTTGTTTCATTTTATTTTGTGTAGATTGTATGTGAGTGATATAATTTGTTTTGTTCATGGAATGTTGTATGTGGTATTTCTCTACTAGAAAGCATGTTAGGGTTTGAGTATGAATATGTACATAATGGATTAGATGGATTGATGAATTAAAATTGGATTTTGTGAAACCCTAGTTGTTTATGGATAAAATTGCATGTGGGTAATTCGAGGTTGATGAATAACCTATTTGGAGATCATGGGTAGGCTATTTTTTTTTTGGATTAATGTTGGATTGATTGAATATGGTAGATTTCATGCATTAATCTAATAAAGATAAGATTTTTTATCACTTTTTGAGTATCGGTTGAATGAAACTTGATATGGCAATGTTATAAATTGATTATGTTTGTGAATCATAATGGTGATTCAGTTTTGAGAAATTTGGAGAAAGAATTTATGAATCAAGAGATCATGTTTTGAAAATCGAAATTTAGAATCGAGTTGAGTTTGAGGAAATATATCCAAATTGGGGATCTTTTAACATTTTGGTATTGATACGATTTGGATTTGAATACGAAGCTATTTCAATGAACAGCAAATTTTTAAGAAACTCTACTTTGATTATATGCACAATTCATATTTGATTGAAAGAAATTAACAAATCGCTATTTTTATAAATTTAAGTAGTTTTGATTTAGTTTTTATGGACTATTATATATCCTACAAGTTGTATTGATCATATTAGAAATATGCCTCTTGTATAAATTATTTTCATAAAGTAAAACTATGTATCGGTTGAAATGTGCACAACCAAAATCTGCAGTCTGCAGGTCGACAGTCGACCGGTGTGATTTCACAGTCGACTGTCCTGACCTGGCTGCTGTGTTCTCTAGTTTTCTTGAAATTTCATTCTGGACAGTCTACTGATGAATCTTTACAGTCGACTGATACTACTTAGAATTATTTTAATTGAAGTTTGGATTTTTCGCTCTGGACAGTCGACCGATGGCTTTTTATAGTCGACTTATAATACTTAGAATTATTTCCCAAGGTTATTGGATTTTTCTCTGGACATTCGACCATGGCTTTTGTAGCCGACTGATACTGATATATTTATACATATTTTAATGTTCTTTAAATGGTTTACTTTCTAAATGTTTTAATCTATAATTTACTATTCTATACCTTAACTTCTACCGAACAAATGTTTTTCGTGTTGTTTTATCTAAGCAATTTATGTTGGAAGATTGGTTTGGATATTTGAGTGTGAGTCTCTAGAGGGTGTGTGTGACTCTAGTATACCGGCAGTTGAGATATTTATGTTTGGGCATGCTGAGGCATTTTAGTTGATCAGTTTTTGAGTTAAGTCCGGTAGGGTACACCAACTCTAGGAGATTCATAAAGTAACTAAATAACCTAAATGATAAGGACAGACACTAGTGGTGATATGATGAACGAGAACATGGGTTATGGACCTCAGTATGGCTTCCGGTGTGAGATAATCTCCGAAATTATCCAGGTGTGATTGAAATAGTCTTCGGAATTACTTGTGGTATGGGAATGATCCCCAGAATTATCGGGATCGAGGCGACGCACATGTGGTATTCGTGTGATGAGGTGCCATCTCTTGCGGTGTGGGGTATTCTCGAAGACTCCCGGGTGTGAGTGAAATAGTCTCCGAAATTATCTGTGGATAGAGATTAACCTCCGAAATTATTAGGGCATGGGCTAATACTCACAGTTTATCTTTATCTCGTAGTAGTCATCGTGTTAGGATTAGTTGCATAGTAGGGGATTCAACCCTACAATGTGGAGACGTTAAGGGCTTGCACCAGACCTATGTAGAGTGGGATGCATAGAATCCGACAAGTACGCATTAGAGAGTCAGCATATAGAATTATGTTTTCTTGACTTGGTTTCAAGTTTGTGTTTTCCTGTTTTCTACACTTGACACTTGTCTAGTTTCACTTGATGTTTTCATGTTTCATTGCTAGGTCATATTTTATGTATTCTTGTTTATTGCATGTCGTTTATGATTCCATGTTCTATTTATGTTGTTTGTTTTTATGTCACTCACACCGTTATGGCTGATCCCTGTAGTTTTGGGGGTTAGGGTTATCTCTAGCCTCATATTTTACAGGTGATTACTTATAGCTTGAGATTTGGATGCTTGAGTTAAAGTGATGTTATGACTTATGTAATTTGTAAAAGCAAGTGTTGTAAAGAAAGAAATTTGTAATTCAAGGTATTTTGTATTCCGCTGTGCTTTGTAAATAATTGATGTAATAAAAAGTTTTAATTTTTCCCTGTATTTGGTTGCTATGTTTATGATTACATTGAAGTTGATTCTGGAATTGTGCCACGTATTTCTGAGATATTATATTGAAAATTCGGAGCGCTGGATTTGTAGATTCAATAAAAGTATGTTTTGTATTGTGTAGAACTTGTAGATTAAATAAAAGTAGATTTTGTAATATGTAGGAACTTGTAGATTCAATAAAATTAGATTTTTGTAATATGTAGGACTTATAATTCTTGAAAGGAGTAGTCTTTGTAATATGTAGAAATTCTCAAGAAAGTAGTCTTTGTAATATATAGGTTGTTCTAGTAGGTTAAAAAGAAACCACCATGCTTAAGTTGTATGTTGCTAAAGAACCCATGCTTAAGTTGTATCTGCTAAAGAACCCATGCTTAAGTTGTATGTGCTAAAGAATCCATGCTTAAGTTGTATCTGCTAAAGAACCCATGCTTAAGTTGTATGTGCTAAAGAACCCATGCTTAAGTTGTATGTTGCTAAAGAACCCATGCTTAAGTTGTATGTTGCTAAAAGAACCCATGCTTAAGTTGTTGTAGTTGTTCTAGTAAAAGAACCCATGCTTGAGTTGTAGTTATTCTAGTAAAAACCCACTATGCTTGAGTCGTTGTAGTTTTCCTAGTGAGGAACCCATCATCTTTGAGTTGTTATAGTTGTTCTAGTAAAGAAACCCATTCTTAAGTTGTATGTGTTAAAGAACCCACGCTTAAGTTTGTATGTTGCTAAAGAACCCATGCTTTAGTCGTATGTTGCTAAAGAACCCATGCTTAAGTCGTATGTGCTAAAGAACCCATGCTTAAGTCGTATGTTGCTAAAGAACCCATGCTTAAGTCGTATGTTGCTAAAGAACCCATGCTTAAGTTCTATGTTGCTAAAGAACTCATGCTTAAGTTGTATGTTGCTAAAGAACCCATGCTTAAGTCGTATGTGGCTAAAGAACCCATGCTTAAGTTGTATGTTGCTAAAAGAACCCATGCTTGAGTTGTTATAATTGTTCTAGTAAAGAACCCATGCTTGAGTTGTTGTATTAGTTCTAGTAAAGAACCCATCATGCTTGAATTGTAGTTGTTCTAGTAAAGAACCCATGCTTGACTTGTAGTTTTTCTAGTAAAAGAACCCATGCTTGAGTTGTAGTTGTTCTAGTAATAGAACCCATGCATGAGTTGTAGTTGTTCTAGTAAAAGAACCCATGCATGAGTTGTAGTTGTTCTAGTAGTTTTTCTAGTAAAAGAACCCATGCTTGAGTTGTAGTTGTTCTAGTAAAAGTACCCATGCATGAGTTGTAGTTGTTCTAGTAAAAGAACCCATGCTTGAGTTGTATTTGTTCTAGTACAAGAAACCATGCTTGTGTTGTAGTTCTAGTAAAGAACCCATGCTTGAGTTGTTGTAGTTGTTCTAGTAAAGAACCCATGCTTGAGTTGTAGTTCTAGTAAAGAACCCATGCTTGAGTTGTAGTTGTTCTAGTAAAAGAACCCATGCTTGAGTTGTAGTTGTTCTAGTAAAAGAACCCATGCTTGAGTTGTAGTTCTAGTAAAGAACCCATGCTTGAGTTGTTGTAGTTGTTCTAGTAAAGAACCCATGTTTGAGTTGTTGTAGTTGTTCTAGTAAAGAACCCATGCTTGAGTTGTATAGTTGTTCTAGATTCAAAAGAACCCATGCTTGAGTTATATGTTGTAGTATTCTAGTTAAAAGAACCCATGCATGCTTAAGTTGTATGTTGTAGTGGTTTTAGTTAAATTTCTAAAAGGAACCCATGAGTTTAGCTTGCATGCTAATCTGATTGAATATTAAAATGAACCCATGTTCCACATTTGTTCTAGTCCGGCTTTTAAGAAGAAACCCATGAAACTAGTTCCATGATGGTTCTAGCTCAAACTGATGAAGAACCCATTCATTTAGTTTCTAGGTGATTCTAGCTCAAACTTGAGAAAGAACCCATGAACCTAGTTGCATGTTGTCCTAGTTCGAATTTGGGAAGAGAACCCATGAATTCTAGTTGTATGGGGTTCTAATTAAAATTGGACCATATCATGTGAACATTCGTCATCTTCAATGTATGGGTAATAATAGTTGGGAAAGTTACTAGTATTGTTAGCTCGATAAAAGCTTGTCTAGGGTCTTATTGTTACCCTAGGGGTCATCGACCATCAAGACTAGCATCTTACCACCTTGGTAACTATAGATAAATCACACCTCGGGCACCGACGGATCTTAACTGGTGTGGGTTGATCATGGGCCGAGAATGTTGACGAGATCTGAGTTAGGGGTAGTGATGAGTGAGGGAGCTCCCGTCATCGGTGTCTTGGATCGATAGGCAATGAGTTGGACCATGATAATCTTAAGAAAGTCTATATTGAAAACCTCGTAAGATTGTTTAGGTTAAGTGACATCATTAGGGTCATAACTTCTAAAGATCATTACTTAACCTTTTTGCCAAAAGGAAAAGGTTGGTATTAGGGGTGATACCCTATGATCCAACTCGTCCTATAGGCCGATACTAGGCGGTGTTATTGGTTGTACCCTTCCTGTCAAAGGGATACAGTCCGTGCCTTCTCATGAGTTGGGAGCACGAGATTCGTATCTCGTCTGTTAATTTCTGAAGTGCCATGATAAGGGCGGGAGCGATTCCTGTCGGAGCTAGGGGATGGACCCCCGGAACTCCGTCATGTCCTTTGCTGGGGAAGCGAACAGCCATATACTACGGTTTATCGGATTGGGGCCGCAGGGGATGCTTTGAGCTAACCTGTGTTGCAGCAACTCCAATGGTTCGTCTGGTTTTTGAGTAAGGTCTGGTACACCGGGTAGTAGTGGAAAACGGAGACACTATGAGCGTACTGCATTGGCGAGATTAGACCGTTTCAAGGCAACCTCACCAGTTACGTTGTATCTTCAGAAACAAGTTGAGTACAAGAGTAGAATTCATGCCGCGGGTTCAAATCTATATATAAGAAGAAACGGCTTGTTATGGGCGTATGTGGTATGGGACACATACTGTTCCGGAGACTCGCTTGCATTAGAATAAGAGCATCCTTGCATTAGTCAACCTTGCATTAGAGTCTAAGTCATAGCATACATTGACACATCAATTACATATACACGTTTCTCTTTTCATCAATCTGTTTGCTTAAAGTTGAGAATCGCTACTAGTCACCTTCCTTAAAGCGTCAGTATATGTACTGACGTCCCCACTTCAATAGGCACTGGAATGCAGAACTACCGGTACAGGATTCAGGAGGACTCAAAGCGAGAGAAGCAAAGTCGATTTTATTTTCGCTTATTATATGTTGGTTACCATTGTTTCATTGTAAAAATTGTTGTAATTTATTTTATGATGGGAAGTATCCAAGTGAAATACCAAGTGTTGTTCTTTATTCATTGTACTCTGATGTAAATTTGTTGGAAGTTGTAACACTTGGCCTTTTAAAAGTATTATTATAACACTGATGTAATGTATTACAATTTTATAACATTCGAACTTGTAATACATTGTGTTGAATAAAAAGTTTTAAATTTTTCTGTTTTTCTGTGTATTGTGGATAATTGAAGAAAAAGATTCTGGCTTATGTCACAGTTTCCCAGTGTATGAAAAATAGGGTGTTATAATGTATTTCAATCTTCAAACTGAAATTGCATGATTCTAAATATTTTGGAAAGCTAAGACTCTCTTCTACATGTCTCTAGTTTATCATTCTTTCAGATTCATTGAAAAGCTCAAGTGTATAGACCTACTAAATCTGAACTTAACTGAACATGGTTTACTCAAAATTCAATATCAATTCAACCATAATTCCAATACTTATAAAATTTTGGATTCCTTAACTAGACATATACATGTATGATATATACAAAAATTGCATTCAGATTCAAAATATGCAGAGAGTTATAGCCTTTTGAATATAGTAGAAAAACATTCGTGTTTTCAGGCAGTGTGCAAAACCTATGTTTACAAACTAATTTTAAAAACCCATCAAATGATTTCTATAATATCTAAAATTTTAGATACTTGATCTAGACACATAGTAGTTACTACAATAAAACTTTCATTGTAAGATTATATACCATAAATTAGTTATGATTTATTAAACTTCATCTTTAGAACAGAACAGAGCCAGTTCTTGGCTCTAGACTAGTTAAAAAAAGATAATTTTTAAATATATCAAACAAATTCAAAAAAAATCTGAAATTTGAAAAGATTGTTGTTACCATATACAAGTACCTCTAGGAGAAATTTTGGCCCAAGATACCTTACAAATTCCGTAATATGAATTTTCAAACTTCACTTCATAACAAAGAAAAATCACTGTTTTTCACTGTTCTCTATTCCGAAAAGAATTGTTTTGTTGAGCTACTAAATGAATCTAGAAAATAAGAAAAAATGGAGGATGCTCTAAACTCATACTAGAACATGCCATACAAATTTTGGGTCCAGACTCTAAGCCATTTTCAAGTTAGAAAATCCTAAGTCTATCGCACAACTTATGTGTTCTATTATGAACCATGGCATAAAATTTGTATTAACATACAAGCTAAATTTTCACAACTTTTCAGTTACTCAAGCATGATTTTAGACCTCTCTTAGTTACTTCTACACACCATACCACACACCAAAAAATACTAATATTTGTGTTGAGAACACCCACCTCCTAGAGTTGAGAAATGAGAACAAACTTTGATCTTCAAGTTTCTCTTCTACTTGCTTGCCACCACTTGATCACACCTACAACAAAGAGTAAATTTCTACTTGGCGAATCACTCTCTACTCTCCCACTCCCTTTTCCTTCTTTTACTTTTCTTATCTTTCTTCTTCTTCTTATTATTATTATTATTATTATTATTATTATTATTATTATTTTTTGAACTAAGGTAGATTGAAGGAAAGTGGAGAATGGAGAAGTGTTTGGAGTTCTAAAGCAATGGGGGAGTGAGAATTATGGTTTGGCCGGAAAAATTGAGGTGGAAGGTGGAGATGTGAAGGTGAGGGGCTGAGTGTAATGGAGGGTGGAGATGAAGCCATCTCACCTATGTCATAGAAACTTCATGGTGCTTCTCATTTCATCAAGAAGATCAACACATGGTTAGATTTGGACCCTTGGATCCCCCAAATCTCATCCAAACTCTAATCATGAGGTAGGGTTACATAACCCTAGGTTAGGTCAAGGAACCCTAACCCCAGGTTAAACAAACCCTAACCCTAGTGCAAAACAATGTATGATTATTTAAAATTCAATTTAATATGTATATTCATAGCAAAAATATTCAAATATTTAAATTATAGAATATATACGGTCATATTCACATTCAAAACAATTATAGATCATATATCATATACGATCTAATGCGATCCAAACAAATATATATATATATATATATATATATATATATATATATATATATATATATATATATACTAGATTTGCCCTTGGGCACGTGCCTACAGCACGTCTTCGGAACGATACAACACACAAAAAGCCCTATAAACAGTAAAACAACAATTATGTAGTTCAAGTTTGAATAGTATGATAATAATTAGTTGTAAATAAAAGTCCATGTTTCTATTAGTATATGTTGAAAAATAATTATAAATGAGGGTGTAAAATCCAGCTTCTTAGAACTTTAAGTGTGGAAAATGATGAAATTTAACTGTTAAAGAGATATTTGTTATTTTCAATATAACATATACAATAAAAAAAACATAAAATTCTGAAAATTTTACAAACTGAAATCTTAAAATCTAAATTTCTAAGTAATAAAGAAAGAATGTGAGAGAGAGAGAGGGAGAGAGAGAGAGAGAAATATGAAAAAGTGAAGAGAGAAGAGAGAGATAGTAATAAGTAATGAGTTTTTTAGTTTTGGGGGAAAAATTTTAATTTTGGGGTTTGAAATTTTGGGCGGGAAAATAGTTTTGTGAGAATGAATCTAGGCCATTGATTTTAGGGGAGATTGAATTAGAGCCACTTGATAGCTTTCTGTGTTTATTATTATATATATATATATATATATATATATATATATATATATGCTTACAAATAAGATACTTATTTGTAAATTATAAAAATATATTTTATAAAAATTATTATTTCCCGAAGATTGTCTTGTTAAAACAATCAGGGCAAATCTACAATTTAATTGAGAAGATATCCCGAGTCTATCTCATCGAGTTCAGAATAACTAATATATCTGAAATTTCTCAGTTAAACTAATTATTAGAAAAATATATATAATCACGTGCAATTCTTAAGTGTGCATGGATTACAATGCAAAATAGCTATATACTATTTTGTGGGGTGTTACACAATGCTACGAACGAGAGATGAAAGACCTGAAGTTAAAACTGATGGCGGTCAAGTCCCATAATCAAGCCTTTCAGGCCGAGCTGGCTTCCCAGGTCGACACTGGCATGAAGAGGGAGGGCATATTATAGAAGGGGGCCGCCTGTGAGATACATCAAGTGGGTCTGCTTAAACAGGGTCATCGAAGCTCAGGACGAGGTGTACGCCCGGGCGATCGAGCACATCAAGTACTACCACCCCGAGCTGCAGCTTGGCGAGTTCAATTATGACATGAAGCTTCCGGACCACCTGCTGACTCCCGGAGGTGGTGGTGATGAAGAGATTGCCGTGGTCGACCCTGATGCCAAAATTGCCGTCGATGAAGAGGTTCATCCAACTTCTGAACAGTAGCCCTTGTATTTGCTTTT
The DNA here is from genome assembly GCA_017893485.1 of Hemerocallis citrina. Lineage (NCBI taxonomy): Eukaryota > Viridiplantae > Streptophyta > Magnoliopsida > Asparagales > Asphodelaceae > Hemerocallis > Hemerocallis citrina. The sequence continues at coordinate 119,562,108 of CM030364.1, forward strand.
CTCCACTTTCTTCTTTGTACTTTGTAATTGCCGAACGCAGACTGGCCACCGCACCATTGTATGAAATTTTTGGGTTATGAAAAGTTTTTTTTTGGGCCGAACATTTTGACTAGGATTTTTGAGACGTAGTCTGCCTTGTGAAATTTTTGTGAATTTAACCAAATATATAGGGATCAGAATGATGTTTCTTTTGTCTCTGTCAGATGGATGCGCCTCTGAGGTAGGCACTGGTCATGCCAAGGTGGCACGGCTTAGGGGTAAGTTCATGGCATTAGAGTCCGACCGTAAAGAGGCTCGCGATCGAGAGGTGGCCGTTCGATACTTGATGGATAAGTCGAACGGACTTAGCTTGGAGTTGGCACACTTGAAGAAGTTGATAGTCGACAGTGACTTGGGAAGTGCAGAGGTTTAGTTTTCGATGTCCAGCACTTCCGCCCGGCCACCATTGTCAGAATCCTTCATCTGTGAGATCATTTAGAATCCTTCATCTGTGAGATCATTGTGGAGAAAGATTTAGAGATACAACAGTACAAGATAATAATCGGGATGTCAGGATCCTAATCTGTTTCTTTTGGAGGTGCATGTCCTTCTGCCGGAGTCTCGTTACCAACCAGCGGATGGGTCCTGCGAGGCCAGATGACGCCCAAAGCTCCGTTGCGGGTGTGTCCACCTTAGCAACCCCGGGAGATTCTGCAGAGGAACAAACTTGTTCGACCGGCCTTGAATTGGTCTGTACCAACCCTGTGGCTCCTTCGTGGGAGCCTTAAGTCGGTTACGAGCGATGTAATAAAGTCTCGCCGATTGTATCGATACACATTTGTTGGTTGTAATAATAATTAGAAAAATAGTAGTGAATTGGCTTCTTATGGATTTTTTGTGTGCTGCAGTCCGAACCGTGCAGTATGAGTGTGCGACTCTCCTAGATTTTCGGAGTCCAAGCCGAGTGGTGAGGGCGTGAGAGATTGAGAAATCTGTCATAGGTGGTCGAAGTCCATGCCGAGCGGCGAGGACGTGAGAGACTGAGCAATCTCTCGTTGGTGGTGGAATCCTAAGCCGAGCGGTGAGAACGTGAGATATTGAGAAATCTCTCGTAGCTGGTGGATGCCCAAGCTGAGCGACGAGGACATGAGAGATAGAGAAATATCTCGTAGGTGGTGGAAGCACAAGTCAAGCGGCGAGGACGTAAGAGATTGAGAAATCTCACGTAGGTGTTCTAAGCCCAAGCCGAGCGGTGAGGACATGAGAGATTGATAAATCTCTTGTAGGTGGTGTAATCCCAAGCCGAGTGGCGAGGACGTGAGAGATTGAGAAATCTCTTGTAGGTGGTCGAAGCCCAAGCCAAGCGGCAAGGACGTGAGAGATCAAGAAATCTCTTGTAAGTGGTGGAAGCCCAAGCCGAGCGGCAAGGGCGTGAGAGATTGAGAAATCTCTCGTAGGTGGTCGAAGTCCAAGCTGAGCGGCAAGGACGTGAGAGATCAAGAAATATCTTGTAGGTGGTCAAAGCCCAAGCCGAGCGATGATGACGTGAGAGATTGAGAAATCTCTCGTAGGTGGTCGAAGCCCAAGCCGAGCAGTGAGGACGTGAGAGATTGAGAAATCTCTCGTCGGAGGTCGAAGCCAAAGCCGAGCGGCGAGGATGTGAGAGATCAAGAAATTTCTTGTAAGTGGTGGAAGCTCGAGCCGAGTAGCGAGGACATGGGAGATTGAGAAATCTCTTGTTGGTGGTCAAAGTCTAAGCCGAGCGGCGAGGACGTGAAAGATTGAGGAATCTCTCATAGGTGGTCGAAGCCCAAGCCAAGCAGCGAGTTCTTGAGAGAGAGCCAGTAGCTTGCTCGATGTTGGATTTTGACATGTTTACACATTTTGAAAAGAAATTTCATTGCTTTTATCCAACGCATGGGTACAAAGTAAAAGTGGCGTAGTGCCTATTACAATTACGGATGTCTCCCCTCACAGAACTTAATAATTTGCTTTGCATTCCAGGGTCTCTTGACTTCCTTGCCCCTCAGGTCTTCGAGTCGGTACGTGCCTGGACACACCACTTGGAGACCTTATATGGGCCCTCCCTGTTCGGGGCGAGTTTGCCCTTTTTCTGGGTCAGAAATAGCATGTCTCCTAAGTACGAGATCGCTCTCATTAATTTCGGTCGGACGGATCTTCTTGCTGTAGAACATCTCAACTCGCTGTTGATATATGGCTCGTCGGATGGTGGATCTTTCGTGGATTTCATCAACCAGGTCTAAGTTGACTATGAGGTCGCTCGAGTTGGATTCGTCATTGAAGCACATGATCCTAGGCGAAGGGAGCCCGATCTATAGTGGGAGGACAACCTCAGTCCCTGTGTTAGATTGAATAGGGACTCGCCTATAGGGATTCTTTTGGTTGTTCGATACAACCATAGGACGCTCGGCAGCTCGTCGACCCATAGTCCTTTGGGAGATCGGTCTAATCATTTTTTGAGGCCATCAAGAATTTGGCGGTTGGCATTTTCAGCTTGGCCGTTCATTGGGGATGAGCTATGGATGAGAACCGCTGCTGGATGCCGAGGTCTTCGCAGAACTTTCGAAAACTTTTACCTGCAAATTGAGTCCCGTTATTGGTGATGAGCATGCACGAGATACCAAACCGATAGATAATGTGCTTCTAGAAGAATTATCGGGATTGATGCTCGGTGATTGTGGCTAGGGGTTCGGCTTCGATCCACTTGGTGAAGTAGTCAATGGTCACGATGAGGAAACGTCTTTGGCCTGTGGCTTTTCAAAATGGGCCGGCCAAGTCCATCCCCTACATGGCAAAGGGGGCTGGACTGGTCAGCGACTTGAGTTCGGTTTGGGGCAAGTGTCTGATTGAAGAGAATCTCTGACAGGGGCCGCATTGCTTAACGAGATCACGGGCGTCTTGTAGTATGGTTGGACAATAGTATCCGTGGTTGAGTACCTTTCTTGCGAGCAACCTGCTGCCTATATGGTACCCTCCAATTCCCTCGTGTAACTCTTCCAGTGCATACCTCACTTCATCGGGACCCAGACATCGGAGGTAAGGTCTACCGTCCACCTTGGTGTGTGGACGTTTGAAGAGGATATTCTCAATCAAGGTGAACCTTTGTGACTGGACACTTATCTTCCTAGTCTTGATAGGGTCTTCAGGTAGTTGGCCTTTCGCCAAGAATTTTTGAATGTGATCCATCAAATTATGCGACTACATGCCCGAATTGAGGCAAATGACCCCGGGCTTCTCGATGCTTGGCTCATAGAGGACCTCGATGGGGACTGTGTGGTCGAGACCCTCGAATGACGATGAGGCGAGCTTGGACAAGGAATCAGCCTGACTAATTAGTACCCTGGGTTTCCACTCGACAGTGGCATGCTCGAAGGCTTCCAGGATGAGTTTGATGCGTGCCAAGTACCGGACCATCCGAGCATCACGCGCCTCGTAATGCCCCGAAATTTGGCTAAGCACGAGCTGAGAGTCGCTAAAAGCCTTATTCGTCTTGCTCCTGAATTGCGGGCCAGTGTGAGGTCATCGATAATTGCTTCGTATTCTGCCTCGTTATTAGAAGCCTAGAAATTGAGGCATAAGGAATACTGAAAGACAAAATCATTGGGGCCATGAAGTATGATGCCAGCTCTACTTCTGCCCTTGTAGGACGATCTATCCCCATAAATCTCCTAAGTGGGTTCTGGCTCTAAGATCTCAGGTACTTCAGAAATGGTACACTCTGTGATGTTCTATGAGGGCTTGCCCCTTGATGGCTATTCGGGATTGGTAGCTGATGTCATGTTGAGCGGGGAGTTGGCCAGATAGGTCTTCAACTTGTTGAAGGCTTATTGTTGGGTTTCTCCCCATTCGAAGCTTTTATCCAGCCAGAGGGGTTTGAAGAACGAGAACGACTTTTCACCGAATTTCGAACGGAAATGGCCGATGGCCACCAACTGACTCGTGAGCCTCTGGACCTCTTTGACATTTCTTGGAGGGGCCATGTCTAGTATGGCCTGGATCTTCTCGGGGTTCGCCTCAATGCCCTGCTGGCTGACCACGAATCTGAGAAATTTTCCTGAGGTGACGCCGAAGGCGCATTTGGAGGGGTTCAGTCTAATGTTGTGGGACCTTAGCTTCCTCGCGGTGATGCGGTCTTAGGCTCGACAGCTTTTGATGAGCATGTCGTCGACATAGACCACCATGTTCTAAACTATTTTCTCCTTAAACACCCAATTGATGAGCCTTTGGTAGGTAGCACCGGCGTTCTTCAACCCGAAGGGCATGACCTGGTAACAGTATAGGCCCTAGTCAGTCACGAAGGCAGTTTTGGGGATGTCAGAGGGGAACATTCTGATTTGGTTATACCTAAAAAGACGTCCATGAAGCTCAGCAGTTCGTGATCAGAAGTCACATCTATCAGGATGTCGATGCTCGGAAGGGGGAATGGATCTTTGGGGCAGGCCTTGTTAAGGTCTGTGTAGTCTATGCAGATCCTCCAGTTCCTGCATGGTTTCTTCACCATAACCATGTTGGCCAACCATTCGGGATAACTGACCTCCTGGATAAAACGAGCAGAGAGGAGCTTGTTCACTTCTTCTCTGGTCACCAGCTGCCGTTCGGGGGTGAATTTGTGGAGCTTCTACTGGACGGGCTTTGAATTCGGGTGGATGCTCAATCGGTGCATGATAAGGTCCTCTAAGATTCATGGAATGTCCAAGGGCGTCCAGGCGAAGAGATCAATATTCCATCTGATGCAGTCGGTGATGGCCAGTTTTAGGTCTTGGGCGATGGACTGGCACACTCAGAACCATTTAGATCTGTCATCCTTGGTGAAGGGGATTTCTTCCAATTGGTCTACGAGCTTGGATCCCATCGAGTTCCTATCGGACAGAAGTTCGACCGCATCGAGGGGAAAGACCCCGCCTCCTACCGCGGCCATGTAGCAGGACCTTGCTGATCCTTGATTGCCTTAGACCACGTAGATTCCGTGGTTGGTAGGGAATTTCATTTTCAAGTGGTATGCGGAGGGTAGTGCTTGAAGTGAATAGAGGCCGGACCTGTGAAGGATCACATTATAGGCAGCTTTGACATTGACCACCATAAAATCCCTGGGTTCTGTTCAGATGTTCGGGACTGTTCCGGCTCTGACGTTGAGCTTGATTATCCACTTGATCTGTACAAGAGTTCTTGAGAACCCGTGCAACATGTCTTCCGCAGGTTTCAGTCTTTCTCGAGTAAGTTTGAGCGCTTCGAATGCGGCAAGGAACAGGATGTTCACCGAGCTTCCATTGTCAACGAGGATAAGACGACCCTCGTGATTCACCAAGCCAAGGCTGATCACCAGGGCATCATAATGAGGTAGTCTAACACCTTCTATGTCGTCGTTGGAGAATGAGACCGCCAGGCCTTGGTCCCTGGGGGGCGGGTGATGGACCGAGTTAACCTCCTATACGAAGGCCTTGCAGGAAGTATTATACTCTTCCCCCATGGAGCCACTATGAACATAGTGAAGGATGGTTGGCCCTCAGGCCTCATCAGGCTCGGGTTCCGCCTCTGGACGTCTGCCGGCCACTCGAAGAGGGGGCGAAGCCCGCTGGTCTCGTAGATTAGTTCGAGTTAACTCCCTCAGGTAACCCATTTGGATAAGGACCTCGATCTCGTCTTTAAAAGCGCGACCCGTATTAGTAGCGTGTCGTGGTCACGGTGGAACCGATAGTAAAATATCCGGTCCTTTTTCTTACTGTTGTTGGGTCGAGGAGGATGGTAGATGATCCCCTTGTCCTTAGTCCTCAATCTCCATGAGGATGGCCGACATACTATGAGTCAGCGGGGTGAATTTTTCGAAGCGGGGCACTGTTGGCGGTCATTTTTGACCGAGAGGATTTTTTTGAGTCTTCCTCCTGGGATCTGGACCATCTACATTCCTTTTCCCCTTAGAGGGGGCTTCTATCAGGCCTTCAGGGGGCAGAGCTTCTTCAGATCAAATGTACTTTTCGATCCTGTGGCGGTGGTTGGGAAAATCGACTGGAGACTTCTTCGCTAGGGAGGCCTTTAGCTGGCCATGGCGAACGTTATGTCTGAAGGCCGCAGATGCGACGCCAGCACCAAGAGAAGAGACTGCCTTGGCCTAGGTGGTGAACGCTCGACAGAGGAGAGGATCCGAGGCACTGTGAATCATCATGTGGGTTTTGAACTCCTCTATGTGATCAGCTAGATAACTCTTTCCATTGTATGTCTCGAATTGAGGTGGTTGGAAATTCCTCGGGATCGATGCATCAAGGATTTGAGTGGAGAATGGGGGGTCTGGTAGGATGGTACCCCCGAATGGATTGGCCTTCATCGTCACCAAGATTGGCGAGGCAATTCTCCATCTGCGGGAGTCGCTTGAGGACAACGTCATCCCTCCTCGATGGTCGGGTCGAGCCGAGCGACTTGCTACCCGAGATGGAAAAGTCAACTTGTTGTTCGGTCCTTGGGGCCCTCGGATGGCTTGGTGGACCTCGTTCCTAAACTCCTGGAACTCTGTCCTCGTGACCGTAACCTCTTAGAATTGGACCGTCGGAGGTCGTTGATCTCTAGGGAGCAGTTGTGCCGTTGCTCCCTACCTTCGGAACTTAGGAACCTGGACGGAAGGGGCATCCCCACTCCTGGAGTGGTCGAGCTGTTTGCGGAGGTCGTGCTCAGTTTTTTGATGATGGATGACCTTCCAAAGTTCATCTACTTCCTGGAGCTCGGGTCACCCCGCAACTGAGCGTGAGGCGCTCGGACCCGATCCCGGATCCAAGGGATTATCGGGTCTGAGCCTTAAGGAACCTTGGGTGTCCGCCTAACTGTGAGTCTGGTGATGATGGTCGGCACACCGTCCTACCGTGGCTGCCCTCCTTGGTTTGGGGGCCATAGGAAAGGAGGAGTCTGGAGACCAGATGATGGTTTTGGATCTGTCAAGTGTTCCCATAGACGACGCCAACCTGATGCTGCTTGTTTACGATGGGGGAGCAACTTGTGTGAGTTCTTGTAATATGTAAAGTGGAAGGGACGGATATCAACCGCAGATCCGGTCGGTTTCTGGAGGTCAGCTCGGAAGGGTAGCTGGTGGCTGGCCGATCGGAACAACTACAAAGCCCATAGAAACACTGGGAGAAATTCCGGCGACAGACACTCCGACGATCTAGTCAGTCACTGGAAAATGGAAGGAAGCTAAGGTTCAGGTGAGAAATTTGAGATTACCTTTTTTAAGGAGGTGGGGACTTGGTATTTATAGGCAGAGAAAACAGGTATCTAACCCTAATGGGCCGGGTTGAACCCGTTTGTCTGTGGGCCTGAAGTAGTAGAAAGCCTGTTGAACTTTTTGACCTGATAATTTGATATGAGCGAATATCGAGGAGATCTCACGACCCTGATTGGGCCACGTTACTTATACTCACATCAAAGTATGTTAAGGGCTTGCCCTCGGACCTATGTAGTATGAGATGCATAGAATCCGAACAAGTGTGCATTAGTGTGCATTGTGTGTATTTGTTGCTTTCTTGAATACTTATTTTATGCCATTATTTTATGCATTTCGATTTTTTTTTCGTGGCATACATTTATACACTTAGATTAGATGATTTATACCCTGATTTGTCATTATTGCCTTTTATTTTGTGCATCAAGTTTGTGATTGTTAAAGTTGAGGATCACTGTATTATAGTATTGTGTCAGTTGCATTCAACTAATGTGCCCGTAGTTCTCAAGTTTTGCAGGACTCGGATTAGTGAGTGGCGTGGGCATGAGTTTGGTGTCGAGAGATGTTGCAAGATTGAAGATTTTGATGATATAAGTTGTATTTTATGTAAATTTTCCCTGTGCATTGTAAAAAAACTATTTTGTATTGAAAGGATTTTAAATTCCTTGTATTTTTTTATGAAATTGAAGTAAAGATCCTGGTTGTGCTACGAATTACCGGTATTTGGAATTTGGGGCATTACATCATATGGGAACTGTCACGCCCCGCTTCTCAAAAATACGGAATACAAGCACGTAACATTGGCCCAGCGAATGATTTTCATCATCTATAAGCTGTTCAGGAATCTTTACAACATCTCACAAAGTAATCAGAGTCGAAAGCAAGAGAATCAACCAAGTATGCATAATTGAAACAAGATACCAACAGGAATTTACTTGAAACCAAAATATAATAATAATCTCAAATAATTCAGAATCTGGACAAGTCAAATATCCTGGGTCACATCGCCTAATTACAAATAAATATCCAAGTAATCAAGTACATTTTATTCAAGTTCAAGCAACAAATAATAATAACAATAAAGTAGAAATCCAGCACTAATACATCATCTCGCCAATACCATCTGGCAGGCGACCCTCCTGATCTGCAATTAATGAATTGCAGGAGAAAGGAGAAGAAAACAAGGTACCCGTTAATGCAAGTTACGGGCTTCTTGTAGTACAGGATACAAGTACATGGGAAAAACTAACTAATAACAAGCATAGCATAGTATAAGCATGATGACAGAACAAAGTATTCAACATGAATCAGGAATAAAATCAGGTAACATGGTATACTAACAAGTATAGGCAACATGTATCAAGTGTCAAGTGTCATGCAAGTAGGTGAACAGGTAAACAGGTAATCATGTATCATATAACAGGTAAACAGGAACGTGTAATCATGTAACAGGAAAACAGGTAACAGGTAATTAGGAACAAGTACAGGTAATCAGATTTATGTCACGTCAAGTCTTGTGTTATTACTATCTAGGTAGCACTTCATGTGCCCCATATCATAACACATGGTTGCTACATTCAAATAGTTACGTTTAGGCCGAGTGGTGGGTTTCTATAGGGCCGTGTACTCAGGCGTCCTGTAACAGGTAACAGGTAACCAGGCACGAATCACGTAGTGAAATCGTGGCAACAGAAACAAGCATGAATCATGTAGTCATGAAACATGGCAACAAGCAGTAATAAGCATGAATCATGTAGTCATGAAACATGGTAACAAGTAATGGGATCATGGGCCCCCTAGTACACATACCTATATTGTCCACTACTAAGGTCTTTTCCTTAACTCCAGCTTATTACTTTTTATCATTATTAAACAGGCATGTACGTGTCACAAAACAGAGCAAGAATATCATGTCATGAACAAGTAACAAGTTCAGATTGCAAGATAAACATGTACGGGTGCAAGATAACACATAAAAGGATAAAATGACCAATTTCTAGTTCAGAATAGCATGACCAAACTGCAGTAAAACTGAGATTCCCGTTGTTACAAACATGCAAATCTGAATCCGTCGAAATGTCTAGAAAATAGACTCCCAACCTGAATCCAGCGAGCGAATATAAATAAGTCATATAGTATTTCACAAAAACCTAACTCAAAACTGAATTGAATCCAGAAAAATACGTTCAGTCAGAAATCAGCAAATCGAATTCAAGGTCAGGAAAATAGCATCAAAACTTCTCAAATAAATCCAGAAAAAATCTGGGGCATTCCCCTATATGTCTAGAATCAAAATATAAAGTTTCATAGTATTCTATTAAAATTAGTTCAGTCAACAAAAATCAGAAAACCTCAAGAAACGATAGTTTGGCAAATCTAGAATTCCCAACACAGCTGTACAAAAACTATAAGATCTCGCAAACCGTGAAACGAAATCCAAATCTAAAATTCTAGGGTAATCCCTAAATAAGTATAAAAAACTGACCAAAGTTCTAGATCTGGAAAAGATCTACACCTTTGTAGTAAAACAGTCATATCTCACACATACGAAAACGAAATTGAGCAAGGTCAGAGGGGTTGGAAAGAAGAAAAATTCCTCTAGAACTCATGTTTTATACTGAAATTAAGATTCTAACCTTAATATGGTCTAAATTACTGATCAAGACAGAATATCGGCAAAACACAAAATTTTCTCAAAAACCAAAATCAACCTAGATCCAATGAAACTTGATCCAAACACAACCAAACATGAAGTCGAGTCTACCAAGTGTCCAAACATCATGAAATAGGATAATTAACATATCTAAAACAATTCTATCACATGGTTCTCAACAAATTTCCAAATTCTTACAAGAAGTCTCACATACATGATCAAATCAAGAACTGGCAAAACCTAAGTTATTTCATATCAATATTGTATTGTGAGGCAACTATGGTCAAATCACTATAGAGAAAATATCAACAAGGAGTTTCACACACGAATTGTTTCTAGAATCCAACTACACTACAAGTGGTATTCTTGACTTTTAACATACAAAGGAATTGAGTACAAGTTACTTGCCTTAACCGAGGATGAAAGCACGAAAATCAAGAATAATGGGAACGGATTCTCGGTAACGAACCAACGAATACATGAACTCTCCAAAAGCGAGAAAGGCCCACGAGCCAAAAATGAACAATGAACTCAATGAAGAACCCGCGAACCACGAACGAGAACGCAACGAACCCAAACACGAGACGACTCATGATTACAATACCCATGAACACCACAAACGAGTGGGCCCACGAGCCAAAACGATCATACAGACCCCATTCCACAACACTCGCACCAAGAAAGAGCGAGAGGGAGTCGGGACCACATGAGGGGGGTACTCGGACTGCGGGGAGGCATCAACGCTCACTGTTGTTGCTGCAGTTAGGAGAGGCAACACACAGGGCTACCGTGGGGCGAGGGTGCTGCCGGCGCTCGGGAGGATCAGGGCGACAGGCTGACGGGGCACAACACTGATGCTGCACTTGCTGTAGCTATTGAAGTAGCAGCGATTGAGTGCAGGAGGGAGACAGGGAGAAGGGATGGATGGAAGTGGGGTGCCAGGACGTCGGGGGTGCGTTCGCGGCTAGCTGCAGGCGAACAGAAGCACAGGGAGGGGTGCACACAGGGTGGAGGGAAGGTCGGAGGAGGAACTGGCTGGCGCGACGGTGAGCGAGCACAAAGCCAGGGGGGCTGGACTGGGCGACGATGGGGGAGTCGCGACTCAGGGAGCATCACGCACAGAGGGAGATCAGGGCGAGGCAGAGGGCGGCTGTGATCGGGAGAGGTGAAGATGACATGGGCGGCTAGGGCTTAGGGGTGCACGGGGGGGTAATGGTTTGAAGAGGAGTAGGCGGCTAGGGGAAGATGAAGAGATGGTGCATGGGTTTATATAGGGGGAATATATTAGGGTTTAGGTGTAGGCTGAGAGAGAGGGGTTTCGGGTTTGGGTATGTATACGGGTTTGGGAGGTTTCGAGTGTGGGTAGTTTAGGATGTTAACGGGCTGGGGTTTGCTAGGGAATGGGTAATTGGCTTGTGGATTGTAACAGGGTTTAACGGATAATTAAATGGGTGATTGGGTATCTATGGGGTTAAAATCCAATAGGGTTTTATTAAAATAGGATAGTTGGGTTTAAAAAGAAATCCAATAAAATAAAAATGGGTTTTGGCACAATAACTAATAAAAATATACAATTAGGTTTTGATAGAAATAATAATAATAATAATAAAAACAATAATAATAACAATAATAATAATAATAGTATTATAAATAACAGTGATAAGAATAACACTAAGAATAATAACAATAATAAGAAAAATGATAAAAATAGTAATAGTACTAATAATAATAGTAGTAGCGATAATAAAAATAATAATAACAATAATAAGAATTGTATTATCATAGAAAATAGTTATAAATACAATTATTGATCAAACATAGATTTTAGTAAAAGATCCGACAATATATTTTAACGAAAATAATTTGAAGGCGGAAAACTAATTTACAAAAATTTTAAATACAAAAAATACATAGAAAATACATTTATACGGAAAACAGGGGTTACAGGAACTAATGGCTGGAAACAATCCTTATGATTTTTATATCCTGCAAGAATAATAAGAATCAAAGTCCAAGTTGGTTCGTGAGCCTAGTGATATGAGAGTATCTAGCTTGGTTCGGAGAGCACTTGTTGGGTTAAAGATTTGTTTTTTTGCTAAATGTTACGGCCTAAATGCTGAACTATTGACCCTTCTTGTTCGGATGAGTGTTCACCCCAAAGTGTTCTCAGACTGCATGCATACATCCATAGTGCAACAAGGCAAATTTCATTGAGAGAAATCAGCAAAGAAAATAAAAACATGTCTTAATTATGTGTATTTGAGCGATTGTCCTCTGGCTAAGGAGTGTCCACATGAGTTCGTTGAGGTGACTACAAGCCTATGGTCATATTTTCTATTCTGTCGAAAGTTCGGATTGATCCATCTAAGTAGAACGAAAAGGAGGAATTGGAAATCAAACAGCCGGGGGGGGGGGGGGGGGGGGTGTGGGGGGTGTTGGGGAGGGTTGGGGAGGTGCAGAACAGATGCGGAGCTTCCAGTAGCTTTCTTACTCTCCTAGTTAGAAGAAGGCTCTTTGGCAGATTATTTAGATTTAGATAGAATCTCGCTCAGAAAAGGGAGTTGTAGATTCGTAAAAGAGGATCAAAGTGCGTGTGCTACAAAACCCAGCCATCCAGTTCGACGTTAGTTGAAAGAATATAGTACTTGAGTACTAACCCCTCCGGGGATCCCAGGTTGCTTTGGCATGCCCCACCCCAACATGAAAGTATTGCCTTTTAAGCCTACGCTTGGCTTCCGGCTCACTTGTTTTCTACTAAACGAGCCTTCCTTTGATCAATAAGGACCGACTGTAACGCCCTGAGTTCGGCTCAGCTGCGCACGCATCTATGTGTGCGCAAACGTGAAAAAACGGACACAAAACTCTAGCCACGCCAACCACAGGAACCATCAAAAGGTGGGTATACCGTATAGGTGACCTTTATCATTTGGATTTCCTAATATATACACTCACTCTTCCCCACTAACTTCCGATATGGTATAAATCCCAAGCACCCAACCACATCAGCAACCCCATGCATCATCTTTCTCCTTCATTTCCATTCATTTCATGCACATATAATTGCCTATGCCCCATAGACCATTCTATAGGCACCCATCACAATCCAATTAATTCCAGGCCCATAGAAATCTTCTATAGGCCAATCAACCAACTACTCATCTCATATATATATATATATATATATATATATATATATATATATATATATATATATATATATATATATTATTATTATTATTATTATTATTATTATTATATATTATTATATAGAAATATATAATAATAATAATAATAATAATAATAATAATAATAATAATAATAATAATAATAATAATAATAATAGGGAAAAAGGGGTATGAGCAACTTGCTCATTTAGTAAATAAGCAATTGATGATGTGACATACATGTGATTGGAAAATCATTAAAAGGCTTAGTTGTCCAATGTATCACATACATGCCACATAATCAATTGCTCATTTACTAAATGAGCAAGTTGCTCATATCCCTTTTACCCATAATATATATATATATATATATATATTATTATTATTATTATTATTATTATTATTATTATATATTTCTATATAACTATATATATACCGCTTAAGTGCGGGGTGTTACACACACCCCTCTTTAAGAACTCAGTGTCCTCGCTGAGCCCGGGACCCGCAAGCTAATACAGGATCGCCTTTTTAGCCGATTTGGAGTGGAGTACCCTACTAGCGTACTGCCACAGGTATCTACCAGCGTACTGTCCTCAGCTAGGTGTACACCTGACCCACTCTTACCCACAATAGGTGTCGAAAGTTGGCTCTGATACCATTTGTAACGCTCCGAGCCCGGCTCAGCTACGCACACGAAGGAACAGACACAAAACTCTAGCCACGCCCACCCCAGGCACCATCAAAAGGTCGGTATACCTTATAGGTCATCCTTTATCATTTGGATCCTAATAATGTAACGCCCCGGATCCCTGTTACCAGACATTCGTGACACAACTAGAATCTTTGCCTTCAAATGCATCTCAACACAGTGAAAGTACAGAAAATTTAAAACTTTTATTGCCTTCAGAGTTATTACATCATTAGTTACAAATATTATCTTGTGCTTGAACAAGGAATACAAATTACATAACTTATTACAACTTATTACAAATATTCAGACTCCTCTACTGAAGCTATCTGCTGTCTTCCAGAATGGTAATCAAATGGTCACTGCCGAAATGCCACTGGGTGGTCGATCTACTTTCCTGGGACTTGCCCCCTCGGTTTGAGCCTTCTATCGCATGACTCCGATATTTCTGCACCTGCTCGAATGGTAGGTAAGTACGCCACTCCTCCATTTGGATGCCCGCGTTCCCGATTCCGGTTTCCAACACCTGATTGAGTGGGCACGTTATTAATTCTACTGATACAATGCTACTAAGAAAACAGCGATCTCCAATTTACATATCCACAGATCATCATGAATGGAAAAGGAAACATGCATCCTAATTTCCTAGTGTTCGTGTATGCCATGACCTGAAGTCTAATGCATAATACAGAGTACAGAACAGATGCACTTATTCTAATATCAGCAATACTCTAGATACGCATGCAACCCATACTACATATGTTTCAGATCAACCCGTTTCCTCCAATTTCAGGGATTTGAACCCTCGCCATGCAATACTTTCTACTATTGTATACTTCATGTTCCTGATAAGTACAACATGATTGAGAAGGTTACAAAATTCGGGGAGCTACCCAATTTGTCACTAATAATTGTTGCATCGGAACTCTCTTAAAAGTCGTGACGAACTTACGAATAAACTGTAGCATACCCATAGCGCTGAAGATCCACCATGGTCTGCTTGTCTCCACCAACATAGAACAAAGGAAGATCCACCGTAGCATACCCATAGCACTAAAGATCTACCATGGTTTTGAACCCTCGCCAAACAATGCATTCTACTATTGTATACTTCCTGTTCCTGATAAGTACGACATGATTGAGAAGGTTATAAATTTCGGGGAGCTACCCCGTTTGTCACTAATAATTGTTGCATCGGACCTCTCTCAAAAGCCGTGACGAACTTACAGATATGCCGCAGCATAGAGCTGAAGATCCACCATGGTCCGTTTGTGTCCACCAACATTGAACAAGGGAACATCCCGTTCTTGTCAAGGTACCTTAGGAATTAACAGAGCGAGATACAGTTCCATTGTCTTACCATTGAAAAGACAGAGCCCGTATCCCATTGACAGGAAGAGACAACCCTGGTTATCACCGCCTAATGCTGGCTCTTAGAACAAGTCGGATTATAGGGAATCACCCCTAACACTAGTTCTGTCTTCAAGCGAATAGTAAAGGAAACTTAATTAAATACAGTTACTGAAGACACGTTATCACTTAAATCATGCATGGTGTCATAACAAACAATGTTGAGTCTGACTGGTCTTGTCAAAAACAAATAATCACGAAAATCACATTCACCGATTCCCAATACCTTCATAGGTTTTCGACCATAGCCCCGGTCGGTGACTCTTAGCGAGTAGTCCATCGGCGCCCAAAAGATGCATAAAAGTTGTGAATGAAGGTAAACATATGCAAACACCAATACCTAACATTTGACAGACTCTGACATCAAGACACCAAATCATAATCGACCATAGTAATACTTTCAACTCTCTCATGTGTCCACCATGAGCACTAAGCACAAGAACCATGTCTAAGTTCCAATGAAGTTCTTAAAACATCTTAAACTCAATAGCTTATAATCACCACACTGCGGTATGCAGAGATATCTATTTCAATCATCAATATTAAGTAGTTCAAGCAAGCACCACTTGCTGCGACTCAAGCTACGCTCATCGAAATCCAACAAAATCAGGTTCCCTAGAAGGGTAGGAGGCTCTACTACAATCCCCTAGTTGACAATACCCTCAAATTCCTTATGGAACTCAAGTCCCCCTGAGTTAACGATGCTTGAAGTCGATCAAGACAGCAGGTTGCCGAACTTGTAACCTTCATAACTTTCAACATACAATTTGGAATTGCTTGATATTGCCCATTCTGGGAATCTAAAAGTCTAGGCTACAACTTTGCAGTTGACCACCGCATCAGATTCATCCATCTAATGGCTCTAAAAAGGTCTCTCAATCATCATCCTGTCTACCTCCCGTACACTAGCTGCACCTTGCCGATGACATAAAAACCTACTTGCTCATCGGAAAGGCACAAATCCAGGTTCTAAGGAAAGGTAGGAGTGTTTACTACAACTTTCTAGTTGAACACATCCTCATATTCATCCATTTAAGTCCTCAAAATCTCAAATTTCTATCAGGTGCACATTCAGAGAAATATTTTTTTCATTTAACAACAAGGTCTTAACCTGGACTGGATCTGCCCCAGTCTTAGGAAAATCATAATTGTCAACCCACAAACTGGAATTACATAATTCCAGAGGTTTTGGAAAGCTATGACCCCCTACTACAACTCTCTAGTTGATCAATCTTCCAAATTCTTAACAAATAACTCCAGAATTACCCATCTTCACAAACTAGTCAATCTGAACTATGCTGAACCTGGTCTACTTTTAAAATTCAATAAAAAATCAACCCTAAGTCAAAAGGTCATCAAATATGAGTTTATTGTACTACACATATACCATTCCATTGTATCCAACAATTGCATCTAGATTCATCTTACACAGAGAGTTATGACCCTTCAAACATAGCACAAAAGTTCCTACTGCTTTCAGATAGGGTCTCTACCAATTCACACTATTCATTTTTGAAACTTGATCAAATGCTATCTAAAAATTCTAAAATTTGAGAATCAAGATATAAACACATACCAAAAGCTACTGCAAAAGTTTCACTTCCCTAACAAGCGCACACAAGTATTTATGAATAGATAAAATTCAGTCTCAAGACAGACAAACTCAGCTCTGTCTTCTAGACTAGTTGTAAATTAGGAATTTTTTTGAGGCATCAAACAATCTTAGAAAATTATGAAATTTATTAATATGGTTGTAGACACATACAAGAGTATCCAGAAAAGATTTCAGCTAAAAATTACCCACCAATATTGATTTATGATTTCAGAAAGACACATCAAGTTTTCACAAACATCAACTTTTTCAGCTACTCTTTGTCCGAAATTTGACTGGGTGTTTGAGTTACTAAATGAACTTCAAATATTCTGAAAAAATTCATGTATTCTCTAGATCCATAGCACAACAAGTCCTAAAAGTTTGAGTCCCAAATTCGAAGCCGTTTGTGAGCTAGAATTGCTTAAGTTACACATTACAAGCATGTTCTTAAACAAAGGATCATGACAGAGTTGCTCTACCATTCAACTATCTTTTTCTTAGCATGTCAACATTATTAATGATAACAAAACTTTTCTTAACTACTACCACATGCTAATTCACAAACAAAAAGAAACTAAATTTAGAGTTTTAGAGAATCACCAACTTCTTGTTTTCTGAGAGAAACCCCAACTAGCTTTGCTTGCTTCCTCCTTGGATCACTTGCTCTTCCACAATCCAAGTGTAGAAGCTTGGATATCTTTTTCTCTTCTCCTTCTCGACTACTCAAAAGCTCTACCATTATCTCCTTCTCTCTCTATCTTTTTTTTTAACAAAACAAAAACAAGAAGAAGAGATGAGAAGTGAAAGGAGTGGGGGATTTTATAGAAATGGAGAGCTAGGGTTTTAGGAGAAATGGGCCGGAATTTGAGGTGGGTGGGGGTGGGGTGTGGTGATGAGGTGGAGGGTGTAGATGGAGGGTGGGATGGGTGAAGGGATGAAGGGTTGAGATGAAGGCCAACACATAGCAATGAGAAGCTTCAAGATTGTTCTCATTCTTTCAAGAAGTCAACACATGGCTTATTGTTTCCACCCTTGAATTTCATCAAGATCAAAGTCATGATCATCATGATGATAGGGTTCCTAACCCTAGGTTAGGTCAAGGAACCCTAGGTCTAGTAACCTTAACCCTAACCCTTATGCACAAATGCAATCCACATTCAATTTAGCTTATAATAAATTATATATATATATAATAATAATAATAATAATAATAATCATAATAATAATAATAATAATAATTTATAAAAATATATGTTTGTAGAAATTATTATTTTCTCCCGGAAATTGTCTTGTCAAAATAATCGGGACAAATCCACAGTTCAATTGAGAAGATATCTTGAGTTTATCTTATCGAGTTCAGAATAGCTCATATATCTAAAATTTACCAGCTAAAACTGATAATTATTAGAAAAATATATAATCGTGTGCAACTCTTGACTGTCACAGATTACTATGCAAAAATAGCTATATGATATTTTGCGGGGTATTACATTACTCCCTCCTTAAAATCGTTCTATCCTCAGAACGACGCTTAGTAGAGAGAAAAATAGGAATACAAACATCAATGGTTTATTAGACATTTCCCTGAACCATCTCTAGTTTCTCGAGTGATATTCTCGAAAAAACCGGTCTTCTACTAATTTGAATTGTTGCTCTTCAGCCTTCTGGGTGGATCCATCATGAATTTGTGCTGACATTTTCTGCTCCTGATCTAGAGTAGACTATAGCTGTACTACCATGCTTTTCCTTGTCCACAAGTGATGCTGATGCACTCCTTTATTACTACTTCTGCTGGTTGGTGACCACTCCCTCCTTAGAAAAGGTTGAAGTAACGATTTGCTGCTTTGGCCTTTTAGCTGCTCTTTGATGATTTTGCTGAATGTTTGGCTTGGTCGTCCCCTATCTGGGTGAGATTTTCTTTTTGGCGTGCTCCTGGTGGTTGCTTAATCATAAGCTGATCTAGGAGAATCCTGCTGCTTTCGAAAAATGATTGAGTTGGTCGGTGAAGGATCCTTTCTTGAGCCTAGGTATGATCCTCTCCTGGTGATGGTGCCTGGTTTCTGCTAATTTCCACCAGTGCCTTCCTTGGTATTATGCGAATTTTGGTTTCGGTATTGAGTTGTTGGTGCAGCTTGATTATCCTTCTGCGTCTCATCCTTACTTGCTGGTTGGCTGCAGACTTGTTAGACTAATATCAGGTTACAGGCCTTCTCCTTGACGTCTGGCTGCTGGTTTTCTGCTAGATATTTGGTTACAAACACGCCCTTCTAACATCCAGTTGCATCACAATCATAAGGAAAATTCATTCATCCAGGAAGTAGTACATCGAAAGGTTTTCCAAAATACAATATCATTCATAGCTGGGTTGAGCATTCATAATACAAAGTGGATTACATCTTTCTTCGGCTTCCAAAACATTTCAAAATATAGTTGGTCCACATAACATTAAACCCTTTTACTGATGTTATGTTACTTGTTTGCCGGGCATCCTTCTTGTGGTCGTGGGCATGTTGACTTGATGTGCCCGAGTTTTCTACAGTTGTAACAGCTCTTGGCTGAAATTTCTATGCAGTTTGACTAGAAATGTCCGACTTTCCTGAATTTGTAACAACTCTTGGCTGTAAGTGCTTCCTTGGGGTGTTTTCATTTAGAACTTTTGGTAATTTCCTCAGTTGTTCTTGGCTTGATGTTTTTCTGGAGTCCCCACCAACGATCCTGTAAGTGTGTCATATCGGATTGAAGTTGCTCTCGTTCTCCTTTTAGGTGTACAATTTGTGCTCAGTAAGCGTTGATCTACTATTTGGCCTGGCAGATCGCCTTGTCCCTGTGCTTCTTTAGCTTCGTTATTCTCAGATATAAGATGGCTGTCATCTGCTGTTCCGCGGTTGAGTCGGGTGATGGTGGAGGTGAGTCTTCTTCATTTTCAGTCTGTTGTGGAACTTCCCTTATTTCTTCCTCCACTGCTATTGGTCCATTTGTAGGCATTGGTTCATCTGTTGCTACTGACACATTACTGATGAAGATATCTTTGAACACCATTCTGCAAAACATAACGAGTTTAGTTCTGGTTAGAGAGGAATCACAGATATATATCGATTACTCGAATTATCTGATCATAAACGTGCTTCTAACTGACATTTTAAGTTTTAATTTCCTGTTGTGTTAGACTGTAAATTGAAGTAAGCTCTGATACCAACTGTAACGCTCCGGATCCCCGTTACCGAACATCCGCGACACAACCAGAATCTTTACTTTCAAATGCATCTCAACACAGTGAAAGTACAGAAAATTAAAAACTTTTATTTTCCTCAGAGTTATTACATCATTAGTTACAAATATTATCTTTTCCTTGAACAAGGAATACAAATTACATAGCTTATTACGACTTATTTCAAATATTCAGACTCCACTAGTGAAGTTATCTAATGTCTTCCAGAACGGTAATCAACTGGTCGCTTCCTCCACTCCACTGGGTGGTGATCTACTTTCCTGGGACTTGCCCCTCGGTTTGAGCGTTCTGTCGCGTGACTCCGATATTTCTGCACATGCTCGAATGGTAGGTAAGTACGCCACGCCGCTCCTCCATTTGGATGCCCACGTTCCCTATTCTGGTTTTCTACTCCTGATTAAGTGGGCACGTAGTAATTCTACTAATGGAATGCTGATAAGAAAATAGTGATCTCCAAATTACATATCAACAGATCATCATGAATGAAAAAGAAAATGTGCACCCTAATTTCCTAGTGTTCGTGTATGCCATAACCAGAAGTCTAATGCATAATACAGAGTACAGAACTGATGCACTTATTCTAATGTCAGCAAGACTCTGGATACGCATGCATCCCAAACTACATACGTTCCAGATCAAGCCGTTTCCTCTAGTTTTAGAGTTTTGACCCCTCGCCATGCAATGCATTCTACTATTGTATACTTCCTGTTCCTGATAAGTACAACATGATTGAGGAGGTTATAAAATTTAGGGAGCTACCCCGTTTGTCACTAATTATTGTTGCATCGAACTTCTCTCAAAAGTCGTGACGAACTTATAGATACACCGTAGCATACCCATAGCGCTGAAGATACACCATGGTCCGTTCGTGTCCACCAACATAAAACAAGGGAACATCCCGTTCTTATCAAGATACCTCAGGAATTAACAGAGCGAGATATGGCTCCAGTGTCTTACCATTGAAAAGACACAGCCCGTATCCCTTTGACAGGAAGAGACAACCCTGGTTAACACCGCCTAGTGCTGGCTCTTAGAATAAGTCGGATTATAGGTAATCACCCCTAACACCAGTTCGTTCTTCAAGCGAACAGTAAAGGAAACTTAATTAAATACAGTTACTGAAAACACGTTATCACTCAAATTATGCACGGTGTCATAACAAACAATGTTGAGCCTGACTGGTCTTGTCATAAACAAATAATCACGGGAATCACATTCACTGATTCCCAATACCTTCACAGGTATTTGACCATAGCCCCGGCCCGTGACTATCAGCGAGTATTCTATCGGCACCCAAAAAATGCATAAAAGTTGTGAATGAAGGTAAACATATGCAAACACCAATACCTGACCATTGACCGACTCAGGCATCAAGACACCAAATCACAATCAATCATAGCTATACTCTCAACTCTCTCATGTGTCCACCATGAGTACTAAGAACAAGAACCTTGTCTAAGTTCCAATGAAGTGCTTAAAACATCTTACACTCAATAGCTCATGATCACCACACTCCGGTATGCAGAGATTTCTATTTCAATCATCAATATTAAGTAGTTCAAGCAAGCACAGCTTGCTGCGACTTAAGCTATGCTCATCGGAATCCAACGAAATCAGGTTCCCTAGAAGGGTAAGAGGTTCTAATGCAATCCCCTAGTTGACAATACCCTCAAATTCCTTATGGTACTCAAGTCCCCTTGAGTTAACGATGCTTGAAGTCGATCAAGACAGTACATTGCTGAACTTGTAACCATCATAACTTCCAACATACAATTCAGAATTGCTTGATATTATCCATTCTGGGAAGCTAAGAGTCTAGGATACAACTTTGCAGTTGACCACCGCATCAGATTCATTCATCTAATGGCTCTAAAAAGGTCTCTTAATCATCAGCCCGTGTACCTCCCGTACACTGGCTGCACCTTGCTGATGGCATAAAAACCTACTCGCTCATAAGAAAGACAAAAATCTAGATGCTAAGGAAAGGTAGGAGTATGTACTACAACTTTCTAGTTGAACACATCCTCCTTTTCATCCATTTAAGTCCTCAAAATCTCCAATTTCTATCAAGTGCACATTCAGGGAAAAAAGTTATTCATTTAACAATAAGGTCTCAACCAAGTCTGGATCTGCCCCAGTCTTAGGAAAATCATAACGTTCAACCCACAAACTGGAATTACAGAATTCCAGATGTTTTGGAAATCTATGACTCCCTACTACAACTCTCTAGTTGATAAATCTTCCAAATTCTTAACACATAACTCCAGAATTACCCATCTTTACAGACTAGTCAATCTGAACTAAGCTGAACCTGGTATAATTTAAAAATTAAATAAAAAATCAACCCTAAGTCAAAAGCTCATGAAATTTGAGATTCTGATACTACACATATACCATTCCATTATGTCCAAAAATTTCATCTAGATTCATCTCACACAGAGAGTTATGACCCTTCAAACATAGCACAAAAAACCCTACTACTTTCAGATAGGGTCTCTACCTCTTCACACTATTCATTTTTGAAACTTGATCAAATGCAATCTAAAAATTCTAAAATTTAAGGATCATGATATAGACACATACCACAAGATACTGAAAAAATTTCATTCCCATATCATGCACACACAAGTATTTATGAATAGATGAAATTCAGTCTAAAGATAGACAGACTCAGCTCTGTCTTCCAGACAAGTTGTAACTTAAGAACTTTTTGAGGCGTCAAACAATCTTAGAAAATTATGAAATTTAATAATATGGTTGTAGACACATAAAAAATATCCAGAAAAGTTTTCAGTTCAAAATAACCCACCAATATTAAGTTATGATTTTGGAAAGACACATTAAGTTTTCACAAAGAGCATCTTTTTTAGCTGCTCTCTGTCCAAAATTTGAGTGGGTGTTTGGGTTACTAAATGAACTTCAAATATTCTGAAAAAATTCTTGTATGCTCTAGATCAATAGCACAACAAGACCTAAAAATTTGAGTCCCAAATTCCAAGCCGTTTGTGAGCTAGAAATTCTTAAGTTACACATTACAAGCATGTTCTTAAACAAAGGATCATGACAAAGTTGCTCTACCATACAACTATCTTTTTCTTAGTATGTCAATATTCATTAATGATAACAAAATTTTTCTTAAATACTACCACATGCTAATTCACATACAAAAAGAAACTAAATTTTGAGTTTTAGAGAATCACCCACTTCTTGTTTTGTAAGAGAATCTTAAACTAGCTTTGATTGCTTTCTGCTTTGCTCACTTGCTCTTCCACAATCCAAGTGTAGAAGCTTGACTATTTTTTTCTCTTCTCCTTCTCTACTACTGAAAAGCACCACCGGTCTTTCCTTTTTTTTTACTGAACAAAACAAAAACAAGAAGAAGAGATGAGAAGTGAAAGGAGTGGGGGATTTTATAGAAATGGAGAGCTAGGGTTTTAGGAGAAATGCGCCGGAAATTGTAATATCCTGATTGGATATTATATTTGTATTATAATTATTTTTAAAATTAAAATATTTCTTATGGAAATTACTTAGTTTTAATAAATAATGATTATCTGTGTATATATACTAGTAAGTATATATATGCATTGTATCAGTTTTGTGCACTTGTACAAAATTCTGTAAAATGCATTTTTTTGAGAAAATGTCTGTAAAATCTTGGGTTGATATTAAAAATTATTATTTGATTATTATTTTATTTTTATTTTCAGAATTGAAATGTTTTGATGGATATTTCCCGGTTTTGTTAATAAACATTATCTATATATATACCAGTCTGTATATATCTGTATTGTATCAAATTGGTAATGAAATCTTCCGAGCGGGTAATAAAATTATTTTTATTATTATTTCTGAATTAAAATATTTTGGTATAGATTGTTCATTTTAACTAATAAAAATTATCTGTATAGACAGATTTATGTACGTATAAGTACTATATCGATTTCGTACGTTTGTACGAATTCATGTAGTTTGTGATTTTTGGAAAACACCTCTTATTCTTGATAAATCATGATAAAAATGGAGGGTTAGAGATGAGTAGGGTGTTGGTTGCAATTTAAATTTGCAAATTTCTCTCAAATTTGTTGAGCCACAAATGAGAAGAACACTTGTTCTCTTCTTCTCTTCTCAACTACAAACCCAACTCTCCCACTCCTATAAAAGCCCCCCCTTTACCCCTTGGCCGGCCATTCAAGGGCAAAAGCCCATTTCTCATTGTGCTCCTCCATCTCCTTCTCATATCACTCTCTCTTCAAATTTCTTTCCCTTCTTTACTTTTTTTTATTTTAGAAAAATTGAGAAGAAAGAAAAGAAAGAAAGGTCTAATTCAAAACAAAAAGAGTG
Organism: Hemerocallis citrina; assembly: GCA_017893485.1. Lineage (NCBI taxonomy): Eukaryota > Viridiplantae > Streptophyta > Magnoliopsida > Asparagales > Asphodelaceae > Hemerocallis > Hemerocallis citrina. The sequence goes on from CM030364.1 coordinate 119,586,394, forward strand.
GGTTCATTAGGAATTGTTCTTGAGAGGAGGAGCAAGAACTAGGAAGGAGAAGGAAGAGCTAGCAAGTCCTTCCAACCGATTTTTGGGTGGGGGTTCTCAACTTTTTTTTGTTGTTATTATTGTTATTATTGTTGATTAAATGAAGAACATGGACTAATTTCATATGAACAACCATGTTTATGGACTAGAATAAAAGGCATATAAAGATTGAAGTGGTAGAACTCAAATAGAACACTAAAGAATCGATCTTAAACTAATATGTAGTTAGAATTAATTACTTATGTTAACGATGGAAATTTGACTCCAAATTAATTTGAGAGCTTCTTGTATGTATTAATACCATGATATAATTTTTATAGATTTTTTGGGGTTAATTTTATGGGTGAAACAAATCGTTTCCCCAAAATAGCGAGATTAAAAAAGAAACTGCTGTTTTGGTTTATTCGACTTGTATTCAAGGGGCTGGATTTTGAGTTTCTTACGGAATCTGAAAAAGTGGTCAACTAGAAAGTTGTAGTAAATGTTCCCACATTTTCAAAATTTTCTATTTTGTTAGATTCCGATAAGTATTGCAAAAGTTATGAGCTTTATAAATCTCAGCAGCCAGCTTTTTAGCTGAAGCTCGCTGTCTGGATGGTTTGAAGTTTTTGCACCTCTTATTGATTGAATCTGAAAAGGTGTTCAACTAGGGAGTTGTATTAGATGTTCTCTCCCTTTCCAAAATAGCAAATTTTGCTAGATTCCAATAAGTATAGCAAAAGTTATAAGATTTACAAGTTTCAGCTTTTGATGTACTTTTTGTTGTTCTTAAAATGTGTTAAAAGAGCTGGATTTTGAGCTCTATAAGGAATCTTTAAAAGTGGTCAACTAGAGAGTTGTAGTATATGTTCCCACCTTTCCAAAATATCCAATTTTACTAGATTCTGATAAGTATAACAAAAGTTATAAGGTTTACAAATTTCAGGTTTTGCTGTGCTTTTTTGTTGTTCTTGTATTGTGTTCAAAGGACTGGATTTTGAGTTCCTTAAGTTATCTGAAAAAGTGTTCAACTAGAGAGTTGTAGTATATTTTCTCACATTTCTAAAATTTCCTATTTGGTTAGATTCCGATAAGCGGCGTAGGAGTTATGACTTTTACAAGATTGACAACAGCTAGCCTTTTGGCTGAAGTTGCTGTCTAGATTGTTCGAAGTTTTTGTACCTCTTACTAAATTTGGAAAAGTCATCAACTAGAGAGCTGTATTAGAGTTTCTCACCTTTCGAAAATATCCTATTTGGTTAGATTCCGATAAGCGAGTAGGAGTTATGACTTTTATAAGATTGACAGCAGCTTGCCTTTTGGTTGAAGTCGCTGTCAAGATTGTTCGAAGTTTTTGTACCTCTTACTTACTGAATTTGGAAAAGTTATCAACTGGAGAGTTGTATTAGAGTTTCTCACCTTTCCAAAATATCCTATTTGGTTAGATTCCAATAAGCGGAGTAGGAGTTATGACCTTTACAAGATTGACAGCAGTTAGCCTTTTTGGCTAAAGTCGCTGTCTAGATTGTTCGAAGTTTTTGTACCACTTACATACTGAATTTGGAAAAGTTTTCAACTAGAGTGTTTTAGTAGAGTTTCACACCTTTCCAAAATTTTCTATTTGGTTAGATTCCGATAAGTGGAGTAGGAGTTATGACCTTTACAAAGTCACAAGCAGATGGCCTTTTTTGCTCAAGCTCGTTGTTTAGGTTGTTCGAAGTTTTTATATATTTTATTGACTGAATCTGAGAAGGTTATCAACTAGAGAGTTGTAGTAGAGGTTCTCACCTTTCCAAAATGTCTTATTTGTTTAGATTCCAATAAGTGGAGTAGGAGTTATGACCATTAAAAGTCGCAACAGTTGGCCATTTCGGCTGAAGCTTCCCTGGTTAGATTGTTCGAAGTTTTTGTGCATTTTATTGACTGAATCTGAGATGGTTATCAACTAGAGAGTTGTAGTAGAGGTTCTCACCTTTCTAAAATGTCCTATTTGGTTAGATTTCGATAACTGTTGTATGAGTTATGACTTTTACAAAGTCACAATAGGTGGTCTTTTTGGCTGAAGCTCGTTGTTTAGGTTGTTCGAGGTTTTTCTACCTCTTATTGACTTAATATGAGAAAATTTTCAACTAGAGAGTTGTAGTAGATGTTCTCACATTTCTAAAAAGTCTAATTTTGTTGAATTCCGATAAGAGTAGCATGTTTAATTGCTTCTAGGTTGTTAGAAGGCTTTTTATGTTGCCGATAAGAGTAGTATGTTTATATTGGGCTATTAGAAGATTCTTCTATTGCTTCTAAATATAAAAGATCAAGTTTTGCTAGTAGCATGTTATTTTGGTTCTAGGTTGTTAGATGACTTTTATGGTTGCTTCTATATGATTCATTTGTCGCATACATAGCCAGTTGGCTCGTATGTATTTCGTTGGCTCATACGTAGCTAGTCGGCTCGTATGTAACTTGTTTTGCTCGAATGCAGCTTATTAGCTAGTATGCAGGTATTATGCTCGTCTAGGGTGATATCATTGCCCTAGGAGTCATCAACCATCAAGACGTGTATTTATTTTACTCCTCGTAGACTGTGGATGAGTCACCCCTCGTGCACCGTCAGATCTTAACCGGTGTAGGTTGATCGCGGGCCGGGAGTGTAGACGGAATCCAGGTTCAGGGTAGTAGCATATGAATACATTCGTATTATCGGGGTCTTGGATCGATAGGCTATGAACAAGATCCTCAGGGATTCTGGTAAATCTAGGTTGAGCACCTAGTAGAATTATCTTGCAAAGTCTAACTTAAGACCTAGCATGTTGTGTTAGTACTGTTGTCATCCCTCGGATGGTTTAGGGTTAGTCACATCGTTAGGGTAGTAACTTATGGACATTACTACTTAACCCTTATTTATTATCATTTTCGCCGAAGGGAAAGAGTTAGTATTAAGGGTGATACCTTATGATCCGACCTATTCTATAGGCCAACACTTGGTGGTGTTATTGGTTGTACCTTTCTTGTCAAAGGGATGTGGTCTGTGCCTTCTCACGAGTAGGAAGCTCGGGATTCGTATCTCGTTTGTTAATTTCTTAATTGTAATGATAAAGGTGGGAAGTATCCTGTCGGATCTAGGGGATGGACCCCCGGAACTCCGTCATGCTCTATATCAAGAATGGCGAATAAGCCATAGACTATGGTCTATCTGCTAGGGGGCCACAGGGGATGCTTCGAGCTAACCTGTGTTGTAGTTAACTCCAAGGGTTCGTCAGATTTTTGAGTGAGGTCCGGTACGCCGGGCAATAGTGGCAAACAGAGACACCACTATATGAATGCAAATGACGGGATTAGACCGTTTCAGGGCAACCTCATCAGTCACGTTGTATCTTCAGAAACAGGATGAGTATAAGAGTAGAATTCATGGCACGGGTTCAAATCCCTATATATGAAGAAACGGCTTGTTATGGGCATATGTAGTATGGGCTGCATGCTGTTCCGGAGACTTACTTGCATTAGAATAAGTGCATGATTGCATTATTTAATCTTGCATTAGATTCTAAGTCATAGCATACACAGACACATCAATTATATATACACTTTTCTATTTTCATCAATCTGTTTGTTTAGAGTTGAGAATCGCTGCTAGTCATCAGCCTTAAAGAGTAAGTATATGTACTGACGTCCCCACTTCAATAGGTACTGGATTGCAAAACTACAGGTAAAGGATTTAGGAGGACTCAAGGCAAGAGAAGCAAAGTGTTGATTTTATTTCAATTGTAATACATGTTGGTTACCATTGTTTCAATTGTTAATTTATTAATTGTTGAGAGGCATCCAAGTGAAAATACCAAGTGTTATATATTATTCATTGTACTCTTATGTAATTTTTATTGAAAGTTTGTAACATTTGGGCTTGTATGGCATTTTTGTAACACTGATGTAATGTATTGCAGTTTTATAACATTCAGACATGTAGTACATTTGTGTTGAATAAAAAGTTTTAAAATTTTTTGCTTTTTTTTGTATTGTGGCTAATTAAGGAAAAGATTCTGGCATATATCACGGTTTCCCTGTATATGAAAATCGGGGTGTTACAGAATTTGAGGTGGGTGGGGGTGGGGTGAGGTGATGAGGTGGAGGGTGTAGATGGAGGGTAGGATGGGTGAAGGGATGAAGGGTTGAGATGAAGGCCAACACATAGCAATGAGAAGCTTCAAGATTGTTCTCATTCTTTCAAGAAGTCAACACATGGCTTATTGTTTCCACCCTTGGATTTCATCAAGATCCAAGTCATGATCTTCATGATGCTAGGGTTTCTAACCCTAGGTTAGGTCAAGGAGCCCTAGGTCTAGTAACCCTAATCCTAACCCTTGTGCACAAATACAATCCACATTCAATTTAGATTAAAATAAATAATAATATATATATATATATAATAATAATAATAATAATAATAATAATAAATAATTTAAATTTTTAAAAATATATGTTTCATAGAAATTATTATATTCTCCTGAAAATTGTCTTGTCAAAACAATCGGGACAAATCCATAGTTCAGCTGAGAAGATATCTCGAGTTCATCTTATCGGGTTCAAAATAGCTCATATATATGAAATTTCCCAATTAAAACTGATAATTATTAAAAAAATATATAATCGTGTGCAACTCTTGACTGTGCACAAATTACTATGCAAAAATAGCTATATGCTATTTTGCGGGGTATTACACCGACCCCTATCCTTCTTCTTAACTTAAGTTAAGCAGACTCAAATCAATGAAGTGACCAACCCAACCTCTTTGTTTGAAGCTCTGTCAGGAAGCTTATACTTTTGAAGCTATGCTCCCCCTAATTCCAAAAAACACAACACACAATTTGCAACTCTCAGAACAAGCTTATCTTTGATAGCGGTCATAGGGATGGTTCAGAAAGGATCTGATCGTAGATAGAGACTGAAAGCAGTGTGCGGGGTCGGGGTGGACGTAGCCAACTAGATCAAGTCAGTGGATTGTGAATCCACCACGCAGGAGTTCAATCTCTGTCGTTCGTGTAACACCCTGCAAAATAGTATATAACTATTTTGCATATTGATCCGTGCACATTTGAGAATTACACGTGATTATATATTTTTCTTGAATATTATTTTTAATTGAGGAATTTTCAGATATAATATATATTCTGAACCCGATAAGATATATTCGGGATATCTTATCAATTAAATTTTGTATGTTATCCCAATTGTTTAAGAGAGAAATAGTATTTTTATAAAATATATTCTTATGTTATATATATATATATATATATATATATATATATATATATATATATATATATATATATATATATAAAATTGTACGTGATTATATATTTTTTAAAATATTATTTTTAATTGAGGAATTTTCAGATATATTATATATTCTGAACCCGATAAGATATATTCGGGATATCTTATCAATTAAATTTTGTATGTTATCCCGATTATTTAAACGAAACAGTCTTTTGATAAATAGTATTTTTATAAAATATATTCTTATGTTTTATATATATATATATATATATATATATATATATATATATATATATATATATATATATATTCCAATCAAAATATACATACATTCATATATATATATATATATATATATATATATATATATATATATATATATATATATATGAATGTATGTATATTTTGATTGGATTGTATATGATGTAAATGATGTACTGTATTTTTATACTAGGTTTGCCCGTTGACACGTGCCTACGGCACGTCTTCAGAACGATACACCTTGTTTGATCATATAAAACAGTTTTGGGGGTCCAACAAATTAATTGAAGTAACAAACATAATATATGAGAAACTTTTGGGGTTCAGCAAAAAACATACTATATGGTTTTTTGGATTTTTTAAAATTATTTTAAAGGTTTTTAAATTTTAAATTTTTTTAGTTTTTTAATTTTTAATTTTTAAAATTTTTTAAAATTTTTATTTTCTTAAATTTTTGAATAGAAGAGGGAAGGAAAGAGAGAGAAAAAGAAATTAAATAAATATAGGAGTTGTTTTGGGTGGGGGATTTGAATTTGAGTTTTGGGGGGAAATTTTTGGGAGGGAAAATATGTTTTGTGAGGTTAGATCTGAGCCATTGATTTTTGGGGGGATTGAAGGAGAGCCACTTGATATCTTACTTTGTGTTTTATTATATAGATGTATATGTATATGTATATGCATATGTATGTATTTATATATATTTGTATGTATATATATTAAATTGAATTGCACTGAATTCGATTGAATGCTTGTACACTTGAATTGTAATTTTGTATATATATGAATGTATGTATATTTTGATTGGATTGTATATGATGTAAATGATGTAATGTATTTTTATATGTATATGTATATGTATATGTATGTATTTATATATATTTGTATGTATATATATTAAATTGAATTGCACTGAATTCGATTGAATGCTTGTACACTTGAATTGTAGTTTTGTATAAATAAGATCATAAAATATACTTCTATATTTTTATAGTATACAAATAAATATGCAGATATATTATATATTCTAAACCCGATAAGATATATTTGGGATATCTTATCAATTAAATTTTGTATGTTATCCCGATTATTTAAACGAAACAGTCTTTTGAGAAATAGTATTTTTATAAAATATATTCTTATGTTATATATATATATATATATATATATATATATATATATATATATGAGTCTTCTTCCGTTGCAAACGGGCCGGAACGGGTCTGTTCGCACAGACCCGTGCGAACTTCGATCTGGACCATTGGATCAAAGATCCAACGGTGCAGATTTTTTTTGATCAAATCTTGCCTTAACCCGTCGTTGGAAAGAACGGGTTAAGGCAAAATTGTATTAAAAAAATTAGCCTGAACCCGTTCTTCCCAAAAACGGGTTAAGGCTATCGATATTCAATTTTATTGACATACAATTCGTCTTCTTCCGTGCTCTTCTTCTTTCTTCGACGAACCCAAACCCAACGGGAAAAAAAACCCTAGCTCCTACATCTCCGTCCGCTCTCCCTCTTTTCTCCCAACTCCGAAGATCGAAACACTACTCTTTGTGGAAGTCGAACTCCGACGATCGAAACCCTAGCTTCTCTTCCCCTCTTCGATACGAAATCGAAACCCTAGTTCTCTTCCAAATCGATTGCTTGGCTTGATTTGGACCTATCTTGTAAGGTATGCACTATTTCTTTACCCCAATAATCTACATTTGTATTATTTTTTTGAATTTGTGTGTAGTAATTTATTTAGAAATTGGGAAAAAAAATTATATGCGTTAGTAGATTTTAGATGTAGAATCGGGTTGACCTCAAGTATATTCAATTGCCAAATTATGTTGCTTGCATTAGTAACTTGTAGAATTAGAATTGTATATACGAAATTAGTTAGAAACTTTTCAGTGCGGTTATGGTTGAAAACCCTGCAAACGACCGTAAAAAAATATGAAAATTTCCGAGTAGGTTCGTCTCACGTAGTACAAGCCACACCAACTTGTAGAAGCGAGTTTTGACTCACGGTTCGAGAGATACGGCCGCGTATCGCTTTCGGTTGAAAAAAAACCAAGTATAGCGGTGCACGGCCGTATATCGCAAACCGTGACTCGAAACTTGCTTCTACAAGTTCGGGTGGCTTGCTCTACGTGAATTCGACTAAGTCGGAAAGTTTTATAATTTTCGGATGTTGTTTGTGCGGTTTTGCTCAACTTCTTCGCATGATAGTTTTTTGACTTAGAATTTTGTAAGTGCGGTTAGATTAGATTAGAAAACCCTTCAAACGACCTCCAAAAAATACGAAACCATGCGAGTTGGTTGGTGTCACCTACGAGAAGCTAAACCAACTTGTAGAAGTGAGTTTCGACTCACGGTTCGAGAGATACGGCCGCGTATCGCTTACGGTTGGAAAAAAACCAAATAAAGCGGTAGACAGCCGTATCTCGCAAACCGTGACTCGAAACTCGCTTCTACAAGTTCGGGTGGCTTGCCCTACGTGAATCCGACCAATTCGGAAAGTTTTAAAATTTTCGGATGCCGTTTGTGTGATTTTCTCAACTTCCTCGCATTACAAGTTTTAGACTTAGAATTTTCTAAGTGCGGGTAGATTAGAAAACCCTTTAAACGACCTCCAAAAAATACGAAACTTTGCGAGTTGGTTGGTGTCCCCTAGGAGAAGCCAAACCAACTTGTAGAAGTGAGTTTCGACTCACGGTTCGAGAAATACGGCCGCGCATCGCTTTCGGTTGGAAAAAATCATTATAAAGCGGTATACGGTCGTTTCTCGCAAATCGGGAGTCGAAACTCACTTCTACAAGTTCGGATGGCTTGCCCTACATGAATCCGACCAACTCGGAAAGTTTGAAAATTTTTGGATGCCGTTTGTGCGGTTTTGCTTCAGTTGCTCAAATGAGAAGTTTTTGACTTAGAATTTTTTAAAAAACCGGCCGATTAGAAAACACTTCCAACGACCTCCAAAAAATACGAAACTTTGCGAATTGGTTGGTGTTCCCTATGAGAAGTGACCCGAAGTTGTAGAAGTGAATTTCGACTCACGGTCCGAGAGATACGGCCGCATATCGGTTTTGTTTGGAAAAAAACAACTAAAGCCGGTACACGGCCGTGTCTCGCAAACCGTGAGTCGAAACTCGCTTCTACAAGTTCGGGTGGCTTGCCCTACGTGAATCCGACCTAGTCGGAAATTTTTATAATTTTCGGGTGCCGTTTGCGCGTTTTTCTCAATTTTCCTGCATGTGAATTTTTTGACTTAGAATTTTGTAAGTGCGGTTAGAGTTTAAAACACTTCAAACCACCTCCAAAAAATACGAAACTTTGCGAGTTGGTTGGTGTACCCTATGAGAAGCCAAACCAACTTGTAGAAGCGAGTTTCGACTCGCGGTTCGAGAGATACTGCCGCGTATCGCTTTCGGTTGAAAAAAACTCAAATTAAGTGATACACGGCCGTATTTCTGGAACCGTTAGTAGAAACTGACTTTTACAAGTTGTGGTGGCTTGCGCACTTATAAAAACACCAAATACAATGGTTTAGTACCCCTAACTATTCTCCTTTTCACGGTTTCTTAGGTATGGACAGTTTCGAAGGAAGTTCTGTTGCCGGAGATAAATTTGTTCGTGCACAACAAATTGGCGAGTATCTTCCTCATGTTGACGAGTACCTAAAACCGAAGATTGGTATGACATTTCCCACTCTTGAGGATGCGGAAAAATTTTATTCATCATATTGCAAATGTGCGGGATTCTCTATGCGTAAGGGTGGAAATAAATATAAGGGAAACGATGTAGTGGATAAATCATACGTTTGTAATAAAGCCGGGGAGTCACCGAATAGCCATAATGAAACTAGACGAGGTACAACTTCTAGAACGGGTTGCAAAGCTTTCGTCCGTGTCAAACTAAACCCACATAGTAATTCACAAAGTAATTCGCGGATTCTTTATTCGTTAAATGAAGCACACAATCACGAATTTACTTCACCCGGTAGACGTCACTTGCTACCTCGAATCCGTGAATTGACTAAGACAGATAAAAATGTAATTGGTCAACTTACCGAAGCTAATGTCCCTATATGCAAACAAATGCTATTCTTTGAAGGTGCAAGTGGAGGTAATGAGAAAATTAGATTCACCGAAACCGATGTAAGAAATCTCAGAAGAGACGAGATGGAGGGTTTAAAAGGACACGACGGACAAATGCTACTTGAGTTTTTTGAATCCAAAAAGGAGACCGATCCCTTATTCTATTTTGATTACCAATGTGATTCCGAAGGGCGATTTTCACATTGTATCTGGGTGGACGGTATCGCTAGAAAGAATTACAAAGTATTTGGGGATGTTCTCTGCTTTGACGCTACCTACAATACAAACCGATACGGGATGTTGTTCGTACCATTTGTTGGATTCAACCATCATTGGCAATCAATATTCCTAGGTTGTGGGTTCATCTCCAATGAGAAGACATCCTCATTTGAGTGGTTCTTTGAAAAGTGGCGTGCTGCAATGCCATGTGATCCGATCAACATCGTGACAGATGAGGATTGTGGGATAACTTCTGCAATTTCCAAAGTTTTCCCAATCACGTCACATAGATATTGCATTTGGCATATTTTGGATAAGCTACCGCATGAAGTTCGAATGCCGAATAACGTTGATGAGTTCAGGGATGCTTTGAAGACTATCATTTATACGGCGAAATTTAAAACAGAATTCGAACTGAAGTGGAAAAATTTGATCTCCCAGTACAAACCAGAAAATAACAAATGGTTGAAGGAAAAATTTGAGATCCGCGAAAAATGGGCCCCTATGTACGCAAGAGACTCATTTTGGGGGGGCATGTTGAGTACCCAACGTAGCGAATCGCTACATTCATCCTTGAAGCACCATACTCATAAAAAGTATTCACTACATGAATTTGCCGTCATCTTTGACCGACTCTTAGTAAAACAAAGACACGATGAACTTAAAAAAACACATCGTAATCGCGAGGAGCGGCCAAAATTGAAGATCGAGTGGGCATTGGAGTCACAAATGGCAGGGACATACACTTTGAAGATTTTCTACAAATTTCAACAAGAAGTTGTCAAAAGCTTATTACTTAATGTGAGTTTAATTGCGAGTATGGATACACCGGATAGTGCAGCTTATTCTGTAACAGTTTGTTGAAATTCAGAACCGGGGAGGGGGATTTCTTACTGTAAAATTACTAAAATTGCTAAATGCCCTTGTTCCATGTACTACTTCGTAGGCATTCCCTGCAAACATGTACTTGCAGTTATTCGGTTCACAGATCACACCGAACTACCCGAGCAATATATTTGTAGGCGATGGACTAGGGATCAACTGAGGAGAAGCAGTATACCGGTTCCCAATAATATGGGCGACAATTTTGCTTCGCGTTATTGTGAACTGGGTATGCACTCAAGACATTTGGTCGATCTTGGTTGTTCTTCAGAGCGAGGATACAAGTACATGCTCGACCACATGCTGAAGGAAATTGAAGACTTTGCTAAGATTGAGTCAGTGAATAGCACACCACACGAAGGTAGCACACAACCTGAGAGCGGTGGACCTGCACATGCACATGCACATGTAGGTGACCCTGTACAGTGCCCACAAAGGGGAGGCCTAAAGGGAAACGGTTGAAGTCTGTAAGAGAAGGTCAAAAAACGAAGAGGCCAAGACTTTGCAGGACATGCCTTCGTGTCGTCGATCACGATTCACGGAATTGCCCAAAAAATATAGCAAGGTATTATATCAGAGATTTTGTATTTGTTAATTGGACTCAATGAATGTTAATTTGGTCGGTACTAACTCATTCTTCTTCCTTATTTAGTGGATCGGTGGGGAATGAAGAAGCTCCAAACGCTGTAAAGAGTGATGATGACGAAGGCGAATGTTCGTGCTAGGGGGTTTTAAGTACTTAAATATGTATGTCATATCAAACTTTCAAAATAATCACCGAATAATTGCTGAATTTTATATTTATTCGTGCAGATATTTATTAATTTCGACTGGATTGTTAACTTTGTTTTTTTTTTTTTTCTAGTATAGGTCCGGAGTGAAACAAAAAAAAAACGCGCCCAATGGAAAGAAGCAATGCGTTGAAAAATTCGTTGCTTTTGGATTGTATATATATGTGGATAATTGACGTAGGCTTGTTTGGTACAAGTAAATTAATGATGTATTTAATCAGAATGTAATCTCTGTATGTCAGTTTATTTTGTGTATTTGTGAACAAAAATGTGTTACTATGGATTTTGACCAGGTATTTGGGTAGCGAATGCTTATTTATGTCGAAAAATGTGGAATTGGTAGATGTGTGCAATTTGGGGAACTCGTTCTGTTTGTGAATTTTGTGTTAATGAAAATTGTCTGCATGCCGATGTGAACACATTTGTTATTTGTGTTGGAGATTGTGTATTTTGTGGATGATATATCTATGTTGTGGAAAATTGTGAAAATGTATGCAGTATTCACAAGAAGAGATGCTGCCAGATACTGTATAACTTAACCCGTTATTGGGGATAACGGGTAAAGATAACATAACACGTCATCCTCAATAACGGGTTAAGGAGATAGATATTGGCAGTCCTTAACCAATACTTCACATATAGGGGTTTTAGTTCGGCCAATATCTTTCCACTTAACCCGTTATTGGCATCAACAGTTTAGTATCCCTTAACCCGTAATTACCAATGACGGGTTAAGGAGATAGATTTGTTAACCAACACTTCACATGTAGGGGATGAGGTTCGGCCAATATCTCTCCAATTAACCCGTTATTGGCGTTGACGATTTAACATCCCCTAAACCGTTATTGAAGATGACGGGTTAGGTTAAGATTTTTATACAGAGCTTTCAACTTTGTGGACTATATCTTCTTTTGTTGATACATATACATATTTGTTCATTCTCCACTTAAATATATGAGAGTTAACTTTCGCGGGTGTTGGATTTATCTTCTTTTGTTGATACATATACAAATCTATTCATTCACAACAAGCCATTTGCAAAACCAAATTTATTCATATAAAGGAACATTACAAACTGGCAATAACATATTGTTTGAAGAAACATAGAAAATTGTACATGATCCGCATGCCAGTTGACATTACAAACACATCCTTTGATACTCTACTCCTAAATTGAAATTAATTTAGTAACCGAGTACATGCTCGCTTTCTTCTCGAAGTGGAAGGAAGGACTGCTGACTCTGCCTTTTTTTGAATACATAAGTAGCCAGTTGTACCTCCTGCATACAATTTCGTTCACTACTATTACACAGAGGTAAGAATTTTCCGCTTCGTCGGATAGAGTAGTAGTGGGTGTAACCGCATATTCAAAGTACTTAACAATTTCTTGACACACACTCCTCATATTCGTACTATTTGTTGCACGATTGTGAGGTGTGCATGCCAAGAAGCTGAAAAGTACCATGAATACACTGTGACACCCACGACTACTCCGTCCGACGAAAGCAGAGAATTCTTACACTCTGTGTAACAATAGAGAACGAATGTGTATGAAAGGCGGACAATTGCTACTTATGCAAACACATCTAAAAGCTAAAAAAATAGAAGACTAAGAGAAACACTGTGGAAAAAAAAGGCAGAGCCAGCAGCCCTCACTACCCCTTGAGCGAAACCGAGCATGCACTTGTACACAGAAACAAGTCTCTCTACTCCTGCATCTTCATACACAAGAACAATTGTAGGTGACCACCCTTGAACTCAAATTTCTTCTACAACTCAAACTTCTTCCTCCCTATTGTCGTTGGAAAAAGAGGTCTTGAAGAGAAGAAGAGAACATTGATTCCTCATTTTTTTGAAGAGAAGTAGAGAAAATTGAAGCCTCTCATTTGAGTTCTCTTGAAGAGAAGAAGAGAAGACTCATTTGAGTTGATGAGTCTAACTCTCTCAGTTATAGGCTAGGAAAAAGAAAGAGGGGAGCATGATATGATAGCCCACTTGGGTTTCTCACTGCTCATCAATAGGTAATGGATATGGATCAACACAAGGAGAAGGCAATATGGATCACTGCTCATCAATAGTTAATGGATATGGGTCTCTCAGTTATAGACATGGAATACTGAAACATGAAGAAGAAGAAGACAATAAGGATAAACCTTGTTAGTCAACAAAGACATGATACAAGTCTCGAAAAACGAGCAGCAAGTACAACAATTGTCTCAAAATGTATAGTCGATGTGTGTAAATTACACCTGGTTAACCCGTTGTTGGTGACAACGGATTAATTACATTAAACCCGTTAGTACCAAGAACGGGTTAAGTGTACTTGATCATGGCTACTTGCATAAGTAGATGCCGAAATATACGTTAACTTAAACCGTTATAGACGATAACGGGTTAAGTACTTGTAACCCGTTATCGTCAATAACGGGTTAAGTGTACCTAAATCGGTAGTACTCATAATTATTAACTCGCATGTAAAAAATTGTGTAAACAAGTTTGTAAATATAACTTATAGTTCACTTAATGAAAACAATTTATGAGAAATTATTCATTAAATACGTTAATATTTGTAGATGGGAGATGATAGGTAATAAGTTTCCAGTAAAGAGTTTATAGATATTTAAGTTCTATCATTAATCACATACGCCTCTCCACTCTTTACGTATCCGCCTGACTATTCATGATCTTGGAGTCCACTGTCAAGCCAATCATAGTCCCAGATTTAATTAAGGCTCACCTCCATCGCAAGCAACCACAGTTCCGGAGTCCACCGTCAGACTATATAGAGGCAACACACTTACGTTTGCCTAAGTTTACTACATCTCCACTTAGTGCCTAATCCTTATGCTTAAAACATGAATAAATTACACCACCTAGAGTTAGCTTTCCCTCCTACCGGACTTAAATAAAATACCGAGATAGCCCATATAGCCAATTCTCAAATCAATTAATTATTTCAATATTTGCCGGTACCTGGGTCTCACTAAGCCTCTAGATCACATCCTTTCATGTTCCATAATCATGGGTACTCATACCCTTAAAATTCATATTTCCGATTCACGTCTTATTCAATTCTTTCATCTTATTCTTATATTTATCAATCATGAAGAACAATCTCAAATTATTCTTTTTCACAAAGCACTTTTCATGATTTTCTTGATATGACTAAGAATTAAACAACAACTTTATGAGACTCATCATTAGAAATATATTATCAAACTCATCACTTTCCCTTTATCACAAATCAACTCTTATTATCTTAATTATATACATCCTTCTTGAATTTCAATCTTGTCCAACACATGGATATAACTCTTAAATTCCCAAAATATAATCTAAAATAGTGAGAAAGCATTTTTAGTTGTTCCCACAATATTTAAAAGTATTTATATAATTTTTTCTGGTTTTTTAGAAACTCAAAATAAGCCAAAAAAATAATAAAATGCACCTTTTGTGCTCAGCCGGGCTTGAACCCGAGACCCCCGACCCCCAACCCCAGGCGACGCCACGTGGTAGCCCCATGCACAACCACGCCCCCACTAGCCACTAGGGACAAGCACACTTCTTGTCTATATAGGAGTTTAATTCCTTATGAACCCGAGTTTCTGCTTCTTCTTCATTTTTAACTTCTCATTTATTTTATGAATATATTTGTTTTCCCAAAATAAAAGTTTATAAATTAAAATTACAAATCTCCAAAAACATTCATTTACTGATTTTAACCAAAATTGAGATGTTTTATCCCCACTTTATCATTTTTGGAAACATATAAACATATAACTTGTTTTTTTTGTGCAAACTAACTCTTTTCTTCAAAATACTATGATTTTATATCAATGAAACTCCAAAATTATTATCCCACTAACTTCATTCATATTAATGAAGAATTTACTTTAACTTTTCCCAAATTTATCCTTTCTTTCTCTTATATGAATTATAATACAAAATGCAACTAGTTAATTTTCCAACTAACTTAATGCAACCTTTCTTTTGTTCCACTACAACTATTTCCTTCCCCAAAATGTTTTCCCTAATTTCTTCTTACTATTTATCCATATTTCATACACATTTTAAACCAATTTGCAAGAGACACAAAATTTATGCAATTTAATTCAAGTTTGTTTATTTGTGCCTAACAACTCTACACATGCCTTTTATTAACCAGACTACTCTACAAGCACATATATATGTTTTTCTCTTCAATGTCATGTGGAGTGATGGAAAAATTTATCAAAATTTGTAATTCACTCAATTTGAGCACAATCAATTTCTTTCACAATTCATCTACAAAAATCTACTCACATTATGCTAAAATTTTCATGGGATCACATATGAGAATTAATACTATTTAAGGTTTCAACTACACATAAATTCTACAAAAGAATTCTTTTTAACATGCATTCTTCACAATTTTCAATCACTAGATTTATAAATTTTCATACCATATGCATCACACAAACATAAACATTAGAAGTAAAATAATTCAATCACAATTCTAACTTGAATTCCTAAACATGCTTTTAAAACACAATTAGAAATGAAGTAGAGTCACCCACCCAATAGAAGAGAACTAGAAGCAAATACCCTTCACAAAACTCCAAAAAGGCCAACAAAAATCCTCCCCGAAATCAACAACAGCATGCTCCCGAAATGCCCATCTTATTACTTGTTTCTTTTGATTTATTATTTGGTCAATCAATAGCTTAGTGGGGAGGAGTTTTTAATGGGTAATTATGTTAACCACCACACTAATCCACTCTCTCTTCACTCAGCCCATCAAATGCAGCTCGACCACTCTTCTCCCTTGCACAAAACACATGCACGTGCACTTTTTGTGCATACCCTTTATATATATATATATATATATATATATATATATATATATATATATATATATATATATATTTCATTTGAAAACATAGGTCACCATTTAAATAAAATTAGTTTAGTTTAAAAAAAATAGGGTTTTCATGCATTAATAGAAATAGGCACACACATACTTCAATTTTTTTTTAAAAGAGAGTGTAACCAACACGTGCACTGCAAACACGTCCGTCGCACGTAAATTAAATATTTAAATACGAAATCAACTTTATCAAACAGAAAATATTTATATATAATCGAAATACAACACACAAAAAATAAATTTCATTTATACACATTTAATAATGTAATCAATACGTGCACCGCACGTATAAAATATTTAATCAAAATAGGCGAAAAATGAATATCTATTTATAAAAGAAATTCGAACAAGTCATAAAATGAATAACTGAAATACATAAAATTATTACACGTAACGATGAAAAATACGTAATTGACACGTGCATCGATAACATGTGTAATGCACGTAAAAACACAAAGATTGAAATTTAATATTTGAGTTGGCTCAAGTAGGATAAAAATAAATTTTGAGAAAACGGAAAATGCATAAATAACCAAAATACAAAATACATCTGATATTTATACTAAAATACGTTACGAATATTGCCCGTAACATTACAAAATACACGTGTGTAACACACAAATGACAAAATTGTCATAACTCAATTTTGCGGGGTGTTACAGAGCAAGATATAATCGTGTGAACCTCCGATACCAAGACATGTAGTCACTGTGCAAGGACCCATCATAAGGAAGAGTACCCTCAACAATCATATCAAAACCACTAGTCGTTACATGCTTCAACTCATACCCGATGAATAATTAACCAATTCTGATCTGGTAAGCGGCCCACTCCCTTCACACTGTGCAAGGGAGTGTCTTACAATCAAGGTGTTGGGATGCTCTACTGTAGCTCAAATTTTCAAAGAACTCGGTCAGGAGTGTCGTACGATCGAGGTGTTGGGATGCTCTACTACAGCCCGAATTGTTGAAGAACTCAGTCAGGGAAGTAAAACTATACTACAGAAAAGTTTATGAGTGGCGCTCTCATAAACCACTGTTGTCTCATTGCCGTACACACCGGTGGTAGCCCTGTCCAACCTGTCGTCAGCATACATCTAACACACGACGTACTCATCTCGAAGCTGGTCAAGCTCATCTTTGTAGTAGTTTAAAACACCATGTGGGTTATCTCTCCATATGTGTCCCCCAGTCCAGTACACACCAAATGGAGCCAACATCATCTCATTCTCAGCATCTTCCAACCACCACTGTGACTGCCTACTTATTCGGGGTCTACCGATATAGATACGCTACTAACTCCATATCTGCGGTATCACCATCAGTCTCGTCATCTGTACCACAATCCGCTTCCGTACACAGACTCCGGTACAAAGACACTAATGCCGCACTACCCAAACTATACCGGTTGACCATCCTAAGATCGAAAAGCAATGATACCTGAGTGGCACGGGAACACACGAGGAGTTCGGAAAGATAACTCCTCCAAATAATGTAAGTAGATACACTATGGTGTAGCACTCAACCTGGTATTTGGTCGAGTCTTCGTTCAAAGGGGTGGAGAACATCGACTTTACCCATAAAAGCCGTTTTGATTGGCTCACTAATGCCATCTCACCAGCCTCAACACCGAGCAAGTCTTTCACCAACTCCTCTCCTTCAAATGTCTTACTTCCGGTCATAGCCATCCAATCGATCAAAAGTTCTAAAATGACATTATTATCCTGTAGTGTCACAATCATCTCACTTACAAGAAGATGGAATGTATGTGTCTTCGGCCGTCATCTCTCAAGAAGAGTAATAAGGAGTGTACGATCTAGCTTCATAGTACCCATCAATCATATTTCATAGAATCCCGCAGCCACTAACGAGCCGTAAATACGCTGATGCATGGGTAACAGTCTGTGTAAGCGGAACGTGCACTCCTTTGATGAGCCGTTTTAGACCGACTGAGACCTGTGTTTTTGTTGTAACATCAAGAATGTAGGGTCTATGAGTCATGGACCTGGAGGTGCATCAGACGACCAAGATTCCTAGCCAACATCAATTGGAGTAGATGATTGTCCAGTAACTTGCACAAACATGGAAAATTAGTTTAAATAGTTACAACGTTATATCTAAAAATTCAAAACCGTGATAAGGAATCATAGTAAACCTACATGTGTAGGTGCTCATCCGCTAGTAGATGGCCATCAGCTAATAGATGGTCGTCGCAGTATCCTAGTAAAAGGTCGTCCGCTAGAAAAATGGCTGACCACTAGTAAATGGCCAACTAGTGTACTAGTCGAGGGTTGTCGGCCACTTGTACAAGCATCCTCATCTATATTGTCCTGCACAAAATATATTTTTTTTGGAAAATAAATGAAATAAGAGTTTTATTCAAACATCCAAAACATATTATTTACTTGGGGCCTACTCGTACTACCCGAGGGTTCGTGCATTCATATAATTATGTCAAATATGAAATTGCATTGTAGTATTACAAATATTAGGCAATTAATCCAATCACAGACGCAACATACATACAGTATTGTGTACACTACTCATATTAATCCACTCACAAACACAACATACATACACTACTCGTATTAATCAAACCGAATTGTGTCTTCACAACATCTCAATACACTACTCATATCAATCTATACATATACAACAATTCTAAAATTTGCAAGTCATTATCCAATGAAAAGATTTTGTTTATACATTACTCGTATTAACCAAACCGAATTGTGCTTTCACAATATCCCAATACAATACTCATATCTATTCATACGTATACAACAAGCTCAAATTTGCGAGTCATTATCTAATCACAAGCATAATAAATGAATTTGAGTATGTATAAAAAATTATAATTTAGGTTTTATGATTACCTTGAAAATTACGGAACTTGACAGCAAAAGATGACGGTGTAGATGACACCGAAGATGAGGGTGGGGGAAATATCAATGTATTGGGGTTTTGGGATTAGAGAGATCCAAGTGGAGGGAGAGAGGGAAATGTGAAGCTTGAATTTTTGGAAGAGATTTGACAAAGATGAGGAGATTCTGCAGTTAGGGAGATTGGAGATCTAGGGTTTTTTGATTTTGGGTTTTAGAGTGGAAGAGAGAGAGAGTTGAGAGAGATAAAGTGAATAGGAGAGAGAGGAGCCCGATATACTTAACTGCGATCAAAGTGGGGCCCCTCTTGAGGCCCAACTGCGGCCTCATATAGTCAGGGCCACAGTTGAGAACTGCGACCTCTGTTGTAAATAGAGGCCGTTGTTCCCAACTAAAGCCTTTCTTTAACATATAAAAAAAACTTAGAAACCTTTTCTAAATCTCCACCACTTGGCTCTCTGATCTCTTAAGTATTTTTTTATTTTTCTACAAAGAAGAAGCCGTAATTAGGAATTACGGCTTCAAAAGAGCTATTGATGCAGTTCCCAACTGCAGCTTAAGCTTACATGGCATCGATTGGTTCACTCAGAAAAATAGATTGGACAGTGGCTTAGTTTGGGAAATAGTTTCAAAAGGTGGCTTAGTACGATAAAAAGTTCTCTTTTTTACTAGGTGATTGAGATTTGTGCAACTTTTGTAATAGATTCTACAGAGTTGGGGTTGCGTGTATCATCAACAATTATTAATGTATGAATTTCAACCATGTATCTGCTAGGACCGACCGTGATCTCATGGGGGTCTGAGACGAACTCCCGAAATGAGGCCTCCATACTATCATAAATAATGTGGTTTTTTAAAAAAATCATATATATATATACATATATATATATATATATATATATATATATATATATATATATATATATATATATATATATATATATAATGCACACTGTTCAAGGGCCATGGTCAGGGTCGGTTTATTCTACTCTTTTATGTCGGTTATAAACACTCATGTTGACATATTAAATATGCACTATCACTATAGTTCTGAAATAATCGAAATGTTATGTGTGTGTATCGAAATGTTGTGTGTGTGTGTGTGTGTGTGTGTGTGTGTGTGTGTGTGGTTGGGCCCTAATAGTACAAAAAATCAGAGGCCCGAGGCGGCCACCTCTCTCACCTCTCCATAGGGCCAACCCTGATCTTTACTATAACTAAACATATTTGAGTGGATAGTCTATGTAGCTAACATCTGTCACAATCATGTCCTCCTGTTTACATATTGAAGCTTCAAGAATACATGTTGTTATCTGTAGAGGATATTGACATTATTCTTTCGTCAGAAAGAGAATCTATTTTTCTTTAATTACTAACTAATGTTGAGTCCTTTATGACAATTCCTTGCGACATACTAGTTTTAAAGAAAAAAAAAAGTGTCTATAACTTCTTCCCTTCATTAGACGAATTGAAGCCAACAACACAACTTAAGGAGAAAACCAATTCCTACCAACTCCAAAAATCCAATCTGGAGGGGGTGGCGTGCCTTAGCCGCCGCTCCCTTCACCACCGCCCAGCCTCTTCTCCTACTTATCCTCTTCCCCCTCTTTTCTCTAGTGACCCCTTCCCATTCGATCCATCTCTCAAATCTCAAAAACACTAAAACCATAATCTTAAGGGCATCATGGAAGGCCACTCCGACCAGGTCACAGTTAGCCTTAGGCCTCAATTTGTGCGGTAGCCTGCTAGTACCGAAGACCAAACCTGACATGCCCTTGTCGACGATAGCTCGATCTCAAGAATTGGATTTGGGATTAGGTTCTGCTGGTTGGATGGAGATAGCAAAAGGCGGCAAGGATATGGCACGGGTCGGTGGACAACAGCAGACGATGGCGACAAGCGGCTGGGCGCAGCAGGTGGCGTAGGGGCTGGTACGCAGATCGAGAGGAAGCATAAAGGGAGGGTCTAAATGCTAGTGCTGCTCTTCTATTTCTCCCATTTGGGGATTGGAGTTGAGTTTTAGAGAAGGTCTTATCGTAGTAGGAAGAGATGGCCGAAGGACTGGTCCCCCCGATGAGAGGAAATACGAAGGATGAGCCTAATGAAAAGGTCTATCGACACCGCCACCGCCATCTATAGCCTTCTAGAGATCAGGTTCCAAGGAGGAGTCTCTTTAGAGGCTACCACCGCCAGCATCATCCATCATCGAGGGTTTGGGCCAACAAAGGAATGTCGCCGTTCACCATCTCCGCCAGGAGAGCGGGCATCAAGAGGGCGTCCCTCTAGGCACCACCATTCATCGCTGTCAAGTGATCGGCTCCAAGGGGAGTCGCTCTAGAGGCCACCACCGCCAGAGATTGGGCCACCAAAGGAACGTCGTTGTTTACCGTCCCTGCCAATTGAGCGGCTCCAAGAGGGTATCCCTCTAGACATCTTGGGGCAGAGATGATAGTGATCAACGTTAACATAGGGAAAAGAGGGGTAAAAGTGAATGTTGATCCTTCAACAAAGTCAACACAACATGCTTTTAGGCGTTGACACGTGAACGGGTTGTTGCGTTACAGTTGGAGGGGAAGGAAACGACATGAATGAATTATGTGGAGGGGTCCAGACGAAAAGAATACATCTTGATGTTGTTTGTGCTCTCGTAGGATTTGTCCCACCCTCCCAGGGATGTTGAAGGTGTTATGTTTTGTTTTATGTCTATTTTATCTTGCTTGATTATGTAGTTTCTTAGTATTTTGGAATTGTTTCGTTAAATTTTTTATTAATGTAACAGAGTGGTCGTATTTCACTATCTCCTAAAAATAAAAAATAAAATAAAAAATATTCTTCCTTTCATTAACTAAACTAGGTCATAATAGATCATTCAAAATAAATTAAATAAGTTCACTGGATCTAGCAACTATTACTAGACAACGAACCCTTGTAGTTTAACGGTAAGAATTAGGCGAATGAACTAGAGGGCCAACACACTCCTGAAATGTGTTATAATGTCTATTAAAAATGTGGTTCATATATATAAAAGTATATAACCATCTTCAACCACGCTAGTCATCTCTTAATTTTGGTCAAAATAGTAGATTTTGGAGGAAAATTCTGCTCCAACGGGACTCGCCAAAATAGATTTCTCAAATTGACTCGCCAGATCTGACGAGTTTGTATCGCTCACTGAACTTCACTTCCGCTTTTCCTATATATATATAACCCATAGAGATCAAGAAATTGCAACTCGCGATCGCAATCATGAATCACGAACAGATCGCAAAATCGCGATCACAAGATAGCGAAATTGCGAAAAGATCACGAACTCGCGATCTGTTCGCGAAGTCGCAAGAGATTTTTATGTTGGGCTTGGGATTTTTATATTGGGCTTGGGCTTGCACTTTTTCTAGGCTTGGGTTTTATTATTTTATTTTATTTTATTTTTGGTTTTAAAATATCTATGGTTAGTCAAAATAATTAGTATGGTTGTAGTGTTGATTTTTTTTGTTAGCCAAATTATCTAGTTGCTCTCTATTTTATCTATTCTAGTGAGCCAAAATAACTAGAATAGTTGGAGATGCTGGAGATGCTCTAATGATTTGGATGTTGACATTTTTTGTGAACGATATTGATTAAGAATCTTACTTCCCAAAAAGATTTATAAATACAGACAAAATCCCTATCTCAGTCATGCACCAATTTGTTGTTAACCACTAATAACTAGTGGTACTACTTTCTAAAAAAACTTTTCTTACCATCTCAATCTTATAATTGCTTGAAATAAATTAAAAATTATTATGGGGCATTTGGTACGCGGTAATGTATAAGGGAATCTAGGATTACCCTCTGGATTACCTGGTTTGGTAAGACATAGGTATAGTTTTAGAAGGATTCTTAAATTCCCATGGGTATCAAAATTATTTGTGGGAAGGATATACATTTCCCTTCAAAATGGTGGGATTTGTGGATTCCTCCACATAAAAAATAAGTGAGATTATCTCATACCCAAAACACCCTCCAGATTTCTGGCATATCATACTACCCGCTCTTGTTCCCTCCAACCAAATTCTACCTCTAACACACAACGCTCTTCTTCTCCTCTTCATTATAATCTCCATTCATCACTTTCTCTTCCATCTCTCTCTAATTTCCAGTGGAATCAAAGGTATCCCTCTCTATCTCTCTCTCTTTCTTTCTTTCTTAGCCCATAACGAGTCTCTCTCTCTCTCTCTCTCTCTCTCTATCTCTCTCGCGCCCGCGCACCGAACCGTCGTACGGAACGACGGAAGTAAACGATGAAAGTGAAGGTAATACCTGCTCCTCCTCGTCTCTCACTCTGTTCAAAATTCCTTCCTCTTTATGGTCAACGTGTTCAAAACATGATACTTTTTCGATTTATCGTCCAGTCCACTCGAAGGTTCTGTCTCTTAAGCCCTAATTATCACTTAATTCATCGAATTATACAAACATTACTTCTATTTCTCGTATTAGGGTTTGATTAAGTAAAATTTTGATGGTTAATTAACTTAAGTGGAAGTATTCGGGCATTTTGGAGAAGAAAGATGTGACCTTGTGGTTACGGATTGTATGATTTAGATATTTAAAGTTTTTATAGATGATGCCCATTTCAATTTGGTAGGAGTTTCTGAGATTCTCAATTGACAGAGTATAGTCTTTATGTTGTGAAACTATTAATTACTGTATGATTTATTAATGTGCCTTTTTGGTGTTTGTCGATATGTCAATTTGAAATTAAAGTATTAAAATTTGAAAACAATTTGGGTGTTTAAATATAATTATTTTGAGTAAAATATTATTATAATCTAAATTTCTTATAATATATGGGGATGGAAGTGAATGATCATAATCCAAATTGTACACAAACCCAGCTATGCTTGATACCCGTTATAGAGTTAATGTTTTTTTGTGGACAATTACTAACACAAACCTTACATCAAGTCCTTAAGTACATCGAATATATGTAGCCACAAGGACTTCTTGCTGTTTTGGCTAGTGGTTGAGGTACAAACTTATGGTGGGTGTCTGGTCAATACACCAAATGCCTGTGTGGTTATTGCCAAAAACATCAGCTCAATTCAGACTTACATTCACATGAGTTCTTGTGAGTGTAGACTGGGTGAATATTAACTTCTAACACAATCTATGAATTTCCTTGAATTCTAAACTTAAGTGTGACTCTTTAATATAGCATAGAAGTAGTGTTTATGAAATGGTAGACACTGGGGTGCGAGTTCTTTAAAAGGATGAAAATCAACACAAATTCTATGAGCGTACATGAATACCTAAAGAGTAAGAGACTAAAGTCTTCGACTTTAGTTCTTTTGGTTTCTGTATCTCTTCAATATTTCCTTGTTAACTTCATTTACATGAACTTCCACTTTCCATGTTCTTGGTATATTTCTTTTAGGTTGTTACATTGCATGAGAGTCCAGCTTTCTTTATGTTTGCATACTTGAGTATATACAGTACTTGCACATTGAAATCAAACTTAGCAAACTGATGATCTTGACCTCAAAATTGTCACAGAAGAGTATGGGATATGAATTCATAAGGCATGACTAATACTTATATAGTTATGTTATTAAAAAATTTATGTTATTGAAAATGCTAGAACAAGGTTAATTTTGTACCTCCATCATGTGTTCAAACAGCTCATCATTTTAGTTTGTTAGTTTATCAAAATTCATCCTCAAGTTTCAAACAGTTCATCATTTTACTTTTTTGGGAAAGTTTGAAATGGCACTTCATATTATGCTGAGATACTATTGCAGTTTTAAGCTATTGTTGTTATTATATCATGTTTCTCTTCTGCATTTATTATGGTCAAACACAAGTATGGACTCACAAAATCGTAATGAGAATGGCAAAGTGAAGTTGTAACGCCTCGCTCCAATACTCAGACAATTTTTATTATTTTTAGAAGACAAATTAATACTTATAGTACAACTGCCCACCACAGGCTACCTCTCAAAAGGTGGTTAACCAATTAGGTGAGTCTTAATCATAAGCAATTATATTTATATTCAATTAATTATTGTATACTCCCGATATGGGATAATTCTCAAACACCCCCTTCTCAAATCCTGTGACCAATGTGCCACGTCATATAATCAAGACAGTCGCTGTCTTAACATCTCAACATCGGGTGGGCCCCTCATCCCTTGCTGACATCAACCGACGTCAGCGCTCAACACACACAGCACATTGTGCTATGTTACTCATCTTGTGGCCCCCCCCTCTCTCATCACTTAATTACAGAACTGCCCATATATATATATATATATATATATATATATATATATATATATATATATACTTTAGAAATTACGGAGTATTACATACATCCCCCCTTTAGAAACCAGCGTCCTCGCTGAGTACGGGGCATGCACATCTAGTGCAGGATCTGCCTTTCTAGCCGATGTGGCGTCGTCCTCGATCCGAGAGATCAGTACTCTCAACACCGCAGATCATACTCGATCCCGGAGATCAGTGACTCTCAATACCGCAGATCATACTGAGGCCCTCTTCCCACCCGGTGTCGAAATTCAGCTCTGATACCATTTGTAATGCCCTGCCTCAATACTCAGACAATTTTTATCATTTTTAGAAGACAAATTAATACTTATTATACAACTTCCCACCACAGGCTGCCTTTCAAAAGGTGGTTAACCAATTAGGTGACTCTTGATCATAGGCAATTATATTTATATTCAATTAATTATTGTATACTCCCGATATGGGATAATTCTCAAACACCCCTTTCTCAAATCCCGTGACCAATGTGCCACGTCATATAATCAAGACAGCCGCTGTCTTAACATCTCAACAACGGGTGGGCCCCTCATCCTTTGCTGACGTCATCCGACGTCGGCGCTCAACACACATAGCATGTTGTGCTGTGTTACTCATCTTGTGGGCCCCCCTCTCATCACTTAATTACGGAACTGGCATTCCCCTATATATATATATATATATATATATATATATATATATATATATATTTATACTTTAGAAATTATGGGCTATTACAAAAGCCTGTGTGGACTCCTGTGGAAGATGGGAGACTGGTTGAATGCTTACAGGAGTGGGTGAATAGTGGAAGATGGAGAGCAGAGATGGAGCCTTCAAGCCAGGCTATCTGGGGCAATTGGAAAAAGTAGATGCATGAAAATATACCTGGCACTAAAATTAAGGCATCTCGACACATCGAGTCAAGAATGAAGACTTTCGGAAAACAATACAATGCCATTGCAGAGATGTTAAGTAAAAAAAGCCTCAGGATTTGGTTGGAGCGATACAGACAAGTGCATTATCTGTGAATTAGCTGTATTTGAAAGTTGGGTTCAGGTAAAAACCTGCATTTATGTTGGATACATGTTTAATATTATTTATGATCTAGTTCTGCAATAAATTTTCCATTACAAAGATACACAAAATCATAATCTGCTACAATTTTTTTCTTTAAAAAATAAAGGCAATTATATTAATTTGAATAGCCACATTTTAATTTCAAGTATGAGATTAATACCTAACTGGTTTTGAGTATCTTATGTGTATTGACAGACCCATCCGAATGCAAATAGGTTGAGGGGGGAAAGATTTCCGTATCTAGATGAATTGTCAATTGTGTTTTGGAAAGATCGTGCAAATGGTGAGGGAGCAGAATCTCCTGCAGATGCAATAGAAAAAATTGACAAAGAGAATACTCCGGATGTAATTGAGCTTGACAGATTGGCTGAAGACATAACAGATCCAACATATGTTCCCCATATTGTTCCAAATGCAGAAGCTCAACCAGTTCCAGATGCAAAGGCCGGTAATTCCTCTAGAATGAAGAGGAGGAAGAGGTTGAGTGGAGGTATGACCCAAGATAGTTTTGGTGTCACAATAAAACATTTTTGAAACTTATTTGAGGAGACGAACAAAAATCTAAAGGAGACAGCAAGTTGCTACAAGTCAATTTCCGAAGATAATCAGCGGAAGAGTATAGTGTCTATGGAAGTGATGAAGATGGATGAGTTGGCTCTTTTAGATTGTATGAAAGCTTCAATTGTCATTGGTAATGATAGTACAAAGATCAGTGCATTTTTTAACTTCCCACAGGAGAATAGAGTTTTCTACATGCACGTGATTTTGAATGGTGACATCTAGTTGAAAGTGATATTTTTCATCACTTGTTTGATCAGTTCTTTTAGTTACTTCAAATAAAGTGAACATTTTAACTAGAATTATTTTGTGTTTAATTTACCATAATGTTTAGTTGTTTTTAGATCTTCAAGTGTTGGGTTCCTTTATGAATCTATATTATTTATTTATTTGGCATGGGGGTGCAAATGTCCAACTGCCTAGCATATTCTGAGTTCAATTCTTTTATGTTATTTTTTATCTAAAACTTGTTGAAATATGTGGAGTTAAAATTTGCTTCTATGAACTTTATTGTTTCATTTGTATATATTTAAGTACCTATGTCTCGTGTTAATAAATACATTTCATATTTCCTTTTTGTTATGTTTTTCATCTAACTGGTTGAAATATATTCGAATCATAGTGTAATTTTTTAGTATTCTATTTGTTAATTTAATAAAGTTTTGTAAGATATATATCAGTATTGCTTTTGCACATGCATGCATATACATCAATTACTAAATTAGATAACTTTTATATTTATTTTTTTAAATAAAGCCAAAAGGGTATTTTCGGTAATACCTACAATAGAGATGGATTGATGGGAATGAATTGCTCTATACTAAACACAGTGATTAAGTATTCCCATGCATGTAATGTAGCGCTCCGAATTTCCAATATAATATCTTAGAAATACGTGGCACAATTCCCAGAATCAACTTCAATGTAATCATAAACATAGCATCCAAATACAGTGAAATTTAAAACTTTTTATTACATCTATTATTTACAAAGCAGAGCGGAAAATTAAACACCTTGAATTACATTTTCTTTCTTTTACAACACATTTTTTTACAATTTACATAAGCACTATTATCATTCTACCACATGCATCAAAATCCCAAGCTACCCTAACCCCCAAAACTACAGGGGTCAGCCATGAACGGTGTGAGTGACATCAAAAGAAATACAACATGAATAAAACATAAAGTCATGAACAACATATATCAACATTAGTAACAAAAAGAATATTAAATAGCGGTAAATAAAACATGAAAACATCGAGCGAAACTAGACTAAGTGTCAAGTGTAAGAAAACAGAAAACAAACATGCATAAAACCAAGTTAAGAAAAACACAATGCTATATGCTGACTCTCTAATGCACACTTGTCAGTTCTATGCATCCCACTCTACATAGGTCTGGTGCAAGCCCTTATCGTTCTCCACTTGATAGGGTTTAATCCCTCGTTATGCAACTAATTCTACTACGATGACTACTATGAGACTTAGACATTTTTCAAGTATCGGTTCTCGCCCTTGAAATACTGGAGGCAAATCCCACTTCGCAGATCATTCTGTGGCCCTTACGTCCATCATCCCAGAAAACTTGGGATTGTCTCACTCCGCAGGTCATCCTGAAACCCTCATTGCACAAATACCCCATGAGCATCGCTCTCATCCTCGGAATACTGGAGATCAATCCCACTCCAGGGATCACTCTGTGGCCCTTACGTCCATCGTCCCAGAATTGTAACACCCTAAATTCCAAATAAGGCTGAATTCGTAGCTCAAAAGGATCTTTACACTTCACTTCGTACAATTTTACTAGGAATTTTGAAAATTTTTATTACAACAAAGTCTTTTACATTAATAACGCAGCGGAAAGTAAATTGAAGTACAATAATGAAAAATATACAATTGTAACAACTTTAACATTTAAATAATCATCAGCATCAAATGCATCTTTATATCTTCTTGTTAATTCCAAGTCCTGCATATAAAACTGTGAACACGTCAGTTGCTTACAACCGACGAAATATTATACACGGCCATCCTCGCTATGCCGAAAGTATAACGATCTTATAATACTTTAACAACCACAAACTTGAATATAAAACAAAGTGTTAAAAGTGACTACTCTAAACATGTAAGTGTATGCAATGCCTTAGTGCCTAATGCAGATGTTTTACGCTAAGAAGACACTAATGCATACTTGTTTGGATTCTATGCATCCCATACTATATAGGTCCAAGGGCAAGCATCTACGTACTCCACAATAAAGGGTTTGATCCCTTGCTATGATAACTACCCAATAATAAAACAAAGTTTAGACATTCCATGAGTACGGATCCCAGTCCCGGAATCCACCGCCCGACTACAGAATTCTCGTCGTACGAACATCCCGTCAGTGTCCCTCTAGCCCCCGTATACGTATATACACTGGAGTACGGTATACTATCCGCCCGACTAATCATAGTCCCAGATTTAAATTAAAGCTCACCTTCATCGGAAGCAACCACAGTCCTGGAATCCACCGCCCGGCTGGATCTATTTCCTGGAGATCCACCGCCCAACTATATACATTTGCCTAAGTTTATTACATCTTCACATAATGCATAATCCTCAAGTTCAAGAAATGAATACATTACAACACCTAGAGTTAGCTTTCCCCTCCTACCGGACTTAAACACAAACACCGAGATAGCCCACATAGCCATATCTCAAAAAAATCAATCAATTAATTCAACATTTGCCGGTACTCGGGGTCTCACTAAACCTCTAGATCACAACCTTTCATGCTCTAGAATTCATGGGTACTCATACACTTCAATAATCATGTATTCATATCTTCAACTTTATTCATATCTTAGTCAATTTATCTTACTTTTGCATCATTCATGAAACTCAATTCATTCATTTCCTTATTCACAATTCTTTAAAAAAACATTTCTTATGAACTCACAACATAGAGTAAATCATTTCAATTCTCATTGGCAAATTTTAATCACATATACAATTTTAAGCAACATCAAGTATTCTTAATCAAAGAAAAATAATTATAGAATCTCATTAAGAGAAAAATCAATTGTATTGCCAATTTTAATCTTCTCTTACTCAAAATAAAGGTCATACTCTTAAATGAAAATTTTGGATTCTTCATCTCATTATTCATTGTACATTCTGCCTTTAATTCTCACAAAATGCATAAAATATTGTGGAAATTATTTTTTTCATAAAATCTAAATCATTTTACGGGAATACTAGAATTTTTCCCAATTTTTTTTATTGCATTTAAACTCTTCAAAAACTCAAAATATCAAAAAAAAAAAAAAATCAAATGGGGCTACCGGGTTTCGAACCCAAGACCCTGCCCAAGGCTACAGTAATCGGACTAAGGCGCAACCGAAGACCAAGAAGTCCAAGCGGCCTAACTGTCATGAGGGTGGGCTGCAGGGTATAGGTACTGTGTCTCAGTACATTGGGTAATTAAAAACAAACAAAAAAAGGAGGGACTACCAGGTTTCGAACCCAGAACCCAGGGCT
The DNA here is from genome assembly GCA_017893485.1 of Hemerocallis citrina. Lineage (NCBI taxonomy): Eukaryota > Viridiplantae > Streptophyta > Magnoliopsida > Asparagales > Asphodelaceae > Hemerocallis > Hemerocallis citrina. Next base: position 119,617,158 of record CM030364.1, read on the forward strand.
AAACCGCAGCTACAGTAACAGTACTAGAGCGCACCCGATAACCAGTAAGTCCAAAGGGACTGGTTGATACGAAAAAGGTTAAAGAATTTTGTTTATACCGCACTGTTACTTGTTTTCTTTCAAAAAACTCGGTCATTCAATCGATCTATTCCTCTAATAAAATATAAATAACTTTCCAGAAAGAGTCTCCTCGAAAAACAGTTTAACAACAATTATAAAAACTCTTATTATATACAATTATATTTTTCTTGACATTGTAAATGATTTCTTTCTTAATTGCACACATAAACTCGCATTTACTAAAATCTTGAAAATAAAAGCTTGTACCACTTATAAACAACCTTATGATTTCATTGTACTAATTAAATATTTACTAGTGAGGCTATCGCCATAACTCTTGACTACAATAGAATTTTAAGGCTCTTTCATGCAAGTTACATTATTTGACATGATCATTCTAACATGTATAACTAGTATGCCAACAATTTATTAGTTATTACTTTCTTTTCCTCTTTCTAATTATCACGATATCTATCCATTTACTTGTACACAACATTATTTCAACAAGTCATGTCACAATCACAATAGCATGGGGTAATCTACATTAATCACATCAAAATATTCTACATTACTCATATGTCAAAAACTAGTATGCTCATCCTACAATTTTAGAAAGCATTTAAGACCACCCACCTCTAAGAAGACTTGCAAATGTAGAAACACAACTTCTAGAAAACTCCTAGCTCCAACACGATCACCTAGCCCTTCTCCTCCTATCAAGAACAACTCCAAGCCTCCAAAAATGCAAGACAAGAACTCTCTAACTCTCTTCCTTTTCTTCTCTCTTTGATTCTTAATTTGGTGCAAGAGACAAACACTAGGGGGGGGATATATAGGATAAATGGATGGCTAGGATTTGATCTCACAATCAAGTAACTACCCACTCTCTCCACTCTCCCACTCTCCCACTCTCTCCACTCTCCCACTCTCCAAAAACCGACCCCTCCTCCTTTGTACATACACGTGCACGTGTAGTGCACAACCGCACACCGTCTCTCATTTTTTTATACATATTTATACTTTTATTTGTGTGTCAACTAGTTGTTACATGTCATGTGTGAGACCATGTACAACTAATTGGTAGGACTAAGTTAGTGGGCTTGTCTTGTGGGCTTGATTAATTTAATTAATTAATCTAGTGGGCTTGGAATCTTCTCTTAAGCCCATGGGTTTTATTAAAAGAAGTAGACAAAATAGAATAAAAATAAAAGAGAACTCATGCATACTACAAAAAATAATTTTTAAATGAAAGGGAATGAAATTTGCATGTGTGTTGCACGTGCAAAAATTAGAAAAATATACTTTTATTTAAGAAAATTTATGCGGGATGTTACAGGAATACTGGGGAATATCTCACTCCTTGGATTATCCTGAAGTCCATGACTCATGTTTGCTCTCATTTCATCATATCACCATCTAGTGTTTGTCCCTATCTTATTAAGTTAATTAGTTGATTACGAATCTCTTAGAGTTTGGTGTACCCTACCAGACTTAACTCAACTGATCAACAACAAGGCCTTAACTAACTAAATCACAAAATCTCAACTGCCGATAATTAGGGTCCAACTCACCCTCTAGAGACTCATAACTCAACCATCAATACCATATCTTTCAATAAAACTCATAATTCCATCATCAAAACGTTTATATAAAGAAAACTTCTTAAAAGCTAACAAATCCAAATTTATATAATGTACTCATAAAATTCCAGAATTCAATTAAAATACTAAATCCATTAAACAACTGAAAATCACATTTTGAAGTTATAGAATATCACAAAACATCAATTCCTTCGAAAACTACAAATATCTCTCTTTATAAAGTCATAGGAATGTAATTTAAATTCTATTATAAACAAAATATAACTTTCTGTAAAATACTGTAATTTGTAGTAAAAAACATCACATAAAACAGTAGATCAATAATCCATAAGTTCAAAGAATTAACCGTTTAAAGAAACGAAAAAAAATTCAATAAAATAACCCAAAACAGCAGGTGCGATCGACCTTCCACTCGACCGTCGTGACAGTCGACCTCCATTTTAGTTCAAAAAATGAACAATCGACCTCGCAGTCGATCGCTAGCTACCATACAAGCAGGTTTTAAGTTTGTGCATGTTTCAACTGATACACAATTATACTTTATAAAATCACAATTTTTGTAAAACCAATTTCCTGAGATGAGTTAATAAAGCTTGTAGAATATGTTTAATAAAAGCAAATAAAAAAAAATCAAGATCTCAAAAGAGTAAATATTCACAAAAGTCCCTTCAAAATAGTAAATATGTTTATAAGTGTATTTGTGTGTGCTTCACATAAAAAAAAATCAAGATTTCATCAACTAGGAGTAGTATAAAGTTTAAATTCATCTCAGTACCAAATCCAATCATATTTCGAGCAAACTTCAATAAAATTCAATTTCTGACAAATCCTTCATATCACTAAAAGATGAATGTGCATGTGTGTGTAGGTATGTTTGAGCACTGATCTTGCACCGATCGAGATTATCGGCCTGCAGTACAGGTTTCGGGACACTAATAGTGGGCACATTGGGTATGTTGGCTTATTGATCTGACATCAAGACCACAATAGATCCCGTGCGCTTGACAAGATCTCTTTCTTTAATAGCGGTATCACTACCAAAGACAACAATACCTACATTCTCATTCTCAAGATTCAAGTCTATTCCTTTCACACCGCTGGCAAATTCCACCATTTCTCCAGCTTGAATCTCGTTCAATCCATAAACACGTGCACGATAACTGAAGAGGTAATGCGGCTTTACTAGTTTATAAGACTATAGACTTGGAAGGCTTTCCCAGTTCGCCCTAACGCAGTGTTAGGGTCACTACGAGATGGACTCGTCAGTGGCATAGAAGTACTCCACTGCCTTATAAAAATCCTCCCTTACAATGTACCTTTACCTTTTTTATTATAAAAGATGCCTGATTGGCTATCAGGCCCAGGGGTGCGTTGTTGGCCGACATTTCCTTCGCCACACGGTCAAGAATATATATATATATATATATATATATATATATATATATATATATATATATATATATACACACACACACACACACTCACACTCACACTAACCCACCACACCTCCACTCGTCATCTTTCTTCTTCATCTTTTCTTCTCCTCCATCAGAACACCCGAAACTACTCTCCCTTACTACTTTTATTTTTCTTATTCTCTTTCTACGGTCTATAATCCCGAGCCCACTCTCTCTCCATATATATATATTTCTGTACGTGTGTATATATGTACACATGCACCTTTCATCTCACCCTCTCCTTCTTCCCCCTGGTGTCATGGAAGTGAAGCGCGAAGCGTGGCACGAAGCGGAGCATACGACGAGTTGCATAATTTCTACATGCATGGAGAATCGGCATCGTAATAGCTACACCACCTTGAGCCTATCAGAAACCATTGGGTGGTCGTTCCTTAACTTTTTAATTTGTTCTTGTCAGAATTTCATGTTAGATAATCTATATAAATTGAGTATTCATGCTTAGATTATGTGTTGACTTTTTTTAGATTATGTATTGTTAGTTAATTGTGTGAAAGTAGGATATGACTAACATAGAAATGTTTTTATGATTGCTTTCCTAAGTTTTAGTCTCACTTCAAAAAATCATTTCTTCATATCTAAAAGGAATCTTAAGCTAAATTTTTTATATGAATATCCCGTATATTTCAATAACACATATCCTAAAAATATTATAATTTTTGGATGTCGTTTGATATTTTAATAAAATCCAAACTTAGGACTGGTTGATAGTTTGGCTAGTTGCTGGAAATTTCTAAACCTGTCGGATTTTGATCAATTCAGCATTTTTTATGCAGTTTTTTGAGGGAATTCAAAACTAATAAGTTGATGTAGACTCATTAAACTTTCTTTAGAGTCTAAGAAGTCAAATTTTCAAGAAGTATGAGATTTTTGGTAATTTTTACAAGTAGAATGAGTTGCAATTTTTAGATTCTGCACCTACTGTTTTGCAAATGAACTTAGATGAAGTAACTGAGAATGAATTTGGATGGTCTTAATTACAATGTTGCAGTAGATTCATTCAAATTTTATATGACTAATAAATCTATTTTCTGATAAGTATCTTAATTTATAAGATTTTTGTAAGACCATTGAGTTGCTATCTAAAGATAGTTGAACACTCAAATAGTGGATTCTATATATATGTTGTTACCTTGAAAAAAAAGTTGATAGAGAAATAGGTTTGGAGTGTTGGTTAGTGCATGTGGCTTAGGACCTTTGATATTGCAGGTTTGAGTCTTGATGAGCTCGAATTTAGTTGTATTTACTGTTTTGAGTATATTGGAAATATAAATTGATTTTTGGGGAAATAATTTTATTGTAATTTTGTAAAAATATTTTGGGACTAATTTTCCCACTTAGATAAAGGATTAAACACATGTTTGGTGATTGTATTTGAAGAATTTGAATAAAGATGATTTCAAAGGATATGAGTGTTTTGGAGATTTAACATTTGATGAAAATTGGTACAAATATTTTGGATTAAATTCCAGATTTGAATGAACAATTTTAGTACATATTTGCTAATTAGATTTGAAATATTAGAACAGATGTGATGTTGATTGAATTGATGCGTTTGAATTGTAACAGTTTGGAAGATTTTATCTAGTTATTTGAGAATGACTAGTTGGATGGAATGAATAAGAGATAAATTGAGTATATGAATGAATTGAAATTTAAAATATTGTAAAAGAGGTTATGGATAACCTAGAAAGTCTATGAATTTTTGAATGTGTGGATTTTAGAGACTGCACGAAACCCAAGGTACCGGCAAATTTGTGATTATGAAAGTTTGAGAAGTGGCCAGTATGGACCAATATTCTTGTGTGTTGATTTAAGTCTGGTAGGATAAGCTAGCTCTAGGTGGCAATGATTTATGATTGAACTTAAGGACATGCACTAGGTGGAGTTATGTTTGAAAATAATGACGCACATGTCTGGTAAAGAGCCTGCGGTTCCTAGGGGTTCGGGACACGACTGAGGATACGCCTGGTAAATCTACATGTGTGTGCTAGGGGTTGGCCTGTGAGGTCGTTGAAATGGCCGGTAAAGGAATGCGGTCCTTAGGAATGTTCACGATTGAGGATACGCTCAGTAAATCTACATGTATGGGCTAGGGGTATGCCTGTTCTGTTTGCGAAAAGGCCGGTAAAAAATATGCGGTTCCTAGGAATGTTTGGGATGGACATGATACGCTCGGTGAATTCACTGAGGTGGGCTAGGGGAGGCCTGGTTCGTAGTTTTGAGAGATCGACTTGCTGGGGTTCGTGGCGGAGGATACGCATGGTAAATCCACGATGTGTGGGCTAGGGGTATGCCGGTATGGTCTAATATCCTAGGGGTGCGACTCACACGTAATTATGCGTTGAAGTATAGTCATTGAGTTTAAGTTTCATGTCGGCAAAGAGGGTTGATAGGCATGCTCGGGGAGACAAATTAATGTCTCTTTTCATAAGACGTGAGATTTAATCCCATAATGAAGAGAACATTAAGGGCTTGCCCTCAGACCTATGTAGTATGAGATGTATATAATCCGAATAAGTGTGCATTAGTATGCATTGTGTGCATCTGTTGCTTTCCTGAATACTTGTTTTATGTCATTGTTTTATGCTTTTTGATTTTTGTTTCATGACATACACTTATACACTTAGATTAGATTCACTTTCTTTGTTTATTACCTTTGTCATTATTGTTTTTGTTTGTGCATCAAGTTTGTGATTGTTAAAGTTGAAGATCACTGTATTTTAGCATTGCATTAGTTGCATTCAATAGACGTACCCGCAGTTCTCAAGTTTTGCTGGACTTGGATTAGCAAGCGACGTGGGCATTAGTTAATTTGATGTCGAGAGATGTTGCAAGATTGCAAATTTTGATGATGTTAGTTGTATTTTATATGTAATTTTCGCTGTGTATTGTAGAAAATAACATTATAATGAAAATGTTTTAAATTCTTTGTACTTTTTATGAATTGAAGTAAAGACCATGTTTGTGCTACGAATTACCTGTATTTGGAATTCAAGGTGTTACAATATTTGAACCAGGGTAGGACTCTAGTGGAAGTGTTTGTCTAGCTTCTAGCTTAAAACAATTTGATCAACTAGAGAAAGTGTTCCACTAGGAATTTTCAAAACATGATCAGGAGGGGATAATATACATGCATGGTATTAGCAAGCATATTCGCCTATGATTTAATAGCAATGACGGATATCAAAAGAATTGGTTTCAAAACCATTATTTAATCTTTTGGAGTTGATGCATTTCATTGAATTGAAGTCGAAATGACATAAAGAATTATCACTATAAAAGCTAACCTATGAGAATATGATACGAAACTAAATTGTGACACCTTAAGAAAAGAGAAAGATAATAGGCTGCAGGATTTATTAATGCACATGAAGCATGAATGCTTCCAAAAGAAGGGAAAAGGAATAACTTCACATAATACTGGTCTGTATATGTACAAGTAAATTGACCATAGAAATTCATAAAGCTTTAATACCCCCGTGTTTACTCTAATATGTGCATGAGTGTTTGTTAGCATTTAGCAATGAACATATCACTTGACTATTTAACAAGATTTTTACAGATCACCAATATGGGAGTGATCATATCAAACTATATATATGTTGGAACATCTGAACTTAATGTCAGAAAACTGATAAGGAATTTGTAGAGGTATATGCAAATCAACTTCACAATTTTCTTTTTATCATTTTCCTAACTATGGTCTCTCGTTATTGCATTTTTCTAGTGAATTTGCCAGTCAATGTGACCATTATATGAAAATTCATGTGCATTCTCAAAATCCAACACGAAGAATTACAATTTAAAATTAATAAAAAAACAAACAAATTATGTCTATCTATTATTGTGGCATCAAGAGAGTGGTTGCTAATTGTAACCCCCTGTCCCGCAAATATATATTTCCTGAATATTTTCTGTATTTTGATTAATTATAAATTTATTTTGTTTTGAGTTCATTTTTGACCTTCTATTAAAATCTTTTCAAATCGAAAATTATATTTGTAACGCCACGAATCCCAAATACAATTGAATTCGAGAGTTCTACAGGATCTTTCCACTTCATTTAATACAATTTTACAAGGAAATTTGAACTTTTCACTTTACATCAGAGTTTACATAAAACTTTACCCTTTACATTGCACAGCGGAAGTAAAATTTACAATAATTAAATAAATGTACAACAACATTGAATAATCTTAAAGCATCTGTTCCTCTTTAATCTTTATCATGTCACTTACCTGCATATAAAACTGTGGGTACGTCAGTTTATTCAACCGACGAATATTATACACGACCATCCTCTCTATGCCGGAAATAGTATAACTAATTTTCCATATTTAACAAACACAAACTTGTCACATGTCAAACTAAAGGGAATACCCTAATGATGTCGTGTTGTGATTATGCACTTAGTCCTTAATGCAGTTATTTATGTTACATGACACTAATGCGCACTTGTTCGGATTCTACGCATCCCATACTACATAGGTCCGAGGGCAAGCCCTTAATCGTTCTTCATCTTTGTAGGGTTCAATCCCTCGCCATGACTTAATCTACTACTGTAACTACGGTAAGTATCCTAGATGTTTTCTGATATACGAACTCATGTCTAGGAGCCCTGGAGGGAATCCCAACGCACTGACACATGACTCATCATGCAGGCATCCTGTGGTAATTCAGCTCCTACCATAGACATGACACCACCCGCAGTCGTTCAACATCCCACGAGCGTCGCCACCGGGACGGTACTCTGGAGCAGTATCCACGCCCTATCATGACTCATCATGGGACATCCTGGGATACGCTCTCGCCGCCAATCCAATGGCCCTCATACTCAACGTTTTTCTCTTACTTTCATCACATTTTCACTATGCAACTAATCCTTAGTTCTAATGAAATAGAATCATGAACAAAATCAAAGCACTAGAGTTAGCCTCTCCACTAAACCGGACTTATTTATTCATTCAAACATGACCAACCTTGGTCTTTCATTTCAAATTTCATTTATTTCTTTCCAAATGCCGGGGGAGACTTAGCTACTCCTTTATTTCAATTCCAATTCACAATTTCTAAAGTTGAGAGTTTCCAACTCATAAGTTCACATGTTGAGTTATCATACTCAAAAGTATTTATCTTTTCCAATCATGATTTCTAAATTGTTCCATAGTCCATAATTATACATTAAATTCAACTATTCATCATGTAACTCATAGAATATTATTTTCACATTAAAACCCACATCACTAATTATTCAATCAAAGATGGACATTTACACTTCATAATTTGTCGCACTATTCTCCATTGAGAATAATTCACATCACTTCACATAATTTCTTCTTATTCGTCTTTCTTTTCTAATATTCCATTTTAGGTGTTTTTTGCAAAGTATAACTTTTATGAAAATGCAAGTATAGAACTTATAGTTCTGAATTATACTTTTATTCTCTAACATACTCCACTTCATGCAAATAATTCTCAAACTATTTTTCACAAGTCCTACATAATTTTAGGATAATTATCATATTTTTTCCAAATTTTTTTGATCATTAAAAATCCCAAAAAAAAAAAGGTTTTTTCTCCAATTTAAATACTGGCCGAACCCAGTATTCGAACCCACGACCACAGGGAAAACCGCCCAAGGCACAGACCACTGGGCCGAACGCTACACGCATTGGAAAGAGTGGCTAAGAGCATCTAATGCTCTCGGCCGCTGTTCTATATTTTTTGAAAAATAGGGAACAAAAGTATGGTGCCACAGGGATTCGAACCAGCAACCTGGGACTCCGAAAACCCACTGTAGCAAACAGAGCCGTCCCAACCACTTGAGCTATGCGCTCGGGTTGTCAATGGTACAACTCTAAGTTCACTTAAATCAATTCTCGCTGTTATTAAAACATTTCGATGTTCAACTATTCCTCATTTCACTTTGCTTTTATAAAATTTTACTGTAAATTTCAAGATTGACTAACATCATCATAAATTATATTCCAGTATATAGAAAATAATTTTTTTCAACAATTAAAACATATTTTTCATACAATTAATTCGAATTCTAAATTATCACTACCACATTTCTTTTTTTTTCGACATTTCTTAACAATTAATGTCACTAATCTCTTTACTAGCAAACTTCATATTAAATTCCTCTTTTTAATCATTTACCAAGCATACAAATTTATATTTTAATTCATTCATTTCAATACAACACAAAGATTCATTTAAACACATAAAGTAGCATTGTTAATCTACTAACTTTTGTGTCTATAATTCATGGTGTAGATAATAAAACTTTCTTCAACAATCTATGGCTATAGTCAATTCACAAAAAGTTTAGACTTTTACTAATAAAACCACATACAATTGCACATCCACATTCCAATCAATTTATAGATCAATTATCCAATTAAATGTGTACTCTTATTAATCTTTTTCATGCACCATTTTTCCATTCAAATCTAGCATGCATTCCTATTTAGAAATATAGAAAATTTACCCACCTTAAATGGAGAGAAAAATATAACTAGCAACCTCCTAAATGAATGTCCTTGCAAACGAACGATCCTCCTCCTAGAAGGGCGCACTCGAGCCTCCAAGCACACCAAAACCGAGAGCTCTCCTTGATGATTGCCGGCCTCTCCCCTTCTTGATGATGCAAACACAATCTTCCCACACACTCTCAATCTTTTACTCACTTACTAACTACTAGATAATTGTATTTTGAACTATAGATTGGAGCAAAATTTTAGCACAAGAATACTAGCCAAAGGGGGGGGGGGGTATTTATACTAAAAAAATAGGAGAATGGATGGCTAAGATTGAAGTAGGAGTTAGGAACAAATGGCTTAGATTTAAGGAGGAGTTACACTAACTACCCATGATCAAGTAACCACCTCCACCATGACCCCACTTGAAATTTTGATTTCCCTCCAAAGCTCCAACCAGCCATGCCTCAAAGGTGCATATTGCACGTGTACGTGTACGTGTAGTGCACGTGCATGCAACTTGGTCTCCATAAATTTGTACATTATATTTTATATAAAAAAAATCTTTAAATTGTATTCTACATTACAAGTTGTATTTGAAAATAAAATAGTTCATGGGCTTTAGTTTATGGGCCAAAATAATAATTATAAAAATATAATAAATTGAATTAAATTTGGGCTTTAAGAAAAATGCTTTTTGTCTAATTGAAAAAAGGCTTTATACAAAATAATTAAAAGCACAAATTTAAATATTTGTACTTATCATAATGAAAATAATTACCAAAAATATTGCACGTGCACACTACGTGCAAAATAAAATAATTTTCATTAAATGAAAATCGGGGCATTACACCACTCCCTCCTTAGAACAGTTCCGTCCCCGGAACTACAGTCAAAAGCGAGAAAACAAACACTCACCACAAAAACAAAAAGATACAAAGATACAATCAAGCAAAAAGCTCAGGATAGTCCTTTAACATCCTCTCCTCAGACTCCCAAGTAGCCTCTTCAACCAAATGGTTTCTCCAGACTACCTTGACCATCGGTATCGTCTTATTCCTCAAGACTTTCTCTCGACGATCAACAATCTCGACAGGAGACTCGATGTAATTTAGATCCAACTGCAAACCTTCCGGCACTTCAGGCAAATAATGACTCGGATCTGGAATATAAACTCTCAGCATAGATACATGAAAGACATTGTGCACCTGAGACAACTCTTCTGGTAATTCAAGCCGGTAAGCAGTTTTCCCGATCCTTTTCAATATCTTATACGGGCCTATAAACCTCGGGGCTAACTTCTCGCCTTTGCCAAATCGAACCACACCTTTACTGAGCGATACTTTCAGAAAGACGAAGTCACCGACCTCAAATTCAAGGTCCCTTCTCCGGTTGTCTGCATAGCTTTTCTGCCTGCTCTGAGCCTCTACTAACCTTTTCCTGATCAGATCAATCTTCTCAGAGGTTTGCTGCACAAGCTCAGGACCAAACAACTGACGTTCTCCAACTTCAAACCAACAAACAGGTGTTCTGCACTTCCTGCCATACAAAGCTTCGTACGGAGCCATCCCGATGCTAGTCTGAAAACTGTTGTTGTAGGCAAACTCTACCAAAGGTAAATGCCTTTCCCAACTGCCTCCAAAGTCTAGTACACAACACCGAAGCATATCCTCAAAATACGGTTGACTCTCTCGGTTTGCCCATCTGTTTGCAGATGAAAAGCAGTGCTGAAATCCGTCTTGGTACCCAAAGCTGTCTGAAGACTCCTCAAGAAATGCGAAGTAAATCGCGCATCTCGATCAGACACAATAGTTGACGGAACACCATGAAGCCGGACGATCTCGCCAACATACAACTCATCTAATTTGCCCATCGAAGCAGTGAGTTTCATCGCCAAAAAATGAGCGGACTTGGTTAGTCGATAGACTATAACCCAAATCGCATCATTGCCTTTAGGACTCTTAGGCAATCCCGTAATGAAATCCATACTGATGTTATCCCACTTTCATTCCGGAATAGGTAACGGCTGTAATAGACCTCCGGGTCTCTGATTTTCGGCTTTGACTTGCTGACAAACCTCACACTTCGCCACAAATTCAGCCACATCCCGCTTCAAACCTGACCACTAGAAATGCTGTTTGATATCTCTGTACATCTTAGTACTTCCAAGATGTACCGACAAAAGAGTAGCATGCGCCTCCTGAAGAATACTCTCTTTTAGGTCCGTGGTGTTGATATTTGCAAGTGTACAAAATCGCACAAGTAATATAGATAGATGAGTAGAGTGTCGAACCCACAGGGACTAGGTATTTTACTGAGTACCGATATCGCTAGATGAATCACTATTTGGAAGATCGAATTTTATGAATAATAAAACAACTAAATTAAATTAATCTAACTAAATCTAACTAAATTGAAGAGGGAGAGGGCTGTGAAACTTTGAAGCTCTTGTAATTTGTTAAGGGTAAAATATGTTCTAGGGCTCTTGGTTCACCTCGTTTATCACACACACAAATTATTATTCCTTATAAATAAAAATATTATCTTTCCCAATTGTCGACCAAAATCCTAAAGATATTAACCACTTTATCAACGTAGTCTAAAAATTATTCTCAATTAATCATTCGTCTATCCACCAAATTATTAATTGAAAAATTGGATTTCTTAACGGTCACGTCCTCCAATATATTGTCTTAATTTTTATTAATCACAAATTACCTGTTCGGTCTCTTTATGATTTGAAAAATCATACAAATGTCTATCCACCATGTTGTACGCATAAATAATAAAAATTAAAACACAACCAGGAAAAATAGAATGATAATAAGGAATTAAAATTTGTGTTCTACAAAACTCGGCTACACCTTAGCCTCTAGAACAATAAATTCAGTTCATATTTGTTTGGGATTGCATCGTAAAAATTAGAGAAGAAAAGATAAAAGAATACAAAATTTAAGTCAAACCACTTTTCTGTCTCAATAGTCGGAGCCAAAAATGTTGCTGTCATGCGCCGTCAATCAACGCATCAGTCTGTCACCCTGCCGTTGTCGGGCCGCATGTCCCAAAACCAGAGGCGCCACGTCAGCACTGCAGCGTCAGATCTGTCGTGTCTGTCACCCGCGCCAGAGAGAAGAAGAAGGAGACGCCAGCTGTCGCTTCACGTGCGGAGAAGAAGTCGCCAGGTCAGCACATGGGTCCCGCCGAAGTCAGCGCGTCGCATCAGACTGAGCCGCTGGTCAGCGCGTCTGCGTCACGTCCTCAGCGGTGCAAGGTGAAGAAAAAGAAGAGACAGCGCAAGTCACGTGCGTCCTGGTGATGCCCAATCCTCTCTCTTTTCGCTTTGTTTCTTCAACGCACCAAGAGACAGCGGGCAGCTGTCTCTCTCTCTCTTTAAATTTGTTTTTTTTTTAATTTTTCATTTAAGATTAGCTGTCACCTCCTACGATTATCATCCCTCCTGTGCCTTGTATTTATAGAGAACGGAGAGAACATTAGGGTTTGCACTTTTGCAGAAAAACCCTTCTCTTTTTCTTTATTTCCTTCTTTATTTAATCCAGAATTTTATTTATTTCTCCTTCTTTCTTTCCTTCCTTTTCTGCCTACCACGTGCTTCTGCATACACACAATAATACCAAAAATTAGGATTTTTTAAATAAAATAAATTAAATTAGTTTAAAATAAATTAAACTAACTTTATATCATATTAGCGTATAAAAATCCTTTTAAAATTTATTTGTCGCAATTTTAACTCAACAAAACAATAAAATCGATAAATCAATTATTTTACTTTGTTTGTTGATTTCTTTTCACAATTCTTTACTTTTTGCATCAAAAATATTATTTCTTCAAAAATAATTAATTAAATGAAATCATATAGAAATAAGATGAATTATAGACAATATCAGCGAAAACAAGCCATTTTAATAGGTAAATGAGTACAAATATTTGTATATAAATTCGACACATCAGTCCGCCTAATTCGGAACACATAGCCTCTCTCCAAACCACAGCACTCCATCCCTGATTTGAAATCCGGGCAACCTGCCAGCACCAACCTGCTCCTTCATCTCCAAGATATCAGCATCAACCTCCTGACTTGCAATGATCCTTGCATTCAGTGTAGGCTGAAGCCTCAACTGAGCTAAAGATGCTCCCAATCCTTGCAAGACAACTTCAATACCGGCTCGGTCCAATTCCTCAATTAGATGCTTCTGAGTTGTAATCAAACTGGATAGACTGCTCTTGCGACTAAGTGCATCAGCAATAACATTAGTTTTCCCAGGATGATACTTGATCTCAGGTCGCATGTCCTCAAGCACTTCCAACCATCTCCGCTGCCTCAAATTCAGATCCTTCTGCTGATATATGTACTTCAAACTCTTGTGGTCCATGTACATGTTCAATTTCTCACCGTACACATAGTGTCTCCATTGCTTCAGGGCAAAGATAATCGCAGCCAACTCCAGATCATGAGTCGGGTAATTCTTCTCATGCGGTCGTAGTTGCCTAGACCCATAAGCGATTACTCTTCCTTCTTGCATTAAGACACAACCAAGCCCATGATGTGAAGCATCGCTATAAACATCATACTCAACACCTGCTCTAGGCAAAGCCAAAATAGGTGCAGTAGTCAGTTTCTCTTTCAACTCCTGAAAGCTCGCCTCACATTGCTCAGTCCACTTGAAGTTCACATTCTTCTTGGTCAGACCAGTAAGCGGCACGGCTATCTGAGCATAACCTTGAATGAATCTCCGGTAGTATCCAGTCATTCCAAGGAAACTTCTGACTTCCTTTACTGTAGTAGGCCTTGCCCAATCTCTTACTGCCTCTATCTTCTGAGGGTCAGTTGCCACTCCCTCCTTAGAAAGATGTGACCTAGAAATGCCACTTCAGATTTCCAGAAATCACACTTGGATAGCTTGGCATACAACTCCTGCTCTTCCAGCTTCTTCATAACTGCTGCCAGATGCTCGGTGTGCTCCTCCTCTGACTTGGAGTACACGAGGATATCGTCGATAAACACCACGACGAAAGAATCAATGAACGGTCTCAGAACTCTGTTCATCAAATCCATGAAGGTTGCGGGTGCATTCGTCACTCCAAATGGCATAACTAAGAATTCGTAATGCCCATGTCGAGTTCTAAATGCAGTTTTGTGCACATCTACTGTTTTCACTCAAACTTGGTGATATCCTGATCGAAGATCTATTTTGGAGAAAACAGCTACTCCTTGTAGACGATCGAACAAATCATCAATTCGAGGAATATGATACTTATTCTGAACAGTGACCTTATTCAGCTCTCGGTAATCGATACACATTCTCATCGATCCATCCTTCTTCTTTACCAAAAGCACTGGTGCTCCCCAAGGTGATGCACTAGGTTGAATAAAGCCTTTCTCCAACAGTTCCTCATTCTTCCGTTTCACCTCATCCTGTTCCACTGGAGCCATCCTATACGGTGCCTAAGAAATGGGTGCACTTCCCGGTTGAACAGTGATGCTGAACTCTACATCACGATGTGAGGGTAACCCAGGGAAATCATCCAAGAACACAGTCGGATAGTCCCGAACCACAGGAATTCCTTGCACTTCCACAGGAGTCTCTTCCTTGCAGATAGCTGCCACCAGCCTAGAACATTTCCTCTTCCCTTGGAAAGTGACTTCAGGTCCACCTGGAGCCTTCACTGTTACCGTCTTGGTCTTACACTCGATGCTTGCACTGTACACCGACATCCAATCAATGCCAATGATTACATCGACTCCCAAGATAGTCAGCTCGATCAGATCAATCCCAAAGATTCTGTCCCTAATCATAATCTCGCAATCCGCATAATACCGATCAGTGGTTAAAGTTTCCCCCGATGGAGTAGCTACTGCTAAGATCTTGCCTGGAAAAATCTTCGGTTCAACTCCCAACACTTTAGCAAATTTAGGAGACACAAAAGTATGAGAGGATCCAGTATCGAACAACACAACAGCTTTCATTCCATTAAGATAAAGTTCTCCTGTTACATAATACACACTCATTACGTAACAGTTCACTAAATAGACGGGAAAAAGAAATGACATAAACCTCTAAACATCTGCCCTCGTACCAGTGATGACATGATCTACTTCATCAGCATCAGCTTCCGTCAAGGCAAATACTCGCCCTGGTTGGTACGGTCTCTTTCCAGTCTGCTGCATTGGTGCATTACTATTACCATTCCGTGGCTTGAGACATTGAGCTTTGTAATGTCCCGTTTCACCACAGTTGAAGCAATTTACCGCAGGAGGTCTTACCACATTGTTCCCAGGTCCTCCAGCCACACTAATAGCGTTCGCCCCTGTCGGTTTAAATCTTTGTGCAGATGGTTGCTCCTTGAAACTCTCAGAATTTGCGGGCCTCTTTCCTGACTGCCAGTTGTTCCTCCGATTCTGAACAACATGGAACTGCTCCATATCTGCTTCCGTAGCTGCTGCACGCTTGACCAACTTGTCGAATCTTCTGATACCAAGAGGTATCATCCGGGACCTCAAGCTCGGCCTTAATCCATGCTCGAACTTATGAGCCTTCTTCGCTTCATCCATCACTAGTTCAGGAGCATACCTAGAGAGCTGAGTAAACTTGGTCTCGTACTCTCTAACTGACATGCCACCTTGCTGTAGTGATAGAAATTCCATAGCCTTCTTCTCTTGAACGTCGGAGGGGAAATAGTGACTGCAGAATTCTTCCAGAAATTCCTCCCAGCCAAGAGCTATGCCTCCCATTGTCCTCTTCATCGACTTCCACCACACAGCCGCGTCCTTCTCCAGTTGCAGAGTCGCCAACTTGACCTTGCTGCCTTCAGGGATCTCCATCACTTCAAAGATCGTCTCTACTTGACGAATCCAGTTGTCAGCCGCATCAGGGTTTGACTTCCCTTCGAACACAGGTGGTTTCATCCGTTTGAACGATTCCACTAGTTTAATCGCTTCGGGCACCAGATTCGCAGGTCCCCTTCCTTGGTTCTGATTCATAGCCACGACGTTGAGCGTCTGATAGACCCTCGCAAGTTCCATTTCCAGATCCAGACCTTCTCCGTTTCTAGCTCCTCTTCTAGCCATATTCTGATGCAAAAGATCCATTAAATTCGAAGTATAAGACATGAATTTTAAATCAACTTGCATTTTATTGAACTCCAAACTTTATACATTCAAATTGAAAACATTTCTTGACATCAGAATGAAAACAGTAGAAGCTACAATAGTCTAACTCCTACGGTTCCTCTTCGCTTCTCGAAGTTCTCCCCGTAGTTCATCAACTTCTTCCTTCAGCACATCGGTTAGATTCTTCCTCTTCTCGAGTTCCCATACACGATGACTGAGAACTGAAAAGTCGTCCTTACGCTTTGCCAATTGAGCCTCCAATATACCAACTCTCTCCCACAGTGTTTCTACCTGCCTCTGCAGAGATATCACAAGACCATTTGGAATTGGTTCTTCTTCTTCGTCAGAAGAGTCATCAGATGAATCCGGAGGTGGGGTAATCTCTCGGGATTCAGGCCATTCTTCTCCATCAGAATCTGCTTGTCCTGGGTAGTACTCTTCCTCGGAATCTGCTTGTCCAGGATGGTACTCTTCCTCGATGATATGCCAGTCGTCATCTCTAGCAGGGTCGAAGTGATCAGCCATCTTAGAAATAGAGGGGAAGAAGAATAAGTCATAGAGCAACACAAATGTAAGTCACTTATATTTAGATCTCTAGATTCAAACACACACTCTAATGTCCACTTCTAGGGTGTCATTCCTTATAAATTTGTACAAGTCTGAAGCGTGGCTCTGATACCACTCTGTAACGCTTCGAATCCCAAATACAACTGAATTCGAGAGTTCTATAGGATCTTTTCACTTCATTTAGTACAATTTTACAAGAAAATTTGAACTTTTCACTTTACGTCAGAGTTTACATAAAACTTTACCCTTTACATTGCACAGCGGAAGTAAAATTTACAACAATTAAAAAAATGTACAACAACATTGAATAATCTTCAAGCATCTGTTCCTCTTTAATCTTTATCATGTCACTTACCTGCATATAAAACTGTGGGTACGTCAGTTTATTCAACCGACGAATATTATACACGGCCATCCTCTCTATGCCGAAATAGTATAACTAATTTTCCATATTTAACAAACACAAACTTGTCACATGTCAAACTAAAGGGAATACCCTAATGATGTCGTGTTGTGATTGTGCACTTAGTCCTTAATGCAGTTATTTATGTTACATGACACTAATGCGCACTTGTTCGGATTCTATGCATTCCATACTACATAGGTCCGAGGGCAAGCCCTTAATCGTTCTTCATCTTTGTAGGGTTCAATCCCTCGCCATGACTTAATCTACTACTGTAACTACGGTAAGTATCCTAGATGTTTTCTGATATACGAACTCATGTCTAGGAGCCCTGGAGGGAATCCCAACGCACTGACACATGACTCATCATGCAGGCATCCTGTGGTAATTCAGCTCCTACCATAGACATGACACCACCCGCAGTCGTTCAACATCCCACGAGCGTCGCCACCGGGACGGTACTCTGGAGCAGTATCCACGCCCTATCATGACTCATCATGGGACATCCTGGGATACGCTCTCGCCGCCAATCCAATGGCCCTCATACTCAACGTTTTTCTCTTACTTTCATCACATTTTCACTATGCAACTAATCCTTAGTTCTAATGAAATAGAATCATGAACAAAATCAAAGCACTAGAGTTAGCCTCTCCACTAAACCGGACTTATTTATTCATTCAAACATGACCAACCTTGGTCTTTCATTTCAAATTTCATTTTATTTCTTTCCAAATGCCGGGGGAGACTTAGCTACTCCTTTATTTCAATTCCAATTCACAATTTCTAAAGTTGAGAGTTTCCAACTCATAAGTTCACATGTTGAGTTATCATACTCAAAAGTATTTCTCTTTTCCAATCATGATTTCTAAATTGTTCCATAGTCCATAATTATACATTAAATTCAACTATTCATCATGTGACTCATAGAATATTATTTTCACATTAAAACCCACGTCACTAATTATTCAATCAAAGATGAACATTTACACTTCATAATTTGTCGCACTATTCTCCATTGAGAATAATTCACATTACTTCACATAATTTCTTCGTATTCGTCTTTCTTTTCTAATATTCCATTTTAGGTGTTTTTTGCAAAGTACAACTTTTATGAAAATGCAAGTATAGAACTTATAGTTCTAAATTATACTTTTATTCTCTAACATACTCCACTTCATGCAAATAATTCTCAAACTATTTTTCACAAGTCCCATATAATTTTAGAATAATTATCATATTTTTTCCATATTTTTTTTATCATTAAAAATCCCAAAAAAAGGTTTTTTCCCCAATTTAAATACTGGCCGAACCCATTATTCGAACCCACGACCACAGGGAAAACCGCCCAAGGCACAGACCACTAGGCTGAACGCTGCACGCGTTGGAAAGAGTGGCTGAGAGCATCTGATGCTCTCGACCGCTGTTCTATATTTTTTGAAAAATAGGGAACAAAAGTATGGTGCCACAGGGATTCGAACCAGCAACCTGGGACTCCGAAAACCCCTTGTAGCAAACAGAGCCGTCCCAACCACTTGAGCTATGCGCTCGGGTTGTCAATGGTACAACTCTAAGTTCACTTAAATCAATTCTCGCTGTTATTAAAACATTTCGATGTTCAACTATTCCTCATTTCACTTTGCTTTTATAAAATTTTACTGTAAATTTTCAGATTGACTAACATCATCATAAATTATATTCCAGTATATAGAAAATAATTTTTTTCAACAATTAAAACAAATTTTTCATACAATTAATTCGAATTCTAAATTATCACTACCACATTTCTTTTTTTTTTCGACATTTCTTAACAATTAATGTCACTAATCTCTTTACTAGCAAACTTCATATTAAATTCCTCTTTTTAATCATTTACCAAGCATACAAATTTATATTTTAATTCATTCATTTCAATACAACACAAAGATTCATTTAAACACATAAAGTAGCATTGTTAATCTACTAACTTTTGTGTCTATAATTCATGGTGTAGATAATAAAACTTTCTTCAACAATCTATGGCTATAGTCAATTCACACAAAGTTTAGACTTTTACTAATAAAACCACATACAATTGCACATCCACATTCCAATCAATTTATAGATCAATTATCCAACTAAATGTGTACTCTTATTAATCTTTTTCATGTATCATTTGCTATTCAAATCTAGCATGCATTCCTATTTAGAAATATAGAAAATTTACCCACCTTAAATGGAGAGAAAAATACAACTAGTAACCTCCTAAACGAATGTCCTTGCAAACGAACGATCCTCCTCCTAGAAGCGCGCACTCGAGCCTCTAAGCACACCAAAACCGAGAGCTCTCCTTGATGATAGCCGGCCTCTCCCCTTTTTGATGATGCAAACACAATCTTCCCACACACTCTCAATCTTTTACTCACTTACTAACTACTAGATAATTGTATTTTGAACTATAGATTGGAGGAAAAATTTAGCACAAGAATACTAGCCAAAGGGGGGGTATTTATACTAAAAAAATCGGAAAATGGATGGCTAAGATTGAAGTAGGAGTTAGGAACTAATGGCTTAGATTTAAGGAGGAGTTACACTAACTACCCATGATCAAGTAACCACCTCCACCATGACCCCACTTGAAATTTTGATTTCCCTCCAAAGCTCCAACCGGCCATGCCTCAAAGGTGCATATTGCACGTGTACGTGTAGTGCACGTGCATGCAACTTGGTCTCCATAAATTTGTACATTATATTTTATATAAAAAAAATCTTTAAATTGTATTCTACATTACAAGTTATATTTGAAAATAAAATAGTTCATGGGCTTTAGTTTATGGGCCAAAATAATAATTATAAAAATATAATAAATTGAATTAAATTTGGGCTTTAAGAAAAATGCTTTTTGTCTAATTGAAAAAAGGCTTTATACAAAATAATTAAAAGCACAAATTTAAATATCTGTACTTATCATAATGAAAATAATTACCAAAAATATTGCACGTGCACACTACGTGCAAAATAAAATAATTTTCATTAAATGAAAATCGGGGCATTACGATATTTATTTCGAATAGTGGTGTATTTTAACTTTGTTTTCTATTCCTAGTTGATCGATTATTTTTATTATTATCATTATTATTATTATTATTATTATTATTATTATTATTATTATTATTATTATTACTACTACTACTACTTTTGATTGTTTATTAAAAATTCATCTTTTGTTATTTATTAATTTGTGAAAGCCTATAAATCCTAATCTATATTTTATTATCATTGGAGTATGAATTTTATGTATACTACTTGATTTAATTACTTAATATGTACTACTATATTGCTATTTATTATACTTAAAGTAATATTATTATTTTGGTTTATTAATCCAACCCCAAGTTTCCAACCATTCTATAATAGTACTATTTTATTATTGATTATTTTAATTTATATTTGAAGCCCAACTCGGTTACTATTATTATTATTATTTTCCTAAAAGCCCAAGCCCCCTATAATTAATTGATATTTTTGTGAAGCCCACATCTGTGTACCCAAACCCATCTCTTAGTGAATCCTAACCCGAACCCCTCTTTTATTGGACCTAAATCCGCTAGCCCAATACCCTAATCCCCACTAACAGCCAACCCCAGATTTGCTCCTGACATTCCCCCAAATATCTCCACAATCCCCCAAACCTCTCTAAATCACTCATTGATAACTAATCCCCTTCATTAATCCCCCCCTCTCTCTCTCCTGAATACACAGCCATACCCCAAAACCTCTTCATCTTCATGCACTATTCAACCTAACCCAACCCTTCATCTTCCTACTGAGCTACCCTTACCCTACCGTGTTCATCTTCAACCTCGTCATCCCGCTCACTCCCCCTCATCGTCGCCAGCATCCCCGATCACCAACACTCACATGCTTACCATCCCCAACCACCTCAAGCCGTCAACTCAGCCAACCCCGGAGCCCCCTCCTCTATTCAACTTCGGAACCCATTCCCTCGCCTGCACCCATCATCGACTGCCTTCATCCTCTTCGCCCAGCACCGCGACCCCCGCAGCCACTGCCTTCCTTCGACTCCGCATCCCCTGCCATAAGTCCCCGACCTTCCTTCTTGCCTGCCCCTCCACCTCGTCCATTTCCCCCTATCTCTCTCTTCCTCTGTTTTCCTTCCGAAATAGAGCCACCCTCACTTCGACCGCACCATCCAACGCCTGTCGCTGACTGCCTTCCACCACCATCCTCCACCTCACCGCCACCGAAACCCAATGCCATTGCCGAAACTCCACTGCAGACCCCCGCTCACCTCTTCTCCCGTCGACAGCCGATCTCCGACCACCTGCACCTCTCCGATCATCCTCTTCCACCTTCTCATCACAATCTCGTCGCCGCACACCACCACCGAAGTCGAGCCGAAGCCGTTTACTATTCGTGCATTGTTGCTGTTAGATTTTTGCAATGGTTGATGTGCACGTGTGTATGTGCATTGCATGTGCTGTCCTATGTCGTACCTCTCTTGCTATTGGTGCCTTTCTACCCTTACTGTTGTGTTGCTGTTATGGGAGGTCTTGTTGTTTCCTGTGTGTGTTCCATGCCGCGCACGTGCTCCTTCCGTTGTTTGCTCATGTATCGCGCCGTCGGGATCCTAATCTCGTTATTCCTATATTCGGATTAACCATCGTCGTGAAGTCAAGTCACTTTCCTCTTGAATTGCATATTATGTCAATTTCGAGCTTTTTATTGAAACTCCGCAACTAGATCATGAATTGTTTATCATATTGTTATATCGTTCATCTTCCGTCGAGTATATTGAGGGTTTACACGAGCTAACCTAAGATATTCTTAACTTCGTGCCATTATTGACTCTAAATTATCAAATCTTTCATGCATTCATGTAGTATTGATTATAGAATTATTCATGCATAACACCGCACAAATAAAACTATCGTAGAATTGATTATTAAGTTGCTGTGCTTGAATGATTGGTAGTACAACTACCGTTTTCGTTCTTTTCATTTTTTCCTCTTTTTTTAATATTTTATTTTGCATGAATAAAATACTCTATTTTTCTTGATCATCTTCATTAAATCTTGCCATGAATTACTTTTGTTCTTCTTGATGGACTATTTTCTTGTTGATCCTATTTTTATTTGATAGTAGGTATTTTATTTGAACCATATTGTCTTTAAACATACCTCTTATTGAACTCAAAACCTAATTACAATTAGTTCTTGACCCAAACCCACTATTATTGGATCCTAAACCATTAACCCAACATCCTAATTGCACTTTATAAATACAATCGTATTGTAAATCCTAAAATCACAATTTGAAACCCTGAACTCCAGTCGTCATCTCCATCTCTTCCCGTTTTCTCTCTCCCCGACCTCATTTTTTCCCGCCCAAGACCCCAACTCCTTCTCCAACCACCTCTGGCGCCTCCTGAGCGCCGCCCTCCTCTGTCGACCACCAGTCGACGCCCGGACCCCAACCCTGACCTCTCCTCCCCTGTTCCCCGCTGTCTCTCTGTTTTCCCGACGAACAACAGCCAAACCTCGATGCCCCTCTGCCTTGTTCCAGCGCGCCCACCTATGATGTCGTCGACTGCCATCGATGTCGAGCACCTGCCAGGCCGAATCTCGCCATTGCTGCTCTTTGCTCTTGCGGTTGTTGCTTTGTCTCTATTGGACGTTGTTCGCACGTGTGATCTTCATGAGTTCGTGGGTTCCTTGCTCCGGGATTCTCATCCTGTTATTCTTGGTATTCAATTTCATTGTCTATAAGGTAAGTCACTTTCCCCTTAAATTAATACCGTATCAAATTCAAGTTTTAATTGATATTCTTGCAAGTAGATCCAATTGATTCATCGTATTACATATTGTTCATCTCTTTTATTGAGTATATTAAGGGTTTATACGAGCTAACCCCGATATTCTTGACTTCGTGAACCTATTGACTCCAAAGATCGAATCTTTCATGTGTCCATATAGAATTGATAATAAGGTTGTTCATATAATCACATCACAATTAATCTATTGTAGAAATAATTGCTAGGCTGTATGTTTGACTGATCGATTGATATTTGGTTGATGTTAAATTAGTGTATATGCATGTTTTTAATTTTATTTACCATGCTTTTACACCCATCATGCTGATCATGAAGTTTATTGATTAATAGAATTTATATCCATCGTGTTTAATTAATTTATTTCATGAAAGATACCGAAAAATCTGTATGTTGGTTGTTGTCTGTATTTTCCTGATAATTTAGACCCAGTAAATGATCTTAAAATGAATAATTTTTTGAATAAGTGTTTTAGCCCTATGTGTCTAGTTCCAGAATATCTTGAATCGCCGAATTCCGAGTTGTGTAGCAAAAGTTATGCTCGTTTTACTGCTGCTGTGTTTTTATTTCTAGAATTTTAGATTCATGTATGTTTCATGTTTAATCAGTTAAAAGGTGGATTTAATATTAAAATATTGCTCTGAAAATTTTCAGAATGTTAGTTAACGTCGTTGGGAAGTCTAGTTTTGGGCATTTCTGACGGATTCAGTTTTCGATTTCTGTAGCAGAAGGAAATTACATTTTAGTACAGATGCTCTTGCTGTCCAGAATTTTACATTTCAGAATCATAATTTAACTATTCCTATATCGTAATATTGCATGAATCGAAGTATGTATGTTGTATTACATGATCCTAATGAGTTATTGTCATCATTCTAATTGTTCCAATTCAAGTTATCATCCTATTGTTTTCCTATTGTTACCATCATTTATCTCATGTCTCACATTTGCATATTACATTGTTTCATTAATAAAATAATTAATAAGCTGGGGTTTAAGGGATTGACTGGAGTAGTTGATGATATAGTGACTGTACGCGGAAGTGTGGACCATGTTTCCCAAAATATTGTGTTGGCTATTTTTATTGTTATCGGTTTATTGTTGGATTACTGACTACAGTATCCTAATTGATCGTATATTGTTTTATTGTTATTGAGCCAACCAGTGTGCACCAATGCTACAAATATTGTTATCATTCCGTGTACATGATCTATAGAATCTTCTACTTAAGTCTAAACAAAATTGATTGTATGCATCGAACCTGTAGAATGAGATGCAATAGTATGTGCATTAGTTAGGATTAAAATGAATAATAGACTAAAGGATTGACACAACATCAATATTGCATATTGTACATCATTGTTTCTATTGATATCGAATATTGTCTAAGTGTTAGTGACATCAACCATTGAATATTGTTATTGAATATTGAATCATTGTTTTGCATCGATTATCATGATATTGATTATTGCTATTGTCCCATGTTATTGATTCCTATTGATCCATTGAATTCATTGTTATATCGTTATTCCATTTTTCCTTGTTTTCTCTACCTGCTGTCCATGACTTGCTCTAAGGACAATTTTTCTCCTCTTTTTAGATGAAGTGTTCACAGGTAATGAAGGAGAATTTCCTGCTGGAATTGGAGAACAAACTTTCTGAAAATTTAATGCTTTCTAGTTGCTTATTACTTTATTGAACTTATTGTATTGAGACTTCTTACTATTGTGATCGGATTTATTATTGTATTAGGCTTATGACCCGAATTTTATTATTTTATTTCCAGACGTTGGATTATTGTATTTGGATATTTTATATTGCTTCATTCCAAGTATTATCGTTCATGAGATTATTATTATTGACGGTGCAATTGTTTTGTATTATTATTATTGTTGAGTTGAATGGGTAAATAGCTTATGGATGACGCAAGTCATTCACTAGGCCAATGTCACGTGCTTTTATTCCGTATTTTTGGAAAGTGGGTCGTGACAAGATTTTTAGTGGTATCAGATCCCGGGTTTGGATAATATATCAGTCAAACGTGACTACGAAAGAAAATTTGGCTTTGACTGATATATTAGTCAAATTTGGGTTTTACTGTTTTAACTCAACAGTCTGTGCAATACAGAGATCACATGAACAATTGATAACCAACTCATGATCTGGACGCTAACCGTTGGTTTTTATTGCAGACCATGGCTAGAAAAGGTGCTTCATCTTTCTGTGCTGGGGATGATCAGTCTGATAAGGCCACTATTGCACAGATGATGCAAATGAAGTGTGAGCACAACTAACTGATGATGATGAAGCAACGAGAACATAATGAACAGATGAGAATGGCTTTCGAAGCTGCTAATAGGGAAACCCATTGTGCCTGCCCCCGCATTGCTGCCAATGAGACATGGTAATGTGGCAGACTTCATGAGGCTCCATCCAGATAAGTTCTCGGGCACTGAAGGTCCACTTGAAGCCGAGCATGGCTTACCAGGACTGAGCAGCTGTTGACTGCAGCAAGGATAGCAGATGTGGATCGTGTGGATGTTGTGAGCATCCAACTTGTTGATCTTGTCCACATCTACTGGCAAGCTGAAGCTGAGCGTTTGTGCCGACCCATCCACTGGGCCATCTTTACTGATAGCTTCCTCACAAAGTTCTTCCCTCATGCAACCAAAAATGAAATGGAACGACAGCTTTTCTCATTAACTCAGACTCGTCAGATGGTATTTAATTATGCTTTGTCGTTGTTATTTCATTAAGTGCCGACGTTAAACTAAACACTAACTTGAATCAGGGGAATCGGGCCGTGGATGAGTATGTTGCGGAATTCACCTGACTAAGTCGTTTTGCTACTTCTATGGTGGCTAATGATGAAGATAGAGGTCGTCATTTCTTGTTGGGCTTGGAAATTGAAATTCAGGATCGTCTTGCTGCCTTGCGACTTCGTTCTTATGCTGATTTCCTGGATGCTACTAGGATTCAAGAGCAGACTAGTACGAGGAAACGTGCTATTCAGCGGTCTATTCTGCACCCTGTTGTTGCCAGACCTTCTGGAGGGCTTCTAGGAGTCCTGTTCCGACCTTTCCTGCTAGAGCATTGTCATACCCACCTGCTGTTCAGAGGTCGAATCTGGTCTGTTCACACTATCGGAAGACTGGGCATTTGCACCAAGATTGCAGGATAGCAAACCGCCTGTGCCTTCTGTGTGGGGGCAATGATCATATGGTTCATGATTGCCTAAGGTCCAAGACTCTTGCACCAGTTGGAAGTTCTGCTCCGCAGGGGGTGCTTGTTCATGGTCAGGGTGGACTGATGAATCCAATAATATCCACATTTAGGAGCAATAATCTTAATGCAATTAGACATTTAAATGCTCTATATGTGGTAATTTACTCTTCTTTTCTCTTTTCCATAGGAAACAGCCTAAAAGCAGCTAAACGAAGCAGATTCAAGGCTAATACAGACTGAGAGGATGACACACAGGGAGCTGCAGGACACAAGTCGACTGTCCTCAAAGACAGTCGACTGAACAGAGGAGTATGAAATCCCGAAGCTACGTAGTACAGTCGACTTACTCCAAAGACAGTCGACTTGACGGAGTAATTGTGAGTCTACAGATGTCTCGACACAGTCGACTGATTCCAAAACCAGTCGACTGGTATTCAGCGGAGTTAAAAGATAAAGATAGTTTAAGATCCATCCTAAACCAAATCCGAATAATATGGAAGTTATCCAAACCCGTGTTATCTGCAAATAACAACTCACCAACAATCAAAGTTAAAGAACCGGGATTGGCAAGTAAGAAGATGGACTCAGTCCTATGCGTGAAGAGATAAGAAATCAGGAACTTGATATCTGCAGACAAGGACAAGAGAAACTATAATAAAGAGAGAATCATCTACCATCAGGGGGAGGATCGACAGTAAGCATCAAGATACCAGCATCAAAGAAAGAGAAGAACAAGTCGACTGCTGATTGGGCTCAATTTCAATATCATACAAATCAGTGTTCTTCTGTTCTTCCTTTTACTTTTTATTTTTATTGTAGAGTCATGAATTCTATTTTATTAATCAATAAAGGTTGTATTATGTGCAACTAATTTCATAGTTGGGTAGATTGAAACCGTAGTCATGTAATGCTTATATTCTTCTCAACGCTACTCTATTACTTATTGATTAAACCTGATTGTATTGGTATAGAATTATAATATGAACCAAAACTTGTTCAGAAGTTCTAAGAGCAGTCGACTGAGATTGACAGCAAGTCGATTGCCATGCAAAACCTGAGATTATCAAGTTTGCGTATTATAAATCTGAATCTGTTATATGAGCATAGAGACGACCCGTATCTCGTGCTCATAACTTGTAACACAGGAATCTTTAGGGGTTCTTGGTTTAGTCAACTTGAAGGATCTAGATCTGATACCAATTTCTAGAACTTTAAGTGTTTGTTCGTTTCCATTGTTCCTATGCTTCCTTTAAGTGCAACTTAGTAGATTCCATGCTAAATACTTAAGGAAAGAAACGAATTAGAGTAGATACCATGCCTAACTCTTGACTTAGGGAAATATTAACTTTAAGGAGTAGATACCATGCCCTTAAAGGAACAAACATGAGTGATCAGAGTAGTGTAGAAGGTGACTTAGCATTCTTGACTACAGGTGGAAATCAAAGCCCAACTACTTTAATAGATATTCGTGACTCGAATTGTGATGCTACTTAATTTAGATTTTTATCTCTTTCATTTCCTTTCAATCAGACTTTTAGAACAAAACTTTATGATTTGCATTTTTCTTTGTTTTATTAATTAGTGAGTTAAGTACTACAATCTCTGTGGGATCGATCCTTGCTTTTCACTACGCTTCTATAAACGATTCGTACACTTGCGAGGTTTTAATTTGTGTCTAGTTTATCTATTTATTTAGATCATCTAGATTGCACAACAAGTTTTTGGCGCCGCTGCCGGGGATTGTTTAGTATTTTAACTTGCAAAATCAATACAAATCTTTTTCTTTTTATTTTTTTTCTTCTTTTCTTATATTTTCTTTTAGATTACATTCTGCAGATTCAGATAAGTCGACTGTATCCAAGGATCAGTCGACTGTACAGAGGATTTGTCCAAAAGCAACAATGGGTGAGAAAGTATTAAATCGAGTACTAATGCAAGACAAATTCACTCCGAAAAATATTGAACAACCTTCTTGCATAGCTTTTCAACCTAATGTCACAGGGAATATGCATCTATCACCTCAATTACTCAGCATGGTTCCCCACTTTAGTGGCAGACTAGATGAGGATCTGCATCTACATTTGCAAGATTTCTTTGATCTTTGCATAACACAAAGCGTCCAAGGGCTCACCCCTGAACAAATTAGGTTAATCTTGTTTCCATTTTCTTTAAAACTTAATGCTAAATTATGGTATAATTCTTTGGAACCAGGATCAATTCAATCATGGGAGCAATTGGCAACAAAATTCTTGAAAGAATTCTTTCCAGCTCAGAAAACCAGACAACTAAAAAGAGAAATTCTACTCTTCCAACAAAAAGATGGCGATTTATTCTTCGAGGCATGGAAGGACTTCAAGAACAAGCTTCTCAAGTGTCCTACGCACAACATACCTAAGGATGATCAGGTACAAGCATTTTATGATCATTTAAATGACACTAACAAAGCAATTGTGGATTCAGCTTGCAACGAAATCTTGATGAGGAAAAGTGGTGAGGAGGCCATCGAACTATTTGAAGAACTCAGCGAGAACTCATAGCAATTCTCAACAAGGGGAAGAGGCATTTCGAAAAAACAGGGAGTTTACGAAATTTCTAATAATAATAACATGCCACTAGAAATGGAGACCATGAACAAAAAGATTGATATGCTTGTTAATGTGATTTCAACGTTGGGTGGCGTAAAAAACCAACCAAAAGAAATTTGTGCAATTTGTTCTCATTCTGATCATACAACTAATACATGTCTCATGTCTTCTTTCGCAGATCAGGAGCACGCAAACTACGTAGGACAGGGAATGTACCCGCCCCAGAACAACCCTTTGTCAAACATGTATAACCTAGGGTGGCGAAACCATCCAAATTTCTCATGGATCAATAATCAAAATCATCAAGGCAATCAATTCACACAAGGGCATACGCAGTAATTCCAGAGTGGGAATGGGTTTGATCGGCCAATACAAGAACAGAAGAAGTTGGATTTCGAATCCATCGTACTTCAATTACTCCAACAGCAACAGCAAACAAGCAACCAACAAGGGCAGGCCATTCAAAAATTGGAAACTCAAATCGATCAAATTGCTAAGGAGTTAAGTGAAAAAAGGGCCAGAGAACTCCCATCACAAACCATACCAAACCCTGGAGAACAAGAACAGCTCAAATCGGTGACAACACTAGAGGACGATATTGAGTTTAAAATGTTTGATGCACCAAAATTACCACACGATGATCATAAATGTTATAATGTTGATGTGGTTCAGGAAATTTGTGACCAAACATTTCAGGAACATAGTGTCGATCCATTACAAGCCACAATTACACACCCTCTAATATTATCTCAAGTTGAACAGGAATATGATGATTGGAGGATTGCAGAGACAGTACATTACCTTGGAAATCCAAAATCATGTTCAGGTAAGTTTGCACCTGTGTTTGAAAATCTTGTGTCTAATAATACTTTTGTTTCTTCTTTTACCAAGACACCAGATGTGGAGCTGAAGCCACTACATGAATACTTGAAGTATGAATATTTGGGGAAAAACCAGACATTACCTGTGACAGTTGCTGCAAACTTAAGGATGCAGGAAGAAGAGAAGCTGCAGGGAGTCTTGCAAGAACACAAGGGTGCATTAAGGTGGACCATTGCAGATAGGCTTATGTCAAGATGGTTCGGTCCGAACATTGTTGCAAAGGTTTCCCCACATGGAACGTTGGAGAAAAATCAAACGTTCCAAGGTGAATGAGCATAGTGGGAAACCTTATAATAAGATGAGTTTTGAGTCGCGAGCCATTCAATACATTGCATAAACTCATCAAGTCTAGCTGAAGACAAGAAACGCAGCACTTATTGGGAGGCAACCCAATTTTTCAGGGGAGTACTTACACTCTCTATTTATTTATTTCTTTAATCATTTCTTTATTTCTTTACTTTATTTTCTTTCCTTCAAACTGGGTGGTAACACATGCCTATTTTAAGTTTTTGTGCAAACATTGAGGACAATGTTCCATCTAAGTTTGGGGGTAATTATTTATATTTGGAGTCTTTTGATTTTAACCATTCCAACATTTAATGATTTGAGCTCAGTTACTATAGGTAGAAAGTGGAGAACAAATATTAATTGTGGTCTTTATCCTTAAAAATGTTAATAACTTGTCATATGGATCATACTTGAAACTTTTATTCACATGGTCATGTCAATTCGACGAATCTTGAAAGAGAATAGCAAGTTCAACTGTGAGTAAACTTAAATACACAAATTGTGAGTTTTGAGCCTTATTTATTTTATTTGTGAGAGAATCATACACTAGAAGATTTCAGTTGACTGCATTCTTGAGGTGAACTAGAACTTGTTTTTGCTACTTTTCGAAACTTATTTTTGGTTTTTGCATAAAAACTTGGAAATGATTAAGGCACCTGTGATTTTATCACCAAGGACAAATAGCCTACCCAACATCAATTATTCACTAGTTGCCCCTTTTGAAGCCTATAAAAGCCTTTTTATTTGTAAAACACATCATCCTTAACCATGCCTAGATGAATAGGGTACCTTACCTATACCTATTGAGTTAGTAGAGCAAGAATTGTAAAAGAGATGTGGTATGTCAAGATGAAGGGGATAAAAATATAAAGAAAAGTTGGAGGATTTGTCATATAAAAAAAAAATGAAAAGTTGTAAATTGCTGAGTTGTGGATAGGGAAAAGGTGTTGGTAGAAATAAAGATAGGCCTGTGATATATGGCCTTAAATATTTTATGGAAAAAAAAATCTCTTAGAACAATGCAAGTTGCTCTACTAATTCTTTAGAAATTTTGTATTCCTTTTTCCCTTCAATTGTATAAACCCTCACCCATGGCCCCATTACAACCTATACAAGACCTTTTGATCCAAGTAGTGTGCAAATCAAAGGTGTGAAGATGTAGTAGCAAGATCAAGCATATGGTTTCATCCAAGTAATGAAAATTGTCACGAGATCTAATTTGAATGTCCCATGTCAATGAGAGCTATATTTTTTCTTGTGAGTGTATGCCATGGTGAGAATTTGGAGTTGAAATATAGTTTAGCTTGCTAACCTTAATCATGATTATGTTGCAGAGGCATTGGCCACACTATTATTTGATATTCAAGTTAAGTATTCTTGTGAATAAGTGATTAACATTTGAATTACAACTTTTTAGACCTATCTTAATGCTTGTTCTAATCTTGACACCTAATGTAGCAAGTTCTCTGAGGTAAATATTGGAAGGGTAAAGATGTTCAAGAGATGCTTGTAGTTTAATTTTTTTTTAGGACAAGCAAAAGCTAAGTTTGGGGGTATTTGATGAATCCAATAATATCCACATTTAGGAGCAATAATCTTAATGCAATTAGACATTTAAATGCTCTACATGTGGTAATTTACTCTTCTTTTCTCTTTTCCATAGGAAACAGCCTAAAAGCAGCTAAACGAAGCAGATTCAAGGCTAATACAGACTGAGAGGATGACACACAGGGAGCTGCAGGACACAAGTCGACTGGTCCTCAAAGACAGTCGACTGAACAGAGGAGTATGAAATCCCGAAGCTACGCATTACAGTCGACTTACTCCAAAGACAGTCGACTTGACGGAGTAATTGTGAGTCTACAGATGTCTCGACACAGTCGACTGATTCCAAAACCAGTCGACTGGTATTCAGCGGAGTTAAAAGATAAAGATAGTTTAAGATCGATCCTAAACCAAATCCGAATCAAATGGAAGTTATCTAAACCCGGGTTATCTGCAAATGACAACTCACCAACAATCAAAGTTAAAGAACCGGGATTGGCAAGTAAGAAGATGGACTCAGTCCTATGCGTGAAGAGATAAGAAATCAGGAACTTGAAATCTGCAGAAAAGGACAAGAGAAACTATAATAAAGAGAGAATCATCTACCATCAGGGGAAGGATCGACAGCAAGCATCAAGATACCAGCATCAAAGAAAGAGAAGAACAAGTCAACTGCTGATTGGGCTCAATTTCAATATCATACAAATCAGTGTTCTTCTGTTCTTATTTTTACTTTTTATTTTTATTGTAGAGTCATGAATTCTATTTTATTAATCAATAAAGGTTGTATTATGTGCAACTAATTTCATAGTTGGGTAGATTGAAACCGTAGTCATGTAATGCTTATATTCTTCTCAATGCTACTCTATTACTTATTGATTAAACCTGATTGTATTGGTATAGAATTATAATATGAACCAAAACTTGTTCAGAAGTTCTAAGAGCAGTCGACTGAGAGTGACAGCATGTCGACTGCCATGCAGAACCTGAGATTATCAAGTTTGCGTATTATAAATCTGAATCTGTTATATGATCATAGAGACGACCCGTATCTCGTGCTCATAACTTGTAACACAGGAATCTTTAGGGGTTCTTGGTTTAGTCAACTTGAAGGATCTAGATCTGATACCAATTTCTAGAACTTTAAGTGTTTGTTCGTTTCCATTGTTCCTATGCTTCCTTTAAGTGCAACTTAGTAGATTCAATGCTAAATACTTAAGGAAAGAAACGAATTAGAGTAGATACCATGCCTAATTCTTGGCCTAGGGAAACATTAACTTTAAGGAGTGGATACCATGCCCTTAAAGGAACAAACATGAGTGATCAGAGTAGTGTAGAAGGTGACTTAGCATTCTTGACTACAGGTGAAAATCAAAGCCCAACTACTTTAATAGATATTCGTGACTCAAATTGTGATGCTACTTAATTTAGATTTTTATCTCTTTCATTTCCTTTCAATCAGACTTTTAGAACAAAACTTTATGATTTGCATTTTTCTTTGTTTTATTGATTAGTGAGTTAAGTACTACAATCTCTGTGGGATCGATCCTTGCTTTTCACTACGAATCTATAAACAATTCGTACACTTAGGAGGTTTTAATTTGTGTCTAGTTTATCTATTTATTTAGATCATCTAGATTGCACAACATGGACCACCTCTCTTACCTCAGAGGCAGATCTTTGATAAGAGCATAGCTGCTCCTAGGGTTAATCTTCCTGTCGGTCGTGGTCAGGCCTACAACTTGATACGTAGGATGCTGAAATCGCTTTGGGCGTTGTTGTAGGTATATCTTTAGTTGTATTCATTTTATATTTCATTTTGATTTCCTTGCTATTTTGTGATTATATCCTGTTGCCTATTCATGTTAGCCTTCCATTCATGTCTGTTTCTTGCATTTTTCTTCTGCCTTTTGTGTTCTTACTTTGACTTCTTGCTAGGCATTATCCTTGTTCACTCCTATCCCGCTCATATTCTTTTTTATTCTGATGCAACTCATTCATTTGTTTCTTCCCGCTTCGTCGACCTGCATCATTGGCTAGCAGCGCTATGCTAGCAGCATGGAATTTTACTACGGGCGGAGGTGTTGTCATGTGTTCTCAGATTTGTAAGCAGAGTCCCTTGGTTATTAGTGGTGTTGATTTTGTTGCTGATCTGATTATCATCAACAATTCTGATTTTGATGTTATCTTGGGGATGGATTGGCTTGGTGTCACTCATGCTGTAATTGACTACCGTAAGAAGAAGGTGGTGTTTCGAATGCCAGAACATCAGGAATTTGAATTTTGTGCCGGTGAGACACCGCTTGCTTGTGTGGAGAAGTTGGCTAGTCGAATGTTGGAGGTATGGAGGAAGTGTGTGCTGATGGCGATGTTGCACTATTGGTTGTGCGTGACTTCCTTGATGTTTTTCCTGAGGAATTGCCGGGATTTTTGGCAAACCGTGAAGTGGTGTTCAGTATTGATGTTCAGCCGGGTACAACTCCAATCTCTAAGAGTCCGTACAGAATGTCTCCTATTGAGTTGACCGAGTTGAAGGAGTAGATTCAGGAGTTGTTGGATAGAGGTTTTATCAGGCTGAGTGTTGTGCCTTGGGGAGCTCCGGTACACTTCGTCAATAAGAAGGATGGTAGTCGCAGGTTGTGTATTGACTACCGTGAGCTCAATAATATCACTGTGAAGAATCAGTATCTATTGCCAAGGATTGATGATCTATTAGATCAATTAGGAGGAGCTTCTGTATTTTTGAAGCTGGATCTTCATTCTGGCTACCATCAGGTTAAAGTGAAAGCCGAGGATGTACAGAAGAGTGCTTTTTGTACAAGATATGGACACTATGAATTCTTGGTGATGCCTTTCGGAGTTACTAATGCTCCAACTGTGTTCATGAGCTTGATGAATCGAGTTTTCTCTCCCTTTCTAGACAAGTTTGTGGTTATGTTCATTGATGATATTCTCTTCTATTCACGGAACCGGGATGAGCATGCTGAGCACTTGAAGGTTGTTTTGCAAACATTGAGGGATCATCAGCTATTTAGGAAGCTTAGCAAGCGTGAGTTTTGGTTGGATCGTGTGGCATTCTTGGGCCATATCATTTCTGGTGAAAGAGTTTCCGTCGATCCGTCCAAGATCTGTGTCGCTAAGGATTGGCCGACGCCAAAGTCAGTATCGGAAATTCAGAGTTTTCCTGGTCTAGCGGAGTACTACAGGAAATTTGTTCGGGATTTCTCGAAGATTGCCGGGCCATTGACCAAGTTGACTGGGAAGGATCAGAAGTTTGTGTGGGATGAGTCCTTTGATGAAGCATTCGCTAAATTGAAGAACCGGTTGACATCAGCACCTGTGTTGACTATACCGAATGGATCAGGAGGTTTCGTAATTCACTGTGATGCTTCAGGAAGAGGTTTGGGTGCTGTTTTGATGCAACGAGGAAAGGACGTTGCATATGCATCTAGGAAATTGAGGCCGCATGAGAAGAATTATCCTACACATGATTTGGAGCTTGCAGTCGTGTTCTTTGCCTTGAAGCTTTGGAGGCATTATTTACATGGAGACCGAGTGGAGATTTTCACTGACCACAAAAGTCTCAAGTATGTGTTCACCCAGAAGGAGCTGAATATGAGGCAAAGGCGATGGTTAGAAATGATGCCGGATTATGATATCAGTTTGTAGTATCACCCTGGTAAGATTAATTCGGTACCTGATGCTTTGAGAAATAGACCTGTTGCTACGGTTCTAACCGAGCAGGATGAGCATGTGGAAGCTATGAGGAGGTTGGATTTAGAAGTGGTTTTGCCTGGTTCTGAGCAGAGTTGTATGGTGCTTCAGTTGCAGTCGTCTTTGGTGGATCAGATTAAGGAGGCACAGTCTGGTGATGTGCAGTTGTAGAAGTTTCGAGCTAAAGTCGAAGCAGGTTCAAGGGCTGATATGATTATTCAAGAGGATGGATTTCTCCACTTTGGGACCCGTCCATGTGTTCCGAAGGGGGAAGTCCAGTAGAAGTTACTTGAAAAAGCTCACCGTTCGACGTAATCTATTCAACCTGGTGGTACGAAGATGTATCGGGATTTGAAGTTGCATTTCTGATGGCATGGTATGAGGAGGGATATTGCAAGATTTGTTTCTCGATGTCTAATTTGTCATCAAGTGAAAGCAGAACATCAGAGGACTGCTGGACTTCTTCAACCGGTTCCTATTCCAGAGTGGAAGTGGGAGAATATTATTATGCATTTTGTGACTGCTTTGCCTAGAAGTCCCAAGGGTCACAATGCCATTTGGGTGATTGTGGATCGCCTGACGAAGAGTGCTCATTTTATTCCCTTCAGAGTGGGTCAGTCTACAGAGAGCTATGCAGAGAGGTATATGCAGGAGATTGTGAGATTGCATGGTGTTCCTATCAGCATTATATCAGACAGAGATACTAGATTCAGATATCATTTCTGGGAGTCTTCAGAACAATCTTGGGAGTAAGCTGAGATTCAGTACTGCATTCCATCTGCAGACATATGGAAAATCAAAGAGGACTATTCAAACATTGGAGGATATGTTTAGGTCATGTGTTCTTCAGTTTGGAGGATCCTAGGACGATCATCTACACTCGGTGGAGTTTCAATACAACAATAGCTACCAAGCAAGTCTTAAGGCAGCTCCGTATGAAGCTTTGTATGGTCGGAAGTGTAGATCACCAGTATGCTGGGATGACATTGGTGAGAGGAAGCTTTTGGTGCCAGACTTGATCACGAAGACTATTGATGCAGTGGCCAAGGTCAAGAAGTATCTTCAGGCAGCTCAGGACATGCAGAGGAAATGGACAGACATTCACAGCAGACCACTGGAATTTGAAGTGGGTGACCATGTGTTCCTCAAGGTATCACCATAGAGAGGTGTTATCCATTTTGGTACTGGGGGTAAGCTAAGCCCTAGATTTATTCGTCCGGTCGATGTGGTGAAGCGAGTAGGCAAGGTGGCCTATAGACTCGCTTGCCGCAGGCCCTTTCTAGAGTGCATGATGTCTTCCATGTTTCTCAACTCAGGAAGTATGTCCAGTATGATAGTCATGTTATTGACTACTCGAAATTGTCGGTTCGACCAGATTTGTCCTGTGAGATTCATCCGATTTCTATTGTGGACTGATGGGAGAAGATTTTGAAGAATAAGGTTATTAAATTGGTTCGTGCTGCTTGGAATCCTCACTCGCCCGGTGAGTCGACTTGGGAGCTTGAAGAAGAGATTCAGAAGAAGTTTCCCCATCTTTTTGTGTACTTATTTTCTTTCTTCGGGGTTATCCTACTACCACTTGTTTAAATTTCGAGGACAAAATTTTAATGTAATATGGATAGGATTGTAACTACCATTTTCATTCTTTTCATTTTTCTCTCTTCTTTTAATATTTTATTTGCATATATATATACTCTATTTTTCTTGATCATCTTCATTAAATTTTGACAGGAAAATAGACGTAGGTTAGCGACTTGAAATATAGAAATATTGATAGGAAAAAGCATAGAACTAGTAGATACCATGATTAGAAGAAATATTAATATAGTTTGTTTACAAGAAACAAAGTAGGTAAGGGAGAAAGCTAAAGATATAGATGGTTTTAAATTATATTATACTGGTAAAATTAGAAATAGAAATGGAGTAAAAATTTTAGTAGATAAGAAATTCAAAAGAGATGTAGTATGTGTTAATAGGAAAGGAGATAGAATAATACGAATTAAGCTTGTATTAGGGGGAAACATAATTAATATCATTAGTACTTATGCACCCCAAGTAGGATTAGATGCACAAGCTAAAAATAAATTTTGGGAAGATATGGGTGAGATAATTCGAGGAGTACCCTTAGGTGAGAAACTATTTATAGGAGGATATTTCAATGGACATGTAGGAGAAGATAACATGGAATATGAGATAGTGCATGGAGAACATGGATTTGGAAATAAGAACGATGGTGGAGAGGCTCTATTAAATTTTGCGGCTTCGTATGATCTTATACTAATAAATACTTATTTTAGGAAGAGGGAGGAACATTTGATAACCTTTAAAAGTGGAGAAAATTGAAGTCAGATTGATTTTTCATCACTAGAAGGGAGATCGCTTGACATGTAAAGATTGTAAAGTTATACCGAGAGAGTGTTTAATCTCACAACATAGATTAATGGTATTGGATGTGAAGATTGGGAAACACATATGTGCAAGAAAGGAGACTAGGAACCCAAGAATTAGGTGGTGGAATTTGAAGGGAGATAAACTATAAGTTGTTAAAGATAAAGTCCTTAAAGGAGCATCATGGAATTGGTAAGGGGAGACAAATATGATGTGGACTAAAATGGCTACGTACATAAGAGAAATTTCAAAGGAGGTACTTGGAGAGTCTAAAGGTAGAGGGTTGCTAAATAAAGAAACATGGTGGTGGCAATAAGAACTCCAAAATATTATGAGAGAAAAAAGATCAACCTTCAAAATGTGGCAAAAGAGTAGAAATGAAGAGGATTTAGAGAGATATAAGACCGTTAGAAAAGAAGTTAAAAAAGCGGTATGAGATGCAAAAGCAAAAGCTTATGATGATT
Source organism: Hemerocallis citrina (assembly GCA_017893485.1). Classification (NCBI taxonomy): domain Eukaryota; kingdom Viridiplantae; phylum Streptophyta; class Magnoliopsida; order Asparagales; family Asphodelaceae; genus Hemerocallis; species Hemerocallis citrina. The sequence goes on from CM030364.1 coordinate 119,655,796, forward strand.
TATATACAAAATTAGAAACAAAAGAAGGAGAAAATAATATTTATAAGTTTGCTAAACAAAGGGATAGAAAAACAAAAGACCTGAATACAATTAGGTGTATTAAGAGCGAGGATTCAAGAGTTCTAGTAAAAGATGATGAAATTAAGGAAAGCTGGCGAAATTACTTTGAAAAGTTATTAAATGAAAAGGCTGTGGGCAACTTAATATTAGAGGACTCGAGGGAGAGTCTAGAGCATATATTTTTCCGTAGAATTAGGTCCTCAGAGCTTCGAAATGCTTTAGGAAGGATGAAAGTAGGAAAACCTTTAGTGTCGGATGATATACCCATTGATGTTTGGAAGTGTCTTGGAGATGCAGGAGTGAGTTGGCTAACAAAATTATTTAATAAAATTTTGAGGACTAAGAAGATGGCCGATGAATGGAGAAAGAGTATTTTAGTACCTATATATAAAAATAAAGGAGATATACAAAGTTGCTCAAACTACTGAGGAATTAAATTAATGAGTAATACGATGAAAATTTGGGAGAGAGTGATTGAACATAGACTGAGACTATGAACTACAGTGTCTGAGAATCAGTTTGGGTTTATGCCGGGGGATCAACAATGGAAGCAATTTATGTACTGAGGTGACTTATGGAAAAATATAGGGAGAATAAGAAAGATCTACATATGGTTTTTATAGATCTAGAAAAAACATATGATAAAGTCCCTAAAGACATAGTATGGTGGGTGTTAAATAATAAAAGAGAAACTATTCGGTATATTGAGATAATTAAGGATATGTATGAAGGGGCAACAACCACAATTAGAACAACCACAGGAGAGACCAGCGATTTTCCTATTACAGTAGGTTTACACCAAGGTTCGGCTTTAAGCTCCTACCTCTTTACTTTGGTTATGGACGAACTGACGCGAGGAATACAAGATGAGGTGCCTTGGTGTATACTTTTTACCGATGATATCGTCTTAGTTGATGAGACTAGATCAGGAGTCAATACTAAATTAGAATTGTGGAGAGAAACTTTGGAAGCTAGAGGCTTTAAAATAAGCAGAACTAAAACATAGTATATGGAGTATAATTTTAGTGATATTCGGAACACAACTTAGGATGTAGCGAAGCTTGAAGGCCAAGAGATACCTAAGAGAGACCATTTTCGATATTTAGGCTTGATTATACAAAGAGATGGAGAGATTTGTGAAGATGTTACACATAGGATCCAAGCAAGGTGGCTTAAGTGGAGAAATATCAGTGGTGTTTTGTGTGACAAACGTATACCTTTGAAGTTGAAGGAAAAATTTTATAGGATGACTGTTAGACCAACAATGATATATGGAGCAGAGTGTTGGGCAACAAAGAAACAACATGTCTAAAAAATGAGTGTAGCGGAGATGAGGATGCTAAGACGGATATGTGGTAAAACAAGGAATGATAGAATTAGAAACGAGCATATACGAGACATGCTAAAGGTAGCTCCAATCCAAGATAAGTTAAGAGAGAATCGCCTCAGGTAGTTTGGATATGTCACACGTAGACCTATTAGTGCCCCCGTTAGAAATAGTGATTTGATAAGTATTGAGGGTAGAGTTAGGGGTAGAGGAAGACCTAAACTAACTTGGATGAAAATGGAGAAAAAAGATATGATAGCTTGTGACCTTACAGAAGATATTGCGCTAAACCGAGCAGAATGGAAAACCAGGATTCATGTAGCCGACCCCAACTAGTTTGGAAAAAGGCTTTGTTGTTGTTGTTGTTGTTGTTGTTGTTGTATCTTCATTAAATTTTTCCATGAATTACTTTTGTTCTTTTTTATGGACTATTTTCTTGTTGATCCTATTTTTATTTGATAGTGGGTATTTTATTTGAAACCTATTGTCTTTAAATCCACCTCTTATTGAACCCAAAACCCAATTACAATTAATTCTTGACCCAAACCCACTTTATTGGATCCTAAACCATTAACCCAACATCCTAATTGCACTTTATAAATATAATTCTATTGCAAACCCTAAACTCCAACCATCATCTCCATCTCCTCCCGTTTTCTCTCTCCCCGGCCTCAGTTTTTCCCGCCCAAGACCCCAGCTCCTTCTCCGACCACCTCCGGCGCCTTCTGAGCGCGACCCTCCTCTGTCGACCACCAGTCGACGCCCTGACCCCAACCCCGACCTCTCCTCCCCTGTTCCCCGTTGTCTCTGTTTTCCGGTCGAATAGCAGCCAAACCCCGATGCCCCTCTGCCCTATTCCAGTTGCGCCACCCATCTACGATGTCGCCAACTGCCGTCGACATCAAGCACCGCCGGACCGAATCTCGCCATTGCTTCTCTTCGCTCTTGCGGTTGTTGCTTTGTCTCTATTGCACGTAGTTCGCACGTGTGATCTTCGTGAGTTTGTGGGTTTGTTGCTCCGGGAATTCTCATCCGGTTTTTTTTCTTTGTATTCAATTTCATCGTCCATAAGGCAAGTCATTTTTTCCTTGAATTAATATCGTATCAAATTCAAGTTTTTATTGATATTCTTGTAAGTAGATCCAATTGATTCATCGTAATGCATATTGTTCATCTCTTTTGTTGAGTATATTGAGGGTTTACACAAGCTAACCCCGATATTCTTGACTTCGTGCCTCTATTGACTCCAAAGATCAAATCTTTCATGTTTCCATATAGAATTGATAATAGGGTTGTTCATATAATCACAACACAATTAATCTATTATAGAAATAATTGCTAGGTTGTATGTTTGACTGATCGATTGATGTTTGGTTGATGTTAAATTAATGTATATGCGTGTTTTTAATTTTATTTACCATGCTCTTACATCCATCATTCTGGTCATGAAGTTTATTGATTAATAGAATTGATATCCATCGTGTTTAATTAATTTATTTCATGAAAGATATCCAAAAATCTGTATGTTGGTTACTGTCTGTATTTTGCCTGATAATTTCGACCCAGTAAATTATCTTAAAATGAATAACTTTCTGAATAAGAGTTGTATCCCTATGTCTCTAGTTTCCAGAACATCTTTAATCGTTGAATTTCGAGTTGTGTATCAAAAGTTATGCTCGTTTAACTACTGCTGTGTTTTTGTTTCCAGAATTTTAAATTCATGTATGTTTCATGTTTAATCAGTTAAAAGGTTGATTTAATATTAAAATATTTCTCTGAAAATTTCCATAATGTTAGTTAACAAGTTTCTGAGTCTAATAAATATTTTTAAAGAATTTATTATTGAGTTTTCGCTGATTCTAAAAATATAATAACTTGATGTCAAAATTCTGCCTGAACATGAAATCTGTAAATAATGATGTGTTTGACCTATCTACTATTGTCGGATTCTGAACTTTAAATATGTGTTGGATTCATTGAGAAGTGTAGTTTCTAGAACTTCTGACGGATTCAGTTTTCGAAGTCTGTAGCACAGGAAATTACATTTTAGTACAGATGACTCTTGCTGTCCATAATTTCACTGTTTAGTTTCTTAATCGTAGTATTGCATTAATCGAAGTATTGCATTAATCGAAGTGTGTATGTTGTATTGCATGATCCTAATGAGTTATTGTCATCATTCTAATTATTCCAATTCAAGTTATCATCCTATTATTTCCATATTATTACCATCTTTCATCTCATGTCTCATATTTGCATATTGTATGGTTGCATTAATAAAATAATTAATAAGCCGCGGTTTAAGGGATTTACTGGAGTAGTTGATGATATAGTGACTGTACGCGGAAGTGTGGGCCATGTTTCCCAAAATATCGTGTGTTGGCTATTCTTATTGTTATTGGTTTATTATTGAATTACTGACTACAGTATCTGAACTGATCGTATATTATTTTATTGTTATTGAGCCAGTGTGCACCAATGCCGCAAATAATGTTATCGTGTCGTGTACATAATCTATAGAATCTTCCACTTAAGTCTAAACAAAATTGATTGTATGCATCGAACCTGTATAATGGGATGCAGTAGTACGTGCATTAGTTAGGATTAAAATGAATAATAAACTTAAGGATTGACACAACATCGACATTGTATATTGTACATCATTGTTTCTATTGATTTCGAATATTGTCTAAGTGTTAGTGACATCGACCATTGAATATTGTTATCGAATATTGAATCATTGTTTTGCATCAATTATCATGATATTGATTATTCTATTGTCCCATGTTATTGATTCCTATTGATCCATTGAATTCGTTATTATATCGTTATTCCATTATTCCTTGCTTTCTCGACTTGCTGTCCATGACTTGCTCTAAGGAATTAAAAAAATTCTCTTTTTAGATGAAGTGTTCATAGGTAATGAAGGAGAATTGTCTGCTGGAATTGGAGAACAAACTTTCTAAAGATTTAATGCTTTCTAGTTGCTTATTACTTTATTGAACTTATTGCATTGAGACTTATTATTATTGTGATCGGATTTATTATTGTATTGGGCTTACGACCCGGATTTTATTATTTTGTTTATAGACGTTGGATTATTGTATTTGGATATTTCACATTGCTTCATTTCAAATATTATTGTTCATGAGATTATTATTATTGTCTGTGCAATTATTTTGTATTGTTATTATTGTTGAGTTGAATGGGTAAACAGCTTATGGATGACGCAAGTCATTCGCTGGGCTAATGTCACGTGCTTGTATTACGTATTTTTGGGAAGCGGGGCGTGACAGGTAGATATCTAGTTTGATGTTAAACTAGTGTATGGATGTATTCTTCATTGTGTTTACCATACTGGATATAAGATTTGTTAAGTATTGAGTCGAAGATCATCATGTTTGGATCGCTTTTATTTCATGAAATATGTTGTACCCTGATTTTTGTTGTCTGCCTGGAATTTGTGAGACTTTTTTGACCCAGTATTTAACATTAAAAATTATAGCTTTCTAAATGAAAATTGTAGCCCTATATTTCAAGTTTTCAGAACATCTAAAATATTCAAATTCTGAGTTTTACTGCAAAAGTTATGGTGATTTTACTACTGCTGCCTTTTTACTTCTAGAATTCCTGATTCGTGTATCTCTTCATATTTAAATTATTTAAAAGCTATGTTAATGTTAGAATATGACCCTGATTATTTTCAGATTATTACTTAACATGATTAGGAACTTAATGAATATTTTTGATGAATTTAAAATTGGGTTTTTACTGATCTTACGAATATAACAACTTGATGTCGATTTTCAGTCAGAATGTGTAATCTGTAAAGAATGATGTAATTCACCTATCTAATTTTATCGGATTTCGTATTTTAAATATGCGTTGGAATTGTTGGGAAGTCTAGTTTCTAGAACTTCTGACCGATCCAGTTTTGGATTTCTGTAGCAGCTGAAAACTTGATTTTAGTACAGTAACCTATTGCAGTTTAGAATTGTGTTTCCATATTATCTTAATATAATTGTATATATATCGTTATATTGAATGGATTGAAGTATATAAATTGCATTGCATGATCCTAATATGCTATTGTCACCATTCTAATTGTCTCATTCTAATTGATCGTCCTATTGTTACTTCTATTGATACCATCGTTTATCAAATTTCTCTAAAATTGCATATTGTATTGATTGTATCAATAAAATGTTTAACAAGCCGGGGTTAAGGGCTGACTTTAGTAGTGGACAATATAGAGATTGTACTCGGGGAGGGGGCCGTGTTTCCCAAAAACATTATGTCGGCTACTGTTTATCGATTGATTGTTGGATTACTGACCACAGTATCACAATTCAACGTGTATCGTTTTAGTGTTATCATGTCGACTAGTGTGCAACAAAGTTTCTATTGTTTTAGTGTTATTGTGCCGAGTACACAAACTATAGAGTCTACCACTAGAGTCTAAACAATATTGATTGTATGCATCGAACATGTGGTATGGGATTCAGTAGTACGTGCATTAGTTAAGATAAAAACTAATAGACTGAAGAATTGCTACAATATTGACATTTCATGTTGAACATCGTCATTGCTATTGATATTGAACATTGTTATTGATATTGACATCGACCATTGAGTGTTGGTATCGAATACTGAAATATCGTTTATTGTTATACCCATCGCATTGTTACCATTGATATTGATTATTGCTATCGTCCATTGTTATTGATTCCTATTGTTTCATTGAATTCATTGTTATACCGTATTTTTATTGTTCTTTGCTTTCTCTACTTTCTGTCCATGACTTGATCTGAGGACAATCTTTCTCCTCTCTTTAGATGAGGTATTCACAGGTGATCAAAGAGAGTTACCTGCAGGACTTGGAGAACAGACTTTTTGAGGATTTATTGCTTTCTAAATTGATCGTTATTTTATTGGACTTCTTGTATTGAGTTTTATTAATATTTTATTATGGGATTTTGACCCGGAGATTGTTATTTTGTTCCAGACGTTGGATTATCGTATTTGGTTATTTCATATTTTATTCCAAGTATAGTTGTTCATGTGATTGTTCTTATTGCATGCGTGGTTGTATCTATCTTGTTATATTATTGAGTTGAACAAAAACAGCTTATGGATGATGCATGTCATTCGCTGGGCCAATGTCACGCATTTTTGTTTCGTGTTTTTGGGAAGCGGGGCATGACACTAATATTCCCATTTTGTTAGTACCTACGAATAATTAACTTACAATTTTTTGAGGAAATGTTTCTCTTATTATCTTGCATGCATTTATCAAACTCTTCTGGTACATAAAGACGAACTCTAAGAAAAATCACTAAGAATACATCAACTCTTGCCTTAAAAGTGTAGGCTATTAATGGTCAGGAGGATAGAAGGGAAAATGATTGGATCTTTGGTCCTTTCCAAATATCACAAATGCTATAAGAATATTTTAATAGCTTGCCAAACTATAATTAACAAATCACATAATCATTAAAGTGTGTAGATCACACCCTTCTCTTCACGTGCTTATACAGGCTTATAGAGACATCAATTAATTATGATTTTCTCAATTTATTACTGTAAAGCTTATGGAGGCATCAATTAGATTGGAAAAATACCACTTTAGTTGCAAGCTTCTATATTGAATCTGATATTGAACATCAATGAATAGGGATGGCTCTAACCTGCTATCGAACTCTTTCTTTTTCGGAATAAGGATATGCTTTTTAATTGACCCATTTTAATGGGGGTAATTAGGATTTGTGAAGTATCAAATTTCTTCGATTGTAATGGATTTAGTTTTGGCATCCTGTTTAAGTATGTAAGGTTTATTTTAAGATTGATGACAATGTTGTGGCAATTGCAATGCAGCCCTAGTGACACCACATTTTTGCATTTGATGAACTAATGCTTGATTATTTGGCAATTTTGATAAAACCTTGCGGACAATTGTGTTCTGAGCCTACTAGTTATTCAGTTCATAGTATTGTTGAGTTCATGTACATACAAATACAAACCATTGTTGAAGTTTTTTTTTTTTTTGGTTGGCAGCAGAAGAAGCTTGTGCACTGGAAGAAGCGTTGGAAGAAGCAGCAGCAGCTATTGCAATAAGAAGAAGCGTTGGGATTTTGAGTTTGAGTGAGATAGTGGAATTTGGGATTTTGTGAGCATTATGAAATATGTTTATGTTGTTTCCAGGCATCCTGAGCTCTGTTTATGTTTTTTGTGAGCATTATGAGCACTGTTTATGTTGTTCCCATACATCCTGAGCTCTGTTTATGTTGTTTTTTGAGCATTATGAGCTCTGTTTATGTTGTTCCCATGCATTGTGAGCTCTGTTTATGTTGTTTTTGAGCATTATGAGCTCTGTTTATGTTGTTCCCAGGCGTTGTGAGCTCTGTTTATGTTGTTTATGAGCATTATGAGCTCTGTTTATGTTGTTTCCATGCATCTTGAGCTCTGTTTTATGTTGTTTGTGAGCACTATGAGCTTTGTGTTTATGTTGTTTACAGGCATTTGGAGCTCTGTTTATGTTGTTTGTGAGCATTATGAGCTTTGTTTATATTGTTTCCATGCATCTTGAGCCTGTTTATGTTGTTTATGAGCATTATGATCTATGTTTATGTTGTTTCTAGGCATCTTGAGCTCTGTTTAATATGTTTATGATCTTCATGAGCTCTGTTTATAAAGTGATCTCACAATATTGAAGGATTTTCAAGTACTTTTGGTTCAATTTGTTAACGAATTGAAGTAATTTTTAAGGAATCTTTAAGGGAATATTTAAGAAATTATTAAGGAATTTAAAAAAACAACTGATGATATCTACCTAAATTTCTCGCCTAATCTCCCAATTTTCCAAAAAACACCCAAAAAAATGGCATATGTGTATTTTTTTAAAATGCATAAGGGTATTTTCATCTTTGAAAAATTGATACGTCAGGAGTAGGACTTACTACCTAACAGAGCAAACTTGAGTAGTGTTATATGCCAAAATAAACTGGGTATGGTTTTCTGCCAAAGGAGAAAAACTCAGTAGGGTTATCTGAAAATTACCCATGGATATATAGCATCAAGAATCACAAACCCATTAAATTTGTTATTTTTTAAGTTTCCAACCCTCCAAACATAGTAACAAAGTTTGCAAATAAATTATCAATCCATCTAATCAATTCGTAATTTAATCGCCAATTCGCATTTAAATCATGCACTTCGCAAATTATTTGCGAAAGCAGGAATAATTCGCGAATTAGACAAATAAATCACTAATTTGTTAATTTTTATCATATTTATGGATTTAAATATATATTTACTTAGATGACAGACACTAAGATATATTTAATTTTGTATTTTTTTTTTCTTCCCGAACCTTTGCCAATTTTTTCCCGAATTTATTGATTTTTTTTCAAATTTTGAATATTAAACATTGCCGAATTATTTTTAAATTCCGAATTTCTGACTATGCCTCTAAGGTGGAAAAGGATTATTTCTTTGAAGTAAAATGTGAAAGAATCCATCATGTTCCTATGAAACTAACACTAAGATATTAATGACTAGTTTTTCTTCCTAATTTCTTCTATTTTATTATGAACTTACCTTATCCGGTTGTAAAATTATGAAAGAAAAATTTAGCCGGGTCTCTGTGGCTGTCTATTCTCCACAAAGAATTTTCTTTAAAAAAAAATTAAAGAGGAGGAAAAACAACATAAAGAGTAGGTAGCAGCATCTAATGTTCTAGTCTTGTATATATACGGAATATTTCCAGTTTTTGATGAATCATGCCCATGAAAGAGGACCAAAGAAGTTTCCATGGTTCGTCTCAATGACTTCAATAAGTCTTCCAAAAATAATAAAAAGCTTTTTCACTAAAAAAAATGAAAATTAGAGGGTAATTAGAGTCACGACAAAATGTACCCAACAAGTTGGTGTAAAGGAATTCCAGTGTGTTTGTTCGACAACAAACTAAACATTAGCCCATTGACTATCGTTGATGCTATAATTTACATATTTAGTATTTAAAATATAGTTTTAAAGGAGAATGATGCAGTCGTTTAAAGCTAAAATTTGAACGAACGGAAGATCTTCTTCTGTCCGAGCAAATTTATTTTTTAAAATTTAAATGACATTTTCGTAATTTGCGGAATGACATTTTAGTAAATTTTGGAAAAAAGTTTTTGAAGCCTGTTGCCGGACATAAGATCTTCTTCCGTCCGAGCCTTTTTTTAAATTTAAATGACATTTTCGTAATTTTAGGAATGGCGTTTAGTAATTTTTTGGAAATTATTTTTGAAGATCTTGGCAGACGGGAAATCATCTTCCGTCCGTTCATATTAAAAAATCGGATGAAGAACTTCTTCCGTCTTGTATATTTGGCATTTCCTCAAACCTTCTGCTATATTTAGAAGTGGACTGTTCATTTCTATTGCCAAATATGGGTTCTTAGCAAATGATAGTGGACTCTTCAATGCTAAAAAATGCAAAATATTAGTTTTTAGCAAATAAAAGTGGATGCTCTTACAAGTTTATAACTCGATGTATGTAAACGCTTATTTTTCCCGAAAATATTGGATGTTAATTGGAAGTGATATTCTTAATGATGAGTAAAAAAGAATCAAATCGAATACGAATCCTACAGCTCTCAGGGGTAAAACAGTAAATTTCGGGAGATAGAGGCCCGTAAGCGAAAGTTGGGGCTCTTTTAGGCTCATCAACTCAAAATAGGACTACCATACTGGGTTGCCATAGCAGCCCAACATCAAGATAAATTTAGTTAGTTTAAATTTCAGCTTTAGTGATGCCTTATTTGCGAGGAAGAGTAGTAGAGAGCCTGGAAAAGAGTTGGGAGCCTCTGTAGTGATGCCTTATTCACCTACTCCCCCCACTCCTTTCTTCGCTGCTCATGATGCTCTATTTGCGACTCGTCAGTATCCTAATTTTGCGTCCCTGTTTATTGATCGTTCGGAGTTCACGAAAATTGTACCCCTTCCTCGGTCAGGCTGTTTTCAGCTTCACCCCCAATTTAGTGCTGTGGGGCCTTCGATGCGTTTGAATCGGGATAAGAAGTCTGATTTACGTACTCCATCTAGGGCTTGCCAGTCTTGGTTTCGTAGTTCGATTGGGGTAGTGCACCAATCGACTCGTGGAGTATCCTTCATTTCTCGTCATTCTTTTCAAATTTATTCCAGACCGTTATTTTCGACTGTTTCGACCAGTCTCTTTTCCCCCTCTAAGAGCCTTAACGATATCGACTCTTCCGGGCCTGTCCATGGCAGGACCTCGCTCCCACTGGTGGAAGTCGCACCTCCCCCCGCTAAGAGATTTTATAAGAAGAAACTTTATTCTAACGTGCCTACTCGCGTGAGTGCGCGTTTATTAGCTAAAAAAGTATCTTCAGGGTCGGTGCATCCTCATGCGCGCACCTGAGTTTTGGCATCTCTCTTTCGCCTCGGATTTGGCTATCCGGTTTTTCTTTGCATGTTGGGCCTTGCGCTGCTGCGTGAGGCAGTTTGACCTCCTGAGTTTTTGCCCGACTGTTGGCTATCTCCCTCTATCTTCGCTCTCATCATCAAGCTTAGTGGTGGCCCTGGCTTCATGTTCGCTTGCGGTTTCCTTAGGTCCTGCGAGTGCTAGCCTTTGTGGGTGTAGCTCCTCCATCTTGGAGCGGCAGGACATCTTCCGCCCTTTTGCGTCGTTTCGAGCACGACGGTCTGCCTTTTGTCTTCTTCCCGCTGCTCGCTTTTCAGGGCCGGATGCTCCGCTCTCGGATTACGGCGTGGTGTTTCTTGCTGTGGTTCCCTCCTCTGCTTTGCTGACTTTGAGTCTATTATTGTATTTCTTAATTGCTCGTTTATTGTAATTATTTCTTGCTCGTTTATTTCTGTTTTACATCTTGTAAAACCATTGACTATTTGTATTGTTTATTACTGACTTATTGATTAATATATATTTATGATGGCTGGAGCCGTTTGGCTCTATCCGATTCATCAAAAAAAAAATCAGCTTCAATAGTTTAAATTTCTTTATCTCTAGAGAGTAACTACTTTTATCTTTCCATCCATAAGAGAAGTTTTAAAAACTGTATCACTTTATCAAGAGAATAGTCATAACTCTATCTCTTTACATGAAAGAAGATAACAAACCTTATTACAACATCGGGAAGTATAGATAAATTTAATGACCTATTGGCACATAAAGCTAGTATTAATATCCTATACACACTTGAAGTTATAGATACCCCATTAGAGCATCCACAGTCGTGAAAGCTAAAATATGTATAAATGGATAAATAGAAATATCAATTTGTGGTTTCGCTTCAGTCGTGAAATGCTATAAAATAGCAAAGGTGAAGAAAAAAAAGGAACGGAATGTTTCGTGGGAACAAAAAATAATTGAAGAAATATTTTTTTTTGTCGGACGTCCGGACATTTTTGCAAAATCGCAAAGTCTCAGACGAAACATCATGTTTAGTCCGTGACATTTGCATTCCACTGCAGTCACTAACTCATTATTATCCTCCTAAACTCATCATTAAGTCCGCTAATTAGGGCAACTAAGTTTAATTAATTAACTAATTATTTAATTAATTAACTAATCAATTTTGCTCCTAAACTAATTAACTAATTTAATAAGTAACTGAGATTACAATTCTCCTCGGACGAAACACGATGTTTCGTCTACTGGATTAAAAATATTATAAAATATTTCGGACGAAACATGTCATGTTTCGTCCTGTATAATATGTATATTGCTATATCCTTTCTCATATATAGAAGTCTACTGTAGAGGAAATAGGCATATTATGCATATTTGCCACCCGACTATAGTGCTCCAAAAGCTAAAATATGCATTAAATGCCAAAATACCACATGACTGTGGATGCTCTTAGTACCCAAACTTTTTAAAATTGGACCTATAGGCACCTACCGTCCACTTCTGTTAAAACGACAGAGTAAAATTACTTTTTTACCACCATGCCTTAAAAAATCCTTTAAATCATTAAAAATTTCTAAAAAGTTCTTGAAAATTCCTTTACAAATTTCTTACGAATTCCTTAAAAATCCTTTAAAATTCCTATAAAAAAACCTTTATAATCCTTTAAAATTTTATACAAATTCCTTTAAAATCCTTGAAAATTTCCTTCAATTTTTCTTTAAAACTCCTTTAAAGATTTCTTAAAAAATCCTTTAAAATCCTTTTAAATCTTTACAAATCCATTACAAAAATCCTTAAAAAATTATTACAAATTCCATTAAAATTCTGTTTTTATTCATTCTCATTCACATCACAACTAAACATTGATAAACTGAAGAACATGATTCACTTCACAGATAAATGTATCCAAAACAAGGTGTTTATAACTCTGATATCACTTATAAGTTACAATCCACTTGAACTATATATACATCATACTATTCTCACCGACTATCAAGGTAAAGTTTTAAAGTCGGTTAATATACAAACATATACAAATAAGTTCCCTACTTCTTCTCCTACTTATGCACCTATTGGTCCTCTCCTTCTGCTCTCTTATGTTGTTGCTGCTTCTGCCCCTTATACATCTTCTCCTTCTACTTGATCTTCTTATGCAGCTGCTCCTCATCTGCTGAAAAAAAAAAGCAGAAAATGAATTAGGAATAGCTTGTATTTGTTGTTGCATGATCCCAAACTTATTAACATCACCAAAATTTTGAATCTCATGCATTGTAGGATCATAACACACATGTCAACTATCGGAAGTATCAAAATTGTTAAATAATGCTGCAAATGCAGCAAAAGCATTTGATAGTCATATAATTAATAAATGAAGCAGCAAGTTCCCCATAAGATTTTTCTGATCAACAAACAATACTCATCAAGAAAATTTACAGACTTAGATAATTCAAGATATAATAGTTTAAAAAGTGTTAACAAAGAAAGAAGTCAGGAAGCACAGATATATTACAAGACTGATACAGGACAAATATGACAAATAAGAAATTGATAAAATAAAAAGACAAAAAGGAAGCAACTACGTTACTATAGCTAGCTATTTAACTTCATTTGTTAATCACCCCTCAGTGATGTAAAATTTAGTGAGATTGAGCAAATAAGAAAATTGTTGATTTGGTTCTGGCAATTGATACAGAGTGATCTCAAACCAAACCAAGGTAACGTTAAAGGAGTTCACAAGGTATATGGTATCATGAAAACTAGATCTGAGTACATGATCTCTTGGATTTAAACCTTAAAAAGAAAAGAAACTTTTCCTGCTCTACTGTATGCTCATCGGCATTCCTGCTCTTTTCACAGATAACAATTTTACATACCGCAATATGGAATTAACAAATATTGTAACAAGGTTAATGTAGAAGAACCTATACTTTGCATTGCAATTTACATGTGCTCAACTACATTACAAGCCTAACTTACTTTGAGTACAGAGTCAAAATCTGCAAGTGTAGTTTGAAAACCTTGAATGGTAGCTAGCATTATGAAAATTTGAACAAAAACATTACAACAATGTTGGAACACATTACTAAAAGAAAAGACATACTTATTAAAACCATATGACAATGAGAAATTCAATAGCTAGATGACAATGCCAATATCTTATAGGCCGCTTTGGAACACATTACACACATGAAGACAATCATCAATAATCCAATCCACTTTTCCTTCAACAAGAAAAAAAAAATCCAGTCCACTGTCAACATGTAGAAGTTGGTACCTGTAGGCAAGGCAAATAACACTAGGGAGGTGAATAGTGTTGTATAAAAAAAAATTAAGAACTTGAACCTTTCGTACTGTTAAGTCGACTGAAAAAGATACACAGTCGACTTTTGAGTCAGATTAGAAGAGTATTTTACTAAAGAGTTACATGTCTGATCAGTCGACTTATAGCGAAAAACCAATCGACTTACCAGACAAGTTTTTGAAATAAAACTCAGAGAAATTGAAATTGCAAGTTGAGAGAATACAACCACAGAGAGTCAACCACAGCCAAACACATCGATCTATCCTGGTTCGGTCCTCCCTGCCTACATCTGGTCCCTAAGCAACCCACTTGAGATTTTCCACTATTCTTGAAAAAGTACAAGAATACTCTACGGACTTTGACAACAACAATGTCAAATCCGTAGACCTCTCTCACCACTAGAGAGAGCAAACCCACTCTACACCCTAGAGTGAAACCGACTCTAAAACCAAGAGCTCTACTCTGCAACCGAGGGGACCACTCTCACAACCCGAGAGTGAAAAAAAATGAGTTTACAACAACCTATAGCCTTGTATGTGATGGTACTTTGTATAGTGGCTATTAGGTCAACTTCTGAATTCAGTCTAAAACGAAATCAATGTTATATTAGACTGAAATTCAGAGAACCAAGTCTTAGAGAGTTTGTATACTTTTGAAACACTTGAAAACAAAAGACTTGAGAGTTTAAAAAATGCTTGGAGTTGAGTAACCTTTGCCAAATGAGTTCTATACTCTTTTTATAGAGTTAGAAATGTTTGGACGTTGAGAGATTGAATCCCAACTGCCATACAATGGCAGTAAAAAAGATTTGATTTTGAAAAACAAGTTTTAAAATCAGAAAACTGTCGAAACGGCTTGAGCATTCGAGTGGGTTGCCATAATGAGTCGATTGGCCAGAGCTTGTATGAGTTCAGGCAGTTTCATACTATGACAGTCAACTGGTTCCAAGGAGTGGTCGACCGGTACTCATACAGCTGATTTTATTCAAGCTTGTTTTGACATTTTGATTTTGTAAAACACTCAGATTATTTAAAGTATGTGTGGGTGTGTGTGTGACAAGACTTTTACAAGTTTCTAGGACTTAAAGAATTAAAATTACAATATTACAAGACACTTTGCTTAATACAATTGAAGCACTTTGAATCTTGTCTTGAACTTGAGTCTTTGTCTTGAGCTTGAGCCTTTGCCTAGATGTCTTGAAGCTTAATCAATTACTCTTGAAAGCTTCATCAGATTGTGTTGCCTTTGTGTATTTTACCTTGGTATTGACTTTGATACACTCCAAAAGAGATATGATAGACAAACTTTGTATTGTGTTGTAGTCATCAAAACCAAGAATCAACAGTAGATATCTACCCCAACTATTCATATACACATATACACCCAAACTATTCATTACATGTCATCAATCTTCAAAACATAAAAGAACAAGTGGGCATCCCTACATCGTTAATGTCATAGCATATGGACATAACGCACACTAATATTCACCACTAAATGCATAGATAGATAAATTGCAAGAATTAGGAAGAGGCACCACAGTGAACATGCTTAAATATCAAAGATAATAACAACAGTAGTGTGGTGCACCACCACAACATCAACAACAAGGAATGAGATGCAATTAAGAAGAAAACATAGTTAAAGACAAGTCCATACAAGGAACTTGCAGATCAACCAAGGTGTGTGAACATTGATAAATGCCGGAGGTGTGAACATTGGCAGTTTTCGATAGAGTAATTTGAAATCATAGTAACTCAAAATTTGAACATGAAACACAAACTCAGAATCGCATCATTGCCTACACACACTACCAAAAGAAAATGCAAGAAATTGAACCAAAATCTTAAAAGCATGTACGAGAATCAAACTCTTCCCTAAAAAATATTGTTGATGGAGAGGAGCTGAATCGGGGACTAGGGTCGACATTGAAACGCCACTTCACTGAAATCCTCACTTGATTTGGGGGTTGAATTTGAAGGGATAAAGAAAACGAAGAAGCTAGGGTCTCAGAATTTGGAGGGAATTTTGAGAGCGCGAGATGGAAATGGAGATGAAGATGTAGATTTGTGGCAGCAGAGTGGTGAGAGCGGTGCTGAGGTGGAGCTTCTGGGGCTTGGGTTTCAAAGAGAGAGAAGGAAGACAGAGAAAGAGTTGGTTCGGGAGAAAGGAGAGAAGGAAATGAGAGGGGAGGGGTTAAGAGATGGTATTTTGGTCATTTCACATGCTTCTTAACAAGTTCATACCCTTTAAGAGATATATTCTTGAAATATTCCACTAACTTAACTGAGAAATAGCTGGCAGGTGCCTTTAGTTCCAAATGATAATAGTTTGGTTACTATTGGGGTATTATTTTGTAAGACCACATTCCGAAACATTGATTTTTCTAACAACTGCCCACCACAGACTTGCCTTATGAAAGGAGTTATAGTTGTTCTCTCTCTCGCGAAAGAAACATACAGCAGGCCAACAGGGGGGCCCACGCCAACTGGCGCCAACAGAAACCCGCCGTCTGCACTGGGCCCCACCTGCACAACGCAAACGTGCACATCCCCCCTCCCTTTCCCTCTCTGACGACGTCACAGCAAGGAAAGGAGAAGTCGGGCCCCACCACCTTCAACTCATGAATTAAATCCTCTATGGACCACCCCTATAGAATCTCTATAGGACATTACTTAATTAATTATATATATATATATATATATATATAGTCCCCTTCGGTTTTATACTACTTTTGGTGAGCACTCCGTAAGCACTCATAAAATAAAGACCCTATGAAAAATTTGAACCGCTCATATTGTTCTATATGCCTAAGATAGCCTAACAATAAAAAATCAAGTAATTTGAAGTTCATTTGCCCATCCATCATGCTGTTAGAATTTTCAGCCATACAATTTTGTGATGATGTAAATCATGGACAAATGAATTTCAAATTAATTGATTTTTTATTGTTAGGCTATCTAAGGTATATAGAACAATATGAGTGGTTCAGATTTGTCATAGGTGCTCTATTTCGTGAGTGTTCACGGAGTGCTCATCAAAGTAGTGTGCAACCGAAGATTTCTCTATATATATATTCTTAACATGGGGTGTTACACACACACCCCCTTAAGAATTCAGCGTCTTCGCTGAAGCTGGGATATGCAACGTAGCCCATGATCTTCTTTCTAGCCGATGTGGAGTAGAGTACCCCGATTCAACCAAATCTTAGCATACTGCCCCTGGCTACACCGCCAGCGTACTGACCACGGCTCCCTCTCAGGCATACAAATACATCACACCCACTCTTACCCACATCGGTGTCGAAAGTCGGCTCTGATACCATTTGTAACACCCCGACCCGAAAACAGTGATTTTTCTAACAACTGCCAACCACAGGCTTACCTCATAAAAGATGCTATAGGTGACTGGTGACCTCCAATCCTAGACAATTATATATATATATGCAAAATTAATCTTCAAATCCCCCGATATGGGACCAATTTCCCACATCCTCTTCTCTCTCTCGCGAGTGAAACACACAGTAGGCCAATAGGGGGACCCATGCAACCTGGCATCAACAGAAAGCCCTCCCTTTGCACTGGGCCCCACCTGCACAATGCCCACGTGCACAGCCCCCCTGCTTTTTCCCTCTCTAACGACGTCACAGCAAGGAAATGAGAAGTCGGGCCCCACCACCTTCAACTCATGAATTAAATCATCCATGGACGACCCTTATAGAATCTCTATAGGACATTACTTAATTAATTCTCTCTCTCTCTCTCTCTCTCTCTCTCTCTCTCTCTCTCTCTCTCTCTCTCTCTCTCTCTCTATCTATATATATATATATATATATATATATATATATATATATATATATTCTGAACACAGGTTGGTATATATTGTTACTTTAGGTGTGTAGGTAATTTCCAGAAACTCTAGGTGCCAATAGGTCATTAACCCAATAAATAAATAAACATGTAATATTGTAGTCTGTAATGATGTACAATAGTCATATAAAGTTTTTTAAAAAATGTAATATTTTTTTTCATATGATATTGTAGACTTGAATGATATACAAGAGTCGTATAAAAATATATATATATATGTGATACAAACTACGAAAAGAGAGAATATAAAAACATGGTAAGTAGGGTAAGACAATAAGCTTGGGGATGATCTAGAGTTTGAGATAACCTAGGCTTAGAGTGAAGATGGAGCATTGGACTACTGTCATGCACCTCAATCTAACCTAAACCTAGGATCTTATCGCCTAAAAAGAAATGGAATTAATAAAAATGAATAAATAAGATTTCCTAATGAGCTTCCATAGCTAGAATCATTAATCTTCAATCTTCGGGAGTTTGTGAGATTAGGTCTGCATACTCAAAGAGTTTTTAAGTTGTGGTCTTCATTCTTCGCAAGTTCATTTTCATTCTTCTTCTTCAGGAGTGTTTCTACTACTTGAACCTTCTTGTAATATTTAAGTCCTCTGCTCCGTGTTCATCAAATCTTTCGAGCAAAGTAGCATTTGCAAAGTCTCCAATGTCAAGCGGTTCATTTTCTCAATATCTTTCCACCAAGAGAAAAATTGCTTTCTGATGCGACGATAGACACGAAAGGGGGAGGGGGGGATTAGTAGCTCATGTGCCATGCGAGAAAGAATATGATATGAACCTTCATTATTTTTCCACCATGTCAACACATCAAAGTTGTGTTCGCTAGGCAGTGAAGGTTATGCATTATACCATTTTAATTCATTTGGTGTATTTATCTTTTGTTTTCAGATGTAATAAGACTCTATACAATAGCTGGTGATGATATAATGCATTTACCTTTGGATGAAGATGCCGTTGTTGTTGTATTTTGAAGAGCAGATGCAAATTCTCTATCATAATTATCATATACATTATCTAATACTGATTCCAATTGTACTATATATTCAACAACATCATTAGTTAAATCTTTAACCATACTATAAAATAAAACTATCAAACTCTTCGTACCATCTAACTTGAAACGAGGATCCATTAGACTTGCAACACAAATAGGAAGATGATGAAAATATTTCATAAATTCTGCGTTAGCAGGAATAACAATTCCAGTAATGAAAGGGTTATTTTTCATTTCTTAAAAAGTTTGTCATCATGGTAACTGTAGTAAATAAAGTATAACTAGAAGTGGACTCATAAGATTTTGAAAATTGAAGAGTTGCATCGTAAAAATGCTTTAAAATTTTAAACAACTATAATAAATTTGTAACTAGAATTCCACCATTGTTTAACAAATTTAGAGAATTTTCTAAATTTTATTCCTTTAAGCTTATGCCAGTCTTCGAATTCTTGAAGATTAGACCACTCAAATCTATAAAAATGCACACAATCGTTTATTGCATTAACATATGATTCGACTATCTTCAATGCACCTTGCACACACAAGTTGAGGATATGACATGCACATTTAATATGAAATATTTCAAGCACTGGAGGCATAAACGCTTGCTCTAATGAATGAACTGTTTTTTTATTATTGGCGGCATTATCAAGATTAATAGAAATAATTCTATCTTGAATATCAAAATTATTGCATGCTTCTCTAATTTGTGATGTGATAGCCGCATCATTATGGGGATACATCAAATAACCAAATTTTATGATAATTTATTGAAGGATTCTTGAAGATTAGATCACCCACATCTATAAAAATTCACACAATCGTTTATTGCATTAATATATGACTCGACTATCTTCAATGCATCTTGCACACACAAGTTGAGGATATGATATGCACATTTAATATGAAATATTTCAAGCACTGGAGGCATAAACGCTTGCTCTAATGAAGGAACTGCTTTTTTATTATTGGCAGCATTATCAAGATTAATAGAAATAATTTTATCTTGAATACCAAAATTATTGCATGCTTCTGTAATTTGTGATGTGATAGCCGCATCATTATAAGGATACATCAAATAACCAAATTTTATGATCATTTTTTAAAGGATCTAATCACTATCAATCTAATGACAAATAATGCACATAAGGGCAACATCATTACAACATTTCCAACAAT
This sequence comes from Hemerocallis citrina, assembly GCA_017893485.1. Taxonomy (NCBI): domain Eukaryota; kingdom Viridiplantae; phylum Streptophyta; class Magnoliopsida; order Asparagales; family Asphodelaceae; genus Hemerocallis; species Hemerocallis citrina. Next base: position 119,675,967 of record CM030364.1, read on the forward strand.
CACTGGTTAATGCAACTTTACAAGTTAAAGAATACAAAGTAGCAACCAACGTCTCTTTAAGCTCATTATATATTTCGATACAATCAGATTTAACGGTGTTTCTAGGAATTCTTTTGAAATGGAGTTTTATAGTGATTTGGTTAAACATTTCTAGGTTCTTACTTTTAGAATAAGTAAATGGTTACTCATCCTTAATAATTAGTTCAACCATTTTCCTATGTACGATTTCATGATCATAACTATAACTATCTATCTGACCGGTGATGTGGTTTATTTTTTTATGGGTAAGATTTTTTTGTGTTTCCGGGTGTTTACTATTCAAGTGGTGCTTAAGTGTGCACGTCCCACTACCGAATTTCCATTTGTAAGACATTTGACACTTCTTACATTTCTTATTTCCCTCTTTCGAATTGGATGGACATGAAACAAATGTAAAATGTTTAAGTACATCAGAAGTTTGTTGTCTAAATTTTTGGGAAGAAGATGAGTTCTCAGTATTTTGTGTTTCGGTATCTTCACAATGAATTTCATCATCATCACGGGGAAAGCCAGGATGATCAAAATCGGGAATATTTGTGGTATTAACCTCTCTAACATCCTCGATATCTAATTGTGGAACATAAACATGGCGAGATGTAATGGCATACTCTTGTGCACTTTGACTATGCGATGATGCCAAAATTGTAAGAAAATTATAAAATTAATATAAAACAAGTAAGAAATTAACATGCAAAAAATTAACAAGTAAAAATTATTGAACTATAAAAAAATGCACTAGAAGAATTCTCAAAGTTGTGTTGTGAATGCTTCTTGAATGTCGATTGATTCCAAAACAGCTTCAAAATTGCCCTTACTCACTTTTTCGAACTTTGAGATTCCACAAATTACAAGAGTAAATTGAGAGAGTTTAGAAAATTGTTTGGAATAGATTGAGAAAGTTGAGAGAATTGTTTGGAAGTTTTAGTGTGAAGAAAAATGGTATGAAAATGGTCTATATTTATAGAATTTCATAATTTTTGTGTTTCCTAATTTAGCCACAAAAACTAGCCATTTATAGCTGTTTATAACCACTAGGAATGATATTTTAGTAATCTAGTATTTAAAAAAAAAAAAGAAATCCAACAGCCGGCCTACCCGGGCCAATGGTTGGGCCCACCGGGCTAGACCGAACCGAATTGGTTCAGGACAGTCCGATTCACGACCCGCCGGTCGGGTCCTCAGCGGTTTGGTTCAAACTGGGCCGCTGTCCCATTATTCGTAACTAGACTGCTACAGGAGCGATCTGGTTGGTTCACGGCCCAAATCAGGCCAGTCTGGTAGGGCTTCGGGCCGAACTGGCCCAGTTGCCATCCCTATCCAAATCCCTACATGTTCCCTATAATTCCTCCACATTAATAATAAAATAGTAGAAATTAATGCCAAAGAACTATACCAGCACATGCCAAACTTGTTTAGCAATATGGCACTCAGAAGAAAATGAGTCTAGTCTTAAAAAAGCATTCCACATCTATCTCATTGACTAGAAAATTAAGTTCCCCACTTGGAGATTTATTTTAGTAGAATCACACTGTTAAGAATGAGCCACTTTTTTTTTATTTTAACATTATACGGTGCCAAAGCTCCCAAAATAATGATAGCTTCTATAGTTCTGGTTCCTCTGTCATTAATGAATTTATAAAACGGCCTAACCGTGCAAACACCATTTTTATCTTTAATCCACACACTTTTAACAACCAAACCCCCCCCCCCCCCCCCCCCACCCCCCCCATGTGCTCTTTATCATTCTAATGACATTGGTTTGAATAAATGGATCCTCTATTTGTCTACTGTGACTATTACTCAGGTTTCTAGAAAACCTGATTCTCCATCGTCGTCTACATTCCCACAATCTTTAACTAGCATATCCTTATTTACAACCTCTTCATATAATTTTTTTTTTTTTGAGGAAAAGGTAAAATAAGGCCACCCTGTTTTATTAATGCGAAATTAACGATACAAACTCAGAGTACTGAGCCGAAATAACCTACAGACAGGAAATAGAACATACATGAAGCAACATGACCCGTACATACAAGAAATCCCTCCAACAACCCTGGAGGGTGGGCCGACAAACAAGCTCGGGCCAACAAAATTGAATGTACGTCAGTTTAGCTTCGTACATGGCCTCCACGGCACATGCACACCTACCTGAAGCTAGTCTGGCAGGATTTTATCATCCGTTGCGCCCTGCCTTCTCCTCGCTGGGGGGACCCCCTCTTTGGGCCCAAACCCCGCAGGTCGAGTTTTGACAACCACCGAGAACACTCAACTCGCTGGGGGGACCCCATCTTTGGGCCCAAGCCCCGTGGAGCACACCCTACACCTCCAATCATCTATCAATCTAGTAAATCACACCCTTACCCACAAACCGCAGTCAAGGAGAGAGCCGTGGAGAGGATACTTTCACCTCTCTCACGCCCTTGCTCTCTCCAGTGATTTCTCACAAATACAGTCCAACACCAACAAAGAGTAGTGAGGAGCAACATCTTCACTCACCCACTCTCTCACACTCTCTCAAATAGAAAACCAAAAGACCCAGCTGATTGAAGTATCACCTTCTCCTCTCGCCACATGGGCGGTGGTGTTGGGCGTCAGCTTTCATTCTGAGGGCGTAGTGGTGGTGGTGACCCGTCGACTGTGGTTATAGGTGTAACAAACTGAGTGCAGCCCCCGTCCCACTAGACCATCTTTCTTAGTCTCTGCCATCCTCACAAACTCTGACTACTTCGCCTACTACACCAACCCTGGAAGTCCAAATCATGGTAGCAGATCACCGTAATCGGCCCCGAGAGCGTGGACATGGTGGTGGTGGCGAAGAAAACGGCTGGAGGCATCTATGGTGGCGATACCGGCGCCCCACCCACTGACGATGCGAAGGGAACTGAAGGACACTCCAGACCAACTATCCTCAAACCCCACACCCCATTACCCCCACATCAACAAACTCTGGCCCCACGGGCACCCAACCTAACCACCAACCATCTGCAGGGCACCTTTACGCCCATAAGAAACGAACTATTGCACATCCAAGCACACCCGGCTTCTTCACACACACTACCAACCCTCGAAAAAACCAAATCATAACTGCAGATCGCCGTGATTAGCCCCAAGAGTGTGGACATGGTGGCAAGCGCGAAGAACAACCGGGCCAACAACTCACAAAACCCCCGAAACCCAAACCCCAACCCCAAAAATCACACCCCTACTCCAAATACCGGGGATCGTCGCCACGGCGGACGGAACGACACGTCCGTCGATGATCAGATCCAGTGGGTGTTGGTTGAGCACTGGCAGAGCCGAGTCACGGGAGGCCACAACCAGATCTGGAGGGATCTGGGTGATAGGGAGCAGTCGATGTTGCTGACGGTGCCGGTGGGAGGGGTGACGAATGGTGGATCAGGGGAGTCGGGGGTATGGGGAACGGATGTCGACGATTGTGGCATCGGATGGAGGTGGAGGTTGGTGCGGTGACGCGCGAGGAACTCCGTCGATGCAAGCGGCGAAGGCGCAGTATTCGCCTTCAACCCTGTCACTGCAAGGTGTCAGCGAGTCATCGTAGGCGTGTGGAACTCCGTTGATGCGAGCGGCGAAGGCATGGAACTCCGTCACCGCAGCGACGAACGGAAAGGGACTCGACGCTGGCGGAGGGAAGGACAGGGGGGCGACGGGGTGGGGGGGCGGCGGCGCTTAGGGCTAGCCGCCGCCACCCCTAAGAGAGTAGATCTAGGGTTTCAAAACTGGTTTTTGGGTTTGTTCTGTCTAGTGAACAAGGTGGAAATATTGTTCAAAAGATCGTATACCTCTTCATATAATTGCAGGAAAGTATTTGCCAAAGATGTATCTTGGCACCATTTACCAAAATCAGCAATCCCTCCCATCTCCCACCATACAAGTCGTTCTTGTGTCAAATACATGACCTAATTTTGAAACTGTTTTCCAAATGTGCGAGGCTTTGCTACTTTCTGGTTCCCCTAAACCTCATTTTTTCCCTCACCCTATACTTTCTCATGAAGAGTTTCCACACTCTAACTTATCCTCATGGATATTCCTCCACCACTTACACATTAAATCCTCGTTCATTTCTTTCAAATTCCAGCAAACACATGTCGTTTGATGAAACAAGACAACACTTCAGAATACAAAATGGACTGAAACCAATGGGAGGGCATCCATTAATCAGGACAACGAATCTCAGGTTCTCAACACATGCCATAATCCATTGAAGAACGTGGGTGGAAATCGAATTGCATAAGGAGGGTGGAGAGATAATACCACCTAATTGGATCATAAGCACGCTCCATGTCCAGTTTCAGGGACACAAGTTCTGCACGGTTTCCTGCTTTCTCCATCGAATGAAAAGATTCTTGGGAAAGAAAAACATTGTCTGATATCAAACGTTCAGGAACAAATGCACTTGTTCTTCAGAAACTAATGAGCTAAGCACAGTTTCATACGATTGACCAACAACTTGGCAATGATCTTATATGAAAAATTACCAATGCTAATGGGCGATAATCCATAGTAGTTGATAGACAAGGAACCTTCGGAATTAAGGTAATAAAATTTGATTTCCATTGAGCAGGAAGTGTGGCCGATACCCAAAATTCATTCCCAGTAGCAACAACATCAGCACCAATAGTATTCCAATAATGCTTGTATAATGTACCTAAAAAAGTTGTCAGGCCCATGCCATTTATTAGATGACATCGGACAGATCACATATAGAATTTCTGTCCCTATGAAGTGACGAATTAACTGCTCATTCATCTCATTGGTAACCTCATTATTGATGCATGAAATGAAAAATCTTGACGATGGGCAAGGGTTGGTGACTACTTATCATTAAAATACTCAACAAAACAATTCGAGACATCTACTCTCCCAACATGAAGAGTGCCAGACTGACTTTGAATTTTGTCGATGGAATTACACGTGCGATGAACTAAAGTGGCACGATGAAAATAATCGGTCTTGTAGTTACCACCTTTAATCCAGTCCACCATAGATTTCTGATGCCAAAATTGTTCTGACATAGCCAAACTATCCTGCAACTCATGTGTCCTCAATTTAAGAGTGTCAGGTTTGGAAGACGACAGCTGGCCGACACAATCATTAAACTGCAAATTCTCTCATTCCTTAGTCAATTCTCTCTCTTTCGTAAATATATTCCCAACAACATTACAATTCCACTCTTTCAAGGAAAGTTTCACATGACAAGATTTAACAATCACATTGTGAAGATTACTACCTACCACATTTGTATTCCAGGCTGACTGCACAACAATCTCTAACTGAGGGATGAAAGCCCAAAAGTTTTTGAATCGAAAAGGCTTCGGTCCACTAGCATCAATAACCTCTATATTAATAAGCAAGAGGGGGTGATCAGAGCTAATTCTTACCAGGTTAGACACTTAGACAAGAGGAAAGAAATCGAGCCAGTCCAGCATAACCAAACAACAGTCAAGTCGTTCCCATATGCGAGCTAAGCCCCCTCGATTATTGCACCAAGTAAAATGTGCTCCAGAACATTGCAAGTTATGCATACTACATACATGAACCAGTTCACTGAACTCATTCATGCTAGTACATCATGCTAGAGACCCACCTCGCTTATCAGATGGATCAAGAATACTGTTAAAATCCCTTAAGCACATTACTGAAAAACCATCAACCACAATGTGCTTAATAACCTCCCATAACTATCTACGAGTTGCAAGGCAAGTACTAGCATAGATGCCAATAAATGCAAATTCTTTCACGCCCACCTTCATTAACCCCACAATAGCTTGGAAGTCACTGTAGAGATACTAAAAGGATGCAACATTATCATTCCATAATAATATTATACCTCTTGAACGACCGACATCAGGTTAAACAAACATTTGTATGCTTCTACGAATTTTCAAATGAGTCAAAGTGCTTTTATTTGAATTAGCATGAGTTTCAAGTAGAAGTTTTTTTTTTTTTAGGAAAAGGTGGAGTCTGACCACCCTGTTTCATAAATAAGTGATTAATAAAACAACAGAACATAAACTCCACTCCGAACATTGGGGGTGGGACAAAAGAAAAAACATAGAGTAGCCGTAAGGAAATACATCATACCCTCCAACAAACCCTGGGGTGGTGGGTATCAATGACCATCGAAGACCGTGCTGGCTATCACTCGATCGTCGGTCCGATCTCAATCTCCTCGTCATCAAAGTCTTGTACCTGGAAGACACTCGCGATCCTTCCCCTGGGACCTGTTGCTGCCACATTAGCCCAAAATGAGATAAAATGCATAATGTGAGTCAAATTGCCAGGAATACTATTGCAAGTTCTACGAAAGTAAAGATTATTTCTGTCTAACCAGAGAACCTAAGTCATTGCGGCGATCGCGATATACCACGCTTCTCTCATAGCACCCCTCTCTGTTGCGAACTTAGGACCTACCCATAGGTCCTCGTATGTAATAGGGTATTGAGATCCCTAGGGCACTGAGTACCTCTACAGGTACCGCTTTGCTCCTAGGACACTAAAGAAGAAGATGATCCCTAGACTCCAGGGCAATGTGGTAGAACCCGCATTGGGGATCCACAGTCGGTTGGTGCTTAGCGAGATTTTCTCTAGTTAGGATCGCATTATTTAGTACCAACCATAAGAAAACTTTGATTTTTAGCGTGGCTTTCTTTATCCAGATGACAGCATACCATTTTGGGGTACATCCCCTAAAATGTAAGCAATTGTACATGGAGAGAACCGTGAACTTGCCGTTCTTCTCCAATTCCCAGGATTTCTTATCGGGGCCCTGAGAGCAGCCGATATTAGTGTTGGAGATGTAGGCCTGAAGTTCTGTTAGTCTGAGCTGTGAGCCTAGGTCGAGCGGTTGTTTGAAAGATGGATTCCAGGCACCTCTTTTCTAGGCAGCGGCCACCGTGCAGTATGGATGTGTTGTCTGGTCATATAAATCGGGGAACAGGATTCTGAGTGTGTGATCAGCACACCACTTGTCCCACCAAAATCTGATAAGTCTGCCGTTACCGATAGTTGATTTAACACAGCTGTGGAAGGGATCGTATGCCTTTGTGATACCTTTCTAGAACTAGGAAACCCGAGGGCCTATCCTGAAGCCCAGATTTCTTGTTCCATTCTCATGCATATATCCCTGAACAAATTATTGCCATCCTTCTCCATTCGGGTGGAAAACTTTCCACCACCATTTTTCCAGTAGCGCTAGATTCATATCTCGAAGATCAATTATACCTAGGCCTCCATGTCTCTTTTTCATGCATGACTTCTCCCACCTAATTAGATGATATCCTCCTCGGTCTGAGTCTGCCCCTTTCTATAAGAAATGTTTCCTAGTCCAGTTAATTCTTTGGATTACCCATCGTAGCATTTCAAAGAAGGAGAGATAATAGGTAGGAAGGTTAGAGATGACTGCATTAATAAGCGTGACCCTCCCTCCCAAAAAAGGGCTTTGCCTTTCCATCCTGCCAGCCATTTCTCAACCCGGTCTATGATGGGAAACCAATCTGCCTTTTTGAGTTTTCCGGATCTTAGCGGCAATCCCAGGTATTGGATGGGAAAACTCTCGGTGGAGCAATTTAGGATAGTGGCATGATCAAGAGCCTCTTCCGGACTCAGGGCAATGGGAATGAGAGCACTTTTGTGAAAATTGACTCTGAGGCCAAACCAGGCTTCAAAGCAATACAGAGTTCCTTTGAAGACGGTAGTTTCCCCTAGGTTGTCATTGCCAAATAAGAGAGTATCGTCTGCATATTGGAGTATAGAGCATCCTTGACGATTGATTCCCTTGGCCACTGGTACGATCCAACCGGCTCTACTGCATTTAGCCATCATGGATCTGAGAACGCCTACCACGATGGTGAAGAGAAGGGGTGAGAGCGGATCTCCTTGTCTGAGCCCCTGTTTGCAGGAGAATGGGTGGCCTGCTATCCCATTAACCAAAATAGCCGTTCTGCTGGTGGTAAGATACGTGTGAATTCATCTTATCCACCTGTCCCCGAAACCCCTTCCAGCAAGCACTCCCAACAAACAGTCCCATTCAACAGAGTCATAGGCTTTCTCGAAATGCAGCTTCAGGAGGTAGCTCTTCGAATTCGAAGTGTGGCACTGATGGATAGTCTCCTCAGCTGTTTCTATACTGTCCTGAATGCATCTTCCTTTGATGAATCCCGTCTGGTCCTGACTAATGAGGCCATCCATTATCTTCCCGAGCCTAATAGCAAGGGCCTTGGTAATGATCTTTACCGAGCAGTTAAGGAGGCTAATGGGGCGGAAGTCTCCAACTCTTCTTGATTCTTCTTTCTTAGGAATCAGCACAACCTCCGCATAGTTGAATCTCCATAATTTGAGTTTATGCTCGTAGAAGTCTTTGAACAGCTTTAGGAAGTAACCTTTGATTTCCTCCCAGAAGATCTGATAGAATGGAATCGGGAAACCATCAGGACCTGGAGCTTTATCCTTTCCCATTTGTTGGATTGCCTCCCAAACCTCCTTCTTAGTGAAGGGCGCTTCGAGGGATTGCAGCCCAGGGTCTGAAGTACTTGCCTGGACCTACCAGAAATCGTGTTGGAGAGGGATCCTCAATTCCGCTTTGTGTCCGAAGAGGCTCTCGAAGTGGGACTGGAAAGTGAGCTTAATATCAACATTGTCTTGAACCGTTCCAAAATCCAATTGGATTGAGTGTATAAGGTTAGCTCTACACCGTGCGCTGGCAACTCGGTGGAAAAAGGCTGTGTTCACGTCTCCCTCTTTGAGCCACGAAATTCTGGACTGTTGTTGCCACTTGATTTCCTCAATCCTGTAGAGCTGGTCGATTTCCTGTCTGAATTGGAGCAATCGATTCCACTCTTCCCGTAGTAGATCCCTAGATTCTTCAACCTTCTCAAGTTCCTCAATACCCTCAAGAAGGGATTCCTTTGCTCTCCAAATCAGTGCGAATCTGGTCCGGTTCCATTTTTTAAGCTTGCCCCTGAGTCTGCAAATTTTTTCACACCATATAGCGGACGCCTCCCGACCCTTAGTCGAGCGAGACCAACTCTCGTTGACCATATGGTGGAAGTCTTGAATTTCTAACCATGCTTTCTCGAATCGAAATTTTGATGGCTTCTTGGGTAGGTCTTCCCCAGAAGATAATAAGTTAGGCATGTGATCAGATGTTGGTTTGGGGAGTGATTTTGCCAATGACAATGGAAATTTGGTCTCCCAATCCGTGGAGACCAAGATCCTATCTAGCTTAGCTAGGATGGGTGCTGCCTGCATATTTGACCAGGTTAAAAGCCTATCCGAGATGTCAACCAATTCTAGGTCCGTGATGACCTCATTAAAAGCTTCCCTGTCTAGTTCACTGGATCCTCTGCCTCTGTGCTCTGAGGCGAATCTTGTGATGTTAAAATCGCCCCCCACCACCCAAGGGTGTGGCTAGTGAGCATGGATAGCTCTTAGTTCCGCCCAGAACGCCGTTCTAGAGGTAGAAGTATACGGTCCATAGACCACCGTAATCGATTGAGTCCACCGGTCGAATTTTCACTACAGCAATACCGACAAGAAAAATTGCCCGTAGAGCTCGTCTAGACAACAGAAGATGTTGGGATTAAACCCAAGGGCGATGCCTCCAGATGCCCCAACTGATGGGAGCATTTTTCATTCGGAGATTCGACTACCCCCTACTCTACTAAGTCTAGAAACGTTTGAAAGTTTGGTCTCTTGGAGGCCCACGATGTTAGCCTTAGACCTGGCTATGACTTCCTTCACCATTTCTCGCTTGCCCCGCCCTCCGAGGCCCCTAATGTTCTAGAATAGGGCATCCATTAACAACGGTTAGGGGAGGAACGTGACTCGTTTTGGCTGTTGAGTACAAATTAAGAGTAACCCTATTGGTCTCCCATCCTCTAATTTGATTAAGGAGGAGGGCATTCATATCAATATCGTTAATCGCAAGATCACAAATTTCGGCTAGATAAAAAATTTCAGTATCAGTCATGAAGTTAAAAACAGAAGCTAGGAAAGAGCCTGTACCTCCGACGTTTGTCTTAGCCGCTTTAGCGGCCATGACAATCTCTAGATAGTCGTCTAAGGACTCCTCACTAGACCTTTTGTGAACCCTAAGATGTGAACCACCTTGAGATGAGCTTGTCACCATTGACTGTGTTGGGGGGAATGTGCAAGGTACCTCTTTATCACAAATGTACATGACAATGTCCCAGATTCGTTATTGTCGTATTTACATGCAAGTTCAGGCTGACATGGGTTTAAACAAAAGCAGCACAATTCAAGAATACAAAGAGCAAATGTTTTCAAACAGAACCTTCAGAACTCTGGCAGCTCAATCTGTAGTTCTCTTGAGCCGACCTGTTCAAGAACTCGATACTATCCATTATGGCCTGATTGTAGTGTGAGTCAGGCGGGTAATAATGATGCGAACTGCAGGATGTTTTTGGGAACTCTAGGGTTTGATCAGCCCTTGGCTTCTGCTTCGAAGAAGGAGAGGGGGTGGAGGAGGGAACGTTAAGAAGCAGACGCAGAGGCCACGGAATCGGCTGAAGAGCCTCATAGACCATAGACGCGGCTGACAGACGAGCTACGCGGCGATGACGGCAACAGCACAGGCGCGGCGACGGGGGTTTGAGAAATAACGCAAGTTAGGGTTAGGGAAAATTGATTATTGTGTTCTACACAATGATTTTGGGGTTTTTTTAATAAATAATTGAAGTTTTTTTTTTTTTTGATAGATAATTGAAAAAAAAAACAGTTTTTAATTAACTAATCCAAATGAATAAGAGCCATTCATCTCAATCTAATCATATCTAATGGTCATAATTGATGTTTCTCATTTTTTCATTTTAAGATGTTTCTCATTGGATCACTCCTCATATATATATATATATATATATATATATATATATATATATATATATAATAAATTACAAAGAAAGCTATCAAGTGGCTCACAATCAATCCCCCCAAAATCAAAGGTCCATATCAAACCTCTCAAAACACATTTTCCCTCCAAAATTTCAAACCCAAAAACCAAATTTTCCCCCCTAAAAAATTCATTACTTTATCACTATCTATCTCTTCTTTCTTTACTTTTTCATATTTCTCCCTCTCTTTGTCTCTATCTCTCTATCTCATTCTTTCTTTATTTACTTAGAAATCTAGATTTTAAGATTTCGGTTATGTAAATTTTTAGAATTTTTAATAGCAAATATCTCTTCAACAATTAAATTTCATTATTTTCCACACTTGAAGTTCTAAAAAGTTAGATTTTATATCCCCATTTATAATTATTTTTCAACATATACTAATGGAAACATATACTTTTATTTATAACTAATTATTGTCATACTATTCAAACTTGAGCTACATAATTATTGTTTTACTGTTTACATGGCTTTTCTTGTTTTGTATCGTTCCGAAGACGTGCCGTAGGCACGTGCCCACGGGCAAATCTAGTATATATATATATTTGGCAGCCAAATGACAAAGATGGGTGTAGAACAACCTCTTCTTTTCTAGAAAAGTTATCCTTTAAGTTGCTAAAATTTAAAATGACAACCAAAATGACTATTCAATTGGTGTGGATGCTCTTACAATGATATGCAGGCTGTGTATTTTCAATCCCCAATTTTGTATACATGGTATTTATCTATTATACATATTATTTTGTAGCTTCAATGTTTAGGAAAATCTACTTGAGGCTGGGGTTGGTAGATTTCGGAAGATCTATGGAGGGCGCAGATAAATGGAAGTAGACCAACTCTTTTTTGCAGGAGTAGTGGTTCGGTTGCTCGTCACATTTTGCAACAATTGGAAGCAATGAATATCGATACCAAGGGGTAAGGCTAGTGCGTCTTTTTCTTTTTCTTGCTTCTCACATTTCGTTCCCGTGAGATGCACCTGCTTTATTTTTAACTACTTGTGAGCGCCTTTTTTTTTTCTTGATCGAGTGTGAAACCTATCTAGTTTATATGATTACAGGCAGATGGAAGATTTCGTTCCCGTGAGACGCACCTGCTTTATTTTTAACTACTTGTGAGCGTTTTTTTTTTCTCTTGATCAAGTGTGAAACCTATCTAGTTTATATGATTACAGGCAGATAGTTAATTGTCATCACTAAATGAGCATGTAGTATAGTGAATTTTTAATGTTAGAGAGAAGCAAGTGTGAGAGCATCCACAATGGTAATTCTTATTTTTGGCAAAATGGAACGAATAGAAATGGAATAGATCGAAAGTGCTGTAGTGATCGTTTGCTATATTTTGACAAGGACGAGACATCTTGTTTCGTCGTTTTTTTTTTTTTTAAGATTTAATTAATTACCGATTAACTATTAAAACATATTAATCAAATAAATTAAATATTATAATATAACCTAAACCTATCTAAACACCTACTAAAGCATCATTAAACCAACTAAACCTACTTTCTTAAAAGCCCACAAAGCTCCGTGCTTTGTTTTTGAATTTTTTTTTTTTTTTTTCATCCAATCTGGTCCGTTGGATCATGGAAAAAAAATAATAATAATCCAACAAACAAAACGGACGGGACAACATGTCTCGTTCGATTTTTTTTTAAAAATTTTTTTTTTTGGGAAGGACGATACAACATGTATCGTCCGACCCTATTTTAAAAAAAAATATATAGTTATATATACGGGACGAGACAAGTTGTCTCGTCCGATCGGAATGAAAAAAAAAAAAGCTGAGACGATACATGATGTGTCGTCTTCTATATTCTCAAATTCGCTAGCCCACTTCTCATATTTGAGAAGCGACTGTAGCTCGTTCGCTATTTTTTGAGAAAATAGCAAACGACTGCAGCGCTCAATTCTTATAAAATTCTCATAATATGAGAATATGGGAATTATAGCAAACGACTGTGGATGCTCTGATATGTTGTTTACGGATGATGTAAATGTAGTGTGGAAGAGATTTGGGGCACATGCATTAGGTTGGCTTCATACACTCTTGGAATTGAGTTAACTGTAGAGATCTATATAATAAATCATAAGGCAATTTGAACAGAAAAAAAAATATATCAAGTGGCTCTCCTTCAATTGAAACAAAATCAGTGGCTCATATTCATCATCTCAAATTAAATTTTTTCCCCAAAAGTTTGTCTCCCAAAATTAAACTTTTTCCCCCCAAAACAAAAATTCTCCTCACTAGTAATTAATAAATATTGTTTTTTAATAGTAAAAATTTAGACGGAATATGGGCTTGAACCTTAAAAAACATCATTTATATTAGTTATGCACGTGCGTTGCACGAGTTGATAGATTTACAAATGACACAAAGGCCTTTCCCATTATTATTTTAGAGATTAAAGATATCTCTCTCCTATCTCCACTTTTTCATATTTCTCTCTCTCTCTCTCTCTCTCTCTCACTCACTTGGGTAAATTTCAACCTCTAAAATTACAATGAAAGTAGCAAATATCTCCTCAGAAGTTAAATTTCATTATTTGGCATTCTCAAAGTTCTAAGAAGTTGGATTTTACACCTTATTTATAATTATTTTTCAATATATGCTGATGGAAACATGGAATGTTATTTACAACTAATTGTTGTCTTACTATTCAAACTTGAACTACATAAACTTCATGATGGAAGTTTCAGATTTATGCATTTGAAATGCTAAAAAGTAAATGTATCCCCTACTCTTTGAATTTTTAAAAAATTGTATGATATATTTCACTGTTTATATAGCTTTTAATATGCTGCATCGTTCCGAAGACATGTCGTGGGCACGTGCCCACGGACAAGCCCAGGCCCGGCCCAGGCCCAAGCCCAACAAGCCAATGGGCTTGGGCAACCCCCTTTTGAAGGGGCAACAAAATTTTAAAAAAATTTCAATATATATATTTATATAGTAATTTTTTTTAATAAGGGCCTATGTGTAAAGTTTAACAAAAACTTTCATCTCTCTTTCTCTTCATCTTCCAGACTATTCCCTAATTTCCCCAATTTCCCCTCGATCGAGATTTTTTCCCACGTCTCCTCTGCTTGTCCGATCATTTTTTTCGAGAATCAGTCGCCATTGCACCTTGCTTTTCTTGGAAACTCAGAATCTGAGGTAAGAATTCTGATTCTTGTATTGCAATCTCTGTTCATCTATTTCTATCAGTTACTGCAATTTCAGATCTTGTTCATGTTTGGTTTGAACTGTTTTTTTCAGATGGAAAGATTTGAGTGAGAGGATCATATTCATTGAAATATTTGATGTGTTTATGGGTGAAAATGTTATATGGCAAATGGGTTTTGTTTATATGATGCCAGTGATATCTGATTGGGATCTCGCCTATTGATACTTACATTATGCTGATATTAGTGATAAATGACGACCCCATATCTGATGTTGATACCGAGCTTCCGAGATATGCTCTCACCAATTTGGCACCCAAAATTTTCCAACCATTGTACATATGTAACCTTGTGGACCTTTATTCTTTTTCTTGATTGATATTCTTTGTACTTGTTCATGATAGGTTAGGGTATATACAAATACAACCAGGTATAGGATAGGAGGTGTTACAAATAGGAATGAGATAAATGAAAGCAGCAGAAATTTCTTGTTTCTGTAGTAATCTTGGAATCCATACATAGATCAGTTTAATTATCAAGATTCGAACGTTTTTGCCAATTTTAGGGAAAGCTTTGGTGAATATTGAAACTATATGATAGTCATTATGTTGTCAATGTACTTGGATTTGTAGATAATTTAATCATATGCTGATTGTGCTAAAAATTAGAAGACGATGCATATTTTTGAAGGATGGCTTTTTGTTGTTAATTCTATGGCAATGAATTGTTTCCAGAATCTTGTATATACAATAACTGTTGTATTATCTTCAAATGATTACCTGGAAACAACAACACAAGTTTCACTCAGAGGCAACCAAAATGAGGATCTAGGAAGCCTCGAAAACAAAGATATTTCATAATAACCAATGCTTTTCCTGGATCTACTGGAACAGTCAGACAGACCTGGATAATAAGAAATAATTATCTTACTACACTATTCAAGTTTTAGGGATATTAATGATCTTACTACACTATTATTTATTTGTGTTAGGGATATTACTTTATTTAATACACTATTCAAGTTTTTCAAAATGACAAGAACCGAGTGAGGTTTAATTCTTATTGCGATATCCTATAGGTACAATGACTAAGGATGAAAATGACAAGAACTGAGTGAGGTTTCGGAAACAAAATTCCGGATCTCATAATAGGAGGGTCAAGCAATGCAAAGATGTAATTGCACAATCACTGGTGGGCTCAATTTCTAAATTATTTGATGCAAAATCTCAAAAATCTCTAAATTCGAGTCAAGTTGGAGAAACTATTGGCACTAGTGTTGAAGACAGAGATGGATTTCTTGAAGAACATGAAGATGTTGATGTAGATGAAGACGCTCATCGACAAGATAGTGATGAAGATCTTGTGGAGCCTATGAATGATCTTATTCATGTAATAAATGAAGAATCTACGGAGGAGCATAATGAAACCATCATGGACTTTACGAAAGATGTTGAT
Organism: Hemerocallis citrina; assembly: GCA_017893485.1. NCBI lineage: Eukaryota > Viridiplantae > Streptophyta > Magnoliopsida > Asparagales > Asphodelaceae > Hemerocallis > Hemerocallis citrina. The sequence continues at coordinate 119,691,550 of CM030364.1, forward strand.
GTGAATTACGATCCGGGATTGTGGGAAAGTATCAATGATTCTAAGAGAGTAATGTTGGTTCACCGAGGCCCTATTAAGATTGTAAAAGAAAATCATGAGTTTCCAAGAGATGAAAAGAGTGGTAGGTGCTTTTCATCCAAGCTTTACACACGTTATTTTCCAAATGGAGAGAAAAACGAAAGGAAGTGGCTTGTCTATTCAAATGAGTTAAATAAGGTGTTTTGTTTTTGTTGCAAGTTGTTCAAGCATAAACCAATGTCAAGTAACTTCGCCGAAAATGGGATAGATGATTGGCATAACCTTCCTACAAAGCTTAGAGACCATGAAAGCAATAGGGAGCATTCGGCAAATATTGTGAAGTGGGTTGACTTGCAAAGAAGACTAAACCTAAAGGAAACAATTGATAAAAAAATGGAAGCACAAATTGGCAAGGAGAAAATTCATTGGAAGAATATACTCATTCGCATTATTTCGGTTGTGAAGACCCTTTCTCGAAATAATTTACCATTTCGTGGATCAAATGAAAAGATTTATGAGAAGAACAATGGACTTTTTTGTCAACTTATTGAGCTTCTTGCTGAATTTGATTCAGTTATGCAAGACCATCTTCGGCGTGTGGTAGATAAAGAAATGCAACATCACTATTTGAGTCATAAGATTCAAAATGAGTTGATAAGTTTATTAGCTAATGAGATCAAAGAGAAAATTCTCCAAAAAATTTTAAAAGCAAAGTACTTCTCAGTTATCCTTGATTGTACTTCGGATTTAAGTCATGAAGAACAATTGTCAATTATCATAAGATGCGTGGATGTTGAGGATGCAAGTGGAGTTAAGGTGGAAGAGTTTTTTCTTGGCTTCTTAAAGGTTGATGATACATCGGGACTTGGTCTTTTCAAACGGCTTGAAGATACTTTGGTTGAACTTAAACTCGACATTGATAATATAAGAGGTCAAGGTTATGACAATGGGTCTAACATGAAAGGTAAACATCAAGGAGTACAAAAGAGACTTCTTGACATAAATCCTAGAGCTTTTTATGTACCATGTGGATGCCATAGCTTAAACCTTGCATTATGTGATATGGCAAAGTCTTGTGTGAAAGCTAGAAATTTTTTTGCATATGTGCAAAAGATTTATACCTTATTTTCGGGGTCCACCCAACGGTGGGATATTCTTAGAACATATGTGACGGGTTTGACACCAAAAGCATTATCCGTAACTCGTTGAGAAAGTCACATTGAAAGTGTTCGAGCAATAAGAAATCAAGCACCGGAATTGAGAGATGTCTTAATTCAAATCGCCAATACTTCTAAAGAGGATGTTGTGATGGCGGAAGCTAAAGGTTTGTGCAAAAATGCTTTAGAGGATTTTGAGTTCTTGATTAGTTTATGTGTTTGGTATAAAATCTTAGACAAAGTTAATCGTGTTAGCAAAATACTTCAACAAGAAGAGATGAATTTAGAGGATGCAATTACTATTCAAAAGGAACTCATTATTTTCTTTGAAAAGTTTAGAGAAGATGGTTTTGAAGACTTGATGAAAGAAGCGAAGGAACTTGCTAATGATGTTGGCATTGATCCGGTCTTTCCAATGAAAAGAATTGTTCGTAGAAAGAAGCACTTTGATGAGGATATGGAAGCGAATGTCGAAGGAAGCCAATCACCGGAGGATAATTTTAGAGTTACATACTTCATCTACATCATAGATCAAGCTCTTACATCATTAAATGATCGGTTTAAACAATTTGGGCTCTATGAAGAAATCTTTGGATTTTTATTTAATGCGAAGTTTGTAAGTGTTAGTGAAGAGAAATTAAGGGAGCACTGCACTAAACTACAAAGCTTCTTGGAACATGACCAACAATGTGATATTTATGGGAACGAATTATTTCAAGATCTTAGAGAGTTGAAAAAAATATTGCCAAAGGAGATGATCAAATCAATTGACATCCTTAACTTTATAAGATCTTATTGGGATGAAGGTGGTTTCCAAAGTGCATGGTTTGCTTATCAAATTTTGTTGACTATACCGGTTACAGTTGCCTCGGCGGAGAGGAGTTTTTCTAAGTTAAAGTTGATAAAAACTTACCTTCGGACTACCATGTCACAAGAAAGATTGAGTGGATTGGCTATGATCTCAATCGAGAATGAATTTTTGGAGAAACTCAAGTATGATGACTTAATTGAAGAATTTGCTTCAAGAAATGCAAGGAGAAGCATATTTCTTTGAACCAAATTGTAATCCGATGTAATTTTGATTTTGCAAATGTAATCATATTTTGTTTGACTTTATGTTGTAGTTCAAGATTTAAAAAACAATGTAATCATGCTTTTATCAAAGATAAATTCTTGAAACATAAAGATAAGTCCTTACAACATACTTAACATATTTTAGAATGATTTGTCGGTATATTTGTGCTGGCCTATATAAGAGGACATCTTCACAGAAAAAGTGGATATATTTAATTAATATGCATTAATTTCTACAAATCTTGTGCTTCAACTTAAACTTAATTTTCTGAATTGTCATTTGTGAAGGGATCTGAGCCTCTACAAGTTTGTGTTCATGGATTATATTTTACTTGAGGGAGCCAAAATAGGTATTATGTTCGAGGCACGGTATTTATTAATTAATTACTGTTTTTATTGCTTAAGTTTACCATTATATGTTTCTTCTTTTTCACTAACAAGTTTATTTTATTGACAGAAACTATGCGATGGGTATATAAAAGATTCTGGAATATACTGTCATTGCTGTAACATTGTGGTAAGTAGATTTTCTGTTCCTAGATTGATTTTTATTTTAAATCAGGAAATATTTTTGCATAAATTGCTTTCCATGGCATAGTGTACATTTGATGCTTTTTATGGCTTTGCGTAAATTTATTTTATTTGCTTTACTTTTACCTTTTGTTGTTAGTTTTAAATTTTTTTTACTAAAGGGCAACAAAACATGTGTTCGGCTAGGGCAACCCGGATCTCCGGGCCGGCCCTGGACAAGCCTAGTGCTACAACAAATTTGCATCACTTTTTCATGTGGCTGGTTTACCCTGTTTTTGCCTTTTGCTAATGCATGAAGTTGGACCTATCTATAACCTGTTTAGTGTCCACAATAACCAGTTCAGAACTTTTTCTCATTATTGTGTACAAATGTTTCATCATATTTTATTTACTGAAAGAAATTGAATATAATTCTGTTCTATAATTGAATAACAATAATATACCACATTCATATTTTACTCTGTTTATGACTTGCTTGTCATGCTGTGTTACTATTTCCATCATTTGCATTAATAATCCCTTTTAAACTGTTGTGCCAGGTTTGATATTCCAAACTTTTATTTTTATATTTATTTATATATTTTGCAATTCGTTGTTTTTTCCAGAAGCTTAACCAATTTTTTTCTTGTTGTAGCCGTTAATGCAGTTTACAACACTAAATGTTATGTACTAGTTTCCATTGTGTGATATTGCAGTGTTGGTTGTTGATCAATATTTTCTTGCTAGAATTAACACACAAGCCTAGCAAAAAATATATCCTTGATTTGGTAATATTTGTATTATGTCGTCCAAAGTCGCTAACAGTTCTGGCAATTCTCTAACTTTCATATGTTCTATAGGCATAACTTAAACCTATACAAATATGTGCATTCACACAGCCAAGATACTTTACTAGATTATTTGAGATTCATGTCTTTCCTCTCCAAACTTGGCTATTAAAAGCTTCATTTCGGTCGATGCATACTCCTGGAGTTCTCATTTTTTCTATCTGGGTTTTCCCTCTTCTCCCCTCATTATGCAGCTCTGCAGCAGACCATTTATTAATGTAGATTGTGTTTTTGGGACATTGTTTGTTTGTTAATATTGTGTAATGATATGACTAAAAATAGAACTAAATCAGGACCGTTCAAATCAGCTACGAATCTTAAAGCTCTCAGGGGTAAGACGGTAATTTCTGTTATAGACAGGTCTGTAAACGGGAACTGAGTTTTCTTTCCAAGGCCTAATAACCCAAAACGGATCTGCAATACTGGATTATGATGACAGCCCATTATAACTAAACACAGATCATTTAAAGAGTTATTTAAATTCATGATTATCTCTAAGAGACGGTTTAAACTGAATCTCTTATCATGAAAGAATTTAAACTCAATTTCTTATCCAAAAACACCAAAGACTATAAGTAAATGATTATCTCTAGAGTGTTTCCAAAGGTGACTATAAATACCCCCTACCTGCACCAGAAACAGGTAATCAGTATTTTCTCCAAAAAGCTCTTCCATAATTTTCTTGATTACTGACTTGAGCATCGGAGGGCTTGTCGCCGGGATCAACCCCGGTGTTTCAGGCATTTCGTAGGTCAAGCGGAGGTGATCATCACCACACGAATCTAATCATACGATGCAAATGAGTCAATTCATCAAGTCAACGGTAGTCAATACCGCCAAAGGTCAAAAGGTCAAATTCTTGATCGTTCTTCTAAAGAAACCACATCATCTGGTTGCTCCCACATGAAAATAAGCAACAATAGATTGTCGCCGTCTGTGGGAAACAACAAGAAAAATCTGACCAAACTTCGCCGGTGAAAACAAGTTTCCAGCATCTCCTCTGTTTGGTTCAAAGGAGGGGAGGGGAGGGAAGGGAAGGGAAGGGGAGAGATCTTAATCAAGACTCTGTTTGGTTCAAAGGAAGGGAGGGGAGGGAAAATAGTTATCTTCTTGTTTGGTTCACAAGGGGAGGGAAGAGATTTTATAATAAAATTACTTTTATACCTTTTTACATTTTATAACAAACCTCAACCACAAAAAAATATCAAATGTCTCACGTAAACTAGAGCTAAGAAAATTAGACCTAATTAATGTATGCTATAGCTAGCAAATATTCAAAGAGCAGTGTAAAATGATGTCTCATTGTACAGAGGCATAATAATAAAAATCATTACTCCTATTACATTTGACAGTACAAATTAATGAATAGGGGATAGCAGAAAATAAATAAGCCTAAGGAAAGTTCATATGTAGCAAATGATAAGACATAACCCAAACAATACCTTTGTTACTACTGTTTTTCACATTCATCCACTTCCATATCTGACAAGTGTTTTTTCCTCTCCTGTTTCTACAATCATAAGCACTCCACATTCAACAACAAGTACAACATACTTTTATTTTCCAGCTAAATCGATAACAACCAAGTACCAAACAAATATGGAAATTAGGGTTTTGAAAAAGAAAAAAAAAGAGCATAATCATTTCAAAGAGTAGAAGAGTAGAAGTGAAGCATCCATCTTTTCAGTGATGTGAAGCGCACCACAACCTTGATAATATTTTTGCATATTACTAAGCAATCTAGCTGCTCCATCTCATCAAAATTCAGCATCGAAATAGAGCCATATAAAAGTTCCTCCCTCAATAGAATTTAGCAAACAAACTAAAAAAAACCAAACCCATAACCATGAATAACATCTTCTTTTTCGTCCTTCTTCATGCCTACAGCACGCGAATCAATGCCCAATCTGCGGCAGCTCCAGCCCCAGCATGCCAACTAAACGTTACGGCTATACTTGAAAAGGCGGGGCAATTCGGAACGCTGATTAGGCACATGAAGAGCACACAAGTAGCCGATCAAATCAATGATTAATAAACTATTTAGAGATATTTTTTTTATTAGATCTAATAAGGACAATTTTGTCCGCTCACTTAAAAAAATTACACCTACTTTCTCTCCCCTCCAAATCCCCCCAATATTGGAGGGGAACCAAAAGTGGCTCAGGAGGGATTCTGCACCCCTCCATTTCCCTCCCCTCCCCTCTCAAAAAATGAACCAAACAAGAAAAGTTTTTAAGGGGAAAGGGAAGGCGGCAACCTCAAGCCGACGAGCCAACCCTCTTCCTCCACTAGAAGAACTCCCTCTCGCCTTTCAACCACAGCAGGAGGAGCCCCTCCTTCAGCTAGCCCTGCCTCCACCTGGAGAGGCTGCACCCGAGCCTCTCGTTAGGGTCGCTCCGAACCATCCGCAGGGCCCTTCATCCAAAACAGAGGATCATTGTACACCTCTAATCCTTCCTCACTCCCTCAACTACAACCCAACCTTCATTAAGTCATCGTTGATCGCCAGCGGGAGTCAGACCTCCGGACCCATCTCAATGAGAGGAGAGCTCGCGAGAAAGCCTCCCATCCAGAGTGGAGGGAGAGTAGGAGAAGCCCTTCTCCTAGGAGACCAAGATCCAGGGGAGCCCCATCTCCCAGGGGATGCGTAAGAAGTTTCTCTCCACATAGACGAAGGAGATCCCCCTCTCCTAGGGGACGAAAGGGTCGTCGTTCCCGAATGGACCACAGAAGAACTCCCCGAAAGATGAGGCATCCAACTCCAACTAGCAGGATAGCTCCTAGGAAGGGAAGGAATGAGGAAGTACCAGTTACTGGAGCCGAGTTTCGACAGTTCAAGGATGAGATCCTCCAGGCCCTCAACATAGTTCCACCTCAGACCGCCTGGTGTCGCTGAAGGCGCCATCCTCCGGCGTCTCCAAATGATGGAAGACCGCCTGGCACTGCTGAAGAGGGAAGGAGCAAAACAAGAAGGAAGATACCGTTTCGTCAGACCTCTATTCTCCAAAAAGATTATTGAAGCTCCTGTCCCTACCAACTTCAAAGTCCCGACATTTGAGCCGTACAATGGAGAGACCGATCCGGCAGACCACATCGAGAGTTTTAAAACCCTCACGATGATCCACCAAGCATCTGACTTCCTCCTGTGCAAAACCTTTTCGGCAACCTTAAAAGGCTCGGCACAGGAATGGTTCTCTCGCCTTTCTCCGGGCTCCATATTTTTCTTCGACCAACTTGAGGAACTCTTCCTTATGCACTTCATCACTAGCCGCAAGTTTGAGAAGACCAGTGCCTCCCTTTTAGACCTCATGCAAAGGGATGGGGAAGTATCTCAAGAGCTATGTTCTACGCTCACAGCCGAGTCCAGATCCATCCCCTCACTCGACTCTGCGGTGGCAACAGCCGTGTTCAGATACAATGTCAAGCATGATGAACTTAAAGCTTTCCTCTTCAAAAGACCACCTCAGGACTTCTCTGACATCCTTTAGAGAGTTGAGAAGCACATCTGAGTCAAAGAGGCGATCCGCCCCCAAGAGTAGAAGATGCCTTCATCTGGGAACAAATGGAAAGTCACTAACGAAGATGAACCCCGAAAATTCCAGAAGGATGCCTCGGGTCAGCGCCGCCTGCCTCCCACGCCTCACTTTGAAAAGTACACCCCAATAGATGCAAGCATATCCGCCATTCTTATCAAGGTTGACAAGGATGGGATCCATCGACCTCCCCCTACGATGAATGATCCAAGAAAAAGGCAGGATAAAACAAAGTGGTGTGCCTTCCACAGGATCATGGTCACCTTACGGATGAGTGCCGATCCCTTAAAGATGAAGTAGAGGTGTTGCTCCGATGATGATATCTCGCCAAATTTTCCCTGGTAGATGACACCGAACCTCCTCCTATGAGGGGACCTAACCAATGGGCAGAGAGGCCGACTGAATCTCAGGGATCGGGGTTGATGGAGATATTTCATGCAATCCAGAGAGGACTTATAGGGGAGCCCCCAACTCATCTAGGAAGACCTTCGTTTGAGAGGTAAATTCCGTACACAACATCTCTCCTCCGAAAGGGCCAGGAGTTAGCATCACCTTCTCAGATCGGGACCTGGAAGGCGTCCAAACTCCTCACTGCGATATACTCGTGATCAGCATGTGTATAGCGAACAGCGATGTGCGCAGAGTTCTGGTTGATAATGGCAGTTCAGTCAACATGCTTTTTCCAAATGTGTTTGAGGGCCTCAAACTTATGCGGGATCGCCGCAAGCCCACTCGATACACCCTCCACAGATTCTCTGGAGCCCCCGTAATGATCAAGGAAATTGTAACCTTCGACGTTACTTTAAGGAAAGCTCCAACTGCTCGCACAAAAGCATTAGACTTCATGATGGTCGATATGAAGTCCACCTACAATGCTAGCTTCGGCCGCCTAGGGTTAGCAGCCCTCCAAGCAGTGGTATCAGCGTACCACCTAAAAATGAAATTCACTACAGCTGTAGGAGTGGGGGAAGCCAAAGGGAGTTAGGAAGTCGCTTGCATCCTACACAGCTACCATAGGGGGCTCAGTCCTTCCCCTCAATGCATTCGAACTCCCCCTTGATATGGGACAAGCTAGCTCCGAACCCATGGACGAACTGGCAGAAATCTATTTCTCTAAAGAGGATAAAGCTAAGTGTTTCCGGGTGAGCAAAGCACACACCTGCCGAGTGAAGGTGCAACTTATCATCTGCATTGGGGAGAATCGGGACCTGTTCGCTTGGACCGCCAAGGACATGTTGGGTATTGCCGAAGACTTGATTATGCACCGCTTAAGTGTGGATCCAGAAGCCAATCCTGTCCAGCAGAAGCGCTGCAAATTCACGTCCGAAAGGCAACAGGCCATCAAAGAAGAGGTTGAGAAGCTCCAAGCAGCCCAATTCATCAAGGAAGTTAGTTACCCCGAGTCGCTAACAAACATTATAACGGTCAAGAAGGCCAATGGCAAGTGGAGAATCTGCATAGACTTCATCGACCGCAACAAAGCATGTCCAAAAGATCCCTTCCCTCTTCCGAGCATAGATGCCTTGATAGATGCCACCTTAGGCCATGAGTTATTAAGCTTTATGGATGCTTTTTCTGGATATTATTACCCCGAATGTTCCCACCAGACATCCCGAAGATGTCTTTCATTACCAATCAGGGGCTCTATTGCTACCGAGTTATGCCCGTTGGGCTGAAGAATGCCGAGGCCACATATCAGTGTTTGGTGAACCAAGTCTTTAGAGAGTAGATCGGCTGAAACATAGAAGTGTATGAGGATGATATGACGTGAAGTGCCTTAGGAAATAAGACCATGTCGCTGACATCCAAGAAGCGTTCAATGTACTCCGGATGAATAACATGAGGCTGAACTGCTCAAAGTTTGCCTTTAGGGTTGCCTCGGGAAACTTCTTGGGATTCATGGTGAGTCAGAGAGAAATTGAAGCCAATCCTAAGAAGATCAAAGTCATCCTCGACATGACTCCTCCAACCACGATCAAAGAAGTCCAGAAGCTTACAGGCCGTCTTGCCGTTATTGGATGCTTCATCTCCAAGTCAGGGGAGAAATGCCTCCATTTCTTTAAAGCTCTTTGGGGAGCAAAGAATTTTGCATTGGGGGAAGAGCTACAAGCAGCCTTTGAAAGCATCAAAGAACACCTCACCCCTCCTCCTATATTAAGAAAGCCCACACCCAGGGAAACCTTCTACCTCTACCTGGCCGCCTCAAAACAAACCCTTAGTGCTGTGTTGGTGAGAGAGGAAGAACGAGTGCAGAAATTGCTCTACTATATAAGCAAGGTACTCCATGATGCTGAATTCCAGTACTCGAAGATGAAGAATATGGTCTATGACCTAGTGACAGCTGCCCGAAAGCTCAGACCTTACTTTCAAACGCATTCCATATGGGTCCTCACTGATCAGCCGCTCAAACAGGTCCTCCACAAACCTGAAAAATTGGGGAGACTCATGAATTGGTCTATTGAGTTAAGCCAACATAATATTACCTACCACCCCAAAACCGTAATTTAGGCCCAAGCTTTAGCTGAATTTATTGTCGAAAGTACAATCCCCGATCCTCCCTAGGAAGGAGACAGCCCTCCATTATGGGTAGTATATGTGGACGGGTCCTCTTGCCTCGAAGGAAGCGGGCTGGGGTTATCTTGATTGGTCCCGATGAGTTCATCCTGCAATACTCGTTATGCCTCAGCTTTTCAGCGACTAACAATGAGGCCGTGTATGAAGCCCTGATTGTTAGTCTCCTCCTGGCAAAGAGAACAGGGGTTCAAAGAGTCGGAGTATTCAATGACTCTCAATTAGTGGTAAACTAGATTCAAGGAGAATACGAGGCGAGGGAAGACCGTATGGCCAAGTATTTAGCATATGTAATGAAGATCATGATCACCTTCAAAGAGGTCGAAGTCACTCGCATCCTACAAGAAGAAAACAGTCAAGCTGACGCCCTCTCCAATCTTGCCTCATCGTCGTTTGAAGGGCTCGACCGCACTATGCTAATTGAAGTTCTACTCAGACTTAGCATCGAAGAATAAGCATTGGAGCTCATGCCTATATCCACTCAAATGCCTGAAGATTTCTTGATGAAACCCCCAGTCAATTTTCTCGACAATGGGATTCTCCCCGCAGATACTAAAGAATCGAGAAGAATCCGAGTAAGAGACGAAAGATATGTGATTGTGGAAGGGGTCCTCTATAAGCTCTCCTACACCCACATTGATGGTCAACCTTACCTTTGATGCCTTTCTTCCAAAGATGCCAATTATGCCTTGAAGGAAGTCCACAAAGGAATAGGCGGCAGCCATATTGGCACCAGATCCCTTGCGCAGAAAGTGCTCAATCATGGTTACTTGTCGCGCCCTGCTTCCCAAAAAGAATACGGAATACGGATTCGAGACAAAAGCCCAGCGAATAATTTTTATCATCCATAAGCTGTTCAAGAATCTTTACAACATCTCACGAAATAATCAGAGTCGGAAGAAAAATTATCAACCACATCCACATATGAACCAAAATACCAACAAGAATACTTGAAACCAAATATATAAATCTCAATATTCATGATCTGAATAAGTCAACAAAATCCTGGGTCATATTGCCCAAATACAAGAATAAATCCAAGTATCAAAATACAATATTGTTCAAGCAAGCTACAAGAAATAATAATAATAAAATTCAGCACTAATACTTCATGTCACCAATACCGTCTGGAACCTGTTCTCCAAAATCTGTAATTTAACAATTGCAGGGAAGAAAAAAAGATAAAACAAGTACCTGTCAATTGCAAGTTACGGGCCGCTTGTAATGCAGGATACAAGTACATGGGAAACTAACTATCAACATGGTATAAGCATGATGTCAAAATATAACAACTAGCATGGCAAATGAACAAGTATAAGTGGCATGCGTCAAGTGCGAAGTGAACAAGTATCATGTACACAAGTGTCAAGGGTCAACGATCAAGTATCACGAAATCAAGTAACCAGTAACAAGTGTTAAGTAGTCAAGTACAAGTATCAAGTATCATGTTCAAGCATCAAGTCTCATGTATCATGTAGTCAAGTGTCAAGTAAGCATGTATCATATTCCAGTGTCGTATATTAAGTCTTGTAGTTATTATTATCTAGGTAATACTTCATGTGCCATCCTTTTATCACATGGTTGTTACAGTCAATGCAATTTCATTTTAGATTTCATAGTGGACCATATAGGGCAGTGTACTCAGGGACAAATCTCAAGAATCAAGTATCAAGTATCAAGCCTCAAGTATCAAGTATCAAGCCAAGTGAAATATCAAGCCTCAAGTGGTGAAATATCAAGCCTCAAGTAGTGAAATATCAAGCCTCAAGTAATCAAGTATCAAGGCAAATCTCAAGTATCAAGCCAAGTCTCAAGTATCAAGCCAAGTATCACATAGAATCAATAGATTCTCTTCCGAGTACACGTTTCTGAATTATCCACTATTAGATCTGTCCCTTTAAAACCCCGGCTTGGTTAATTTATTATTAATATCAAATAAGCAATTATGTGTCACAAAAAAAGCAAGTATATCATGGTATGATCAAGTAACAAGTTCAAGTTGCAAAATAAACATATACGGGTGTAAGATAACTCATACAAGGACAAAATAACTAAATCTCAAGTTCAGGACAGCAAGACCAAACTGTAGTAAAACAGAAATTCCCAGTGTTCCAAAATGCAAATCTGAATCCGTCAAAACGTCTAGAAAATAGACTCCCAACCGAATCCAGCGAGTATAAATAAGTCATATCATAATTCACAAAATCAATACTCAAAACTGATTTTAATCCAGAAAACATGTTCAGCAAGAAATCAGTAAAACCAATTCTCAGTCAGGAAAACAACATCAAAACTCAACAAATAAATTCATGAAAATTCTGGGGTATTCCCCTATATGTCTAGTATCAGAATATAAAATTTCAGAATTTTTTAGTAAAATTAGATCAGTCATGAAAAATTAGAAAATATCATTAAACGATAGTTTGGCAAATCTGGAATTTCCAACACTGTTGTACGAAAACTATAATATCTCGTAACCCGTGAAATGAAATCTAAATCCGCTAAAAGGAGATGAAAATAGACAAAATATATTAACTTTCATGTTTCACAAGCATTTTTCTTACAGTAGAAAGAAAGAGGGTGAAAATACGATTCTTTACAGAACAACGTGCAAAATACAACAAGTACAGTCTTTATAATCAAGCATCAAACGGCATATAAAACTCATCAATAAAACACACCAAAATTCTGGGTAATCCCTAACAAGATAAAGAAATACTGACCAAAGTTTTGGATCAAAATAATATATGTAGCATCAGTATCAAAATAATTTAGTCATCAAAGTCATCGAAAAACGAAATCTGGAAAAGATCTACACCTCTGTAGTAAAACAGTCATATCTCACACATACGAAAACGAAATCAAGCAAGGTCAGAGGGGTTGGAAAGCAGACGATTTTCTCTACAATTTATGTTTTATACTGAAATTAAGATTCTGACCTTAATATGGTCTAAATTCTGATCAAGACAGAATATCGACAAAACATAGAATTTCCTCAAAAACCAAAATCAACATAGATTCAACGAAACTTAATCCAAACACAACCAAACCTGAAATCGAGTCTACCAACTGTCCGAACTGTTAGGGTTATATACTGAAAGCATCACTTTTGTATTAACTTTATTTCCTTATTTTTTTTGAATGAGAATCATATGGGCATATATTTGCATATTGTGTTTATTATAATATTAATGCAAGTGTCTGATATTCTATAAGGTTGATAATATGGTGTGAGGTGACACACAGAAGATCATATTATCAGTTCCCTATGGAATATATAAATAGTTCACAACCTTGACGGACTTGGACAATCCATTGGAAAGGTTGTAGTGTAATCTGGTATTAGTCTGTCTTGACTATAGGTTTACACTAGTACACTTTGTGTGTATTGAACAGGACCACTTGAGGTTGTTCTCTTTGTACTGACTACAAAAGAGAACAAACACCTCTGTTATTATGGATGCTTATGCTCTTAATCCAGATATAATAACAGACATGTATATGCAGTGTGCATTACTTTGACTCATAAAAGAGTGAGATTCATTATGGATCAACAACCTCTATGAATTGGGTAATAGCATTGTATGTATGATGGGCTGTTGATTGTAAAAGGAATCCATGTCCCGATATGTCGGGTTGATGATGTCCCCTTAAGGAGCTCATAAGGATTGTCATGTAAACCCTGCAGGTGGATTACATCCGACATGACAAATAAAGTTGAGTGGTACTACTTAAGGATAAAAGATGTTGATCAATATAGTTGTCAGTAACTTAATTTGATCGACGGACATTCGATATCTTAACATGGGGAGTTGAACGAGCATATAATAAAAGGAGCCCATAAATATAATTTGGGATTAGGAAGGTAGTGCAACAATAGCTCCTTAGTGGACCGAGCTATTGTTAATGGGTCTGGGTTGTGTGTTCGGGCTGAACACGGGATACCCAGATTCGTTAGGAGACCTAACCCTAATTTCTCCTCATGGTCCCTGCCGTAGCCTTATATATATCCTCTATTCTCTGGCCGTCATTGACAATCAAAAAATATAAGATTTTTTTCTCAAAATTCGTGATTCACGTAAGGAGAGAAAGAGAGGTCAGCCAAGGAGAAGAAAGGTTGGGAGATCGTCGCCCACACGACGTCCAACCCGAGGAAGGAATACGTGCAGAAGATCTTGGGGTCGCTGTCGTCTTCTTCTCACCGCAGGTATAATTTGTGAACCCTAGATTCCGCTATATAGGGTTAGATCACATTTTTAATCTGTTTATATTTAACGATCGATACGCACATCAATCCGTAGTCCTGGGAATCATCTCAGTTCCATCACGAACAACATGAAATAGGGTAATTAACATATCCAAGGCAAGCCTATCACATGGTTCTCATCAAATACCCAAATTCTCACAAGAAGTCTCACATACATGATCAAATCAAGAACGGGCGAAACCTAAGTTGTTTCATGTCAAATTTTGTATCATGAGACAACTATGGTCAAATCACTATAGAAACATTATCAATAAGGGGTTTCACACACAAATTGTCTCTAGAACCCAACTACACTACAAGCGGTATTTTTGACTTGTATCCTACAAAGGAAGTTGAGTACAAGTTACTTGCCTGAAAGGCGACGAATCCAACAGAGAGAAAGAGAATAACAAGAACAGATTCCCAGGCACGAACTCAACAAACGAACGAACAGAACACGAACAAGATCACGAATCCAAAGAACAAATAACCCACGAACATGATCAGACGGTTGAGATCATGAGATCAAGAGATCAAGGCGATCGGATCAGATCGGATGACTTTGATCGAAGGTCAAGATCAAGATCAAGATGTGATCAGTATCTTGATGATGATGATGATGATCGGATCAGATCGACGATCGGACGGCCACCAATCAAAGTATCAAAACTCCAAGATGATGATAATGCGATCCAACGGTCCATAATCAAAGATGATGATCAAGATCCAATGGACGACCAAGATCAAGAGATCAAGAATCAAGATCATGAACAAGATCAATTGGGCGGCTAACACTCAATCAATCAAGATCAAGATCACAACCAATGGACGGCCCACAACCAAGGAAGATCGAAACTCCATGATCACAGTAACAACCCAAAACCAATAGCAATATCGATGGCAATGGGCTGCACTGGCCTCGACGGCAGGCTGCGGCCAGGTGAAACGGCCGTGGGGCGGCACTGGCAAGGGGAAGCCTCGGGCTGAGCGACTGGCTGCATCTGTTGTTGTCGGGCTGTGCACACAGGAGGGGAGAGCACGGGGGTGACACAGAGGCTGAGAGCGGGATCGGGAGCCAGGGAACCATGGCACTACAGGCGGAGGTAGAGCGCGCACAGGGGGTCGCAAGGGTGCTGAGGTGGTGCTGCTGGAGACAGGGCATCGCGATGTGCGATGTGTCGTGATGCTGTTGGCGCCGCAATGGTCGCGAGCAGGGAGAAGGGGTGGCGGCATTGCGCCGCAGTGGCTTCGGGAGGGAGATAGGGCGCTGCGGAGTTGCGTCGCGACGAGGAAAGGAGGAGGGTGCAAAAGACGGTAGAGGCTGCGGTCGACGCTGTTGTCGACGTGGGCGCCGCGGAGGTCGGGAGACGACTGGGGGTGAACGGGAGAGCAGGAGGGAGGAGGGCAGAGGATGGAGACGGTTTTTTCGGAGTTAAGGGAAGAAGTGGAAGCGGCGGGGGTTTTGGAAGGGAACAGACGGGTGCATGGTTGGCAGCTGCATGGGTTAACGTAGGGGGGGATTATATACACCGGGTTTAGGTTAATGATAGGGTAATCGGGTTTGGGGTTGCTTACTGGGTCTGGGGTTGCTAATGGGTAGTGTAATTGGTTTAATGGGTGCACAGGGATTTAGGTTTAGTTAAATGGGCTGATGGGTTTTGTTGGGTTTAAACGGGTTTTAATGGGTTTGAAACAGTGGGTAGGGTTTATAAATGGGCTTATAGGGTTAAAGTAATGGGTAAGGGGTAAACTTGGGTAATAGATAAACCCAATAAGGAAAAATAAGAAAAACAAAATATATAAATAAATAAAGAAATAGGATTTTTAACATAAAAATCAAAATGTAATACAATAAAATAATAATACTGATAGTAGTAAAGAAAACAATAATAATAATAATAGTAAGAATATTAAAAATAAAAGTAATAATAATATTACTGACAATAATAATAATAAGAAACTGATAAAAATAATAATAGTAGTAATAATAGAAACCCAGGTAATAATAACAATAATACGATTTGTATTAAAATATAAAATCATAGAAAATATTTACAAATAAAGTTATTGATCGAAAATAGATTTTAATAGAAAATCCGACAATACATTTTGACAAAAGAATTTGAAAGCGGAAAACTACTCTACAAAAATTTTTAAATACAGAAAAATATACCCAAAATATGAAAAACGGAAAACAGGGGTTACATTACTACTGGAACTACAAGAAATTTGACATATACCAACGGACACCTGTAGTGACGGTATCTAAAACCGTGGGTATAGATATCATATACCTACAAACGTGCAGTAAACTGTGGGTATAGATATCCTATAGCTTTAGAGCTTTTAATCCGTAACTATAAGTTTTACTGACGGGATAAAACAATGTGGGTATAGTCCATAATTTATTTTTCCTCCAATTTTTTCATTTTCCCTCCCCCCCCCCCCCTCCCTCCCCCTCCCCCAAAATATTTCATTTATCCCTCTAAAACTCCTAAATCCCTCTCTCCCCAAACCCAATCTCGACGAGATCTCGATGTCGATCTCCTAAATCCCTAAACCCAAACTTCTCCCGAAACCGAAGCCAAACAAGCCAAACTCCTAAATCTCTCTCTCCCCAAACTTCTTCCTCGGCGTCCCAAACTTCTTCCTCTGCATCGATCTCGACGAGATCTCCCCCGTATCTGCCGCCTCCTCCTCCTCCGCCGCTGGCGCCGGCATTGAGATTCGCCGGTTTTGAATATGTACTTCTTTTATTCTGAATAATTAGGGTTTCGATTGGGGTAACTATAAGCTGCGGTGATATTAAAGAGAGGTGTGGACTTCAGAAGGAAATTGGTTTTTTTTTTAAATTTTGATTTGGATTTTTTTTTTGATTTGGGTTTTTTTGTTCTTGTTGGGTTTTGTTTGTATATGATATGATTTTTCCAGTTGTCTGATGAGGGTTGGTGAAATCATCTACAAACATAAACTCACACAAAAACTCACGTGACTGGATGCTATAATCTATTTGAAACTTATATGGGAAGTTTTAATTTCCTTCTGCCAGTCCAATGTGGATATGACCTTTGAATGATCCAACAAATTTCTAGATTGTATTATCTTGTAGAGTTATATCTCAGGCATTGGCAACTGGATCGCAGATGAAGTGCTTTACCAGGTTATTATATATTTCATTATTCCATTTCATGCAATATATGTGGAGTAAATTTAAACATCTGGGGGCATATTATATATTTCATTTTTCCATTTCATCTATCATGAATGCCTTGTTTACTGCTTGAATCAGTTTCATGTTTAGAAGAGAGTACTGCCACTGATTATATCATTTCTTTTTAATTATTACATTTTCCCTCCTGAACCTTGCAGGGCACATCCTTACAGAGTCCGGTGTTACTGTTGCTATTTGTTCATCTCCATTTGTTGTTGCGTTAAATATGGTTGCTCTAGCATTATGGCCAACATGGATTGCTGTTGCTTTATCTGAGATGATTCGGAAGGTTTGGCTTCTAGATTATTGTTGAGTTTAAAATTTCTTTAGTTTTATTACGACATTGCTCTTACTCTGATATCTTAGAACTAATGTGTGAAGATTTTTTGACTTCTGTGCACTCCAACAGTCAGATTGGCCATGTATTGATAACTGACTCTTGGTTCCATGGAATCCTTCTTGATACCTTGAAATTTGTTTATAATAAGTAACCAGCTGCTAATGTTTTTTCGATGAAAGAAAAATTAGCATTGAAATCCATCTCCTCTATAACCTCTATTTGTTCCCCTATTTTAGCACATACTGCCCTTGTAGCATCCTTCTGCAAAACCAGAACAAAAAAACTCTGCTATCCCCAGAGTCACCAGAATTATATCTGTCCTACTAATCATTTCTAAATTTATCTGTAGCTCATTATACCTATAGTAAAAGCTATATTTTTGTCCAATATCCTCTCTGTGATTTTCCTTCTATTTCAATGGTATTTTCATTTTTTTCGTTTATGTACCCCTTTTCTTGACAGATTACTATCATATGATCCAAAATTTGACCAATGAGGATCATGTTTGAACTTAACCTCCATAACAATTTATGATTTGGGCCTCATTTAGTCAACCAGTGTGATTTTCATGATTTAATTATGTAGCATTATTCTTGAGGTGTTATGGATCGTTAGGAGACCACAAAGCTGTCCAGGTATTGTACTTTCACAGATCGAAAATTAAAATACCAGTAACATCACTTTCATGAGAGAACTCCCATGCCTGATGGGAGTGTCCTAGTGTCTAATTTATTCTATGACATACAAATTTTGAATATACCCATAACACGTTTAGACTTGTATATTTGTATACCATGAAAACTCTACATGAAATAAAAAGTTTCCAAAAATATGATGAATCTAGATTTATGCTGTGGGCATGTTTATCATCCAAACTCTGCTCATGATCACCTTATCCTAGTGTACACCGAAAAAAATTTCCCTCCCTATTATAGTGTGCACTAATTAGAACTTAATATAGTTGCATACTTTTAAATACTCTGTTAAATGAACTTGTTTAAAAATCGTTCTTTTAATGAGATATAACAAGAAAGTCTCGTCAGAAAATAGTTGTTATTCAAGCATTTAATGTTGTAATCCATGCATTATAGTCTACTTGTCTATTATGGTTATGCTAATTGACTCAGTAGCCAGAATATATGGTAAATTTGCATGACTCACTTTGTAGTGCCATTTGCATTCATCTTACTCGTATTCTATCCTGATTTTATATATCATGTTGAAATGTATATGTTATCAAAATTTTCTAAAAACTTAGCAGTGCTTGTTCTAGAATATGTAAATTACAATAGTATGTTAAATTATTTGATTATCCAACTTTTAGGTGACGACTTATGTGGTAACCCGACATGGATAGGAACTCTTGTTTACTGTTGTCTCTCAGGATGAGAAGTACAAAGCCAAGGTAACACATTTCTGCTATTTTATTAAACTGGTTATTGTTGTTTTATAAACATATTGAAACAACATAACTAAGATAAATATCCAGCTTGTCACCTTTAAACATAAGTTTAGTTTATCAAATGAAAGGAAAGGATTAATTAAGTCTTTGGCTGAAATGTTTTGATTTTTGCCCATTTTGTTAGACAAGAAGCTGACCAAAGTCACCGAACTATGACTTCCATACTTGGTTTCCTATTAATAACTTGTAGATTATACTCAGAATGCATTAAAAAAGGTCAAAATTGTCATTTTAAAAAAAAAAGAAGCTTAATTGTGATAAATGTAGACTATAGAGATTTCCATTTCTGAACTTCACATGATGAGGAGAAATTAAGTAGAAGGTTCGAAGCTTAAATGCAATAAAAGACAATAAAAGAAAAGGTGAAATAGAACAAAGAGGATTTTAAGGGCATATAGAATATTATGGAAAGTCTACTTGAGCCTTGAGAAATTATATGTAAAATATTATGGAACTAGGGTTTAAAGTAAAACCCATCTAACATTGTATGTAGTCACTTAAAGTGAACAGATTTCTAGTTATTAAACCCAAAACTGAACATAAGTTAGGTTTTACAGCTCAAAGATATATGTATATGAATTTTATAACTTTTACACTTGTTAATATGGAATATAAAGGATAATGGTTGTCCAGCTAACTATTGATTTGTGACTTAAGTTCTTTTCCACGTGTGTCGGTACATACTCGCTACAATGCACCAATGTTTAGTTTTTACCCAGTAGATTATTTTTAGCAGTGAACCTTCTGTTTTAGTTTAATATGTATTTTCCAACTGATAAGAATCCCTCAGTAGGATCTTGAACAAACCTTATATGATGCATCTCACTCTTAGTACACATGTATGTATGTTTTTTCCTAATTGATAAATTCATGTATGTATATTTGTACATATGTAAACATAATATATGACCTCTGTAGTTTATGATTAAAGATCGGACCCTCCTGGAACTTACTGTTCAGATACCATCATCGTGCAGAAATCCTTGGAAATAGCAACTACTTTGAATAGTATACAGGCTCCAAATTTTAACGTTTTCACATTGTTCCAGATCACTAGCTTCTTCTGAATTCTAATCTGATATGGCTAAAAATAGGGGTTTAATCGAGACCGTCCAAATTGGGTACGAATCCTGAAGTCCGGGGGTAAGACAGTAATTTCACCTACAAACGGGTCAGAAACGGGTACTGGGTCTCCTTCTCACAGATCCAATAACCCGCGAACGGATCCACCTCAACTGGGTGTGGGTTTCAACCCGCAACAAACCCGGTCCGACAGGGTAGAATTAGGGTTTCTGATTAATGTTAATCAACGGCCCTGATTCATATCTATCCTTTCACTGGGGATTAGGGATTACATTCCTTATCTATACACAAGGAATTACATGCCTAATCTGTTCCCTAAGATGCCTATAAATACCCCCCACCCATCTCCATTAAGAGGTAATCAGTCTTTCACCAGTTTTTGCGCTCTTTCATAGTCTTCCAGATTACTGACTTGAGTGTCGGAGGGTGCGTCGCCGGGAACAACCCCGGTGTCTCGCACATTTTGCAGGTGCACGGCGGGAACGACGATCAAAACCCCGACGGAACAGGTATACAGGTTTACTATTCAGTTTCTCTAAGAATCCACAAATACTATCTGTTTGCCCCCACACCAAAATTAGCGGCAACAGATTAGCGCCGTCTGTGGGAAACTAACGAATAGAAACCTCTCCTCTTCCCCGAATATAGATCTTCTCTAGCCATGCCACCTCGGAAAGTCAGGTCAAGGGGGTCCAACCGAGGGCCCAACCCTGATCAGCAGCAAGAAGTCCCCCATAATCCTGCTCAACCACAAGGGCAACTTCCCCCTACAGCGGAAGACCCGCTCCAACAGAACCTTCCCCCTCTTGATCAGTCGCATCCAAAGGGTCCTAACCCTCAGAAACAACCTCTTCATCAAGAACACGTCTCCATCCACAACGCCTCCACGGACTCTATGGCCTCCCATCATCCCCGAGCCTCTGGTCACCGCAATACCGCCTTCAACCGCCAGAAAGATGATGACCTCCGCCGCCATCTGGATGAAAAGCGGGCCCGAGAGGGAACCTCCCACCAACACCATCTGGGCGAGCGGTCTCCGTGCCACCGGTACTACAGGTCTCCCGTCCGCAGAGGGAGGGAAGAGTCCCCCGAGCATTGCCGAAGAAGGCACTCCCCCGCGGGTCGGGAACAGCCCAGGAACAATGAGGCACCAATCACCCGTGCCGAGTTCCAGCAGTTCCAAGCGACCGTCCTGCAGGCCCTCAACCTCCGCCAAAACCCTAATGAGCCGAAGGCCCCATCTCCTCCTCCGGTCCGAAGCCAGCCGAGGATCTGGAGGATGAAAGGATGCAGCGGAAAACGCAGTCCGGCGTTCAAGGAGTCGAAGTCGAACATGCACATGTCCAACGATGACAGCTTGGAATTCGCTCGCATCCCGGGGCCGGGGAGCATCAGTTTGTACTCCGGAGGGATGGCGAAGGCCTTTCTGATCCGAAGTAGATCCTTCTCGGATAACACCGAAATGAGCTCGTCGGCTTCGATGGGAAGGGCCGGGTTAGGTTCCTCGACGATCTTCGACTTCCCATAGATAGCTTTCTCCAAAAGGTCGCCCTCGTACTGCCTGACACCCGAATGCCCGGACAGAACAGAGGGATATCGTCCCATCTCGGGAGCTTGCTTTGGGTTTTGTACGACCACCTCAACCACGGGGGATTGGGTCTCCACCCTCCTCTTCTTCTTCTCCTGCCTCACCTCGGCTACAGACGGTTTGGCAACTTGTTTACCCTTTCTCCGGATCTCCGACCTCCTCCTCTCCTCGGCACCATCATCGCCCGAAGACGAGGCCCCACTTCCCGAGTTCACTCGTGACATCTCTAGGTAAAAGGATAAGACTAAGTAAACTGACCTTTGAAGTGACGTTTACGGTCGGAATGCGCTCGCCGGAAATCGCCTGGCCTACACGACAGCTAACAGCACCGCCTTGGAGCAAAAGTCGCCGCTAGCAGAGAACTTAGAGAGCAAAAGTGAAGTCTTGGGAGTAAAAAAGTAAGAAATGAGCTTGGGAGTGGGAGGGGAACTTATAACCCCTAAATTGTTGGGCCTCCTTGAGAAGCGTAAAAAGCCCACTAAGCCAAAATGCCAAGCGGAGAATTGCGACGTTTCGAATAACGGAAGGGCTCCAAAAATCACCAAGTAGACGACTCGGCCACCGGTCTGCCAAACCGAGCTACGGAGTCCCTTCAGAACAGTCAACTCAGCACCTCGGCCAAACAGCCCTGATGCGCCGAGCCGAGATGACGAGGTACCGACCCTCGTATATGGAGAAAAATCATCCCGAGGCGAAGTCACCATCGGATCTTTCCAAAATTCGCGACAGAATCTGATGGACGGTTCAGATTGCGCCATGCCCGCAAAACGACAAGATAACGTTTTCTCGTGATCTGAACCCCATCCTCGTGATGCGCGCCATGATGAACGGCCCAGATCCGGCCACGCATACCTTCCGAGCTGCCTGCCACCGGCTCATTCAGCCGAGCTACCGAACAGCTTAGTCAAGCAGCCGAGCTACTAGGCACGAAAGGGTGGAACCTTCAAGGAACGTTTCCTCCAAAATAGCCAACTTAGTACCTCGGCCAACAACGCGAAAATGCTGAGCCGAGATGACGAGGTACCGACCCTCGTATATGGAGAAAAATCATCCCGAGGCGAAGTCACCATCGGATCTTTCCAAAATTCGCGACAGAATCTGATGGACGGTTCAGATTGCGCCACGCCCGCAAAACGACAAGATAACGTTTTCTCGTGATCTGAACCCCATCCTCGTGATGCGCGCCATGATGAACGGCCCAGATCCGGCCACGCGTACCTTCCGAGCTGCCTGCCACCGGCTCACTCAGCCGAGCTACCGAACAGCTTAGTCGAGCAGCCGAGCTACTAGGCACGAAAGGGTGGAACCTTCAAGGAACGTTTCCTCCAAAATAGCCAACTTAGTACCTCGGCCAACAACGCGAAAATGCCGAGCCGAGATGACGAGGTACCGACCCTCGTATATGGAGAAAAATCATCCCGAGGCAAAGTCACCGTCGGATCTTTCCAAAATTCGCGACAGAATCTGATGGACGGTTCAGATTGTGCCACGTCCACTAAACGACAAGATAGCGTTTTATGAGGATCCACGCTGAGATGGACGGCCCAGATGATGCCACGTCCCTCGGATCCTCCGAACCGAGGCACCCACCCATCGAACCGCGGCATTGATTCTCCGAGCCGAGGTGCCGAAGTGCTGACCCTCGTATATGGCGAAAAAACTCGCCGACCCATATCAGCCATTGGATCTCGTAGAAAAGCACGCTCGTCGTGATGGACGGTTCAGATCTTGCCACGTCCACTAAACGACAAGATAGCATTTTATGGGGATCCACGCTGAGATGGACGGCCCAGATGATGCCACGTCCCTCGGATCCTCCGAACCGAGGCACCGACCCATCGAGCCGGGGCGTTGTTCCTCCGAGCCGAGGTGCCGAAGTGCCGAC
This sequence comes from Hemerocallis citrina, assembly GCA_017893485.1. Lineage (NCBI taxonomy): Eukaryota > Viridiplantae > Streptophyta > Magnoliopsida > Asparagales > Asphodelaceae > Hemerocallis > Hemerocallis citrina. The sequence continues at coordinate 119,715,076 of CM030364.1, forward strand.
CCTCGTATATGGCGAAAAAACTCGCCGACCCATATCAGCCGTTGGATCTCGTAGAAAAGCGCGCTCGTCATGATGGACGGTTCAGATCTTGTCACATCCACTAAACGACAAGATAGCGTTTTATGGGGATCCACGCTGAGATGGATGGCCCGGATGATGCCACGTCCCTTGGATCCTCCGAACCGAGGCACCAACCCATCGAACCGCGGCATTGATTCTCCAAGCCGAGGTGCCGACCCTCGTATACGGCAAAAAAGCATGCCGAGGAGCAGGGACCGTCTGATCATTAAGAAATTCACGCTGCGCCTTGATCGATGGTCCAGATTCTCCCATGTCATAAATAAGTATTTAAAAATCGATTTTTATTTATTTAAATTGTTTTATTTATTTAAAAATTGCGAAAAATTGCTAAAAATTCGGAAAAATTAGCTAAAAATTCTAGGAGATAATTATAAATTTTGGGGGATATTTTTGAACCCCTTAACGAACAATTATTGCCTAGAATATACGGCTAAGACCCCCGAACGACTAGCTAACACATCGCAAAATTAAATAAATAGCCCGAAAAGATAGATAAAAACTTGATACACCACATGGCTTCAAAAAAGAAGAAGGAATTACCTTACCACCCAATTCGGGATTCAAAAACACCCATTCGGACTCCGATACAACTCCACTAGCCACTAAAACAGTCAAACTACTCCTTAAAGACTGATTGTCCTCAGCCTTTAGGAGTGGGGGGCTCGTGATATGGCTAAAAATAGGGGTTTAATCGAGACCGTCCAAATTGGGCACGAATCCTGAAGTCCGGGGGTAAGACAGTAATTTCACCTACAAACGGGTCAGAAACGGGTACTGGGTCTCCTTCTCACAGATCCAATAACCCGCGAACGGATCCACCTCAACTGGGTGCGGGTTTCAACCCGCAACAAACCCGGTCCGACAGGGTAGAATTAGGGTTTCTGATTAATGTTAATCAACGGCCCTGATTCATATCTATCCTTTCACTGGGGATTAGGGATTACATTCCTTATCTATACACAAGGAATTACATGCCTAATCTGTTCCCTAAGACGCCTATAAATACCCCCCACCCATCTCCATTAAGAGGTAATCAGTCTTTCACCAGTTTTTGCGCTCTTTCATAGTCTTCCAGATTACTGACTTGAGCGTCGGAGGGTGCGTCGTCGGGAACAACCCCGGTGTCTCGCACTTTTTGCAGGTGCACGGCGGGAACGACGATCAAAACCCCGACGGAACAGGTATACAGGTTTACTATTCAGTTTCCCTAAGAATCCACAAATACTATCTGTTTGCCCCCATACCAAAATTAGCGGCAACATAATCATATTGAATGAAAGTGCTTGTCCCAAAGCTATTCTAATTACATTTTACATGGTTCAAAAACTCAGTAATGGTATTGAGTAATCTATCATTTATCGGTAATATTGGACATATGGGAAGTATTCCCGATGAAATACAGCCAATGCGTCTTGTATCTGTGTACGTTAAAATAATGTAATGTATGGTTCAGTGAGCAATGCAGATGTTTATGAAAGAAAAAAAAATTTATTGCAGGTCTGTATAGATGTGGTTGTTCAAAGACTGGGTGATGCGGCAGCTGCTGGACTATATAAGCTGCTATTTGGGAACTTTAACCATCGACCTTCAATGCTATCTCTCTGCGCATTACCGGTATGTTTTATTATGTCTCCATCTAGCTTCTCCTGTAGAAGCTTCCAGCTAACAAAGATGTGATGGTTTCCCTTATGTGAGGCTACTTGTGCATGATCTTCCTTTTCATTAATGGTTGTTTTGCTTCAAATGGTAAAAACCGTTGGCAGGTGGATTTCCCCCCCTCATATAATGTGCCATAATATCAAGTAGACTGGTTGTATTTTATCATTATTTACTATCTTCAGAGATAAGCTGTAGGTGTTTTAACCATTGCAGAAATGCTTATTTTGTTCTATAGCTTGACCCATTTGAGTGTGATATTGATCTCATGCGAAGCTCGAAAATACTTTTTAGATTAAGTTGGCTTTTATGGCATTCATTCAACTATGGAAGATACTTTTAAATCTTAATAAAATACTTTTGTTTCTAGAGCAAGGATGGGACTGCAGATTGTTCATTCCCAATCATCAAGGACCCAACTCAATTTACTGTTGCACATGTTCGATCGCGTTAGGTACTTTGCAAATCTACGTTTCTCTGGCATTTTGAATATGAATGACACATTTTGCATGCTATCTGAATATTGACTATTTGTTGATGACCAAAGTTAGATCTTTTTACTTTTTTTTGTTTGTGAAGGGCTCTCAACAAGCGAGAAATGATTGAACTCGCTCAAAATGCAGCCGAGTTTGTGTTTGCCAACAATGAAGTGAAGAAGCCTGTAAAAGAGATTTGCAGGATGCTAAAAGAAGATTACTGCAAAGAGAATCAAGATCAATCAAGATCAATCAAGATCTGGTTGCCGTAAAATAAGAAAATTGTTAGTGTCGTATCTCAAGTGAGGAGTCAATTGAATGTTATCTTATAATGCCATTGAATATGTTGATCGTAGTTTAAAGTGTTCATTCTCATGTCTGCACACATGAATTCAATTGTGTATTTGGTTATTAACTATTTTGTAATTTGACATGCTTGTAACACTTTATTAATTTTTAATATGATTGAAGTTTAATTTTATTTAATTTTGTTTCATAAACTTATCTATTTTATTGTGTATTTAGTTTATAATTGGATTAATATTATAAAAGAAAATATTAAATTATCATAAGCATAATTAACAAGAAAAAATTGTGTATAGAGCGATGAGTATATATTTAAATATTTGGATGCGAAAACCTCACTAAAACCTATAGCAATGGAGTTTCCACCGTGGGTATAGGAAAGCAAGAGGTGTCCTTAAAACCTATACCAACGGATACGAAACCGTGGGTATAACACCGAGGTTTTGTCCAACGGGTGAAAAAACAATCGCTATAGGCTATAGTGACGGCATTCCGCCGTGGGTATAGCTAATTAAAAACTACAGAAAAATATGTTCGTTGGTATAGGTTTTACGGGCTATACCTACGGTTTTTCGCCTTTTACCCACGAATTTTTGCTGTCACTATATGTCAAATTCCTTGTAGTGTGGCCCACTCTCCTTAATGATGCTCAAGCTTATGTTCGTCAGTGCATACCTTGTCAAAAGAATTCCTCCATCAAGCCAATTTCCCAAGCCAACCTCACCTCATTGTCAAGCCCCATCCCCTTTGCTATGTGGGGAATCAATCTCCTCGGACCTTTTCCTCCCACAACTGGACAGTGGACCTTCCTAGTGGTCGTTGTTGACTACTTCACGAAGAGGATAGAAGTGGAACCACTCGCAACAGTCACTGAGAATAGAGTCCATCAGTTCTTCTGGAGGAACGTGGTTTGCTGATTCAAGATTGTAACACCCCGCAAAATAGTATATAACTCTTTTGCATATTAATCCGTGCACATTTGAGAATTTCACGTTATTATATATTTTTCATCGTTATTAGCTTTAATTGAGAAATTTTCAGATATATTAGTTATTCTGAACCCGATAAGATGTATTCGGGATATTCACTCAATTAAATTGTTGATTTTATCCCGATTGTTTTGACAACACAATCTGTGGGACAAATAGTATTTTTATAATATATATTCTTATATTCTACAAATAAATATTTTTATTTGTAAGCATGTATATATATGTCTATATAAATGTATGTATAATTTGATTGGATTGTATATGATGTATATACATGAATACTTGTATGTACTTTTATATATATGTATATGTATGTATTTATACATATTTTTGTATATATATATATATATATATATATATATATATATATATATATATATATATATATATATATATGTATATAAATGAAATGTAATGAATTGGATTTTATACTTAATAATAAAGTGTATGTATGTATGTATATATTTGTATGCATGTGTAAGATATATGCATAAATATATGTATGTATATGTATATATACTATTGTAGTGGTGTATAAGACTCACACCCTAACCAAGAGTTCTCATTTGTTGATCATGATGATCAAATCAAATTCTAGGGTAGAGATTTAATATTGGAAGCATAAGAACTCCACTTCTTCATTTATTATTGAATGTTCTAGGGTCTAAAATGAATAAATCCCTACATTTCATCTACAACCTTCCATCCCCTTTCCTTCTTCTCTCTTCCACCGACCACACCCTTCCTCATTTCATGGCAGCCGAAACCCCCATCTCCATCCCCATCTCCACTCTCATCTCATCTCACCTCCTCTCTTTCTCTAAACCCATCTCCTTCTTCCACTTCATTTTCTTCCACTCCTTCCATTCTTCATAAATGAAAAGAAAGAGAGAATGAAAGTTGGTTATTTGTAGATTCAAGATGATCAAGGAGGAGGAGTAGAAGTTCTCAAGGAGGAGAAGAAGCATTCAAGAGCATGGAGCTTGAAGATTCTTCAATCAAATTGGTGGGTGTTTTCCAACTCTAAATTAATAAAAAAAAATTGCGTGTGAAAATTAGTGTGTAGTAGCAGCTAAGAGGGCATGATTACCATGTATAAGTGTTTGATATGATAGATAAATTGAACGTGTATGTTAGTGAAATTCACACCATGTTTCATGTTAAAGAACACTTATGTAATATGCTGACTTAAGATTTTCTACTAGGCAAACGACTTAGAATCTGGTCATAAAATTTTAATGGCATGTTCTAGGATGAGTTTAGAGTATCGTCAATTTCTTTTCGGATTTTTTTGGGTTCATTTAGTAGCTCAACATAGTGTTTCTTTTCAAAATAGTGAGCAACACAAAAACTGGCTATATCGTGTTTTTAGAATTATGTTTGAAAATTTGTATCTTGGAATTGGTATAGTATCTTGAGCTCAAACTTTTTGTAGAGATTCTTAATTGTGTTAAAAACCTTAGTTTCAAATATCATATTTTTCAGGATTTATTTGATATTTCTACAAAAACTCATTTGGTCGACTGGTTGATATGGCAAACTGGCTCTATCCAAATTTCAAGTTGAAGTTCAAACAATTTTAATTATTTTTGGGTGTACAATTTGCGAATGAGAATTTTTGTATAGCACCTTCTATGTGTCTAGATCATGTTTCTAAATTTTCAGATTTGTTAGACATTCCCTGATACTCTTTAAAAATTGTATTGCAAGTTAGTGGTTGCACACTGCCTGGAAAACAGAACTGATTTTCTACTAATTTCAAAAGGTTATAACTCTTTGAGTATTTTGAATTTTGATGGGATTTTTGGGAATAATGAACTTTTATATGTTTAGTTCATGAATCTTAAGTTTCATAATAATTGGAGTTATAATTATATTGATATTAATTTTTTAATACAACATGTTCAGTTCAGTTCAAATTTTAACTAGTCGATGAATTTGTATAATTCTGGATTTGTGTGTTGAGAATTTGGAAGAATGATCAACTAGAGGTTTGTAGTAGAGAGTATTATCTTTCCAAAACATCTTGAATCATGAGATTTCAGTTTGTGGTTTGAAAGATATGATTTTTCTAAGTTTGAGACAGAACCAGTCCTAATAAAAAGACCTTGTTTTTGTAGAGTAACTCATTTTCTGTGTACACATGATGAGTAATAAGGGTTTTCCAGTGTTTTAATGAATAAATTTGACGATGCAATCAACTGGGTAGTTGTAGTAGACATTCCTAGCTTTCTACAGTATCTAAGATCGCGTAATTCCGATAAGTGAGCAAGTTTTTATGTCATTAGCAAGATGCAGCAAATGCATTGAAGAAGTGTATAGCTGAGAACATATAGGGATTTTACAGCATTTAGATGGCTGAACCTGAAGGAATGGTTAACTAAAGACTTGTAGTATAGAGTCTTAGCTTTCTAGAATGGTTAAGATCATGCAATTCCAATTTGTATTTTGAAAGTTATGAATTTTTCAAGGTGCTGCAACTACATTTCTTTGAACTGCTTATTATTCGTAGATTGCTAAGGGATTTTCTCACTTTAGTTGGTATAATTTGGGATAGTTGTCAACTAGAGAAGTGAAGTAAAGGATTACACCTTGCTATAGGATCTAGAATCATCAAATTTGGGTTAGTAGATGAATTGATATGGAATTTCTACATGCTACAGGATTATAACTATGAGTTGATTTGTGTTTTAAGATGTTGAATATTTTTTCCTATTAAGCACTTCACATTGGACTTAGATAAGATTCTTGGTACTGATAACTCATAATGGAACTATGATCGAGTTGGGGATATAGTTGTATAACTTGATTGTCGTATTTTCAGCTTTTTAGCTCGTTTTGAACGTGTTGATGCCATAGGTCTGTCAATGATTGAATATTAGTAATTGTGCTTGTTTCACCTCATTTGCTGGGTATAATGCACTACCTTGAGCACCGGTGTACTGCTCGTTGAGAGTCGCGGGGCGAGGACATTATTCGAAGACTTACAAAGGTGTTGGCAATCGAAGAATACCGATTTGCCGTATTGGTTTTTTTGTTGAAAGACTCATTGGGGCTCAATCGATTAGACGTTGAACGAGATTGGGAAGAATAGCAGATTTTGGTAACTAGATTGTTTTTCTTAATTTTCTCTTGAGGTCCAAGTTGGTGTTAGGGGTGATACCTTATAATCCGGTTTGATCTAACCGCCAGCACTAGGCGGTGATAATCAGGGTTGTCTCTTCATGTCGTAGGGATACGGGCTGTGTCTTCTCACTAGCTGAGAACACGGGAGTCATATCTCGCTCTGTTAATTCCTGAGGTGCCTTGATAAGAATGGGATGTTCCATTGTTCTATGTTGGAGGGCACGAACGGACCATAGGGCTGCGGTATCGTGGATCTTTGGTGCCATGGGTATGCTGCGGTGTATCTGTAAGTTCGTCATGGCTTTTGAGATAGGTCCGGTGCACCGGTTATTAGTGGTAAACTGGGACACCCCGAATTGTTTGTAACCTCCTCAATCATGTTGTACTTATCGGGAACAGGAAGTGTACAATAATAGAATGTATTGCATGGCGAGGGTTCGAAACCATGAAACCGGAGAAAATGGCTTGATTTGGCGCGTATGTAGTATGGGATGCATGCGTGTCTAAAGTATTGCTGGCATTAGACTAAGTGCATCTGTTTTCTGTGCATTGTGCACCGTGCATTAGGCTTTAGGTCATTGGTATACATTGAAACTAGGAAATTAGGATGCACGTTTCTATTTTTATTCAAAGACTGATTGTGACTACTAGTTGGAGATCGCTGTTTCTTATTAGCATTGCGTCAGTATATGTACTGACGTGCCCACTCAATTAGGTGCTAGATACCGGGTCGCGGGTGCAAGAGGACTCAAGACAAGTAGAAAATCCAAGTAGAGTAGTTATGTACCTATCTACCATTCGAGCAGGTGCAGGAATATCAGAGTAGCGCAGCAGAAGGTTCGAGCTACATGGCGCATCTCAGGGAAGCAGATTGACCACTTAGTGAAGTTCTAGTGGAGGATCAGTTGACTACCGATCTGAAGGGTAGGCGGAATGTTTAGGTAAATATTTGTAATACTTTAATATAATTTGTATTCCTTGTTCAAGAACAAGATAATTATTGTAATTGATGATGTAATGATTTTATTTGGCAATAAAAAGTTTTTAAAATTTCATGTTATTACTGTGTTGAGATGCATTTGAAGAAAAAGATTCTGGTTTGTGTCACGGATTTTCGGTAGTGGGATCCGGGGCGTTACAGGGATTCCCCGCATACTTGTTACTAACAATTGAACTCAATTCGTTGGTAAAGGGTTTCGCAAATTTTGTGTCACGGATTTTCGGTAGTGAGCAACGCTTCTCTTCAGTATCACACCCTCAAACTAATGGTCTAGCCGAGAACGCTAATCGGAAAATCTTGGATGACCTTAAGAGAAGGCTTAATGATGCCCCAAAGGGACAATTGGCTGAAGTACTCCTAAGTGTGCTTTGGTCCTATAACCACGAGGAGAATCCCCATGGGAGAATCCCTGTTCAACTTGACTTTCGGCAATGAAGCTCTCATTCCTCTCGAAGTAGGAATACCCTCTCCTCATCTCCTCTCGTTCGATGAAGATTGGAAATCGAAAGACATTCGAGCCAATCTCGACCACCTTGAGGAGGTCCGGGAAAAATCTACCCTCCGAAGAAATAAATACCAACAGAGAGTTGAAAGATTCTTTAATAAGAGTGTTCGCCTGACCAACATTCAGGAAGGAGACCTGGTCCTCCGAAAGCTCGAGATTTCAAACCCCCAAAAGAATGGGAAACTCACCCCTCATTGGGAAGGACCATACAAAGTCTCACAAGTAGTCTGCCCAGGGGCTTACCGACTTGAAGACTTGGGGACGAAGAAGATATCCCGAACTTGGAATGTCGAGCACCTCATGAAGTACAAAGAGAGCGTTTAATGCCCTCGCTTAGTAGTTGATATCAAACATGTAATAAGTGCCGATGATTATAACGGTCACAACAGGTAAAAATGGCTTGCATTAAAGCAACTGCTTAGTTTAGATTTTTAAATGAAATTATTATTTCGTTTTGTAAAGTTTCCTTGTATAGTTCCATGAATAGTTCGACCTAAGGAAAACAATAAACTAGACATATGGTACGCCATCGAGCAACACCATCCCTTAGCCAAGTATTCAAACGAACAAGTGCGAGATCCATTTACAATCAATTGATCGCATGGGCACACTTGCCTCTGAGCAAGCATGTGGGGTATATCTCAGTGTACGAGTGCCCAAACCCGGATATGTGAGGAGTCCATTCGTGGTTCAGAGAACTGCCTTAGTCACATGTCCCCGAGCAGGTGTATGGAGTTCGGTTCGCCACCCGAGTGCTCCCAAAACTCGTCATCACTATTGTTCGGAGTCCACTCACAGTTCACAGGACCGCCTCAGTTCTTACCCCCGAGCAAGAAGGTGGGGTTCAGTTCGCCACTCGAGTACTCCCAAAACAACCTGGACCGATGTAGAGTCCATTCGTGGTTCATGTCCCCAGTAGGTGTACGGAGTTCGGTTCAGTGCTCCAAAAACTCATCGTCACTATTGTTCGGAGTCCACTCGCGGTTCACAGGACCACCTCAGCTACTTGCCCTGAGCAAGAAAACAGGGTTCGGTTCGCAGCTCGAGTATTCCCAAAACAACCCGAACCGGTTTGGAGTTCATTTGTGGTTCACAATTGCCTTAGTCACATGCCCCGAGCAGATTTACGGGGTTCGGTTCGCCACTCAAGTGCTCCAAAAACTCATTGTCACTATTGTTCGGGGTCTACTCGTGGTTCACAGGACCACCTTAGCTACTTGCCCCCGAGCAAGAAAGTGGGGTTCGGCTTGCCGCTCAAGTACTCCTAAAACAACCCAGATAGGAGCGGAGTCCACTCGTGGTTCATAAAGCCACCTCGGACACTCGCCCCTCAGACAAACACAAAAAACAATAATGATCACAGCTCATAGCCATATTTGCTCAAAATACTTATGAAAATCACATTACAAAAAGAAACTTGGTTACAAGTTTTACTGGGAAACAAGCCTTTACAGGTCACAAAAATCTCACTCAATGTCATCATAAGTTCTTCTAGGAAGAGAGATGCTCCTCTTAAGGGATACACACGGTCTGTGGCTTCTAGCTGACACCCGAGCGCTATTTTGCTTTCTCGAGCCCTCTGAGACCCGTAAGTTGGGTCGTATCTTCGAGACCCAGTATTCTTGTAGCCCCTCCAGCTGATACCCCGCTAGACGAACTGGCCACTCCTCTCTGAGCGTCAGACATTTGTATGATTTTTCAAATCATAAAGAGACCGAACAGGTAATTTGTGATTAATAAAAATTAAGACCGTATATTGGAGGACGTGACCGTTAAAAAATCCAATTTTTCAATTAATAATATGGTGGATAGACGAATGATTAATTGATAATAATTTTTAGACTACGTTGATAGAGTGGTTAATATCTTTAGGATTTTGGTCGACAATTTGGGAAAGATAATATTTTTATTTATAAGGAATAATAATTTGTGTGTGTGATAAACGAGGTGAACCAAGAGCCCTAGAACTAATTTTACCATTAAACAAAGTACAAAAGCTTCATAGTTTCACAGCCCTCTCCCTCTTCACCAATTTAGTTAATTTTAGTTAGATTAATTTAATTTAGTTATTTTATCCTTAATTAAATTCGATTTTCCAAATAGTGATTCATCTAGCGATATCGGTACTCAGTAAAATATCTAGTCCCTGTGGGTTCGACACTCTACTCATCTATCTATATTACTTGTGCGATTTTGTCCACTTGCAAAAATCAACATCAAGTTTTTGTTGAAGGTTTACAAATTTATGATTTATTTTTAGAAAAGAAAAACAAAATTTTAATAAAAAGGATTTCAATTGGGCTCACCATTACACTTTTGAGTTCTTTATGGTGATAAGCATAAAAGACAATTTTTTTGGTATAAACAATTTTTTTTTATAAAGCAATATTAAGCATACTTATTTACTTTAGGATTATTGAGTTTCAAAATTCCTTACAAAATTGTGTGGGTCATGCTATTATATATAAAAAAAAAACAAATGTGATGCTTTTTCTTGTGATTATCCCCTTTGATCTAGTCCTAAACAGAGTTTAAGTAAATAGAGTAATAAAAAAAAAAAAAAATTAAAATAAAATAAAGTCAATCTACTCCAATGTTTTGAGTTGCTTAGTAACTAGGGGTATTCATCACAAATGTTTACTTTTACGTAAAACGGCAACTTGAAATATGAGTATGCAAAGCACTTTATGTTTGTGACTTGTTGAGTAACCGGGTGAATTCATCACAAATGTTTTGCATTCGCGTCAAAAGGCAAGTGACAACTTAAAGAAGTGACCAAAAAAAAAAAAAAAAAAAAAAAAACCTCTAGTTTGCTACTCGGTTTGTAGTAGAGAGAAGGGATAATCACAGATTGAGTTGTTGCATACGATAATTACATTAATTGCATGACAAATGCGATTTTTTTTTGGGAATTATGAATAAATAATTGCACTGGAGAAAGTGGGTATGCTTAGTTTTACTTTATTTGCAATTGTTTATATTTTTAATTGTAATTTTGATGCTTGCATGATAAGATTTCTTGGTGTGATGGGTTGAGCCTGCTATTATTATTTCCTTGTTTATTATTCTACTTTTTGCTCGAGGACAAGCAAAATCTTAAGTTTGGGGGTATTTGATGTGTCGGATTTATATACAAATATTTGTACTCATTTACCTATTAAAATGGCTTGTTTTCGCTGATATTGTCTTTAATTCATGATATTTCTATAAGATTTCATTTAATTAATAATTTTTGAAGAAATAATATTTTTGATGCAAAAAGTAAAGAATTGGTGAAAAAATCAACAAACAAAGTAAAATAATTGATTTATAAATTTTTATTGTTTTGTTGACTTAAAAGTGTGACAAATAATGTTTAAAAGGATTTTTATACGCTAATATGATTTATAGTTAGTTTAATTAATTTTAAACTAATTAAATTTATTCTATTTAAAAATCCTAATTTCAGGTATTATTTTGTGTACGCAGAAGCACGTGGGTGGCAGAAAAGGAAGACAAGAAAGAAAGAGGAAGTAAATAAAATCCTGGTTATAAAAGGAAGGAAATAAAGGAACAAGAAGGACTATTTTGTAAAAAGTACAAACCCTAACTCCTTCCCGTTCTCTATATATACAAAGCAAAGAAGAGAGAAGAGATTTAGGAGGTGACGGCTAAATACAATTACAATAATAAAAACAGAAAAAAAGCAGAGAGAGAGAGACAGCCTGTCTCTTCTCCTCTTGCGTGCGGAACAGGATAAACGAAGGAGAGAGAAGCAGCTCGCGACATTCAAGGGCAGCAGCAGAACATCTGACTCGGTGCGGGACCCACATGCGCGACCTGGCGAGTGGGCTTCCTTTTCTTCTTTGAACGCTGACGTGGGCGATTTCTTCTCCTCCACACGCATGCAGCACGTGCGCTACAGGACGAAAACGACAGCCTGACTTCTTCTCTCTGGCGCGGGTGACAGACGCGACAGATCTCACGCTGCAGTGCTGACGTGGCATCTGGTTTTGGGACACGCGGCCCGACAACGGCAGTGTGACAGACTGATACGTTGATTGACGGCGCGTGACAGCAATATTTTGGCTCCGACTTTTGAGACAGAAAAGTGGTTTGACTTAAATTTTGTATTCTTTTATCTTTTCTTCTCTATATTTTTTGATGCAATCCCAAACAAATATGAACTGAATTTATTGTTCTAGAGGCTAAGGTGTAGCCAAGTTTTGAACACAAATTTTAATTCCTTTTTATTTCTCTATTTTTCCTGGTTGTGTTTTAATTTTTATTATTTATGCGTACAACATGGTGGATAGATGATGGTGATATTTGCAAGTGTACAAAATCACACAAGTAATATAGATAGATGACTAGAGTGTCGAACCCACAGGGACTAGATATTTTACTGAGTACCGATATCGCTAGATGAATCACTATTTGGAAGATCAAATTTTATAAGGATAAAATAACTAAATTAAAGTAATCTAACTAAATCTAACTAAATTGGTGAAGAGGGAGAGGGCTGTTAAACTATGAAGCTCTTGTACTTTGTTTATTGGTAAAATTTGTTCTAGGGCTCTCAGTTCACCTCGTTTATCACACACACGAATTATAATCCCTTATAAATAAAAATATTATTTTTTTCAAATTGTCGACCAAAATCCTAAAGATATTAACCACTCTATCAACGTAGTCTAAAAATTATTCTCAATTAATCATTCGTCTAATATACGGTCTTAATTTTTATTAATCACAAATTACCTGTTCGGTTTCTTTATGATTTGAAAAATCATACAAATGTCTATCCACCATGTTGTACGCATAAATAATAAAAATTAAAACACAATCAGGAAAAATAGAGTGATAATAAGAAATTAAAATTTGTGTTCTACAAAACTTAGCTACACCTCAGCCTCTAGAACAATAAATTCTGTTCATATTTATTTGGAATTGCATCAAAGATATATAGAGAATGAGAGATACAAAAAAGAAATTAAAATTAATGCAAACCCCTATTCTGTTTGAACCCAAAAAATTATCTGCGTCGCCTCGAAATCTGTGCGAAAGCTTAACGTCAGCGTCTCAGGTCTCTCACACCTGCGCTATCTTGTCGCATGGGATTCCGCGCCGGTCAGACCTGTGAGCTGTCACGTGTGTGGGTCCCGTCGCAGGCCACGTCAGCGAAGGGGCAGCGCCTGCTGCTTCCGTTTCGTCCTCGAGCCGCGTGTAGAGAAGAAAGAAGGAGCGCCTGTCGCGTCGTCCTTCTGCTTCGATCCAAAAGCAAGAGACAGAGAGAGTTTAGCTCTGTCTCTCTCTCTCTTATTATCTTTTCTCTCTCTTTTTTTTTTAATTGGACTAATGATTAGCCGTCACCTCCTACATTCTTCTCTCTTCTTTCCTCTGTATTTATAGAGAACGGAAAGGAGTTAGGGTTTGTACTTTTTGCAGAAAACCCCACTCTTTTTCTTTATTTGATCTGAACTTTATTTCTTTCTCTTTCTTTTCTTCCTTTTCTGCCAAACACGTGCTTCTGCATACACAAAATAATACCAGAAATTAGGACTTTTAAATAAAATAAAATTAATTAGTTTAAAATTAATTAAACTAACTATAAATCATATTGGCGTATAAAAATCCTGTTAAACAATATTTGTCGCACTTTTAACTCAACAAAACAATAAAATCGATAAATCAATTGTTTTACTTTGTTTGTTGATTTTTTCCCATAATTCTTTACTTTTTGCATCAAAAATATTATTTCTTCAAAAATAATTAATTAAATGAAATCATATAGAAATAAGATGAATTAAAGACAATATCAGCGAAAACAAGTCATTTTAATAGGTAAATGAGTACAAATATTTGTATATAAATTCGACACATCAGCGTCCCCTGGGTTTTGCGGAATTTCAGACAAACGTAGGACCAGCTCATGAAACGATCTTCCCTGGGCATGCTCTTCACACGAACAAGAAGTTCGCCTAATGTTGCTACCCTCAAGAAGTCTTAACCGATGAATTTACATTTCAAGTTCAACTATCCTTCCTCTGAGAGAATCATCCCTCAATTTAAATTTCAGATGAGGCCCCCTCCCCGCAGAAAACTCAAGGATTGTTCTCCTTAGATGGGCCGCTTCGAAGCTCCTCTCGAGTACTATGTTCTTCAGCTCGTCTCTTTCAATGGTAGCCATGAGTAAAGAGTGACGAAGGAGTCTAACCCTCGAGGAGCCTCTAGTAGTCGCTTCCCCCGAGGGATGATCTTCTACACCGATAGGGGTCACCTTTCGTAAGACCTCGTATATATGTCTTACTTCTATATCCCTTCGAGACAACACTCTTCTCATGTGGCTGAGTTCCACTTCAGCTTTTGAAAGCCTCATCCGAGAATGAACAATTCTCAATTCGGTAATACGGAGCTTGGTAAGAAGGTGGGCCACCTCGCTGTCATGATGGGCACGTGTTTGGTGCGCAACAACCTGCCAACCAAAGAAAAGTGAGGTAAATCATTTTAAGGGAAATCATCAAAGCTGCAAGACACACAAAAACTCATGGAACTCCAATGCCACACAAGATGTGAACAACCAAAAAGAATTTCATTGCTAAAGTAAAGCTACAACCAGTGGTGGCCAGTTCACTATTAGGCATCCATACAAAAGCAAAAACAACAAAAACAAAGAAAAAAAATAACTTTCTATAAGAGGAGTCAAGGGTCCACCTCGGTCGACTGATCCATGGGAGGAATAGATTCATGACTGCTCCCCTCAACTACCTCTGGAGCAACTACCATGACAGACATGAGGTCCGCTACGATGATCTGCTTATCCTCCTCCTCCTCTTCCTCCTTGCCCTCCTCCTCTTCTGAATTGTCTTCAATAGGGTCATATAGAGAATACCCCAAGCGATCAAACCCCAAAATGCATGCTCTGACGTGATTAAGAGCTCTAGCACATGCTTGCTCCATGTTCGCGGCTTCAGCCTTCACCTCCTTCACTGCATCCTCCTCCTCCTTCGTAGCCCTCTCCCTCTCCTCGGCTACGAGAACCCTCTCTCGATCCGCCCGCTCCTTCTCTTAGACTATCTGATCCTTTGCCTTCTCCAAGGCCGACCCTGGCAGCCCGATCTGTGTCGCCTGGGTCTCTGAAACGCACATCACCCCCTCTAATGCCATAACGCTCTTCACCCGCTATGTTCGGTCCCTATCATTCGCCGAATCTAGCTCCTTCTCCTACTCCGCCACTCGCTTCAACAAAGGGCTGAAGTGGCAAGTAATCTACAAAAGAAAAACACTCAAAGTTACCAAGGGGAAAACCGACCCTACTAATTTGAAGAAAGTTAAGTGCTCAAATAAAAAAGCAAGAGATTACCGCCATGTTAGCTTTAGCTATCTCCAAGGCATCGTCGCCCACCAACCCCGCATCAATTGCCACTCTATCCTTCGGGGTCACGAGGTGTTGGACTTCCTGCATACATGTAGCCGAGTCCTCGAGGAACCCATCATGCCTTATCACTCGCCTGTCGGGGACGAAGAGCTTCTTGTGCTCCTCGGTAAGGATCGTCTCCGCCACCGTAGTAAGGCGTAGAGCCTCGAGCGCAAGAGCTGCACCCAAAGTAAATTTCTCAGTGGATGGAGCAGGCGAAGCGGAAGGCAGAAACTCCAAATCCACTACGGGGGATGCGAGCATTGGACCCCTCGCGACCTTGGCTGGCAAAGGCTTGGCGGCCCGTCTCTTCCTCTTCTTATCCTCAGGGGCTTTTCCACTAAACCTCGCACGCTTAGCGATCGTCGCCTTGAAGTCCATGCCGACGCCCCTGTGAAACGAGACACAAAGAGAATACGACAAAAAAGGGAGGAGAGAAGTATGTACGAAATCAAGAAAACAAAAGATAATCAAAGATGCATATTAGGGTCGATCGGGCTGAGACCCCCTTGAAGAGAAACTCCTCCGTTACATCTTTCCAACTCAGAGAAGGCCGACTTAGAAGTTTTCTAACCATCTCTTCTTCCTCTGGACTCAAAAATGGTTCGTCCTTCGCCCTCCTCGGCACTCCTCTCTCCACCTCATGGGAATCACCCATGGCTCGAGACTCTGAACGAGGAAGTATTTCTCCCTCTAGAACATGATGGAGTCAGGATTATCAATAAGCTTCACACACTTACGAGGAGAAAGATAGTATCTATACTCCGACCTGTTCTTCTGATGAATCCTGTAGAGCCTCCTAAGAACGGTCAGTCGGTGCTCGATCCCCACCGCTTGACACTGTAGCACGAAGCCGTTGACATGTCTCTACATGTTCGGCATATACTGAATCGGACTCAGGGAGTACCACCTAAGAACGTTGACCACAAAGGGTGGAATGGGGAGACAAAGGCCTGCGAGAAAGACATCAACCATAAAGAAGCACGTGTCGGGGGAGGTCGGCAAACAAGCCCTAACACCCGGACCGATCAATAGAAGATTGAACTCCCTCGGAATCATGAAACATTCTCGAACACGGCCCAACTATTCCTCCGAAAGCACCGAGGATATATCATCAACCTCAGAGTGCTCACATTGATTGTTCTCCACATACAAAGGCGCCATCCTGTACCCCACCATCGACAAAAGGTCGGCTGAGTAGTCTCGAACTTCGCCAAGGCTCGACAAAGGGCTAAGAAGCCTGTCCAACTCCCCTGCTTCTCTCGTCATCTCTACTACTTTCTCGACGACGACTCCATCCCCCTCTTCCCTTTATCTACCCTCGGGGAAAGAATCAGTTGCCGATCTACACCATGACCCGAGGGGGAAGTCTCATTTCCCGAAGATTATCTAGACATCTTTGATAGAATAATATATATATATATATATATATATATATATATATATATATATATATATATATAGGGAAAGGCTCCGTTGCATACTACTATTGGTGCTCACGGCGTGAACACTACTAGTTCGGGCGTTCAAATCGAAAATCCGAACCGTTCACATTGATCTACACATCTAAATTAGTCTAAATATGTAAAATCAAATCATTTGAAATTCATTTGCCCATTCATTGAAGTGTTACAAAATTGTATGGCTGAAATTCATTGTTTTTATAGTCGCGTGATGGATGGGCAAATGAATTTCAAATGATTTGATTTTACATATTTAGACTAATTTAGATGTGTAGATCAATGTGAACGGTTCGGATTTTCGATTTGAACGCCCGAACTAGTAGTGTTCACGCCGTGAGCACCAAGGTAGTGTGCAACGGAGCCTTTTCCTATATATATATATATATATATATATATATATATATATATATGAGAAAAGTGAGCCTCATATAGAGTATGAGAAAATTTTCCTCATACAAAGTGATTATACTCACTTAGTGGGGCCATTATAGAAGATCCACTCCATCCATCATGTTTATCATGCTAATGGATGTATGTGTAGAAAAAAATCAAGTGGTTTGGAGGTCATTCACCCATGCATCATGTGGTTGAAAAATGAACGATTTCAACAGTAATATAAATCGAACCACAAATTAGACCCACATGATGCATGGGTGAATGACCTCCAAACAACTTGATTTTTTCTACAATTACATCTATTAGCATGATAAACATGATGGATGGAGTGGATCTTCCATAATGGCCCTACCAAGTGAGTATAATCACTTTGTATGAGGAAAATTTCCGCATACAAATATGAGGCTCACATTACTCTATATATATATATATATATATATATATATATATTGACCTTGATGTAACAGCTACGGTCACAAAAGTTTACCGGAAAAAGCAACGCCTGACCGCGGCCGCTAGCAAGACAGCCAAGAGGAAATTTTTTTTTGGAAAGGAGAAATGAGAGAATGAGTGAAGAGGAGGGGGGGGGGGGGGGGCTTAAAGTCTTATAGAGATGGGAAGAGTCGGTTGGACTTCTAAATGTTTTTGGGCCCCCGAATAATTGGGAAAGCACAAAATACTAAGAAGTCCAATGTCCAGGAAGACTAAATGACAAAAACTCAAATGAGCGGAAAAATCAAACGATGCCACAAAATTGTTGACCGGTCAACGGTCAATAGGACATGTGTCGCCCACCCGAACCCCTTTCAACATTCAGGTCCAGCTGAACCACCTTCAACACTCAGTGACAGGCTTCGAGAAAATGTGTACCCGATCGTGAAATCACGCAAAATTATTGACCGGTCAATGGTCAACGATCAACATGATACGTGTCGTCCAGCCGAACCACCTTCAACGTTCGGTGGCAGGCTCCAAGCAAACGTGTCCCCGATAGTGAAATCACACAAAATTGTTGATCGATCAACGATCACGGTCAACGGTCAATGGGACACGTGTTGTCCAGCCGAACCACCTTTAACGTGCGGTGGCAGGCTCCAAACAAACGTGTCCCTGATCGTGAAATCACTCAAAATTATTGACCGATCAGCGGTCAACGGTCAACAGGACACGTGTCGTCCAGCCAAACCACATTCAACGTTCGGTGGTAGTTTTTGAGCAAACGTTTCCCCGATCATGAATTCACGCAAAATCATTGACCGGATAACGGTCAACTGTCAAACGAAACACGTGTCGCCGAGCTGAACCAGCTTCAAAGTTCGGTGGTAGGCTCCGAGCAAACGTGTCCTTAATCATGAAATCACGCAAAATCGTTGACCGATCAACGGTCAACGGTCAACGAGACACGTGTTGCCCAGCTGAACCACCTTCAATGTTCGGTGGCAAGCTCTAAGCAAATTTGTCCCCGATCGTGAAATCACGCAAAATTGTTGACCGGTCAACAGTCAATGGTCAAACAGGACACGTGTCGCCCAGCTGAACCACCTTCAAAGTTCGGTGGCAGACTCCGTGAAATCACACAATATCGTTGATCGGTCAATGGCCAATGATCAACGGCACACGTGTCGCGTAGTCGAACCACCTTCAAAGTTTGGTGGCAGACTCCGAGCAAACGTGTCCCTAATCATGAAATCACGCAAAATCGTTGACCGATCAACGGTCAACAGTCAACGGGACATGTGTCGCCCAGTCGAACCACCTTCAACATTCGGTGACAGGCTCCGAGCAAACGTCTCCCCAATCGTAAAATCACGCAAATCGGTCAACGGTCAACGGTCAACGGACACATGTCACGACCAATGCTGTGATCGTTCGATCTTAGTGATTTTCGAGCCAATCACAATCGATGCTCCAGATTGTGTCACGTAATCAGGTATTTAATTAATTTCCATATTTAATTATTAAATAGAATTAATTATTTATAAATTGTGAAAAAATAATTAAAAATCGTAATAAAATAATTAAAAATTCTAAAAATAATTATTAATTCAGAAAAATATTTTCTAAATTCTAAAAAAATAATTTTTGATTAAGAATAATTAATTAAAATATTTGAAAATTAATTATTTAAATTTGAAAATTGAATAAAAATTTGAAAAATAATTTAAAATTGGAAAAAAATTCAGAAAAATCACGAAAATTATAGGAAGACTTCAAAGTAATTCTGAGTATTTTTACAAACTCAGAAAAGTAATATGACGTCCCGGGCGAGATTCAAGCATCTCCGAGAACTCCGATAAATTATGCTAGCTATTAAAAACGGGCAGACTACTCCTCAACGGCTGTGAGAGATCGGGGCTTGTGATATGACTAAAAATAGAATTAAATCAGGACCATTCAAATCGGGTACGAATCTTAAAGTTCTCAGGGATAAGACGATAATTTTCATTATAGACGGGTCTGTAAATGGAAACTGGGTCGTTTTCCAATGCCCAATAACCCAAAACGGATCTGCATTAGTGGGTTATAATGGTAGCCCATTATAAATAAACCCAGATCATTTAAAGAGTTAACCATGGGTTCCAATGAATGAGAACGAGATTTTGTAGCATTTATTAATGAGGCTCTATTGATTAGTATTACACAGAGGAAATCAATTATAGAAACTAATACAATTAGTCAGCTCTTCATAGAAAAACTTGGGATTTGCAATGCCAATTCCAGGTTAGATCGGTTCAAGATCATGGGATCTTTTTCTATCAGATAGGAAGGGCTGTTGCACAAAATATACTTCTAAGTAATTTTTAATTCATGAGTATCCCTGAAAGATAATTTAAACCGAATCTCTTATCATGAAGGAATTCAATTTCTTATCCAAAAAAATTAGACGTAAATGATTATCTCTAGACTGTTTCTAAAGACAACTATAAATACCCGGTCAATACTGCTGAAGGTCAAAATGTCAAAATCTTGATTCTGACTGATGTTGCTTTAATTCTATTTCCGGTTCTCAGAATTTTTTTTAGAATGGACGTTAAATGGTTTATTAATAATTACGTTTTGATCGGACATGATAGGGATTCATGTTCCCGTCTCCTAAAGCAGCAGAGATTTGAGTCTTTTAAAATGACATCAGAATTCATTTGTTTCCGTGAAGCTAGAGATCTGCGTAGTGTGACATAAATTGATATTTCAGTAGGACCTGATGCAGATGAATAATTAAAGGGAGGGCTAAATATAGCTTTGGTTGTGCTTACCTCTAAGCTATGCGATATGCTGTCATTATGGATGGAATCGCTTTGCCCTCTTTGGTAGAAAAAGTTGTAAGAGATGCAATTTGAGTAAAACTACCATCCTTCTTACACCAACGAAGGGTAAACTATTCCTCTAACAGACATCAGATCCATTAGCCTTTATACATCATTGCAAAAGAACTATTAATGGATCAGTTACGATGGTGGAAGTATCAGGACCATGATGAAATTGAAAAAACTTCTCACATGACAGAACATTAGTTGTTCGGAAGCAAATCATTTTGCTGGCTGCAATCATAACGATTACATTTTTTTTTTTGAGGAAAAGGTGGAATAATGCCACCCTGTTTCATTAATAAGTGATTAATAAACAACCCCGAAGTCCCGGGAAAAAAACAAGTACAGTGCAGGAAATAAAACATAACCCCCAACAAAACCTTGGGGGGTGGGTTACAACATCCAGCCTAAAGGCAACCAAAACAACTACAAAATACTAAGGCCTGATACAAAATATGTAATAGTGAGGCGAGAGTCCACTCATCAGTCAAGAGTTGGCCCGATCTCTATCTCCTCGTCATCAAACTCATCCACCTGGAATACCCTTGCAATCCTCCCTCTTGCACCTGAAGCAGCAGCTGTAGCCCAAAAGGAGATTAGATGCATGATATGAGTAAGATTACTAGAAATAGAATTACATGAAGCACGGAAATAAAAATTGTTCCTATCTAGCCATAACACCCATGTGGTTGCCGCAATGGCAATAAACCATGCGTCTTTCATATCGTGACGGACTGATGCAAATCTGGGACCAACCCACAGTTCCTCATAGTCCCTTGGATAGTCACTTGTTCCTAGTGCTCTCAGCACCTCTATCAGGACGGCCTTGCTTCTAGTGCAGTGAAGAAACAGGTGATTCAGACTTTCCACGTGTACGTTGCAGAACCCGCAATTGGTTGCAATGTGAGGTTGCCTCTTGGCTAGGTTCTCTCTAGTGAGAATGGTATTGTTGAGCACAAGCCAGAGGAAGACTCTAATTTTCAGAGTTTTTGTCTTCCAAAGTACCGCTGCCCAGCTGGGCCTGCATCCTCGGTAGTGAATCCGGTGGTACAGTGATCTAACCGAGAACACTCCCTTGTTCTCGAGTCCCCACCGCAAGTGATCTGGGCCTTGGGCACATATTACCCCAGACTGGATTATGCGTGTTTGTAATTCATGCAGTTGCTGTGACAAACTTGGAGAAAGAGTTCCTTGGAATGACGGTCTCCAAGTCCCCCTTTTCCAAGTTTCCGCCACCGAGATATTTGGTCGATTTGTCTTAGCAAACAGCTCTGGGAAACCGTCCTTAAGAGGGTGAGGACCGCACCATTTGTCCCACCAAAATCTGGTGGTTCGACCATTGCCTATCAAAGATGAGGTTGCTGAGTTGAAAGGTCCGCTGGCTTTAGCAACTCCTTTCCAGAAGCGGGAGACTTTGGATCCTACTCGAAAGCCTAGACTTCTAGTCCCTTTCCCCCGAAGGTAAGGTTGGATGAAGTCTTGCCAACCTTCTCCGCAGTGATGGAACACTTTCCACCACCACTTTCCCAGGAGTGCCAGATTCATATCTCTGAGGTCAATGATGCCTAGCCCTCCGTGCCTCTTTTTCATGCATGCGATATTCCATTTAATAAGGTGGTAGCCTCCCTTATTTGAGTCTGCACCTTTCCAAAGGAATCTTTTCCTGATACGATCGATCCTTTGGATCACCCACTTTGGGAGTTCAAAAAAGGACATGTAGTATATGGGCAGATTGGATAATACAGAGTTGATGAGTACCACTCTGCCCCCAAGAGAAAGTGATTTGCCTTTCCATACGGACAGTCTGTCCTCCACCGTGTCTATAATAGGCAACCAGTCAGCCTTAGTGAGCCTCCCTGGACGTAGCGGAAGCCCTAGGTATTTGATTGGGAATTCTTCTATCGCGCAGTTGAGAATGGTGGCATGCTCCCGAGTTTCAGCTTCAGAGAGTGAAATAGGTATAAGCGAACTCTTATGGAAATTAATTCTTAGGCCTGACCAGGCTTCAAAGCAGTAAAGGACCCCTTTAACGCATATTGTTTCCGCTCTGTTCCCATTACCAAAGATAAGGGTGTCGTCAGCGTATTGAAGGATCGTACATCCCTGATTAGCATTGCTGCTGGCCACAGGCGATATCCATTCTTTTCTTTGACAATTTTCTAGCATTCCTCTGAGCACATCCGCTACAATAGTGAATAGAAGTGGGGACAGTGGATCCCCCTGACGGAGTCCCTTTTTACACGGGAACGAGGGCCCGGGCCTCCCATTCACTGAGATTGCCGTTTTGCTATAGTGTAACCACTGTTTAATCCATCTTATCCATTTGTCCCCAAAGCCTCTCCCCCTGAGAGCCTCTAGCAAACATTCCCAGTCCACCGAGTCGTATGCTTTCTCAAAATCCAGCTTGAGGAGGAAGTTCTTGGAATTGCACTTGTGGCAGTGGTGGATAACTTGTTCAGCAGTAGCCACGCAGTCTAGGATACATCTGCCCTTAATGAATCCCGTCTGTGTTCTGCTGATGAGACTGTCCATGATGCCTCCCAAGCGGGTGGCTAGAACCTTAGTGATGATCTTAGCCGAGCAGTTAATTAGATTAATTGGTCTAAAATCTCCGACGCACTTAGAATCCCCCCGTTTGGGGATCAACACAACTTCTGCAAAGTTGAACATTCCCAGCCTCAGGTTATTGTGAAAAAATTCCATCATTACCTCCATAAATTCTCCTTTAATTTCTTCCCAGAACACTTGGAAGAACAACATCGGAAAGCCATCTGGTCCAGGCGACTTGTCAGCTCCCATCTGGTCAATGGCCGTTTTGACCTCTGATTCCGTGAAAGGCTCCTCCAAGGAGGAAAAGTTTTGACCTGGAGCAAGCTGATACTCCTGCCAGAAGTCTGCCCCCATTGAAACCCTAAAGTCATTCTTCTTCCCGAAAAGACCCTTATAGAATGACTGGAAGGTAGCGGAAATCACCCTTTCCTCCTGCGATGTTCCCGTAGCTGTCTGAATAGATAGGATAAGATTGGATCTCCTCCTTACACTTGCAACCCGATGAAAGTAGGCCGTATTCGCGTCTCCCTCTTTGAGCCACGAAATCCTGGACCTCTGTTGCCACTTGATCTCTTCTAGTCTATACAGATTGACAATGTTATTACGGAGTTCTAAGAGCCTGTTTCGCTCTTCCTGCGAAAGGACTCTAGTTTCTTCCACCTTCTCAAGCTCATCAATACCTTCCAGATAGGACTCTTTATCCCGCCAGATGGTCGTAAATCTAGACCGATTCCATCTACAGAGCCTCTTTCTCAGTCTTCGAATTTTTCCACACCACCGAGATGCCACGTCCCTGCCGGCCATTGGCAGTGCCCAATTCTCCATAACCATATGGTGGAATCCCTGAATTTCCAGCCATGCCTTTTCAAATCTGAATTTCCTAGGCTTGCGAGTACCCCGATTCCCCACATCGAGGAGGATCGGGGTGTGGTCTGAAGTTGGTCTAGGGATCGTTCTGGCCGAGGCGAGAGGAAATAATGCTTCCCAATCCAAAGATACTAGAACCCTGTTCAACTTGGCCATAACCGGATCCGCTTGCAAATTAGACCAAGTAAAAAGTCTGTCATTGATTGGGATATCAATCAGTTCAAGTTCCGTGATAACTCTATTGAATTCCTCTCGGTGCCTGTCGCTAGCGCCTCTTCCCTTGCGCTCAAAAGCAAATCTAGTAATGTTGAAATCCCCACCCACAATCCAAGGTCCCGACCAGCGCTGACGAATGTCGGCCAATTCTTGCCAGAAGGCCTCTCTGTCTGCGGCCACATTCGGCCCGTAGACCACAGTCACCGTCTGCATCCAATCATCTGAGCGTCTCTTAAGTCGGGCAGTCAAGAAAAATGTACCCCGATACTCCTCCTCGCAGGAAAGAAGATTCGAGTTAAACCCTATAGCAATCCCCCTGATGCACCGACAGATGGGCGTAGCAGCCACTCTTTGATTCTGTTACCACCAACTCTTTTGAGTTTGATCCCGTGCTGGAGTTTGGTCTCCTGCAACCCTACTACTTCCGCCTTGGAATTACTAATAACATCCCTCACCATACCCCTCTTTCCCCTATCCCCCAACCCCCTAACATTCCAAAAGAGTGTATTCATTGGGGGAAATTGTCATGGGAGATCGTAGGGGAGGGTGTAGGGCCGGCTACATCCTCGAGAATTATAGTCGGCCCCGCGCCGACTCCAGATACCTTAACGTCAGATGACCTAACTCTTTGCGTTTCCCAACCCCGAATTTTATTGAGTAGTAGGGCAATACGCTCAGTGTCCCAAACTTCTAACCCACATGTGATAGCTCCATTGTCGAACTTAGCTGCCTTGGCTGCATAAACATTTGCATTTGCAATGCATCAACAATTGTTTGACTGAATAACTTCTCCCCGGCAATGCATATATAGTAAATACTGTTTACATTTGCAATTTTGCAGGCTGCTCACAAGTTCTCATTCTTGGACTCAAAATCCACAAGTTCAAATTTCGACATGCGTACACTATCCTTATCCAATCACACAAAAAGTATCAGAAATTCCCCAAACCTGGAATCACATCAATAAGATTAATGAGAAGAAAACCCCAAACTGGATTGGAGCAATGCTGAAAGGCTTTCCCACAGCTAGAGAGCGAACCTGACATTTTGATCCAAAAAACCTATTTTAAGCAGAACTCTGACATTTTGAAACATATGATATATAAGTTTCAAAATGCCACTCGCTTCCCCATATCAAATGATAAACAACAGTTTTTATTTGCCACTCACTTCCCCATAGTTTCCACTCAATGAAAACCGAACCCTTTTAGGGTCAACAATGAATTTTCAATGTCAAAAATTTCAATCCAGATTACATATATGCACATCTGACATTTGACAGAAGCATAACCGCGAGCCCTTGGACGCTGCTACCAACAGAGTTTTCAGCAAGTTTGTGCTTGAAATTTGAAGTTCCATTATCTTCCCACCAGTGATACACTAGTTTTCATCAACAGGGTAAAACAGTCAGAATTAATGACTAAAAAAATATTTTCTTCGTTTTTTTTTTCTTTGAATTATATGTCCCTAATTGCAAACAAATTCCTAATTTGAAAAAAAATGTAGCTACTAATTTTATTCAATGAATATAGACTTACCATGACGACTTCATTGGTTTCAAATGAAATCTTGGCTCCTTTGGTACAGTTCGAGGCCTATTTGACCTTCGACCATTCAAACACGAACAAGAGTTTAGTACAAATAATTAGAATTAGTTTAAAGGTGCAAGTACTACTGCTACTACTAACTATTCGAGATAATGGCTGAAAAACAAACCAGAAGGCAGTGGAAAAAGCCAAATATTGTTAGAAGTTCACATTCTTACTTTTTAGGTATGAAGGGACGATCAAAGTAAGGCATTGGTTGGGCTTTTGGTACCAGCTCTCTTCTCAGTCTCTTTAACTCCTCTTCTTCTTCCAACTGTATAAAACATCACATACTGTTATTAATCAAGAGAGTGTGACAGTAAACCATAGTACCAACTATTTTTTCAGTTTATTATTACCTTTTGCTGCCTCTCATTCTCCAATCTTATCTGCTCTATAAAACTCAAACGCTCGGCGACCTTCAGAAATAATATTTTTGATAACACATTATTCATAGTTTGATGACTTGATAAAAAGGATCAGGATTGAAAGATATACATAGTTATCGAACTCTGCTCGTTCAACTGCACGAACATCACTGTGAAGAACAAGGTCTATTGGCTCTGTGCTCTCTTTGACAGGAGGTTTCACCAAGCACTAGATGCAGGGGAAAAAACAATATAATTTAAAATTATATAATATAATTGTAAAGAAAAAAGACTGTACTGGTAATTGTGCTATAATTTACAAGCCTGATAATTCAAACGATAGATAATATCAACATTGACACTTTCAGCCACAAGTAAACTAGGAATCAAATGATTACATAATATAAATCCAAAAATGTAAACAGACCAACGAGATAAATTAGACAGCACAAGTTTCAAGGCCAACTAGATAGATAGCACAAGTTTCAAGGCTGGGAAGGTTTCATCAAATGCAGCCATAATGTTTTGCATTAATATTTCTTGAAATAGATATACAAGAATTACTTCTCTCCAAATAAAGAAGAACAGAGAAATCTCACACATTAATAATCGAAGTAAAAGATTTTACTACTATGAAAACGCTCATCAACGAAGGACCTCCTCCAACTGTAACTTTGCCAAAAACTCCAATCTAATTGGGTATACTAAAACCTCAGATCTCTCGCCTAAACAAGAGAAATCCTAAATAATTTCTCTATAATAAATGGAGGAGCCAAAGGTTATGTCTTGTTCTACCTCATTGGTTGGTTCTTAGATGGTTTCCTATAAGCAATTGGTGACTAGATATGAGGAAGAACAATCTGAATAGCATATAAGAATAATTTAAATGAGAGAAGGGATCACATATACACACATCCCAGTTTGTAGGTGGTTTACCCCAACCATGGTGTCCTTAGGATACTATATAGAGATCTCTATTCAATGATGATCAGCTCTGACATGAACCCTATAAAGCTCTCTACTTCTATATAAAAAAAGACCCATATCTGCGACCCTCTAAAACCCCCATTCAAAACAGACATGGTTCTATTTGAACCAGTATAATTTCAGATTATTTAATCCAGTTTAATCCAAATGCTCTGAGGGGGGAGAGATTATACATATCAACATGCATCAGGCATCACCAGAAGTACATGCACATTGTATGTTTCATGTCAAATTGAGTTTGGATTTTTCCAGATTGAGTTAAGCATAGCCAAGCATACTTGCCTCATGTAAAATCTACTTCTTCTACAAAAGAAGGTTCACGGTTGACTGGATTAATTATGTGGCTTTGATGAAAGTGTACTCCTTAAATGCTCAAATTATGGTATTGGTTGGAAACACTAAACATGTTGGCCAACTATGTAATGAAGAAATTGATGAAACAAAAAGAGCCTTAGAATTGGCTACTGATTATCTATTCCATTATATTTAAAGCTACCTTAATTGTTAAATCTATATCAATCCTTTTACTGAAACTCAACTAGGGTTACAGACGGGTTTGAATAGATAATCCGATAAAATCATATCTGTATTTGACCAACAGTAACATTGTTGGATATCCATTCATTTAGAATGTGTAACAACATGTCAACATGGATACGCTAACTATCCAAAATATCTGAATAGCTATTTGAAATTTTGAATACATATCCCAATATAAGAAACCTTCTAGGAACCCACGAATTATGAGTCTTTTGCTCAAATTAATTATAAATAATAGAATAATTAATCCAATCAAACAAAGACTCATAATTCAAAAAGGTTCACTAGTGGATTAATTATGAGTCTTTGCGCAATTTGATGGAAAAGGCCTACTTCCTATTGGTTTCAGTTATAAGAAACCTTCTAAGAGCCAACGAATTATGTGTCTTTTGCTCAAATTAATTATAAATAATAGAATAATTAATCCAATCAAACAAAGACTCATAATTCAAAAAGGTTCATTGAGTGGATTAATTATGAGTCTTTGCGCAATTTGATGGAAAAGGCCTACTTCCTTTTGGTTTGAGCACCCTAAACAGGTTGGCCCAACTATGTATGAAGAATTTGATAAAACACCGAGAAATCCTTGAAACGGCTACTAATTATCAATTCCACTATATTAAAAGCTAACTCAATTATTAAATCCATAATCACCTATCCATTTACTGAACCTCAATTAGGGGTGTGGACGGGTTTGTATGGATAATCCCATCAATAACCGTATCTTTATTTGACCAACACTAACATTGTTGGATATCCATTCATTTCGAATATGTAGCAACATGTCAACATAGATAGTGTAACTATCCAAGATATCTAAACAGACATTCAAAAGATTGAATACAAATCCCAAAATAAGACAAGGTGCTATTCAACATAAGAATAAAGTCTACTTGGCAACATATATTGTACCAACATAGCTAAAAGTAAGTGCAACTAGTAAATAATCTTGTGTATGTAAAAAGAATAAGGCTGAAGATGGAAGTTTGCGACTAATAAGACAAGGTGCTATTCAACATAAGAATAAAGTCTACTTAGGAACATATATTGTACCAACATAGCTAAAAGTAAGTGCAACTAGTAAATAATCTTGTGTATGTAAAAGGAATAAGGCTGAAGATGGAAGTTTGCGACTAATACAGAATATGCACATGGTATAAGAGTTAATGGGCAGTAGACATTTATAAAAAGAGATCTTTGTTATTACATTTTCATGCCTTGCTCCACACTAAGGTTCTTATTTTTATCAGCCAATTTTCAGTCTGTTTCCACCAAATAAGGTTACAATGAGTCAATTCCTTTGGTACGAACTTCACAGTGCACTCGAAGGAAATGTAGTAGTGATTAAAAAGTATTAGGGTCAGAATCTTAGACTGCGTACCTCTGGTTCATCTGTGGTCCATGGGAGGCCTTGAGCAATCGGAATGCGCTTCTTTTCTTCCTCCATAAACATCTCCTTCACTTTCTTGATAAAATTTTCTTCTTTCATCCTCCCTCTTTGCTGCGATCCAAATTGAGAAAAAAAACCACCGACTTAAATCCAAACCATCATTTAATACAAACACCATTCAATTTCATTATCTCATGTGTCTTGTATTGATAAGAGACGGGTTTTAAATGGGCCAATTACCTCAGTCCTTAGCTTAAATGGCTGTTGGCTTGTAACCCTCAGCTTCCTATCCCAACTCCTACTTGATGAATCCAAACTCTGAAACATCAATCAAACAACACTCAATGTAAAAGTTAAACTTTTAAAAGTAAATTGATTGCCTTGACAAAAATTGAAATCAAGGATCAGATCTTTACATTGCGTCTGCTCCTTCGGCTTCCATTTGATGTTCTGCTCCCCAAGCTCAGCCTATCGCCACTATTACTATCTACTGAAGAGCACAGCCTCGGATCCCTCTCTAACTCTCCAAATGAGAAAACAGAACAAGAACCACCCTCAGCCTCACCAACACCATCGTCGTTTTCACTCTCAAAATCCTTCATCATAATCTGTTCACGCAATCGGGGCAGTGCCCAATTCATCACCCTACTCCTCCCCTCCCCCGTCCTACCACTCTCCCCACCCGAAACCCTCAACAAGCCCTCAAACGCCTTCACCAAATGCCTCACCCTCCCCGATCCGGGCTCCGGTATGCAACTAAGGGCCTCCTCCATCACCAGACTCTTCACCTTCTCCTTCTCCTTCTCCTCCTCACTTCTAGAACCTTCTAGATCTTTCTTGAAGAACTCATCATGGGATGCTCGGAGGGCTTCATAAGCAGCTTCCCGGGCCTTGTTAGGATCAACTTCGGGGTTTCTTGGATCGGTCTTCATCTTCTTCTTCTTTGCGACGATGAACTTCCTCTGTTGGTGTCGCTGGGGGGGAGGAGGGATGATGAGCTTCTTGGGCTTTGAGGATGATTTGGGAAGTGGGGTTTTAATGGGTTTCTGAGAGGGAGTAGGGAGATTGGGGTTGGTGTTTTCTGAAGGATAATGGGTTGTTTTGATTGGGATTTTCGATGGGGTTGTTGTCGATGATGTTGTGGACATGGTGATGATGGGTTTGTTTGATTATCTCTGAAATTGGATTTGTTTAATGTAGGGATTTGATTGCAGCGTGTCAACACAGTAGAGTTCTTGGAAGATAAAATGGGGAAGAGAAATAAGAAATACAGAGAGAAAGAGAAGGGGAATTTGGGGATGGTTGTGATTTGTAACGGCTAGTTTTTGGTTGTGGGGTACACTTATGTGATTTTGGTTTCTTTCTTCATCTTTTTTGAATATTTAATAGTTGTGATTAGGAGCCGTTGCTTGGTTTAGGGATTGGTACCCGGACGGATGATGATCTTCTGTCTGGGAATTTTTTTATAAATAAAAAATAAAAAAATGCCCAGCCGGATGATCTTCCGTTTGGGCATATTATTTTTTTTTAATAAGGAAAAGGACTAAAAGTGAAAAAAAAAATCATCTGTCTCTTTTCCATGTCTCTTTCTCATTTAAAAAAGAGTAAATACACGTGCAATGCACGTCTAAACAATTTTTTTTTTATATTCTATTTATCTATATTATAATGGAAGAAGCACATGCGGAACACGTAAAATAATAGACTGACATTCACTGTTCATGATCCTTCTCCTACGGGGCAGGTACACAGAGAGAGAGATGAAGAGGGTAGGATTTTTGGTTTTTTTGAAAGATAGGGAGAGGGTAATAAATTTGAACGTGTACTGTATGTATTTCATTGATTTATATTGTAGAGTTTAATTAAACGTGCGTTGCACGGGTTGAGATATGGTGCGTTGCACGGGTTGGGATATGGACAAATTACACTAAGGCCTTCTCCCATTATAGTAGTGGAGATTTTGAATATTTAATAGTTTTTTTTTTGTTGAGGAAAAGGTGGAATAATGCCACCATGTTTCATTAATAAGAAGTTAACAAAACAAACTCGGTGAACCGGGAGGAAACAAAAGTACAGTGCAGGAAATAAAACATATATACCCCCAACAAAACCCTGGGGGATGGGTCTAATCATACCTACATCTTACAACCAAAAGTACAGAGGGTCGATACAAAACACCAGGTAGCGTAGACAGCGGCTACTAAAACTCTGAGGAGTATGGAGGCGCCATCCCCTCAGTCTAGTGACGTCCCAAACTCTACCTCCTCATCATCAAATTCTTCCACCTGGAAGACTCTGACAATCCTCCCTCTCGCTCCAGTGGCAGCAGTTGTAGCCCAAAAGGAGATAAGATGTATGACATGGGTAAGGTTACCAGAAATACTATTACAAGATGCACGAAAGTAAAAATTATTTCTATCTAGCCATAAGACCCATGTGGTTGCCGCAATGGCAATGTACCACGCATCTTTCATGTCTTGACGAATCGAGGCAAACTTGGGAACAATCCACAAGTCCTCATATTCGCCGGGGTAGTCACAGGTTCCCAAGGCTCGTAACACCTCAACCATAGTTGCCTTACTCCTTGGGCAGTGAATAAAGAGATGATTCTAATCCTCCACCTGAATGTTACAGAAACCATAGTTGGTCGCAATCTGAGGTTGTCTTCTGGCAAGGTTTTCTCTGGTTAGGATTGCATTGTTGAGCACTAGCCAGAGGAATACCCGAACTTTAAGGGGGGTTTTCACCTTCCATAAAACCTGGGCCCAGCTGGGCCTGCATCCTCGGTAGTGAATTCGGTGATACAGTGACCTCACCGTGAAAGCGCCCTTGGACTCGAGTCCCCATCGCATGTGATCTGGGCCTTGGATACACCTTGCCCCAGTCTGGGTGATATGTGCTTGTAACTAAAGAAGATGTTGGCGTAAGTCTGGGGTTAGGGTTCCTCTAAACGGTGGTCTCCAATTATTCCTCTTCCAGGTCTCGGCCACCGTTATATTTGGTCGCGCCGTTATCTCAAACAGATCTGGGAAGAGCTCCTTGAGGGAGTGGGGCCCACACCACTTGTCCCACCAGAATCTGGTAGACCGTCCGTTACCGATAGTTGAGGTAACTGCTGAGCTGAACGGTCCGCTGGCTTTGGCTACTCCTTTCCAGAATCTAGAAACTCTAGACCCCACCCGGAATCCTAAACTTCTCATACCTTTACCTCGAAAGTATGGTTGAATGAAGTCTTGCCAGCCTTCCTCGCTATGGTGAAATACCTTCCACCACCATTTTCCCAGCAGGGCGAGGTTCATGTCTCTGAGGTCAATGATGCCTAGCCCTCCATGCATCTTTTTCATACATGCCTTATTCCACTTGATTAGGTGGTAACCCCCCCGTTCGCATCTGCCCCTTTCCACAGGAACCTTTTGCAAATTCGATCGATCCTTTCGATAACCCATTTAAGAAGCTCAAAAAACGACATGTAGTAAATGGGCAGATTAGACAGGACTGAACTGATAAGAACCACCCTGCCACCAAGGAAAAGCGATTTTCCTTTCCATCCCGCTAACCTGTCCTCCACCCTATCAATGATAGGGAGCCAGTCTGACTTAGAGAGCTTTCCGGGCTTGAGAGGGAGCCCCAAGTATGTAATCGGGAACTCATCTGTCAAACAGTTAAGAATCGTCGCATGCTCCTGTGCCTCAACGCCTGATAGTGCAATGGGAATCAGAGCACTTTTGTAAAAGTTAATCCTGAGGCCTGACCATACTTCAAACCAGTAGAGCGCCCCTTTAAAGCAGACTGTCTCAGACCTGTTCCTGTTACCAAATACTAGGGTGTCATCAGCATATTAGAGAAACGTGCACCCTTTGTTCGATTGACTGTTAGCCACCGGCGAAATCCAACCATGCCTCCGACAATTGTCCAGCATGCCCCTCAGAACATCAGAAACGATGGTGAAAAGTAGTGGAGACAGGGGGTCCCCTTGTCGAAGCCCCCCTTCCTACATGGAAACGGAAGACCCGGCCGCCCATTAACCGAGATTGCCGTTTTACTAGTGTAAAGACCCTGTTTGATCCACTTAATCCATTTGTCCCCGAAGCCTCTACCTCTGAGAGCTTCCAACAAATAGTCCCAGTCAACAGAGTCATAAGCTTTCTCAAAGTCTAGTTTAAGAAGGAAATTTTTAGAGTGGCCCGTATGACAGTGATGAATGACCTGTTCGGCAGTAGCCACGCAGTCCAGGATACATCTGCCCTTGATGAAACCATACTGAGTTTTGGAAATAAAGCTATCCATTATGCTTCCCAGGCGGATGGCCAGTACTTTTGAGATAATCTTAGCTGAACAATTATGAGGCTAATTGGCCTAAAATCCCTCACCCTTGAGGAATCCGCCCTCTTAGGGATCAGGACCACTTCTGCAAAGTTGAACATTCCCAATCTGAGATTGTTGTGGAAGAACTCATCCATTAGCGCCATAAAGTCCCCTTTAATTTCCTCCCAGAATACCTTGTAGAACAACATAGAAAATCCGTCCGGCCCTGGCAACTTATCAGCTCCTATACGTTTGATGGCATGCTCTACTTCCATCTCCAAGAAAGGAGCTTCCAAATTAGAGAACAATTGTGCTGAATCACTATGCCCGTCCTGCCAAAAGTCTTCCCTGAGTGGGACCCTGAAGCCGTTCTTTTTCCCTAAAAGTTCCTTGTAGAAATCTTGAAAGGTCTTGGAGATCATCGTTTCGTCTAGAGTTGTTCCCGAATCCGTGTGTAATGACAGTATAAGATTGGACCTGCGTCTTGCACTTGCTACTCGGTAGAAGTAGGCCGTGTTCGCATCTCCCTCTTTGAGCCACGTAAGACTCGATCTTTGCTGCCATTTGATCTCTTCCAGCTTATAAAGATTGGCGATATTGTCTCGAAGCTCTAGCAGCCTATTCCTTTCCTCCTGCGATAGGACTCTCGTCTCCTCCAGCCTTTCTAGTTCATCAATGCCTTCCAGAAATGAGTCCTTTGTGCGCCAGATGGTCGAAAATCTAGATCGGTTCCATCTACGCAGCCGCTTTCTCAGCCTGCGGACCTTTTCACACCATCTGGATGCTGCATCCAAACCAGTAGAAGGCAGAGCCCAATTTTCCATAACCAAGTGGTGAAAACCATGAATATCCAGCCAGGCCTTCTCAAATCTGAATCTCCTAGGCCTTGGAGTTTCCTGAACCCCAGCATCGAGAAGGACCGGGGTGTGATCTGAGGTCGGTCTAGGGATAGGTTTAGCGCTAGCTAATGGGAATTTGGCCTCCCAGTCCATAGACACAAGGATTCTGTCCAGTTTAGCCATTATCGGAGTTGCTTGCATATTGGACCAGGTAAATAGTCTGTCGTTGATAGGGATATCAATAAGTTCTAATTCCGCGATCACCCTATTGAACTCTTCCCTGTGCCTATCGCTAGAACCCCTTCCCAGGTGTTCAAAAGCAAATCGAGTGATATTGAAGTCCCCCCCAACTATCCATGCACCCTGCCAACGCTGGCGAATATCAGAGAGTTCTAGCCAGAAGTTATGACGTTCTGAAGCCACGTTCGGTCCATAGACGACCGTGATGGTCTGCATCCAATTATCCGACCGTCGCTCAAGCCGGACAGTCAGGGAGAACACTCCACAGTGCACTTCCAAGCAGGCGAAAACATCCGGGTTGAATCCAATAGCAATCCCCCCAGATGCCCCTGCCGCCGGGCGCAGTACCCATTCCCTGATTCTGCTCCCCCCAACTCTTTTGAGTTTGAAATCGTTTGCCAGTTTGGTTTCTTGTAACCCGACTACATCCACCTTGGAGCTATTTATAACGTCTCTGACCATATCTCGCTTTCCTCTGTCCCCTAGTCCCCTAACGTTCCAGAATAGTGTATTCATTGGGAGAATGTGAAAGGTGAATCATGTGGGAATTATTAGGGGAAAGCTCTACTCCAGCCATCGTCGATTCGGGGGCAGATTGTGTGTCTGCCAGAGTGCTCGTCCTAGCTCGTTCCGTTTCCCACCCTCTAATTTTGTTCAGGAGAAGAGCGTTACGCTCTTTATCCCAAATTTCCAAACCACAAGTATGAGCTAGCAAAAAAACTTCAGAATCTGACATAAAATTTTAAACTGAAGATAAAAAGCATTTCGTACCTCCATCATCAAATTTTGCTGCCTAGGCTGCCGCAGCGACCTCCAGGTAGTCATCCAAGGACTCCGCATGAGTCCTCTTTGGTGACTGCTGAATCCTAAATCCCACTGCTCTGCTAGCCCCTCTGCAACCCGAGTCAGGTGCTGAGACTGGAAGGGTAGAAAAAACTATGTCGGGCGAGACCCCACACTACGTCTCTGCAACGAACTCAAGATCCTCGGAATCCTCCTCCGAAAAGGAAAATTCTTCATCTAAGTTAAGGCGCTCTGCAAAGTCTTCATCACTGCCATTGACCAGTTGTGCATGTTTCTTCCTTACTGCGGACTCCTCAGCAAGCCCGCAAAAGGTAGATGTATCTGTCAGAATAATAGTGCTTCCTTGTTCGGGCCCCTCAGTGGACTCCTCAATGACTCCACAGCCATAGGAAATAGCAGAAATTTCTGTTGCGGTCCCCTTCTTGGGCCTGCCTTGTGCTTGAATGTTCAAGCATGTAGGGTAACTAGTTGTAGAGATAGAAGAATGCATTCTAGACCCCTCTTTGGGCCCAGTACCATTTAAGAGATTCTCAGTAAAAGGCCCACTCTTAACAAACTCATCGGGACGCGTTAAGAGTGTTGCACCGCGGTCCAATAGACCAGACCTCTCGAGAACAACGCTCTTAGCCTGGTCAAAAGGGACGGTGAGTATACCCCTTTTACCAGATGGAGCCATCTCATTGGAGGGGGGAACGGCGTGATCAGAGGGCTCTGAGATCGAAGCGTGCTTCGTTGGTATCGATAAGGGGGAGTTTCCTCTTTCCTTCCTCACCAACTCAAAGCAGCTTTCAAAGTTCTCTTTTCCTCCGTTGTCTTCATTACCACTTCCGCCATTCCTCAAGCTTGTCTCTTTTCCACCCACTCCCTCAGCAACCCTCTCGCGCTCCTCTGTTATCTTTTTGCTGTGGCCGCTCAGATCTGTGGAAGCTGCTTTCCTCAGAGTTGCCTCAGTCTGTCGATGCTCTGGATCCAAAGCACTCCCTTTTTCCTTCTCTGGCGAGAACCAGTTCTTGGTAACCCACTCTTTGGTGGAAAGCACTCTGTCTCTTGTCTTCTTCCCCAAAGTGGGGGTATCCTTCACCAGCCCCCGTATCGAGTCTAGCATGCTGTTGCAGAGTGTGTCTTTGCCATAACTGGGCTCTGCGATCCCTGACCCACCCTTTTGAGTCACAATGCTATCTCCTTTGGCCGCAAGCTTTACCAAACCAGGGGGGCAGGACAGATATGCCGTACAATTTCGCGAGTTGGGGGTCCGATTGGACTTTTGACCGTTAGGTTCTACGGCGAGACTCCTGTCTCTACCTGCCTTGAGCGGAGCATCTTCTACCGTCTCGAACCCTTCCCCCGCAGTGCCTCGGCGCTGTTCCTGTCCTCTGGCCGCCTTGATGATCTCTCGGTGAGCCCTCTCAACTTCATGGGAGCCATCGATAGTCAAATCCTTAGTTGGGGTAACCACCTGTCTATAGGACCCGTGGTCTCTGATTACTGTAGTGGGTTTGGGGGAGGTGGTTGTCGCCTTTGCTTGCTGTGCTTCTTCTCTCTTATCAACCACGAATCTAATTAGATATGATTGTTCATAAGAGAACACTTTTGCGAAGCGCGGCATCATCGAGATGTCGATGCTTCTAATTAGAAATCTTGCTGAGACCAATTCTGATCGGCGCACCGTTTTCTCATCAATCTCCTCGACTGTCCCAAACTCCGCTACGATCTCTTGTAGATCTTCTCTCTTCCAAAAGTGCAAGGGAACATTGTGTATCCATATCCAGAATTTGTCTCCCTACGGGAGCTCCGCTCCGAATGTGGGCGTCCACTCACTGAAATCGAGTTCAAAGTGGCCAAAGTCGATGGTTCCCATACTAACCACTTCAGTGACTTTATCTGGTGAGGGGAAAGAAACAAGGAATTGTAGATGGCAAAGTTTTTTTGCGACCCAATCTCTATGGGCTCGCATCGGCCATTTGGCAGCGAGAGCCTGTATGATGTGTAACTCCGATGGCCTTCCAGCTTTGACCTTGGCGATAGCACACCATTGCCTCAGCCAACTCTCTTCGCTCTTGATTGTTTCAAGGCTGTTAGCCAGACGGATCACCGTTGGGTTCTCCGGTGATCTACCATGACTGACAGGCCGCTCTTCATCCCCGTGGGTTTCCACCACGTTGGTGCAGACGTAGGAAAGATGTCCCCACTTCATGCATTTGAGACACCTTATGCCCAAGATCACCACAATTGAAGCAGGGAATCGGCTTTCGCTTCCCCTTCCTCTGCTTCCGGTGTTGGAGTGGTTCTGTTGGAAGGTTAGTGATGAGATTTTTGATTTTCTTTCCCCGTACCTGAACCCAGGGCCCCTCTCCTTCCATAATGCTGGGGTCCCTTTCCTCCATAATCCCGTTCAGCGCCGCTCCAACGGCTCGCTCGATGCTTGATTTAGTTGAAAGGTTCCCCCATTGTGTATGGTTGGCGAGACGGTAGGTGCTGGGGTTGGGGGGGATGGTCGGAGAGGGTTGTTGGGGTCCCAGGTGCATTCTGGGTTCGTTGCATTGGGGAGGTGGGTTGGTGACCCTGGGCTGTTGGTTAGGTTGGTTGTGTTGGACTTGTAGACCATTTAGTTGTTGGGGTTGTTGTGGCAGAACAGAATGCTTGGATTGGTGTGGTCTGAAGCTACCATGCTCATATCCTCTAGGGGAATATCTCCTGGGTTGATGGGGATGGTGGTCCGACGGCTGGGTCTTCTTACGCCAATTACGGCTTGTAGGAGGACCTCGTCGTTGGGCCCTCCTCTCATATTGCTCCCCTTGCCGCTGTAGGAGCTCATGGTTCCTGGTCGCCCCTTCTACCGAACGATGATGATCAACTCTCCTCCCCTAACGGCGTTGATGTGCACGTTCGTGAGTGCACGTCGGGGAGCGAGTGCGTCTGAGTTCGCAGTGTCTACCCCCATCAGGATTTGGACTCGAGTGAGAGGGGTGTAGCAATGGGGCGTTAGGGATGGTCACTGCAGCAGAGGGAGGCAAAGTAGGAGTTTGCTGTGATGGTAGGGGGATAACAGGTGTTTCCGACGTAGCCACAAAAGCTGGCGCGGTTGAGCCCGTAGGGGCTGAGGCCGGTGGGCAGCGGACCCTCTCATTGGGCCCGCACCCACTGAATTCCAATACCGAAAGCATGGTCTGAAAAGAAGGGGGGGGGGGGGGGGCGCGGTGGAGAACCAATATTTAATAGTTGTGATTGGTAGCCGTTGCTTGATTTAGGGATTGGTACCCGGACGGATGATGATCTTCTGTCTGGGGACTTTTTTTAAAATAAAAAATAAAAAAATTCCCAGCCGGATGATGATCTTTCGTTTGGGCATATTATTATTTTTTTTAATAAGGAAAAGGACTAAAAGTGAAAAAAAATTGCCTGTCTCTTTTCCATGTCTCTTTTCCATTTAAAAAAAAGTAAATACACGTGCAATGCACGTCTGAACAATATTTTTTTGTATTATATTTATCTATATTATAATGGGAGAAGCACGTGCAAAACACGTAAAATAATAGACTGACATTCACTGTTCATGA
Organism: Hemerocallis citrina; assembly: GCA_017893485.1. NCBI lineage: Eukaryota > Viridiplantae > Streptophyta > Magnoliopsida > Asparagales > Asphodelaceae > Hemerocallis > Hemerocallis citrina. The sequence goes on from CM030364.1 coordinate 119,754,030, forward strand.
TCCTCCTCCTACGGGGCAGGTGCAGAGAGAGAGGAAGATGAAGAGGGTAGGTTTTTGGTTTTTTTGAAAGATAGGGAGAGGGTAATAAATTTGAACGTGTACTGTACGTATTTCATTGGTTTATATTGTTGAGTTTAATTAAACGTGCATTGCACGGATTGGGATATGGACAAATTACACTAAGGCCTTCTCCCATTATAGTAGTAGAGATGTCTTTCCCATTTAAAAAATTGACGTAAAAAAAAAAAATAGAAAAGAGAGGGACGGAAGAAGATCTTCATCTCTCCATTTTATTTTAAAAAAATTTTTTTTAAAGAAAAAGAGAGAGAGAGAGAGAGAGAGACGGAAGATCTCTCTACTAAACGGAAGAGATCATCTTTCGTGTTCTATATTTTGCATTTGATATTTGACTCTGCTATATATAGCAGAGTACTATTCATGCTTTGGCCAAAAAAAGGTTTTTGGCCAACGATAGTGGTGGATTTTTGATCAAATTTTTCATTTTTTAGATTTTTAGGAGATGATAGTGGATGCTCTAATGAGTTGGGTTCGGGTAATGATCTTAGAAGATCCACTACTGGGTCCATTAAGATTTTGTGTGCTTGGAAGAACATTCACCTTATGAAAATTCGGATCACCATGGGCAGAAGCTCGGAGCACCATTTGGCAGGTATGGAGCTAGGATTGACAGCAAAGGAGGACGAAAAGAAAGACTTGAAGAATATTTAAATAGTTTGAAATTTTTTATATAATCAAATATTTACTACAAGTTTAACTTGGTCAAAAAATAAAAAAACACGAATAGGTAAAAGAAATTTCTTGGGGTTGGCTATAAAATCTATAATCTCTAATATTATAATATGAGAATTGGGATTGTATAATTTGTGGACAACCCACCATACGTGCATTGTCTGTGTAAACTAAATCCCCCAACTTATGAAAAAGAACGCGCATTACACGTGCAGATTAAATTCCTCAGTTTTGGTAAAATATAAATTGTACATATTATGGTTAATTTGTGTAACTCCCGTTCCCGATTGTAAGGATTTTATTTTTCTTTTCTTTGTATCCTTGTATTCTAATTATATATTCCGTTGTTTTGAACCAAATTGCTTTCATTTTGTTATCCGATTAATTTGCTAGAACCCAGAATTATAATTCATACTATTATATTATAACTATTTGATTCTTTTGTGAAAAGCCCAAAATTTCATTATATTATTACTGATCTTCTATTGAATTATTTAATTAATGTTTAAACCCATACCTCCTAACACGTTAATCCAAAGCTCAAACTCTTAATCATGTTCTCTACCCAAACCCAACCCGTCATCTAAACCGACTAACTGCATCTCCCCCTCCCCCCGCCCCCCCAAAATCGTCATTATCTCTTTCCTAATCAACTAACTAATCCCCTAATTCCCTCATAACCACCCATTATCCCCCTACTTATCTCTTAAATCTTTAACTAATTCCACTCCCATCATCAACCGCCAACTCTTCTCCTTTTTCTCTCTTCTCCTTTTCCTTCGTCATCTTCTTCAACTACCTTCGTAAACCCATTGCCATTTCTCCACCTCGCAACACCACCGAACCCAACCTGCAAGCCTCTCTCTCCCGCCATCGCCAGTATCAACTCTATCGAGCACCACCACCTTCCTCCCACCGCGAATGTCTCCACCACCGCCCATCGAAACTCATCTCCTCAAGGCTATCCATCTCCATCACCGCAACCTCCAATCCATCATCACCAACCCCGAGCTTCCTCCCTCTCGCTGCTGTGCACTAATAGACCCAAACTCCTCAGCAACCTGAGCTCCACCATCAGCCCCGTCCTCCTCCCTGGCTGCACTTCCCACCACCGCTCGACCTCGCTGCACCCCGAAGCCCATCGGTACCTCCTGTTCCCTTCCCGACCAGCCAACCCCAGTGCCCCACTGTACCACCACTCTCGACCACCTGTAACAACCGACAGCTGACTGCCTCCACCGCAGATCCACCCGAGGCCACCTTGCTACAGCCGACACCGCTGTAGTCTACAATCCCGAAGCTGCCATATGTCCTCCTGTTCTCACGCTCATCCTGACCCAGCCTCAATCACCAACTCCTCGCGCATGCGAACAACCGCAGCCATCTCGAACACCTCTCCGACTGCTCCTTCTCATCCTCAACCCTAGCTGCAAACTCGACCTCCTATTGTCTCTCCACTCACTTGCTGCCTCCTTGTTTCGACTACCAGTATCACTGTATAGCCCCGATGCCCCTCGAAGCCCGACAGCACCACCAGCAGCCCTCCATCGAATCCCCTTGCTGCTGCCTCCATCTTTTCTCAGCCACATCCTCACTGCGACCATCCCGAGCAACCCCCTTATCGCCATCTCTCTTGCCCTAGTTGTTGTTCTCATTCTAGCTATTGTTCTCTTACCGTTGTGCTGTCGTTCCCTCATTATTGTGATGTTGTTCGCTCCCTATTGTTGCATTCGTAAATCGCTGTCTTGTTGCTGTCGCGTGCCATTGCCATAATCATTACCGCTCCTCCTTATTCACTGTGGTGTTCGTCACACTCTTATTAAGGCAAATATCTCTTGTACACCCTTATTGTTCTTGTGCAAGCACTTTCTTTGACCTCTCGCAAGTAGTATCTCTAATTGATCATCGTATATTGAAGTCTGTTTATTGTCCATGTTCATGAAAATATCTTTGTAGATCTAAATTGCTGAACAATAATATTGTTGCATGCTTATGATCTTCCGTGTTTAAACCAACCGTTATATATTGCATTGAATCATTCAAGTTGCCTCCGTTGATTTAATAGCCATCGTAAAATTATAGATTTCATTGTCACCATATACATTGCATGAACACGAACTAGAATTCATATATGAATATGTGTGTATAGATAAATGTTTTTTTTTAAGGAATTTTGATTGTATGTAAAATTATAGTTTTGTCCGCAATTTAATATGGTAGAAATAATAACCCTCATCATGTTAACAATAGAAATCCATTATACTTACTAGATGTGAATGAATATTCAATTCTAGTTATTAAACTTCATGTTTGTAAATCACAATCGTTACAATTATAATTATTATATTGTTGTCCTGTTATTTACTCCAACCTACAGTGAGATTTTGACCTAGATACTGATAATATAAATTAAGATTTTATATATAAAAGTTGTAGCTCCCTGAATCTAGTTTATAGTACTTCTGATGGATCTAAAGTCCGACTTGTAGAGTGCAAGATATCCTGATTTTAGTACTGTTAGGTTTTAAATTCTAAATTGTTGTTTAGAAGTATATCTGTATCATTAACTGACTAAAATAATATGTTAATAGTGGAACCAGGACTTGAAATTAAGCAGAATGTTACTAGACATGATTACGAGTCATTTTATAACTTTTATAAGATTTCTTAATGAATTTCCAATCTTATTATATATATACACAAAAACCTGATCCTATGTTGTTGCCAGAACCCTAGACCAGTAAAGAACCGGCTGATAGACCTAGCTACTGTGATTGAATTATGTCGTGTGAATATGAGTTGGAACCGGCAAAGTCTATTTTCTGGAACCCCTGATGGAACCTGATTTGATTTCCTGTAGCAGCGGGAAAGTGGATTTTAGTACAGTAGTGTGCTGTTGTCCAGAAATTACATCTTTATGATTTTAAATACAAATATGTTTATTTTTTGCATTTGATTAATTGAACTTAATATCATGCATTGCATAGCCCTTGATACCTTCTTGATCCTGTCCCGATACTAGTTCTCATTGTTGTATGTTTATGTTTAATTGTAATAAAAGAATAACAAGTCGGGATAATAAAGAGAACCTACTAGTGGACAATATAGGAGAGTATACTCAAAAGGGGGGACGTGTTTCTCGTAATAGTGACTCCTTATATGGTTACATGATATGATATGACTTCTGGTTACAAGTTACATGATATGATTCCTATTACCATCACTGCAAGACCTGAGTACATGACCCTATGGAATTCACCACTAGAGTCTAAATGTTAACTTGATTGTATACACTTGAATCTGTGGTATGGGACGCATGATTGCATGTATTAGATAGGACTGATAAAAGATGGATAGATTTAAGATTAACATTGAGCATGTGTATGATTCTTGTTTACAAGTTACATGATTCATGTTTAAAGTTTACAAGATTACATGAGTCCTATTTACAAGTTACAAGTTCCAGTTACAAGTTTGCATGATTCCCGTTTACACGACATGTTTCCCATTACATGATTTTTTGTTCCCGATTGGTTATATTTTGGGATTGGTTCAAGTTGTCACTTGCATCACACTTAATCATGTTGTATTACAATTGCATCGCTAGTTCTTGTTTCCCTTCTTGTTGATTTTTTTTTCTTCTTGTTATATATATTGTTTCTCATTATCATGTTTATTCCGCATTTGAATTTCCAGTTCTTATTGTTTTCCCTATTATACCTTGTTTCTTGTTTGTATATGACTTGTTACTACTTGCGGCTCGAAGCTTGCTCTAATGGGTACTCCTTCCTTTCATTAAGTTAATGTTTATACAGGTACAGATGATGAGATACTGAAGGAACTTGGCGATCCATTTACTACAATCTATATTCTTAGACATTTGTGTAAGTTCTTGTATCTCAGATATAGGTTATTTATTCTATTATTGTTCATGTGATTCTTATTATTATTGTGTTGTTAAGCTTACTAGAATTGTACAACTTATGGATGATATGAGTTTGTATACATATATCATTCGCTGGGCCTCAGTTATGTGCCCGTGTTTCCATAAATGGAAAGTGGGGCGTGACAATTTGTGAAAGTGGGAGCTTAAGAAAATAGAATGTGCATTGCACGTGTAGAATACTAGATAAAATAAAAGGAGAAATTTAGTATCTATATAATAAAACACAAAGAAAAGCTATCAAGTGGCTCTTCTTCAATAGTAAGGAAATCAATGGTCCGGATCTAAGCTCCCAAAAGACATCCCCCCCTCCCAAAACTCAAATTCAAATCCCCCCCCCAAAAAAAAACTACTTTATTTATTTAATTATTTCTCTCTCTCTCTCTCTCTCACCAGAGAGCTCCAATTTTTCTCTCTCTCTCTCCCCTAGGGTTTTTAAGCCGCTAACTCCAAATCCCTAAAACCATTTTCTCAAACCTTCGCTTCCATTCCATCGGCAAAGCCTCCATCATCCTCTCAAGCGCGAATCTCAAAGCAAATCAAGAGGTGGTCGCCGATATCTGATCCGTCGCTGATATCTGATCCGCTGCTAATTCCGTATCGGCGACTTCCCTCCACCAAATCGAGCGCGAATATCAAGCGACTCCGTATTGATGACTCCCCCTCCACCAAATCGAGAGTCTCTACATGCGATGCGGCGACTCTACTTTTATTTCATTAACCATATTCTCATTCTAATTTTTAATTTTGTATGTGCAGGGGATTACTCATTTTTTTGTTGACTCGAATTTTGTGTGTGCATGGGATCTAAGTTCAGAGAGGTATGATTGTTTTATTTTTGGGTTTAAAAAAGTTTAATTTGGTGATTTATTTGATGAGTTTTTTTATTGGTTTTGATTTAATGTGTACGCAAGTGAGGGATGGATTATTTGGTGGCCTCAATTTGGACTTCCAAACCATAGCAGGACAGGTAAGCTGATCAACAACCTAAAATAACTTGACAAATATGCAACATTAATTTCTTTACTACATGAGAATATACTATCGTGAAGCGTTTCCCTTCATTGGTTATTAGAAACCACGGATAACATAACATATAAGAACTTTTAGTGTATGTTTGGATATATGGGATTGGGATGACTAGAGTTCACCTAGTGAATGGTGCAAACTCTCCAATCAAGAAAGACAGCTGATATGGCTAAAAATAGGATTAAATCGAGATCGTTCAAATCGGGCACGAATCTTAAAGCTCTCAGGGGTTAAACAGTAATTTCACCTACAAACGGGTCTGAAATGGGAACTGGGTCTTTCTTCAAAGCCCAATAACCCAAAAAAGGATCTGTCCTATTATGTATGGGTGGCAGCCTGTCACAAAACCAGTCCAGATCATTTAAAGAGTAATTCAAATTCATGATTATCTCTAAGAGACGGTTTAAACCAAATCTCTTATCATGAAACGATTTAAACTCTACATCTTATCCAAAAATACCGGAACATAGGGATAAATGATTATCTCCAAATTGTCTCTAAAGGCGACTATAAATACCCCTCACCCCCCACCATAAGAAAGGTAATCAATCTTTTTCCACATAAATCTCTTTTATAATCTTTCTGATTACTGACAAGAGCATCGGAGGGTTCATCACCGGAATCCATCCCGGCGTATCGAATTTTTTGCAGGTCAACGATAGCGGCAAGAAACCAGTCAAACACCGGTGAAAGTCAACAGGTTTACCTTTATTGTTTCCAAAAGAAGCCACAAATTCATCTGTTTGCTCCCACACCAAAATTAGCAGTAACAGATTGGCACCGTCTGTGGCAAACAGAAAAAGCAATCCAACATTCATCAGCGAAAGTTAGTTTCAAACCATTCACCCAAAAAAGAAGGGGAAGGCAGCAACCATGCCTCCGAAAGAGAAGGGGAAGGCAACGGGCTCCAGCCGAAGAGCCACTCCTCTTCCTCCTCTTCCTCCAGTCCAAGATATCCTTCCTCAACTCAATCATCAAGTTAAGCAAACGCAACCTGAACAGACTCGTCCTCAACAGCCTCCTCCTCAACAGGCCCTTCCAGGGTCTCGGGGGGCTGCCCCCGGGGGCTCTCGTCGAAGACGTCCAATGCAACACACTCATCATGACCATGTTTCGGTCCATTATCCCTCAACTGACTCTATGGCTTCTCAAAGTCCTCCAGGGTCGGATCTCCGTCAGGTAATTCTTAACCGTCAGCAGGGGGTCGATCTCCGAACTCGCTTGAATAAATGGTGATCCCCTGAGCATGTCTCTCAACCTGAGCACCCAGGGGCCTCGAGAGTCCGGACCCCCCGTTGACCGAGGACCAGAAGATCCCCTCCCGCGAGGAGGCGAAGAGAGTCCTCTCCACGTCATCGGCAGAAAAGTCATACTCCAGTAAGCCGAGCCACACCTAGGGATCGCCGAGCTGGAGCGGCACCAGTCACTCAGGTCGAGCTCCAGAACTTCAAACAAGATATCTTGCGAGCTCTTAATATTGCCACAAGTCAGGATCAACGTGCCCCTAACCCTCACCATATCGCCACTCATAAGGGAGAGTCCCGAGGGTCGACTAGATTCGATCGAAGGGATGACTCGGTCCGCTGCCAACTCCACGAGATGGAGAGGCACCTCAACCAGATCAATCATGAAGAAGAACAACGGATCAACAACTTCTGCCCAAGCAGACCTTCCTTTTCTACGGCCATCATGGAAGCTCCGGTCCCCGAAGCATTTAGGCCGCCCTGCTTTGAATCCTACAATAGGGAGTCGGACCTGGCCGATCAAATCGAGAGTTTTAAAACACTCATGATGATTCATCAAGCCTCGGATGCGGTCCCCTGCAAGGCCTTCCCAGCAACATTGAGGGGACCAGTTCGAGAGTGGTACACCTGTCTATCCCTCGCATCCATCTTCTCATTCGAACAGTTTGAGAAGCTATTCCTAACCCACTTCGTGGGCAGTCGCAGAGCCGAGAAAACAAGTGCATCTTTGCTAGCACTTAGCCAAAGAAAGAGTGAACGCCTAAGAGATTACATCTGGCATTTTACTACCGAAGTCCGGTCTATTGCTTTCCTCAACCAATCGGTAGCCTCTGCGACATTTAGGCACAACGTCAATAATGCCGACCTCAGAGCGTCCCTTGCCAACAAGCCTCCTTGGGACTTTTCGGAACTCCTGCTTAGGAGCGAGAAGTACATCCGAGTGGAAGAGGCTCTCAACCCCCCAGTCAAGAAGAGTCATCCTCTGGTAACAAACGGAGGAATACAAGCGAAGAAGGCTCCCACAAATTCCAGAAGGACGACAATGGTAAGTGCCGCCCAACTCCCCATTTTGAGAAGTTCACCCCCCTCAATGCTAGTATATCAGCAGTCCTTATGGAGGTGGACAAGGAAGGACTACTCCACGGTCCCCCTAGAATGAATACCCCTGCCAAGAAAAAAAAACAGGGATAAGTGGTGCCGCTTTCATAGGGACCACGGCCACGACACAGATGATTGTTGGGATCTCAAAAAGGAGATCGAAGAACTCATACAGTGGGGACACCTGGCCAAGTTAGTGAGAAAAGACGGGGCCGCTCCTCTACCCCGAGGAGCCAACAATCGAACCGAGAGGCCCAACGAGTTCCAAGACTCCGAACCTGGGGCCATCCTCCACCTTATCCATGGAGGTCTAATAGGGGGAGAACCAAACTCCTCTCAAGAGGCCTTCACCCTATCGTAGAAGTAGGTTTTCAGTTTTCAATAAGGCCTTCACCCAGTTGACTGTCACACCTACATGCTGCAGTTTGGGTTGTGCATGTTTCAACCTATACGAAGATTTGCTTTATAAAAATGAAATCTATGAAAAGTATATTTCTGATATGATCAAATACGACTTGTAGGATATATAGGAGCCCATAACAATCAAAATCACTTTGAATTGATAAAAAAATAACTTTTTGATGAATTCCTTCAAATTGAAATATGAATATGTGCATATATCAAAATAAAGTTTTTAAGAATCAATCATACATCAAAAGACCTTCGTATTATGTTCCAAACCATATCAATACCAAAATATGTTTAGATATAACCAAAATCTTTAAAAACACTTAAAGACTCAATTCCTTCGGAACAACAAATAGGATATTTATGTAATAGTGTTCATGCAAGTTTGTGTACCAAATAAATTCACAAATTCATCAGTTTAGGAATAGACAATGTTCAGATTTAATCTTTAATAATTGAGCAATTCAAATCCAAGTAAAAATTTCATAAAATCACGAAATCTCCAATTTAGTCATAAAGCATCAAATCCAAATCTAGTTATCACAACTCCAATCCTCAAGACATGATCTTTTAATTCATTAGTCCTTCTCACAATTTCCTTAACTCAAATCACCATCTTCAACTCATGAACATAAACAAAATTTATCATTAACATGACCAAGTCACATTCATCCAACTCACCAATAGTCAAAAATCCCATATTTAATCTATTTATGCATAACATTCACCATATCCAATCAAATCAGCAATAATCCAAAGAAGTAGACTTCTCATGATTTATATTAGGTTATTTAACAATCTCAAATCATCCACATGCAAATTCTACTCATAAATAACTTAGGGTTTCATAAAAGATCCAATTTTGTTCATCAATTCATCCAATCCATCATATATATATATTCATACCAAAATCCTAGCATGCTTTCTAGTGGATGAAACACCACATACAATATTCAAAGAACAAAACAAAATAATTACATCACTCACCTTATTGAAGAAATCAACCAAATTAATAAAGGATGAGAGAAAGTCCTTCTTTTGCAAAATCCAAGATGCTTGTTTCGAACTCCAAGAAATTAATAGTAAAATAATGTTTTATTTTTGTAGAGAAGGGGGACGGCTGTAGTGGCTATTTTATAAGCCGAAATTTGGAGTTTCAAGGGTTTTACAAATTTATGGAAATATCCCCTAACAAATTATTACTTTACATATATAAACATTTCTTTAATAAAGTTGTTAAATAAGTTAAATAAATTAAAATCAAACCAAATCCTTTTACTACTGAGTTTTCCAGCCATCCAGTACAGCCTAGAAAAATAAAAATTTCAGATTTGTACTAAAAGTGATAATTTTGCACAAAAGTCCATCTTTTTGTAATATTTGCAAATATATCATACAACATTCGTAAAAATCCAGAAAAATCAGAAATAATATTTATTAATACATATTAGATTTTTCAATTAAAATTTCTGACTTTTACTTTCCAAGAAAATATTTGCACAAGATCCAACATAAATTTCATATTTGCAAAAACACCATATTGTTTAAATCTTTACCAAATCAACTCTAGGCAAGCCCAAAAATCAGTAAAAACGAATTTTCATTATTTGTTTGAGATCCAAACGGCTTTTTACATAAAAGCCCTCTCTTTTGAGATATTTATGAAAATAGTTTCTTTATTCAGAAAAATCCCAAAATTTAGGATAGACTCAATTATAAGTAGGTGAATTTAATAAAAATTTAAAATTGGACATTTGCACCAAAATATTTGCACGTGTTTTGCACGTGTAAAATTGACAAATTTGTAAAATAGTCAAATTAATTTAAATAAATCTGAAAATTAAAATATCATAAATAAATAAGGAAAATCAATCATTAACCATAAAATTTTAAGAATTCAAAATTCATAACTTTGCACGTGTGTTGCACGTGCAAAATTGCAGCTTCAAGAAAATAGTTAAAATAGTCAACTTTACAAATTTAATATTATTTAATAATGCAAAATAAATCCTTTTATTTTGTGGGGGATTACAGCCTTTATGCTCGTATCACAGCTTTTAGAGAGGTCCACGGGCTTGAGAGTTTACTATGATAATTATATTTTTGCTGTAGCGATGAAAAAGAGAAACCGTACGACTACCATTGGGCATAGTGGGAAACAAACAGGAGTTGCCGGACACCACTACTGACTGTAGTGACTGCGGTGACTGCAACCTCTTCATCACTAAATAACCAAAACAGGATAGAGCACAAGATAGGTTGCATGGCAGGGGATCGAACCCCAATAATGTGGAGAACGTCGTTTGTTTGGGGAATGTGTAGTATGGAATGCATATCTCTCCAACCAAGCGTGCATTAGACTAAGAGCATCGTGTGCATTCAGTGTGCATTAGTTCTAGGTCATGTCATATACTGACACTTGTGTTTGCTCACATTTTCTTTATCATAAAGGTTAATTATTGAGGATGGTCGTATATAGCATTGCGTCAATTGTATTCAACTGACGTGCCCACTCTTCAGTTGCAGGACCATCCGCTGTATTGGAGGCGCGAGAGACTCAAGTTTATTAAAGCATCAAAGTCAAGACATTATCCATTTATTATAAAATTTGAGGTAATATTATTATTTGTAATTGTTGTAACTTTAACTGGACATTGTAATAACATTTGATGTAATAAAGGTTTTTAATAACCTGTGATTTTTTTGTTGTGTTGTGACTTATTTGAAGAAAGATCATGGAGTGTGTCACGAGTTCCTATGTTAGAAGTTTGGGGGCTACAACGACGTATTGGTGTATTCAAAGTCGGAAGAGGAGCATGCCAGACTTTTGGCAGAGGTATTGAAGAAGTTGCGAAAGTAGAGATTGTATGCCAAGTTGTCCAAGTGTGAATTCTGAAGTCAGAAGTCGCGTTTCTGGGTCATATCTTTTCTAAGGAAGGAGTAGCAACTGACCCGCAGAAGATTGACGCAGTGAAGGGATGTTCGCGACCTACGACCGTGAATAAATTCAGGAGCTTCTTGAGGTTAATGAAATACTATTGGCAGTTTGTCCAGGGGTACGTGCAGATAACGGGTCTATTGACTGGATTAATGAAGAATGTGAGCTTCACATGGACCGACAAATGTGAAGCATGTTGTTAAGAGCAGAAGGAGAAGTTGACGACAGCACCAATATTGGTCCTACCAGAAGTAGGAAAGGATTATGATATCTATAGTGATGCTTTGTATCGAGGTTTGGATGTGTTCTAATGCAAATGGAAGGGTAATAGCTTATGGATCCAGGCAATTGCGACCGCATAAGTATCAAATGTCTATATTTAAGCATGCATGTAATTAATAATGTCAATTTAATTCTATATTGCTGACGATATACAAGATCAAACATGGAATGTCAAATGCAGGTTATTAATCAACTTATTAATCTATCTAGTGCACATACTATCGCGTCCCATATGTTCCATACCACAGGTTTGGTGCAAGCAAATAGTGAATTCTTTAGACTGATGGTAAATTCACGGATCATGTACTCAGTATCAAGATGACAAGATAACGTGATAGCATGATCACACAATGACAAGTATTTCTCCACCTTCCATGTAATAAATCATACAAGCAAGAAGGCTTTTACAGAGTACATTTTTTGATCGTTCACTACCAAGTCAAATCCATAATACCCCGGCTTGTTAATATTTTATTTCATCCTATGCGAGCATGCAAGAAGGTTTCAAGGTTGTACTATACTAGGTGTGATTAATTCTACTCGTTATAGACAAAGTAAGAAGCAAACATATTAAATTAACACAAATCATACAATCTGGACAGCAGGACATTACTGTACAAAAATACAGATTCTCACAGCTACAGAAAAGCAAATCTGGATCCGTCAGAAATTCTAGAAACTAGACTCTCTGCCGGTTCCAGCGAATATACACACGACATATAAAAGCTACAGAAACTAGGTTGAAACTCCTATTCTTTTCAGATTTTATGTTCGTGCAGAAAGTTGTGAATTATATACTTACATGTGAAACAGATCAGATAACTCATCAATTAAATCTACAAAAAATCAGGGCGATTCCTACACATGTCTAGTCTCAGCAAAATTAATTCCATATTTTTATTTTACTGTTATCATGTTCTATTTATTTATGAAACAGAAAGATACGCATGAATTTGTGAATCTGGAAATTCAGACACGGTTGAACTAAAAATTAGATATCTCACAGATTATAACTCGAAATTCAAATCCATCAAAAGTTATGGAAAATAGACTCATGGGTCTATAATTTATATTCAGAAAGTTATTTCGAATTACAAAGTAATAGTGTCAAAAAACTGATACAAAAGACACAACCAGCAGTCCAGGATTTAATTCGATATGAATAGGCAATAACTTTATCATACAACCATATAGTTCATGTTAATTAATAATCAAACTGCTATTAGATATTTAACATACAGATTTCTAGATTTAAGATGCAATTTTACAGTCATGGTATTCTTGTAACCCCCGTTCCCGTAAATACCTATTTCCTGAATATTTTTTGTATTTTGATTAGTTATAAATCTATTTTTGCGCTAAATTCGTTTTTTATCTTTTACTGAGTATTTTATAATCGACAATTATATTCACTTTGAATAACAATATATTTTCTATTTTTAAGTGATCAACTATTTATATTTTATATTATTCCTCTTTGGATTTTAATGATCCTGTTAATCTCAAACTCTATTTTGATGCATATCATCATTATTATTATTGTTATTATTATTATTATTATTATTATTATTATTATGAGTATTATTGTTATTACTATTATTATTGTTATCAGTAGTACTATTATTACTACTATCATTATTATTTTTAGTATCTTCATTGTTATTATTTTTATTAATATTGTTGTTATTATTATTATTGTTATTCTTATTATTGATGTTGTTACCATTATTATTATTAGTATTTTTTGGTCATGTTTATTATTATTATCATTTCTGTAAAGCCCAATGTCATTACTATTATTATTATTATTTTTGCTAAAGCCCATTGATTTTGGCCTATATTGTATTATTTAATTATTTAATTTGAAGCCCGATCCAAGCCCATCTCCTATTGGATTCTAACCCAAACTATAGTCTACCTTGAACCCACCAACCCAAAACCACCCCATATCTCCACTAACAGCCAATCTCCAAAAATCTCTCCTAACCATATCACATCCTGTAACCCCCCAAATTTGAATCCCTAACAATTAGTCTTGCATTTCCTCCCCATTAATATGGCTATTATAATACTATTATTATATTATAATAACCCCCCCCCCCCCCCTAACTCTTTAGAAAAGTCCTAATCACCATTACCCAACCCCTACCCCCCTTTACTTTGCTACGCCCCCTTTCTCTTACTGTTCATCCTCCCCGTCTTTCTCCCCATTATTATATATTATAATTATTATATTTATTATATTATTACTATATTCATAACCCCCCTCCCGACTCTCTCTCTCCCCCATCCTCTCTCTCTCTCCTCTCTATTTTTCCCCAACGAAAACATAGCTTACCTCTTCCCCCTTCTTCTTCCTCTCCGCTCGAGCCTACCGCCCTCCACCGCTTCTCCTCCTCGTCACCCCCTAATTCTTCACCTCCCCCGACCCTTCACATCCTTCAACTTCCTCCGCTCATCCCCGCTCTCCGTTAGCCCTGTCTTCGAGCTGCCCCTTCAGTCGTCCCCAGCTCCATCGAGGCCCCCGCCATTGCCACCACCTCGACCATCTCATGCACTCCCCACCATCGAAGCTCCATTGCCGCTCGGCCCGAGCTCTCCACTAATCCCTCGAGCTCCACAGCAACCGCCGTCGCCTCAACCATCACTGCCTCCATCACACATCGCCAGCCACCACTACTATGTTCCTCGTTTTCGCTGCCGCCGCTACAACCTCCAGCTCCACCGCAAGCCCCTGTTCTCCTCTAAGTTGTCGCGACCCATCAGCCTTCCATCGCCTCCATCGTTGTGCACCGCCAGCATCGCCCCTCCTCAGGCCATCGACCACCACAGTGCACCACCCGAGAGCCTCGCCACCCTCGTTCGCCGGTGCGCACCCAAGCTCCTCTGTTCTTGGGTTCAGCCAAACAGTGCATCAACTTCAAATCACAGCCATCCGATCAGATCATCATCATCATCAGCATAGTTGAGCTCAGCCGTCTGATCATTGATCATCGCGATCGTGATCGCTTCTTGATCCGTTGATCTTGGCCGTTGGATTTTCATTGATCATCATCATCATCACCATCATCATCAAGATCTTGATCTCAACCGTCAGATCTCTTTTGATCATCGCGATCGTGATCATCATCTTGATTTTGATCTTTAATCTCAGTTGTCTGATTATTCCGATCTTGATCCTCATCAAGATTTGTGCCCGATCGTGATCATTGTGATCGTTTTCTCGTCACCGTGTCACCGGAATTCTGATCCTATTATTTTTTGCATATTCGGATTAATTTAACGTCGTTCTAAAGGCAAGTCATCTCACTCTCAAATTGTATTGTATCGTATTCGAATTGTTTATTGAATCACGCAAGTAGCTCCATATTGATTATCGTATATTGTTTATTGTTGTTCATCGTTGGGATACTACGGATTTACACGAGTGAATCTAAGTAGTAGTCTTGACTTTGTGCCGTCTTTTTGCCTCCGATTTATAGAGATCTTGCATTGCATTCATGTACTTAATTATTGAATATAGGAATAAGGATTATTATTGTATTTCATGTCATGATATTACACAACTATTGTAGAATGTATACTAGTATTGATTGTTCATATGATTGATGATGGTGTATTAGTTGATTGTGATTAGTAGGGTTATGGACATTATACATCTTAATAACATGTTCACATAGATGTAACTTGCTGTGATCTATGTTGTCGACCCCTAACTCATCGTTCAAAACATTTTAATTATTTTATTCATGAAGAATATGTTAAGACCCTAAAATTTATTGCCAACCTGAACATTGTCATGCTGTTTCGACCTAGATAATGTCATCAAAATCAATAACTTTCTGAATATGAAATATAGCCCCATGTTTCTAGTTTCCAGAACATCCATAATTTTTGAAGTCCGACTTATATTGCATGAGTTATGACCTTTTTACTGCTGTTGCGCTGTATTTTCAGATTTATGCACATACCATGTTAAGCTTATGAATTAGGTGAAGTAATGATCAAATATTACCATGATAATTTTCAGATTGATGGTTAACATTTTTAGGGTAATAAAAATTATTTTTATTGATTTTTACAATGAATATTTACTGCTTTTACAACTGAAACTAGTTAACACCGATAACCAGCCAGAATTGGTAGCCTATAAAGAACACTGAAATTAACCTAGCTAATGTTGTCAAAATTTGGACTTTAAATATGCATTGGAACCGGGCAGAAGTATAGTTTGTAGAACTTCTGACAGATCTACATTTGCTATCCTATGGCAACGAAAATTCTGATTTTAGTACAACAGCCTACTGTTGTCTAGAATTGGGTTTCTATGTTTAATAATATATAGTTGAATCTATAATATTGAATTTGGTGTATTTGATTGTATAGAGTACATTTCATGATCTTAGGGTTGTGTTTCTATCATTCTAATGTCCCTTATTAATCACCTTATCGTTTCCCCATTATAGTTCTGTCCCTATTATCCGCTATTAGTATCGTAGTATTGCCAACCAATATTGCATGTTAATTGAATAAAGAATGTTAATCAAACAGTAATTAAAGATTGACCAGGGTAGTTGATGATATAGTGTGTACTCGAAAGTGTGGGTCTCGTTCCCAAAATATCGTTATCGTCATTGTGCAAGAAATTGCAAATGGCCAGTGTTATTGTCATTGTGTAAGAAATTGTAAATGGCCAGTGTTATCGTTATTGTATAAGAAATTGCTCAATAGCCAGTGTTGTTATTTAAATGTTGTATCTTACCGAGTACATGACATATAGAATCTACCACCTTAGTCTAAACAAAATTGATTGTATAAATCGAACCTGTAGTATGGGATGCAGTACTATGTGCATTAGTTAGGATTAAAATGAATAATAGACTTATGTAAACTGTAAAAGAATGTGTTGTAAAAGAAAGATTGTAATTCAAGGTGTTTGTTTTTTCACTGTGTTTGTAATGAATTTAATGTAATAAAAGTTAAAAAAAAAATTATCTGTAATTTTTACTTTGTTTACTATTATAATTGAAGTTGATGCTGGGAATTGTGCTACGTATTTCTGAGATATCATATTGGAAATTCGGGACGCTACAGAGATTGGTATCAGAGCATGCTTCAATTGTAATAATAAACATGGTGTAAAAATAAACCTAGGTATGGACATTAGAGCGTGAGTGCCTAGGTATGGACATTATAGTGTGAGTATCACATAGAGTTAGAACATGATATTTTGGTTTGGGGTACGGCAGAGGTTTTGCCATGGGGTATTGATGTGAATATGTATTTTGTTGTAATATTCTAACTTTACCCTCATTTTACAGTATTCAGAAAAATAGCAGGACCCAAGACCAGAAATGGTGCTAATGGTGATGGGGCTAGTAGTTCTCATGGGGCTAGACTCGATCTTGAGACTGAGATTGCCAGGGTGTATCAAGCCTTGAATGCACTCATAGCAGATAATATGGCGTAAATTCAGAATAAGAATCAGAATCAGGGGGCTAGACCAGTGTTTGTTAATGCTGATCCTATCAAGCAGGTTCAGTCCTTCAAGCATTTGAAGCCGCCAGTGTTTGAGGGGAAGTCTGATCCAAATGAAGTTGATGATTGGATTAGACAGATGGAGATGGTCTTCGAAGTCTTGGAAACCCCAGAAGTCAATAAGGTGAAATTGGCCACTATGCAATTGGAGAAGGATGCTGGTGTCTGGTGGCAGTCAATGAAGCGAACCTTTGGAGATCAGCAAGTTACTTAGGAAGTTTTTATGGATGAGTTCAGGGATCATTTCTTTGTTCTGGATATTCAGGAGAAGAAGGCAACGTAATTCTTGAATCTGCATCAAGGCAACATGACATTGCATGAATATGAGACCAAGTTTGCTCAGCTATCAAGGTATGCACCAGAATTGATTGTGATGAGGCAAAGAAGGCCAAGAAATTCGAGCAGGGATTGAGGCCGAATCTGAGGTCGTGGATGATTCCTTTTGGCATAAGGAGGTTTGATAAGCTGGTCAGGAGAGCAGCTATGACAGAAGAGAATATGGATCAGTTCCAGAAGAAGTAAAAAACTTGGAACAGAAATAAGAGGCCAGCAGCTAGTCAGAGTGGGAAGAAGTTCCCAGGTGAAGCAGGGCAAGTTCAGTTGGCCAGAGCAGAGGGCACCTGCAACTCAGGAGGTGACTTGTTACTACTGTAAGGAGGCAGGTAATTTCAAGTCAGCATGTCCTAAGTTGGCAAAGCAGACTTATTTTCAATGTGGGCAAGTGGGGCATTCTAAGCCTTTCTATCCACAGTTGAAGAAGGGCGGTCCAGGCGAGGGCAAATTTCAGAGGCAATGGCGAGTATTCGCATTAACTGAGGAGGATGCGGGTAACTCAGAGTGTGATTCAAGGTATGTAAGAATTTTGATTTTGATTTTATTTTATTCAATGTATTAAGTAAAACTTTGTTTGAGAATAAATTGGAGATTTGAGTATCATTCTTCATGTAACAGGATTTATTTTGGTTAATGGAATAAAAGCAAAAGTTTTATTTGATACTGGTTCTTCGCATACATTTGTGTCGCCCAATTTTGCAAAGGTTTTAGGTGTGGAGCCTAAGTTGTTTCTAGGTAGGGTCTTATCTGTGGCAAGGCCGTCAGGAGAAGAATTGGTTGCTGATCGATATTACGAGGGCTATGATATCGAGATTGGTGGGAGATTATTTGGCATTGATCTCATTGAGCTACAAGTTCAAGGTGTGGATGTGATTGTAGGCATTGATTGGATGGAAATATATGATGCCACAATTGAATGCAAGAAGAAGGAGGTGTTGGTCCCGCAGTTACTTTTCAGCGGAAGATGAAGGGCCCAAAAGTGGCTGCAGTAGTATCTAAGTTAATGATTCCAGATGAAGTCAGAGACATCCCAGTTGTCAGAGATTTTCCTACAGTGTTTTTGGAAGATTTATCCGAATTGCCACCGCAGCGAGATGTAGAGTTTTGTATTAATGTTTAGCCGGGGAGTGCTCCCATTTCTAAGGCTCCGTACAGGATGCCACCTGTAGAGCAGGATGAAGTCAAAAGCAGATTGAGGAATTGCTGAGTAAGGGTTTTATCAGGCGAAGTTCTTCACCGTGGGGTGCTCCAGTGTTGTTGGTCAAGAAGAAGGATAGGTCAATGAAGATGTGCATTGACTATTGGGAGTTGAATAGGGTGACTATTCAGAACAAGTATCCGCTTCCACGGATTGATGATTTGTTCGATAGGCTTCGGGGAGCAACTGTGTTTTTGAAAATTGATTTGAGATCAGGGTATCATTAAGTTCAGGTCAAAGAGGAAGATGTGAGTAAAACAGCTTTCAGGACTCTTCATGGACTCTATTAGTTTTTGGTAATGCCATTCGGAGTGACGAATGCGCCGACAGTATTTATGGATATGATGAATCGATATTGCGGCCATTTATTGATTCTTTCGTTGTGGTTTTCATTGATGATATTTTGGTGTATTCGAAGTCAGAGGAGGAGCATTCTATGCACTTGACGGAGGTGTTACAGAAATTACAGGAGCATAACTTGTATGTCAAGCGGTCAAAGTGTGAGTTTTGGAAGTTTGAGGTAGCTTTTCTTAGTCATATCCTTTCTAAGGAAGGAGTGGCCACTGATCCTCAAAAGGATGAAGCGGTAAGGGATTGGCCCAGGCCAACGTCATTGAAGGAAGTTAGGAGTTTCTTGGGTTTGGTTGGGTACTACAGGAGATTCATTCAGGGCTATGCACAGATTGCAGTTCCCTTGAAAGGGTTGACTTGGAAGAAAGTGGCACATGGACTGATAAGTGTGAGGAGGGTTTCCTTGAGCTTAAGGAAAGGTTGACGACTGTACCTATCTTGGCCTTGCCACAAGCTGGGAAGGATTATGATATCTTCAGTGATGCATCTTTCAGAGGTTTGGGGTGTGTCTTGATGCAGGAAGGCAAGGATATTGCCTATGGTTCGAGGCAGTTGCATCCGGATGAGAAGATTTATCCGACGCATGATTTGGAGTTAGCAGTTATTATCTTTGCCCTGAAGCAGTGGAGGCATTATGTTTATGGTGAGAAGGTCAACATGTATACCGATCACAAGAGCCTGAAGTACATTTATCAACAGAAGGATCTAAATCTTCGGCAGAGAATGTGGTTGGAAGTGTTGGAAGACATTCATCCTGAGATCAAGTATCACCCAGGCAAGGCGAATGTGGTGGCTGATAGGCTTAGTCGGAAGAGCAGTTTGGCGAGCTTGATCACTATTCAGAGTGAGTTAGCAGCAGAGATTGATCAGGCAGGTATTGAGGTGGTGCTACAGGGTTTGGGAGCGTCTTTGGCTCAGTTGAGACTGCAGCCTACTTTGAGAGAGCAGATTGTGGAAGGTCAGAAATCAGATGCAGAGATCCAGAAGATTTTGCAGTAGGTTTTCAATGGCAAGTTGTCAGAGTTTCGTGTCCAAGATAGAGTTCTATGGATGGGTGAGAGGTTGTGTGTTCCAGAGAATACAGATTTGAGGGAGAGTATCTTGCAGAAGGCACACAGTACTTTGTTGTCAGTACATCCTGGAGGTACAAAGATGTACAAGGACATCAAACAACACTTTTGGTGGTCCGGTATGAAAAAGGATGTGGTAGATTTTGTGGTGAAGTGTCTGACTTGTCAGCAGATCAAAGCAGAAAATCAGAGACCTGGGGTTTGTTGCAGCCTTTGCCCATTCCTGAATGGAAGTGGGAGAATATCAGCATGGATTTCATTACAGTTTTGCCAAGGAGTGTGAAGGGCAATGACTCGATTTGGGTTATTATTGACCGTTTGACCAAGTCAGCTCACTTTCTGTCTATGAAGATTACTTGGTCGTTAGGGAAATTGGCAGAGCTGTATGTTGATGAGATTGTGAGACTTATGGAGTTCCTGTGTCGACTGTGTCTGACAGGGATGCGAGGTTCACTTCGAGGTTTTGGAAGAGTCTACAGGAAGCTTTGGGTACCAGAACTGATTTCAATGCCGCTTTTCATCCGCAGACTGATGGTCAGACTGAAAGGGTGAATCGGATATTGGAAGATATGTTGAGGGCTTGTGTTATGGATTTTGGTGGTAGTTGGGAGAGGTACTTGGCATTGGTTGAGTTTGCTTATAACAACAGTTACCATGCGAGTATCGGGATGGCTCCGTATGAAGCTCTGTACGGAAGGAAGTGCAGGACACCTATTTGTTGGTATGAGGTTGGAGAGAGGCAGATGTTTGGGCCGGAGATTGTGCAGCAAACATCTGAGAAGATTGAGTTGATTCGCAAGAGGTTGGTCGAGGCTCAGAGTCGGAAGAAGAGTTATGCAGACACTCGAAGAAGGGACTTGGAGTTTGAGGTTGGGGATGCAGTTTTCCTCAAGGTATCTCCGACTAAAGGAGTGATCAGGTTTGGTAAGGGAGGCAAGTTGGCACCAAGGTACATTGGGCCATACAAAATTTTAGGGCAGATTGGTAAGACGACATATAGGTTGGAGCTTCCGGAGGAGTTGGCACAGGTACATGATGTGTTCCATGTGTCATTATTGAGGAAGTATGTGCCGGATCAGAGTCATCAGTTGGGAGCAGTGCCTGAAGGTCTACAGGTGAACTTAAGTTACAAGGAGCAGCCTGTGGAGATTGTTGATTGCAGAGAGAAAATCTTGAGGAGCAAGGTGATACCTATGATCAAGGTGTTGTTGAGGAACCAGCAGTTCGAGGAGGCTACTTGGAAGCCGGAGGATCGCATGCAGAAGGAGTTTCCTGAGCTTTTTGTATGATTGTATTCCTTTGTATGATTTTACTCTTTTATTTAAGCTGTATTTCTTTTGTTAGATTGTATTCTCTTGTGTACTTGTATTTCTTAAACTATATTCCCATTTATGAGATTTCGATTCTTTTTGCTTATTTTGTTTGGTCCCTGTTAGTAGCAGTTATGAGGACAGAACTTTTCTAAGGAGGGAGTGATGTAATACCCAAGATTTTTAAATTATGTTTTTAATATTTATAAATGAATTGTTTTTTAATAAAATGAAGTGTTTATTCTGTGATAAGCTCGGTCACTCTCGTAGTCGTTGCTTTTCCCTTCAAAAACTTCTAGGATGGACGAGAGGTCATCCCCTTCCGGCCAAACTCCTATCCTTCCTTAATTACCCCCTCTTAAAGCGCAAGCTTCTGTATAGCTTGATTAGTAAGCACGGTAGGGTTAAGAGCAACGTCATCGACTCCTCTCTCTTGACTGACTGTTCAGCGTCGAATTCCTTCCCATCTAATCCTTCTCCTCGCGCATCTCTAGTCACTCTTAATCAGCCAAATATTGCTTTCCTTTTTAAGGATCGTAAAGTTTTTACGAGTTTTGTTTCCTACCCTCGACGGGCCTCGGTCAAGGCTCACCCCCGACCTGTCTCAGTGGTTCCATCTTTGTTCAGGAAGTTGAATAAATATCCTAACTGGTTTAAATCCAATTCCTCGTATCTGTCGTGGTCTCATGGAGCGAGGGAGACTACTCCTCACTCCCGCACTGCTGACCCCTCTATGCTTCCTGACAGAGCGATTATTGATTTTAAGGACCTTTCTCTTTTCTATATCTATCCTTGTGATTTGAAGTTCTCCAAGCCCTCTTATTCTGCGATCTTGTTTCATTTTCCTGGCAGCCTATACTCTTGGTATCAACTTTTAGGGGCTCAGTCTTGGCACTATCAGATCCTGAGGTTTTTCAAGCTCTTCTTGCTCTCCCTTCCCCTCAAGTATTCTACAAGTACTGATGTCCATTCTTTTCCCCTTTGGGCCGGCACCTCCAAGATCATCCCATCTATCTCTTCGGCTGATTCCAGCAGTCACTGTTCCCCCCCGTGTCCCATCTCTATACATGTTTCTTCATCTAACCTAGAGGCGTTTTCGCCCCCTTCTTCTACGGTTGTCCATTCCCCTGTCAAGCGCGATTACAAAAAGAAAGTTTCCGTTTCTTCGAAGATTCGAGTGAGTGCTCGCCTTCTTGCGAGGAAATCAGGCGCAGTGTCAGCTCATCAGCTAGGGCACTGTTGGGTATCGCCTGCTCGTTGACTTTCCCGGTGTTGGCGGTGCCTGCCGCCGTTTTGCCACTAGAGTCCCTCTAGACTGCTAGTGGAGTTGGATATCGTCGTGGAAGGAGTTTTTTCCTGCCAGTTTTCTTGTATCGGTTGTTTAGATCCAGCGCCTCTATCGGACTCGGTATCTTGATGCTGGCCTCCTTTGTGCTTGCGCCTCTGGGCCGTTGGCTTTGCTCTCTGGTGCCGAGATGGTGTTTCTTGCCGTGTTTTGCCCTCTGTGTTGATTCTGGTTATTGTATTTATTATTTATTTCGTTTTATTCTGTTTTACCTCTTGTAAAACCCTTGATGCTTGTTTGTATTATTACTGTTTTATTGATTAATATATTTTTTGATGGCTGGAGCCTTTTGGCTCTATCCGATTCATCAAAAAAAATATTTATAAATGAATTAAAATGATTTTTGGTGATTTAATAAATATTTTCGGAAATTTATCTTCTTACACGTGTAAAACACATGCAAATAATTTCTTGGGAAGTTCAAAAATCAGAAACTATTTTGTGGAAACTCATTATTTATTATTATATATTATTTGTGAATTTTCTGGATTTTTCTGATAATTACTGGACCTATTAGCAAAAATTACAAAAAGAGGGACTTTTGTGCAAAATTACCACATGCAGTAAAAGCTCCAGATTTTTGGATTTTTGGGCTTGGCATGATGCCTAGTCAACTCAGAGATAAAGAGGTTACTTTTTTGTTTTAATAAATTTGGTTTATTTTGTAAGTTTTGATAAAAAAAGATTTTTTTGCAAATTTGTCATTTAGAGGGGTAAAAGTGTTAATTTGTTTTTCTGGGTTTTCAAACAGTGCCGGCTGGATTGTATGTTGGTTGCTTTTGTTTTTTTAAAAATCAATTAAGTTGGTTTTATTTAATTTCCAAGTGTCAGGATTTATATAGGGAAAAGTATATTTTAAAAGAGGTATTTTGCAAATCTATTCAAAACCCTAATTTACTTGGATCCCGACCTATTAAAGGTGGAGTGCAGCCGTCTCTTTGCTGCACTACACAAAGGGATTTCTTATTATTATTTTCTTGGAGTTTTCAAAGCGAGGATTCTTGGTTTTCTTACGAAGGAGGGATTCTTCTTATTCTTAACTTTTCTTCGGTTGTTTCTTCAAAGAGGTGAGTGACTTGTGTTTGTTTTCTAATTGTTCTAAGCATGTTGTATGTGATGATTGATCTATTAGAAAGCATGTTAGATGATTATAGGAAGACATAAGAAATTCTTATGAGTAGATGAATTAAAAATTGAACCTCTTCATTAAAGTATACCATTGATGACCAAAACCCTAATTAGATGACTTGTAATTGCTAAAGAACCTAATAGAAATCATGCGTAAGATGTCTAAATCATATTTTTGCTAAATTGAACTTCATCTATTGATTTGTATGATGTTGTTGTATGGAATGTGAACAAAATTAACTAAAGAGGAACTTACTGTGTGTATACATTTATATATGCTCTGTTTAGGATTTAATGAAGGAGAACTTGATTAAATACTTGTTGTTTTCGCATATATTCGTGGGTAATTTGATGATAGTAAGTGGGTATGCATTTATCAAGTCCAAGAAGAATTTTTCAACTAAAAAGGAATCAAGTGTTGAAGGATGAAGAGGGTTTTGATCGGGTCTGTTTGTATGCAGACCGAAAAGTGGGATTTTGATATTTTGATGTTTTCGAATGGGTTTTGAGATCTATATGATAGTGAGATTTGACTGATCAATATGCCACTGATATGAGATGTTTTCTTGATGTTTTGACTGATGTACACACCCAACTTACATATACATATATATATACAAACCTATGTTACTGTTTTGAAGGTTTTTTATGAATTTTGACGAAGTTTTGATTAGATTTCAATTGCTTTGGTACTGAGATGATTTTTTACTATACACTACTCCTACTGGGTGAATTCTGATGCTCAAATGGATGCTTAAACTCTATTTGAACATATAAATATATATATATTCACTGTTTTGAAAGATTTTGTGAAAAGTTCCTAATTTCGAGATCTTGATATGTTTTGACGTGTCTTAATAACTCATACATGTTATATAAGATATGTTTAAGCATCTCAGGAAATTAGTTTTTGAGTTTACAAAGTTTTAATCGAGTATCACACGAAACATGCACAAAAAATACCTAACCTGTGTAATACAGCAGGTTGCGGTCTACTGCCCCTTTGAGCAGTCGACCGCCAGGTGTTTATTTTCGCAATTCTCCATTGTCAGTCGACTGCCCTTTTAAGCAGTCGACCGCCAGTGTTCTTTGGGCTGATTTGTTGTGATTTCTCCGTTTCTTTAAACAGTTATTTTCTCGATATTATGGATTATTACTCTACTGTTTTAAAGGGTATTTTACTACAGATTACAGTGTTTTACAGAGAATTATATTTTGTTTATAATTAAGTTTTAAATGTATTCTTTTGATCTTATTTAATTGAGTTATATGTGTTTTCAACAAAATGATGTTTTGGTGATATTCTACGACTTCAAAATATGGTCTTCTATTAATTAATGGATTTAATATTTTAATTGAATTTTGGAATTTTATGAACACATTAAATGAATTTGGATTTTTGTTGATTTAAGAGGATTTTTGTATATAAACGTTTTGATGATGGATTTGTGAGTTTTATTGAAAGATTTTGTTGATGGGTGAGTGTGAGTCCTTAGAGATTGTGTGGGACCCTAGATGCCGACAGTTGAGGTTTTGTGGTTTGGCCAGTTGTGACTGTGTTATTGATCAGTTTAGTTAAGTCCGGTAGGGTACACCAACTCTAAGAGTTTCGTCAATAATTAATTAACTTAACTTAATAAGGACATGCACAAGATGGTGATATGATGAAATGATTGCAAACGTGAGTTATGGACTCCAGGATGATCCAAGGAGTGAGATATTCTCCAGTATTCCAGGACGATGGACGTATGGGCCACAGAGTGATCTGCGGAGTGGGATTGATCTCCAGTATTCCGAGGCCGAGAGCGACGCTCATGGGATGTCTGTGCAATGAGGGTTCAAGGATAACTTGCGGAGTGAGGCAATCTCCATTTCCGGGACGATGGACGTATGGGCCACAGAATTAT
This sequence comes from Hemerocallis citrina, assembly GCA_017893485.1. Lineage (NCBI taxonomy): Eukaryota > Viridiplantae > Streptophyta > Magnoliopsida > Asparagales > Asphodelaceae > Hemerocallis > Hemerocallis citrina. Next base: position 119,779,902 of record CM030364.1, read on the forward strand.
CCGCGGAGTGGGATTGGGCTCCAGTATTCATAGGGCGAGAACCAATACTTGTAGAATGTCTAAATCTCATAGTAGTCATAGTAGTAGGATTAGTTGCATAAGCGGGGGATTAAACCCTATCAAGTGAAGAACAATATGGGCTTGCACCGGACCTATGTAGAGTGGGATGCATAGATACTGAAAAGTATGCATTAGAGAGTCAGCATATAGCATTGAGGTTTTCTTGACATGGTTTTATGCATGTGTTTCCCTGTTTTCTACACTTGACACTTAAGACTAGTTCACTTGATATTTTCATGTATTATTTATTGTTATTTCTCATTTCATTTATTTTTATTGTTGATACATGTTGTTTATGATTCTATGTTTCATGTTTTATTGATGTTGCATTTATTTTTATGTCACTCACACCGTTATGGCTGACCCCAGTAGTTTTGGGGGTTAGGGTTATCTCTAACCTCATGTTTTACGGTAGGTGCGTGTAGCTTGGGATTTGGACGCTTGTGCTAAATTGATGTTATAGCTTATGTAAACTGTAAAAGAATGTGTTGTAAAAGAAAGATTGTAATTCAAGGTGTTTGTTTTTCCGCTATGTTTGTAATGAATTAAATGTAATAAAAGTTGAAAAAAGTTTATCTGTATTTTTGGCTATGTTTACTATTATAATTGAAGTTGATGCTGGAAATTGGGCCACATATTTCTGAGATATCATATTGGAAATTCGGGGCGTTATAGCGTCAACGGGGTTGGAAGGTAGTCGGGGATGGGGGTGATGATGAGGGCGATCGGAGGTGGTCGGTGCGACGGGAGTGGGTGACGAGGAGCGGGATGGGTTTGAATAGAGGAACGGGGAGAGAAAGAGAGGGTGAGCGGCGTCAGGTTGGGGGGAGAGATAGAGATTATTAAATTAGGGTTTTTAAGGGGTATTTAATTAGGAGATTAAGATGTGGGGGTTTGGGGTTCCGGGTTAATGGGTTTAGGGTACGGGTTTAGGCTCCAAAAAGAGAAAAACAAATAGAGATCAATGATGTAGCGCGCCGAATTTCCAATATGATATCTTAGAAATACGTGGCACAATTCCCAACATCAACTTCAATTGCAATAATAAACATAGCCAAAAATACAGATAATTTTTATTTCAACTTTCATTACAACAATTGTTTACAAACACAGCAGAATACAAAATGCCTTGAATTACAAATTTTTTCTTTACGACACATCTTTTACAAATTTACACAAGCTCTATTATCTTTCTAGCGCAAGTATCCAAATCCCAAGCTACCTATAAACCATGAGGCTAGAGATAACCCTAACCCCCAAAACTACAGGGGTCATCCATAACAGTGTGAGTGACATAAAAACAAAACAATATAAATAAAACATTAAGCATGGAGTCATCAACAACATGTATTAACAATAAGAATAAATGAAATGAGAAATAACAATAAGTAAAGTATGAAAACATCAAGGAATATAGGATAGTAGATAGTAATACATGAAAACATCAAGGAATATAGGATAGTAGATAGTAATACATGAAAACATCAAGTGAATCTAGACTAAGTGTCAAGTGTAGGAAAAACAAGAGAAACACAAGCATAAAACCAAGTCAAGAAAACACAATCGCTATATGCTGACTCTCTAATACATACTTGTCGGATTCTATGCATTCCATAGTACATAGGTCCGATGCAAGCCCTTAACGTTCTCCACATTGTAGGGTTAAACCCCTCGTTATGCAACTAATCCTACTTTGGTGATGGAAAACAAGATCCAGAATACTTCGCGAATAAGCACCATAACCCTCGACGCGCAAGCATCATGTGAGATAGCTAAAAAATAACCAGAGATTCATCTCCCAAACCGTGTACCCCACGAATAGGCTTGCAAGGCCCTCGACGTGCAAATACACCAGGTACATTCCGTGAATAGGCCTGCCGACCCTCGACACGCGAATGCACCCTGCATGCTCCGTGAATAGGCCTGCAGACCCTCGACATGCGAACATACAAATGTCCTCTCGAGACAGAACAACAAACAGTCCTGGAACGCATCCGTTGGACTAAACAAAACCATGAGCCTATACTTATGTTTTCCAAGTTCCATCACATCCCCACTAGTGCCTGTCCTTAAGTTGATCACAAAAATCCCCATCTCTAAAGTTAGTGTATCCTGCCGGACTTAAATACTCAACAACAACAACCCAAGACCCAACTGGTCTAAATTAACAAATCTCAATTGCCGGTCACAGGACCCCCACTCAACTCGTAGAGATATCATCAAGACCAAAACTCACAAATCCATCGTCAAAATGATCATATGAAGAAAACTTCTCCAATCAGCAAAACCAAATCTTTTATAAAATTTCAGAATCCAAACCCAACAATAAAATATCTTGAAAATATATGTCCTGTAGAAAAGATAGTATTTAGAATAGTAAATTTATAGATCCAAAAACTTTTAAAGAATCAATTGTTTAAAGAACTTCTGAAAAACTCAAGAAAACATCAGTAACAGTCGATTGTAAACAGCAGTCGGTCGACTGTCCAGAGCAAAAACCCAACACTTCAAGAAAATAATTCTAAGTAGTAGAAGTCGACTGTAAAAGAGTCATAGGTCGACTGTCCAAGGTGAAAATTCAAAACTTTGAGAAAACCTCAAAATAGAGCAGAATCAGTCGACTGTAAAAATAGGTCAATCGACTGTTCCGCAAAAAATCCCAATCACCAAGAAAAACACAAATCTGAGAAGTGACAGTCGATTGTATAATCTGGACAGTCGACTGTCCCTCAGGAAATTCAACACTCAAGAAAATACTTCAGCCAGGACCCTGACAGTCGACTGTCGACCTTGGTCGGTCGACTGTTAGTCATCCAGACTGTAGTTTTAGTTGTGCACTTTCAACCGATACGAAAATTCACTTTAAAGAAACGAAATCTATGAAAAGTATATTACTGATATGATCAAATATGACTTGTAGAGTATATAATAGACCATAAAAACCAATCAAAACCACTTTGAATTGATAAAATAGCTTTTTGATAAATTTCTTCAAAATAAAATATGAATGTGTGCATATATCAAAACTAGAGTTTTTAAGAATTAATCATACATCAAAATAACTTTGTTTTATATTCCAAACCATATCAATACCAAAATAAGTTGAAATATAATAAAAATCCATAAAACACAATGATTCAATTTCTTCAAAACCACAAAATAGAATATTTATATAAAGTTGTTTGTGCATGTTTGTGCACCCAGAAAACTTTGCAAACCCATCAATTAAAAAATTATCAAAATATTCAGATCTAATATTAGTATTTTGAGAAATCTAAATTTCAAGTAAAACTTCACAAAATTACGAAATCCCCCAATTTAGTCAAAAATTTATCAAATCAAATCTAGTCATCACAACTCAAATCCTCAAGATATGGTCTTTTAATCCATAACTCCTTCTCAAAAATTCCTCAAACTCAATCTCTAATATTCTCAATAGTTAATTCATGAAAAAAAACAAATTTATCATTAACATGGTCAAGTTGCATTCATCCAACTCACCAATAGTCCAAGAATCTCGTCTTTAATCAATTTATGCATAACATTCACCATACTCAATCAAATCAGTAATAATACAAGAGAAAGAGCCTACTCATAATTTATATTGGGTTCTCCAACAATCTTAAATCATCCACATGCAATTCTACTCACAAATAACTAAAGTTTTTACAAAAGATCCAATTTTTAACTTATCAATTCATCCAATCCACCATATGTATTCTTATCAAAACCTTAGCATGCTTTCTAACAGATAGATCATCACACACAACTTACATAAAACAAAACAAAACAAAATATGTCACTCACCTGTTGAAGAGATCAAACGAAGATAAATAGAAAATAGGAAACATCATCTCCTTCGCAAGAAATCCAAGATTTTCTCTTTAAATCTCCAAGAAAATAAAAATAATGAAACCTTTGTGTTGTGCAGCGAAAGACGGTTGCACTCCACCTTTTAAATAGGCCGGAATAAGAGAATTAGGGTTTTGAATACATTTGCAAAAATAGTCCTTTTAAATATAACTTTACATATATAGATACATATACTTGGAAACTTGATAAAAACAATTTAATTGAGTTCAAAAATTAAAAAGAAACATCCTTTAACCAGCCGGCACTGTAGGAAAAACCAAGAAAAATGAATTTGCATTTTTACCCCTCAAATGACAATTTTGCAAAAAGGTCCTTTTTTTAATCAAAACTTGTAAAATAAACCAAATTCATTAAAACAAAAAGTAAAATCTTTACCTCTAAGTTGACTAGGCATTAGGCCTAGCCCAGAAACCCGAAAATCTGGAGTTTTCACTCCAATTGGTAATTTTGCACAGAAGTCCATCTTTTTAAAATATTTGCAAATAGGTCCAATAATTATCAGAAAAATCCAGAAAAATCACAAATAATCTCAAATAATAAATAATGATTTTCCACAAAATAATTTTGGTTTTTGAACTTTCCAAGAAAATATTTGCTCGTGTAAAAAGATAAAATTTCAGAAAAATATTTATTAAATCACCAAATATCATTTTAATTCATTTATAAATCTTAAAAATAATTTTCAAAAATACAGGGTACTACATCACTCCATCCTTAGAAGAGTTTTGTCCTCAGAATTGCTGCTAATAGGGTCTAAACAAAAATAAACAAAGAAATTGAAATCTCATAAATGGAAACATAGTTTAAGAAAATACAATCACACAAGAGAATACATTCCGACAAAGAAATACAAACACACAAGAGAATGTAATCTAACAAAAGAAATGCAATTCAACTCAGAGAGCACAATCATACAAAAGAACACAATCATATAAAAGTTTAGGAAAAACCTTCCGCTGCGCACTCTGATAACTTGCCATCGGAAACCAGCTGCAACAACCTCTGAATCTCCTGACCTTCCACAATCTGCTTCAACCTTCCGAGGATCAGTGGCCACTCCCTCCTTAGAAAGGACATGACCAAGAAAAGCTACCTCAAACTTGCAGCTCAAAAGAGATCAATACCAAATGATCGCCCACCACCCTCGATATCACATTCTTCGTAATATCGATCAACAATCAATTCTTCCCCTGATGGTGTTGCCACTGTCAAGGCTCCACCTGGAAACAACTTAGGTACCACACCCAAGACTAGCAAAAATTGGGCGACACAAATGTATGCTAGAAAACAGTATCAAATAAGACTTTTGTTTTTATTCCATTAACCAAAACAAATTCTGTTACATGGAGAACGATACTCAAATCTCCAATTTATTCTCAAACAAAGTTTTACTTAATACATAAATGAATAAATTCAAAATTCTTCCACACCCCGGATCACATCCCTGAGTTACCCGCATCCTCCTCAGTCAATACGAACACTCGCCCCTGCATCAGAACTTTGCCTCCGCCTGGACCATCCTTCTTCAGCTGCGGATAGTTTGGTCAGATATGCCCTTCACGACCACACTGATAACAAATCTGTGCCTCCCAAGGCTTGGTGCATGCTGCTTGATAATGACCTGCCTCTCCACAGTTGAAACAAGTCACGCCTTGAATTGCGGGTGCCTTCTGCACTGGCCCACTGAACTTACCCTGCTTCGCTGGGAACTCCTTTCTGACTATCTGCTGGCCTCTTGTTCTTGTTCCAGGTCTCCTGCTTCTTCTGGAACTGATCCATATCCTCTTCTGTCATAGCTGCTCTCCTGACCAGCTTATCAAACCTCCTGATACCCAAAGGAATCATCATCGACCTAAAATTCGGCCTCAAGCCCTGCTCAAACTTCTTGGCCTTCTTCACCTCATCAACTATCAGCTCTGGTGCATACCTCGACAGCTGAGCGAACTTAGTCTCATACTCTCGCACGATTATGCTTCCCTGCTGCAGATTCAAGAATTCCGTTGCCTTCCTCTCTTGAATATCCAAAGGAAAGAAACGATCCCTGAACTCATCCAGAAAAGCCTCCCAAGTTACTTGCTAATCTCCAAACGTCCTCTTCACTGACTGCCACCAAACGCCAGCATCCTTCTCTAACTGCATCGCAGTCAACTTCATCTTATTGACTGCTGGAGTCTCCAAGACTTCGAAGACCATCTCCATCTGTCTAATCCAATCATTAGCCCTGTCTGGATCAGACTGCCCCTCAAACACAAGCGGCTTCATCCTTTTGAAGGACTCAACCTGCTTGATCGGATTAGTATTAACAAACACTTTCCAGCCCCTTGATTTTGATTCTGATTCTGCACCATATTGGCTGCCATGAATGCATTCAAGGTCTGATACACCCTGGCAATCTCAGTGTCAAGATCAAGTTCTGCTCCATGGGAACTACCAGCCCCATCACCATTGTTACCATTCCTAGTTCTGGGTCTTGTCATTCTACTGAATACTGCAAAATGAGGGTAAAGTTAGAGCATCACAACATAATTCATATTCACATCAATGCCCTATGGCAAAACCTCAACCATACCCCCAACCAAAACACCATGTTTTAACTTTATGTGATACTCACACTCTAATGTCCACACCAAAGGTACTCACGCTCCAGTGTCCACACCTAGGTTGGTTTTCATACCATGTCTATTATTACTATTGAAGCATGCTCTGATACCAATCTCTGTAGCGCCCCGAATTTTCAATATGATATCTTAGAAATACGTGGCATAATTCCCAGCATCAACTTCAAATGTAATAGTAAACATAGCCAAAAATACAGATAATTTTTATTTCAACTTTCATTACAACAATTGTTTACAAACACAGCGGAATACAAAACGCCTTGAATTACAAACTTTTTCTTTACAACACATCTTTTACAAATTTACACAAGCTCTATAATTTCTAGCACAAGCATCCAAATTCCAAGCTATAAGCACCTACCTGTAAAACATGAGGCTAGAGTTAACCCTAAACCCCAAAACTACAAGGGTCAGCCATAATGGTGTGAGTGACATAAGAACAAAACAACATAAATAAAACATTAAGCATGGAGTCATCAACAACATGTATTAATAGGAAGAATAAATGAAATGAGAAATAACAATAAGTAAAGTATGAAGACATCAAGGAATATAGGATAGTAGATAGTAATACATGAAAATATCAAGTAAATCTAGACTAAGTATCAAGTGTAGGAAAAACAAGAAAAACACAAGCATAAAACCAAGTCAAGAAAACACAATCACTATATCCTGACTCACTAATGCATACTTGTCGGATTCTATGCATTCCATAGTACATAGGTCCGGTGCAAGTCTTTAACGTTCTCGTTATGCAACTAATCCTACTATGGTGATGGAAAACAAGATCCAGAATACTCCGCGAATAGGCACTACAGCTCTCGACGCGCAAGCATCATGTAAGATATAGCTCAAAAACAACCGGAGATTCATCTCCCAAACCGTGTACCCCACGAATAGGCTTGCAAGGCCCTCGACGTGCAAATACACCAGGTACATTCCGTGAATAGGCCTGCCGACCCTCGACATGCGAATGCACCCTGCATACTCCGTGAATAGGCCTGTAGACCCTCGACACGCGAACATACAAATGTCCTCTCGAGACAGAACAAAAAATAGTCCTGGAAAGCATCCGTTGGACTAAACAAAACCATAAGCCTATACTTACGTTTTCCAAGTTCCATCACATCTCCACTAGTGCCTGTCCTTAAGTTGATCACAAAAATACCCATCTCTAGAGTTAGTGTATCCTGTCGGAATTAAATACTCAACAACAACCCCAAGATCCAACTGGTCTAAATCAACAAATCTCAACTGCCGGTCACAGGACTCTCACTCAACTCCTAAAGATATCATCAAGACCAAAACTCACAAATCCATCATCAAAATGATCATATGAAGAAAACTTCTCCAATCAGCAAAAACCAAATCTTTTATAAAATTCCAGAATCCAAACCCAACAATAAAACATCTTGAAAACATATGTTCTGTAGAAAAGATAGTATTTAGAATAGTAAGTTTATAGATCCAAAAACTTTTAAAGAATAAAATGTTTAAAGAACATCTGAAAAACTCAAGAAAACATTTGTAACAGTCGACTTTCCAGAGCGAAAACCCAACACTTCAAGAAAATAATAATAAGTAGTAGAAGTCGACTGTAAAAGAGTCATAGGTCGACTATCCAGAGTGAAAATCCAAAACTTAGAGAAAACCTCAAAACAGAGCAGAATCAGTCGACTGTAAAAATGGGTCAGTCGACTGTTCCGCGAAAAAATCCAAAACACTAAGAAAAACACAAATCTGAGCAGTGACAGTCGACTGTATAATCTGGACAGTCGACTATCACGCAGGAAATCCAACACTCAAGAAAATACTTCAGCCAGGACCCCGGCAGTCGACTGTCGACCTTGGTCGGTCGACTGTCAGTCCTCCTGACTGCAGTTTTAGTTGTGCACTTTTCAACCGATACGAAGATTCACTTTATAAAAACAAAATCTATAAAAAGTATATTTCTGATATGATCAAGTATGACTTTTAGAGTATATAATAGTCCATAAAAACCAATCAAAACCCCTTTGAATTGATAAAATAGCTTTTTGAAGAATTTCTTCAAAATAAAACATGAATGTGTGCATATATCAAAACTAGAGTTTTTAAGAATTAATCATACATCAAAATAAATTTTTTTTATATTCCAAACCATGTCAATACCAAAATAAATTGAGATATAATAAAAATCCATAAAACACAAAGATTTAATTTCTTCAAAACCACAAAATAGAATTTTCATATAAAGATGTTTGTGCATGTTTGTGTACCAAGAAAACTTCGCAAACCGATCAATTAAAAAATTATCAAAATATTCAAATCTAATATTAGTATTTTGTGAAATCCAAATTTCAAGTAAAACTTCACAAAATCACGAAATCCCCCAATTTAGTCAAAAATGTATCAAATCAAATCTAGTCATCACAACTCAAATCCTTAAGACATGGTCTTTTAATCCATAACTCCTTCTCAAAAATTCCTCAAACTCAATCTCTAATATTCTCAATAGTTAATTCATGAACAAAAACAAATTTATCATTAACATGGCCAAGTTACATTCATCCAACTCACCAATAGTCCAAGAATCTCGTCTTTAATCAATTTATGTATAACATTCACCATACTCAATCAAATCAGCAATAATCCAAGAAAAAAAGCCTACTCATAATTTATATTGGGTTCTCTAACAATCTTAAATCATCCACATGCAATTCTACTCACAAATAACTAGGATTTTCATAAAAGATCCAATTTTTAACTTATCAATTCATCCAATCCACCATATGTATTCATATCAAAACCCTAGTATGCTTTCTAATAGATAGATCATCACACACAACTTACATAAAACAAAACAAAACAAAACATGTCACTCACCTTATTGAAGAGATCAAACGAAGACAAATAGAAAATAGGAAAAAGCCTCTCATTCGCAAGAAATCCAAGATCTTCTCTTTAAATCTCCAAAAAAATAAAAATAATAAAATCTTTGTATTGTGCAGTGAAAGATGGCTGCACTCCACCTTTTAAATAGGCCGGAATAAGAGAATTAGGGTTTTGAATACATTTGCAAAAATAGTCCTTTTAAATATAACTTTACATATATAGATACATATACTTGGAAACTTGATAAAACCAATTTAATTGAGTTCAAAAATCAAAAAGAAACATCCTATAACCAGCCGGCACAGTAGGGAAAACCCAGAAAAACTAATTTGCATTTTTACCTCTAAAAATGATAATTTTGCAAAAAGGTCATTTTTTTAATCAAAACTTGTAAAACAAACCAAATTTATTAAAAAAAAAGGTAAAATCTTTACCTCTGAGTTGACTAGGCATTAGGCCCAGCCAAAAAATCCAAAAATTTGGAGTTTTCGCTCCAATTGGTAATTTTGCACAAAAATCCCTCTTTTTAAAATATTTGCAAATAGGTCCAATAATTATCAGAAAAATCTAGAAAAGTCACAAATAATCTCATATAATAAATAATGATTTTCCACAAAATAATTTTGGCTTTTGAACTTTTCAAGGAAATATTTGCACGTGTAAAAAGATAAATTTTCAGAAAAATATTTATTAAATCACCAAATATCATTTTAATTCATTTATGAATCTTAAAAATAATATTCAAAAATCCGGGGTACTATAAATGAGATGGACATATAGCGGATCAATTTAAACTCAAAACACAAAGGGGCAAAATTTATAGTGAGCCAAAAATAGCAGAATTTAAGCTAAAAGAGTACAGAATGATGAAAAGAGAATAAATGAGCCCAAAGAAAAGCAAGATTGTTATTCAAAGAAAATTCAGATATAATATTCAAGAAAAAGAAAAATAAAATACAATAAAATCCAAAATAGAAAAATTGGGGTTACATCAAGTATCACCCAGGAAAGACAAATGTAGTGGTAATGCACTCAGTCGAAAGAGCAGTTTGTCATGTATGATTGTAACACATAAGGAATTGGAAAAAAAATTGAATCGAGTAGGAATCGAAGTCGTAGTGCAGGGGATGGGGGCAACTTTGGAACAGTTGAGACTTCATCTTACTTTAAGGGAGCAGATTATTGAAGGTCAGAGATCCGACTCAGAAATACAGAAAACAACGGAGCAGGTTCTTGCAGGCAGATTGTCAAAGTTTCAAGTAAAAGGCAAAGTGCTTTGGTTCGGGAAGAGGTTGTGTGTACCTGAAAGAACAGACTTGAAAGAGAGTATTCTGTAGGAAGTATGTACCACCTTACGGTCAGTACATCCTAGAAGTACCAAGATGTATAAAGATATTAAGCACCACTTTTGGTGGCCAGGTATGAAGAGGGATGTAGTAGATTTCGTGGCAAGGTGCATCACTTGTCAGCAAATCAAGGCAAAGAATCAGAGACCCGGAGGTCTATTGCGACATTTGCCTATTACGGAATGGAAATGGGAGAACATTAGCATGAATTTCATCACAGGTTTGCCCAGGAGTCCGAAGGGAAACCACTCGATATGGGAAATTATGGATCGACTGACCAAATCAGCTCATTTCTTAGCGATGAAAATTACTTGGTCGCTAGAGAAATTGGCATACTTATACGTCGATGAGGTAGTAAGAATGCACGTGGTACCCATATCAATTATTTCGAATCGAGATGCACAATTTACTTCATGCTTTTGGAAGAGTCTTCAGGTCGCTATATGAACAAAAACTGACTTCAGTACTGCTTTCCATCCTAAAAAAGATGGACCGACTGAGAGAGTGTGTCACGCCCCGCTTTCCATTCTACGGGAACATAGGCATGTAACTGAGGCCCAGCGAATGATATATATATGTCAATTCATATCATCCATAAACTGTACAATACCAGGTAACTCAACAGTACAATAATAATCACATAAATAGGAATATAATTCAACAACCAGTATCTGAAATACAAGGACTTCCCAAATAGCCAGAGAATATGCAGTGTAGTAACCGTTTGACGAGTTTTCTCAATAACCCATCGTCTGTACCCGTACAACATAACTCAAAGAAAGACAAATGGAGTACTAGTTAGAGCAAGTTACGGGCCACAAGTAGTACAAGCAAAAGGGTACAAGAATGGAAATATAATAAAGAACAAGAACCAAGATATAATAAGGAACAATGACAAGAATTAAGGAACATGAAATTAAATGAATCAAGTGTGATGCAACTAGTAATAAACATATGAACAGAAAGACAACAACTTGTAACTGACAAATATGTAACAGAAATGGGCTCATGCAAACTTGTGAATCAAAATCATGTGACTTCTAATTCAAAATCGTGTAACCAAATCAGGTAACTTGTAACGAAATCAGGAAACTGGGAGACAGGATCATGCATGTGTTTGTGTCAACTTAAGTCTATTCATTTACTCTTATCTAATGTAGCACTTCATGCGTCCCATACATTTACCACTTGGTTGCTATATACAATCAAGTTACGTCTAGATTTCGCAGTAGATTCTATAGGGTCGCGAACTCAGGCATCATGTAGTGGAGCACCATAACATGTAATCCAAGTCATATTAACCAAATCATATCAAGTAATCCAAACCATCCAAATGTAATCCAAATCATCCAAATGTAACCAAATCTGGTGCCACTATTACGGAAAACACGAGCCCCCTTCTGACTACACATTTCTATATTGTCCACTACTAGATCTTTCCCTTGACCCTGGCTTGTTACTTTTTATTACAAAATAAACATGATCAAGAGATAAAGAGAACAAAATTGGGACAAGACAAGGATGTATCAAGATCTTATATGATGCAAGGAATATGTTCTAAATCACAAAATACAAGAAACAACATGCAAATATTTAAACATGGCAAAATACCAATTCTGGACAGTAAGACGTTGCTGCACCAAAACTGAGATTTCCGTCACCACAGGAATGCAAATCTAGATCCGTCAAAAAATCTAGAAACTGGATTCTGTCGAATCCAGTGCATATAAACAAGATACATAAAAGTTGTAGCAACTAGTGTCAAAACAGCAAACTTCACCGATTTCGTGTTGAGTTAGAAATTGTAAAATTGTGCTTATAAACATGAAACATGTCTGAAACTTCATCAAATAATTCCAGAAAAATTAGGGAAGGTTCTCTAGTATGTCTAGTCTCAGCATGCAAAGTTTTAAGTTATTATCTTACAGGTACCATACCCAAATTAAATTGAAAAATAGAGTGATACAGCAAATTTATGAATCTGAAATTCTACGACACAGCAGTACTAAAATAGTGATAATTCACATCCTATAATTCAGAATTCGATTCTGTCAAAAGGACTGTAAAATAGACACCTGGGGCTATGATTCATATTTAGAACTCAAGTTAAAACTCTGTCATTAACAGGATCAAAAACAACAGGCAACATCAGAAAATAGAAAAAATTTCCCTTGGATGAAAAGTAATATGATTATTATTTATCAAGGATCTAAGATATTATTGTGAGATAAGTGTGATAAAGAATATTTGTGACCCTTATGGTTACGAAGATCGATGGAGACAACAACAAATAGGATCAAGATGCAACAACAGAAATCAATGGCGAGTTACAACAAAAACTACATGCGCTATTCATGCTCGTATGAGGAACAAGAAAATTCATACAAGTACTTGCCTTGATTGGATAATGAACTTGATGATGATCGGGATCGGATCGGTATGGATCTTGATGACGATAAAGATCAAGATGATCAATGGCTGGAGATCGGTTGATGATGATGATGATGATTATTATGATCACAATGGTGATCGGACGGCCTACATTCCTACTGATCACAAACAGGGGGCTTCGATGGTGACTGTGGGCTCGACCAGGTGGTGGGACCCAGGCGACGGAGGTAGACGGCCGGTGGGGCATTGAGCATGGTGACGGAGATGGTGAAGGCGGTGGTCGCGGCGGGCTGAGCGACTTGCAAAGATGAAGATGAGGAAGAGGGCAAGGCAACATCGAGGTGCTCCTTCGTTTTGGAGAGGAAACCAAGGACGAAGAGGATGACGAAGGTTGCGGAGTTGGAGGGCGGCGAGGTCGAGCATGAGAGATGAGGGAGTAGTCGAGGTGGATGGGAGGTCGGCTCGACGGTGCGCAGTCGAGGGGTGACGACACTCTATTTTTGGAAGAAAAACAGAGGATTGGTTGAGATGGCGGTGGCGATGGTTCTTCGGAGGGAGACAGTGGCGGGAGGATGGGTTGTGGAATGCAGAACAAGGGAGTGGGTTTTGGGGCGGCGTGGCTGTCGATGAGGTGGAGGAACGAGAGCGGGATAGGAGCTGTGAAGGGCTCGAGGTGCAGGTGATGATGATGAGGGTGGTTGGAGATGGGGGACGAGGATGAGGCTGGAGGCTTCAATGGCGGAAGGCCAGAGCCGATGGGTTGAAGGGAGACGAAGGGCTGCGGATGAAGATGAAGATGAACATGAGATCTGGGGTTAAGCGGCAGGATTATCAGGGTAATTAGGGTTTAATGATAGGATTAGGGTTAAGGAGTTTAACATGGTTTTATATAGGGTAATTAGGTTAAGTGGGTTGATGGGTTAACGGGTTATTGGATAACGAGTTAAGGTATAATCCAATAAATCAATTAATATAATATAAAATCGATTAAAATTTATGCTTATTCAATACAAAATATACAATAACAATAACAATAACAAAATCAATAATTTATGTAGAATATATTGAAATCTGAAATTCGATTTTGGATTTCACAAAATAATCAAATAACTAACTAGTAATTATATAATAATATGTTCTAAAATTTCGGGATTCCATTATATAAATAAATAAATGAATACAACAACAACAAAAAGAATAATAATAAAACATTCCGTTTCTTAAGATGAAATATGATTCCGGTTATATAATATAAATAATTATTCAAGAAGACAATAATATAATTTATAGAACGGAATATAATTTCGGCTTGGAAATCAATAATCATTTGAAAAGAATTAGCTACATTATAATGATTGATTAGAAAGGACTTTAATAGTGATCGAAAACGAATTAAAATAAATGCATGTAAGAGTCGAAAAGATTTTGTAAAGAATTGAAATACTTGAATATACAGAAAATATGTAACATCGGAAAATACAATCGGAAATGGGTTTGGCTCAAACAAAAAGTAATTCAATGCTCAAATGAATGCAGTTGGGTTCAAAAGAATAGGACACAAGGACATTGAAATACAAGAGTATGACGAAAAGAGAAATGAAAGTCTGTATAATCGGGAACGGGACTTACAATCCTACCCACCTTACAAACAGAATTTCATCCTCGAAATTCAGTTCAGGCGAAACATAGGACAAAACAAAAGAAACAAACTTGTGGAATAACAAAACAGAGAATTGGAGAGAGAGAAATGAAATAATGGCAACACCAAAATGAGAAGGAAGTGGATAATGATGATATCAAATAATGAATTGATGCATGATGACAGATGGAATGCTGGAAAGAAGTAAACGGTATCAGAAGGAAAGAAAACAACACAAGACTTGCATGATAACAAAGCAAAAAGATGAAAAAGTAGGTAGAGCTGGAATCGAAGAGACAATGGATCGGGAAGAATTGAATCAAACAAAGAGTCAACGGATGAGGATGAATGCAAGCAATGGAAGGAAGCAAACGGTACAAAGAAGAAGAAGCAACAAGCGATCCTGGGACCCGTGGGTTATGGGCCCACCGCGCTTCCATTGTGCCACACTGATCGGAAGACTCTGTCAGTAGCGTCCATTAGTTCCAGCAATTAGCCTCGTGGCTCACCATATCCTTGACACGTCCAAACAACATCTCTCTGGCATGAAATTCGATCTCCTTGACAACTTCAGATTCTGAACACTTCTTGAAATCCTGTGGCTCTGCATGCACATCTTGAAGCAAAAGACGACACTTCATCTCCTCGTGATGATCCAAGTCGCTGACAAGTTGATGTAGATCACGTGCAGCCAATCGACGAACCGAGCATGAATAATAGAATGGCAGCCCCGGAATTTGAGGAGAACAAGATAGGGAAGAAACAACTAGTATGATACTCAATATGAATCAACAAATGAAGATGAATGCAAGGCACCAAAAGCAATGAATGACACACAAGCTGAAATAAGAAGAAATCAACGAGGCAAGCAGAAATAAGAGATTGCTTGCACCGGAATTAAAAGAATATGGGTACGGAAGAATGAATTTATACCCAAGAAGAAATCAAGAATGTGGGAGACTGCAAAGACGGAAGGAAATAAGAAATCAAAGAGTTGAATATGAAGGGACCAAAATGAATAGGGTAAGACTGGTATCCAGACGCAAATTGGTTATTACATGTTCTTGTGATTATTGTGATATGCATATTGTGGAGTTAACCTGGCTAAAACAAACTTGACTAACACATCGGCCGAACATGGCTAACACATTAGCCAAACTTGAGCTCTGATACCACTAAAAACGTTGTCACACATCGCTTCTCATTCTATGGGAACACAGGCACGTAACTGAGGCCCAGAGAAGGATATAAGTAAGCCAACTCATATCATCCATAAGCTGTACAATACCAGGTAACTTAACAGTACAATAATAATAACATAAATAGGAATATAATACAATAACCACTATCTAAAATACAAGGAATTACCAAATAGCCAGAGAATATGCAGTGCAGTAATAGTTTGACGAGTTCTTTCAATAACCCATCGTCTGTACCTGTACAACATAACTCAAAAAAGGACAAATGGAGTACTTGTTAGAGCAAGTTACGGGCCGCAAGTAGTACAAGCAAAAGGGTACAAGAATGGAAATATAATAAAGAACAAGAACCAAGATATACCAAGGAACAATGACAAGAATTAGGGAACATGAAATTAAATGAAGTCAAGTGTGATACAACTAGCAATAAACATATAAACGGAAAGACAACAACTTGGAACTGACAGACATGTAACAGAAATGGGTTCATGCAAACTTGTGAATCAAAATCATGTGACTTCCAAATCAAAATCGTGTAACCATATCAGGTAACTTGTAACAAAATCAGGAAACTGGTAGATAGGATCATGCATGTGCTTAGTGTCAACTTAAGTCTATTCATTTACTCTTATCTAATGTGGCACTTTATGCGTCCCATACATTTACCACATGGTTACTACATACAATGAAGTTATGTTTAGATTTCGTAGTAGATTCTATAGGGCCGTGAACTCAGGCATCATGTAGTGGAGCACCATATCATGTAATCCAAATCATATTAACCAAATCATATTAACCAAATCAAATTGAGTAATCCAAATCATACAAATGTAATCCAAATCATCCAAATGTAACCAAACCAGGTGCCACTATTACGGGAAACACAGGCCCCCTTCCGAGTACACATTTCTATATTGTCCACTACTAGATCTTTCCCTTAACCCCGACTTGCTATTTTTTATTACAAAATAAACATGATCAAGAGATAACGAGAACAAAATCGGGACAAGACAAGGATGTATCAAGAGCTTATATGATGCAAGAAATATGTTCTAAATTACAAAATACAAGAAAATACATGCAAATATTTAAACATCGCAAAATACACATTCTGGACAGCAAGACGTTGCTGCACCAAAACTGAGATTCCCGCTACCATAGGAATGCAATATGGACCCGACCGAAAATCTAGAAACAAGACTCTCTGCCGAATCCAGCGCATATAAATAGGATACATGCGAAATTGTAAAATTGTGATTATAAGAATGAAACAGGTCTGAAACTTCATCAAATAATTCCAGAAAAATTAAGAAAGATTTTCTAGTATGTCTAGCCTCAACATGCAAAATTTCAAGCGATTAAATTACAGGTAGCATACCCAAATTAAATTAAATGAAAACGGAGTAACGCAACAAATTTATGAATCTGAAATTCTACAACACAGCAGCACTGAAATAGTGATAATTCACAACCTATAATTCAGAATTCTATTCCGTCAAAAGCGCTATGAACTAGACACATGGGGCTATGATTCATATTTATAACACAAGTCAAAATTCTGTCATTAGCAGCGTCGAAAATAGCAGACAACATCAGGACAATAACAAATATAATTTCTCTTGCACGAAAAGTAATATGATTATTATTTATCATGGTTCTAAGATATTATTGTGAGATAAGTGTCATAACAACTAGTTGTGACCCTTATGGTTACGGAGATAGGTGGAGACAACAATAAATAGGATCAAGATGAAACAACAGAAATCAAACGGCGAGTCACAACAAAAATCACATGCGGTATTCATGCTTGCATGAGAAACTAGAAAATTCATACAAGTACTTGCCTTAATTGGATGATGAACTTGATGATGATCGGGATCAGATCGGTGCAGATCTTGATGACGATCAAGTTCAAGATGATCAATAGCTGGAGATCGGTTGATGATGATGATGTTGATGATGATGATGATCACGATCACGATGGTGATTGGACGGCCTACATTCCTAGTGATCATGAACAGGGGACTTGGGTGGTGACTGTAGGCTCGGCCAGGTGGCAGGACGCAGGTGATGGAGGCAGGCGATCGGTAGGGCATTGAGCACGGTGATGGGGATGGCGATGGCGGTGGTCGCAGCTGGCAAAGATGAAGACGAGGAAGAGGGTGAGGTGACATCGAGGTGCTCTTTTGTTTTGGAGAGGAAACTGGGGAGGAAGAGGATGACGGAGGTTGCAGGGTTGGAGGACGGCGAGGTCGAGCAGGTGAGATGAGGGAGTACTCGAGGCGAATGGGATGGCAGTTAGACAGTACGCAGTCGAGGGGTGACGGTGCTCTGTTTTTGGGAAAAAAAAGAAGATGGGTTGAGATGGCGGTGGCGATGGTTCTTCGGAGGGAGACAGTGGCGGGAGGATGGGTTGCGGAATGTAAAACAGGGGAATGTGTTTCGGGGTGGCGTGGCTGATAGTGAGGTGGAGGGACGAGAGCGGGACGGGTGCTGCGAGGGGCTCGAAGTGCAGGTGACGATGACGAGGTTGGTTGGAGATGGGGGACAAGGATAAGGCTAGAGGCTTCAATGGCGGAAAGCCAGAGCCAATGGGTTGAAGGGAGACGAAGGGCTGCAGATGAAGCTGAAGATGAACAGGAGATCTGGGGTTAACCGGCGGGATTATCAGGGTAATTAGGGTTTAATGATAGGATTAGGGTTAAGGATTTTAACAGGTTTTATATTGGGTAATTAGGTTAAGTGGGTTGATGGGTTAAGTGGGTTATTGGATAGCGAGTTAGTGTAGGATCCAATAAATCAATTAATATAATATAAAATCGACTAAAATTTATGCTTATTCAATACAAAATATACAATAATAATAACAATAACAAAATCAATAATTTATGTAGAATATATTGAAATCTGAAATTCGATTTGGGATTTCACAAAATAATCAAATAACTAACTAGTAATAATATAATAATATGTTCTAAAATTTCGGGATTCCATTATATAAATAAATAAATGAATACAACAACAACAACAACAAAAGTAATAATAAAATAATCTGTTCGTAAGATGAAATATGATTCCGGTTATATAATATAAATAATTATTCAAGAAGACAAGAATTTAATATATAGAACGGAATATAATTTCGGCTTGGAAATTAACATTTGTAAAGAATTAGCTACAATATAATGATTATTAGAAAGGACTTTAATAGTGATTGAAAAAGAATTAAAATAAATGCATGTAAGAGTCGAAAAGATTTTGTAAAGAATCGAAATACATGAATATACAGAAAATATGTAACATCAAAAAATACAATTGGAAATGGGTTTGGCTCAAACAAAAAATAATTGAATGCTCAAATGAATGCACTTGGGTTCAAAAGAATAGAAGGACGCAAGGAAAATGAAATACACGAGTATGAAGAAAAGTGAAATGAAAGTCTGTATAATCGAGAACGGGAGTTACAGAATGAATATAGTATTTGAAGAGATGTTGAGATCGTGTGTTATGGATTTTGGAGGAAGGTGAGAGAAGTACTTAGCACAGGTAGAGTTTGCCTACAACAACAGTTACCAAGCTAGCCTTGGGTAGGTTCTATATGAAGCATTGTCTGGTAGAAAATGCAGAACATCTGTTTGTTGGTATGAAGTATGGGAAAGGCAGATATTTGAGCTTGAGATTGTTGCGAACTTCGGAGAAGATCGAGTGTAACCCCTGCTTTCCCAAAAATGTATTTTCTGTATTTAAAATTTTCGGAAATTATTTTTACTGCTTTCAAATTCTTTTGTTAAAAGGTATTCTTGACTCTTCAATTAAAATCTAATTTTCGATAAGCAATCTTATGGTAACTATTTTTTTTTTTATGAATTTTACATTTGTAATACAAATCTTATTTTTGATATGGTTACTTTGATCTCTAGTATTATTATTATTACTGTTATTTTTTTTTATTATTATTATTGTTATTAATATTTTTATTAAAGTCCTATTATTATGTTTTATTGGATATTTACCCTAACCCTCTTTCAAACCCAATACCCATTTTTAAACCCCTTCATATATTCCTGATATGGCTAAAAATGGGGTTAAATCGGAACCATTCAAAGTAGGCACGGATCTCAAAGTCCCAGGGGCAAGACGGTAATTTTGCCTACAGACGGGTCCGAATTAAGAACCAGGTCCCGCCTCTTGGACCCGCTAACTCATGAACGGATCTGGCCAGTTGAGAACGGGTCTCAACCCGTCAGGGGCCAGTTCAACAAGATTGGAGGAAACCCATGCTCCCCCTGATCTAGAGGAGGTGGTTATAACCACCTTTATCCTGCCACACCGGGAAGTAGGGATTCACTCTTATCCTGAAAGAGATCCCCTTGGCAACTATAAAAATCCCCCTATCTCTTACTGTTAAAGGTGATCACACTTTGCACACCTGAGCTTTTTTCCCTTGACTTTTTCTGTGTATTGACTTGATCGTCAGAGGGTTCATCACCGAGATCCATCCCGGTGTCTCGAACATTTGTGCAGGTCGTAAGGGAGCACCAAGGAGCCAACAAATCACAAAGGAAGAAGAAGGGGTCAACCTGTGTGAGTTCCTCACGAACCTACAACTCTCATCTATTGCCCCCACACCCGAATTCAGTGGCAACAGATTGGCGCCGTCTGTGGGAAATCACTCGACAAGCAATTTCGTTTTCCTCCGTCGACCTACGTTACTCCCAGCCATGCCTCTTAAGAAGAGACCCGCAAACTCCAACTGAAGGACAACCTCTTCTCATCCTCCTCCTCCTCCGTAGGGGGATCTCCCCATCCCGACCAACCAACCCAGCAGCTCGATCCTCTGAATCCGCAGTCCATCCAGCAGCCTTTGGGACCCCATGCTGCAGTGGGGGAACCCTCTCGACGGAGTCGTCACAAGCAACCTGTCCATTAGGTTCGAGTCTCCATCCACAATGCCGACACCGATTCCATGGCTTCCTATACTCCCCCCACTCCAAAGGATCTGTGGAACGTTATCAACAATCGGCAGACCGAGCACGGACCTGATCTTCGTACCCATCTGGAGGAGAGGCAGGCCCAAGAGTCGAACCCTCACCGCGAGCAGGCCAGGGACCGTTTGCCATGCCGATCCAACCGAGGGGGGTCCAACTCTCCCCGTAAACAGAGAGAGTCGCCCCAACATCGCCCAAGAGGAAGCTATTCCCCGGCTGGTCGCCATGTACCTCGGGACCATCATGAGCAGGAGCCCCCCTCACAAGGGCCGAATTCTAGCAATTCAGGAGGCAGTCCTCCGGGCTCTCAACGTTGCCCCCAACAATGGCCATAGGGCTCCCAGTCCTCCGCCAGCTCCTCACCATCCTCGACGCTCCCGTAGTCCTCGACCGGCTCCTCACCATCCTTGCCGCTCCCGCAGTCCTCGACCGGCTCCTCACCATCCGCGCCGCTCCCGTAGTCCTCGGCCGGCTCCTCACCATCCTCGCTGCTCCCGTAGTCCTCGACCGGCTCCTCACCATCCTCGCCGCTCCCGTAGTCCTCGGCCGACTCCTCACCATCCTCGCCGCTCCCGTAGTCCTCGACTGGCTCCTCACCATCCTCGCCGCTCCCGAAGTCCTAGGCAGGCTGCGAGCCATCGCTGTCCTTCTTCCAATCACCACCGCCACTCTCGTAGTCCATGCCCTACCCCAAGTCACCCCCATCTCTCAGTCAGTCCGCCTCCTACTCTGAGCAATCACCGGCGCAGCCCCAGCCCTTTTCGACATGAGAAAAAGTCTCGGGGCTCGGCCAGACAAGACCAAAGGGACGACTCGGTCTACCGCCGTCTCCACGAGATAGAGAGGCATCTCGGCCAGCTTGACCGAGACAAGGGGCGACATGCCATAGAACTTCGTCCGAGCAGGCCCCCATTCTCCCGTACCATTATGGAGGCTCCAGTTCCCGACAACTTCAAGCCTCCATATTTCGAGACCTATACCGGGGAGTCGGACCCCGCAGATCACATTGAGAGTTTCAAAACTCTCATGATGATCCACCATGTATCCGACTCCCTCCTTTGTAAGACCTTCCCGGCCACACTCAAGGGGCCGGCTCGGCAATGGTACTCTCGGCTTGTGCCGACATCTATCTTATCCATCGACCAGTTGAGGGTCTTTTCCTCACGCATTTCGTGAGCAGTCGGCGCGCCGAGAAGACGAGAGACACCCTATTGTTCCTCGGCCAAAAGAAGGGTGAACGACTAAGGGATTATGTCAAATGCTTCACTATCGAGGCTAGATCCATTGCTTCTTTGGAACCCTCGGTCGCCACCATTGCCTTCTAGTCCAACGTCCTCAATGCTGACCTCAGGGCGTCCCTCGCCAAGAAGCCCCCTCGGGACTTCTCAGAGCTCCTACTTCGGAGTGAGAAATACATCCGAGCAGAAGAAGCCGTCCGCCGCCCCACCTTCGAAGCCTCATCTTCCTGCGAACAAGCAGAAGGGTGCAGAAGAAAAAGGAGCTAGGAAGCTCCAAGAAGACAATGGGGGTTAGCGGCGTCCTCTTTCTCAGTTCGAGAAATTCACTTTGCTTAACGCAAGTGTATCGGCCATCCTTATGGAGATAGGGAATGATGGCCTCCTACCGCCTCCCCCAAGGATGAATACCCCGACAAAGAAGAGGGACCGGAGAAAGTGGTGTCGTTTCCATTGGGACCACGGGCACGACACAGACGAATGTCGGGCCTTGAAGGATGAAATCGAGGCCCTCATTCAGAGAGGGCAATTCAACCGGTTCGTAAAAAGGGACTGAGCCGATCCGCCCCCGCTGCCTCGGGGGGCTAACAGGCAAAATGAGCAATGCACCGAGACTCCGGAGGCTGAAGTAGAGGACATCTTGCGCCTGATACACGGGGGCCCAATGGGGGAGATTCCAACTCCTCCCGAAAAGCCTTCGTAAGGGAGGTTAACTCCGTGCAGAGCCATCCTCCCCTAAAGGGTCTTGGAGTCCCGGTGACATTCTCCGATAGGGACCTGGAGGGCGTCCGCACGCCCCACTGCGATGCCATTGTCATCAATCTCAGCATGGCGAACTTTGAAGTTTGTCACGTCTTGGTAGATAACGGCAGCTCCGTCAACATCCTTTTCTTGGAGGCGTTCAAGGGCCTCCCGCTGTCCAAGGACCGGCTCAAGCTCGCCGGCTACACTCTCCACGGATTCACCGGGGTTCTGGTTACAGTCGAGGGCATTGTAACCCTCGACGTAATGGCTAGAAAGGCTCCGACAACTCGCACGGAGCAAATGGATTTCATGATGGTCGACGTCAAGGCCGCCTATAATGTTATCCTGAGTAGACCAGGTTTGGCCACGCTTCAAGCCATCCGTTCAGCCTACCACATGAAAATGAAGTTCCCTACCCCTCAGGAGTGGGAGAAGTGAGGGAAAGCCAAGAAGCGGCTCGGAAGTGCTATATGACCTCGATGGGGGTCCGGTTCTCTCTTTGGAAGCACTCGAACTTCCTCAGGAAGGTGGCCAGACTATCTCCGAGCCCGTGGACAAATTGGAAGAAGTGGCCTTCTCCGAAGAAGACACCACTAAGACGTTCCGCGTCAGCAAAGCTCTCCCCCCTCCATAAAGCAAGATATCTCCCGGTGCATACGGGAGAATCGCGACCTCTTCGCATGGACTGCAACAGACATGTCCGGGATCTCAGAGGAGCTCTCATGCACCATCTGAGCGTCACCCCTGGGATCAAGCCTGTCCAGCAGAAGAGGCGAAAGTTTTCCCCCGAGAGGCAACAGGCGATCAAGGAGGAGGTTGAGAAACTCCTCAATGCCCACTTTATTCAGGAGGTGAACTACCCTGAATGGCTTTCCGTGGTAATGGTCAAGAAGGCCAATGGAAGTTGGAGGATATGTATTGACTTTACTGATCTCAACAAGACGTGCCCGAAGGACCCCTTTCCTCTTCCCAGCATCGACGCCCTAATCGATGCGAATTCCAGGCACGAGCTCCTCAGCTTTATGGATGCCTTCTCAGGATCAACCAAATCAGGATGTTCCCTCCGGACATCCCGAAGACCTCGTTCGTGATGGACCAAGGCCTCTACTGCTACTGTGTTATGCCCTTCGGCTTGAAAAACTCGGGGGCTACCTATCAGCGCCTGGTGAACAAGGTCTTCCGAGACCAGATTGGCCGAAACATGGAAGTCTACGTTGATGACATGTTGGTCAAGAGCACTTGAGGGCAAGAGCACACCTTCGACCTTCAAGAAGCCTTCGAGGTGCTCAAGAGGCACAATCTGAGACTAAACCCGAACAAGTGTGTGTTCGGTGTCTCATCGGGTAAATTTCTGGGGTTTATGGTCGGCCAGAGGGGCATAGAGGCCAACTCCGAGAAGATCCAAGCCATTCTCACAATGGCTTCCCCCTCCAACGCCAAAGAGGTGCAGAGGCTCACGGGGCGCCTCGCCGCCATCGGGCGATTTCTCTCCAAGTCCGGGGAAAAGTGCCTCCCCTTCTTCAAAGCCCTCAGGGGGGCTAAAGGCTTCGAGGGGAGGGGGGGGGCGCAGCAACAGGAGTCCTTTGACAAGCTCAAAGAGTATTTATCCAACCCCCCGCTCCTGAGTAAGCCGGCACCTGGAGAGGTCCTCTACCTCTACCTCGCAGCTTCGGAGCAAATGCTTAGCACGGTCCTCATGAGGGAAGAGGATAAGACACAAAAGCCCATCTATTATGTGAGTAAGGTACTCCGCGATGCCGAACTCCGTTATCTGAAACTGGAAAGGATGGCACTCGCCTTGGTCATGGCGGCTCGAAAGCTCTGCCCCTACTTCCAATCCCACTCGGTGGTCGTCCTTACCAACCAATCACTGAAACAGGTTCTCCACAAGCCGGAGACTTCCGAACGGAAGTGGTCCATCGAGCTGAATCAGCACGACATCAGCTACCAACCCAGGACGGCGATAAAGGTCCAAGCTCTGGCCGAGTTCATCGTGGAGAACACCATCCCCGACTCATGCGAGTCACCTATCGACCCCTCCATCTGGACCGTCTATGTGGACGGGTCATCCTGTGCCGATGGAAGCGGGGCCGACGTCATCCTAACTAGCCCCGATGCTTTCGTCTTTCAGTACTCCCTCCGCCTCAACTTTCCAGCATCAAACAATGAGGCAGAATATGAAGCCCTAATTGCAGAGCTCTGCTTGGCTCGCAAGGCGGCTGCCGAACAAGTAAGGGTTTTCAGTGACTCTCAATTAATGGTCAATCAAGTGTCCGGGGAGTACGAGGAGAGAGACGACCGCATGGCTAGGTACTTGGCGAAGGTGAGGGAGCTTCTAGTTTTATTCAGAGATGTTCAACTCCAGCGGTTTTCCCGAGAGGAAAACGCGCAAGCGGATGCCCTCTCTAAGCTCGCCTCCTCGTCCCTCCAAGGTCTAGAACGGACCATCTTAATAGAGGTCCTTCTCAAACCACATCGACGAAGATGGCTCAGAGCCAATGGAAGCCTAACCCCTAACACTTGGGGAAAACTGGATGAAGCCCCTCCTCGATTACCTCCGGGATGGAGTCCTTCCCGAAGATCCGAAAGAAGTAAGGAGGATCAGGACACGAGCAGAGCGGTACACACTCCTGGACGGGGTCATGTACAAATGCTCCTACACCCAGATCGATGGTCGGCCCTATCTGAGATGCCTCTCCCCAGAGGAAGCGCTCTACGCCTTAAGAGAGGCCCATGATGGTCTATGTGGTGCGCACTTGGGAGCGAGATCCCTCGCCCGGAAGCTTTTCAACTACGGGTACTTCTGGTCCACACTACTAAGTGATTCCGAGGACTACGTCTGCCAGTGCGACTCCTGCCAGAAGTTTGCCCCAGTCCGTCGCCTGCCTCAAGCACAACTTGCCTCCTTGGCGAGCCCAATCTCGTTCGCAATGTGGGGGATGGATTTGCTCAGACCTTTCCCTCCGGCGCCAGGCCAGCTGAAGTTCGGTGGTAGCAATAGACTACTTCTCCAAGTGGATAGAGGCCAAACCTCTCTCAACGATCACCGAGAACAAGGTGCAGAAATTTTTTTGGAGGAACATTTTCTGTCGGTTCGGAGTACCTCGCATTCTTGTAACCGACAACGGGGCCCAATTTATGGGAGCTGCCTTCCATCACTTTTGCACCAACCTCGGGATTCAACAGCGGTTCTCTTCAGTAGCGGAGAACACGAACCGACAAATCCTCTCAGGCTTGAAGAAGAGGCTCGACAAGTCCACCAAAGGGCTATGGGTCGAACAACTCCCTAATGTGCATTGGAGCTATCGCACCACCAAAAGAAATCCGACCTCACATATGGATCAGAAGCTCTTATACCTTTGGAGGTGGGTTTGCCTTCACCTCGACTCATAGCTTACAACGAGGCGTAGAATGAGAACCAGCTTCGTAACTGCCTAGACCTCATTGACGAGATCCGCGAGAGAGCCGCAATCTGCCAAGAGACCTACCGTCACAAGATCACTCAAGCTTACAACAAGAGGGTACGATTGACCAACCTAAAGGAAGGGGACTTAGTGCTGAGAAAGTTGTCAATTTTGGATCCAAGCAAAAGAGGCAAGCTGGCACCCAATTGGGAAGGACCATATAAGGTCTCCAGAGTTATACACCCGGGCGCGTATCAACTCGAAGACCCGGGGGGCAGGAAGATGCCAAGGACTTGGAATGCTGAGCACTTGATGAAGTACCGAGAGGGTGTCTAGACACCGCTCCACGCAACTTCCCTATCTCTTGAGTAACCTAACTCTACCTAGCACTGGATTGCAAAAACCTTACTTGTATCTTCTTTTTAATCAAAATATAAAGGTGGTCTACAATTTAGAAGCGGCCACCCAGTTGTTTTCAATAAAGAGAAACTCCTCCTCACAACTTCTACTTAGCATATTTTCCATTTTTTTGGGTATTCTAATTCTACTTGCAAAAAATTTCTTTAAACGACGAGTTCGGAGTCCAACACTTGGCTCGATTCTGCTACAACTACTTGCTCATAAGCGAGTAAGAAGTGGTTCGCCATTTGGAAATGCTCCCACAACCGTTGACTCTCTCTTCAAACGACGAGTTCGGAGTCCAACACTTGCCTCGATTCTGCTTCAACTACTTGCTCATAAGCGAGTAAGAAGTGGTTCGCCATTTGGAATTGCTCCCACAACCGTTGACTCTCTCTTTAAACGATGAGTTTGGAGTCCAACACTTGGCTCGATTTTGCTTCAACTACTTGCTCATAAGTGAGTAAGGAATGGTTCGCCATTTGGAATTGCTCCCATAACCGTTGACTCTTTCTTCAAACGACGAGTTCGGAGTCCGACACTTGGCTCGATTTCGCTTCAACTACTTGCTCATAAGCGAGTAAGAAGTGGTTCGCCATTGGGAATTGCTCCCATAACCGTTGACTCTCTCCTTGAACAACGAGTTCAGAGTCCAACACTTGGCTTGATTCCACTTCGACTACTTGCTCATAAGCGAGTAAGAAGTGGTTCGCCATTCGGAATTGCTCCCACAACCATTGACTCTTTCTTCAAACGACGAGTTCGGAGTCCAACACTTGACTCGATTCTGCTTCAACTACTTGCTCATAAGCGAGTAAGAAGTGGTTCGCCATTCAGAATTGCTCCCACAACCGTTGACTCTCTCTTTAAACAACGAGTTCGGAGTCCAATACTTGGCTCGATTCCGCTTCAACTACTTGCTCATAAGTGAGTAAGAAGTGGTTCACCATTTGGAATTGCTCCCACAACTGTTGACTCTTTCTTCAAACGACGAGTTCGGGGTCTAATACTTGGCTCGATTCCGCTTCGACTACTTGCTCATAAGTGAGTAAGAAGTGACTTACTACGCAGAAGTGCACCTACAACTATTGACAACTACAAATGCCATCGAAACACACGAATACGAAGACAAGTATTATTTCATTGAAATCTGAGAAACAAGTCTAGTTACAAGACCAACTGCTCATCTATACAGTGAGAAAAAACACTTATGAAGTTAAAAGTGCAAAGACTCCTAAGGCCTACTTCAGCGCCTCTGAGGCGCGACCATACTTTGGTTAAGAGACACCCGAGGGCGACGAATGTTAAACTGCCGACGTCCCCCCTCGACACTCATCTCTAGACCGGCTAGTCGAGAAGCTTCATCAGCACCCGTTCTAGGGGTGGCTCCAACGGACGCTCCACTTGACGAAGCTGCCGCCCTACTTTGTGCATCGCCCGGACTCTGATGCACTGACGGCAAGCGACGTGCCAGCTCGTGGAAGGTTATCCCCCTGTCACGCTCTTCGCGAGTGCAAGGTGGTGGATCGGACATTGCTCCGTTTGGGTCGTGGCTGAAGACGGGCAACCTCTGCCTCGAGCTCGACAATTTGCTCTTTAAGCGAGTCGTCTCTCACCTTTATTGATAGACGAGGCAAATGCATCGAGCCTGCCCCTCGAGATACTTCGGTGATTGTCCGCCGAAGGTGAGCAACCTCTGTTGAGGGTCACTTTCTTCAGCTCATCCCTCTCCACCGTCACTTTAGACAAGGAGTGGCGAAGATGCTTAATCTTTAGGCCGAGGTTAGCTTCAGCCAACGAATCCAAATCATCACCTTCAGGGGTCCTCTCTTTAATTCGCTCCTCTAACTGCCTCCTCTCTATGTCTCGACGAACTAAGGTCGACCTCAAGTGCTTCAGCTCGTATTTTGCCTTACAGAGGTCCCACTCTACTTCTTGAAGATGCTCTCGGTTCCGCTCGAGCCCCAATTTTGTTGCCCCTAGACTAGCTCTTAGGCGAACCACTTTGGCCATATGAGGCACCTCGATGACCTGTAGCGCTTCGACGATCTGAAAAGAATCATGGCACAGAGCTGTTGAGATTCACACTACTCCAACACTTAGTCAAAAAAAAGGTTTGAAATTTTCTCAACACTTAGACAAAAAGAGTTCGAGGCTTTTTCAATACTTAGTCAAAACGGAGAACTTTCTTATTCATTTCAAAGTTGAACCGGTGGCCAGTCCGCAGTACGGAAATACAAAAAGAAAAAAAAAACAGAGAAGCTACTGAGTCAGGGAGCCACCTCGAGGTGCTGCTCCGAAGCGCCCTCACTCGGCAGAGTGACGAGCGCCACTTCGGGGTTCACCTCGTCCTTGCCGTCGCCCTCGGCTTCGTCACCCTCTAGCTCGGGCTTGACCTCCGCCAAAGGGATGAGCTCCTCGCCCTCTACCGGGTCGTAGATGTAATATGTCGAACCGTCAAAGCCGGGGATGCGAGCCGCCACATGCTTCACAGCTCGAGCGTGGGCCTCCTCCATATTTGTCATCATATGGGCCTCCACCTCGTCCTGAATGGCCTTCTGCACCTCTGCCACCTTCGGCTCCTGCCCTTTCAGCACCTCATCGGACGCCCTCAAAGCCTTCGCCAGCTCCCCCTCAAGGCGAGCCTTCTCCTTCTCTAGCGCCTCGACCTTGGCTGTCTCGGCTGCTGAGTGCTGGAGCGCTTCGGCAAGCTTCGTCTCGAGGGCACCCACCTCAGGGGCTCGTGGTGCCGAGAGCCGTTGTTCAGCCTCGAATAGCTTCACCACCTTGGAACGCTCCGACCAACCGTGATCGTTCGCCGCCTTCATCTCCTTCTCTTGCAGGCAAACTGCTCGAGCATATGGCTGAAGTGGCAGAGGGTCTGTGAACAAAACAGAGGAATATGAGAACTCAAAGATCGTTAACCCCAAAGCTAAAGGGAACAGAGCGAGGCTACTTACCGACATCGTCGACCGGGCGATCTCCAAGGTGTCGTCGCCGATCGTACCTGCCCTCGGTGCTGCGCGATTCTTCGGGGTCGGCAGATGGCATACCGCCTGCATGCACATCCCCGCATCACCGAGGAAGCCATCCAGCTTCATCACCCACCAGTCGGGGACGAAGAGCCTCTTGTGCTCTTCGGTAAGGATGGCCTCTGCCTTGGTCGTGAGCGGCGGCACCTCTAGGGCCAGAGCGGCGCCGGCTGAGAACCCCCAGCTCGAAGATCCCGGTGCTTCAGCCAAAGGGAGCGTAACTTATAGCTCCGAGGGGGAGTCGCTGACTAAGTCTACAACAGCCGCTGGCGCCGAGGGCGCTTGTTGTAGTGCCCCGATTTCCATATACTGGGAAACCGTGACACAAGCCAAGATCTTTTCTTCAATTAGTCACAATACACAGAAAAATAGGAGAATTTAAAACTTTTTATTCAATACCCAATGTATTACAAGTCTGAACATTATACAATTGCAATACATTACAATAGAGTTACAATATTACCTTTACAATCCCAAGTATTACAACCTTCAACAAATTACATCAGAGTACAAGGAATGAAGAACAACACTTGGTAACTCTCACTTGAGTACTTCTCAACTAATAGATAATCAATACATATACTGCAGCGGAACTAAACATAACACTGACTCCTTGCTTTCCTTGCCTTGAGTCCTTCTGAATCTCGCCTTTGTACTTCGACGATCCAGTACCTATGGAAGTGGGGACGTCAGTATTCACTGACGCTTAAAGGCTGATCATATAGCAGCGAATCTCCCAAACAATATACAAAATATAGCAATGGTGTTGGTGTAGTTTAAGTGTTTGTGAGTGCTATGACTAGACTCTAATGCGATACTTAAATAGAACTAGGATGCTTCCTATTCTAATGTCAGCAAGTCTCCGAAGTCAACATGCAGCCCATACTACATGCAACCCTTCTCAAGCCGTTTCTCCATATATAGGGATTTGAACCCGCGTTATGAATTCTAATTGTACACAACCTGTTCCTGACAGCTACACGTAACTTATGAGGTTGCAGATGGGGTCAAGTCCCACTAATGCATTTCGCCAGTGGTGTCTATGTTCGCCACTGCGACCCAGCTAATCGGACCTCTCTCAAAATAGACGAACCCAATGTATCGGGCATCATTACAAAATCAAACTATAGGGTTTCGCAAGTGCAGGGTAGCGCGAAGCCTACCCTGTGGCACCCTCTGGGGTCTGGCAAATGCAAGACTGCACAATGCATCCTGTGGCACCCCAGCCACGGTACTTCAGGAATTAACAGCGCGAGATACGCAACCCGTGTCTTCAACTTGTGAGACGGCACCGTACGTATCCCTTTGACGGGAAGGTACAACTCAATAACACCACCTGGTCTGCCTCAAGGGACGAGTTAGTCATAAGGTGCCCCCTACAACCGACTCCTCTCTTCCGGCAAAGGTTTTAAGTAATGATCTTTATAAGTCACTACCCTAATAATGTCCCTAGCCCTGAACACTCCTAGGGAGGACAATATTATAACCACAATATGCTAGGCCTTAATTTAGACTTTGCAAGACAACTCTACTAGGCTGCTTAACCTAGACTTACCGGAATCCCTCGGGATCCGGTTCGTGGCTCATCGATCCAAGACTTCGGCAGTGCGAATATACATGCATGCCGTTACCCTAAACTTGGATTTCGTCTATACTCCGGTCCTCGATCAACCTACCATGGTTAAGATTCGACGGTACACAAGGAGTGACTCATCCACAGTTTCTTAGGGTAAGAAAACATATGTCTTGATGGTCGATAGCCCTTAGGGTGGTAGTATCACCCTAGACGAGAACAACAAACTGTGTACTAGCTAACAAGCTATACACGAGTAACAACCACATACGAGCCAATAAGCTACGTATGAAATACTAACTACCTACGAGGCAGACGGGCCTCGTAGGAGATAACCACGTACATACCAGCCAAATAAGCCGCGTCTGAGACCAACAGCTACGCACGGGCCGGTCGAGCCGCGTACGAGACAAAAACCTACATACGAGCCAAATAAGCTACGTATGAGACCCACAGCTACATACGGGCCAGTCGAGCCACGTACGAGCACAACCATATGCAAACAACCATACAGGTAATCAATCTCAAAAGCAACCAAACGTGCTTACTAACAAACTTGATCTTCTATTATTAGAAGCAACAGAAGAATCTACTAATAGTCTATGGTCGGTATTCTACCAATGAAGGACCGAAGGCGACATAACAGCCTTTATCAGACTAACTATTACTAGTGGTCTTCCCGACCCTTATTACTTTATCCTATAGTACTTTAAGCATGGCATACAATTGCAAGCATCTATCCATGACAATCTAATTATGGTACATAACATAACCACTCACCATAATACTCCTACAATGTTCTAGCATGGTAGGTTAATTAAACATCAATCCTACAACATTATAAACGTGTATAATGATTCCTACTACAATCTAAGTATAAATAAATGAATCTAGCATGGTATACAACTTTCCTACAATTATCTAAGAATAGATAAATTAATTTAGCATGGTATATGCTTTCCTACAATTATCTAAGAATAGATAAATTAAACTAGCATGGTATATGCTTTCCTACAATCATCTAAGCATAGATAAATTAAACTAGCATGGTATATGTTTTCCTACAATTATCTAAGAATAGATAATTTAATCTAGCATGGTATATGCTTTCCTACAATTATCTAAGAATAGATAAATTAAACTTAGCATGGTATATGCTTTCCTACAATCATCTAAGCATAGATAAATTAAACTAGCATGATATATGCTTTCCTACAATTATCTAAGAATAGATAATTTAATCTAGCATGGTATATGCTTTCCTACAATTATCTAAGAATAGATAAATTAAACTAGCATGGTATATGCTTTCCTACAATCATTTAAGCATAGATAAATTAAACTAGCATGGTATATGCTTTCCTACAATTATCTAAGCATAGATAAATTAAACTACCATGGTATACTACTAAGCATGAATATCTTACTAAGCATGGATAACTACTAGTATGAATATATAGCTTTCCTAAGTATATATATATACTTCTAAACATGGTAGATTAATTAGCATCAATCCTACAACATGTATATCATTCCTACACATGATTGGTAATTTTAGAATAAATCCTACAACATTCTAAGCATATTTCTACTAATCTAAACATGATAGGATTTTTAGAATGAATCCTACAACATCCTAAGCATATTTATACTAATCTAAACATGATAGGATTTTTAGAATGAATCCTACAACATCCTAAGCATATTTATACTAATCTAAACATGATAGGATTTTTAGAATGAATCTTACAACATTCTAAGCATAAATAATACATCTAAACATGGTAGATAATTTTAGAATGAATCCTACAACATTCTAAGCATCATTAAACTAATCTAAACATGGTAGGAATTTTAGAATGGATCCTACAACATTCTAAGCATATTTATACTAATCTAAACATGATAGGATTTTTAGAATGAATCCTACAACATTCTAAGCATAATTAAATTAATCTAATACAATCTTAGCATGGTATTTACTTTATGAACATAAAATAAACATCTACAACTATCTACTACTACTACTACTCCAAGAACATAACATACAACTATCTACCACTACTACTACTTTATTTTAGTCAAGAACATAACACCCAACTATCTACTACTACTACTACTTCATTTTAATCAAGAACACAACATACAACTATCTGCTACTACTACTACTTTATGGACATAAAACATCTACAACTACTTACTACTACTTCTTTATTTTATCAACATACCACTACTACTTTATTTAATCAACATACTACTACTACTACTTTATTTTAACATGCTACTACTTAATTGTCTACTAGTCTTTATTAGTATTGATTTATTAACACTAGTGTTTATAAAAGAAAAGATCTTTTTATTTATTCTACGACTAGTGATTATAAAAGAAAAGATCTTTTTATTTATTCTACAACTAGTGTTTATAAAAGAAAAGATCTTTTTACAATTAGTGATTATAAAAGAAAAGTTTTTTTTATTTATTCTACAACTAGTGATTATAAAAGAAAAGATCTTTTTATTTGGTCCAACCATATGCTTATCTTTTTAGTCCAAGTTTAATACAAGTCCTACAACCAAAAATGGTTGTATAAAATGGTTCATATGCTTTATGTATAGTTCATATCAAGTCCTACAACCCCACACGGTTGTATGTTCAAGTCCTTATGTCCAAAACACAAACAACAACTACCACTACAAAGATTTGATCTTTATGTCCATTTGTTTCCATTTTTATGTGATTCTTACTCAAAACAACCATACCAAAAAGAAAGTAAATAAGGAGGGTAAGAAGAAGAAGAACATCAAAACAACCATAAACAAATAATCAAACAAACAACAAACAACAAACAAATATGGAGAAACCCCCACCTTGGTTCACTTGTAGGAAGAACTAGCTAGCCCAACCTTCTCCTTCCCCTAGCTCTTAGAACTCCTAGGAACCCTACAAATAAAACTCTCAAGTTAGCATGGTGATCTCTCTTTCTTTTCCTTTCTTTCTTTCTTTCTTTTTGATCTTTCTAAAATGAGACTAAGGTGAAGGAATGAGGTATTTATAGGTGGAGAGAGGGGTGGAGAATGCAAATATGCATGCACACAAGTGCAAAAAGGCCCTTCCTTAATATTGGGGCCGGCCATACCTCTAGGGGAGAAGGGGTGAGGTGGAGGGAGGTGTTATGTGGTGGAGGTGTGATGTGGGAGATATTTTCTAGTAGGGGTTTTTACTTAATCTTCTTATGCATACAAAAACCCTAGATTAAGCCTCCTAATCAAACCCTAACCCTCTAATTAGGTTGTTATAACAAGATAAACACCTAGTCCAAAAATACACAACACACAATTCATATAATGCACTAATCGACATACTACTCGTACGTGCGCATATATGTCCGTATACCGGAAAATCTTCGCATAATCCGTATAAAAATAGTTAAATCTTGGAAATAATAATAAAATAAATTTTATTATTAGTTCGGAAGATCACGGTATCAATTTGATACAATACGGATGTATACTGACCGATATCTAGATACAGATAATGTCTATGAACAAACCGGGTGAAAAATCACCAAAATATTCAAATTTGGGATTTAAAACAAAATAATAATAAAATATTAATTTATATAAGGTAATATCCGTCCGGGATATTACACTTGTACCGCTCGGCCGGAAGGAGGCCCCGCCATAGTCCTCTTCCTCTTTTTCGTATCCGCACCCTTTGCCGCAGCTGCGCTCCTCTTCGCCATCAGGGCTCGGTAGTCCATACCGGGGGCTTCTGCACACAAAGAAAAACCAAACAATAGAGTTAGTGAAAAACACAAACGCTAAAAGTGAGTACTCATATGTTAAAAAAAAGGAAAAAAAAAAGGAAAAGGAGCGTACTGGGGTCGATCGGACTGAGACCTCCACCAACGAGACCTCCTCGGTAATATCCTTCCAACCAAGGGTCGGAAGACCGAGGATCTTCGTTACTACCTCCTTTTCTTCTTTAGTGAGCATCGGTTCGGCCTTCGCCCACTTCGGAATGTCCTCTTTCCACGTCGTAGAAGCCCCATGACTCGGGACCTCGGATCAGGAAGTATTTCTCCTTCCAATGTTTGATGGAGTCCGGGTTCTCGATTAGTTTAACCCCCTTCCTCGGTGATAAGTAGTATCGGTACTCCATCTTGCTCATTCGGCAAATCCGGTAGAGGCTGCAGTGGAGAACGAGTTGTGGCTGCACACCGACTGCCTGACATTGGAGGATGAAGGTGATGACGTGCTACCACATGTTCGGCATGAACTGCACGGGGCTCAGGCTGTACCATTACAACACCTCGACCACGAAAGGGAGAAGCGGTAGCCGAAGGCCGACAATAAGTGCGTCGTACGGGAAGACGCATGTGTCTGGCGACGTCCCCGTACACGCTCGAAAGTCGGGGCCAGGGAGTAGCAGAGCGTACTCCTTCGGGATGCGGAATCCTTTCCTGGTCCGATGAAGGTCCGCCTCGGTCATGATCGAAGGGATCTCATCCACCTCGAAAGGATCCCTCGGGTTGTTCTCCTTGTACACCGCGACCATCCCGTGCACCGCCTTCTCCAAGATGTCCTCGGGGTAGCTCCTGTCCCTACCGAGGCTCGACAGTGTGGACGGCAGCCGACCTAGCTCTCCTGCCCCCCTCGGAGTCTCCACTATCGTCGATACAACGGCTGACTTAGCCACTTCCTTCCCTTTCCACGGTGCGACCACTACCGCTCGGTCGATACCTTGGTCCGAAGTGGAGGTCTCATCCCCCAACGACGCTCTAGACATTTCAAGATTGAGTTGGAAATAACTAACCTCGAAGTGACGTTTAGGGTCGGAATAGATCGCTGGAGATTGAAAACACCTAGCCGCGAAAGCTAGCAGCGCCGCTCGAGAACAAGAACAGCTCTAGCAAAAGTGAAGTAAAAATGAAACTGTAAAAATGAGGGGAAAGAGGAGTGGTAAAAACTTATAAGTGTTAAAGTGAAATTCGGGTGGGCCTTTGAACACTTTGGGCCCCCATAACGGCTCATTGGAAGCGTAAACGCCTAACCCTGAAGCCTAAACGTATCTTGCCTCAAGATTCGTGCTTGATCTTCAATCAGACGATGGAGATCGTGCCACGTCACTCGGAAACTAAATCCGAGCCACTTGCATTCCGAGCTGCGTATTGGAGAAAAATGACTTTCTCCCCGTGATTCGCGCCAGACCTTGATCAGACGGCTCAGATCCGACCGCATCAACCAAGATCACGTTTTCTTGTGATCCGCGCCATCATGTCTCGAGATTTGTGCCTGATCTTCAATCAAACGGCGGAGATCGTGCCACGTCGCTCGGAAACCAAATCCAAGCAACTTGCATTCCGAGCTGCGTATTGGAGAAAAACAACTTTCTCCTCGTGATTCGCGCCAGACCTTGATCAGACGGCTCAGATCTGACCACGTCAACCAAGATCACGTTTTCTCGTGATCCGCGCCTTCATGTCTCGAGATTCGTGCCTGATCTTCAATCAGACGGCGGAGATCGTGCCACGTCGTTCAGAAACCAAATCCGAGCAACTTGCATTCTGAACTACTCATACAGAGAAAATAATGACCGAGCAGCATGAGCCGTCTGATCGCCTCGTGATTCGTGCCGCGACCTAATGGACGGCCTTGATTCAGCCACGCCAACCAAGATCCCGTTTTCTCGTGATCTACGTCGTTGTGCCTCGAGATTCATGCATGATCTCCGGATAATCGTCGCAGATTGCACCACGTCGCTCGGAAACCAAATCTAAGCAACTTGCATTCCGAGCTGCTCATACAGAGAAAATAACAACCGAGCAGCAAGAGCTGTCTGATCGCCTCGTGATTTGTGCCGCGACCTGATAGATGGCCTTGATTCAGCCATGCCAACCAAGATCACATTTTCTTGTGATCCATGCCGTCGTGCCTCGAGATTCGTGCGTGATCTCCAGATGGACATCTCAGATTGCGCCACGTCGCTCGGAAACCAAATCCGAGCGACTGGCATCCCGAGCTGCTCATACAGAGAAAATAACGCCGAGCAGCATGAGCCGTCCGATCGCCTCTTGATTTGTGCCTCGACCTGATGAGCAGCCCTGATTTAGCCACGTGACCAAGTGTAAGATCCACCGTCAAATGACCTCGGGATCCGTGCCGCATCTAGATGGATGTCCCAGATTGCACCACGTCGCTCGGAATCACAATCTGAACGACTGGCCTTCCGAGTTGCCCACACGGAGAAAGTTCTGCTGAGCGATACGGGCCGTCAGATCACTTCGAAACTCGCATCATAATCTGATCAAGATCCCAGATTCGTCCACATCACTCAGCGTCGCCCCGTCGTCCGATCATGCCGAACCGCGTGCCGACACAAGAAGAACGGTTCAGATTGCGCCACGTCATCAATTCGGTGATATATCCTTTTTTTTAAATTTCAAATTAATTTTTTAAAAAATTGTGAAAAAATAATTAAAACTTCATAAAAGTCAATTAAAAATTCTAAAAAATAGTTATAAATTTCGGGAAAAATATTTTCGACCTCGTGGATAAATAATTATTTGTTAGAATAATTGATTGACGCCTCTTGAAATTAGATTATTGCCTCGTAAAATTAAACAATTGATTCGAAAAAGTAATTGGAAAATGGGGAAAAATCATCAAAAATCTAGAAGGACCTGAGAGCAAACTTGGGCACGTTACCAGCTCAGAAAGGCAACATTTCGCTCCTCATACGAGATTCCACCATGTGGAAGCTTCGATAAAGCCTTATACGCCATCAAAACAACAAAACTAATCCCACAAGACTGTAACACACAGTCTTTGGGAGTGCAGGGCTCGTGATGTGGCTAAAAATAGGGTCTCAGGATTCGAATTGGGAACCGAGTCCCTTCTCTTGGACCCGCTAACTCATGAACGGATCTGGCTAGTTGAGAACGGGTCTCAACCCGTTCGGGGCCGGTTCAACAGGATTGGAAGAAATCCTGGCTCCCCCTGATCTAGAGGAGGTGGTTATAACCACCTTTATCTTGCCACACCGAAAAGTAGAGATTCACTCTTATCCTGAAAGAGATCCCCTTGGTGACTATAAAAATCCCCCTATCTCCTACTGTTAAAGGTGATCACATTTTGCACACTTCAGCATTTTCCCTTGACTTTTTCTGTGTATTGACTTGATCGTCGGAGGGTTCGTCGCTGGGATCCATCCCGGTGTCATGAACATTTGTGCAGGTCGTAAGGGAGCACCAGGGAGCCAACAAATCACAAAGGAAGAAGAAGGGGTCAACCTGTGTAAGTTCCTCACGAACCTACAAATCTCATCTATTGACCCCACGCCCGAATTCAGTGGCAACAATTCCCATTTATAAATCAAACCCAAATACCCTATTTTTAAATACCCATATGTCCAATAACCCTATCCAATACCCTAAATAACCCAGAACCCATTAATTTAAAACCCAACCGGTTATACATACCCCCATATACCCTGTTTAAATATCTAACTCAATACCCATTTGCTTCTTCACCCGTTTACCACCTGTCACCCCTTCTTCTCCCCCTATATATTTTAAACCACGCTGCACCAAAACCCATCAACCCTAGCCGCCATATACTTTCTTGTCCGTCCCTTTCCTGCTCTCATCTCTCTCCCGATCGCTCCCTACCTCTGCTCTCCCTGCCAGTGATAGCTCCGCAACCACCCTCTCATACTCTCCCCCATCCGCCTGCAGTGACTCCAGCAACCCTGCACCCCCGTGCTTCCTCTGCCCGAAGTTGACAGCAACACACCTGCATGCTGTCCCTACCTTCCGGTCCCGCTTCTGCTCGTTGTCATCCTCTTCCGAAGCCACATCAAGTCGCGACAGCTGCGGTGCTCCCCCTCGATGCACCAGTCGACAGAAGCCTGCACCTCCCTGTGTGTTGCCCTCTAGGCAGCCGCGTCTCCTCCGCAGCAACAGCGAGCCAGTTGCGACCCTCACCCTGTCGCCGTGCTGCCCCTTGGTGGTTACTGTATGATTAGTTGCTGTTGCTATGGTTGTTAATGGAGTTTTGATCAACAGTGCATTGAGAGCCATCCATCGCCCGTGATCTTGATCCCTTGATCTTGACCATCGGATCTTCATCATCATCATCTATCTTGGTTTTGGTCTCATCTTCGATTGTGGGCCATCCGTTGATTTGGTCTTGATCTTCACCAACGGGGTGATCTTGGCTGTCCGTTGGATCTTGATCATCATGCTTGATTGGATGTGGACCGTCGATCTCCTCTTTATCATCCGATTAGATCCTAGCCGTCCGATCTCTTCTTGATCGTCACGATCATGATGGTCATCAACTTCCTTTGATCGTAGCCGTTCGGTTGATCGATCTTGATCTTCATCATTATCTGCACCATCAGGAAAATCTGACTGTTTGATCTGATCCGATCATCTTGATCTTGATCTTCGATCTCAGTCGTCCGATTGTGTTTGGGAGCTCGATCGTCTTCATCTTGTTTGTAATCGTGTGTTTGTGATTCGTTCGTTCGTGCCTGGGATCCATTCCTATTATTCTCTTTGCTTCGTTCAACCGTCGTCTCTCAGTCAAGTAACTTGTATTCCAGTTTCTTTGTTTGATACAAGTCAAAAATACCACCTATAGTGTAGTTGGGTTATAGAGACAACTCGTATGTGTGTTATCTTTGATGAGTTTTGTCTCTATTGTGAAAACTTGACCATAGTTGCCTCACAATACAATATCGACATGAATTAACTTAGGTTTTGCCCGTTCCTGATTTGATCATGTATGTGAGACTTCTTGTGAGAATTTGGGTATTTGTTGATAACCATGTGATAGACTTGTTTTAGATATGTTAATTACCCTATTTCATGATGTTTGGATACTTGGTAGACTCGATTTCATGTTTGGTTGTATTTGGATCAAGTTTCGTTGAATCTATATTGATTTGGTTTTTGAGGAAATTATGTGTTTTGCCGATATTCTATCTTGATCAGTAATTTAGACCAGGTTAGGGTCAGTATCTTAAATTTGGAATAAAACATGAGTTTTAGATGAATTTGTCTTCTTTCTAATCCCTTTAACCTTGCTCAATTTCATTTTCATATGTGTGAGATATGACTGTTTTACAACAGAGGTGTAGATTAATTCCAGATTTCGTTTCTTGATGATTTTGATGACTAAATTATTTTGATACTTCTGCTACACATATTATTTTGATCTGAAACTTTTTTCAGTACTTCTATATCTATCTGGGGATTACCCAGAATTTTTTTTGATTTTATTGATGGGTTTTATATGTCGTTTCATGCTTGGTTATAAAGACTGTATTTGCTGTATTTTGCTCGCTATTCTGTAAAGAATCGTATTTTCACCTTATTTCCTACTACTGTATGAAAAATATTTATGAAATATGAAAGTTAAATTATTTTGTCTGTTTTCATCTACCTTTGGCGGATTTGGATTTCGTTTCACGGCTTGCGAGATATTTCAGTTTTCGTACAGCAGTGTTGGGAATTCCAGATTTGCCAAACTATCGTTTCTTCATGTTTTCTTATTTTTTATAACTGAACTAATGTTATTGGAATATTATGAAACTTTATATTTTGATTCTAGACATATAGGAGAATACCCCATATTTTTTATGGATTTATTTGAGAGGTTTTGATACTGTTTTTCGGACTGAGAATTCGTTTTACTGATTTCTGACTGAACATGTTTTCTGGATTCAAATCAGTTTTGAGTTATGATTTTGTGAATTACTATGTGACTTATTTATATTCGCTGGATTTGGTTGGGAGTCTATTTTCCAGATTTTTTGACGGATCCAGATTTGGATTTCTGTAGCGACAAGATTCACTGTTTTAGTACGGTACTGTCTTACTGTCCTGAATATGAACATATACTGTTTTGCTCGGTTATGTGACTGTATATTATCTATGCATATTTATTTGTTTCCCTGAACCTTATACTGATTATACCATGTTAGTTTGACACTATTTTGTACACAGCCTTGTCTGTTTGATGACCATAATAAAAGTAACCAAGCTGGGATTTAAAGGAAAGATCTAGTAGTGGGAAATTATGGAAACGTGTACTTGGAATGGGGCCCATGTTTTCCATACTGAGCATCTGTTATACTGTTATACTGATTACCTGACTGCACACTTTCCTATAGGAAGGTGTACTCGGAGGAGGACCAATAGGTTTTGACTGTCTGATTACTGTTACTGATTACCTGACTGCACACTTCCCTATAGGATGGTGTAATCCGAGGAGGACCACTAGGTTCTGACTGTTACTGCTACTGCTACTGCTAATGTTACTGATACCTAAGTACACTGCCCTATATGATCCCCTACGAAATCTAAAGTTAATCTGTTTGAATGTAGCAACCGTGTAAGGTGGGCTGCATGAAGTGCTAATACACACAAGACTGTAAGAACATAAGACTAATACTGTTAGACTGATACCGTTGTACTGATACTGTTATACTATTATCCTGATTCACTGGTATACTGAGCTTATGGTTACTGAACATTGTTAGTTTCCATATGACACTATACTTGACACATCCATTTGTACTGTTAGTATACCAAGCTAGTTGACTTTGTTTTACTGATTCATGCTAGTTATTACTGTTGATGCATTATCCTATGTTATTTGTTAGTTTTCCATGTACTTGTATCTTACATTATAAGTGGCTCGTAACTTGCATTAACGGGTACTTGTTTTCTTTTTCCTTCTCCTACAATTTATTGATTGCAGATCATAATGGTCGGCTGCTAGATGGCATTGGCGAAATGATGTATTAGTGCTGGATTTTCTGCTTTATTATTCTTATTATTTGTTGCTTGAACTTGAATAAATTGTATTTGATACTTGGATTATTTGTATTTGGGCAATGTGAACTAGGATATTATTAACTGTCCAGACTTGATTTATTTGAGATTATATTATATTTATTTGAGACTCAAATTTACTTGATTTATTTGAGGATATCAAGTAAATTTCTTGTAACCCCTATTTTCCTAAAAATGTATTTTTATATATTTTCTGTATTTAAAATTTTTGCAAATTATTTTTTTTCTTGTTCGCTTTCAATCTCTTTTGTCAAAATATATTTTGGAATCTTCTATTAAAATCTATTTTCCATAAATAATCTTATTTGTAACTATTTCCTATGATTTTTATACAAATCTTATTATTGATATTATTACTATTAATTTTGGCCGGTTATTGAAAATCCATTTTTATGTGCTAATTGTATCTTTATCTAGTTTAAATAAATTCTATGTTTTAATGCAAACTACATTTTGTTATAAATATTATTTTTATAAAGTCCTAATTGTATATTTTATTTGTTATTTTATTTTATTATTCTTTTTTCCAATACCCATACCCATTTACCCATTTGAAACCCCTAAACCCATTAATACCTATCCCTACCCGTTTACCCACTTAACTACCCAACCCGGTTACATACCCAACCCGTATGCCAACCCGTTACCCACTCTTTCCCCTAACCCTTCTCCAGTGCATATATTTAAACCCACATAACCTTACCTGTTCATCTTCCTCTCTAAGCCCCAGCCGCCTCTTCAACCCTCTCTCCCAACCCCGCTCATCCTTTTCCCTGCGCATCGTCCACCCTCCTATCGCACCGCCTGTCTGCAGCTAGGGCGACAGTGACGCGTCGCCCTCCATCTTGTGCTCCTTGTCTCTCGTTCCCCGTCCTCCTGCTCTCCCGCCTCGTGCCACCGTCCCCCTTGC
Source organism: Hemerocallis citrina (assembly GCA_017893485.1). Classification (NCBI taxonomy): domain Eukaryota; kingdom Viridiplantae; phylum Streptophyta; class Magnoliopsida; order Asparagales; family Asphodelaceae; genus Hemerocallis; species Hemerocallis citrina. Next base: position 119,823,052 of record CM030364.1, read on the forward strand.
GCTCCTCCTGAGCGACGTGCCACGCGACTGCAGTGCCGACAGCCAGGTGACACCAACCACCACGATAGGCGCCCCTGCCTCCTCTCAACAGCCCCGCAGTTCTCCCTGTGCTTTCACCAACAGCAGCTGTAACAGCCCAGCAGCCCCTCCGGCCAGTCGCGACACCTCCGGTGTTCCTCCCAAATGCCAACCAGCCGGTGCTCCCCCTGTGTGCCGTCCCCTCGCCGGCGCTGCCGCCGTGTGCCGCCACCAATGGTCTCCAAGCCAGTGTAGCCCCTTAGCTTTGGTTGATGTTTGTTTGGTTTTGATCTTGGTGATTGTGAGCCGTTGATCTCTTGATCATCTTGATCATGGAGGGTATGATCATCGTTGTTTGGAGCCTTTCGATTTGATCGTGACCTCGCCCATCATCTTGATGATCACTTTGAATTTGGATGGTCGGATCTTGATTATCATCTTTGATTATGGACCGTTGGATTACTTCATCATCATCTTGGAGTTCTTTGATCTCTTTGATTGTGGACCGTCCGATCATCGATCTGATCCGATCATCATCATCATCATCAAGATACTGATCACATCTCGATCTTGATCTTGATCTTTGATCAGAATCGTCCGATCTGATCCGTTCCCTTGATCTCATGATCTCAGCCGTCCGATTGTGTTTGTGGATTATTTGTTCTTTGGATTCGTAATCTTGTTCGTGATCGTGGTTCGTGTTCGATCCATTCGTTAGTTCGTTGCCGGGAATCCGTTCCCGTTATTCTCTTTCTTTTGGTTGGATTTGTCGTCTTTCAGGAAAGTAACTTGTACTCCAATTCATTTGTTTGATACAAGTCAAAAATACCACCTATAGTATAGTTGGGTCTAGAGACGACTCTTGTTTGTGTTATGTTTGATGGGTTTTGTCTTTATTGTGAAAATTTGACCATAGATGACTCACGACACAATTTGAATATGAATTAACTTAGGTTTTACCCTTTTTTGATTTGATAATGTATGTGGAACTTTTGTGAGAATTCGTGATTTGATTGAGACCCATGTGATATACTTGGTGTGGACATACTAGATACCCTAATTCATGAGGTTTGGACACTTGGTAGACTCGATTTCACGTTTGGTTGTGCGTTGGACAAGTTTTGTGTGATATATGTTGAGTTGTTGTTAAAGGGAAAAATCTGTATTTTGTCGCTAATCTATTTTGTTTGCTGTTTTGGACTGTTTTGAAGTCAGTAACTTAATTTCACTATAAAACATGAGTTTTAGAGAATTTCGTCTATTTTCAAACTCCTCTGACCTTGCTTGATTTTGATTTCGTATGACTGAGTTATGACTGTTTACTACAGAGGTGTCGATCTTTTTCAGATTCTGTTTTTCAGTAATTTTGATGACAAATCATTTTAAAGAACTATGCTACATATATTATTTTGATCCAAAACCTTGGTCAGTGTTTATTTATTCTAGTTAGGGATTACCCAGAATTTTGGTGAATTTTATTGATGAGTTTCATGTGTTGTTTCATGCTCGTTTATGAAATCCATACTTGCTGTATTTTACTTGCAGTTTTGTAAAAAACCTTATTTTCACTATGACTCCTTTTACTGTATGAAAAATATTTGTGAAATACGAAATTTATTATATTTTATCTATTTTTATATTTCTTTGGTGGAATTGGATTTTGTTTCACTAGTTGCGAGATATCTTAGTTTTTGTACAGCAGTGTTGGGAATTCCAGCTTTGCCAAACTACTGTTTATTTATGTTTTCTTATTTTTGATGACTGATCTAATTTTACTGGAAAATTATGAAACTTTATATTTAGGTACTGGACATATAGGGGAATACCCCATATTTTTTGTGGATTTATTTAAGGTGTTTTCATGCTGTTTTCCTGTTCTTGAATTCGTTTTCCTGATTTCTGGCTGAACCTATTTTCTCTATTCAAATCAGTTTTGAGATATATTTTTGTGAATTAATATATGACTTATTTATACTCGCTGGATTCGTGTGTCCTTCGATGGATCTAGATTTGGATGTTTGTAATATTGGGAATCACTATTTTACTGTAGTGTGGTCTTGCTGCCCTGAACTTGAGATTTATCTATTTTATTCTCTTATGAGATATCTTGCACTCATAAATGTTCATCTTGCAACTTGCACTTGTCACATGATCATGCCATGTTAATCTTGATATACTTGCTCTGTTTGTGAAACACCTATATGCTTGTTTGACATTAACAATAATTAATCAAGCCGGGGTTTAAGGAAAAGATCAAATAGTGGATAATTCAGAAACGTGTACTCGGAAAGGGGGCCCATATTTCCCATTACTTGTGCCATGTTTCATGATTACATGATTCATGCTTGTTATACTATATGCCGCCATGTCTCATGACTACATGATTCATGCTTGATATTACTTATTGCCATGATTCGTGACGATTCATGCTTGTTACTATTGGTTGCCACGTGTTCACGATTACGTGACTCATGCTTGATACTACTTGTTTCCACGTGATCATGACTACATGACTCGTGCTTGATACTACATGTTGCCACGTGATCATGACTACATGACTCGTGCTTGATACTTGCTGCCACTTGTTCACGATTACGGGACTCGTGCTTGATACTTGTTACTTGACTTGTCCCTGAGTACACTGCCCTCTATGGTCCACTATGAAATCTAAAGCGAAATTGTTTTTTGTAACAACCATGTAAGGTGGGCTGCATGAAGTGCTACCTAGATAGTAATCACTACAAGACTTGATACATGATCCTTGAACATGATACATGCTTGATTGATACTTGACTACATGATACATGAGACTTGTTTACATGAGACTTGATACATGATACTTGATACTTAATGCATGTTTACATGATACTTGATTACTTGACACTTGATTTATGCCATTTACACTTGTTCACTTTACCATGCTAGTTGTTTATTTTGACATCATGCTTATACCATGTTGCTAGATAGTTTTCCCCATGTACTTGTATCCTACATTATAAGTGGCACGTAACTTGCAATTGACGGGTACTTGTTTTTCTCTTTTCCTCTTTCCTGCATTCGTTGAATTGCAGATTTTGGAGAACAGGTTCTAGACGGTATTGGTGACATGAAGTATTAGTACTGGATCTTGCTATTATTATTTCTTGTTTCTTGCTTTGAACAATAATTGTATTCATGTATTTGGGCAATGTGACCCATGATTATTTGTGTATTTCAGATCATGACTATTTGAGATTAATATATTTTATTTCAAGTATTCTTGTTGGTATTTGGTTCATATGTGCATGTGGTTGACTTTTCTGGCTTCCGACTCTGATTATATTGTGATATGTTGTAAAGATTTCTTGAACAGCTTATGGATGATGAAAATCATTCGTTGGGCCAATGTTACGTGCTCGTATTCCGTATTTTTGGAAAGTGGGGCATGACATTTCTGTTGAGCTATTTGATTCAATTGTGCATGATTGGTTGATTCTTTTGCTTCCGACTCTGATTATTTTGTGAGATGTAAAGATTCCTGAACAGCTTATAAATGATTAAAATCATTTGCTGGGCCAATGTTACATGCTCGTATTCCGTATTTTTGGGAAGCGGGGCGTGACATCGAGCTAGTCCAGAAAACATTGGTCGAGGCACAGAGTAAGCAAAAGAGCTACGCAGATGTTTGAAGAAGGATCTTGGAGTTTGAAGAAGGGGATTCTGTTTTCCTGAAGGTGTCACGGACGAAGAGTGTAATCAGGTTTGGACGAGTAGGAAAACTAGCTCCAAGGTGTATAGGGCCATACAAGATACTAAAGATGGTTGGGAAGACGGCATATAGACTGGAGTTATCGGAGGAGTTAGCACATGTACATAATATATTTAATGTATCTATGCTTATAAAGTATGTGCTAGACCATAGTCATCAGTTGCCATAGGTACCGAAAGGTCTGCAACTGAACTTAAGCTACAAGGAGCAGCTGGTGAAGATTTTGGACCGACAGGAGAAGGTACTAAGGAACAAGGTTATACATATGGTTAAGGTGTTGTGGCGGAATCATCTGGTCGAGGAAGCCACTTGGGAATCTGAGGATCCGAAGACGAAAGATCATCCTGAACTATTTGTGTAATCTTTTATTATGTTATTGTAGCGCCCCGATTTCCAATACTGGGAAACCGTGACACGAGCCAAGACCTTTTCTTCAATTAGTCACAATACACAGAAAAACAAGAGAATTTAAAACATTTTATTCATTACTCATTGCGTTACAAGTCTGAATATTGTATAACTGTAATACCTTACAATAGAGTTACAATGTTACCTTTACATTTCTAAGTATTACAACCTTCAACATCTTACATCAGAGTACTTCTCAACAAATGCATAATTAATACATATACTGCAGCGGAACTAAACATAACACTGACTCCTTGCTTTCCTTGCCTTGAGTCCTCCTGAATCTCGCCTTTGTACTTCGGCGGTCCAGTACCTATGGAAGTGGGGACGTCAGTATTCACTGACGCTTAAAGGCTGATCATATAGCAGCGAATCTCCCAAACAATATACAAAATATAGCAATGGTGTTGGTGTAGTTTAAGTGTTCGTGAGTGCTAAGACTAGACTCTGATGCGATATTTTAAATAGAACTAGGACGCTTCCTATTCTAATGTCAGCAAGTCTCCGAAAGCAACATGCAGCCCATACTACATGCGACTCCATCTCAAGCCGTTTCTTCATATATAGGGATTGAAACCCGCGTTATGAACTTCTAATTGTACTCAACCTGTTCCTGACACCTACACGTGGCTAAAGAGGTTGCAGGTGTGGTCAAGTCCCACTATTGCATTTCGCCAGTGGTGTCTATGTTCGCCACTGCGACCCGGCTAACCGGACCTCTCTCCAAATAGACGAACCGAACGTATCGGGCGTCATTCCAAAATCAAACTATGGGGTTTCGCAAGCGCAGGGTAGCGCGAAGCCTACCCTGTGGCACCCTCTGGGGTATCGCAAGCGCAGGACTGCACAATGCATCCTGTGGCACCCCCAGCCACGGCACCTCAGGAATTAACAGCGCAAGATACGCAACCCGTGTCCTCAACTTGTGAGACGGCACCGTACGTATCCCTTTGACGGGAAGGTACAACCCAATACACCACCTATGATCTGCCTCAAGGGACGAGTTAGTGTAAGGGGCCCCTTACAACTGACTCCTCTCTCCCGGCAAAGGGTTAAAATGATCCTTGTAAGTCACTACCCTAATGACGTCCCTGACTCGAACAATCCTAGGGATGACAATATTATAAACACAACATGCTAGGCCTTAAATTAGGCTTCGCAAGACACCTCTACTAGGCTGCTCAACCTAGACTTACCAGATCCCTCAGGATCCGGTTCGTGGCTCATCGATCCAAGACTTTGGCCGTGCGAATATACACGCATGCCGCTATCCTAGACTTGGATTTCGTGTACACTCCGGTCCTCAATTAACCTACCCTGGTTAAGATTCGACGGTACACAAGGAGTGACTCCTCCACAGTTCCTTAGGGCGAGAAAACATATGTCTTGATGGTCGATAGCCCTTATGGTGGTAATATCCCCCTAGACGAGCACAACGAACCGTGTACTAGCTAACACGCTATACACGAGTAACAACCACATACGAGCCAATAAGCCACGTATGAAACAATAACTACCTACGAGCCAGACGGGCCTCGTAGGAGATAACCACATACATACCAGCCAAATAAGCTGCGTATGAGACCAACAGCTACGCACGGGCCGGTCGGGCCGCGTACAAGTCAACAACCTACATACGAGCCAACTAAGTTACGTATGAGACCCACAGCTACATACGGGCCAGTCGAGCCACGTACGAGCACAACCATATGCAAACAACCATACAGGTAATCAATCTTAAAAACAACCAAACGTGCTACTAGCAAACTTGGTCATCTATTATTAGAAGCAACAGAAGAGTCTACTAATATTCTATGGTCGGTATTCTACTAAGGAAGAACCGAAGGCGACAAAATGGCCTTTATCAACTAACTATTACTAGTGGTCTTCCCAATCCTTATTACTTCAACCTATAGCGCCTTAAGCATGACATACAATCGCAAGCATCTTCCTACGACAATCTAATCATATAACACAACCACTCACCATGATACTCCTAAGTATGAATATGATCAAGCTTGTGCTTACATCGAGCTTAAGCATGAAAAACCACTATGACCTAGACATGAAATCCACTATAGTCAAGCATAGGTTATAATTTGAGCATGAAAGCTTACTACTTATCATGACTAATCACCACAACTCAAACTAGTATGAACAAGCAACATTCCAAGGCATAGTAGGTATTCTAACACTAACCCTACAACATTCTAAGCATGTATTGGAACGTTAGCATGGTATAGGACACAACATAACATCACTACAACTAGCCATGGGTAGTTTCTTTATTCTAAGCATGAATATTATAGTATGGCTATCATTAACTTAACATGATCAATAATTAGCATGATACCTACTTACTTAGCATGAATAATGATTAAGCATGATCATCTACTAACATAGCATGGACAATTACTTATCTAAGCATGGGTATCATGTAAACATGAGTATTCATCTAAGCTAGCATGGCATACAACTTAATTACCATTAAGCTAGCATGCCATACAACTTACTTGTAATTAAGCTAGCATGGCATAGATCTTGCCTACAATTAAAACTAGCATGGTATATCTCTTACCTACAATTAAACTAGCATGGTATATCACTTACCTACAATTAAACTAGCATAGTATATCACTTACCTACAATTAAACTAACATGGTAAGTAATTTTATCATTGATCCTACAACATCCTAAGCATAATAAAATTAATCCAAACATGGTAGGAAACTCTTAGAATGAATTCTACAACATTCTAAGCATAATAAAATTAATCCAAACATGGTAGGAAACTCTTAGATTGAATCCTACAACATTCTAAGCATAAATGAGTTGATCTAAACATGGTAGGAAACTTTTAGATTGAATCCTACAACATATTAAGCATGAATAAATTAATCTAATCCGACCTTAGCATGGTACATATCAACCCTAATCATGGTAAGTAATTTTATCATAGATCCTACAACATGTATATTGTTTCTACACATGATAGGTAATTTTAGGAAGCATCCTACAACTAACTAAGCATGAAAACATGATAGGATGTTTTTAGAAGGCATCCTACAACTAATTAAGCATGAAAACATGGTAGGATATTTTTAGAAGACATCCTACAACTAACTAAGCATGAAAACATGGTAGGATATTTTTTAGAAGTAATCCTACAACATTCTAAACATAAAGCATGATAGGATATTTTTAGAAATAATCCTACATCATTCTAAACATAAAGCATGATAGGATATTTTTAGAAATAATCCTACATCATTCTAAACATAAAGCATGATAGGATATTTTTAGAAATAATCCTACATCATTCTAAACATAAAGAATGATAGGATATTTTTAGAAATAATCCTACATCATTCTAAATATAAAGCATGATAGGATATTTTTAGAAATCATCCTACAACATTTCAAGTGTAAAAGCATGATAGGATATCTTTAGAAAACATCCTACAACTATCTAAGCATAAAAACATGAAGGAATATTTTTAGAAGATATCCTACAACTATCTAAGCATAAAACATGAAGGGATATTTTTAGAAAATATCCTACAACATTCTACTACTACTACTACTCCTATTTTAATCAAAACATACACACAACCATCTACTACTACTACTACTTCATTCTTATCAAGAACACAATATACAACTTACTACTACTACTTCTTCATTTAATCAACATACCACTACTACTTTATTTAATCAACCATACTACTACTACCTTATTTAATCAACATACTGCTTTATTTTAACATGCTACTACTTAGTCGCTTACTAGTCTTTATTATTACTAGTGATAAAAGAAAAGATCATTTTTTATTTTATTTTACTCTACAACTAGTAAATATGAAAGAAAAAGATCTTTTTCTTTTATTTCTACAACTAGTGATTAATAAAAAGAAAAGATCTTTTTAATCTACAACTAGTGATTAATAAAAAGAAAAGATCTTTTTATTATTTCTACAACTAGTGTTTAATAAAAAGAAAAGATCTTTTTATTCAATAAAGAAAATTACAACAAAACATATGCTTATTATTATTAGTCCAAGTTCCATAAAAGTCCTACAACCAACAATGATTGTAAAAATGTTCATATGCCCATGTATACCAAGTCCTACAAGTCCTACAACCCCCAATCGGTTGTATATTCAAGTCATATGCAATATGTCTTTTTAGTCCAACAATCATACATAAACAACAACTACAATGTTAAAGATGTGATCTTTATATGTTTTTAGTAGTTACTACTACTACTTTCTTTCTTTTATTTATCACAACATTCACACACCCATTCACAAGAACAAACCCAAAAAACAAAACAAAACAAGAAGGTAGAAGGAGAAGTCAAACAACAAAACAAACAAACAAACAAACAAACAAACAACCAAAGAATCAAATGGAGAACCCCCACCTTAGCCTTTTTTTGGAAGGACTTGCTTGCTAACCTTCTCCTTCCCCTAGCTTTTAGAATCTCCTAGGAAACCCTACAATAAAAACTCTCTTTTGTTAGTATGAGACTACCTCTCTTTCTTTTCCTTTCCTTTCTTTCTTTCGTTTTGTTTTCTAAAATGAGAGAAGGAGGAGGATGAGGGGGTATTTATAGGAGGGAATAGGAGGTGGTAAGTGCAAATGTGCACTCACATTTGCCCAAAAACCCCAAGGAGGGGGGTGGCCGGCCATACCCTAGGGGGGGAGGGGTATGGTATAGGGTGGTGAGGTGGAGGGATAAGGTTTCTAGAAGGGTTTTAGTTCTTCTCATGCATACAAATCCTCTTTTAAACCTCCTAATCAACCCTAATTATCTTATTAAGTTTCCATGACAAGAGTAAGTACATTGTTCTTTGAGTACATACTATATACTAGGTATAATGCACTAAGTACCATACAATTGTATGTATGTGTACATGTATGTGTATAAAAATATTCCTTATAAAATCCTTATAAAATTCCCATAAAATAGTTTAATTTAGAAAATAATAGTAAAATAAATTTTTTTATTAATTCGGAGGATCGCGCTATCAATTTGATGCGCTTCGGATGCACACCGACCGATAGATGCGCGTAGACACTGTTTGTGGGCAAACCGGCGAAAATCACCAAAATAATCTGATTTTGGAATTAAAATAAAATAATAATAAAATAATAATAAAATAGTAATTTATATGAGTTAATATCCGTCCGGGATATTACATTACTTCCTCCTTAGAATAGTTCTGTCCTCAGAACTACTTTAAGTTAGGAGAATGAATCGACAAATACGGAATAACATAGTCGGAGAACAAGAGATGAACCGAAATTTTTCTTTGAACATCCATCCAATGGGTTACACTTATATATACATAAACCTACTGGTTTACAAAATGTCATCTCTTCCTAAGTAATGACTTTCCTACCTATACATTACAGGAGTAGGAGTCAAGATCACAAAATAATAAAATGGTCTACCTAAACCTACTTGGTTACAAGTGTCACATTTTTTTCCTAAGTGACATCCTCCCTATCTATACATCACAGATGTAGGGGCCAAAATTACAAAATAACAAAACAACTCCTAAGTACCCGACCGCCTAGTCGGTACTGCTGGCTCCCTCAGGTGGGTCCTGTCCGGTCATCAGTGCCAGCAGCTGTGCAATCTGAACCTGAAGGTCTGCGCACCGGCGCTCCAGGCGCTCAAACTGTGCCCTGTAGGCACGGTTTTGGATCACCATTCGGCGTTGAGCCCTTGCGTTGGCACTCCTCAGCCTTTCTACCTCCCTTGCATGGTGGTAGTTGACGAACTCGCATGAGTCCATCTTGTTCTCCAGATGGACGTGAGACCAAGTCGGCGTGGAGATGTCTTCAAAGACCTGCTGAAAGGCCTCCTCCACAGGGGTAAGCTGGGGAGGTAGCGGTACTGGGGCCTGACCCCCGAAAGGAAAAGCCCCAGCTGTGGCAGCTGTAGGGGCCCCGCTGCCAGTCCGGCCTCCACCGGTGGCTGAGCCTCCTCCAAGACAGGCTCTGTATCCGAGTCTATCTCTATCACATCTCCCTGATCCCACCCACTCCCCGTGGGAACTGATCTGTCCGTCATCCTGCAAGGAGTGGATACAGAAATTAGCATCGATATAGAAATATTATAAAACATAAGTTGAAAGAACAACAATATGAGTTATAATTATCTACAACTAGCTAAAACCCAATCTCCTAAAGGCATCTAAGTTTAAATTTTCCTACTGTGTTGGACTGTAAATTGAAGTTAGCTCTGATACCACTCTGTAGCGCCCCGATTTCCAATACTGGGAAACCGTGACACGAGCCAAGACCTTTTCTTCAATTAGTCACAAAACACAGAAAAACAGGAGAATTTAAAACATTTTATTCAATACTCAATGCGTTACAAGTCTGAATATTGTATAACTGTAATACCTTACAATAGAGTTACAATGTTACCTTTACATTTCTAAGTATTACAACCTTCAACATCTTACATCAGAGTACTTCTCAACTAATGCATAATCAATACATATACTACAGCGGAACTAAACATAACAATGACTCCTTGCTTTCTTTTCCTTGAGTCCTCCTGAATCTCGCCTTTGTACTTCGGCGATCCAGTACCTATGGAAGTGGGGACGTCAGTATTCACTGACGCTTAAAGGCTGATCATATAGCAACGAATCTCCCAAACAATATACAAAATATAGCAATGGTGTTGGTGTAGTTTAAGTGTTCGTGAGTGCTAAGACTAGACTCTGATGCGATATTTTAAATAGAACTAGGACGCTTCCTATTCTAATGTCAGCAAGTCTCCGAAAGCAACATGCAGCCCATACTACATGCGACTCCATCTCAAGCCGTTTCTTCATATATAGGGATTGAAACCCGCGTTATGAACTTCTAATTGTACTCAACCTGTTCCTGACACCTACACGTGGCTAATGAGGTTGCAGGTGTGGTCAAGTCCCACTATTGCATTTCGCCAGTGGTGTCTATGTTCGCCACTGCGACCCGGCTAACCGAACCTCTCTCCAAATAGACGAACCCAACGTATCGGGCTTCATTCCAAAATCAAACTATAGGGTTTCGCAAGCGCAGGGTAGCGCGAAGCCTACCCTGTGGCACCCTCTGGGGTATTGCAAGTGCAGGACTGCACAATGCATCCTGTGGTACCCCCAGCCACGGCACCTCAGGAATTAACAGCACGAGATATGCAACCCGTGTCCTCAACTTGTGAGACGGCACCGTACGTATCCCTTTGACGGGAAGGTACAACCCAATACACCACCTATGATCTGCCTCAAGGGACGAGTTAGTGTAAGGGGCCCCCTACAACTGACTCCTCTCTCCCGGCAAAGGGTTAAAATGATCCTTGTAAGTCACTACCCTAATGACGTCCCTGACTCGAACAATCCTAGGGATGACAATATTATAAACACAACATGCTAGGCCTTAAATTAGGCTTCGCAAGACACCTCTACTAGGCTGCTCAACCTAGACTTACCAGATCCCTCAGGATCCGGTTAGTGGCTCATCGATCCAAGACTTTGGCCGTGCGAATATACATGCATGCCGCTATCCTAGACTTGGATTTCGTCTACACTCCGGTCCTCGATTAACCTACCCTGGTTAAGATTCGACGGTACACAAGGAGTGACTCCTCCACAGTTCCTTAGGGCGAGAAAACATATGTCTTGATGGTCGATAGCCCTTAGGGTGGTAATATCCCCCTAGACGAGCACAACGAACCGTGTACTAGCTAACACGCTATACACGAGTAACAACCACATACGAGCCAATAAGCCACGTATGAAACAATAACTACCTACGAGCCAGACGGGCCTCGTAGGAGATAACCACGTACATACCAGCCAAATAAGCTGCGTATGAGACCAACAGCTACGCACGGGCCGGTCGGGCCGCGTACAAGTCAACAACCTACATACGAGCCAACTAAGTTACGTATGAGACCCACAGCTACATACGGGCCAGTCGAGCCACGTACGAGCACAACCATATGCAAACAACCATACAGGTAATCAATCTTAAAAACAACCAAACGTGCTACTAGCAAACTTGGTCATCTATTATTAGAAGCAACAGAAGAGTCTACTAATATTCTATGGTCGGTATTCTACTAAGGAAGAACCGAAGGCGACAAAACGGCCTTTATCAACTAACTATTACTAGTGGTCTTCCCAATCCTTATTACTTCAACCTATAGCGCCTTAAGCATGACATACAATCGCAAGCATCTTCCTACGACAATCTAATCATATAACACAACCACTCACCATGATACTCCTAAGTATGAATATGATCAAGCTTGTGCTTACATCGAGCTTAAGCATGAAAAACCACTATGACCTAGACATGAAATCCACTATAGTCAAGCATAGGTTATAATTTGAGCATGAAAGCTTACTACTTATCATGACTAATCACCACAACTCAAACTAGTATGAACAAGCAACATTCCAAGGCATAGTAGGTATTCTAACACTAACCCTACAACATTCTAAGCATGTATTGGAACGTTAGCATGGTATAGGACACAACATAACATCACTACAACTAGCCATGGGTAGTTTCTTTATTCTAAGCATGAATATCATAGTATGGCTATCATTAACTTAACATGATCAATAATTAGCATGATACCTACTTACTTAGCATGAATAATGATTAAGCATGATCATCTACTAACATAGCATGGACAATTACTTATCTAAGCATGGGTATCATGTAAACATGAGTATTCATCTAAGCTAGCATGGCATACAACTTAATTACCATTAAGCTAGCATGCCATACAACTTACTTGTAATTAAGCTAGCATGGCATAGATCTTGCCTACAATTAAAACTAGCATGGTATATCTCTTACCTACAATTAAACTAGCATGGTATATCACTTACCTACAATTAAACTAGCATAGTATATCACTTACCTACAATTAAACTAACATGGTAAGTAATTTTATCATTGATCCTACAACATCCTAAGCATAATAAAATTAATCCAAACATGGTAGGAAACTCTTAGAATGAATTCTACAACATTCTAAGCATAATAAAATTAATCCAAACATGGTAGGAAACTCTTAGATTGAATCCTACAACATTCTAAGCATAAATGAGTTGATCTAAACATGGTAGGAAACTTTTAGATTGAATCCTACAACATATTAAGCATGAATAAATTAATCTAATCCGACCTTAGCATGGTACATATCAACCCTAATCATGGTAAGTAATTTTATCATAGATCCTACAACATGTATATTGTTTCTACACATGATAGGTAATTTTAGGAAGCATCCTACAACTAACTAAGCATGAAAACATGATAGGATGTTTTTAGAAGGCATCCTACAACTAATTAAGCATGAAAACATGGTAGGATATTTTTAGAAGACATCCTACAACTAACTAAGCATGAAAACATGGTAGGATATTTTTTAGAAGTAATCCTACAACATTCTAAACATAAAGCATGATAGGATAATTTTAGAAATAATCCTACATCATTCTAAACATAAAGCATGATAGGATATTTTTAGAAATAATCCTACATCATTCTAAACATAAAGCATGATAGGATATTTTTAGAAATAATCCTACATCATTCTAAACATAAAGAATGATAGGATATTTTTAGAAATAATCCTACATCATTCTAAATATAAAGCATGATAGGATATTTTTAGAAATCATCCTACAACATTTCAAGTGTAAAAGCATGATAGGATATCTTTAGAAAACATCCTACAACTATCTAAGCATAAAAACATGAAGGAATATTTTTAGAAGATATCCTACAACTATCTAAGCATAAAACATGAAGGGATATTTTTAGAAAATATCCTACAACATTCTACTACTACTACTACTCCTATTTTAATCAAAACATACACACAACCATCTACTACTACTACTACTTCATTCTTATCAAGAACACAATATACAACTTACTACTACTACTTCTTCATTTAATCAACATACCACTACTACTTTATTTAATCAACCATACTACTACTACCTTATTTAATCAACATACTGCTTTATTTTAACATGCTACTACTTAGTCGCTTACTAGTCTTTATTATTACTAGTGATAAAAGAAAAGATCATTTTTTATTTTATTTTACTCTACAACTAGTAAATATGAAAGAAAAAGATCTTTTTCTTTTATTTCTACAACTAGTGATTAATAAAAAGAAAAGATCTTTTTAATCTACAACTAGTGATTAATAAAAAGAAAAGATCTTTTTATTATTTCTACAACTAGTGTTTAATAAAAAGAAAAGATCTTTTTATTCAATAAAGAAAATTACAACAAAACATATGCTTATTATTATTAGTCCAAGTTCCATAAAAGTCCTACAACCAACAATGGTTGTAAAAATGTTCATATGCCCATGTATACCAAGTCCTACAAGTCCTACAACCCCCAATCGGTTGTATATTCAAGTCATATGCAATATGTCTTTTTAGTCCAACAATCATACATAAACAACAACTACAATGTTAAAGATGTGATCTTTATATGTTTTTAGTAGTTACTACTACTACTTTCTTTCTTTTATTTATCACAACATTCACACACCCATTCACAAGAACAAACCCAAAAAACAAAACAAAACAAGAAGGTAGAAGGAGAAGTCAAACAACAAAACAAACAAACAAACAAACAAACAAACAACCAAAGAATCAAATGGAGAACCCCCACCTTAGCCTTTTTTTGGAAGGACTTGCTTGCTAACCTTCTCCTTCCCCTAGCTTTTAGAATCTCCTAGGAAACCCTACAATAAAAACTCTCTTTTGTTAGTATGAGACTACCTCTCTTTCTTTTCCTTTCCTTTCTTTCTTTCTTTTTGTTTTCTAAAATGAGAGAAGGAGGAGGATGAGGGGGTATTTATAGGAGGGAATAGGAGGTGGTAAGTGCAAATGTGCACTCACATTTGCCCAAAAACCCCAAGGAGGGGGGTGGCCGGCCATACCCTAGGGGGGGAGGGGTATGGTATAGGGTGGTGAGGTGGAGGGATAAGGTTTCTAGAAGGGTTTTAGTTCTTCTCATGCATACAAATCCTCTTTTAAACCTCCTAATCAACCCTAATTATCTTATTAAGTTTCCATGACAAGAGTAAGTACATTGTTCTTTGAGTACATACTACATACTAGGTATAATGCACTAAGTACCATACAATTGTATGTATGTGTACATGTATGTGTATAAAAATATTCCTTATAAAATCCTTATAAAATTCCCATAAAATAGTTTAATTTAGAAAATAACAGTAAAATAAATTTTATTATTAATTCGTAGGATCGCGCTATCAATTTGATGCGCTTCGGATGCACACCGACCGATAGATGCGCGTAGACACTGTTTGTGGGTAAACCGGCGAAAATCACCAAAATAATCTGATTTTGGAATTAAAATAAAATAATAACAAAATAATAATAAAATAGTAATTTATATGAGTTAATATCCGTCTGGGATATTACAGTTATTGCCCCCTACTATGTGTAGTTCTGGGGACAGAACTATTCTAAGGAAGGAGTTTTGTAACATCCGGCAAAAATAAAACAATATTTTGTTTTGTTATTTTTGTTTACTGTGACACGTGCAACGCATGTGCATAAGATTATAAACTTTCAATTGGACCATTCCACTACTATCACTTTGCTATTAATTTAATTGCCTTTATTTCATCCTATTATTTTTGAATAAGAAGGTATTTTTGAACAATTATTATTTTTATGAGTTCAATTAATAAAAGATTATGGTTTCTTACTATTTTATTTTGTATTCAAGTTCTTGGGCCGAATCCAAACCAAGCCCAACCCAAGGGGGGGTGAGTTATTTTTGAACAATTATTATTTTTAAGAGTTCATTTAATAAAAGATTATGGTTTCTTACTATTTTATTTTGGATTCGAGTTCTTGGGCCGACCCCAAACCAAGCCCAACCCAAGAAGAGGGGGGGGGGGGGAGGGAGGGGGTGAGTTGGTGGCCAGCCAAAATCAAGGGAATGGATTAGAGAGAATTGATTTAGATTGGTTTGGTTAGGAACCAAATCAATTAGTTATATGTGTCTTATCTAAATTATGTAAACTAGGAGATACTTATGTGAAAAAATCCCCCTAAACCTTAACTAATTGAATCCCATCCTATTATTCTTTTGTTGCTTTGTTGTTAGTGACTTTTGTTGGATACTTTTTGCATAGGAGAAGACTAATTGAGGATTCATTCTACCATTAAATTTGAGGTGGTGTTCCTATTCAAACTTTTTTGTGTTGTTTTGCTTCTAATTTTTTGTATGACTTGTCATGAATTGTGAACAACATCTATGCACGATGGTATGATGTATTGTGGAGTTTTGTATATGGATATAAGAATAAATTGTGTCATGATGGTCATGAATATGCATATGATAATTGTAAGCACTTTGTTTCTAATACCATGCTATATGTATGTAAAGTTGATTATTGTTGATTGAATGTTAACTAGAGTATATAGCAATCATAAACCCATTAAAAAGTTGATTTTTTCATGGATAAATTCTGAGATTTTGTGTAGTATAGTTACTGTTTTATTCCTTGAAAGTTGATTAAAAATCATGACTTTATTTTGGGGTGTAGAAACCTTAGTTTTTCCCTGTCGGGTTTGATCCAGACCCATTATGAATAACTTTGGGTATGTTGAACAATGCGGGCTTGGACTTTTTGGATTTTTTCAGGACTGGTTGTATGCACGTGGGTTCAGGTTAGATGGCTTCAGGGTAAGTTGCTTTGCCCAAGCAAAATTGATAGTCATGGCGGCTAGCAAGCCTGGTTGATGCATGTGGCTTAGGTGCTGCGGGGTTGCGGGTTCGAGTAGGGGTAGGCTCAGATTCGAATTTTATTTTTAATTAAAATTTTCCTTTCCTTTGGAAATGGATTTTTAATTTAGATTTAAATTAGAGTTGAATTAGATTAAATTGAGAGGCGATCTTGATATAATTTAGAATTGATTTTGGACTTAATTAAGATGTAACTTGGATTTAGTGAAGATGTGATTTCGAATCGATTTAGATTTGATTTTGTTTTAAACAAGATTCGATTTCGACCTAATTGAGGTTATTTTTTTTAATAAACTAAGATTAAATTTGGATTTGGAGATTTTTTAGATTATAATCGAGCGTTGAATTATATATTTAATTAATTGTCTTTTAGCAAATGACAGAGTTTCAGATTTTGAGAACTTGTTAGATTCAAACATAGAGACATAGAGACTATTCGACTTCGGGTTGAATTTACTGAATAGAGATTTGTAATTGAACCGGAAACGAGTGTAATTCTGATTTGACTAAATATTAGTTGAAGATTAATTCTTTAAATGCTAATTATTGGATGGAGTTATGATGGATAAATGTGAGCTGATAATAATAGATTAATGAGGACTTGTGAGAGTCGAGTGATTATTTTTTTGAGTTGTTTTAGGGTGATCGAAGATAACCATAAGAGGGGGTTTGGGTACGATGTCCTAGGCGGCTTGAGTGCTAGAGGCTGAGCAAGATCCGAGACACCGGCAAGAATGCGAAATTTTTGGAATGTGCTAGATGGGGCTAGAAATTCCATAAGTACATATCGGTTGCACTAGCTCCAGGAGCTGTTTTATTTTTCTTTCTAAAATGAGGACATACACTAGAAAGGACTTGTGATGAAATTTGAGCAAACGTGAGTAGTAGGGCTCAACATAGTCAAGCGGTTGATTCCATGGACTATAATATAGTCGGGCGGTGGGTTCCATGGATTGTGACTGCTGTGTTGAGTAAAATAGGTCTCCATTATTTCCATAACTATGAATGATTGGGCGGTGGATTCCATGGATTATGGGTAGTCGTGCGAAAGGGAGACGGAGCTTTGGGATGACGGTTTAAAGTGACACTTACAAGATGCTTGAACGAAAGGTTGGGCAGAGGTTCTGTGGACTGGAGCCAATACTCGGGGGATGTCTAAATTTTTCCATTCGTCACTGCCATAGGTTGCATAGTGTGAGATTAAACCCTACAATGAGGTGAACGCTAAGGGCTTGCCCTCAGACCTATGTTGTATGCACATGCTAGAATACGAATAAATGTGCATTAGAAGTGCATCGTGTGCATATCATTTGTAATACCCTAAACTTTCATTTTAATAAAAATGTTGATTTTCACATGTTGTGCATGTGCAAAATTTCGTATATATATATTTATTTTCTTTTTATAAAAATTTCATTTTGTAGTATGAACTATTATTTCTTTCTTTTCCTCTATTTTTCTAAAAAGCTAATTTGTAAAGCCTAAAACATTGTTTTCTTATTATGAGCCCACTTTAATAATTTATTATTTTATTGTTTTGGCCCACAAGTCTAAGCCCACTATTTGTGAAGCACACAAACTTAATTAATCATTTAAATTATCACACTTGTCATGTACACACAATTTGTGAATAATTGATTAATTAAAATTGTACAAATTTCAAATAGGGGGTACTAGAGGGCACGTGCATGCACGTAGTGTGCATTGCACACCTTGGAGGCCGGGTGTATGCTTAAGGAGGAATGGGAGAGTGGGTGTGTGTGCATGGGCGGTTATTTGATTATGGGTGGTTGCTACAACTTCCCCTCCTATCCTAGCCATCCATTGCTAACCATCTAGTGAAATCCTAGCCCTCCAATCTGTCCTAGAACTAGTATAAATACCCCCTACCTTCATGTATTCTACACCCAAAAAAAATTATTTAAAGAAAGAAATTACATAGGAGAGAAATACATAAGGGAGTATAAAGAGTGAGTGTGAGTTGTGTGTCCCAAGCTAGAGGCCGGCCCCATCATCAAGCACAAGGAAGCTTTCGGTTTTTGCACAAGGAGCAAGAAGGAGAGCTTTTGCAACACAATTTAGGAGGAGAAAGCTACTCTCTTGCATTCTAGGAGACTCTAGGAGCTTTTATTTGGTTTTTCTCTAAAGAGTTGGATGTTTCTCATTGCTTCATGCTTGGTATGTTTTAATGAAATTATAGGAATTAACTAGTGAGAAATTGGAACCATGCTTGTTTAATTAAAGTATAGTGGTAATATTAGAGATAAAATGGTGGAATGATTGCTAATGGATAATTGTTAATTTATGTGTTAGAATTCTCTATTTTTGTATGTGCCACATGAATGTTAGAATAAATGAAAGAGATTGTATTTGCAAATAATTGATTGAATGCATCATGTGTAATTAGTTGATAAAAATAGAATTTTTATTCTTTAGAAAAGATGATTTTTGTGTTCTAAAAATATGGTGGATTGTCAATAAAAAAGAGAACAATAACGTAGTAATTTTTGTAGGAACCTAACTTTAATTATGAAGAGTTGTGCTATGGTTTTCAAATGTCGAATTTATGGACATGGAACACAAACTAGGACTAAAATACATGTTTTATAGAGCTAAAAATGCTTATAAAAATACTGGTTGCTGTAGATTTGTGTGTATTTTAATTCTAGAAAAAGTTGCTTTCAAAAGAGAAAAAAAAGCAACAAATTTGTTTTGAGAATTCATGAATTATAGATATGAACAGAGAGCTAAATCAAAACCCAATTAAATTACCTTCAAATCGATATGGCCACTTAGACCAATTGGTCGATAGAGTCTTCATTCGCTACAGTAAAGGGGGGCTGAGTCAGAGGCTTTTCGTTTTATTTTTTTGTTAAATTCCGAATGCCGAGGTTTGATACATAGGGATAATAACCCCTAGTCATATCGCCTTGGGGCTTTGGCGCAGTGGTCTTGTGCGCTGTCTGTTGGGCCGCTGGTTGTGGGTTCGAATCCGGTTGGGGGTTTGGATTAAAAAAAAAAATGTTTTTTTGGGATTTTAATATTAATTTGAGTTTTAAAAATAGATTAAAAATTGGGAAAAATATGGAATAAACTACTGAAAATTATTTGGACTTTATGAGAAAATTTTGTATAACTTTTGATAAAGTGTAATTGAGAAATTGAGGCTTTTTGCAAGGAATGACTTCTTTTTAAAATTTAAATGGTCTTTTAAACAAAGGAAAAATAAATGAGATTTTTTTTTTGAGTTATAAGGATGAAAATTAGTAATGAGAAATTTTTGAAAGTTGTGATTTGTGTAATCAATTGGACTTATAAATTGTGCTTGTAGTATGAATGGAAATGAGAATAATAGATTCGTGGAATAAATGAATTATTTTTTACTACTAGTTGAAACTTATTCTTACGCATTTTGCACGTGAAATTGAATTATTGAAAGTGATGAGTTATGAAAGATATGGATACATGAATACTATGCTTATGAAACATGGATTGTGATTAATCATGAAAAGACCTTATGAGTACGAAAAGCTCGATGTTGTAATTATGAGTTGAAATTGAGAACTATGGTGTAGCTAAGCCTTATACCGACAATAAAAGAAATGTGGAAAATGATATTTGAGATGAAAAGACCAAGGTTTGGGTCACGTGAAATAAATAAATAAGACCGGTACAGTGGGAGTGCTAACCCTAAGGAATTGATTTTATTCATGATTCAATTAAACTAAGGATTAGATACATAGTGAAGATGTGATGAAAGTAAGAGAAAAATATTGAGTATGAGGGCCATTGGATTGGCGGTGTGAGAGTATTCACAGGATGTCCCATGATGCGTCATGAGGTGTGGATACTGCGCCAGAGTACCATTCTGGTGACGACGCTCATGGGGTGTTTGACGACTGCAGGTGGTGTCATGTCTATGGTAGGAGCTGAATTACCACAGGATGCCTACATGATGAGTCATGTGTCAGTGTGTTGGGATTCCCTCCAGGGCACCTAGACATGAGTTCGTAGGTCATAAAACATCTAGGATACTTACTGTAGTTATAGTAGTAGATTAAGTCATGACGAGGGATTGAATCCTACAAGATGAAGAACAGCTAAGGGCTTGCCCTCGGACCTATATAGTATGGGCTGCATAGACTCTGAGCAAGTGCGCATTAGTGTCATGTAATACAAATAATTGTATTAAGGACTAAGTGCACATTCACAACACGACATCAATAGGATAGTCCCTTTAGCTTTGTTTGTGAACAAGTTTGTGGTTTGCTAAGTATTGAGAATCGTTATACTGTTTCCGGCATAGAGAGAATGGCCGTGTATAATATTTCGTCAGTTGAATGAACTGACGAGCCCACAGTTTTACTTGCAGGGTAAAGATGCTTGACAAATTGAAGTATACATGCTGCTCAAGATTGATTTAAATGTTGTTTCATGTAATTTACTGTAAAAATTGCTTCCACTGTAATAATGTAAAGGTGTAATGTAACTCTGATGTAAGAAATGTTTTTATTTCCTTGTAAAATTGTACGAAAGAAGTGTAAAGATCCTGTTGAACTTCAAATTCAGTTGTATTTTGGAATTCGGGGTATTACAGAGTGGTATCAGAGCACGCTTCCAAGTAGTACAAATTTATAAGGAACAACACCCTAGAAGTGGACATTAGAGTGTGTGTTAAGTCTAGAGATTTAATTGTATGTCACTTATATTTGTGTTGCTCTATGATTTATGCTTCTTCTTCTCTATCTTTAAGATGGCAGACCACTTCGACCCAGCTGGAGATGACAATTGGCACATCATTGAGGAAGATTACTCCCCCGGGCAAGCTGATTCGGATGAGGAAGATCTCGAAGAAGTGGAAGAGGAATGGCCTGAGTCCCAAGAGATCACTCCACCTCCGAATTCATCTGATGATTCTTCTGACGAAGAGGAACCAGCTCCGGATAATCTCATTATGTCTCTTCAGAGGCAGGTAAAGACTCTACGGGAGGGAGTCGGACTACTGGAGACTCAGTTGGTGAAGTGCAAGGATGATTTTGCAGTTCTCAGTCATCATGTTTGGGAACTCGAGAAGAGAAAAAACATGACCGATGTACTGAAGGAGGAAGTGGAGGAACTATGGGGAGAGCTTCGTGAAGCCGAAAGGAACCATAGGGTTAGGCTGTTGTATCTTCTTAATGTTTTCATTTTGATGTCAGAAATGTTTTAAATTTGAATGTATAAAGTTTGAAATTCAATGAAATGGAAAAGTTGACTTAAAAGTTCATGTTTTATACTTCGAATTTAATGGATCTTTTGCATCAGAATATGGTTGGAAGACGAGCTTGAAATGGTGAAGGTCTGAACTTGGAAACGGAGTTAGCGATGGTCTATCAGACACTCAATGCCGTTGCCATGAATCAGAATTAGGGAAGGGTGCATGCGAATCCAGTACCCGAAGCAATCAAACTCGTGGAATCATTTAAATGGATGAAACCACCAGTGTTTGAGGGGAAGTCAGACCCTGACACGGCTAACAATTGGATCCGATAGGTAGAGACTATCTTCGAAGTTTTGGAGACTCCGGAGGGCAGCAAGGTGAAGTTGGCGACACTGCAATTCGAGAAGGATGCGGCTGCGTGGTGGCAGTCGATGAAGCGGACGATGGGAGACTTGGTTCTTGGCTTGGAGGAATTCTTGGAGGAATTCCACAGTCATTATTTTCCCTCAGACGTCCAGGAGAAGAAGGCCATGGAGTTTCTATCACTACAGTAGGGCGGCATGTCGGTTAGGGAGTATGAGACCAGATTCACTCAGCTCTCAAGATATGCACCCGAATTGGTAATGGATGAGGTGAAGAAGGCTCGAAAGTTCGAGCATGGTTTGAGGCCAAGTTTGAGATCCAGGATGATACCCCTCGGTATCAGGAGGTTTGACAAGCTGGTCAAACGAGCGGCAGCCATGGAGGCAGACATGGAGCAGTTCCACGTTGTTCAGAATCGGAGGAACAACTGGAATGCGGGGAAGAGGCCCACAGTTGCTGGCAATGTCAGGGGACAGCCACCGACTCAAAGGTTCAAGCCTATAGGTGCGAACGCTATTCAAGTGGCAGGAAGATCCGGGAATACTTGGGTGAGACCTCCAGTGACTTGTTTCAACTGTGGAGAGATAGACCACTACAAGTCTCATTGCCCCAAACTGCAGGATGTCATCCACAATGGACCAACTCAGCTGACCGGGAAGAAGCCGTACCAGCAGGGGCGAGTATTTGCCTTGACAGAAGCTGACGCTGATGAGGTGGATCACGTCATCACTGGTACGAGGGAGGATGTTTAGAGTGCTTTCTATTATCTCTTTTCCCGTTAATTAGTACACTGTTATGTAACGAGTGTGTGTTATGTAACAGGAGAACTTATTTTGAATGGAAAGAAAGCTGTTGTTTTGTTCGATACTAGGTCCTCTCATACTTTTATATCACCTAAATTTGCTAAAGTTCTGGGAGTCGAACCGAAGATATTTTCAGGCAAGGTTTTAGCAGTAGCTACTCCGTTAAGGGAG
This sequence comes from Hemerocallis citrina, assembly GCA_017893485.1. Taxonomy (NCBI): domain Eukaryota; kingdom Viridiplantae; phylum Streptophyta; class Magnoliopsida; order Asparagales; family Asphodelaceae; genus Hemerocallis; species Hemerocallis citrina. The sequence goes on from CM030364.1 coordinate 119,846,597, forward strand.
ACTCTAACCATTGATTGGTACTATGCTGACTGTGAGATCGTGATTGGAGATAGAATTTTCGGGATCGATCTAATCAAGTTGAATGTTTTGGGAGTCGATGTTATCATTGGCATTGGTTGGATATCGGTGTACAGTGCGAGCATCGAGTGCAAGACCAAGACAGTAACAATGAAGGCCCCAAGTGGACCTGAAGACATTTTCCAAGGGAAGAGGAGATATTCTGGTCTGGTGGCAGCTATCTGCAAGAGGGATGTTCCTGTAGAGCTGCAGCAAATTCCTGTGGTTCGGGATTATCTGACTGTGTTCTTGGAAAATTTGCCTGGGTTACCGCCGCATCGTGATATGGAGTTCAGCATCACTATTCAGCTGGGAAGTGCACCTATTTCTAAGGCACCGTATAGGATGGCACCTGTGGAGCAGGATGAGATCAAACGGCAGATTAAGGAACTGGTGGAGAAAGGCTTTGTTCAACCTGAGTGTGTTACCTTGGGGAGCACCGGTGCTTTTGGTAAAGAAGAAGGATGGTTCGATGAGGATGTGCATCAATTACCAAGAGCTGAATAAGGTCACTGTTCAGAATAAGTATCCGATTCCACGAATTGATGACTTGTTCGATCGTCTACAAGGAGTTGCTATTTTCTCCAAAATAGATCTTCGATCAGGATATCATCAAGTTCGAGTGAAAGTTGAAGATGTGCATAAGACTGCGTTCAGAACTCGACACGGGCATTACGAATTCTTAATTATGCCGTTTGGGGTGACGAATGCACCTGCAATCTTCATGGACATGATGAACAGAGTTGTGAGGCCGTTCATTGATTCTTTCGTCGTGGTGTTTATCAATGATATTCTCGTGTACTCCAAGTCGTAGGAGGAGTACACGAAGCATCTGGCAGCACTTTTGAGGAAGCTTCAAGAGCAGGAGTTGTATGCCAAGTTGTCCAAGTGTGATTTCTGGAAATCTGAAGTGGTATTCCTAGGTCACATCATTTCTAAGGAGGGAGTTGCAACTGATCCTCAGAAGATAGATGCAGTGAGAGATTGGGCAAGGCCTACTACAGTAAAGGAAATTAAGAGTTTCCTTTGGCTAACTGGATATTACAGAAGATTCATCCAAGGCTACACTGAGATAGCCATGCAGCTCACTGGTCTAACAAAGAAGAATGTGAACTTCAAGTGGACCGAACAGTGCGAGGCAAGCTTTCAGGAGTTAAAAAAGAGGCTGACTACTGCTCCCATTTTGGCTTTGCCTAGAACAGGTGTTGAGTATGATGTCTACAGCGATGCTTCACATCGTGGGCTTGGTTGTGTCCTAATGCAAGAAGGGAAAGTAATCGCTTATGGGGTCTAGGCAACTAAGACCGCATGAGAAGAATTATCTGACTCATGATCTAGAGTTTGCTGCGATTATCTTTGCCTTAAAGCAATGGAGACATTATGTGTTTGGTGAGAAGCTGAACATGTACACAGACCATAAAAGCTTGAAGTACATCTATCAGCAGAAGGATCTGAACCTGAGGCAAAGGAGCTGGAGGTACTTGAGGACATTCGTCCAGAGATTAAGTATCATCCTGGGAAGGCTAATGTCATTGCTGATGCACTTAGCCGCAAGAGCAGTCTGGCGAGTTTGATTACAACTCAAAGGCAGCTGGCAGAGGAGTTGGATTAGGCTGGTATTGAAGTTGTTCTGCAAGGTTTGAGATCATCTTTAGCTCAGTTGAGGCTTCAACCGACGCTGAACGAAATGATTATTGCAAGTCAGAAGGAAGATGCAGAGATTCAGAAGATGAAGGAGCAGGTTGGTACTAGCAAGATGACCGGATTTCAGGTCAGGGATGAAGTGCTGTGTGTTCTGGATCAGTCGGACTTGAAAGACAGTATTCTTCATAAGGCACATGCTACTCTTTTGTCAGTACATCCTGGGAGTACCAAAATGTATAAGGACATTAAACAACATTTCTGGTAGTCAGGTTTGAAGCGGGATGTGGCTGAATTTGTATCGAGGTGTGAGATTTGTCAACAAGTCAAAGCCGAGAATCAGAAACCCGGAGGTCTATTACAACTGTTACCTATTTCGGAATGGAAGTGGGATAACATCAGTATGGATTTCATCACGGGTTTGCCTAAGAGTTCTAAAGGCAATGATGCGATTTGGGTCATAGTCGATCGACTAACCAAGTCCGCTCACTTCTTGGCGATGAAACTCACTGCTTCGATGGACAAGTTGGCTGAGATGTATGTTGGTGAGATCATCAGGCTTCATGGTGTTCTGTTAACCATTGTGTCTGATCGAGATGCACAGTTTACTTCGTATTTCTGGAGGAGTCTTCAGACAGCTTTGGGTACCAAGACAGATTTCAGCACCGCTCTTCATCCCCAGACCGATGGGCAAATCGAGAGAGTCAACCGTATTCTTGAGGACATGCTTCGGTGCTGTGTACTAGACTTTGGAGGCAGTTGGGAAAGACATTTAGCTTTGGTGGAGTTTGCCTACAACAACAGTTTTCACACTAGCATTGGGATGGCTCCATACGAAGCTTTGTATGGCAGGAAGTGCAGAACGCTTGTCTGTTGGTTCGAAGTTGGGGAATGACAGATGTTTGGGCCTGAGATTGTGCAACAAACCTCTGTAAAGATTGATCTGATCAGGAAGAGGTTGGTGGATGCTCAGAGTAGGCAGAAGAGCTATGCAGACAACCGGAGGAGAGACCTTGAGTTTGAGGTTGGTGACTTTGTCTTTCGGAAGGTATCGCCTAGCAAAGGCGTGATCCGATTCGGCAAGGGTGGAAAGTTAGCCCCGAGGTTCATAGGCCTGTATAAGATATTGAAAAGGAACAAAAAAACTGCTTACCGGCTTGAGTTACCGGAAGAGTTGTCTCAGGTGCACAATGTCTTTCATGTGTTTATGCTGAGAGGTTACATTCCAGATCCAAGTCATCATTTGCCCGAAGTGCCAGAAGGTTTGCAGTTGATCTGAGTTACATCGAGCTTCCAGTTGAGATTGTTGATCGTCGGGAGAAAGTCTTGAGGATTAAAACGATACCGATGGTCAAGGAAGTCCGGAGAAACCAGTTGGTTGAAGAGGCTACTTGGGAATCTGAGGTGAGGATGATGAAGGATCATCCTGAACTCTTTGTTTAATTGTATTTTCTTATAGTGTTTTGTTTTCTCACTCTTTAATTGTAGTTCCGTGGACGGAACTATTCTAAGGAGGGAGTGTTGTAATACCCTAAACTTTCATTTTAATAAAAATGTTGATTTTCACGTGTTGTGTACGTGCAAAATTTCGTATGTAAATTTATTTTCTTTTTATAAAAATTTCATTTTGTAGTATGAACTATTATTTCCTTCTTTTCCTCTATTTTTCTAAAAAAGCTTATTTTGTAAAGTCGAAAACATTGTTTTCTTTTTTTGAGCCCACTTTAATAATTTATTATTTTATTGTTTTGGCCCACAAGTCTAAGCCCACTATTTGTGAAGCCCACAAACTTAATTAATCATTTAAATTGTCACACTTGTCATGTAGACACAATTTGTGAACAATTGATTAATTAAAATTGTACAAATTTCAAATAGGGGGGTACTAGAGGGCACGTGCATGCACGTAGTGTGCATTGCACACCTTGGAGGTCGGGTGTATGCTTAAGGAGGAATGGGAGAGTGGGTGTGTGCATGGGTGGTTATTTGATTATGGTTGGTTGCTACAACTTCCCCTCCTATCCTAGCCATCCATCTCTAACCATCTAGTGAAATCCTAGCCCTCCAATCTATCCTAGAACAAGTATAAATACCCCCTACCTTCATGCATTCTACACACACAAAAAAATTATTGAAAGAAAGAAATTATATAGGAGAGAAATACATAAGGGAGTATAAAGAGTGAGTGTGAGTTGTGTGTCCCAAGCTAGAGGCCGGCCCCATCATTAAGCACAAGGAAGCTTTCGGTTTTTGCACAAGGAGCAAGAAGGAGAGCTTTTGCAACACAATTTAGGAGGAGAAAGAGCTGTAACGCCCCGAATCCCAAATACACTGAATTCGAGATGTTCTACAGGATCTTTCCACTTCATTTAGTACAAGTTTACAAGGAAATTTGAACTTTTCACTTTACATCAGAGTTTACATAAAACTTTACACTTTACATTGCACAGCGGAAGTAAAATTTACAACAATTAAATAAATGTACAACAACTTGAATAATCTTTAACCATCTGTTCCTCTTTAATCTTTATCATGTCACTTACCTGCATATAAAACTGTGGGTACGTCAGTTTATTCAACCGACGAACATTACACACGGCCATCCTCTCTATGCCGGAAATAGTATAACTTATTTTCCATATTTAACAAACACAAACCTGTCACATATCAAACTAAAGGGACTATCCTATGGATGTCGTGTTGTGATTGTGCACTTAGTCCTTAATGCAGTTATTTATGTTACATGACACTAATGCACACTTATTCGGATTCTATGCATCCCATACTACATAGGCCCGAGGGCAAGCCTCTTAATTGTTCTTCATTTTGTAGGGTTCAATCCCTCGCCATGACTTAATCTACTACTGTAATTACGGTAGGTATCCTAGATGATCTATGAGTACAAGCACGTGTACAGAAAACCTGGAGGGGAATCCCACGTCATGTCACGACGCATCGTGAAGACAGCCTGTGGCAATTCAGCCTCCTTCATGGCACACGATCCTCATCCAGTCACCAACCATCGTACGAGCGTCACCACCGGAACGGTACTCTGGAGCAGTATCCACGTCATGTCACGACGCATCGTGAAGACAGCCTGTGAAATACTCTCACGCCGTCAATCCGATGGCCCTCTACTCATGTTTTTCTCCTACTTTCATCACGTCTCCACTATGTACCAATCCTTAGTTTTTATTAGAATCATGAACAAAATCAAAGCTCTTATTCATTCATTCAAATATAACCAACCTTGGTCTTTCTTTTCAATTTTCATTTCATTTCTTTCCAAATGCCGGGGGAGACTTGGCTACTCTTTTGTTTCAATTTCAATTCAAATTTCCAACCTGGAGCATTTCCACTCATAAGTTCATATGTTGAGTTTTCATACTCAAAGAGTATTTCTCTTTTCCAATCTTGATTTCTAAATTGTTCAATATTCCATAATTATACATTAAATTCAACTATTCATCATGTAACTCATGAAATGTTATTTTCACATTAAAGATCACATCACAAGTTATTCAATCAAAAATGAATATTTACACATCATAATTTGTCACTCCATTCTCCAATGAGAATAATTCACCTCACTTCATATAATTGCTTTTTATTCGTATTTCTTTTCTAAATTCCATTCTAAATCTTTTGTAAAATACCACTTTATACAAATGCAAGTGTAGAACTTATAGTTCTAAATTATACTTTTGTTCTTTAAACATACACCACTTCGTGCAAATAATTCTCAAACTATTTTTCATAGACTCCACATATTTTTAATATAATAATCATAATTTTCCACAATTTTTGATCATTAAAACACTTAAAAAAAATGTTTTTCCCACACTTAAACAACAGCCGAAGGCCAAGAATCGAACCAGCGACCCCTAGGAACCCAACCAAAGGCACAATCCACTAGACCAAGTGCGGCACGCGTTAGAAGAGGTGGCGAGAGCATTAAATGCTCTCGGCCGAACTGTTTCTTTTAAAAATGTTCGAAAATAAAAGAATGGTGTCAACGGGATTCGATCCCTCAACCTCAGAGAAGCCCCGCATATATACTGTAGCGATTTAGAGCGATCCGACCACTCGAGCTATAGGCTCGGGTTGTCACTAGCATAATTCAAATTTTATTTAACCAATACTCTCTGTTATTTAGAATATTTCGACGTTCATCAAAATTTCATTTCACATTGATCTTACAAACACACTGTAAAAATTACAGATTAATCATTTTCATCCTGAATTACACTCCAGTATATGAGAATAATTTTCTCAAATAATTAAACATATTTTTCCCAACAATTAACACATTTCTACCACAAAATTTGGCTAATTTGATATACTACCACTAATACATTCTTTTTCAACATTATGATTACATTAATCTTTATACCAATTTTCTGACCTTATTCATTTTCCAAACATAAAAATTGCATCTTAATTTATTCGTTACGACGCCATAACAAAGTTTCCAATTTAGCACATAAAGCAACATTATCAATATACTAATCTTTGCACATAATTTTTCATGCTACTAATGAAGGTTTCTTTACACAATTCATAGCCATATTCATATCGCACACAACTTGAATTTTAACAATAGAAATACATACAATTGGCATATCAACAATTCAATCAATTAGAGATCGTCTTTTCAATTAAATGTGCATTCTTATTAATCATTTTCATGCATCATTTTTCTAATTAAATCTAGCATATATTCCTATTTAGAAATAGGAAAAATTTACCCACCTCAAATGGAGAGACAAACACAATTAGCAACTTCCTAAACAAAAGTACTTGCACACGAACGGTCCTCCTCCTAGAAGCGCGCACTCGAGCCTCCAAGAACTCCAAAATCGAGCACCTCCACAAGCCAACCGAGAGCTCTCCCTACGCCGGCCTCCTCTCCTTCTTGATTGATGCACAAACCCACACAATCTCTCAATCTTTTAACTCACTAAAATAACTACTAGATAAGGTATTTTGAACTATAGGTTTGGAAGAAATAAGCACAATAATAACTAGCCGGGGGGGGGGGGGGGGGGGGGGGGGTATTTATACTAAAAATGAAGAAGAATGGATGGCTAAGATTGAAGTAGGAGTTAGGAACAAATGGCTATGATTTGATGAGGAGTTATACTAACCACCCATAATCAACTAACCACCACACCATGATCCCACTCAAATTTTCCCATTCCCTCCAAAAAGAAGCAATCCGGCCTACCCCACTTTGTGCACATTGCACGTGTACGTGCAATACACGTGCATGCAACTATGTCTAAAAAATTGTACATTAAATTTTATATCAAAATAACCTTTAAATTGTATCCAACATTAAAAGTTGTATTTAAAAATAAATTAACTCATGGGCTTTAGTTTATGAGCCAAAATACTTATTATAAAAATAATAAATTAAATTAACTTTGGGCTTTTAAAAAGAAAAGGCTTTTTGTCTAATTGAAAAAAGGTTTTATAAAAATTATTACAAGCACTTATTTAAAAATCTATACTCATCATAATGAAAATAATCATAACATTTAATTCAACCAAAAATATTGCACGTGCATACTACGTGCAAAATAAAATAATTTTTCATTAATGAAAAATCGGGCATTACAACACTCCCTCCTTAGAATAGTTCCGTCCCCGGAACTACAGTCAAGAGCGAGAAAACAAACACTAACAACAAGAAAAAGATACAAAGATACAATCAAGCAAAAAGCTCAGGATAGTCCTTCAACATCCTCTCCTCAGACTCCCAAGTAGTCTCTTCAACAAAATGGTTTCTCCAGACTACCTTGACCATCGGTATCGTCTTATTCCTCAAGACTTTCTCTCGACGATCAACAATCTCGACAGGAGACTCGATGTAATTCAGATCCAACTGCAAACCTTCCGGCACTTCAGGCAAATGATGACTCGGATCTGGAATATAACCTCTCAGCATAGACACATGAAAGACATTGTGCACTTGAGATAACTCTTCCGGTAATTCAAGCAGGTAAGCAGTTTTCCAGATCCTTTTCAATATCTTGTACGGGCCTATAAACCTCGGGGCTAACTTCCCGCCCTTGCCAGATCGAACCACACCTTTACTGGGCGATACTTTCAGAAAGACGAAGTCACCTACCTCAAACTGAAGGTCCCTTCTCCGGTTGTCTGCATAGCTTTTCTGCCTGCTCTGATCCTCTACCAACCTTTTCCTGATCAGATCAATCTTTTCAGAGGTTTGCTGCACAAGCTCAGGACCAAACAACTGACGCTCTCCAACTTCAAACCAACAAACAGGTGTCCTGCACTTTCTGCCATACAGAGCTTTGTACGGCGCCATCCCGATGCTAGTCTGAAAACTGTTGTTGTAGGCAAACTCTACCAAAGGTAAATGCCTTTCCCAACTGCCTCCAAAGTCTAGTACACAACACTGAAGCATATCCTCAAGAATACAGTTGACTCTCTCGGTCTGCCCATCGGTTTGCGGATGAAAAGCAGTGCTGAAATCCATCTTGGTACCCAAAGCTGTCTGAAGACTCCTCCAGAAATGTGAAGTAAACCGCGCATCTCGATCAGACACAATAGTTGACAGAACACCATGAAGCCGGACAATCTCCCCAACATACAACTCAGCTAATTTGTCCATCGAAGCAGTGAGTTTCATCGCAAGAAAGTGAGCGGACTTGGTTAGTCGTTCGACTATAACCCAAATCGCATCATTGCCCTTAGAACTCTTGGGTAAACCCGTAATGAAATCCATACTGATGTTATCCCACTTCCATTCCGGAATAGGTAACGGCTGCAATAGACCTCCAGGTTTTTGATTCTCGGCTTTAACTTGTTGACAAACCTCACACTTCGACACAAATTCGGCCACATCCCGCTTCAAACCTGACCACCAGAAATGCTGTTTGATGTCTCTGTACATCTTAGTACTCCCAGGATGTACAGACAAAAGATTAGCATGCGCCTCCTGAAGAATACTCTCTTTCAGGTCCGCCTGATCTGGAACACACAGCCTCTCTCCAAACCACAACACTCCGTCCTTGATCTGAAATCCGGGCAACCTGCCAGCACCAACCTGCTCCTTCATCTCCAAAATATCAGCATCAACCTCCTGACTTGCAATGATCCTTGCATTCAGTGTAGGCTGAAGCCTCAACTGAGCTAAAGATGCTCCCAATCCTTGCAAGACAACTTCAATACTGGCTCGGTCCAATTCCTCAATCAGATGCTTCTGGGTTGTAATCAAACTCGCCAGACTGCTCTTGCGACTAAGTGCATCAGCAACAACATTAGCCTTCCCCGGGTGATACTTAATCTCTGGACGAATGTCCTCAAGTACCTCCAGCCATCTTCGCTGCCTCAAATTCAGATCCCTCTGTTGGTATATGTACTTCAAACTCTTGTGGTCGGTGTACATGTTCAGCTTCTCGCCATATACATAATGTCTCCATTGCTTCAGGGCAAAGATAATCGCAGCCAACTCCAGTTCATGAGTCGGATAATTCTTCTCATACGGTCTTAGTTGCCTAGACCCATAAGTGATTACTTTTCCTTCTTGCATTAAGACACAACCAAGCCCCCGATGTGAAGCATCGCTATAAACATCATACTCAACACCTGCTCTAGGCAAAGCCAAAATAGGTGCAGTAGTCAGCTTCTCTTTCAACTCCTGAAAGCTCGCCTCACATTACTCAGTCCACTTGAAGTTCACATTCTTCTTGGTCAGACCAGTAAGCGGCACGGCTATCTGGGCATAACCTTGAATGAACCTCCAGTAGTATCCAGTCATTCCAAGAAAACTTCTGACTTCCTTCACTGTAGTAGGCCTAGCCCAATCTCTCACTGCCTCTATCTTCTGAGGGTCAGTTGCCATTCCCTCCTTAGAAAGGATGTGACCTAGGAATGCCACTTCAGATTTTCAGTAATCACACTTGGATAACTTGGCAAACAACTTCTGCTCTTCCAACTTCTTCAACACTGCTGCCAGATGCTCGGTGTACTCCTCTTCTGAATTGGAGCACACGAGGATATCGTCGATAAACACCACGACGAAAGAATCAATGAACGGCCTCAGAACTCTGTTCATCAAATCCATGAAGATTGCGGGTGCATTCGTCACTCCAAATGGCATAACTAAGAATTCGTAATGCCCATGTCGAGTTCTAAATGCAGTTTTGTGCACACCTTCGGCTTTCACTCGAACTTGGTGATATCCTGATTGAAGATCTTTTTTGGAGAAAACGGCTGCTCCTTATAGACGATCGAACAAATCATCAGTGCGAGGAATAGGATACTTATTCTGAACGGTGACCTTATTCAGCTCTCGGTAATCGATGCACATTCTCATCGATCCATCCTTCTTCTTTACCAAAAGCACAGGTGCTCCCCAGGGTGACGCACTAGGTTGAATAAAGCCTTTCTCTAACAGTTCCTCAATCTGCCATTTCACTTCATCCTGTTCCACTGGAGCCTAACTATACGGTGCCTTAGAAATGGATGCACTTCCCGGTTGAACAGTGATGCTGAACTCTACATCACGATGAGGGGTTAACCCAGGAAAATCATCCAAGAACACAGTCGGATAGTCCCGAACCACAGGAATCCCTTGCACTTCCACCAGAGTCTCTTCCTTGCAGATAGCTGCCACCAGCCTAGAACACTTCTTCTTCCCATGGAAGGTGACTTCAGGTCCACCTGGAGCCTTCACTGTTACTGTCTTGGTCTTGCACTCGATGCTTGCACTGTACACCGACATCCAATCAATGCTAATGATAACATCGACCCCCAAGATATTCAGCTCGATCAGATCAATCCCAAAGACTCGATCTCCAATTATGATCTCACAATCAGCATAATACCGATCAGTGGTTAGAGTTTCCCCTGATGGAGTAGCTACTGCTAAGATCTTTCCTGGAAAAATTTCGGTTCAACTCCCAACACTTTAGCAAATTTAGGAGACACAAAAGTATGAGATGATCCAGTATCGAACAACACAACAGCTTTCATTCCATTCACATAAAGTTTGCCTGTTACATAATACACACTCATTACGTAACAGTTTTACTAAATAACGGGAAAAAGAAATGACATAAACCACTAAACATCTGGCCTCGTACCAGTGATGACATGATCAACCTCATCAGCATCAGCTTCCATCAAGGCAAATACTCGCCTTGGTTGGTACGGTCTCTTCCGATTCTGCTGAGTTGATCCCCCACGGATGACATTTCGTGGCTTGGAGCATTGAGACATGTAATGTCCCGTCTCACCACAGTTAAAGCAAGTCACTACAGGAGGTCTCATCCCATTGTTCCCGGGTCCTCCAGCCACACTAATACCGTTCGCCCCTGTCGGTTTGAACCTTTGTGCAGATGGTTGCCACTTGAAACTCCCAGAATTGGCGAGCCTCTTTCCAGACTGCCAGTTGTTCCTCCGATTCTGAACAACATGAAACTCCTCCATGTCTGCTTCCGTCGCTGCTGCTCTCTTAACCAACTTGTCAAATCTTCTGATACCAAGGGGTATCATCCCGGACCTCAAGCTCGGCCTCAATCCATGCTCGAACTTACGAGCCTTCTTAGCTTCCTCCACCACTAATTCAGGAGCATACCTAGAGAGCTGAGTAAATTTGGTCTCGTACTCTCTCACTGACATGCTACCATGCTGTAGTGATAGAAACTCCATAGCCTTCTTCTCTTGGACATCGGAGGGGAAATAGTGACTGCGGAATTCTTCCAGAAATTCCTCCCAGTCGAGAACTATGCCTCCCATTGTCCTCTTCATTGACTGCCACCAAACAGCAGCATCCTTCTCAAGTTGCAGAGTCGCCAACTTGACCTTATTGCCTTCAGGGGTCTCCAGCACTTCAAAGATTGTCTCCACTTGACGAATCCAGTTGTCAGCCGCATCAGGGTCTGACTTCCCCTCGAATACAGGTGGTTTCATTCGTTTGAACGATTCCACGCGTTTAATCGCTTCGGGCACCGGATTCGTAGGTCCCCTTCCTTGGTTCTGATTCATAGCCACGGCGTTGAGCGTCTGATAGACTCTTGCAAGTTCCGTTTTCAGATCCAAACCTTCACCATTTCTAGCTCCTCTTCTAGCCATATTCTGATGCAAAAGATCCATTAAATTCGAAGTATAAGACAAGAATTTTAAATCAAATTGTATTTCATTGAATTCCAAACTTTATACATTCGAATTGAAAAACATTTCTTGACATCAGAATGAAAATAGTAGAAGCTACAACAGTCTAACTCCTACGGTTCCTCTTTGCTTCTCGAAGTTCTCCCCGTAATTCATCAACTTCATCTTTCAGCACATCGGTCAGATTCTTCCTCTTCTTGAGTTCCCATTCCTGATGAATGAGAACTGAAAAGTCATCCTTACGCTTTGCCAGCTGAGCCTCCAATAATCCGACTCCCGCAGTGTTTCTACCTGCCTCTGAAGAGATGTCACAAGAACATTTGGAACTGGTTCTTCTTCTTCGTCAGAAGAGTCATCAGATGAATCCGGAGGTGGGGTGATTTCTCGGGATTCAGACCATTCTTCTCTGTCAGAATCTGCTTGCCCTGGATAGTACTCGTCCTCGGAATTTGCCTGTCCATGATGGTACTCTTCCTCGATGATATGCCGGTCGTCGTCTCTAGCAGGGTCGAAGTGGTCAGCCATCTTAGAAATAGAAAGGAAGAAGCATAAGTCATAGAGCAACACAAATGTAAGTCACTTAAATTTAAATCTCTAGACTCAAACGCACACTCTAATGTCCACTACGAGGGTGTCGTTCCCTATACATTTGTACAAGCGTGAAAGCGTGGCTCTAATACCACTCTGTAACGTCCCGAATCCCAAATACACTGAATTCGAGATGTTCTACAGGATCTTTCCACTTCATTTAGTACAAGTTGATAAGAAAATTTGAACTTTTCACTTTACATCAGAGTTTACATAAAACTTTACACTTTACATTGCACAGCGGAAGTAAAATTTACAACAATTTAATAAATGTACAACAACTTGAATAATCTTTAAGCATCTGTTCCTCTTTAATCTTTATCATGTCACTTACCTGCATATAAAACTGTGGGTACGTCAGTTTATTCAACCGACGAACATTATACACGGCCATCCTCTCTATGCCGGAAATAGTATAACTTATTTTTCATATTTAACAAACACAAACTTGTCACATATCAAACTAAAGGGACTATCCTATTGATGTCATGTTGTGATTTTGCACTTAGTCCTTAATGCAGTTATTTATGTTACATGACACTAATGCACACTTGTTCGGATTCTATGCATCCCATACTACATAGGTCCGACGGCAAGCCTCTTAATCGTTCTTCATTTTGTAGGGTTCAATCTCTCGCCATGACTTAATCTACTACTGTAATTACGGTAGGTATCCTAGATGATCTATGAGTACAAGCACGTGTACAAAAAACCTCGAGGGAAATCCCATGTCATGTCACGACGCATCGTGAAGACAGCCTGTGGCAATTCAGCCTCCTTCATGGCACACGATCCTCATGCAGTCACCAACCATCCCACGAGCGTCACCACCGGGACGGTACTCTGGAGCAGTATCCACGTCATGTCACGACACATCGTGAAGACAGCCAGTGAAATACTCTCACGCCGCCAATCCGATGGCCCTCTACTCATGTTTTTCTCCTACTTTCATCACGTCTCCACTATGTACTAATCCTTAGTTTTTATTAGAATCATGAACAAAATCAAAGCTCTAGAGTTAGCCTCTCCACTAAACCGGACTTATTCATTCATTCAAACATGACCAACCTTGGTCTTTCTTTTCAATTTTCATTTCATTTCTTTCCAAATGTCGGGGGAGACTTAGCTACTCTTTTGTTTCAATTTCAATTCAAATTTCCAACATTGAGCATTTTCACTCACAAGTTCATATGTTGAGTTTTCATACTCAAAGAGTATTTCTCTTTTCCAATCATGATTTCTAAATTGTTCAATATTCCATAATTATACATTAAATTCAACTATTCATCATGTAACTCATGAAATGTTATTTTCACATTAAAGATCACATCACAAGTTATTCAATCAAAAATAAATATTTACACATCATAATTTGTCACTCCATTCTCCAATGAGAATAATTCACCTCACTTCATATAATTCCTTTTTATTCCTATTTCTTTTCTAAATTCCATTCTAAATCTTTTGTAAAATACCACTTTATACAAATGCAAGTGTAGAACTTATAGTTCTAAATTATACTTTTGTTCTTTAAACATACACCACTTCGTGCAAATAATTCTCAAACTATTTTTCATAGACTCCACATATTTTTAAAATAATAATCATAATTTTCCACAATTTTTTATCATTAAAAACACCACAAAAAAATATTTTTCCCACACTTAAACAACAGTCGAAGGCCAAGGATCGAACCAGCGACCCCTAGGAACCCAACCAAAGGCACAAGCCACTAGACCAAGTGCGGCACGCGTTAGAAGAGGTGGCGAGAGCATTAAATGCTCTCGGCCGAACTGTTTCTTTTAAAAATGTTCGAAAATAAATGAATGGTGTCAACGGGATTCGATCCCTCAACCTCAGAGAAGCCCCGCATATATACTGTAGCGATTTAGAGCGATCCGACCACTCGAGCTATAGGCTCGGGTTGTCATTAGCGATTTAGAGCGATCCGACCACTCTAGCATAATTCAAATTTTATTTAACCAATACTCTCTGTTATTTAGAACATTTCAACGTTCATCAAAATTTCATTTCACATTGTTCTTACTAACACACTGTAAAAATTCCAGATTAATCATTTCCATCCTGAATTACACTCCATTATATGAGAATAATTTTCTCAAATAATTAAACATATTTTTCCCAATAATTAACACATTTCTACCATAAAATTTGGCTAATTTGATATACTACCACTAATACGTTCTTTTTCGACATTATGATTTCATTAATCTCTATACCAATTTTTTGCCCTTATTCATTTTCCAAACATAAAAATTGTATCTTAATTTATTCGTTACGACGCCATAACAAAGTTTTCAATTTAGCACATAAAGCGACCTTATCAATATACTAATCTTTGCACATAATTTTTCATGCTACTAACGAAAGTTTCTTTACACAATTCATAGCCATATTCATATCGCACACAACTTGAATTTTAACAATAGAAATACATACAATTGGCATATTAACAATTCAATCAATTAGAGATCATCTTTTCGATTAAATGTGCATTCTTATTAATCATTTTCATGCATCATTTTTCTAATTAAATCTAGCATATATTCCTATTTAGAAATTGAGAAAATTTACCCACCTCAAATGGAGAGACAAATACAATTAGCAACTTCCGAAACAAAAGTCCTTGCACACGAACGATCCTCCTCCTAGAAGCGCGCACTCGAGCCTCCAAGAACACCAAAATCGAGGACCTCCACAAGCCAACGGAGAGCTCTCCCTATGCCGGCCTCCTCTCCTTCTTGATTGATGCACAAACCCACACAATCTTTCAATCTTTTAACTCACTAAAATAACTACTAGATAAGGTATTTTGAACTATAGGTTTGGAAGAAATAAGCACAAGAATAACTAGCCGGGGGGGAGGGGGTATTTATACTAAAAATGAAGGAGAATGGATGGCTAAGATTGAAGTAGGAGTTAGGAACAAATGGCTATGATTTGATGAGGAGTTATACTAACCACCCATAATCAACTAACCACCACACCATGATCCCACTCAAATTTTCCCATTCCCTCCAAAAAGAAGCAATCTGGCCTACCCCACGTTGTGCACATTGCATGTGTACGTGCAATACACGTGCATGCAACTAGGTCTAAAAAATTGTACATTAAATTTTATATCAAAATAACCTTTAAATTGTATCCAACATTACAAGTTGTATTTAAAAATAAATTAACTCATGGGCTTTAGTTTATGGGCCAAAATACTTATTATAAAAATAATAAACTAAATTAACTTTGGGCTTTTAAAAAGAAAAGGCTTTTTGTCTAATTGAAAGAAGGCTTTATAAAAATAATTACAAGCACTTATTTAAAAATCTATACTCATCATAATAAAAATAATCATAACATTTAATTCAACCAAAAATATTGCACGTGCACATTACGTGCAAAATAAAATAATTTTTCATTAATGAAAAATCGGGCATTACAACACTCCCTCCTTAGAATAGTTCCGTCCCCGGAACTACAGTCAAGAGCGAGAAAACAAACACTAACAACAAGAAAAAGATACAAAGATGCAATCAAGCAAAAAGCTCAGGATAGTCCTTCAACATCCTCTCCTCAGACTCCCAAGTAGCCACTTCAACCAAATGGTTTCTCCAGACTACCTTGACCATCGGTATCGTCTTATTCCTCAAGACTTTCTCTCGACGATCAACAATCTCGATAGGAGACTCGATGTAATTCAGATCCAACTGCAAACCTTCCGGCACTTCAGGCAAATGATGACTCGGATCTGGAATATAACCTCTCAGCATAGACACATGAAAGACATTGTGCACCTGAGATAACTCTTCCGGTAATTCAAGCAGGTAAGCAGTTTTCCCGATCCTTTTCAATATCTTGTACGGGCCTATAAACCTAGGGGCTAACTTCCCGCCTTTGCCAAATCGAACCACACCTTTACTGGGCGATACTTTCAGAAAGACGAAGTCACCTACCTCAAACTCAAGGTCCCTTCTCCGGTTGTCTGCATAGCTTTTCTGCCTTCTCTGAGCCTCTACCAACCTTTTCCTGATCAGATCAATCTTTTCAGAGGTTCGTTGCACAAGCTCAGGACCAAACAACTGACGCTCCCCAACTTCAAACCAACAAACAGGTGTCCTGCACTTTCTGCCATACAGAGCTTCGTACGGCGCCATCCCGATGCTAGTCTGAAAACTATTGTTGTAGGCAAACTCTACCAAAGGTAAATACCTTTCCCAACTGCCTCCAAAGTCTAGCACACAACACCGAAGCATATCCTCAAGAATACGGTTGACTCTCTCGGTCTGCCCATCGGTTTGTGGATGAAAAGCAATGCTGAAATCCGTCTTGGTACCCAAAGCTGTCTGAAGACTCCTCCAGAAATGAGAAGTAAACTGCGCATCTCGATCAGACACAATAGTTGACAGAACACCATGAAGCCGGACAATCTCGCCAACATACAACTCAGCTAATTTGTCCATCGAAGCAGTGAGTTTCATCGCCAGAAAGTGAGCGGACTTGGTTAGTCGATCGACTATAACCCAAATCGCATCATTGCCCTTAGAACTCTTGGGTAAACCCGTAATGAAATCCATACTGATGTTATCCCACTTCCATTCTGGAATAGGTAACGGCTGCAATAAACCTCCAGGTTTTTGATTCTCGGCTTTAACTTGTTGACAAACCTCACACTTCGACACAAATTCGGCCACATCTCGCTTCAAACCTGACCACCAGAAATGCTGTTTGATGTCTCAGTACATCTTAGTACTCCCAGGATGTACAGACAAAAGAGTAGCATGTGCCTCCTAAAGAATACTCTCTTTCAGGTCCGCCTGATCCGGAACACACAGCCTCTCTCCAAACCACAACACTCCGTCCTTGATCTGAAATCTGGGCAACCTGCCAGCACCAACCTGCTCCTTCATCTCCAAAATATCAGCATCAACCTCCTGACTTGCAATGATCCTTGCATTCAGTGTAGGCTGAAGCCTCAACTGAGCTAAAGATGCTCCCAATCCTTGCAAGACAACTTCAATACTGGCTCGGTCCAATTCCTCAATCAGATGCTTCTGAGTTGTAATCAAACTCGCCATACTACTCTTGCGACTAAGTGCATTAGCAACAACATTAGCCTTCCCGGGGTGATACTTAATCTCTGGACGAATGTCCTCAAGTACCTCCAGCCATCTTCGCTGCCTCAAATTCAGATCCCTCTGCTGGTATATGTACTTCAAACTCTTGTGGTCCGTGTACATGTTCAGCTTCTCGCCATATACATAATGTCTCCATTGCTTCAGGGCAAAGATAATCGCAGCCAACTCCAGTTCATGAGTCGGATAATTCTTCTCATACGGTCTTAGTTGCCTAGACCCATAAGTGATTACTTTTCCTTCATGCATTAAGACACAACCAAGCCCCCGATGTGAAGCATCGCTATAAACATCATACTCAACACCTGCTCTAGGCAAAGCCAAAATAGGTGCAGTAGTCAGCTTCTCTTTCAACTCCTGAAAGCTCGCCTCACATTACTCAGTCCACTTGAAGTTCACATTCTTCTTGGTCAGACCAGTAAGCGGCACGGCTATCTGGGCATAACCTTGAATGAACCTCCAGTAGTATCCAGTCATTCCAAGAAAACTTCTGACTTCCTTCACTGTAGTAGGCCTAGCCCAATCTCTCACTGCCTCTATCTTCTGAGGGTCAGTTGCCACTCCCTCCTTAGAAAGGATGTGACCTAGGAATGCCACTTCAGATTTTCAGTAATCACACTTGGATAACTTGGCAAACAACTTCTGCTCTTCCAACTTCTTCAACACTGCTGCCAGATGCTCGGTGTACTCCTCTTCTGAATTGGAGTACACGAGGATATCGTGATAAACACCACGACGAAAGAATCAATGAACGGCCTCAGAACTCTGTTCATCAAATCCATGAAGATTGCGGGTGCATTCGTCACTCCAAATGGCATAACTAAGAATTCGTAATGCCCATGTCGAGTTCTAAATGCAGTTTTGTGCACATCTTCGGCTTTCACTCGAACTTGGTGATATCCTGATTGAAGATCTTTTTTGGAGAAAACGGCTGCTCCTTATAGACGATCGAACAAATCATCAGTGCGAGGAATAGGATACTTATTCTGAACGGTGACCTTATTCAGCTCTCGGTAATCGATGCACATTCTCATCGATCCATCCTTCTTCTTTACCAAAAGCACAGGTGCTCCCCAGGGTGACGCACTAGGTTGAATAAAGCCTTTCTCCAACAGTTCCTCAATCTGCCGTTTCACCTCATCCTGTTCCACTGGAGCCATCCTATACGGTGCCTTAGAAATGGATGCACTTCCCAGTTGAACAGTGATGCTGAACTCTACTTCACGATGCGGGGGTAACCCAGGAAAATCATCCAAGAACACAGTCGGATAGTCCCGAACCACAGGAATCCCTTGCACTTCCACCAGAGTCTCTTCCTTGCAGATAGCTGCCACCAGCCTAGAACACTTCTTCCCTTGGAAAGTGACTTCAGCATTAGCTTCTGTCAAGGCAAATATTGTCTTGGTCTTGCACTCGATGCTTGCACTGTACACCGACATCCAATTAATGCCAATGATAACATCGACCCCCAAGATAGTCAGCTCGATCAGATCAATCCCAAAGACTCGATCTCCAATTAGGATCTCACAATCAGCATAATACCGATTTGTGGTTAGAGTTTCCCCTGATGGAGTAGCTACTGCTAAGATCTTGCCTGGAAAAATCTTCGGTTCAACTCCCAACACTTTAGCAAATTTAGGAGACACAAAAGTATGAGAGGATCCAGTATCGAACAACACAAGAACTTTCATTCCATTCACATAATGTTTGCCTGTTACATAATACACACTCATTACGTAACAGTTTCACTAAATAACGGAAAAAAGAAATGACATAAACCACTAAATATCTGCCCTCGTACCAGTGATGACATGATCAACCTCATCAGCATTAGCTTCCGTCAAGACAAATACTCGCCCTGGTTGGTACGGTCTCTTCCCATTCTGCTGAGTTGATCCCCCACGGATGACATTTCGTGGCTTGGAGCATTGAGACATGTAATGTCCCGTCTCACCACAGTTAAAGCAAGTCACCGCAGAAGGTCTCACCCCATTGTTCCCGGGTCCTCCAGCCACACTAATAACATTCGCCCCTGTCGGTTTGAACCTTTGTGCAGATGGTTGCCCCTTGAAACTCCCTGAATTGGCGGGCCTCTTTCCAGACTGCCAGTTGTTCCTCCGGTTCTGAACAACATGAAACTGCTCCATGTCCGCTTCCGTCGCTTCTGCTCTCTTGACCGATTTGTCAAATCTTCTGATACCAAGGGGTATCATCCGGGACCTCAAGCTCGGCCTTAATCCATGCTCGAACTTACAAGCCTTCTTAGCTTCCTCCAACACTAATTTAGGAGCATACCTAGAGAGCTTAGTGAATTTGGTCTCGTACTCTCTCACTGATATGCTACCTTGCTGTAGTGATAGAAACTCCATAGCCTTCTTCTCTTGAATATCGGAGGGGAAATAGTGACTGCGGAATTCTTCTAGAAATTCCTCCCAGCCGAGAACTATGCCTCCCATTGTCCTCTTCATTGACTGCCACCAAACAGCCACATCCTTCTCAAGTTGCAGAGTCACCAACTTGACCTTACTGCCTTCAGGGGTCTCCAGCACTTCAAAGATTATCTCCACTTGACGAATCCAGTTGTCAGCCGCATCAGGGTTTGACTTCCCTTCGAATACATGTGGTTTCATTCGTTTGAACAATTCCACGAGTTTAATCGCTTCGGGCACCGGATTCGTAGGTCCCCTTCCTTGGTTCTGATTCATAGCCATGGCTTTGAGCGTCTGATAGACTCTCGCAAGTTCCGTTTCCAGATCCAAACCTTCACCATTTCTAGCTCCTCTTCTAGCCATATTCTGATGCAAAAGATCCATTAAATTCGAAGTATAAGACAAGAATTTTAAATCAACTTGCATTTCATTGAATTCCAAACTTTATACATTCGAATTGAAAAACATTTCTTGACATCAGAATGAAAATAGTAGAAGCTACAATAGTCTAACTCCTACGGTTCCTTTTTGCTTCTCGAATTTCTTGACATCAGAATTAACTTTGGGCTTTCAAAAAGAAAATGCTTTTTGTCTAATTGAAAGAAGGCTTTATAAAAATAATTACAAGCACTTATTTAAAAATCTATACTCATCATATTGAAAATAATCATAACATTTAATTCAACCAAAAATATTGCACGTGCACACTACGTGCAAAATAAAATAATTTTTCATTAATGAAAAATCGGGCATTACAAAAGCTACTCTCTCGCATTCTAGGAGACTCTAGGAGCTTTTATTTGGTTTTTCTCCAAAGAGGTGGGTGTTTCTCATTGCTTCTAATATTAGAATTCATGCTAGATATGTTTTAATCAAATTATAGGAATTAACTAGTGAGAAATTGGAATCGTGCTTGTTTAATTAAAGTAGAGTAGTAATATTGGAGATAAAATGGTGGAATGATTGCTAATGGATAATTGTTAATTTATGTGTTAGAATTCTCCATTTTTTGTATGTGCCACATGAATGTTAGAATAAATGAAAGAGATTGTATTTGCAAATAATTGATTGAATGCATCATGTGTAATTAGTTGATAAAAATAGAATTTTTATTCTTTAGAAAAGATGATTTTTGTGTTGTAAAAATATGGTAGATTGTCAATAAGAAAGAGAACAATAACGTAGTAATTTTTGTGGGAACCTAACTTTAATTATGAAGAGTTGTGCTATGATTTTCAAATGTCGAATTTATGGACATGGAACACAAATTAGGACTAAAATACATGTTTTATAGAGCTAAAAATGCTTATAAAAATACTGGTTGCTGTAGATTTATGTGTATTTTAATTCTGAAAAAAGTTGCTTTCAAAAGAGAAGAAAAGGAGACAAATTTGTTTTGAGAATTCATGAATTATAGATATGAACAGAGAGCTAAATCAAAACCTAATTAAATTACCTTCAAATTGATATGGCCACTTAGACCAATTGGTCGGTAGAGTCTTCATTCGCTACAGTAAAGGGGGGCTGAGTCAGGGGTCTCGGGTTCGATACAGAGGCTTTTCGTTTTATTTTTTTGTTAAATTCCGAATGCCGAGGTTTGATACATAGGGATAATAACCCCTAGTCATATCGCCTTGGGGCTTTGGCGCAGTGGTCTTGTGAGCTGTCTATTGGGGCCGCTAGTTGTGGGTTCGAATCCGGTTGTGGGTTCGGATTAGAAAAAAAAATGTTTTTTTGGGATTTTAATCTTAATTTGAGTTTTAAAATAGAGTAAAAATTGGGGAAAATATGGAATAAACTACTGAAAATTATTTGGACTTTATGAGAAAATTTTGTATAACTTTTGATAAAGTGTAATTGAGAATTTGAGGCTTTTTGCAAGGAAGGACTTTTTTTTAAAATTTAAATGGTCTTTTAAACAAAGGAAAAATAAATGAGATTTTTTTTTGAGTTATAAAGATGAAAATTAATAATGAGAAATTTTTGAAAGTTGTGATTTGTGTAATCAATAGGACTTATAAATTGTGCTTGTAGTATGAATGGAAATGAGAATAATAGATTCGTGGAATAAATGAATTATTGATTATTACTAGTTGAAACTTATTCTTACGCAATTTGCACGTGAAATTGAATTATTGAATGTGATGAGTTATGAAAGATATGGATACATGAATACTATGCTTATAAAACATGAATAATTAATCATGAAAAGACCTTATGAGTATGAAAAGCTCGATGTTATAATTATGAGTTGAAATTGAGAATAAAGGTGTAGCTAAGCCTTATACCGACAATAAAAGAAATGTGGAAGATGATATTTGAGATGAAAAGACCGAAGTTTGGGTCACGTGAAATCATTGAATAAGATCGGTATAGTGGGAGTGCTAACCCTAAGGGATTGATTTTATTCATGATTTAATTAAACTAAGGATTAGATACATAGTGAAGATGTGATGAAAGTAAGAGAAAAATATTGAGTATGAGGGCCATTGGATTGGCGGCGTAAGAGTATTCAGAGGATGTCCCATGATGCATCATGATAGGGCGTGGATACTGCTTCAGAGTACCATCCCGATGGCGATGCTCGTGGGGTGTTTGACGACTGCGGGTGGTGTCATGTCTATGGTAGGAGCTGAATTACCACAGGATGCCTGCATGATGAGTCATGTGTCAGTGTGTTGAGATTTCCTCCAGGGAGCCTTGACATGAGTTCGTAGGTCATAAAATATCTAGGATACATACCGTAGTTACAGTAGTAGATTAAGTCATGACGAGGGATTGAACTCTACAAGATGAAGAACAGTTAAGTGCTTGCCCTCCGACCTATGTAGTTTGGGCTGCATAGACTCTGAACAAGTGTTCATTAGTGTCATGTAATACAAATAATTGCATTAAGGACTAAGTACACATTCGCAATACGACATCAATAGGATAGTCCGTTTAGCTTTGTTTGTGAACAAGTTTGTGGTTTGCTAAGTATTGAGAATCGTTATACTGTTTTCGGCATAGAGAGGATGGCCGTGTATAATATTTCGTCAGTTGAATGAACTGACGCGCCCATAGTTTTACATGTAGGGTAAAGATGCTTGATAAATTGAAGTATACATGCTGCTCAAGATTGATTTAAATGTTGTTTCATGTAATTTATTGTAAAATTACTTCCGCTGTAATAATATAAAGGTGTAATGTAACTCTAATGTAAGAAATATTTATATTTCCTTGTAAAATAGTACGAAAGAAGTGTAAAGATCTTGTCGAACTTCAAATTCAGTTGTATTTTGGAATTTGGGGTGTTACATCATTTGTGCATTAGTTATTATGAGCATGACATACACTGACATACTTAGGGTAGTCACTCTTTCCATACTTTTATTCTGCATTCAAGATTGTGATTGTAATGTTTTGGAGGATCGCTACTGTAATTAGCATTGCATTGGTTGTATTCAGCTGACATGCCCACATTTCTCAAGTTTTGCAGGACTTTGTTGGCAGGCTGAGTGGGCACGAGCGCGTGACGGAAGATTGAGATTTCGTGATGAATTAGATTGAAAATAATTTATGTGTAATTTTCACTGTGTATTGTAAAGAACATTGATGTAATGAAAAGATTTAAATTTTCTTGTAATTCTGTATTATGTTGTACGAAGTTGAAGTAAAGATTCTGGATGAGTCACGAATTACCTATCTATGTTATTCGGGGCATTACAAGAATTCCCCGAGAGGTGAGAACTTATGATATTTTTATTTGAGTTATTAGGGTGGACGTAGATAACCCTAGAAGTTCTAGAGGCTGAGTAGAACCAAGGCCATCGACAAGTTTGTGAAATTGGGAACAAGCCAGGTTGGGCTAGTATTATAGTATTTATTTAGTTAAGTTCGGTAGGGCTACACTGGCTCTGGATGGGGCTTGTTTCTTTCTGATCTAAGCACAGGCACTAGAGTTCCGATGCAAGAGCAAACGTAAGTAAGGGGCTCTAAATAGTCAGGCGGAGTGAAACGAGTCTCCAGTATTCTGTGACTAGATTGACGCTCACAGGATGTTCGAACGTTGAAGCCTCTATAATGATCTTATGAGGTGAGATGGCTCTCAGAATTCCTGGTCGAGATCGACGCTTACGGGAGGTACGGGTGAGTAGAGTGCTTCATATCGACGGGCGGATTGGGATTGATCTCCAGAAGCCGGGACGAGAGCCAATACTCACGAGATGTCTGAATCTTGATATTTATCACGGTTATAGGATGCATAGCGAGGGATTAACCCTACAATGAGGAGAACGCTAAGGACTTGCCCTCAGACATATGCTGTATGGGCAGCATAGAATCTGTACAAGTGCAAATTAGAAAGTGCATTATGGGCATGTTACTTGTGCATTAGTCTTTAGGATCATGACATACATTGACATACTTAGGATAGACACACTTTTCATATTATTTTGCATTCAAATTTGTGGTTGTTAAAACTTAAAGAATCGCTGTCGTTAGCAGTACATACGTTGGCTTTATTCAACTAATGTGCCCACAGTTTACAAGTTGTATAGGACTCTTGTCAACGGGTGGTGTGGATGAAATTTAGTGGCATAATCAACTTGTATTTATTGTGTAAAATTCCGTTGTACATTGTAAGGAACAATTGTGTAATAATTGTTTTGAATTTCCTTGTGTTTTTGTACTGTGTTGTATGAATTTGAAGTAAAAGATTATGGATGAGTCACGAATTGCCTGTGTATAGAATTCATGGCGTTACAGAGTGGTTTCAGAGCAGAGTGGTTTCAGAGCAAACTTCAAATAGTAGTACTAAAATAGTAAGGGAAATGTAACCTAGGTGGTCACTATATGAGTGTGTTTTAGTTTTAGAGTCATGAATGTTATAGTTGTTTGAACTTTCATTTATGATACCCTATACGTATACTGATGTTCCTTTCTCTATCTTCTGTATGATGGCAAATGACCAAGATGCTATGTAGAACTTGGGAGAGGAAGATTTTTTCAATGTTCCTGAGGAGGATCCAGAAAAAGATCCTGAAGATGAACTAGAGGAGCAAGAGGAACTTTAGGAATTGCGCCAAATTACTCATCCTCCAATGGAGTATTCAGTCGAATCTTCAGATGGCTCATCATCCTTAAGCAAGAAAAATCATATAATAGCTGCACTTCAGCACCAACTGATCATACATCAGTGGAGGGTGAGCCACCTTGGAGGACAACGTTTGGAGGACCAACAACTCATTACGGCTTTGGAGTCTGAGGTTGCGGGTCTCTCGAGGATCTAATACAAAATGGCATGACATCTCACTCAAATCGATAACTTAAGGAAATCGTAAGCGATGGAGTTGACATGATGTCGTGAAGAGCTACAGATGGAACTAGTTGAACTGCGTACGAAGCTCAGAAAAGCACAAAGAGCCCGTCGTATTTGATTATCTCTATGGTTGTAGTAGTTTGAGTGTTGTAATGAGATCTAGAACTTATCTAGAATCGAATAATTTTTTTTATTTATTAAGTGGGTTTGTAGCGAATGATTTTTTTGAATAAATGGAGTTATGTGGATATATTGATGTGATTTTCTATGCGGTATTGTCCTTTTTCTGAGTTGGTGTATTTTCATGAGATCAGAGATGGCAAGACGAAGAAACGGGAATGACAAAAATGGGGAGGGGTCTGACGACAATAGGCTGGGTCTAGAAACTAAACTCGCCAGGGTGTCTATAACCCTGAATACCTTTGTGGCGGCTAATGTGGGTCGCAATGCAGGGACAGGACAAACAACTCAAATTCCGGACATGATAAAATAGGTGGAATCATTCAAGTGGATGAAACCGCCAATTTTCTAAGGGCAAGCTGATTCGGATGCAGCAGATGACTGGATTGAACAAATAAGATAGTGTTCGAGGTCTTGGAGACCCCGGAAGTTATTAAGGTGAAGCTGGCAACTATCTAGTTGGATAAGGATGCTAGTGTTTGGTAGCAGTCCATGTAGAGGACATTCGACAATGGTTCGATTACTTGGGTGGTATTCTTGGTGGAATTCTGAGACATTATTTTTCTATGGACATCCAGGAAAAGAAGGTCATGAAGTTCATGAGCTTGTAGTAGGAGAACATGTCAGTGAGGGAGTATGAGACAAGGTTCACTCAACTCTTGAGGTATGCACTTGGATGAAGCTAAGAAGTCCAGGAAATTCGAACAAGGGATGAGGCCAAGCTTGAGGTCTCGCATGATACCCTTGGGTATCAGAAGGATCAATAAGCTGGTGCTCAGGGCAACAATGACAGAGTCTGACATGGAACAATTTCAGTAGGCAATGGAAAAGAAGAATGAGTGGTATCCAAAGGGCAAGAGGGTTACAGAGGCGACAACCCACGCCGAGAAGAAACTCTCAAAAAAGAAGGTCAAGTTCGACGGACCGAACAGTAGGGTGACTACGACTAAGAGTGTGGGATGTATCAATTGCGGGATAGTGAGCCACTTCAAGTTAAAATGTCCCAAGCCCCATCAAGATTTGCTACAGCTGTGGTAAGGAGGGGCATATTCAGCCATATTGTTCGCAGCTGAAGTAGGGAGGAGCCAACTACAACTGAGCTGACAAGGGGGAGAAATCATACTTGCAGGCCCGGTTGCCACCCCTAGGTGATACTAAGGAAACGCTATACATAGAGCAATTTTAAGAGATGTATATTACAAATTGCAATTTAATTGATATGATGAATGTTTTACTTGGTCCAACAAGCAACAAAATAAACACATATTGGAAAGGCTCGATAAAGCATATGCTAATGGTGCATGGATGAGAGAATTTTCTGTAGTAATTGTGCATCATCTCCCTATAGTTGAACGTGATCATTGTCCCTTGCTAATTCAGCTAAAAAGACACTCCACAACAAATGCACTGGTTTCAAATTTTGAAATATCCATAGTCTAAACATAAAAAGAAAAAAAAATGGTATTGCAATGGGTTTAGGTTATCTGTATATTAGTTATATATGTATCAGATTTTGGTTGATGGCTGTAGTAGAGAAGGTGGTTATGGGAGTGGGTTTTTATGCGTATTTAATTTAATTTAACATATTTAAATACATGGGTACCCGTGTGTACCAGTGGGTATAACCGACCCAACCCGCAAATTCACGGGCCGGTTCAAAAAGTAACCGTTCTTTTTTCCCCCAAATTTTTCCTTACCTGTACCCGACCCATACGGATACACCCTGCAAGTACCCATGAATCATGGGTCGAGATTTCCGGGTCTATATGTAACCCTAAGCCCTGAACCCTAAAAAGAAACCAATATGCGTCCTATTCAAAACCAAAATTTTATGAAATTTTTAATTTAATTTTATTAGAATTGATGAAAAGTAAAGTGCAAAAGAAGAAAAGAAGAAAAGATGAGCAGAATAGTTACCGAACATGAAGGAAAGGAGGAAAGAGATGAAGCCTCACCAAAGTTTGAGAAACATAGTGGTATGTTTTGAAGAAAGAGTTAAGGCTTATTGATGGTATAATGTAACTTTAAAAAATAAGAAAAGTAAATATTTCACTAAAATCACATTGTTTTGAAAATCATCTATGACCAACATCTAACTTTAAACCCATACTTAAAAATGTTCTCCAAGTAATAGCTAACTTTGAAAACACCCAGATTTTAAAACTACGTGTTTGAAATGTTCTTAGTCTAGAATTTTTTCCCTATATATTTCATTTTTAAAATTAAATAACACTTTATGTTTCTACAAAATTAAATTCCCTAACTATGTCAAAAATTGCCACACCATAAAGCAAATTGGGCTATTTAAATAGTGGGGCCCACGAATATTTTGCTTAGCCCACTCATGAATCAAAAACCCTAATTTTTTTCCCCTTTTCCCGTGCAGCCTCCTTTCCCCACTTCTCCCTTCCGTCCAATAGCATCCCTGACCAACCTTCTTCTCCTCTAGGCAACCCCCTCTCTCATTCTCATTTTAATTCTAACTTTTTCTCTCTACCCACTAATTTGTTTACAAACATATCATCACACAAAGGTGATTTTGAAACACGATCAACATCATACACTTCAAGTAAGTAATTCCCTCGTTCATAAAGTTTACATTATTATTGTTAATTTGAAGATGATTTGGTTTCATCAAAGCTTTTTTAGTTTTTTGCATTTGGAAAAACAAATTCGTGGACCTAAGATACCGGTGCCCTGTTTCATGTTTTTGTTTTAGCAGATAAAATATCTTGGTAATGCTCGAACAAGGCATATCATGATTAATAATAATAACAACTTATGGATGAGTTTTCATCTTTTGTTGACTTATTTTTATTAAGAAAAGTTTTTTTTTCATGATTTATTTAAGTTGGAGTTGTCAATCTTTTGTGTTTATACCCTTGTGATTATTTTTGTTGTCTTAGATATGAGGTAATACATACGAATATGTGAAATTGTTGTCAACTTCTCTAACAATGTTCAATTTGTCTTCAACTGATCTGTTTGACATCATTTTTGGTTACCTAAAATTCTAGATTTTGCTGGTAATATTTCTACACATTCTTCAGTTTCCTGTAGTCATCTAAATATTGATAAACGAAGCTCTTATATTAGAAATATAATGGGATTGATTGATACTTGTTCCCGACATCGTCGGTGTTGTTCTACTATTCTGATGCTCAAGATTCAGAGGCCTTCGAAATTTGCAGACAATGTAACATTATCTGTATATCTATGCATCATTGATAAACTCTTAAAACACATTTAGTTTGCATACCCTCTTGGTTTTATGAATTCTAATTTTTCAAAGACACAGAACACGACCGTGCAATTGGAATTGTTTTGTTATGTAATTTGAATTGCTTGGATATATTAGTTTGTTCTTAGAATAAAATATATTCTTATATAACTTTGCTAATAATATTATATTGACTTGTAACTTTGGACCGATTTTGAAATCTTTGAGGAAATGGATGACATAATCCCTATATGGTTGTATTTTGGTGGAAAAATATTTTGTCGCAAGTCCGAAGGAATGTCATACAGAGACGTAGAGCCTAAATCAATTTGGGTTTGTCGTGATATTAATTTGTTTTGAAACGACTAATGGGAATGAATCAACTAGTATTATCAAAGTTCAAGCACGTTATATGGTGAGGAGGGGTGATACACTTATTCATGTCTATGTTTGTGGATGATAATGAATCTCTTAAAGCATGACAGAACAAAGTTGTCTAGATTGGAGTTATAGCTTGACTGAATTGATAAGCCTGTTGTATAATCACGCGGGGGTCCATCAAGTCCACAGTTAGAATTTGGTGCTTATTAGGATCATTTGTTTCCACACTCTCGTCTACATGGTTCCTCTCAACGAAGTGCACGAACTGGTAATGGTTTATTCTAGCCAACCAAAAATAATACTGAATGTCCATTTAACAACAATGAAGCAGTTCAACAAAATGACGAAGTGGTGCACACATCTTTTGTTGGTGCAATGGAAAGCATAATTGCATATGAGGAGAGATGTCAGATGTTTGGCAAATGACCATGTGAATAATGAATTACTCGAAGATTCTTGTAGCGCCCCCGGATCCCCTGTTAACGGACATCCGTGACACCTTCCAGAATCTTTGCCTTCAAATGCATCTCAACACAGTAATAACATGGAAATTTAAAAACTTCTTTATTGCCAAATAAGTCATTACATCATTGTTTACAACCGATAACTTGTTCTTGGACAAGGAGTACAAATTATATCAATTCATTACAACTTATTACAAGTATTTTATAGACTCCTCTTGTGAAGCTATCAGCTGCCTCCTGGAATGGTAATCGATTGATTACTTGCGGAACTTCGCTGAGCGGCCCATCGGCTCCCCTGGGACTTGCTCCTCAGCTTCAGGCAGAGCGACTCTGATATCTCTGCACCTGTTCGGAAGGTATAATCGATACCTAAAAGGTGGGAAACGTCAGTACTTCGACTGATGCAAAGCTGGTGATAACAGCGATCCTCTAAAATTCAATCACAACCAATAATTTATGCAAAAAGGAAAGTGTTGTGCCAAAACAAGGGTTTAGTGGATTCGGGTTCTAGTGCAGTGTTATGACATGACCCTATGGCTAGATGCAGCAAACTCACATGCCTAACTTCTATTGCAAGAAAGACTTTGGAGCACGAATGCATCTCATACTACATACGCCCCCAAATCTAGCCGTCTTTCTCCACAATTTAGGGATTCGAACCCTCACCATGCACCCTACACTTGTACACACTCCAGTTCCCAATAGATTGTCCGTCGCCCAAGGAGATTGCAGCGGTCGGTCTAATTCTGCCCTACAGTGCCCAAGTGGTCACCGCCACTTGGTACCCGCGTACGGAACTCCTTAGAAAACACGTTGAAACTGGTCCTTACGACCCTTGGTTCCACATGTCCATTTATGGACTCTCGCATGCGCGTTCACCCCTCATCGGGTAATGAACTGATATATACCAAAAGAAACACAAAACACAAAATTCGCGCTTTAGGGACGTGAGCACCACGGAAGGTCAATTCCTTCGGGTCTCCATCACCTTACTCCGGCAAACTTTGGGAATCAACAGATTGAGATACGAACCGGGGACTCAAACCATGAGCGGCCGAGAACGTATCCCTACGACTGGAAGATACAACACCGACTATGGTTTACTAGGACTAATGCAATTTTTCAACCCCCCTAATAAACCATTCTAACCCCTACCTTACGCTAATTATTTCGGGTAAGAATTAACTGCTTCCACACTTGTCTATCAGCCTCTGGCCCCTGGCGATACCGGTCCGGTTCGTCACTTCCCCGGCTTGGACTTGTCCAGCATAATGGCCTATGCCTGCCGCTACCATGGCTGTAAATATATAATTGCCCAGTGAGCTCCACTCACTGGCATGCTCGGACGTCCTACGCTCGGCAGAAGTCTAATAATATAGGCTTGATAGGTGCAGGGTATCCTTTACCCTAGTGACTAACTCGAGTCACACATCCCACTTGGGGAAATCAACCATCACAATAACCGAGACCAACCATCCCTACACACGAGTCACCGACTCAGCTCACACACAAGGGAAAGAAAAGCTTCCACAACCCTTAATCCAATCCCCAGACTAAGCGACCTACGGGTTTCTGTCCGAATCTCAAAATGATCATAACTCTATCGATACAACTCCGATTGGAGTGTATGGCCCCAACCTGGAAAGGTACGATCCTAGTCTATAACTCCCTAGTTGATCACGAGCTTAGATTCAATCATCTAAGTCCTTGAAATAGCTTTTTAAGCTCCAGCCTGCGTGCTTCCTGTGCACGGGCTGCACCTTACCTGTAACATGAAACCCTATTCGTTCATCAGAACGACACGAACTCAATTTCTATATAAGGGTGTGGGTGTCCTCAACAACTTTCTAGATTGTCACAAGCCCAACTTATACCATTAAATCACCCTAACACACTCATCTATCATCAATACACCCAGTACACAGTTGGTCTCTCCAATTCAGAGCATTCAGCTCTACGCTTGTCCTCTGTCTAGTCTTACAAAAATCATAATAATTCAACCGTTTACTAGATTTGCCTCAAACTAGTTTTGTTGGAAAGGTCTAGGTGTTCCCTACAACTCTCTCCTGGGTCACTATCCTCAAAATATGCCTGTAACAGGTCTCAATTTCCCAATCTTTACAGAGTGTCAAAACTGGCTGAAAACAGCACAGTGCTTAATCACAAAATCACAGTAAATTGCAAACTTGTCCAATTGACACAAAATTCATGGTGGTGACACTAGACATCATTACCAACATCATGCAAAAGGCCTCATGTCAAAGTTTTAATTATTCAGTGAGTAATAGATACTGCAAGTTATCTCAGAAACCATCCAGTTTTCTATTTCAACATCAGATACTGATTAGAGATAGATTTTTCTCATGCCTTTAAAATCATCCAAACAATTTACTGATTTTTTTATATAATCAAAATGCATTCAGGAATAATGAGTAAAAATTTCATATCAAAATCATGCTTCAATAAATCACGAAAATTTCTACAATATCAACCATTCTGTTTTACTTTTCCTGAGTCTGCCTTACGACATATATCCATCTCACAATTTTATTAGCACATCAAATGATCATATAAAAATCTGAAATAAATCATGGATGATCATAACACACAAATGAACAAACAATTTTAATTTTGTGGTCTAATTCATCATATTTTGCTCTCGGAAAAATCCACAACATGGCACTCCGAACCAGCCTTTCCTAGTCCATTCTGACTTCTACTTCTAACTTTCGAAAAAGCAATCCTTTGCATTCTAACACATATGCATGCAACCAAATTTAATTAAGAGACAAGAATTCAAGTTTAGAGAAACTTCCCACCTTAGGTTGTAGTAGTAGAAGGGATCTCTTCAAACTTCTTCTTGGAAATTTCCTTCTCCTTCACTTCCTTCTTCTTTTCTCTCCTCCTTCTCTTTGGGGTGTTCTCTTCTGAAAATTCCAGAGCAAATGGGAGAAATGAAGTGGAAATGAGGGTGATGGAGGTGTGTGGGCCGGATTAGACAAGGGGGGGGGGTGTAGGTTAGGCTATAGGTGGTTTGTAGGCCTTAAAACCATGGCTTAGCCCATTGGTTTGGGGTGTGTTATGTTGGCTGCCCAACTTAACTCTTAACGAGCTCCAACGAGTGTGAGACGCGTGTTTTAACGAGCGCATGCAACCTATATTCACTGTAATACCATACCGTGTTATATTTGCATGTGCGTCGTGCCGAAAACTAGCGGTTATACTAGTATCAGTCCGTCTTGTTCTCGTGCATCCTTGGGATGCAACTCTCCAAAAAGCGTCCCGTAACCCTAACCATCCACCACGATGTCACAAATCGACCCAATAATACTACAATCAATTGCACGCATAGTAACAATATACATACACATATGCATATATTCAGGTACCGTACAAAACGGGGTGTTACATCACTCCCTCCTTAGAATCGTTCTGTCCCCAGAACGTCCTTAGTGGGAGAAAGAAAAACCACAAACAAAAATAGAAAACATTCAAAATAAATCCAGATATAAGGCCTTCATGCGGCTCTCCGGCTCCCACGTGGCTTCTTCCACGAACTGGTTCCTCCAGAGAACTTTGACCATCGGGATAACCTTGTTTCTCAGTACCTTGTCCTGATCATCAAGTATCCTGACTGGTTTCTCTCTACAGGAAAGATCTACCTGTAAATCCTTCGGAACCTCTGGCAACTGATGGCTCGAATTCGGGATGTATTTTCGTAGCATAGAGACGTGGAACACGTCATGCACTTGAGATAGCTCGCCCGGCAGCTCCAACTTATAAGCCATCCTGCCAATCCTTTTCAGAATCTTGTATGGTCCAATACACCTCGGAGCTAACTTCCCACCTTTCCCAAACCTGATAACTCCTTTGGTCGGCGATACCTTGAGAAATATGGAGTCGCCTTCCTCAAATTCCAACTTTCTTCGGCGGTTGTCCGCATAGCTCTTTGCCTGCTTTGTGCTCCTTGAAGCCTCTTATGAATAAGCTCGATCTGCTCCGACGTCTGTTGCACGATTTCTGGTCCATACATCTGCCGCTCTCCTACCTCGAACCAACAAATTGGCATCCTGCATCTTCGTCCATACAAAGCTTCATACGGGGCCATGCCAATGCTTGCCTGATAGTTGTTATTATAAGCAAACTCTAACAAGGTTAAATATTTTTCCCAACTTCCTCCGAAGTCCAAAATGCATGCCCGTAACATATCCACCTGTTGACTCTCTCCTTCTGTCCATCCGTCTGAGGGTGAAAAGCTGTGCTGAAGTCTGTTCTAGTTCCTAATGCTGACTGTAGACTTCGCCAGAATCGAGACATAAATCTTGCATCTCGATCGGATACTATCGACACTGGCACTCCATGTGGCTTTACTATGTTCTCAATGTAGACCTCGGCCAACTTCTCGACTGTCCAGGTCGTCTTTACTAGAAGAAAATGTACTGATTTGGTCAATCGATCCACAATCACCCATATTGAGTCATTTTCTTAGGGCTCCTGGTTTCTGATTTCCGACCTTAACTTATTGGCATGTCGAACACGGCGACAAATTCTGCTATATCTCGCTTTATCCCTGACCACCAACAGTATTGCTTCACATCGCGATACATCTTGGTGCTTCCGGGGTGAATCGTGAGTAATGTGGAGTGAGCTTCCTTCATGATGTCTTCCCTCAACTCCTCGTCCTTTGGTACACATAGTCGGTTCCCCAACCCTAGTGAAACTTCTCTTATACTAAATTCTGCTAATTTTTCTTCATGCACTTGCTTCTTCATGTCTTCCATCTCTGGATCTTTGGTCTGAGCCTCTTTCACTCGCCCATCCAAGCTTGGTTGTAACACCAACTGTGCCAGAACTGCACTTATGTGTTGTGTAACCACTTCGATGCCTGCCTGCCTGATCTCTTCATCTAGCTCCCTCCGGGTTGCTATCCATGTAGCCACACCTCTTCCTACTGAGCGCATCTGCTACCACGTTGGCTTTTCCTGGATGATATATAATCTCAGGCCTGGTGTCTTCGAGTACCTCCAACCATCTCCTCTGCCTTAAGTTGAGATCCTTCTGTTGGTAGATATACTTTAAGCTCTTGTGATCAGTGTAGATTTCCACATTTGCTCCGTAGATATAATGTCTCCATGATTTCAAAGCAAAAAAAAATATCACTGCGAGTTCCAGATCATGGGTCGGATAGTTCTTCTCGTGTGGTCGTAGCTGTCTCAAACCATAAGCTATAACCTTGTCTTCCTGCATCAGCACACATCCGAACCCCAAATACGACGCATCACCGTAGATGACGTAGTCCTTGTCTTCCTGAGGTAATACCAATATAGGTGCGGAGATCAAACGGTTCTTTAGTTCTTGAAAACTTTCTTCACACTTCTCCGTCCAGTCGAAACTTTGGTTCTTTTTGGTCAAAGCTGTAAGGGGTACAACTATCCTTGCATAATTCTGGATAAACTTCCGATAATACCCAGTCATACCCAGAAAACTTCTTACTTCCTTCACCGTCTTTGGTTGTGTCCATTCCTTGACCGCCTCTATCTTCTGAGGATCCGTTGCCACTCCCTCCTTAGAAAGGATATGGCCTAGGAATGCAACTTTCGATTTCCAGAACTCACACTTAGATAATTTGGCATACAACTGATGCTCTTGTATCTTGCTCAAGACTGCTATTAGATGTCCAGCATTATCCTCTTCCGTCCTTGAATACACCAAAATGTCGTCGATGAAGACCACGACAAATGAGTCGATAAATGGCCGTAGAATTTTGTTCATTAGGTCCATGAAAATAGCTGGAGCATTAGTCACTCCAAACGGCATTACCAAGAACTCATAGTGTCCATGTCGAGTTCGAAAAGCTTTCTTAGGTACATCCTCTTCCTTGACTCGTACCTGATGATATCCAGATCGTAGATCAATCTTGGAAAATACTGCTACTCCCTGAAGCTGATCGAACAAATCGTCGATCCTGGGAATTGGGTACTTGTTCCGAATAGTTACCTTATTCAATTTCCGATAATCAATACACATCCTGGACGACCCGTCCTTCTTCTTAACCAGCAATACTGGTGCTCCCCAAGGCGATGCACTTGGTCTGATAAATCCTTTCTGCACGTACTCTTCAATCTGCTTCTTAATCTCCTTCTGCTCTACTAGTGCCATTTGATAGGGTGTTTTGGATACTGGAGCGCTTTCTGGTTGAATTGTGATGCTAAACTCGACATCACGGTGTGGGGGAATTCCAGGTAAATGCTCTAAGAATACGAGTGGAAAATTCCTCACCACTGGTATCTTGCTCACCTCTTCTGGTACCCGTACTTCACTGGCAGTTGCGAAAGTCATTGCCTTCGATCTCTGCTCCCCGTGGAATACAAGTTCCACTCCTTCCGCTGAAATAATTACATTCTTCTCCCTGCAGTCAATGTTTGCCTTATACCTCGACATCCAATCCATGCCAATAATGACATCTGTCCCGGCGAAACCCAACTCCAACAAATCGATACTTAGGGTTTCTCCGCTAATCTGGAGCTCATATCCCCTATAGCATAGATCTGTAGTAAGGTTTGCCCCTGACGGCGTAGCTACCGTCAAAGCTAACTTTGGGATTGCCCTTGTGTGCATCTTAATTTTCTCAAAAAGATTTTGACACAAAAGAATGAGTCCATCCACTATCAAACAAGACTGTTGCCAAAACTCCATATATATATATATATATATATATATATATATATATATATATATGCCTTGTTACAACAGTACATCGTCCTCTAACTTCCATAAATCCAAAATACAACTTAAACTTGATTACATTACTTCTTCAGCTTCCAAAGATCTCAAAATATAGTAGGTCCACATATTATCTTCACCTTGTCATTTTTCCGGTTACTTGCTCGATGAGCATCCCTTTTGTAATTCTGGGCAATTTGACTTGACATGTCCAAGTTCCTTACAGTTGAAACAACCCTTGATCGCTGCTGGGCAACGCGACTTGTAGTGTCTGACTTCCCCGCATTTGTAGCAACTCTTAGTTGCAATTGTTCTCTTAGGGTATTCTCCTTTAGAAGGTTTGGTGATTTTCCCAGTAGTTTTTGGCTTGGGACCCTTCTGAAGTCCCCACCAGCGGTTCTGAAGGTGTGTCATACTGCCTTGAAGCTGCTTTCGTTCTTTCTTCAAGTGTGTCACCTGTGCCTGATGAAATTTGATCTGCTGCTGGGCCCGGTGGATCGCCTTGTCCCTGCGTTCCCTTGCCCTTTTCATTTCCAGATACCCGATGGCTATCCTCTGCTGCTCTGCCGTTGGGTCTAGCGATGGTGGAGGAGAGTTCTCCTCACCTTCGGTCTCCTGTAGCACTTTCTTCATTTCTTCCTCCATCGTTATTGTTTTCCTTGTTGGCATTGGCTTACCTACTGACCCATCCTGCATAAAGATATCTTCGAACACCATCTGCAAAAACATGAACTAGGTTTAGTTTCGGAATCACAGACACATCCTGTTCAGTTTTCCTCCACTAATGTCTGATAACAGACTAGCCACAATTTGGACTTGACTGCTCCAAGCATGTTAGTAAAAATGAAGTAATCTGAGACTGGTTCACATATAGGGAAGATCATAATCATAAGTTGTAGCGCTACCATATGATTTGTAATCATCCTATTTGTCAACTAGAATCATTTTATCTGGCCTTCAAGTCTAATTTCCAACCGTGTTAGACTGCAATTTGAAGTCAGCTCTGATACCAACCTTGTAGTCTGCCGCCTGACACTCAGTGTAGCGCCCCGAATTTCTAATAAGATATCTTAGAAAATACGTGACACAATCCCAGCAATCCACTTCAATATAATATTAAACACAACTAACACCACTAAAATTTTCAACATTTATTACAACAAACTTTTACAAATCACAGCGGAATTCAAAAACAACTCAACTCATAATTTCTTTTATTTACAACCCAAATTTATCTCAAAACTGCTATTACAATTTTACACAAATCTCTTATGAGTCAATTATATCTCAAAAACCAACTCAAGCATCCAATCTCCAACTCTAAGCAACAACCTGCAACATGTGAGGCTAGAGATGATCCCTAACCCCCAAACTAAAGGGGTTAGCCATAAATGGTTTGAGAGATATAAAAACAAACATACAACATAAAAGATCATACCTCATAAATTCTTAAACAACAGGTACTAAATAAGAATATGGGAAATACGAAATGACAGATAACATAAAATATCAAGTGGCACTAAGCTAAGTGTCAGGTGTAGAAAACAGGAAAACCACATGCATAAAATCAAGCCTAGAACACAGATTCTAAATGCATACTCTCTAATGCGTACTTGTCGAAGTCTATGCATCCCATTCTACATAGGTTCGGTGCAAGCCCTTAACGTCTTCACTTCATAGGGTTCAATCCCCGCGTTATGAACTAATCCTAACACGATGACTACTACGAGATAAAGATAAACTATGGGTAGCATCTCATGCCCGATAATTTCGGAGATGGATCCCACACCCAAGATATTTCACTTGAATAATTCCTGAGATCATCCCACACCGAAACATTGACACGTCCCCACACGAATACCACATGTGCTTCGCCTCGACTCCGATAATTCTAGAGATCAATCCCACACCACAAGTAGTTACCGTGATAATTCCGAAGATTGTCCCACACCACAAGACTGTGATTGTAACGCCCCGAATTCCAAATTACTGAATTCGAGATGTTCTTCAGGATCTTTTCACTTTTCTCGAGTACAATTTTACAAGGAAATTTCAAACTTTTCTTTTTACATCAGAGTTACAACATCTTACATTTAAATTTACACAGCGGAAGCAAAATATACAACATTTACATAAATGAACAACAACATAATGAGATCTTTATGCATCCATTCCTCTTTACATGTAATTTATCCTGCATACAAAACTGTGGGTACGTCAGTTTATTCAACCGACGATAATTATACATGGCCATCCTCTCTATGCCAGAAACAGTATAATGAATCTCATTTCTTAACAAATCACAATCTTGTTCATAATAAGCATGTAAAATCAAAAGGGAACTTTTAGAGATGTCGTGTCGTGATTGTGCACTTAATCCTTAATGCAATTATTTAATTTTCACATGACACTAATGCACACTTGTTCGAATTCTATGCATCCCATACTACATAGGTTCGAGGGCAAGCCTCTTAATCGTTCTTCATTTTTGTAGGGTTCAATCCCCCGCCATGACTTACTCTACTTCTGTAAATTCAATGAGTATCTTAGATGATTCTATGAGTACAAGCATGTATCCTGGCCCCTGGAGTAGAATTTCGCGCCATGTCTTGACTCGTCAAGCATGCATTTTGCGACAATTCAGCCTCCTCCCTGAACACACTCCTCTTGCAGTCACCAAAACATCCCACAAGCGTGACTAGAGTCCGATCATTACTGAGTTGTGCCCGCGCCATGTCTTGACTCATCAAGCATGCATTCTGCGGCTCACACACCCGCACCGTACCCTAGCTCTCATACTTGTGTTTTTCTCTCACCTTCATCACCTCCACACTATGTATTAAAGTTACATTAGAATCATGAATAAAAATCAAGCTCTAGAGTTAGCCTCTCCATCATCCGGACTTATCATTTCATTTCACTCGACCAACCTGGTCTATTTCTCAATATCATTTCATTTCACTGCCGGGGAGACTTAGCTACTCCTTCGTTCAATTTCAATTTCACAATATCCAATTGAGCACCATCAGCTCATCATTTATTTTAGAGTCTCACAGACTTTCTCATCATGATTTAGCCTTTCATAATTATTCTTTTAATTCTCAATTCTCATCTATGATTCATTTCACATAATTTATACTGCCATAAACAGAGTCCATCGATTCAAATCATACAGTTCACAATTACCAACAGTAAAATAACATGAATTCAAATATCAAAATCCACTCTGTACAGTCGACTTGGAATAACACCAGTCGACTCATACAGTCATATACAGTATCGTCATATTTGCTCGGGATAGTCGACTGTTGCACACCACCAGTCGCCTGTCCCGCACTTTTCATGTTCACAATATTGTTCTCGTGACAGTCGACTGTTCATCGATCAGCCGTCTGTCTTGGAGATTCCAACAGCACAATCCTATGTCCAGATCAGTCGACTTGCTACATGCATCGGTCGACTGGACAGATCCATTTTAACATAAAGATCATTTACAGTTCTTACATGCACTTGCATCATGATGTCAATTAACAGTATACATAAATTCATGTTTCCTAGACAGAGTCTCTTACTGTCCAGTAGCATTACAACATGAATGTTCAGTCACTAATATGCTCTTTCTTTAGAGAAGAATACTCTAAACATGCATTCACATAGTTCATACTTTCTTACGACAATGAAGATATAAATCTCAAGTCATCATACGGGGTCTACATAAATAAAATATCTTTATTCATGGAACTTTCAAACAGTCATATTCAGAACGAAGCACCAGTCGACTTATACAACATCAGTCGACTGCTCCGACAATTTAAGTTATTGATTACCATTAGTTCTTTTCATTCATTTACCTTCCCTCCATCATATGTGTCACAGGGAAAAATATACATAATAATCACACCATCATGTCTATTCACACCCATGCTTTTCAGTACGTTATAAATTTATGTGTCTCGTACCAGTCGGCTGGCTCACATGGCAGTCGACTGTACCGACAGTTCCATTTTCATTATTAATATCATGTTCAAGCAATTTCTACTGCATTCAATTCACTTTTGTAAACATGGTATCAATCAAAACAATCATAGTATCATTCCTACATTAGAAGTCCTGAGAAACACCCACCTTATATGAAGAAATAACCGAAATCCCGCAAACTCTTCAAGGTAGAGAACGTCTTCTTGCTCCTTTGCTCCACACCGAGCTCCTCAGCAATGCTGCTTGCCTCCACAGAAAAGCTCCCACACAAACTCACAAATACTCTCTTGTAACAGTAATCTTAGAAAATTTTAGTGTAAAAGAGGTAGGGGAATGGGAGGGGTATTTATACTAGGAAATAGATAGAATAGAGGGTTGAGATCTATTGGGGAGTTGGAGAATCAAAGGCTGAGATCAAATCGGGAGTTTGAGAAACTACCCACACCTCAAGAATAACTACCCATGACTCAAGTCCATCACTCCACAACCCGGCCAAGTATTGTGTCTTGTGCACGTGTACATAAAGTGCACGTGTACACACAAACTCCACTATACTAAATAGTACATCAAATACCCGGAATAGTATAAAAGAAAGGATGTCACACATACAAGTTGTAGGAATTTAAATAAATAAAAGGTTAAGTTTTATGGGCTTAAGTTCATTTGGGCCAAAATAAATATTTTAAAAAAAAGGATAAACAAGTTAACATTGGGCTTTAAGGAAAATATTTTATAGGAAACAATATACTTTATTCATCATGGAGAAAATAATAGTCACATGCTACACAAGCATACCATGAAAGAGAAATAAATAATCTTTATGTATTAGGAAAATCGGGGTATTACAGTGATAATTCCGGAGACACATCCCACACCACTAATAATCTACTGTGATAATTCCGGAGATTAAATTCCACACCGAAAGCCATACTGAGGTTCTTGACTCATGTTCCTGTTCATCATATCACCACTAGTGCCTGTCCTTATCATTTTGGGTTAATTGATTACTTAACGAATCTCCTAGAGTGGTATACCCTACCGGCCTAAATTCGATTCTAAATAACTGAAATGCCTCAATGGGCCTCAACAAAATACTCAACACCGGTATACTAGGGTCACACACCTCCAGAGACTCAACTCAAATGTCAAAACAAAGTTCCACTAAACAAAGTGGCTCAACTAAATGTCACAATTTAAATACTTAACTGAATATCTCAAAGTCAAATGCTTAATCAAATACTGAACTGAATGTTAAGTAGAGACTGAATTATCAGAAAAATCAATCATTCGAAATAGCACTAAAGTTTACAAAGATCCTTCAGTACCAGTCGACTTATACTGTAGTAAGTCGACTGTCTAGGAGACGAATTTCCAAAATTTAACAAAAATAAACTAAGTCATATAAGTCGACTTATAAGAAGATCGGTCGACTTACCAGAGGTAAATTCTAATAATTTCTCAAAATATATTCTAACTATGTAAGTCGACTGAAAGGAGTCCTAGGTCGACTGTCCAGAAAGGACTAATAATTTTACAAAAATAAATTCCTCAGTGGACCAGTCGACTGCCTATGAGCTAGGTCGACTGTCCAGAATGACTTTTTCAAAGGTTCTAAAAATACAGTATCAGACTCGTACCAGTCGACTGTCGGCCTACAGTTCTCAAAATTCAGGTCTGATTACAAAATCAAATCTGGAGCTTTCTAATGATTCAATGTTTATGAAAACAGTTCGTATTTAGGAAAAATGATAAATCTCAACAAATCCTCATCATGTATATGTATATATTACTCAAAACATCACTATGTCAAAATTCAAGTTCTCATGTTCTAAATCACAAATTCTTCCATTAGGGTTTTGCAAGATCTGAATTTCTTGCACAAATCTAA
This sequence comes from Hemerocallis citrina, assembly GCA_017893485.1. NCBI lineage: Eukaryota > Viridiplantae > Streptophyta > Magnoliopsida > Asparagales > Asphodelaceae > Hemerocallis > Hemerocallis citrina. The sequence goes on from CM030364.1 coordinate 119,888,738, forward strand.
ATCAAAATCTGATTTATAAATCTAATGTCTAGATGTTCATACTCAAATCTTAACATGCCTTTAGCAACACAATTTTAATAATAAAGATCTACTATTTCATCCACAATTATTCACATGATTCATACCACAATACAAGATCTATATCGTTCACAACGTCAAATCAATACGTCAATGATACTTGCACACATAGATCAACAACAATACAAATTCCTTTCATTCATAATCATCAAATCAAACAACAAAACAAATTTTTATATCACTCACATTGAATTGAGAAAAGTCCACGAAAAAGTCCTCTTTTTGCTAGATCCAAAAACTCCTTTCTCCACCAAAATAAATCTCCAAAATTTCTGTATATTATCCCCAATGACGGCTGGAAAAAAATCCTTTCAATATCCGGGATTGATTATTAGGGTTTTACCCGTACTTTTGCAAAATAAACCCTTCCAAAATACAACTTTCATATATAGTTCTATCCTTGGAAATTCCATAAAAACTCACTTAAATTAGGATTTAAAAGAAAATATAAATTCTATATCTCAATCAATACTGTTCAAAACGTTCAAAATATACATTTGCACTTTAACCCCTAAAATGTCGGATTTGCAAAAAGGTCCTTCTTTTCTCAAAAATTGCAAATAGTTCCAATTAATTTCAGAAAAATGTGGAAAAATACTAATTAAATCTCAAATATTAAATAATGATTTTTCATAAAGGAAACTAAATTTTCAAACTTCTCATAAGAGTATTTGCACGTGTAACAAGATAAATTTTTCTGAAAATATTCATTAAATTCTCCAAAAATCAATTTAAATTCATTTTCAAATATAAAAATAATATTTGAAAATACGGGGTTCTACACTCAGGACGGTAATGACCAGAAAGGGTAACCTTAGAGTTTGTTTTACGCCAACAGCCTCTTGACTGTTTCAACCGCATCGGTCCTAGCCGATCTGGACATGTCAGGGCAAGAGCCAATGCTTCGCCATCAATCACACTGTGAGAACCCCTGATCATGTTTCCGAATTTCTAAAGCCTTCTTGTCTAACCAAGCTCTGATACCAACTTCTGTAGCGCCCCCAGATCCCCGTTACTGGACATCCGTGACACCTTCCAGAATCTTTGCCTTCAAATGCATCTCAACACAGTAATAACATGGAAATTTAAAAACTTCTTTATTGCCAAATAAGTCATTACATCATTGTTTACAATCGATAACTTGTTCTTGGACAAGGAGTACAAATTACATCAATTCATTGCAACTTATTACAAGTATTTACAGAATCCTCTTGTAAAGCTATCAGCTGCCTCCTGGAATGGTAATCAATTGATTACTTGCGGAACATCGCTGAGCGGCTCATCGGCTCCCCTGGGACTTGCTCCTCAGCTTCAGGCTTCTGCTGCGCGACTCTGATATCTCTGCACCTGTTCGGAAGGTATAACCAATACCTAAAAGGTGGAAAACATCAGTACTTCGACTGACGCAAAGCTGGTGATAACAGCGATCCTCTAAAATTCAATCACAACCAATAATTTATGCAAAAGGGAAAGTGTTGTGCCAAAACAAGGGTTTAGTGGATTCGGGTTCTAGTGCAGTGTTATGACATGACCCTATGGCTAGATGCAGCAAACTCACATGCCTAACTTCTAATGCAAGCAAGACTTTGGAGCACGAATGCATCCCATACTACATACGCTGCCAAATCTAGCCGTCTTTCTCCCCAATTTAGGGATTCGAACCCTCGCCATGCACCATACTCTTGTACACACTCCAGTTCCCAATAGATTGTCCGTCGCCCAAGGAGATTGCAGCGGTCGGTCTAATTCCGCCATGCAGTGCCCAAGTGGCCATCGCCACTTGGTACCCGCATACGGATCTCCTTAGAAAACACGTTGAACCTGGTCCTTACGACCCTTGGTTCCACATGTCCATTTATGGACTCTCGCATGCGCGTTCACCCCTCATCAGGTAATGAACTGATATATACCAAAAGAAACACAAAACACAAAATCTGCGCTTTAGGGACGTGAGCACCACGGAAGGTCAATTCCTTCGGGCAACCCGCACCTTACTCCGGCAAACTTTGGCAATCAACAGATCGAGATACGAGCCGGGGACTCAAACCAAGAGCGGCCGAGAACGTATCCTTATAACTGGAAGATACAACACCGACTATGGTTTACTAGGACTAATGCAATTTCCTAATCCCCCTAATAAACCATTCTAACTCCTACCTTACTCTAATTATTTCGGGTAAGAATTAACTGCTTCCACACTTGCCTATCAGCCTCTGGCCCCTGGCGATACCGGTCCGGTTCGTCACTTCCCCGGCTTGGACTTGTCCAGCATAATGGCCTATGCCTGCCGCTACCACGGCTGTAAATATATAATTGCCCCATGAGCTCCACTCACTGGCATGCTCGGACGTCCTACGCTCGGCAGAAGTCTAATAATATAGGCTTGATAGGTGCAGGGTATCCTTTACCCTAGTGACTAACTCGAGTCACACATCCCACTTGGGGAAATCAACCATCACAATAACCGAGACCAACCATCTCTAGACACGAGTCACCGACTCAGCACACACACAAGGGAAAGAAAATCTTCCACAACCCTTAATCCAATCCCCAGACTAAGCGACCTACGGGTTTCTGCGCGAATCTCAAAATGGTCATAACTCTATCGATACAACTCCGATTGGAGTATGGCCCCAACCTGTAAAGGTACGATCCTAGGCTATAACTCCCTAGTTGATCACGAGCTTAGATTCAACCATCTAAGTCCTTGAAATAGCTTTTTAAGCTCCAGCCTGCGTGCTTCTTGTTCATGGGTTGCACCTTACGTGTAACACGAAACCCTATTCGTTCATCAGAACGACACGAACTCAATTTCTATATAAGGATGTGGGTGTCCTCAACAACTTTCTTGTTTGTCACAAGCCCAAATTATACCATTAAATCACCCTAACACACTCATCTATCATCAATACACCCAGTACACAATTGGTCTCTCCAATTCAGAGCATTCAGCTCTACTCTCGTCTTCTGTCTAGTCTTACAAAAATCATAATAATTCAACCGTTTACTAGATTTGCCTCAAACTAGTTTTTTTGGAAAGGTCTAGGTGTCCCCTACAACTCTCTCCTGGGTCACTATCCTCAAAATATGCCTCTAACAGGTCTCAATTTTCCAATCTTTACAGAGTGTCGAAACTGGCTGAAAACAGCACAGTGCTCAATCACAAAATCACAGTAAATTGCAAACTTGTCCAATTGATACAAAATTTATGGTGGTGACACTAGACATCATACCCAACATCATGCAAAAGGCCTCATGTCAAAATTCTTATTATTCAGTGAGTAATAGATACTGCAAGTTATCTCAGAAACCATCCATTTTTCTAATTCAACATCAGATACTGATTAGAGATAGATTTTTCTCATGCCTTTAAAATCATCCAAACAATTTACTGATTTTTTTAGATAATCAAAATGCATTCAGGAATAATGAGTAAAAATTTCAGATCAAAATCATGCTTCAATAAATCACGAAAATTTCTACAATATCAACCATTCTGTTTTACTTTTACCGGGTCTGCCTTACGACATATATCCATCTCACAATTTTATTAGCACATCAAATGATCATATAAAACTCTGAAATAAATCATGGATGATTAACACATAAATGAACAAACCATTTTAATTTTGTGGTCTAATTCAACATATTGTGCTCTCGCAAAAATCCACAATATGGCACTCCGAACCAGCCTTTCCTAGTTCCATTCTGACTTCTACTTCTAACTTTCGAAAAAGCAATCCTATGCATTCTAACACACATGCATGCAACCAAATTAAATTAAGAGACAAGAATTCAAGTTTAGAGAAACTTTCCACCTTAGGTTGTAGTAGTAGAAGGGATCTCTTCAAGCTTCTTCTTGGAAATCTCCTTCTCCTTCACTTCCTTCTTCTTTTCTCTCCTCCTTCTCTTTGGGGTGTTCTCTTCTGAAAATTCCAGAGCAAATGGGAGAAATAAAGTGGAAATGAGGTTGATGGAGGTGTGTGGGCCGGATTAGACAAGGGGGGGGGTGTAGGTTAGGCTATAGGTGGTTTATAGGCCTTAAAACCATGGCTTAGCCCATTGGTTTGGGGTGTGTTATGTTGGCTGCCCAACTTAACTCTTAACGAGCTCCAACGAATGTGAGACGCGTGTTTTAACGAGCACATGCAACCTATATTCACTGTAGTACCATACCGTGTTATATTTGCATGTGCGTCGTGCCGAAAACTAGCGGTTATACTAGTATCGGTCCGTCTCATTCTCGTGCATCCTTGGGATGAAACTCACCCAAAACCGTCCCGTAACCCTAACCATCCACCACGATGTCCCAAATCAACCCAATAATACTACAATCAATTGCACGCATAGTAACAATATACATACACATATGCATATATTCAGGTACCGTACAAAACAGGGGTGTTACAATTCTGATGATGAAGAACATGATATGGAAGAGGTTAACATGAATGATAATGAACTGTCTCACATCCAATGACACCATTCAGCTTCTGCACTCGAGTTTGATTCTTCAGCTTGGATTTCTAATGCTACTATGAACAACTATGCATCAGAAATTACTATTCCAATTACAGAAGGTGATTTGTATAAGAGCCACCTTTTCGCTTGCAGGGATGATGTACAACATGCAGTGAAAATGTTTTTAGTTAAAGACCATTGAAAATTTATCGTTGTCAGATCTGGAAAATATATATATTCAATGAAGTGCAAAAACTCTCATTGCAAATGGAGGTTACGTGTGTCTATCCCTAAAGGAAAGACATACTTTCGGATAAATTCCTTGAAAGGACCCCACACTTGTGTCAATGCAATTAGCGACAAAGATAACGAGCAGCTCAATTCGAAGTTTATTTTTGGTTTGATTGTTGATGTAGTGAAGTCAGAATTGGGAACTCCAAAGGCCATTGTTAAAATTGTTAAGCTTAGGTGCCAATATGTCATATTGTATAAAAGGCATGACATGCAAAACATAAGGTAATAAAATTATTGTTTGTTTTTATCTATTGTGTGAGTTCTTATTTGCATCATCTCGTGACATAATATTGATGTCTTGTATGAACCTATGTTTGATTACTTAGTGATACTTCTTTCTGTGTCATCAGCTTTCTTGTAAATTTTGATTGCTAAGATATATTATGAAAATGTTGATATTAAAATGAGGATGAGAGAGTGAGTTTCTTGGAGAAGAAGAAGGTTAGTCCGGGACACAGGGCTATTGGACGGAACAGAGAAGAGAAGGCTGCTCGGGAAAACAAGATTTTTAAAGGGTTTTGTACTTCTTTGGTGATCCAGTGTGACTTTGCTATAAATCCATTTTTAATTTAATATTTCTAACCTAAACCATCTGTCACACTTTGTAACCCCTGTTTTTCATTTTATGTATTTTTGGGTGTATTTTTTTTCTTTTTGTGTATTTATTCACATTGTATCTCTTTTTGGACCGTGTATTGGATCTTCATTTTCAATATATTAATTTATTTGATTTCTCATCTCCTTATTTGATTTTCTTGATTCTATTGTCCCATATTATTTCATCTCTATTCGATCGGGCCATTACTTTGTTCCCCATTATTTAATTGTTCATGTCCTACTTCTTGATTATTTATTTTCGTTCTTATCTCATCTATTGGGTCGCCCTATATTTTATTGATCTTCCACTTTGATTAAACCCTATTAGATCCATTATTACTCTTTATACCAAATCCTATTCTGTTCCTTTATGGGTCTATATACCCATTAACTATATACCCAATAACCCTATAACTATTGGGTTTAAATGGGTATAGGGTTTAATTAAAAATACAATAGGGTAATCCAAAAATGGATGGGAAACAAAATGAACAAATAAAATGGGGCATGAATAATATAACGAGAATAAAAAAAAATAATGTCACGATCAAATAGAGACGAAATAATGCCGAATAATTGAATCAAGAACTCAAAAAGACGAAAAAAACAATAAAATGAATAAATTGATAAAAAGAAATCCAATATACGGTCCAAAAGAAATACAAGCTTAATAAATACCCAAAAGAAAAATACATTCAAAAATATAGAAAATGGAAAACAGGAGTTACAAATTCTACCCACCTAACAAGAAGAATTTCGTACTCGAAATTCAAACAAGATGTACATAGGGTAACCCCAAAAAAAAAGAAAAAGAACAAAACAAAAAGCTACACAAACAGATGAGGAAACTTCTGCTGAATCTCCTCCTCCAGCTCCTAAGTCGACTCACCCGGCGAGTAAGGATCCAAGAAACACGAACCAGCTTGATGACCTTATTATTAAGCAATTTCTCCCGCCGATCCAAAATAGCAATTGGCGGAATCTCACAAGTCAAATCCGGCCGAACGGTCAACTCAAATAGTCAATCACGTGGCTCTCATTTCGGATATATCTTTTGAGTTGTGGGACATGAAAAATATTGTGCACTCATAATAAAGCTGGCAGCAATGAAAGACGATAAGCCACATTGCCTACTTGCTCCACAATGTCAAACAGTCCAATAAACCTAGGGCTGAGCTTGCCCCCACCACCAAACCAAATGACACCGCGCCAAGGCGATACCTTTAGGAAAACAGAATGTCATCAATGAAGACCACCGCAAATCTATCCAGGAACTGGGAAAGGACCATGTTCATAAGACTCATGAATACAGCAGGCGTGATCGTGACCCCAAACGACATCACAAGATACTTATAGTGTAATACCCTGATTTTTCAATTAATGAAAAATTATTTATTTTGCACGTAGTGTGCACGTGCAATATTTTGTTTGGATTATTTTTATCATGATGTGTATATTTCAATATATTTTTCTCAAATTATTTTAGTACAAAAAGCCTTTCTTAAAAGCCTTATTTGATTTAATTAAAAAGCCTTTTCTTAAAAAGCCCAAATGTATTTTATTTTATTTACTTATCTTATAAAATATTTTGGCCCAAAAAGAAAGCCCATGAATAAATCTATTTTTAATTAAACTTGTCATGTAGAAGACTTTTTCTTAACAAATTTATTTTTATACAAATTAAAAAAGTTACAAATTTGGCCTAGTTGCATGCACGTGCACTACACGTACACGTGCATTGCACACTCTCTCTCCTAGGCCGGGTATCATTCTTTTGGAGGGATTTTTGATTTTGGGTATGGTGATCATGGGGGGTAGTTTCATGGAAGTGGGTAGTTTTCCTAACTCATACTTTGATCTAGTCCCTTCATCCAACAACCACCAAAACAATCTTGGCCCTCCATCTCACCCATCTCTTAGTATAAATACCCCCCTTCTCATGGCTAATTTTTCATATGCAAAGTATAATTTCTAAAGCTATAGTATTATAATAGTGAGAATTATAAAAGATAAGAGAGTTGTGTGGGTTGTTGTTGCTTGGAGTGGCCGGCATCACAAGGAGGGAAGCATTCGGTGTGGGCTTGAGGAAGCATTCGGTGGTGGCTAGGAGGCTTGGAGTTGGTGCACTCTTTTGGCTAGGAGGTGGTGCTTTCATCTACAAGGACGTGGTTGCTTTGTTTGTGTTTTCTCTCCAATTAAGGTGGGTAAAACATTTTATATTTCTAATTTAGATCCATGCTAAGTTTCCACCATTAAAGATGCATGAAAAATATTAATAAGAGCCCACTTGAATTGAGTAGTTAGTATGTGAATGGTTTGGAATGTGATGATTAACTTATATGGCTCTAGTGTTAAAATTAAGTTGTATGTAGATTGCTTCATGTTCATTAATATGAAGTTATGATGGTAACTAAATTTAATTGAGAATGTTGCTATTGTGATTAGAGACATAATGCATGCGTGTTAATTGTGAAATTGAGACGAATTGACTTTTATGTTGATATGGATATGGACTATTGAACTCATATGTATATGGGTTGAATTAAGAACTAATATCAGTAAATTATCACCATGAAAGTATTGAATAAAAAGACTAGTAGATTAATTATATGGCAATGTCGAAAATACAATATATTGTAGTTTAATAAATAATTCTTGGGTTTTTGGTGTGTGAAAAATACATTTCATTAGTACCAAAAAAATTATATTTTTTGACTGGTATGAACTTTATACAAATGGGGATTAATCTGGAAGTTTTAGAAAAATTTTATCAAAGCAATAAGAAACTATGGCTATTTGAATATCGAGTTATTTCTAAAGCAGTACGAATATAATACAAATGGATTTTTAATTGGGTTAGTGACAACCCGAGCCAGTGGCTCAGGTGGTCTTGGACTGCGGTTTGTTTCTCTGGTTTGCACAGTTCGAATCCCAGTAGCCACACTTCTTTTGTTAAAATTCTCTAAAAACCAGTAAACAGCGAACCGAGGGTATATATAGACCCCAGTCGCTCTTATAGCGTGTTCGGCGACCGGCCCAGTGGTCGGGGCTCTGTGCTGTCACGGTGCTGTGCCTGGTTCGATTCTTGGGTGCGGCATATAGGGAAAAATATTTTTTTTGGGAGTTTTTGAAGTCCAAAAATTATGAGATAAATATGGTAATTCTCATAAAAATACAAGGAATTTTATAAGAGTGGTTTGGGTATTATTTGAATGAAATACAATATGGTTTGTGAATAAAAGGCATAATTAGAGCTTTGGTTATAAGAGTTACACTTATGGAATTTATAACTTATAAAGATTAAGTGAAATAGGCTATCATAAAGTAATTGGCAAAAGTACTTGTGGTGTGACATGATTTTGTTTATTCTCATTTGTGAGTATTATGCAAGATATGAAGTATGAATGTTACTAGTGATATTATGAAGTTGCATGAATTCATGTATGAGTATGAAATTAAAATCATGATGTATGAAAGGAAAAAAAGAAATTGTTGGCTATACATATGAACTTTGTGAGTTAAAAGTATTCATTATGGACTTGTGAATAAAGTGTAATCATGAATTGAAAGAGAATATACATGTGAGTTTGAGAACTCGACATGGAAATTGTTATGAGTTGAAGATTGTGAAATGAAATTTGAAATAGAGTAGCTAAGTCTCCCCGGCATTGAGAAAAAAATGAATTGAGATGAAATTAGACCAAGGTTGGTCATGATGAAACAAATGAATAAGTCCGGTTGATGGAGAGGCTAACTCTAGTGATTATTTTGTTCATGATTTTTAAATAAACTAAGGACTAGTACATAGTGAAGAGGTGATGAAAGTAGAAGAAAAACATGAGTATGGGGGCCAACGGATAGCGGTGTGAGAGCGATTCACAGGTTGCCTGCTTGATGCGTCAAGACATGGCGTGGGCGCTACTCCGGAATTATCGTCCCGGTGGCGACGCTCGTGGGATGTTCGAGTGGCTATGGGTGGTGCCATTGTTCCATGGCGGAGGCTGAATTGTCCATAGGTTGCCTGCTCGATGCGTCGTGACAGTGCGTGGGATTCCCCTCCAGGCTGCCTGGACATGGGCTCATAGATCATAGGACATCTAAGACACTACCGTAGTTACAGTAGTAGTTTAAGACATAACGGGGGATTGAACCCTATAAAGATGAAGGACGAATAAGGGCTTGCCCTCGGACCTATGTAGTATGGGATGCATAGAATCCGAACAAGTGTGCATTAGTGTCATGTAACATAATTAATTGCATTAAGGACTAAGTGCACAATCACAACACGACATCAATAGGGTAGTCCCTTTAGTTTGAAATGTGACAAGTTTGTGTTTGCTAAATATGAAATGTTAAGTTATACTATTTCCGGCATAGAGAGGATGGCCGTGTATAATGTTCGTCGGTTGAATAAACTGACGTACCCACAGTCTGACATGCAGGTAAAAGACTTATTAAAGATTGAAGAAGAATGGATGCTCAAAGATTATATCATGTTGTTGTACTTTATTTCAATAGTTGTAAAATTTACTTCCGCTGTGCAAAAGAAAAGATGTAATTTGATGTAATCTCTGATGTATGATGAAAAGTTTTAATTTCCCTGTAAAAGTGTACTAAAGAAAGTGAAAAGATCCTGTAGAACATCTCGAATTCAGTGTATTTGGGATTCGGGGCGTTACAGAGTGGTATCAGAGCCACGCTTTCTACACTTTCACACTTGTACAAATTTATAGGGAACGACACCCTAGAAGTGGACATTAGAGTGTGTGTTTGAGTCTAGAGATTTAAATGTAAGTGACTTACATTTGTGTTGCTCTATGATTTATGCTTCTTCCTCTCTATTTCTAAGATGGCTGATCACTTCGACCCTGCTGGAGGCGACGGCTGGCATATCATTGAGGAAGAGTACCATCCTGGACAGGCAGATTCCGAGGACGAGTACTACCCTGGACAAGCTGATTCTGATGATGAGGAGTACCATGAACCCCGAGAGATCACCCCACCTCCGGATTCATCTGATGATTCTTCTTCTGACGAAGAAGAAGTACCAGTTCCAAGTGGTCTTGTAACTTCTCTTCAGAGGCAAGTGGAAACCCTGAAGGAGAGAGTTGGATTGTTGGAGGCTCAGCTGGAGAAGCGGAAGGCCGACTATTCTGTTCTTAGCCATCAGATTTGGGAACTTGAGAAGAAAAAGAACCTAACTGATGTGCTGAAGGATGAGGTTGATGAACTGCGGGAAGAACTTCGAGCAGCGAAGAGGACCCGTAGGAGTTAGAGTGTTGTAGCTTCTATTTCTTTCCGTTCTGATGTCAAAAATGTTTTTTAAATTCGAATGTATAAACTTTTGGAATTCAATGAAATGGAAGTTGGTTTAAATTCTTGTTATATACTTCGAATTTGACGGATCTTTTGCATCAGAATATGTCGAGAAGAGGAGCAAGGAATGGGGAAGGTTTGGATCTGGAGACCGAGCTTGCTAGGGTCTACCAGACGCTGAATGCAGTGGCTCAGAATCAAGGTCGAGGGCCGGTAAATCCAGTACCCGAGGCGATAAAGCTGGTGGAATCGTTCAAGAGAATGAAACCACCCGTGTTCGAGGGAAAGTCAGACCCAGATGCGGCTGACAACTGGATACGACAAGTGGAGACAATCTTTGAGGTGTTGGAGACACCGGAGGGTAGCAAGGTCAAGTTGGCGACTTTGCAGCTGGAGAAGGATGCGGCGGTTTGGTGGCAATCCATGAAGAGGACCATGGGAGGTCTGTTGCTTGGCTGGGAGGAATTTCTGGAAGAATTCCGCAGTCACTATTTCCCCTCCGACGTCCAGGAGAAGAAGGCGATGGAGTTTCTGTCGCTTCAGCAAGACAGCATGTCGGTGAGAGCATATGAGACCAAGTTCACTCAGCTCTCCAGGTATGCTCCAGAGCTGGTGATGGATGAGGCCAAGAAAGCTCGCAAGTTCGAGCATGGTCTGAGGCCTAGCTTGAGATCTCGTATGATACCCCTTGGTATCAGGAGATTCGATAAGCTGGTCAAGAGGGCGGCAGCGACGGAGGCGAATATGGAGCAGTTCCAAGTTGTTCAGAACAGGAGGAACAACTGGCAGTCTGGTAAGAGGCCTGCACATTCGGGGAGTTTCAGGGGGCAACCATCTGCACAGAGGTTCAAACCGATAGGGGCGAACACTGTTAATGTGGCTGGAGGACCTGGAAACAATGTGGTGAGACCTCTTGCGGTGACTTGCTTTAACTGTGGGGAAGCGGGACACTACCGATCTCATTGTCCCAAACTTCAGCACAGTAATAGCGGCACACCAACGTAGCAGGCTGGGAAGAGGCCGTACCAATCAGGGCGAGTATTTGCCTTGACAGAAGCTGATGCTGAGGAGGCGGATCAGGTCATCTCGGGTACGAGGGCTGGTGTTTAGAGTCTTTGTCATTTCTTTTCCCTTTGTTTAGTGAGGCTGTTATGTAATGGTGTATATTATGTAACAGGCGAACTCTATCTTAATGGAATTAAAGCTGTCGTATTGTTTGATACTGGATCCTCTCATACTTTTGTGTCTCCAAAGTTTGCTAAAGTGTTGAGAGTGGAACCGAAGATTTTCCTAGGCAAGATCTTATCAGTAGCTACTCCGTCAGGGGAAACTTTAACCACTGATCGGTATTATGCTGATTGCGAGATTGTGATTGGGGATAGAATCTTTGGCATTGATCTGATCGAGCTGACTATCTTGGGAGTCGATGTTATCATTGGCATTGATTGGATGTCGGTGTACAGTGCAAGCATCGAGTGTAAGACCAAGACAGTGACAGTGAAGGCTCCAGGTGGACCTGAAGTCGTGTTCCAAGGGAAGCGGAAATGTTCTAAGCTGGTGGCAACTATCCGCAAGGAAGAGACTCCTGTGGAAGTGCAAGGGATTCCTGTGGTTCGGGACTATTCGACTGTGTTCTTGGAAGATTTTCCTGGGTTACCTCCGCATCGTGATGTAGAGTTCAGCATCACTGTTCAACCGGGAAGTGCACCCATTTCTAAGGCACCTTATAGGATGGCTCCAGTGGAACAGGATGAGGTGAAACGGCAGATTGAGGAACTGTTGGGAAAAGGCTTTATTCAACCTAGTGCGTCACCTTAGGGAGCACCAGTGCTTTTGGTAAAGAAGAAGGATGGATCGATGAGAATGTGTATCGATTACCGAGAGCTGAATAAGGTCACTGTTCAGAATAAGTATCCGATTCCTCGAATTGATGACTTGTTCGATCGTCTACAAGGAGCAGCTGTATTCTCCAAAATAGATCTTCGATCAGGTTACCACCAAGTTCGAGTGAAAGCTGAAGATGTGCACAAGACTGCATTTAGAACTCGGCATGGGCATTACGAATTTTTAGTTATGCCATTCGGAGTGACGAATGCACCTGCAATCTTCATGGACTTGATGAACAGAGTTCTGAGGCCGTTTATTGATTCTTTCGTCGTGGTGTTTATCGACAATATTCTCGTGTACTCCAAGTCTGAGGAGGAGCACACTGAGCATCTGGCAGCAGTTTTGCAGAAGTTGGAAGAGCAGTAGTTGTATGCCAAGTTATCCAAGTGCGATTTCTGGAAATCTGAAGTGGCATTCCTAGGTCACATCCTTTCTAAGGAGGGAGTGGCAACTGATCCTCAGAAGATAGAGGCAGTGAGAGATTGGGCGAGGCCTACTACAGTGAAGGAAGTCAGAAGTTTCCTTGGGATGACTGGGTATTATCGGAGATTCATTCAAGGTTATGCTCAGATAGCTGTACCGCTTACAGGGCTGACCAAGAAGAATGTGAGCTTCAAGTGGACCGAGCAATGTGAGGCGAGTTTTCAGGAGTTGAAAGATAGGCTGACTACTGCACCTATCTTAGCTTTGCCTAGAGCTAGTGTCGAGTATGACGTTTATAGCGATGCTTCACATCGCGGGCTTGGTTGTGTCTTAATGCAAGAGGGAAGAGTAATCGCTTATGGGTCTAGGCAACTACGACCACATGAGAAAAATTATCCGACTCATGATCTGGAGTTGGCTGCGATTATTTTTGCCCTGAAGCAATGGAGGCACTACGTGTATGGTGAGAAGTTGAATATGTACACGGACCATAAGAGCTTGAAGTATATATATCAGTAGAGGGATCTCAATCTGAGGCAGCGGAGATGGTTGGAAGTGCTTGAGGATATGCGACCTGAGATCAAGTATCATCCTGGAAAGGCTAATGTTGTTGCTGATGCACTTAGTCGCAAGAGCAGTTTGGCCTGTTTGATTACAACTCAGAGGCATCTGATTGAGGAGTTGGACCGAGCTGGTATTGAGGTTGTCTTGCAAGGATTGGGAGCATCTTTGGCTCAGTTGAGGCTTCAGCCTACTTTGAGCACAAGGATCATTGCAAGTCAGGAAGTTGATGCTGATATCCTGGAGATGAAGGAGCAGGTCAGTGCTGGCAGGTTGCCCGGATTTCAAATCAGGGATGGAGTGCTGTGGTTCGGAGAGAGGCTGTGCGTTCCAAATCAGGCGGACCTGAAAGAGAGTATTCTTCAGGAGGCGCATGCTACTCTTTTGTCGGTACATCCTGGGAGTACTAAGATGTACAAGGACATCAAACAGCATTTCTGGTGGTCAGGTTTGAAGCGGGATGTGGCTAAATTTGTCGCGAAGTGTGAGGTTTGTCAGCAAGTCAAAGCCGAAAATCAGAGATCCGGAGGTCTATTACAGCCGTTACCTATTCCGGAATGGAAGTGGGATAACATCATTATGGATTTCATCACGGGATTGCCTAAGAGTCCTAAAGGCAATGATGCAATTTGGGTTATAGTCGATCGACTTACCAAGTCCGCTCACTTTTTGGCGATAAAACTCACTGCTTCGATGGACAAGTTGGCTGAGATGTATGTTGGTGAGATTGTCCGACTTCATGGCGTTCCTTCGACTATTGTGTCTGATCGAGATGCGCGGTTTACTTCGCATTTCTGGAGGAGTCTTCAGGCAGCTTTGGGTACCAAGACAGATTTCAGCACTGCTTTTCATCCGCAAACCGATGGGTAGACCGAGAGAGTCAACCGTATTCTTGAGGATATGCTTCGGTGTTGTATACTAGACTTTGGAGGTAGTTGGGAAAGGCATTTACCCTTGGTAGAGTTTGCCTACAACAACAATTTTCAGGCTAGCATTGGGATGGCGCCGTACGAAGCACTGTATGGCAGGAAGTGCAGGACTCCTGTTTGTTGGTATGAAGTAGGGGAGCGTCAGTTGTTTGGTCCTGAGCTTGTGCAACTGACTTCTGAAAAGATTGATCTGATCAGGAAAAGGTTGGTGGAAGCTCAGAGCAGGCAGAAAAGCTATGCAGACAACCGGAGAAGGGACCTTGAGTTTGAGGTTGGTGACTTCGTCTTTCTGAAGGTATCGCCCAGCAAAGGTGTGGTTCGATTTGGCAAAGGCGGGAAGTTAGCCTCGAGGTTTATAGGCCCGTACAAGATATTGAAAAGGATCGGAAAAACTGCTTACCGGCTTGAATTACCGGAAGAGTTGTCTCAGGTGCACAATGTCTTTCATGTGTCTATGCTAAGAGGTTATATTCCAGACCCGAGTCATCATTTGCCTGAAGTGCCGGAAGGTTTGCAGTTAGACCTGAATTACATCGAGTCTCCTGTTGAGATTGTTGATCGTCGAGAGAAAGTCTTGAGGAATAAGACGATACCGATGGTCAAGGTAGTCTGGAGAAACCACTTGGTTGAAGAGGCTACTTGGGAGTCTGAGGAGAGGATGTTGAAGGACTATCCTGAGCTTTTTGCTTGATTGTATTTTTGTATCTTTTGTTCTTGTTGTGTGTGTTGTATTTTTTGTTTTCTCGCTCTTGATTGTAGTTCCGGGGTCGGAACTATTCTAAGGAGGGAGTGCTGTAATACCCTGATTTTTCAATTAATGAAAAATTATTTATTTTGCACGTAGTGTGCACGTGCAATATTTTGTTTGGATTATTTTTATCATGATGTGTATATTTCAATATATTTTTCTCAAATTATTTTAGTACAAAAAGCCTTTCTTAAAAGCCTTATTTGATTTAATTAAAAAACATTTTCTTAAAAAGCCCAAATGTATTTTATTTTATTTACTTATCTTATAAAATATTTTGGCCCAAAAAGAAAGCCCATGAATAAATCTATTTTTAATTAAACTTGTCATGTAGAAGACTTTTTCTTAACAAATTTATTTTTATACAAATTAAAAAAGTTACAAATTTGGCCTAGTTGCATGCACGTGCACTACACGTACACGTGCATTGCACACTCTCTCTCCTAGGTCGGGTATCATTCTTTTGGAGGGATTTTTGATTTTGGGTATGGTGATCATGGGGGGTAGTTTCATGGAAGTGGGTAGTTTTCCTAACTCATACTTTGATCTAGTCCCTTCATCCAACAACCACCAAAACAATCTTGGCCCTCCATCTCACCCATCTCTTAGTATAAATACCCCCCTTCTCATGGCTAATTTTTCATATGCAAAGTATAATTTCTAAAGCTATAGTATTATAATAGTGAGAATTATAAAAGATAAGAGAGTTGTGTGGGTTGTTGTTGCTTGGAGTGGCCGGCATCTCAAGGAGGGAAGCATTCGGTGTGGGCTTGAGGAAGCATTCGGTGGTGGCTAGGAGGCTTGGAGTTGGTGCACTCTTTTGGCTAGGAGGTGGTGCTTTCATCTACAAGGACGTGGTTGCTTTGTTTGTGTTTTCTCTCCAATTAAGGTGGGTAAAACATTTTATATTTCTAATTTAGATCCATGCTAAGTTTCCACCATTAAAGATGCATGAAAAATATTAATAAGAGCCCACTTGAATTGAGTAGTTAGTATGTGAATGGTTTGGAATGTGATGATTAACTTATATGGCTCTAGTGTTAAAATTAAGTTGTATGTAGATTGCTTCATGTTCATTAATATGAAGTTATGATGGTAACTAAATTTAATTGAGAATGTTGCTATTGTGATTAGAGACATAATGCATGCTTGTTAATTGTGAAATTGAGACGAATTGACTTTTATGTTGATATGGATATGGACTATTGAACTCATATGTATATGGGTTGAATTAAGAACTAATATCAGTAAATTATCACCATGAAAGTATTGAATAAAAAGACTAGTAGATTAATTATATGGCAATGTCGAAAATACAATATATTGTAGTTTAATAAATAATTCTTGGGTTTTTGGTGTGTGAAAAATACATTTCATTAGTACCAAAAAAATTATATTTTTTGACTGGTATGAACTTTATACAAATGGGGATTAATCTGGAAGTTTTAGAAAAATTTTATCAAAGCAATAAGAAACTATGGCTATTTGAATATCGAGTTATTTCTAAAGCAGTACGAATATAATACAAATGGATTTTTAATTGGGTTAGTGACAACCCGAGCCAGTGGCTCAGGTGGTCTTGGACTGCGGTTTGTTTCTCTGGTTTGCACAGTTCGAATCCCAGTAGCCACACTTCTTTTGTTAAAATTCTCTAAAAACCAGTAAACAGCGAACCGAGGGTATATATAGACCCCAGTCGCTCTTATAGCGTGTTCGGCGACCGGCCCAGTGGTCGGGGCTCTGTGCTGTCACGGTGCTGTGCCTGGTTCGATTCTTGGGTGCGGCATATAGGGAAAAATATTTTTTTTGGGAGTTTTTGAAGTCCAAAAATTATGAGATAAATATGGTAATTCTCATAAAAATACAAGGAATTTTATAAGAGTGGTTTGGGTATTATTTGAATGAAATACAATATGGTTTGTGAATAAAAGGCATAATTAGAGCTTTGGTTATAAGAGTTACACTTATGGAATTTATAACTTATAAAGATTAAGTGAAATAGGCTATCATAAAGTAATTGGCAAAAGTACTTGTGGTGTGACATGATTTTGTTTATTCTCATTTGTGAGTATTATGCAAGATATGAAGTATGAATGTTACTAGTGATATTATGAAGTTGCATGAATTCATGTATGAGTATGAAATTAAAATCATGATGTATGAAAGGAAAAAAAGAAATTGTTGGCTATACATATGAACTTTGTGAGTTAAAAGTATTCATTATGGACTTGTGAATAAAGTGTAATCATGAATTGAAAGAGAATATACATGTGAGTTTGAGAACTCGACATGGAAATTGTTATGAGTTGAAGATTGTGAAATGAAATTTGAAATAGAGTAGCTAAGTCTCCCCGGCATTGAGAAAAAAATGAATTGAGATGAAATTAGACCAAGGTTGGTCATGATGAAACAAATGAATAAGTCCGGTTGATGGAGAGGCTAACTCTAGTGATTATTTTGTTCATGATTTTTAAATAAACTAAGGACTAGTACATAGTGAAGAGGTGATGAAAGTAGAAGAAAAACATGAGTATGGGGGCCAACGGATAGCGGTGTGAGAGCGATTCACAGGTTGCCTGCTTGATGCGTCAAGACATGGCGTGGGCGCTACTCCGGAATTATCGTCCCGGTGGCGACGCTCGTGGGATGTTCGAGTGGCTATGGGTGGTGCCATTGTTCCATGGCGGAGGCTGAATTGTCCATAGGTTGCCTGCTCGATGCGTCGTGACAGTGCGTGGGATTCCCCTCCAGGCTGCCTGGACATGGGCTCATAGATCATAGGACATCTAAGACACTACCGTAGTTACAGTAGTAGTTTAAGACATAATGGGGGATTGAACCCTATAAAGATGAAGGACGAATAAGGGCTTGCCCTCGGACCTATGTAGTATGGGATGCATAGAATCCGAACAAGTGTGCATTAGTGTCATGTAACATAATTAACTGCATTAAGGACTAAGTGCACAATCACAACACGACATCAATAGGGTAGTCCCTTTAGTTTGAAATGTGACAAGTTTGTGTTTGCTAAATATGAAATGTTAAGTTATACTATTTCCGGCATAGAGAGGATGGCCGTGTATAATGTTCGTCGGTTGAATAAACTGACGTACCCACAGTCTGACATGCAGGTAAAAGACTTATTAAAGATTGAAGAAGAATGGATGCTCAAAGATTGTATCATGTTGTTGTACTTTATTTCAATAGTTGTAAAATTTACTTCCGCTGTGCAAAAGAAAAGATGTAATTTGATGTAATCTCTGATGTATGATGAAAAGTTTTAATTTCCCTGTAAAAGTGTACTAAAGAAAGTGAAAAGATCCTGTAGAACATCTCGAATTCAGTGTATTTGGGATTCGGGGCGTTACATATAGTGCCTATATCTAGTCCTGAATGTAGTCCTCTGTACATCAGTCGCCTTCACCTTGACCTAATGATACCCGGAATGAAGATCCAACTTCGAGAAAATAGTAGCTCAACTCAACTGATCAAATAAGTCATCGATCCTAGGCAACGAATACCGGTTCTTCACAGTAACACTTTTCAATTCCTGATAATCCACGCACAGTCGACGACCACCATCCTTCTTGTTGATAAAAAGGATGGAGCACCTTACAGCGAAACACTGGGTTTAATAAACTCCAAATCTAGCAACTCCTGAATCTGCACCTAAAGCTCTGCTAACTCAACCGGTGCCATCCTGTAGGGACTTTTCGATATCGACGCCATACAAGGCTAAACTTCAATACCGAACTCCACATCCCTTTCACGGGGTAAGCTAGGCAACTCCTCCAGAAAAACATCCAGGAAATCCGCACTACTAAAGGCGCAGCCTCACAGCCTGAATGCAATTCCATCGATCAAACAACCTGATCAAATGCAGTCTCAGCTCGGCCAAGGGGCATCTCCCCAGCATGGAACTCAAACTCTGCGCAACCCAGAATCCGAAATACAACTTTCTTGGCACAACAATCAATAATGGTGTGGGATTTACCTAACCAATCCATACCAAGAATGTCGTCGAATCCTGAATTCCCAATTACAATCAGGTCAGCCTAACAGGACCATGAGCTGGGGTTACTTGCTGAACTGGACCCCTGGCTGGAAGAACCATCCTCCGCTGCGGGCAATCCCACACTGAATGGTCAGCAGCACCACATCCAAAGCACCGGCGGTTGGCACGCCTACAATCCTTGTGATCATGCTCAGCCAACTGGCAAAAGTCGCAGAACTAGCTCCCCGAGAAACAGCAGAAGAGTAGGGAGTCTCCCTGACAGGATGGGCAAAAACAGGCCTCCGAATCGGCCCACCAGAAGGTCTAGTAACAGCAGAGTGCAGAACAGTCCGCCGAGGTGGAGACAACCTGCCATGAGCCTGCTCCTGAGCTCGAGCTGCCTTGAGAGCCTCAGCATAAGTACGCAAGCGAAAGGAGACAAGCTGAACCCGAATATCTTGCTCAAGTCCCAATGTGAATGTCACGCCCCGCTTCCCAAAAAGAATATGAAATACAGATACGTAACAAAAGCCTAGCGAATGATTTTCATCATCCATAAGCTGTTCAAGAATCTTTACAACACATCACAGACATAATCAGAGTCGGAAGCAAAAGTATCAACCAACACGCATAATTGAAGCAAGGTACCAACAGAAATACTTGAAATAAAATATATTAATCTCAAATAGTCATGCTCTGAATAAAACAAATATCCTGGGTCATACTGTCCAAACACAAAGAATACAAGTAACAGATACATTGTTTAAAATGAGCAACATGAAATAAATGAAGATAACAAAAGCTCCAGCCAACTAGAACTTTAGATCACATACTCCATCGGGCAGCTGATCACCAAAATCTGCAATTGATAAATTTGCAGGAGAAGGAGAAAAAAAAGAAAACAAGTACCCGTCAATTGCAAGTCACGGGTCACAAATAATGTAGGATACAAGCACATGGGGAAATTAACTAATAGCATGGAATAATGCATCAACAGTAATAACTAGCATAGTATCCTTACAGAAGTTTATGTCAAATGCAGTGTCATATGGAAACTAACAGTATCCAGTAACAGTAAGCACAGTATGCCAGTGTAACAGTCTAACAGAGTCAGTCCAACAGTATCGGTCTAACAGAATCAGTCTAACAGTATCAGTCTTATGTTCTTATAGTCTTGTGTGTATTACTAGCTAGGTAGCACTTCATGCGTCATCCTTTTATCGTATGGTTGCTACATTCAAAACAGTGACGTTTGTAGATTTCGTAGGGGATCATATAGGGCAGTGTACCTAGTGGTCCTCCTCTGAGTACACCTTTCTATAGGGAAGTGTGCAGTCAGGTAATCAGTAACAGTAATAGTCAGAACCTATTGGTCCTCCTCCGAGTATACCTTCCTATAGAAAAGTGTGCAGTCAGGTAATCAATATAACAGTATAACAGATGCTTAGTATGGGAAATACGGGCCCCCCTTCCAAGTACATATTTCTATAATTTTCCATTACTAGATCTTTCCCTTAAATCCCGGCTTGGTTACTTTTATTATGGTTATCAAACAGGCATGAATGTGTACGAAATAGTGTCAAACTAACGTGGTATAATTATATTTCAACCCCATTGAAGAAGAGCCACTTGATAGCTTTCTTTGTGTTTTATTATATAGATATGTTTATAAAAATTATTATTTTCTCGAAGATTTTCTTATCAAAACAATTGGGGTAAATCCACAGTTTAATTGAGAAGATATCTCGAATCTATCTCATCGGGTTCAGAATAACTAATATATCTGAAATTTCCCAATAAAACCAATAATTATTAGAAAACTATATAATCGCGTGTAATTCTTAACTATGCACGGATTACAATGCAAAATATATATTTGCTATTTTTGCGGGATGTTACATTACTCCCTCCTTAGAATCGTTCTGTCCTCAGAACGATGCTAGCAGAGAGGAAAGTAGAACACAATCACCAATGGTTCATGAGATATTTCCCTGAACCATCTCCAGTTTCTCAAGTAATATTCTCGACAAACTGGTCTTCTATCAAGCAGAATTGTTGTTCTTTAGTCTTCTGGATAGATTTATTATGAATTTGATGCTGAAATTCTTCTACTTTTGCTCAGGAGTAGACAATGGCTGCATTACTTTACTCTGTTCTTGTCTACTAGTGATTCCGATTCCTGCATTGATTGCAACTTTTGCTAGTTGATGACCACTCCCTCCTTAGAAAAGGTCGAAGTCATGAATTACCTCTTCATCCCTTAGTAGTTCCTTTGATGATTTTGCCGAATGTTTGACTTGGTTGTCCTCTGTCCTTGCGAGATTTTCTCCTTGATGTGAACCTGGTGGTTGTTTGATTATAGGTTGACTTTGGAGATCTCCGCCGCTTCTGGTGAATGATTGAGTTGGTCGTTGACGGATCCTTCATTGAGCCTAGGCATGATCCACTCCTGGTGATGGTGCCTGGTTTCTGCTGATTTCCACCAGTGCCTCGTTTGGTACATCGTGAATTTGAGTCTCGATATTGAGTCGTCGGCACGGAATTTGTTGTTCTTCCTCAACTCCTGTGCTGCGATGCACCCTTTGTTGTTCGGTTGCAGACTTGCTAGACTAATATCAGTTGCAGACCTTCTCCTTGATATCTGGCTGTAGGTTATCTTCTAGATATTTGGTTGCCAACTCCCCTTTCTAACATCCAGTTGTACTAGAATATAAAAACAAAATCAATCATCCAGGAGGTAGTGCATCGAAAGTTTTCCAAAGCATAATATCATTCACAAGGTAGATTACACCACACTTCGACATACAAAACATAGTCAGTTCACATATTATTACACCCTGTTCCTGATGTTCTAATACTTGTTCGCCGAGCATCCTTCTTGTAGTTGTGGGCATGTTGACTTGAGGTGCCCAACTCTTCCACAGTTGTAACAAGTCCTTATAATTGGGCAGTTTGACCCTACGTGTTCGATTTTTTCGCATTTGACACAACTCTTGGCTGTAAGTGCTTTCTTGGGGTGTTTTCCTTTAGAATTTTTGGCAATTTTCCCAGCTGTTCTTGGCTTGGTGTTTTCCTAGAGTCCCCACCAATGATTCTAGAAGTATGCCATATCGGATTGAAGTTGCTTTCGTTCTTTCTTTAGCCATGTGATCTGTGTCTGGTAAGTGTGGACCTGTTGCTTGGCCTGGCGGATCGCCTTCTCCTTGTGCTCCTTTAGCTTCCTAATTTCGAGATATATGGTGGCTGTTATCTGTTGCTCCGTGACTGGGTTGAGTGATAGTAGAGGTGAGTTCTCTTCAGTTTTGGTCTGTTGTAGTATTCCCCTCATTTCTTCCTCCACTGTCATCAGTCCCCTTGTAGGTATTGGTCATCCGCTGCTACTGACACATCATTGATGAAGATATCTTCGAACACCATCCTGCAAACACATACACAGGTTTAGTTCCGGTTAGAGAGGAATCACGGGCACATTTGATTACTTAAACTAATCATAAACCTGCCTCTAGCTGTCATTTTATGTTTTAATTTCCTACTGTGTTAAACTGCAATCTGAAGTCAGCTTTGATACCACTTCTGTAGTGTCCCGGATCCCACTATCGGAATCCGCGACACAAATAAGAATCTTTTCCTTCAAATGCATCTCAACACAGTAATAACACGAAAATTTAAACACCAACTCCCGTTGTGCCTACGCAGACAGCTCTCCGTCCTCGTCCGGGTACAGTTGTAGATTCATGAGGCTGCACCCTGACAAATTTTTCGGCAGTGAAATGCCTTTGGAGGCCGAACAGTGGTGATCAGGATGGAGCAGTTGTTGTTGGCAGCGAGAGTTGCTGGTGCTGATCGTCTTGATGTGGTGACCATCCAGTTGGTTGATCGTGCCCACATTTGGTGGAGGGCTGAGTCCAAAGGGCTCGCACGGCCCATTGCTTAGACCACGTTCACCCGGAGCTTCTTGGAGAAGTTCTTCCTTAGCAGCAGTTCCTGACCGTGAAACAGGTTGGTAGTTGTTCTATTATTGGAACTTTGTTACATATTGTTCTTGCAATATTGTAACATGAGACCGTCTCGAAACAGGGTGCCAGGTCAGTGGATGAGTACGCGGTAGAATTCACCAGGCTTAGCCGCGTTCTAGTGGCGAACGAAGAGGATCGAGCTCAGAGAATTCTTCTGGGGCTTGAGTGGGATATTCAGATGCATCTCGTCTCCCTTCGTCTGCGTGCTTATGCTGAGGCTCTTGAGGCAACTCGAGCTCAGCAGCAGGCTGGCTCCTCCCCAGTGGACTATTCAACACTTTGTTGTTGTTGCTAGGCCTTCTGGTGGGTCGATTCTGAGGCGTGTCTCAGCCCATCTGGTTAGGGCAGTTCCTTACTCTTCTGCTGGTCCTCCGAGAGTTAGTTTTTACAACTTTTGCCGACTTGCTGGGCATGAGCACAAGGATTGCAGGCACGCCAATCACGTTGTTTTGGGTGTGGCGCTGCTGACCACTATTTGCCAGATTGCCCACAACAGAGGATGGCTCTTCTAGCCATGGGTCCGGTTCAACAGGAAGCACCAGCTCGTGGTCCGGTCAGGCCACCGCTTGCCCCTCAGCGCTAGATTGTCGGTCAGAAGACCGCGGTTCCCAAGAGAGGTCAGGCCTACAATCTGATAGCTGTAGATGCTGAGATGGTAGAAGGTGTTGTCGCAGGTATTCTTGCTTTTCATTGTTGTTATTTCCTTATTTCTTTCATTGCTTTGCTCTGTTCTTTCATATTATCTGCTTTGCATTGTTTTTCCTCATTCTTAATCATCATTTCTTTTCCCTTGTTTTTGTCTCTATTTTAGGTGTTATCCTAGTTTGTTCTTTCCCTGCTCATGTTCTCTTTAATTCCGAGGCGACCCATTCCTTCGTCTCTTCCCGCTTTGTGACTCGGCACCAGTTGACATGCAACATCATGCCTGAGGCTTGGAGCCTTGTCACAGGTGGCGGTATTGTTGTCTATTCTCGGGAATGCAAACAAAGTCTCGTAGTTATTGGAGGTGCGGATTTCATGGCCGACCTGATCATCATTGGGAATTCCGGATTCGACGTCATTCTCGGTATGGATTGGTTGGGTGATTCCCATGCCATCATAGATTTCCGTGCCAAGAAGTTGTATTCTGAATCCTCGGTGGCGCATAGTTTGAGTTCCATGCCGGGGAGATGCCCCAAGGCGAGCTGAGACTACAGTTGATCAAGAGACTAGTGCGATGGAGTTGCACACAGGCTGTGAGGCTGCACTTCTAGTAGTACGAGAATTTCTGGATGTATTTCCAGAGGAGTTACCTAGCTTACCTCCTGATGGGGATGTGGAATTTAGTATTGAAGTTCAGCCTGGTACGGCGCCGATATCGAAAAGTCCCTACAGGATGGCACCGGTCAAGCTAGCAGAGCTGAATGTGCAGATTCAGGGTTTGCTAGATTTGGGATTCATCCGGCCAAGCATTTCACCATGGGGTTCTCCAGTTCTTTTTGTCAGCAAGAAGGACGGTAGTCATCAACTGTGCATCGATTATCTGAAACTGAATAGTGTTACTGTAAAGAATTGGTATCCGCTGCCCATGATCGATGACTTATTTGATCAGCTGTGCAGGGCAGCAGTCTTTTTGAAGTTGGATCTTCGCTCAGGGTATCATCAGGTCAAGGTGAAAGCGAGTGATGTGCCGAAGACCGCTTTCAGGACCAGGTATGGGCACTATAAGTTCCTTGTGATGCCATTCAGAGTCACGAATGCGCCAGCTGTGTTCATGAGTCTGATGAACAGGGTCTTTTCTCCGTTTCTAGACATTTTCATGGTGATCTTCATCGATGATATTCTAGTGTATTCTCAGAGCCAGAAGGAACACGCCAGTGTTCTAAAAAGCGGCCTAGGCGGCCGCCTAGGCGGCGCCTAGGCGCTAGGCGGCCGCCTAGGCGGCGCCTAGGCGCTAGGCGGCCCCCCAACGCCTCAACTAGGGCCTAGGCATTTATGAAAATCGAAAATGGGTTCTAGGCGGCTAAAATCGGACCTAGGCGGCATTTAATCGGTCTAGGCGGGTCTAGGCAGACTAGACCCGCTTAGGCCTCTAGTAATTAAAAAAAAAGTAAAAAAAACCCACTACTCTCACTCTCCTCCTAATAAAAAAAAAATAAAAAACCCTAAATCGCGCTCTTCACTTTCATCCCCAAATCACGCTCTTCACTTTCACCCCAAATCGCAGCTCCTCTTCCTCCGACTCCCTCCTTCGCCGTCTTCCTCCGCCTCCATCCTCCTTCGCCGTCCTCCTCCGCCTCCCTCCTACTTTGCCGGTTTGCCGTCCTCGTCCGCCTCCCTCCTCCTTCGCTGTCCTCCTCCGACTTCGCCTCCGCCTCCCTCCGACGTCCTCCTCTTCTCTCTCAAAGTTTACAGCTCCTTCGACGTCCTCCCTCCGTCCGCCTCCCTCCGAATCGCAGCTCCTCCGACGTCTTCCTCCGCCTCCCTTCAACGTCCTCCAAAAATATATGCAAAGCTTCTAAGTTCTAATAGTGACCTCGATAGATCTCCAAATATATTTGCTCACTGTGTATGATTTTTTTCCCCAGTTAGCAAGAAAACATAATAATATTTGCATAAAGTTGTTCATCGTTATCAAACATATCATGAGATCATCTATCAACTTTACATTTATTCTCTCTTTAGAACTTGTATTCTTTTATGAGTAGCCACAATGTGGTTTACATCGGATATGGAGAAGATAGAGTCCTCATGTTCACCGATACAATAATACACCGATACGACTATGTGAAGCCCATCCTACAATTGCAAGGAGAAAAAGTTCAATAGTAAGAAACTAAGAATGAGTAGCAATAAAGAGTAAAAAGGGGTAACAATAAATTAAACCCAAAAGATCGATAAATAAATAAATAAATAAATAAATAAATTTAAAAAACCGCCTAGCGCCTAGCCGCTTAATCCCCGATTACAAGGTCTAGGCGCTAGGCCCCCATCGGTCGCCCAACTACCGCCTAGCGCTTTTTAGAACATTGGAACACGCTGAGCATCTTAGGCTAGTCCGTCAGACTTTGAGAAAGGATTAGCTCTATGGGAAACTCAGCAAGTGTGAGCTTTGGCTTGACCGAGTTACCTTCTTAGGGAACATTATCTCAGGCGATGGTATCTCAGTGGATCCATCCAAGGTTGCGGCTGTGAGAGATTGGCCAGTTCCCAAGTCAGTGTCAGAGGTGAGAAGCTTCCTTGGTCTAGCTAGCTATTATCGAAAATTTGTCCAATATTTTTCGAAGATAGCAGGGCCTTTGACAGAGCTAACAAGGAAGGATCAGAAGTTCTGTTGGTCTGAGGCTTGCATTGAGGCTTTTGTTGGGTTTAAGAACAGGTTGATGTCAGTGCCTGTGTTGACTATTCCAGATGGTTCAGGCGGATGTGTGGTTCACTGTGTCCCTTCTGGCAAGGTTTGGTGCAGTTTTGATGTAGAAGGGCTGAGTTATGGCTTATGTATCGAGGCAGTTGAGGCCGCATAAGAAGAATTATCCGACTCAAGATTTGGAGTTAGTAGTAGTGATCTTTGCTTTGAAGCTGTGATGACACTATTTACTTGGAGACCGAGTGGAGATCTTTATCGACCACAAAAGTCTCAAGTACGTCTTCACCCAAAAGGAATTAAACATCAGGCAAAGACGTTGGTTGGAGCTTATGGTTGACTATGACATCAGTATGCAATTCCATCTTGGTAGAGTGAACTTGGTGCCAAATGCTTTGAGCATGAGACCTACAACTATGTTCCTGACTCAGCAGAGGGATCTGGTTGAGCAGATGCGGATGTTGGAGTTGGATGTGTTGTTGCCTAGTTCTGATCGGAATTGTATGATGTTTCGACTTCAGTCGTCTCTTGTCGAGCAGATTAAGGAGGCTCAGGCTGGTAATGAGCAGTTGCAAGGATTCAGAGCAGAGGTTGAGGCTGGTTCCAGAACAGATATGGTTATTCATGACGATGGATCGCTTCATTTTGGGTCCAGGTTGTGTGTCCTGAAGAGTGAAGTTTGTTAGAGGTTACTTGAGGAAGCCGACCAGTCATCGTACTCTATTCATCCTGGAGGTACTAAGATATACCAGGACTTGAAGCTTCACTTCTGGTGGCATGGTATGAAGAGGGTTGTGGCTTGGTTTGTGTCTCCGTGTTTGATCTGCGAGCAGGTGAAGGCAAAGCATCAGAGAACTGTTGGACTTCTTCAACCGCTTCCCATTTCGGAGTGGAAGTGGGAACGCATCACTATGGATTTTGTGACCGCTTTGCCAAGAAGTCCCAAGGGTCACAATGCCATTTGGGTGATTGTCGACCAACTGACGAATAGTACTCACTTCATTCCTTTCCGAGTTGGACAGCTACTGAGAGCCTAGCTAAGAGGTACATGCAAGAGACCGTCAGACTTCATAGGGTTCTTTTCAGTATTGTATCCGACAGGGATACGAGGTTCAGGTCTCAGTTTTGGGAGAGTCTTCAGAGTAGTTTGGGGAGTAAATTGAAGTACAGTACAACTTTTCACCCCCATACAGATGGAAAGTCAGAGAGGACCATCCAGACTCTAGAGGACATGTTAAGGTCCTGTGTGTTGCAGTTCGGTGGATCATGGGAGGACCATTTGCATCTTGTAGAGTTCTCGTACAATAACACCTTTCAAGTCAGTCTTAAAGCTGCACCGTTCGAGGCACTATATGGTCGGAAGTGCAGATCACCAGTGTGCTGGGATGACATTGGTGAGAGGAAGTTGTTGGGTCCGGAGTTGATCACCAGGTTTGTGGATGCGGTGACTCAGATCAGGAAGCATCTACAGGCAGCACAAGACAGGCAGCGGAGATGGGTTGATGTCCATAGGAGAGCCTTGGAGTTCGAGGTTGGTGACCATGTTTTCCTGAAGGTATCACCGTGGCGAGGTGTCATTCGGTTTGGTGGTGGGGGCAAGCTGAGCCCTAGGTTCATCGGACCATTTGATATTGTGGAACGAGTAGGAAAGGTGGCCTATCGTCCTGCATTATCACTGGTTGTATTAGGAGTGCACGATGTTTTTCATATCTCACAACTCAAGAGATATATCCGTGATGAGGGCCATGTGATCGATTATTCAGAGTTATCCGTGCAGCCAGATCTATCTTGTGAGATTCCGCTAGTTGCTATTTTGGATCAGCGGGAGAAAGTGCTGAAGAACATGGACATCAGGTTGGTTCGGGTTTCTTGAAATCCTCACTCACCGAGTGAGTCGACTTGGGAGCTGGAGGAGGATATCCAGCGGAGGTTTCCTCATTTGTTTGTGTAGTGTTGTTTTGTTTTGTTTTTTTTGTTGTTGTTGTTCTTTCTTTCTCGGAGTTACCTATGTACCTCTTATTGAATTTCAAGGTCGAAATTCTTCTTGTTAGGTGGGAAGGATTTGTAACTCCTACATTCCATTATCTGTATTCTTGTACTGTATTTCTTTCTTCCAGTGTATTCTATCTATTTGTACTCCTTCTTTTACCATGTATTTTGTTCTTCTTCCAGTATTTATATATTCATCTATTTGCTTGATTCTTTTGAGATTCATTTGTCTGCCTATTATTCTGTCTCTGGATGATTTATTGTTTGTTGCATTTCATGGCTTAATTGCCTATTTATTTGAACTCTGCCATGTTGGATCTGGTTTTTCTATCCAGTACACCCAATTGAACCCTCATACCCATCATATTGGATCCTAACCCGCAACCCAATACCCACTTCTTTGACCCAGTCTTCCCCAGATCTTCTTCACGTTTCCTAACAAGCAGATCATATCTTTCCCCCTATTCTCTTGATTCTCCAAATCACAACTTGCAAAAATCCTCTCTTTATTAATCCCCAACAAATTTTGTTATTGTCATCTACAATTCCTATCTCCAAACCCTAAACCTAATATTCTCATCTCTCTCTCTCTCTCTCCCGGCCTCTACCCCAGATGTCCGACTGCCGGCGCCCCCCCTCGTCTCGCCGCCCTGCGACCTCCCGTCGCTGTGCCTGCCCTGATCTCGACGTTGTAGCCAGTAGCCCCTTCCTTATCCTCCCGAGCACCAGGTCGACCACAACAGCATCAACGCCATCCAGCATCGCCACCCCCCTTCCGGCCTACCCCTGTTATGCCGCTACCGTGCCTCTTGACCGCTGTCATCCCCTTCTCCGCGGTGCACACCCCCGACTTTGTCCCTCTCTCTTTGTGTGAATGTGTTGGATCTAGAGCCGTGTGTTCATGTATTGTGTTCGTGGTGATCGTGATCATCTCGTGCATCTCGTTCATGCTCCGTTCGTGGTATTGTGCACGTGGCCGGGAATCTGTTCACGTTATTCTCTCTTTCCATTAGATCCGTTGTCATTATATGGCAAGTAACTTGTATTAATTTTTGTTGAATATACAAGTACTAAATACCGCCTGTAGTGCCACTTTTGATTATAGATTCATCCTCATGAAAATCCTTGTTAGATATTGTCTCTATTTGTTGATCCATCCGTAGTATACGGTCTTTGTTGCACACACGACATGAAAATAATTTAGAATGATCGAGTTACTTGATGCATGTATGTATATTGTTCGTGATTCATGATGTGTTGTACCCTTGTCGCATGCTTGATGTGTAGTTGTAGTATCCTGTGGTAGACTTGTTAAACATCCATACCATATTGTTTTGGACATCTAATATACCATGTTTTGTATTTTTTTAATAATTTGGATTTGTTTTATATGAACTATTTGATTTAATGCACAAGAAGAGATTTTTGTTTTTGCAGTTGACTGGTTTTGTTTCAGTATTTTAGACCCTGTTTAGGTAAGTAAATCAAATTAATTTGTGAGTATAAATCACATACCTCACCGTCTATTTTCCAGAATTTTCGACAGATCACAGTTTCCATTTGTGAGTTATGAGTTATTGCTGTTTTTCCACAGATGTGTTAGAAATTCTAGATTCTATTTCATGCGATTTCTGTGTAATTAATTATTTTAATACTGATGCTAAAGATAAGATTTGGATCTAATATTTTGCTGGCTATGACTAGACTTGACTAGGACTAACCGCAAATTTTTGTAGATTTATTTGATGACATTTTAAAACTATTCTATTCTTGTAAACAAAGTATTATATCTCTAGTTTTGCATGGTGTTCAGTAAATAAACATGTTTTCGACCTGATTCTAGTTGCTGTTGGTAAAAACTTTGTAAACATAAAATGTAACCTACTATATTTATTTTATCACCTTTTTGACATATTTGGATTTTGAGTTATACTTTGTAATCTATAGCTGTTTTAGTACTGTTGTGTCAAGCATTTCAGATTCACAAAATTGTTGTATCTTGCTGTTTCCCGAATTTCTTTGACTATGCTATCCATGTTGGAATATTATGAAATTACATTTGTTGGTACTAGACATACTGGGGAATATTCCATATTTTTCTTGGATTCAATCAATATGTTTTTATGCCATTTTCATGCTTGTGAATACTTTGTGATTTCTGGCTGAACATGATTTCTGTATATAATTCTGTTTTGAGCCCTGTTTCTGTGATTATTATGTGACTTATACATATGTGCTGAATTCGGCCAAGAGTCTATTTTCTAGATTTTCTGACGGGTCAAGATTCGCATGTTTGTGGTAACAGGAATCTCAGATTTGGTACAATAGTGTCTTGCTGTCCAAAACAAGAAGTTTCGTTGTCCTAGCCCTTGATGAGTCGTTTGTCATTTATTCTTGTCCTTCTTACAATGTTTCTTGACTTGTTTGTGCACGTCCATGCTTGCTTTAAGTAATAATAATAAGAAACCAAGTTGGGGTTAGAGGGAAAGATCTAATAGTGGTAAATACAGAAACGTGTACTCGGAAGAGAATCTATAGCTTCTACGTGATACTTGATACTTAGAGCTTGATACACAATGCCTGAAACGTGATTACCTGACACTTGCACACTTGACACGTGACACTTGGAGCTTGATACTTGATACTTGGAGCTTGATACTTGTCCCTGAGTACACTGCCCTCTATGATACTATGAAATCTAAAATGTAACTTGCATGAATGTAGCAACCATGTTGTAAAAATCTGGGACGCATGAAGTGCTACCTAGATAGGACTATATACAAGACTTGAAAACAACATGATCACTTGATACTTGCTACTTGTTACTTGTATATGATACTTGATTACTTGACACTTGATACTCGTTACTCGTTTACATGATACTTGACACTTGTTACATGCCACTTGCACCCGTTTATCTTGTCATGCTATCTGATTTTGTTCCTGTCATATTCCTTTCATGTTACTTCTATACTTACTTCTGCTGTTACTCTATACTTGTTTATCTTTCCTGTACTTGTTGCATGCAATACAAGCGGCCCGTAACTTACATTGACAGACATTTGTTTCCTCTTTCCTTTTCCTGCAAATATGTCACTTGCAGACTTTGGTGACCAGCTGCCCGATAGAGTAGGTGATCAAAGATTCTAGTTGACTGGACTCTTGCTGCATTTATTTATTCTTGTTGCATGGATTATATTTGTATTGGGCATTTTGTCCCAGACTTGTGTTTTGTCCCAGACTTGATTAATTGAAATTTAGTATTCTTGTTTCTTGTTTCAAGTAATTTTGTTGACTATATTAATTTAGTTATTCATACGTGGTTGACTATTCCTCTTGTATATCTCTTGTTTATTCTTGTATATATTGTAAAGATCCTGACAGCTTATGAATGGTGAAAGCCATTCACTGGACTTGTGTCGCGTACTCGTATTCCGTATTCCTTTTTGAAAAGCGGGGCGTGACAGTAAGTATTGATATATATTATTATTTGATATGTTTTGAACTCAAAGAAGGTGCAATTGTAGAACTGGAGTTGAGATATCTTCACAATTAAGTTGTATATTAGTCTTAACTATAATTGAGTTAGTACGTATAATATTGGATTATTATTTTGTATGGTGATAATACGATTTCATGTGTGTTATTAAAAATTATATGTACAAATTGTATTGACATTGTTTGTGTGTATTTCAATTTCTGTTTGACTGAAATTGTTTGTGAGATTGTTGTGATTTAAATCATCTATTTAAACTCAATATGACTCAACTAGACTCTAACAAACACACTCTAACTTGAACACAAGTTGACCGAACCTAACTTAACTGGTTTTGTGCATGGAATGAATAAAATATTGTGGCCAGCCATCATGTGGAGGGAATGAGGGATAGGATTGTGATTTTTCAAATTAGAATCTAGGGCTTTTGATGGGACTCAACACTTAAGTGTTCGAGAAACCCAAAGAGACATTACCACTCTCACACTCCACCTCCCCTCCCTTCTGACGCATGTTGGCCTTACCCTCACTCTCTCTCTCTCTCTACATCAGGCCAAACTCCCCTCTCTCTATTTTAACCCCCAATCCAAACACCCTATCATATTCTCTCATTTCCACTCCAACTCAAACCTTTTTATTCATTCTAATACACTTCTAAGGCATTTAAGTTGCTGTTTTGGGAGCAAGAAGAACAAGAAGGAGCCAAGAGAAGCTAAGGAGAAGGAGAGTGGGAGCAAGAAGTGCAAGCAAGGAGGGGCAAGAACAAGGAGGCCAACTTGGAGAGTACATTTTATCTACAAACAAAAGGTGGGTGTTTGTAAACTTTTGTGGTGTTTAAATTTATGTGGTGAAATCTTGATATGGTCTTAACAGCATGATTGGGTTAGGGAATGTGTGATTAAGTGTTAAAATTCGTTGCATGCAAGTTTTATTAGTGGAAGACAAAATAAAAACACAGTAAAATGTTGAATAGAAAAGTATGTTATGTCTGGATGCTGTAACTTGAAAATTACTTGGATTTTGATGTTGAAATTTTAAACGTAAGATCTCATGCAGGTTACACACCTTGCTTCCAAATTTCATAATTTTTGAAATTTGTTTACTATTTTAATTAAATGCGAACTTGAACACTGACTGTGTAGAAAACAAATTTAGCATATGTTCTGATTGTGATTTTCCAAAGCTCATAACTCTGTAACCACTTGAGATCTATTGCTGCAATTTTATTATGTATTTCTAATGTGAGTTAGGTACTTGAATATAGAATTCTATAATTTTTTGACATTGTTTTCTATTTTTACAAAATCCGAAATCTTTGACTGTTGTGAAAAGAAAAAAAAGAGTGAAGATGATCTGTTATGTGTTTAGTTAATTTTCAAAAAATCATAAATTGAAAAATATTTGGTATAATCACTTGAAATTTAAATATGTTCTTTTAACATATATGAAAAACTTAAATTTCAAATTTCATGAAGTTTAGAGATCATTTGATATTTTAAAAGTATTTTTATGTTAGTACGGTTAGTTGTTGCTCTGTTCTGGAAATTATTGCATGCATGTTAAACAATGACTTATTTGACCATTTAAACCACTTAATATGAAGAAGCATGTAACTATAAAGTTGTTGTAGACAAATAGAACTTTGTGTAATGCCTAAGAATTCAAGATTTGGATAAGTACACGAATTATAATGAATTTTACAATCGGAAACGGAAACACACAGATTCTTAAAACTCACGGTTGAGCACTATGCCCATGATAATGAGTTACAACTTCTAGATTTGGGTTTTTAGTTGCTGTTTGTGAGTTATAAATCATGTTGTGGATGTGGAAATGAATTAAGACTTGAATTTACTAAGTTTTATATTGTGAGTAGCTCATATGTGCTTGTGGAACTACAATCTAAACATACTTGTTCACTATTTTGAGATAGATGTTGTGTTAGGTGATTGTGTGTTGATGTGGACCATTTTGGGATGAGATTCATGCCTAATTTATGTTTGTGCTTGCTGTCTACTTTGAGTAGAAGCATGGGGAGTACCCTATTGCGTTTCTTCAATGAAACGGGATCGGGAACCACTCTGTTTTGGCATGAATGCCACTTGTATGCTTGCTGTTTGAAAATATAATTTTCCATTTTTAGGGCTTTTTAGCACTCTTCTGGGTTTTCATGGTGTAGGGATTGTTCCTATAGTAGTTTACCCTTGTTAAGCTTCATTGGTTAAATTGAGACTCTAGGATTAAGTCCTATGGTATATCTGCACGGGTAGAATAGGAACCCGTGTCGCATCGAATGCGTGGGGGAAGATGACTCTTGCGCCGACGTGCTCGCCGTTCATGGAAGGATTCTATAGTTGTGTTTGATGCTGCCACTTGTCAAGGACCATGGAGCGTGAGGATAGCGGGAGCAACGTGTTTGGGTCGGGCTGAGGTTGCGATCGAATTCCAAGCATAGATGGCGGTTGCGGTAATCGACGGATTTGGCTCGTCGTTGGTTCGGACCAAGTGTGGGCCGAGGCGGGTCAACTCTTGGGCCAAAATTTGAGGGCTAGATTGAGTCCTATTATGGGATGGGTTAGGTCCTAATAATGAAAAATATAATTTACTAGAAAAGAGTCCACGATTAGATTTCAACTAGTTGTTCATAACAAATAAAGTTGTTTACTAAGTTAGGGCTTGGAAACACTTGATAGATCACCTAACTAAGGGAATTGGTTAAAATGAAATAGACCTAGACTCGCCTAATAATTCATACATCTAATGAGATAAAGAAAGAGAATTAAAGATTGACTAGAGTCATGGAACTTGATAATCAGATGTTCAGATAAAAAGCTGGTAATCCATTGGACTAGTAGTATTACCTTGGGTTCGTGATGTTGTAGGATTAGTTCGAGTCGTTGTTGAATGTAAGAACAGGCACTAGTGGGTGTTGTGTTCGCCTGTCAGGGGGCGCGTGGCATCTTCACACCTGGCCAAATCCTAGGTTCGTTTAATGCAGACAGGGGACTTAGGCTATGTGAGTGAACTCTTTGGGGCTCTATTGTCTTCGGCGTGAGTGCCTTTATGTCCGTAACAACCATTGAAGAGGTTTGGAGTGGTGACATCGTCTCAACTGTAAGTTATGGTCTTGTGTAAGGAAAAGTGGAGCGGAGAGTTGGGGCAACCTTAATATTCATCAGGTCCTATGTTGATCAATGCGGGCAGAGGACTTAGAGACCTCCATGTGAGTGAACTCTTTGGGGCTCTAAAATAATGTTCTCGGTGGGGAGCCCTAGTGTCCGTACATTATCTTTTGGTGAGGTCTAGGGATGCGGAATTACCGCGACCTACTATGGGTTTTAGCCGCGACAGAATTAGCCGTGCGACTGTAACTCCGGGTGTAGTGGATAAAATACGAGGACACTACAAACCGCACAGGCTATAGCGACACTTTTACAAGGCTATAACGGTATTTTTTAGCACCGTTATAGCTCATAACGGCGTTTCTGAAATCGCCGCTAAAAGCGCCGTTAGAACGTGTGTCGTTATAGCCATAAAGGCTATCGCGGCGTTTACGGACGCCGCCGCTATAGGGTGTCCACCTATAACGGCGTTGCCAAACCGCCGTTACAGGAATGTTTCGTTTTGAAAAAAATATAGCTATAGCGGCGCTTTTTCCAAGCGCCGAGACTGCACCACGATTAAAAGCTAGCATTGGTACCCTACTGCGGCGCTTGTCCAGCGCCGCGATAGAGGGTACTCAAAAGCTGTAGTACCTATTGCGGCGTTTCTTGGTAAACGCCGCGATAGGTAGTTTTTTATTTTATTTTATTTAAAAAAAAAATTTGTTTTATACATTTTATTATAAAATTTTCAATTGAAAAAACCAGTAATTAATCGCATATTACAAATACATGTAGTCATATTAAATTTAAATGCAAATCAGGTAAATCAATAATAACATCATAATCAAGAACCAAAAGTCACACATCACAAAAAACAACTCAATAGAAAACAAAATATGTAACACATATAAACTGTCATACAACGAGTATCAAATGTTTATGTTGTACAACACTTAGTTATTACAAAACATAGATATAATTCCTACAAAACATTTTTAAAAAAGTCCAAATTCGACAAACTACTGCTGGGGAGTCTCCTCGTGTGGCCCGCTGTTGCTTCCAATTCCATCGTTATTTTGCCCTAGTGTATGTGCGTGATTGGAAACCGATGGAATACGCTGGCCCTGTAGAAAGAACATAAATATTTCAGTAAAGTAATGGATATGAGAGGCAACACATACACATACACAGAGAAATAAATAACAGTATAAATGATAATGATATAGAAAGACTATAAAATTTAAATGTTTCATGTTTGGATTTTGAGACTGCAGTTAGCCAAGGAAGTTGAAGCTGATCATGCTATTCAATCTATGATTTGAAGGGATTGATATGTAGAGCCTGAGCTGGATGAATGTATTTTTTCGGCTCGGAGTTTACGAGCACCAAATATTTGTTTTGTTGGTATGAAACAACAACTTCAAGTTTATCGGAAGCTAAGTAACATGCTCCTTGCTATTGTCGATCTTATTTAATATGGATTGTATTGGCATTTGGTTAGAATAACGAACACCTATGTGCTTTACACAAACAGTGTAGTAATTAATGAATTTCACATGCCTGTGTATATATATAGCACAAAAGACATTGGTAGTGCATTACATGTCAGAAAATACCCTACCCTCACAATTGTTCAAAAGAGTAACAGTATGTCTTATAATTAAAATGGTTCAAAAGGGTAACAGTATCTCTTATAGCACAAAAGACATTGGTAGTGCATTACAATGGTTCAAAAGAGTAACAGTAAATAGCTGTAAACTATCTCTTATAATTAATTTACTAAAACAATTGTGAGGGTAATAGAATAGAAGAGATTTCAAACATAAAAACCGGAAAATAATTGGCAGGATTTACAACTAATGATTTAATAAGAACAGATGTTCTAATATACAAGGTATAAGCTATAAATAAATTCAGAGCTAAAGAGGAAGGAGATTTCGTATATATATGTATATGTATATATAAATAAATGAAGGAGAGGATCTTAAATCTCGTTACTTGTTGTTGAGTCTCAATCCTACCAGTGATAAGACCTTTCCCTCCCCTAATTTTGTAAGATTATGAAGAACTGTTTAAGTAAGAATGTACAAAAGAAAAAATATAAAGAAAGAAATACTAATTAAGGCTTGAATTAACGAGATGCAATATATATATATATATATAGTCCCTTTCGGTTGCACACTACTTTTGGTGAGCACTCCGTGAGCACTCCTGAACTAGAGACTCTATGAAAAATCCGAACCGCTCATATTGTTCTATATGCCTTAGATAGCCTAACAATAAAAAATCAAGTAATTTGAAGTTCATTTGCCCATCCATCATGCTGTTAGAATTTTCAGCCATACAATTTTGTGATGATGTAAATCATGGGTAAATGAACTTCAAATTACTTGATTTTTTATTGTTAGGCTATCTAAGGCATATAGAACAATATGAGCGGTT
The DNA here is from genome assembly GCA_017893485.1 of Hemerocallis citrina. Taxonomy (NCBI): domain Eukaryota; kingdom Viridiplantae; phylum Streptophyta; class Magnoliopsida; order Asparagales; family Asphodelaceae; genus Hemerocallis; species Hemerocallis citrina. The sequence goes on from CM030364.1 coordinate 119,926,416, forward strand.
CGGATTTTTCATAGGGTCTCTAGTTCGTGAGTGCTCACGGAGTGCTCACCAAAGTAGTGTGCAACCGAAGATTTCTCATATATATATATATATATATATATATATATATATATATATATATATATATTCATAAATAAGATAAGACTAACAAATAATGATATTAACCCAAATCTACTCCACTGACTGCTAAAGTTTCTCATGTATAAAAAACAGAAGGAAAAAAAAATTACCTAAAAAGTGAAAGATGAATGTGATGGACACTGTTGATCTGGATATATGCTTTATGATACCTGTTTGTAAATAAGAATTTCCATGGCTTGGGGTCTTCTGATTCATGAATCAAGTTAAACTAAATTCATACTTTTCATGCTTATGTTAGTATGTTAATGATTTATGAACACTAAATGAACTAGTTTGAAGGCTCCAAACCATCCAATAGTTCATACACAGGTCTATAAATAATCCAATTTAGTAACTCATTTTCTTACCTGCATTCTCAATGAATCCATTTTCTTACCTGCATTCTCAATGAGGCCCTCCCATCTCTCTGCCTCCTCAACATTAATGATTAATGCTCTGGAGCATACAAGTTTGAGAATGAAAGAGCCTGAAGAAAAAAATGAAATAATTTAAGTTAAGCAGGTTACAGACTTACAGTATGAACGGCGATAGTGAATGCTACTTCAGTAACCAACCGTGGCCACATCTTGAGCAAAGATAGTAAAGCTGTGGCCAAGAGCTTTCAATGCAAGTTCTCCTTTAGGGAGGCTTGCACATAAGAAAGAATATATACTAAAGATTAGGATGCAGACAATGAAGAAAAAGTAGTTGCAACATGGAAAAGGATAAAGATACAAAGAAGAAACAGATTAAGGAATATATAGAAGATTCTGATTACCAAATAGTATACTACAACTCAAGTCATGTTCATCGACTAGCCAATTACTATAGAACTAATAATGCAGAGCCCTTTCGAGTTCCTATAGGCTCTGTTTGTACACTCACCCAACACTAACATCATAACAACATTGTAATAGATTCTAAGTTTAATATTAGCGACATTACAATGATGGTGTATAAGGCCAATTATATCTGAAAGATTTGCAACCTTTACATTATTGTAACATCAGTTCTAAATAACCTATCTTTAGAACTTGAAAGTTCAAAACGAATCAAACTTCAAATGCAATTAGTACGTACATGTAAGAACAACATACCTCATGACCCGAATCTCCGTTTTCAAGGGGATCTAAGATAACCTTCACCTGCCACAATTTGCCATTGTTAACTGTATGATATATGGAATAATGGTGCAACTAGTTATTTGGACTTCAATTGAAATCCTGAAAATAGATAGGCAATCTATCTGATAAATATATATATAGTCAGCAACTGGAATACTTTCTTCTTGCAATGGCAACTGATACTCATCATATATGGGTTCAAGCTTTTTTTTAAAATGAAATGGCATCATTCAAAGCATATGTACCTCATGAAACAAAGATTAAATCTTGTTTAACTTGCCAACACAATATGCTCAACTCTTCCTCAAAATTAAGAACAATACGCTAAACTGTACTCTCTGTTAAGTACGCAATTAACATAAATTTTGTTTTCATCAATCATCCATCATTGATCTTAACCCTAAAAGTTAACAACATATTAATCATATGAATGAAAGGTTTGTGCACTTATATCAGAAGCGGTCCTAGATCATAAGTGGTCCATCTCAGCAGGGCCGGCCCTGATATATAGGCGGGCAAGGCGGCCGCCTCGGGCCCCCGCCGAAATCGCGATTTTTGGGGCCCCCGATTTCAAAATTTCCTTGTAAATATAGGCACGCATTTCGCGCGTAATTTTTTTTTTTTTTTTTATATGGGGTAGGGGGGGCCCCATTTCGGAAGTTTGCCTAGGGCCCCCCGAAACTCAGGGCCGGCCCTGCATCTCAGGTGCACATAAGAACCTAACACTTGTACTGTTTTACAGAATGACAATATTTCCAAAGAATGTCAACTGTTATCTTCCATGATGAGTGCAACTAGAAGGCAATATGGCCTAAATAGGGCAGGTTACTTGCAACACTCACCATAAATGCCTCTTTTATGCACTTCACAGTTATGGTTACTTCAGGTGGTGAATGCCTCTTTTATGCACTTCACAGTTATGGTTACTTCAGGTGGTGAATGCACGCATGGGAAGCATGGATGGTCCAACTCACAAGAGGATCTGAAACAAAAGGAAAGACCAATATGAGTATCCGTTAGATGAAAATAATAATAATAAATGATAAGATCATAGATTTTTTAAAAATAAACAGTAACAAATTCTAACACAATATGAGAATGTCAATGGTTAAAGTTTGTTCAAAAAAAGTACCTCCTCTTTCATATTAAAATTCTGAGATGCAGAATCCTTAATCAAGGAGCAGATGTTCCCAGGTACCTGGACTTTAGTGGAAAATATATCGGAGAGGAGTTTATTTATTGCATATTCATCTGCACCATCACAGCCATTACACTTGCTGTACTAAATTATCGAGCAATAAAAGAAACATGTTACATATAATTAGCAGATGAAAATGTCCTCACCTGTATGCAAGACTATGAAGCTTATAGCATGCAGTTATCAAGAAAAAGATGGCAATAAGATAGCCTACCATCCCGCCCAGCACGTCCAGTTTCCTAACAGAGAAACACCTATATGTTAACCTTGAATTGAGCAAAACATTACACCTTTAGTAACTCATTTATAAAGAATCCAATTTAGTCTTTGCAAAATATTTCACTGTAAAATGTAAAAACGACTGTGCTGCATATCATTCGCTAGTTTCTAATAGAGTATTATTCCTTCCGTTTGTCCTCAAAAAACATAATTTATTGTTAATAATCCACACATAATGTTTTCTTCTAAATTCACACCAAATCAAGTACTTTAAAAACTCGTATATATTCACATACAGAATCCTTGTTTTGCTGTCTCACACACAAGTTTTATTAGTTAACAAGTTAAATGCTCTATGCTGACTTGCAAGTAATAGTGACCAAGTCCTGTTATTCTTTAAATTGAAAACGTGTGTGACTTGAAATTTAGTATCAGTATGACTGCTAGATACATATATGAAAGAGTATACATATACTCACTCAGGTAGCATGCATATATTGTGGTGTTCCAACTGTTTGTTCATAGTGTATACAATTAGACAGTTATTATTTCCCTGTGATGTTTCTTGTATAGTTCTGACAGTTTACAAACAGACGTTTTAAAGACGCTTTGATAAGATTAGTATAATGATTCCTTTCAGAACGAATCATTTTATGTTTGTTTATTGTTGATTTTGAATTGATTTGCTGCTTTCAGGATGGCAAAGCCAACCAGCCATGAGTAGCGCAAGGCCGCCGACAATTCAAATCCGTGGACAGCCAGTTAATCAAAGTAGCGCGTGCTGCTCTTCGTAAACAACTCTGGCAGATTATAATGATGAAAATAAAATGCAAGAACTAGCTTAGACCTCCTCTCTGTTATGATGATTTATTGATTTACTTTACTTTCTTCATTGGAAACTGATGATGGGTAGCATTCAATTCTTTCTGGCAATTTGTCCTTAAATCTTATACAAAAATTTGGATTCAGATTATAGTAGCTCTACCTGTTCAGTTATAATATATCTAGTACTTAAAGCTACTATAAAAGATCAGCAATGCCTAGCATGATACAGAACTATCAAAATAGTGCCTGTTGGAAAGCTGTATTGAAACAAAAGCAAGTTAAAGAGGCATGCGATTAAGGGAGTGAACTTTTTTAATACTACGTCTACACTATTATAACTAGAGACTTGGGATTGTGGCTGTGTGAATATTGGTTTTTTTTGAAATAAACTGTGAATATTGGTTGTGGGGCCTCATATGCGCATTATACATGCTTTCTACCTCCAATTGTTATACTCAACGGAAATTTGAGAAAATAAGTGGCTCTAATGACTAATATTAAGTGGAAAGCAAGTGTATTGCACATACTAATCATTTATTATAGTATAGAGTGACAATAAACTTCACTGACTAGTTAATCGACAAAGTAGTCATACAAGATTGTGACTTTCAGTAAGGCTGTGACCTACATGAAGATCACCACAAAGAAGCAAGATAAAAGTAGAAATTCAAATCACATAATCATGGAAAATAGATTTGAGTTTAAGTACATATGACTCTGAGTTTAAGTATATGGTACCAACAACGGCAAGGGCAAGGGCGGGCGGCGGCGATGGATAAGGGTAGTCGAAGAGCGCTGGCAACGGCAAGGACGACAACGATGGGTAAGGGCAGTCGAAGGATGTGCGGTGAAGGAGGAGCGGCGAGGGTGGTGCACGCGAGGGACGTGCGCGCAAGGGAGGTGAGGCGGTGAGTGGGGAGGGGAGAGAGAAACGTGATGGGTTTAGAGGGGAGGCGGTGTGTGCTGAGCGGGAAGAAGAGCAGGATTAGGGAGAGAAGAGCGGAATTAGGGTTAGAGTAGAGCGGGAAGAAGAGCCGGATTAGACTACAGCGGGATTAAGGTTGTAAAAATTGGGGGAAGTAAAAAGGGGGGCAGGGGTTTAGAACGGGGTAGCTTTTCAGAACATTATTTACCTCCACCCTACAATGACGCGTATATATACCCACCGCGATAGGTTATACACATATATAACGGCGTTACTGTTTGAGTCTATAGCGACATTGTTGCCACACGACGTTATAGAGAGTGTGTTTTTTTATAAAATAAAATTCTCCTATACCTATAGCAGTGCGTTGTGGAAACGCCGGGAAAGATATGCCGCTATAGCCCGTGCGGTTTGTAGTGGGAATGGGACACCACTACCGTGGTAGAGATTGGTGTAAACCGGACAACTTCATCCTCATCATCACTAGAGTATCAGAGACAGGAGAGAACACAAGAGCAGGATGCATAGCGGAGGATCGAACTCCATTAATTGAAGAACGTCGTTTGGTTGGGGAATGTGTAGTATGAGATGCAAATCTCTCCAATCAAGCGTGCATTAGCATTAGCAGCATGTGTGCATAGTGTGTGCATTAGATCTAGGTCATGACACACATTGACACTTGTTTGACATCACTTTTCCTTTTTGCATCAAATTTTGGTTGCTGAGGTTTGGAATTGCTAAATTATGGCATAGCGAGGTTCGCTATATCATAGTATTACTTCAGTTGTATTCAACTGACGTGCCCACCATTTGGTGAGTTTGCAGGACTATTTGATCGTGGGGTGCGTGGGAAAACTGAAGTTGTGGGAAGCATCCGAGTGAAAGTTTACAGTCCAATTTTATTGTATATTCATGATGTACTAATTTATTGTAATTGTTGTAATCATTGGACATTGTAATATTATTTTGATGTGATAAGAGTTTTAATTTCCTGTGATTTTCTGTGTTGTGACTAATTTGAAGGAAGATTCTAGGGTGTGTTACGAGTTCCTACGTTTGGAATTTTGGGCACAACAGAGTTGGTATCAGAGACGACTTCAAATTGAAGTACTAACACAGTAGGAAATTAGACTTGGATGCCCAGTTAGAGTCAGATTTAGTTCGACAGTGGGATGATAGTAAATCATACTATCGCATTTTGCAACTTATGCTTATGACTTTTTCCTATGTCTGACCTAACCCCACTGTAATTATTCTTTTACTAACTATTATGGTGCAATTAGATATCGAGGAAGCAAATCTGCAACTGGACGTCAATGGAGGCAAACCTGCAACTGGATGCCGAGGAGGCAAAATCTGCAACCGAATGTCCAGAAGACAAACCTGCAACCGGATGTCATGAAGGCAAATCTGCAACCAGATGTCCAGGATGCAAGCATGCAGCCAGGCGTCGATAGAGGCGAGTCCGCAACGAAAGAGTCGTGGAAGAAAGCGGAGGAGCCAACGCAAGGCATCGATAGAGGCGAGCCCGCAACGAAAGGGTCGAGGAAGAAAGTGGAGGAGCCAACAACGGGCGTCGATAGAGGCGAGAATTCAACAGGATGTACCAACTAAAAGGAGCATTCGAGGAGGTCAATAGGAACCGGATGCCACTAGCCGAAGTCCCAGGCGGAAATCCAAGAATCGATGTTCTAGATGGTCGAGTTATTCAAGCACCATGCAGATGGAAGATGTAACTATCGTTTCCGCTATTTTCATTTTTCCCCTTTTTGTAATATTTTATTTATAACTGAATAAAATACTGTATTTTTGTTTCTTGATTATTTTAGTTAAATTTTGTTCATTAAATTCTTCGTTTTTTCTGATTGAGCTATTCTTGTTGATCCTAATTTCTTTTATTATTTGTGGGTATTTTTATTTGAACCCTATTGATTTAGATCTATCTCTTATTGAACCCTAAAATCCAAATTCAATTGTTCTTGACCCAAAATCGCTATTATTGGATCCTAAATCACTAACCTAATACCTTAATTGTACCCTATATAAACAACTCTAATGCAAACTCTAAAAATTGTGCAATTTGAAACCCTAGCCGCTTATTCTCTCTGTCCTTATTCTCTCTCCTCGCCGTTTCTCTATCCCCATCCAAATTCCCGCCCAAAATCTCCAAACCCATTACTGCTTCTCCTTCTCCGGCCAACTCCGACCGCCCTCCCCATCAACGCCCCTTAGTGCCGCCCACCTCTTCCTCGACACCCAGTCGGCCAAAACCCCACTCCGGCCTCCCTTTCCTCTGTCCTCGACATTAACAGCCAGCCAAAACACCCTGTCCTTCCCCTTTCCATCGACGATCGAACCAAGCACAGTGCCGCCCTGTGCTTTGCCATCTGACGATGTCCTCGCCATCGAGGTCGGTGACGCCGTTGCCATCCCCTGCCCGTGCCCACTCTCTCCTTCTACTGTTGTAGTTGCTGTCTTGTGTTATTGTTTGATTTTATTACACGTATATTGCACGTGTTAAATTGTGCTAGTTTGTGGGTTCGTTGCTTCGGGATTCTCATCCCATTATTCTTGGTATTCGTTTTCACCGTCCATAAGGCAAGTCACTGTCCTCTTGAATTGTTAATTGTATCATATTCAAGTTTTGTTGATACTCTTGCAAGTAGATCCCTTTGTTTATCGTATTATACATTGTTCATCTCTTTCGTTGGGTCTATTGATGGTTTACACGAGCTAACCTCAATTTAGTTGACATCGTGCCACTTTTGACTCCAATAATTAAATCTTTCATGTGTGCATATAGAATTGATAATAGGGTTGTTCATATAATTATCACACAAATTTATTATTGTAGAAAGAATTGCTAGGTTGTATGTTGTTTGATCGATTGATAGTTGATTGAGGATAAATTGATGTATGTATGTGTTCTTAATCTTATTTACCATGTTTTTATACCCTTCATGCTGATTGAGAAGTTTATCGACTAATAGAATTGATACTCATCATGTTTAATTAAATTATTTCCATGAAATATCCTAAAATCTGTATCTTACTTGCTGGCCTAAATATTTACTGCTATTTTTGAACCAGTAAATGATTTTAAAATGAATTATTTTCTGAATAAGAATTGTAGCCTTATCTTTCTAGTTTCAAGAATATCTTGAATTTTTGAATTCCGAACTATGTAGCAAAAGTTATGCCCATTTTACTACAGCTACGTTTTTACTTTCAGATTTTCAAATTCTTGTATCTTGCATGGTTAAACACTAAAAAAGCCGATCAAATGATAAAATTTTACTCTGAAAATTTCCAGATTGTTGCTTAACATGTTTAGGAGTCTAAAAAATATTTTTAATGAATTTATTGTTAAGTTTTTGCTGTTTCTAAAATTTTAATAACATTATGTCAAAATTCTGCCTGAACATGAAATTTGTTGAGACAAGTTTGATGACCAACTCTAGGAGAGAGTTTTAGCTCCGAACTCGTTTGAAGAAGGCCACTCGGGAGGTGAGTTGGAAGAAGAACATCTAAAAGTTCTAGGAGAGAGCGGTTTGGGAGGCGAGTTTGAGGAGCAACTCTAGGGGAGAATTTTAGCTCCGAACTCGTAGAGAAGAAGGCCGCTCGGGGGGGCGAGCGGAGCGAAGAGCATCGCCAGGCTCTAGGAGAGAGCCATTTGGGAGACAAGTTTGAAGACCAACTCTAGGAGAGAGTTTTAACTCCGAACTAGTTTGAAAGAAGGCCACTCAGGAGGCAAGTTGGGACAAGAACATCTTCAAGCTCTAGGAGAGAGTCGTTTGATTGACAAGTATGAAGAGCAACTCTAGGGGAGAGTTGAGCTCCAAACTTGCTTGTTACAAAATTTAACCGGTAGTGGGTATAATATGAATGTTCGTTTTGAGCCTCGAAACCGCATACTTGCAAGCTATGAGGGCAATTTCGAACCATGATTGTGAACAGTCACTAAGATAGTTTTAATAGTTGTGGGAGCAATTTTGATGGTGAGCTACTTTGTACATGCTTGTTCGTAAGTATGTGAAGTAACATCGAACCAAGTGTTGGACTCCAAACTTGTCGTTAAGGTTATTTCAACAGTTGTGGGAGCAATTTCAAATGGTGAGCTACTTTGTACTTGCTCGTCCGCAAGTAGCTAAAGCGGCATCGAACCAAGTGTTGGACTCCGAACTTGTCGTTTAAGAGGGTTAACAAGTTGTAGGAGCAATTCCGAATGGTGAGCTGCTCAGCACTTGTTTGTTTACAAGCGGCTAAAGCAGCGTCGAACTAAGTGTTGGACTCCAAACTCATTTTTTGAGCTTAGTAAGTTGTGGGAGCAGCCCTGTAAGAAAAGTTAGACTCCGAACTCACCATTTTACGAGTCGTAGATGTGACTCAGAGAGATAGGAATGACGCAAATGTAATAATTTTCAATAGAAAAAAGCTAAGTTTTATTGAGATAAACTAAGCAGCCGCTTCAATGGGGTGAGCCATTATTACATGCTTTTGGCCGTGTTACAAGCAACGGCCTTATTGAAACTGAAAACCAACTTCTACAGTAGGATGAAGGCCTCTTGGAAGGAGTTTGGTTCTCCCCCCATTGGACCTCCATGGATAAGGTGGGGGATGGCCCTAGGTTCGGAGTCTTGGAACTCGTTGGACCGCTCGGTTCAATTGTTGGCTCCTCGGGGTGGAGGATCAACCCTATCTTTTCGGACGAACATGGCAAGGTATCCCCGCTGTATGAGTTCTACGATCTCCTCTTTAAGAGCCTGAAAATCATCCGTGTCGTGGCCATAGTCCCTATGAAAGCGTCACCATTTATCCCTGTTTCTTTTATTGCCAGGGGTATTCATTTTAGGGGGACCGTGGAGTAGCCCTTCCTTATTCACCTCCATAAGAACTGCTGATATACTAGCATTGAGGGGGTGAACTTCTCAAAACGAGGAGCTGCGTGGCACTGGCCATTGTCGTCCATCTGGAATTTTTGGGACCCTTCTTCGCTTGTATTCTTCCGTTTGTTCCCGGAAGATGGTTCCTCAAGACTGAGGGGTTGAGAGCTTCTTCCACTCGGATGTACTTTCTTCTCCTAAGCAGGAGTTTCGAGAAGTCCCGAGGAGGCTTCTTGGCAAGTAACACCTTGAGGTCGGCGTTAGTGACGTTGTGCCTGAATGCTGCAGAGGCTACTGATGGGTTGAGGGAAGCAATAGTCCGGGATTCGGTAGTAAAGCTCCGACGTTATCTCTTAGGCGCTCACCCTTTCTTTGGCTATGTGCTAGCAAATACGTACTTGTTTTCTCGGCTCTGCGACTGCCACGATGTGGGTGAGGAAGAGCTCCTCAAACTGTTCGAATGAGAAGATGGAGGCGGGGGTTAGACGGGAGAACCACTCTCACGATGGTCCCCTTAATGTGGCTGGGAAGGCCTTGCAGAGGACCGCATCCGAGGCTTTATGAACCATCATGAGAGTTTTAAAACTCCTGATATGGTCGGCCGGATCCGACTCCCCATTGTAGGATTCAAAGCGGGGTGGCCTAAAGGCTTCGGGGACTGGAGCTTCCATGATGGCCCCAGAGAAGGGGGGTCTACTTGGCCGGAACTTATTGGCTCGTTGCTCCTCTTCTTTATCCAGTCTTCTAAGGTGCCTCTCCATATCGTGGAGATGGAGGTAGACTAAGTTTTCCCATTGGTCATATCTTGTTTATCCCCGGTACTCATCCTCATGCGGAAGGGGACTGGTAGTGCGACGGTGATAGCTTGGGGCAGGGTGAGGACTGGGAGCTCATTGATCGTGGTTAGGAGCAATGTTGAGGGCCCGTAGAATGGCTTCTTGAAAGTCCTTAAATTCCACCCTTGTGATAGGTGCCTCCCGATCTCAGCGGTCCCCTTAGGGCAGGCCGACCGGTCGAAGTGCAGCTCCTCCTCTGATGGTGCTGGGGTGAGTCCCTCCGTCTTCTGGGAGAGTTAGATATTCTGTGGTTGGGCCTACGAGGGGATCGGGCTCTAGGAGACCGAATTGCAGGGCCCTTTTGGTATTTACGACGGGGGATTCCGTCATGGGTCCGTCTCTCATCCGAGCGGGTCCAAAGGTCTATCCCATACTGCCGGTTGATAATAATGAGTCGGTAATCCATCGGCGTTGGTGGACTATGAGCAGCCATGGATTCAGATGAAGGGTTATGTATCGAGACATGGTCATGATGAGGAGGTTCCATTTGGCAACTTCGGCGGGAGGATCCCGCGGTAGCCCCTTGAGGCCCTTGAGGTTAGGTTGCTGAGGAAGGGGCTGTCCAAGCTGCGGTTGCTGGACGGGTTGAGGGAGAGGCTGTCCAGGCTGCGGTTGCTGGACTTGCTGGACGGGTTGAGAGAGGTCCTCCTGAAGTGGAGGATGAGAAGGAGCGGGAGTGGCTCTGCGGTTGGAGACCGTCGCCTTTCCCATCTTTGGAGGCATAGCTTGAAACTGCTTTCGCTGATGAAGTAAGGTTGGATTGCTTTTTCGGTTCCTACAGACCGTGCCAATCTGTTGCTGCTGATTTTGGTGTGGGAGCAAACAGATGAATTTGTGGATTCTTTGAGGAAAACGAATAAGCAAACCTGTCGACTTTCACTGGCGTTTGACTAGTTTCTTGATGTTGTCGTGAACCTGCAAAAAGTTCGATACATCGAGATGGATCCCGGCGAAGAACCCTCTGACACTCTTGTGAGTAATCAGAAAGATTATAAAAGAGATTTAGGCGGAAAAAGATTGATTACCTTGTTATGGTGGGGGTGAGGGGTTTTTATAGTCTCCTTTACAGACAGTTTAGAGATAATGATTTATCCCTATGTCCCGGTATTTTTGGATAAGATGTCGAGTTTAAATTGTTTCATAAAGATAACCATGAATTTGAATTACTCTTTAAATATCTGAATTGGTTTGTAACGGGTTGCTACCTATACACAATAGGACAGATCCATTAAGGGTTATTGGGCTTTCAAGAAAGTGTAACATCCTGAATTTTCAATCATAATTAAATAAGAGTTTGTTTGATTTCACGTATTTTGCACGTGCAAATTTATGTACATTTACCCTTAAAGAATTATTTATCTTCATATGATGAACAAGTATTTTAATTCTTCTCTTTTTAATTTAAAAGCCTATTTAAACACTAGGCCTAATTTTCTAAATCTAGCCCACACTAATTAATTTAATTATTTTAATTAGAAGCCCAAAGACTTTTAGCCCACTAGATTGAGCCCACTAATTTAATTCTCTTTTAAATAACACAACTTGTAGGGTAGACTTGTTTTTGTAACAAATTAACTAATTAACATGTACAACTAGTAACTCGGGATGCATTGTGTGACACGTGCATTGCACTTGCACGTGCCATGTGCATGGAGAAGGTAGGCCGGATGGTGCAAGGGAGATGTGGGAGAGATGGAGTAGTGGAGATGTAGTTTTGTGTTCATGGGTAGTTGTTCTAACTCCCTAATACATCCTAGCCCCTAATCTACATCCATCTAGATAAATCTTAGCCCTTCATTTTGCTTTGAAAAAAGTATAAATATCCCCTCATCTTCTTCATGTAAAGCACTAGAAAAATTTGCAAGAGAAAAAGAAAAAAAGAAACTAGTTGTGAGAAAAAGATTAAGAGCAATTGTGAGTAAAAAGATTGAGAGAGTTGTGTGTGTGTTCCTTTTCATTTTGTAGGCCGACCTATCATCAAGAAGCAAGGAGAGGAGCTCGGGATTCCATCAAGCAAGGAGGAGAAGGCATTTTGGTGGCACAATCTAGGAGGAGAAGGAACTATTCGTGTGTTCAAGGAGATTTCTAGCAGTTTTTCAATTATTTTCTTCAAAAAGGTGGGTGATTTCTCAGGCTTCTACTTTAGATACCATGTTAGGGATTGAAATTATGATTATGTTAGAAATGAGTAGGAAAGATTTCCATACATTTGTTTAAATAGATTAAGAAGAAAAGAATATTAAGTGATCTACATGAAAAGTTAGTAAAATAAATTAGAATGTGTAAATGAGATTGTGTTATGATGGCTTGATAGTATATTTGCATGCTGAAATGGATAAATTATGATTTTATGAAACTTTGTTTATGCATTAATTGTAAAATACAACTGTGGGAAATGTGCTTATGGATAAATTATATAATGTAAATTAGTATTCATGGAATATTAAATAGATTGAATTGTGGTAAAAGTGTTTTAATTGCCATATGCAAGTAGTGTTGTAGTCACTTGATTTATTATCCATATTGTCTCTTGAAACATAAGAAAATGGTTAGTTTGTGAAATAGGACTAAATTAAAGAATTTAATTTTGGTAAAGAATGAAAAAAAGAAAAACTTGTATGAACTCATTATGAATGAGGGGGAAATTATTGATAAAAGGATTCTTAATGTTTCTGTGTCAAAATGTATTTATTTTGATCCATTGTTTAAATAAACTAAGGGAGTAAATAGTCTTTTATGTTTAAAAATGAGTTTTATACAAATTATGAAAGTACAAGCTACTATTTTTCTAAGAAAATATAATCAGGGAAAGATGTATATTTTATAAGAACAATTTAAATGAGAAAAATCGAGTTTTCCTAAAAGGAGCTAGAAACAGCACAGTCAGACACAAAAACGTTTTAATAAAATTCCCTTACAGGTTAGTCACTCAGACTTACTGGTCAGTGGGAGTGCTTTAAAACCATTGCTGTAGCTCGACGGAGCTGATACCCTGGGTTTGAGTCTCGGCAGAGACTTTGTTTATTTGAAAATCTGATTTTTATTCAAAACTTGAACCCAAAACTCGAATATAATTCAAGTCCTCTACTAAACAGTTGGCCACTGTGGCCATACTGGTTTTCGGCTGCACCTTAGTGCGGTTACTGTAGCAGGCGGGGTCTGTTGTGTGTGGGTTCGAATCCGGCTTCCACCGCTTTTAGAAAAAAATGATTTTTTCATATTTTATTATTTTTTTATAGTTTTAAATGTTTTAAAAATTGAGGAAAAAATATTAGAAATATTCTAAAAATGCCTAGACTTCATGAGAATTTTTTTCTATAGCTTTTGACGTATTATAATGAGAATTAAAGGCTATTTTGAGGAAAAGAACTTGATACAATTTCTTAGAATATTGATTAATTGAGGAAAATAAAAAAATTTCTTTTAAAAACAGATTTTGATTAAAGAGTTAAAATGAGATTGTGTCATGGAAAATTCAAATACAAATAATTGTGATTTGGCTTAATTAAGGGAAAGAATGATATTATGAAAATAAAGGAAATTGTGTGAAGTTAAATTATGAATGTGATAAGTTTGAAAAATGAAATTGGCATATTATACACGAAATTGTACATGTAAATGTAATAAAAGATCATGATGAATTATGAGAAAAATTTGTGAGTGTGAATACTCAATTTTTATGAACATGAAATGAGATTAAAGACTAGAGTGTAGCTAAGTCCTTATACCGGCATTGAATAGATTCCTTTGAGATAAAATATTGAAATGAAAGACCAAGTTTGGGTCCTTATTGTTGATTGATGGTTAAGACCGGTATAGAGAAAGTACTAACTCCAGGGTGTTGATTTTTTATTCATGATTCAATTATCTAAGGGTTAGACACATAGTGGAGATGTGATGAAAGTAAAAGAAAAACATAAGTATGAGGGCCATTGGATCTGCGGTGTGAGAGTGTTCACATGATGTCCTCATGATGCGTCATGTCAGGGCGTGGACACTACTCCAGAATATCATACCGGTGGTGACGGTTGTGAGGCGTTCGGTGACTACGTAGTGTCATCGTTCCATGGTGGAGGTGAATTGTCCACAGGATGCCTTCATGATGCGTCATATATCAGTGCGTGGGATTCTCTCCAGGATGTCTGGACATGGCTCGTAACTCATAGAACACCTAGGATACTTACCATAGTTACTATAGTAGTTTAGATCATGGCGAGGGAATCAACCTTACAAGATGAAGAACGATTAAGGGCTTGCCCTCGGACCTATGTAGTATGGGATGCATAGAATCCAAACAAGTGCGCATTAGTGTCATTCAATAATAATAATTGCATTAAGGACTAACTGCGCACTCACACACGACATCAATAGGATAGTCCCCATAGTTTAGTTTTGTGACAAGTGTGTGTTTTCTAAGTAAGAGAAATTGATGTATTATATCATAGCGTCAGTTGTACGCAACTGACGTGCCCACAGTTTTTATGAAGGATAAAGTGATTGACAAGACAAAGAATGAATGCCGTTTAAAGAATTGTTCAAGTTATTGTTTAATTCGTGTAACATGTTGTAAATTATATTTTCCACTGCATTGATGTAAACTCTGTTGTAATAAAAGTTTTAAATTCCTTGTAAAACTGTATGAAGTGAAGTGTAAAGATCCTGTGGAACTTCAAATTCAGTCTTAATTGGAATTCAGGGTGTTACAGAAAGACCCAACTCCCATTTCAGACCCGTTTGTAGATGAAATTACCGTTTTACCCCTGAGAGTCTTAAGATTCGTGCCCGATTTGAACGGACCTGATTTGGTTCTATTTTTAGCCATATCAATAGTCTTAATAATAATTTAATAAGTAGTAGTTTAAAACTTAATAGAATATGTAAAAGTAATAACAAAAATAAATAAGTAACATAAAAGCGCTTAGAAGTAAGGAGGATATAACATCAAGAAAGAAAACGAGTAAGTCAAACTTAAAAGATTAAGACTAAGGGTTGTAGATAAAATAATAAATATCAAAGTGAATTAATAGTATAAGAAAATATTTATTTGAAAAAAATTAAATGTTAAAGATGAAAAGTATTATGAGGAAAATGCACGAAGAAAATAAAAGAGAAAAGCTTAATCTACGTATAAGGTATCATGAATGTGCGTTCAAACCAACCATACTACTCGTGATACCAAGGGAAAGCATGCTCGCATGCAATCTCACATAAATGTATACAAGGAGAGTATCATGAATGCAAGTTCAATAACTACTTCATTCATTACTCCAAACTGACACTCACACTCTAATATCCACCATAACTGTGTTTTCCTTATATTTTTGTACTACTTATTGAAGTTGGCTCTGATACCACTCTGTAACGCCCCGAATTCCAAGAGGCCTTTTACTCACTGTAGCAAATACAAAATATTTTACTTCAAATTCGTACAAATTTACAAGAAATTTAAAACTTTTTCATTTCAACAACGTTCTTTACAACAGCACAGTGGAAAATAAATGAATACAATACAATCTACGATAATGAAAATTTTCCAAACTTTTAACAAGTCATCATAGTGACTTTAAGTCCATGCCATGTCCAATCCTGCAATTAGGAAACTGTGGGCACGTCAGTTGCATACAATTGACGCAATGCTATATTACAGCGATTTTTCTACTTTAGCAAACACAACTTGAATGCAAACAGGAAAAGTGACTACCCTCATAGTGTCAGCGTATGATATAACTTAATGCCTAATGCTGATATTTACACTACGATGACACTAATGCATACTTGTTAGGATTCTATGCATCTCATACTACTTAGGTCCGAGGGAAAACCCTTATCATACTCCTCAATATAGGGTTCAATCCCTCGCCATGAAAAATTCTACTATGGTAACAAAAGAAAGGTTTATACATTCCATGAATATGGATCCCAGTCCTGGAATCCACTGTCAGACTATACGGAAATTCTCGTCGTGCGAACATCCCGCAAGTAATCCTCTAGCCCCGGTAAATACATATATATATTGGTGACCTGCCCACCCATCCACCCGACTATTCATGACATTGGAATTCTCCATCAGATCAATCATAGTCCCGGATTTAATTGAGGCTCATCTCACTCCGCAAGCAACCACATTCCTAGAATCCACCGTCAAACTATATAAATGCGCCCCACTTACGTTTGCCTAAGTTTCATCAAATCTTCTTCTAGTGCCTACCCTTAAGTTTATACATGAATAATAATACCACCTAGAGCTACCTTACCTTCTTACGGTCTTAAACAACAGACAGAGAACGATAGCCCATATTGGCCTCTTCTCAAAATCAATTATCACTTTCATCACTTTGCCGGTACTTTGGGTCTCACTTAGCCTCTAGATTCCAACACCATTGGTGTTCATAACATCATGGGTTATTCATACCTTATTCACATTTTAAAATTTCATTCATTAAACATCTTTTAACTTGATTTATTCATTCTCTTTGCTATTATCAATCATGAAGTAACCAACTTCTTATAGCCACATTTAATAACATTTGATGAGTTAAAACCAATATAAATGTCATATGTTTAAGATTCTAACTTCAACCTTTAATTAACTCTTAATTCCTCATAAGGTCCTTCTTACTAACATTCTAATTTTAAATCCAATTTTATACGTTGTAAAAGTTTTAGGTCAACTAGATAAAAGAAATCAACCCAATGGTATTTAAAAAATCATATAAATTAAAATACTGCTAAAAAAAAACAACAATATATATATATATATATATATATATATATATATATATATATATATATATATATATATATAGGGAAAGCTTTGGTTGAGCACTACTCTAGTGCTCACTATGTGAACACTAGGCCTTCGGGCGTTCATATCGAAAATCCGAACCGTTCACATTGATCTACACATCTAAATTAGTCTAAATATATAAAATCAAATCATTTGAAATTCATTTACCCATCCATTGAAGTGTTACAAAATTGTATGGCTGAAAATTATTATTTTTATAGTGACATGATGGATGGGCAAATGAATTTCAAATGATTTGATTTTACATATTTAGACTAATTTAGATGTGTAGATCAATGTGAACGGTTCGGTTTTTTGATATGAACGCCCGAAGGCCTAGTGTTCACGCGGTGAGCACTAGAGTAGTGCTCAACCGAAGCTTTCCTTATATATATATATATATATATATATATACTAATGTAGACGTTTAGATCAATGTGAACGGTTTGGATCATCCATACAATGACTAGAAAGGCGAGTGCTCACGGAAAGTAGTGCTCAATGGAAGATTTTCCTATATATATATCAGTATTTATGTATCAATATGTAGTATCAGAGTATATATACTGTATAGGAAAATCTTCCATCGTGCACCACCCCTCCGTGTGCACTCGTGTGCACTCGGCCTTCCCACCTTCGTATCGACGATCTGAACCGTTCACATTGATCTACACATCTAAACTAGTCTAAATATGTAAAATCAAATCATTTGAAATTCATTTGCCCATCCATCATGTGACTTTAAAAAATAATGATTTTCAGCCGTACAATTTTGTAACACTTCAATGTATGAACAAAGGAGTTTCAAATGATTTGATTTTACATATTTAGACTAATTTAGATGTGTAGATCAATGCGAACGGTTCGGATCGTCAATACGAAGGCGGAAAGGCGGAGTGCACACGCCGTGTGCACCATATGTGGTGCACAATGGAAGACTTCCCATACTGTGTATATATATATATATATATATATATATATATATATATATATATATTAGGTTGCCAAATATGTATCTGATAGTATATTAATAGTGTATAATAGTGTATATATAATTATATTTGATATATTCAAATATAGTTATATATATCAAATATATATATAATAGTGTATATATATATTCAAATTTGGTGAGAAAAGAGAAAAACGTGTGGTGATGGGATATTTGAGAATGTCATTTGAGTTGCCAATTTTCAAAAAAAATGGCAATTCTAAAATTTGGCAAACAAAATAGCTAGTTGATGTGGATGTTCTAAGGATATAGAACTGAAAATGATAGTTACAATGAGGACAATGTAGAAGATTATAAGATACCAGCTCTGATGAAGTACCAATCAGTTATAAGGATTAAGCTCCTTGAACCTTCTAGTTTTCACAAATGGGTTCAGTGTGGAAGCTCCATCTAGTTAATTATCAATTATAGAAAGAAAAATCGCAATCACTACATTATAATCAACTCAGAAAGCATTATCAAACAAATTAATTTATGCTCCAGCCATACATTGGGCATCAGCTAAGCTAATAACCTATAAAAAATATAAATAATTCCAATCTAGCAACTTTTTCAAACCAGTGTCATAAGAAATTCTTTCAGTTAAGAGGAATTTGCATGCCTTCATTCATCAAGACTGCATGAATAACAAGAAAGATGCCATTGTTTGTATTCATGTGCATTGCAAGTGCGAATGAGCTAGTCCATGTAAGATGAGCTATACAGTATTCACTACCAGGATTGGCACATCATTAAGAACAATTTTACATTGACAACCAGTTAAGTACAGCCTACATAAACACATGCATGTTAAGTGATTGATTGAGGAGAGAAATGGAGAGAATGATGGGACCTTTCCTGATAGCTTATTAGGAATCGACGAAATCGTGAGGGACACGTCCTTCACTGTGCTAGCCGCCTCCATTAATGTGTGAGAGAGCTCGATGGACATCAGTCAATGCTAGGGGCTAAGTATCGACTATGATTTTGCGATTGGAGGAGATTTATACGTTTGTTGTTGTCGAAAGTATTACCGTTTTGCCATTTTCTTATGTTGGGTTTGGTTTTAGATAGGGGTGGCTGGCCGGGCCGGATCGATACCCATAGGTTTTGACCCGGGTCGGGCTTTCGCGGACCGAGCTAGGAGGAGGTGCGGGCCGGGCCGGGCCACGGTGGGAAAATGCATGCCCGGACTTGGGCTTTGGCCCATGGATTGGGAGCCTGGCCAGATCATTGCGGGTTGGGCTAGATTTATTTTATTTTATTTTATTATTATTATTTTTTTTTTCAAGACATACAATCAGAAGAAAGCGAACTCCTTGGGAATTATGTAGTGTGGGATACATACGTATCCAATGAAGTTGTATTTTGGGGAAGTATATAGTATGGGATGCATATGTTTTCAAATGAATTGCATTAGAGTAAGTGCATCCTGTGCATTTTAAATTTTGCATTAGACTCTATGGCATGGCATACACTAACACTTGTGATTGTCTACATATTTTCCTTTTGCATCAATTTTGGTTGTTAAGTTATGGGGAGTCGCTGGTTTTATCAAGCATTGTGTCAGTTGCATTCAACCGACGTTCCCACAGTCTGTTTAATTACAGGATGGCTGATTTTGAAGCAGGAGACTCGTGCTGCGGGGAGCGATCAGTGGAAGTTGATGTCCAGTGTGTCGCAGAATTTTCTAATTGTTGTACTTTGTGATATTATAAGTGTTGTACAACAAATTTTTGGGATGTAATTCATGATGTAATTCTTGTTGTGCAATTTGTACTTATAATAACATTTTTTGTGGCAATAAAAGTTTTGATTTTTCTGTGATTTTACTTTGTTTGGACTCATTTGAAGGAAAGATTCTAGCTGATGTCTTGAGTTTCCTGTGTTGGGAACTCGGGGGGGTTACATGTGTTCTGATGTAAGAAGGGAAGGTCATTGCATATGGGTCAAGGCAGTTGCGACCTCATGAGAAGAACTACCCGACGCATGATTTGGAGCTTGCAGCTATCAATTTTCCCTTGAAGTAGTGGAGACACTATGTATATGGTGAGAAGGTCAACATTTATACAGATCACAAGAGTTTGATGTACATATACCACTAGAAGGATCTGAACCTACGTCAGAGACGGTGGTT
Source organism: Hemerocallis citrina (assembly GCA_017893485.1). Lineage (NCBI taxonomy): Eukaryota > Viridiplantae > Streptophyta > Magnoliopsida > Asparagales > Asphodelaceae > Hemerocallis > Hemerocallis citrina. The sequence continues at coordinate 119,946,461 of CM030364.1, forward strand.
GGAAGTTTTGGAAGACATTTGTCCTAAGATCAAGTATCACCCAGGAAAAGCGAATGTGGTAATTGATGTGCTCATTCGGAAGGTTAGTCTGTCTCGACTAATTACGACGCAGAAGGAGTTGGCCGAGGAACTGGATTGGACAGGTATCAAGGTGGATTGCAAGGCTTGGGGGCATCGTTGGCACAGTTGAGGATTCAGCCTACTTTGATGGAGCAGATCATTAAGGGTCAGAAGTCAAAAGCGAAGATCCAGAAGATGTTAGAATAGGTTTCCAACGGCAAATTGTCATAGTTTCATCTCTAAGATGGGGTGATTTGGATGGAAGAGAGATTGTGTGTGCCAGGAATGGAGGATTTGAAAGGAAGTATTTTGAAGAGAGTGATCGAATATAGACTGAGACTAGAAACTACAGTGTTTGAGAATCGGTTTGAGTTTATGCTTGAAAGGTCAATAATGGAAGCAATTTATATACTGACGAGACTTATGAAAATATATATAGAGAATAAGAAAGATCTACATATAATTTTTATAGATCTAGAAAAAAGTATATGATAAAGTTCCTAGAGACATAGTATGGTGGATGTTAAATAATAAAAGAGTAACTATTCGATTTATTGAGGTAATTAAAGATATGTATGAAGGGGCAACGACCACAATTAGAACAACCACTGGAGAGACCGGCGATTTTCCTATTACAGTAGGTTTACACCAGGGTTCGGCTTTAAGCCCCTACCTCTTTACTTTGGTTATGGATGAATTGACGCGAGGAATACAAGATGATGTGCCTTGGTGTATAATTTTTTCCAATGACATCGTCTTAGTGGACGAGACTAGAGTAGGAGTCAATGCTAAATAAAAATTGTGGAGAGAAACTTTGGAAGCTAGAGGCTTTAGGATAAGAAGAACTAAAATGGAGTATATAGAGTGTAATTTTAGTGATATTCGGAACACAACTGAGGAAGTAGTGAAGCTTTATGGCCAAGAGATACCTAAGAGAGACCATTTCCAATATTTTGGCTCGATTATACAAAGAGATAGGGAGATTTGTGAAGATGTTATACATAGGATTCAAGTAGGGTGGCTGAAGTGGAGAAGTGTCAGTAATGTTTTGTGTGACAAACGTATACCTTTGAAGTTGAAGAAAAAAATTTATAGGACGGCTGCTAGACCAGCAATGATGTATTGAGCAGAGTGTTGAGCAACAAAAAAACAACACGTCCAAAAAATGAGTGTAGCGGAGATGAGGATGCTAAGATGGATGTGTGGTAAAACATGAAATTGTAGAATTAGGAACGAGCATATACGAGACATGCTAAAGATAGCTCCAATCTAAGAGAAGTTAAGAGAGAATTGCCTCAGGTGGTTTGGACATGTCAGATGTAGACCTAGTAGTGCCCCTATTAGAAAGACTGATTTGATAAGTATTGAGGGTAGAGTTAGGGGTAGAAGAAGACCTAAACTAACTTGGGTGGAAACAGAGAAAAAAGATATGATAGCTTGTGACCTTACAAAAGATATTGTGCTAAACCGAGCAGAATGGAAAACCAGGATTCATTTAGCCGATCCCAACTAGTTGGGAAAAAGGCTTTGTTGTTGTTTTTGTTGTATTATGGAGGCACGTACGACACTATTGTCAGTACATCCCAGAAGCACGAAGATGTATCAGGACATCAAGCAATATTTTTTGTGGCCAGGCATAAAAAGGTATGTTGCAAATTTTGTGGCAAGATGCTTGATGTGTCAGCATATCAAAGCAGAAAATCAGAAGCCTTGAGGACTATTGCAGCCTTTGCCCATTCCGGAGTGGAAATGGGAGAATATCAGTATGGACTTCATCACTGGATTACCAAGGAGCAAGAAGGGCAATGACTCGATCTGGGTCATTATGGACAGGTTAACCAAGTCGGCACATTTCTTGTCAATGAAGATTTCATGGTCATTGGAGAAGTTGGCCGAAGTATATGTTGAGGAGGTCATGAGACTTCATGGAATTCCTGTAACGATTTTCTCCGACAGAGATGCAAAGTTCACATCAAGGTTCTGGAGGAGTTTGCAAGCAGCTTTGGGTACCAGGACTGACTTCAGTACTGCGTTTCACCTAAAAACTAATGGAAAAACCGTAAGGGTAAATCGAGTACTGGAGGATCTGTTGAGGGCATGTGTTATGGACTTCGGTGGAGGCTGGCAGAAGTACTTAGTACTGGTGGAGTTTGCTTACAACAACAGCTACTAAGCGAGTATTGGCATTGCTTTGTATGAGGCTCTGTATGGGAGGAAATGCAGAACACCTGTTTGTTGGTTTGAAGTTGGTTTGAAGTTCGGGCTAGAGATCGTGCAACAGACTTCGGAGAAGATCAAGCTGATTCAGAAGCGGTTAGTCGAAGCTCAGAGCAGGCAGAAGATTTATGCAGATGGTTGGAGTTTGAGGTTGGGGATGCAGTTTTTCTAAAGGTGTCGCCTACGAAAGGAATCAACAGATTTGGAAGAGGGGAAAAATTGGCACCAAGGTATATTGGACCCTACAAGATCCTGAAACGGATTGGGAAAGCAGCTTACATATTGGATCTACAAAAAGAGTTGGCACAGGTACACAGCATATTTCATGAGTCTATGTTGAGGAAGTACGTACCAGGCCAGAACCATCAGCTACAAGAGGTACCAGAAGGATTGCAGTTAAATTTGAGCTACAAGGAGCAACCTGTGGAAATCCTGGATCGTCGAGAGAAGGTTCAGCAGAATAAGTCATACCAATGGTCAAGGTGCTGTGGAGGAGCCAGTTATTCGAGGAGGCTACTTGGGAGTCCGAGGAGCGGATGAGGTCGGATTTTCCGGAATTGTTTGTGTAATTCCGTGTTGTATTTACTCCCCTGTTAGCAGTAGTTCTGAGGACAAAACACTTCTGAGGGAGTAATGTAATTCCCAAAATTGTAAATATTATATTTTGAATTAATAAATAGTTTTTTATATCAATTTATTTAACTATTTTGAATTTATGTAAAATTGTCATTTTGCACGTGGAAAACACGTGCAAATATTTTTTGAGTGTGAATTTAGAATTATGAGTTGATAAACAAATTCTATTATTTGTTATTGGGTAAATTTGAATTTTTGGGACTATTCTGGAAAAAGGAAACTACTTTTGTAAAATTCGAAAGAAATAGACCTTTTTGTAAAAAGTCATTTGGTGGTGAAATTTGAACTTAAAAATTGGTTGACTGTATTTTAGAGCTGAATATCAGTATAGGGCTCTATGAAATTAGATTATATTCATATTTGTTTGATTTTTATTGGTTTAATTGAACAAATATATATAATTATGCAATTTTGGGATTGTAGGAGACTTTGTTGCAAAACTGTGATTAAAACCCTAATTTCCCAGAACCAAGCTCTATAAGAGAAAGAATTAACAGAGGATTTCGGCCACTCTTATATTTGCTACATTATGGTGGTTTTCTTGGAGTATGGAAGAGTTGATCCGCAGTTTTGGAGGAGAAGAGCCTTTTCGATTTTTCAAAGATTCCTACTTTAAGGTGGGTGTTCTTCTACTCTCTTGTATTATTTTTGTAACGCCTCGCAACCAACTTAAACAAATTCTAACAACTGCCCACCACAGGCTGCCTCTCAAAAGGTGTCTTGACTAGTTGGTGCCTCTTGATCATAGGCTTCCTAATAACTCACCTTCCATGTGGGACTAAGTCACCACCACCTACCATGAACACCATGGTCTCATAGTAATTAATTCATTCTTTCTATAAGCTCTATACACTCACTACCAAATCTATAAGCCCATCTAACCATGAATTAATTACTAAGCCCACCAAGAAGGTTCATCTCATACGGGGTATTACATATACCCCACTTTAAGAACTCAGCATCCTCGCTCAGCCCGGAACCCGCAAGCTAATATAGGATCGTCTTTCTAGCCGATGTGGAGTGGAGTACCCTGCTAGCGTACTGCCTCTGGTCTCTCTACCAACATGCTTTTCCTCAGCCAGGCATACATCTCACCCACTCTTACCCAAAATCAATGTCGAAAGTCGACTCTGATACCATTTGTAACGCCCCGAGCCCCACTCAAACAAATTCTAACAACTGCCCACAACAGGCTGCCTCTCAAAAGGTGTCATAACTAGTTGGTGCTTCTTGATCATAGACTTCCTAATATATACACACAATCTTACTCACATTTCATGTGGGACTAAGTCACCACCACCTACCATGAACACCATGAACACCAAGAACACCATGGCCCATAGTAATCAATTCATTCTTTCTATAGGCTCTATACACACTGTCACGCTCCGCTTTCCAAAAGAGAATACGGAATACAAATACGTTACAAAAGCCCAGCGAATGATTTTCATCATCCATAAGCTATCAAGATATTTACAGCACTTCACAGGAATAATCAGAGTAGGAAGCAAAAGAAGTCAATCACGCGTGCATATATGAATCAATATACCAACAAGAATTTACTTGAAACAAAATTTAATAATCTCAAATAAACCAGATCTGAACAAGTCAATAATCCTGGGTCACATTTTCCAACACAAAATCATCCAAGTAACCAAGTAAAATTATTCAAGATAAGTAACAAGAAATAATAATAATAATAATAGTAAGAACTCCAGCAACTAGAATCTCATATCACCCACTCCATCGGGCTGCTGATCTCCATAATCTATAATTTAATAAATTGCAAGAAGAGTAAAAAAGAAAATAAACTCCCGTCAATGCAAGTTACGGGCCGCTTGTAGTGCTGGCACAAGTACAGGGAAAAATAATAAAATAACAGCAAAAATAAACATGGCATGGAATAGATATGATAGAGCAAAACAGAATGGCTAACATGAATGAGAAAACAAAATCAAGTAACATTGTATGCTAACAGGTACATGTGATATGTATCAGATGTCAACTGTCAGATGGTGTACAGACAGATATACAAATAACATATGTCAAGTATCTGATGGTATATAGACAGATAAACAGATAACAGATGTTAGATAATAGATGCAAGTAAACAGGTAGCAGATATCTTGTTATTACAGATCTTGTGTTATTACTATCTAGGTAGCACTTCATGCATCCCAAAATTTTACCACATGGTTGCTACATTCAAACAAATTACGTTTAGATTTCGTATGGGATTCTATAGGGCTGTGTACTCAGGTATCAGACAGACAGATATCAGATACAGATCCAGACAAACAGATAGAACCTACGGGTTCTCTTTGGACTAGACCTTCCTATAGGGAAGTGTGCATTTAGGGTAATCAGATAGACAACATCGTGTATCATGTAGTTATGAACACGTAGCAGATAATCCTGTGAGAAACACGGGCTCCCTTCCAAGTACACATTTCTATATTATCCACTACTAGATCTTTCCCTTAACCCCGGCTTGGTTATTTGTTATTATTAACAAACAGATATGTATGTGTCACAAAACAGAGCAAGAATAACATGGCATAAATAGGTAACAGGTTCAGATTGAAAGATAAACATGTACAGGTGAAAGATAACACATAAAAGGATAGATTAATGAAAATTCTAGTTCAGGACAGCAAGACAGTACTGCACTAGATCTGGAATTCCCGTTGCTACAAACATGCAAACCTGGTCCTTCAAAGAATCTAAAAAACAGACTCCTGACCGAATCCAGCAAATATATATAAGTTATATGGTATTTCACAAAACAAGTCTCAAAACAGATTTGAATCCAGAAAATATGTTCAGCCAGAAATCAGAAGTTTGTATTCATAACCAAAAAAAAGAATGTAAACTCACTAATTAAATCCACGAAAAATCTGGGGTATTCCCTAGTATGTTTAGTAACAGAAAATAAAGTCTCATAATTTTTCAACATAGATAGAATAGTCAGGTAAAATTCGAAAACAGCAAGATACGGCAGTTTTGTAAATCTGGAATCATAAACACAGCAGTACTAAAACAGCAATATCTCACAAATATGAATCGAAATCCAGAACCGTCAAAAGGGTGATAAAATAGATACAGTAGGCTATAATTCATATTCACAAATTTTTTATAGACAACAGTAGAATCAGGTTGAAATTAAGGTTGTTTACTGAACAATATAAAAATTCTGCATGTATAGTAGTTGTTTGTAAGCATAGAATTGTTTGTAAAAGTTATCAATTAAATTCATAAAAATTAGGGGTTAATCCCAATCAAGTATAGTTGTACTCAGCAAAATATTGGATCAAAATATTATCTTTAACATCAGTAGAAAAATACTTTACCATATAGAATTCATATAAAACTGGATGTGAAATTTTAAACACTTCTGTAGTAAAATGGCCATAACTCGAAACTCATAAATCGAAACTGAGATCTATCAGAAAATCTGGAAAGTAGAAAGAATTCTCTATAATTCATGTTTAAAAATAATTTTCATATACTGACCTTAATAGGGTCTAAAATACTCATAAAAAATGGGGAAATCGACAAAACAGAAAATATCCTTCATGCATAAAATCAACTAGTTCATATGAAACTCATCCAAAACATAACCAAACGTGAAATAAGGTGTACTAGATATCCAAGTAACATGGTATAGGGTATTTTATAGTTCCACGACAAGTATACTACAACTAACACAACCAAGTACACAATATCATACAAACAACATGCATGTACACATCAAGAAGTGGTCATCCCTAGGTTATTTCATGTCATGTGTGTAATGAGGCAACTACAGGCGGGTCAACACAATAGAGACAAGATACAATAGGGGTTCACACAAGAATTGTCTCTAGAAGACAACTACACTACAGACGGTATTTAGTACTTGTATTACATAAAGAAAAGAATACAAGTTACTTGCCTTATAGACGACGATGGGTACGACACAAAAGCAAGAATAACGGGAACGGATTCCCAGGCAATGAACTCACGAACGAACGAACCCACGAACGGATCGAACATGAACCACAAACACAAAATGCACGAACCAACACACAACCCACGAACCAACACACGCACACAAAGAGAGAGGGACGGTGGATGAGATGACGACGGCGGGGGAGTGCTACACTTTTCTGTTCCATCACCCGCCAATCGGGACGAAGAGCTTCTTGTGCCCCTCGGTCAGAATCGCTTCGGCCTTATCGGTGAGGGGCGGGGCCTCAAGCGCCAACGCCGCCGAGATTGAAAAGCCTTCGGCTGAGGGCTCGGACGGGGACGGTTGAGGAAGAGTGGTAGCCGAGGCAGATCACTGAGGAGACGCCAGGTCTACAGTCTTGACCACGACGGAGGACACTATGGTAGGTCGGCCAGACGAAGGTCCTGCGGTCGTCCTCTTCCTCTTCTTGGCATCAGAAGCCTTGTTTCGCTCGACCATGATCATCCTAAAGTCCATGTTCGGAGCCTTTGTCAAATAGAAAAAGCGAAGTTATGACAAAAATACACAAAGAATAGAAAGTAAACAAAAGAATAAGATGTCCTGGAGCGTACTCGGGTCGATCGGACTGAGACCCGACCCGTGGAGCACTTCCTCGGTCATATCCTTCCAGCTCAGGGTCGGGAGGTCGATTAGCTTCGCCACAACTTCTGCTTCGGCTGGAGTCAACACCGGCTCGGCCTTTGCCCACTTCGGCACATCCTCTTTCCATCTGGTCGGAAAATCCCATGCCGAGGGGCCTCAGATCAAAAAATACTTGCACTTCCACGACTTGATAGAGTCCGGATTCTCTATCAATTTGACGCCTTTTCATGGCGATAAGTAGTATCGTTGCTCCGTCTTATTCATCCGGTTGATCCGATACAAACTTCAGAGAACGACGAGCTGAGGCTCCACCTTCGCCGTCCAACACTGGAGCAGAAACCCAAACACGTGGCGCCACATGTTCGGCATGAACTGGATCGGGCTCAGTCCATACCACCGAAGCACTTCGGTCACGAAGGGGTGAAGGGGAAGGCGAAGGCCTGCATTCAGCGCGTCGTAGGCAAAGACGCACATATCGGGCGTGAATGCCGTGCACGCTCGCACTCCGGGTCTGGGGAGGATTAGGGTATACTCCGGAGGTATCATGAAGCTCTTCCGTATCCGAAGCAGGTCCTTCTCCGTCAGATCAAGGCGATGTTGTCAACCTCAGTCACCTCCTTCGGCTCATTCTCCTTGTACGTCCCCGATATCTCATAAATGGCCTTCGTCAACAGGTCACCAGTATACTGCATAATCCCCTCGTGGCCTGATATCATCGTCAGCAGCCGACCCACTTCTCTTCCCCATCTGACGTGCTCTACCACCGTCTCGACAATTACCGACCAAGCCGCCTCCTTCCCCATTCCCTTGACAAGCGGAGCGACCGGCTCGACCATGGCCAACCCTATTACCTCCTTTCCCCTCTCTTGGCTCAGCACTTCTGCCCCCTCCTCTTGAACGATCGGAGCCACTAACCACTGCTCACTCTCTCCTCCCGAGGAAGAGACCTCACTACCCGAGGACACTCTAGACATCTTGAAAAGTATATATATATATAACTAAAAATATATATATTTACCTTGATGTGACGTTCTCGGTTGGAATAGTTTGCCGGAAATCGCCTTGCCACGCCACGACACGACAGCTAGCACAACCACCCAAGATCGAAAATCACCGCTAGTGGAGCAACTCGAGAGCAAAAGTTTCTCTGAGAGTGAAAAGTGAAAGAGTGGGAGAAATGATGGGGGGGGGGGGGGGGAGAGAACTTATAGTAAAAAGAGGGCGACTATTGGTATTCTAACGTTTTGGGCCCCACTAAAGCCCATTAAGAAGGTTAAACGACGGAATGCAGAAGGGCGGTAACAACTTAGGTACTGACTACATAGATCAGTAGCTATAGAAGCGCCGAGCTACCGAGGTGTCCGTCCAGAGAAGACTCTGCCGAGCTACCGGGGCACCGACCTCCGCATTGGAGAAAAAATGCCTCTGAGCTCCTTGGACCGTCAGGTTTTCCCAAGATTCGCGCCAAAAGCTGATGAATGGCTCAGATCTCACCACGACCACAAAACGACAAAATCACGTTTTCTCTTGATCTGAGCATTGTGCATTATGATTCGTGCTGTGATGGACGCTCCAGATCTAGCCACATAGCTCGGCAGCCCACGGAGCGTCGAGCTACCGAGCCACTCTGCCGAGCTACCGGGGCACTGACCTCCGCATTGGAGAAAAAATGCTTCTGAGCTCCTTGGACCGTCAGATTGTCCCAAGATTCGTGCCAAAAGCTGATGAATGGCTCAGATCTCGACACGACCACAAAATGACAAAATCACATTTTCTCGTAATCCGAGCCTCTTGCGCTGTGATTTGCGCCGTGATGGACGCTCCAGATCTAGCCACGTAGCTCGACAGCCCTGTGAAGCGCCGAGTGACCGAGCTACTCTGCCGAGCTGCCGAGATGCCCATTCGGGGAAAGGCGTCCCGAGCTACAGCGCCGAGCTACTGAGCCACATCGCCGAGCTACCGGGGCACCGACCTCCGTATGGGGGAAAAAGCTCCTCCGAGCTACTCGAGCCATCAGATCGCTCAGATATTCGTGTCCCTAGCTGATGGACGGTCCAGATATTGCCACGTCATAAATAGGTATAAAAATCTACTTTTTATTTATTAAATTCGAATTATTTATTTAAAATTTGCGAAAAAATGATTAAAAATTCAGAAAAATTAATTAAAAATTCTAAAAAATAATTATAAATTCGGAAAAATATTTTTGAGCCCCTGGGTAAATAATTATTGCTTAGAATAATTAATTAATGCTCTCGAGAAATAAATCAGTGCTTTGCAAAATTGAATAAATGATCCGAAAAAATAATTAAAAAATCGAGGAAAATCACCAAAAATCCAGAAGAGCTCAAGAACAATCTTGAGTGTGCTACCAACTCAGAAAAACATCATCATGCATCGTATAAGATCCGAAACCCCTCATTTGGACTCCGATACAACCCCGCAAGCCATTAAATCAGTAAAACTACTCCTCAAAGGCTGATCGAACACACTCTTCGGGAGTGGGGGGCTCGTGATATGGCTAAAAATAGGGTTAAATCGGAACCGTTCAAATCAGGCACGAATATTAAAGCTTAGGGGTAAAACGGTAATTTCACTTATAAACAAGTCTGAAATGGGAACTGGGTCTTTCTTCAAAACCCAAAAAACCATAAACGGATATGTCTTACTGGGTACAGGCTCCAACCCGTAAGAAACCCAGTCTGACTGGATAGGAGAGGATTCAGATTCATGATTATCCTCAAACAACGGTTTAAACCACTTCTATCCATTTACAACGGGAAGTAGGGATTTGATCTTATCCCGAAACTGACTCCTAAGGCGGCTATAAATACCCCTCTCCCCCCACTATTACCAGGAAATCAATCTTTTGCCAATTAAAGCTCTTTCATAATCATTCAGATTACTAACAAGAGCGTCGGAGGGTGCGTCACCGGGATCAATCCCGGTGTCTCGCACTTTTTGCAGGTTAATGGCGAAAGAATCTCGGCTAGACTCTGGTGAAGTCATTCAGGTTTGACTATTCACCTTCCCTTGAGTCCACAAATCTATCTCTTTGCCCCCACACCCGATTTCAGCGGCAACAAGAGGGTAAATATGCAACTAGACGTCAGTAGAGGTAAACTGCAACTGGATTTCGGGGAGGCAAAATCTGCAATCGAATGTCCAGAAGGAAAGTGCAACCGAATGTCGTGGAAGCAAATCTGCAATTTGATGTCAAAGATACAAGCCTGCAGTTAGACATCAATGAGGCGAATCCACAATAAAGGAAATTTTCTATTTTAATAATCCCCACTTTTATTTTTATATATTACTTACCACTATTCCATTCTTTTGTACTAGTTTATATTATTTTATAATGTTTTACCACTTAACCTATACTACTTCAACTTTATCATTTATAATACAGTTATACTTATATACATATTTATTTAATTACCTTATTATTTATATTTGCTTCTACATCTATTATATATGTGTTACTATTATTTTATTTATTTTTCAATCTATATTACTAGTTACTATTAATTATTTTATTACTTTTGTATTTTTATACAATTCCATTTTGTTTATATTTTATTACTAACTTATCTTCCATTTATTTGCTACTCATATAATATGACTTTCATTACTTATACTTTTGTTTATTATTTTCGTTTTATTTCCGCACAATTAACATCATATATTATTTCAATAATATATTGTTACTTTTACAACTATTTTATTTTGTTTGTTCAATTGCTTATAACTTTCATGTTATAATATTGTTGTTCAATCATTTAGCTTTTACGCCTATTTACATATAAAATATTATATGTTGATTTTCGTGCTATACCTGACAAGTCATAAATATTTGACGTATGCAAATCATTATTCTATAAAATTATTATGTAACTTTTACAAATGTTACTAGGTTTGCCCGTGGACACATGCTTACGGCACGTTTAAGTGAACGATGCAACATATAAAAAGCCCTGTAAAAAGTTATATATGTGCACGTCTTCGTGAAGAATGATTTATATAGATGTGTATTTGGCAGTAGACATTGATGTATTATGAAATAAGTTGTTTATTGGTTTATATTTTGCAGGATCATTTGTCAGGAACTCGGGATGGAAAAAGAGTACTGTGAATCTACAACAATAGTGGAACGAAATCAGTTGCTATGTGTGACTTAAACATAAGAGATTTCATATTTGATTTGTAGCCTGCCATAAATAGCAATTCAGTTAATAATGCAGCTATCACCTCAAACTATATGAGTTAATTTCCCGTTGTCATATTTTCATGTAGTTAACCATGTATGATTTTAAAAGATGTTAAGAGAGAGAGAGAGAGAGAGAGAGAGAGAGAGAGAGAGAGAGAAATCTTGTGTGATGTAAATGTGATCAAGTACAATTACATCTCCATATTAGTATATTTAGTATCCATATACTAGAGAGCCCCAATTTTTTATATATTTCAGTGTATGAGATATTTTACATGTATTTTCTTTTTTTTAATCTATAACTTACATCATCTCTCACACAAAACACATAAGCCCAACTATCAGGCATTTCAAACATTAAGAGAACATGAAGATTGCCAAAAATCAACCCGGTCAACGACAATCTCCTCTGTTAGACTAAGATACATATCGTATGCTTCTTCAACTTCCTCAATCCATGTCTGTTCAAGTCTACCTTTTCCTTAAGCTGCATCCATATTGTTCTCCTTAACTGATACTGTTAATAGTCTCAGTTGCCCATGCAAAATAGTGTCATTTGATTCCCCTATTTCATCCCCAAAAAATGCTCTTTAGATCCAAATATTCATATTTTCAAAAATAAGAATCTTAACATACAATCAAATGCCTTCACAAATTGTGCTAAAATAATGTCGTACCTCTATGAAAGTGTAACGTCCCGAATTCCAAAACACGGTAATTCGTAGCACAACAGAATCTTTTACTCCAAATTAGTACAATTTTATTAAGAATTTAAAACTTTTTCATACAATACTGTTCTTTTATAATAATGCAGCGGAAAATAAATAATTGCAACACGATAAAAAATACAGTTTGAATGACAGCATCTAAAATCTGAAAGCAATCTTTACCTCCAAATCATATTTGTGTTCTTTTGCAAAACCAAATCTTGTAGTGAAGACTGTGGACACGTCAGTTGCTTACAACCGACGTTATATTATAAAACAGCCATCCTCACTATGCCATAATATAACAATTCTTTATACTGTGACAATCACAAACACATCTTGAATGCAAACTAAGTGTAAAAAGTGACTATCCTGAACATGACAGTGTATGTTATGCCTTAGATGCCTAATGCAGACTTACACTACGATAAACTAATGCGTACATGTTCGAATTCTATGCGTCTCATACTACATAGGTCCGAGGGCAAGCCCTTATCGTACTCCTCAATATAAGGTTTAATCCCTTGCCAAGAATTACTACAACGGTGACTAATGTATGTTTAAGATATTCTGTGAGTATCTAGTACCACCCCAATAACTCTTGAACATCGTACTCCCACTTCAAGTAATTTTGGACACACTGCCTCACACCCAGTAATTCTGTAGGTGAACACCCACACCGCGACTATGACCCCCATAATTCTTGAGTATCGCACTCCTATTTCAAGTGATTTGGGACACACTGCCTCACAGCTAGTAATTCTGGAGGCAAATACCCACACCGTGCTGTCATCAGTACGTAATCACAGAAATACCCCACGGGCATCGCCTTGATCCCAGTAATTCTGGAGTAATATCCCCCACTGCAAGCCCCAACCCCGGTAATTCTGGAGATACCTGCCACTACGCTATCTAGGCCCTCATACTCGTGTTTGCCCATACCTTATCACAACTCTCCTTAGTGCCCAACCCCATGTGTTTAATTTCAAAATTATCATAACCTAGAGCTAGCTTACCCTACCGGACTTAAACCATCTCAAAAGAAAGTCTGCCCACACTGGCTACTTCTAAAAGAGAGGGTCAACCCACACTGGTTACTCCTCAGATCCTCATAATAAAACTGCCAGTCACTAGGGTCTCGCTTACCTTCCAGATTCCAACAACTATCTCATTCTAGAGATCAACAATAGGTTATATTCAACCTCAACAATAATATTTCAATTTTCAAAATGATAATTTTTTTTAACCCTTGAAGTATTCAACTATCATAATTCTATTCCCAACTTGAATTTCCTCATAAATAATTTTCAATTAACCAAATCAAGACTATCACTTCCAAGGCATTCTAAAAACTTGTTTTCTTCAAATTAATTCCCTTTCAAAAATAACTCTTCCTACATTTTAAACAAAACTCATCTCTTCATTCAAAATTTTCCGAACTTCATTAAAACTATGCTCAAAATTATTTATTTCAAGTCGCAACTTCATATCACTTTTATTTAAAAATCAAACACAATAATCTTCAATTAAATGTGTATTCAAATTTGAAGCCCAACTCAATACATAAACAAAACATACCCCTTTTGGTTCAAAAATTTCCTTTTTGAATAGTATATAAAATCTTCAAAATATTTTACTAATGTTCTATAAATTTTTCTCACACTCCTTCCAATAATTTTTAAAGAGTAATTAGATGGAAAAAACTCACAACAACAACAACGAAAATGGGTTTTAACAAAGTCAGAGAGTGTTCACAGGCTCGAACCAGCGCCAGTGTGGAGGAACCTAAGTGCCAAACCACCAGGCCACTCACGCCCAATGTATTAAAGCACTAGACCATTAGTAAATATTCAAACCCCCCTCCTTAGTCTTTCCTAAAATATTTTGGAATAAAAACAAAGCATACTGCCATTCGAACATGTGCAAACAGCGAAGCGACAGACCGCTCACCCACTGAGCCGAAGCTCAAATCACACCCTCTATGGGATTTAAATCCTCATATAGTTGCTCTCGGCTAACTCATTTTTCTTTTAACTTCGCACATTCAATTTTTATCCACTCCATCAATTAAATACCATCAATTTACGCATAGAGATATAATGTACTGAATTCTAATGCAACAATAAGTTCACACAAATTACAAATTTCAATCACGTAAAAAGTAACTCAATTATCACTATAATTTACGAATTGTCAATTCTACTTCAATATATTTCTTCTTCCATGACAATTAGCAATATGAGAATTTTTCTTTAAGGTCAATTAAATTCATACTCCATCAATTCTTCTATAAAATCTACTCACTCTAAAGAGAAACACTTTATAATATTACGCATGCTAATTTACACAACTTCTAAACTTTTATTTCATAAATATACTTTAATTAACATGGACATAATTCAAAATTATAGAGTTTCTTCTACCACATGCATCACAGTCAATGAGAATAAATTAAATCATTCTACACCTACAAATTTAAATTTTAGAGTATCTACACATTCAGCTACTCAATAAATAGAGAGTATAAAGAAACACCACCTAATAGAGAATACTAGAGGCAATTCCCCTCATAAGCACCAAAAATCTGCAAAACCCAAGCCAAAATCCCACCGAAAAATCCACCAGCAGGCAATCCGGCGATAGCACTACACCCTCTCATTCCATATCTCTACATATATATACACACACACACAATTGAATATATCTATACTTATATATATGGTGAGTGAGTGGAATAAGCAAAAGTGAATTGCTCGGGGTTAACGGAATTGACAGTGAAGGAAGAAGAGAAAAGTAGAAGTGAGTGAATGTTAAGGGGTAGTTTTATAAACTTAATTAATTAATTAAATAACTAATTACCCAATTAATCTATAATTAACCACCCACTAAAAACTCAACTCCACTCTCTCTTCACTCACTTCCAAGACCAGGTCAAGACAAACCCAACGTTAAACATCCTATGGTGTGCACTTTGCACGTGTGAACGTGCACGTGCTAGTGTACACCACACAAAAATTTATCATTTTTATTTTATGAATTAAAACATATGTTTATATTCATATAAAATTAGTTTAATTAAAAATTATAGTTTTCATGCATGGATGATGTAGACACATACATACTTCATTATTTTTGTTTTGAAAGAGAATACGACTAATACGTGCACTGCAAAACACGTGCGCCGCATGTAAAATAAATATTAAAATATGAAATCAGTTTTATCAATGAGAAAATATTTATAAATAATCAGAATGTAACATACGAGAATATATTTCATTATACATATACTGTAGTGTGATCAATACGTAAACAGAAAAACACGTGCGCCACACGTATAAAATATTTTAATCAAAATAGAAGAAAAATAAATTTACGTTTATAGAATGAATTCAAATAAGACTTAAAATTAATAAATGAAACACATCGAAAATATTACACGTAACGAACTTGACACGTGCATCGATAACACGTGCAATGCACGTCACTTGGTAACGGACAATGGGACTCAGTTAACGGGGGCAGCCTTTAGCACTTTTTGCACAGACCTGGGCATTCAGCAACGATTCTCCTCGATCTCCCACCCATAGTCCAACGGTCAGGCAGAAAACGACAATCAGCAAATTCTGTCTGGCCTGCAAAAGAGAGTGAATAAGTCTGCTGAGGTTTTATGGATAAAGCAGCTCCCCAACGTGCTTTGGAAATATTGCACTACTAAGAGGACCCCCACAAGAGAATCTCATTTCAATCTCACTTACGGCTCTGAAGTCGTTAACCCACTAGAGGTCGGTCTACCTTCCCCCCACTCGATCGCCTACAACGAAGAGCAAAACGCGAACGAGCTTCGGGGTATCTTGGACCTCATCGATGAGATCCGTGAGAGATCCTCCATTCGGCAAGACATCTATCGACGTAGGATTAAGCATGTAGCACCCCGAATTCCTTACTTAGGAACTCGTGACATTCTCCAAGATCTTCCTTCAAATGAGTCACAACAAAACAAAACAAAATTTACAGGAAATTAAAAACTTTTATTACATCAAATTGTTATTACAATATCCAATGATTATAAGAATTACAATTAATTGTTACAACAAGAATGTATAATAAAATTTGGATAGTAACTTTCACTTGGATGCTTTCCCCTGCTAAAGCATTCTCGCGATCCCAAGTCGGCAATCCTGCACTGATAACTGTGGGCACGTCATTTGATTACAACTAACAAAATGCTATATTCGACTATCCTCTCTACGAAATAATATAACGATTCCAACCTCAACAATCCACAAAATATTTGATGCAAAGAAAAAGGTGGTGTCAAGCAAGTGTCGATGTATGCCATGACCTAATCTAATGTACACTATGCACATATACTCCTAAAGCTAATGCACACTTGGTTGAAAGATATGCTCCCATACTACACACCCCCTAACCAAACGACGTTCTTCAGTTTGATGGGGCTCGATCCCCCGCTATAAATCATACTCTTGTGCTTTATCCTGTTTCTGATTCCAGTGATGGTGAGGCTGCAGTCGTCCGGCTTACCCATCACTGCCGTCATTAGTTGTGTCCAATCCTCGTGTTTTATCCACTATGCTCAGGATCCCAGTCGCAGGCTTACCCTGCGTGACTGTAATCATGGTCAGTCGCAGGCTTACCCTACGTGACTGAAATCATGTTCAGTCGCAGGCTTACCCTACATGACTGTAATCATGATCAGTCACAGGCTTACCCTTCCTGACTGTAATCATGGCCAGTCGCAAGCTTACCCTGCGTGACTGCAATTATGGACAGTCGCAGGCTTACCCTACATGACTGTAATCATAGTTAGTCGCAGGCTTACCCTGCGTGACTGTAATCATGGTATGTTACTCGCTCTGGGAACTTCCTCTAAACCTCGTGTCGGCATCGGTCAACAAAGGACATGACGGATATAAAGTTTTCCAACTCTGCTACACTCGTTCTTACACTAGCGCAGAACTTGCAGTCGAGATGACATCCCTCTAACAGGCGAACACCCTCGCTAGTGCCTGTCCTTACAATCAACAAAGACTCGATCTAGTCCTAACAAAGTATCCATGCAACCCCACTCCAAGATTAAAGGTAAGGTTAATGACACGATTAATAGTATTTCGTTTATCAGTCGATTACTATAGGCCATCACTCTAGCCTAACTCTATTTCTCTATCATTTTCTTATTAGAAGTATGAACATCTAGGTGAGCTATCTCATAATACCCATTCCCTTAGTTAGGCGATCTATCTACCATATCCAATTCCTAACTTGGTAATCAACTTGGCTTGCAATGAACAACTAGTTAAGCTCTTCTTGTAGACTCTTTCTAGCTAGTTTCCCCCATTATCATCAATGGATCTTAACCCATCCCGCACTAGGACTCAACTAGCCCTCAAGTTCGGCCTAAGGGTTGGCCCGCCTCGGCCTACACTTGGCACGAACCAACGACGAATCGATCCTGTCGATTGCCGCAACCGCCATCTATGCTTGGAGTTCGATCGCAACCTTGGCCCGACCAATAAGTAGCTCTCGCTAAACTTAACGCTCCACAGTTCTTGACAAGTGGTAGCTCCAAACACAAAACCATGGTATCCATCCATGCACGGCGAGTAAGTTGGCTCACGAGTCATCTCCTTCAACGCGTTCGATGTGACACGGGTCTTATTCTACCCTGTCTAGATTTGTCAACAAGACTTAGTCCTAAGGTCTCAAATACTCAACCCGATGTATCCCAACAAGGTACACTACAGTAGGAGTAAGTCTTAACCCATGAATCCACAAAAAGGAGTTCTAAGAGCCCTAAAATTGACAATTCACAAAAATCCAAACAGCAAGCACACATTTGGCGTTTAAGCCATAACAGAGTTATTCCCGGTCCTGATTCTTTGAGGAATCGCGATCGGGTGCACTCATGCTTCTACTCAAGGTAGACAGCAAGTAACAACACACTTTAGGCATGGATTTCATCCCAAAATGATCAACAACACTACTCCAACATCCAATACAATTTCTACTTCAAAACAGTGAACAACGTTGTCAATATTGGCGTCTACCAGCAACTATAAGCTATCCTTAGCAAAGAATTTTAGGTAATTAAAGTCTTAACCCAAGTACACATCTATAACATGAGTCTTGACCTCAAACAGCAACTCTAAGCCAACAAGATACAAGTTTAAACTCATTTCAATGAACATGGTGCAAACCAGTAAGCTCTAGTATTTACTGTGTTTCTGTCGTCAATTGCAAAAATCATAAAAAATCGTACACTTATCCAAATCATGGTTTCTCAGTCAATCCAGAAAGGTCTATGTGTCTACTATAACTTCCTATTTTCAAGTTTCTTCATACAAGTTCGTTTACAAGCTCTTATAGTCCCATCTTTAACAAATGTACAGATTCTCAGAACATCACATCATAATAACACAGTCATGGGGTAAAATCAGATTAAAAAAGTAAACAGTGTCAGAACTTTATAAAATTTGAGATTCTCTCTCCTGACACATGACGCGACAACACTTCCAAAAATCAAGTGATTCTACTAAGTAGGTTTTCAATTATGCCTATTTGAATAACACAAAAAACAGAGCAATAACAACAACAGTTCTGTTTACTAAAATAACTAGCTAAGTTTGCATGATTTTATTAACATAGCTGCAGTGGTCCAAAACTCATGAAATTTGAAAAATAAATCTTAGATACCCTTAAAAAAGACATACTAAAATTTCAGATCATTCCCATAAGTATGCAGCAAGATACAAGTCATTCTTCTCACAACAGTAAGAACAAAAACTGCTTCTTTTTATTCTGACCAGCATGCAAGTTGGCATTTTATTTTAATAGCAGAAAAAATCATAAAATTCTGGAAAATTTACTGAAGGTGTACGACACATAAATGATCATCATGTAAAAATTTCAAGTTAATCCAAGCAGTAGTGTTCAATATATGAGCTACGAACTTACAGCAAAAAAATTCAGCTTTTTAATAGGATTTTCTGATTGTGGTTTTTTAGCACAAAATGAGGTATCTAAGTTCATTAAAGAGCATTCATGTCATTCTTTAGTAATCACAATCATCATTTAACAACCAAAAACAACCATAGAGTTTAAAAACACCCACCTAGATGAGTTTGATGGAAAAAAGAGTTATCCTACAAGCTCCTAGCTCCTTAATTTGCATTCTTGCTCTTTGGTTCCTCCTCCTTGTCTTCTCTTCTCCTCCTTGGCTTCTCTCTTTCCAAATCTAGTAGCAAGTCTCTCTTTCTCTCTTTCTTTTTCTCTTTCTTTTAAGTATGGAGGTTGTAGAAGAAGAGGAATGAGAAGAAGTTGGAGGGATTTAAAAAAAAAACACAAAAGAGAGCAAGGGGGTGTTGGTCGGATTTTGGGGTATGGGAAAGAGGAGCATCTCCTCCTGGATTGGTGAGAGTGGGAAGTGGAGTGCAGAGATGGTGAAAGACTCATAATGAGTCAAGTTTTAATGTTCAAAACCCTAACCCTAATCTTCAAATTCCCTCAAAAATCTTGGTCGGCCTACACCTTGTGCATGTGCACAACTTTTTTTTTTCTTTCTCTTACATGCCATGTTACCCTAAGTGTTGAGTTAAACTAGGGTTAACTCGGGTTTAATCTGGTCTAGTTGAAGCTTAAGAGTTAATTCCATACTAAAATCTTCAAAAAGAAAAATAAATGAATAACTATAGAATTTTAGTGCTTAACATACATATATTCATATGAAAATCTGGGTTGTTACACCACTCCCTCCTTAGAATAGTTCTGTCCTCAGAACTACACTTAGTAGGAAAGCAAACAAGAGTTAATTAAATAACTCGAGAAGTGCATTTTCTCATACAGGGTTCACAATCCCCAGCTGCACAAGCCATCGTCATGACAGCTACGAGAAGTTGATCGTCCTTCGAGTATCGACTCTCGTCCTGAAATACTGGAGATCAATCCCACTCCACAAGGACATTCTAGGGCCTATTTCATCCCTCGTCCGAAATACTGGAGAATATCTCACTTCGTGGATCATTCTGGAGCCTCCTTACTCACGATTGTTCTTGCTTCATCATATCTCCCTGTTTTAGATCTTGAAATTTCATTATCTTTTCTTCTTGTAAGTCTGGAGGAAAATAATGCTGCTTAAACTCGTCCAGGAAGTCCTCCCCATTCTATGGGTCCTCTTCCCATTCTTCATTTCACAGATTTCCTCCATTGCCTTCCTTGGTACCTCGCGAATTCTAGTCTCAACACTGAGTCTCGGTGCGGCCTTGTCGTTCTTCCTCAACTTTGTGCTGCGACTCGCCCTCATTTGTCATTCGACTGTAGAATTGTTACTTGTACATCAAGTTATGAATTTGCTTTCTCGACATCCGGTTGCAGATTTGCCCTCCGATATCTAGTTGCAAGTTTGCCTTCTGGACCTTCGGTTGCAGACTTGCCCTCCGATATACAGTTGCAGGTTTGCCTCCCTGACATCTTGCTAGTATTCCAAAAGATTTTAATCCCCAATCAAAAGACAAAATGGTCCACTATGGATCCACTATGCTAGTGATAGCATCACAGTTCCCTGCATCTCCTTCAGTTCCTGAAAACTTGCTTCACACTTGTTAGCCCATTCAAATTTCTTGTCCTTCCTGGTCAGGGCTATAAGCGGTATTACAATCTTGGCATAATCTTGAATAAACTTCATGTAGTATCCGGTCGAGCCCAAAAGCTCCTAATCTCCTTCACCATCCTTGGTTGAGGTCAATCCTTCACTCCCTCAATCTTTTGCTGATCAGTGGCCAAGAAAAGAAACTTCCGACTTCCATAACTTGCATTTGGATATCTTGGCATACAACTAATGCTCCTGAAGCTTCCTCAAAACTGTTGTCAGGTGCTTCGCGTGGTCCTCCTTCGTCTGTGAATACACTAGAATTACATCGATGAAGACCACCCCGAACGAGTCGATAAACAGTCGTAGAATTCGGTTCATTAAGTCCACGGAGATTGCTGGAGTGTCAGTCACTCCAAACAGCTTCACTAGGAATTCATAGTGCCCATGTCTTGTCCTGAAGGCTATCTTAGGTATGTCCTCCTCCTTTACCCGGACATGATGGTAACCTGACCGCAAATCTATTTTGAGAATACTACTGCTCCCTATAGTTGATCAAACGAGTCATCGATCCTGAGAATGTGATACTTATTCTGGACTTTAACTTTGTTCAATTCCCGCTAGTTGATGCACATTCTCGACATTCCGTCCTTCTTCTTTACTAGCAGTATTGGTGCCAAGTGATATGGGGTTTTCGACACTGGTGGACTTCCTGGCTGGATGGCAATGCTGAACTCTACATCTCTGGGTGGGGGTAGTCCTGGCAACTCCTCCAAAAATACGAGAGGGAAAGTCTCGTACAATGAGTATTTCCTTTAGTTCCGTTGGTACTTTACTTCCAGTTCCAATCGCCAATTTCTTCTCATTCACCTTCTTCCCATACAGTCAATGTGAACCTTGTGCTTGGACATCCTGTTGAATTCTCACCTTGTCATTGAGACCACCACCGTTGGCTCCTCTGCTTTCTTCCTTGACTCTTGCATCATGAGCTCTCCTTTATCGATGCCCTGCTACGTGCTTGCCTCCTGGACATCAGGCTGCAGATTTTCCTCCTCGACATCCAATTGAATCATAAAATTTAGTAAAAGAATAATCGTAGTGGGGTTAGGTCAGACATAGGAAAAATTCGTAAACAAAAGTTGCAAAAGTGCAACAATATGATCTACGAATATTCCACTATCAAAACTAACCCTGACTCTGGCTGGGGCATCCAAGTCTAATTTACTGTTGTGTTAGGCTACAATTTGAAGTAAGCTCTGATACCATTATGTAGTGCTCCGAATCCCTAACTTAGGAACTCGTGACACTCTCCACGATCTTCCTTCAAATAAGTCACAACACAACAAAAAAAATCATAGGAAATTAAAATTTTTTATTACATCAAATTATTATTACAATGTCCAATGATTACAACAATAATAATTAATTGTTACAACAAGAATTTATAATAAAATTTGGACAGTAACTTTCACTTGGATGCTTTCCCCTACTAGAGCTTTCCCGCGATCCCAAGTCGGCAATCCTGTACTGATAACTGTGGGCACATCAGTTGATTACAACTGACGAAATGCTATAGTTGGCTATCCTCTCTACGCCATAATATAGCGATTCCAACATCAACAATCCACTAAATATTTGATGCAAAGAAAAAGGTGGTGTCAAGCAAGTGTCGGTTTATGCCATGACCTAATCTAATGCACACTATGCACACATGCTCCTAAAGCTAATGCACGCTCGGTTAAGAGATATGCATCCCATACTACACACCCCCAACCAAACGACGTTCTTCAGTTTGATAGTGCTCGATCCCCCGCTAGCCTCCTACTCTTGTGCTCTCTCCTGTTTCTGATTCCAGTGATGGTGAGGCTACAGTCGTCCGGCTTACCCGTCACTGCTGTCATTAGTGGTGTCCAATCCTCATGTTTTATCCATTATGCCTGGGATCCCAGTTGCAGGATTACCCTGCGTGACTGTAATCATGGTCAGTCGCAGGCATACCCTGCGTGACTGAAATCATGGTCAGTCGCAGGCTTACCCTACATGAATGTAATCATGGTCAGTCGCAGGCTTACCCCGCGTGACTGTAATCATGGTATGTTGCTATATTTACGTCTCCATGGACCCCACCAAAAGCTGATATACAGGTACCAGGGCTCCCTGCCGGAGGACTTAGAGTCTTTCCCGTAGAGTCGCTCTGGGAACTTTCTTTAAACCTCCTGCCCGCATCGATCAACAAAGGACATGAAGGATATAAGGTTTTCCCAATTCCGCTACACTCATCCTTACACTAGAGCAGAACTTGCAGTCGAGACGACGTCCCTCTGACAGGAAAACTCCCTTACCAGTGCATGTCCTTACAATCAACCAAGACTCGATCTAGTCCTTCCAAAGTATCCATACTACCCCACTCCAAGATTAAAGGTAAGGTTAATGACACGATTACTAGTATTTCGTTTATCAACCGATTACTAAAGGACATCACTCTAGCCCAACTCTAATTCTCTTTCATTTTCTTATTAGAAGTATGAACATCTAGGCGAGCTATCTCATATTACCCATTCCCTTAGTTAGGCGATCTGTCTACCATATCCAATCCCTAACTTGGTAATCAACTTGGCATGCTATGAACAACTAGTTAAGCTCTTCTTGTAGACTCTTTCTAGCTAGTTACCCCTTTATCATCAATGGATCTTAACCCTTCCCGCACTAGGACTCAACTAGCCCTCAAGTCCGGCCTAAGGGTTGAGCCCTTTGCTGCTGAGAGTGAGCAAGCCCTAATCAGTATCGGTAGAAGAACATTAGCGGGGATTGATCTCAAGATTTGTTCCCGCCTCGACCTACACTTGGCACGAACCAACGACGAATCGACCCCGTCGATTGCCGCAACCGCCATCTTTACTTGGAATTCGATCGCAACCTCGGCCCAACCAACAAGTAGCTTCCACTAAACTTCACGCTCCACAGTCCTCGACAAGTGGTAGCTCCAAACACAAAGCCATGGTATCCATCCATGCACGGCGAGTGCGTCGGAGCACGAGTCATCTCCTTCAACGTGTTCGATGTGACACGGGTCTTATTCTACCCGTCTAGATTTGTCAACAAGACTTAGTCCTAGGGTCTCAAATACTTAACCCGATGTATCCCAACAAGGTACACTACACTAGGAGTAAGTCCTAACCTATGAATCCACAAAAAGGGGTTCTAAGAGCCCTAAAATTGACAATTCACAAATCCAAACAGCAAGCACACATTTGGTGTTTATGCCATAACGGAGTCATTCCCAGTCCCGATTCTTTGAGGAATCGTGATTGGGCGCTCCCATACTTCTACTCAAGGTAGACAGCAAGTAATAACACACTTTGGGCATGGATTTCATCCCAAAATGGTCAACAACACTTTCCCAACATCCAATACAATTTCTACTTTTAAAACAGTGAACAATGTTGCCAATATTGGGGTCTACCAGCAACTATGAGCTACCCTTAGCAAAGAACTTTAGGTAATTTAAGTCCTAACCCAAGTACACATCGATAGCATGAGTCTTGACCTCAAACAGCAACTCTAAGCCAACAAGATACAAGTTTAAACTGATTTCAATGAACATGGTGCAAAACAGTAAGCTCTAGTAAAAACCATATTTACTGTGTTTCTGTATTCACTTGCAAAAATCATATAAAATCGTACACTTATCCAAATCATGATTTCTCGGTCAATCCAGAAAGGTGTATGTGTCTACTATAACTTCCTAGTTTGAAGTTTATTCATACAAAGTCGTTTACAAGCTCTTATAGTCCCATCTTTAACAAGTATACAGATTCTCAGAACAACACATCATAATAACACAGTCATTGGGTAAAATCAGATTAAAATAGTAAAAAGTGTCAGAACATTATGAATTTTGAGATTCTAGCTCATGGCACAAGACGTGACAACACTTCCAAAAATCAGGTATTTCTACTAATTAGATTTTCAATTATGCCTCTTTGAATAACACCGAAAACAGAGCAATAACATCAACAGTTTTGTTTACTAAAATAACTAGCTAAGTTTTCATGATTTTATTAACATAGCTACAGTGGTCCACAACTCATGAAATTTGAAACATAGATCTTAGATACCCTTAACAAAGATGTACTAAAATTTCAAATCATTCCCATAAGTATGCAGCAAGATACAAGTCATTTTCTCACAACAGTAACAACAAAAACTGTTTCTTTTTATTCTGACCAGCATGCAAGTTGGCATTTTATTTTAATAGCATTAAAAATCATAAAAATCTGGAAAAATTATTGAAGGTGTATGACACATAAATGAAAATCACGTAAATATTTCAAGATAATCCAAGCATTAGTGTTCAATATATGAGATATGAACTGACAGTAAAAAGATTCAGCTTTTTAACAGGATTTTCTGATTTGGATTTCTTAGCACAAAACGAATTATCTAAGTTCATTCAAGAGCATGCATGTCATTTTTCAGTCATCACAATTATCATTTAACAACCAAAAACAACCATAGAGGTTAGATTCACCCACCTTGATGAGTTTGATGGAAAAGAGAGATATCCTACAAGTTCCTAGCTCCTTGATTTGCCTTCTTGCTCCTTGGTTCCTCCTCCTTATCTTCTCTTCTTCTCCTTGGCTTCTCTCCTTCCAAATCAGTAGCAAGTCTCTCTTTCTCTCTTTCGTTTTCTCTTTCTCTTAAGTGTGGAGGTTGTAGAAGATGAGGATGAGAAGAAGAAATGGGAGGGGTTTAAAAAAAACACAAAAGAGAGCAAGGGGGGTGTTGGCCGGATTTTAGGGTATGGGAAGGAGGAGCATCTCCTCTTGGATTGGTGAGAGTGGGAGGGGGAGTGTAGAGATGGTGAAAGACTCATCATGAGTCAAGTTTCAATGTTCAAAACCCTAACCCTAATATTCAAATTCCTTCCTTCTTTTCCCTCCTAAATATTGGCCGGCCTACACCTTCTCCATGTGCACAACTCTTTTTTTTTCTATTACATGCCATGGTACCCTAAGTGTTGAGTTAAACTAGGGTTAACTCAGGTTTAATCGGGTCTAGTTGAAGCTTAAGAGTTAATTCCATACTAAAAGCTTCAAAAAGAAAAATAATTGAATAACTATAGCATGTTAGTGCTTAACAAATCATACATATATTCATATGAAAATCTGAGTTGTTACAGAGCAGTCCTACAATAAGAGTGTTCGCCCTACTAATCTCAAAGAAGGATATTTAGTGCTCAGAAAGCTATCAATTTCTTTTCCAAGTAAGAAAGGAAAGCTAGCACCTAATTGGGAAAGACCATGCAGGATCTCCAATGTTGTCCGACCTGGTGCTTATCAACTTGAAGACCTGGGGGACAAGAGAGTGCCAAGGACATGGAATGCGGAGAACTTATTGAAGTACCAAGAGGGTGTTAACACGCCACTCCGAGCAGCTTCTAGCTAGCTCTAGAGCATTTCTAAGTTGTTCCTTTCTTATTTAGTATATTTTTGCAAATGTAATAATGGCTTGCAACCCAGAAGCAGCCACTTAGTTGTTTTAATAAAAGCAATTTTCTTTCTCACAAAATCCATTGTCTTGATGTTCTGGTTGACTCACGTCGAAACATACACTAAGTACAAAATACTCTCTTAACGACAAGTTTGGAGTCCAACACTTGGTTCGACGCCGATTTAACTACTTGCGAACGAGCGAGTACAAAGCAGCTCACCATTCGGAATTGCTCCACAACTGTTGAAACTCTCTTAACGACAAGTTTGGAGTCTAACACTTGGTTCGATGTCGCTTTAGCTACTTGCAAACGAGCGAGTACAAAGTAGCTAACCATTCGGAGTTGCTCTTACAACTGTTGAAACTCTCTTAATGATAAGTTCGGAGTTCTACACTTGGTTCGATGTCGCTTTAGCTACTTGCGAACGAGCGAGTACAAAGTAGCTCACCATTCGGAATTGCTCCTACAACTGTTGATTCTCTCTTAACGACAATTTCGGAGTCCAACACTTGGTTCGATGCCGCTTTAGCTACTTGCGAATGAGCGAGTACAAAGTAGCTCACCATTTGGAATTGCTCCTACAACTGTTGATACTCTCTTAACGAACGTTAGCGAAACGCAAACCCTCAAAAGAAACTCGAAAGATGCGATATATTATTTCATCAAGATTTGAGATACAAGTCTAAAAAGATGCGATATATTATTTCATCAAGATTTGAGATACAAGTCTAACTCTAGACCAAAAACCTCATATAAGACAAAGACTACGAGATTAAAAATTTCACCCTAGTTCCTTCTAGGAAGGGGGACGCTACTGTTAAGTGACACACGGGGACGTCGAGCGCTGTGTTCTTGTCTTATGTCCAAAGACGACTCTAGCCCTGCAAGACGTGTCGAACCAAGGACGCCCAGTGGGCCTAACCGTCACCCCAACAGATGCCCCGCTCGACGAGCCGGCCGCCCCACTTTGAGCATCGCCAGGGTTCCGTGGAGCGATGGGCATGCAATGAGCTAATTCGTGGAATGTCCTCCCCTGTGCATACTCCCTCCGTGGGCAAAAGGTGCTCCTTACGTTGCTTCCTTCGGAGCGTCATTTCAAACGAAGTTTCTCTACCTCTAGTTCAACAACTCGCTCCCTAAGAGTTTCGTCTGAGACTCTGAGCTTCAGGCGTGGTACCCCACTCACACACTTCCTCTGAGAAGGCTCTAAGATTGTTCTTCAAAGATGAGCCGCTTCGAACCTCTTCTCCAGCACCACATTCTTCAATTCGTCCCTTTCCGACCCCACTTTGAACAGTGAGTTCATTAGCTCATCTCTCCCCGCCCTGACTCTAGAAAACGAGCCCTTCAGCTCGTCCATCTCAGTTCTCATCTGCAACGAATGTCGGAGGAAATTCGGCCTGGAGGCCTTGTCCGCAGCCATCGAGGAGCTGACCTCTCTCGCCTCGAGGGATGCTTCTCGAATAATTTCCTCGAGACGCCTTATCTCAATACCATGGCGAGCCAAAGCCAATCTCACTTGACAGAGCTCCAACTCCGCCATAGAAAGCTTCTTCCATGATTTAGCGAGCCCTAACCTCGTAACTCTGAGTTGCGCGCAAAGGCACGGTGCCTCATCAATCTAGAAAAATCAACCAAGAAGACAGTGTAAATTTCTTACCCTAAGGGGCCAACACGACAGTCCTACGGCCAAATGAACCTACTATGGGATGGTTCGAAACCAAAGAAAGCCAAAAACTACTTTGAAATCTCACAACACTTGTCAAAAAAAAAATCTTTCACTCAACTTCGACAAAAAAAGTACAAGGAGCGGTGGCTAGTCCGCTATAGGGCATCTACACAAAAAAAAGAAAGGGGGGAAGGGGGAGAGGGACTGAAAAGTATGATGAAGGGGCTATAGGGATCAGGGGACCACCTCCGTAGGCATCTCTAAAGGTGCGGCGACTCTGTGACCGTACTCCTCAGTATCCTCCACGACCATGGTGAGAGGATCCTTGGCACCGCCCTCTTCTTCTTCTTCTTCTTCTTCTTCTTCTTCTTCTTCTTCTTCTACTTCTCCTTCGAATATCACCTTGGTCGTCGGAGCAATCTCGCCTTCGAGGAGGTCATATAGATTGTACCCCGAGCAGTCGAAACCGGGGATATGTTCCTCCACGTGCTTCAAAGCCCGAGCATAAGACTGCTCCATGTTCGAGCGCATGTGCACTTTTGCTTCGCCCTAATTGCCTCCGCGGCCACTTCCACGGTAGCTTCCCTCTCCCTTGCTACGTCTTCGGCTGCCTTCGCTACTATTTCCTTCTCTCTATAGGCCCGTTCCTCCGCTCTGTTCACCCTCTCTTTCTCGAGAGACAACTTCTCGTTTGTCTTGGCCAATGCGGCCTAGAGGAGCTGGATCTGAGCCGCCTGAGACTCGGACAACTGCTTCTCCGCCTCAAGCTGTTTGACCACTTTGGCGCGTTCGGTCCTATCTCGATCACTCACTGCCTTGAGCTTTTTTTCTTGTTCGGCGAACTGCACCACCATATGACTGAAGTGGCAAGTGATCTACATGGATGAAAATGAGAGCCTCCTAAAAAAAAAAAAAAACGAATGAGAAACAAGGGGGAACGAGGCTAAACTCACCGACATGGTCGCATTGTCGATCTCAAGTGCATCATTGCCAACCGTCCCTGCCTTTAGCGCGACGCGATCCTTAGGGTTCGGCAAATGCCAAACTGCCTGCATACAACTGACGGCGTCTCCGAGGAAACCATCGTGCCCCATCACCTGCCAATAGGGGACGAAGAGTTTCTTGTGCTTCTCCGTAAGGATTGCCTCCGCTACTACTGTTAGAGGGGGTACTTCGAGTGCCAACACCTTATCGTTGGAAGTCCCTTCGGCAGTTAGGGCAGGGGAGACATGTGGGAGAGGCAACTCGGACTCCAAATTGACGACCGGTGTCGCCACCATCAGAGCCTTCACAACCTTGGAAGGCGAAGGACTGGAGGTCGTCCTCTTCCTCTTCTTTCCATCCGGGGCCTTGTAAGCTACCCCGGTTCGATCAGATAGCATCGCCCTGTTGTCCATACCCGGAGACACTACAAAAAGAGGAAAAACATAGATCGACATGAGAAGGAGTTAAACTAAAACTAAAAGAACGAGAAAAAAAAATTGTGAAGCGTACTAGGGTTGATCGGACTGAGATTCCCATCGAAGAGGACCTTCTTGGTTACTCCTTCCAGCCCAAGGGTTCACGGGCCATGAGTTTGGCCACTATGTCATCCTCCTCCAGAGTCAACACCGACTCGGTCCTCACCCACTTCGGAACATCCTCCTCCACTTGGTTGGGATGTTGCATGGAGCATCGCCTCGGATCAAGAAGTATTTCTCCTTCCAAAACTCGATAGAGTCGGGATTATCTATCAGCTTCACACCCCAACAAGGAGATAAATAGTACCGATACTCTGTCTTACTCTTCCGATAAATACGATAGAGACTTTGGAGAATAACGAGTTGGGGCACAACTCCTATCGCTTGGCACTGGAGGAAAAACTCGTTGACATGTCGTCACATGTTCGGCATATACTGGACCTGGCTCAAGCCGTACCATTACAACACCTCGGCTATCAACAGGGGAATAGGCAAACGTAGCCCGACAAAGAATGCATCGAACGGGATATGCACGTGTCGGGGGAAGTCGGTGTACAATCCCGGACACCCACACCCGGTAGAAGGAGAATGAGCTCCTTCGGAATTTTAAAGCTACTTAGGATCCGAATCAAGTCCTTCTCCATCAGCATAGAGGGGATGTCCTTGAACTCGGTGTGCTCCCTCGCCCTGCTCTCCTCATACGAGGTCGACCACCCGTACACGACCCTTGCTAGGAGGCCGGCGGAGTATTCCCGAACTCCGCCAAGGTTCGATAAAGGACCCAGAAGCCTACCCAATGCCCCCTCTCTTTTCTCCTTCTCCACTTTCGTTATAGATTTTACTGCCCCTATCACGGCCTTCCCCTTGTCTAAGTTCGGAGACACTACCAAGGGCTGATCCTCTTCGTGGTCTGAAGTGGAGGTCTCACTCCCCGAAGAAACCTTATACATCTCGCAATATATATATGAAAGAGAATATATATTTACCTTGATGTGACATCTACGGTTGAAATATCTCGCTAGAGAACCTAACGCTTAGCCGCGATCGCTAGTAGAACCGCTCAAGAGTGAAAAAATCCTCAAGATTAAAAACGTAAAGAATGAGAAAAGTGAAGGAGAAGTGAAGACTTATAGGGATTGAGCTATGCCGTTTGGGCTTCTGAGAAATTTGGGCCCCCAAGAATAGTGAAAAGCCCAAGAAAGCTAGGCGACAAAAGGCGTAAAGACAGAATTTCAAGCGAACACTGCCTCAATATCAAGCGCCTCAGATGTAGCCACATCCCTCGGAGTTGGATCCAAGCAAACGTGGTTCCGAGCATAAAATTGGCTGAAACATTGCCACAATAATCATGCTTGATCAAGATCAAGCACCTTAGATAGAGCTACGTCCCTTGGAGTTGGATCCGAGCATAAAATTGGCTGAAACATTGCCACAATAATCATGCTTGATCAAGATCAAGCACCTTAGATAGAGCTACGTCCCTTGGAGTTGGATCCGAGCAAATGTGATTCCGAGCGTGAAATTGACAAAAACGTTGCCTCAATAATCACGCTCGATCA
The DNA here is from genome assembly GCA_017893485.1 of Hemerocallis citrina. Classification (NCBI taxonomy): domain Eukaryota; kingdom Viridiplantae; phylum Streptophyta; class Magnoliopsida; order Asparagales; family Asphodelaceae; genus Hemerocallis; species Hemerocallis citrina. The sequence goes on from CM030364.1 coordinate 119,977,666, forward strand.
AGATCAAGCGCCTCAGATGGAGCCGAGTCCCTCGGAGTTGGATCCGAGAAAATGTGGTTCCGAGCATGAAATTGGCAAAAATGCTGCATCAATAATCACGCTCGATCAAGATCAAGCACCTTAGATAGAGCCACGTCCCTTGGAGTTAGATCCGAGCAAACATGGTTTTGAGCATGTAATTGGCAAAAATGCTGCCTCAATAATCACGAATGATCAAGATCAAGTGCCTCAGATAGAACCACGTCCCTCGGAGATGGATCTGAGCAAACGTGGTTCCGAGCATGGAATTGGCAAAAACATCGCCTCAACACTCGCGTCGGATCAAAGATCTAAAGCTCAGATTGTGCCACATCTCTCGGATTTGATACCAATCAAACGCAGCATCGAGCGTGAAATGGGGGAAAATGTCAACTCAATATTTTCCTTGGGTCAAAGATCTAAAGCTAAGATTAAGCCACGTCCCTCGGATTCGACACCGAGCAAACGCGGCTCCGAGCGTGAAATGGTGGAAAATGTCGCCTCAATATTCGCCCTGGATCAAGATCTAGGGCTCAGATTGAGCCACGTCCCTCGGATTCGACGTCGAGAAAATGTGGCCCCGAGCGGACAAGTGGGGAAAACGCATCCTTCCCGATGCGCGCTTACGATCGTAGCGCCTAGATGTCGCCACATCGCCGAGGCCCTGATCGGCCATCAGATCACTTGAAAATTCGCGTCGACGACAAGATCGACGCTCCAGATTGTGCCACGTCGATATTCGTATGATTAATTCTTTTATTTAAATTATAATTTGAATTAATTATTTAAAAATTGCAAAAAATGATTAGAAATTTAAGAAAGTTAATTTAAAATTCTAAAAAATAATTATAAATTTAAGTAAATATTTTGAGCTCCTGGATAAATAATTATTAATTAGAACGATTATTTAATACCTTTTGTAAATAGATCATCACATCGCAAAATTGAATAAAAAATTCGAAAAATAATAAAAAAATTAAAAAATCAAGAAAACTCTGAGAATAATTTTGGGTACTCCACATGCTCAGATTGGCATTGTTACACCGCGAGCAATATCCAAACTCCCTCAAGAACTCCGATAAAATCTCGTACGCCATTAGATTAATAAAACTACTCCTCAAAGACTGTTATACTCAGTCTTCGGAAGTGGGGGGCTCGTGATATGGCTAAAAATAGGATTAAATTGGGACCGTTTAAACCGAGCACAGATCTTAAAGCTTTCAGGGGTAAAACGGTAATTTCACCTACAAACAGATCTAAAATGGGAACTGGGTCTTTCTTCAAAGCCCAATAACCCATAAACGGATCTATCCTATTGGGTACGGATAACAGCTCGATACAAACCAGACCAAGACACTTAAAGAGTAATTTAAATTCGTGATTATCTCTAAGAGGCAGTTTTAACCACTTCTTATCACGAAACAAGTTTAAACTCTCCACCTTATCCATAAACATCGGGAAGTAAGGATAAATTCTTATATTGAAATAGGTCCCTAAGGCAACTATAAATACCTCTCGCCCCCCACCGTAACAAGGTAGTCAATCTTTTTCCACCAAAAGCTCTTTCATAATCTTTCTGATTACTGACAAGAGCATCGGAGGGTTCGTTGCCAGGATCCATCCCGGTGTATCAAACTTTTTGCAGGTTCAAGACAGCAGCAAGAAACCAGTCAAAACCCCGGTGAAAGTCAACAGGTTTGCTTATTTGTTTCCTTCAAGAATCTGCAAATTTATCTGTTTACTCCCATGCTAAAATCAGCATCAACAGTGACTATTAAGAATAAGTAACCATTGCCGAGAATAGATGATTTGCTTGATCAGTTGCGGGGAGCTACAGTGATTTCACCGCTACATTTGTAGACTGGGTACCATCAGATGAGCAGAAGGTTTATTCCTTGATTTTCTATTATTGCTGCACCAATAACTTAGCTTACCAAGAAGAAGGTGCCTTTTGTATGGTCCGAATAGTGTGAAAGGGCATTTCAAGAGTTAAAGGACAGATTGACTACAGCTCATGTTTTGATTACCTCTGAGAAGGGAGTACCTCTCCAAGTGTATACAGGTGCATGTGGTACTGGTTTAGGTGCATTTTTTATGCAAGAAGGCAGGTTTGTGGATTATATATCTAGGTAGTTGTGTTCACATGGAGTGTGTGATCTTACGCAGATTTGGAATTGGCGGACATAATGTGTGCCTTGAAGATGTGGAGACATTATTTGTTCGGAGAGCAGTTTCAACTTTTCACAGATCATAAGAGTTTGAAGTACATGTTTTCGTAAAAGGAGCTTAACATGAGGTGACAAAGGTGGCTTGATTTCCTTAGTAGTTTAAGGTTTAAATAAAATACCACCCGGGAAAATCAAATATGGTGGCGGATGCCATAAGTAGAAGAAAGATATTGGCTTTTACATGTCCTAGGAGTGGAAGGTATTAGAAACATTGGTCAATTTGATTTTACTTAAATGCAGATGGTGATATGACTTTATATTTGGGCAGTTTATCAGTACAGCCGTCTATCCTACATTTAATCATTCGAACTCAGAACCAAGATTCTTATTTGTTGTGATGCATAATCTAAATTATGGATGAAATTTATGAATGTCCTACGTATTGATTAGTAGGCATTGAGGGAGGACCTCGTTATCATCATAGGCTTTGTGTTCTTTATGTGGATGGTTTATTGCAGCAGGTGATGGAGATTGCTCATTATACTAAGTATAATGTTTATCGCGGTGGCATGAAGATGTATCGAGATCTTAGAAGGATATTTTGGTAGCCTAGAAGGAAGAAGAAGGATAATAGTTATCAGGCGAGAATGGACAAGCCTCTTTTGAGGTGTTTAGTCGACAAAAGAGTTATGCAGATCAGTGGCGAAAGCCTCTTGAAGTTGGAAGTTGGAGAGTTGGTATGCTTAAAAGGTTTTCCCTATGCGTGGAGTACGCTGTTTTGGGAACCGGGGAATGTTAAACCCGAGTCTTGTTGGATCCTTTAGAATCATAGAAAGAATTGGAACTGTGGCATATTGTTTGAAGTTTACCCCTGAGATGTCAGGCATTCTTGATGTATTTCATGTTTCTATGTTGAGAAAGTGTGAGAGAACTATCCAAGTTGTGGAGCCGCAATAGATTGAAATCCAGCTGGAAGTGGCATATCCTATGAAGCTAGTGGCTATAGTTGATCAATCAGTACGACGAACAAGACATCAAGTTTCTCAGTTGCCGAAAGTTCAAGGGAGTGTTAATTTTAATGACTATATCTGGGAATCTAGAGAGATGTTGAGGAGAAAGTATCTAGAATTGTTTGAGGATTTTTCTTAATCCCTGTAGCTCGAGGACGAATTTCTTTTGAGGTGTGTAGACTATAACACCTGTAATTTTAAAAATTATTCAATATTTGATTTATATCATTGTTAATTATGATTTTGAGCATATTTTCTTATATTAATTAATTTAGTTTTATATTAGAATGATTAAATTAGAATTCGGGATTAAACGGGAGAAATTGGAAATATAGGAAATTTGAGGTGAGTTTTCTCAGAGCAGATGACTCTGATTTGACCAGATATTTTTCCTGTGTACTTGTACATAATAGAGGGTTGGATAATTGATAATTTGAAGGAGTGGCTTGGTTATAGCAAGAAGTTGAAAATTTTGGAGTTCGGGGTCGAAAATAACCTTTAAAAATGATTATTTTATTTGATATTGGGCCTATGCCCATAACCCTAAATCCTAATTATTTTAAAAAATTCTATTTACCAAATTGCCATTCCCTCTTCCTTTCCCCTCTCTTCTTCTTTTCTGTCGATGGAAATAGCCAACCAAAACCCAAATCCCCTAGAAAAACCTAGATCGAAATCCCAACCCTCTTCCACCTTAAACTTCGAATTGTTTCGGGTTTTTAGGGGATTTATGCGTGCTCTTTCTCGTGGCAGCATCGGTTTTTAGGGAGAGCTTCGAGAAGGTATATCATTTTGTACCTTTAGTTATGGGATTTTGTATATTTCATTTCTTTTCATAAAAATCATAGTAGAAGGATGCTTAGAGTTAGTAGAACATGCCAGAGGTGAAAGATTTTTATTTTTATGATAATATGTAATCTTTATTAAACCAAGGGTTTGAGTTTAGGAAGGGTAAGAAAAATTCTAGCTATTGTATGCTAATAATATTTTGGATGATGTGCAATAATATGAGATAATTTAGAAGAATTTATGATAAATTTTAACAATTGTTTGATAATTATTAGGAATTTCTCCAGTATTGGGAAATTGTGAAAATAGAGTTTATTTGTTTAAAAATAGGATAATTATTGGAAAATATGTACAAAATACTAGACTTGATTCATGCATGGGTGAGTTAATTTTGGGATAGAAGTTAATTTGGGATATTTTACCCTTAAAATATAAAATATTGATTGGAACTCCTCCGATCAAGGGATAAAATTGGGATTTGGTCATAAGACTAGAGAGCAGTTGATTTGAGATGCTTACGTATGTTGTATGTGATGTATAGGCATGTTTGATGTGAATTCGGGTGATAGATAATGTGTATTATGAGTTAATGACTTACGGCTCCGATAATTTTCTTAATAGGTATTAAAAAGTGAATTTTGATTAGCGACCGGCGAGGGAGGAATATCTTCTTGCCGGTTCGTCTGGTGAGTATGATTGTACTAGGTATACATTATGTTGTGACAAAAAAATTTACGGATTTGACGTGATTTGTGTGAGTTATAACCAAATGAAGATTTAATAGAAAATACGGAATTTTTATAAGTTGAAATTGTTTTATATGGTGTTATGTGTGATGTATTGGGTATATATATATGATAATATGAATTAATTGGGGTTGATATACGTATAATATATGGATGATAAATAAAAATGATATATATATGGTGTTATGATGTGTTTGATCAATATGGTGCATATTTATGATATATGGTTGATAATGAGTTGTGATATGATAAGCAATGAAATTAATGAGTGAGGAAATGTATGATATAGGGATGTTCAAGGTGAAGTTCAAGGTGAAATTTATGGGTGATAATATGATATAATCAACTATATAACTTGGCATATTCATAATATATTATAACATGACAAAATAGATACTGTGGTGCATTCATGATATGAAATAATATGATGTAATAATCTTATAAATTAAATAATTGGGTGTAAGCAAATATGTGATATAATGAGATAATAAATTGCATGGTAAATGTCAAAGATGTGATATATTGAAATAAAAGATGTGATGCTATGTGGTTATCAAATGAGATACAAAGATGAGATAAAATGATAATAAAAGTTAAATTTTGTTGACCAGTACTTATAGAAATCTTGGGGGTTTGGGTTGGACCTCCTAACACCCAACGACCAGCTTGGGGTGCGATGTTTATTACCCAAACTATGTTTGGGGTGTGGTATTTTTATTGCCCAAGCTATCGGCTTAAGGCCTGGTTATTACCCAGCTTGTTTGGGGTGCAGTGATTATTACCTAGATTATCGGCCTTGTGGTGTAGTGATTATTACCTAAACTCTGTTTGGGTTACGGTGTTATATTACCCAGCTTGTCATGGGTGCGGTGATTATTACAAAGTTTTACTTGGGGTGCGGTGTTTCCCTCGCTGGCATAGGTTGGGAGGAAGACGTAGCCTCGGATGCGTAAGATCCCAGGGGGGCAGAGGTTAGCGTGTTTACTGGGCTGTCGGCTTTCGGTATATTGGGATACTGTGCCTTACTGGTCAACAAATTAATAAAATGAGTAAATAAGAAGTGAAAATGAGAAAGTAAAGAAAGCATATGATGTGAAATGAGAATGGGAAACTAAAGAAAGTATTTTAATGTGAAGTGGAAATGAGAAAGTAAAGCAAGTGTATGAAATGAATTGAATATGAAAAGTAAAAGAAAATGTATATATGAATGAAGATGAGAATTAAAGAATTTGTGTTAGAAGTATGGAAATGAGTATGAAAAATAAATAAAGTTTGTATGAGAATGTGAATAAAAAATAAAGAAATTGTGCTATGTAATTATCTATGAAAAGAGAAGAAATTATGTTATGTGATTAAATATGAAAAGTGAAGATATAGTGTTTTGTATATGAGTATAAAAGTTAAGAAATTATGTATGTAAATTAATATGGTGTTATGTATATGAGTATATAAGTGAAGGAAGTATGTATGTAAATTAATGTGAATAAATTGACGAAATGACGGTATGGAAATGAATGTGAGAAGCAAAGAAAATGTGTATGTATTATGCGAATGAAAAGTAAAGTAATATGTAGTAGGAGTGTGAAACATGAAGTACAATGTATTATGTGATAAATAATAAAAATAAGTGGTATTAGGTGATGAGAATGGTTATTGAAATAAAATATGATATGATAAGAATTTGTTGTACCTTGGAAGTGTGTCGAGGAACTACTCGTCCGCTATTTCCATGAAAATGGTGGGAACTACCTGCCTTGGCACAACTCCTAGGGTGAATCGGTGGGTTGTTGATATGATAGATGTATTGTGAAATGGAAATAAAAAGTAAAGTAAATTGTAAGATGAAAATAAAAATAAAGTAAAATAATAACTGCGCTATCGCCTTGAGATGTGATGTTAGATTACCCAAGTTCTACTTGGGGTGTGGTGATGATTACCCAGTTTATCTGGGGTGCGGCGAATATTACCTAGGCTATCGACTTTGGGGTGTAGTGTTATATTACCCAAACTATGTTTGGGGTGCGGTATATTATCTGATATAAATGAAAGTAAAGTAAATTGTAATATGAGATGTAAAAGAAAATGAAAGAAAGATTTATTATTAATCAGAAAGAGAAGTAACTTGAGTTGTATGATAAGATAAAAATGAATTATAAAGCCATATATACGATAAAATATGAATGAGCATTCCAATAAGCTATATGATGAAATTAGAATAAAAAGAAGATAAATTGTAACATATAATGAGAATAAAAGTTAATGTATTACGAGATGTTATGATATGTGTTATAAGATATGAATGAATGTGATATTATGAGATTGAATGTATGTGAATAAGATGCGACGAAAACGAATGATTGTGATGATATACGATAGAATTAAATACTTGTGATGAGATGCAATGATAATGAATGTCATAATATATGATGGAATGAATGTGAAGTTATGTGATGAGTATATATATGATGATGTTATAAGATACGGAGAGTGAATTTGGATAGGTAGACGTGTTGAAGATTCAAAAGAGTATTTTAGTGCAAAGTCACTTTTATGATGTTTTTATGTTCAAATTTTCAGGTTAAACTTTTATCATGATATTCGTAAGTTTTTTTCGATTTTCTTTATATAGTTTCATTTATTTGCTAAACTAATAATTATACTCACACCAGACATGGCTAACCCCTATTGTTTTTTGGGGGTTAGGGAAGTCCCTCCCTGAGGGTGGACGACCCTAACTCCCTTGCAGGTCCTGATAGCAGCGAGGTGAGATAGTTGTTATGGTTTGATAGTTATACTATTCTCACAGCCAAATGGGTTCTATATGTATCTATTATATATTTTATAATCCTGAGTTATGTAGAGATGGAGATAGTGTGTGGGTGATAGTTTGTATTATGGAGGAATATGTGTATAACAGTAAAGAATGATAATATATATATATAGTGATGTGATGAAGTATAAAAGCCCGTACCCACCTCATCGTGGAGTACTGGGTTCTGTGGTTGGGTTTTGAATGGTTTTCTAAAGTTTTACTAAAAAAAAAAAAAAAAATCTTATGTGTTTTCAAAAGGATTTTTGGTTTTAAATTGTATCTTGCTTATTATGATGAATTATGCCCCTAGAGCCCCATACATTATTGCCTATGTGTTGTTGAATGAGTTGGCCTGCGGAGGATTGATATATATTATAGGTACTTTAATTTATGTAATTGTTTGTAAATGGGCTAATATTTCAGAGGAAACTCTGCCGAAATTTTAATTAAAAACTATGAATATTTTCCTAAGGAATGGTGCAGATAAGAAATAAATTAAGTTAGAAAGCAATTGAAAATGGAATGGTTAAAAAAAAATTGGGCGTTACACTGTGGGTGTACTGAATCTTCTTAATACTGAAGTGAAGTCACTTGTGTTTGTTCAACATTAAGGTTATTCCATTCTTCTCTTTGCTGACAAGTGCCTGTGTACATCGAATGAGGTCGTCGGGACATTGAGCTTGCTCTCGTTCGTGATACACTGCACTTGACGGTGTTGAGACACATCCGTTTGAGCAACGCTTCATGTGAGATGGAGTTGGAGTCTGCTCAGGTGAATGTTTTAGGATAAATCTAGAGTTTGCCCACCTAAGGGAGACTTGTCTTGAATTTCAACGTCAAGAGTTGTGGCGGCACTGGGGAGCTATTAGCTGGCAGGAGACCGGTGAAGAGGTTTGTGTCTTTTAGGTGGTACATCCCTCTAGTCTGTAGCTGGAAGAACGACTTGCAGGACAGTTTGTTGTACATTGTTTGCAAGACACTTGTAGAGATTCTTAAGCATGAAACATGGACTCATTGTATTTATGCAGTTGTAATGTGACCTGTAATGATGCTGGATCTGACTGCATAGATTTGTGATGGTTTTGTGATTTGAAGATTTCTTTTTCATATGCTTGATCCTTTCTGTGTAATCTATCGTTGATATTGATGAGCTGTCGAATGGGTTCTTTGTAGCTAAATAAAAGGGCCTCACGTCTATTGTGTATAGCTAACGAACTGTCGATGTTGTGATTGTGTTTGACAAATTTTAGAACTTATCTACCTTGCACTCAGCTAGTTGTAGGAGCAACTCTGAGGGGGAGCTATTTTCTAAACTTGTTGCATGGGTTCTTCAACAAATTGTGAGAGTCGCATCGAGTGGCGAGTTGAACTCCAAATGTAGCTTCTACAAGTTTATTAGAGTAACTACAATCCACGGTTCAGGACCTCTAATCTGTCATTGAGTGACTTTAACTAGTTTCAGAAATAGATCGAATGATGAGCTGAACTCTGAACGTGCTTGATTACTGGTTGCTAAAGTAACTCCGAGTCATGGGTATGGATTCCGAACTTGTTTGTTTATGTATTAACTGGTTGCCGGAGCCAATCGAATAGCTAGTTGAACTCCGGACTTGCTTTGTCACAAGTTGATATAGTAACATCGAGCCATGGGTATGGACTCCGAAGTTGTCGTTGAGGCATAAGGGATTGCAAGAGCAGATCAAATGGCGAAGCGAACTATGAACTTACTTGTTGCAAATTGCTAGAGTAACTTCCAGCCATGGGTATGAACTCTGAATCCATCTTATAAGGAGCTTTTAACGAGTTTTTGGTGCCATTTTTGTATAAGTTTGACACTCAACTCATTGTATGCATCCGTAGAGTTGTACAATAATTTTGTGAAATTAATACACAAATTTATTGAAAAATAAAACTAAGCATCTGCTTTAGTGACTGGTCGTTATTACAAATTGAGAAAATTTGCTACTATTACTAAGAGATGACGTTTTAGACGCCAACATTCAACTTCATAAGGTTTCCTAATTTTCAAGTCCCTACTGATATCTCATTGCCCCTATGTCTTCAAGTTGATGAGCTATTAGGCGAACAACTTGGTAGACCTTGTCTGGACATGCCTGTTGTGGAGTGAGCCTCCCCTTGTTTTGTCGAGAGAAGTGAAGAATTTCAGATTTGCTAATGTGTTTTGGCAGGACAAGTTCTTTTCGTTGAATGAGAGGAGTGGCTTCGGGCAGGTGATTCAAGTTTATTACTGTGTTATGATGAGAACGAGTTTGGACTTGGTAAGGGATGATTTGGCAGGTTTGAAAGTTCTTAGCGGGATTGTTTATGGTAGTGGCTTCAAGCTTGTTTACAGTCCTGGAATTACAGTGACTTCTTTCTAGCAGTAATTTTATGGCGTCAAGGGGAAGAGCCGAGTCCCTCATTGTAGTGGTGTAGCATGCTCGTGCTACTTGTTGGTTCTCTACAACTTGGCCTACACCTGCTGCTTTTGGGAACTTCATATTCATGTGAAATGTGGAGGCAACTGCATGGAAGGCTGCTAGGCCGGAAAGGATGAATATTGCGTTGTATGCAGCTTTGACGTCAACTTCCATAAAGTCCAGTGCTTTCGTTCGAGTAGCAAGGGCTTTTCCTACTGTCGTGTTAAGTGTGACACCCGAGAATGCGTGGAGTGCATAATCGGCTGCCTTGAGTCGGTCTCGAGAGAGCTTTAGGCCATTGAAAGTATTCAAGAAAATGATGTTTGCTGAGCTGCCATTATCCACCAGGATACGGCGTACCTCATGATTCACCACGCAAAGGTTTATGACTAATGCATTGCAATGAGGTGTTCAAACACCTTTTAAGTCTTTGTCAGTGAAAGATATTGGGACCCAAATGCTTTTAGCTGGTGGAATGTTATATACGGGAGTTGGCTTCCCAGTCGAAAGCTTTGCAGAAGGAGTTGGAGTCTCCCCCCATCACACCTCCATGAATGGAGTGGAGAATGGTTATGTGTTCTAAGTCTTGTGATTTGTAGGGCCTTTCTTGACGCTTATTAGCCCCCCATGCCGGAGGGGTTTCAGCATTGTTGTTTTTTTGGATAAATTAAGAGAGATAGACCCAGTGAATCAGGCCTTCAAGTTATTCTTTGAGGGCTCAACAGTTGTCAGTAGTGTATCCATGGTCTCTATGAAATGTGCACCACTTATGTCTGTCTCTTCTTTTGCTAGCTGTGGTCATATTGGGCAGAAGGCATATTATTCTATCCTTCTCAAATTCCATGAGGATGGCTGATACGCTTACATTGAGAGGAGTGAACTTGTTGAAGCATGGTGCTGGGGGTACACGCGTTGACCGGTGTCATCCTTCTGAAATTTCCTTGGTCCTTCCTTGTTTGTATTCTTCCGCTTGCACCCCGAAGATGAATAGTTCTTTCCGTGAGGATAAAGAGCTTCCTCGACTCTGATACATTTGTCACTCCGTTCTAGGAGCTCAATGAAACTTTTGGGTGGTTTTTCGCGAAGGAGGCTTTCAAGTCTTTGTTAGTGACATTGTGGTGGAAAGATTCAGCCGTCACTGATGAGTCTAGGGATGAGATGGACCCTGCTTCGGCTATGAAGCACTTGACAACGTCCTTCAGATGTTCTTCATTTTTTTCTTCAATTCCAACAGGGAGGCACTTGTTTTTTTAGTCTTACGGCTGGTCACGAGGTGCGCTCTGAAGAGTTTCTCGAGCTGGTCAAAGGAGAATATTGAATGTGGAGTGAGGCAGGAGTACCATTCTCTTGCTGATCCTTTCAAAGTTGTGGAGAATGTTCGACACAAGAGCACATCGGTGGCATTGTAGAACATCATGAGGGTTTTGAAACTCTCGATATGGTCAGGTGTGTTTGATTCCCCGTCGTGATTCGAATTGAGGATCTTTGAAGTCCTTTGAGATGGGTGCATCGAGGATGGTCTTGCTGAAAGGTGGTCGACTGGGGTGGTAGGCCCTATGGGAGTGGTTTCCCTCATTCTTCATATGCTCTAGATGATCTTCTACCATTTGGATATGGCAAAGGACTTGGTCGTCCTTCCCCTTGGATCCAGTTGAGTCGGCTGATTCTTCTTTGGAGGGTAGGCCCAGATTTTGACTACCTTGGATAGCGCGAAGAATGTCAAGCTTGAATTTTTCCAATTCGACCTTTGTGACTAAGGCATCTTTCCCTTTGTTCTGCTCAAGAAGCTTTCAACTCTCATGAGTCGGACTTCTGTTTGCAGTACATCCCCTATGAGAGGAGGAACGCCTTGATATCTATCTAGTAGAGTTGCTTCTCCGATTTATCTAACGTTCTGAGCGGGAGGTCTCAGTTCGGGTGTGCCTCTCGTCCAAGTGGATTTGTAGATAGTTCCTTATTACCGGCGCTGATGATTTGGCAGAGGTCTTAGACCCCGGGGGTCTCGCAAGGCCATTAAATCGGTTGAAGCATTTGGACTGAGATGCAGTTGTGCAGAGGATGCTATTCATGATGGCTTTGTTGAGAGCCTCCCGGTTCATCTCCCTTGAAAGGAGCATGACTAGGCTGTGGGGGCGACTGTTGAGGAGGAATTGGGTCTTCCACAGGAGGAGCTGGTTGACGAAAAGAGTTGATGCAACGACTTGAGGCCGTCGCTCTGCCTCCTAGTCTTGGTGGCATGGCAATAAGTTTGATTTGTGTAGTTTTCCACAGATCGCATCGATCTGTTGCTGCTTTTTTTGTGTCGGAGCAAATAGATAATGTGTTAATATTTGATGAAAGCTACTAAAAATCTGACCTATGATCTTTGCCGTGAAATGCGGTTAAAGCTCCTGAGATTGAATTTGAATCGCTGATTGAACACCGTGATCTGGATCCAACAGTTGTTGACGTGGCCGATGGACCTGCAAAAACCCTAAAACACTGGGGGTGGCCCGGGCAATAGACTCTCTGACGCTCAACTCAAAAAACAGAGAGAGAGAGAGAGAGAGAGTTTGAGAGAGAAACTGTTGATTACCTTCTAACTGAGGTGGGGGGAGGGTATTTATATCTCTTATTCGAATCTCTCCCTCAAAAGATAATCTCTCTTGTTTGGGGATAAAAGATTTGACTAACAGCCTTCATGGGCTAGTTTTCTCTTAGTCGGCCTAATCTGTCACTTTTTACTGGCTTAAAAGAGGCCAATGTTTTTTATATGAGCCTGAAGAAGGTCCGGACCTGTTAAAGAGGTCCGTTATGATTAATCTACCTGTACAAGCTTTGAGATCTATGCTGGAATTGTACGATCGTGATTTGCTGCGATTTTTACCATTATCAATAAATAACCTATATTTGAAATTTTAATATTAAACTATCTACTATATACATTTATAAATTATTGTATTACTTATGTTAAGAGAATGATGAGTTGCTCTAATTAAAAGATTAGAAACATATGAGTTTGAATTGGCGAGGCAAGTGACAAACTAAGTGAGACAGTATGCATCTTTGCAAGCTATCATTTACAGTTATATTCATTCTTCAATTCATAATCACATTTTGAGCACTATTATTATATTCATAGGAGATAAGTTGAAAAATTAAAATTTGTAAATTCAAGTGCAGTTTTGAATTTTTTATCTACTTGTAAAATAAGTACAGTTATTTGAGTTAATAAAAGTACAAGTATTTCTCTGCTCTCCAGCTTGCGCATAGATGAGTTCGGGTGTGGGCAGTCATGTAATGCCCCGAATCCCAAATACACTGAATTCGAGATGTTCTACAGGATCTTTTCACTTTAGTACAACTTTACAAGGAATTTAAACTTTTTACTTTACATCAGAGTTTACATCATATATTACATTTTTCATTTGCACAGCGGAAGTAAAAATTTACAACATTTAAATAAATGTACAACAACATGGTAAAATCTTTATGCATCCATTCCTCTTTAACCTTTAACATGTCATTTACCCTGCATACAAAACTGTGGGTACGTCAGTTTATTCAACCGACGATAGTTATACATGGTCATCCTCTTTATGCCAGAAATAGTATAACGATTCTCATTTCTTAACAAATCATAAACTTGTTCACATTCAAAAATAAAAGAAAAGAGGAAAATCTTAACGATGTCGTGTTGTGATTGTGCACTTAATCCTTAATGCAATTATTTAATTTACATGACACTAATGCACACTTGTTCGGATTCTATGCATCCCATACTACATAGGTCCGAGGGCAAGCCTCTTAATCGTTCTTCATTTTTGTAGGGTTCAATCCCTCGCCATGACTTAATCTACTACTGTAATTACGGTAAGTACCCTAGATGTTTTCCGACCTACGAACTCATGTCTAGGCACTCTGGAGGGAATACCATCGCTGACATGACTCATCATGCAGACATCCTGTGGTAATTCAGCTCTCACCATAGACATGACACCACCCGTAGTCTTCAAACATCCCACGAGCGTCGCCACTGGGACGGTACTCTGGAGTAGTATCCTCACCCAGACTCATCATGGGAATTCCTGGGATACGCTCTCGCCGCTACCCAATAGCCCTCATACTCAATGTTTTTCTTTTACTTTCATCACATCTCCACTATGTACTAGTCCTTATTTTAATAGAATCATGAATAAAAATTAAAGTTCTGGAGTTAGCCTCTCCACTAAACCGGACTTATTCATTCATCTCAATACATGACCAACCTTGGTCTTTAAATTCTCATTTTTCATTTCATTTCCATTGCCGGGGGAGACTTAGCTACTCCTTTGTTCAATTTCCAATTCACAACTTCCAATTTGAGCAATTCTAACTCATGAATTCATTTTCATTGCCTCAGCATATCATATTCTTAATTTTCATATTCATGTAATTCTTCATTCAAAGTATGACTCATTTCATGTGAATTTCTCAATTCAAACTATGATTCATATAAATTCATACAGCAATAGAAATAGTTCATCAACATCAATCATAAAGTTCACAACTCTTTGCAGTAATCAAAAAATGAAATCTCTGTCATATCAAAATCTACTCTGTACAGTCGTCTTGGAAAAAGACCAGTCGACTTGTTCAGTCAATACAAGTTCTTCATAAACACTCGGGAGAGTCGACTGCTGCACATGGCCAGTCGGCTGTCCCGCAACTTTTCATGTTCAAAATGTTATCCATGTAACAGTCGACTGTCAACAAATCAGTCGTCTGTCCTAGTCTCAACAGTACATATCCATATTCAGCTCAGTCGACTTGCTACTCGCATTAAGTCGACTGGACAGATTCATATTTCAGATTAAGGGATTATCTTTCTTACAGTTCTTACATACACTTGCATCATGATGTCAATTTACAGTATACATACTTTCATGTCTCATAAACACGAAATCTCTTAATTGTTCAGTAATATCGCAGTATGGAATTTCAAGTAACTAACATTGTCTTTTCTTCAAGGAAGTGTTTAAACATGCATTTATACTTATTCATAACTTTCTTGCAGAGGAGAAAATATTAATCTCAATCCATTACACTAGAATAACACAATGGAAAAATACTTCATTTCAAGAAACTACTGGATTATTCATAGTTTAAACAAAACATCGGTCGACTGTTCATAACACCAGTCGACTGCCCAGATCATTCTTAGTTTTATTAATCATCGCTAGTTCTTTTTCCACATGCTCATGGCTCCTCAGTCATGTATACCATGAACAATATGAGTTTAGCCTTACTATTTCATTTTAATTATACACATTTATGTCATGAAACTTCTAACAAAACATGTAGCAGATGTCTCGTACCAGTCGACTTATCCAAACGGCAGTCGACTGTACCGACCCAAACGTCATTGTTTTCAGTGCTAATATTTCACTAATAGTCTTCCACAATTATCATCATAAACATACTCAAGCAATTCTAGTACGTTTGAATTTACTTCTCATGAGCATAGTAATAATCATCACAAATATGGCATATTTTCTACTTTAGAAGTCCTGAGAAACACCCACCTTATTGACGAAGTAATCGAAGTCCAGAAAAGCTCCTTAATGCAACGCACCTTCCTTGTTCCTTGCTCCTTGCACCTTGCCGAAGATCTCCAGATGATGATGTCCGGTCTCCACACACAACTCTCTCACAATAATAATCTCATAAAATAATCTTAGTGTAAAGAACAATGGATGAGAGGGGGGGTATTTATACACCAAAAGGAGTGAGATGGAAGGCCAGGATTTAGTATATGGTTATAGGATCAAAGGCTAGGATGCACTAGGGAGTTGTGATAACCACCCACACTCCAAAATAACCACCCACAATCATGCCCACTTCTCTACCCAAAACCGGCCAAGATTTGTGCTTTATGCACGTGTACATAGAGTGCACGTGCACACACAAACCACCCTACAAAATTTTGTACATCAAAATAACAAGCCTTTTTTTTTTGAAAGAAATGTTACACATACAAGTTGTAGAAAAAAATAGTAAAAGGGATTAAATCCATGGGCTTAAATTAATTGGGCCAAAATAATTATTTTAAAAGAAAGATAAGTAAATTAACATTTGGGCTTTGGTAAAAAAATGCTTTATAGAAAACAATATTCTTATTCATCATGTTGAAAATAATAGCCAAAATATTACACGTGCACACCATATATAAAAATAAATAATCTTTCATATATTCGAAAAATCAGGGTATTACAACACTCCCTCCTTAGAATAGTTCCGTCCCCGGAACTACAGGCAAGAGCGAGAAAGAAAGAAAAAAAAAAGAATATACACACAACACAAGAACAAATAATACAAAGATACAATCAAGCAAAAAGCTCAGGATAGTCCTTCAACATCCTCTCCTCAGATTCCCAAGTAGCCTTTTCCACCAAATGGTTTCTCCAGACCACCTTGACCATTGGTATCGTCTTATTCCTCAAGACTTTCTCCCTACGGTCAACAATCTCGACAGGAGACTCGATGTAGTTCAGATCCAACTGCAAACCTTCCGGCACTTCAGGCAAATGATGACTCAGATCTGGAATATAACCTCTCAGCATAGACACATGGAAGACATTGTGCACCTGAGACAACTCTTCCGGTAATTCAAGCCGGTAAGTAGTTTTCCCGATCCTTTTCAATATCTTATACGGGCCTATAAACCTCGGGGCCAACTTCCCGCCTTTGCCAAATCGAACCACACCTTTACTGGGTGATACCTTCAGAAAGACGAAGTCACCAACCTCAAACTCAAGGTCCCTTCTCCGGTTGTCTGCATAGCTTTTCTGCCTGCTCTGAGCTTCCACCAACCTTTTCCTGATCAGAACTATCTTCTCAGAAGTTTGCTGCACAAGCTCAGGACCAAACAACTGATGCTCCCCAACTTCATACCAACAAACAGGAGTCCTGCACTTTCTGCCATACAAAGCTTCGTACGGTGCCATCCCAATGCTAGCCTGAAAACTGTTGTTGTAGGCAAACTCTACCAAGGGTAAATGCCTTTCCCAACTGCCTCCAAAGTTTAGTATACAACACCTAAGCATATCCTCAAGAATACGGTTGACTCTCTCGGTCTTCCCATCGGTTTGCGGATGAAAGGCAGTGTTGAAATCTGTCTTGGTACCCAAAGCTGTCTGAAGACTCCTCCAGAAATGCGAAGTAAACCGCGCATCTCGATCAGACACAATAGTTGAGGGAACACCATGAAGCCGGACGATCTCGCCAACATACAACTCAGCCAATTTGTCCATCGAAGCAGTGTGTTTCATTGCCAAAAAGTGAGCAGACTTGGTCAGTCGATCGACTATAACCCAAATCGTATCATTGCCTTTAGGACTCTTAGGCAATCCCGTAATGAAATCCATACTGATGTTATCCCACTTCCATTCCGGAATAGGTAACGGCTGTAATAGACCTCCGGGTCTCTGATTTTCGGCTTAGACTTGCTGACAAACCTCACACTTCGCAACAAAATCAGCCACATCCCGCTTCAAACCTGACCACCAGAAATGCTGTTTGATGTCTTTATACATCTTAGTACTTCCAGGATGTACAGACAGAAGAGTAGCATGCGCCTCCTGAAGAATACTCTCTTTCAGGTTCGCCTGATTTGGAACACACAGCCTACCTCCGAACCACAGCACTCCATCCCTGGTTTGAAATCCGGGCAACCTGCCAGCCCCAACCTGCTCCTTCATCTCCAAAATATCAGCATCAAGCTCCTGACTTGCAATAATCCTTGCATTCAAAGTAGGCTGGAGTCTCAACTGAGCCAAAGATGCTCCCAATCCTTGCAAGACAACCTCAATACCTGCTCGATCCAACTCCTCAACCAGAAGCTTCTGAGTTGTAATCAAACTGGCCAAACTGCTCTTGCGACTAAGTGCATCAGCAACAACGTTAGCCTTTCCTGGATGATACTTGATCTCAGGTCGCATATCCTCGAGCACTTCCAACCATCTTCGCTGCCTCAGATTCAGGTCCCTTTGCTGATATATATACGTCAAGCTCTTGTGGTCCGTGTACATGTTCAACTTCTCGCAGTACACGTAGTGCCTCCATTGCTTCAAAGCAAAGATAATCGCAGCCAACTCCAGATCATGAGTCGGGTAATTTTTCTCATGTGGTCGTAGTTGCCTAGACCCATAAGCGATTACCCTTACCTTCTTGCATTAAGACACAACCAAGCCCATGATGTGAAGCATCGCTATAAACATCATACTCGACACCTGCTCTAGGCAGAGCCAAAATAGGTACAGTAGTCAGCTTCTCTTTCAACTTCTGAAAGCTTGCCTCACATTGCTCTGTCCACTTGAAGCTCACATTCTTCTTAGTCAGTCCAGTAAGCGGCACAGCTATCTGAGCATAACCTTGAATGAATCTCCTGTAGTATCCAGTCATCCCAAGAAAACTTCTGACTTCCTTCACTGTAGTAGGCCTAGCCCAATCTCTCACTGCCTCTATCTTCTGAGGGTCAGTTGCCACTCCCTCCTTAGAAAGGATGTGACCTAGGAATGCCACTTCAGATTTCCAGAAATCACACTTGGATAACTTGGCATACAACTTCTGCTCTTCCAACTTCTGCAAAACTACTGCTAGATGCTCGGTGTGCTCCCCCTCTGACTTGGAGTACACGAGAATATCGTCGATAAATACCACGACGAAAGAATCAATGAACGGCCTCAGAACTCTGTTCATCAAGTCCATGAAGATGGCGGGTGCATTCGTCACTCCGAATGGCATAACTAAGAATTCGTAATGCCCATGCCGAGTTCTAAATGCAGTTTTGTGCACATCTTCAGCTTTCACTCGCACTTGGTGGTATCCTGATCGAAGATCTATTTTGGAGAATACAGCTGCTCCTTGTAGACGATCGAACAAATCATCAATTCAAGGAATCGGATACTTATTCTGAACAGTGACCTTATTCAGCTCTCGGTAATCGATACACATTCTCATCGATCCATCCTTCTTCTTTACCAAAAGCACCGGTGCTCCCCAAGGTGACGCACTAGGTTGAATAAAGCCTTTCTCCAACAGTTCCTCAATCTGCCATTTCACCTCATCCTGTTCCACTGGAGCCATCCTATACGGTGCCTTAGAAATTGGTGCACTTCCCGGTTGAACAGTGATGCTGAACTCTACATCACGATGTGGGGGTAACCCAGGAAAATCTTCCAAGAACACAGTCGGATAGTCCCGAACCATAGGAATCCCTTGCACTTCCACAGGAGTCTCTTCCTTGCAGATAGCTGCCACCAGCTTAGAACATTTCTGCTTCCCTTGAAAATTGACTTCAGGTCCTCCTGGAGCCTTCACTGTTACCGTCTTGGTCTTACACTCGATGCTTGCACTGTACACCGACATCCAATCAATACCAATGATAATATCGACTCCCAAGATAGTCAGCTCGATCAGATCAATGCCAAAGACTTGATCTCCAATCACAATCTCGCAATCAGCGTAATACCGATCAGTGGTCAAAGTTTTCCCTGACGGAGTAGCTACTGCTAAGATCTTGCCTGGAAAAACCTTCGGTTCAACTCCCAACACTTTAGCAAATCTAGGAGACACAAATGTATGAGAGGATCCAGTATCGAACAATACAACAGCTTTTATTCTATTAAGATAAAGTTCGCCTGTTACATAATACACACCATTACATAACAGTTTCACAATATGAACGGGAAGAAGAAATGACAAAAACCACTAAACATCAGCCCTCGTACCAGAGATGACCTGATCTGCCTCATCAGCATCAGCTTCCGTCAAGGCAAATACTCACCCTGGTTGGTACGGCCTTTTCCCAGTCTGCTGTATTGGCACATTGTGATTGCCAGCCCGTGGTTTGAGACATTGAGATTTGTAATGTCCCGTCTCACCACAGTTGTAGCAAGTGACTGCAGAAGGTCTCACCACATTGTTCTCGGGCCCTCCAGTTACACTGATAGCGTTTGCCCCTGTCGGTTTGAACCTTTGTGCAGATGGTTGTCCCTTGAAACTCCCAGAATTGGCGGGCCTCTTCCCGGACTGCCAATTGTTTCTCTGGTTCTGAACAACATGGAACTGCTCCATATCCGCCTCCGTCGCTGCTGCCCTCTTGACCAACTTGTCAAATCGCCTGATACCAAGAGGTATCATCCGGGATCTCAAGCTTGGCCTCAGTCCATGCTCGAACTTATGGGCCTTCTTCGCCTCATCCATCACCAGTTCTGGAGCATACCTGGAGAGCTGAGTAAACTTAGTCTCATACTCCCTCACTGACATGCTGCCTTGCTGAAGTGACAGAAACTCCATTGCCTTCTTCTCCTGAACATCGGAGGGAAAATAATGACTGCGGAATTCTTCCAGAAATTCCTCCCAACCAAGCACTATACCTCCCATGGTCCTCCTCATCGACTGCCACCAAACAGCCGTATCCTTCTCCAGTTGCAAAGTAGCCAACTTGACCTTACTTCCCTCCGGTGTCTCCAACACCTCAAAGATTGTCTCCACTTGCCAAATCCAGTTGTCAGCCGCATCTGGGTCTGACTTTCCCTCGAATACAGGTGGTTTCATTCTCTTGAATGATTCCACTAGCTTAATCGCCTCGGGCACTGGATTCACTGGCCCCCTTCCTTGGTTCATGGCCACTGCATTAAGCGTCTGGTAGACCCTTGCAAGTTCGGTCTCCAGATCCAAACCTTCCCCATTCCTAGCTCCTCTTCTCGACATATTCTGATGCAAAAGATCCATTAAATTCGAAGTATAAGACAAGAACTTAAATCAACTTGCATTTCATTGAATTCCAAAGTTTATACATTCGAATTAAAACATTTCTTTAACATCAGAATAAAAGAAATAGCAGCTACAACAATCTAACTCCTACGGTTCCTCTTCGCTTCTCGAAGTTCTCCCCGTAGTTCATCAACTTCATCCTTCAGCACATCTGTCAGGTTCTTTCTCTTCTCAAGTTCCCATACCCGGTGACTGAGAACAGAAAAATCGTCCTTTCGCTTCGCCAGTTGAGCTTCCAATACTCCAACTCTCTCTCGCAGGGTTTCCACCTGCCTCTGAAGAGAAGCAACAGTGCTACTCAGAACTGGTCCCTCTTCTTCATCAGAAGAAGAATCGTCAGACGAGTCTGGAGGTGGGGTAATTTCTCGAGATTCAGGCCACTCCTCCTCATCAGAATCTGCTTGCCCAGGGTGATACTCATCCTCAGAATCAGCCTGTCCAGGATGGTACTCTTCCTCAATGATATGCCAGTCGTCGTCTCCAGCAGGGTCGAAGTGATCAGCCATCTTAGAAAGTAGGGAGGAAGGAGCATAAGTCATAGAGCAACACAAATGTAAGTCACTTACATTTAAATCTCTAAACTCAAACACACACTCTAATGTCCACTTCTAGGGTATCGTTCCTTATAAATTTGTACAAGTGTAGAAAGCGTGGAAAGCATGGCTCTGATACCACTCTGTAACGCCCCGAATCCCAAATACACTGAATTCGAGATGTTCTACAGGATCTTTTCACTTTCTTTAGTACAACTTTACAAGGAATTTAAACTTTTCACTTTACATCAGAGTTTACATCATATATTACACTTTTCATTTGCACAGCGGAAGTAAAAATTTACAACATTTAAATAAATGTACAAAAACATGGTAAAATCTTTATGCATCCATTCCTCTATAACCTTTAACATGTCATTTACCCTGCATACAAAACTGTGGGTACGTCAGTTTATTCAACCGATGATAGTTATACATGGCCATCCTCTCTATGCCAGAAACAGTATAACGATTCTCATTTCTTAACAAATCACAAACTTGTTCACATTCAAAAATAAAAGAAAAGAGGGAAATCTTAACGATGTCGTGTTGTGATTGTGCACTTAATCCTTAATGCAATTATTTAATTTACATGACACTAATGCACACTTGTTCGGATTCTATGCATCCCATACTACATAGGTCCGAGGGCAAGCCTCTTAATCGTTCTTCATTTTTGTAGGGTTCAATCCCTCGCCATGACTTAATCTACTACTGTAATTACGATAAGTATTCTAGATATTTTCCGACCTACGAACTCATGTCTAGGCACTCTGGAGGGAATCCCATCGCTGACATGACTCATCATGCAGACATCCTATGGTAATTCAGCTCTCACCATAGACATGACACCACCCGTAGTCTTCAAACATCCCACGAGCGTCGCCACTGGGACGGTACTCTGGAGTAGTATCCTCACCCAGACTCATCATGGGAATTCTTGGGATACGCTCTCGCCGCTACCCAATAGCCCTCATACTCAATGTTTTTCTCTTACTTTCATCACATCTCCACTATGTACTAGTCCTTATTTTAATAGAATCATGAATAAAAATTAAAGTTCTGGAGTTAGCTTCTCCACTAAACCGGACTTATTCATTCATCTCAATACATGACCAACCTTGGCCTTTAAATTCTCATTTTTCATTTCATTTCCATTGCCGGGGGAGACTTAGCTACTCCTTTGTTCAATTTCCAATTCACAACTTCCAATTTGAGCAATTCTAACTCATGAATTCATTTTCATTGCCTCAGCATATCATATTCTTAATTTTCATATTCATGTAATTCTTCATTCAAAGTATGACTCATTTCATGTGAATTTCTCAATTCAAACTATGATTCATATAAATTCATACAGCAATAGAAAGAGTTCATCAACATCAATCATAAAGTTCACAACTCTTAGCAGTAATCAAAAAATGAAATCTCTGTCATATCAAAATCTACTCTGTACAGTCGTCTTGGAAAAAGACCAGTCGACTTGTTCAGTCAATACAAGTTCTTCATAAACACTCGGGAGAGTCGACTGCTGCACATGGCCAGTCGGCTGTCCCGCAACTTTTCATGTTCAAAATGTTATCCTCGTAACAGTCGACTGTCAACAAATCAGTCGTCTGTCCTAGTCTCAACAGTACATATCCATATTCAGCTCAGTCGACTTGCTACTCGCATTAAGTCGACTGGACAGATTCATATCTCAGATTAAGGGATTATCTTTCTTACAGTTCTTACATACACTTGCATCATGATGTCAATTTACAGTATACATACGTTCATGTCTCATAAACACGAAATCTCTTAATTGTTCAGTAATATCGCAGTATGGAATTTCAAGTAACTAACATTGTCTTTTCTTCAAGGAAGTGTTTAAACATGCATTTATACTTATTCATAACTTTCTTGCAGAGGAGAAAATATTAATCTCAATCCATTACACTAGAATAACACAATGGAAAAATACTTCATTTCAAGAAACTACTGGATTATTCATAGTTTAAACAAAACATCGGTCGACTGTTCATAACACCAGTCGACTGCCCAGATCATTCTTAGTTTTATTAATCATCGCTAGTTCTTTTTCCACATGCTCATGGCTCCTCAGTCATGTATACCATGAACAATATGAGTTTAGCCTTACTATTTCATTTTAAATATACACATTTATGTCATGAAACTTCTAACAAAACATGTAGCAGATGTCTCGTACCAGTCGACTTATCCAAACGGCAGTCGACTGTACCGACCCAAACGTCATTGTATGCAGTGCTAATATTTCACTAATAGTCTTCCACAATTATCATCATAAACATACTCAAGCAATTCTAGTACGTTTGAATTTACTTCTCATGAGCATAGTAATAATCATCACAAATATGGCATATTTTCTACTTTAGAAATCCTGAGAAACACCCACCTTATTGACGAAGTAATCGAAGTCCAGAAAAGCTCCTTAATGCAACGCACCTTCCTTGTTCCTTGCTCCTTGCTCCTTGCCGAAGATCTCCAGATGATGATGCCCGGTCTCCACACACAACTCTCTCACAATAATAATCTCATAAAATAATCTTAGTGTAAAGAACAATGGATGAGAGGGGGGGTATTTATACACCAAAAGGAGTGAGATGGAAGGCGAGGATTTAGTAGATGGTTATAGGATCAAAGGCTAGGATGCACTAGGGAGTTGTGATAACCACCCACACTCCAAAATAACCACCCACAATCATGCCCACTTCTCTACCCAAAACCGGCCAAGATTTGTGCTTTATGCACGTGTACATAGAGTGCACGTGCACACACAAACCACCCTACAAAATTTTGTACATCAAAATAACAAGCCTTTTTTTTTAAAAGAAATGTTACTCATACAAGTTGTAGAAAAAAATAGTAAAAGGGATTAAATCCATGGGCTTAAATTAATTGGGCCAAAATAATTATTTTAAAGAAAGATAAGTAAATTAACATTTGAGCTTTGGTAAAAAAATGCTTTATAGAAAACAATATTCTTATTCATCATGTTGAAAATAATTGCCAAAATATTACACGTGCACACCATATATAAAAATAAATAATCTTTCATATATTCGAAAAATCAGGGTATTACAAGTCAGGCTTTTCCTGCCAGTGCCACTAGAGATTCTCTCGGGCGGCTGGTGATGCTTGCTGTCCACGTGTGGGGATGTTTGGGCCTTCGGCTTCATGCTCTGCCACTTGGTTCCGATCCTCCATTGAGTGTGAGATGTTTGTTTTGCTTCTTCTGCTCCGTTTGATGAGCTGTTTTCCTGGTGGTGGAATCCATCTCCCGCTTCGGTGTTGTTCTACTGTTGTTTCGCAGTTTTCCCCTTGGCGAGCTTCTCTGTATTTGGTCATTTGCTTAATTGTAATCTTCTTTCTTGTTTTACAGCTTGTAAAACCCTTTGTTATTTATTCTGTAACATTACTTTTTATTGATTAATATATTTTTTGATGGCTGGACCCGTTTGGCTCTATCCGATATATCAAAAAAGTACAAGTATTTCAGTGCATTTTGACTTCACATAAATATGCACAATAATTATGAAACTCAAGGTTATTTCATTATAACATTGTGCTTTAATATGCCACTAAGTGAATTTTTTATTTCTCATACATAGTTTATTGTATTACCCCAATGAGGGGTTATGTCTATTAAATTCTCACATGGTATTCATATTTTACTAACCCATTTCAAAAGAGTGTTGTCTGCAAAAAAATTGAAAGATGGAAATTGAATCGAAGGAATGACCTGACTAAAATCTACATAATGAAAATAAAAAATGAATATACTATAATTCTATTATGGCCCAAACTTAGAATGTATTTTGGCACATTCTCCAGATGTCCCCTCTATCAAGAAAGGGGACCATTTCGAAGGATAAATCAGTTGCCAAAGTTATTCCTCTTATGGCGTTATCTGAATCTTCAGATAGTAATAAAAAATTTGAAATCAAGGGGCCCGCCAAAGATATGGATAACTCATCAGACACATACAAAGAAGAATCAGCTGAAGAAATACACCAAATATACTGGAAATGGAAGTTAGTTACTTTCCCGTTTTCTCTCTTCTCCAAGATCCAACCTGCTGTTGAAGGGGCCCTCAGAAATTCAATCCTCATCGATTTTGCTAAAGATCCAGCAGATGCACCCCGTGACTTTCCATGCCGAGTGTTGAGGGCTTCAAGACATGCTCCTTGATCAGAAGCCAAAGACGAAGACTTCCGATACTTCCACATCTATCCCTCCTGGCTTTGAGGATGGATCCTCTAAGAACTTGAAGAGATGCAGATCTTCAGGAAAAATGGCTAGCACTCGGCCTTTCATGAAGCATTTGGCGACCATCATCAAAAAGAAATCATCAGGTAACCCATCTTCTATGGCTTCAGTTACTAATGCTAATTTAAATCCCTTTGATATTCTATCTGCGGATGATATTATAGAAATAGCTGAGTCAGTGTGAGTAGAGGTTAAAGGACCAAACTTTGTTGAAATCCTCAAGCGGCTCAAGTGTAACACCCCGAGTTCAAATAAGACTGAATTCGAAATTCCACAGGATCTTTACACTTCACTTCGTACAATTTTATAAGGAATTTAAAAACTTCATCACAACAGTGTTGTAACTACCGTTTTTGTATTTTTCAAATTTTTTCCCTTGTAATATTTTTTCCTTGCAATTGAATAAAAACCCTATTTCTCTCTTGATTATTATTTTAATTAAGACTTGTTCATGGTTCTTCTTTCTCTTGATCGTGCTATTCTTTTTGATCCTATTGTTCTCTTATTTAATTGTGGGTATTTTCTATTTGAACCCTATTGTTTTAGATTTACCTCTTATTGAACCCTAAAAACCCAATTTCATTTGTTCTTAGCCCAAATCCACTATTATTGAACCCTAAACCACTAACCCAATACCCTAATTGTACCCTATAAATACAACCCTAATGCAAACCCTAATAATTGCACAATTTTCAAAACCCTAGCCATCTAATCTCTCTCCTATTCTCTCTCCTCCCGTTCTCTCTCTTCTGGTTGGAGTTTTTCCCACCAAAACCCTAAGCCCCCTTTCGGCGTCTTCCCCGGCCAGCTCCAGTCAACTCCGTCACCGCCTCCCGTCGCTCAACCCACCTCGACGCCAGCACAGCCGCCCAGACCACTCCCCGACCTCCCCTTCTCTATCTTCGACATTAACAGAGCCCCAAAACCCGAATCCTTTCCTCCTTCCTCCCTGTTTCGATTACCGGCACACCAGCACCGCTACCCTGTCCCATCGTGCCGCCGCTTGCGATGCCGAAAACCCCTGCTCGCCGACGACCCCGCCGTCGTCAGACCCCCTTACCCCTCTCCCGCTGGTAGTTGTTGTCTCTTTGAGTGGTTGCTGAGTTGCTTTGTCTCTTTGGGTGCTTTGTTGATTTGGCTCTTTATTGCACGTATATTGCACGTGAAATTTGTGGATTGCTAGTTCGTGGATTCGTTGCTTCGGGATTCTTATCCCGTTATTCTTGGTATTCGTTTTCACCATCTAACAGGCAAGTCATCGTCCATTTGATTTGTTAATTGTATCAAATTTATGTTTTGTTGAAATTCTTGCAAGTAGATCTCTTTGTTATCGTATTATCCATTATTCATCTCTTCGTTGGGTCTATTGAGGGTTTACATGAGCTAACCCCAATATTATTGACATCGTGCTACTTTTGACTCTAAAGTTTGGATCTTTCATGAGTGCATATAGAATTGATAATAGGTTGTTCATATAATCGTCACACAAATAAATTATTATAGAGACAATTGCTAGGTTGTATATTGGTTGCTCGTTGATGGTTGATTGATGATAAATTGAAGTATGAGCGTGTTCTAGTTTTATTTATCATGTTTTGACACCCATCATGTTTAATTATTTCATTTTCATGGAAAAATACCCTAAAACCTGTATCTTTGTTGCTGCCTAAAATTTGTCTGTCGTTTTTGACCCAGTAAACGATATTAAAATGAAATATTTTCTGAATATGAATTCTATTCTTGTCTTTCTAGTTTTCAGAACATCTTGAATTTTTGAATTTCGAGTTTTGTAGCAAAAGTTATGCCTGTTTTACTACAGCTGTGTTTTTACTTTCAGATTTTCAGATTCTCGTACCATTCATGTTTAAATAGTAAAAAGGCTGATCAAATGATAAAATTTTGCTATGAAATTTCTAGATTGTTGCTTAACATGTTTAGGAGTTCAGAAAATATTTTTACTGAATTTAATATCGAGTTTTGCTATTTCTAAAATTAAAACAATAAGATGTCGAATTTCTGCCTCAACAAAAAACATGTATTGAACCATGTGGTTGACCTAGCTACTGTTGTCAGAATTTGAACTTTAAATATGCACTAGAACCGTGTGGAATTCTAGTTTATAGAATTTCTGACAGATTCAACTTTTGATTTCTGAGTCAGCGGGAAACTGTATTTTTGTACAGACTGTGCTTGCTGTCCAGAATTTTAGATTCTTTTTTTTAATGAATTAATTATTCCTATACCATATATTACATGAATTGATGTATGTATATTGCATTGCAAGATCCTAATGAGTTATTGTCATCATTCTAATTGTTTTATTCCATGTTATCATCTTATTGTTTCCCTATTGATACTATCGTTCACCGAAATGTCCATTAATTTGCATATTGTATTGTTGCATTGATAAAATAATTAATAAGCCGGAGTTTAAGGGATTGACTAGAGTAGTTGATGATATAGAGACTGTACTCGGATGATGGCCAGTATTATTACTGATATCGTCATTGTGTAAAAAATTGCACCTTGGCCCGTGTTATTATTGGTATCGTCATTGTGTAAGAAATTGCACATTGGCCCATGTTATATTGTTATCGTCATCATACCCAGTACATGAACTATAGAGTCTACCACTATAGTCTAAACAAAATTGATTGTATGCATCGAACCTGTGGTATGGAACATATGGGACACAGTAGTACATAGATTAGTTAGGAGTTAAAATGATTAATAGACATAAGGATTACACATCGACATTACATATTGTTCATCATGGTTCCTATTGATATCGAGTATTGGTTAAGTGTTATTGGTTTTTATCATTGATTACCATCACCGAATGTTGCATCATTGTTTATAGCCATTGCATCGATTATCATGATTATTGTTCCATGTTATTGATTCATATTGATCCATTGATTCATTGTTATACTGTTATTCCATTGTTCCCTACTTTCTCTTTTGCTGTCCATGACTTGCTCTAAGGACAACTTTTCTCTTCTTTCAGATGAAGTGTATACAGGTAATGAAGGAGAATTGCCTGCTGGAATTGGATAACAAACATTCTGAAGACTACTACTTTCTAATTGCTTATTGCTTTAATAAACTTAATCTATTGAGACTTGTTATTATTTTGGATTGGATTATTATTGTTTTGGGCTTATGTCCAGGATTTTTTTATTGTTTCCAGACGTTGGATTATTATTATTGTATTTGGATATTCTTATTGTTTCATTCCAAGTATTATTGTTCATGAGATTATTATTATTACCTGCGCAATTATTTTGTATTGTTTATATTGTTGAGTTGATCGGATAAATAGCTTATAGGTGATGTTAGTCATTCGCTGGACCAATGTCATGTACTCATATTCCGTATTTTTGGGAAGCGGGGCATGACAAGAGTTTACATCAATGCAGCAGAATTATAAGTTAGAACTTTATAACATGAATTGAATAATAACTTGAACATTTCTTTGAGCAGCAAACAATCTTTAGTCTTATCAAACACTTTACCCTGCATAGAAACTGTGGGTACGTTAGTTGCATACAACTGACACTAAGATATAATATATCAATTTCTCTTACTTAGAAAGCACATACTTGTCACAGAACAAAACTTTGGGGGACTATCCTATTGATGTCATGTATGAATGTGCACTTAGTCCTTAATGCAGTTGTTATTATTTACATGACACTAATGCGCACTTGTTCGGATTCCATGCATCCCATACTATATAGGTTTGAGGGCAAGCCCTTAATCGTTCTTCATCTTGTAGGGTTGGATCCCTCGCTATGACTTAAACTCCACAAGAGCTAGGTGCCTTTCCTAACTGCCTCCAAAATCAAGAAAACAACACCGAAGCATATCCTCAAGAACCCGATTGACTCTTTCAGTCTGTCCATCAGTCTGAGGATCGAAGGCAGTGCTGAAATCCATCTTAGTACTCAAGGCTATATAAAGAATCCTCCTGAAATATGAAGTAAACCCCGCATCTCGATCAGACACAATGGTCAACGGAACACCATGAAGCCTGATGATCTCTCCAACATACAGTTCGGCCAACTTGTCCATAGTCTAAGTGAGTTTCATAGCCAAGAAGTGAGCTGATTTGGTTAGTCGATTGACTATGAATCAAATCGCATCATTACCCTTCGAACTCTTGGGCAAACTCGTGATAAAGTCCATGCTAATGTTGTCCCACTTCCACTCCGGAATAGGTAACGATTGCAATAAACCTCCGGGCTTTTGATTCTCGGCTTTGGCCTGCTAACAGATCTCACACCTAGCCACAAACTCGGCCACATCCCGCTTCAAACCTGACCACCAGAAATGTTACTTGATGGCTTTATACATCTTGGTACTCTCAGGATGTACAAACAAAAGAGTAGCATGTGCCTCTTGAAGAATACTCTCCTTCAAATTTGCTTGATCCGGAACACACAGCCTCTCTCCAAACCACAACACTTCATCACTGATCTGGAACTCTGACAACCTGCCAGCACCAACCTGTTCCTTCATCTTCTGAATCTCTGCATCTTCCTTCTGACTTGCTATAATCCTTTTATTCAGCATAGGTTGAAGCCTCAACTGAGCTAAAGATGATCCCAAGCCTTGCACAACATCTTCAATGCCAGCTCGATCCAACTCCTCTACAAGATACCTCTGCATTGTAATCAAACTAGCTAGACTGCTTTTATGGCTAAGTGCATCAGCAACAACATTAGCCTTCACCGGATGGTACTTAATCTCTAGACGAATGTATCAAGTACTTCCAGCCATCTCCGTTGCCTTAGATTCAAGTCCTTCTGCTGATAGATGTACTTCAAGCTTTTGCGGTCCGTGTACATGTTCAATTTCTCACCGTACACGTAATTTATCCATTGCTTCAAGGCAAAAATCAACTCCAGATCATGAGTCGGATAATTTTTTTCATGCGGTCTTAGTTGCCTAGACCCATAAGTGATCACTTTTCCTTCTTGCATTAAGACACAACCAAGCACACGATGTGAAGCATCGCTGTAAACATCATACTCAACACTTGCTCTAGGAAAAGCCAAAATGGAAGCAGTAGTCAGCATCTCTTTCAACTCCTGAAAGCTTGCCTCGCACTGCTCAGTCTACTTGAAGTTTACATTCTTCTTAGTCAGACCAGTGAGCGGCACGGCTATCTGAGCATAACCTTGGATAAACCTCCTGTAATATCCAGTTAACCCAAGAAAACTTTTAATTTCCTTTACTGTAGTAGGCTATGCACAATCCTTCACTGCCTCTATCTTCTGCGGATCAGTTGCCACCACCTCCTTAGAAAGGATGTGACCCAGAAATGTCACTTCAGATTTTCAGAAATCGCACTTGGATAACTTGGCATAAAAATCATGCTCTTGAAGCTTGTTCAGAACTTCAGCCAGATGCTCAGTGTGCTCCTCCTCCGACTTGGAGTACACAAGAATATCATCGATGAACACCACGACGAAAGAATCAATAAACAGCCTCAGAATTTTGTTCATCATGTCCATGAAGATTGCAGGTGCATTCGTCACTCCAAATGGCATAACTAAGAATTCGTAATGCCCATGCCGTGTCCTGAATGCAGTCCTATGCACATCTTCAGTCTTCACTCGAACCTGATGGTATCCCGATTGAAGATTTATTTTGGAAAAAACAGCTGCTCCTTGTAGACGATCGAACAGGTCATCAATTCGTGGAATAGGATATTTGTTCTGAACAGTGACCTTATTCAGCTCTCGGTAATCGATGCACATCCTTCTTCTTTACCAACAGCACCGGTGCTCCTCAGGGTGATGCACTTGGTTGAATAAAGCCTTTCTCCAAAAGTTCCTCACTTTGCCGTTTGATCTCATCCTGCCCTACAGGTGCCATCCTATACAGTGCCTTGGAAATGGACGCGCTCCCTGGCTGAATAGTAATGTTAAACTCTACATCATGATGCGGGGGTAACCCGGACAAATCTTCCAAGAACACAGTCGGGTAATCTCGAACCACTGAAATTTGCTGCACCTCCATAGGAACCTTCTTCTTGCTGATAGCTGCCACCATATCTGAACATATGTTATTCCCTTGGAAAGTGACAACAGGACCTCCTGGAGCCTTCACTGTTACTTCCTTGGTCTTACACTCGATGTTTGCACTGTACACTGACATCCAATCAATGCCAATGATAACATCGACCACCAGGATATTCAGCTCGATCAGATCAATCACGTCTCGCTTCCCAAAATACGGAAATACGAGCACGTAACGAAGGCCCAACGAATGATTTTACTTCATCCATAAGCTGAACCAGTCTAACTCAACAATATACAAGAGAAAACAACCACGCAGGAAGAATATAATCGGTTAAAAAATAAATAAACTCAAAGATAATCATAAAATAAATTCACCAATAATAATCCAACATCTGGGATAAAACAAACTCCGGGTCATAAAGCCCAAGAATGCAAAGTATGATAAAAAGAAATACAATAAGCAAATAACAAAAGATAGCTAAGTAGTCTAATAATCCAGCTCCGATCTTCTGAGAGTTTACTCACCAATTCCTTCTTGTACTGCTCCTTCAGTACCTGTTAATACCTGATCTAAAAAGAAAGAAAAGAGTGCCCTTAGAGCAAGTCGTGGGCAGAAAGTAGAGAAAAATAGAGGATAAAGGAAAGCATGAATATCAAAGAAAAGGAACAGGGTCAAAGTCAAAGAACAAAGCAAAGAGCATGCAATAATATCAAAGGTGTACAATAATCACACATGTAATGCATGATGTCAAGTCAATTTCAATACAGGATCAAGTATGCAGCTTATTAGTCATTTTATTAGCCTATCTAGTGCACGTACTACTGCGTCCCATTCCACAGGTTCGGTGCAAACACACAGTGATGTTTTAGACTGATGGTGAATTCACGGATCGTGTACTCGGCGTCGATAATGATAGTTTTACAATCAATAATTAACAATAATTTGCAATCAATACTTCTTCTTCCAATCAATACTTCTCATCCTTCCGATACAATATAACGATAAGGCCTTGCCGAGTACATTTTCCGATCGTTCACTACCAAGTCCTACCCATAATATCCCGGCTTGTTATTAAGTCATTTTCATCCTATGTGAGAATGAAAGAAGGTGTCAATGTTGTATAATACTAAGTGTGACTAATTCTATGCGTTACAGATAAAGCAAGAAGTAAACAGATCATTTACATAAAATTCCATAATCAGGACAACATGACCTTGCTGTACTAAAATATGGATTACAGCAACTACAAAATAACAAACCTAAATCTGTCGGAAGGCCTAGAAAGTAGACTTCCATACGGTTCCAGCGAATATAATTAAGGCAGATAAAGGATATAGGAACTAGGGTGAACTCTCTTCTATTCAGGTTTTATGTTCAGACAGCATGCAGTAAGTTGTGTTAAACTAATTATTTCACATCAGAGAACTCATTAATAAAATCTATAAAACTTTTGGAAAGTACCTATACATGTCTAGGTCCAGCCTAATTTATTTTAGATTTTTCTTTTACAGTTAACAGTGTCAAATAAAATATAGAATAGCAGGATATGCATGCAATTGTGAGTCTGAAATTTCTAACATGGCTGTACTAAAATGTTGATATCTAGCAAAAGACACATCGGAACTTAGATCCGTAAAAAGGATGTTAAACTAAACATCAGAGGCTAAAAATTCATCTTTGTAAAGGAAATTCAAATTATGACATTATCATGGGTGAAAATTTGATAGAAAATAAAACAACTAGCAGTCCAGAAATTGTCTTGACATGAATGGCAAATAAATAAATCATATGATCACATATAGCATGCAAATTGGTAATCAAAGTAATCCTAGGTGTCAGCATGCAAATTTCTAAGTTAAGATACAATTATCATAGGCATGGTATCAATCAATTCATTGATCAACTTCAATCTGGCACATACAATTTAACATGTCTAACTTATCAAGTAGTCCTATGCATGAATCTAGTTATTTAAATGTGCATATGCATGAAACAATGGCAACTAGGTTTTAGATCAAAGAGATAGCACGATGTTAAGAGTATGTCGGTTTAGCTCGTGTAAACCCTCGATAAACTTAACAGAATTGTCAAAGCAGTTTGATAACAAAATGGATGGGATCTACTTGCAGGAGATCAAATAAACTTGAACAGTTTAAAATGCTAGTTCAAGGTGAGAATTTCCTGTTATATTCCAGATTCAAATAATGAGAATAACAAGATCAGAATCCCCGGCGAAGACACCAACGGCAAGTGCGAAACCCATGCGAAGAAACCCGTGCAAACAAACAACAGCAACAGTAGCTCTGTGAAATCCCCACATCGGATCGGACAGAACACGGGACAGCGATCTTGGAATCTGATGTGCCCAAACACAGAACGGCAAAACCAACTAGTGAATGATCTTCTTCAACCTCAGCAAGGAGAGAGAGAGAGAGCACAGCGGACTGCGGCGGCACGGCACTGGGGCGGGGCACCACGGCGAAGACATCAGCACCACGGTCGGGAAGCGACGGCGGCGACGACAACCTTGACGAAGGCAAACTCTGATTTTCAGTTGGAAATGGAGGGTGAAGACAATGGTGATCGGGGACTTGAACGGTGACGCTAGGCCTTCGGTGGGTCGGCCAGGGACGGCGGGACAATGGCGGGGTGCACGGAGATGGGTTTGGGGCGACGGCGATGTGTTAAGGCGATGTCGAAGGTTCGGTGGATTAGGTCCGACGAGGGGAACGGGGTGACGACGTGGGATTCGAGTGACAAAGGTGAAGTCGACGGGGATGAGATGAAGAGGACGATGATGGAGGTGGAAGGTGGAAAGGATCGGACATGGGCGGCAAGCGATGGGTTTGGGTTCGGTGGCGCAAACAAAGAGAAGGAGAGTCGGGGGGGGGGGGGGGGGGTTAGGGAACAGTAATGGGGGTTAAGCAGCTGGGGTTTAATTAGGGTTAGGGTTAATAGAAGATTAGTATTTATAGGAAAAGACAGGATATTGGGCTATTGGGTATCTGGGTATAAGTCCAATAAATAAAATAGGTTTTACATGAATATAAATGATTAATATAAACCCAAATACAAAAGAGTAAGTTATCCATTAAAATATGATTCATAACAAAAATATAATTTATATCACGTAATTTATTTGAAACAATTATAAACACAATTATCAAATAAGAAGAGATTTATTTAAATAATCAATCATTGTAATTAATAATCACCATAACCATAAGAACCCTAAAATAACCATGTCAAAAAAATAATATTACTAGTAATATCAATCAATCAATAAGAATGAAAAGACTATCAATAATAATAGCAATAGTCAGAAAAATAATATCAATATATAAAAATAGGTATTCGTTGAAATAGTCGAAACAATAATTATATTTCTGAGGGTTAAATGCAAATAGTTGTTCAAGTAAAAATGGTAACAAAGTTTATCCGAAATAGTTTTAATTATTGTTTAGAAAAATGTTTTAACAAAGAAGCTCATAATGAATTTAACAATAACAATTTATAAATATCGAGATACAGAAAAATACTCATGAAAATACGTATTTCCGGAATTAGGGGTTACAAATCCTACCCACCTTACAACAAAATTTCGTCCTCGAAATTTGCTTAGGCGGTTCATAGGGCAAAGCAAAACAAGCTG
This sequence comes from Hemerocallis citrina, assembly GCA_017893485.1. Lineage (NCBI taxonomy): Eukaryota > Viridiplantae > Streptophyta > Magnoliopsida > Asparagales > Asphodelaceae > Hemerocallis > Hemerocallis citrina. The sequence continues at coordinate 120,012,931 of CM030364.1, forward strand.
GGGGGTAACAAAACAGAGAGTTAAAGCGAAAGAACAAAGCAGTGGCAACATCAGAAAGAGAAGTGGACAATAATGAGGTCAAATGGAATGCATGAAAAAGAACAAACAGTATCAGAAGGAAAGAAACAACACAAGACTTGCGAGATAGCAAGCAAAGAGATAAGGAATAAATAGAGTTGGAGTAGAAGAAAGATGGACAAGGAAGAGTTAGACCAAACAAATGAGTCAACGGATGAGGATGAATGCAAGGGGTAGAGGGAAACAAACAACAAATGCAGGATAGAAGAAACAACAGGAGAATCCTGGACCTGTGGGTTATGGGCCCACCACGCTTCCGCTGTGCTACTCCGATGGTGATGTCCCAAGCAACATACATGTCGCTGTAGGCCACATGACACCATCGACGAACCGAGCAGGAAGACAAGAATGAGACACCAGGTTCAAAAAGAGTATAGGTAGAAGAATTTGAGTTATAAATCAATAGGAAAATAAAATAATTTACCAATAAAAATGTGATTTATAATGAAATGTAATTTGCCTCACAACATAGATTTCATTTTGAAATGACTACAAATGCAATTACCAAATAGAAATGGGCTTTAACAAAAATAATAATAACAACAAATATCAATAATAATAATATCAATGGTAATAGAATGATAATAACAATAACAAAAATAATAACAATAATAATAATAATAAAAATAGTAATAATAATAACCATAATATTAAAAATATTAATAACAATAATGATACAAGTAATAATAACAAAAATAATAATAATATAATAACAATAATAATAAAAATAATAACAACATAAAAAAATATTTAAAATACTGATAATAATGATAATACATGCATGACAGAATAGGATTCAACATATTCATGAAAATAATGCAACAATAGTAATAATAATAGCATTAAAAATAATAACAATAATAATAATAATAATGATAATAGCAATAATGATAATAATAATATCAATAACAATAAAATAAACAGTAACTAGGGATGGCAAACGTGTCGGGTTAACCGCCGACCCGCCCGCGACCCGCTCGAATAACCCCGCCCGCGAAACGGCGGTTCGGGTTCAGGTCGAACCCGTGAACAGTAACGGGTCTACCCGGGTCACGAAAATAATAAATCGAAACCGCTGAACCCTGCCCGCGAACCCGCTAAAAATACCCCAACCCGCCCGCCAACCCGCGGGTCGACCCGCAGGTTGCGAACCGTTAGACCCGAACGGGCCAAACGTTCGGCCCGCCCCGGGTCGACCGTTGACCCGCGGGTCCAACGGGTCGCAAACGTGTTGTTGGGCACTGTACAACAGAGAGCGGCAGCAGCAACGACTCTTAGAGCCGTTTTGATGGATTTTTTTGTTTTTTTTTTGTTTTTTTTAATATTTTTACCCTATAAATACCCCCCAAAACCCCATAAAAAAAAATCACACCTTACTCTCTTACTCTCTCTACTATTATTACTCATTTTTAAGCAATTTGTGAACAATTGAAGTATTGAACAAACAAGTCTTCAAGACATATACACGATCAAATTCCGATCGTATCGTAATCAAAAATCAACAACGTCTTCAACTCTTCAACTCCTCCAAGTGATCAAGTCTTCAACTCTCCTCCAAGCTCTCCTCAACTTTTCAATTCCGGATTTGAGGATTTCTACTTCTACTTCTATTCTTATTTACACAGATTTTTTTATATACATTTATCCACGGTGAACGGTATCAAAATTTCATACCTCTCTTCTTCTTATTTTATTTTTGTTGTAGTTATAATTTTTCATATCTTAACCGTTTGTTGGTTTTTTGATCTTCTCTCTTTCAGCCCTCTTATTTTCTAAATTTTTTTTGTAACTCATCGCTCATACATTGTCTATTTTTTTTACATACATTACTACATTATGTCTAGATCACGCGGTAGAGGTCGTAGCCAAAGTGGGCAAGATTCCACCGGCACTTCCCGTAGGCCACCAATTGTCCCACTTAGTGAGCCGGCCGAAGAGTATCATGATCCTCCAACCCAACAATGTGGTACACACGATGAGTTTGTAGGAGACTTACAATTAGAAGAACAACAACAACAACAACCAACCGAAACAACACAACCCCGTAGTGGTAGGAAAAGTAGAGGGAAAAGTAGCGATTGGCATAAATTTTACGATTTTATCCCGGACGAAGAAAATCTAGGTATAGGTTTGAAATTTTGTAAAATATGTGCTAAGCAATACAAATTCAAGAGGGGTGATGACACCGGTACAATTAAGCGACACATCCTAAATAACCATAAAGACCTTCTTATTGACCTACCCGGCCAACAAAAAATCCACCCTAGGACCGGTCTAGTTGATAGCCACCATTATGATCCCGATCTTGTTCGTCGGGAAATGGCCCGATTAGTAATCATGGAAGAGTTACCATTTTCCTATCCCGGGAGTAGGGACTTAGAAAATTTTAATCAAACGGCCTTAAACCCTCATTTTAGAAGAATCCCGAGAAATACTTGCAAATCGGATTGTTTTAAAGTGTACAATGAAATGAAAGACGCTTTGATTGCAATTATATGGAGTTTAACTTGTAGAGTTAGTTTAACTTCAGATTGTTGGACGGGTGTCAACAATATTCCAATGATGAGAATAACCTGTCATTGGATCGACAATGATTGGATTCTTCAAAAAAGAATCATATCTCTTGCCGTGTTGCCCAATCCCCATAGTGGCGTTGAAATAGCAAACCGTATTTTAGAAATCTGTGATGTTTTTCATATTCGCGATAAAATTATGTGTATTAGTTTTGATATTGCATCTAACAACAATGTATCAATTAGTATTTTAAAAAAAGAATTAAATCCTCCATCTGACAATATTTTTCATGTTAGATGTGCATGTCATATTTTAAATTTATGTGTTCAAGATTTATTAAAAATAGCCGATCCATATATACTTAAAATTAGAAATTGTGTATATTTTATTGCATTAAGTGGAACCGTATTTCAAGAATGGAAAAATTGGTGTAGGATTTCAAATGTACCTTTTAGAAAATTTCCAAAGGATGTTAAACACCGATGGAACTCTACTTTTGATTTACTACATGTTGTTACCGAATATAAAACATGTATAAATAATTTTTGTATCGCAAAAATATACCAAATTTTGAAATGACTCTCACCGATTGGTTTTATGTAGAATCTTTGTTGAAATTTTTAGAACCTTTTAAAACCGCAGCTTTAAAATCTTCAAAATCATATGAATCTACTTCTAGTAGAATTTTTATTTCAATAGTTACTATGATGCAAATTTTTAACGAAATGTTAAATGATGCTTTTGTTGGTGATATTGTAAAACCTGCATACAAAAATTTGTTGAAGTATTTTAATCCTCCTCCTATGTTGTTTTGTGTTACAACCGTTATGGATCCTCGTATCAAATTAGAAGGTACGAAGAGTTTGATTGAAATGTTTTTTGCATTACTTGGGGAGAATGTAGAAATAGAAATTGATTTTGCTTTTTTTTTAGTTAAATTTGAATCTACATTAAATAACTTGTATGATTATTATGATAGATCTTTTGCTTCTAGTAGTACAACTTCTGTAGTTAGTTCTTCTTATGCTACTTCCAAAGGTAAGGATAAGAGTAAATTTGATGATAGAACATTTAATTTACTTGCACAAATTCGATCCCAAAAACCTAGGACTAATCAACCAAATGAATTAAATTGGTATAACTAACGAGATTCTGAGTCTTCTACTTCTCCACTAGATATTTTACAATGGTGGAAAGACCATGAACACACTTATAGTATTCTTAAATATATGGCTAAAGATCTACTAACTTCTCCTATCTCTACAGTTGCTTCTGAAAGTACATTTTCTTCAAGTAGCAGGGTTCTAACTGATTACAGGAATCTCTTGAAGCCCGACTCATTAGAGATGCTCGTTTGCACAGAAGACTGGCTGAAGGCTAATGATAGGACACAAGGGAAAGCATTATCTACGTCCACATGTGGGAGCAACTCGCCGGAACAACAACAACAACAACATCATCAATAGCGACCAAAATGAAGAATTCAAGACCAACAACAACATGTCAACAACAACAAATTGAAGGCCATGAACTTGAAGACAATTGTAAATAGATAAAAATTTGTATTAAATCTTTGCTTGTTATTTCAAATTAGAAAAATTGAAGTGAATTGAAATTGTATATAAGAAATATGTTAGTGTATACAACAAATTTGTGAAATCTTTATTTCTTATTAGAAATTGTGAAACTTGTATAACTTGAAATCATATGAATAATATTTCAATATTTTTTGACAATTTCACTCTTTCAATCTTATTATTATTATTACGATTTTTAATGTTTCTTATTTTTTAAAGTTTAAAAAAAAATTAAAAAACCTATCTAAACGGGCCAACCCACGACCCGACCCGAACCGACCCGGGTTGGACCTGAAAGGGTTCACGGGTTGGGCGGGTCGCCATTTTCCCTCCTCGACCTGGCCCGGCCCGGTCCGGTTAAGCGTCCAACCTAACCCGAACCCGCCCAAGTCAACATCCAATCCGGGCGGGTCCGGTCCGACCCGGCCCGTTCGACCTGAGTGCCATCCCTAACAGTAACAATAATAATAAAAATAATAACAACAATAATGATAATGGAAATAATAATAATAATAGTAATAGAAATGACAATAATAATAGTAATACCAATAATAACAAAAACAATAGCAATAATAAAAATAGCATTATAAAACAAAGAATTTGGATTATCAACTCTATAAATAAATCAAATACACTAGTTCAAATTGTATGGAAACATGAAGTGTAATTGTATAAACAAAATGTCATAAAGAAAATATTTCTTTACCAATTGTTTCATTATATAAGTAAAAAAAATAGTCTTGGAATATCAATTAGCAAATAGGTAGAAAATCTTGGATCCTTAACATGAAGTTGCATGTTTGCCTTCACGACATCAGGTTGCAGGTTGCCGTCAGGATATTCGGTTGCACATTTTACCTCCCCGATATCTAGTTGCAATTTGCCTCCATTGACATCGAGTTGCATATTTTCCATCTCGACATTAGGTTGCATCGAAATGGTGAAATGGAAGATGTAACCTTCCATATGCACAGGGATAGAGGATATTTATTTTAAGTATGATGTTATATTTTAAAATTCGTGATATAAAAATAGTAGAAAGGTAAGAAATGGAGTTGAAAGTCACACAATGAATATAAAAATAGATGTATACATTATAAATATCAAACACAATAGTACAAAATAGTAGTAGTGAAAATAATTTATAAAAGTATGGAGAAAAAAGTGGAATGAAATACATGCATAAACACAATGCAAATGTGTGAGGAAATAAATATGTAGTGTACAAAAATTTACACAATAAATATATTATAAAAATATATAATAATGTAGGAATTAAATAAGCCTCTAACATGTCGATGAAGACCCAAAATAAATATACAAATAATAATCGAAATACATGAAATATTTGGAAAAAATTATAAAGATAAAAACAGGTAGGAGAATGAATCTATACCCAATAAAGACTCAAAAGAAGAGGATGACTAGAATGGACAAAAGAAAATCAAGGAATTGAATACGAAGGAAGAGGAACGAAGGGCAAAACCGAAATCGAAAAGAATATAGCAGGGAAGAAATAACTAGCATGATACTCAATATTGAATTGACAAAATATGATAGATGCAAGCACAGAAGAAATAAAAGACGCAAGAATTGAAATGCAACAAAATAGCAAAATACTTGCGGTTGCACCTTCGGCAGTCTCTGCTTCCTCTGCAATCTGGTTGTGGGCCTGACTACGTTCTCCAGCTTGTCCTCCACTAGGAGCTAATCCTCCAGTTGGTGCATTTCTCCTATTATTTGGGTAGTCCCGAACCTTGTGATCACTCGCTCTGCATCCAAAACATAGGCAATTGGCTGACCGGCAATCCTTGCATAAGTGACCAATCTTGCGACATTATTTACATGTCGGGCCCTTCCTTTTAGGGGTCTGTCCCATGATAGCGAATGCATGATGCTGGGGCGCAAATACACACAGTCGGGTGAGCTGCGCGCTCTCCTGGGCTCTTTCCAGATTAGCTCTCATCAGCTCATTGTGTTCTCGTTGTAGCTCCATCATTCGTTGCATCGCCTGGAGAATGGCGGCATTCCCTGATGTTTTAGCCTTGGGCAGGGGAGTCAAGGAATCTTCACGAGCCATAGTCTGCAAAATCATCCAGTTGGTGAGTACCCAGACATATGTTGGTAGATTGACAAATGATAATAAATGCAACGGACGGAAGGATACAAGGAATCTAAGGATTGAATGCAAAGGAGTCAGATGGGGATCGAATAGGACTTATATCCAGATTATGTTAAAGTTATTACATGTTCATGTGATCAACGTGCGCGCATATTATTGAGTTAACCTGGCTAGAACCAAACTTGACTAATATATCAATAAAAGCCAAACCTTCATAAAGTTGGTCATGTTTGACTGATATATTATCCAACCCTGTGCTCTGATACACTAAAAACCTGTGACGCCCCACTTCCCAAAATACGGGAATATGAGCACGTAATGAAGGCCCAGCGAATGATTATACATCATCCATAAGCTATACCATTCTAACTCAACAATATACAAGAGAAAACAACCACGTACGAAGAATATAATCACATAAACCATCAATAAACTCAAAGATAATTATGAAATAAATTCACCAATAATAATCCAACATTTGGGATAAAACAAACTCCAATTCAAACTATGATAAAAAGAAATACAATAAGCAAATAACAAAAGATAGCTAAATAGTCTAATAGTCTAGCGCCGATCTTCAGAGAGTTTGCTCACCAATTCCTTCTTGTACTGCTCCTTCGGTACCTGTTAATACTTGATCTAAAAAGAAAGAAAAGAGTTCCCTTAGAGCAAGTCGTGGGCAGCAAGTAGAGGAAAATAGAGGATAAAGGAAAGCATGAATATCAAAGAAAAGGAACAGGGTCAAAGTCAAAGAACAAAGCAAAAGCAGGCAATAATATCAAAGGTGTACAATAATCACACATGTAATGCGTGATGTCTAGTCAGTTTCAATACAGGATCAAGTATGCAGGTTATTAGTCATTTTATTAGCCTATTTAGTGCACGTACTACTGCATCCCATTCCACAGATTCGGTGCACACACACAGTGAACGTTTTAGACTGATGGTGAATTCACGGATCGTGTACTCGGCGTTGATAACGATAGTTTTACAATCAATAATTAACAATAATTTCAAATCAATACTTCTTCTTCCAATCAATACTTCTCCTCCTTCCAATACAATATTTCTCCTCATTCCAATACAATATAACGATAAGGCCTTGCCGAGTACATTTTCTGATCATTCACTACCAAGTCCTACCCATAATATCCCGACTTGTTATTAAGTCATTTTCATCCTATGAGAGAATGCAAGAAGGTTTCAATATTGTATAATACTAAGTGTAGCTAATTCTATGCATTACAGATAAAGCAAGAAGCAAATAGGTCATTTACATAAAATTCCATAATCAGGACAGCATGACCTTGCTGTACTAAAATATGGATTACAGTCACTACAAAATAGCAAACCTGAAACCATCAGAAGGCCTAGAAAGTAGACTTCCATACGGTTCCAGTGAATATAATTAAGACATATAAAAGATACTGGAACTAGGGTGAAAGTCTATTCTATTCAGGTTTTATGTTCAGGCAGCATGCAGTAAGTTGTGTTCAACTAATTATTTCAGGTCAGAGAACTCATTAATAAAATCTATAAAAATTCTGGGAAGTACCTATACATTTCTAGGTCCAGCCTAATGTATTTCAGATTTTTCTTTTACTATTAACAGGGTCAAATAAAATATAGAACAGCAGGATACGCATGCAATTGTGAGTCTAGAATTTCTGACATGGCTGTACTAAAATGTTGATATCTAGCAAAGGACACATCGGAACTTAGATCCGTCAAGAGGATGTTAAACTAGACGTCAGAGGCTAAAAATTCATCTTTGTAAAGGAAATTCAAATTATGACATTATCATGGGTGAAAATTTGATACAAAATAAAATAACTAGCAGTCCAGAAATTGTCTTGACATGAATAGGTAAATAAATAAATCATATGATCACATATAGCATGCAAATTGGTAATCAAAGTAATCCTAGGTGTCGACATGCAAATTTCTAAGTTAAGATACAATTATCACAGGCATGTTATCAATTCATTGATCAACTTCAATCTAGCACATACAATTTAACATGTCCAACTTATCAAGTAGTCTTATGCATGAATCTAGTTATTTAAATGTGCATATACATGAAATAATGGGACTAGGTTTTAGATCAAAGAGATAGCACGATGTTAAGAGTATGTCGAGTTAGCTCGTGTAAACCCTCGATAAACTTAACGGAATTGTCAAAGCAATTTGATAGCGAAATGGACGGGATCTACTTGCAGGAGATCAAATAAACTTGAACAGAATAAAATGCTAGTTCAAGGAGAGACTTACTTGTTATATTGCAGATTCAAATAATAAAAATAACGGGATCAGAATCCTGGGCGAAGACACCAATAGCACGTGCGAAACCCGTGCGAAGAAACCCAAGCAAACAAACAGCAGCAACAGTAGCGCTGTGAAATCCCCACACCAGATCGGACAGAACACGGGACAACGATCTCAGAATCTGATATGCCAAAACACAGAATGGCAAAACCAACCAATGAATGATCTTCTTCAACCTTGGCAAGGAGAGAGAGAGAGAGATAGCATGGCGGACTGCGGCGGCGCAGGCACCTGTGACAGGGCACCAGGGCGAAGACGTCGGTACCACGGTCGGGAAGCGACAGCAGCGACGGCAAACCTCGACGAAGGCGAACTCTATTTTTCGGTTGGAAACAGAGGGTGACGACAACGGCGATCGGGGACTCGAACGGCGACGCTGGGCCTTCGGTAGGGTCGGCGAGGGACGGCGGGACAATGGCAGGGTGCACGGAGATGGGTTTGGGGCGACGGCGATGGAGAAGGTTCGGTGGATTGGGTTCGACAAGGGGAACGGGGTGACGATAGGGGATTCGAGCGACAAAGGTGAAGTCGACGGGGATAAGATGAAGAGGACGATGATGGAGGTGGAAGATGGTGGCGATCAGAGATGGGCGGCGAGCGATGGGTTTGGGTTCGGTGGCGGAAACAGGAAGTGGGAGAGAGTGGGGGAGTTGGGGGGGGGGTGGTGGTTAAGGAACAGTAATGGGGGTTAAGCGGCTAGGGTTTAATTAGGGTTAGGGTTAATAGAAGATTAGTATTTATAGGAAAAGATAGGATATTGGGCTATTGGTATCTGGGTATAAGTCCAATAAATAAAATAGGTTGTACCTGAATATAATGGATTAATATAAACCCAAATACAAAAGAATAAGCTATCCGATAAAATATGATTGATAACAAAAACATAATTTGTATCACGTAATTTATTTGAAACAATTATAAACACAATTATCAAATAAGAAGGGATTTGTTTAAATAATCAATCATTGTAATAAATAATCACCATAACCATAAGAACCCTAAAATAACCATGTCAATAAAATAATAATAGTAGTAATATCAATCAATCAATAAGAATAAAAAGACTATCAATAATAATAGCAATCGTCAGAATAATAATATCTGATATGGCTAAAAATAAGATTAAATCGGGACCGTTCACATCGGAGACGAATCTTAAAGCTCAGGGGTAAAACGGTAATTTCACCTACTAACGGGTCCGAAGCGGGTACTGGGTCTCCTTCCCACAGATCCAATAACTTGCGAATGGATCCACCTCAACTGGGTACGGGTCCCGACCTGATACAAACCCAGTCCGACAGGATAGAATTAGGGTCTCTGATTGAACCAAATCAACGGGCTTGATTCGCGACTACCCTCTCACCGGGAATTAAGGGATTACATTCCTAATCTGATTACGAGGATTTTACGCCTTATCAGATCACAAGAATCACATTCCTAATCTGATCCCAACGGCAACTATAAATACCCCCCACTTACCACTGTTACAGGTTAATCACTCTTTTGCCAACTTAAGCTCTTTTTTAATCATCACTGGTTACTGACAAGAGCGTCGGAGGGTGCGTCGCCGGGATCAACCCCGGTGTATCGCACTTCCTTGCAGGTGAACGGCGGGAGTCGGCATCCCAACTCGACGAACAGGTTTGGACTCGCTATTCAGGTTTTTCCACGAACCTACAAATTATATCCGTTTACCCCCACACCAGATTCAGCGGTAACAGATTGGCACCGTCTGTGGGAAAACCATACGAATAGCCTCCGCCTCTTCCTCGTCGACTGGCTCTTCTCCAACCATGCCTCGCAGAAAAGTAAGATCCAGGGGGTCCAACCGTGGACCCAACCCTGTTGATCAACAGCAGGAAGTCCCCGTCCATCCCGCTCCGTAGCAGGGGCAACTTCCTCCTCCGACCGAGGACCATTTCCAACAGGACCAGTCTCCTCTTCTGAATCAGCAACCCCCTAACGGTCGCGCTGGTCCTAACCTGCAGAAGCAAGAGCAACCTCTCCATCTGGACCGCATCTCGATACACAATGCCTCTACGGACTCTTACGCCTCCCACAGTCCTCAGGCCCCCGACCTTCGAAATACCGTCCTCAACCGGCAGAAAGATGAGGATCTTCGCCACTATCTGGATGAAAAGCGGGCCCGAGAGGGAGCCTCCCGCCAGCAACGTCCAGATGAACAAAATCCTCACCACCGAGACTATAGAGGGTCCCCTACCTGAAGAGGACAGAGAGAGTCCCCCAAGCATCATAGGAGGAGACACCACTCCCCTACCGGTCGGCACCAGTCAAGGAATGATGAGGCACCCATCACTCGTGCCGAGTTCCAACAGTTTCAAGCAACGGTTTTGCAAGCCCTTAACCTCCGATCCAACAATAACAATGCTCAGAGGGCTCCTACCCCTCCACGGGTCCAAAGTCCTCACCATCGGTCCATAACTCCTCCTCCGGCTCCTAGCAACCAACAGCGCATGCCTAGCCCTCGCCGCTCCCAGAGCTACGGTCGTCGCTCCCCTTCCTATAAAGACGAGTCCAGAGGCTCGTTTGACTATGTCGAAGGGACGATGCTCTCTATCGCCGTCTCCACGAGATGGAGAGGCGCATCGGCCGAATAGACAAGGATAAGGAGTTAAGAGAAAGGACCATCCGCCCGAGCGAAACCTCCCTTCTCCCGGACCATCATGGAAGCTCCTATCCCAAGAGGTTTCGAACCCCCGAAGTTCAAAACTTACTCGGAGGAGTCGGACCCCGTGGACCACATCGAAAGCTTTAAGACCCTCATGCTAATCCACCAAGCTTCCGATGCTTTGCTGTGCAAAACCTTCCCCGCCACTCTTAAGGGTTCGGCTCGGGAGTGGTACTCCCGCCTTGCCCCGTCTTCTATATTCTCCTTCGAGCAATTCGAGAGCCTCTTCATCACTCATTTTGTGAGTAGCAGACGCACGGAGAAGACTAACATCTCGTTACTCCAGCTCCGCCAGGAGAAGGGAGAGAAGTTGAGAGACTATGTGAGGAGGTTCACTGCAGAAGTGAGATCCATTGCTTCCCTTGACCAGCTTGCAGCGGCCGCCTTCCAATCGAACGTCCTCAACTCTAGCCTTCGCTCCTCCCTTGCTAAGAAGCCCCCACATAATTTCGCCGACCTCTTTCTTAGGAGCGAGAAGTACATTCGGGCCGAAGAAGTCGAGAATCTCCCGGGCTTTGAGGAGACATCTTCCGGGAACAAATGGAAGAGCACAAGCGAAGAGGGCTCCCAAAAATCCCAGAAGGACGACAATGGACAGCGTCGCCCGACTCCTCGGTTTGAGAAGTTCACCCCCCTCAATGCCAATATATCAGAAGTTCTTATGGAGGTGGACAAGGAAGGGCTCCTCCGCGCTCCCCCGAGAATGAATACACCTGGCAAGAAGAGGAACAAGGATAAGTGGTGCCGCTTTCACAGGGACCACGGCGACGACACGGAAGATTGTCGGGCTCTGAAGGAGGAGATCGAAGAACTCATACAGTGGGGGCACCTGACCAAGTTCGTCCAAAAAGAGGGGGCCGAGCTTCCCCCCTAAGGAGCCAACAAACGAACCGAAGGGCCCGCCGAGCTTTAAGACTCAGAATCTCCCAGCTCCTCCCAAGAGGTCTTCACCTTATTGTAGAAGTAGGACCCTGGTTTTCAATAAGGCCGATGCTTGTAACTCGGCCGATAGCATGTAATAATGGCTCGCCCTATTGAAGCGGCCACTTAGTTTGTTTCAAACTTTACATCTTTTCATTGAAAATTATTGCTCTTGCTTCTCTCTTAAATAGTGGGTTCGGAGTCCAGCTTCTTCTACATGGCTGCTCCCGCAACTTACTAACCTTAAACAACGAGTTCGGAGTCCAACACTTGGCTCGATTCCTCTTCAAATAACTCGCTCTTCAGCGGGTTAGAAGTGGTTAGGCATTCGGAATTGCTCCCACAGCCGTTGAACAACTCTACCGATGGTTCGGAGTCCAACACTTGGCTCGATTCTGCTTCAAATAACTTGCTCTTCAGCAGGTTAGAAGTGGTTCGCCATTCGGAATTACTCCCACAACCGTTGAATCCCTCAAACGACGAGTTTGGAGTCCAACACTTGGCTCGATTCTGCTTCAAATAACTTGCTCTTCAGCGAGTTAGAAGTAGTTTGCCATTCGGAATCGCTCCCACAACCGTTGATTCTCTCATATAAGCAGCGAGCTCGGAGCTAAAGCTCTCCCCTAGAGTTGCTCCTCACACCCGTCTCGCAAATGGCTCTCTTCCAGAGCCGAGCTCTTCACTCCGCTCGCCTCCAAAGCGGACCTCTTCTCAACGAGTTCGGAGCTCACAACTCTCTCCAAGAGTTGCTCCTCAAACTCATCTCACAAATGGCTCTCTTCTAGAGTCGATCTCTTCACTCTGCTCGCCTCCGAAGCGGACCTCTTCTCAACGAGTTTGGAGCACAACTCTCTCATAGAGTCCCTCCTCACACTCGTCTCACCGAGCTCTTCACCCCGCTCGCCTCCGAAGCGGACCTCTTCTTAACGAGTTCGGAGCTCACAACTCTCTCATAGAGTCCCTCCTCACGCTCGTCTCACCGAGCTCTTCACTCTGCTCGCCTCCGAAGCAGACCTCTTCTCAACGAGTTCGGAGCTCAAAACTCTCTCCAAGAGTTGCTCCTCAAACTCATCTTCCAAATGGCTCTCTCCCAGAGCCGAGCTCTTCACTCCGCTCGCCTTCGAAGCAGACCTCTTCTCAACGAGTTTGGAGCACAACTCTCTCATAGAGTCCCTCCTCACACTCGTCTCACCGAGCTCTTCACCCCACTCGCCTCCGAAGCGGACCTCTTCTCAACGAGTTCAGAGCTCACAACTCTCTCATAGAGTCCCTCCTCACACTCGTCTCACCGAGCTCTTCACTCCGCTCGCCTCTGAAGCGGACCTATTCTCAACGAGTTCGGAGCTCAAAACTCTCTCCAAGAGTTGGTCCTCAAACTCATCTTCCAAATGGCTCTCTCCCAGAGCCGAGCTCTTTGCTCCGCTCACCTCTAAGGCAGACCTCTTCTCAACGAGTTCGGAGCTCACAACTCTCCCCTAGAGTTGCTCCTCAAACTCGTCTTCCAAATGGCTCTCTCCCAGAGCCGAGCTCTTCGCTCCGCTCGCCTCCGAAACGGACCTCTTCTCAATGAGTTCGAAGCACAACTCTCTCCTAGAGTTCCTCCTCAAACTCGTCTGCCAGATGGCTCTCCTAGAGCCGAGCTCTTCACTCCGCTCGCTTCCGAAGCGGACCTCTTCTCAACGAGTTCGGAGCTCACAACTCTCTCCTAGAGTTCCTCCTCAAACTCGTCTGCCAGATGGCTCTCCTAGAGCCGAGCTCTTCACTCCGCTCGCTTCCGAAGCGGACCTCTTCTCAACGAGTTCGGAGCTCACAACTCTCCCCTAGGGTTGCTCCTCAAACTCGTCTTCCAAATGGCCCTCTCCCAGAGCCGAGCTCTTTGTTCCGCTCACCTCAAAAGCGGACCCCTTCTCGACAAGTTTGGAGCACAACTCTCTCCTAGAGTTCCTCCCCACACTTGTCTCGCAAATAGCTCTCTTCCAGAGCCGAGCTCTTCACTCCGCTCGCCTCCAAAGTGGACCCCTTCTCAACAAATTTGGAGCACAACTCTCTCCTAGAGTTCCTCCTCACACTTGTCTCACAAATGGCTCTCTTCCAGAGCCGAGCTCTTCCCTACGCTCGGATGCCGAGCAAGTGCCGATCCGAACCCAACATCAAAGAGCCCGGTCGGCTAACCGAGCAAGTGCCCATCCGAGCTCCAAAACGGAGAAAAATCACTTTTCCCTCAACATTCGCGTAAGATCTCGTTCAAACGGCTCAGATCGCTCCAGCAGCACTAAACGACAAGATAGTGTTTTCTTGGAAACTGTGCCCGCCATGAATGAGATTATCACAAATAAGATGAACAACCGATTGCGAACAAGATGAAGACGATCGAGATCACGAACACAATCGGACGGCTGAGATCGAAGATCAAGATCAAGATCAAGATCAACAAGATCGGACGGTCAAATAAAGACTGATCGGATGATCAAGATGATCAAGATCGGATGGCTGGAGATCAAAGGAGGCTTTGATGAAGAAGATCATGATCGTGATCACGATGGTGATCAGACGACCCAGCGCTGAGATCAACAGCTCAGATCGCTCCAGCAGCACTAAATGACAAGAAAGTGTTTTCTTGGAAACTGTGTCCACCTCGAGATCCGCGCTGAGATCCGACGGCTCATATCGCTCCACGTCGCTCGGTATTCCGAGCCGAGCGACTAGTGATCCGACCCACTCGCTCCTCTTCTTTGCCCCTAGGGTCTTCCTCGCACATCTTACAAGGGTCTTCCTAGCCCAAGGGTCTTCCTAGCACATCTTACAAGGGTCTTCCTAGCACAAGGGTCTTCCTAGCACATCTTCTCCGCCCCTAGGAGTGGAACTCCTCTTCCAAAATCCCCAAGACCAAAGCACTTATCAACTTCATGAAGACAAGAATGTTGCGGGACTATTTTGACCATGAAGGAGGGTGAATCTTCATCCCACTCCTAAAGAGAAGTTGTAGATCTTCGAATTAGCTTCGAAATGAGGGGTCGCACACCCCGATCGGACCTCCGTAGCACCGGAAAGTGGACTGCAATACAGCTACACCGAATAGCTCGGAAATCCGAACCGAGCCTCTCGCGCAAGGGAAAAATCTGAACCGAACCTGAGCAACTGTCAAAACCAAATCCGAGCAACTGTCGAATCCGAGCTCTTCCCTCCGCTCGGATGCCGAGCATGTGCCGATCCGACCCCAACATTAAAGAGTCCGGTCGGCTAACCGAGCAAGTGCCCATCCGAGCCCCAAAACGGAGAAAAATCACTTTTCCCTCAACATTCGTGTAAGATCTCGATCGGACGGCCCAGATCTTGCCAGCCTCGCTAAACAACAAGATAGTATTTTCTTGAGAACTGAGCCCGTCTCGAGATTCGTGCCACCATCCAACGGCCCAGATCGAGCCACGTAGCTCGGATCTACCATCCGAGCTACTGCCCTACCGACCTGCAAAATGGCCAAAAATTTGCCTTAAAATCCGTGCTCAGATTTGCCGAACAAGAAGCAGCGGGGAAGAAGAAAAGAAAAGAAAAAAAAAATTAAGGCAAACGGGTCGGGTTCGGATCCGATACCCACACGACCCGTACCCTCTTCTCCTTCTTCTTCTTCCGCTCGTTCCTGCCAAAACCAACAAAAAAAACCAACGCCATCTCCCCCTTCGCGAGCTTCGTCCCTGAGCTCGCTCGACACCATGGCCGAGCTCTATGCTCTTCGCCCACTCGTCGAAGCCGCTCGACGACCGCCTCCGAAGCTCAGAGCTCCGAGCTCCTTCCTCGACGAACCCGTCGTTGCTACGAGCTCCGAGCTCTCCACGAGACGAACTCCACAATACTTTCGCCGTTGCCGTCCTCCTCGCCGAGCTCCGACGGCTCTTCGTCAGCCTCCGCCGAGCTCACCAACCCCATGAGCGAGCTCCAAGCTCCTCGCCGAACCCATCGTTGCCGAGCTCTCTCTCCCTCACTCCGAGCCGCGCCACCGAGCTCCACAATGCCGAAGACGAACCCATCGTTGCCGAGCTTTCTCTCCCTCACTCCGAGCTACGCCACCGAGCTCCACAATGCCGAAGACGAGCTCATGCCAAACTCTCCACTGCCAAGCTCCTACGGCGAGCTCCTTTACGGCGCGAGCTCCGATCGCGACCAAGCTCCGAGCTCCGCCGTGGCCGAACCCAATGCCATCGCCAGCTCCGATGAAGAGCACGAGCTTCCCGAGCTCCTCCTTCGTCGATCCCCGAGCTCGGTACCACCCCGTCAACGTCGAGCTTCGAAGCTCCGACAACAAAGCTCCACCATGGTAGAACTCCTCCATCACCTCAGACGAGCTCCATTGCCGAGCTCCGTCTCCTCCGCCTCCGCTGAGATCACGCTCCGACGAGCTCCAGCGCTAAGCCTCGACCAAGCTCGTCATCGCCCTCATCGACCTCACCCACTCCGTCATCACAAAGCTCCTCTTCTTCACCACTTCCTCCGAGCTCAACTCCCGAAAGCTTCGTCGAGCTCCCCCATTTTCGAGCTCGCCACTGCATCGAGCTCTCCCACAATCGAACTCCTCGCCGTCACCCTCAACGAGCTCCTCCCCCTCCAAGCTCTACCTCTCCACTGCGCCAGACGAGGTCGAAGAAGGCGCAAAGTCGGGAGCATGGCGGTGAGGCCAAAGTTGAAGGGGGCGAGGCGGGAATTCAAAGACGAAGAAGAAGAAGAAGAGAAGAAGAAAGAACAGAGGAAAGAAGAAGAAGAAGAACATATGGAAACAGCGCGGTGAGCGAAAAAAAAAATAATTAAAAAAAAAAACACCTCCCGGTCGGACTGCCGAGCAAGTCTCCATCCGAGCTCCAAAAACGGAGAAAAAAGCCGCCGAGCGACTACGACCGTTGGATCTTCCAGAAATTCGCGCTTCTGGTGATGGACGGTCCAGATCGCGCCACGTGCGCTAAACGACAAGATAACGATTTTTTGGAAAATGCCCCTCCTCGAGATTCGTGTCGGGATCCGACGGCACAGATCGCGCCACGTGTCAGGTAATATTTAATTACTTAATTTATTTATTTAATTGTTTTAATTATTTAAAAATTCTAAAAAAAATTAATTAAAAATTCTAAAAATAATTATTAATTCAGAAAAATTATTTTAAAATTCTGGAAAAATAATTATTAAATTAGAATAATTAATATATATTTTCAATAATTAATTATTTAATTCGGAAAATGAATAAAAAATTCAAAAAAATGAGAAAAAATCTAGAAAAATCTGGAAAAATCACCAAAAATCCAGAAAATTCTGAGAATATTTTTGGGCATTTTACAAGTCCATAATAACATCGTTACACCCCAAGCAAGATCCAAAACTTCCTTAAGAACACCGATAAAATCCCGTACGCCATTAGAACAGTAAAACTACTCAAAAACTGAAAAACTCAGTCTCTAGGAGTGGGGGGCTCGTGATATGGCTAAAAATTGGATTAAATCGGGACCGTTCACATCGGAGACGAATCTTAAAGCTCAGGGGTAAAACGGTAATTTTACCTACTAACGGGTCCGAAGCGGGTACTGGGTCTCCATCCCACAGATCCAATAACCCGCGAACGGATCCACCTCAACTGGGTACGGATCCCGACCTGATACAAACCTAGTCCGACAGGATAGAATTAGGGTCTCTGATTGAACCAAATCAACGGGCCTGATTCGCGACTATCCTCTCACCGGGAATTAAGGGATTACATTCCTAATCTGATTACGAGGATTTTATGCCTTATCAGATCACAGGAATCACATTCCTAATCTGATCCCAACGGCGACTATAAATATCCCCCACCTACCACTGTTACAGGTTAATCACTCTTTTGCCAACTTAAGCTCTTTTTTAATCATCACTGGTTACTGACAAGAGCGTCGAAGGGTGGGTCGCTGGGATCAACCCCGGTGTATCGCACTTCCTTGCAAGTGAACTTTGGGAGTCGGCATCCCAACTCCGACGAACAGGTTTGGACTCGCTATTCAGGTTTTTCCACGAACCCACAAATTCTATTCGTTTACCCCCACACCAGATTCAGCGGTAACAATATCAATATATAAAAATCGGAATTCGTTGAAATAGTCGAAACAATAATAATATTTCTGAGGGTTAAAATGCAAATAGTTGATGAAGTAAAAATGGAAACAAAGTTTATCCAAAATAGTTCTAATTATTATTTAGAAAAATGTTTTAACAAAGAAGCTCATAACGAATTTAACAATAACAATTTATAAATATCAAGATACAGATAAATACTCATGAAAATACGTATTTTTGGAATTAGGGGTTACAAAATCAATCCTGAAAATCCTGTCCCCAATATCGATCTTGCAGTCTGCATAGTTCCGATCAGTGGTTAAAGTCTCCCCTGATGAAGTAGCTACTACTAAGACCTTGCCTGGAAAGACCTTCGGTTCGACTCCCAAGACTTTAGCAAATTTAGGTGATATAAAAGTATGAGAGGATCCAGTATCGAACAAAACAACAGCTTTTCTTTCCATTCAAATAAAGTTCTCCTTGTTAAATAACACACTCTCGTTACATAACAGTTTTAATAAATAACAGGGAAAAGAGAACAACAGAAAACTTCTAAACATCCGCCCTCGTACCAATTATGACGTGATCCACTTCATCAGCATTAGCCTCAGTCAAGGCGAATACTTGCCCCTACTGGTACGGCTTCTTCCCAACCTGCTGCGTTGTCCCATTACGGACGACATCTCACAGCTTAGGGAGTGAGTTCTGTAATGGCCTGTCTCCCCACAATTGAAACAAGTCACCATAGGAGGTCACACCCATACATTTTCAGGTCTCCCAGCCACATTGACAGCGTTAGCCCATGTATGTTTGAACCTTTGAGCCGGCGGCTGCTTTCTGACATTCCCATAAATTGCGATCCTCTTCCCTACATTCCAGTTTTTCCTCCGATTCTGAACAACATAGAACTTCTCCATATCCACCTCAGTGGTTGCAACTCGCTAGACTAACTTGTCAAACCTCCTGATACCGAGGGGTATCATCCTTGATCTTAGACTCGGCCTTAATCCGTGCTCGAACTTCCGAGCTTTCTTTGCCTCGTCCATCACAAGTTTGGGTGCATATCTCGAAAGTTGAGTAAACCTTGTCTTATACTCCCTGACAGACATGCCTCCTTACTGCAGCGCTAGGAACTCCATCGCTTTATTCTCTTGGACATCAGATGGAAAATAATGACGGCGAAACTCCTCCAGGAATTCCTCTCAGCCAACAACACAATTTTTCATAGTCCGCTTCATCGAATGCCACCATACAGCCGAGTCCTTCTCAAGCTGCAGAGTAGCCAACTTCACCTTACTACTCTCGGGAGTTTTCAAGACTTCAAAGATAGTCTCAACTTGCCGAATCCAATTGTCAACTGCATCTGGGTCTAACTTTCCTTCAAAAACTGGTGGCTTCATCCTCTTGAATGAATCCATGAGTTTGATCACCTCAGAAACTGGATTCGCAAGCTCCTCCCCTAGTTTTGATTCATGGCAACAACATTGAGGGTCTGATAGACTCTAGCCAACTTCGTTTCCAACTCAAGTCCACAGCTGGGACCTTCTCCATTCCTTGATCTTCTTCCAGCCATATTCTGATTCAACAGATCCATTAAATTCGAAGTAGAAAATCTGAATTTAAACCAACTTCCTTCATTTCATTGAATTCAAACTTTGTACATTCAAATTTAAATATTGTTTGGCGTCAAGCAAAAGCATAGAGAAGATACAACATTCTATCCCTACGGTTCCTCTTGGCTTCCCTAAGCTCTTCTCGTAGTTTTGCCACTTCTTCCTTCAATACATCATACATGTGCTTTCTCTTCTCGAGTTCCCAAATACGATTACTGAGGATTGCAATATTCTCCTTGCACTTCACTTACTGGGCTTGCAACAGCTTTGCTCCCTCCCTCTGAGTCACTACTTGACTCTGAAGGGTCTGGATGAGATCTCCCTGATCTGGCTCTTCCTCGTCGGATGAAATGTTCGATGAGTCCAGAGACGGAGTGATCTCTCAGGACTCAGGCCATTCCTCCTCATTTTCATTGGGATCCTCTTCGTCAGAATTTCCTTGTCCAGGGTAGTAGTCCTCCTCGATTATGTGCCAGTCATCATCGCCTGCATGGTCATGATGGTTTGCCATCTTGGGAAGGGAGAAGAAGAAGCATCAATCATAAAGCAACACAAATGTAAGTGACTTACATTTAAATCTCTATATCCAACTCACACTATAATGTCCACTCTAGGGTGTCGTTCCTTATAAATTTGTACTACTTGGAAACCTAGCTCTGATACCACTCTGTAACACCCCGAATTACAAATAAAACTGAATTCGAAGTTCCACAGGATGTTTACACTTCAGTTATTGTTCAAGTTATTATTCAATTCATGTATAACGTTGTAACTCATAATTTCGCTGCATTGATGTAAATTCTATTGTAATAAAGTTTTTAAATTCCTTATGAATTGAATAATAACTAGAACATTTCGTTAAGCAGCAATCAGTCTTTAGTCTTGTCAATCACTTTACCCTGCATAGAAACTGTGGGTACGTCAGTTGCATACAACTGACTCTAGGACATAATACATCAATTTCTCATACTTAGAAAGCACATACTTGTCACACAAAAAAACTTAGGGGGACTATCCTGTTGATGACGTGTGTGAATGTGCACTTAGTCCTTAATGCAGTTGTTATTATTTACAGGACATTAATGCGCACATGTTCGATTCTATGCATCCCATACTGCATAGGTTCGAGGGCAAGCCCTTAATCGTTCTTCATCTTGTAGGGTTGGATCCCTCGCTATGACTTAAACTACTACGGTAACTACGGTAAGTATCCGAAATGTTCTATGAGTTACGAGCCCATGTCCAGACAGCCTAGAGGGGAATCCCACGTCGTGACTTGATGCATCATGCAGAGCCTATGGACAATTCACCCTTCGTCATGGAACGATGGCACCACCCGAACACCCCACAAGCGTCGCCACGGTCCCGATAATTCTGGAGTAGTATCCATGCCATGACATGACTTATCAAGCAGGCAACCTATGAATACTCTCACACCATAGATCCGAGGCCTTCATACTTGTGTTTTTCTCTTACTTTCATCACATCTTCACTATTGTATTGTTCTTAGTTATTTGAATCATGAATAAAAATTAACACCCTAGAGTTAGCACTTCCTCTATACTGGTCTTAACCATCAATCAATAGTAATGAACCAAACTTGGTCTTTCATTTCAACATTTTATCTCAAAATAATTTATTCAATGCCGGTAGAAGGACTTAACTACACTCTAGTATTTAATCTCATTTCATGTTCATAAAAATTGATTATTCACACTCACAAATTTTTCTCATAAAACATCATGATCTTTATCTCATTTTCATGCACAAATGTCATATATAAAGTGACGAATTCATTTTTCAAGCTTACCACATTCATAATAGATATCACAATTTCCTTTTACTTTCATGATGACATTCTTTCGCTTATTAAACCAAATCACAATTTTCTTTAGTTCAATTTTCCAAGACATAATCTCATTTAAGGTCTTTATTCAAATTTTCTTTTTAAAAGAAACATATTTATTTTCATTAAATAATCAATATTCTAAGAAATTGTATCAAGTTCTTTTCCTCAAAATAGCCTCTAATTCTCATTATAATAAGTCAAAAAGATATAAACAATTTTCATGAAGTTTAGGCATTTTTATAAGAATTAAAAAACTCAAGAATCAACGATCAGGACAGCGACAGTCGACTATTGAAAAGTGGTCTGTCGACTATCCTGCGAAATTTCAAAACTCAAGAACCGACGGTTAGTACAACCGACTGTTGAAAAATGGTCAGTCGACTATCCTGCAAAAATTTCAAAAAACTCAAGATCTAACAGTCAGGAGAGTGACAGTCGACTATCCTGCGAAACTTCAGTTCATAGACGAAAAGGTCGACTGATTTTAAACCAAAAATCCGATATTCAATACTTGACAGTCGACTGTGGACTTTGGTTTGGTCGACTGTCAATTATAAAAGTAATTTAAACTCATTATTTTGACATTAAAAGTAAATTCTCTTTCTAATTTGTATTTTAAGTCTACATTCTCTACTTTGAAGTGCAACCATGATTTCCACCAAATTTAGCACTACAATTATCACATAAGGTTATTTTCTTGCTTTCTTTTATTTCCACAACATTTCTAGAACACAATCTCATTTATCACACCAATGTCACAATACTTAATACAAAATATATAACCAATGTTTCAATTTATTAACTAGCCATTTACCGACATATATTCTACATCTAGCATGGTTCAAAATTCACATTTCCATAGCAACATGATAATTCTACTATAATATCCGTAATCTATAGCAACTACCATACAATTCATCAAGCATTCATTTTATTTTTCAACTAGTTTCTTTTTAAACAAACACATGGTTAATTTACTAGTTTCCTTAGCAATTTCATCAATCAAAATCCCTACCATGATGTCTACATTAGAAGTAGACAAATCACCCACCTATTTGAAGAAACAAATGAAAAGAACTCCTAGAAATCTCCTTGAACACACGAATGGTCCTTCTCCTAGATTGTGCCGCCAAAAGAGCCTTCTTCTCCTTGTTCTTGGTGAAACCCGAGCTCTCCTTCCTCCTCTTGATGGTAGGTCAGCCTCCAAATGTGAAAGGGAACACATATCAAATTCCACTCAATCATTTTGCTCACAAACTCTCAATCTTTTCTCACACTTGTTTCTTTCTTTCTTTTTTTTCACAAATTTTCTATTGTGTTTCATGAAGAGAATTGGGGGGGGGGGGGTATTTATACATTTTTCAAAGTAAATGGAGGGCCAAGATTGAATTAGAAGGTTGTAGATTAGAGGCTACAATGAGTTAGGGAGTTAGAAAAACTACCCATGACACAGAAACCACCTCTCCACTATGCCCATCTCACCACTCTCTCTTGACTCCATCCGGCCTAGCTTTGCACACCCCAAGACACGTGCTAGTGCAATGCACGTGTCACACCAAGCTCCCCTAGTTACTAGTTGTACATGCATTTGTTAATTGATTTGTTACAAAATGAGTCTACCTTACAAGTTGTCTCATTTAAATGAGAATAAACTAATTGGCTCAAATTAGTGGGCTTTAGAAACCATGGGCTTAATAATTAAAATAATTAATTTAACTAGTGTGGACTAGATTTAAACAATTAGGCCTAGGATTTAAAATACGCTTTTAAATTAAAAGAGAAGAATTAAAATACTTTGTTCATGCTATAAAAATAAATAATTTTCGAAGGGTAAAATGTACATAAATTTGCATGTGCAAAACACGTAAAAATCAAACAAATTCCTATTTAATTAAAATTTGAAAATTTAGGATGTTACATCGAGAAGATCACTTTGATCACTCCAATCAACAGAGACATTCATCCTAACTGCATTTTATGTTTTTAATGTGGTACTGTCTTGTTCCTTGTGCTTTTTGTCTTTTATTGTTTCAAATGAAGATATAAAGTTGGAACGTTCGAGGGCTGGGCAACCCTAAAAAATGCTAAAAAATTAAGGAAGGCATCCAAAGAGCAGGTGTATCTGTTATTTGTCTCCAAGAAACGAAGCTGGAACAATCCATGACCTGTAAATTGGTATCCATTGGCGAAACTTCCATCAACAATTATGTCAAACTTGATGCTATTGATAGATGTGGGGGGTCATATTGGGTTGGAATGATTCTATCCTCGAATGCACATACTCTGCAATTGACATTTTCTTTGTTTCGGCTTCCTTTAAACTGAGGTCTTCAAATGTGAAATGGTCTATCACCACTTTTCTATGCTCCCTTTGAGTTGGAGGATAGAGGTTTATGTTTTCATGAGATCAAGCAGAGGAGAAAATGCTAAACAATGTCTGGATTATCAGTGGAGACTTCAATGCCACTATATCAGATTCTAAACTTTCTGGTGGACGTGGATCAAACAAAGATATGAGAAACTTCTGAGACTTCATCCTTGACTTTGCTCTCATTAATTTACTCACGGCATGTAGAAAATTCACCTGATCCAACCTTAGAGACACTCCGACAATGGCTAGACTTGACAAACTCTTAATCTCAGCTTCTTGCGAAGGTTTGCGTCCAAATTGTATCCAGCACTCACTACCAAGAATTTCCTCTTACCACTGCCCGCTTATCCTCGACACACAAAAAATCTCACCAGCTATTTCTTATTACAAATTTGAGAAGGCATGGCTATCACATGAAAACTTCATCCCTTCAGTCATTGATTGGTGGACTAACTTCACTTGCACTGGTTCAGCAGTGGATATTTTTGCTCAAAAGTTGGTACTACTCAAGAGAAGGATTCAGAGATAAGGAAATGAGGTTTTTAGACACATTCCTATGAAGAATAAGCTACTATTCGATAAGATGCTGAGTCTGGAAGTTGAAGCTGAACATAATCGATAGTGTTTGATGCACTCAAAGCAGCTTAGAAGGAGTACCAAGACCTCATCAAAACTGAGGTGGTGTATTGGAGATAACTTTGTAGATTGCTATGGATAAAGGAAGGAGATGGAAATATGAAATTCTTCCACTCAGTTTCAAATGGGAGAAGAAGAAGAAACTTCATCTACTCGCTCGTAGTGAATGGCAGCCCCAGCACCTCCGAGCCCATTATTAGAGCAAGCTTTAAAGACCACTTTGAAGATATATTTGAGACCCAGGAAGACTTCATAATTGATTGGCAAACCCTATATCCCACCCAAGAAGTAAACTTAGCACACTTGGATGCACCTTTAACTTTGGAGGAGGTTCACAGAGCTGTGTTCGACATGAGTGAGGATAAGGCTCCTGGACCCGATCGCTACTCTATGAGCTTCTACCACAATTTTTGGGATACAATCAAAGATGACTTATTCCAAATGCTTACGTCGATCCAGTGAGGAGACTCTGATTTGAGTTGACTAAACTACTCAAATATTATGCTGATTCCAAAATGTGCAGGGGCAAATTCTGTAACTGAGTATAGGCATATCAATTTGTTGAACTGCTCCTTCAAGATATTCACAAAAGTTTTAGCCAACAGGCTTAGCCCCATCCCAGCTTCACTTGTATCTTCATCTCAGAGTGCATTCCTTAAGGGAAAGTCCACTGTTGATTGTTTCTTGGTGGCTCATGATGCAATCAACCTATGTAACAACAAACACTCCGACACTCTCAAGCTCAAAATTGACTTCAAAAAGGCTTTTGATACAGTAAGTTGGGAATTTCTTGATCAAATGCTGGTTGCGAGAGGTTTCGAGTAGGCTGAGGTATCTGGATTCACATGATTCTCCGAATAACGAAATCTTCTATTCTTATAAATGGGATGAGTGGCAAGATTTTTAACTCAAATAGAAGCCTTAAACAAGGGGACTCCCTCTCACCTATGCTGTTTATTCTAGCAGTTGATGTCCTTGCGCAGATGTTGGCTTGTGGTCATAGCACTGGCTCCTTCTCACCGCTCCAACTCAGGGGAACACTATCTTCTCTAACTGTTCTCCAGTTTGCAAATGACACCCTTCTTTTCTGTAAGGGGGATGAGCAAGAGGTCATCAACCTCAAGGTGGTACTCCATCTCTTAGCAAATGTGATAGGCCTGGAGATTAATTTCAACAAGTCTTAAATTGCATATTTTGGTAAATTTAGAGCATAACTTCATGCATTTCCTACTATACTAGGTTGCATATAAGAAAAGCTGCCCATAAGCTATCTTGGTATGCCCCTGGCTAAAGGGAAGCTGCGGAAAAGAGATTGGCATCCTCTCATCCTCAAGCTACAATGAAGACATTCAGTGTGGAAAGGTAAAAT
The DNA here is from genome assembly GCA_017893485.1 of Hemerocallis citrina. NCBI lineage: Eukaryota > Viridiplantae > Streptophyta > Magnoliopsida > Asparagales > Asphodelaceae > Hemerocallis > Hemerocallis citrina. Next base: position 120,039,061 of record CM030364.1, read on the forward strand.
GCATTCGAAAGGGGGAGGATTGTGCTAATCAATTCAGTGCTGATTGCATTGCCTGTATACAATGATTCGTTCTTTAAACGTCCTCCTTAGGGTGATTAGGATAATTGACCAAATTCGAAGCATAATCTTTTGGACAGGAGTAGATAAGGATGTCAGGGGTACTGCATGTATGCAATGGAAAAGGATATGCCAGCCTAAACAACAAGGGGAGCTTGGAATTTTAGACTTGAAGATTTTCAGTGAAGCCCTACTACTCAAATGGTGGTGAAAGAATGTCTCATCTGATTCTCTTATAAGCCGAACCAAGCAATCTTTGTACTACAATGCTGGCAATCATAGTTTTATTTGCCCATCCCAAGCATCATATTTCTGGAAAGGATTCTTCAACCACAAAGAGAAATTCAAGCAAAATTTGAATTGGAAACTTGGTAATGGGAAATTGATCAAGTTGTGGACTTCCAGATGGATCGAGGGAACAACACCTCTTCAATCTATTCTGCTTTATCAGCAGTTGCATGGAACCCTGAAGCTGATATACTCTCTCAAGGAGTGTGGATTAACATTGTTTGGCATTGGCGACCTATGATCAACATCATCTCCATTCCAACTCTCAGAGAAGAAAAGAGAAAACTGCTTGAGCTTACAACACATCTCCATCCAACATCTAATGCAGACTGCACATCTTGGAGACATACTGTGACCAATACATTCACTGCCAAATCTACCTACAACCTCTTCAACTACTCCGACCTCAAATTCCCCTATCATGCCGCTATGCGGAAGTCAATTGCGCCCTTGAAATTGAAATTCTTTTATGGAAACTCAGTTGGGAGAAGATCAATTCAAAAGCTACACTCATCTCCAAAGGCTGGTTGGGCGACCCGGCATGCACAGTTTGTGCATGTCAGGTCGAGACAACTTTCCATATAATTTTTTAATGCCCTACTGCAGTAGCCACATGGAAATACTTCATCAACTTCTTCCACATTCACACATTGTCACACTCTATTCATGAATGCTTCTCCACTTGGTGTTTTGGGTCACACTCACACTATTCCACTTTGCATATTCTCACAATTGCAATTTGCTGGAGCATCTAGCTGGCTAGAAATGGTTGGATCTTTTCAGCTTTATCTCTTTCTACTGATACTTTAATCTCTAACACAAAATTTTGGTTTCACTATTGGATAGATGGATGTGCAAATGAGAAGAAGAAGAAGGCCCAACTCTTGCAAGGAGTGGACAGTGTGGGAGCGAGGGCTCTACTCTTTTGAGGAGCTAGTTAGTTAGGGGATCACGCAAGAAGCGGAGAGGACAATAACTTTGGCTGATTAAGATGAATGCTCTTCCTAGTACTCTTTATTTTGTATTTGTTTTGAGCCTGAGGCTATTTGTTATTTTGTAACTGAAACTATTAGTGTTCTTAACTGTTGGGAATGTCTTTTACTATAATTCGCCTGGGTGCAATTAAATAAGGGATCAAATGCTGGATATTAGGACAAGTTGAGGTGTAAGAAAAACGTCTGCTACCCTCTCTTCGACCTAATTTAATGTATTTATAGCCCTTATCTGATTACAACACTTAACCCTATCAGATTGACCCATTTTTTTATTTTGTATCATGTACTCACTTTATATACATAGAGAGAGCAATGTTCCGGTGTGCACTAGGCCTCCGTGTGCACAAGTGTGCACTTGGCCTTCCCACCTTCGTATCGACGATCCGAAATGTTCACATTGATCTACAGATATAACTTAGTCTAAATATGTAAATTCAAAACATTTGAAATTCATTGCCCATCCATTGAAGAGTTACAAAATTTAATGGCTGAAAATCGTGGTTTTTTATAGTCACATGATGGATGGGCAAATAAATTTCAAATAATTTGAGTTTACATATTTAGACTAATTTATATGTGTAGATCATTGTGAACGGTTCGGATCATTGATACCAAGGCGGGAAGGACGAGTGCACACGTGTGCACATGGAGGCCTAGTGCACAATAGAACATTCCTCCCCCTATATATATATATATATATATATATATATATATATATGCTAATGTGAGGTATTACTTTATCCTACCTTTTGCCAGTTAAAAAAAATAATTTATGGCCCGTTATAAAGTTCTTATTAATGGGTCAACCTAGGAATTGATCAGTCTTAGATGCATCGAGGGGGATGTGGTTTTACCTAAATGGGTCTTCTAGCTGTGGGGACCCAACCTCTGTGATAGGTAGCCCCTTGAAGGAGGTTCACTGCGGTAATAACAAGCATGATTGGTTGGCCAAGAAGTAAACTTAATATTTTATAGAAGTTTCGTACAAAATTTTCGTCCCTAAGATGATATAAGTGTTTGTGTAATGGTTGGGGATGAGCCTATTATGCTTTTAATGAGACTCGAGTAGGATAACCTTGAGATTTGACTCTACACACATCCCTAAGGGACTGACCTATATGAAAGCGCCCGTACAAGACCGAGGCTATGGGACATTGGCAATCCCTATACGCTTTCTCGAAAAACCAAGATACTAGCCAATGTACTTTAATGCGCACACCAGCTGACTGAGTTATCAATTCTATATTTGTTATAGTCAAAATCTTGGTCAAAGGAACGCGGCACAAGACCTTCACTTCGAATCCTTCATTCGTAGACTATCAATACTAAATGAGGCTGGGAAGACTCCTCACTGTCTGCACAAACACCAACAACGTAATTTTTGTTATTTATATATTTATTTATCATTATGAAAAAAAGAATATCTTATCTTTTAAATTTTATTTTCATTTTATTAAAAGCCTATTATTAGAATTTTGAATTTTATGGGGAACTATTGGAACTTTGAGGGAAAAACTCCAAATTCCTTAATTATTTAGCTAGTTTTTTTACATGCACTTCATGGGTTGACACATTCAAAACCTTCATCATTGCATTAACCTATTATATTTATTTTAATAACTCTTTTTCATAACCTTTAGTGTAATTAATGATTTTGAGTAACATCACTTTTAACTTTACATATATTGCCTTATCTGCATCAAATAATTTTCTTATTTACTCATGAATTCATGAGCAATTAAATTCTTTGTAAATGACAATCTTATATATAAAGCTAATGATTGTAGATGACATGTAAGCATATTAATGGAAATATTTTTTCATCTCTTCCAAACGATGATTCACATGATGTTCTTAAGTATAAATATACTATACTATACTTTATTTTAGCTGGGAGTTGAAGGAGCTCAAACCTACCCTTTCCCACGATTGTACTCGCATGAGTTGTATCTTGGAGTGTATTCCCAATCCACTTACATGAAGGTTGGGAATCGCGTTAGATCAGTGTCTCGTGAACGTCTCCTGCTTTATTTATTACTAGTTATCTACACGCGTGTGATGCACGTCCTAACAAAATACACACTGCATCAACAAAAAAAATCAAAATTCTGATTCTTCGCTCCCTGACTTCTCGCCCACGCACAACGATTCCACCTCACTATATTTAAAAACTTGAAAAAATAAAAAAACAAACAAACATCAATCTTTCCATCACCTCATTCCCCTAAAATCAATCAGCAAAATCAAAACCAAGCCAAATACCATTTCACAATTAGCTGGGCGTTCTTGAGATCTAAGTCGATCATCAAATCTTCACCGTCCGATCTGTGAATTCCACTTAAAATTTTTTTCGTTAAGATTAGATTAACCAGCAAAATAAACAAATTTAAACCATAATTTAATCTAATAACACTTATACAATCATAAAAAAAACAACTAAAAATTCTAACTTTCTTAACCACAAATCACTATTTTATCCAAAAATTCATACTTTCTCTATCTACAATCACTATTTCATGTTATTTCAATAAACAACCATTATATCATCTAAAAATTCTAAACTTTCCCTACATACCTCTTCCGATTCCTCGTTCCCTAACTTCTCCCCCACGCACACCAATTCCACCTCACTCAATTTAAAAACCTGAAACACACAATAACAGACAAACATCAAATTTCCATCAGCACAATTCCCCAAAATCAATTAGCAAAACCAAAACCAAACACCAATTTATAATAACCTGCACGTTCTTGAGATTTATGTGGATCATCAAATTCTCACCTTCAGATCTGCAAACCTTATTGTAACCAATATAAGTGTAACGCCCCGGGACCCTGCTCAAACAAATTATAATAACTTCCCACCACAGGCTGCCTCACAAAAGGTGTTCGGACTATTTGGTGCCTCTTGATCATAGACTTCCTAATATATACTCTAACTCTCTCTCCTCCCCCATCGATGTGGGACCAAACAACTCACGCCCAAGCACAGCACCAGCCACTTCTCTTTCATTTTCATTTCATTTAATGACACATTTCATAAGACCCATAGTCAACTCTATAGGCTCCTATATTAATCCAATTAATTCATAGCCCATAGACTACCTATAGGCCAACTACCATACTTCTCACATCATATATATATATATATATATATATATATATATATATATATATATATATATATATATATATATATACATAGAGCTTTCTTTCGTTGCAAAAGGGTCGGAAGCGAGTCTGTTCGCACCAACCCGTGTGAACTTCGATCTGGACCGTTGGATCAAAGATCCAACGGTCAAGATTTTTTAAATAAAATTTTGCCTTAACCCGTTGTTGGGAAGGACGGGTTAAGGCAAAATTTTATTAAAAAAAATAGCCTTAACCTGTTCTTGGGAAGGACGAGTTAAGGCTATCTATATTCATTTGTATTTCCATTCTGTTCGTCTTCTTCGGCGATTGCTCTCGCGCTCTTCTTCTTTCTTCGACGACCCAACGGAAAAAAAATCCTAATCCTTCGTCTAAATCCAAATCCTTCGTCGAAAACCCAAATCGATCCACTTACCCCCGCTCCCCCTACTCCCAATTACAAAATCGAAACCCTAGCTTCTCTTCCCCTCTTCGATACGAAATCGAAACCCTAGTTCTCTTCCAAATCGATTGTTTGGCTTGATTTGGACCTATTTTGTAAGGTATACACTATTTCTTTACCTCAATAATCTACATTTGTATTATTTTTTTGAATTTGTGTGTAGTAAATTATTTAGAAATTGGGGAAAAATTTATATGCCTTAGTAGATTTTAGATGTAGAATCGGGTTGACTTCAAGTTTATTCAATTGCCGAATTATGTTGCTTGCATTAGTAATTTGTTGAATCAGAATTGTATATACGAAATTAGTTAGAAACTTTTCAGTGCGGTTATGGTTGAAAACCCTGCAAACGACCGTAAAAAAATACGAAACTATCCGAATAGGTTCGTCTCACATAGTACAAGCCACCCCAAGTTGTAGAAGCGAGTTTCGACTCACGGTTCGAGAGATACGGCCGCGTATCGCTTTCGATTGAAAAAAACCAAGTAAAGCGGTATACGGCCGTATCTCCCGAACCATGACTCGAAACTCGCTTCTACAAGTTCGGGTGGCTTGCCCTACGTGAATTGGACATAGTCGGAAAGTTTTATAATTTTTGAATGCCGTTTGTGCAGTTTTGTTCAATTCCTCAAATGAGAAGTTTTTTACTTAGAACTTTGTAAGTGCGGTTAGAGTTGAAAACCCTTCAAACGACCTCCAAAAAATACGAAACTTTGGAGTTGGATGGTGTCCACTATGAGAAGCCAATCCAACTTGTAGAAGCGAGTTTCGACTCACGGTTCGAGAGATACGGCCGCATATCGCTTTCGGTTGAAAAAAACCAAGTATAGCGGTGCACGGCCGTATATCGTAAACCGTGACTCGAAACTCACTTCTACAAGTTTGGGTGGCTTGCCCTACGTGAATTCGACCAAGTCGGAAAGTTTTATAATTTTGGGATGCCGTTGGTGCGGTTTTCTCAACTTCTCCGCATGAGAGTTTTTTGACTTAGAATTTTGTAAGTGCGGTTAGATTAGATTAGAAAACCCTTCAAACGATATCCAAAAATTTTGAAACTTTGCTAGTTGGTTGGTGTCCCCTATGAGAAGCCAACCGAAGTAATAGAAGCGAGTTTCGACTCACGGTTCGAGAGATACGGCCGCGTATCGATTTCGGTTGAAAAAAACCAAGTAAAGCGGTACACGGCCATATCTCCGGAACCGTGACTCGAATCTCGCTTCTACAAGTTCGGGTGGCTTGCCCTATGTGAATTCGACCAAGTCGGAAAGTTTTATAATTTTGGGATGTCGTTAGTGCGGTTTTCTTAACTTCTTCGCATGAGAGTTTTTTGACTTAGAATTTTGTAATTACGGTTAGATTAGATTAGAAAACCCTTCAAACGATATCCAAAAATTTTGAAACTTTGCTAGTTGGTTGGTGTCACCTATGAGAAGCCAACCCAAGTTGTAGAAGTGAGTTTCGACTCACGGTTCGAGAGGTACGGCCGCGTATCGCTTTTGGTTGAAAAAAAACCAAGTAAAGCGGTAGACGGTCGTATCTCGCAAATCGGACTCGAAACTCGCTTTTACAAGTTCGGGTGGCTTTCCCTACGTGAATCCGACCAAGTTGGAAAGTTTTAAAATTTTCGGATGCCGTTTGTGCGGTTTTCTCAACTTCCTCGCATTACAAGTTTTAGACTTAGAATTTTCTAAGTGCGGGTAGATTAGAAAACCCTTCAAACGACCTCCAAAAAATACGAAACTATGCGAGTTGGTTGGTGTCCCCTATGAGAAGCCAAACCAACTTGTAGAAGTGAGTTTCGACTCACGGTTCGAGAGATACGGCCGCGTATTGCTTTTGGTTGGAAAAAAACCAAGTAAAGCGGTAGACGGCTGTATCTCGCAAACCGTGACTCAAAACTCGCTTCTACAAGTTCGGGTGGCTTGCCCTACGTGAATTCGACCAAGTCGGAAAGTTTTAAAATTTTCGAATGCCGTTTGTGCGGTTTTCTCAAGTTTATTTTTTTAGAAGTTTTTGAGTCAGAACATTTTCTAAGTGCGGTTAGAGTTGAAAACACTTCAAACCACCTCCAAAAAATACTCGGCCATATTTCTCGAACTGTTAGTGGAAACTGGCTTTTATAAGTTGTTGTGGCTTCCGCACTTATAAAAACACCATGCATAACGGTTTAGTACCCCTAATGGTTCTCCTTTTCACGGTTTCTTAGGTATGGACAGTTTCGAAGAAAGTTCTATTGACCGGAGAGAAATTTGTTTGTGCACAACAAATTGGCGAGTATCTTCCTCATGTTGACGAGCGCCTAAAACCTAAGATTGGTATGACATTTCCCACTCTTGAGGAAGCGGAAAAATTTTATTCATCATATTGCAAATGTGCGGGATTCTCTATGCGTAAGGGTGGAAATAAATATAAGGGAAACGATGTAGTGGATACATCCTATATTTGTAATAAAGCCGGAGAGTCACCGAATAATCATAATGAAACTAGACGAGGGACAACTTTTAGAACGGGTTGCAAAGGTTTCGTTCGTGTCAAACTAAACCCACATAGTAATTCACAAAATAATTCGTGGATTCTTTATTCGTTGAATGAAGCACACAGTCACGAATTTACTTCACCTGGTAGACGTCACTTGCTACCTCGAAACCGTGAATTGACTAAGACAGATAAAAAAGTAATTAGTCAACTTACCGAAGCTAATGTCCCTGTATGCAAACAAATGATATTCTTTGAAGGTACAAGTGGAGGTAATGAGAAAATTGGGTTCACTAAAACCGATGTCAGAAATCTCAGGAGAGACGAGATGGAGGGTTTAAAAGGACACGACGGACAAATGCTACTTGAGTTTTTTGAATCCAAAAAGAAGACCGATCCTTTATTCTATTTTGATTACCAATGTGATCCCAAAGGGCGATTGTCACATTGTATCTGGGTGGATTGTATCTCTAGAAAGAATTATGAAGTATTCGGGGATGTTCTCTACTTTGATGCTACCTACAACACAAACCGATACGGGATGTTGTTCGTACCATTTGTTGGATTCAACCATCATTGGCAATCAATATTCCTAGGTTGTGGGTTCATCCCCAATGAAAAGACATCCTCATTTGAGTGGTTCTTTGAAAAGTGGCGAGAAGCAATGGGCGTTGATTCGATCAACATCGTGACAGATGAGGATCGTGGGATAACTTCTGCAATTTCCAAAGTTTTCCCAATCACGTCACATAGATATCGCATTTGGCATATTTTGGATAAGCTACCGCATGAAGTGCGCATGCCGAATAACGTTGATGAGTTCAGGGATGCCTTGAAGACTATCATTTATACGGCAGAATTAAAAATAGAATTCGAACAGAAGTGGAAAAATTTGATCTCCCAGTACAAACTGGAGAATAACAAATGGTTGAAGGAAAAATTTGAGATCCGCGAAAAATGGTCTCCTGTGTACGCACGAGACTCATTTTGGGGGGGCATGTTGAGTACCCAACGTAGCGAATCGCTACATTCATCCTTGAAGCAGCATACTCATAAAAAGTACTCATTACATGAATTTGCCGTCATTTTTGACCGCCTCTTAGTAAAACAAAGACACGATGAACTTAAAGAAACACATCGTAATCGTGAGGAGTGGCCAAAATTGAAGACCAAATGGGCATTGGAGTCACAAATGGCAGGAACATACACTTTGAAGATTTTCTACAAATTTCAACAAGAAGTTGTCAAAAGCTTATTACTTAATGTGAGTTTAATTGCGAGTATGGATACACCGAATAGTGCAGCTTATTCTGTAATAGTTTGTGAAAATTCAGAACCGGAGAGGGTGATTTCTTATTGTAAAATCACTGAAATTGCTAAATGCCCTTTTTCCATGTACGACTTCGTAGGCATTCCCTACAAATATCTACTGATCACACCGCACTACCCGAACAATATATTTGTAGGCGATGGACCAGGGATCAACTGAGAAGAAGCAGTATACCGGTTCTCAATAGTATGTGCGACAATTTTGCCTCTCGTTATTGTGAACTGACTATGCACTCAAGACATTTGGTCGATCTTGGTTGTTCTTCAGAGCGAGGATACAAGTACATGCTCGACCACATGCTGAATGGAATTGAAGGCTTTGCTAACATTGAGTCAGTGAACAGCACACCACACGAAGGTAGCGCACAACCTGAGAGTGGTGGACATGCACACGCACATGCACATGTAGGTGACCCTGCGCAGTGCACCACAAAGGGGAGGCCTAAAGGGAAACAGTTGAAGTCTATAAGAGAAGGTCAAAAAACGAAGAGGCCAAGACTTTGCAGGACATGCCTTCGTGTCGTAGGTCATGATTCACGGAATTGCCCAAAAAATGTAGCAAGGTATTATATCAGAGATTTTGTATTTGTTAATTGGACTCAATGAATGTAAACTTGTTGTAGTCGGTACTAACTCATTCTTCTTCCTTATTTAGTGGATCGGTAGGGAATGAAGAAGCTCCAAATGCTGTAAAGAGTGATGATGACGAAGGCGAAGGTTCGTGCTAGGGGTTTTGATCTAATATGTATGCCATATCAAACTTTCAAGATAATCACCTAATAATTGCTGAATTTTATATTTTTTTGTGCAGATAATTATTAATTTCGAATCGATTATTAACTTATATTTTTTTTTTAATTTTGGGTGTAGGTCCGGAATGAAACCAAAAAACGCGCCCAATGGAAAGAAGCAATGTGCTGAAAAATTCGTTGCTTTTTTATTGTATATATGTGGTTAATTGAATGTATTTATTTGGTACAAGTAAATTAATGATGTATTTAATCAGAGTGTAATCTCTGTATGTGGAATTTATTTTGTGTATTTGTGAACTACATATGTTGCTATGGATTTTGATCTTGTATTTGGGTAGCGAATGTTTATTTATGTCGAAATTTGTGAATTTTGAAGATGCGTGCCATTTGGGCAACTCGATCTGTTTGTGAATTATTTGGTAATGAAAATTGTCTGGATGCCGATGTGAACAGATTTATTATTTGTGTGGGAGATTGTGTATTTTGTGGATGATATATCTATATTGTCGAAAATTGTGAAAATGTACGCAGTATTGAAGAAAAGATGCTGCCAGATACTCTCTACTAAACCTGTTATTGAAGATAACGGGTTACGATAACTTAACCCGTTATCTTCAATAACGGGTTAAGTAGATAGATATTGGCAGTCCTAGGGGAATACTGCACATGTAGGGGATGAAGTTCGGCCAATATCTCTCCACTTAACCCGTTATTGGCGTTGACGGTTTTATATAACCTAACCCGTTATTTCCAATGACGGGTTAAGGAGATAGATATTGGCAGTCCTTAACCAATACTTCACATGTAGGGGATGAAGTTCGGTCAATATCTCTCCACTTAATCCGTTATTGGCGTTGACGGTTTTATATCACCTAACCCGTTATTACCAATGACGGGTTAGGTTGATATTTATTTACAGAACTTTTCACTTTGTGGACTATATCTTATTTTGTTGATACATATACATATTTGTTCATTCACAACAAATAACTTAGTGCACTTCCGTCTGTGTTGGATATATCTTCTTTTGTTGATACATATACAAAATTGTTCATTCACAACAAGCCATTTGCAACAACAAATTTATTCATATATCAAACATTACAAACTGGCAAGAACAAGTTATGGGAAGATACATAGAATGCGTACATAACTCAAGCAAATTGACATTACAAAGTCATCCTTTGACACTCTACTCCAAAATTGAAATTAATTTAGTATACAAGTACATGCTCGGTTTCTTCTCAAAGTGATAGGAATGACTGCTGACTCTGCCTTTTTTTGATTGTATAAGTAGCAGTTATCCCCCCTACGTACAATTTAGTTCACTACTATTACACAAAGGTAAAAATTCTCCGCTTCGTGGGATAGCGTAGTAGTGGGTGTAACCGTATATTCAAAGTACTTGACAACTTCTTGACACGCACTCCTCATATTCGTAATATTTGTTGCACGATTGTGAGGTGTGCATGCCAAGAAGTTGAAAAGTAGCATGAATACACTGTTGCACCCACCACTACTCCATCCTATGAAGCAAAGAATTTTTACACTCTGTGTAACAATAGAGAACGAATGTGTATGAAAGGAGGACAATTGCTACTTATGCAAACGCATCTAAAAGCTATAAGAAAGAAGATTGAGGGAAATGAAGGTAAAAAAAGGCAGAGTCGGTGGCCCTCCCTACCACTTGAGAGAAATTGAGCATGCACTTGTACACTGAAATGTTCATGCACAAGTCTCTCTACCTCTGCATCTTCATACACAAGCACAATTGTAGGCGACCATCTTTGAACTCAATTTCTTCTATAAGCTCAAACTTCTTCCTCCCTATTTAGAAGAAAAGATTATCTTCAAGAGAAGAAGAGAAGATTGATTCCTCATATTTTTTCATCTACTGAGTTATGAAATGAAGTCTCTTATTTGAGTTATCTTGAAGAGAAGAAGAGAAGACTCATTTGAGTTATGAAAGGAAGTCTCTCAGTTATAGGGAAGATTAGAAGGAGGGGAGCATGATATGATAGCAATCTTGTACACAATAATGCTCATCAATAGGGCTGAATCAAAACAAGTGGAAGAAGAAGACAAGGAGGGATCAAAACAAGAAGAAGAAGAAGATAAGAAGGTTAAATCCTTGATATCCACCAAAGTATGATACATGTCTCCAAAAAACAGTAGCAAGGACAGCAATTGTCTCCAACAAATTGATACAAATCTCAAAATGTACAGACCATGTCTGTAAATTAACTTTCAAGATAACCCGTTGTTGGTGACAACGGGTTAATTACCGTTAACCCATCGGTACCAAGAACGGGTTAAGTATACTTGATCCATCTAAAAACTTGGTCTCTACATGATGAACCACTTCCAATCTTTGTCAACTTAACCCGTTGTTACGGATAACGGGTTAAGTTAACAAAGATCGTTATCGCCAAGGACGGGTTAAGTACACTTATATTTGCAGAAGTTTATGGCTACATGCATAAGTAGATGGCAAAGTTTTCCCAATATATGTTAACTTAATCCGTTATTGACGATAATGGGTTAAGTATTTACAACCCGTTATCTTAAATAATGGGTTAAGTGTACCTATATCGGCAGTACTGATAATTATTAAATTGCATGTAAAAAAATGTGTAAACAATTTTGTAAATATAACATATAAAGTAGTGCACTTATATAAGCTCAATTTATGACGGGTTATTTAAACACCACATTGACCTTACTAAAACCTGCTACAAAAAAACTGCTCATAAAATTTTATATAATCTGTTTTCCATAGATGTTCGTAACGCGAGTTTGAATTTTGTTTGTAAACGGAAATTTTTAAATCATTTACACGATTTCAGTCAGCCCGGTTTAAACAATTATTTTAGATATAATTTTTGGTTGGGTTAGAGTACTTTGTAGGGTTAGAGTAGGATTACAATAGGTTAAGGGCAGGGTTAGATATAATCATTTACACAATTCCTCACCACGTAACTAACCAATATAAAATCGATATCATCAAATGAATATAAAAATTAATGCATATTAATTTAGTATTTTGTTTCTTAAAAAACAATTAAAAAAAATTGTAGGTTAGGGTTATGGTTATTATAGGGTTAGTAGGTTAGGGTTAGCGATTAGGGTTAGGGTTTCCACTCTTTTTCACTTCGTATTAGAACAAGTTCAAAAATGGGAATAACCTAAAGTACATAGCCAAATGTAAATCCCCCACGTGTCTACAAAAACTCAACTGTAGTTCCCCACATGTAAAGAGAAAACCACATGTAGCATTTGTTGGTTTTTTGGAAGCCATTGATAACACGAAGAAGATAGAGACTGAAACCGATGAGGAAAAAACCACATGTATATCCCCACATGTACCCTATACATGAAAAAAACACATGTACAACCCCACATATAGCGTATACAAGAAAAAAACACATGTAGATCCCCACATGCTGGTGTCCCTAATGGAAAAGCCTAACCAGATGCGTCACGTGATCCGCATCTCGTCATCAGATGAGATTAATTGGCCATCAAGAACTGGATCTGTACATAGGATTTTTCCCATATATAAGCTACATGTGGGGATGTACAGGTGGTTATGTAGTTTAGGTTTTTCCCATATTGAAGTGTCTGCAATAATAGTAGGCGGGTGCTGAGTTCTGCTTGTTTAGCTTGGTGCTTTTCCCACTTAGGTGTATGTTCAAAGTTTTCTGGCCTATATGGTGGAAAAAACACATGTAGCCTATATGATGGAAAAACCACATGTAGATCCCGCATGTAACCTATATGGGGGAAAAACCGCATGTAGATTCCCATATGTAGCCTATATGGGGAAAAAACTACATGTAGATCCCACATGTAGCCTATATGTGGGAAAAACCACATGTAGATCCACACATGTTTCCTATATGTGGGAAAAACCACATGTAGATCCCCCACATCTACGTACAAAAAGACCAATACAGATTTGGATCAACTGTGATGATGATGGTATTCCTAATGGAAAAGTACGAACGCGTTATTAGAGCGCCACGCCACCAGATCTAATTACTTGGCTAACAAGAACTGGATCTGATCACATATGGGGGCACAAGTTCACATGTAGTAGCACAATAAAGACATGTGGGGGAAGATATATTTGATTAGCCCTGATTTGAACCTTCAATTTGATTGACTGATGGATGGATGGATTCATTAGTCTGGAAATTTAGAACGGCCCGTTAATGTACTACAAGTTAACAACTTGTACTACAAATTAAGATACTTGCCATGTTGTACATGTGGTTCCACATGTTGCAAAGTCAAATATAAATATGGGGGTCCACAACTATGAACCTAATTAATCAAAACAAAAAATATACACTCACCAATAACCCTATCTTAACCTAACCGTAACCCTAACCCGATACTAACCCTATCTTAACCTAACCCTAACCCTAACCCTTGTTACAAAAATCTCGTAATTTAATTTTTTAACTTTTACAACACTTATTATGGTAACAAATTTATAGTGGTTAGTTACGAGGTAGTAAATGGAAATTTATAAAAAGTATAAACAATTTATGGGCATATTAATATCACCTTGCACAGTTCAGGAGACAATTCTCGCCAAGAGTAAAGAGAAATTTGTAAAAAGGATAAAAATATCTTCTTACTTAACCCGTTATCCCCAATAATGGGTTAAGTTATCCTAACACGTTATTAACAATAAAGGGTTAAGTAAAACAATTTTCACAGAACTTGATCACCTACAGAGCTGAGATGAAAATTCTTCTGCCAATATATATCTACTTAACCCGTTATTAATGGTGATGGGTTAATTGTTCTTAACCCGTTATTCTCAATAACGGGTTAAGCTGAGTTATTTTGGCAGATCTTTGTCAACTAAAAACGTGGGATTAAAAATCGTCTGCCATTATATGTGTTCTTAACCTGTCATTGTCAATAACGGGTTAGGTGATCTTAATCCGTTATTGACAATAACGGGTTAAGTTTACCTATTTTGGCAGTACTATATCATGTACAGACCTGAGATTGAAAAACTTCGGCCAATATATGTCTTCTAAACCCGTTATTGTGGATAACGGGTTATCTACAACTAACCCGTTATTGACAATAATGTGTTAAGTTTACCTATTTTGACAGAACTATATCATGTACAGGCCAGGTAGGTTAAAAAACTTCGGCCAATATATGTCTACTTAACCCGTTATTGTCGATGACGGATTAGGTGTAGTTAATCCGTTATCTACAATGACGGGTTAGGTAGGGATATTTTGGCCCAATCAGTACAGGTGTCTTGGTGAAAAATACAACCTCACAACAACTCACAAGAATACTGAAACTGAGTTCACAATAATACAACCTCACAACAACAATTCATAGCACAAGAATTGAGAACTCAGTTCACAACAATACAACTACATATATATAGCAGGTACTACAACAACTCAGAAATCCATGTTCGCAACAATATATATGTGAAGACATAAAATAGGACATTCATTAGCAAATTGTAATCTCACCAAATCGTTCGACTTTATTTCTGTATTGTTTACAACTACCTATTACAAGTCATTCAGTACAAAAAAATATAAACAAACAGTTGATATACAAATTGTTTAATCGTTCGACTACATTTCTAGATCCCTTCACCTATCTTGATGGTAGAGTTCCGCGGATGCCCGATAATTATCTACAACATTTACAAATAGAGAAACAAACAGTAGTTCTTAGTTATTTGAACGGAATAAAATCAAAAGCCAAACAATAAAATACCGCTTAACCAACCTATTGTTAGATACTACCTTTTACGACCATGCGGTTTGCAACCACTTGGTGATAGATGTTCTGGTGGGTTCCTCTTTCGTTGAGGATTCCGTCGTCTACCCTCGGTTTTGGGAGATTGAGGATCATCATCTTCCTAAGGCTCCGTCTCATCTTCAATTTGTGGTTGTTGGGGTTGTAGTTGTTGTGGCTCGGTCATGCGAATTCCCCTACTCACAGTTTGTTTTCGCCTATAACCTGTTGATGGCAAGTTGGCTCTCAAATAGGCCTCAACTTGTGGACCCTCACCCGCGTCCTCCAGAGTACGACGGCACGGGGCTAGCATCTCCCGGATTACCTCCTTGAAGCTCTCGGGTATCCTAGTCTTCAGGACGCGAGCAGCTGTTCGAACAACCTCCCATGAGTTTTCAATCTACAGTTGGTGAAAAATTCAATTTAAACATCATTCATAATTAGCGGCATCAATTAAATACAGTACATGCGTACAAACTATATGAAATTTGACTGACCGTTTTTCGATATGTCTCAGCCCTTGGTTGGTACATCGGCTAGGAGGAGGAATATGCTGGAGGTGGTTCTGCCTGGGTAGGGGGAATCGGATGTTGCACACTAGTTGGTACGGCGGCCTTTGGAGAAACATACAACCGGGTTATTCGCTTGTACCACATCATGTATGCCTGCTGGAGGGAGCCATCATATGGTATCGCGACGTACATCATATTCGGTGTCATTTGCCGCCGCATGGTGTTCCAGTTGGCTACATGGTAACGATGGTAATCAGCCCAATCGAAGTTGGGCACCCGTCCCGTTCCCCTGACCTCGTGCAACTTTTTATCATAAGACCTGACCTCGGAAATCTTCTGTTGATATCTGAATTGCCGCAAGACTCTATCAGGAGACTGGAACTCGACAACTCCAAAATTCACAAGAGGTGCAGCTGTTAACCAAAGGGATCTGTCTACGCAGACTGGAGGAACCCGTTGCAACCTGTCGGCCTAGTACGGTTCCTAATTGACGAACTCGTCCCGCAGGTTGTCTAACTCATCTCTGTAGTAGGTTAAAGATTGGTGTGGGTTATCGACCCACGTGTGCCGGCCCGCCCAATATGCTCCTAGAGGAGGTAACAACTCTGCTGTCCTTCGGGGCGGCCAACCAATCCGGTGTAAGCTCAACAATACGGGGACATCTGATGTGGATGCGTTCCCAACTCTAGATCTGCAGTAGCACCATTGGGCCACCCATCTGTACGCTACCTAAAGAACATGTGCACAAATTCCTATATAGTAGCGCCAGTGCCGCACTCCCCCAACTAAAACGACCTGCATACCGGAAATCCTCCAACAACTGTAGGTACATTAGCGGCACGGTTGATCCGGATGAGTTCGGGAAGATAAGTCCCCTATCAAACTGAAAATGTATGCACGTGCATAGTACGTCAGGATTTGCTCGTCCGAATCGAGGGCCAAATATTCCTCCTCGAACTGAAATTTTAACCAGTTGATGTACAGTGATTTACCATCGAAGGTTTCAGCCATCACTTCTTTCTCCGCTTTATCTTTCGCAGCTTCTATTTGTTCAGACAATAAATCTTCATCAAAATTTGCGGGTATATTTTTGCAGGATTTCTTTTTCAACGGCCTCTTTTTTTTCGTTAACTATCAACTGCAGGTCGATACCGAGTAAGTCACGAACAACTTCCACTCGATCGAAGTCCATGTTCCCTGTCACGGCAACCCCATCTATTGGTAGTCCAGTTATCATTGCCACATCTTGTAGGGTCACAGTCATCTCACCCACTGGTAGGTGGAATGTGTGGGTCTCTGGCCTCCATCGCTCGACTAGAGCTGTAAGGAGTGGCCGATCTAGCTTAACTGAGTGAATGAATCTAGCTCCGTAGAAACCGGCCTCCACCACATACGGCGTGATACGGGGGTCGAAAGGAAGAACTGCGTGCTTCCGGAAATTACATTTTTTATCAGACCCATTCCACACAGCTTCGGATCGGTGTTTGGGTTGCAAGGTGAGTATGCTTGTGTCCACGGGTCCGGGTGATGTAACGGGAACCGAGGACGACGCACCTGCCTCAGCAGATGTGGATTGACGGCCACCAACCTACATGAATAAATATAACAAATGTTATTATTAAGATAATGTTATATATTCATATTTAAAACCAATAATAATAATCAATCTTATCTCAGTAGTTGGTGTGCCACTAGTACTTTCGGACAGGAATCTCGGTTGCTTTGTTCTGGCCATTTATCTATCTGCCAAAAAATTTAAAATATGGTTGGTACGAATGACAACAAAACAAACATACCGAGATTGTGGAGAAAAACACACGAATGAAAACAAAAAAAGGACTGAATGTGAAATTGGTTGAATTCACGTAGCATAAGTCATCCCAAATTGTGAAAGTGAGTTTCAAATCTCGATTGAAGAGATACGGGTGTGTAAGATGGTTTAGGTGGTAAAAAACCCAAATAAACCGATACACGGCCGTATATCTCGAACCGTAATACCAAACCCACTTCTACATGTTGAGGTGGGTTGTGTTTGAGTGAGATCAACCAACTCGCAAAGTTTCATATTTTTTGGATGACGTTTGAAGTGTTTTCAACTCTAACCGCACCAAAATATTGAAAGTCATTAACTTATAATGCGAGGAACGTGACAAAACCGTACAAACGGCCTCAAAAATTTATAAAACTTTTCCAATTGGTCGAATTCACGTAGCACAAACCACCCAAACTTGTAGAAGCAAGTTTCGAGTCACGGTTTGCGAGATACGTCCGTGTACCGGCTTCAGTTGTTTTTTTTCCAACCAAAAGCAATACGCGGCCGTATCTCTCGAACCGTGAGTCGAAACTCAGTTCTACAAGTTGGTTTGGCTTCTCATAGGGGACACCAACCAACTCGCAAAGTTTCGTATTTTTTGGAGGTCGTTTGAAGGGTTTTCTAATCTACCCGCACTTAGAAAATTCTAAGCCTAAAACTTGTAATGCGAGGAAGTTGAGAAAACCGCACAAACGGCATCCAAAAATTTTAAAACTTTTTGACTTGGTTGGATTCACGCAGGGCAAGCCACCCGAACTTGTAGAAGCGAGTTTCGTGTCACGGTTTGCGAGATACGGCTGTCTACCGCTTTACTTGGTTTTTTTCCATCCAAAAGCGATATGCGGCCGTATCTCTCGAACCGTGAGTCGAAACTCACTTCTACAAGTTGTTTTGGCTTCTCATAGGGGACACCAACCAACTCGCAAAGTTTCATATTTTTTGGAGGTCGTTTGAAGGGTTTTCTAATCTACCCGCACTTAGAAAATTCTAAGTAAAAAACTTCTCATTTGAGGAAGTTGTGAAAACCGCACAAACGGCATCCACAAATTTTAAAACTTTTCGACTTGGTCGGATTCACGTAGGGCAAGCCACCCGAACTTGTAGAAACAAGTTTCGAGTCACGGTTTGCGAGATATGGCCGTCTACCGCTTTACTTGGTTTTTTTCCAACCAAAAGCGATACGCGGCCGTATCTCTTGAACCGTGAGTCAAAACTCACTTCTACAAGTTGGTTTGGCTTCTCATAGGGGACACCAACTAACTCGCAAAGTTTCGTATCTTTTGGAGGTCGTTTGAAGGGTTTTCTAATCTACCCTGCACTTAGAAAATTCTAAGTCTAAAACTTGTAATGCGAGGAAGTTGAGAAAACCGCACAAACGGCATCTGAAAATTTTAAAACTTTTTGACTTGGTTGGATTCATATAGGGCAAGTCACCCAAACTTGTTGAAGCGAGTTTCGAGTCACGGTTTACGAAATACGGCCGTCTATCGCTTTACTTAGTTTTTTTTCAACCAAAAGCGATTCGCGGCCGTACCTCTCGAACCGTGAGTCGAAACTCGCTTCTACCACTTGGGTTGGCTTCTCATAGGGGACACCAACTAACTAGCAAAGTTTTAAAATTTTTGGATATCGTTTGAAGGGTTTTCTAATCTAATCTAACCGCACTTACAAAATTCTAAGTCAAAAAACTCTCATGCGAAGAAGTTGAGAAAACCGCACTAACGACATCCCAAAATTATAAAACTTTCCGACTTGGTCGAATTCACGTAGGGCAAGCTACGCGAACTTGTAGAAGCGAGATTCGAGTCACGGTTCGGGAGATACAGCCGTGTACCGCTTTACTTGGTTTTTTTCAACCGAAATTGATACGCGGCCGTACCTCTCGAACCGTGAGTCGAAGCTCGCTTCTACAACTTGGGTTGGCTTCTCATATGGGACACCAACCAACTAGCAAAGTTTCAAAATTTTTGGATATTGTTTGAAGGGTTTTCTAATCTAATCTAACCGCACTTACAAAATTCTAAGTCAAAAAACTCTCATGCAAAGAAGGTGAGAAAACGGCACTAACGGCATTCCAAAATTATAAAACTTTCCGACTTGGTCGAATTCACGTAGGGCAAGCCACCCGAACTTGTAGAAGTGAGTTTCGAGTCACGGTTTGCGATATACGGCCGTGCACCGCTATACTTGGTTTTTTTCAACCGAAAGCGATACGCGGCCGTATCTCTCGAACCGTGAGTCGAAACTCGCTTCTACAAGTTGGATTGGCTTCTCATAGTGGACACCAACCAACTCACAAAGTTTCGTATTTTTTGGAGGTTGTTTGAAGGGTTTTCAACTCTAACCGCACTTACAAAATTCTAAGTCAAAAACTTCTCATTTGAGGAATTGAACAAAACCGCGCAAACGGCATCTGAAAATTATAAAACTTTCCGACTAGGTCCAATTCATGTAGGGCAAGCCACCCGAACTTGTAGAAACGAGTTTCGAGTCATGGTTCGGGAGATACGGCCGTGTACCGCTTTACTTGGTTTTTTTCAACCGAAAGCGATACGCGGCCGTATCTCTCGAACCGTCAGTCGAAACTTGCTTCTACAACTTGGAGTGGCTTGTACTACATGAGACGAACCTACTCGGAAAGTTTCGTATTTTTTTACGGTCGTTTGCAGGGTTTTCAACGATAACCGCACTGAAAAGTTTCTAACTAATTTCGTATATACAATTCTAATTCTACAAATTACTAATGCAAGCAACATAATTCGGCAATTGAATATACTTGAAGTCAACCCGATTCTACATCTAAAATCTACTAAGGCATAAAATTTTTTCTCCAATTTCTAAATAATTTACTACACACAAATTCAAAAAAATAATACAAATGTAGATTATTGAGGTAAAAAAATAGTGTATACCTTACAAAATAGGTCCAAATCAAGCCAAACAATCGATTTGGAAGAGAACTAGGGTTTCGATTTCGTATCGAAGAGGGGAAGAGAAGCTAGGTTTTCGATTTTGTAATTGGGAGGAGGGGGGAGCGGGGGTAAGTGGATCGATTTGGGTTTTCGACGAAGGATTTGGGTTTAGACGAAGGATTAGGGTTTTTTTTCCGTTGGGTTCGTCGAAGAAAGAAGAAGAGCGCGAGAGCAATCGCCGAAGAAGACGAACAGAATGGAAATACAAATGAATATAGATAGCCTTAACCCGTCCTTCCCAAGAACGGGTTAAGGCTATTTTTTTAAATAAAATTTTGCCTTAACCCGTCCTTCCCAACAACGGGTTAAGGCAAAATTTTATTAAAAAAAATCTGGACCGTTGGATCTTTGATCCAAAGGTCCAGATCAAAGTTCGCACGGGTCGGTGCGAACAGACCCACTTCCGACCCGTTTGCAACGGAAGAAAGCTCATATATATATATATATATATATATATATATATATATATATATATATATATATATATATAATATTTCCATATAATATTATATATCTACACCTCTTAAGTACAGGCGTGATACACACACACCCCCCTCCTCCAATCCCCTTAAGAACTCAGCGTCCTCACTCAGCCCGTAACTTGCAACCTGATGCAGGATCACGTTCTAGCCGATGTGGAGTGGAGTACCCTGATTCTGTTAGCTGTACAGCCCTACCCGGGATTCTAGTTACCCACCAGTATACATCTACTAGCTTCATCTCAGGCGTACCACTAACCAACTCTTACCCACGATCGGTGTCGAAAGTCGGCTCTGATACCATTTGTAATGTCCCGGGCCCCTGCTCAAACAAATTGTAACAACTGCCCACCACCGGTTGCCCCACAAAATGTGTCCGGACTATTTGGTGCCTCTTGATCATAGACTTCCTAATATATACTCACTCTCTCTCTCCTCCCCCACTGATGTGGGACCAAACAACTCACGCCCACGCAAGCACCAACCACTTCTCTTTCATTTTCATTTCATTTAATGTCACATTTCATAAGCCCTATAGTAAACTCTATAGGCTCCCATATTAATCCAATTAATCCATAGCCCATAGACTACTTATAGGCCAACTACCACATTTCTCACATTATATATATATACATATATATATATATATATATATATATATATATATATATATATATATATATATATATATAATTTCTATATAATATTATAGTACGGGGTGTTACACCCCCCCCCCCCACCCCTTTAAGAACTCAGCGTCCTCGATGTGCCCGAAACTTACAACCTGATGCATGATCCCTTACTAGCCGATGTGGAGTGGAGTACCCTGATTCTATTAGTTGTACAACTCTACCCGGGACTCTGCTTACCCACTAGTGTACATTTACTAGCTCCATCTTAGGCATACCTCTAACCCACTCTTACCCACGATCGGTATCGAAAGTCGGCTCTGATACCGTTTGTAATGCCATGGGTTCCTGCTCAACCAAATTCTAACAACTGCCCACCATAGGCTGCCTCATAAAAAGTGTCCAGACTATTTGGTGCCTCTTGATCATAGACTTCCTAATATATACTCTCACTCTCTCTCCTCCCCCACCGATGTGGGACCAAACAACTCACGCCCAAGCACAGCACCAGCCACTTCTCTTTCATTTTCATTTCATTTAATGCCTCATTTCGTAAGCCCCATAGTCAACTCTATAGGGTCACATATTAATCCAATTAATTCATAGTCCATAGACATCCTATAGGCCAACTACCACACTCTCACATTATTATATATATATATATACACCCAAGCACAGCACAGCACAGCACCAGCCACTTCTATTTCATAAGCCCAAGCACAGCACCCAAGCACAGCTCAAGCACATCACCAACTCACGCCCAAGCACCAAATCTTTCATATATAAACGCCCAACTCACGCCCAAGCACAGCACCAGCCACTTCTCGTTCATTTTCATTTCATTTAATGCCTCATTTCATAAGCCCCATAGTCAACTCTATTGGCTCACATATTAATCCAATCAATTCATTGTCCACCGACATCCTATAGGCCAACTACCGCACTCTCGTATTATATATATATATATATATATATATATATATATATATATATATATATACATCTCTTAAGTACAGGGTGTTACACACACACACCCTTAAAAACTCAAGTGTCTTCGCTGAGCCCGGAACTTGCAACCTGATCCATGATCCCTTTCTAGCCGATGTGGAGTATCTTGATTCTGTTAGCTGTACAGCCCTATCCGGGACCCTGGTTACCCACCAGTGTAAATCTACTAGCTCCATCTCAGGCGTGCCTCTAACCCACTCTTACCTACGATCGGTGTCGAAATTCGTCTCTGATACCATTTGTAATGTCCCGGGCCCCTTCTTAAACAAATTCTAATAACTGCCCATCACAGGCTACCTCACAAAAGGTGTCCGAGCTATTTGGTGCCTCTTGATCATAGACTTCCTAATATATACTCTCACTCTCTCTCCTCCTCCACCGATATAGGGACCAAACAACTCACGCCCAAGCACAACACCAGTCACTTCTCTTTCATTTTCATTTCATTTAATGCCACATTTCATAAACCCCATAGTCAACTCTATAGGCACTCATATTAATCCAATTAATCCATAGCCCATAGACATCCTATAGGCCAAGTACCACACTTCTCATATTATTATATATATGTATATATAAATATATGTACATCTCTTAAGTACGGGGTGTTACAATAAGTTATCTGCTAAAACCCTAAAGGCCTAATCACCTCCCCCCCCCCCCCCCCCTTTCCAAAAAAAAGGGAAAAAATAGAATTAAAAAAAGAAACCTAATCAGATAATCATTATTATAAATTAGAACAAACACCCAAATAAATCCCTTTATCGAAACTCTAATCAAACTACTTTTCCACAAATCGAAACCCTAATAAGACAATCACTATATCATCTAAAAAATCCAAACTTTCCCGATGTACCTCTTCCGATTCCATGCTCCTCAACTTCTGTAAGAATCAAAACTTATCTAAACAGCAAAAACAATTATTTACCTGAAATACAGTGGAATGAAACTATGAAACTTCAAGTTTTAATTTTTATGAATTTTTTAGATGTTGTACTGTAACTAAGTCCTACATACAGTTTTCATTAATCAAAATTTGGATAAAAATTGATTTAAATATTTTTTACATAGCCATCTGTCACGCCCTGCTTCCCAAAAAGAGAATACAGAATAAGGATACATGACTAAGCCCAGCGAATAATTTTCATCATTCATAAGCTGTCAGGATCTTTACAACATTTCAAAAGAATAATCAGAGTCGGAAGCAAAAAAAGTCAACCAAGCATACATATATGAACCAAAATACCAACAGGAATTTACTTGAAACCAAAATATTATAATCTCAAATAAACCAGATCCGAACAAGTTAATAATCCTGGGTCACATTGCCCATATACAAATAAATCTAAGTAATCAAGTACAATTAT
This sequence comes from Hemerocallis citrina, assembly GCA_017893485.1. Taxonomy (NCBI): domain Eukaryota; kingdom Viridiplantae; phylum Streptophyta; class Magnoliopsida; order Asparagales; family Asphodelaceae; genus Hemerocallis; species Hemerocallis citrina. Next base: position 120,063,119 of record CM030364.1, read on the forward strand.
TCAAGATAAGCAACAAGAAAATAAATAGATATAACAAAAGCCCAGGCATCTAGAATCTCATATCACCAACTCCATCAGGCATCTATTCTCCAAAATCTGTAATTTAATAAATTGCAGGTAGAGGAAAAGAAAAGAAAACGTCCGTCAATGCAAGTTACGGGCCGCTTGTAGTGTAGGCACAAGTACAGGAAAGGGGTAAACAATGTAGCATGGACTAGACATAATAATAAAAGAAAACAACTAGCACGGCAAGATGAACAAGTGCAAGTGGAATGTATCAAGTGTCAAGTAAATAAGTATCATGTAAACAAGTAACGAGTATCAAAAATCAAGAATCAAGTAATAAGTACAAGAAACAAGTAACAAGTAACAAGTGTCAAGTATCAAGTATCATGTACAAGTATCGAGTAACAAGTGTTAAGTGATCATGTCCTAGTTTTGTATTTATTACTATCTAGGTATCACTTCATGCGTTCCAAGTTTTTCCGACGTAGTTGCTACATTTAAACAGTTTCACCTTAGATTTCATATTGGATCATAGAGGACAGTGTAAGCCTCAAGTAATCAAGTAACAAGTATCAAGCCTCAAGTATCAAGTATCAAGCCTCAAGTGTGAAATATCAAGCCTCAAGTATGAAATATCAAGCCTCAAGTAATCACGTAGGATCTACAGATCCCCTTCCGAGTACACGTTTCTGTATTTTCCACTATTAGATCTTTTCCTTTAACCTCGGCTTGGTTATTTATTATTATTATCAAACAAGCATGTATGTGTACAAAACACAGCAAGGATAACATGGTATGATAAAGTAATAAGTTTATATTGCAAGATAAACATGTACAGGTAAAAGGCAACTCATAAAAGAATATAACAACGAAAACTCTAGTTCAGGACAGCAAGACAGTACTGCACTAAATCTGGAATTTTCGTTGCCACAAACGTGTAAACCTGGATCCGTCAAAGGATCTGGAAAATAGAATCCCAACCGAATCCAGAATATATATATAAGTCATATGGTATTTCACAACAACAAGTCTCAAAACAGGTTTGTATCCAGAAAATGTGTTCAGCCAGAAATTATAAGTTTGTATTTATAATCAGGAAAACAGCATGAAAACTTAATATTTAAATCCACGAAAAATCTGGGGTACTCCCTAGTATGTTTAGTAACAGAAAATAAAGTTTCATAATTTTCAACTAAGATAGAATAGTCAAGTAAAATCAGAAAGTAACAAGGTGCAGCAGTTTTCTAAATCTGGAATCACAAATATTGCAGTACCAAAATAGCAATATCTCACAAAATGTAAATCAAAATCCAGATCCGTTAAAAGGGTGATAAAATAGATACAGTAGGCCACAATTTATATTCACAAAATTTTTATAAACATCAAATAGAATCAGGTCAAAATTATGTATCTTTACTGACTAGTATGAAAATTCTGCAAGTATAGTAGTTGTTTATAAGTACAAAATGGTTTATAAAAGTTATCAATTAAATCCAAAAAAAATATGGGTTATCCCAATCATGTATAGTTGTAACCAACAAAATATTGGATCAAAATATTATCTTTAATATCAGTAGAAAAATAGTTTACCACGCAAAATTCATATAAAACTGGATCTTGAATTTTTAAACACATCTGTGGTAAAATAGTCATAACTCGAAACTCATAAATCGAAACTGAGATCTGTCAGAAAATCTGAAATGTAAACAGAATTCTCTATAATTTATATTCACAAATAATTTTCATATACTGACCTTAATAGGGTCTAAAATACTGATCAAAATGGAAAACTGGCAAGACAGAAAATATCCTTCATGCACAAAATCAACTAGTTCATATGAAACTCATCCAAGACATAACCAAACACGAAATATGGTGCACTAGATGTCCAAGCAACATGGTATAGGGTATTTCAACAAGTCTACAACAAGTTATACTACTATCGACACATCAAGCATACAAGATCATACAACAAGTCATGAATAACATGCACGAATACAACAAGAAGTGGTCATCCCTAGGTTATTTCATGTCATGTGTGTAATGAGGCAACTACGGGTAGATCAACACAATAGAGACAACATATAACAGAGGTTTCACACAAGAATTATCTCTAGAACACAACTACACAATAGGTGGTATTTAGTACTTGTATTATACAAAGAAAAGAATACAAGTTACTTGCCTTATGGCCGAAGACGAAAACGACGAAGCAAGAATAACCGAAACGGATTTCCGGGGTGCGAACACAACGAACAAACGAGTGAACGAACCACACGAACCACGAGCAAAGAACTACGAGCACGACACACAAACCAACGAGAACACAAGCACACATGAGCGAGAGAGAGACGGGCGGACAGTGGAAGCGGCGCGCCCACTGCTCGCTGTTGCCATTGTCTGCGCTGCGGTCGGAAGGGGTGCATTGGGGTGTGCAGGAGGGAGAGAGTAAGGCAGCAGCACAGGCACCGAGGCTATTGCCGTGGGGCTGTCACGATGGGAGAGGAACCAAGGAGGAGGTGCGTGGTCGAGTGTCGTGAGGTGACGCCATAGGGGTCTGTCGCGGGATGCAGGCTGCGTCGGCGATAAGGTGGCTGAGCGACGGGACGCGGCGCTGCAGGAGGAGTCACCGGCAGTGCAGGGTCATTGCTGAGGAGGGCACAGCATAGGGTCGAAGGGAAAACGGGAGGAAGGAAGATGAAGCGGCTGAGGGTGATGGGTTTGAACGCGGCTGTAGGTAATGTGTATATATAGGGTATGGCTTTTAGGGTTTAGGTGTAATGTAGATGTATTGGGTTTCGGGTGCACATGGAAAGAGGGTATGGGGTTAATGGGCTTAACGGGTTATGGTGTGAAGTGTGTATCGAGTTAAGCGAAAGAGTTAATTGGTTTGGGAATGTAGAAAGTGTAGAGAAGTGGGTTATAGGGTTATTAGAGTATTAATGGGTTTAAATGGTTTAGGGTATTGAAAGCAGGGTTTTTGGGATTGAAACAAATGGATAAAAATTTCAATAGATTAGGGTGAACAAGAATGAAGTAGGAACAAAAAAAAAACCACAACAGGAAAAATAAATAAATAATTGGAATCAAAAGAATTGCCCGATCAAACAGAGACGACACAAAAGAGACAATAGGATCAAGAAGATCACTCTTTGTCTCCATCCACAATGCCTCTTGCCGTTACAAGGTGATCACTCTTTGTCTACCTAAGCTCTTTTCCCTTTCTTTACTGAGTACTGACAAGTGCGTCGGAGGGTTCGTCGCCGGGATTTATCCCGGTGTTTCGAACGTTTGTGCAGGTCCGCGGGAGCACCAAGGAGTCAACTTGTCGACAAGGGAAGAAGTCAGATTTGGCCCGTTCGAGTTCCTACAAATCTACAAATTATGTCTATTGCCCCCACACCAGATTCAGCGGCAACAGATTGGCGCCGTCTGTGGGAAATACTCGAATAGAAATCCAACCTTCCTCCTTCAACCAAAGCTACTCCTAACCATGCCTCCCAAGAGGAAGTTCGCAAACTCTAACCGAAGAACTACCTCCACTAATCCTCCTCCTCCTCCTCCACCGGAGGATCTCCTTCTGCCCATCCAACCAACCCTGCAGTTCGAAAAGCTGAACCCTCAATCCATTCAGCAGGCTCGAGGGCCCCAAGCAACTGTTGGGGAGCCCTCTCGGCGAAGTCACCAGAAGCATCCTCTCCACCAAGTGCGGGTCTCCATCCACAATGCCTCCACATATTCCATGGCCTCCCATATCCCTCTGACACCGAAGGATCTACGGGATGTGCTCAACAACCGACAAAAAGAGCCCAGACCCGACCTTCAGATCCGCCTGGACGAGAGGCGAACCCGCAAAGTGAACCCTCGCTGAGAGCACCAGAGGGACCGGTCTCCCCAGCATCGCCCAAGACGAAGCCGCTCCTCGGCTGGCCGTCCTGCAGCTCGAGTCCATCGCGAGCAGGAGGTCCCCGTCACGAGGGCAGAATTTCAACAATTCCAGGTGTCAGTCCTCCGGGCGCTTAATGTCGCCCCCAACAACGGCCATCGGGCTCCCAACCCTCAGCCAGCTCCTCGCCATCATCGCCGCTCCCGCAGTCCTCAGCCGGCTCCGAGCCATCACCGCCAGTCCCTAAGTCCTAATCCGGCTCCGAGCCATCGCCGCCCTTCTCCTGATCACCGTCGCCACTCCCGAAGTCCGCGGCCCACTCCGAGTCACCCCCATCATTCTATCAGTCCACCACCTACTCAGAGCCATCACCGCCACAGCCCTAGGCCTCCTCTACGTGAGGACGAGTCTCGGGGCTTAGCGAGGTACGACTGAAGGAAGGATTCGGTCTACTGCCGTCTCTCCGAGATGGAGAGGCGCCTCGACCAGCTGGACAGAGACGAGGAGCAACAGGCGAGGAACCCCCGCCCAAGCCGGCCCCTATTTTCCTGCACCATCATGGAGGCCTCGTCCCAGACAACTTCAAGCCCCCACACTTCGAGACTTACACCGAGGAGTCGGACCCCGCAGATCAAATTGAGAGTTTCAAAACTTTCTTGATGATCCATCATGCATCCGACGCCCTCCTATGCAAGACCTTCCCGGCCACACTCAAGGGACCCGCTTGGGAGTGGTATTCTCGACTTGCACCGGCATCTATCTTCTCCTTCGACTAGTTCAAAGGCCTCTTCCTCACACATTTCGTGAGCAGTCGCCGCTCCGAGAAGACGAGAACCTCGCTGGTCTTCCTCATCCAAAAGAAGGGCGAATGGCTAAAGGATTATGTCAAGCGGTTCACCGTAGAAGCCAGGTCCATCGCCTCCTTAGATCTTTCGGTAGCTTCAGCTGCCTTCCAATCCAATGTCAACAACCCCGACCTCAAGGCTTCCTTGGCCAAGAAGCCTCCTCAAAACTTCTCCGAGCTCCTCCTTAGGAGCGAGAAGTACATCCGAGCTGAAGAGGCTCTCAATCGCCCCACTTTGGAGGGGTTGTCTTCTGGGAACAAACAGAAAATTGCATAGGAAAAAGGAGCTAAGAAGGTCCAAAAGGATAACGGAGGTCAGTGGCGTCCCTCTCCCCCGTTTTGAGAAGTTCACTCCACTTAATGCGAGTGTCTCCGCCATCCTGATGGAGATTGGGAATGAAGGTTTCCTGCCGCCACCTCCGAAGATGAACACCCTCCGGAAGAAGAGAAACCGGGACAAGTGGTGCCATTTCCACCGGGACCACGGGCACGAGATTGATGATTGTCGGGCCCTGAAGGACAAGATCGAGGCCCTTATCCAGGGAGGGTAGCTCGCTCAGTTTGTAAGGAGGGATAGAACATATTTGCCTCCACAGCCCATGGGGGCTAACAGGCGAACAAAGCAGCGTGTGGAGACTCCGAAGGTCGAAGCAGAGGCCATCTTGCACCTGATACATGGAGGCCCAATGGGGAGAGATTCTATCTTCTCCCGAAAATCCTTCGTTAGGGAAGTGAACTCCGTGCAGAGCCATCCTCCCTCTAAGGGCCTAGGAGTCCTTGTGACGTTCTCCGATAGGGACTTGGAAGGCATCCGCATGCCCCACTGGGATGCCCTCGTCATTAACCTAGAAATAGCCAATTTTGATGTTCGCCGGGTGTTGGTGGACAATGGAAGTTCGGTCAACATCCTCTTCTTGGAGGCATTCAAAGGCCTCCTGCTATCAAGGGACCGGCTCATGCAAGCTGGCTACACCCTTCATGGGTTCACCGGGGTGCCTATGACGATCGAGGAAGTTATATCTCTCGACACCACCACTGGCAAAACCCCGGTCACTCGCACAGAGCCAATGGACTTCATGGTGGTGGACGTGAAGGCTGCCTACAACATGATCCTCGGTCGACCAGGCCTCGCCGCACTCCAAGCCATCCCTTCGGCTTACCACATGAAGTTGAAGTTCCCCACCCCTGTGGGGGTAGGAGAAGTGAGAGGGAGTTAGGAGGCAGCTTGCGAGTGCTATATGACTTCAATGGGAGGCCCGGCCCTCTCCCTAGAAGCCCTCAAGCTCCCACCGGAGAGTAGCCAGACCATCTCCGAACTGGTGGATGAACCAGAAGAAGTGGCCTTCTCAGAGGAAGATGCCACCAAGACGTTCCGGGTCAGCAAGGCACTTTCCCCTTCCAATAAAGAAGACATCTCCCAGTGCATAAGGGAGAACCGCGATCTCTTTGCCTGGACCGCGGCCGACATGCCTAGGATCTCCGAGGGGCTCCTAATGCACCATCCCAGCGTTGCACCGGGTGCCAAGCCTGTTCAGCAGAAGCGATGCAAGTCCACTCCCGAGCGTTAACAGGTGATCAAAGAAGAAGTCGAAAAGCTCTTCAACTCCCGATTCATCCAGGAGGTGAACTCTCCCGAGTGGCTATCCAATGTGGTGATGGTTAAGAAAGCCAACGGGAGCTGAAGGATATGCATCGACTTCACCGATCTCATTAAGGCGTGCTCGAAGGACCCTTTTCCCTTCCAAGCATTGATGCCCTGATTGATGCAACCTCCGGGCACGAGCTCCTCAGTTTCATGGATGCTTTCTCGGGGGATAACCAGATTCGGATGTTTCCTCCCGACATTCCGAAGACCTCGTTCGCGATGGATCAGAGCCTGTATTGCTACAGGGTTATGCCGTTTGGCTTGAAGAATGCGGGAGCTACTTATCAACACCTCGTGAACAGGGTCTTCCGAGACCAGATTGGCCGAAACTTGGAAGTCTATGTAGACGACATGTTGGTCAAGGGCACCCGAGGGCAGGAGCATGTTCTCGACCTCTAATAAGCCTTCGGGGTGCTCAGGAGGCACAATATGAGGCTGAATCCGGACGGGTGTGCGTTCGGAGTATCATCCGGCAAGTTCTTGGGGATTTATGGTCAGCCAGAGGAGTATAGAGGCCAACCTCGAGAAGATCCAGGCCATTCTCAAAATGGCTCCTCCTTCTAGCCTCAAAGATGTACAGAGGCTCACGGGGCGCCTCGCAGCAATTGGGCGATTCCTCTCCAAGTCTGGGGAGAAGTGCCTCACCTTCTTCAAGCCCTCAGGGGGGATAAAGGCTTCAAATGAGGGCAACAGCAACAAGAGTCCTTCGACCAGCTTAAGGCATACTTAGCTAACCCCCCCGCTCTTGAGCAAGCCAACGCCTGGAGAGGTCCTCTACTTATATCTCGTGGCTTCGGAGCAAACCCTCAGTGCGGTCCTTGTAAGAGAAGAGGATAGAACGCAGAGGCCCATCTATTATGTGAGTAAGGTCCTCCGGGACGCTGAACTCCGTTACCCGAAGCTGGAGAAGATGGCTCTCGCATTGGTCATGGCGGCCCGAAAGCTCCGCTTCTACTTCCAATCTCATTCGGTGGTCTTTTTTACTGATCAACCACTCAAGCAAGTTCTCCACCTCCTGGCGCCTTATGAAGTGGTCCATCGAGCTAAGCCAACATGATATCAGCTACCAGCCAAGAACAGCAATCAAGGCCCAAGTTCTGGCAGAATTCATTATGGAGAGCACCATCCCCGACCCTTGCGAGTAATCTGCCGACCCCTTGGTCTGGAACATTTATGTGGATGGATCTTCTTGCGCCGACGGAAGTGGGGCTGGCATCATCTTGACCGGCCCAGATGCTTTCGTCCTCCAATACTCCCTCCGCCTAAACTTCCCGGTATCAAACAGTGAAACAGAGTATGAGGCCCTCATAGCAGGGCTCTATATGGCTCACAAAGCCGGGGCCAAGCGCGTCAGAGTCTTCAGTGATTCGCAGTTAGTTGTCAACCAAGTGTCTAGGGAATACGAGGCAAGGGACAAGCATATGGCCAAATACTTGACAAAGGCTAGGGAGCTACTAGCCTTATTCAAAGATGTTCAACTCCAACGGGTTCCTCGAGAGGAAAACGCGCAGGCGGATGCTCTCTCTAAGCTCGCCTCCTCGTCCCTCCAAGGTCTAGAACGAAACGTCTTGAAAGAGGTCCTCCTCAAACCAAGTATTGATGAAGATAACCTGGAGCCAATGGAAGCCTACCCCTTAACCCTTGGGGAGAGCTGGATGAAGCCCCTCCTCGAGTACCTCAGAGATGGAGTCCTTCCTGAAGACCCGAAAGAGGAAAGGACGATCAGGACACGGGCCGAGCTACACACTCCTTGACGGAGTCATGTACAAATGCTCTTACACTCAGATTGATGGCCGACCCTATCTAAGGTGTCTTTCCCCGGAAGAAGCGCTCTATGCCCTAAAGTAGTCCCATGACGGTCTGTGCGGCGCGCACTTGGGAGCGAGATCCCTCGCCCGTAAACTCTTAAACTACGGCTACTTATGGCGCACACTGCTGAGTGACTCCGAGGAGTAAGTCCGCCAGTGCGACTCCTGCCAGAAATTTGCCTCGATCCGTCACCCGCCTCAAGCACAACTCGCCTCCTTGGCAAGTCCAATCCCTTTCGCAATGTGGGGGATGGATTTGCTCAAACCCTTTCCTTCAACACCAGGCCAGCTGAAGTTCTTAGTGCGATAGACTACCTCTCAAAAATGGATCGAGGCTGAACCTCTTTCGACAATCACCGAGCATAAGGTCCAAAAGTTCTTTTGGAAGAACATTGTTTACCGGTTCGGGGTACCCCGCATTCTCATAACCGACAACGGGACTCAATTCGCAGGAGCAACCTTTCGCAACTTTTGCACCGAACTCGGCATCCAGCAGCGGTTCTCCTTGATAGCTCACCCTCAGTCCAATGGCCAAGCAGAGAACGCAAATCGACAAATCCACTCCGACCTGAAGAAGAGGCTCGACAAATCCACTAAGGGGCTGTGGGTCGAACAGCTCCCCAACGTGCTTTGGAACTATCGCACCACCAAAAGAACTCCGACAGGGGAGTCCCCCTTCAACCTCACATATGGTTCCGAAGCTCTCATCCCCTTAAAAGTGGGCATGTCTTCACCCCTACTGATAGCCTACAGTGAAGCACATAATGCGAACCAGCTTCGCAATTGCCTAGACCTCATAGACGAGGTCCGCGAGAGAGCTGCAATTCGACAAGAGACCTACCGCCGTAGGATCGCTCAATCTTAGAATAAGAGGTCACGGCCAGCCAACCTTAAAGAGGGAGACCTAGTGCTCCGAAAATTGTCGATCTCCAATCCAAGCAAAAAGGACAAGTTGGCATCCAATTAGGAAGGACCGTATAGAGTCTCCAGAGTTATTCGCCCAGGCGCGTATCAACTCGAAGGCCCGGGGAGCAGGAGAATACCGAGGACATGAAACGCGGAGCACTTGATGAAGTACCAAGAGGGTGTCTAAACATCGCTCCAAGCAACTTTCCCAAGGGAGCTCCATAAAATACGTCTAAAGTTCTTAATTGTATTTTCTTTATCAAAATGTAAAAGCGGCTCGCAACTTAGAAGCGGCTGCCTAATTGTTTTTAATGAAAGCAATCTTTTCCTGCAAGTTCTCTATCTTTGAGTAGTCCAATTGTAATTAAAAAAATATTTTCGCATTCAAACGACACATTCGGAGTCCAACACTTGGTTCGACTCCGCTTCAAATACTTACTTTTAAGCGAGTACAAACTGGATCACCATTCGGAATTGCTCCCACAGCTGTTGAAATTATTCAAACGACATGCTTGGAGTCCAACACTTAGTTCGACTTCGCTTTGAATACTTACTTCTAAGCGAGTACGAAGCGGATCACCATTCGGAATTTCTCCTGTAGCTGTTGATATTTTCTGAACGACGCGCTTGGAGTCCAACACTTGGTTCGAATCTGCTTTGACTACTTGCTTCTAAGCGAGTATGAAGCAGATCACCATTCGGAATTGCTCCTACAGCTGTTGATATTTTCTAAACGATGCACTTGGAGTCCAACACTTGTTCGATTCCACTTCAACTACTCGCTTCTAAGCGAGTACGAAGTGGTTCACCATTCGAAATTGCTCATACAGCCGTTGGTACCCTCTAAACGATAAGTTCGGAGTTCAACACTTGGTTCGATTCCACTTCAACTACTTGCTTGTAAGCAAATTCTAAGTGGTTCACCATTCAGAATTGCTCCTACAACTGTTGACAATTGCAAACGCTAGAAAAACATACAAGTTCACAAAATATGTACTATTTCATTAAAGTTTGAAAGACAAGTCTAATTACAGACCAACTACTCATCTTTACATCGAGATATAAAACTTGTGAAACCAAGATTACAAGATCATAGAAAGCAACTTCAGCCCCTCCTAGGGGCGGGGATACTTCGGTTAAGAGACACACGAGGGCGACGAATGCTGTGCTGCGGATGCCCTACTTCGAAAGACGTCCCTGGGCTGGCGAGCCGCGAAGCATCGTCCACACCCGATCTAACGGTGGCCCCAACAGATGCTCTGCTCAACGAAGCTGCCACCCCAGTTTGTGCATCTCCGGGGTTTCGATGTACAGGGGGCAAGCGAAGAGCGAGCTTGCAGAACGTTAACCCCCTATCATACTCCTCCCGAGTGCAAGAGGTAGTTCTGATAGTGCTTCCCTCATATCGTGGTCGAAGATGAGCATTCTCCGCCTCAAGCTTAACAATTCGCTCTTTAAGTAAGTCGTCCGTCATAGTTATCTTCAGATGCGGTAGCCTCATCGAGCCTGCACTGCGAGAAGCGTTGGTGAGTGTTCGCCAAAGATGAGCAACCTCCATGCTCTTATCGAGAGTTACCTTCTTCAGTTTGTCCCTCTCCCCTGTCACCTTGGTCAGGGAGTGACGAAGGCGCCTAAGTCTCAAGCCGAGGTTGGCAGCCACCGACGAACCCACATCATCGCCTTCAGGGGTCATCTCATTAATCCTCTCTTCTAGTCGTATCCTCTCTATGTCTCGAAGAACTAAAATCAATCTCAGATGATTCCGCTCACGCTCCGCTTTACGAAGCTCCTACTCCACTTCGAGAAGCCGCTCTTGGTTCCTAGTGAGCCCCAACCTCGACGCCCCTAGGCCAGCCTTGAGACGTGCCACCTCGGCCACCCGAGGCACTTCGGCGAGTTGTAACGCTCTGACAATCTGAAAAAAAGCCAGAGCACGGAGTTGCTAAGTTTACACGACTCGCGCCCAACGACTCAAAAACAAAAGAAACAGTTTTGAAACTTCTCCAACACTTGTTCAAAAAAAAATCATTAAAATCAAAAAGATACAAGCGGTGGCTAGTCCACGGTTCGGCTTTGGTACATAAAAAAAAGACAAACAGGTCAGGGGTTGACCTCTATCGAGCAATCCACAGCAGAAGAAGTCCCCGGTGCTGCAACCATCGCCAGAGGCGTGACCTCCGAAGGCACGTCAGCCCCGGTCTCGTCGATCCCGGCCTCGCTGACCTCGGCGAGAGCCTCCACCTCCTCTTTTTCATCATCACCTTCTGAGGCATCGTCAAAGCCGGGGACAGGGTCCGGAAAGAGATGCCATCCGGCATAATCCACGACCGGATACACCTCTTTCACTTGATCAATGGCGTGGGCATAAGCCTTTGCCATATTCACAACAAGGAAGCCCTTTGCCTTCCCTATGGCCTGCTCCTCGGCCTGCTTCGCCGCTAACTCAGCCGCCTGAAGCAACTTAGCATTGTCCGCCTCGAGCTTTGCAACTAGAGCCTCGAGATGCTCCAACCTCGAAGACTTCCCTTCGGCCTCTATCTTCGACAGCTCGAGCTCTTTGGCGATCCAAGCTTTCTCCACCCGAGCCCTGTCAGACTCCTGCTTCAATTCCCTCTCTTGTTCGGTCATCTTCTCTATGAGATGACCGAAGTGACAAGTCATCTAAAAAAAGCGGGGCACACATGTTTAACCTTAAAAGAAAACCAACTACTCAAACGAAGAAAATAGCTGAATTAGTACTCACCGACATCGCCGCTCGAGCCACCTCGAGCGCATCGTCCCCAACGCTATTTGCATCCATAGCAGACCTGTCCTTCGGGGTAACTTGGTGCCGAATCGCCTGCATACAGGTTGCCGAGTCACCTAGAAATCCGTCATGATTGCGGACTTGCCAGTCCGGGACGAAGATCTTTTTGTGCTACTCGGTCAGGAGCACCTCGGCGTCGATGGTCAGTGGCGGGGCCTCTAAGCCTAAGGCAACAGACAAAGGGAACACCGCCATATCAGTTGAAGTCGACCCTACCGCTTGGGCCACCAGCCTCTGTGTAACCTCGGCCCGCTGTGGGGGCCAATCCACAACAGCAGCAAGGGTCTTTGGCTTGGGCGAAGTTACCTTGGTGATGACCCTCTTCCTCTTCCTCGGAGCCTTGCTGCTCAGAGCCCCACGCTCGGACAGCAAGTCGTCGAAGTCCCTGGATTCTGCGAGAAAGAAGAGTTAGAAGTTAATTAAGAACAAAGCAGCTTACGAAAACAAAGAAAGAACTGGCCTAAGAATATACAGGAAAGAAAAAAAAAAGAAAAAAAAGAAAATAGCTGTACTGGGGTTTATTTGGCTGAGACCCACCTGTAAAGCAGTCTTGGATTGCATGATAAAATTAGACAAAGAAAAGAGAGATACAAAGAGAAATGTTTTTTAGAAAAAATTGCAAACCCAAGTCGTAGTCAGCAACTCTCTCTCCTCTGTCCCTGTCCTGTCTCGTCGCCACGTCAGATTCGCTGACATTAGTACCTCGAACCACGTGCCGCAGCTTTGTCGCCTAGGTGCTGTCGTTTCGTCGCCTCGGGAATCGGTGCGCCACGTCATCACTGCTCTCTCTTCTGTTGCTTTCGTCTCGAGCCGCGCACGCAAGCGAAACTGCACGCCACTTCTCTTCGTTTCTTGTTTCGTCTGTTCTTTCTTTCTTTCGTTTTTCCTTTATTTTTTTTTATTTTTTTACCTTTTTTAATGATTCGAGGTTAGCCATCGCTCTTCCTCTCTCGTTAAGCGTTCCTCTTCTCTTATTTTCCTCTTGAATTTATAGGCGTAGGAGACATAGGAATTAGGGTTTAATTTTGCAGAAAAACCCTTATTCTTTCTTTATTTCCTTCCTTCTTTAATTTGCTCTTTTCTTTCTTACTTCTTTTTCCTCTGTTTCACGAGCAGCACACACAAAATAAAGCAGAAATTAGGATTTAAAAGTAAAAAAAATAAAATAAATTAGTATAAATTAATTAAACTATCTAAAAATCATATTAGCTCATTTAAACCCTTTTAAAATTGTTTATTGCACTTTCAGCTCAATTGGTAATTAAAATTCATATTTTGCTTTTCACACAGCCAAATTGTAAAATTCAAAATTCAACAAAACAATAAAAATTAATAAATCGTTCTGTTTGTTTTGTTTGTTCATTTTTACCAAAAATCTTGACTATTTGCATCAAAAATCTCATTCCTTCAAAAATGATTAATTAACTGAAATCTATGGAAATAAGATAAATTATAAACAAGATAGACTAATACAAGCAATTTTTATGGGTAAATGAGTACAAATATTTTTAAAAAATTACACATCAATAATTATAAAAATTTTTCAGAAAATTCACAAATAATATCTAATAATAATTATTGGGTTTCCCCAAAATAGTTTTTAACTTTGGAACTTCCCAATAAAACATTTGCACGTGTAACCGGTAATTTTCAGAAAAATGTTTATTAAATCACCAAAAATCATTTCATTTCATTTATTAATCTTAAAAGCAATATTTAAAAATCTGGGGTATTACAAGATGGCCACATTTCGACGTCGGCTGGTCAGGTACTAGAGGAGGATGAGCCAACTTGAGGAACAACGATTGGAAGACCAACAATGTATAGCATTTTTGGAGGCTGAGGTCAGAAGCCTCAAGGAATCCCATGTCCGTACGACATGTCAGTTCACTCAAGTGAGGAATATGCTTCAAGAGGAATAGAGGAAGTCCAAGTGGAGTCATGAATAGCTCGAAGAAGAGGTGGCTGAATTGCGAGGAATAATTTTAGGAATATGTTGTATTGAGCTGAATGTTCTAGGAGTTGATGTAATCATTGGAATTGATTTGATGTCGATCCACAATGCAACTATCGAGTGTAAAAATAAGAATGACATAGTGAAAGCACCGGGAGGACCTAAAGAGGCATTTCAAGGAAAGGAGTACAATGGAGTGGTAATAGCTCTACATAAGGGGACGATTATTGAAGAAGTGAAAGAAGATTCCTATAGTCGGAGACTTTCCGACATTTTTTTTCGTATGACCTACCAGGTTTGCCACCTCATCAAGACGTCGAATTCAGTATTTTTATACAACTGGGAAGGGCTCAAGTATCCAATGTGCCAAACAAGATGACATATGTAGAGCAAGATGAGGTCAAGAAGCAAAATGAACAGTTATTACTGTAATGCCCTGCCCCAATACTCAGACAATTTTTATTATTTTTAGAAGACAAATTAATACTTATAGTACAATTGCCCACCACAGGCTGCCTCTCAAAAGGTGGTTAACCAATTAGGTGACTCTTGATCATAGGCAATTATATTTATATTAAATTACTCATTGTATACTCCCGATATGGGATTACTTACAATCACATCTGCCGTTTTCAATCCCATGTACAAGTGAAGCCCGTGGGGCCCATCTTTATGCACACATCATCAACCAAAGACACCGGCTCGTCTTTCTCATCTTTTGAATCCGGGTGGGCCCCATCCCATGGTAACGTCATTGCAACGTCTCCCTCAACAAAGCAGCAATGTTGTTGTCCTCTAAACCGTGCCCCCTATCTCTTCTCATAATATTTACGATACTGCAACTCCCCCTTTTTATTATATATACATATATATATATACCTTAGAAATTACGGGGTATTACAATACAACCTACCTTTAGAAATCAGCATCCTCGCTGAGTACAGTGCATGCCATCTAGCGCAGGATCCTTCTTTCTAGCCGATGTGGCATTGTCCTCAATCCCGGAGATCAATCACTCTCAACACCGCAGATCATACCCGATCCCGGAGATTAGTGACTCTCAACACCGCGGATCATACTGAGGCCCTCTTCCACCAATGTAGCGCCTCGAAATTCCAATATAATATCTCAGAAATACGTGGCACAATTCCCAACATCAGCCTCAACTATAATAGTAAACATAGCCAAAACATAGAGAAATATTTTCAACTTTTGTTACATTGATTCTTTACAAAGCACAGCGGAAAACAAAAACCTTGGATTACAAATTCTTTCTTTTACAACACATTCTTTTACAATTTACATAAGCCATAACATCATTCTATCTCATGCATCCAAATCCCAAGCTACGGGTACCTACCTGTAAAACATGAGGCTAGAGATAACTCTAACCCCCAAAACTACAGGGGTTAGCCATAACGGTGTGAGTGACATAAAAGAAATGCAACATAAATGAAACATAAGGCATAGAGTCATAAACAACATGTATCAACAGCAAGAATAAATAAAATAAGAAATAACAATAAATAAAACATGAAAACAAAAGGTGAAACTAGGATAAGTGTCAAGTGTAGAAAAATGGGAAACAACATGCATGAAAACAAGTCAAGAAAACATCAATGCTATATGCTGACTCCCTAATGCATACTTGTCGGATTTTATGCATCCCACTCTACATAGGTCCGGTGCAAACTCTTATCGTTCTCAACTTGATAGGTTTTAATCCCTCGTTATTCAACTAATCCTACTACGATGACTACTACAAGATCTAGATAAACTGTGAGTATTAGCCCATGCATCAGTAATTCCGGAGGTCAATCTCTATCCACAGATAATTCCAGAGACTATTTCAATCACACCTGGGAATCTTCGAGAATACCTCACACCGCAAGCTATGGCGCCTCATCACACGAATACCCCATGAGTGTCGCCTCGACCCCAATAATTCCGGGGATCAATCCCACACCGCAGGTAATTCTGGAGATTATTTTACTCACACCTCGATAATTCTAGGGATTATCTCACTCTGCAGGCCATACTGAGGTCCATAACCCATGTTCTCATTTCATCATATCACCATCTAGTGCCTGTCTTTATTTTGTGAAGTTAATTAATTATTTATTAGATTTCGAATCTCTTAGAGTTGGTGTACCCTACTAGGCTTAACTCAACTGAACAACAACCAAAATCTCAACCGCCGGTAGCTAAGGCACCACTCAATCCCTAAAAACTCATAGCTCAACCATCAATACCAAAACTTTCAATAAAACTCATAAACCCATCATCAAAACGATTATATGAAGAAACTTCTTAAATCAACAATAATCCAAACAATGTAATGTACTCATGAAATTCCAAATTTCAAATAAAATATTAAATCCATTAATTAACAGAAAACCATATTTTTAAGTCATATAATATCACCAAAACATCAACTCCTTTGAAAACACATATAACTCTCTTAATAAGATCATAAGAATACAATTAAAACTCTATTATAAATAAAATATAACTCTCTGTAAAGTACTGTAATTTGTAATAAAAACATCATCTAAAACAGTAGAGCAATAATCTATAATATCGAGAAAATAATCATTTAAAGAAACGAAGAAAATTCAATAAAACAGCCAAACAGCAATTGACGATTGAGCGCTCAAGAATGGTAGTCGACCGTCAATTAGAAATCGCCAAAATAGAAGCATGACGGTTGACCGTGCAGTCGACCGTGACCTGCCATATAGCCAGGTAGGGTTTGTACATGTTTCGACTGATACACGATTAAATCTTTGTAAAATCAAAATCTAACTTCCTGAGGTGATCAAACATATCTTGTACAACATATAGGAGTTTATAAAACAATCAAAAACACATCAAGATCTCAAAAGATTGATATTTCACAAAAATCTTCAAAAAACAGCAACTTATATATATATATATATATATATATATATATATATATATATGCAAGAGTTTAAGCATCAGGTTTTTGCATTAAAAAACACCAAATAGGAGTAGTATATGATTCTAATCAGCCTTAGTATTAAGGCAACTCAATGCCCCTTCAAAGCTTCACAAAACACCAAGTTTCGACAATCTTTCAAATAGTATAAGTATACTAGGTTCAAATAGTATAAGTATACTAGGTTTGCCCGTTGACACGTGCCTACGGCACGTCTTCGGAACGGTGCACCTTGTTTGTTCATCGAAAATAGTTTTGGAGGTCCAGCAAATTAATTGAAGTAGTAAACATATTATATGAGAAACTTTTGGGGGTCCAGCAAAAAACATATTATATGATTTTTTGATTTTTTAAAATTATTTTTAAAGTTTTTAAATTTTTAATTTTTTTAGTTTTTTAGTTTTTAATTTTTTAAAAATTTTCAAAATTTTATTTTCTTAATTTTTTGAATAGAAGAGGGATGGAGAAAGAGAGTGAGAGAGAGAGAAATAATTAAATAAATGTAGGAGTTGTTTTGGGTGGGGGATTTGAATTTGAGTTTTGGGGGGAAACTTTTTGGAGGGAAAATATGTTTTGTGAAGTTAGATCTGAGCCTTTGATTTTTGGGGGATTGAAGGAGAGCCACTTGATAGCTTTCTTTGTGTTTTATTATATATATATATATATATAAAGTGTGGTTAAGTGTATGTTTGTATCAGTAACATCAAGTGTATGTTTGTATCAGTAACATCAAGAAACTCAATGTATATATGTAGTATGAAATTCAAACCACCTCAGTAGCATAACAACCCAAATCCAACTTGAAAACATCACAAAATCACAAAAGTAGATTTCGGCCATTCACCATCAGACCCGAAACTCAATTACTGAACCCCCAACTTTAAAAACTTGATCTTTTGGTCCAACCAATCCTTCTATAACTTGTGATACACACACCCCTACTGATTACACTAGTTAATCATGGACATATGCACTCTTATCATGCAAAAAATCAAGTTTCATCCATCCAAATATCGAGAACAAAACAACATATCCATACACACAGTAAAGTTCATCTTTAATCAATTTTGTTTACCTTTATGCAATAACATCATGAATCTATATATAAATATATTTCAAATCAGCAACAATTTGATTGAAAAACATCCTACTCATGATTTCTATTAGCTTCTTTAACAATCTCCAGTCATCAAATTAGGGTTTAAATCATCAACAGTATAGTTTCATGAAAAGATTCACTTTTTAATTCATCTACTCATCAAAATTCATTATATCTTCATACCATCATCTAACATTCTTTCTAATAGATAAATCATCACAAACAACATGCTTAGAACAATAAGAAAACAAACATGTCACTCACCTTATTGAAGAATCAACCGAAGATAATAAAAAAATACGAAAAATCCGTCATTTCGCAAGAAAACGAAGATCCTCGTTTTAAAACTCCAAGAAAATAATAATAGGAAATCCCTTTGTATTGTGCAGCAAAGAGACAGCTGCACCCCATCCTTTATAGGCCGGAATTTACAGTTTTGAATAGATTTGCAAAATATCTCCTTTAAATATACCTTTACATATATAGATCCTTATACTTGGAAATTAAATAAAATCATCTTAACTGAGATTTAAAAGAAAGAATAATCCTTCTATTGTCTGCCGACACTATTTTGAAAACTCAAAAAAACGAAATTGCACTTTTGTCCCTCTAAGTGACAATTTTGCAAAAACACTCTTCTTTATCAAAACCTACAAAATAAACAAAATTTATTAAAACAAAAAGTAAACTATTTACCTCTGAGTTGACTAGGCATGAAGCCCAGCCTAAAAATTCGAAAATCTGGAGTTTTCACTCCAAGTGGTAATTTTTGACAAAAGTCCCTCCTTTTGTAATATTTGCAAATAGGTCCAATAATTATATGAAAAATCCCGAAAATTCTCAAATAATATCTAATAATAAATAATGAGTTTCCTTAAAATAATTTTTGACTTTGAACTTCCCAAGAAAATATTTGCACGTGTTTTACAAGTGTAAAAAGGTAAATTTCAGAAGAAAAAAATATTTATTAAATCACAAAAAATCATATTAATTCATTTATTAATCTTAAAAGAATTATTTAAAAAAAATATGGGGTATTACATCACTCCATCCTTAGAATAGTTCTGTCCTCAGAACTACTACTAATATGGTCCAAACAATATAAGCAAAAGGAATTGAAATCTCATAAATGGAAATATAGTTTAAGAAATACCATTACACAAGAGAATGTAATCTAACAAAAGAAATACAACTGAACTCAAAAAGTGCAATCATACTAAAGAACACAATCATACAAAAAAGCTAAGGAAATCCTTTTGCATGCGATCCCCCAGCTCTCAAGTAGACTCCTCGAACTGCTGGTTCCTCTACAACACCTTGACCATAGGTATCACATTGTTCCTCAAAACCAACAATCTCTACAGATTGTTCCTTGTAAATCAAGTTCACCTATAGACCTTCAGGCACTTCTACCAACTGATGACTCTGATCCGGCACATACTTCCTCAACAACGACACATGGAACACATCATGCACCTGTGCCGACTCCTCCGGTACCTCCAACCTATAAGTCGTCTTACCAATCCGTCCCAAAATCCTGTATGGCCCAATATACCTTGGCGCCAACTAGCCTCCCTTACCAAACCAGATCACCCCCTTGGTCGGAGATACCTTGAAGAAAACTGCACCTCCAACCTCAAACTCCAAGTCTCTTTTTCGAGTGTCTGCATAACTCTTCTGCCGCCTTTGAGCCTCGACCAACCTCTTGCAAATCAACTCAATCTTCTTCAATGTTTGCTGCACAATCTCGGGCCCAAATATCTGCCTTTCGCCAACCTCATACCAACAGACAGGTTCCTGCACTTCCTCATTTACAGATCTTCATAGGGAGTCATCCTGATACTCGCATTGTAACTGTTGTTGTAAGCAAACTCAACCAATACCAAGTACCTCTCCCAACCACCACCGAAATTCATAACACAAGCCCTCGGAATTTCTTCCAATACCCGATTCACCCTTTCAGTCTGTGGATGAAAAGCAGTACATAAATCGGTTCTAGTACCCAAAGCAGCTTGCAGACTCTTCCAAAACCTCGAAGTGAACCTCGCATCCCTGTCGGAAACAATCGACACCGAAACTCCATGAAGTCTCACAATCTCATTAATGTACAGCTCTGCCCATTTCTCCAACGACCAAGTAGTCTTCATAGACAGAAAGTGAGCTTACTTGGTCAAACGGTCAACAATAACCCAAATCGAGTCATTACCTTGCGCACTCCTTGTCAAACCTATAATGAAATCCATGCTGATATTCTCCCACTTCCATTCTGGAATTGGCAAAGGCTGCAACAAACCTCTAGTTCTCTGATTTTCTGCTTTGATCTGCTGACAAGTTAGACACCTTGCCATAAAATCTGCTACGTCCCTCTTCATACCGGACCACCAAAAGTGATGTTTGATGTCCTTGTACATCTTTGTGCCTCTAGGATGTACTGACAACAAAGTATTGTGTGCCTCATGCAAGATACTCTCCCTCAAATCTGCATTCTCCCAGACACACAACCTTTCACCCATCCATAGAGCTCCATCTTGGACACGAAACTCTGACAACCTGCCATTGAAAACCTGCTGCAACATCTTCTGAATCATTGCATCTAATTTCTGACCTTCCACAATCTGCTATTTTAAAGTAGCCTGCCGCCTCAACTGAGCCAAAAATGCTCCCAAACCCTGCAGTACCACCTCGATATCTGCTTGATCAATCTCTGCTGCCAACTCACTCTGAGTAGTGATCAAGCCCGCCAAACTGCTCTTCTGACTAAGCCCATCGACCACCAGATTCGTCTTGCCCGGATCATACTTGATCTTAGGACGAATGTCTTCCAACACTTCCAACCACCTTCTCTGCTGAAGATTTAGATCCTTCTGCTGATAAATATACTTCAAGCTCTTATGGTTGGTATACATGTTGACCTTCTCACCATATACATAATGCCTCCACTACTTCAAGGCAAAGTTAATAGCTGCTAACTCCAAATCATGCATAGGATAATTATTCTTATGCGGACGCAACTCCACAAAACATAGTCAATGACCTTGCCTTCTTGCATCAAGACACACCCCAAACCTCTGAGATTTGCATCACTGAAGATATCATAATATTTCCTAGCTTGTGGCAAAGCTAAGATAGTCGCAGTCGTCAACTTCTCCTTTAGCTCAAGGAAACTCGCCTCACACTTATCAGTCCATGTGAATGCCACATTCTTCCGAGTTAACCTTGTCAAATGAATTTCAATCTGTGCATAGCCCTGAATGAATCTCATGTAGTACCCAGCCAAACCCAAGAAACTCCTGACTTCCTTCACTGACGTTGGTCTGGGCCAATCCTTCACTGCTTCAACCTTCTGAGGATCAGTAGCCACTCCCTCCTTAGAAATGATATGACCAAGAAAAGCTACCTCAAACTTCCAAAACTCACACTTCGACAGCTTGGCATACAAGTTATGCTCCTATAACTTCTGTAACACCTCTGTCAAGTGTATAGAATGCTTTTCCCCCTGACTTATAATACACCAAAATATTATCAATGAAAACCACCACGAAGGAATCAATAAATGGCTACAAGATCTGATTCATGATATCCATGAATACTGTCGGCGCATTCGTCAGTCCGAATGGCATTACCAAAAACTCATAGAGTCCATGACGAGTCCTGAAAGCTATTTTACTCACATCTTCCTCTTTGACCTGAACTTGATGATACCCTGATCTTAAATCAATCTTCGAAAACACAGTTGCTCCCCGAAGCCTATCGAACAAATCATCAATCCGTAGAAGCGGATACTTGTTCTGAATAATCACCCTATTCAACTCCCAATAGTCAATGCACATCTTCATTGACCTATCCTTCTTCTTGACCAACAACACTGGAACACCCCATGGTGAAGAACTTCGCCTGATGAAACCTTTACTTAGCAATTCCTAAATTTGCTTCTTAACTTCATCCCGCTCCACAGGTTCCATCTTGTACGGAGTCTTAGAAATCGGAGCACTCCCTGGCTGAACATTAATGCAAAAATCCTCATCTCGCTGCGGCGACAATCCAGGTAAATCTTCCAAGAACACTGTAGAAAAATCCCTGACAACTGGAATGCCTCTGACTTCATCTGGATTCATCAACTTAGAT
This sequence comes from Hemerocallis citrina, assembly GCA_017893485.1. Lineage (NCBI taxonomy): Eukaryota > Viridiplantae > Streptophyta > Magnoliopsida > Asparagales > Asphodelaceae > Hemerocallis > Hemerocallis citrina. The sequence goes on from CM030364.1 coordinate 120,085,157, forward strand.
ACCACTACAGCCACTTTCGGGTCCTTCATCTTTCCCTAAAAAGTCACTGCGGGACCACCTGGTGCCTTCACCAACACCTCTTCCTTCTTGCATTCAATTGTGGCATCATATATTGCCATCCAATCAATGCCCACAATCACATCCACACCCAGAACTTCCAGCTCAATGAGATCAATGCCAAACAATCTCCCACCAATCTCGATAACACAGCCCTCGTAATATCGATCAGCAATCAATTCTTCTCCTAACAGTGTTGCCACCAACAAGACTCTGCCTGGAAACAACTTAGGTTCCACACCTAAGACTTTTGCAAAATTGGGCGTCACAAATGTATGCGAAGAACCAGTATCAAATAAAACTTTTGCTTTTATTCCATTAACCAAAACAAATCCTGTTACATGAAGAATGATACTCAAATCACCAATTTATTCTCAAAAAAAGTTTTACTTAATAAATTGAATAAATAAAAATTCAAAATTCTTGCATACCCTGGATCACATCCTCTGAGTAACCCGCATCCTCCTCAGTTAATGAGAACACTCGCCCTTGCCTCAAATATTTGCCTCTGCCTGAACCTTCATTCTTCAATTGTGGACAGAAAAGTTTAGTATGCCCCACCTGCCCACACTGAAAACACATCCGCTTTGCTAGCTTAGGACATGCTGACCTGAAGTGACCCGCCTCCTTACAGTAGTTACAAGTCACCTCTTGAGTTGTCAGTGCTCTCTGCTATGGCTTAATGAACTTGCCCTGCTTCACTAGGAACTGCTTCCCACTTTGACCAGCTACTGGCCTCTTGCTCCTGTTCCAGGTCTCTTGCTTCTTCTGGAACTGGACCATATCCTCTTCTGTCATCACTGCTCTCCTGACCTGCTTATCAAACGTCCTTATGCCCAAAGGAATCATCCTCGACCTCAAATTTGGCCTCAAGCCCTACTCGAATTTCTTGGCCTTCTTCGCTTCATCTACAATAGCTCCGGTGCATACCTTGATAGCTGGGCAAATTTAGTCTCATATTCACGCACTGTCATGATGCCTTGCTGCAGATTCACGAATTTAATTGCCTTCTTCGCCTGAATATTGAGAGGAAAGAAACGATCCCTGAACTCATCCAGAAAAGCCTCCCAAGTCACTTGCTGGTCCCCAAAAGTCCTCTTTATTGACTGCCACCAAAGGCTAACATCCTTCTCTAACTGCATAGTAGCCAATTTCACCTTATTGATTGTTGGGGTTTTCAGAACTTCGAAGATCATCTCCATCTGTCTAATCTAATCATCAGCCTCATTTGGATCAGACTGCCCCTCAAACACAGGCGGCTTCATTCGTTTGAAGGACTCAACTTATTTGATCGGATCAGCGTTAATAAACTCTGGTCCAGCCCCTTGATTTTTATTCTGATTCTGTGCCATGCGAGCTGCCATGAATGTGATCAAGGTCTGATACACCCTGGCAACCTCAATCTCAAGATCAAGTCCTACCCCATGGGGACCTCCAGCCCCATCACCATTACCATCATTCCTGGTCCTGGGTCCTGCCATTACTGAATACTGCAAAATGAGGGTAAAGTTATAGCATCACAATACGATTCATATTCACATCAATACCTCATGGTAAAACCTGAACCATACCCCAACCAAAACATCATGTTCTAACTCTATGTGATACTCACACTCTAATGTCCACACCTAGATACTCACGCTCAAATGTCCACACATAGGTTTATTTTTATACCATGTTTATTATTACTATTGAAGCATGCTCTGATACAAACCTTTATAGCGCCTCGAATTTCCAATATGATATTTCAGAAATACGTGGCACAATTTCCAGCATCAACCTCAATTATAATAGTAAAAATAGCCAAAACATAGAGAAATTTTTTCAACTTTTATTACATTGATTCTTTACAAAGCAGAGCGGGAAACAAATACCTTAGATTAAATTCTTTCTTTTACAACACATTCTTTTACAATTTACATAAGCCATAACATCTTTCTATCTCATGCATCCAAATTCCAAGCTATAGGTACCTACCTGTAAAACATGAGGCTAGAGATAACCCTAACCCCCAAAACTACAGGGGTCAGCCATAACGGTGTGAGTGACATAAGAGAAATGCAACATAAATGAAACATAAGGGATAGTGTCATAAACAACATGTATCAATAGCAAGAATAAATGAAATAAGAAATAACAATAAATAAAATATGAAAATATCAAGTGAAACTAGGCTAAGTGTCAAGTGTAAAAAAATGGGAAACAACATGCAGGAAAACAAGTTAAGAAAACATCAATGGTACATGCAGATTCCTTAATAAATACTTGTCGGATTCTATGCATCCCACTCTACATAGGTTCGGTGCAAGCCCTTATCGTTCTCCACTTAATAGGGTTTAATTCCTCGTTATGCAACTAATCCTACTACGTCGACTACTACAAAATCTATATAAACTGTGAGTATTAGTCCATGCCTTGATACTTCCGGAGGTCAATCTCTATCCATTGATAATTCTGGAGACTATTTCACTCTCGCATGGGAATCTTCAAGAATACCCCACACTACAAACTATGGCGCCTCATCACATGAATACCCCATGAGTGTTGCCTCGACCCCGATAATTCCGGAGATCAATCCTACACCATAGGTATTTTCGGAGACTATTTCACTCAAACCTCGATAATTTGGGGGATTATCTCACACTGTAGGCCATACTGAGGTCCACAACCCATGTTGTCACGCCCCGCTTCCCAAAAAGAGAATACGGAATACGGATACGTGACTAAGCCCAACGAATGATTTTCATCATCCATAAGTTGTTCGGATTTTTTACAACATTTCTCAAGAATAATCAGAGTCGGAAGCAAAAGAATCAACCAAGCATGCACATATGAGTCAAAACCAACGAGAATACTTGAAACCAAAATATATTAATCTCAAATAATCTAGATCTGAATAAGTCATTATCCTGGGTTACATTGACCAATACAAAATAAATCCAAGTAACCAAGTACAATTCTCCAAAACAAGCAACAAGAATAATAATAGCAAAATCCAGCACTAATATCTCATATCACCAACACCATCTGGTATCTGTTCTCCAAAATCTGTAATTTAGCAATTTCAAGAATAGGAAAAAGAAAATAAACTCCCGTCAATGCAAGTTACGGGCCGCTTGTAGTGCAGGATACAAATACATGTGAAAACAAAACAAAAGGCATGGAATAGGCATGATAACAAAATAAAACAACTAGCATAGTAAGGGGAACAAGTACAAGTAGCATGTATCAAGAGTCTAGCATGTATCAAGAGTTAAGTAAACAAGTATCATGTAAATAAGTAACAAGTATCATGTATCAAGTAAACATGTATCAAGTGTCATGTATCAAGCATCATGTATCATGTAGTCAAGTATCAAGTAAGCATGTATCATGTTCAAGTGTCATGTATCAAGTCTTGTAGTTAATACTATCTAGGTAGCACTTCATGCATCCCGCTTTTTACAACATGGTTGCTACAACAAACAATTTCGCTTTAGATTTCATAGTGGACCATAGATGGCAGTGTACTCAGGGATAAGTATCAAGTAATCGAGCTCCAAGCTCCAAGAATCATGTATCACGTGTCAAGTTGTGCAAGTGGCAAGTAATCACGTGTCTTGCGTGCAAGTGTCAAGTAATCACGTGTCAAGTATCATGTATCAAGTAATCACGTAGAATCTGTGGACCCCCTTCCGAGTACACGTTTCTGAATTATCAACTACTAGATCTTTCTATTAACCTGGCTTGGTTATTTATTATTATTATCAAACAAGTATGTGCGCGTACAAAACATAGCAAGAATAACATGGCATGATCATGTAACAAGTTCAGGTTGCAAGATAAATATGTACGGGTGAAAAACAACACGTAAAAGAATAAAACAACGAGATTTCTAGTTCAGGACAGCAAGATAGTACTGCACTAAAACAGTGATTCCCGTTGCTACAAAAATAAAAATCTGAATCCGTCGAAAGGTCTAGAAAAACGACTCCCGGCCGAATCCAGCAAACACATATAAGTCATATAGTATTTCACAAAGTCATAACCCAAAACTGAATTGAAACCATAAAATACGTTCATCCAGAAATCAGAATATTGTATTTAAGAACAAGAAAACAGCATGAAAACTCATTAAATAAATCCACGAAAAATCTAGGAAATTCCCTTATATGTGTTGTAACATAAAATCAAGTTTTATAATTTTTCAATATAAATAGAGTAGTCAAGTAAAATCAGAAAATATCACAATGCAGTAGTTTTGTAAATCTGAAATCACAAACACTGCAATACGAAAATAGCAATATCTCACAAACCATAAATCGAAAACCAAATTCCTAAAAAGGGTGATAAAATAAATACAGTAGGCTAACTTTCATATTCAGAAATAATTTAGAAACAGCAAGTAGAATTAGGTCGAAAATCAGGTTCTTTACTGAACAGCATGAAAAACCTGCTAGAATATAGTTGTTTGGAAAATTAGAACAGTTTGTAAAACTCATCAAATAAATTCACAAAAATTCTGGGTTAATCTCAATCAGGTCTAGAAGTACTGAGAAAAATTTCAGATCAAAATAATACTTTTAACATCACAATAAAAATAGATTACTCTTCAGAACTCATAGAAAACAAAATCTGGAAATCTTTCGACACCACTGTAGTAAAATAGACATAACTCACAAATCGTAAAGCAAAACTGAGATCCGTCAAAAGGGTTGGAAAATAGAAAAAATTCACTACAAATCATGTTCACAAAATATTTTCAAATACTGACCTTAATAGGGTCTAAATACTAATCAAGACAGAAAAGTCCGCAAAACTGAAAATATCGCATATGCACAAAATCCACTAATTCACATAGAACTCATCCAAAACACAACCAAACATGATATAGAGTATACTAGATGTCCAAGAAACATGGTATAGGGTATTTCAAAAGTCCACAACATGTCTACCATGAATAACACGAACGAGCACATGATAACACATGAACAACACGCATATATACAACAAGAAGTGGTTAATCCTAGGTTATATCATGTCATGTATGTCATGAGGAAACTATGGTCAAATCATCACTATAGAAATAATATCAACAAGGAGATTCACACACAAATTGTCTCTAGAACCCAACCATAATACAGGCGGTATTTAGTACTTGTATTACACAAAGAAAAGAATACAAGTTACTTGCCTTAACCGACGATGAAAACGACTCCAAGCAAGAATAACGGGAACGGATTCCCGGGCAATGAACACGAATTTCACTGAACGAACTACGCAACTACGAGCAAGATCCACAAACAACTAACGAACCCACGAGTGAATCGCGAACCCAACAACGAACACAATAATGGCCCAATGACGAGTACAACTCACGAACCACACACAACAACCAACCACGGTCGACACACCCAACACACACTCAAAAGAGAAGCCAGGTCTGGTCATGCTGCTGTCGGAATTGCATAGCACGAGAGAAAGCTCAACTGTGGCGACTGCTCACTCCTGTGCGTCGGTAGAGGGATAGCACAGCACGGTTTTGCTATTGCTGCTGTTGCCGAGGAAGCACAGGCAAGGGTTGGGAGGCGCTGCAGGTGGAGGGAAAGCAGAAGAGGATGACGAGGGTGCTAGGGCCTCGAGATGGTGCAGGAAAAGGAGGAATGGGAGAGTGACGGTAGGAACGGCTAGGGTTTGAAAGAGGGAGAAGGTGAACAGTCGGCACACAACAGGTTGGAATATATATAGGTAATCTACGGTTTAGGTGAAGGGGGTGAACGGGTTTGGTATGGTGCGGGTAAGTGTAATACACAGGGGATTTAATTAATGTGTTCGGGTCTAGATATATATATAATGGAAGTGGGTTTGGGTAGCAATTAATTTAATGGGAAGGGTTAATTGAAAACAGGGCATGGGCAGTTATAGGGTTCAATAGATAATGGTTTTGGTTTAAAAAGTGAATGGATTAATCTAGTATTAGGAGTGCTAATAGATAAGAAGAGATCCAAAAATCAAGATAGAGAAAATGAACAAAATAATAGAAAAATAATATAGGGTATGAACAAATAAATAAAGAGGATGAAAATAACAGCTCGATTGCATGGAACGAAACTAGAGACGGACAAAGAATTAAGAATTCAAATAAAAGAAGACAAGAATAATAAAATGAATATATATATTGAAAATAAAATCCAATATACAGTCCAAGAGAGATCCAAGAGGAAATACACCAAAAATGAAAAAAAAAATACACTAAAAAATACAAAAAATGGAAAACAGGGGTTACAAATCCTATCCACCTAACAAGAAGAATTTTGTCCTCAAAATTCAAACAAGAATGTACATACGGTAACCAAAAAAAGAAAAAGGAAAGAACAAAACAAAAGCTACTCAAACAGATGAGAAAACTTCTGCTGAATCTCCTTCTCCAGCTCCCAAGTCAACTCACCGGACGAGTGAGGATTCCAAGAAACACGAACCAGCTTGATGACCTTGTTCTTAAGCACTTTCTCCTGCCGATCCATAATAGCAACTGGCGGAATCTCACAAGTCAAATCCGGCCGAACGGTCAACTCAGAATAGTCGATCATGTGGCTCTCTTCTCAGATATATTTCCTGAGTTGTGAGACATAGAAAACATCGTGCACTCCTGATAAAGCTGGCGGCAATGCAAGACGATAGGCCACCTTGCCTACTCGCTCCACAATATCAAATGGTCCAATAAACCTAGGGCTGAGCTTGCCCCCACCACCGAACCGAATGACACCCTGTCAAGGCGATACCTTTAGGAAAACATGGTGACCAACCTCAAACTCCAAAGCTCTCCGATGGACATTGGCCCATAGCCTCTGCCTATCCTGAGCAGCCTGCAAATGCTTCCTTATCTGAACCACGGCATCAACTATCCTGCTGATCAACTCCGGACCCAACAACTTCCTCTCACCACTGTTATCACAACACACTGCTGATCTGCACTTCCGCCCATAATGTTCCTCGAACGGTGTAGCTTTAATACTAGCTTGAAAGTTGTTATTGTATGAAAACTCTACGAGATGCAAATGGCCCTCCCATGATCCACCGAACTAAAGCATACAGGACCGCAACATGTCCTCAAGAATCTGGATGGTCTTCTCTGACTGTCCATCAGTCTGGGGATGAAAAGTTGTACCGTACTTTAATTTACTCCCCAAATTTTTCTGAAGACTCTCCCAGAACTGAGATTTGAATCTCGTATCCCTGTCGGATACAATACTAATTGGAACCCCATGAAGTCTAACAATCTCTTGCATGTACCTTTCATCTAGGCTCCCAGTAGACTGTACAACACGAAAAGGAATGAAGTGAGCACTCTTCGCCAAACGGTCGACAATCACCCAAATGGCATTATGACACTTAGGAATCATCGGCAAAGCGGTCACAAAATCCATAGTGATACGTTCCCACTTCCACTCTGGAATAGGAAGCGGTTGAAGAAGTCCAGCAGTCCTCTAATACTCTGCCTTAACCTGCTGGCAGATCAAACACTGAGCAACAAACCGAGCCACAACTCCCTTCATACCATGCCACCAGAAATGAAGCTTCAAATCCCGATACGTCTTAGTACCGCCAGGATGGATAAAATAGAATGACTGATGGACTTCCTCAAACAACCTTTGACGAACTTCACCCTTCGGGACACATAACCTGGACCCAAAACGAAGCGATCCATTAGCATGAATAACTATGTCCGTTCTGGACCCAGACTCAATCTCAGCATGAAAACCCTACAACTGTGCATCACCAGCATGCGCCTCTTTAATCTTATCAACAGAGACGACAGAAGCTGGAGCACCAAACAACTCCGATCAGAACTTGGCAACAAAACCTCCAACTCCAACCTCCGCATCTGCTCAATCAGATCCCTCTGCTGAGTCAAGAACATAACTGCTGGTCTCCTGCTCAAAGTATTTGGCACCAAGTTTACTTTACCAGGGTGGTATTGCAAACTGATGTCATAATCGGCCATAAGTTCCAACCAATGCCTTTGCCTCATGTTCAACTCTTTCTGGGTGAAGACGTACTTGAGACTTTTTTGGTGTGTAAAGATCTCCACTCAGTCCCCAAATAAATAATGTCTCCACAGCTTCAAAGCATAGATCACTACTGCTAACTCCAAGTCATAAGTCGGATAGTTCTTCTCATGCTGCCTCAACTGCCTCGATGCATACGCAAGGACTCGGCCCTTCTGCATCAGAACCGTTCCAAGACCCTTACCAGAAGCATCAGAGTGAATTACAAATCTGCCTGAAACATCTGGAATAGTCAACACAGGCGCTGATGTCAGTCTGTTCTTCAACTCAACAAAAGCCACACCACACTCATCAGACCAACAGAACTTCTGATCCTTTCTAGTCAGCTTAGTCAAAAGTCCTACTATCTTTGAAAAATCTTGGACAAATTTCTGTTAATAGCTAGCTAAACCAAGAAAACTCTTGGCTTCTGAAACTGACTTGGAAACAGCCAGTCCTTCACAGTCTCGACCTTGGCTAGATCCACAAAAACACCATCGCCTGAGATGATGTGGCCAAAGAATGAAACCCTGTCGAGCCAAAACTCGCACTTGCTGAGTTTCCCATAGAACTGATTCTCTCTCAAAATCTGCAGAACCACTCTAAGATGCTCAGTATGATCTTCCCGATTTCGAGAATACACCAAAATGTCATCAATGAAGACCACCAAAAATCTATCCAAGAACTGAGAAAAGACTCGGTTCATAAGACTCATTAATACAGCAGGCGCGTTCGTAACCCCGAACGATATCACAAGATACTCATAGTGGCCATATCTGGTCCTGAAAGCAGTCTTCTGTACATCAGTCGCCTTCACTTTGACTTGATGATACCTAGAACGAAGATCCAACTTTGAGAAAATATCCTATAAGTTATCGCACTTTTGTAACTGCTAACTTTCATATCTAAATTCCGACTCATAACATATAAGTTATCGCACTTTTGGTACTGCTAACTTTTATTTCCAGACCTGCTATTTTATGCTACACCAACAGGATTTCTAATTAATATATAATGTTAACCGTAGAATTTATGCTTGATTTTTCCCTGGGAGTTGCTAGACATATTTAGCTTTCATCTTACGATTTTTATCAGATTCTATACTGAATTTATAGTCCCGTTATGCATTTAAAATTTTAACTCTAGGTTGTTGCCAGAACGCTTAACCTGTAAAGAATAGGCTGATTGACCTAGTTGTGTTTAGAGTCACTTAGAACTTGCTGAATATAAATTGTCACTCTGTGAATCTGGAATCTAGATCATCTGACAATTTTGCGATCCGACTCTCGGATTGCAAGATACTCAGATTTTACCACTGTACTCTCGCAATTTCAGATTCACTATTTTGTAAGGACGTCATCGTGTTTAACTAATTGAAACAGTAAGATCAATTATGAACTAGGGTCCAATAAATTCAAGAATACTAATGAACAATTCTAGGAAGTAGAATGTAATTTTTTAAAGAGTTTTGGCCGATAATTCTATAATAACTACTCTCGATACATGTACTCGTTTTACGTCCCATGTCCATGATTACTGTCCTTGATATTTTTCTTGACTAAACTATTTGCTTATACCGTTCCACTAGTTGTACCAACTGCATGTTCATAATTAATTATAAAAGAATAACAAGCTGGGGTTATAAGGGTACGGCTTAATAGTGGACAATATAGGGGAGTATACTCGGAAGGGGACCCGTGTTTTCCGAAATAGTGATTCTTGATTCTTGATTCTTGATTATACAATTCTTGATTACATAATTCTCGATTACATGATTCATGATTACATGTCTTGATACTATCACTAGAAGACCCGAGTACATACTCCTATAGAATTCACTACTTAAGTCTAAACGTCACATAATTGATATGCACCAAACTTGTGTTATGGGACACAGGATAGCGTGCATTAGATAAGTTAATAAAACAGATAAACTTGAGATCTTCACTAAGCATGATTCTTGATTACATGACTCTTGATTACATGACTCTTGATTCTTGATTACATGATTCTTGATTACATGACTTTTCATTACATGACTCTTCATTCTTGATTACATAATTCTTGATTACATGACTCTTCATTACATGAATCTTGATTCTTGATTACATAACTCTTGATTACATGACTCTCAATCCTTGATTACATGATTATCGATTAACTATGCCGAGGTTACCAATTGCTTATATCTTGAAGTCTAGAATACACTAGTTACAGTTATTACTTACATGATCATATTGTCCCAGTTCCTTACTTACTTTCATATTGTATTTGTACTTCTACTTCTTGTTTCTTCCATATTATTCTTGTTATATTATCCCTTTTACTGCTTGTTGCTACTTGTTGCCCGAAACTTGCTCTAATGGGAACTTTTCTATTTTTCTTTGAGTTAATAATTATACAGGTACTGATGGACCCGATGAGCAGACTTTCTAGACGATCGTTGCTGCTTCCTTACTACTTCATGTTGTTTTTCTTTCAGTCGCTATTTTATATAGTTGTTATAGCGAACTGTTTATCAAATTATTTAATTCTGGCACCTTATACTCCCGGGCATCTTGACCCGATATTGATGTATTATCCAAATGATGGTTATTCTATTTTCAGCTCATGTGATTATTATATTTGCCTGCGTGAATGTGTTATAAAGATCTTGTTGAGCTCATAATTGTATAGCTTATGGATGATGTATATCATTCGCTGGGCCTCAGTTGTGTGCCTGTATTTCTGTATAGTGGGAAGCGGGGCGTGACAGGTTTTTAGTGGTATCAGAGCCTAGGCTCGAACCATACTACGCTCAATAATATACACACCTCGTGGATCACATGAATGTGAATAACTAACTTGCCATCTGGTGATTTACCCCATTCGAATATGCATTTTAGACTATGGTTCACGGAGGCTCTTCGACTTCTACACCTAGGTATGAACTGTTGGAGATAGTCGCCATTCTCCTGTGGATGCAACGAATGATGAAGCTACAGCAAGAGCAAAATAAACTGGTGAGAGCTAATCTTGATAGGATACAGGACATCGCAAACTCCACTCAATGGGACTTGTTTGTACACCAGCATAAGAGTTACACCGCCCTGCTCGATACCCAGGAGCAGATCCGTAGAGGGTGGAATGCCGTTCAGGGGGCATTACATTTCCTTACTGTCGCACAGTCTATAGGTGGATAGATACGGAGGCCCGTTCAGACCCCGACTACTAGAGCATCACCTGTTCAGACCCCGACTACTAGAGCATCAACTTACCCATCGGCGACTCCGAAGAAGGACCAGAAGTGCTATTATTATTGCCGAGTTAGACACATACGCAAGAACTGCTAGAAAGCCAACAACCTGTGCCTTGCATGCGGAGCGAATGATCACAAGGTTCGAGATTGCCCGAAGAGAAAGAGTGTCACACCAATAGGAGGATCAAATTCCAGTGGAGGACAGACTGGAATGTTTAATCAGGCTCATAACCTAATTACAGAGGAGGCAGAGATCACCAAAAAAAACAGTTACTGGTATATTTCGATCTAGTCATGCTTCAGTTCCTGTGTCGTTTGTTACCTTCTGTAAATTGCATTCATTCTCATCGATCAATCCATTATTGAATAACATACTAGTTATTTCATTCTATCCCTATTTTCTTGAATCTTCTGTTGGAAGAGAGTAGGAATTTTGTTGGGATAAATAGCAAACAAATTGGTAATTGGAAACTTGTGTTATATTTTATTATAACAATAAGAAGACTCTTCACTATTTTCTAAAACTGGTATTACTACACCATACAAATATACACTCTATTCTTTTTCTTCTTTTCTGCTTGTTTCTTGTTCTTGTCTTGCTTAATTTTTTTTTCTTCTTCCTAAACCTCTCATTTATAGGAATGAGAGATGAGTAACTGACAAATTCTTTATTCCCATTTCTCCCGTTTTTCTTTGCGGCACCAATCATGCCACAATTTTTCAACATTGTTTGGTGGGTGGGGCCCACTTTACCAAATAAGTTTGGCAACCAACATCTACGTATTACCAATCTCTTAATTCTACTCAATTCATCGATCGCTATCATTTGATATCAGCAGCGAGAACTATCACCATCAGAGTGGCACAGCGAAAGCGTAGCAAAGTCCCTTATTGATTCGTGGAATGAATTTCAAATCAAATCATCATCAACATCTCAGGGTTCGATGTTATATTTAGAATGGATAGGGAACAAAGTGCAAATATTGGCCATAGGCCGGTTATAAGGGCGGTGCATTAATGAAGAAAAGACAAGAAGAAGAAGAAATAAAAAGAAGAGAAAGAGAGAGAGAAGTCAAAGAAAGAAGAAAGAAAAAGAAAAAGAGAAAAAAAAGAGAAAGAAAGAGAGAAAGAGAGAGAAGTCGGAGAAGAAAGAAAGAGAGAGAGAAGCCGGAGAAGAAAGGGGAGAAGAGAAAGAAGAAGGTGACTCGGGAGTAAGCTTCGAAGAAGAGAGAGAGTGAGAAGCCGGTAGCAGAGGCGGGAGCAAGAAAGCAAGAGAGAGAGTAGGAGCTCGAATTGTCTTAGTAAATGGAAAGAAGAGATCAAGAATCAGTACTAGGGATGGAGAGAAAATCGGTGCAAGAAGAAGGAGAAGTGGGTATGAAGAAGTTTTCTTCATCTACATCATCTTCATCGAGATTCTGTAGGATTTATGTATTTTGTGGCAGTAGCTCTGACAAAAAAGCTAGCTACCAAGAAGCCACGATCGAGCTCGACAAGAAACTTGTAGAAAGGAATATCGATCTCGTCTACGGCGGTGGGAGCATAGGATTGATGGGCCTAGTTTTCGAAGCCGTTCGTGCTGGTGGCCGACATGTTTTGGGAGTGATTCCCAAGTCGTTGATGCCGAAAGAGATTACTGGGGGAACTATGGGAGATGTTAGAGTTGTCACTAACATGCACGAAAGGAAAGCTGAAATGGCTCGCGCTGCTGATGCTTTCATAGCCTTACCCGGAGGTTATGGAACACTTGAGGAATTGTTCGAGGTGATCACTTGGGCTCAACTAGGAATCCACAGCAAGCCGGTTGGTCTTTTAAATGTTGATGGATATTACGACTCACTTCTGTCCTTCATAGATTCAGCTATGGCTGAGGAGTTTATATCCAGTAAGGCCAAACGCATCTTGATTTCAGCTCCATCGCCTAAGGAGTTACTCAAAAAATTAAAGGAGTACGTGCCAGAGCGAGATGAGATTGTGACTCAGCTAAACTGGGATGTTAGCGATGTCGGTGGTTCAGATTCTGAGCCTAGACATTAAATTGTTGAGTCCTCTAGTTGAGGGTGCACAATTTGTCTTTAGTTGATTTTGTGCCTTTGTACTCTTTATTTCTTTTATCTTCCGTTGTACTATCAGTGTAAGAGTATTGCAGTCTTCTTAGCTATCCTTTATCCCGCCTAAGTAAATTTCGAGGACGAAATTTTTTTGTAAGGTGGGTAGAATTGTAACTCCCTGTTCCAGTTGTACGTATTTTATTACGTAAATTTTTGTACTTCAATTTTCAGATCAGTTTTATTTTTCTCTTTGGACTCTTTATCTAAAGCCAGAATATTTTTCTGATCAATTCTATAATTTTATAATTTTTCGACTCGAGTTTAAATACAAATTCTAAACCCCGATTAATCCTAATCCTAATCCTAATCCTAATTCTTAATCCAACAACTAACCTAACTCTCCTACACATTATTTTCTTCCTCCCTACGCTTTTTTTTCTCAATCCCTATAATCTATGCTTCTCCACTTTTGCATACGCCAATCTCTCCCTCTCATTTTTCTCCTACAGCCTAACTCCCACTCCTAACTTCTCCTCCTTATTCTTATTTTCTAACCTAATCCCCACTAACCCCTCTCATTTTCCACACATCTGCTTTCATTTTTCTACACCTCCTCCTAACCTATACTATATATTATATTAGGTATATAATATACACCTTGCATGCACCATGCTGTCCATCTCCCTTTCTTTCTATGTATATGCACACATACATGCAACATTCTCACTACCTATTTTTCTTTTCTTCTTTGCTTCTCCTCCGCCTGCCATCATCTTCCTCTGTCTTCTTCATTCTTCCTCTGCCTTCTTCACACCCGAGAGCTCAAGCAACACCCGAGTTTCACTTTACCCTCCACCTTCGAGCCGAAGACTCCATTTCTACGGCCCTGTGAACCCCGAAAAACAACCTGATGCCGCGCCATCTCCTCATTGTTGTTGTCGCTCATCATCGTCGCTCACCATTGCTACTGTTGCTCGCCCGCTGCCATCTTTTTGCCATTCTTAACACCATTGTGCCGCCGTCCATTCTCGACGTCGCTTCTTCTTTCTGTGGTTAACACCATTACCGTAATCATCATGTTAAAAGGCAAGTATCTTGTACACTCTTTTTATTCTCGTACATGCATATTCATTGAACTCGTGGCAAGTAGTCTAGTTATCATCATGTTTTATTATCAAATTCCTTTCTAATCACTTGTTCCATGATATATCAACTCAAGAGTGAACCGTTAACACATTTCGAATCGTGTTATAGAATATCGAATATTCAACCTTGCTATATCTAAATTTCTTGACCTTGCATTAAGAATTCGACCATGTTCCTAATACTGGATTAAAGATTTTCTATGTGAAAATCGTAATCCATCGAGTTCCGAATCCAGAACATCTTACGGCTTCTCAATCGGATGTATAGATTGTGAGATATCGCGATTTTAGTACTATCATATCGTGAATTTCTTAACCTGCACGGGATTACTAACCGGACTTTTGTACTGAGAATTTGACCATGTTCCCGATACTGGATCGAAAAACTTTCTACATGAAAATCGTAGACCTTCGAATCTAGATATCCAAAATATATTATGGTAGATTGTGAGATATCGCAATTTTAGTACTGGCATATCATGAATTTCTAAACCTGCACGGGATTACTAACCGGTCTCTTGTACTGAGAATTCGACCATATTCTCGATACTGGATCAGAAAACTTTATACATGAAAATCGTATCCCTTTGAGTCTAGATATCCAATACATCCTACAATTTCTCAATCCGATGTGTAGATTGTGAGATATTGCAATTTTAGTATTGTGGCTCTGAATTTTCAGAATGCGCGCGAAACATCGAAACCAGCGAAGAATGAATTTGTACGCATAGCTACTGTCTCTAGAATGTATCGTGTGAATATGCGTTAGAGCTGGAAGAGAGTCTACTTTCTAGAATCTCTGACGGAATCGGATTTGCTTTTCTGTAACAACGGAAAAGTGAGTTTGAATGCAGATATGTCAAGTTGTCTAAAAATTCATCTCTACGTTTTTGCATATAAACCTATTAATGTTCATATTTAATGAACTGAGTGTATTATTGTTCTTGTAATAATAACTTGCATAGAAATAATAGGTTGATAGAATGCATTTTATACCACTTGATAATTCTATAATAACTACTCTTTATACATGTACTCGTTTTACGTCTCATGTCCATGATTACTGTCCTTGATATTTTCCTTGACTAAACTATTTTCTTATACCGTTCTACTAGTCGTACTAACTGTATGTTCATAATTAATTATAAAAGAATAACAAGCCGGGGTTATAAGGGTACGGCTTAATAGTGGACAATATAGGGGAGTATACTCGTAAGGGGGCCCATGTTTTCCGGATTCTTGATTCTTGATTCTTGATTCTTGATTCTTGATTCTTGATTCTTGATTCTTGATTACACAATTCTTGATTACATAATTCTCGATTACATGATTCATGATTACATGTCTTGATACTATCACTGGAAGACCCGAGTACATAATCCTATTGAATTTACTACTTAAGTCTAAACGTCACATGATTGATATAAACCAAACTTGTGGTATGGGACACAGGATTGTGTGCATTAGATAAGTTAATAAAACAGATAAACTTGAGATCTTCACTAAGCATGATTTTTGATTACATGACTCTTCATTACATGACTCTTGATTCTCGATTACATGATTCTTGATTACATGACTCTTCATTACATGACTCTTGATTCTTGATTACATGACTCTTGATTACTTGACTCTCGATCCTTGATTACATGATTATCGATTAACTACGCCTAGGTTACCAATTGCTTATATCTTGAAGTCTAGAATACACTAGTTACAGTTATTACTTACATGATCATATTGTCCCAGTTCCTTGCTTACTTCCATATTGTATTTGTACTTCTACTTCTTGTTTCTTCCATATTATATCTTGTTATATTATCCCTTTTACTGCTTGTTGCTACTTGTTGCCCAAAACTTGCTCTAACGGGAACTTTTCTATTTTTTTGTGAGTTAATAATTATACAGGTACTGATGGACCTGACGAGCAGACTCTCTAGACGATCGTTGCTGCTTCCTTACTACTTCTTGTTGTTTTTCTTTCAGTTGCTATTTTATCTAGTTGTTATAACGAACTGCTTATCATATTATTTTAATTCTGGCACCTTGTACTCCTGGGCATCTTGACCCGATATTGATGTATTATCCAAATGATGGTTATTCTATTTTCAGCTCATGTAATTATTATATTTGCCTGCGTGAATGTGTTATAAAGATCTTGTTGAGCTTATAATTGTACAGCTTATGGATGATGTATATCATTCGCTGGGTCTCAGTTGCGTGCCTATATTTTCGTATAGTGGGAAGCGGGGCGTGACGAATAGATAGGCTTGGGTTTGGGCTCCAAATAGATAAATAAATATGTTCATTAATAGGCTAATTAGGATACTCAAAACACAAGGATAAAAAGAGATTATAGTGTAAAAAAAATCTCAGGGTTCAGCATGAGAAGTAAAAAAAAATAGATTGAAGAAATACAATCGAGTTGCAGATGAATAACAAAATTCAGCAAAAAGATAAATACAAAGAACAAATTACACGAATGAGAATGGAAAGGAGTTACAGAAGAGAATCCGAAAAATCGAAAATAGGGGTTACAAATCTTACCCACCTTACAAGAAGAATTTTATCCTGGAAATTCCTTCAAGCGGGTCGTGGGGTAACCCAAAGAGAAAAGAAAAGAAATTACTCGAACAGATGAGGGAACTTCTTCTGAATCTCCTCCTCAAGTTCCCAAGTCGACTCACCCAGCGAGTGAGGACTCCATAAGACCGAAACAAGCTTGATAACTTTATTCTTCCGAACTTTCTCACGCCTGTCCAAGATAGAGAATGGTTGGACCTCGCATGATAAGTCTGGTCTTACGAAAAATTCTGAGTAGTCAAACACATGACTGTCATCCCTGATGTACTTCCTAAGCTGAGAGATGTGGAATACATCATGGACTCTAGCCAAAGCCGGTGGCAGTGCGAGCCTGTAGGCTATCTTGCCCACTTGTTCCCCGATATCGAATGGACCGATGAATCGGGGACTCAGCTTGCCCCCGCCACCAAAGCGGATAACACCCTTCCTTGGAGAAACCTTCAGGAAAACATGATCGCCTGCCTCAAACTCTAGAGGCCTTCGATGATAATCATCCCACTTCCTCTGCCTGTCCTGAGCTGCCTGCAAGTGCTTCCTGATCTGAGCCACTGCATCAACAGTCTTCGTGATCAACTAAGGCTTAAGAGTTTCCTCTCACCAATGTCATCCCAACAAACTTGCGATCGACATTTGCGGCCATAGAGCACCTCGTACGGAGCTGCCTTGAGGCTCGCCTGATAGCTGTTATAGTAAGAGAACTCAACCAGGTACAGATGATCTTCCCAAGAACCACCAAGTTGAAGAACACAAGGCCATAACATGTCCTCCAGTGTTTGGATCGTTTTCTCGGATTGCCCGTCTGTCTGTGGATGAAAAGCGGTGCTATAGCTCAATTAGAATGCAGGTGCTATAGCTCAACTGAGTGCCCAAACTTCTTAAGAAACTCTCCCAAAACCGAGACCTGAACCTCGTATCACTGTCCGATACTTCATGCAGTCTCACAACTTCCTGAATGTACTTCTCATCCAAGCTCTCCGTAGACTGACCCACTCTGAATGGAATGAAATGGGCACTCTTCGTCAACCGGTTTACTATCACCCAGATAGCATTGTGACCCTTGGGACTTCTTAGTAATGTCGTCCCGAAATCCATAGTGATGTTTTACCATTTTCACTCCGGGATTGGAAGAGGTTGAAGAAGTCCAGCGGTCATCTGATGCTCTACCTTCACTTGCTGAAAGATCAAACATTGGGACACAAACCTTGTAACACCCGAAAAATTGAGTTTTGACAATTTTGCCTATGGGTGTTACGCACATGTATTTTGAACTGTTACGAATAATATCCGCAACGTATTTTAATATAAATATTCTCTACGTGTTTTGTGTTTCGATTCTTATATATATTTTTCATTCTCTCAAATTCGATTATGTACTAGAATTTAAACTTTAACTCAAATATCCAATATTCTGTTTTTATGTGCATTGCACGTGCTTTCAATACACGTGTCGATTACGTATCTTCTACTATTATGTGTAATATTATAAAATTTTTACGTATTTCAATTATTTATTTTTATAACTTGTCCGAATTCTTTTTATAAATTGAAATACATTTTTCTCCTATTTTGACTCAAATATATATTTTATACGTGCGATGCACACGTTTTCTATGCACGTGCTGATTATATTGTGGTATATATAAAATCAATGAAATGTATTTTTCTTATGTTGATTTCGATTATTTATAAACATTTTTCCGTTGATCAAATCTATTTCGTATTTGAATATTTATTTTTTTATGTGCGACGCACGTGTTTGCAGTGCACGAGTTGGTTGTATTCTCTTTCAAAATAAAATTTATGATGTGTGTGTGTGTTTATTTTTAATTTTGCATGAAAATTGTAATTATAATTAAATTAAACTAGTTTTATTAAATACATATGACACATTATAACATATGTATTTAATTTAAATAAAAACTCTGAATAAATTATGTGCACACACGTAAGACGCGCGTGCACTTGCTTTCTCCCCCAAACTAGTTGCTGGCCATTTCCTGTTTGGGATTGAGAGAGAGAGAGAGAGAGAGAGAGAGAGAGAGAGAGTGGATGAGTTAGTGGTTTGGTGGGTAGTTAATTAGGATTTAAGTGGGTGGTTAATTAAAATCCCATTAACTAATCCTTTTAAAAACCCCACCCATCCTAAATTCTAAATGGTAAAAACAAACAAAAAAAATGTGTGTTCAATGTTGCCTTTGCTGCCGAAACCTTGCTGTGGGGTTCTTCTCTTTGGGATCGGTTTTCGAGGAGGAATTGGGGGTGATTTTTGGAGTATCTACCACTAGAAATTCTTCAAATAGGTATATGCTTCTTTTGCTTTCTAATTGTTTGTGGAATGCATGTCTAGGTAAATTGTGCTTGAAATGAAAATTTCTATGTGTTCTTTAGTTCTAAATTTCCATGTGATGCATGCTAGATTGTCATGTGTAATTTAGAAATTTTGTGGTAGATAAATATGAGAAATTAATACATATTAGTTAAAAATTAAAATATAGATATTGATTGTCATGTATTCAAACTATTAAATTTTATTAGAGAGTTTTAATGATGATGTCATGTCTATTGATTTTTTGTAGCATACCATGATAAGATCATAGATATAAATTGGATGTGTATATAAATTTGTTAAGTTATGCCTAAAAATCATGTGAAATTAGTTGTGGATTATAAGTAAATGGTGGAGGTGAGAATTTCCATAAATTTAGAACAATTGCTAAAAGAAAATATATTCATGCTAATTTTTGTAAACAGTAGTTAAATTGGTTAATAGAAACATATGAGTACGAGGTTTCTAAAAATTATTATTTAAATTAATTTGTGTACAACTTCATGCTACCATTGATAAAATTAGAGAAAAATCGTCAGGACAGCATGACAGTACTGTAATAAAACTGTGATTCCCGTTACTACAGAAATCCAAATCTGAATCCGTCAGAGAATCTAGAAAATAGACTTTCACCCGAATCCATAGAATACATATAAGTCATATAGTGTTTCAGAAAAACATGAGTCAAAACTAATTTGAATCCAGAAAATACGTTCAGCCAGAAATCAGAAAATCGTATTTTGAAGTCAGAAAAACAGCATCAAAACACCTCAAATAAATCCAGGAAAAATCTGGGGTAATTCCCTATATGTCTAGTATCAGAATATAAAGTTTCATAATTTTTCAGTAAGAATAGTTTAGTCAACAAAAATCAGAAAACATCAATAAACGATAGTTTGGCAAATCTGGAATTCCCAACACTGCTGTACGAAAACTGTAATATCTCGCAAACTGTAAAACAAAATTCAGATCTGTCAAAGGGAGATAAAAATAGACAAAATAATCTAACTTTCATATTTCACAAAGATTTTTCATACAGTAAAAGGAACTAGGGTGAAAATACACTTCTTTACAGAACAGCGAGAAAAATTCAGCAAGTATAGTTTTTGTTCAAAAGCATGAAACGGTATGTAAATCTTATCAAATAAATCCACCATAATTCTGGGTAATCCCTAATCAAGTATAGAAGTATTGACCAAAATTTTAGATCAAAATAATATGTTTAACACTAGTATCAAAATAGTTTATTCATCGAAATTCTCAAAAAATGAAATCTGAAACCTATATAACACCTCCGCAGTAAAATAGCCATACCATACGAAAACTAAATCGATCTCTGTTAGAAAATTTGGAAAGAATATAGATTTCTCTACAATTCATGCCTAATACAAAAATTAAGAATTCTGAACTTAATATGGTCAATCAAAACTGATCATCGACAAAATACAGATTTTTCTCAAAAACCAAAATCAACATAAAACATACGTAACTTGATCCAAACACTACCAAACATGAAATTGAGTCTACCAAGTATCCAACAACATGAAATAGGGTAATTAACATGTCCACAACAATCATATCCAATGTTCTAAAAAGCGCTAGGCGGTAGTCGGGCGGCCGATGGGGGCCTAGCGCCTAGACCTTGTAATCGGGGATTAAGCGGCTAGGCGGTAGGCGGTAGGCGGTTTTTCTAATTTATTTATTTATTTATCGATCTTTTGGGTTTATTTTGTTGTTACCCCTTTTTACTCTTTATTGCTACTCATTCTTACTATTGAACTTTTTCTCTTTGCAATTGTAGGATGGGCTTCACATAGTCGAATCAGTGTATTATTGTATCGGTGAACATGAGGACTCTATCTTCTCCATATCCGATGTAAACCACATTGTGGCTACTCATAAAAGAATACAAGTTCTAAAGAGAGAATAAATGTAAAGTTGATAGATGATCTCATGATATGCTTGATAACGATGAACAGCCTTAACTAATAACCACACTTAAATCAAATAACTTCCTCCCATCTCATGACATGTTGTCCCATACTAAGTGGATTGGCCATCCATAGATTGCTTTGGAAAGATATGTAGATCTGGGTGACATTTTAGGAGCTGAAAATAGAAGATGAATAAATAGCTTCACTAATGAAGAAAAGCATACTACTTATAATCTGGTAGACTGATTGAGCCTTGAAGTTGTTGGCACATGATACTTCTTATAAACTTCCCCCTTTGGTGCATAACTTCACTTATTTGGCTGCGTTATTGACATTAAAGTCCATACTTGTAAGTTTTAACATGATTGCTGTGAGAGTGCGAATACATGTCAAATCATGCAAGATAAAAAAAAACTAAAGATATGCTTAAATTTTATTAGGAGGAGAAAGTGAGAGCGGTGGGTTTTTTTTAATTACTTAAGGCGAGAGCGGTGGGTTTTTTTTTACTTTTTTTAAAAAAAATTACTTGAGGCCTAAGCGGGTCTAGTCCGCCTAGACCCGCCTAGACCGATTAAACGCCGCCTAGGTCCGATTTTAGCCGCCTAGAACCCATTTCCGATTTTCATAAACGCCTAGGCCCTAGTCGAGGCGTTGGGGGGCCGCCTAGCGCCTAGGCACCGCCTAGGCGGCCGCCTAGACCGCTTTTTAGAACACTGATCATATCACATGGATCCAATCAAACACTTAATTTCACATAATTATCTCACACATATGAATAAATCAAGAACGATCAAATCCTAAGTTGTTTCATATCAAAATTTTTTCGTGAATCAACTATGGTCATATAGCACTATAGAGACAAAACTCATCAAAGATAACATACACACGAGTTGTTTCTAGAACCTAACTACACTACAGGCGGTATTTATGACTTGTATTACACAAACAAAAAGAATACAAGTTACTTACCTGCGAGAGGACGAAAACAACGAAGCCAAAAGCAAGAATAACAGGAACGGATTCTCGGGCACGAACTCAAATGAACGGATCACGAACCAATTACTAACACACGATCACAATCGCGATCACAAACACTAAGCACGAATCTCGATGATCAAAAGTACGATCAAGAGATCCAACGGCTAGATCCAAGAGAAGATCAAGATTAGACGGTCAAGATCCACTAGATGATGATGATTGGATCCAATCGGACGGCTCACAACCAAGATGATCAAAACTCCATGATCAACTACACCCACCAAGACTTCGGCTCTGACAGCGACAGGGACAGTCCACGGCAGACAGGCGACGCGGTGGCGGAACGGCGCGACGGTGGCACGACGTCGGCGGGGAATAGACGCTACAGTTGCCGTTGTAGCCTGGCCGATGACAGGAGGAGGCAGGGAGCTACGCTAAACTAGTGGTCAACAGATGCTGGCATCGCAAGGAGGAGGCAAGGCAATGCTGCAGGCTGACGAAGAAGGAAGAGGCGACAGAAGGAGGGCGGCTGTCTCGGCGACGCAACAAGGAACATGGGACCAGGGGCCAGCAGGGTGGCGCTCGGGAGGAGCACACAGGGAGGCTGACGCAAGGGGGAGCGCTCGACGTAGGGGCAGCGCGACGCAGGGGGCTGGCAGCCGGGGACGGGTCAGGAGTGCTGGGTAAAGATATAGGTTAGGGGGATCGGGAGAGAGGGGGAGGAGAAGTTGAAACGGCAGGGTTTAGAATAGGGGTGAATATATAGGGTAGTGGATATTAGGTTTAGGAGCTTACTGTGTCTAGGTATTAAAGGTAATGGGTTTGGGTAGTATACGGGTTTGGGTAAATGGTTATTTGGGTTAAATAAATAATGGGTTATTGGATAAAAAAAGTTCAATAGAAAAATAATAATAATAAAATAACCAATACAAAAATTGTTTATAATAAAAATGTAATTTGTATTACAAAATAGAATTTATTTAAAATACTATAAATACAGTTAGTAAATAAAAATGAATTTTTAACAACCAGTCAAAAATATCAATAAATACAATAATACTAATTACGAGAAAATGATAAAATAATAATGGTAATAATACTAACAGAAATAATAATAATAAGAGTAATAATAAAAAACAAAAATACGAATTGTGTTATAATATAAAAATCATAGAAATAGTTACAAATAAAATTATTGATCGAAAACAGATTTTAATAGAAGAGTTAAGAATACATCTTGACAAAAGAATTTGAAAACCGAAAAAATAATTTGTGAAAATTTGAAATACAGAAAATACAAAAAAATACGTTTTTGGGAAAACACGGGTTACACTTTGAGTGTGGAAAATGATGAAATTTAACTGTTGATGAGATATTTGCTATTTTCAATATAACATGAGCAATAAAAAAATGCATACAAAATCTGAAAATTTACAAACCTGAAATCTGAAAATATAAATTTCTAAGTAAATAGAGAGAGAATAAGAGAGAGAGAGAGAGAGAGAGAGAGAGAGAGAGAGAAATAAATAAATAAATAAATAAATAAATAAAGGAGTTGTTTCGGGGGATTTGAATCTATGTTTTGGCGGGGAACTTTTGGGCGGGAAAATACGTTTTGTGAGATTAGATCTAGACCATTGATTTCAACTCTATTGAATGAGAGCCACTTGATAGCTTTTTTTTGTATTTTATTATATATATATATATATATATATATATATATATATATTCCATTATTTATTTATTTATTTGGTGAAGCGGGTTTAATTGGATTTTAGTGGGAAAAGAAGTATATGGGCATATAAATAATAAAAGAGTGAAATAGGGGCCTATAGTTAATTTTTAAAAATTTCCCTTCTTCTTCCCTTTCCTTTTCGTTTCGTCAGAACGCTACCCCCCCCCCCCCCCCCCCCCCCCCCCGCGGGCCATTTCTTTTCGCCGAAACCCAAATTCGGTATTTCTTCTGAAGCCCAAATCTGCTTGTTTTCTTCGTAATTTTTCGATTAATTTAAGGGGTAGGTTAAATGAAATGTGACACCCCAATTTTTTTTCTTTTCTATAACTCCAAATTCAAATCTTTCAATTTCTATACCATTTTAAACATAAACTAAAATAATTATATTTCAAATAAAATTTTGGCAGAGTTTTCCGTGAAATATTTGCCTTTTTACAGATTTAACTTACAGAAATCTGTGAACAATTACACAAAACAAAGTACCTGTAATATATTTCAATCCTCCCTGGACAAATCATTCAACATCAGACAGACAATAATATTAATGGCTTTGGGGTCATAATAATTCATAATAAGCAAGATTCGAATTAAAGACCAAAAATTCTTTTGAAAACATATATGGTTTTTAGAAATACTTTAGAAAGACTTTTCAAAACTCAACCACAGAACTCAATACGCCACAACGAGGTGGGTACGGGCTTTCTTATTTCATCACAAAACTATATATATATCCAACACCCTTCAGTTATACACATAATCTCTCATAATACCAAATAATACATCATCTACCCCCAATACTATATATATTTATTTATTTATTTAATTATATATAACATCCATCAACTACAAACAAAAGTATAAAAACCAAACCATATCACGCCTCACATTGCTGCTATCAAATCTGCAGGGGACTTATGGTCGTCCACCCTCAGGGAGGGACTTCCTTAACCCCCAGAAAATAACAGGGATTAACCATGTCAGGTGTGAGTATAATCAAATATAAATTTTAACTTAAAATGAATAAAATAAAAGAAGACATAAAGTTTGAAAATACCAACATGGTAGTAAATTAAATTGTAACCAATGGAATGCCTAGGAGTAAATGTATATTTGAAATTATAATGTAACCTTATCATCAAATAGCCCACAATATAGTTATTGCAAATCCACCTCGTGCATCTCATTATCTTTGTTTCATCGAGAGATTCGAACCCAGGCAGATAGTTCCCACTATTTGCTCGAAATAGCGAGCAATAGTTCCTAAGACCGAATCTCAAACTCTACCTATTAACTGTTTTTATTAGCTTAATTAAACATAACAATTATCCCACCTTTTAATCACCACCACATTCCCAATATATAAATAATTACTAACCTTCATTCCCGAATATATATTACTTCACTCCGTTACTAATAATCATCATAATATAAAGTATAAATTTTTATTACCACATTCTTACATCATATCGGATCTTTATATATATACATATATCATCATACTTTCCGCTTAAAGCAAACCATAATTTTTACTTCATAACTTAACTTATTTTCTTCGCTTTGTACACATACATTCCATTCATCATATAAAGACTACAACATTCATTATAGTGCCTCACATTCATTATTAAAATCCATTCTTATTTCATCACACCCGTATCATTTACTTTCGTTTCATTCGTAAACCCATACAAATTCCATACCTGTTATTTCACTCATTCTCTTCAATATCACTTACCATTCTCATATCCATTTCCATACACAAACATATACACTCGGAAAGCTGCTCACACAGAGTCTGACATCCCCAAAGCTATGTCCTCCTCCTGGATTATACCAGTAAGGGAAAACACCGCACCCCCGATAAACTTGGTACTTTCTCGCGACATCTGTCATCGAGGGAAAATCACCGCACCTCAACTGAGCTGGGTAATAATCATCACATCACAACTCAAGCTGATAGCTTGAAATATTACTTTACTTTATTTCTATATGCATCTTACAATTTACTTTACTTTTCATTTTTATCTCATAACACAACTATCATATCAACAACAGGCCAATTCACCATGGAGTTTTGCCAAGGCAGGTAGTTCCCACGATTCCCAAGGAAATAGCGAGCGAGTTGTTCCTGGACACAATTCCAAGGTGCATGAACACATATCATAGCATATTTTTCGTTTAGTGACCATTCTCATATTCATCACCTAATAAACCTTACTTCATGTTTTACGCTCACATTACATATTAGCACTAGGATTAACAAGAAATTCCTAGTTAACCTAAGCTCTGATACCAAATGTGACACCCCAATTTTTTTTCTTTTCTATAACTCCAAATTCAATTCTTTCAATTTCTATACCATTTTAAAAATAAACTAAAATAGCAATATTTCAAATAAAAAATTGGCAAAGTTTCCCCTGAAATATTTGCCCTTTTACTGATTTTCCTTACAGAAATCTGCATACAATTACACAAAACAAAGTACCTGTAATATATTTCAATCCTCCCCAGGACAAATCTTTCAACATCACACAGGAAATAATATCAACGGCTCTGGGGGTATAATACTTCATAATAAGCAAGATACGATTTGAAAACATGTATGGTTTTTATAAAAACTTTAGAAAGACTTTTCAAAAATCAACCACCGAACCCAATACTCCACAATGAGGTGGGTACGAGCTTTCATAATTCATCACAGCACTTTATATATATCCAACACCCTTCAATTATACACATAATCTCTCATAATACCAAATAATACATCATTTACCCCCCATTACTACATATCATATCATATCATATCATATCATATATATATATATATATATATATATATATATATATATATATATATATATATATATATATATATATATAACATCCACAACTACAAACAAAAGTATAACAACCAAACCATATCACTCCTCACCTTGCTGCTATCAAACCTGCAGGAGTGTTAGGGTCATCCACCCTATTCGAGGGATTTTCCCAACCCCAGAAAACAACAAGGGTTAGCCATGTCTGGTGTGAGTATAATCAAATATAAATTTTAACTTAGAATGAATAAAATAAAAGAAGACAGAAACTTTGAAAATACCAACATGGTAGTAAATTAAATTATAACCAATGGAGTGCCTGGGAGTAAATGTACATTTGAAATTATAATGTAACAATATCATCAAATAGCCCACAATATAATTATTGCAAATCCACCTCTTGCATCTCATTATCCTTGATTCATCAAGAGATTCGAACCCAGGCAGATAGTACCCACTATTTGCTCGAAATAGCGGGCAGTAGTTCCTAAGCTCGAATCTCAAACTCCACCTACTAACTGTTTTTATTAGCTTAATTAAACATAACAATTATCCCACCTTTTAATCACCACCACATTCCCAATATATAAATAATTACTGACCTTCATTCCCAAATATATATTACTTCACTCCGTTACTAATAATCATCATAATATCAAGTATAAAATTTTATTACCACATGCTTACACCATATCGGATCTTTATATATATATATACATATATCATCATACTTTCTGCTTATAGCAAACCACAATTTTTACTTCATAACTTAACTTATTTTCTTCGCTTTATACACATACATTCCATTCATCATACAAAGACTAAAACATTCATTATAGTGCCTCACATTCATTATTTATATCCATTCTTATTTCATCACACCCGTATCATTTACTTTCTTTTCATTTTTAAACCCATACAAATTTCATACTAGTTATTTCACTCATTCTCTTCAATATCACTTACCATTCTCATATCCATTTCCATACACAAACATATGCACGCGGGAAGCTGCTCACATAGAGTCTAACACCCCCGAAGCTACGTCCTCCTCCTGGGTAAGGGAAAACACCCCACCCCCGATAAACTGGGTACTTCCTCGCGACATCTATCATCGAGGGAATATCACCACACCCAAGCTGAGCTGGGTAATAATCATCACATCACAACTCAAGCCGATAGCTTGAAATATTACTTTACTTTATTTTCATTTTCATTTTACAATTTACTTTACTTTTCATTTCTATCTCATAACACAACTATCATGTTAACAACCCGCCAATTCACCATGCGAGTTATGCCAAGGCAGGTAGTTCCTACTATCCCATAGAAATAGCAGGCATGTAGTTCTTCGACACAATTCCAAGGTGCATCAACTTATATCATAGCATATTTTTCTTTTAATAACCATTCTCATATTCATCATCTAATAAACCTTACTTCATGTTTTACACTCACATTACATATTACTTTACTTTATTTTTATTCATACAATATTATATCATACATATACATTTTCTTTACTACTCATATTTAGTCACATAACACGATGCTAGTCATTTTATGAATATCTTCACATCACCATCTCTTTAATTTCATTTATAATTATATAGTGCAATTACCTCATTTTTCATACTTAATTAACCCACATACTTCTTTTACCATTCATTTTCATTTACATATTCATGATTCGCATTCTTTCATGCTCATCTTCATATATACATTTTCTTTCACTCTGATGATTCATTTCCACTCAAATACTTACTTCACTTTCTCATTTCCACTTTCTTTACTTTTTCATTCACATTTCACTTTCTTAACCTTCTCATTCACATTACACTTTCCCTTCTTTACTTTTTCATTCACATTTCATTTTCTTTACTTTCTCATTCACATTACACTTACACATTTAATCATTTTATTGATTTGTCGACCAGTGAGCAACAATATCCCAATATACTGAAAGCCAACAATCTAGTAAAAAATACGCGGATCAATGCTCACACAGAGTCTTACACGTCCGAGGCTACGTCTCCTCCCAGTCTATGCCAACGGGGGAAACACCGCACCCCAAGTAGAACTTGGGTACTTCCTCGTGGCAAAGCTAACGAGGGAAAGAAAACACCACATCCCTAGTTTCACTAGGGTACTTCCTCGTGACATCCTCATCGAGGGAATGTCACCGCACCCTAGCTGAGCTGGGTAATAACCGGGCCTCAAGCTGATAGCTTAGGCAATAGAAACACCGCACCCTAAACATAGTTTGGGTAATAAACACCGCACCGCAAGCCAGTCCTTGGTTGTTAGGAGGTCTAGCCCAAACCCCAGAATTTCTGTGGGCACTAGTCAACAAAATTTTACTGTTATTATCATTTTCATTTCATCATTTTATCTCATGATATCACCATACAACATCTCATCTTTCATTTCAATAACTTGTCATATCTTTGACTTTAACCATGAGAATTATTATCCTATTTTATTATCACATATCATATATTATGAGTATACCAGGTTATTTAGTTTACCGCATCAAGTTATCACCCATATATATTACAAACACGCACCATATAGGTCAATACATCATAACACCATATATATGTCATTTCCGTCGGGTTATATACCCAAATTTTATAATTAAATCAATACATATAGCTGTAATTCATTATATAAATGGCATATCACATACATATAGAAAATATTATACATCTACAACATATTCCATCTATTTTATATACTACAATACCTCAACACATCATACTACCCTACATATCATTCTTCATATACCCAAATTCATTACTATCTCAAAATCTCACAAAACTCCATATAGCCCTTTAAAAATCTGTATTTTACTTTTAAAATCAAACTTGGCCATAATTAATACAATATAGGTCGGAAAACCCAAAAAATTGCTACAACCTAAAGAATATATGGTTGTATCATACTTACTTGACGAATCGAGCAAACACTCAAAATGCAAACTATCTACTTCCAAATTCGAATCCGTCTTCACCCACACGTTATAAATAAAGCGTGAAAGCATGCAAAATTATTAAATCTCAAATTCGGATACCAATTCAAAATTGCACTTATCAATCGGAGGCATTCTAATAGAAAAGCTGCCGATTTTCTATTTTCTTTGATCCAATCACCCAAATCTCTTAATTTAAGAATAAACAATATTATTCAGGATAAATTATTTCTCAAATTCCATCAAATTATCACGCATATTTCATTCAAACATTTCGTCGAACAACTGGCATGCATACATGTCATACACGCATTTTCGAGATTCCGACGGGTTTCTAACTCCATAAAATTGCATTACAATTCATTCTAAATTATTCCCCTTAATTCACATCACGTCTATTACTCATAATTATTAATTATTGTATTTATTATCCATTAATTCTAAAGCCAACACACTAATTAATTTGCCATTTACAAACCAACCAACTTCTTACCAAATTTTCTTCTCTATAATTATCAGATTAGTCTAACCTCCCTATGGTATCATTTTCTAGCAATAAAACTCACAATCATAAAACTCCATACAATTAAGGTTTACCATTTCTTACCCTACAAAACATATCTTTGCAAACGGACTCCAGAATTGAAGAGAGGACCTCAAAATAGCCCAGACCCTCATTTTTTCGTGAAGAATTGGTTGGAAAGCTAGGGTTTTGGAACGCCATGGTGTTGGTCAGTTTTACAAGGGGAGGGGGTCGGTTTTAGATGTGGGGAGGAAGGGGAAGGGTTATGGGAATGTAAATATAATGGAATAATTCATTATAGGTCCCTTTGACTATATATTTAATTATATACCCTCCTAGTTCAATATTCTAGTGTTTTTCCTGTAAAATTCACTCCATAATGTACTTAAATTCGTGCTAAACATAAAATAAAATTAGAAGTCAATTTCTATGCATAATTGTAATCAATATCACTAGTTATGAGCGATAGCAATAGATATGTATATATATATATATTTATACAAAAGTTTCAAGATTTTTAAAATACAACCAACTTCATGCTATAATTTAATAATTCCTCATTTTTAACATTTTTGAAACCCTCTATTTCACAGACACATTCTAGAAAAATATCGGGTCCAATCGGAGTTTTCATCTCTGCGAAAATTCGCTTCAAAACACTATATTTCCAATTTTTTCTCGTTTCGCCCTGAATTCCAATTTAAGCATTCTAAACTAAAATAAAATCAATTAATATAAGAAAATATGCACAGAATCACAAAATAAAATAATATAAACCAAATATTTAAGAATTTTAAATTACAGGTTTTACATGAAGGGTGCTCTTGCTAGTAGTGGTGTCGATTTGGACGAATAACTACTCTAAGGTGAGTTGGCTTGTATTTAATTTTGTGTGACCTTATGCTTTTAGTTCCTTTTCGTAATACCTAGTGTACTAGGGTATTTTTGGAGCCTTTGTTTATTTTAGATGTAGAAAAGGATAATTTTATCAAAGTATTTAGGAGTTGTAAATTAATTAAGAGTTTGGGTTGTGAAATGAAAGTGAGATTGGTACCTAATGATAGTAGATCATGTGTCGAAGGGTGGAAAAAATTTGGGAAAGTTTATTTGAAGTATTGATAAATTTTGGATGAGTTTATAGGGTTGAATGAAATTCCCGTAGGTTTGGAAAATAATAGTATTGGAATTTGATAAGGTAGGAAGAGATTATATATGGTGGAGAGTGTGTATAATTGAAATAGATTATTATAGAATGTTTATTGAATTTATAGATTGAAACTGTAGTTTGTTTTATTTGCAGTTCGGGGGATTGATGGGCAGCGGAGAGGATATTTGTCGAGTTTTGATTGTTGCTGATGTGAGTATGATTTGTTATATTTTATGTATATGATGTGCTATGTAAAATTTTATATTATGATTTGCTTTGTGTGATATGTTAAGGAATTCATAAGTATGGTACAGAGTGAATTACTGGGTGTAAGGAATTAATATATATATATATATATATATATATATATATATATATATATATATATATATATATATATATATATATATATGCGAGTGTGTTGAGATTTGTATATATGTGTGCGTTAGGGGAGATATATAAATATATTGACAAGGTTATATTTATAAAGTTGTGTATTTTATTTGATAAAGAGGTTATTTGATAAAGAGGTTAAAATGTGTGCGTAAGACACTTGGTTGGCACTGAGCAGAGGCACAGGACCCTTGGTGGGCAGCAATCTGTGTTTTGACGGAGCTATCGGCTCTAGTCATGTTGGATGCATAAGACCCTTGGTGGGTAGTGGTGCGTAAGACCCTTGGTGGGCAGCGAGCAGGCGCGTAGGACCCTTGGTTGGCAGCGATCTGTTTTGACGGAGCTATTGGCTCTAGTCTTGTTGGATGTGTAAGACGCTTGGAGGGGCAGCGGTGCGTAAGACCCTTAGTGGGCAGGAGCAAGCACATAAAACCCTTAGTGGACAGGAGCAATCGCGTAAGACCCTTGGTGGGCAGCAATGAAATGCGTAAGACCCTTGGTGGGCAGCGATCGGTTTATTGATGATATGGGCACTAATTGACAAATTAAATAAAAGAGGTATTTATGTGTTATAAAAGGAGAATGAAAGTTAAGAAATTGAGTTACGTGTATGCGAATGAAAAGTAAAGCAACTGTGTTATGAGAATGCATATGAGAAGTAAAGAAGTTGTGTTATGAGAATGAATATGAAAAGTAAGGGAATTGTATTATAAGATTGAAAAGTAAAGTGATTTGTAATGTGAAACGGATATCAAAAAGTGAGGTAATACCCAAGCTATCGGCTTGAGGTGTACTGTTATATTACCCAGTTTATTTAGGGTGCGGTGTGTATTACCCAAACTATGTTTGGGGTGTGATGTATTGTCTAATGAGAATGAATGTTAAAGTGCATTGTCATGTGAGATGTAAATAAATATCAAAGTAAATTGTAGTATGAAATGAGAATGAATGTTAAAGAAAGATGTATTATGAGATGAAAATAAAAGTAACTAATATTATGTGTCGAGAATGGATATTAAAGTAAAGACATGGTACGACATGAGATTAGTACGCCTAGGGATTGTGTCCAGGAACTACTCGCCTGCCATTTCGGTGAAAATGGTAGGAACTACCAGCCTAGGCACAACTCCAAGATGGATCGGTGGGATATGATATGGAAGTTGTATTATGAGATGGAATGAAAAGTAAAGTACATTGTATTATAAAATAAATATGAGATAGTAAAGAAAGTATATGATGTGAAATGAGAATGAGGAAGTAAAGAAAGTATTTGATGTGAAATGGAAATAAGAAAGTAAAGCTCGTGCAGGATTTGAAATGAATATGAAAAGCAAAAGAAAATGTGTATGTGAATGAAGATAAGAATTACAGAAAATGTGTTATGAGTATGCTAGTGAATATGAAAGGTAAATGAGGCATGAGAATGAGAATGGAAAGTAAAGAAAATTGTGTTATGTAAATAAGTATGAAAGGTGAAAAAATTGTGTTATGTAAATAAATACGAAAAGTGAAGAAATTGTGTGAAAAGAATAAGTATGAAAAGTAAAGCAAGTGTGGTACTTATTAATTGAATGAAAAGTAAAGAAAATATATTGTAAGATGGAAAAGTAAAATAAGATATATTATAAGAATGAACAATACAGTGTGAAGTGTATTATGTGAAGAATAATATAAGTAAGTAGTATTAGGTGATGAGAATGGTTATGAGAATGATTATTGAAGTACAATATGGTATGATATGAATTGATGCACCTTGGAATTGGGTCGAGGAACTACTCGCCTGCTATTTCCATGGAAATGGTGGGAACTACCACCATGGCACAACTCCCGTGGTGAATTTGTGGGTTGTGATGTAATGGTTGGATTACGAGAGGGAAAATGAAGTAAAGTAAATTGTAAGATGAAAATGAAAATAAAGTAAAATAATAACCGAGTTATCGGCTTTGGGGTGCGATGTAATATTACCCAAACAATGTTTGGGGTGCAGAATATAATTTGATAAGATTGAAAGTTAAAGCAAAGTGTAATATGAGACGTAAGTGAAGATGAAAGTAAGATACATTACTAATAAGAATGAGAAGTAACTTAAATAGCATGATCAGATGAGAATGAATTATAAAGGAAAGTATATGATAAAATAAGAATGAACATTTAAAATAAGTTGTATGATGAAATTAGAATGAAAAGAAGGTAAATTGTATTATATAATGGGAATTAAAGGTTAATGTGTTACTAGATGTTATAAGTAGAGGATAAATGTGATATTTTGAGATTGGATGAACTTGATATTATAAGATTGAACGAATGTGTTATTATGACACTAATTGAATGTGATAATATGTGAGGTGAATGTGATATTATGAGATTAAATACATGGGAGGATATGCGATGAAAATGAATACATGGGATGAGAGTAGATATGGATTTGTAGATGGGTGCAGATTCAGAATGGTACCCTGATATAAAGTCACTTTTATGATGTTTTTATATAGAGATTTCAGGTTGAACTTTATTATCATGATATTCGTAAGTCCTTTCAATTTTCTTTATATAGTTTAATTTATTGTTGAGCTAGTAAATTATACTCACACCAGACTTGGATAACCCGTGTTGTTTTCTTGGGGTTAAGGGAGTCCCTCCCTGGGGTGGACAACCTAACTCTCCTGCAGGTATGATCGCTACGAGGTGAGCTAGTGTTGTAGTTTGGTAGTTATACTTTGCCCGTGGTAAAATTGAATATATGTATGTATTTATTATATGTAGAAATGGGAGTAGAATGATGTATTATATTCTATTATGGTAGATGGTGTGTATAACTGTAAGAGGTAATATATCTATAGTGTTGCGATCAAGTGTGAAAGTCCGTACCCACCTCGTTGTGGAGTACTCAGTTCTGTGGTTGATTTTCGAAAAGGTTTTTCTAAAGTTTTCTAAAAATAATATATGTTTCCAAAATAATTTTTGGTCTTTAATTCATATCTTTCTTGTTATGAAGTATTATGCCCTCAGAGTCATTTATATTATTGTCTGTGTGATGTGGAATGACTTGGCCTGGGGAGAATTGATATATATTACAGGTACATTGATATTTGTAATTGTTTGCAGAATTCTGTAAGGAATCTCTATAAAAGGGCTAATATTTCAGGGGAAACTCTGCCGAAACTTTTAATAAAAATCTATAAGTATTTTTCTAAGTAAGAAATGGTATAAAAGAAAAAAAAATTGGGTGTTACATACCCCCAGACCGAGAAGTGGAGATTGATATTGAAGTCCAGCCGGGCACGACACCGATATCGAAGAATCCCTATAAGATGGCGCATCGAGCTAGCAGAGTTAAAAGTGCAAGTCCAGGAGTTGTTGGACTTAGGTTTTATCAGGCCCAGTGTTTCTCCATGGGTAGTGTAACCCCTATTTCCTACAATAGGTATTTTCCGTGTATTTTCTATAATTTAATTTTCATAAATTTATTTTGTGCTAAATCTGGTTCAGATATTTTGTCAAAGTGTTTTCTAATTGAAAATTTACTCATTTTGGATAATGTTGTATTTTAATCTTACTTTCTATTTCTTATTGATCAAACATTTACATTTGAGCCCAAAAATAAATATATTATTATTGGATTATTTAAATAAATTGTTAAACCAGAATATTAATTTGTTATATAATTTTATTTTATTATGATTAAAACTATTAATTGTTATTACTTGATTATTTATTAAAATTCATCTATCAAATTATTTTGATCTATTATTCTTGGCGAACCCTAAATTATTTTCGGGCCAACTTATATTGTTTTTATTGTACTAGTTATTTATTTAATTGGATTTCAATTTTTGGTTCATGAGCAATTCTTTTCATCTTGTAGGACTACCTATTTTTTGTGGATTTTATTTTATTGGATTTTGAACCCTATTGCCTTCAAACTCATCTCTTATTGAACCCTAAAACCCAATTTCATTTGTTCTTAACCCAAATCCGCTATTATTGGACCATAATTCACTAACTTAGTACCCTAATTGTACTCTATAAATACAACTCTAGTGCAAACCCTAAAAGTTGCACACAATCGAAACCCTAGTCGCTTAATCTCTCTCCTCTCTCCTCTCTCCTCGCCATCCTCTCTCTCTCTCTCTCTGCCATTTTCCGACACAAAATCCACCGAAACCCAATACAGCCATCTCCGATCTTCTTCTCTAGCGCTCCTCACCGTCGACGCACCTCCTTAGCATCGCCCCACCATCTCCTCGACCTCCGGCAACCCTCAGCTACCTGCGCCACCACCAAAAACCCATACCATCCTCCTCTTCTGCTCTCTTCGACAATTAACAGCGACCAAACCCCAACCCATCGCCCACCTCGTCGACATCGACCCCAATGTCGTTTGCCCTTGCTCACCGCCGAGTCGACCCCCGTCGCCACCATCCGCTAATGACGCAGCCGTCGCTCTGGCCACTGTTGCTGCCGAAGTCTCTCTCTCTCTTGCTGTGTTAGCTGAGCTCTTGTTGCTGTGTATTCTTGCTGTTATTGCTTTGGGATTGTATTGCACGTGTATTGTATGTGTTAAATTGCTAGTTCGTGGGTTCGTTGCTTCGGAATGCTTATCCTGTTATTCTTGGTATTCATTTTCACCGGTTATAAGGCAAGTTACCGTCCTCTTGAATTGTTAATTGTATCAAATTCATGTTTTGTTAAAATTCTTGCAAGTAGATCCAATTCGTTATCATATCGCTGTATTGATTATCTTCGTTGGGTCTATTGAGAGTTTACACGAGCTAACCCCAATTATTGACATCGTGCCACTTTTGACTTCAAAGATTAGATCTTTCATGCATTCATGTAGAATTGATAATAGGGTTAATCGTATAATCATGACAAATAAAATATTGTAGAAATAATTGTTAGGTTGTATGTTTGGTTGATTGATTGTTGTTGGTTGATGATAGATTGATGTATGTGTGTGTTCTAATTTTATTCATCTTTTTTTTGCACCCATCATGCCGATTATATAGATTATTGACTAATAGAATTGATACCCATCATATTTCAATTAATCAGTTTCATGAAAAATACCCTAAAACCTGTATCTTGCTTGCTGATCTGTATGTTGACTACTACTTTTGAACTAGTAAATGATCTTAAAATGAATAAATTTCTGAATAAGAATTGTAGCCTTATCTTTCTAGTTTCCATAACATCTTGAATTTTTGAATTCCGAGTTGTGTAGCAAAAGTTATGCTAGTTTTACTACAGCTGTGTTTTTACTTCCAGATATTCAGATTTTTGTATGTTTCATGATTAAACTGTTAAAAAGGCTGACCAAATGATAAAATTTTTCTCTTATAATTTCTAGATTGTTAGTAATCATGTTTAAAAGTTCAGAAAATATTTTT
The DNA here is from genome assembly GCA_017893485.1 of Hemerocallis citrina. Taxonomy (NCBI): domain Eukaryota; kingdom Viridiplantae; phylum Streptophyta; class Magnoliopsida; order Asparagales; family Asphodelaceae; genus Hemerocallis; species Hemerocallis citrina. The sequence continues at coordinate 120,122,474 of CM030364.1, forward strand.
AATGAATTTATTATGGTGTTTTTGCTGATTCTAAAATTATAATAACATGATATCGAGATTCTGCCTGAACATATAATGTGTAATGAATGATGTGTTTGACCTAGCTACTGTTGTCAGATTTTGAGTTTTAAATATGCTTTGGAACCTTGTGGAAGTCTAGTTTCACGAATTTCTGACGGATTCAGTTTTCGAGTTTTGAAACAGCGGAAAACTTGATATCTTATAATATCAAGTTCATCTAATCTCAAAATATCACATTTATCCTCTACTTATCCGAACCGAGCAATGGCTTATCCGGACGGAGCAACTGCTGGTCGCCGCTCGTGTTGCTGAGGCGGATCGTGTGGATGTGGTTCGCTTCCAGCTGGTGGATCTCGCTTATATCTGGCGGCGGGTTGAATCCGAGAGGATGCCGCGACCCATTGAGTGGGCCACTTTCTCTGAGAGCTTCATGGCGAAGTTCTTTCCCAGTGTCACTAAGGCAGAGATGTAGCGACAGTTTGTTTCCCTAACTCAGGTTAGCTAGACAATGTTCTTAAATGTCATTTGTTGTTACCTACTTCACTTGTGACGGTATTAATTTGAGTATTATCTTAATCAGGGAAACCGTTCCGTAGACGAGTATGTTGCGGAGTTTACTCGGCTCAGTCGCTTCGCCCCTACCCTCGTTGCCACTGATGAGTCTCGGGTTAGTCATTTTCTGTCGGGCTTGAGCTTTCCCCTCCATGACCATTTGGCTGCTCTTCGGCTTCGTGCTTATTCCAATGTTCTGGATGCGGCTCAAATCTAAAAGCAGACTCTCAGCAAGTCTAGTGTTCCTCAGCTGACTGTTTCACATCCCATTGCAGTTCGACCTTTTGGAGGACCTATTCGGAGGCCAGTTCCGCCCCCTCCCGCGAGAGCACAGCCGTACGCATCTGTTGTCCCGAGGAATGTTGAGACTTTTGACTACTGCCATAAGACTGGGCATTCACAGCGAGACTGCAGGATGGCAAACTGACTGTGTTTAGGGTGTAGGAGCAATGAGCATATGGTTCGTGACTATCCGAGGAACAGAGCTCCTGCGCAGGTTGCTGGTGCTGCTCAGCTAAGAGCGCCAACGCGTGGTCAGGGGAGGCCATCTCTTCCTCTGCAAAGGAAAGTCTTTGATCAAAGGCGTGTGGCTCCTAGAGGAGGTCAGTTTGGTGGTCATGGTCAGGCTTATAACCTGACAGCCGAGGAAGCGGAAGTTACTGTTAGAGTGGTTGCAGGTATATCACAGTAGTTGTACTTTCTTTTCTTTCTTTCAGTTTTCTGCATGTTGTTGTTTTTTCCCTCCTTTGTACAATTATTCATGTATATATCCTGCTAGCACCTTATTCTTTGTTTGATCTTCTTCTAGGTGTGATTTTAGTCTTCTCTCTTCCATCTCAAGTGTTGTTTGATTCGGGTGCTACCCACTCTTTCATTTCTTCTCACTTTGTTGATCAGCATGGTTTGGCTAGCGAAGCTATGCCCTCAGCTTAGGACATCATCACATGTGGAGGTGTCATTGTCTGTTCTAGGGTTTGCAAGCAAAGTCCGTTGTTGATTGGTGGTGTGGTTTTATCGGTGAATTTTATTGTGATTCCCAATTCCGATTTCGATGTCATTTTGGGCATGGACTGGTTGGGTGTTTCCTCTGTCGTGATTGATTGGAGGGAGAAGAAGGTCACTTTCAGGCCCTCTGATCAACCAGAGTTTGTTTTCCATGCAGGTGAGACACCGTCAGGGCATGTCAAGAACTCAATGGACCCTAAGGTTGTTTCCCTTGTGTCGCTGGATTCTGATGGGGTTGTTGCACCCTTAGTTGTGCAGGACTTCTTTGATGTGTTTCCCGAGGAACTGCCCAGTTTGCCGCCAGTCGGAGATGTGGAGTTCAGCATTGATATTCTGCCCGGTACGACCCCTATTCCAAGAGTCCTTATCATACGGCACCGGTTGAATTGGCAAAACTGAAGGTGCAAGTTCAGGAACTGCTGGATAAGGGTTTTTTTTTCAGACCTAGTGTTTCGCCATAAGGAGCCCCAGTTCTATTTTTCCGTAAGAAGGATGGAAGCTGTAGGCTTTGCATTGACTACAGGGAGTTGAACAATGTTACTATCAAGAATTGGTATCCATTGCCGAGGATTGATGATTTGTTCGACCAACTGGGAGGTGCTTCGGTGTTCTCGAAGTTTGATCTGCGTTTCGGGTATCATCAAGTCAGAGTGAATTCAGAGGATGTTCCGAAAAAGGCTTTCCGAATGAGGTATGGGCATTACGAGTTCTTGGTGATGCCTTTCAGAGTGACTAATGCACCGGCTGTGTTCATGAGTTTGATGAATCGTGTGTTTTTGCCGTTCTTAGATCAGTTTGTCGTGGTCTTCATCGACGGCATATTGGTGTACTCGCAGAATAAGGAGGATCATGTTGAGCATCTGAAGGTGGTTTTGTAGACTTTGAGGGAGAACCAGCTGTATGGAAAGCTCGATACGTGCGAGTTCTGGTTGGATCGAGTTGCTTTTCTTGGCCACATTATCTCCAGTGCTGGTGTTTCTATGGGTCCATTGAAGATTTTTGCAGTCAAGGATTGGCCTATTCTGAAGTCTGTTCCTGAGGTGCGAAGTTTCCTTGGTTTGGCTGGTTACTATCGGAAGTTCATTCAGGATTTCTCCACAATCGCTGGACCCTTGACCAGTTTGACCAGGAAGGAGCAGAAGTTCGTTTAGGATGAAACTTGTGATGAAGCTTTCGCCGAGTTGAAGCGTCGGTTGACATCAATGCCTATGTTGACTATACCCGACAGTTCGGTGGTTTTGTGATCTTTTGTGATGCTTCGGGGAGAGGTCTGGAGCAGTGCTGATGCAGCGAGGTAGGGTTGTCGCTTATGCTTCGAGGCAGTTGAGACCTCATGAGAAGAACTATCCTATGCATGATCTGGAGCTTGCAGCTATGATCTTTGCCTTGAAGTTGTGGAGGCACTATTTACTTGGGGATAGAGTTAAGATTTTCACAAATCACAAAAGCCTCAAGTATGTGTTCACGAAGAAGGAGTTGAACATGAGGCAGAGGAGATGGCTGGAATTGATGGCAGACTTTGACATCAATTTGCAGTATCACCCGGGCAGAGTAAATTCGGTGCCGTATGCTTTGAGTCGGAGGCCTGCCGCTATGTTCCTCACTCAGCAGAAGGAGCTAGTGGAGGACATGAGGAGGCTAGAGTTGGATGTGTTGCTTCCCAGATCAGATCGGCAGCTTATGTTGTTGCAGTTGCAGTCGTCCTTGGTAGAGCAGATCAAGGCAGCTGAAGGGAGTGATCAGCAATTGCAGGAGTTTCGGAGTGAGGTTGAAGCTGGTTTGAGATCTGATTTAGTTGTCCATGCTGATGGGTCACTTTGGTTTGGCTCTCGGTTGTGTGTACATAGAGGAGAAGTCACGCAGAAGCTACTCGAGGAAGCTCACCGGTCCCCGTATTCTATTCATCTTGGTGCTACAAAGATGTACAGGGAATTGAAACAGCATTTCTGGTGGCATGGTATGAAGCGGAATGTGGCTCGATTCATCACCCAGTGCCTAATCTGTCAGCAGGTGAAGGCGGAGCATCAGAGGACCGCAGGACTTTCGCAACCCCTTCCTATCCCTGAATGGAAATGGGAGAATATCACGATGGACTTTGTGACAGCTTTGCCGAGAAGTCCTAAAGGTCATAATGCTATCTGGGTGATAGTGGATTGGCTGACGAAGTGTGCTCACTTCATTCCTTTCCGTGTTGGTCAATCCACAGAGAGTTTGGCCGAGCAGTACATTCAGGAGGTCGTTTGTCTGTATGGAGTTCCTGTCAGCATCGTATCGGATAGAGATACGAGATTCAGGTCTCAGTTCTGGGAGAGTTTGCAGAAGAGCTTGGGTGCCAAGTTGAGCTACAGTACAGCGTTCCATCCTCAGACGGATGGGCAGTCAGAAAGGACAATTCAGACCCTAGAAGACATGTTGAGATCCTGTGTTCTTCAGTTTGGAAGTTCGTGGGAGAATCATCTTCACTTGGCCGAGTTCTCTTATAATATTAGTTACCAGGCGAGTCTCAAGGCTGCTCCATTCGAAGCTTTGCTTGGGCGCAAGTATAGATTGCCAGTCTGTTGGGATGATATCGGCGAGAGGAAGCTTTTAGGTCCTGAGTTGATCACGAAGACAGTTGATGTCGTGGCTCAGATCCGCAAGCATTTGCAAGCCCGCTTAGGATCGGCAGAAGAGGTGGGCTGACTGTCGTCGGAGACCTCTAGAGTTTGAGGTAGGCGAGCATGTGTTCCTCAAGGTATCGCCTTAGAAAGGTGTAATCCGTTTCGGCGGTGGAGGCAAGGTGAGTCCTCGATTCATCGGTCCATTCGATATTGTGGAACGTGTGGGCAAGGTAGCTTATAGGCTCGCGCTACCATCAGCTTTAATAGGTTTCCATAATGTATTCCGTGTTTCTCAGCTTAGGAGGTACGTCAGAGATGACAGTCATGTGGTTGACTACTCAGACTTGTCTGTGAGGCCAGATTTGTCCTGTGAAATTCGACTCGTCTTTATCTTAGACCGTCGAGAGAAGGTGCTGAAGAATAGAGTTATCAAGTTGGTCCGAGTTTCATGGGATCCTCGCTCACCAGGGGAGTCTATTTGGGAGTTAGAGGAAGAGATTCGGGAGAGGTTCCCTCATTTGTTTGAGTAGTGTTTTGTTTTGCTTTGTTTTGCTTTGTTGTTTCAGGGTTTGCCCTATATACCTCTTGTATGAACTTCGAGGACAAAATTCTTCTTGTAAGGTGGGTAGGATTTGTAAGCCATATTTTTAGATTTTGTTGTATTTTGTTTTCTTTTGATTATTGTATTTGGATTCATTTGTTATAGTGTATTTTGTCTTTTCTTTGGTTCTTTTGTTTTCTCTTGATTGATCTGTGTTCTTTTGGTTGGATTCTGTTCTCTTTACAAATTTTGCTCTTTCTATTCTGAGTTTGATTTGTTCTCCTTTGTGTTCGTCTCATCTCATTGCATTTAGTTTTCTCTTTTTGGAGCCAAAACCGATACCCAGAACCCACATAATCTCAACCCAAAACCCAAATTCTTGATTCCCTATATATATACCCTATTATTAAACCCTAAAGTCTATTCTCTCTCTCTCTCTCTGCCGTTCTCTCACACCAAACCCCCTCATCCTCTCTGCTTTTCGTTGCACCCAAACCCAAACCATAAACCCTACCCCGTTGGCTCTCCGATCGCCTTCGACCTCCGTTACCACCATCACCATCATCGTCTTCATCCCCTCACCCTCGTCACCATCGTGGTTTCCCTGTCATCATCCCGTTCTCCTCGCCGTAACCCATCACCCAAGTTCTCCGATCGCCGTTCCTCCACTCCGTGACCCCATTGTCGATGCTGTCCCTCACCGATCACCCTCGTAACCACCGCAGGTCCCGTAACATCGCCGTTCGAGTCCCCAAATGTTGCCGTCATCGCTCTCTGTTTCCAACCGAAAAAACAGAGCTCCGCTCGTCGAGGCTGCCGTCGCTTCCCGACCGTGGTGCCGACGTCTTCACCGTGGTGCCCCGCCGCAGTGCCGTGCCGTCGCAGTCGCCGCCGAGTCATGCTGTGCTCTCTCTCTCTCTCCTTTCCGAGGAAGAAGACGGAGCCCCATTGGTTGGTCCCGCTGTTCTGTGTTCGGCGCACAGCGGATCCCCTATCGCTATTCGTTGTTTGGGCCGATCCGGTGTGAAGAAGATCATCCATTGGACGAGATTGCTATCCTGTGTTTTGGTGCATCAGATCATGATCGCTGTCCTGTGTTATGTCCGATCCAGTGTGGGGTTTCCTTTGGCTGTGAGTTTCTGTTGTTGTTTGCTTGGGTTTCTTAGCACGTGTCTCGTACGTGCTGTTGGTATTTTCACCCGAAAATCTGATCCCGTTATTTTTATTAATTGTATCTGCAATATAACAGGAAAATCTCTTCTTGAACTAGCATTTTATCCTGTTCAAGTTTATTTGATCTCCTGCAAGTAGATCCCGTCAATTTCGTTATCAAACTGCTTTTGACAATTCCGTTAAGTTTATCGAGGGTTTACACGAGCTAACTCGACATACTCTTAACATCGTGTTATCTCTTTGATCTTAAACTCAGTCCCTATTGTTTCATGCGTATGCACATTTAAATAACTAGATTCATGCATAGGACTGTTTGATAAATTGGACATGTTAAATTGTATGTGTGCTAGATTGAAGTTGATCGATGAATTGACACAATGCCTGTGATGCTTGTATCTTAAACTGAGAAATTTGCATGTTGACACCTAGGGTCACTTTGATTACCAATTTGCATGCTATATGTGATCGTATGATTTATTTGTTGCTTTTTTATGTTAAGTTGATTTCTGGTCTGCTGGAAGTTTCACTTTCAATCAGATTTTTAACCACGCTAATAACATAATTTGAAATAACTTGCTGAACATAAATTGTAGCCCTAGATGTCTAAATCACTTTTCCCTGGTGCAGATTTAAATTCCAATTTTCCATCTGCTAGATACCATCTTTTTAGTACAACTGTGTTAGGAATTCCAGATTCACAAATGTATGTGTATCCTGCGGTTTCTTAAATTAATTGACCATGCTGACAATAAGAAAAAAAATCTGACATAAATTAGGCTGGACCTAGACATGTATAACTACTTCCCTGAATTTTTATAGATTTTAATAATGAGTTCTCTGACCTGAAATAATTAGTTGGACACAACCTACTGCATGCTGCCTGAACATAAAACCTGATTAGAATAGAGTTTTCACCCTAGTTTCGGTATGTTTTATATGCCTTAATTATACTTGCTAGAACCGTGTGGAAGTCTACTTCCTAGTCCTTCCGACAGATTTAGGTTTTCTATTTTGTAGTGACCATAATCCATGTTTAGTACAGCAATGCCATACTGTCCTGATTTTGTGAAATTTGTTTATATGATGTGTTCGCCTCATGCTATTTCTGTAATGCTTAGAAGTAGTCACACATAGTAATATACAACATTGACACCCTCTTGCATGCTCACATAGAATTAAAATAAACTATTAACAAGCTGGGGAATTATGGGTAGACTTGGTAGTGAACAATCGGGAAATGTACTCGGTAAGGCCTTCTCGCTCGCACGAATACTTGACATAGAAGGAGGAGTATTGATCGCAATGGTTGAATGATGATTCTACACGTAAATTATTGTTATCAATGCCGAGTACACGATCCGTGAATTCACCATCGGTCTAAAATGATCACTGTGCTTGCGCCGAACCTGTAGAATGGGACGCAGTAGTACGTGCACTAGATAGGCTAATAAAATACTTAACAACCTGCATCTTATGCTCGATCTTGAGTTGACATCACTCATTAAATGCATGATTATTGTACACCTTTGATATTATTGGCTGCTCTTTATTTTGTTCTTTGTCTTTGACCATGGCCCTATTCTTCAATATATATATGCTTTCCTATTATTCTCTATTTTTCTCTACTTGCTGCCCACGACTTGCTCTAAGGGTACTATTTTCTTTCTTTTCAGATCAATATTTTACAGGTATCGAAGGATTTGTTCCCGAAGAAATTGGTGAGCAACGTTTCTAGAGTTGGAACCAGTCTCCGCTGCATAATTTTATTTGCTGCTATATTTATTTTCTTGAACATTGTTATGACTTGTACTTTGTTTTTGGACTTTTTGACCCGTAGTTTGTTTTGATCCCGGATGTTGGATATTTATACTATTGGATTATTTCATTTATTATTGGAATTTATCATCGATTCATGTGGTTATATTTCTTGCGTGGTTGTATTTTATTGTTCTTATTACTGAGTTAGTCTGGTACAACTTATGGATGGTATTTACATCATTCGCTGAGCCTACGTTACGTACTCGTGTTCCGTATTTTGGGAAGCGGGGCGTGACAGACAATGAAGGAAGTCAGAAGCTTCTTGGGTTTGGCTGGGTATTACAGGAGATTCATTCAGGACTATGCACAGATTGCAGTTCCTTTGACAGGGTTAATTCGGAAGATTGTGGCATTCATATGGACTGATAAGTGTGAGATAAGTTTCCTTGAGCTAAAGAAGAGGTTGAGACAAGTTTTCGCAAGCATTTCGAGATCATTTCCAAATTTCTTTTCTTGGTAATTTTTTTGATTAAATTATTTTGATACTAGTTCTAAACATGTTATTTTGATCTGAGACTTTGGTCGGTTTTTCTATATCTACTTAGGGATTATCCAAAATTTTGATAGACTTTATTGATGAGTTTTATGTGCCATTTTGTGCTCGTTTATGAACACTATACTTGCTGTATTTTACTCGCTGTTCTGTAATGAATCGTATTTTTAACCTATTTCCTTCTATTGTATGAAAAATTCTTGTTAAATATGAAAGTTAGTATATTTTATCTACTTTCATATCCCTTTGGCAGATTTGGATTTCGTTTCACGGATTGCGAGATATTTCAGTTTTCGTACAGCAGTGTTGGGAATCGCAGAACTGCCAAACAATCGTTTCTTGAGGTTTTCCGATTTTTGATGACTGAACTAATTTTGCTAGAATATTATGAAACTTTATATTTTAATTCTAGACATATAGGGGAATGCCCCAGATTTTTCCTAGATTTATTGGAGTGGTATTGTTGCTGTTTTTCGGACTGAGAATTCGTTTTACTGATTTCTGACTGAACATGTTTTCTGGATTCAAATCAGTTTTGAGTCATGATTTTGTGAATTACTATATAGCTTATTTATATCCGCTGGATTCGTGTGGAAGTATATTTTCTAGATTTTTCGACGGATCCAGATTTTTATTTCTATACCGACGAGATTCACTATTTTAGTACTCTACTATCATGCTGTCCTAAATATGAACATACATTGTTTTGCTCGTTTATGTGACTGTATATCATCTATGCATGTTTATTTGTTTCCCTGAACCTAATACTGATTATACCATGTTAGTTTGACACTATTTTGTACACATTCATGTCTGTTTGATTACCATAATAAAAGTAACCAGGCCGGGGTTTCTTAAGGGAAGATCTAGTAGTGAAAAATATGGAAACTTGTACTTGGAAGGGAACTAGTATTCCATACTGTTACTGCTACTGTTACTGATACTATTACTGTTACTGATACTGTTACTTTTACTGCTACTAATAGTGTTACTGATACCTGAGTATACACTGCCCCATTATGGTCCACTATGAAATCTAAAAGTGAAACTATTTGTTGTAGCAACCACGTAGTTAAAATCGAGATGCATGAAGTGCTACCTAGCTAGTAATACACACAAGACTATAAGAACATAAGACTGATATTTTAGACTGATACTGTTAGACTAAGACTGTTGGACTAATACTGTTATACTGTTATCCTGATTCACTAGTGTACTGAGATTACTGTTGCTGGACACTATTAGTTGTCATATGACACTGTTACTGACACATTCATTTGTACTGTTAGTATACCATGCTAGTTGACTTTGTTTTACTGATTCATGCTAGTCATCATTGTTGATGCATTATTCCATGTTAATTGTTAGTTTTCCCATGTGCTTGTATCCTACATTATAAGTGGCCCGTAACTTGCAATTGACGGGTACTTGTTTTCTCTTTCCTTCTCCTGCAATTATTAATTGCAGATCAGGATGGTCAGCTGTCCGACAGTATTGGCGAAATGAGATATTAGTGCTGAATTTCTTGTTTATTAGTATTATTATAACTGTTGCTTTGGAACAATGTATTTTGATTACTTGGATATTTATTTTGTATTTGGGCAATGTGACCCAGGATATTTGACTTATCCAGATTCTCATTTATTTGAGGATATTATATATTGTTTCAAGTAAATTCTGTTGGTTTATTAATTCCGTTATGCATGTGTGGTTGACCCTTTTGCTTCCGACTCTGATTATTTTGTGAGATATTGTAAAGATTGCTGAACAATTTATGGATGATAAAAGTCATTCGTTGGGCTTTTGTTGCGCAAAAAAACCACAGTGATCTTGTGATGGCTACTCTTGTAGCAGTTCGGGTTCCGCCTCCTGTTGCGCCTATGCAAGCAAATCTTCCGCCTCGTCTAGGAACAATTACAGATTTTATGAAGCTGCATCTCGACCGTTTTTCCGGCACTGAGATGCCTTTAGAGGCTGAACAGTGGTTGATCCGGACCGAGCGCTTGCTCTTGGCGGCACGTGTTGCCGAAGCTGATAGGGTGGATGTGGTTTCAATCCAGCTGGTGGATTTGGATCATATTTTGTGGATAGGGCCTGTAGATTCACAAATGGGCTTGAGAAGGATATCAAGAGGCATCTTATCTCTCTTCGCTTGCATACTTACGTTGAAGCTCTTAAGGTAGCACTAGCTCAGGAGCAGACTCGTGGTGGTTTGGTTTCTTCTCCGCGGACTGCTCTGCATTCTGCTGCTAGGCCTTTTGGTGGTCGTGTTCGGAGGCTTGTCCCAACCCATCCGGTCAGGACAGCTCCGTATCCTTCTGCTGGCTTCCAGAAGGGTGGTTTTTGCGACTTCTATCAGATATCTGGACATGAGCGTAAGAATTATTGGCGCATCAACCGCTGGTGCTTTAGGTGTGGCGCGGCAGATCATTCTGTACGCGATTGTCCGCAACAGCAGCAGGTGGCTCTTCCAGCCTGGGGTCCTGTTCAGCAAGCAGGCCCAGCTCGTGGTCTAGTTAGGCCTCCGCTTCCTCCTCAATGTCAGATTATTGGTCAGAGGACCGCTGTTCCGAGGAGAGGTCAGGCTTTCAACTTGACTGCTGCAGATGCTGAGACAGCTGAAGGAGTTGTGGCAGGTATCATCCTTGTTTGCTCTTTTCCTGCCCATGTTCTTTTTGATTCTGGGGCAACCCATTCTTTTGTCTCCTCTCGATATGTTGCTCGCCATCAGTTGGAGTGTAGCAACATATCAGAGGCTTGGAACATTATGACAGGTGGTGGAGTTTTCATATGTTCCCGTGAGTGCAGGCAATGTCCCATTGTTATTAGGGACGCGGATTTCAAAGCCAACCGATTATAATTGGAAATTCAGGATTCGATGTCATTCTGGGTATGGATTGGTTGGGTGAAGCCTATGCTATTATTGATTGCCATGCCAAGAAGGTTGTCTTCAGAATTCCAGATCGAGCAGAATTTGAGTTCCATGCCGGGGAGTCTTCCCTTGGCCGAGCGAAGACCGTGTTTGAACAGGTGGATTGTGCGATGGAATTGCACTCAGGCTGTGAGGCTGCGCCTCTAGTAGTTCGGGATTTCTTGGATGTTTTTCCAGATGAGTTGCCTTGCTTACCGCCTGATAGGGAAGTGGAGTTCGGTATTGATGTTCAGCCTGGAACAGCACCGATATCGAAAAGTCCCTACAGGATGGCATCGGTTGAGCTGGCAGAGCTTAAGGTGCAGATTCAGAAGTTCCTTGATTTGGGTTTCATTAGACCAAGTGTTTCGCCTTGGGGTGCTCCGATCCTTTTTGTCAAGAAGAAGGATGGTGGTCATCGACTGTGTGTGGATTATCGGAAAATGAACAGAGTTACTGTGAAGAATCGGTATCTGTTGCCCAGGATCGATGATTTGTTTGACCAGTTGAGTGGGGCTACTGTTTTCTCAAAGTTGGATCTTTGTTCTGGGTACCATCAAGTCAAGGTGTAGGCTACAGATATACATAAGACTGTATTCAGGACTAGATACGGGCATTATGAGTATCTTGTGATGCCGTTCGGAGTCACGCACCGGCTGTATTCATGAGTCTTATGAACCAGATTTTCTCTCAGTTCTTGGATAGATTTGTGGTGGTCTTCATTGATGATATTTTGGTATATTCTCGGAGTCGGGAAGATCATGCTGAGCATCTTATAGTGGTTCTGCAGACTTTAAGAGAGAATTAGGTCTATGGAAAACTCAGCAAGTGCGAGTTTTGGCTCGACAAGGTTTCTTTCTTGGGGCACATTATTTCTGGCGATGGTGTTTCTGTGGATCCGGCCAAGATTGAGGTTGTGAAGGATTGGCCTATTCCCAAGTCAGTTTCGGAGGTCAGGAGTTTTCTTGGTTTGGCTGGCTATTATCGGAGATTTGTCCAAGATTTTTCAAAGATAGCAGGACAGTTGACTAAATTGACTGGGAAGGATCAGAAGTTTTATTGGTCTGATGAGTGCAGTAAGGCTTTTATTGAGTTGAAGAACAGATTGACGTCAGTGCCTGTGTTGACTATTCCAAATGGTTCAGGCAGATTTGTAATTCACTATGATGCTTCTGGTAAGGGTCTTGGAGCAGTTTTGATGCAGAAGGGCCGCATCATTGCGTATACATCGAGGCAGTTAAGGCCGAATGAGAAGAACTGTCCTACTCATGACTTGGAGTTAGCGGCAGTGATTTTTACTTTGAAGCCGTGGATATATTATTTACTTGGAGACCGAGTGGAGATCTTTACAGACCACAAAAGTCTCAAGTACGTCTTCACCCAGAAGGAGTTAAACATGAGGCAAAAGTGTTGGTTGGAACTTATGGCCGATTATGACATCAGTTTACAATACCATCCTGGTAAAGTAAACTTGGTGCCTGATGCTTTGAGCCGGAGACCAGCAGTTATGTTTCTTACACAGCAAAGTGATCTCAGTGAGTAGATGAGGAGGTTTGAGTTGGATGTTGTATTGCCGAGTTCTGGTCGGAGTTGTTTGGCGCTCCAGCTTCAGTCGTCTCTTGTTGATCGGATTAAGGAGGCACAAGCTGGTGATGCACAGTTGCAGGGTTTTCAAGCTGAGATTGAGTCTAGGTCCGGAACGGACATGGTTATTCATGCAGATGGTTTGCTTCATTTTGGTTCCCAGTTGTGTGTTCCTAAGGGTGAAATTTGTCAGAGGTTGCTTGAAGAAGCTCATCAGTCTTCGTATTTTATCCATCCTGGTGGTACTAAGATGTATCGGGACTTGAAGCTTCATTTCTGGTGGCATGGTATGAAGAGGGCTGTGACTCAGTTTGTTTCTCAGTGCTTGATCTGTCAACAGGTTAAGGCAGAACATCAAAGGACCTGCTGGACTTCTTCAACCGCTTCCTATTCCAGAGTGGAAGTGGGAACATATCACCATGTATTTTGTGACTGCTTTGCCAAGGAGTCCTAAGGTTCATAATGCTATTTGGGTGATTGTCGACCGTTTGACGAAGAGTGCTCACTTCATTCCTTTTCGTGTCGAACAGTCTACTGAGAGCCTAGCTAAGAGGTATATGCAAGAGATTGTTAGACTTCATGGGGTTCCAGTCAGTATTGTATCCGACAGGGATACGAGATTCAGATCTCAGTTCTGGGAGAGTCTTCAGGCCAGTTTGGGGAGTAAATTAAAGTATAGTACAACTTTTCAACCCCAGACTGATGGACAGTCAGAGCGGACTATTCAGATTCTTGAGGACATGTTGAGGTACTGTATGCTTCAGTTTGGTGGATCTTGGGAGGATCATTTGCATCGCGTAGAGTTCTCATACAATAACAGCTTTCAAGCCTGTATTAAAGCGGTTCCGTTCGAGGCACTCTATGGGCAGAAGTTCCAATCGACGTGGGAGCTGGAGGAGGAGATTTAGCAGAAGTTTTCTCATTTGTTTGAGTAGTTGTTTTGATTTTTTTTCTTTTGGGGGTTACCCTATGTATCTTCTTTTTGAATTTCAAGGACGAAATTCTTTTTGTTAGGTGGGTAGGATTGTAACCCCTGTTTTTCATTTTTCGTATTTTTGGTGTATTTTGCTTTTCTTGTGTATTTGTACTCTCTTGTTTTTTTCTTGGACCGTATATTGAGTTGTTTCAATATATTTTCATTTTCTTTTCTCGTTCTTGATTTTTGCGAGTTATTTCGATTTCTTGGTTGTTCTTGTTCATGGTTGTTGTTTTCGCTCTTTATTGTTGTCTCGTTCTCTTTATCTGTATTTTTGGTTGCTCTTGATGATTTTGTGGTCTACCCCATTCTTTATCCTATTATTTTGATCCCCAATTGATTACGAAAGCCAAATTACCCAATCCTATTTTGAATCCTATTCAAATTGATACTCATTTATCATTTGGACTAATCCTATTGCTACTCATAATAACCACAACCCAATTACCCACTAACCCACCTCATACACTAAACCTAATTATCCCCTATAAATGCTTTAATCCCTAACCCTAATATCCCTATACCCATACAAATCCCGGCCTCCTTCCCCTTCCTCTTACTTGCTCCACAAGCATACCCAACTGCGACCACTTCCTCCCGGCTGCTGCTCCCTCTCGACCAGGCCGACCTGCACCAACCGAGCACCAATCTCGACATCCCCTACCGGCTGCACTTGCACCCACCGACCGCCCACTCCATTGCCAACATCTTCACCCAAGAACCAAGCACCCAAAGCATCGATCACCATCATCTCGTCCGTCCCCTTGTCCTTGCTCTTTGCCGTTGCCGACTGCAAGTTTCTTTCTCTCCCTTGATTGTTGGTGTGCACGTGTTGGTTTGCACGTGTGGTGTTCGTGATTCGTTGTTCGTGGTTCGTTGATTCGTTCGTGATTTTGTTTGTTGTCGGGATCCACTCCCGTTACTCTTGATCTTCGTCGTTCTTCATCTTCGGTTAAGGCAAGTAACTTGTACTCCAATTCCTTTGTTTGATACAAGTCAAAAATACCACCTATACTGTAGTTGGGTCTAGAGACAACTCGTGTGTGTGTTATCATTGATGGGTTTTGTCTCTATTGTGAAAACTTGACCGTAGTTGCCTCACGACAAAATATGGACATGAATTAACTTAGGTTTTATCCGTTCTTGATTTGATCATGTAAGTGGGAATTTTTTGAGAATTCATGATTTGGTTGAGACCCATGTGATATACTTGGTGTGGGCATGCTAGATACCCTAATTCATGATGTTTGGAAACTTGGTAGACTCGATTTCAAGTTTGGTTGTGCTTTAAACAAGTTTTGTATGATATATCTTGAGTTGTTGGTAAAAAGAAAAAATCTGTATTTTGTCGCTGATTTGTTTTGTTTACTGTTTTGGACTGTCATGAAATCAGTAACTTAATTTCGGTATAAAACATGAGTTTTAGAGAATTTCATCTATCTTCCAACCTCTCTGACCTTACTTGATTTCGTTTTCGTATGAGTGACTTATGACTGTTTTACTACAGAGGTGTAGATCATTTCCAGATTTTATTTCTTGGTAATTTTGATGATTAAATTATTTTGATACTAGTTCTAAACATGTTATTTTGATATGAGACTTTGGTCAGTTTTTCTATATCTACTTAGGAATTACCCTGAATTTTGGTAGATTTTATTAATGAGTTTTATGTGCCGTTTCATGTTCGTTTATGAACACTATACTTGTTGTATTTTGCTCGTTGTTCTGTAATGAATCGTATTTTTACCCTATTTCCTTCTACTGTATGAAAAATTCTTGTGAAATATGAAAGTTAGTATATTTTATCTATTTTCATATCCCTTTAGCGGATTTGGATTTTGTTTCACGGCTTGCGAGAGATTTCAGTTTTCGTACAGTAGTGTTGGGAATTCCAGAACTGCCAAACAATCGTTTCTTGAGGCTTTCCGATTTTTGATGACTGAACTAATTTTGCTGGAATATTATGAAACTTTATGTTTTGATTCTAGACATATAGGGGAGTACCCCAGATTTTTCCTGGATTTATTAGAGAGTTTTTGGTGCTGTTTTTCGGACTGAGAATTCGTTTTACTGATTTCTGACTGAACATGTTTTCTGGATTCAAATCAGTTTTGAGTTATAATTTTTTGAATTACTATAAGGCTTATTTATATCCGCTGGATTCGTATGGAAGTCTATTTCCCCGATTCTTTGACAGATCCAGATTTGCATTTAACTGTTTTAGTAATGTACTGCCATGCTGTCCTGAATATGAACATACACTGTTTTGCTCGTTTATGTGACTGTATATCATCATGCATGTTTATTTGTTCTCCTGAACCTAATACTGATTATACCATGTTAGTTTGATACTATTTCGTATACATTCATGTCTGTTTGATGACCATAATAAAATTAACCAAGTCGGGGTTTCTTAAGAGAAGATTTAGTAGTGGAAAATATGGAAACGTGTACTTGGAAGGGAACTAGTGTTCCATACTGTTACTGCTACTGTTACTGTTACTGATACTGTTACTTTTACTGCTACTGCTACTGTTAGTGATACCTGAGTACACTGCCCCATTATGGTCCACTATGAAATCTAAAAGCGAAACTATTTGTTGTAGCAACCATATAGTAAAAACCAGGATGCATGAAGTGCTACCTAGCTAGTAATACATACAAGACTGTAAGAACATAAGACTGATACATTTAGACTGATACTGTTAGACTAAGACTGTTGGACTGATACTGTTATACTGTTATCCTGATTCACTGTTGTACTGAGATTGCTGTTACTGGACACTGTTAGTTGCCATATGACACTGTTACTGACACATTCATTTGTACTGTTAGTATACAATGCTAGTTGACTTTGTTTTACTGATTCATGCTAGTCATCACTGTTGATGACTTATTACATGTTAATTGTTATCCCATGTGCTTGTATCCTACATTATAAGTGGCTCGTAACTTGCAATTGATGTGTACTTATTTTCTCTATCCTTCTCCTGCAATTATTAATTGCAAATCAGGATGGTCTGCTGCCCGACGGTATTGGCAAAATGAGATATTAGTGTTGGGTTTCTTATTTATTATTATTATTATTACTGTTGCTTTGGAACAATGTATTTTGAGTACTTGGATATTTATTTTGTATTTGGGCGATGTGATCCAGGATATTTGACATGTCCAGATTCTCATTTATTTAAGGATATTATATATTGTTTCAAGTAAATTCTGTTGGTTTATTGATTCTGTTATGCATGTGTGGTTGACTCTTTTACTTCTGACTCTGATTATTTTGTGAGATACTGTAAAGAAACCTAAACAGCTTATGGATGATGAAAGTCATTCGCTGGGGTTTTGTTGTGTATCCGTATTCCGTATTCTTTTGGGGAAGCGGGGCATGACAGAAAGAACCCACTCTTTTCTTTTGATTTGATCTCCTATTTCTTTTCTTTTCTTCTCAATTTTTTTCTAAAATAAACAAGTAATAGAAGGAGGAAGAAATATGAGATGAGATGAGATGAAGGAACAAATGAAAAAGGGGCTTCTTGCTCTTGGAAATGTGTGGCCGGCCATAAGAGGGTGAGAGGGGGGGGGGGGGGGGGGGGGGGGGGCAGGTGGTTATAAGAGAATGAGATGAGAGCTTGTGGGTGAGAAGAAGCCACTTGTTCTCATTCTCATGGCTCACCAATTTTGAGATCTATTTGCAAATCTAAATTGCAATCAAACCCTAATCCAATTCTAACCCTTCACTTGATCATGATTGATAAAAATAAAAAGAGGTGTTTTTCCAAAATCACATACTACATGATTTCGTACAAACGTACGAAATCGATATAGTACATATACGTACATATATCCGTATATACAGATAATTTTTATTCGTTAAAACGAATAATCTCTACCAAAAAATATTTTCATTCATATATAGTAATAAAAATAGTTTTATTACCAGCTCGAAAAGTTCCAGTATCAATTTGATACAATACAGATGTATACTGACTGGTATATATATAGAGATAATGTTTATTAGCAAAACCGGGTAATATCCACCAAAAATATTTCAATTCTGAAAATAATAATAAAACAATTATAAAATAATAATTTTTAATATCAGCCCGAGATTTTACAGGCATTTTCTCAAAAATGCATTTTACAATATTTTGTACAAGTGCACAAAACCGATACAATGCATATATATACTTACCAGTATATATATACAGATAAGTTTTTATCAGTAAAACCAAGAAATTTCCATAAAAATATTTTAATTTTAAAAATAATAATAATACAAATATAATATCCGACCGGGATATTACAATACTCCCTCCTTAGAATAGTTCTGTCTTCAGAACTACGTTTAGTAAGGAGAACAGAAAAATATCCATACACTAAATAACTCGGGGAAAGAAAGCTTATACAGCTTTTCGGCTCCCAAGTTACTCCTCCACGAACTATTTCTCCAAAGAACTCGACCTTGTTCCCAAAGCTTCCTGCAGACTCTGCCAAAATCGAGATGTAACTCTTAAATCTTGACCAGAATCACTGATACTGGTACTCCATGCTGCCTCCTTACGCCTTCATTGTAGACTTCTGCTAATTCCTCTAATGATTAAGTCATCTTTATCGGAAGAAAAATGTGCAGACTTCTTCAACTGATCTTTAATAACCCAAATTGAGATATACATTTTCCAACTTCTGGGTAATCCTGTGATGAAGTCCATACTGATGTTCTGAGATCCACTTGCCGCTTCAGTGCTTCAATCCATGTATCTTCTGCCTAAGCCATCTGACTTACTTACTTCGACTCAGTTGCAGCTTCCATCGTGCCAAAGCTGAGCTCTAATATTGAGTAATCACTTCAATACTGGCTTGCCTGATCTCATCATTTAGCTTCTTACCTCCTTCACGATCTTCGGCTGAGGCTAATACTTTACTACCTCGATCTTCCGCGGTTCCGTAGCCACCCCCTCCTTAGAATAGAACATGGCCTACGAATGCCCCCGCCGACTTCCAGCATTCACTTTGACAATTTGCACAAAATTGATGCTCCTGTAGCTGCTCTGAACTCCAGTCAAATGCTCAGCGTGCCCTTCTTCCGCTCCTGCTAAGTCCAACTCTAACAAATTTATACTTAGGGTCTTTCCTCCGATTTGGAGTTTACAGCCCTTATAGCACAAATTTGTAATGAGGATTGCTCCAGATGGGGTAATCAGCGAAACCAAATCTAGAGTTTCCTCCCGCACACATCTCAATTTCTTGAAAAACAATTCAGACAAAGAATATGATGAACCAAAATTGAACAAAACGGTTGTCTAAATTTCATATATATATAAATCCATTCGGCTAAAAAAGTGCCACATCATATATTACTTCTTTAGTCTAAATAAAATTCAAAATACAACTTTTAAACTTAGTTGCAGATCCATATACACATACTGGTAATGGCTCTCCTGCCTTCTTCAACTTGCCTTTAGTAAGTGTGAACTCTCACCCTTGGTGAACAGGCTCCTTTCCTTTATTGTTCATCTTCGGAGTTAATCTGCCATCATTCTTATGAAGCTGGAAACAATTTGGCCTGATAAGACCAATCTCCCTAAAATTGTAACTTGTACGGGTCTCCACCGTAGGGTTTTTCCTCAGACATTGGCTCTTGAAATAACCATGCTCCCCACATAGAAAATAGCTCCCTGTCTTGGTGCCTCCGGTGTTACCAACAGTCTTATGAAATTTCATATTTCGACCCTAGTTCCGGAATCTCGATGTTGGTGCAGATCCTTCCCTTGTAGTCGTGGACAGATTGATTTCCCGTACCCAACTTCCTCACAGAAAAGGCATACTACAACCTCGGTGGTCCCCTGGACTTGCTCCCATTCATGCTACAGTCATACCAATCTGGAATCAAAGTGTTCCTGATCCTTTGCTAGGCCTGCAAATGCAGCTCTGCAAGCATCTCTCAGTTTCTTAGCTTGACAACCTTTCCTAGTTATGTACTTCCTCAGCTTCTTCATTTCCCGATGAATGCAGACTGCCGCCGCACTGCGTTGATCCATACATAGCTCCTGTGATGGTGAAGGGGAGTTTGTCTTGAGATTAGCTTGTAGTGAAATCTCCTTAGGCTCCTCGCTCAAGATCATCGGATCATCCCTTGAAATCGGCCCACTCTCTTCCATCAACACATCCTTGGATAGGATATCCTCGAAAACCATCCTTAAAACATATATATACTGGAATTAGTCTTGATATAGAAAAATCATAAAACATAAGTTGAAAGAAACAACAATATGAATTAATTGTCTACAACTAGCTAAAACCCGACTCCTAAAAGGCATTTAAGTTTAATTTTCCAACTGTGTTGGAATGTAAATTGAAGTTGGCTCTGATACCACTCTGTAATGCCCCGATTTCCATACACTAGAAAACCGTGACATAAGCCAGAAATCTTTTCCTTCAATTAGCCATAATACACAGAAAAATAGGAAAATTTAAAACTTTTTTTTCAACTCAAATGTATTACAAGTCCGAATGTTATAAAACTGCAATACATTACATCAGTGTAACAATAATGCCATACAAGCCCAAGTGTTACAAACTTCCAATAAAAATTACATCAGAGTACAATGAATAATACATAACACTTGGTACTTCACTTGGATGCTTCTAAACAACTAATAAATTACAACATATATTACAATTGAAATAAAATCAACACTTTGGTTTTTTTGTCTTGAGTCCTCATGAATCTTGTACCTGTAGCTCTGCAATCTAGTACCTGTAATTTTGCAATCCAGTACTTATTGAGATGGGGACGTCAGTAAATATACTGACGCTTTAAGGCTGATGACTAGCAGCGATTCTCAACTTTAAACAAACAGATTGATGAAAAGAGAAACGTGTATACATAATTGATGTGTCAGTGTATGCTATGACTTAGATTTTAATGCAAGATTAACAAATGCAAGGATGCTCTTACACTAATGCAAGCGAGTCTCTGGAATAGTATGCGTCACATACCACATACACCCATAACACGCCATTTCTTCATAGATAGGGATTTGAACCCATGCCAAGAATTCTACTCTTGTACTCAACCTGTTTCTGAAGATACATCGTGACTGATGAGGTTGCTCTGAAACGGTCTAATCCCACCATTCGCATTCATATAGTGGTGTCTTCGTTTGCCACTATTCCCCGGCGTACCGAACCACACTCAAAAATCTGATGAACCCTTGGAGTTAACTACAGCACAGGTTAGCTCAAAGCATCCCCTGTGGCCCCCTAGCAGATAGACCATAGTCTACGGCTTGTTCGCCTTTCTTGATATAGAGCATGGTGGATTTTCAGGGGTCCATCCCTTAGCTTCGATAGGAATCGCTCCCACCCTTATCATGGCACTTCAGAAATTAACAGACGAGATACGGATCCCGTGCTCCCAACTCGTGAGAAGGCACAGACCGTATCCCTTTGACAGGAAGGGTACAACCAATAACACCACCTAGTGTTGGCCTATAGGATAGGTCGGATCATAAGGCATCACCCTTAATACCAACTCTTTCCCTTCGGCGAGAAAATGATAATAAATAATGGTTAAGTAGTAATAGTCATATGTTACTACCCTAACGATGTCACTAACCCTAAACAATCCGAGGGATGACAACAGTACTAACACAACTGCTAGGTCTTAAGTTAGACTTTGCAAGATAACTCTACTAGGTGCTCAACATAGACTTACCAGAATCCCTAAGGATCCTGTTCAGAGACTATCGATCCAGGACCCCGGCAATGCGAACGTATTCGCATGCTACTGCCCTGAACTTGGATTCCGTCTACACTCCCGGTCCGCGATCAACCTACATCAGTTAAGATCTGACGGTGCACGAGGGATGACTCGTCCACGGTCCACGAGGAGTAAAATAAATACACGTCTTGATGGTCGATGGCACCTAGGGTAATGAGATCACCCTAGACGAGCACAATAACTGTGTACTAGCTAATAAGCTACATACGAGGAAAACAACTTACATACGAGCCGACTAGCTACGTATGAGCCAAACAAATTACATACGAGCCAACCGGCTATGTATGCGACAAATCAATCATATAGAAGTAACCATGAAAGTCTTCTAACAACCTAGAAGAAAAAATAACATGTTACTAGCAAAACATGATCTTTTATAATTAGAAGGAACAGAAGAATCTTCTAACAGTCTAATATAAGCATACTACTAATGAGTACACAAAAGCGACATAAAAAGTCTTCGAACAACCTAGAAGCAAACAGTGCTGCACTTATCGGAATTCGAAAAAATTACTTTTGAAAATGGTGAGAACATCTACTACAACTCTCTAGTTGAAAACCTTTTCAGATTCGGTAAGGAACATAGAATCCGATCCGTTAAACACCATTTCAAACAATAACAGTATAGCCAAAAGCTGAAACATTCAAAGTTCATAACTTTTGATGTACTAGTCGGAATTTAATGAAATAGGACATTTTGAAAAGGTGATAACATCTACTATAACTCTCTAGTTGATTACTTTTTCCAGATTCCTTATGGAATTCAATTTCCCATTCTTTGAACAAAATACAAAGACAACAAAAGACATCACAAGCTGAAAACTTGTAAAGCTCACAACTTTTGCTATACTTGTCGGAATCTAACCAAACTATACAATTTGGGAAGGTGGGAACATATACTATAACTCTCTAGTTGAACACTATTTTAGATTCCTTAGGGAGTTCAATTCTCCGTCCCTTGAACACACGCAAAAATTAACCAATAGCAATTTCTTAACAAAAAGCTGAAACTTTGAAAGCTTGAAACTTTTGCTCTACTTGTTGGAATCTAACGAAATTATACAATTTGGAAAGGTGGGAACATATACTACAACTCTCTAGTTGAACACTTTTTCATATTCCATTCAATTTCCCGTCCCTTGAACACACGCAAAAATTTACCAACAGCAGATTTCTTAACAAAAAACTGAAATTGGAAAGCATGTAACTACTGCTCCGCTTATCAGAATCTAACCAAGTAGGGCATTTTGGAAAGGTGAGAACATCTACTATAACTCTCTAGTTTATCAGATTCCTTATGGATTCAATTTTCTGTTCCTTAAACACTTGTAAAAATTAACCAACAGCAGATTTCTTAACAAAAGTTGAAAATTTGAAAGCTTGTAACTCCTATTACGCATAATGGAATCTAACCAAATAAGGCATTTCGGAAAGGTGAGAACATCTACAAAAAATCTCTAGTTGAACACTTTTTCAGATTCCTTATGGAATTCAATTCCCCGTCCCTTGAACACACGCAAAAATTAACCAACAACAGATTTCTTAACAAAAGCTGAAATTTTGAAAGCTTGTAACTAACAAAATAGGGCATTCTGGAAAGGTGAGAACATCTATTACAACTCTCAAGTTGAACACTTTTCCAGATTCTATCAATAAGAGGTGCAAAAACTTCGAATAACCCAAACAGCGAGCTTTCAGCCAAAAGGTCAGCTGCTGAGATTTTGTGTTACGCCCCGCTTCCCAAAAGAATACGGAATACGGATACGAAACAAAAGCCCAGCGAATGATTTTCATCATCCACAAGCTGTTCAAGAAATCTTTACAACATTCTCAAGAATCATCAGAGCCGGAAGCAAAATAATCAACCACATGCACATAATGAGCCAAAATACCAACAAGAATACTTGAAACCAAATATATAAATCTCAAATAGTCATGATCTGAATAAAATAAATATCTTGGGTCACATTGCCCAAACACAAGAATAAATCAGAGTCTCAAATACAAAATTTTTCAAGCAAGCTACAAGAAATAATATTTATAAAAAGCAACACTAATACTTCATGTCTCTGATACCATCTGGAACCTGTTCTCCAAAATCCACAATTCAACGAATGCAGGAAAGAGAAAAAGAGAAAAACAAGTACCCGTCAATTGCAAGTTACGGGTCACTCATAATGTAGGATACATGTACATGGGGAAACTAACTAGCAACATGGTATAAGTGTGATGTCAACATAAACAACTAGCAAGGCAAAGTGAACAAGTGTAAATGGCATGAATCAAGTGTCAAGTAATCAAGTATTATGTAAACATGCATCAAGTGTCAAGTATCATGTAATCATGTATCAATTGATAAGTATCAAGCCTCGTGTATCATTTAGTCAAGTATTAAGCAAGCATGTATCATGTTCAAATATCATATTCAAGTAGCATGTATCAAGTCTTGTAATAAATTACTATCTAGGTAGCAATTCATGCAGCCCACCTTAGATGGTTGTTATAGCAAACAGTTCCGCTTTAGATTTCATAGTAGACCATAAAGGGCAGTATACTCAGGAACAAGTCAAGTAATCGAGCTCCAAGCTCCAAGTATCATGTATCATGCAATCACGTATCAAGTTGTGCAAGTGGCAAATATCGTGTCTTGCGTGCAAATATCAAGTAATCACGTGTCAAGTATCATGTCTCAAGTAATCACGTAGGATCAGTGGATTCCCTTCTGAGTACACGTTTCTGAATTATCCACTATTAGATCTATCCCTTAAACCCCGGCTTGGTTATTTATTATTAATGTCAAACAAGCATGTGTATGTACAAAATATATCAAGAATAACATGGCATGATCATGTGACAAGTGCAATTTGCAAGGTAAACATGTACGAGTGCAAGATATCTCATAAAAAAATAAAATAAACAAATCTCAAGTCAGGACAGCAAGACCATACTGTAGTAAAACAGTGATTCCTAGTGTTACAAATATCCAAATCTGGATCCGTTGAAGGATCTGGAAAATAGACTTCCACACGAATCCAACGAGTATAAATAAGTCATATATTAATTCACAAAAACATAGCTCAAAACTGATTTGAATACAGAAAATAGGTTCAGCCAGAAATCAGAAAAACAATTCAGGAACAGGAAAACAGCATGAAAACGAATTAAATAAATCCACGAAAAATCTGGGGTATTCCCCTATATGTCCAGTATCTAAATATAAAGTTTCAGAATTTTCCAGTAAAAGTAGATCAGTCATCAAAAATAAGAAAGCATCAAGAAACCATAGTTTGGCAAATCTGGAATTCCCAACACTACTGTACGAAAACTATGATATCTCACAACCAGTGAAACGAAATCCAATTCCACAAAAGGGATATAAAAATAGATAAAATATACTAACTTTCATATTTCACAAATATTTTTCATACCGTAAAAGGAATCATAGTGAAAATAAGATTCTTTATAGAACAGCGGGTAAAATACCGCAAGTATAGTTTTCATAAACGAGCATGAAACAACACATAAAACTCATCAATAAAATTCAAAAAAAATCTGGGTAATCCCTAACAAGATAAAGAAACACAAACCAAAGTTTTGGATCAAAATTATGTAACATCAGTATTAAAATCATTTAGTCATCAAAATCATTGAAAAATAAAATCTGGAAAAGATCGACACCTCTGTAGTAAAACAGTCATAACTCACTCATACGAAAACGAAATCAAACAAGGTCAGAGGGGTTTGAAAATAGACGAAATTCTCTAAATCTCATGTTTTATACCGAAATTAAGATACTGACTTCAAAACAGTCCAAAACAGCTAACAAAACAGATCAGCGACAAAATACAGATTTTTCCTTTTAACAACAACCCAACATATATCATACAAAACTTGTTCATAACACAACCAGACATGAAATCGAGTCGACCTAGTGTCCAAACAACAAGAATTAGGGTATCTAGCATGTCCACACCAAATATATCACATGGGTCTCAACCAAATCACGAATTCTCACAAAAAGTCTCACATACATGGTCAAAATCAAGAACGGGTAAATCCTAAGTTAATTCATGTCCATATTGTGTCGTGAGTCATCGATGGTTAAATTTTTACAATAGAGACAAAACCCATCAAGAATAATACAAACAAGAGTCATCTCTAGACCCAACTACACTATAGGTGGTATTTTTGACATGTATCAAACAAATGAATTGGAGTTACTTGCCTTAACCGAAGATGAAGAACAGCGAAATCGAGAGTAACGAGCAAAGCCCACGAACAAAAAATCTACGAATGAAAGAATCCAAGCAAACTTGAGCGAAAATCTTCATACGAAAAAAACTCCACAAAGCGAGAAATCAAGAGAGCGAGAGATGACGGCGATGGTGGTTTGCGGCCACGAGAGGACACCAAGAAAGGGAGTCGAGGGATTATGTGGTGTGAGGTGGTCGGGATGGCCAAGGAGGGGATCGGGAGTATGGGTTTCGGCTGTCGGGGTGTGCATACAGGCCGGGGATGAGGTGTCGGCCTGGAGGGGGGTGAGGCTCGGGTTTGGGGTGTTGTCGGGAGGAGAGGGTGGCAGCATGGGCTGCTCGGGTTGGTCCACAGGTCGGGAGGAAGTGGGGGTCGGCCTGGGGCTGTGTGCGGGTTGGTGTGCAAACAAGGAGGAGAGAGAGAGAGAGAGAAAGAGAGAGAGAGAGAGACCGGATGTGGTAGATGGAGGCTAGGGTTAGATTATTAGGGTTAGGGTTGGTGAGAGGTAGAGATGTATATATATAAGGGGATTAGGATTTGTGGGTAATTGGGTTGTGGGTAATTAGGAGTAGAAATAGGATTTGACTAATGGGCTTCAAATAGGATACAAATAGGATATCAAATACGATTGGAGATTTTAATTTGGCTTTGGAAATCTTATCGGGGATCAAATAATAGGATTGGGAAAATAGGACAACCAAATCACCACCACCACAAACACCCAAAAATAAAATAAAATAAATAGAACGAGACAAAAATGAGAATAAAATAATGAAGAATGAAACAAAAAGGAACAACCAATCAAACATAAGATCTCAAAATGAAATAAAACGAATATATATATTGAAAACAACTCTAATATACGGTTCAGAAAAAAATACAAGAGAGAAAATACACCAAAACGAAAAATATACTCCAAAAATACAAAAATGAAAAACAGGGGTTACAATCCTACCCACATAACAAGAAGAATTTCGTCCTCGAAATTCAAAAAGAAGATATATAGGGTAACCCCAAAACAACCAAAAGAACAAACACAAAACTACTCAAACAAATGAGGAAACTTCTGCTGAATCTCCTCCTCCAGCTCCCATATCGACTCACCAGGTGAGTGAGGATCCCAAGCAACACGAACCAACCTGATGACCATGTTCTTAAGCATTTTCTCCCGCCGATCCACAATAGCAACTGGCAGAATCTCACAGGTCAAATCCGACCGAATGGTCAACTCAGAATATTCGATCACGTGGCTCTCATCTCGGATATATCTCCTGAGTTGTGGGACATGGAAAACATCGTGCACTCCTGATAAAGCTGGCGGCAATGCAAGACGATAGGCCACTTTGCCTACTGTCTCCAAAATCTCAAATGGTCCAACAAACCTAGGGCTAAGCTTGCCCCCACCACCGAACAGAATGACACCGCGCCACGGCGATACCTTTAGGAAAACATGGTCACCAACACCAAACTCCAAAGCTCTCCGATGGACATTAGCCCATCGCTTCTGCCTGTCCTGAGTTGCCTGCAAGTGCTTCTTGATCTAAACCACAACATCCACTATCTTGGTAATCAACTCCGGACCCAACAACTTTCTCTCACCAATGTCATCCCAGCACACTGGTGATCTGCACTTCCGCCCATAGAGTGCCTCGAACGGAGCAGCTTTAATACTGGCTTGAAAGCTGTCATTGTACGAGAATCTACGAGATGCAAATGATCCTCCCAAGACCCACCAAACTGAAGCATACAGGACCTCAACATGTCCTCAAGAATCTGAATAGTCCGCTCTGACTGTCCATTAGTCTGGGAATGAAAAGTTGTACTGTACTTTAATTTGCTCCCCAAACTGTTCTGAAGACTCTCCCAGAACTGAGATCTGAATCTCATATCCCTGTCGGATAAATACTAACTGGAACGCAATGAAGTCTAACAATCTCTTACATATACCTCTCAGCTAGGCTCTCAGTAGACTGACCAACTCGAAAAGGAATGAAGTGAGCACTCTTCGTCAAACAGTCAACAATCACCCAAATGGCATTATGACCCTTAGGACTCCTCGGCAAAGCGGTCACAAAATCCATAGTGATATGTTCCCACTTCCACTCTGGAATAGAAAGCGGTTGAAGAAGTCCAGCAGTTCTCTGATGCTCTGCTTTAACCTTCTGGCAGATCAAACGCTGAGCAACAAACTGAGCCACAAGCCTTTTCATACCCTGCCACCAGAAATGAAGCTTCAAATCTCGATACATCTTAGTACCGCCAGGATGGATAGAATACGAAGACTGATGGGCTTCCTCAAGTAACCTCTGACGAACATCGCCTTTCGGGACACATAATCTGGACCCAAAACGAAGTGATCCATCCGAATGAATAACTATGTTCGCCCTGGACCCAGACTCAACCTCAGCACGAAATTTCTGCAACTGTGCATCACTAGCCTGCGCATCTTTAATCTGATCAACAAGAGATGACTGCAGATGAAGCACCAAACAACTCCGATCAGATCTCGGCAACAAAACTTCCAACTCCAACCTCCTCATCTGCTCAATCAGATCCCTCTACTGAGTCAAGAACATAACTGTCGGTCTCCTGCTCAAAGCATCTGGCACCAAGTTTACTTTACCAGGATGGAATTGCAAACTGATGTCAAAATTCCGCCATAAGCTCCGACCAACACCTTTGCCTCATGTTTAACTCCTTCTGGGTGAAGACGTACTTGAGACTTTTCTGGTCTGTAAAGAACTCCACTCGGTTCCCAAGTAAATAATGTCTCCACATCTTCAAAGCAAAAATCACTGTCGCTAACTCCAAGTCATGAGTCGCATAGTTCTTCTCATGCGGCCTCAACTGCCTCGATGCATATGCAACGACTCGGCCCTTCTGCATCAAAACTGCTCCAAGACCCTTACCAGAAGCATCACAGTGATTACAAATCTGCCAGAACCATCGGGAATAGTCAATACAGGCGCTGACGTCAATCCGTTCTTCAACTCAACAAAACCTCCATCACACTCATCAGACCAACAGAACTTCTGATCCTTCCTAGTCAACTTAGTCAACGGTCCTGCTATCTTTGAAAAATCTTGGACGAACTTCCGATAATAGCCAGCCAAACCGAGAAAACTCCTAACTTCTGAAACTGACTTGGGAATAGGCCAATCCTTAACAGCCTCAACCTTGGCAGGATCCACAGAAATACCATCTCCTGTGATAATGTGCCCCAAGAATGAAATCCTGTCAGCCAAAACTCGCAATTGCTAAGTTTCCCATAGAGCTGATTCTCCCTCAAAGTCTGCAGAACCACTCTAAGATGCTCAACATGATCTTCCCGATTCTGAGAATACACCAAAATATCATCAATAAAAACCACCACAAATCTATTCAAGAACTGAGAGAACCCGGTTCATAAGACTCATGAATACAGCTGGTGCATTCGTGACTCCGAACGGCATCACAAGATACTCATAGTGTCCATATCTAGTCCTGAAAGCAGTCTTTTGTATATCTGCAGCCTTCACCTTGACTTGGTGATATCCAGAACGAAGATCCAACTTCGAGAAAATAACAGCCCCACTCAACTGGCCAAACAAATCATCGATCTTGGGCAACAGATACTGATTCTTCATAGTAACTATGTTGAGTTCTCGATCATCCATGCACAGTTGACGACCACCATCATTCTTGTCGACAAAAAAGGACCAGAGCAACCCAATGCGAAACACTAGGTCTGATGAAACCCAAATCAAGCAACTGCTGAATCTGCCCCTTAAGTTCTGCTAACTCAACTGGTGCCATCCTGTAGGAACTCTTCGATATCGGCGCTGTTCCAGGCTGAACATCAATACCGAATTCCACTTCCCTATTAGGGGGTAAGCCAGGCAACTCATTTGGAAAAACATCCAAGAAATTCCGAACTACTAGAGGCGCAGCCTCACAGCCTGAATGCAACTCCAGCGCACAAACATCCCGATCAACTGCAGCTCGGCCAAGGGAAGACTCCCTGGCATGGAACTCAAACTCTGTGTGATCTGGAATCCGGAACACAACTTTCTTGGCACGGAAATCAATAATGGCATGGGTTTCACCAACCAATCCATACCCAGAATAACGTCGAACCCCGAATTCCCAATTACAATCAGATTGGCCTTGAACTTTGAGCTACCAATAATTACGGGACACTGCCTACACTCCCGAAAACAAATGACAACTCCACCACCTATTACAATGTTCCAAGCCTCTGACATATTGCTACACTCCAACTGATGGCGAGCGACAAATTGAGAGGAGACAAAAGAATGGGTTGCCCCAGAATCAAACAGAACATGAGCAGGGAAAGAGCACACAAGCACAACACCTAAGATAGAGAAATCAAAAGAGATAAGGAAAAGAAGGGTTGAACAGGGATGAGGAAAACAAAATGCAGAAGACAATAGAAAGAAATAAAGCAAGGAAAATGGAGAAAACCAAAGAGAAACAATAAACAATAAAACAATAAAATAAAAGATACCTGCAACCACACCCTCAGCTGACTCAGCATCTGCAGCAGTCAGGTTGAAAGTCTGACATCTCCTGGGAGCAGTGGTCCCCTGACCGATAATCTGATGCTGCGGGAGAAGCGGTGGTCTAACTGGACCACGAGCAGTGGCAACTGGCTGAACAGGACCCCTGGCTGGAGGAGCCAACCACGGGCAGTCCCACACCGAATGATCAGCAGTACCACATCCAAAATAGCGACGATTGGCACGTCAGCAATCCTTGTGCTCATGCCCTAGAAGACAGCAAAAGTCATAGAAACCAACTCTCGGAGGACCCACAGAAGAGTAAGGAGTAGTCCTGACTGGAGGGGTCGGATCAGGTCTCCGAATACGCCCACCAGAAGACCTAGCAACTGAGTGCAGAACAGTCCGCTAAGAAGAAGCCAAACCACCACCAGCCTGCTCCTGGGCCCTGGCTTCCTCAATAGCCTCAGCATAGGTACGCAAGCGAAGAGAGACAAGCTGCACCTTGATGTCTCGCTCAAGCTCTAAAATGAACCTACGAGCCCTATCCTCTTCGTTTGCAACAAGAACGGCTGCGAAGCGGGCTAAGCCTCATAAATTCGGCTGTGTACTCGTCCACAGACCTGGAACTCTGTTTCAGGAAAGTCTTATGTTACAACATTGCATGAACAATATGTAACAAAATTTCATTACTCGAAATAATGACCAACCTGTTTCAGGGCTAAGAATTGTTGCTCCATCTCAACTCTGGTGCTGCTAGGAAAGAACTTCTCCAAGAAGCTCCTAGTGAAAATGGTCCAAGTGATCGGTCTTT
Source organism: Hemerocallis citrina (assembly GCA_017893485.1). Lineage (NCBI taxonomy): Eukaryota > Viridiplantae > Streptophyta > Magnoliopsida > Asparagales > Asphodelaceae > Hemerocallis > Hemerocallis citrina. Next base: position 120,153,501 of record CM030364.1, read on the forward strand.
CGAGACTTCCGGACTCGGACCTTCACCAGATATAAGCCAAGTCCACCAACTGGATGTTAACCACATCCACACTATCTTCATCTGCAACTCTAGTTGCCAAAAGCAGTTGCTCTGTCCGAATCAACCACTGTTCAGCCTCCAAAGGCATCTCAGTGCCTGAAAATCTGTCGGGATGCAGCCTCATAAAGTCTGTGACCGTTCCCAGACAGGGAGGAAGAACATCCTGCCTAGGCGCAACAGGCGGAGTAACTCGAGCAGCTTTCAAAGCAGCCATCACCAAATCACTATAGTTCTGCTGCTGATTAATCAAGCGCTCAAGCACTGCAGTGAACGCCTCAATCAGGTCACCCTGCGACTGAGAAGTAGAACCTCTGCGAGCTATAGTCTGCACAAAACCAGAAACAGTTAGCATTCATCAATGTTGAAAATATTTGATTCATTTATGTATGCATGATTGGTGAAATTTTGCGCAGATTCCAGTTTGAGCCAAGCTTGTCTAATATATTAGGCAACTAATACATTAGCCAAACCTGGTGCTCTGATACCACTAAAAATCCAGTCACGCCCCGCTTCCCAAAAGAATACGGAATACGGATACGCAACAAAAGCCCAGCGAATGATTTTCATCATCCATAAGCTGTTCAAGAAATCATTACAACATTCTTAAGAATCATCATAGTCGGAAGCAAAAGAATCAACCACATGCACATAATGAGCCAAAATACCAACAAAAATACTTGAAACCAAATATATAAATCTCAAATAGTCATGATGTGAATAAAACAAATATCTTGGGTCACATTGCCCAAACACAAGAATAAATCCAAGTCTCAAATACAAAATTGTTCAAGCAAGCTACAAGAAATAATATTAACAAAAGTAACACTAATACTTCATGTCTCCGATACCATCTGAAACCTGTTCTCCAAAATCTGCAATTCAACGATTGCAGGAAAGAAGAAAAAGAGAAAAACAAGTGCCCGTCAATTACAAGTTACAGGCCACTTATAATGTAGGATACAAGTACTTGGAGAAACTAACTAGCAACATGGTATAAGTGTGATGTCAACATAAACAACTAGCATGGTAAAGTGAACAAGTGTAAATGGCATGAATCAAGTGTCAAGTAATCAAGTATCATATAAATATACATCAAGTGTCAAGTATCATGTAATCATGTATCAAGTGTTAAGTATCAAGTCTCATGTATCATGTAGTCAAGTATCAAGTAAGCATGTATCATGTTCAAGTATCATATTCAAGTAGCATGTATCAAGTTTTGTAGTGAATTACTATCTAGGTAGCACTTCATACAGCCCACCTTACACGGTTGCTACAACAAACAGTTTTGCTTTAGATTTCATAGTGGACCATAGAGGGCAGTATACTCGGGGACAAGTCAAGTAATCGAGCTCTAAGCTCCACTAATCACGTATCAAGTTGTGCAAGTGGCAAGTATTGTGTCTTGCGTGTAAGTATCAAGTAATCACATGTCAAGTATCATGCCTCTAGTAATCACGTAGGATCAGTGGATCCCCTTCCGAGTACACGTTTCTGAATTATCCACAATTAGATCTGTCCCTTAAACCCCAGCTTGGTTATTTATTATTAATGTCAAATAAGCATCTATATGTGAAAAATATATTAAGAATAACATGACATGATCACGTGACAAGTGCAAGTTGCAAGGTAAATATGTATGAGTGCAAGATATCTCATAAAAGAATAAAATAGACAAATCTCAAGTCAGGACAGCAAGACCATACTGTAGTAAAACAGTGATTTCCAGTGTTACAAACATCCAAATCTGAATCCATCGAAGGATCTGGAAAATAGACTTTCACACAAATCCAGCAAGTATAAATAAGTCATATATTAATTCACAGAAACATAGCTCAAAACTGATTTGAATACAGAAAATATGTTCAGCCAGAAATCAGGAAAACGAATTCAAGAACAGGAAAACAGCATGAAAACATATTAAATAAATCCATGAAAAAATTGGGTTATTCCCCTATATGTCCAGTATCTAAATATAAAGTTTCAGAATTTTTCAGTAAAAGTAGATCAGTCATCAAAAGTAAGAAAGTATTAAGAAACTATAGTTTGGCAAATCTGGAATTCCCAACACTGCTGTACGAAAACTGTGATATCTCGCAACTAGTGAAACGAAACCCAATTCCGCCAAAGGGATATAAAAGTAGATAAAATATACTAACTTTCATATTTCACAAATATTTTTCATACCATAAAAGGAATTATAGTGAAAATAAGATTCTTTACAGAACAGCGGGTAAAATACAGCAAGTATAGTTCTCATAAACGAGTATGAAACAACACATAAAACTCATCGATAAAATTCACCAAAATTCTGGGTAATCCCTAAATAGATAAAGAAACAATGACCAAAGTTTTGGATCAAAATATTATATGTAGCATCAGTATCAAAATCATTTAGTCATCAAAATCATCGAAAACAAATCTGGTAAAGATCGACTCCTCTGTAGTAAAACAGTCATAACTCACTCATACGAAAAACGAAATCAAACAAGGTTAGAGGGATTTGAAAATAGACGAAATTCTCTAAAACTCATGTTTTATACCGAAATTAAGATACTGGCTTCAAAACAATCCAAAACAGCAAACAAAACAGATCAGCGACAAAATTCTGATTTTTCCCTTTAACAACAACTCAACATATATCATACAAAACTTGTTCATAAGACAACAAAATATGAAATCGAGTCTACCAATTGTCCAAACAGCAAGAATTAAGGGTATCTAGCATGTCCACACCAAATATATTTCATGGGTCTCAACCAAATCATGAATTCTCAAAAAGTCTCACATACATGGTCAAAATCAAGAACGGATAAATCCTAAGTTAATTCTTGTCCATATTGTGTCGTGAGTCATCTATCGTTAAATTTTCACAATAGACACAAAACCCATCAAGAATAACACAAACAAGAGTCGTCTCTAGACCCAACTACACTATAGGTGGTATTTTTGACTTGTATCAAACAAATGAATTGGAGTACGAGTTACTTGCCTTAACCGAAGATGAAGAACAACGAAACCGAGAGTAATGCGCAAAACCCCCGAATGAAAAATCCACGAATGAAAGAATCCAAGCAAACTTGAGCGAAAATCTCCACACGAACAAAACTCCACAAAGCAAGAGATCAAGAGAGCGAGAGATGATGACATTGGTGGTTTGCCGCCACGAGAGGACACCAAGAAAGGGAGTCGAGGGATTATGTGGTGTGAGGTGGTCGGGATGGCCAAGGAGGGGATCGGGAGTAGGGGTTTTGTCTGTCGGGGTGTGCACACAGGCTGGGGGAGAGGTGTCGGCCTAGAGGGGGTGCGGCTCGAGTTTGGGGTGTTGCCGGGAGGAGAGGGTGGCGGCCTGGGCTACTCGAGTTGGTGCACAGGCCGGAAGGAAGTGGGGGTCGGCCTGGGGCTGTGTGCGGGTTCATGTGAAAACAAGGAGGGGAGAGAGAGAGAGAGACCGGGTGTGGTAGATGGAGGCTAGGGTTAGAATATTAGGGTTAGGGTTTGTGAGAGGTAGAGATGTATATATATATATAAGGGGTTTAGGATTTATGGGTGATTGGGTTGTGGGTAATTAGGAGTAGAAATAGGATTTGAATTAATGGGCTTCAAATAGGATTGGGGATTTTAATTTGGCTTTGGAAATCTTATCGGGGATCAAATAATAGGATTGGAAAAATAGGACAACCAAATCACCACCACCCCAAACACCCAAAAATAAAATAAAATAAAGAGAACGAGACCAAAATGAAGAACAAAATAATGAAGAACGAAACAAAAAGGAACAACCAATCAACCATAAGAGCTCAAAATGAAATAAAACGAATATATATATTGAAAACAACTCCAATATACGATTCAGAAAAAATACAAGAGAGAAAATACACCAAAACAAAAAATACACTCCAAAAATACAAAAATGAAAAACAGGGGTTGCATTTTGTAAGGGTCATAATTCTTGATCCTCCACTTAAGAACAAACTCTGAAAGAACCCACTCTTTTCTTTTTATTTGATCTCTCTTTTCTTTTCTTTTCTTCTCATTTTTTTTCAAAAATAAACAAGTAGTAGAAGGAGGAAGAAAAATGAGATGAGATGAGATGCAGGAACAAATGAAAAAGGCGCTTCTTGCTCTTGGAAATGTGTGGCCGACAAAAAGGGTGAGAGGGGGGGGGGGGGGGGTTATAAGAGAATGAGATGAGAGCTTGTGGGTGAGAAGAAGCCACTTGTTCTCATTCTCATGGCTCATCAATTTTGAGATCTATTTGCAAATCTAAATTGGAGTCAAACCCTAATCCAATTCTAACCCTTCACTTGATCATGATTGATCAATAGAAAGAGGTATTTTACCAAAATCACATACTACATGATTTCGTACAAACGTACAAAATCGATATAGTACATATACGTACATATATCCGTATATACAGATAATTTTTATTCATTAAAACGAATAATCTCTACCAAAAAATATTTTAATTCAGAAATAATAATAAAAATAATTTTATTGCCGGCTCGGAAGATTTCAGTATCAATTTGATACAATACAGATGTATACAGATTGCTATATATAGAGAGATAATGTTTGCTAGCAAAACCGGGTAATATACACCAAAAATATTTCAATTCTGAAAATAAAATTAAAATAATAATAAAATAATAATTTTTAATATCAGTCCGAAATTTTACAGACATTTTCTTATAAACGCATTTTACAGGATTTTGTACTAATGCACAAAACCGATACAATGCATATATATACTTACTTGTATATATATGCAGATTAGTTTTTATTAGTAAAACCAAGAAATTCCCATAAAAAATAGTTTAATTTTAAAAATAATAATAATACAAATATAATATCCGAACGGGATATTACAGGCAAATGATGGTTGGGTTTGAGCGGCGCAATTGTGATGGCGATGATGGGTTCGGTGGATGGCGAAGACGACGGGGATAAGGGGATGGTCGGGGATGGGGGTGATGACGAGGGGTCGATGAGGGATGGACGATGGAGGGGCCGGCAAAGTCGAGCGGGTGTAGTTGATCGGTTTGGAAATAGGGGATTGGGGATGAGGAGAGAGAAGCGGAAGATGGAGAAGGGGGTGAACAGGAGGGGGAAGCACAGTAGGCGGCTAGGGTAGAGGCTAGGGTTAGGGTTAATATAATAGTATATATAGGATTATAGCGATATAGGGTTAATGGGTAATTGGGTTTGAATCCAATAGTAGAAATAATAGGGTTTGGGATTCTAGATCCAATAGGGAAGTAAAATAACCAAATAATATAGGATTTATAACAAAATATAATTTGTATTACATTACATAAACTATTTGAAACAATTAAAAACACAATTATTAAATAAGACTAGATTTGTTTTAATAACCAACTGAAAGAGATAATAATAATAACAATAGTAATAATAAATAATCACAATAAGAATAATAATAATAACCCTGACAACAACAAAAATAATACTAATAATAACATTAATAATAATAATAACAATAAGAATAAAAATACTAACAATAATAATAGTGAAAATAATAATAATAATAATAATAATAATAATAATAATAATAATACTAATAACAAAAACAATAGCAATTATCAGAATAATAACATTATATAAAGGTAGGAGTTTATTGAAATAGTCCAAACAGTAATAATATTTTTTAGGGTTAAAATGTGAATAGTTGATCAAGTAGAAATGGAAACAAAGTTTATTCGAAATAAATATAATTATCGATTAGAAAAACACTTCAATATAAAATCGAAAACGAATTTTACAAATAATGAATTTACAAATATCAAACTTCAGAAAATATTCAGGAAATACGTATTTGTGGGAATGGGGGTTACATTAATTGTTCATGCTTGAGTTTGGTTGAGATGAGAAGTAGAGGTAGAAAGTTGCAAACTTGATGTTATATGCATGTCTTTAGTTAGAAATTCCTAACTTGGTGTATAGTTAGAATTCTGATCCCAAATTTTTACCATATGATCTTATAAGAGTCTTTAGCAAGCTCTATTTTTTGTAGATTTTTCGGAGTTGAATTAATACGTTAAAAAAATGCTTTTTCGAAACAGTAGGACTGAATTTGGCGCTGTGTATTGCCTGATTTTTGGGTATGTTCAAGGAGTCATAACTTGAGTTTGGAACTCATTTTGAGTAGAACCCTGAAATGGAAAGTTAGATGTTTATGTTAACATGTATTCCAAAGTTTAAATTTTTTGGAATTTAATTGCTATTTTTAGTATATTTGTTTGTTCAACTAGTTCAGTGGGAAAACTACAGCTGATTAGATGGAAATTTGAACTTTGAAAAATTGAATCTCTCAAATGGTATGAGAATTTGGGATGAAACTTGAAATGTAGAGTTCTTGTATGTGTCTTCTACTAGTGTGCACAGTTTGATAATTTCTGGATGAGTTTTAATACTCCGTTTGATCGATCCAAAACATCACAGCGAAGAAGTAGAACTGCAGTTGTGTTCTGTTTTGAAAAGATTTCAATCGAAGTTTGAAAGTCCGTATCTCTTCGATTATTTTGAGTTAGGATTAGAAATTTTGGATTATGGTTGTTAGATATGTCTACTATGATTCCTCAAAGTTGGATAATTATAGGACGAAGTTTGAGGGATCAAACACTGGTTTAATTGAAGCAAACTGTTAAGGGTGAAGTCTGCACGAATGAACAGTGCACACCTAATGGAAATTAGAGTTTTATGGCACTTAAATGGATGAATTTGAGGAAGTGATCAACTGGAGAGTTTCAGTAAACACTCGTAGATTTCTATGAAGCCCACGATCACGCGATTCCAATGAGTGAGTGAATTGTTGTGCTTCTTACAAGATGCAGCTAGAATCATGGGGTCTGCAGGTTGAGAAGTGAACACATGATGGAAATAGGAGTTTTACAGTACTTAAACAGCTAAATCTGAGAAAATGTTCAACTAGAGAGTTGTAGTAGACACTCATATCTTTTCATAGATTTCGGGATCATGCAATTCCGATAAGTGAGCAATTAGTTATCCTCGTTGCATGTTGCAGTAACTGTATTGATACTGTTGAAGTCTGCATGTTGAGATTGTGCATATCTGATGGAAATAGGGGTTTTATAGCACTTTAATGACTGAAATTCGAGAAAGTGAACAACTAGAGAGTTTTGTGCACACTCATACCTTTCTATAAAGCACAGGATCTTGTGATTTCAATAAGAGGGTGATGTGCTATGAACTTTTGAGTGCAGCTACTGCACAATTGTTGGGCTAAATATTGCTAACTGATTGCTAGGGAATTTGTTGACCCTTCTGGACTGAATTTGAGTTAGTCATCAACTAGGGAAGTGAAGTATAAGATTATATCTTTTTGTAGAATCTGGAATCGTCGAATTTGAGTGAGTAGATGATTTGATATGGAATTTTCTAAATACTGCAATTTTATGATTATGAGCTAAAATTGAGTTTTAAGTATTTATCCCTTCTAAGAACTTCACATTGGACTTAGATGAGTTTCTTGGTGCTTATAACACAGATAGAACCATGATCGAGTTAGGAGTATAGTTGTATGGCTGATTATCGTATGTATAGCTTGTGGTTAGGACTATCAACTCAATAGGCAAGTGTTGAAATTGATTTCCCCTTAAGAAATAGTGACTTTTCCTGTGCGCCGTCGGATCGTTTAACGAAAGAAGGTTGTCCGTGGGCCGGAATACTGGATGAGATCTGAGACGGAGGTGGTGGCAAACGATGGAGATCGGGTTGCCGGTGTCTGAGGTTGATAGACTAGGTCTGAAATAACTGGATAATTGACCTACATGAATGATAGCCAGCGAATAATATGATCTAATTATCTACCTCGTCTAGAATGCATTGATGTCCTAGGTCTGTCAATGATTGAATATTAATGGTTGTGTTTGTTTCACCTCATTACCGGGTATAAGACACTCCCTTGGGCGTCGTTGTACTACTCGCTGAGAGTCGCAAGCCGGGAACATTAGTCGAGGACCTATAGAGGTATTGGCAACCAAGGAATATCGATTCGCCGTATTGGTTTTCGTTGACAGACTCGTTTGGGCTCAATCGTTTAGACGTTATACGAGGTTGGGTGATTAGCATGTTTTGGTAATTAATTATTTTCTTTACCTTTCGCTTGAATACTGAGTTGGTGTTAGGGGTGACACCCTATAATCCGATTTGTTCTAAGGGCTAGCAATAGGTGGCGATTACTAGGGTTGTCTCTTCCTGTCGTAGGGATACATGCTGAGTTTTGCACTTTAATTCCTGAAGTGCCATGGTAAGAATGGTAAGGTTTCCAGTAAGATTTCCTGGAGGTTCTATGTAGGTGGGGTTCCCTGTGAGTCTTCGGTGCCATTTGGTACGGGGTACCTTGTAGTTCGTCACAGCTTTTGGGTGAGATCCGGACCCGAAGCTGGGGTTCCGCAGGGACCGGGTACTAGTGGCAACTGGGAACACCACTATGTGCCTACAGTAACGGGACTAACAAGCAGAACAAAGGACACGAACGAGTGAAGAAAAACTCAAAATAGACTAAGACAACGAAAATTCTAGTTCAGGATAGCAAGACAGTACTGCACCAAATCTGGGAGTCCCGTTGCCACAAACATGCAAATCTGGATCCGTTAGAAGATCTAGAAAATAGATTCCTGGTCGAATCTAGCAAATATAAATAAGTCATAAGGTATGGTCTAAAATACTGAACAAAAACGAGGTATAAGAAAAGACAGAAATATTCTTCATGCACAAAATCAACTAGTTCATATGAAACTCATCCAAAACATAACCAAACGTGAAATATGGTGTACTAGATGTCGAAGCAACATGATATAGGGTATTCTACAAGTCTACAACAAGTTATACTACAACTAACACAACCGAGCACACGATATCATACGAACAACATGCATGTATACAACAAGAAATGGTCATCCCTAAGTTATTTCATATCATGTGTGTAATGAGGTAACTACGGGCGGGTCAACACAATAGAGGCAACATATAACAGGGGTTTTGCACAAGAATTGTCACCAGAACACAACTACACTACATGCGGTATTTAGTACTTGTATTACACAAAGAATAGAATACAAGTTACTTGCCTTACAGATGACGACGGAAATAAAGAAGCAAGAGCATGAATAATGGGAACGGATTCTCGGGCACGAACTCCACAAATGAACGAACGAACCCACGAACACAACAGCACGAACGGATCTTGATGATGATGATCAAACAACGATCGGGCAGATCGGCACGGATCTCGATGATCAAGAGGATGATCAAGATGTTGATGATGATCACGAAGTAGATCCGATGGTCGAGATCAAGAGATCAAGATCAGATCAGATCGGACGACCAGGAATCAAACCATCAAGATCAAGACCAAGAGATCAAGCGATCGAGATCACAATCACGATGGAAATCAGTTGGCCCAGATACAAAGCAATCAAGGAACTCCATTATGATGATGATCATGATGATCGACGGCCCATGATCAAGGAGATCAAAACAAACAGTAAGATCAATGGGCTTGGCTCCGACAGCGGGCGGCGACTAGTTTGCGGTGGCTGGCTAGCGACAAGGCAGAGGATGGCAAAGTAGGGCGGCACGCTGGCTGTGTCGGAGGTCTGCATTGCGGTTGCCACCGCTGGTCGCAACAAAGAAGAGGAGGCAGGGCGAACGGAGCGTCGGTGTTGGGCGGCGCTGCAGGAGGCGTGCCGGGGTCGCTGCTGTCTCGACAGGAGGGCAGAGCAATGGGGGTGCTGGGGTACGGTGGTGCTGTTGCCGAGGGGAGGAGCACCGGGGATAGGGCTGTGCTGTCTGTCGTCGAAACAGGGAGGCAACACAGGGGAAACGAGGGTGGTACATATTTGGGGAATTAGGGATTACAAATCCTACCCACCTTACAACATAATTTCGTCCTTAAAATTTACTTAGGCGGTACATAGGACAAGGCAAAACAAACTTGGGGAAGGGTAACACAACAAAGAACTAAATGGAAAGTAACAAAGCAGTGGCAATACCAAAAAAAGAAGGGAGTAGATAACAACGATGTCAAAAAGAATGCATGAAAGACAATAAACAGTATCAAAAGGAAAGAACAACACAAGGTAACAAAGCAAGATAAGGGAGCAGGTAGAACTGGAATCAACGAGAGAATGAACAGGAAGAATTGAATCAAATAATGAATTGGTGCATGATGGCAAAATGGAATGCAAGAAAGTAGTAACCGGTACCAAAAATGAAGAAGAAACAACACAAGACTTGCAAAATAACAAAGCAAAGAGCTGGAATCGAAGAAAGGATGGACAAGGAAGAGTTGAATCAGCAAATGAGTCAACGGATGAAGATGAATGCAAGGGATAGAGAAGCAAACAGTACAAAAAAGAAGCAACAAGGGAATCCTGGGACCTGTGGATTATGGACCCACCATGCTTCCGCTGCGCCACTCTGATGGGGAAGACTCTACCAATAGCATCCATTAGCTCTAGCAATCTGCTTCGTGGCTTACCATATCCTTGATGCATCCAAATGGAATCTCACTGGCATGAAGTTCGAACTCCTAACAATTTCATATCCGAAACACTTCCTGAAATCCTGGGACTCTGCATGCACATCTCGGAACAAAAGACGACACTTCCTATCCTGGAAATGACCAAAGCTGCTGACAAGTCGAAGTAGAACCAGCGATGCCGACTGACGGACCAAGCAGGAAGAAAAGAATTGATAACACCATAATGAAAAAGATATGGGTACGAAAAGAATGAATTCATACCCAAGAAGAAATCAATCAAAGAGGACGACTGCAAAAGACAGAAGATTCAATGAATCAATGGATGGAATAAGAAGGGATCAAATGAACGGAATAAGACTAATGTCCAGATCAAGGTTGATTATAATTCATTCATGTATGCTTGGTCTGTGTACTATTGTGCCGATCCCAGATCGAGCCAAGCTTGCCTAATATATCAGTCAAACTAATACATTAGCCAAACCTGGGCTTTGAAACCACTAAAAACCTTGTCACGTCCCACTTCCCAAAAAGAGAATACGAAATACAGATATGTAACTATAACGCCCCGAATCCCAAATACACTGAATTCGAGATGTTCTACAGGATCTTTTCACTTTCTTTAGTACACTTTTACAGGGAAATTAAAACTTTTCATCATACATCAGAGATTACATCAAATTACATCTTTTCTTTTGCACAGCGGAAGTAAATTTTACAACTATTGAAATAAAGTACAACGACATGATACAATCTTTGAGCATCCATTCTTCTTTAATCTTTAATAAGTCTTTTACCTGTATGTCAGACTGTGGGTACGTCAGTTTATTCAACCGACGAACATTATACACGGCCATCCTCTCTATGCCGGAAATAGTATAACTTAACATTTCATATTTAGCAAACACAAACTTGTCACATTTCAAACTAAAGGGACTACCCTATTGATGTCGTGTTGTGATTGTGCACTTAGTCCTTAATGCAGTTAATTATGTTACATGACACTAATGCACACTTGTTCGGATTCTATGCATCCCATACTACATAGGTCCGAGGGCAAGCCCTTATTCGTCCTTCATCTTGATAGGGTTCAATCCCCCGTTATGTCTTAAACTACTACTGTAACTACGGTAGTGTCTTAGATGTCCTATGATCTATGAGCCCATGTCCAGGCAGCCTGGAGGGGAATCCCACGCACTGTCACGACGCATCGAGCAGGCAACCTATGGACAATTCAGCCTCCGCCATGGAACAATGGCACCACCCATAGCCACTCGAACATCCCACGAGCGTCGCCACCGGGACAATAATTTCGGAGTAGCGCCCACGCCATGTCTTGACGCATCAAGCAGGCAACCTGTGAATCGCTCTCACACCGCTATCCGTTGGCCCCCATACTCATGTTTTTCTTCTACTTTCATCACCTCTTCACTATGTACTAGTCCTTAGTTTTATTTAAAAATCATGAACAAAATAATCACTAGAGTTAGCCTCTCCATCAACCGGACTTATTCATTTGTTTCATCATGACCAACCTTGGTCTAATTTCATCTCAATTCATTTTTTCTCAATGCCGGGGAGACTTAGCTACTCTATTTCAAATTTCATTTCACAATCTTCAACTCATAACAATTTCCATGTCGAGTTCTCAAACTCACATGTATATTCTCTTTCAATTCATGATTACACTTTATTCACAAGTCCATCATGAATACTTTTAACTCACAAAGTTCATATGTATAGCCAACAATTTCTTTTTTTTTTCCTTTCATACATCATGATTTTAATTTCATACTCATACATGAATTCATGCAACTTCATAATATCACTAGTAACATTCATACTTCATATCTTGCATAATACTCACAAATGAGAATAAACAAAATCATGTCACACCACAAGTACTTTTGCCAATTACTTTATAATAGCCTATTTCACTTAATCTTTATAAGTTATAAATTCCATAAGTGTAACTCTTATAACCAAAGCTCTAATTATGCCTTTTATTCACAAACCATATTGTATTTCATTCAAATAATACCCAAACCACTCTTATAAAATTCCTTGTATTTTTATGAGAATTACCATATTTATTTCATAATTTTTGGACTTCAAAAACTCCCAAAAATTTTTTTTTTCCCTATATGCCGCACCCAAGAATCGAACCAGGCACAGCACCGTGACAGCACAGAGCCCCGACCACTGGGCCGGTCGCCGAACACGCTATAAGAGCGACTGGGGTCTATATATACCCACGGTTCGCTGTTTACTGGTTTTTAGAGAATTTTAACAAAAGAAGTGTGGCTACTGGGATTCAAACTGTGCAAACCAGAGAAACAAACCGCAGTCCAAGACCACCTGAGCCACTAGCTCGGGTTGTCACTAACCCAATTAAAAATCCATTTGTATTATATTCATACTGCTTTAGAAATAACTCGATATTCAAATAGCCATAGTTTCTTATTGCTTTGATAAAATTTTTCTAAAACTTCCAGATTAATCCCCATTTGTATAAAGTTCATACCAGTAAAAAAAAAAAAAATTTTTTGGTACTAATGAAATGTATTTTCCACACAAAAAACCCAAGAATTATTTATTAAACTACAATATATTGTATTTTCGACATTGCCATATAATTAATCTACTAGTCTTTTTATTCAATAATTTCATGGTGATAATTTACTGATATTAGTTCTTAATTCAACCCATATACATGTGAGTTCAATAGTCCATATCCATATCAACATAAAAGTCACTTCGTCTCAATTTCACAATTAACAAGCATGCATTATGTCTCTAATCACAATAGCAACATTCTCAATTAAATTTAGTTACCATCATAACTTCATATTAATGAACATGAAGCAATCTACATACAACTTAATTTTAACACTAGAGCCATATAAGTTAATCATCACATTCCAAACCATTCACATACTAACTACTCAATTCAAGTGGGCTCTTATTAATATTTTTCATGCATCTTTAATGGTGGAAACTTAGCATGGATCTAAATTAGAAATATAAAATGTTTTACCCACCTTAATTGGAGAGAAAAACCCAAACAAAGCAACCACGTCCTTGTAGATGAAAGCACCACCTCCTAGCCAAAAGAGTGCACCAACTCCAAGCCTCCTAGCCACCACCGAATGCTTCCTCAAGCCCACACCGAATGCTTCCCTCCTTGTGATGCCGGCCACTCCAAGCAACAACAACCCACACAACTCTCTTATCTTTTATAATTCTCACTATTATAATACTATAGCTTTAGAAATTATACTTTGCATATGAAAAATTAGTCATGAGAAGGGGGGTATTTATACTAAGAGATGGGTGAGATGGAGGGCCAAGATTGTTTTGGTGGTTGTTGGATGAAGGGACTAGATCAAAGTAGGAGTTAGGAAAACTACCCACTTCCATGAAACTACCCCCCATGATCACCATACCCAAAAATCAAAAATCCCTCCAAAAGAATGATACCCGGCCTAGGAGAAAGAGTGTGCAATGCACGTGTACGTGTAGTGCACGTGCATGCAACTAGGCCAAATTTGTACCTTTTTAATTTGTATAAAAATAAATTTGTTAAGAAAAAGTCTTCTACATGACAAGTTTAATTAAAACTAGATTTATTCATGGGCTTTATTTTTGGGCCAAAATAGTTTATTAAAATAAAATACATTTGGGCTTTTTAAGAAAAGGCTTTTTAATTAAATCAAATAAGGCTTTTAAGAAAGGCTTTTTGTACTAAAATAATTTGAGAAAATATATTTAAATATACACATCATGATAAAATAATCCAAACAAAATATTGCACGTGCACACCACGTGCAAAATAAATAATTTTTCATTAATTAAAAAATCAGGGTATTACAGTAACTAAGTCTAGGAATGATTTTCATCATCCATAAGCTGTCAGGATCTTTACAACAAGCAAAAAAATAATCAGAGTAGGAAGCAAGAGAAAGTCAACCACGCATGCATATATGAATCAATATACCAACAGGATTTACTTGAAATAAAATTTAATAATTTCAAATAAATCAGATCTGAACAAGTTAATAATCCTGGGTCACATTGACCAATACAAATAATCCAAGTAACCAAGTACAATTATTCAAGATAAGCAACAAGAGATAAATAAATAACAATTACAAAATCTCCAGCCATCTAGAATCTCAAATCACCTACTTTATTGGGTAGCTGATCTCCATGATCTGCAATTTAATACATTGCAGGAAGAGGAAAAGAAAACAAAATGCCCGTCAATGCAAGTTACGGGCTGCTTGTAGCGCAGGCACAAGAACAGGGAAAAAAAACAAATATAGGGTCACAGCGGAAGCAAGTATAGCGTGAAATAGACATGAGAACAAAATAGAACAACTAACATGGCAAGATGAAAGAGTACAAGTGGCATGTAACAAGTGTTAAGTAAACAAGTATTAAGTAACAGGTAACGAGTAACAAGTAACGAGTGTTAAGAATCAAGTATCATGTACAAGTAACAAGTAGCAAGCATCAAATTATCATGTTCAAGTCTTGTATTTATTACTATCTAGATAGCACTTCATGCATCCCAAACTTTTACCACATGGTTGCTACATTCAAACAATTTCGTTTATATTTCATAATGGATCATAGAAGGCAGTGTACTCAGGGACAACTATCAAGTAATCAAGTGTCAAGTATCAAGCCTCAAGGCTATCAAGCCTCAAGTATCAAGTATCATGTATCATGTATCAAGCTTCAAGTATCAAGCCTCAAGTATCAAGTATCAAGTATCAAGTATCAAGCCTCAAGTAATCACATAGGATATAAAGGTCCCCATTCGAGTACACATTTCTGTCTTTTCCACTATTAGATCTTTCCCTTTAAACCTCGGCTTAGTTTCTTATTATTAATATTCAAGAAAGCATGGATGTGCACAAACAAGTCAAGAAACATGGAGAGACAACAAGGAACAAGTACAAGTAGAACAAAGGACACGAACGGGTGAAGAAAGACTCAAAATAGACTAAGTCAATAAAAATTCTAGTTCAAGACAGCAAGACAGTACTGCACCAAATCATTCACATTACCACAAACATGCAAATATGGATCCATCAGAAGATCTAGAAAATAAACTTTCGGCTGAATCCAGCAAATATAAATAAGTCATATGGTATGGTCTAAAATACTGAACAAAAACGAGGTAACAGAAAAGACAGAAATATTCTTCATGCGAAAAATCAACTAGTTCATATGAAACTCATCCAAAAAATAACCAAACGTGAAATATGGTGTACTAGATGTCCAAGCAACATGGTTAGGGTATTCGACAAGTCTACAATAAGTTATACTACAACTAACACAACCGAGCACACGATATCATACGAACAACATGCATGTATACAACAAGAAGTGGTCATCCCTAAGTTATTTCATGTCATGTGTGTAATGAGGCAACTACGGGCAGGTCAACACAATAAAGACAACATATAACATGGGTTTTGCACAAGAATTGTCTTTAGAATACAACTACACTACATGCGGTATTTATTAGTTGTATTACACAAAGAAAAGAATACAAGTTACTTGCCTTACAGATGACGACAAAAATGACGAAGCAAGAGCATGAATAACGAGAACAGATTCCCGGGCACGAACTCCACGAATGAACGAACGAACCCACGAACACAACAGCACGAACGAATCTTAATGATGATGATCAAACAACGATCGGGCAAATCGTCACGGATCTCGATGATCAAAAGGATGATCAAGATGTTGATGATGATCACGAAGTAGATCCGATGGTCAAGATCAAGAGATCAAGATCAGATTGGAACGGACGACCAGGATTCAAACCATCAAGATCAAGATCAAGATCACAATCATGATGTAAATCAGATGGCCCAGATACAAAGCAATCAAGGAACTCCGTGATGATGATGATCATGATGATCGAGGGCCCATGATCATGGAGACCAAAACCAACAGCAAGATGAAAGAGCTTAGCTCCGACGACAGGCGGCGACTGGTTCGCGGTGGCTGGCTAGCGGCAAGGCAGAGGATGGCAACGGTGGGTGGCACGCTGGCTGCATTGAGATCTGCACTGCGGTTGTCGCCGCTGGTTGTGACAAGGAAGAGTAGGCAGGGCGGACAGAGCGTCGGTTCTGGGTGGCGCTGCAGGAGGCACGCCGGGGTCTGGCTGGCTGTTGTTTCGATAGGAGGGCAGCGCGATGGGGGCACCGAGGAATGTGGTGCTGTTGCCGAGGGGAAGAGCACCAGGGCACGGGGCTGTGCTGTCTGTCATCGAAATAGGGAGGCAGCATAGGGGAAATGAGGGCAGACGATGACATGGGCTAGCACGGAGGCTGCTGGCGCTGGCGTCGCTAGCTGCAGGCGACGGGGTGAGGTAGCAGCGCGACACAGGGGACAACGCAGGGTAGTTGCGATGCTGCATCGCGAGGAGGAGAAGAGAGACGGGGGAGAGGTCAGTGCAGGAGATGGCGATGGCGGGAGGAGGATCGCCGCAATGGGGGAGGAAGATGGAAGGTGATTGGCAAGATGAACAGGAGTCGGGAGCGGCTGCTAGGGTTGGTGAACAAGGGGGGTATAGGGTATTATATAGGTGTGGGGGTATTAATAGGGTTAGGGTGCAGATGGGTTAACGGGTATTGGAGTGGGTAAACAGGTAGGGTTAGGGAATATTGGGTATGGGTAGTATGTTGGGTATTTGGGTTTTAGAAATCCAATAAGAGATAGGAAAAATATATAAATAAAAATAAGATTTTTAATATACATTCAATAGGTAATAATAATAAAAATAATAATACTAATAGTAGTAAAAATTACAATAATAATGATAAGAAAAATGATAATAATAATAGTAATCATAATAACAGTAATAGTAATGATAATAGAAATCAAAGTAATAATAACAATAATTAGATTTGTATTACAATATAAAAATCATAGAAAATAGTTACAAATAAAATTATTGATCAAAAATAGATTTTAATAGAAGATCCAACAATACATTTTAACAAAAATATTTGAAAGCAAAAAATAATTTATAAAAATTTTAAGTACAGAAAATACGTATTTGGGGAATCAGGGGTTATACATCCCTCCGCATGATTTGTAGTATATCCAATAGTCAACTTTATAATCACCTTTTTACAGGCAACGTTTGACGGCATTAAAACATTTAACTTTTCATGTAGGGAACCGTAGGGACTTCAAGTCAAAGGACTACGTACACCATGGTCACTTTGAGAACCACTTATGACACTCACGTATGCAGCATTCTCATGGTGGGTCAGTCCAGTACATTATTACTCTAATATGTACCTATGTGAAGGCTTGCTATCTTATATCCATGACCCGTGAGAATGGTCATCAGTATATGCACACACTAGCCTCTATATATTATCGTTGTCCTAATTCACAATGCTACTTGACTAAGGACATTTAAGAACAGTGTTCTGATTTCAGCTAATAGAATCTCACAATCAAGTCATGCACTTGATATCCCATGGCATTGAACTTACTATTTTAAGGACTTCATTATGTTCATTTAATTCACAATAAATAGCACAATAAATGAAATGCCTAAATATGAAATAAATATCATGATACAATGTAAACTAGCAATGTTAATACACAAGTGATCTCTAGGACATACACCAACAGGTCGATCTTAGAGAACACTGTTGCTCCCTAAATTTGGGGCCCACTCAGCTTCGTACATGCCTAAACATGCCCCACCACAAAACACAGCCTCACCAAAAGTGATATAGATTAGTAAATCTTCTTGGATCCTTGGCAATCTAATATATAATAACTCATACCCGACTTCCCAGCCAAATGGGATTATGTATATGCAGGGGGTATTACAATCAACCCTCCTTTAGGCTTAGCGTCCTTGCTAGGCTCCCGCATCCAATACATCATCATTTTTTTACACTACACAACAGAACATTAAACAATAAATACAATTTGTTTACACCACTAAAATTTCAATCTTCCGTCAGAGTTCACCACAAACTCGCATCCATGCTGCCCGTTGACAAGAGTCATACAAAACTTGTAAATTGTGGGCACGTCAGTTGAATACAACTGACGCAATGCTAACAACAATAGCGATCCTCCAAGTCTTAAAAACTACAACTTGAATGCAATATAATATGATAAGTGTGCTTATCCTAAGTGTGTCGATGTATGCTATGATCTAAAAAAACTAATGCACAACAAAATGTTCAATATGCTCTTTCTATGTGCTCATACAACATAGGTTCGAGGGCAAGCCCTTAGCGTTCTCCTCATTATAGAGTTCAATCCCTCGTTATGAATCCTACAACTGTGTCAAATATCAAGATTCAAACATACCGCGTGTATTGGCTCTCGTCCCGGCTTCTGGAGATCAATCTCTGTAACACCCTCCAATTTTATAATTTTAAAATAGTTATTTGTAATTCTTTTATTACTATCAGATATTATTATTGCTATTATTATGCATAAATATAAAATTTTATTACACATATATATATATATATTCCTTAATTTTTTTATTCATCCGGTGGATTGGGTTTTATTCGATTTTATTATAAAAAAGAATTATAAGGATATATAAATAATAAGATAGTCTGGGAGGGGGTTTATTATAAATTTTCCACATCTTAATCTCAACCCCCCCCCCCCCCACCTCCTTCTGATTTCCCGTCCAGACCCCCACCTTTCCCTCCATGGTCGACCATCTCTCCCCCTTTTCTTTTTTTTCATTTCTTTAATTAGGGTTTTTCAGTTCCCATCAATTCTAAATCATTTAAAGAAATTGTTAGGGGATTCTAGCTAATTTGAGGGTGCTCTTCAACGTCCTGGGATTGGTTTTTCGGATTGGCTTCTTGAAAGGTCAGAATTAATTTCATTAAATTGTATTGGGTTGTATGTTTCCTACTTTTGGCAAGAGAATTAGGGTAGTAGGGAGATTAAGAGATAATCTTCATGTTAGAAGCGATTAATTCTGTGGTAGGAGTAAATTTGAAAAGAGTTAGGGTTTTAGGTTTGAAATTAAAAGAGTTTATGCCTTAAATTTATTAGAGAGTGACCATATGAATTGTTGTAAATTATGAGAAACAACTTAGAATAATTTTGGAGAATTTTATAGGCTTAAAACCTGGTAAACAGAATTGTGAGTGTGTGCATACGTGTAATGCACATCGGGCGTTCGAAAAAATGCATGTAAGAGATTAGAATGATTTTAATTGTTATTGTCACGCCCCGCTTCCCAAAATATAGGAATTCGAGTACATAACGAAGGCTTAGCGAATGATGTAAACACCGTCCATAAGCTGTACCAGTCTAACTCAACAATATGAATAACAATCACAACCACGCAAGAGAATATAATCACATAAACAAAGAACAACTTCAATATAAATGAAATAATCAAAAACATAATATCCAATATCTGGGATAAAAATAAACTCCAGGTCATAAAAACACAAAACAAAGTACAATATCAATAACAATGTTCAAAGGAAAGATATATAGCATAAAATAATTCAAGCAGTGAAATCTTCGGCTCCATCTTCTCAAATCGTTGCTCACCAATTCCTTCTGATAGTGTTCCTTCAATACCTATAAAATCGTGATCTAAAATAGAGAAAATAATGTCATTGGAGCAAGTCATGGGAAGCAAGTAGTGGGAAACAGAGTACGAAAAGGCATGGTATATCAAAAATGAAGGAATGGATCAAAGTCAAGAACAAAAGCAAGGAATGACAAGAATGTCAAGGGTCTATGTTTAATCATGCAACAAATAATAATTTCAATTCAAGATCAATATCAATGACAGTATACGAGTTCAAGAATGAAATGTTAAGTGCAGGTTATTAATCATTTTATTAACCTATGTAGTGCACGTACTACTGCGTCCCATTCCACATGTTCTGTGCAATTAACCAAGTGAACGGTTTAGACTGATGGTAAACTCAACAGATTGTGTACTCGGTAACAAGATGACAATATATCATGTTAGCGTGATAACATAATGACCAGTATTTCTCCACCTTCCATGTAAATAATCCATGCAAGCAAGAAGGGCCCTACCGAGTACAGTTTCCAATTGTTCACTACCAAGTCATCTCTTAATACCCCGGCTTGTTAACATTTATATGTCAAGGTTTCTGATTGCTTAGTTTCCGATTGCAAGAAAATGTCAAGGTTGTGTAATGCTAGGTGTGACTAATTCTACTCATTATTGACAAAGCAAGAAACATTTATATTAAATCATACAATTCATACAATCTAGATAGCAGGACGTTACTATACAAAAACAGAGATTCCGCCGATATAGAAAAGCAAATCATGATCCGTTAGAAGTTCTAGAAATGAGACTCTCTGCCGGTTCCAGCGAATATACACACGATATATAAAAATTACCGAAACTAGGTTCAAATTCTTATTCTTTACAGATTTCATGTTCAGGCAGCAGGTTATAGATTGTGTTCACACATATGTATAAGGTCTGAATACTCATCAAATAATTCCACAAAAATTCAGGGTGATTCCTACACATGTGTAGTCCCAGCTATTTAATTTCACATTTTAGTTTTACTGTTAACATGTTCTGTTTATTAATAAACCGAGGTGATACACATAAAATTTATGAATCTGGAAATCCAGACCTAGCAGTACTAAAAGTTAGATGTCTAGCAGATTATAAGTCGGAATTCAATTTCGTTGAATGTTCTGGATAATAGACTCATGGGGCTACAATTCATATTTACAGAGTTCTTATAAATTACTACTACAACAGGTTCAAAATTCTGCTACGAAAAGAAGTAAACAGCAGGGCAGAAAATAATTTAATATGAAAAGGCAATAATTTCATCATAGAAGCATATAATTCATGATAATTAATGAACAAAGTGCTGTTTGATGATGAACATGCAGCCTTCAAGATTTATGATGTAATTTACAATCATGGCGATTTAATTCATGAAATAAAATGCTAGTCATCAAACAATTTTATAAGATGAGTCTAGTTATTTTCATGTATTTCGTGCATATGCAATGTGCAATAGGAACTAGGATTCGAATCGACGATACAAGCACGAAGTCAAGAATATCTTGGGTTAGCTCATACAAACCCACAATATACTCAACGAAAGATGAATACTATAACAACATGATAATTGAAAGATGATCTACTTGGGGGGATCAACAAAATTTTTGAACAAGAAAAATAAAACTAGTTCAAGAGAGACTTGGCTTTTAGACGGTTAATCCAAATATAAAGAGAATAGCGGGATGAGAATCCCGACGGCGACATGTTCAAGACACGTACAACGCACATATCCACAAGTGAAGGTGCACACTACATGCAAAGAAGCACAGTAGCAAGAGCACACAACAGCAACAGCAACAGCAACAGCAACAGCAACAGTAACTAGCAAGATCGAGAACGGCAATAACATAGCACGTGCAACGCATGCACCCATAAAAGCACGTACAACACGCATGAAAAGCTACGCAAGGCAAGCAACAGCAAGGGTGGCCCAATACAGCAAACGGCAAGAGCAGCAAGGCACAGTCGAGGGCTTCGGTGATCGTTGCAGTGCTTCAGTTGCGGATAGGGTGACGCAGGGGCCGAAGGGGGTGGTTGCAGGAGATGAGTTTCAGCGTAAGGAGAGCTCCGACAATTGTGGCTGCAAGTGGGGCGAAACATGGTGGCGGTGTTGCACAGGGCAAAGATCGACAGTGGCAAGGTGATTTGCTGCGACGAGGTGTGCCGCCCCGCTTCCCAAAATACGGAATACGAGTATGTGAAGTAGGCCCAGCGAATGATGTTAACATCATCCATAAGCTGTACTAGACTAACTCAGCAATATAAAAGAACAATGACAACCACTCAAGAAGATATAATCACATAAACAAAGATCAACATCAATAATAAATGAAATAATCCAAATAATAATATCCAACATCTTGGATTAAAATAAACTCCTGGTCATAAAGCCCAAAACAAAGTATAATATCAACACAATGTTCAAAGAAATAAATTTAGCAACAAATTAATTCAAGCAATCTAATCTTGGACTCCATCTTCTAGAATCGTTGCTCACTAATTTCTGCTGGTATTGTTCCTCCAGTACCTGGAAATTCTTGATCTAAAAAGAAATAAAATAATGTCCTTAGAGCAAGTCATGGACAACAAGTAGAGAAAGTAGGGAATAATAGGAACATGGTATATCAAAGAAAAAAGGACGGGATCAAAGTCAAAAGTAAAGACAAGGGAATGACAATAATGTCAAGGGTCTATGTTTAATCATGATTTTAATTAATAATTTCAATTCAAGTTCAATATTGGTGATAGTATACGGGATCAAGTATGAAATATCAAATGCAGGTTATTAATCATTTTATTAACCTATCTAGTGCACGTACTACTGGGTCCCATTCCACAGATTCGACACAAACACACAGTGTACGCTTTAGACTGATGGTGAATTCACGGTGCGTGTACTTGGCCCAGTAATCAGTGTTTAATATTTAATGACAGTAATTATCAAGCAGTATTCTTTGGCCATCAATTAGTACAAGTCAAGCAATAAGGCCCGACCCAGTACAGTTTCCGATTGTTCACTACCAAGTCATCCCATAATACTCCAGCTTGTTATCATTTTATTTCATCCTATGTGAGCATGCAAGAAGGTGTCAATGTTGTATGATACTAAGTGTGACTAATTCTACTCATTATAGACAAATCAATAAGCAAACATATTAAATCAACACAAATCACACAATCTGGACAGCATGATGTTATCGTACAAAAGTACAGATTACTGCTACAAGAGAAAAACAAATCTGTATCCGTCAGAAATTCTAGAAACTAGACTCTCTTTCGGTTCTAACAAAATATATATACGACTTATAGAATCTACAGAAACTATGGTGAAAATCCTATCTTTTCAGATTTTATGTTCAGACAGCAAGTTATAAATTGTGTTCACCTATATGTTTTCGGTCAGAAAGCTCATCAATTAAATCTACAAAAATTTAGGATGGTTCCTACACATGTCTAGTCTAAGCTAAATTTATTTTATATTTTTATTTTACTGTTAACATGTTCAATTTAATTCTGAAACAAAAACATAAGCACGAATTTGTGAATCTGGAAATTCAGACACAGCTGTACTAAAATACTGATATCTAACAGATTACAACTCGGAATTAAAATCCGTTAAAAGTTCTGGAAAATAGATTCATGGGGCAATAATTCATGTTCAGAAAGTTATTTCAAATTACAACAGCAACATAGTCGAAAATCTGATACAAAAAGACACAAACAGCAGTCCAGAAAATAGTTTAATATGAATAGGCAACAACTTAAACATACAACCAGATAATTCATGATAATTAATAATCAAAGGGATGCTAGATGTTTAACATGCATAATTCTAGTTTTAAGATGCAATTTCATAGGCATGGTAATCAATTCATTAATTCAATTCAATCTAACATATCCAATTTATCAAACAATTCTATAACACATGGATCTAGTTATTTTTCATGTAAACGTGCATATGTAATGTACAAAAGGGACTAGGTTTTAGATCAAAGATGTAGGCACGATGTTACGGATATATCAGGTTAGCTCGTGTAAACCCTCAATAAACTTAACGGAATTTCAAATAGCAATATGATAAAAGATTTGGATCTACTTGTAGAGATCAAGGGATCTTCAACAAAACAAATAAACTAGTTCAAGAAGAGACTTGCCTTTTAGTTGTTAATCCGAATATCTAGGATAACGGGATGAGAATCTCGGGTGACAAACCACGAACACGAAAATACGTGCGAGCCACGTACAAAATAGCAAAACGATGAATCCTCTTCATAAAACAGCAAACACCGGATCGGGATCTCCCTCTTCACGAACAGCTAACACCACAAATTGATCCCCCACTCCATAACAGCAAACACCAAACCACTTTCCCTTCATCTTTTCCACAGCGACAGAGAGAAAGGGAGCGGCTCAACGGCGGAGGAACGATGACTGGCGACGGCACTGCAGTCGAGGAGCAACGCAGGGATGGGAGCGAGGGCGGCAACGCTCGTGGTCGGGAAGCGACGCAGCGATGAAAATAGTGGTGGCATGACGACACTTTGTTTCGCGACGAAACAAAGGAGGAGACGGCGGGACAGGGACTCGAGCTCTGGGCAACAACGATGAGGGGTGAGGGACCTCGGTGGTTGCAGGGGACAGCGGAGAGGGATCGAGGTGGTTGACGATGCGGTTGGTTGACGACAAGCGGATGGGTATAAGGAAGTGGAGTTCGGTTGGCGATGGGTTTGGACGAAGGCAAGGGGGAATGACGAAGTCGAAGATGGGGGTGATGATGGGGTGATGATGAGGAGACGATGGCAAAGGGCTAGGGTGACCGGGGTGGTGGTCGGAGAGGACGGATGGAGCGACGGGCGGAGGGTTTGGGCGATTTGGGTTTAAAGATGAAAACAAAGAGATGGGGAGAAAGATAGCGGCGGTAGGGGAGAGAGAGAGAGAGATTAATTAGATTAGGGTTTAATAATAGGGGTATTTATATGGGATCAAGAAGTTTGGGTTTTAGGTTGCGAGTTAATAGGTTTAGGGTACAGGTTTAGGCTCCAAAAAGAGAAAAAACATAGAAATCAAAGAGATGAACATATAGCGGAACAATTCAAACTCAAATCACGAAGAGCAAAGATTTGCAATGAGCCAAAAATAGCAGAATTCAAGCCAAAAGAGTACGGAACAATCAAAAGAGAATAAAAGAACCCAATAAAAGCAAAATTTTATCATTAAAAGGAATTGGATACAATAATCAAGAACGAAAATTAAAATACAATAAAATTCAAATTGGGAAAATAGGGGTTACAAATCCTGCCCGCCTTACAACAAGAATTTCATCCTCGAAATTCATACAAGTTTTACATAGGGCGAAAACCCCGAAACAAAACAAAACAAAGCAAAACAGCTACTCAAATAAATGAGGAAACTTCTCCCGAATTTCCTCCTCCAACTCCCAAGTCGACTCACCTAGCGAGTGAGGATCCCAATAAAATCGAACCAACTTGATGACTCTATTCTTCAGTACCTTCTCTCGACAATCTAAGATACAGTCTAACTGAATTTCACAGGACAAATCCGGCCTTACAATCAAGTCTAAGTAGTCAATCACATGACTGTCATCCCTGATGTATTTCCTGCACTGAGAAACATGGAATACATCATGGACACCTGCTAAAGCTGGCGGCAACGCGAGCCTTTAAGTTACCTTGCCCACACGTTCCATAATATTGAATGGACCGATGAAACGGGGACTCAACTTGTCCCCACCTCCAAATAGGATAACACATTTCCAAGGCGATACCTTGAGGAACAACATGGTGGCCTGCCACAAACTCTAGAGGTCTACGGCGACAATCAGCCCACCTCTTCTGCTATCCTGAGCGGCATCCAAATGCTTCCGGATATGAGCCACGACATCAACTGTCTTCGTGATCAACTCCGGACCCAAAAGCTTCCTTTCGCCGATATCATCCTAACAGACCGGCGATCTACACTTGTGCCCATACAAAGCTTGAAATGGAGCAGTCTTGAGACTCGCCTGGTAACTGTTATTATAAGAGAACTCGGGTAAGTGAAGATGATCTTCCCACGAACCTCCAAACTGAAGAATGCATGATCTCAACATGTTTTCTAGGGTCTGAATAATCCTTTCTAACTGACCGTCCGTCTGATAATGGAATGATGTACTGTAGCTCAACTTAGTACCCAAGCTCTTCTGCAGACTCTCCTAAAACTGAGACCTGAATCTCGTATCTCTATCTGATACGATGCTGACAGGAACTCCATGCAGATGAACAACCTCCTGAATATACTTCTCAGCCAAACTCTTCGTGGACTGACCCACACGGAAAAGAATTAAGTGAGCACACTTCGTCAGCCGATCCACTATCACCCAGATAGCATTATGACCCTTGGGACTCCTCGGCAAAGCTGTCACAAATTCCATCGTGATATTCTCCCACTTCCAGTCTGGGATTGGAAGAGGTTGTAAAAGTACCGTGGTCCTCTGATGCTCTGTCTTTACTTGCTAACAGATCAGGCACTGACAGACATATCTAGCCACATCCCTCTTCATACCATGCCACCGGAATGTTCCTTCAAGTCCCTGTACATCTTGGTACCACCTGGATGAATAGAATACGGAGACCGATGAGCTTCTTCAAGTAGCTTCTGCCTGACTTCTCCTCTAGGTACACACAACCTAAAACCAAAACGAAGCGACCCATCAGCATGAATGACCAAATCGGATCTCAAACCGGCTTCCACCTCACTCCGAAACTGCTGTAACTGCTGGTCACCCGGTTGGGTTCCCTTAATCTGCTCAATCAAAGAAGACTGCAACTGTAACATCCTGAACTGCTGAGTTGATCCAGGAAGTAGCACATCCAACTCTAGCCTCCTCATATCCTCCACTAATTCCTTCTGCTTGGTAAGGAACATAGCGGAAGGCCTCCTACTCAAAGCATTAGGCACCAAGTTCACTCTGCCCGGGTGATATTGCAAATTGATGTCAAAGTCTATCATCAATGCCAACCATCTTCTTTGCCTCATGTTCAATTCCTTCTGCCTGAACACATACCTGAGGCTCTTGTGATCTGTGAATATCTCCACTCTATTCCCAAGTAGATAATGCCTCCACAACTTCAAGGCAAAAACCACGGCTGCAAGCTCCAGATCGTGCATGGGATAGTTCTTCTCATGAGGTCTCAACTGCCTCAATGCATAAGCGACAACCCTAACTAATTGCATCAGCACTGCTCCCAGACCTCTACCCAATGCATCAGAATGGATCACAAAACCACCCGAACTGTCGGGTATAGTCAGCACAGGCGCTTACGTCAATCGATGCTTCTACTCTGCAAAAGCATCATCACAAGCTTCATCCTAATAAACTTATGCTCCTTCTTCGTTGTTGCTGCTAATTTTGGTGTGGGAGCAAAAGATGAATTTTTGGATTCTTTTTGGAAACAATAAATCAAACCTGTTGACCTTCACCGACATTTGACTGGTTTCTTGCCATTGCTGTTAACCTGCAAAAAAGTTCGATACACCGTGATGGATCCTCGTGACGAACCATCTGACGCTCTTGTCAGTAATCAGGAAGATTATGAAAGAGATTTATGTGGAAAAAGATTGATTACCTTGTTCTGGTGGGAGGAGAGGGGTATTTATAGTCGCATTTAGAGACAGGTTAGCGATAATGATTTATCCCTATGTCCCGGTGTTTTTTGCATAAGATGTAGAGTTTAAATTGTTATAGAGATAACCATGAATTTGGATTACTCTTTAAATATCTGAATTGGTTTGTAATGGGTTGCCACCCATACCCAATAGAATAGATCTGTTTTTGGGTTATTGGGCTTTGAAGAAAGACTCAGTTCCCAATTCAGACCCGTTTGTAGGTGAAATTAGCGTCTTACCCCTGAGAGCTTTAAGATTCATGCCCGATTTGAACGGTCCAGATTTAGTTTGACTTTTAGCCATATCACAAGCCCTTCACTCCTGGAGACTGAGTTTTACAGTCTTTGAGGAGTAGTTTTGTTGTTCTAATGGCGTACGGGATTTTATCGGAGTTCTTAAGGGAGTTTGGATCTTTCTCGAGGTGTAACAGTGTCAATCTGAGTTTGTAAAATATCCAAAATTATTCTTAAAATTTTCTGGATTTTTTGTGATTTTTCCAGATTTTTTGTGATTTTTCCAGATTTTTCTGAATTTTTTTCAGTTTTTAATCATTTTTGAATTTTTTATTCAATTTTCGAATTTAAATAATTAATTATCGAAAACTTTAATTAATTATTCTAATTTAATAATTATTATTTTTAGAATTTAAAATTATTTTCTGAATTAATAATTTTTTTTAGAATTTTTAATTGATTTTTTCGATTTTTAATTAAAATTTTCGGATTTTTTAAATAATTAATTCAATTAAATAAATAAATATTTACTTGGTGTTGTGGCACATTCCTGTGCATTGATCACGATCAAGATAGCGCGCATCGCGAGGAGGTAGTTTTTCTGCGTTTACAGGGGTGGTAGTTCGAATCCTCGGTTGCACCGAACGAGGGCTGAGAGAGCTCGAGGAGGCGCCACGTGGCAGGTCAACGTTGACCATTGACCGCCACGTGGGCAATTTTAATTTTTTTTTCTCTCTTTCTTTCCCGTTCTCTTCTTTCCTACTTTTTCCATCTTCGACCTAATGTCTTTCCTTCGAGGTCGACTCCGCCTTCGACTGGTGCGGAGGCGAGGACGAAGTGGCTCATAAATCGACATTGAGGAGCTTGGCAAAGGAGATGGTCGGCGAACGGGGTGAGGTCAAGGTCGACGGTGGAAAGAGGTTGGTGTAACACCCCATTTCCATACACTAAGCCAGAATCTTTTCCTTCAATTAGCAAAAATACACAGAAAAACAGGAAAATTAGAAACTTTTTATTCAACACAAATGTATTACAAGTCCGAATGTTATAAAACTGCAATACATTACAACAGTGTTACAATAATACTTTTACAATTCCAAGTGTTACAACTTTCAACAATTTACATCAGAGTACAATGAATAAAGAACAACACTTGGTACATCACTTGTATGCTTCCCAACAAATAAATAAATTACAATAATTGTTACAAATGAAACAATAGTAATCAACATATATTACAACGGAAAATAAAACCGACTCTTGCTTCTCTTGCCTTGAGTCCTCCTGAATCCTGTACCTGTACTTCTGCAATCCAGTACCAATTGAAGTGGGGACGTCAGTACATATACTGATGCTTTAATGCTGATGAACAGCAGTGATTGTCAACTTTAACCAACAGGTTGATGAAAAGGTAAGCGTTTATATATAATTGATGTGTCAGTGTATGCTATGACTTAGACTATAATGCAAGATTTACTAATGCAAGGATGCACTTATTCTAATGCAAGCGAGAGTTTGGAATAGTATGTAACCCATACTACATACGCCCCATATCAAGCCGTTTCTCCATATAAAGGGATTTGAACCCTCGTCAAGAATTCTACTTTTGTACCCATCCTGTTCCTGACACAATACTACATGACTGATGAGGTTGCAGGTACGGTCTAGTTTTGCTACTGCAGTACAATACTGGTGTCCACATTTTCCTAGTATTTCCTGGCGAACCGGCCTCGCTCAAAAGCCAACACGAACCACAAGATACTCGTCAACCTTCTTCCGTGCCCTCAAATAGTCGTGGGAAGGCATAGATCCTAATAGAATCGTAGGGTCTATTTCCCTAGGAAAACATCCCATTCTTGTCATGGCACATTCAGGAATTAACAGGCGAGATACAGATCCCGTGCTCCCAACTCGTCATGAAAAAGCACCGCCCTTATCCCTTTAACAAGGGGATACATCCCAATAACACCTCCCAGTGTAACCTATAGGAGAAGTCGGATTATAGGGTATCACCTCTGACACCAACTCTCACCCTTCGATAATTTATAGAGAAAAATGGTTAACTGTTACTACCCTAACGATGTCACTAACCTTAACCAAGCAAGTGAGACATGCCACTGTGCTTCGAACTCATCATGAAAAAGCACCGTATGTGTCCCTCTTCTAACCAAACAAGCGAGACATGTCACTGTGCTTTCAACTCGTCATGAAAAAGTACCGTACGTGTCCTTTTTCTAACCAAACAAGCGAGACATGTCACTGTGCTTCCAACTCGTCATGAAAAAGCACCGTATGTGTTCCTCTTCTAGAGAGTGTAACAATTATTTACACAACCGACAAAGTCTTAACATAGACTTCACAAGATCTCCTCGGATCCACTCATCGCCTACCTATTCAAGACAATTACTACATACGGGCCCGACAAGCTACGTATGAGCAAAACAACATATAGAAGCAACCGTACGTGCTTACTAGAAAAACTTGATCTTCTATAATTAGAAGCAACAGAAGAATCTTCTAACCATCTAAAATAGACATACAACCAAAGAAAACCCGATCTTCGTACGCAAAAAGCGACATATAAAACCCTCTGACAACCTAGAAGCAACCAGTGCTACGCTTATCGGAATTCAACAAAATTGGATTTTTCAGAAAGGTAAGAACATCTACCACAACTCTCTAGTTGAACACTTTTTCAGATTCTGTAAGGAATACAAAATCCGGTCCATCGAACACACGCAAACAGTTTAACCAAACTGCGGATTTTTAACAAAAAACGGAAACTTCTACAGCTTGCAACTTTTGCTCTACTTGTCGTAATCTAACGGAACTGGATAATTTGAAAAGGTGGGAACAACTACTACAACTTCCTACTTGACCACTTTCTCAAATTCTGTAAGGAATTCCAAATTCCTGCCCCTTGAACATATGCAACCAGTTAACCAAACTACAGAATTTCAACAAAAGCTGAAACTTCTGTAGTTTGTAACTTTTTCTCTACTTGTCAGAATTTAACTAAATAATACTTTCTGGAAAGGTGGGAACATATACTACAACTCTCTAGTTGATGACTTTTTCAGATTCCTTATGGAATTCAATCCCCCGTACTTTGAACACATGCAAATGTTAACGAAAACAGCAGGTTTCTTAACAAAAGCTGAAACTTTGAAAGCTTGTAACTTTTTCTTTACTTGTCGGAATTTAACGAGACTGGACAATTTGTAAAGTTGGGAACTTCTACTACAACTTCCTAGTTGACAACGTTCTCAGATTCCATAAGGAACTTCAAATTCCTGCCCCTTGAATACAATTCCAAACTACTAAAAACACAGCCAAACTGAAAACTTTCGAAGCACATAACCTCTACTCCGCTTATCGGAATCTAACCAAGTAGGACATTTTGGAAAGGTGAGAGTCTCTAGTAAAACTCTCTAGTTGAACAATTTCCCAAATTTTGTAAGTAAAAGATCCAAAAACATTAAAAAACCCAAACAGCGAGCTTTTCAGCCTAAAGACTGGCTGCTGCAAATTGTAAAGTCCATAACTTCTACTCATTGGAATCTAACCAAATAGGAAATTTTGAAAAGGTGAGAGTCTCCACTAAAACTCTCTAGTTGAACACTTTTCCAAATTCAGTAAGTAAAAGGCTCAAAAACATCAAAGAGTCAAGACAGCAAGCTTCCAGCCAAAATCTAGCTGCTATACCTTGTAAAAGGTATAACTTTTACTCCGCTCATCGGAATCTAACCAAATAGGGTAATTTGGAAAGGTGAGAACGTTTACTATAACTTCCTGGTTGGTCACTTCTCCAAATTCTATAAAGAACATCAAATTTCAACCCCTCGAACATAAGCCGAACTTCACCCCAAAGTAGCAAGTTGGTGTTTTTGTCCAACACTAGCTGTTTCGTGGGAAATGGTTGCTTAGCCCATCGAACCAACTCCTAAAAATTTATAAAAATTTGAGCATGGTAACAACATCTATGAGAACCTCTCCAATTAATTTTGATTCAAAATTCCTCTTTTAACATAGTTAAATAAATCTAACCTTGGAACTATAAAAATCGAATCTTTATCACTCTAATTTCTATTCTACCACTTCAAACTTTATGTGCCCTTTATTCTAGTCCATAAACATGATTATGCACATGATTTTAGTCCAAACAACATACAATAATAGTCAAAACAAACAAACAAACACAGAAGTTGAGAACCCCCGCTCTAAATCGTGTAGGAAGAACTTGCTTCGCCTTCTCCTCCTTGCTCCTTGTTCGTGCACCTCAAGAACACTTCAAGAAAGAGAACCCATGAAAAAT
Source organism: Hemerocallis citrina (assembly GCA_017893485.1). Lineage (NCBI taxonomy): Eukaryota > Viridiplantae > Streptophyta > Magnoliopsida > Asparagales > Asphodelaceae > Hemerocallis > Hemerocallis citrina. The sequence goes on from CM030364.1 coordinate 120,185,912, forward strand.
CCCTCTCTCTCTCTCTTTTGATTTAATCTCTCTTTCTTTTTCTTTCTTCTCAATATTTTCTTTTTTCTAAAATAAAACTAAGTAAAAGAAGAGAGAATGAGATGAGAAATGAGATGGGAGACACAAATGAAAGAGGACTTTCGCCCTCTTGGGAGTGGCCGGCCATTCTTGTAGGAGAGGGAGCGAGAGGATGTGGTAGAGAGAGAGCCACTTGTCTCTGTCTCTGTTGTGGCTCAAATTAATTTGAATCAATTTGCAAATTTAAATTGCAATAAAACCCTAATCCAATTCTTAACCCTTCATTTCATCATGATTTATCAAGAATAAAAGATATTTTCTCAAAATCACATACTACACGATTTCCTACAAACGTACGAAATCGATACAATTCAAATACGTACATATATCTATCTATACAGATAATTTTTATTAGTTAAAACGAATCAATATGTACAAAAATAATTTAATTCTGAGAAATGAAAATAAGATAATTTTATTACCGGCTCGAAAGATTCCAGTATCAATTTGATACAAAATAGTCATATATCGACTAGTATATATACATAGATAATGTTTATTAACAAAACCGGGTGATATCCACCAAAAATATTTTATTTCTGAAAATAAAAAATAAAATAATAATAAAATAATAATTTTTAATATCTACCAGGGATTTTCCATACATTTTCTCAAAAACGCATTTTTCAAGATTTTGTACAAGTGCACAAAACTGATACAATACATATATCTATATACTTACTAGTATATATATTCAGATAACATTTTATTAGTAAAACCAAGTAATTTCCAGAAGAAATACTTTAATTTTAAAAATAATAATAATACAAATATAATATCTGACCAGGATATTACAATACTCCCTCCTTAGAATAGTTCTGTCCTCAGAACTACGTTATGTCAAGAGAAATGAAAACAGTACTTGCAGAATATCATAGACATAAGGAATGTGATGAACTATTATTGAACAAACCGTTGCATGGATTCCACATATATATATATATATATATAGAGTCCCCTTCGGTTGCACACTACTTTTGGTGAGCACTCCGTGAGCACTCCCGAACTAGAGACCCTATGAAAAATCCGAACCGCTCATATTGTTCTATATGCCTTAGATAGCCTAACAATAAAAAATCAAGTAATTTGAAGTTCATTTGCCCATCCATCATGCTATTAGAATTTTCAGCCACACAATTTTGTGATGATGTAAATCATGGGTAAATGAACTTCAAATTACTTGATTTTTTATTGTTAAGCTATCTAAGACATATAGAACAATATGAGCGGTTCGGATTTTTCATAGGGTCTCTAGTTCGTGAGTGCTCACGGAGTGCTTACCAAAGTAGTGTGCAACGGAAGATTTCTCTCTCTCTCTCTCTCTCTCTCTCTCTCTCTCTCTATATATATATATATATATATATATATATATATATATATATATCCATTCGGTTACGAAAAGTGTTATATCATACATTACTTAAAGTCCAAAATAAAATTCAAAATGCAACTACAAATTTAGTTGTACCGCCTTCCTTGCACACCGGTGATGAATTTTTCGCCTTCATTGGTATCATCTCTTGTAAGTGCGAACGCTTGGCCTTGGTGAAGCGGCTCCTTTCCTTTGTGGTTCATCTCTGGTGCTGATCTGCTGCTATTCTTCTGAAACTGGGGACATTCTGGTCGGTTATGATCACTCTTTCCACATTTGTATCAAACATGGGTATCCATCTGAGGGTCCTTCCTTGGGCACTGGCTCATGAATTGACCTTGCTCTCCCCACAGGAAACAGCTCCCTGGCTTGGTGGCTCCATGTTTGCCGTCTGCTTTCTGAATCTTCTGCTTCCGACCTTGGTTCTCGTGCCCTGATGCTGGTGCAGATCTCTTTTCCTCGTTCCACCTTCCCGTGTTCACCTACAGTTCTGGTCCTCGGTTCATATCAAGCTCCGTCGTTGCCGCATGGTGGATCAACTTCTCGAACCTTCGAATGCAAAAAGCTACCATCCTGGTTCCGAGTGCAGGTCTAAGCCCTTGCTTGAATCACTTGGCCTTCTTGACCTCATCTTCTACCATCTCTGGAGTATATCGGGATAGTTGCGAGAACTTGGTCTAATATTCACGAACTGTCAAGCTTCCCTGCTTCAAGTTGAAGAACTCCATAGCCTTGTCTTCTTGCACATCTAATGGAAAGTAGTGCATCCTGAACTCCTCCAAGAAGTTTTCCGAGGTAATTGGTCCTTCGCCCATGCCCCTCTTCACCGACTACCACCAGACCCCGACGTCTTTCTCCAGTAGAATGCTTGCCAATCTGACCCTGCTGTCATCCGGTGTCCGCATCACCTTAAACACTGTCTCGACTTGACGAATCTAGTCGGGTCTGCCTGGATCACAAAAATTGGAGGCCTAATCTTTTAGAAAGATTCGACCATCTTGATAGGGTCGGTAGCTGATACTCCCTGGTTACCTGCAGGTGCTCCTTGTTACTGCCCAATGTTTCGGCTTGCCTCTGCCAGGTCTCCAATTGCCTGGTACATACGGGCGAATTCTGCCCCAATATCCAGACCAGCGCCATTGCCTCCACTACCCTCGCCCTCAATCGAGTTGTTCCTACCACTCCTGGTTCCGCGAGACATCTGGTCGAAAGCAATAAACATGGGAATTAACCCAGATATAGAAAAATTATAAAACATAAGTTGAAAGAAACAACAATATGAATTATAATTGTCTACAACTAGCTAAAACCCAACTCCTAAAAGGCATCCAAGTTTAATTTTCCTACCGTGTTGGGCTATAAATTGAAGTCGGCTATGATACCACTCTGTAACACCCCGATTTCCATACACTGGAAAACTGTGACCTAAGCCATAATCTTTTCCTTCAATTAGCCACAATACACAGAAAGCAGGAAAATTTAAAACTTTTTATTCAACACAAATGTATTACAAGTCCGAATGTTATAAAACTGCAATACATTACAACAGTGTTACAATAATACCTTTACAATCCCAACTGTTACAAATTTCAACAATTTACATCAGAGTACAATGAATAAAGAACAACATTTGGTACTTCACTTGGATGCTTCCCACCAAAATAAATAAATTACAATAATTGTTACAAATGAAACAATAGTAATCAACATATATTACAGCGGAAAATAAAATCGACTATTGTTTCTCTTACCTTGAGTCCTCCTGAATCCTGTACCTGTACATCTGCAGTCCAGTACCTATTGAAGTGGGGACGTCAGCACATATACTGACGCTTTAAGGCTAATGACTAGCAGCGATTCTCAACTTTAAGCAAACAGATTGATGATAAGAGAAACGTGTATATATAATTGATGTGTCAGTGTATGCTATGACTTTGACTCTAGTGCAAGATTTACAAATCCAAGGATGCTCTTATTCTAATGCAAGTGAGAATCTGGAACAGTATGCAGCCCACACTACATATGCCCCATATCAAGCCGTTTCTCCATATATTGGGATTTGAACCCTCGTCATGAATTCTACTTTTGTACCCTTCCTGTTCCCGACACATTACTACATGACTGATGAGGTTGCAGGTACGGTCTAGTTCCGCTACTGCAGTACAATAGTGGTGTCCTCGTTTTCTACTATTTCCCGGCGAACCGGACCTCGCTAAAAAGCCAACACGAACCACAAGATACTCGCCAACCTTCTTCCGTGCCCTCAACTCGTCATCACAAAGAATAGAACCAGATGGAATCGTAGGGTCTATTTCCCTAGGAAAACCTCCCGTTCTTATCATGGCACATTTAGGAATTAACAGCGGGATACGGATCCCGTGCTCCCAACTCGTCATGAAAAAGCACCGTCCGTATCCCTTTGATAGGGGAATACATCCCAATAACACCTCCTAGTGTCAGCCTATAGGAGAAGTCACCCTTAACACCAACTCTCACCCTTCGGCAATTTATAGATAAAAATGATTAAGTAACTGTTACTACCCTAACGATGTCACGAACCTTAACCAAACAAGCGAGACATAACACTGTGCTTTGAAATCGTCATGAAAAAGCACCGTACGTGTCCCTCTTCTAACCAAACAAGCTAGACATGTAACGCCCCGAATCCGAAATACACTGAATTCTAGATGTTCTACAGGATCTTTTCGCTTCCTTTAGTACAATTTTACAAGGAAAGTTAAACTTTTCACTTTACATCAGAGTTTACATGAATACATTACAATTTACACTGCACAGCGGAAGCAAACTTTACAACAATGAAACAAATATACAACAAATTGAGTAATCTTTAAGCATTTGTTCCTCTTTAATCTTTATCAAGCCATTTACCTGCATATAAGACTGTGGGTACGTCAGTTTATTCAACCGACGATCATTATACACGGCCATCCTCTCTATGCCGGAAATAGTATAACTTAATTTTCCATATTTAGCAAACACAAACTTGTCACATTTCAAACTAAAGGGACTACCCTATTGATGTCGTGTCGTGATTGTCCACTTAGTCCTTAATGCATTTATTCATATTACATGACACTAATGCGCACTTGTTCGGATTCTATGCATCCCATACTACATAGGTCCGAGGGTAAGCCCTTAATCGTTCTTCATCTTTGTAAGGTTCAATCCCTCGCCATGACTTAATCTACTACTGTAACTACGGTAGGTATCTTAGATGTTCTATGATCTATGAGCCCATGTCTAGGCAGCCTGGAGGGGAATCCCACGCACTGACACGACGCATCGAGCAGGCAACGTATGGACAATTCAGCCTCCGCCATGAAACAATGGCACCACCTGTAGCCACTCGAACATCCCACAAGCATCGCCACCGGGACGATAATTCTGGAGTAGTGCCCACGCCATGTCTTGACGCATCAAGCAGGCAGCCTGTGGATCACTCTCACACCGCTAATCCGATGGCCCTCATACTCGTGTTTTTCTTCTACTTTCATCACGTCTCCACTATGTACTAATCCTTAGTTCTTATCAAAATCATGAACAAAAATCAAAGCTCTAGAGTTAGCCTCTCCACTAAACCTTACTTATTCATTCATTCAAACAGGACCAACCTTGGTCTTTCATTTCAAATTTTCATTTCATTTATTTCCAAATGCCGGGGGAGACTTAGCTACTCTTTTTGTTTCAATTTTCAATTCATAATTTCCAAAATGAGCATTTCCAATTCATAAATTTCCATATTGAGTCATTATACTCAAAAGTAATTCTCTTTTCAAATCATGATTTCTAATTCGTTCAAATAGTTCATAACTATACATGAAATTCATATGCTTTATCAGTTATCACTTTCACCTTGAAATTTATATCACTAACGAATATCCACATTTCACATTTTTCACACTATTCTCAAATGAGAACAATTCACATCACAACAAGAAAATTTCTTTCTTTACTACATTAATCTTCTAATCATTCATTTCAAATTCTTTTTGCAAGATATAATTTTCACAAAGTATACATATAGCATCATAGTTCTATTTATGCATTTTAGTCTCAAATCATAGTGTATTTCATGCAAATAATTCCCAAATTATTTTTATAAAGTTCCATTTATTTTTAGGAGAATAGTCATATTTTTTCCATAATTTTTTGGCCACCGAAACATTCAAAAAAATAAAATTTTCAATCTTGCCGATGGCAACATTCGAACCCAGCACCCCAGGATCAACCGCCAAGGCACAGACCACTAGGCCAAGGTGCTAGACGGTATAAAGGACGCTGAGAGTAATAAATACTCTCGGCCGCACACTTTAATCTTTTTATTTTATTTTTTTCAAAAATGCAAAGTATGTAACTGAGGGGATTCGAACCCATGACCTCTGAGAAACAGGCCGCGCACTCCGACCAATTGAGCTACGCGCTCAGGTTGTCGAGTAGTAATTCGAAATTCTTTTTAAAACCATTTTCTCTGTTATTAAAACGTTTCAATGTTCAACTAGTCCCCATTTCATTTTGTTTTCATCAAAATTACTGTACAACTCCAGATTAATTATTTCTTGTCTAATTTACATATCAGTATGAAAAAATAATTTTTTCAACAATTAAAACATATTTTCATACCATTAATTCGAAATATGAACTATCCCTGCCACATTTTCTTCTCTATTCGACATTTCTTAGCAATTAGCATTCTAATCTCTTTATCAACCAATTTCGTATTAATTCTCTGTCCTTAATCATTTATCCAACATACAAACTTATATTTTAATTTCTTCATGCCCATATTAACACAAAAGATCTATTTATTCACATGAAGTAGTATTGCCAATCTACTAACTTTGTATATATAATTGTGGTGTAGATAATGAGACCTTCTTTAACAAACCATGGTTATAATTAATCCATACAACTTAGATTTTTACTACTCAAATCACATACAATTTGCACACCCACATTCCAATCAATTCATAGGTCAATGTTCAATTAAAAGTGTACTCTTATTAATATTTTTCATGCCTCATTCATTCAATTTAATCTTGCATGCATCCCTAATTAGAATATAGAAAATTTTACCCACCTTAATTTGGAGAGAACAAACACTACTAGCAGCCTCCTAGACGAATGTTCTTGCAACGAAATGCTTCTCCTCCTTGTACACGCGCGCACAAGCCTCCAAGCACTCCAAAAACCGAGAGCTCCTTCCCTTTGATAGCCGGCCTTCTCTCCTTCTTGAATGCAAGCACAACTCCCTCACACAACTCAATCTTTTAACTCACACAAATATAATTTAGACTATAGATTTGGAAGAGAATAATTTTTACACAAGAATAACTAGCCAGGGGGGGAGGTATTTATACTAAAAATCAAAGAGAATGGAGGGCTAGGATCAATTGGTTGGTTGTAAGATGGAGGGCTAGGATGAAAGTAGGAGTTACATTAACTACCCACAACCTAGTAACCACCACACCATGATCACCATTACAAAATTTGATTTCCCTCCGAAAGAACCACAACCGGCCTAGAGAAGAGTGCATTTTGCACGTGTACGTGCAATGCACGTGCATGCAACTAGGTCCAAAAGTTGTATATTAAATTTTTGTATAAAAATAAAATAGTCTTTAAATTGTATTCTACATGACAAGTTGTATAAAAATAGTCCATGGGCTTTAATTTATGGGCCAAAATAATTATTATAAAATAAAATAAATGAATTACATTTTGGGCTTTTTAAAAGAAAAGGCTTTTTAAAAGAAAGGGGCTTTTCATCCATTTAAAAGAAGGCTTTTGTATAAAATAATTTGAAAGCACAAATTTAAATATTTATACCCATCACAATGAAAATAATTATAAGATTTAATTCAACCCAAAATATTGCACGTGCACACCACGTGCAAAATAAAATAATTTTTTATTAAATGAAAAATCAGGGCATTACAACACTCCCTCCTTAGAATAGTTCCGTCCCTGGAACTACAGTCAAGAGCGAGAAAACAAAAATACAACACTCACAACAAGAACAAAAGATACTCCCAAGTAGCCTCTTCAACCAAATAGTTTCTCCAGACTACCTTGACCATCGGTATCGTCTTTATTTTCAAGACTTTCTCTCTACGGTCAACAATCTCGACAGGAGACTCGATGTAATTCAGATCCAATTGCAAACCTTCCGGCACTTCAGGTAAATGATGACTCGGATCTGGAATGTAACCTCTCAGCATAGACACATGAAAGACATTGTGCACCTGAGAGAACTCTTCTGGTAATTCAAGCCGGTAAGCAGTTTTTCCGATCCTTTTCAATATCTTGTACGGGCCTATAAACCTCGGGGCTAACTTCCCGCCTTTGTCAAATCGAACCACACCTTTACTGGGCGATACTTTCAGAAAGACGAAGTCACCAACCTCAAATTCAAGGTCCCTTCTCCGGTTGTCTGCATAGCTTTTCTGCCTGCTCTGAGCTTCTACCAACCATTTCCTGATCAAAACAATCTTCTCAGAGGTTTGCTGCACAAGCTTAGGACCAAACAACTGACGCTCCCCAACTTCAAACCAACAAACAGGTGTCCTACACTTCCTGCCATACAGAGCTTCGTACGGCGCCATCCCAATGCTAGCCTGAAAACTGTTGTTGTAGGCAAACTCTACCAAGGTTAAATGCCTTTCCCAACTGCCTCCAAAGTCTAGTATACAACACTGAAGCATATCCTCAAGAATACGGTTGACTCTCTCGGTCTACCCATCGGTGTGCGGATGAAAAGCAGTGCTGAAATCTGTCTTGGTACCCAAAGGTGTCTGAAGACTCCTCCAGAAATGCGAAGTAAACCGCGCATCTCGATCAGACACAATAGTTAACGGAACACCATGAAGCCGGACGATCTCGCCAACATACAACTCAGCCAACTTGTCCATCGAAGCAGTGAGTTTCATCGCCAAAAAGTGAGCGGACTTGGTTAGTCGATCGACTATAACGCAAATTGCATCATTGCCTTTAGTACTCTTAGGCAATCCCGTAATGAAATCCATACTGATGTTATCCCACTTCCATTCCGGAAAAGGTAACGGTTGTAATAGAACTCCGGGTCTCTGATTTTCGGCTTTGACTTGCTAACAAACCTCACACTTCGCTACAAATTCAGCCACATCCCGCTTCAAAGCAGACCACCAGAAATGCTGTTTGATGTCTTTGTACATCTTAGTACTCCCAGGATGTACCGACAAAAGAGTAGCATGCGCCTCCTGAAGAATACTCTCTTTTAGGTCCGCCTGATTTGGAACACACAGCCTATCTCCGAACCACAGCACTCCATCCCTGATTTGAAATCCGGACAACCTGCCAGCACCAACCTGCTCCTTCATCTCCAAAATATCAGCATCAACCTCCTGACTTGCAATGATCCTTCCATTCAGTGTAGGCTGAAGCCTCAACTGAGCCAAAGATGCTCCCAACCCTTGCAAGACAACTTCAATACCTGCTCGGTCCAATTCCTCAATCAGTTGCTTCTGAGTTGTAATCAAACTGGCTAAACTGCTCTTACGACTAAGTGCATCAGCAACAACATTAGCTTTCCCAAGATAATACTTGATCTCAGGTCTCATGTCCTCGAGCACTTCCAACCATCTCCACTGCCTCAGATTCAAATCCTTCGGCTGATATATGTACTTCAAGCTCTTGTGGTCCGTGTACATGTTCAATTTCTCACCGTACACGTAGTGCCTCCATTGCTTCAGAGCAAAGATAATCGTAGCCAACTCCAGATCATGAGTTGGGTAATTCTTCTCATGCAGTCGTAGTTGCCTAGACCCATAAGCGATTACTCTTTCTTCTTGCATTAAGACACAACCAAGCCCACGATGTGAAGCATCGCTATAAACATCATACTCAACACCTGCTCTAGGCAAAGCCAAAATAGGTGCAGTAGTCAGCTTCTCTTTCAACTCCTGAAAGCTCGCCTTACATTGCTCAGTCCACTTGAAGTTCATATTCTTCTTGGTCAGTCCAGTAAGCAGCACGGCTATCTGGGCATAACCTTGAATGAATCTCCTGTAGTATCCAGTCATTCCAAGAAAACTTCTGACTTCCATCACTGTAGTAGGCCTAGCCCAATCTCTCACTGCCTCTATCTTCTGAGGGTCAGTTGCCACTCCCTCCTTAGAAAGGATGTGACCTAGGAATGCCACTTCAGATTTCCAGAAATCACACTTGGATAACTTGACATACAACTTCTGTTCTTCTAGCTTCTTCAAAACTGCTGCCAGATGCTCGGTGTGCTCCTCTTCTGACTTGGAGTACACGAGGATATCGTCGATGAACACCACGACGAAAGAATCAATGAACGGTGTAACACCTCGAATTTGTAAGATACCGAAAATGCCTGTTTTTATATATTTTGAGTGGTGAAAATTATTTTGGTGTATTTTAATTAAATATTGATATTAGTATGAATATTTGTGGTAGATTGATATTTTTGTTATATTAGAGTTAAGAGTTGAGATTTTGTGTGAGAAAATATAGTTTATTTTATTTTATCATTATGGGGGATTATTATAAGATAATTTTAATGTATTTTGTATTGCTTGTATTATTATAGAAAAGAGTTGGGGTGTATTTGTAATATTTTGATTTGGAGGGCTTATATATAATTATACCATATTGGTATTATTATTATCATTATTATTATTATATATATTACCAAAATAACCCCTTTTCCCATTTTTTTCCCTTCTTTCCTTCTTTCCTTTCCCTTCCGTTTCTTCCACCCGATCACAACCAAAACCAAAAAAACCCAACTTTTGGCCATCCCTTCCCACGCCCAAATCCGCTCCATCTCTCCATGATTCTTAAATTAAATTGAGGGATAGGCTAATTGAAGGGTTCTCTACAACGTGGTAGCATCGGATTTTCGAACGGATGTCGAAAAAGAATACCCTATTTTATTTATTCGTATAAAATTAAGTATGGTTAGTTTTATTGAGTAGAAATATTATAGTAAAGAAATTTAGAGAGGTTGGAAGTAGTAGATTGGAGGAATTGGTACATGGTTAAAGAAATTGTAAGTTGTTGATAAATTAGAGTTTTGGGTTTGTAAAATAGAGATATATATATATATAAGAATTATCTCTGGTATGGTGGTAAAAATTGTAGTGAGCCATTAGAATAAAATGGGGAGTAGTGATTTTGGCATAAACTCGAATTATGGAGTTTATGAAATCGGGTAGATAACTCGATCCAAATAATTGTAGAAAATGCATGTGAGGGTGTAGAGTATTATGGAAGTACTAGATTTGCCCGTGGGCAGGCACGTCTTCGGAACGATACAAAACACGAAAAACCCTGTAAACAGTAAAACAACAATTATGTAGTTCAAATTTGAATAGTATGACAATAATTATTTACTTGTAAATAAAAGTCCATGTTTCCATTAGTATATGTTGAAAAATAATTATAAATGGGGGTGTAAAATCTAACTTCTTAGAACTATAAGTGTAGAAAATGATGAAATTTAACTGTTGAAGAGATATTTGTTATTTTCAATATAACATGTGCAATAAAAAAACATACAAATTCTGAAAATTTACAAACTTGATCTCTTAAAATTTAATAAATTTCTAAGTAAATAAAGAAAGAATGTGAGAGAGATAGGGAGAGAGAGAATGAGAGAAATATAAAAAAGTAAATAGAGAATAGAGAGATAGTAATAAAGTAATGGGTTTTTTAGTTTGGTTGGGGGGGGGGAGGATTTGGTTTTGGGGTTTGAAATTTTGGGTGGTTTTGGAGTTTGAAATTTTGGGGGGAAAATGTGTTTTGTGAGGTTAGATCTAGGTCTTTGATTTTGGGGGGATTGAAGGTGAGCCACTTGATAGCTTTCTTTGTGTTTTATTATATAGATTAATATAAATTTAGGATGATTTTTATAGGCTTCCAGCTCAATTAAATTGACTGAAATGGATTATAGGTAAAAAGTGCACGCCGGGTGTTCGGTGAAATGCCCGCGCGATATAGAGGTGAGAATTTGATGATTTCGGAGGTATAGATGAGTTCCGTTATTGTTGTTAACCCTAATTTGAGAAATTAGGACCAAGGGATTGAAGAAATTAGGAAATAGGAAATTTTCCTATTAGAAAGCCTCCGATCAATATGTGAGTTCTTGCATCGGAGTTCGAATTTGAAATCCGTCGATGTAACTCTCCTACATATGTCATTTGTGACGCGTGGGTGAAGACGGATTTGAATTTGGAGGTCCGTATGTCGAGTTTTGAGTTTTAAGCTAACCGGTTCTATAATTTTCCAATTAGGTGGGAAAAAGTCGAACTTCGACTGGCTACAGGACGGATATGGGACATCGTTTGCTCGATCCGTCAGGTGAGTATATTGTAATTATAAATATTTTATATTGTGGCCAAATTTCGGGGCGTTTTGATATGTCTTGTAAAAGTTATAGCAAAAATTGATTTTCAAGGAAAATACGGATTTTTAGGGGCCCGAAAATGGGTTTTTGAGAAATTTAGTGAAATTAATTATTTTAAGTATATAAAACCTATATTATGGGTTAATGTGATGTGTTGATGTATAAAAACTAAATATATTAAATTATTTATGCATATTTTAACCCCGTGCATGTTTTGTGCATGTTTTTGGGGTATATAGGCCGATATAGGCAATCGGGTATATGCGGAGCCTGGTGTATGGGCTAGCATGCCATGGATGGGTGTTATAAGATGTAATTAGACGAAAGTAGTGATTGTGATCATGTTTTGAAGACCCGTGTAATTATAGTACACGTTTGTGCATATTTTGGGGCATATAAGCCCTTATAAGTGATTTTACTTATATGAAACAGGATGTATGAGATAGTATGCTATAATTAGATATTATAAGATTTAATTAAAGGAAATAAGTGGTTTTGGCCCCTTATGATGGGAAATCCGCCCGTGTGGTGTTTATTGTAATATATATATAGATGATTATGATGTGGTATGCAATAATTGATGAAATTAATAATTGGGTACATGTTACATTTTAATTATGTTTGAAATGAATTAATGGGCAATAATATGACATGTTGGTTTATAAGATAAATGACTTGGTGTATGTTTATATGGGATTTAATGAAGTAGCGAATAGCATGGTATTCATAATGGGTTATGTTATGGTAAATTAAATAACATGATGGTTTCTATGTTAAATGACATGGGGTATGCATATATATATTATACAAGGAGATGATAATCAATATCTTGGACATCAGATGTGCATCAAATGCAAGATAAAAGGTGAGATGGTAAGTGTTAATAAAATGTGTTATTATTCACATGATTGAAGTCAAGGTTGTGACAATTATTGAAGTCATAAGTGAAATGCGTGTGTTGATAAAGTAAGCTGAAAAGATGAAATGATTAATGCTAATAACAGATGGCTTTGTTCATCAGTACCTACAGCAATCCTGGGGGTTTGGGCTAGACCTCCTAACGCCCAAGGACTAGCTTGGGAATAGTGGACCCAAACTATGTTTGGGGTAAGTGATTTTTATCGCCCAAGCTATCGGCTTGAGGCCCGGTTTCCCTCGATGACAGCCGTCGCGAGGAAGAACCCAGTTTACCTTGGACGATGTTTTTCCCTCCTGGCTATCTGCTGGGAGGAAGTACCCAGTTTACCTGGGGCGATGTGTTTTTCCCTCGATGATAGCCATCGCGAGGAAGAACCCAGTTTACCTGGGGCGATGTTTTTCCCTCCTGGCTATCAGTTGGGAGGAAGTACCCAGTTTACCGTGGGCGATGTGTTTTTCCCTCAATGACAGCCGTCGCGAGGAAGAACCCAGTTTACCTGGGGCGATGTTTTTCTCTCCTGGCTATCGGCTGGGAGGAAGTACCCAGTTTACCTGGGGCGATGTGTTTTTCCCTCGATGACAGATGTCGCGAGGAGGCACCCTAGTGGGACTAGGAGTGCTGTGTTCCCTCGCTAGTTCGGCTAGGAGGAAGACGTAGCCTCAGACGAGTAAGACTCTGTGTGAGCATCGGGCCGCGTGTTTACTGGGCTGTCGGCTTTCAGTATGTTGGGATACTGTGGCTCACTGGTCGACAAACTAATAAAATAAATAAGTGTTAATAATAAATGTGGTAGTAAAGAAAGTGGTAAGTGGATTGTGAATTGTGTGTGGAAAAGAAAGTGGATGGTAAATTGTGAATTGTGTGTGGAAAAGAAAGTGGATAGTAAAATGTGAACTGCGTGTGGAAAAGAAAGTGGATAGTGAAATGTGAACCGTGTGTGGGAAGGAAAGTTGTTGTGAATGAAGTAAATGTGAAAGTGAACGTGCTATGAGTTAGTATATGAAAAGAAGTGATAAATGCAGTTTGTGATTTAAATTAAGATGAAAATAATAAAAGAGATGTGTTACCATGAATAATACTAAGTAATTGTATTATGTGTGTGATCACTAAAGTAAATACAGATTGATATGAGTTGTACCTTGGAATTGTGTCAAGGAACTACCTGCCTGCAATTTGTGTGGAAATTATGGGAACTACCTGCCTTGGCATAATTCGCAGGGTGAGTGGATATAATAGTGGTAATGATTGATAGAAATGAGAAATAAAGTGAAGTGAAGATGATAAGTGATTGAAGTGAAATTAATAATCAAGCTATCGGCTTGAGATGTGATGTGATATTACCCAAACTATGTGTTTGAGGTACAGTGATTATTACCCAAGCTATCGGCTATGGGATGTGATATGTTGTTGCCCCAGACTGTATTGGGGATTAAGTGAAAATGATAATAATATATATTACTTATAAGAATGAGAATTTCTAAAGTGGTATAATGAGATGGAAATGAACCCTAAAGCATATTTTTGATGTAATAAGTATAAGCAATTGTAAGAAATGATACTGGATAGGGCATAATAAAATAAATACCCGTATTATGGGATTGGTTATGAAATTTGTTATTAAGAGAGTATGTGTATTATGAGTTGTATTCATACAAATTGTTATTAATGAAAGGAGCAATAACATACAAATGGTTATAATGCTATTATGACGATACTTGTGGAAGAATGAATATTGGGTTAGAGTAGTTAAATTGAAAAGTAATGGATGGTATGTGTATTCGTATTATACGGGTGTCGAATAAGTATGTATATATATATATATATATATATATATATATATATATATATATACGAGGTTGATGTGAAGTATATTATGAAATGTGGGAAGTTATGGATAATTAAATAGTTGAATGCAGAATTAACAAAGTATTTGATATATCGTTGTATTGACGATGTTGTTGTGTTCAGGATTCAGGTTGCACTATCTTAATTTGGTATTCGTAAGTTTAATTTATTTTCTGTATACTATTTTAATTTGTCATTAGATTAATAATTATACTCACACCAGAAATGGCTAACTCCTTAGTGTTTGGGGGGTTAGGGGAGTCTGAGGACTACCCTAGATCCCTCACTGTTGCAGGTTCTCATCAGTGCAGAGGTGAGGCGTGGATTGGTAGGATAAATTTATATTTTAAATATTTGTACTATTTAGTTATAGGATTAGTAAAATTTATGATTTAAATTGTATTATGGGTGTATAAGCATGTATATGACGATGATGAGTATAGTGTGAGGTGGTGTGGTATGTTTGTGACCCGTACCCACCTTGTTGTGGAGTACCGGGCTCTATGGTAGGTTTTACAAGGATTTTTCTAAAATTTTGCCTTGTTTTTCAAAGAAATTCATAGTTTTTAATTGATATTTGATAATCCGTTGTGAGTTTGGCCCCCAGAGCATTATATTATATTGCCTGTATGTATCTGCTCATTTTGGCCTGGGGAGCCCATGAAAATATTATGTTGATTGTGAGCTACGGAATTTTGAGCAGAATTCCGTAAGCTTTTTGTGTTTCGGGGCAAAATTTACAGGGGAGACTCTGCCAAAATTTTTCCTGAAATATAACTTTCTTAGTTTATGATCAAAGTGATATAGAAATTGAAAGAATTGAATTTGGAAAAAAAAAATTTGGGGTGTTACAAACGGCCTCAGAACTCTGTTCATCAAATCCATGAAGATTGCGGGTGCATTCGTCACTCCAAATGGCATAACTAAGAATTCGTAATGCCCATGTCGAGTTCTAAATGCAGTTTTGTGCACATCTTCAGCTTTCACTCGAACTTGGTGATATCCTGATCGAAGATCTATTTTGGAGAAATTAGCTGCTCCTTGTAGACGATCGAACAAATCATCAATTCGAGGTATGGGATACTTATTCTGAACAGTGACCTTATTCAGCTCCCGGTAATCGATACACATTCTCATCGATCCATCCTTCTTCTTTACCAAAAGCACTGGTGCTCCCCAAGGTGACGCACTAGGTTGAATAAAGCCTTTCTCGAACAGTTCCTGAATCTGTCGTTTCACCTCATCCTGTTCCACTAGAGCCATCCTATATGGTGCTTTAGAAATGGGTGCACTCCGTGGTTGAACAGTGATGCTGAACTCTACATCACGATAAGGGGGTTACCCAGGAAAATCTTCCAAGAACACAGTCGGATAGTCCCAAACCACAGGAATCCCTTGCACTTCCATAGGAGTCTCTTCCTTGCGGATAGCTACCACCAGCCTAGAACACTTCTTCTTCCCTTGGAAAGTGACTTCAGTTCCACCTGGAGCCTTCACTGTTACCGTCTTGGTCTTGCACTCGATGCTTGCATTGTACACCGTCATCCAATCAATGCCAATGATAAAATCGACTCCCAAGATAGTCAGCTCGATTAGATCAATCCCAAAGATTCTGTCCCCAATCACAATCTCGCAATCAGCATAGTACCGATCAGTGGTTAAAGTTTTCCCTGATAGAGTAGCTACTGCTAAGATCTTGCCTGGAAAAATTTTTGGTTCAACTCCCAACACTTTAGCAAATTTAGGAGACACAAAAGTATGAGAGGATCCAGTATCGAACAACACAACAGCTTTCATTCCATTAAGATAAAGTTCGCTTGTTACATAATACACACTCATTACGTAACAGTTCACTTAATAAGCGGGAAAAGAAACAACAGTCTAACTCCTATGGTTCCTCTTCGCTTCTCGAAGTTCTCCCCGTAGTTCATCAACTTCATCCTTCAGCACATCGGTCAGATTCTTCCTCTTCTCGAGTTCCCATATACGATGACTGAGAACAGAATAGTCGTCCTTTCGCTTTGCCAGCTGAGCCTCTAATAATCCGACTCTCTCTCGCAATGCTTCTACCTGCTTCTATAGAGAAGTCACAAGACTATTCGGAACTGGTTCTTCTTTTTCGTCAGAAGAAGAGTCATCAGATGAATCCGGAGGTGGGGTAATCTCTCGGGATTCAGGCCATTCTTCTCCGTCAGAATCTGCTAGCCCTGGGTAGTACTCGTCCTCGGAATCTGCCTGTCCAGGATGGTACTCTTCCTCGATGATATGCCAGTCGTCGTCTCCAGCAGGGTCGAAGTGGTCAGCCATCTTAGAAATACAGAGGAAGAAGCATAAGTCATAGAGCAACACAAATGTAAGTCGCTTACATTTAAATCTCTAGACTCAAACACACACTCTAATGTCCACTACTAGGGTGTCGTTCCTTATAAATTTGTACAAGTGTGGAAAGCGAAGCTCTAATACCACTCTGTAATGCCCCGAATCCGAAATACACTGAATTCGAGATGTTCTACAGGATCTTTTCGCTTCCTTTAGTACAATTTTACAAGGAAATTTAAACTTTTCACTTTACATCAGAGTTTACATGAATACATTACAATTTACACTGCACAGCGGAAGCAAACTTTACAACAATGAAACAAATATACAACAAATTTAGTAATCTTTAAGCATTTGTTCCTCTTTAATCTTTATCAAGCCATTTACCTGCATATAAGACTGTGGGTACGTCAGTTTATTCAACCGACGATCATTATACACGGCCATCCTCTCTATGCCGGAAATAGTATAACTTAATTTTCCATATTTAGCAAACACAAACTTGTCACATTTCAAACTAAAGGGACTACCTTATTGATGTCGTGTCGTGATTGTACACTTAGTCCTTAATGCATTTATTTATATTACATGACACTAATGCGCACTTGTTCGGATTCTATGCATCCGATACTACATAGGTCCGAGGGCAAGCCCTTAATCGTTCTTCATCTTTGTAGGGTTCAATCCCTCGCCATGACTTAATCTACTACTGTAACTACGGTAGGGTATCTTAGATGTTCTATGATCTATGAGCCCATGTCCAAGCAGTCTGGAGGGGAATCCCACGCACTGACACGACGCATCGAGCAGGCAACCTATGGACAATTCAGCCTCTGCCATGGAACAATGGCACCACCCATATCCACTCGAACATCCCATAAGCGTCGCCACCGGGACGATAATTCTGGAGTAGTGCCCACGCCATGTCTTGACGCATCAAGCAGGTAGCCTGTGGATCACTCTCACACCGCTAATCCGATGGCCCTCATAGTCGTGTTTTTCTCCTACTTTCATCACGTCTCCACTATGTACTAATCCTTAGTTCTTATCAAAATCATGAACAAAAATCAAAGCTCTAGAGTTAGCCTCTCCACTAAACCGAACTTATTCATTCATTCAAACAGGACCAACCTTGGTCTTTCATTTCAAATTTTCATTTCATTTATTTCCAAATGCCGGGAGAGACTTAGCTACTCTTTTTGTTTCAATTTTCAATTCATAATTTCCAAAATGAGCATTTCCAATTCATAAATTTCCATATTGAGTCATCATACTCAAAAGTAATTCTCCTTTCAAATCACGATTTCTAATTCGTTCAAATAGTCCATAACTATACATGAAATTCATATGCTTTATCAATTATCACTTTCACCTTGAAATTTATATCACTAACGAATATCCACATTTCACATTTTTCACACTATTCTCAAATGAGAACAATTCACATCACAACAAGAAAATTTCTTCCTTTACTACATTAATCTTCTAATCATTCATTTCAAATTCTTTTTGAAAGATAAAATTTTCACAAAGTATACATATAGCATCATAGTTCTATTTATGCATTTTAGTCTCAAATCATAGTGTATTTCATGCAAATAATTCCCAAATTATTTTTATAAAGTCCCATATATTTTTAGGAGAATAGTCATATTTTTTGCATAATTTTTTGGCCACCGAAACATTCAAAAAAATAAAATTTTCAATCTTGCCAAGGGCAAGATTCGAACCCAGCACCCCAGGAACAGCGGCCAAGGCACAGACCACTAGGCCAAGGTGCTAGATGGTATAAAGGACGCTGAGAGTAATAAATACTCTCGGCCGGACACTTTAATCTTTTTTTTTTTTTCAAAAAATGCAAAGTATGTAACTGAGGGGATTCGAACCCGTGACCTCTGAGAAACAGGCCGCACACTCCGACCAATTGAGTTACGCGCTCAGGTTGTCGAGTAGTAATTCGAAATTCTTTTTAAAACCATTTTCTCTGTTATTAAAACGTTTCGATGTTCAACTAGTCCCCATTTCATTTTGTTTTCATAAAAATTACTGTACAACTCCAGATTAATTATTTCTTGTCTAATTTACATATCAGTATGAAAAAATAAATTTTTCAACATTTAAAACATATTTTCATACCATTAATTCGAAATATGAACTATCCATGCCACATTTTCTTCTTTTTTCGACATTTCTTAGCAATTAGTATTCTAATCTCTTTATCAACCAATTTCGTATTAATTCTCTGTCCTTAATCATTTATCCAACATACAAACTTATATTTTAATTTCTTCATGCCCATATTAACACAAAAGATCTATTTATTCACATGAAGTAGTATTGCCAATCTACTAACTTTGTATATATAATTGTGGTGTAGATAATGAGACCTTCTTTAACAAACCATGGTTATAATTAATCCATACAACTTAGATTTTTACTACTCAAATCACATACAATTTGCACACCCACATTCCAATCAATTCATAGGTCAATGTCCAATTAAAAGCGTACTCTTATTAATATTTTTCATGCCTCATTCATTCAATTTAATCTTGCATGCATCCCTAATTAGAATATAGAAAATTTTACCCACCTTAATTTGGAGAGAACAAACACTACTAGCAGCCTCCTAGACGAAAGTTCTTGCATCGAAATGCATCTCCTCCTTGTACACGCGCGCACAAGCCTCCAAGCACTCTAAAAATCGAGAGCTCCTTCCCTTTGATAGCCGGCCTTCTCTCCTTCTTGAATGCAAGCACAACTCTGTCACACAACTCAATCTTTTAACTCACCCAAATATAATTTATACTATAGATTTGGAAGAGAATAATTTTTACACAAGAATAACTAGCCATGGGGGGGGGGGTGTATTTATACTAAAAATCAAAGAGAATGGAGGGCTAGGATCAATTGGTTGGTTGTAAGATGGAGGGCTAGGATGAAAGTAGGAGTTACATTAACTACCCACAACCTAGTAACCACCACACCATGATCACCATTACAAAATTTGATTTCCCTCCGAAAGAACCACAACCGGCCTAGAGAAGAGTGCATTTTGCACGTGTACGTGCAATGCACGTGCATGCAACTAGGTCCAAAAGTTGTATATTAAATTTTTGTATAAAAATAAAATAGTCTTTAAATTGTATTCTACATGACAAGTTGTATAAAAATAGTCCATGGGCTTTAATTTATGGGCCAAAATAATTATTATAAAATAAAATAAATGAATTACATTTTGGACTTTTTAAAAGAAAAGGCTTTTTAAAAGAAAGGGCTTCTCATCCATTTAAAAGAAGGCTTTTGTATAAAATAATTTGAAAGCACAAATTTAAATATTTATATCCATCACAATGAAAATAATTATGAGATTTAATTCAACCCAAAATGTTGCACGTGCACACCACGTGCAAAATAAAATAATTTTTCATTAAATGAAAAATCAGTGCATTACAAGACATGTCACCGTGTTTCCAACTCATCATGAAAAAGCATCGTACGTGTCCATCTTCTAACCAAACAAGCGAGACATGTCACTGTGCTTCCAACTCGTCATGAAAAAGCACCGTACGTGTCCCTCTTCTAGAGAGTGTAACAATTGTTGACACAACCGATCATGTTTTAACCTAGACTTCACAAGATCTCATCGGATCCACTCATCGCCTACCTATTCAAGACAATTACTACAAACGGGCCAGATAAGCTACGTATGAGCAAAACAATCTATAGAAGCAACCCTACGTGCTTACTAGCAAAACTTGATCTTCTATAATTAGAAGTAACAGAAGAATCTTCTAGCCGTCTAAAATAGACATACTACCAAAAAAAACCCGATCTTCCTACGCAAAAAGCGACATAAAAAACCTTCCGATAGCATAGAAGCAACCAGTGCTATGCTTATCGGAATTCGAAAAAATTGGACTTTTTAGAAAGGTAAGAAAATCTACCACAACTCTTTAGTTGAACACTTTTTCAGATTTTGTAAGGAATCCAAAATTTGGTCCATCGAACACACACAAATAGTTTAACCAAACTAAGGATTTTCAACAAAAAGCTGAAACATCTACAGCTTGCAACTTTTGCTCTACTTGTCGAAGTCTAACGAAACTGAACAATTTGAAATGGTGGGAACATCTACTACAACTTCCTACTTGACCACTTTCTCAGGTTCTGTAAGGAATTACAAATTCCTGCCCCTCGAACATACCCAACCAGTTAACCAAACTCCATAATTTCAACAAAAGCTGAAACTTCTATAGTTTGTAACTTTTGCTCTACTTGTCGGAATTTAACCAAATTATACTTTCTGGAAAGGTGGGAACATATACTACAACTCTCTAATTGATGACTTTTTCAGATTCGATATGGAATTCAATCCCTCGTCCTTTGAACACACGCAAACGTTAATGAAAACAGTAGGTTTCTTAACAAAAGCTGAAACTTTGAAAGCTTGTAACTTTTGCTCTACTTGTCGGAATTTAACGATACTGGCAAATTTATAAAGTTGGGAACATCTACTACAACTTCCTAGTTGACCACTTTCTCAGATTCCGTAAGGAACTTCAAATTCCTACCCCTTGAATACAATTCTAAACTACCAAAAACGCATCCAAGTTGAAAACTTTCAAAGCACATAACTTCTACTCCGCTTATCGAAATGTAACCAAATAGGACGTTTTGGAAAGGTGAGTCTTTACTACAACTCTCTAGTTGAACACTTTCCCAAAGTCAGTAAGTAAAAGGTCCAAAAATATACCCAAACAGCGAGCTTTTCAGCCTAAATGTTTGCTGCTGCAAATTGTAAAGACCATAACTTCTACTCCGCCTATCGAAATCTAACCAAATAGGACATTTTGGAAATGTGAGTCTTTACTACAATTCTCTAGTTGAACACTTTTCCAAATTCAGTAAGTAACAGGCTCAAAAACATCAAAGAGTCAAGATAGCAAGATTCCAGCCAAAATCTAGCTGTTGTACCTTGTAAAAGGTATAACTTTTACCCCGCTCATCGGAATCTAACAA
The DNA here is from genome assembly GCA_017893485.1 of Hemerocallis citrina. NCBI lineage: Eukaryota > Viridiplantae > Streptophyta > Magnoliopsida > Asparagales > Asphodelaceae > Hemerocallis > Hemerocallis citrina. Next base: position 120,207,893 of record CM030364.1, read on the forward strand.
AATAGGGCAATTTGGAAAGGTGAGAACGTTTACTATAACTTCCTTGTTGGTCACTTCTACAAATTCTGTAAGGAACTTCAAATTTCATCCCCTTGAACATAAGCCGAACTTTACCCCAAAACAGCAAGTTGCTGTTTTTGCCCAACACTCGCTGTTTCGTGGGAAAAGGTTGTTTAGCCCATCGAACCAACTCTGAAAAATCTATAAAAATTTGATCATGGTAACAACACCTATGAGAACCTCTCCAATTAATTTGGATTCAAAATGCCTCTTTTAACATAGTTAAATAAATCTAACCCTAGAACTATAAAAATCGAATCTTTATCGCTCTAATTTGTGTTCTACCACTTCAAACTTTATGTGCCCTTTATTCTAGTCCATAAACATGATTATGCACATGATTTTAGTCCAAACAACATACAACAATAGTCAAAACAAACAAACAAAAACAGAAGTTGAGAACCCCCACCCTAAATCATGTAGGAAGAACTTGCTTTGCCTTCTCCTCCTCGCTTCTTGTTCGTGCACCTCAAGAACACTTCAAGAACGAGAACCCATGAAAAACCCCTCTCTCTCTTTTGATTTAATCTCTCTTTCTTTTTCTTTCTTCTCAATCTTTTCTTTTTTCTAAAATAAAACTAAGTGAAAGAATAGAGAATGAGATGAGAAATGAGATGGGAGACACAAATGAAAGAGGACTTTTTCCCTCTTGGGAGTGGCCGACCATTCTTGTAGGAGAGGGAGAGAGGATGTGGTAGAGAGAGAGCCACTTGTCTCTCTCTCTTGTGGCTCAAATTAATTTAAATCAATTTGCAAATTTAAATTGCAATCAAACCAAATAAATTTGCAATCAAACCCTAATCCAATTATAACCCTTCATTTCATCTTGATTTATCAAGGATAAAAGATATTTTCTCAAAATCACATACTACACGATTTCGTGTAAATGTACGAAATCGATACAATTCAAATACGTACATATATCTGTCTATATAAATAATTTTTGTTAGTTAAAACGAATCAATCTGTACAAAAATAATTTAATTCCGAAAAATAAAAATAAAATAATTTTATTACCGGCTCGGAAGATTCAAGTATCAATTTAATACAAAACAGTCATATACCGACTAGTATATATATTTAAAAAAACCGGGTGATATCCATCGAAAATATTTCATTTATGAAAATAAAAAATAAAATAATAATTTTTAATATCTTTCCGGAATTTTCCAGACATTCCTCAAAAACGCATTTTTCAAGATTTTATACAAGTGCACGAAACTTATACAATACATATATACACTTACTAGTATATATATTCAGATCACATTTTATTATTAAAACCAAGTAATTTTCAGAAGAAATAATTTAATTTTAAAAATAATAATAATACAAATATAATATCCGACCGGGATATTACAGTTGTCAAGGAGCTCAGAGCACGATTGGGGTTCGCAAAGGCAACGAGGAGCTCGACTGTGGGGGATGAAGCATGACGACTGCGGTGTGGAGCTCGATGATGGAACTCGTCGGAGGGGAGGAGAGGAGCTTGAGCGATGGGTTCGAAAAGTTTTGACGAGGAAGGTGAGCTCGGCAGCAGCTTTGGAACTCGATTGCGAAGCCTTCAGAATTAGGTTCGCGGCGAGAACGGAGCCGGGTGAAGATAGCTCGGTGGTGCTTGAATGTGGGAGGAACGAGCTCGACGTCAGCACACTTTCAACGGAGCTCGGTGAGGAAGGAGCTCGTCGAGGCTATAGTGGAGCGCGACAGTGATGGCGAGGTGGGGCTCGTTGAGGAGCTCAATACTGGAGGTGGAGCTCGACGAGGAGTGGAGGTGGTGGTCGAGCTCGGCGAGGCTTGAAGTCGAAGGAGCTCGAGGGTTTTTTTTTTGGCGCCAAATCCTGATGGAGAAGAGGAGGGTGAGGGTGCGGGTTTGGTTAGCGGGTTTGAGACTCGAACCCCTTAAACCAACTACCCCTCTTTTACTTTTGGGTTTTTGGTTCCATAACGGGTCCGAACCTAATCCGTTAGCTCCCCCCTATTTTCTTTGTGAATTTGTTTGGCAAATCTGATCCATTGATCGTGATCGAACGCAAATTTTGAGGCGGAGTTTTTCTCCAATTCCACGCTCGGTAGTTCAGATCCTAGAATTTTATATCCGAACTACGTGACATGATCTTAGCCGTTGAGGGAGATTTGTCAGCAAGTGAAAGCCGAGAATCAGAAGCCCAGAGGTTTGTTGCAACCGTTACCTATTCCCAAGTGGAAATGGGATAACATCAGCATGGACTTCATCACGGGTTTGCCCAAGAGTTCGAAGGGTAATGATGCGATTTGGGTCATAGTCGATCGACTAACCAAATCGGCTCACTTTTTGGTGATGAAAGTCACTTCGTCTATGGACAAGTTAGCTGAGCTGTATGTTAGGAAGATCATCAGGCTTCATGGTGTTCCGTTGACTATTGTGTCTGATCAAGATGTGTGGTTTACTTCGCATTTCTAGAGGAGTCTTCAGGCAGCTTTGCGTACTAAGACGAATTTCAGCACCGCCTTCCATCCTCGGACTGATGGGCAGACTGAAAGGGTCAATCGAGTTCTTGAGGATATGCTTCGGTGTTGTGTTCTAGTTTTTGGAGGCAGTTGGGAGAGACATCTAGCTCTGGTAGAGTTTGCTTACAACAACAGTTTTCAGACTAGTATTGGGATGGCACCATATGAAGCTCTGTATGGCAAGAAGTTTAAAATGCTTGCATGCTGGTTTGAAGTGGGGGAGCGGCATATGTTTGGGCCCGAGATCGTGCAGAAGACTTCAGAAAAGATCAATTTGATCAGGAAGAGGTTAGTGGATGCTCAGAGTAGGCAGAAGTGTTATGCCGACAACCGGAGGAGGGACCTTGAGTTCGAGGAAGGTGCCTTTGTCTTTCTGAAAGTATCGCCTAGTAAAGGTGTGATTTGTTTTGGCAGAGGTAGGAAATTAGGGCCAACGTACATAGGCTCTTATAAGATATTGAAAAGGATTAGGAAGACTGCTTACCGGTTGGAGTTACCGGAAGAGTTGTCTCAGGTGCACATGTCTTCCATGTGTTTATGTTGAGAGGTTAAATTCCAGATCCAAGTCACCATTTGCCCACAGTGCCAGAGGGTTTGCAGTTAGATCTGAGCTACACGGAGTGGTCGATTGAGATTGTGGATCGTCAGGAGAAAGTCTTGAGGAACAAGACGATACTGATGGTCAAAGTAGTCTGGAGAAACTAGTTGGTTGAAGAGGTTACTTGGGAATCCAAGGGATCATCCCTGTTGGATCCTGTAGGCAAGGCAAGAAACACTAGAGGGGGGGTGAATAGTGTTTTATAAAAAATAATTGCGGAATTAAACTTTTCTTCTGACCAGTCGACTTGAAAAGATAAACCAGTAAACTGGGGCGATAGTTAAGAAGAGTATTTTAAAGCAAGTCTGATCAGCCGACTTATAGAAGAACCAGTCGACTTATCACACAAGTTTTCAGAGAAAAAGTAGTACAAGTCTGACCAGTCGACTTACAAATAGACACAATCGACTGTCCAGACAAGTTTCACAGAGAACTTAAAAGGCAAGAAAATGAAATTAAAGTTCTAAAAGATACAACCACAGAGTACACACGATGTATCCTGGTTCGGTTCTCCCGACCTACATCCAGTCCCTAAGCAACCCAATTAAGATTTTCCACTATTCTTGAAATAATTACAAGAACACCCTACGGCGTTAGACAACAACCTTGTCCAACCTGTAGTCCTTTCTCACAACTAGATAAAGCAACCCACTCTTCCACCAAGAGTGAAAACCTGACTCTATACCCTAGAGCCCTACTCTCCAACCGAGAGTGAAGAAAAACAACAAAAAGTTTACAATCAACCTATAGGCTTGTTGTGGATGTGATTTTCTGCGTGGCTATTAGGTCAACTTCCGAAATCAGTCTAAAACGAAATCACTGTTATGCTAGATAGATTTCAGAGAACCAAGACTTAGAAAGTGAATGCTTTTGAATGCTTTTTCTTGTTAAAACCAAAAGCATGAGAACTTGAAAAACAAAAAAGCTTGAAAATAAGTTGTTAACCTCTTCCAAGTGCTTTCTATACTCTATTTATAGAGTTAGAATCACTGGACGTTGAGAAGCAGTTGTACCAACTGTCAACCAACAGAAATAAAACTTTTGAATTCGAAAATCAAGTTTTGAAATCAGTAAACTGTCGAAACGACTTGAACAGTCGACTGGGTTGTCGTTATGAGTCGACTGGTCAGAGTTTGAATAAGTTCAATTAGTTTGGTACTAGAACAGTCGACTGGTGCCTTATGGCGGTCGACTGGTACTGAACAGCTGAGCTTTTTCAATCTTGTTTCGATCTTTTTAAGTTTGAAAAACACTCAATTATTTTAAAGATAATGTGTGAGTGTGTGTGACAAGGCTTGTGCAGAATTTCTAAGACTCAAAGAAAATAAAAAAGTTACAATTGTTACAAGACACTTAATACAATAAATTGAAGCATAGGTCTTGTCTTGAGTCTTGAGTCTTGAGATGGAGCTTTTAGCCTTCATCTTTTTCTTGTAAGCTGGCAACCTTGTAGCTTTCTTGATCAATTAGCTATAAGAGCTTTGTTTGTAGCTTTGCTTGATCAACTTGCTTTAAGAACCTTGTAAAGCTTGTTAGAATATTTTGCCTTTGTATATCCTATAATATTTAAGAAGTAGAACAACACCTTTGCATTGTGTTGTAATCATCAAAATTAAGAACCAACATTCTTCCCCTTTTTGATGATGATACACAATAGCTTACAATGAATGGAATAAATATTGCAAGTGCTCACATGCTCCCCCTATCAATTGTACAACATGCATAGGTGTGAAAGCATGCACAAGTGAAAAACAAGTACAAAGATATGTATCACCACAACATAACACACAAAGCAATATAAAAATTGGAGCTTATATTTTCTCCCCCTTTGTCATCAACAAAAATGGAAAAAATAATCCTCACAAAATAATACAGACAAAATGTCTTTCATATAAAAAAAGTTATGCTTAGTTCAAACGATTACATAATAGATAGAAAATGTAACAATAAGTAGGAAAATAAATAGAAAAAATATAAAAATAGTATCTCATCAATCTTCATCATCTTCATCTTGGTCATCATGAGAGGAAGGAGAAAATTGAGTGGTGATTAGGTGGATAAGATGAGAAATATGTGACTCAAGAACATCTTGACGATTCATGATATAATTAACAGCATGATAAATACTGCGAGAATCATCAAAATCTGCTCGAGGGCGAGAGGAACTAGAAGCAGAAGACCGACGAGCTGAAGTAGCTAAAGGAACAGGAGGGGAACTCCTAGAAGTAGACCTAGGTGGAGAAGAAAGAAGCTTCATACGACTGAGATGAAGGTAGGGAGTTTAAAAGGCTCAGATCGGTCAAAGGGTAAAAAAATTCACCTCAAACGATGTGCCAAAATTCGATTTTGAAGAAAATCTGAGTCGCGACAGTCGACTGGTATTAGGAGGTAGCCGACTTAGTCGAGAGTCAAAATAGAAAATTGAACATAATATTAGTACAACTGGTCAGTCGATTGGGTACTGTGCACAGTCGACTGTCCAGAGCATAAAACTCAGACAAAATTTAGAAAAAGAAACTTGACAGTCGACCGAACAATATTTGTAAGTCGACTTACCAGAAAGAAAAAAAATTCAAGAAATATCTTGAAAACTACAAATCCCTAGTTCTTTTCTTAAGGTTATAAAGGTGTCTTCTTTAAGGGGTTTGGTAAAAATGTCAACTACTTGTTTATCAGTAGAAATAAAGTCTAAAGAAATGTCTCCCTTTAAAACATGATCACGTAAAAAATGATGTCGAATATCAATATGTTTCGTACGTAAGTGTTGAACTGGATTTTTAGATAAGTTAATGGCACTGGTATTATCACACATTATTGAAGGTTTTTCAAATGAAATACCATAGTCTAATAGGGTTTGTTTCATCCACAAAATTTGGGCACAAGCCAAACTTGCAGCGATATATTCAGCTTCTGTAGTAGATAGGGATACCAAATTTTGCTTCTTACTGCACCAAGAGACTAGTGAATGTCCCAAATAGTGACATGTCCCACTTGTGCTCTTGCAGGTCAGTTTTACTACCAGCAAAATCAACATCACTATATGACAAAAGTTGAAAATTGTTGGTTCATGGATAAAATAGATCGTAATCAGACATGCCTTTAATATATCTTAAAATGCATTTTACAGCTTTTAAGTGAGACTCTTTAGGACTTGACTGATATCTAGTACACCAACATACACTAAACATAATGTCCGGTCTACTAACAGTTATATATAAGAGTGAGCCAATCATACCTCGATAGAGTTTCTGATCGAAACTCTTACCTAATTCATCTTTGTCAAGGGTAGTGGTAGTAGCCATATGTGTGGTCTTACTACTCGTGCTATCCATGTTAAACCGTTTGAGTAATTTCTTGGCATATTTTTTTTGATTAATGAATATGCCATTATGTGACTGCTTAATTTGTAGTCCAAGAAAATAATTGAGTTCACCCATGTGACTCATCTCAAACTCGTTTTTCATGGTGTTAGTAAACACTTGACATAAATTACTATCAGTAGAACCAAAAATTATGTCATCAACATATATTTGTATGATTAAAATATCATTCTTAATTCTTCTAATAAACAGAGTAGTATCTACTTTACCTATTTCAAAACCTGTTTCTAAAAGAAAAGTCTTCAATCGATCATACCAAGCACGAGGTGCTTGTTTAAGATCGTACAAAGCCTTCTTCAATTTAAAAACGTGATTTGGGAATTGTTCATGTTCAAAACCTGGTGGTTGTTTAACATAAATATCTTCCTTTATAACCCATTAAGGAATGCACTTTTAACATCCATTCGAAAAAGTGTAAAATTCATAAAACAAGCAAAAGATAATAAGATACGAATTGATTCTAATCTAGCAACAAGAGCATATGTTTCATCACAATCTATTCCTTCTTCTTGATTATACCCTTGAGCAACTAGTCTAGCTTTGTTCCTAACAACTTGTCCTGATTCATCTAACTTATTCTTGAATACCCATTTAGTACCAATTATAGTATGATCAGGAGGTCGTGGAACTAAATCCTATACATCATTCCTTATGAATTAGTTTAACTCATCTTGCATGGCATTCATCCAAAATTCATTCTTACACACTCTTGTATATTCTTCGGTTCAAAATTCGACAAGAAAGCTGTGTGAGATATCATGTTAACATGTGATCTTGTCTGATTACCATGTGAAATGTCACCAATTATTAAGTCATGAGGATGATCTCTAACTTCAACAAAAGATTTTAGTAAAGTTGGAGACATCACAACAGGATCAGTCGACTTGACAAGTCCCTCAGTAGACTGATTTACAGCAGTCGACTTGACTTCCTTATCGGTCGACTTATCCGCAAGACTAGTTTGTTCTAAAGATATAATTACTTTATTTAAGGGTGATGAATTAGTTTTATCATCTTCAATTAAAGTCGATGAAGACACAGATTCATCAAATGCAACATGCATGGATTCTTCAATAGTCATTGTTGACTTGTTTAAGATTCTATATGCTTTACTACTATTTGGGTATCCTATAAAGATACCCTCATTAGATCTAGGATCAAATTTATCTAAATTATTCTTTGTGTTCAGAATAAAACACTTACATCCAAATATTTTGAAGTAAGAGACCTTAGGAATTCTATCAAAAAATAGCTCATAACATGTTTTCTTAAGCTTAGGCCTAATCAAAATTCTATTTAAAATATAACAAGCTGTAGCAACAGCTTCAGCCCAAAAATACTTAAGTAAATTGTTTTCAACAAGCATGGTACGTGCACATTCTTGCAAAGTCCTATTCTTCATTTTAACCACTCCATTTTGTAGTGAAGCTCTAGGAAATGCAAATGAATGAGTTATACCATTCTTGTTGCAATCTTCTGCAAACGTTTTACTTTCAAATTCTCCACCATGATCACTTCTAATTAATAGTGACTTTGGTCAGAGACTTTTGATTTTGAATTTGTTTACAAAAATTAGCAAATTCTTCAAAAGCATCATTCTTATGTTTTAAAAAAAAAGTCCAGTGAATCGTGAAAAATCGTCTACTAAAACAAAAATATACCTACTTTTATTTAAAGAAGCAATTCTAGTAGGGCCAAATAAATCCATGTGAATTAATTCGAGCGGCCTACTAGTAGAAATTACTTCTTTTGTTTTAAAAGTAGATTTAATTTGTTTACCTAGTTGACATGCATCACATAACTTATTCTTTTTAAAGGATAGTCTTGGCAGCCCTTTAACTAGGTTGTACTTAGACAATTTAGAGAGATTTTTCATATTCACATGGCCAAAATGTCTATGCCAAAACCAAGAATCATTATTAGAAGCTACTAAGCAAAATTCATTCGAAAACTCATATGCTTTCAAACACAATTCATAAATGTTATTTTTCATAAACCCTTGAAAAATTATATTTTGCATGGTAGAATCATAAATTAAACATGAGTCTTTTTCAAACATGATTTTATAACCCTTATCACAAAGTTGACTAATACTTAACAGATTATGCTTAAGTCCACTAACTAATAAGACATCTTCTATAGACGGGTTAATGTGCTTACCGACCATACCAATTCCTATGACCTTTCCTTTATTGTTGTCACCAAATGTAACTGTTCCTCCATCAATGGTTTGTATGGAAGATAGGAGGTTGGCATGACCAGTCATGTGCTTCGAGCATCCGCTGTCAAGTATCCAACGATCTCTCTTAGGTACTTATAAAATATTCAATGTGAATATGGTACCCTTTTTATTGGGTCCAAAATAGATTAGTTTGTGGAAAACCAAACCCATGATAAGTTTGATTTTCCACCATAAGCAGAATTAAAATTATCAGAATTACATACATTAAGCATATATGAATTAATATAAGCAATTCTACCTTTCGAACTCAGGTTGACTGGAACCCATACATATTTGCTCTGTCCAGTCGACTTTACAGCACCTTTCAGTCGACTTTTACTATTAATTAGTCGACTGGGAGGTAGTATAGGTCGACTTATCTGAGGTATTTGTCTCGTTGAATAAAACTCAGTACCTCTAGACAGGCGACTGGTGGATGGGTGCAGTCGACTTGGCTGAATTTTAGATTTGCCTTTATCATAAAAACTTACAGTTTTAGACTTTTCAAAGAACTCATAAAGTTTATACTTAACACTAGAAATAGATACAGGTTTATTTACACTAGTATTCTTAGAAGAATGAGATTTTTCAAGGAACTTTTTAAAACCAAGTCCAAACTTTTGACTAGATTTCACTTGATTTTGAAGAACATCATTTAAATTCTCTTTTCCTTTATTTAATTTAGATACGTTCTTGGATATCTCTTCATAATTTTTCTTTAGAGACTCAATATCCATATCTAAACTAGAAATACGAGAATTTAAGGATTTTACTTCTTTATCAAGGTTAAGATTCTCTTGAGAAAGTATTTGATTAACTTTCTCTAAGTTCTTAACTCTAATCTTTTCCTTTTTAAGTTCTTGAAAATTTTCATTGAAAGCATCAAGTAAATCATTAGAATCATACTCACAACTTACTTGATTTTGTGACGCCATAAAACACACATCTGCAACCTCGTTTGTCTCATCAATTTCTTCTTCCGACAAAGAACCGCTGTCATCCCAAGTTGCTTGGTATGCCTTTTGTTCTTCACGAACTTGTTCTTTGTGTACTTATCCTTCTTGAAGTTTGATGTCTTTCCCTTAGATTTTGCGTTCTCTAGTGGGAAATCCTTCTTCATATGGCCTGTCTTATTACACCTGAAACAAGTTGGAGGTTCATTAGATTCCTTAGATTTTGAATTAAACTTACATTTTCTTAGGAACTTTTTGAACTTTCTCGTGAACATGGCAATCTCTTCCTCATCTTCTTCTTCATCCTCGGAGTCCGATATGGCTTTGAATGATAATGTCTTCTTCTTTGATTATTGTGGTTCGGCATCCTTCTGGCGCTCTTCAAGTTGTACCTCATAAGCCATAAATTTTCCTACAAGATTCTCAAAAGAAAGTTGTGTTAAATCATTGGCATCTTATATGGCGGTGGTCTTTTTCTTCCATTCGGGGGTTAGTGCACGAAGTACCTTTCTTACCATCTCGGCTTGAGTGTATGTCTTTCCAAGTGCCACAAGTGAATTTATAATGTGTGTGAACCTTGTAATCATCTTGGACACATTCTCATTCTCCTTCATGCTAAACATTTCAAACCTGTGAAGAAGAACATATATTTTAGATTCTTTTACTTTGTTTGTTACTTCGTGAGTTACCTCGAGTGTGTGCCAAATTTGATGTGCGGTTGTTGCATTGGACACACGGTTGAACTCCTCCTTTGTAAGGGACAAAATAGCTCGTTCATCGCCTTTGCATTGTTCATTATTTGGTTCTTCATGTCGTCATTCCATTGTGCATATGGAATGGTAGGAGCAGTGTACTCGGTCTCCGTCATGTTTCATATTTCATAGTTGATGGACTGAAGGTAGATCTTCATTCTACACTTCCAATGGTTGTAATTGGTTCCATCGAAGAGGGGTGGCCTTTGTGAAGATTGGCCTTCATGGTATTGATTTGCATTAGAAGTAGTTGCCATTGCACTCAACCAGGCTCTGATACCAAGTGTTGGATCCAGTAGGTAAGGCAAGAAATACTAGAAGGGGGTGAATATTGTTTTATAAAAAATAATTGCAGAATTAAACTTTTCTTCTGACCAGTCGACTTGAAAAGATAAACCAGTCGTGGGCGACAGTTAAGAAGAGTATTTTAAATCTAGTCTGATCAGCCGACTTATAGAAGAGCCAGTCGACTTATCACACAAGTTTTCATAGAGAAAGTAGTACAAGTCTGACCAGTCGGCTTACAAATAGACACAGTCGACTGTCTAGACAAGTTTCACAGAGAACTTAAAAAACAAGAAAATCAAATGCAAGTTCAAAGAGATACAACCACAGAGTACACACGATGTATCCTAGTTCGGTCCTCCTGACCTACATCCAGTCCCCAAGCAACCCACTTGAGATTTTCCACTATTCTTGAAATAATTATAAGAACACCCTACGGCGTTAGACAACAACCTTGTCCAACCCATAGTCCTTTCTCACAACTAGAGAAAGTAACCCACTCTTCCACCAAGAGTGAAAACCTGACTCTACACCCTAGAGCCCTACTCTCCAACCGAGAGGAACCACTCTCACAACCCGAAAGTGAAGAAAAATAAAAAAAAAGTTTACAATCAACCTATAGCCTTGTTGTGGATGTGATTTTCTGCGTGGCTATTAGGTCAACTTTCGAAATCAGTCTAAAACGAAATCACTGTTATGCTAGATAGATTTCAGAGAACCAAGACTTAGAAAGTGAATGCTTTTGAATGCTTTTTCTTGTTAAAACCAAAAGCTTGAGAACTTGAGAAACAAAAAGCTTGGAAAATAAGTTGTTAACCTCTTCCAAGTGATTTCTATACTCTATTTATAGAGTTAGAATCACTGGATGTTGAGAATCAGCTGTACCAACTGTCAACCAACGGAAATAAAACTTTTGAATTCGAAAAATCAAGTTTTGAAATCAGTAAACTGTCGAAACGACTTGAACAGTCGACTGGGTTGCCGTTATGAGTCGACTGGTCAGAGTTTGAATAAGTTCAGTTAGTTTCGTACTAGAACAGTCGACTGGTGCCTTATAGCGGTCGACTGGTACTTAACAGCTAAGCTTTTTCAATCTTATTTCGATCTTTTTAAGTTTGAAAAACACTCAATTATTTTAAAGATAATGTGTGAGTGTGTGTGACAAGGCTTTTACAGAATTTTTAAGACTTAAAGAAAATGAAAAAGTTACAATTGTTACAAGACACTTAATACAATAAATTGAAGCATATGTCTTGTCTTGAGTCTTGAGTCTTGAGATGGAGCTTTTAGCCTTCGTCTTTTTCTTGTAAGCTGGCAACTTTGTAGCTTTCTTGATCAATTAGCTATAAGAGCTTTGTTTGTAGCTTTGCTTGATCAACTTGCTTTAAGAACCTTGTAAAACTTGTTAGAACATTTTGCCTTTGTATATCCTGTAATATTTAAGAAGTAGAACAACAACTTTGCATTGTGTTGTAATCATCAAAATCAAGAATCAACAATCCCTAGCTCTTTATTTGATTGTATTGTTTTTCTTTCTTCTTTTATGTTTTGTTTCTCACTCTTTAAGCGTAGTTTCGGCGACGGAACTATTCTAAGGAGGGAGTGTTGTAACATCCTGAATTTTTATATAATTAAATGTAAAAAATTTCATTGATTTCACGTGTTTCGCATGTGCAAATTCATGTGTGCTTTTGTCTCTAAAATTATTTTTTTTATTTCATGAACAAATATTTCTTTTCTCTTTTAAAAGTATCTTACTAATTCCTAGGCCTAATAACTTAATTCTAGCCCACCCAAAATAAAATAAATTAATTAATTAAGAGCCCATGGATTTTAGCCCACCTAACTAGCCCACTAATTAATTCTGTTATTAATTTAAACAACTTGTATTGTAGACTTGTCTTGTAACCAATTAGTGTAACTAATAAATGAACAAACTTAACTAGGTGTGCATGTGGAGGCACGTGCATTGCACATGCACGTGCAATATGAATGAGAACAACGGGGAGGCTGACCATACTTGGAGTGGAGAGATGGAGGGAGTGGAGAGTTAGTTGCTCACTAGTGGGTGGTTCTTCTAACTCCCAAGTGCATCTTAGCCCTTCATCCAAACACATCTCAACCCTTCATTTGTTCATTAGTTGTGTATAAATACACCCCCTTGTCATTCTTTATCATTTGCATTTGGAAATTTTTAAAGAGAAAGAGAAATAAAAGAGATTATGAGAAAAAGATTGAGCGTGAAGAAATTGTGTGAGGAAAAGAAAGAGAGTGTGTGTGCTCTTCATTGGAGGCCGGCCAAAGAAGAGGGGAATCTCGGCCAAGCATGGAGAGGCTCGGATTTTGCACAAGCTAGGAGGAGAAGGAAAGACAATCGTGCTTTTAAGGAGTTTTCTTTAGGAATTTTCATTGTTCTTCAAAGAGGTGGGCAATTTCTCTACTTCTAATGTAGATATCATGTTAATAGGTTAATTTTATGAATATGCTATAATAAATAGCAAAAGTTACCATATAATCGCTTAAAAGGGCTAGTAAGCAAAAGAGAAAACTCTTGATTGTCAATATGAGAAAATTAGTAAAATGGATTGAGATTGATGAATTAAAATTTATCATGATGTTTTGTTAATATATTTCATGCTAGAATATTTAATTTGATGAACCATGCTAGTATGATAATTGTGTTTGTGAATGGCTTGTATAAAGTAGTGTGTAGAATGTAAAATGACACCCATGGATTGTGAAATCAATTGATTAGTATAAAAAGTTGCAATAAATGTTTAATTTTATTTACATTGTATGAATAGTTCTATGTCCACTTGATTGTCAAAATATGTTGTCTTTTAGAATTATAATAAAAAGAATTAGTCTTGTAAAGAATAAAAATTAACCTAACAGAATTAATTATGCTAAGAATGACAATTATACAAAAACTACGAGGAACAAATAACTAAAAGATTTATCAAGAAAAGAAACTCCAATGTCGATGAATACATTAATTTTACATTCCTCAAAAGAAATAAAAGGAATAGTTTTCTTTTATGTTGTTAAAAATAAAAATTTCGTAATTTTAAATAAATATACTATACTGTATTTTAAAAGAACACATTCTGGAAAAGATTTAGATTTTCGAGTAAGTACAAAACAATTGAGAAATCGAGTTTATTAAAGGAGTTAGATACAGATTAGTAGAATAAAGCAATTTTAACTCTGGGTTATAACAGAAAGTGGAATTTGGCATACTGGTTTACGGTGTGGGTTTATAGCATTGTGAACAGTGCTAGAAGTCCCGGGTTCGAGTCTTGGAATGCTCTGTTTTTATTAATATTTGACTTTTACTCAAGTCACTGAGGATAAGTATATGGGTATTATGAGTTCACCATATATCGCTAGCCGCTGTTGAGCTTTCTGGTCTTCGAGTGCGCTTTGGGTCGTTACTGTAGCAGAGCGAGGTTGTGGGTTCGAACCTTGGCGCTGGCTTCTAATGTATAATTCGATTTTTTTTGTATTTCTTGAGTTTTAAAGAGTATAAAAATTGAGAAAAAATTCTAATATTCTTCTAAAATTATTTAGACTTCATAAAACTTATTTCTACAATATTTTGATATATTTTAGTGAGAATTGGAAGTGACTTTTGGGATGAAGAACTTGATAATTTTGTTAGAATATGACTTTGAATAATTAAAGAAAAGGAAGAGTTTGAATGTAAAGAATTGTGTGTAGAGATCAATATTGAGATTTTTGACATGGAAAATTTGAGTAAATTAATAAATGAAATTTGATGTTTAATATATGCAAGTGTGCATGGAAAAATAAAATAAAAAGATCATGATGAAATATTGAAATTTGTGAGTATGAACACTCAATTTTTGGTGAACATGGAAAGAGGTTAAAATCTAGAGTCTAGTTAAGTCCTTACACCGGCGTGAATGAAATTTTGAAGAGAAATATTGTAATAAAAGACCAATATTTGGTCTTGGTTATCAATTGATGTTTAAGACCAGTGTAGAGGAATTGCTAACTCTACGGTGTTAATTTATTCATGATTCAAATATCTAAGGACAACAATATAGTGAAGATGTGATGAAAGTAAGAGAAAAATACAAGTATGAGGACCTCGGATTCACGGTGTGAGAGTTTTTACAGGATGTCTACATGATGCGTCATGTCATGACGTGAATTCATCTCTGGAATTATCGGGATCGTGGCGATGTTGTGGGGTGCTTGGTGACTGCGTTGCGCTATTGTCCCATGATGGAGACGAATTATCCATAGGCTGTCTACATGATGCGTCATGTCATGACGTGGGATTCCCCTCTAGGTTGTCTGGAGATGGGTTCGTAATTCATAAAACATCTAGGATACTTACCATAGTTACCGTAGTAGTTAAACTCATAACGAGGGATTCAACCCTACAAGATGAAGAACGGTTAAAGGCTTGCCCTCAGATTTATGTAGAATGGGATGCATAAGTTTGAACAAGTGTGCATTAGTGTCATGAAATAATAAATAACTGCATTAAGACTAAGTGCACAGTCACACACAACATCAATAAGATAGTCCCCCTTAGCTTTGTTTGTGATCAAGTGTGTGCTTTCCAAGTAAGAGAAATTGATGTATTATATCCTAGCGTCAGTTGTATGCAACTGACGTGGCCACAGTTTCTATGCAGGATAAAATGAAAGGATTAAAGAAGGAATGCTGCTTAAGAAATGTTTCAACTGTTAATTCAATTGTGTATTATGCTGTAATTTGTTTCCGCTGCGTTGACGTAATCATTGTTGTATAAAAATTTTAAATTCCTTATAAAATTGTACGAAGTGAAGTGTCACACCCCGCTTCCCAAAAAGAAATACGAAATACAGATACGTGACAGTCCAGCGAACAATTTTCATCACATAAGCTGTCAGGATCTTTACAACAAGCACAAGAATAATCAAGAGATAACAAGGAGAAATCAACCACGCATGCATATATGAATCAATATACCTGTAGGAATTTACTTGAAACAAAATTTAATAATCTCAAATAAACCAGATTTGAACAAGTTAATAATTTTGGGTCACATTGCCCAAAACAAAATTCATGTAGCAATTATATTTATTCAAGAATAGCAGGAAAGTAAATATAGCAAGAACTCCAGCAACTAGAATCTTAGATCACCTACTCCATCGGGCAGTTGATCACCAAAATCTGCAATTTAATAAATTGCAGGAAGAGAAAAATGAAAATAAAATGCCCATCAATACAAGTTACGGGCCGCTTGTAGTGCAGGCACAAGTACAGGAAAAGAATAAACAAATATAGAGTAACAGCGAAAGCAAACATAGCATAGAATAGACATGGCAACAAAGTAGAACAACTATCACGGCAAGATGAACGAGTACAAGTGGCATGTAACAAGTGTTAAGTAAACAAGTATCATGTAAATGAGTGACGAGTAACAAGTGTCAAGTATCAAGTATCTTGTACAAGTAACAAGTAGCAAGAGTCAAGTGATTACGTTCAAGTCTTATTTCTAGTCCTATCTAGGTAGCACTTCATGCGTCCCAAGTTTTTACCACATGGTTGCTACATTCAAACAAATTACGTTTAGATCTAGTGGAGGGTTTTTATATGGCCATGTACTCAGGCGTCAAGTAATATGTAGTAAGTAACAAGCACGAATCACGTAATCGTGAACTCGTGGCATCAAATAGTAGTAACAAGTATGAATCATGTAGTCAGGAAACATGGCGACATATAGTAATAACAAGCATGAATCATGTAATCACGAAACATGGCAGCATATAGTAATAACAAGCATAAATTATGTAATCATGAAACATAGCAGCAAGTAATGGGAAACACGGGTCCCTCTTCTGAGTTCACATCCTATATTGTCCACTACTAAGGTCTTTCCCTTAACCCCGGCTTGATTACTTATTATTATTATTAAACAGGCATGTACGTGTACAAAACAGAGCAAGAATAACATGGCATAACCAAGTAACAGGTTCAGGTTGGAAGATAAACATGCACAAGTGAAAGACAACTCATAAAAGATTGGGACAATGAAAATTCTAGTTCAGGATAGCAAGACAGTACTGCACCAAATCTGGGATTCCCGTTGTCACAAATATGCAAACCTGGATCCGTCAAAGAAACTCGAAAATAGACTCCCGGCCGAATCTAGCAAATATATATAAGTCATGGTATTTCACAAAAAACGAGACTCAAGAGATGATCGTATCCAGAAAACATATTCAGACAGAAATCAGAAGTTTGTATTCATTGACAGGAAAACGGCATCAAAACTTACTTATTAAATCCAAGAAAAATCTGAGGTATTCCCTAATATGTTTAGTATCAGAAAATAAAGTTTCATAATTTTCCAACATAGATAGTATACTCAATTAAAATCAGAAAACAGCAAGATACGGCAGTTTTGTAAATCTGAAATCATATACACAGCAGTACTAAAACAGCAATATCTTACAAAATATTAATCGAAATCTAGATCGGTCAAAAGTGTGATAAATTAGATACAGAAGGCAACAATTCATATTCTCAATGTTTTTATAGAAAGCAAATAGAATCAGATCGAAATTATGTTTCTTTACTGAAGAATAAGAAAATTCTGCCAGTATAATAGTTATTTGCAAGCATATAATAGTTTATGAAAGTCATAATTTAAACCCACAAAAACTAGGGGTTAATCCCAATCAAGTCTAGTTGTACTCAGCAAAATATTGAATCAAAATATTGTCTGTTACATCAGTATCAAAATAATTTACTCTCCAGAATTCACATAAAATCAAATCTGTAATTTTTCTATACCTCTGTAGTAAAATAGCCATAACTTGCAACTCACAAATCGAAATTGTGCTCTGTCAGAAATTCTAGAAAATAGACAGAATTCTCTAAAATTCATATTCACAAATAATTTTTATATGACCTTAATAGGGTCTAAAATACAAAAACAAAAATATAACTCATGCATGAAATCAACTAGCTCATAGGTAACACATCCAAATCATAACAAAGTGTGAAATATGGTGCACTAGAAGTTCAAGCAACATGGTATAGGGTATTTAGCTAGTCTACAACTAGTTATACTACTACTAACACATCAAGCATACAAGATCATACAACCAACATGCATGTATACCTCAAGAGTTGATTATCTCTAAGTTATTTCATGTCGTGTGTGTAATATGACAAGTACGAGCGATCAACACATAGAGACAAGATATAACAGGGTTTTGCACAAGAATTGTCTCTAGAAAACAACTACACTACAGGCGGTTTTAGTACTTGTATTATGCAACAAAAAGAATACAAGTTACTTGCCTTAGAGACGACGGCAAAAACGATGCAAAGGATGAGAATAACGAGAACGGATTTCCGAGCACGGACACGATACTACGAACGGAAACTAACAATCACAAACACAATCGAACGACTAGATCCAAGAGTGATGATCAAGATCAGATCAGATCAGATCGGACGGTCCAGATCTAGGTGATCAAGATTAGATGATGGTGATGATCAAGTCCAGATCAACATGATGACCAAGATCTTGATGATGATCATGATCTCGATGATGATCGAACGGTCCAGAATCAAAGTGACCAACTCTCGCCCTGATCAATAGCAACGGCACTGGACGGCGAGATGACGGAATAGGGCTATCGGCGTCGGGAGGACAGGCCGGGGGGGCTATCACGGCTGTTGTTTTGTCGACGGAGAAACACAGTGCAGGGAGCGTGCTGCTACTTCGGGCTGAAGTCGGTAGGGGGTAGGGAGCGGTGCCGGGGTCGCTGCTGTGGGTGGCACGACACAGGAGGGTGGCACCATCGTTGCAGGGCACAGGGAGGAGAATCGGGATGGGGGTAGCCGGTGCTAGCGAGGCGCTGTGGTGTAGGGCGGTAGTGTGAATAGGGGGCAGCGACAATGGATGTCGCTCGGGAGGAGGGACACAGCACAGGGGCGTCGGGGCTGTGTCGCTGATGGCATTTGACGTTGAGGGTGCAGGGCATCGGCTTTCGCTGCTTCGAGAGGGAGACAGCGGAATAGGGAGGCACTGCTGGCTGTTGACGCAATGGGAGGAGAAGGGAAGGAGGAAGGCGTCGGAGGAATGGCGGAGGAGCAGGGTGAAGAGGCGGTCGAGGAGTTGGGTTCAGGAGGGTGGCAAGGGTGCACAGGGAATGGGGGGAAGAGCGGGAGAGGATCGGGAGTATAGGCGGTTGGAGTTTAACATGGTGAACAGGGGAAATATGCGTACGAGTATATATATGAGATTATTAGAGTTATGAGGGCTAACGGGTAGGGGTAAATGGGTATTGGGTTTATGGGTTATAGAAATCCAATAAGAGATAGGAAAAATATCTATATAATTAAACACAAAGAAAGCTATCAAGTAGCCCTCCTTCAATCCCCCCAAAATCTAATCTCACAAAACACATTTACCTCCCAAAAGTTTTCCCCCAAAACTCAAATTCAAATTTCCCTCCCCAAAACAACTCATTTATTTATTTAATTATCTATATATATATATATATATATATATATATATACACACACTAGTTGAAATTTACCGTGCACCAAGTGCACGTGGCTTGGTGCACATTAATATTGAAATTTTTATCTAAACATACTTGCATTTAGAACACACATATTCTTCAAACTACAAATTTGACTTATTCAATCATCTTAATAAGCAAACCATGAATTTCAAAATTACTCCAACGACAATAAGCTCATCGAAATCAGATTTGAAGCAAGCATCATTTTTTTCATAAGATTAATCATCATTTTTGACTTTGACTTTCTTGAACTTAAAACTGATATTTAAAAAAGATATTAAAAATGAACAAATTAGTAAATCATAAACTGATATCATCGTATTTTTTATAAAATCAATTATTACTTTCGACTTTAACTTTCTTAAACTTAAAACTACTTGTAACTTCTTGTTCATCCTTTTTAATTTTGTATCCAGTCAATATTCTTGTAGTTGTTCTTCTATACTCATCTCCAATGCATTTTTTGGTCCTTCTGTCAAATTCTTCAATATTTTTTTTCCTGCATATAGAAATAACAAATTAGCTCTTAATTATTATTAACACTATGAGAATAACATATTATACCTTATTCTTAATATGTTACAGGTCTTTTGCGGAACAACCAATAATGCATCTTGCTTCCTCATCAAATAAAGTCAATTCTGCCTCCGCACTTGTATTTTTTATTGTGATTTTGAAAATCTGAAACAGGTTATTCTTAGTTTTTTTTTATAAAAAAAAATATTTTTTTAATGATTTGAATGAAGAATGGAAAGATGGAAAACTAATAATATGTTGTTTTGTATACCTTGGCTCATATTCAACATTATTCTTTTTACATTTTCGACAATAAACTTCATCATTGACTTTTGTTGAATAGACTTCGCATGTAATGTACCATGGATCACTAACGTCTTTGACACTTTTGATCAAAACTTTGCAATAATAGTATTTTGCCTTGGAATATTTTAAAAAAATTGAAGTCATCAAAATATTTATATACATATAAAGAATTGAACAAAATATTTAAAAATAATTTCATTATTTATAATACTTCAGAAAAACACTCACCTGCACAATGGAGAATGTCCGATAGTTTCACTTTGTTTACTTGCAAGGAATTACTTTTTAATAAAATTTTATTACAGTTTATCCTTTAAAAAAAAGTGGTAAATGATACTCCAAAAGGCAACAATTAAAGAATTAAATATAAAAAATAAATTATACCATTCTCGAATTTTATATGCTCATGGTTTATTCGGATTTATCTCTATTGTAGTGTTGTTTGTTGTTGTGAGAGAGAATCATGTTTAAAAACAATCAGTAATAAATAAATAAAATATATAATAAATAACATTATTATTTTTTTTGTATATAATTACCTCCAAAGTTTGAGGTCTTTATAAGGGTAATTGCAATAGTTGGCATGTTGGGTGATATTCTTTCAGAGCATTTCCTTCCTTGATTGCTAGTTCTCCCCACAATGTAAGACTGGTTTTGGCCTTAAATTAAGACAAAGCTTATGAATTCCAAAATAATTTCATAAATTATTATACAATTTAATTAACTGATATTACCTGTATCCTACAACTGTAAGATTTCGCTTCTCTACTTCATTACCATATTTTGAGTCTACATTATCTACATCTCCTGCATTAATTACTGCTAAACAAAGATCTGTAGTTCAATGTAATTAGTACTGATATCATGTACCAGTAATAGGAAATTTTATTTACACACACACACACACACACACACACACACACACACACACACACACACACACACATATATATATATAGTAATGCTCCATTGAAAATGCTACTGTAGCATTGAAAACGTGAAAACAACCTAGGTTATAATACATTATAACCCCAACAACGGCCTAGGTGGTTTTCACGAGTTTTCACAACATTTGCATTTTCATTGGTGCATTGCTCATATATATATAGGTAAACATAATTTTTTACCTTTAAAGACAGTAGAAGATGTATTTTGAAATTCGTCTACAGTTGAGAATTTGTACATATCCTTATCAATGATACGTTCTTTCTCAACTTCATCTACAACACTTCCCAACTTCAAAATAATGTCAAATTTATCGTGCATTAGGTTATATCGTTTTTCAACATTTTTTAGTATTCCATTAGAAATTAAGTAAGTTTTATGCTCCTCAAACGTATGTTGGAACGCTTCCACCGATTCATTAAACATTATTGTCAGTATTCTAGTTCCCTACAAAAGATGAAAATTTAGTAATAATAATTATTTATGTATGTTTATGTATGAATATTTCAACAATATTTAAAGTATCTTACCTCATCATCCGTAAGTCCACTTTTGAGAATTTTCCTATCCCTTTACTATTTTGTATTCTTTCACATCATAATGTTTCGTAATTAAAACTTTATAATAGTCCACAATTGTTGATTTTCTTGCAAGGAATTGATAGAGAAGTATTCATAGTGAGAATTGTCCATTGATATAGATAATCTGCAAAAAATATAATTATTAATAAGTTTATTTTTGAACATAATGATGTTTTAATTGATATTTGTTTGATTATTCTGGAGGGTACTCTAATGATACCTAATCGAAGTACCACTTCAACAAAAGAGAATCTAGATAAAGAAATAAAATCAGCATGATTAACGAAGAATTAATCACCTATTATGGCGATCGTTCTTTTTCTCTCTTGATGTTTCACGGTCCACCAAAAAGACGAAGAAGAAGAAAAGGAAGAAGAAGATTATGGTTCTGTGCGTTCAAAGTCTAGTCTTATATGTTGCTTTTATAGGAGTAAATTTGCAAGACAAAAAGTTGTTGAAATTAGTAAAACAAATCTTTTATTGGTTGAAAACATTCAATCAATATATAACTGAAAACTTTAAACTATTTTTAATAGTAAAATTGTTAGTTCATTCGAATTCAAATTAGTTATCTTATTTACAAATAAAATCTTTTCAAATAAAAAGGAAACTTATATTTCTTATCATTATCTTGACTTGTACATTCTCATAGTACTTTAAAATCTTTTATTGGTTTGAAAAATATTCAATCAATATATATCTAAAAACTTTAAACTATTTTTAATTGTAAAACTGTTAGTTAATTCAAATTCAAATTTGTTATTTTATCTAAAAAAATAAAAAAAACTTTAATGTGTAAAATAAGCACAAATTCAAATTTCTACAGTTTTGTTTAGACTAATATAAATATAATTACATCTAAATTATGCATAGATTAATTTGTATTACTAAATGTCATGGAGTAGTCTAATGTAAATATGCCAAAACTGACCACATCAATATTCTCCTCTATTTCAACATAGCTTATCAACCACATGCATAAAATGGAACTAAGCATATGTACATAGGATTTATCAAATTCTAAACATTTTCTAATCATGGTTTACCATCTAGAAGAATATATTTAATCTGCTCAAAGTGATCCTTCAAAGTTTAAATGTGAAGACAATGGTAGCACCAATATCAATTGTTATGGATTGGAAGAATACACCAAAAGAATATGTTTCACCATGGCACATAAAAGTACTATACATTGAAAATGTACTTCTATACAAAAATATGTCCTACAATATCAAATGAGCATCCAATATTTCATTATTAAGATTCTCCAATACTTGATGAATGTTGGACAATTCAAACATCTTCTCACTATCTCATGTAGAGATGTTAACCACTTGATCTTCACATCGCACATGTACATATACATAAATAATTAAACATACATTATTGTTTAATTGTTATGACTAAATATTCAATATTCAAACTTCATATAATATAAATGGAAAGAAAACGGAAACTGCAAAATTCATCTTAAAACCCTATTTAAACCCTTTTCACCAACAAACCTCAATAGTTTCAATGCAATCACTATGATTAGTCTTCTAATTTAAGGAGAATTTCAAAAAAGAAATATAAAACGAACAAAATAATATATCCAAAACTCATTGTCTTATTTTTGGGTAGGTTAGTCATCGTTTTCGACTTTTAACTTTTCTGAACTTTAAACTGCTTTAACTTCTTCTTCATCCTTTCTTATCTTGCATCCAGGTTGTGTTCTTGTAGTTTTTTTTCCCATACATGAAATCTTGTGAGTTTTTATAAGAAAATGTATTCATCTCCAATGCATCTCTTGATCCACCCATTAGATTCACCAACATTTTGACCCTGCATATAAAATTAGATAATTAGCTATTGATCTTTTTTAACTTCGTTACATTTAGGGAAAATCAATTGGTAAAAGTCATATTTGAAAGGTATCTTGAGGCGCAACTGTATAGTGGTGAACTCACCATTTTCATGTTCATTTCACTGCCTAGCAATACAAACTCATTTACATCAATAACACTAAATTAACAAAAACCCAAATGACATCTCCATTGAATTCAGATGCAATAGTGAAATAAAACATACTGGTAAAAAAAAATCTTTCTCAGTTTTTTTTAATCTTGTTTCTCTCTTCTGGCCGTTTTTATGAGGGTCGGGATGGACAGTAGTGGCAAGGAAAATACATATAGAAAAATACACAATAAAGAAGTTCTCAAAGCCACAAACAAAAAGACTCAAAAATCTATCTTACCTACTTTATGTTTTGTTAATTTTTCATTAATGAAACTGGTGACCTCGGTCACTTTTATTTCAAAAAAAAACAAGAACCTGCAGTGATATTTTTCACTCCAATAAAACAAGCTACCAAGCAGCGTTCTTACCTTTAAAAAAGTACAAGATGATTTTTTTTTTTTTTGGAGTTTCTTAAATGTTCACAAATGGGTGATACTTAAGATATGATAAAGATAATAACTTGTCTTAACCTTACTATGTTGTTACCTTAATCCAATTGAATGTCAGGATACCATAAAGATTAGAAATATTTTATATTAATTAAGATCACATTTAGCATTTAGTTATACATGGACACTGAAACCATAGCAAGTAATCTCTATCTTGATCATTATCTGTATATGACATCTTGAGATCCCACCATCCATATCATCCTACTATGTCTTGTATCTCATAATCCTGTTCTTATTAGTTCGAGCACTCTTGTCAGATTTGCACCATCTTTCAAAATCAAGTATTAATAATTGAATTTATATTGTCTTATGCACTAAAACATATCAGCAAGATTGTTTGTTTGTTTGTTTGTTTTTTCGGATAGAGAAATAAGCATAGCAGCAAGTTAATTATGTATGCTAGCTAGCTAACCACTTTAGCCAACATATATTATAAATTGATACGTAATCAAGTATGACAAAAAATAATTTCTAACCATGTTACTCTAAAGCATATATCTATATGAAAGCCAGCAGTTAACTATAGTAATATTGCAGAGAAAGGATAATCAAATTATTACTTAAATATCATTTATCAGTACTTGCTTGTAAGTGAAAGTGGATACGATCTGAATCCCTTCAAAAATATTGCTCCAGAAATCATGGAAGTTCTCTTAGATCTGCTTTGACTGACAAGCCTCACTTCGTAGGTTTTCTGTTCACGAGCTGTCTATGATTTTTATAATGAGTGGATTGTTCTGCACTAAATCCGGTTGATTACACGTTCCCTTACAGCTAATTAATTAGCTTCTTTAATCATTCTAAACTAAGGTTATGATTGAGGTTTTGGTGTCATTAGTTACTATGTACCCAGCTTATATATATATATATATATATATATATATATATATATATATATATATATATATATATATATATATATATATATATATATATATATTAACACATGCCATTGAATATTTTTACACGTTTTATATTATGGAGAAAACCAATCACAAAAAAAAATGCAAATATGAAATGATGGGATATGCAGAAAATTGTAGAACTTCATTGACAAAATTCATGCCAATATGATCACTAAATTAATTATATGCACCACCAACTACTAAATTTTTTTTATATTAAATAATTAGTTCTCGATATTATACATTATTCTTAATATGTTCCAAGCCTTTTGCAGAGCAGCCGATGATGCATTTCTCATTAAACAAATTCAAATATACTTTTGCACTTGTATCTTTTGTTATGATTTTGAATACATATCTAAACTAATTTATTTGTAATTAATCATTTTTTATATATTGGAGTAAAGTACGAAAAGAAAAACAATAAAGAATAGTAGTTAAGAGAATCATCATATCCTCAGTCACGAAAAACATCTTACTTAGAAAAAGGCATTCATCTATGTTTAGTTACAGGAGGGAATATGTTGCTACCTAAGAGAATAATTTAGCCATGGGCCGACTTCAATGCACTACATTTTCTACAAAGGAAGACAACCCAAATTACTTTCGCATCCCTTTAGATCTAGAGTTAATAAATTTAAAGACTTAATATGTCTAGAAAATAACATACAAGTCAAAATAAAGAATTGTATAAATGAGGGCTTACGATTGGAACTGTATTACTTGAAGATTGAGCCCGGTTTACATGGTTATTAGGATGTATAAATTTTCCACCCCATTTATGGCCGAGGATTCTAACTGCTTTTTTTGCTTTCGCCTGTTGATCGGACAAGAGGAAAACCATGGATATTGAAACTATGTTTTGACTTTCGAGAAGAAAAAACTGATGCAATACTCAGGAAGTAAATACGGAATCCCCAAGGATGTTCACTCATATAGTTCTCTGCTAGTAAACCTACTATGTGTTTATGCAGTAATGTTTTTAGTCAGTACCAGAAAAATTGTGTATGTCAGTATGTGTATATGTTGGGGTCTAGCGATGTCACTCCAATGGCCAATTCCCAGTTTTTTACCACGTAATTTGCAATCACTATTGAATGAAATCCACAAGTTTAGACATTGACGGACTAATCATTCCAATCAGATCAAACTGTTAGGAAGTTTGGTGGGTTTGTTATAACATTGTCACCCTAATTTCATGGGTACTTCATTAAATAATCACTGCTGCAAAACAAACCCTCCTAAGTTTGTTTTGAGTGGGTGAAACCATATGTCATAAGATACAGCTAGGGTAAGTGTGTTTGGATAAGCCATCAGTTACTACATTTGGGATTATCATTCATGAAGAATATAAGCATCACATACATTTTCATAAGCATATACATTTTGAAACTTTATAACTAATTAGTGATGAGATTTTTTTAATTTATATCTAACTTTGCTATCAAGATTTTCTTGAATACATATGCTAATATGTTTGCTTGTTCAACTTCAAATCATGGTATTCTAACTATTTGATGAAATGCCTATGCAAATCAAGTTTTGGAATAGGAATAACCTGAACAACATCAAATTAAGCTACTTTAAAATTATGTAGTATTATGAAACAATGACCCAAATACAATTCTTGAGCTAGGCTTTTTAAATTCATCTTATATGTGTAAATGATACATGTCTTTCAACACTTGTCTCTTAACTGTGTGTATGTGTGTGTGTGTGTATTCCCTCGCCTATAAATAATATGAAAAAAAAATTCACACTTTGTTTTGACTTTCAATTCAGTTAGATTTGCAATCTAGGGACAGTTGGAACCACAATGAACCACAATCTGAGATCTTCAGATCTATACTTAATAGCAACGGATCCAAGTTTCAGTGATGTTTCATTTTCTAATGTAGATTTCTGATATTAGGGATGATCCTTTTTTGTGTCCAATGTCAACCTGAGCATGCAAAATAGGTTGCACGATGTTGCATACATTTTTTTAAGGCAAATAAATCTTTGACATCATTACATATGATACTAACAGGTTGTTATACCT
This sequence comes from Hemerocallis citrina, assembly GCA_017893485.1. NCBI lineage: Eukaryota > Viridiplantae > Streptophyta > Magnoliopsida > Asparagales > Asphodelaceae > Hemerocallis > Hemerocallis citrina. The sequence continues at coordinate 120,234,940 of CM030364.1, forward strand.
CAATCGCAAAATTATTGGCAATTGTGCCAATAAGAAGTGTTACTGCAAATGGTACGACCCAGGTAGCTAAAATGAAGAACCTAAACAACCAACCAGATAATGCAAACCAGAGGAAGAATATTGTCTGCAGAAAGATACTCAAAATTAACAGTGTACAATATATAGTTATAGTGGATATGCTAAATGCACATAATACAATATAAAATTAAGTGCAGAATACATCACTTAAAGGTCTAAAGGTCTACAAAAACTACAGAAAGCATTATCACATTTGCAGTTTAATAAGCCATCCATAATGATGATGTCTTTGATGTGAACTATTTATCCAAAATACATGGTACATGCATTAGAGAATCAGAATTTTCATCTTGCAAAAATCAGTTTTCTAGCTGATTGGAAATTGCAGCTCAGTCAAAATCACAATTTTGAATATGAATCACATACAAATTAGTTAATCAATATTTGTTCCAACAACTACAAGGTCTCTTCTACATGTTCGTTGTGAAATCTACAATGTGTTTGTTTTCTGAAATAGATTACCAAGACTGAATAGGCATACAATTTATCCTCTATCATTGCCTCTTAATTTTAGATGGGGTTGGTCATGTGGCACGGGACTGCATGAAAAAGTTGACACAATTTTTTGACCAATTAACATGATAACCTTGCCATCAAAACAGTGTTGAGTACTCAGCAAGAGTATCATGATCAACTTCAGTGTCATTTCTTGATTATGGAAAAAAAAAATGTCCGGAACTCGAAATTTGCCTAGTTCATAATCATGACATGTAAGATGTTCTTCAACTAAATGTGGATTCACTACGGCCTATAGATCAAAATAACGAAATTCTGTGAGTACTTTCAAGTTTTAATTGAAATGATACCAAATTACTCGATAAAGGAAAGTCAGGAGAAGGTTGACTATGCAATATAAATTTGTTCCATCATGTGCCATAATAACACCACTACCAGGTCAAGAAATTATTTCCCAAAACATAAGTTTCAGATAGCAAAATAACAATCAAATATAATGAGATACCTATTCTCAAAAAAACTAAAATAAATAAATAAAGAAAGAGAGACCTCAGGATACTAAAACTAACTAAACTGGTACGTGCCTTTTATAAGAAGGTGATTGCTTGCATCTATCCGCTAGTGTCCCCTAATAAAAACCAACTTTTTCCTGGAATCCAATTTGTCGATACAAGCATGAATCAAGCAGAAAACTTATTTGTACTATGATCCCTAAATTCAAACTAAGTGAAAGAATGGTAAATTTTATGTTGCAATCCAAACCATTTAGACTTTGGAGCTCATAGAAATAGGAATCTACCTTCCATTTTTGCCCTCAAATTTTGAGTCAACTTGAACTAATTCAGGCACAACTTTTTGCTTTTTAACATGGAAATGCACAAAATCTGCATTTTTTGTTGAGCTTAATAAATTCATAAATTCAAAATTAAGAAGCTCCAAAAATAAATGTGATGATTGAGAATCAGCATAAAAGTGTAGTTACTCACCATTAAACTTCCATTAATAAATTACTCAGTAAAGTTCAGATTCATCATTGTTCACTATTAAAATACTGTTCCGGAAAAGAAAAAACAGAAGGTCATAGTTTTTTCTTCTTTATTTGAAATGTATAATGGCTTACAAACTTGCACAGGCTCGGGCTGGGTCGAATACTGGCATACCTAAAACCAGGACATGAACAACATGAACATTTTCAATTCAACCCTGCATGCATGCACAATGACTCCCACCTTAGATTAAAAATGAAACTAATTATCATATCTGGGATTTTTTTTTTGAGAAACACAAAATAAAAATAAATAAATAAATAAATAGTATCGAATCCATTCCCTACATCATCAGTTTTTAGCATAGGAATACCAACTAATTCTGATGCTACCAAATACTTAAATCATATTTTCCCTATCACATGAGTCTTGAGATGCGGAAAGTCACCTCCCTATAAATGGTTTCCAATTTAAGCTTCTTACTAAGTAAGCAATTAAAATCGGAATTAATAATTGGTAATCGGGCTAGGTCTGATTAGTTCCTATGGCGATTAATCTGTTGAGATGCATGTGATACATTGAGTATCTAACCACTTTTAGGATTTTCCCAATCACATGCATGCCACCTCATCACTTGCTCACTTATTAAATTAGCAAGTTGCTCATATCCCTTTTACTCTTATATAAATCATATGGACAACAATTGTTATAGAAAATGTTAAGATCAATTGCTTGGATCTCCTATGGACAGATTTAAGATTAGTCATTGGTTCTTTTATAATAGAAAATTATATTTTTCCTCGGTATCTAATATAAAATGTACTTAACATCTTTTTTTCTCCTTCAACTCTATTTATGGGTCAGTACAAGGGAATTTTTTTTAAAAATCACATATAATGCTCAAACTAATTAACAATCAAATTAGGTGTGGCAATCAAGAACTGGAGCATACCCATTGCCGATCTGCCCTATGTGGTTCATGATGATAACATGAGCAATGAAGCTGGATCATCCTTGGAGTTTTGAGGCAACAAACCCACGCTTCAGATCCTTAACAGCAACGCTCTTGATGTTGAAGCCACCATTGTCACCAGGGAGAGCCTCGTGGTGCATCTCAACAGATTTAACTTCAGTGGTCAATCCAGTGGGGCCAAAAGTAACAACCATTCCAGGTTTGATAATTCCAATCTCAAACCCACCGACACAGTTCCAATACCACCAATCTTGTAAACGTCCTGAAGAGGGAGACGGAGGGGCTTGTCAGTTGGGCGCTTTGGCTCATTGATGAGGTCCAAAGCCTCAAGGAGAGTGGGTCCCTTGTACCGGTCAAGGTTGGTCGATTTCTCAATCATGTTGTCACCTTCAAAACTAAAGATGGGGATGATGAAGGGGATCTTGTCAGGGTTGAATCCAACCTTCTTGAGGTATGAAGACACTTCCTTCACAATTTCCTCATACCTAGCCTTGGAGTATTTGGGTGTGGTGGCATCCATCTGTAAAGACACATAAATGTCAGAATGACTAATTCTACAAAAAAAAAAGAAAAAAAGGGATGAATAAATATGAGATTGTTACCTTGTTACAACAGCAAATCATTTGTTTCACTCTAAGAGTGAAGGCAAGAAGGGCATGCTCACGAGTTTGCTCATCCTCGGAAATACCAGCCTCAAAACCACCAGTGGTGGAGTCGATGATGAGGACTACACAGTCAGCCTATGAAGTACCTGCGATCATGTTCTTGATGAAATCACGATGCCCAGCAGCATCGATAGATAACGGTGCAGTAGTACTTGGTGGTCTCAAACTTCCAGAGGGCAATTTCAATGGTAATACCACATTCCCTCTCAGCCTTAACCTTGTCAAGCTGCGTACTTGAATACCTCTTGTTCATTTCAGCAATTTCCTTCTCAAACCTCTCAATTACCGCTATCAGATCCACCAAGCTTGTAGATGAGATGTCCTGTGGTGGTTGACTTCCCAGAGTCGACATGACCAATGACCACAATGCTGATATGAATCTTCTCCATACCCATGACTGATTACTTGAAGCAAAACTGTAAATAGAATAGCATTCCCAATCAATAATTTTCAATTAACAATTACTTTTAAGACAACCAGACAAAATAGATCTTAAAATGAAATCTACATCTAAAATATGCGTTCAAGAAAATAATATAAGCAACATTTAACAAGAAATGATATTTTTAAAAAGAGATGCTAGTTCTGAATTTTCTTACAAAATGACACCAAATTTCTCAAAATAACAGACTATGTAGTAGGCCTAAAAATTGCAGAATAACAGCAGGGCTACAAGCACCAATCAGTCCCGAGAGATGATAATTGGGTAAAAGATATCATCACTGGTCCAGAAAATTATAAGGGAAATCTAAACTACAAATTAAAAACTGCATTTAGTAGGACTAATGGCAAACATATAAGGGCAACTGAAAAAGAAATTGAAAACAAAAAATTTGCATAATAAATGAATGGATACAGATTAAACATCAGAAAGTATAAATTTACAACACTCATCAACAACAAAAAATTACTTAAAACAGGTCGTCTAACATATAAAACAGTTATACCAACTTGCTACATTAATGAGTCAACATAACTATTTTGTTTAAAACCAGCAATTATTTATGAATAATATGCCTCAATATTTTAGTTCAAAAAGTAAACATTAACGCTGTATACAAAACAACCCACTCCAGGTATGTATTTAAGAATGATATGCCTCAAAATTTTAGTTCAAAAAATAAACATTAACATTGTATACAAAACAACCAACCCCAAATAAGGGGACAAGACTTCACAAGCTAAGATTAACCAGTTATGGAAAAAGATATCAATCAAATTTGAAACCAAGGAATCGTAGAAATAATAATAATGTATTGAAAACAATATATATCAAACAATATATATCACGTACTTGTGAAAAATTTTCAGCTGTGCTCCGGTGATGGGAGGGCGATTCCGAGGGGGCGGAAAGATGGCGCAAACAACGGCGGCAGCGGCAGCGGCAGCGGCAGAGGGACGACATAAGGGTTAGGGTTTGGGTGATCAGAGGGATTAGGGATTTTGGAATGGGGAGGGGCATCGAGATTGGTTCGGGTTAGGGTTTGGATTTTGAAAGAGATCGGGAGAGAAAAGATTGGAGCAGTTAGGGTGGCGGCGCGAGGATCGACACAGCAGAATGTGGCGGCGTCTCTTCGAATTGGAGACCAGGTTCTCTATTAGGATTTATGGGTTATAGATGGGAGCAAATGCACGTATAATACACGTTCCCATTAAGTTATTTAATCTCAGCCTTTAATCGGTTAGATCAATACAATATATTAACGGCTAAGATCGTCTCCTGACAGATTTTTTTATATATTGTGGCTTTTATAATAGAAATAGATAATATGGAAACATGGACTTTTATACCCCAATTTATAATTATTTTTCATCATATACTGATGGAAACATGAACTTTTATTTACAACTAATTATTATCATACTACTCAAACTTCAGCTACATAATTGTTGATTTACTGTTTTCATGGCTTTTCATATGTTGTATCGTTCTAAAGACGTGCCGTAGCCACGTGGCCATGGGCAAATCTAGTATAAATAAAAATAGGATTTTTAATATAAAATCAAAAAGTAATAATAATAAAAATAATAATATAATAGTAGTAAAAATAATAATAATAATAATAACAGCAGAAATAATAATAGTAATAATAACAAGAATAATAGGGATTGTATTACAATATAAAAATCATTGGAAAAATAGCTACAACTAAAACTATTGATCATAAATAGACTTTAATAGGAGATCCAAAAAACAAATTTTAACAAAAAGAGTTTAAGAACGAAAAAATAATTTACAAAAAAAATTAAAAATCTGAAAATACACAGAAAATACATATTTGTGAAAACAGGGGTTACATGAAGTGTAATGATCCTGTGGAACTTCGAATTCAGGCTTATATAGAATTCGGGGTGTTATAGTGAAAGTACCATCGAACCAAGTGTTGGACTCCGAACTTGTTGTTAAGAGAGTTTCACGAGTTGTAGGAGCAATTCTGAATGGTGAGCTAATTCTCACTTGCTCGTTCGCAAGCGGCTAAAGTGGGGTCGGACCAGGTATTGGACTCCAAACTCGTCTTATAATTTTAGTAAGTTGTGGGAGCAGCCTTGTAGGACAAGCTGGGCTCCGAACTTACCGTTTAACGAGTCATAGATATGACTTGGAGAGGGAAATGAGGCAAACGCAATAATTTTCAATAGAAAAAAGCTAAGTTTTATTGAAACAAACTAAGTGGCTGCTTCCATGGCCCGAGCCATTCTTACATGCTTTTTGGCCGTGTTACAAGTATCGGCCTTATTGAAAACTGAAATCCTACTTCTATGATAGGGTGTAGGCTTCTTGGGAGGAGTTTGGTTCTCCCTCCATTGGACCGCTATGGATAAGGTGGAGGACGGTCCTAGGTTCGGAATCTTGGAACTCGGCAGTCCTCTCTGTTCGCTTCTAGGCTCCTCCGGATCAGCCCCGGACGAACTTGGCTAGGTATCCCCGCTATATGAGTTCTTCAATCTCCTCTTTAAGAGCCCGAAAATTATTCGTATTGTAGCCGTGGTCCCTATGAAAGCGGCACCACTTATCGCTGTTTCTTTTCTTGTCAAGGGTATTCATTCTAGGGGGACTACGGAGTAGCCCTTCCTTATCCACCTCCATAAGAATTACTAATATACTAGCAATGAGGGGGGTGAACTTCTCAAAATGAGGAGTTGGGTGGCATTGTCCATTGTCGTCCCTCTGGAACTTCTAGGACCCTTCTTCGCTTGTATTCTTCTGTTTGTTCCCGAAATATGATTCCTCAAGAGTGGGGGGGTTGAGAGCCTCTTCCGCTCGGATGTACTTCTCACTCCTAAGAAGGAATTATGAGAAGGCTTCTTGGCAAGGGACACCTTGAGGTTGGCATTTACCAGAATGCCGCCGAGGCTACTGATTGGTTGAGGGAGGCAATAGACCGAACTTCAGCGGTGAAGCGCCGCACATAATCTCTTAGGCATTCACCCTTTCTTTGGCCGAGGATCACCAAAGATGTACTTGTTTTCTCAGCCGGCGACTGCCTACGATGTGGCTGAGGAAGAGCTCTTTAAACTGTTCGAATGAGAAGATGGAGGCTGGGTATAGATGGGAGTACCACTCTCGCGCTGGCCCCCTCAATGTTGTTGGTAAGGCCTTGTAGAGGAGCACATCCGAAGTGTGATGAATCATCATAAGAGTTTTAAAACTCTCGATATGATCGGTCGGGTCTGACTCCCCATTGTAGGATTCGAAGCTGGGCAGCCTAAAGTTTTCGGGGATCAGAGCTTCCATGATGGCTCTGGAAAGGGAGGTCTTCTGGGGCGGAACCTATTGGTCCATTGTTCTTCGGGATTGATCTTGTTGAGGCATCTCCATCTCGTGGAGACGGCGGCGGACCGAGTCACCCCTTCGGTCAGATCTAGTCGACCCTCGGGACTCTCCTTCATGAGTGGCGGTATGGTGAGGGGCACACTGATCCTGACTCGTGGCGATATTAAGAGGTTGAATTATTTCTTGTTTGATGCTCTGGAGCTCGGCCTGAGTGACTGGTGCCCCTCCAGCTCGGCGATCCCTAGGTGTGGCTCAGCTTACTGGAGTATGACTTCTCTGCCAATGACGTGGAGGGGACTCTCTTCGCCTCCTTGGGGGAGGAGATCTTCCTGTCCACAGTCTGCAGGGGGTCCGGACTCTTGAGACCCCTGGGTGCTAAGGCTGATGGACTCCCTCAAAGGCTCGCCATCCATTCAAGTGAGTTTGGAGGTCAACTCCCTGCTAGCGGTTAACAATTACTTGACAGAGATCCTGTTCGGGAAGGCTTTGAGAAGTTGTAGAGTCAACTGAAGGATTATGGACCGAGACATGGTCGTGAAGAGTATGTTGCTTTGGACGACTCCGACGAAAGCCCCCTGGGCAGCCCCTCGAGACCCTGGAGGGGCCGGTTGAGGAGGAGGCTGTTGAGGATGAACATCTTGGACTAGAGGAGGAGGAAAAGGAGTGGCTATTCGGCATGAGGCCGCTGCCTTCCCCTTCTCTTTCAGATGCATGGTTTGAAACTACTTTCGCTGATGAAGTAATATTGGATTGCTTTTTCGTTTCCCACAGACGGCGCCAATCTGTTGCTGCTAATTTTGGTGTGGGAGCAAACAGATGAATTTATGGATTCTTTTTGGAAACAATAAAGCAAACCTGGTTGACCTTTACCGAGTTTGACTGGTTTCTTACCGCTGCCGTTGACCCGCAAAAAAGTTCGATACTTTGGGATGGATCCCGACGACAAACCTTCCGACGCTCTTGTTAGTATTCAGGAAGATTATGAAAGAGCTTTATGTAGAAAAAGGTTGATTACCTTGTTATGGTAGGATGAGAGGGGTATTTATAGTCGTCTTTAGAGACAGTTTAGAGATAATGATTTATCCCTATGTCTCGGTGTTTTTGAATAAGATGTAGAGTTTAAATCGTTTTCATAGAGAAAACGATGAATTTGAATTACTCTTTAAATATCTGAATTGGTTTGTAACGGGTTGCTACCCATAACTAATAGGACAGATCCATTTTTAAGTTATTGGGCTTTGAAGAAAGACCCAGTTCTCAATTCGGACCCGTTGTTAGGTGAAATTACCGTTTTACCCCTGAAAGCTTTAAGATTCGTGCTCGATTTGAACGGTCCTGATTTGGTTCTATTTTTAACCATATCATTCGTCAAACAGGTCAGAGGCCCAGCAATCTTCGAGAAACCATGAACAAACTTCCGATAATAGCCGACCAAACCAAGAAAACTTCGCATCTCAGAAACAGACTTCGGAATCGGCCAATCCTTGACTGCAGAGATCTTCGACGGATCCACAGAAACACCAGCACCAGAATTAATGTGGCCAAGAAAAGCAACTCGATCCAGCCAGAACTCACATTTACTGCGCTTCCCATACAACTGGTCCATCAAATCCTGCAGAACAACCTTCAAATGCTGAGCATGATCTTCCCTATTCCGAGAATACACCAATATGTCGTCAATGAAGACCACGACAAACGGATCCAGGAACAGAGAGAACACCCTGCTCATCAGACTCATGAACACAGCCGGTGCATTAGTAACTCCGAAAGGCATCACCAAGAACTCATAATGCCCGTACCTAGTTCGGAAAACCGTTTTCAGAACATTTTCTAACTTCATTTAACTTGATGATACCCAGAACGAAGATGCAACTTTGAAAACACTGAAGCACCTCCCAGTTGGTCGAACAAATCGTCAGTCCTCGGCAATGGATACTGATTCTTGTTGATTCTTGATTTTGATGATTACAACACAATGCAAAATATATTTGTGCTATGCTCTATATATAATTGCAGGTTGTATCAAGAAGATACACAAAGGCCTCATTACTCTAAAGCTGAACAAATGATCAAGCACAGCTCCGGATAAAGACAATGGCTTCACTCAAGACTCAAGTCAAGACCAAAGCTTCATATGTCATATAATTGTGTGTCTTGTAAAAATGTAATATTTTTTCTATTTATTGAGTCTTAGATTGATGTACAGCCTTGTCACACACGCATACACTCACATATAACTTTTTATAACTGTGAGTTTACAAAATCCAAAGGTCGAAACAGCTTGAATTAGATCAGCTATTGAGTACCAGTCGACTACCATTTATACCAGTCGACTGAGTCTGTACAAAACTACCTGATCTTATTCAAACTCTGACCAGTCGACTCATAGTGGCAACCTAGTCGACTGTTCAAGTGCTTTTTGACCGTTTTCTGATTTCAAAAGCTGTTTTTCGAATTTAAAAGAGTTATCCGTTATTTTTCCGTTGATCAAACGGTTATGGGTAACTGTCTTTAACTGCCAGGGACCCTAGTCTATAAATATAGCCTAAGGTTCACCTTCAAAAGGTTACTAAGCAATTTTTGAGAATAATTTTAAGATTTTTGCATTCAAGAGATAAAAGCTTTCAATACTCACTAAGTCTTGGTTCTCTGTCTTCAGTCCAGTATAACATTGAATTCGTTTTGGACTGGATTTAGAAGTCAACCAATTAGCCACATACTATATCACAATCACAACAAGGCTATAGGTTGATTGTAAACAATTTTATTGTTTTAATTTTTCCTCTCGGTTGGAGAGTAGGACTCTAGGGTGTAGAGTCTGATTTTGTCACTCTTGGTGGAAGAGTGGGTTGCTTTCTCTGGTTGAGAGAAAGGACTACGGGTTGGACAATGTTGTTGTCTGAACGTCGTAGGGTATTCTTGTAATCTTTTTCAAGAATAGTGGAAAATCTCAAGTGGGTTGCTTGGGGACTGGATGTAGGTCGGGAGGACCTGAACCAGGATACATCGTGTGCACTCTGTAGTTGTATCTCTCTACTTGCATTTCTATTCTCTCAGTTTATAATTTTACTGTGAAACTTGTCTGGACAGTCGACTGTATACTCATATAAATCGACTGGTTAGACTCGTACTACTCTGAAATAATTTGTGTGACTAGTCGACTGTCTCATCCCTAAGTCGACTTAACAGACTTCTTTAGAATACTTTTCTTTTTGTGGTTTCATTCGACTGGTCTATCTCTCAAGTCGACTGAACAGAAGAAATTCCCAATTCCGCATTTTAAATTTTTATAAGAAACACTATTCACCCCCCTCTAGTGTTTCTTGCATTGCCTACAGGATCCAACACCTGGTATCAGAGCAAGGTTGAGTACAATGGCAACTACTTCAAATACAAATCAGTACCATGAAGGCCAATCTACACAAAGGCCACCTATCTTCAATGGAACAAATTACAATTATTGGAAGTGTAGAATGAAGATCTACCTACAATCCATCAACTATGAAATATGGAACATGACGGAAAAAGAATACACCGCTCTTACTATTCCATATGCACAATGGAATGACGACATGAAAAACCAAACAATGAATAATGCAAAAGCAATGAATGCATTATTCTGTGCTCTCACAAAGGAGGAGTTCAACCGTGTATCGAATGCAACAACCGCACATCAAATCTGGCACACACTCGAGGTAACTCATGAAGGAACGAACAAAGTGAAAGAATCTAAAATATCTGTTCTTGTTCACAGGTTTGAAATGTTCCGCACGAAGGAAAATGAAAGTGTGTCCGAGATGATTACTAGATTTACAGACATCACAAACTCACTTGTGGCACTTGGGAAGATATACACTCAAGCAGAGATGGTGAGAAAAGTACTTCGTGTACTTACCCCCGAATGGAAAAAGAAGACCACTGCCATAGAAGAGGCCAATGATTTATCACAACTTTATCTTGAGAATCTTGTGGGAAATCTAATGGATTATGAGGTACAAATCGAAGAACGCAAGAAGGATGCCGAACCACAACAGTCAGAAGAAAACATTAGCATTCACGGCCATGTCAGATTCCGAAGATGAAGGAGAAGATGAGGAGGAGATTGCTATGTTCACAAGGAGATTCAAAAAAATTCTAAGGAAAGGTAAGTTCAATTCTAAATTTAAAGATTCTAATGATCTTCCAACTTTTTTCAGGTGTAACAAAACAGGTCATATGAAGAAGGATTGTCCACTAGAGAACACAAAGTCTAAGGGAAAGACATCTAACTTCAAGAAGGATAAGTACACCAAGAAAAAGTTTGCCAAGAACAAAAAGGCATATCAAGCAACTTGGGATGACAGCTATTCTTCTTCAGAAGAAGAAATTGATGAGACCAACGAGGTTGCAAACGTGTGCTTCATGGCATCACAGAATCAAGTAAGTAATGAGTGTGATTCAGACGATTTAATTGATGCATTCAATGAAATTTTTTAAGAACTGAAAAAGGAAAATATTAGAGTTAAGAACCTAGAGAAAGTCAATCAAACACTTTCTCAAGAGAATCTTAACCTTGATAAAGAAGTAAAATCTTTAAATTCTCGTATTTCAAGTTTAGATATGGATCTTAAATCTCTAAAGAAGAATTATGAAGAGATGTCCAAGAACGTATCTAAGTTTAATAAAGGAAAAGAGAATTTAAACATTGTTCTTCAAAATCAAGTAGAATCTAGTCAAAAGTTTGGACTTGGTTTTAAAAAATCTCTTGAAAAAGATCATTCTTCTAATAACACTAGTATAAATAAATCTGTATCTATTTCTAGTATTAGATATAAATTGTATGAGTTCTTTGAAAAATCTAAGTTTGTAAGTTCTATTGATAAAAGCAAATCTAAATTTCAGTCAAGTCAACTGAATCCATCCACCAGTCGTCTGTCCAGAAGAACTGAATCTTATTCCACAAGACCAAAACCTCATATAAGTCGACCTATATTATCATCCAGTCGACTGACATATAGTAGAAGTCGAATGAATGATGTTATAAAGTCGACTGGACAGAACAAACATGTATGGGTTCCAGTAAATTTGAGTACGAAAGATAGAATTGCCTATATAAACTCACATGTGCTGAATGTATGTAATTCTGTTAATTTCATTCCTGCTTATGGTGGAAAATCAAAATCATCATGGGTTTGGTTTCCCACAAACTAATATCTTTTGGACCCAATGAAAAGGGTACCATATTCACATTGAATATTTTATAGGTACCAAAAAAAGATCGTTGGATACTTGACAGCGGATGTTCTAAGCATATGACTGGTCATGCCAATCTCCTATCTACCATACAAAGCATTAATGGAGGAACAATTACTTTCGGTGATAACAATAAAGGAAAAGTCATAGAAATCGGCATTGTCGGTAAGGACACTAACCCTTCTATAGAAAATGTTTTATTAGTTAGTGGACTTAAACATAACCTGTTAAGTATTAGTCAACTATGTGATAAAGGTTATGAAATTGTGTTTGAAAAAGAAGCTTGTTTAATTTATGATTCCACTATGCAAAACATTATTTTTCAAGGTTTTAGAAAAAACAATATTTATGAATTATGTTTGAATACAAATGAGTTTTCAAATGATTTTTGTTTAGTAGCTTCTAATAATGATTCTTGGCTTTGACATAGATGTTTTGGTCATGTAAATATGAAAAATCTCTCTAAAGTATCTAAGTACAACCTAGTTAAAGGGCTGCCAAGACTATCCTTTAAAAAGGATAAGTTATGTGATGCATGTCAACTAGGTAAACAAATTAAATCTACTTTTAAAACAAAAGAAGTAATTTCTACTAGTAGGCCGCTCGAATTAATTCATATGGATTTATTTGGCCCTACTAGAGTTGCTTCTTTAAATAAAAGTAGATATGTATTTGTTTTAGTAGATGATTTTTCACGATTCGTTTGGACTTTCTTTCTAAAACATAAAAATGATGCTTTTGATGAATTTGCAAATTTTTGTAAACGAATTCAAAATCAAAAGTCTCTAACCATAGTCACTATTAGAAGTGATCATGGTGGAGAATTTGAAAATGAAACGTTTGCAGAATATTGCAACAAGAATGGTATAACTCATTCATTTGCATTTCCTAGAGCTTCACCACAAAATGGAGTGGTTGAAAGGAAGAAAAGGACTTTTCAAGAATGTGCACGTACCAAGCTTGTTGAAAGCAATTTACTTAAGTATTTTTGGGCTGAAGCTGTTGCTACAGCCTGTTATGTTTTAAACAGGATCTTGATAAGACCTAAGCTAAAGAAGACTTGTTATGAGTTATTTTTTAATAAAATTCCTAAGGTCTCTTACTTTAAGATATTTGGTTGTAAGTGTTTTATTCTGAACGCTAAAGATAATTTAGATAAATTTTATCCTAGATCTAATGAGAGTATCTTTATAGGATACTCAAATAGGAGTAAAGCATATAGAATCTTCAACAAGTCAACAATGACTATTGAAGAATCAATGCATGTTACATTTGATGAATCTCTGCCTTCATCAAATTTAATTAAAGATGATGAAACTGATTCATCACCTTTAAATAAAGTAATTACATCTTTAGAGCAAACTAGTCTCGCGGATAATTCGACCAATAAGGACGTCAAGTCGACTGATGTAAAACAGTCGACTGAGGAACCTATCAAGTCGACTGATCTTGTTGTGATATCTCAAACTTATCCAGAATCTTTTGTTGAAGTTAGAGATCATCCTCATGACTTAATAATTGGTGACATCTCCCATGATATTCAGACAAGATCACATATTAATATGATATCTCACACAGCTTTCTTGTCGGATTTTGAACCGAAAAATATACAAGAAGCATGTGAGAATGAATTTTGGATGAATGCCATGCAAGATGAATTAAACCAATTCATAAGGAATGATGTATGGGATTTAGTTCCACGACCTCCTGATCATACTATTATTGGTACAAAATGGGTATTCAAAAATAAATTAGATGAATCAGGACAAGTTGTTAGGAACAAAGCTAGACTAGTTGCTCAAGGATATAATCAAGAAGAAGGCGTAGATTTTGATGAAACATATGCTCCTGTTGCTAGATTAGAATCAATTCGTATTTTATTATCTTTTGCTTGTTTTATGAATTTTACACTTTATCAAAGTGTAAAATTCATAAAAGTGCTTTCCTTAATGGGTTTATAAAAGAAGTTTATGTTAAACAACCACCAGGTTTTGAACATGAACAATTCCCAAACCATGTTTTCAAATTGAAAAAGGCTTTATACGGTCTTAAACAAGCACCACGTGCTTGTTATGATCGATTGAAGACTTTTCTTTTAGAAACAGGTTTTGAGATAGGTAAAGTGGATACTACTTTGTTTATTAAGAGAATTAAGAATGATATTTTAATCATACAAATATATGTTGACGATATAATTTTTGGATCTACTAATAGTAATCTATGTCAAGAGTTTGCTAACACCATGAAAAACGAGTTTGAGATGAGTCACATGGGTGAACTCAATTATTTTCCTTGGACTACAAATTAAGCAGTCACAAAATAGCATATTTATTAATCAAGGAAAATATGCAAAGGAATTACTCAAACGGTTTAACATGGATAGCACAAGTAGTAAAGCCACACCTATGGCTACTACCACTACCCTTGACAAAGATATATTAGGTAAGAGTGTCGATCAAAAACTCTATCGAGGGATGATTGACTCACTCTTATATATAACTGCTAGTAGACCAGATATTATGTTCAGTGTATGTTTGTGTGCTAGATATCAGTCAAGTCCTAAAGAATCTCACTTAAAAGCTGTGAAACGAATTTTAAGATATATTAAAGGCACATCTGATTATGGTTTATTCTATCTACGCACCGATAACTTTCAACTTTTGTCGTATAGTGATGCTGATTTTGCTGGCAGTAAAACTGATCGCAAGAGCACTAGTGGGACATGTCATTTTTTGGGACATTCACTAGTTTCTTGGTGCAGTAAGAAGCAAAATTCAGTATCCCTATCTACTACAGAAGCTAAATATATCGCTGCAAGTTTGGCTTGTGCACAAATTTTGTGGATGAAACAAACCCTATTAGATTATGGTATCTCTTTTGAAAGACCCTCAATAATGTGTGATAATACCAGTGCCATTAACCTATCTAAAAATCCGGTTCAACATTCACGTACGAAACATATTGATATTCGACATCATTTTCTACGTGATCATGTTTTAAAAAAAGACATCTCTTTAGACTTTATCTCTACTGATAAACAAGTAGCTGATATCTTTACCAAACCCCTTAAAGAAGACACCTTTATTACATTAAGAAGAGAACTAAGGATATGTGATTTTCTTGATATTTGTTGAATTTTACTTTTTGTAAGTCGACTTGAACATATTATTCAGTCGACTTCCACATATTTTTTTTATATATATACTTATTTTTTTAATAGTCGACTGAGATGTTCAGCAAGTAGACTGCCCAGTAGTGATAATTATGTTTTTTTTTTCTCTCGACTAAGTCGACTGAATACTAAGAACAGTCGACTGTCGTGACTCAGTCTGTCTTCAAATTCGAATCGTCGCACCGATTTTGAGATATCTATTCATCTTTTGACTCACCCTTGACTATTCTTGGCTGTTGATTTCATTTCCCGTTCGATCTCAGCCGTTCCCATCAAGTTAAAACCCAAAATCACTTCCTCCCCTCTTTTCACCTTTACCCCATCTATTTTCACCCAGATTTGGAGTTTGAGAAGAGAAGAATAGAAAAGAAGTCGACTGAGGTGCTGCTGTCTTTGAGTTGATTTCTTGCTCCTTTGCTGTTTGATTCCTTGCATTTTCTGTTGGTAAAATTTCTTTCACCTTCACACTTATTGTGGCACCAAAAAGATAAAAAACCTCTCATGTTGATGACGGTTCTTCCTCTAAGGACTATTCTCAATATCTTAGAAAGCCCTGATCTTATGGAAAAATGGTATATCATTTGTACCATGCTTATTTTTCTGGGTAGATTTGTTAATTTTAATGATCTTGATAGGTTTAACCTTGTGTCTTTATTTCAAAATTGTAGCCTTTATGATTTCTTGTCCTTAGCAAATCAACCCCATTATTACCCTCAACTCATTTATCTATTTTATACAAATATGAGGGTGGTTCAATCGGATGATGGTGAAGTTATAATTTATTCTTCTGTGAAAAATAAGAAGATGAAACTCACATCCGAAAGAATTAATCTGATTATGGGTATAGATGACGAAGGACTTGATTTAGGAGAAATCATAATGGATGATGCTTCTATCTTATCTAAAATCTTTTTGCCGAACCATGGACCTCCTATGTCTAATAAATCCATTACTCCTATTGCAAAACTTGTTGCACGGATACTGCCCTATAATATTATCCCTAAAATAGGGAGTTATGATCAGTATTCCTTGGAATTACAACAAGCTGTATATGCAATCTTTGGTAAAATAAATGTTAATTGGGGTCGGGTCATCTTTCCTAGACTTCATAAGTCTCACTCCACTTTTCTTCCATATGGTGCTTTACTTACTCTTGTTTTCTGTGCTTACGATATCGATCTCGACTCAGAGACCAATGTTGTCAAGCATTATAAATGCTTTGATCGTGCAAGTTTAGCACGCATGAAGCTTCTTGATCCTCCGCCTAGATCTACCACTAGGTCTTCTCCCCAAACCCAAGTTCCTTCAGCCACTTTTGCTTGACCATCTACAGCATCTAGCTCTTCTCGCCCCCGAGCTGATTTTGATGATCCACGCAGTATCTATAATGCTGTTAACTATCTCATGGATCGTCAAGATGCTCTTGAATCCCAACTTTCTTATCTTACTCATCTTTTCACTACTCAATTTCCACCTCCCTCTCAAGATAACGACGATGATGATGACGAAGACGAAGACTGATGATTTTTATTTTATTTTATTACTCCAATGTATTTTTCTTATTTGAACTTTAGTATTTTGGTATTTTGTTTTAAGACTCAGTTGTTATATTTTAATTCAGTGAAATATTCTTTCCATTTCTATTTTTTTTGTTGATGACAAAGGGGGAGAGAACACTGATAATCTTCTCTCTATCGGTAATTTTCCTAATTTTTCTATTGGTAATTTCCTAATTTTTCTGTTGGTAATTTTTGTGATAAGTTGACTGACATTTTTTTATATGTCGACTGACATGATGAGATGTTAATTTTTTTGTGATAATTTATGCATGATGTATTATTGATAGGGGGAGCATATGAATGCTTGTATTATTTTCTTTCATTATCAGCTATTGTGTTGTCATCATCAAAAAGGGGGAGAATGTTAATTCTTGATTTTGATGATTACAACACAATGCAAAATATATTTGTGCTATGATCTATATATAATTGCAGGTTGTATCAAGAAGATACACAAAGGCCTCATTACTCTAAAGCTGAACAAATGATCAAGCACAGCTCCGGATAAAGACAATGGCTTCACTCAAGACTCAAGTCAAGACCAAAGCTTCAAATGTCATATAATTGTGTGTCTTGTAAAAATGTAATATTTTTTCTATTTATTGAGTCTTAGATTGATGTACAGCCTTGTCACACACACATACACTCACATATAACTTTTTATAACTGTGAGTTTACAAAATTCAAAGGTCGAAATAGCTTGAACTAGATCAGCTATTGAGTACCAGTCGACTGCCATTTATACCATTCGACTGAGTCTGTAGAAAACTGCCTGATCTTATTCAAATTCTGACCAGTCGACTCATAGTGGCAACCCAGTCGACTGTTCAAGTGCTTTTTTGACCGTTTTCTAATTTCAAAAGCTATTTTTCGAATTTAAAAGAGTTATCCGTTTTTTTTTACGTTGATCAAACGGTTATGGGTTATCCGTCTTTAACTTCCAGGGACCCTAGTCTATAAATATAGCCTAAGGTTCACCTTCAAAAGGTTACTAAGCAATTTTTGAGAATAATTTTAAGATTTGTGCATTCAAGAGGTAAAAGCTTTCAATACTCACTAAGTCTTGGTTCTCTGTCTTCAGTCCAGTATAGCATTGAATTCGTTTTGGACTAGATTTGGAAGTCAACCAATTAGCCACGTACTATATCACAATCACAACAAGGCTATAGGTTGATTGTAAACAATTTTATTGTTTTTTCTTTTTTCTCTCGGTTGGAGAGTAGGACTCTAGGGTGTAGAGTCGGATTTTGTCACTCTTGGTGGAAGAGTGGGTTGCTTTCTCTAGTTGAGAGAAAGGACTACAGGTTGGACAAAGTTGTTATCTGAATGCCGTAGGGTATTCTTGTAATCTTTTTCAAGAATAGTGGAAAATCTCAAGTGGGTTGCTTGGGGACTGGATGTAGGTCGGGAGGACTGAACCAGGATACATCGTGTGCACTCTGTAGTTGTATCTCTCTACTTGCATTTCTATTCATTCAGTTTATAATTTTACTGTGAAACTTGTCTGGACAATCGACTGTGTACTCATATAAGTCGACTAGTCAGACTCGTACTACTCTGAAATAATTTGTGTGACTAGTCGAGTGTCTCATCCCTAAGTCGACTTAACAGACTTCTTTAAAATACTTTTCTTTTTGTGGTTCCAGTCGACTGGTCTATCTCTCAAGTCGACTGAACAGAAGAAATTCTCAATTCCGCATTTTAAATTTTTATCAGAAACACTATTCACCCCCCCCTCTAGTGTTTCTTGCATTGCCTACAGGATCCAACAATTCTTCGCAGTAACATTGTTCAACTCTCTGCAATCAATGCAAAGCCTGCGGCTACCATCCTTCTTGTTGACGAACAGAACTGGGGCTCCCCAAGGTGAAACACTATGCCTGATAAAACCCTTACCAAGCAGCTCCTGAACTTGCACATTCAGTTCTGCATATTCAACCGATGCCATACGATACAGACTCTTGGAAATAGGCGTCGTACCTGGCCGAACATCAATGCTGAACTCCACATCTCGGTCTAGTGGCAAACCGGGCAAATCCTCGGGAAAGACATCAAGGAAACCCCTCACAACTAAAGGTGCAACACGCCCATCAGAGCCCAACGACACAAGGAAAACAGCCTTGGGATCCATCGAGTTCTTGACTCGCCCTGACGGTGTCCCACTTACATGGAACACAAACTCTGGTTGACCAGAAAGCCTGAAAGTCACATTCTTCTCTCAGCAATCAATCATGACACAAGAAATACCCAACCAATTCATGCCCAGAATGACATCGAAACCGGAATTGGGAATCATAATCAAACCAGCCAAGAAATCCACACCACTAATCAGCAATGGGCTTTGCTTGCATACCCCAGAACAGACAATGACACCTCCACCTGTGGTGATGTCCCATGCTACGAGCATAGAATCGCTTGCCAAACCATGCTGATCAACAAAACGGAAGGAAATGAAAGAGTGGGTAGCACCAGAGTCAAACAAAAAATGAGCTGGAAGGGAGAAGACTAAAATAACACCTAAAAGAAGATCAAACAAAAGGATAAGATGCTAGAAGGATACATGCACGAATAATTGTGCAAAAGTAAAAGGAATAACATCTAGGAAAAAAAAGAATGGATGATTCCAGAATTAAAAGAATATAGGTACAAAAGGGATAAAATTATACCCAGAAATGAATCAATGAATGGAAAGGGACCAAAAAGGATAAAAAAGATACCCAGATTATGTTGGTTATTATATATACATTCATGTGATCATCGTGGTGTGCACATTATAGCTAATATATCAATCATAGCCAAACCTTCATAAAGATAGTCATGTTTGACTGATACATTATCCAAACCTGGTACTCTGATATCACTAAAAACCTGTCACGCTCCACTTCCCAAAATACGCAATACGAGTACGTAACGTAGGCCCAGCGAATGATGTAAGCACCATCCACAAGCTGTACCAGACTAACTCGGCAATATGAAAGAGCAATTTCTTCTGGTATTGTTCCTCCAATACCTGCAAATTCTTGATCTAAAAAAAAAAGAAAATAATTTCCTTAGAGCAAGTCATGGACAACAAGTAGAAGAAAGTTGAGAATAATAGGAACATGGTATATCAAAGAAAAAGGGACGGGATCAAAGTCAAAAGCAAAGACAAGGATGGCAATAATGTCAAGGGTTTATGTTTAATCATGCATTTAATTAATAATTTTAATTCAAGTTCAATATTGGTGATAGTATACGGGATCAAGCATGAAATGTCAAATGCAGGTTATTAATCATTTTATTAACCTATCTAGTGCACGTACTACTGCGTCCTATTCCACAGGTTCGGCGCAAGCACATAGTATACACTTTAGACTAATGGTGAATTCACGGTCCGTGTACTCAGCCCAGTAATCAGTGTTTAATGTTCAATGACAGTAATTATCAAGCATTATTTTATAGCCATTATTCAGTACAAGTCAAGCAGTAGGGCCCGACTGAGTACATTTTCCGATTGTTCACTACCAAATCATCCCATAATACCCCGGTTTGTTATCATTTTATTTCATCCTATATGAGCATGCAAGAAGGTGTCAATATTGTATGATACTAAGTGTGACTAATTCTACTCGGTATAGACAGATCAATAAGCAAACATATAAAATCAACACAAATTACACAATCTGGACAACATGACGTTACTGTACAAAAATACAGATTACCGCTACTACAAAAAAGCAAATCTGGATTCGTCAGAAGATACAGAAACTAGGGTGAAACTAGGGTGAAAATCAAATCTAGACTCTCTGCCGGTTCCAGCAAATATATATACGACTTACAAAAGATACAGAAACTAGGGTGAAAATCCTATTCTTTTCAGATTTTATGTTCAGGCAGTAAGTTAGAAATTGTGTTCACCTATATGTTTTAGGTCAGAAAACTCATCAATTAAATCTACAAAAATTCAGTGTGGTTCCTACACATGTCTAGTCTCAGCTAAATTTATTTCATATTTTTATTTTACTATTAACATGTTCAATTTAATTCTGAAACAGAAAGATAAGCACGAATTTGGGAATCTGGAAATTCAGATACAACTGTACTAAAATACTAATATCTAACAGATTATAACTCAGAACTCAGATCTGTTAAAAGTTCAAGAAAATAGATTCATGGGGATATAATTCATATTCAGAATATCAAATTACAAAAGTAACATGGTCGAAAATCTGATACAAAAAGACGCAAACAACAGTCTAGAAAATAGTTTGATATGAATAGGCAACAACTTAAACATACAACCACATAATTCATGCTAATTAATAATCAAAGGGATGCTAGATTTTTAACATGCATAATTCCAGTTTTAAGATGCAATTTTCCAGGCATGGTAATCAATTCATTAATTCAGTTCAATCTAACATATCCAATTTATCAAACAATTCTATAACACATGGATCTAGTTATTTTTCATGTAAACATGCATATGCAATGTACAAGAGGGAGTAGGTTTTAAATCAAAGATGTAGGCACGATGTTAAGAATATATCGGGTTAGCTCGTGTAAACCCTCAATAAACTTAATGGAATTTCAAATAGCAATATGATAAAAGATTTGGATCTACTTGCAGAGATCAAGGGATCTTGAACAAAACAAATAAAGTTCAAGAAGAGACATGCCTTTTAGTTGTTAATTCCGAATATCTAGAATAACGGGATGAGAATCTCGGGCGACAAACCACGAACACGAAAATATGTGCGAGCCACATACAAAAAAGCAAAACGACGAATCCTCTCCACAAAAAAGCAAACACCGGATCGGGATCTCCCACTTCATGAACAGCAAACACCACAAATTGATCCCCCACTCCACAACAGCAAACACCAAACCACTTTCCCTCCATCTTCTCCGCAGCAACAGAGAGAGAAGAAGCGGCTCTGCAGTAGAGGAACGACGACTGACGACGACAGTGCGGTCGAGGAGCGACACAGCGATGGGAGCGAGGGTGGCGACGCTCACGGTCGGTAAGCGACGTAGCAACGAAAATAGGGGCGGCACGATGGCACTCTGTTTCGCGACGAAACAGAGGAGGTGATGGTGGGATGAGGAATCGAGCTCTGGGCAACGACGATGAGGGGTGAGGGACCTTCGGTGGTTGCAGGTGTAATACCCCGAATTCCAAATAAGTCTGAATTCGAAGTTCCACAGGATCTTTACATTTCACTTCATAGAATTTTACAAGGAAATTTAAACTTTTTGTACAACAATGATTTACATCAATGCAGCGGAATTATAATTGCAACATGATACATGAAATAAATAATAATTTGAACATTTCTTTAAGCAGCATTCCTTCTGTAGTCCTTTCATCCATGTTATCCTGCATAGAAACTATGGGCACGTCAGATGCATACCACTAACGCTAGGATATAATACATCAATTTATCTTACTTGGAAAGCACACATTTATTCACAAACAAAGCTAAGGGGGACTATCTTATTGATGTCGTGTGTGAATGTGCACTTAGTCTTAATGTAGTTATTTATTATTTCATGATACTAATGCACACTTGTTCGAACTTATGCATCCCATTCTAAATAAATCCGAGGGCAAGCCCTTAACCGTTCTTCATCTTGTAAGGTTGGATCCCTCGTTATGAGTTAAACTACTACGGTAACTACGGTAAGTATCCTAGATACTATGAGTTACGAGCCTATGTCCAGACAGCCTGGAGGAAAATCCTATGTCATGACATGACGCATCATGTAGACAGCCTATGGATAATTCACCTCCGTCATGGGACAATGGCACTATGTAGTCACCAAGCACCCCACAATCGTCGCCACGGTCCCGATAATTTCGGAGATGTATTCATGTCATGACATGACGCATTATTTAGACAGCCACATCGTAGATACGAGGCCCTCATACTTGTGTTTTTCTCTTACTTTCATCACATCTTCACTATGTGTCTAATCCTTAGATAATTGAATGATGAATAAAATTAATACCCTAGAGTTAGCGTTACCTCTACACCGGTCTTAAATATCAATTATTTACCACGACCCAATCTTGGTCTTTTATTATCACATTTCTCTTTCAAATCTCATTCATGCCGATTTAAGGACTTAGCTAAACTCTAGTTTTCAACCTCTTTCCATGTTCAAAAAAAATTGAGTGTTTATACTCACAAATTTCCACATTTCATCATGATCTTTGTATTTCATTTTCCATGCACATTTGCATAATTTGAACAACAATTTCATATTTAACTTACTCAAATTTTCCATGTCAAAAATCTCATTTTTTACACAAGGATTCTTTACATTCAAGATATTCATTTTCTTTAATTGATTAGAGTCATATTCTAAAAAAAAATATCAATTCCTTCTTCCCAAAATTACTTCTAATTCTCATTATAATATGTCAAGTATTGTAGAAATAATTTTCATGAAGTCTAGGTAATTTTAGAAAAATATTGGTATTTTTCTCAATTTTGATTATACTGTTAAAACTATTAAAGGCAAGGGTCGGATTCAAACCCAGGACCAGTGCCTCCGCCCTGGTACAGTAACAGACCCAAAGCGCACCCAACGACCACTTGGTCCTGAGTGACTAACTGATATAAGGTGGGCTCGAGTTATATTTAAAGTATGGTTTTGGGATTTAATTAAAAATCGAATTTTCAGTAAAACAGAGCCCCTTGCAAGACTCGAACCCAAGACCAACACACCCACTCTGCTACAGTAACAGACCCAAAATGCACCCGAAGACCACTAGGTCCTGAGTGACTAACCGATAGAAGTCTGGTTAAATACTTTTTGTATAAACCATACTGTATCTAACTCTTCCTTTAATAAACTCGATTTTTCATTCAATTTGTACTTATTCAAAATCTATAGCTTTTTCCAGAATGTATTTCTTTGAAAAACAGTATAGTATATTTACTTAGATTTCCAAAATTCTCATTTTAACAACATAATAGAACTATTCCGCTTATTTCCTTTGAAAAGTGGAACATTAGTATATTTTTCAACATTGAAATTTCTATTCTAGATGATTCTTTTATCTACCTATTCCTCATTTATTCACAATGTGTTTATACAATATTTTCTTTTCATTCTTTAACATAGTCACTGACAATGAGTTAATTTTATCTTTTGCAAAACTAACTCATTTCTTATGATTCAAAGAGACAACATATTTGACAATCAAGTGAACATAATACTACTCACACATTACAATTAAAATTTAACAATTATTGTAACTTTTCCATGCTAATCAATTTATTTCACAAATCATGGGTGTTATTTTGCATTCAATAATCCACTCATAAGCAGAATTTTCATACAAGCATGATTCATCAATTTATTTGTATTCTAGTATTAAAGTATATTAATAAAGCATCAAGACAAATCTTAATCCACCACTCTCAATTCATTTTACTAATTTTCTTGTTTTAACAATCAAGAGTTTTCTCTTTTTCTTACTAATCTTTTTGCCAACACATGGTCAATTTTTACTAGTTTCTCTAGCATATTCATGAAATTAATCCCTAGCATGGTAATTACATTAGAAGTAGAGAAATCTCCCACCTTATTGGAGAACAAAGAAGACTCCTAAAGAACTCCTTGAAAGCACGATCGTCTCCCTAGCTTGTGCAAAAATTGAGCTCCTCCTCCTAGCTTAGCATGAACCCAAGCCAGCTCCTCCTCTTCTTGCCTTGGCCGGCCTCCAATGGAAGGGAACACACTCTCTTTCTTTTTCTCACACAAATCTTTTTTCTCACTCAATCTTTAACTCACAAATACCCTTTTCTTTCTCTTTCTCTTTGAAAATTTCTAATGCAAGTGATGAAGAAAGGCAAGGGAGGGGTATTTATACACATTTCAAGAGTGAATGAAGGGTTGAGATGAGTTTATATGAAAGGCTAGGATACATTTGGGAGTTAGAAGAACTACCCATCACCAAGTAACCAACTCTCCACTCTCTCCATCTCTTCCATTCAAGCTAATGGCTGGCCACCTTCTTGTGTCTCATTGCACGTGCATGTGCAATGCATGTACCATCACATGCACACTAGTTGCTTGTTCAATTAATTGTTAATTTAATTGTTACTTGATCAAGACTACCCTACAAGTTGTCTTAATTAATATTAGAATTAACTAGTGGGATAATTAGGTGGGCTAAAGTCCATGGGCTCTTTAATTTATTTAATTAATTTATTTTAGATGGGCTAGAATTAAACTATTAGGCCTAAAAATTAATAATAGGCTTCTTTTTTAAAAGAGAAGAAAATGTATTTGTTCATGACATAAGAATAATTTTAAAGCCAAATACATACATTAGTTTGCACTTGCAAAACATGTGAAAACAAATGAAAATTTAATTATAGGAAAATTCAGGATGTTACAGCGGGGGACATCGGAGAGGGATCAAGGTGGTTGACGAAGCGGTGGGTTGACGACGAGTGGATGGGTTCAGGGAAGTGGGATTCGGTTGGCGATGGGTTTGGATGAAGGCGAGGGGGAATGACGAAGTCGAGGATGGGGGGTGATGACGGGGTGATGATGAGGAGACGATGGCGAAGGGCTAGGGTGATCGGGGTGGTGGTCGGAAAGGATGGGAGGAGCAACGGGCGGAGGGTTTCGGCGGTTTGGGTTTGAAGATGAAAATAGAGAGATGGGGGAGAGAGAGAGAGAGAAGAAAGAAAGAGAGAGAGAGAGAGAGAGAGAGAGAGAGAGAGAGAGATTAGTTAAATTATGGTTTAATAATAAGGGTATTTATAAGGGATTAAGAAGTTGGGGTTTTGGATTGCAGGTTAATGGGTTTAGGGTACAGTTTTAGGCTCCAAAAAAAGAAAAACACATAGAAATCAAAGAGATGAACATATAGCGAAACAATTCAAACTCAAAGCACGAAGAGCAAAGATTTGCAATGAGCCAAAAATAACAGAATTCAAGCCAAAAGAATACGGAACGATCAAAAGAGAATAAAAGAACCCAATAAAAGCAAAAAAATTATTATTAAAAGGAATCAGGTACAATAATCAAGAAAGAAAATAAAATTACAATAAAATCCAAAATGGGAAAATAGGGATTACACGAGGCGATAAGGAAGGTTGAAGGTGGGAGGAACAGTAGTCAACTGGCAGTGGAGCAGCTCTCTTTGGGTGAAAATAGAGCTGGACGAGGGCGATGGAGGTTCTGGACGATGAGGGTGATTGTGGTCGAGGACGACGCTCAGGGTAGGGCATCGACGAGGTAGTGTGTTCATAGGTTCGGAAGACGACGAAAGATGATGAAGGATGGGTTTGCTGAGGTTGACGAAGACAGCATGGCGAGGAGTGGAGGCGCTGCGGTTGGCGGAGGTGAGGACGAGGATGGACGAGGGAGGACGGGGAGGAAAGCGGCGGTTTGGGTTCAAAATCGAAACAGAGGAGGGATGAAAGAGAGAGTGGCGGGAGAGAAGGAGAGGGGGGGGATTGCACAGTAATATAGGGTTAGGGTTAGGTTAGGGTAGTATTTATAGGGTAAGTTGGGATATAGGTGTAGAACACCGTATTTTTAAAATATTATTTTTAAAGGTTTATAAATGACTAAAATGATTTTTGGAGAATTTATGAATATTTTCAGAAAAATTTATCTTTTTACACGTGCAAAACATGTGCAAATACTTTCTTGAAAAGTTTGAAAGTCAAATTTTCTTCATGAAAAATCATTATTTAATATTTGGCATTTATTTATTATTTTTCCAGATTTTTCTGAAATTAATTGGAACAATTTGCAAATTTTGAGAAAAGAATGATCTTTTTGCAAATTTGGTATTGTCAGGGGTTAAAATGTAAAATGTACAATCTGGACATTTTGAACAGTACAGGTTGAGATTTAGGATTATATTTTACTTTTAAATCCTAATTTAAGTAAATTTTATTGAATTTCCAAGAATAGAGCTATATATATATAAAGTTGTATTTGAAGGGATTATTTTGCAAAGCGGGTAAAACCCTAAACTCTTACCCCGGATATTTAAAAGGAGATTTGCAGCCGTCATTCTGCTGCACAACATAATATTTGGTGATTTTTGAGAGATCAAGAGGAGGATTTGGATCTCGCAAAAAGGAAGGCTTTTTCGTTGGATCTTTTCAATTCCAAGGTGAGTGACATTGTTTTGTTTTGTTTTGTTTTGTGAGTGATATGAACTTTGTTTGGTTGATGGATTTATGTGAACGATTGTTTTGTTGTTTGTTTGGCATGTATGTTTATTTAGTATTTTGCATGAAAACGATGCAATGGTTGTTGTTGTATCATGTGATTTTAAGAATTTCTCTCTGGTAAGTCGACTTATGTTTTTATAAGTCAACTTATGATCTGGTAAGTCGACTTATGTTTTTATAAGTCAACTTATGATCTGGTAAGTCAACTTATGACTTTTATAAGTCAACTTATATTACTTAACTTATTTTCTTAAAATCATGGATATTTTTTCCCTCTGGACTGTCGACTTACTACAGTAATAAGTCGACTGGTACTGATGAGTTTTCATAAACTTGCATGTTCTTCCGAATGATTAGTCTTCAAATATTTTAGTCTATACTTTGTCTTCTATTAAGCATATGATTTTAAGATATTCAGTTGAGCTATTTATGGTGGAAAGTTGGTTTAGACATTTGAGTTTGAGTCTATAGAGGATGTGTGTGACCCTAGTACCCTGGTGTTGAGTTATTTTGTTGAGGCCTGTTGAGACATCTTAGTTGTTCAGTTTTGAGTTAAGTCCGGTAGGGTACACCAACTCTAGGAGATTCGTTGAGTAATTAAGTGACCCAAAATAATAAGGACAGGCACTAGTGGTGATATGATGAAGGAGAAAATGGGTCAAGTACCTCAGTATGGCTTTCGGTGTGGGATTTAATCTCCGGAATTATCACAGTAGATTACTTGTGGTGTGTCTCCGGAATTATCACGGTAGATTACTTGTAGTGTGGGATTTATCTCCAGAATTATCACGGTAATTACTTGTGGTGTGGGATTGATCTCCGGAATTATCGGAGTCGAGGTGACGCACATGTGATATTCATGTGATGAGGCCATTGCTTTCGGTCTGGGATGATCTCCGAAATTATCCAGGTAAAATACCTGAGGTGTGGGATCTATCTCCGGAATTATTGGGGCATGGACTACTACTCACAGCTTATCTTTATCTCGTAGTAGTCATCGTGATAAGGCTAGTTGCATAGCGGGGGATTGAACCCTATGAAGTGAAGACATTAAGGGCTTGCACCGAACCTATGTAGAGTGGGATGCATAGACTTCTACAAGTACGCATTAGAGAGTCCGCATATAGAATTTGTGTTTTCTTGACTTGGTTTTTCATGCATGTGGATTTCCTGTTTTCTACACATGACACTTGGTTTAGTCTCACTTGTTGTTTACTTTTCCTCGCTACATCATATTTTATGTATTCATGTTTATTACATGTTGTTTAAGAATCCATGCTTAATGCTTATTTATGTTGTTTGTTTGTTTTTATGTCACTCACACCATTTATGGCTGACCCCTTTGGTTTGGGGGGTTAGGGATCATCTCTAGCCTCATGTGTTGCAGGTGGTTGCTTAGAGTTTGGAGGTTTGGATGCTTGAGATAGTTTTGAGATAAATTAATTTAATGGAGTTTGTGTAAATTTGTATGAACAGTGTTGTAATAAGACTGTGTTGTAAATAAAAGAAAACTATGATTGAGATGTTTTAAATTCCGCTGTGCTTTGTAAAAGTTTGTTGTAATCAAAGTTGAAAATTTTAGTGGAGTTGGTTGTGTTTAATGTTACATTGAAGTTGATGCTGGGATTGTGCCACGTATTTTCTAAGATATTATATTAGAAATTCGGGGCGCTACAGAGGTTGGTATCAGAGCATGCTTCAATAGTAATAATAAATATGGCATAAAAATAACCTAGGTGTGGACACTAGAGTGTGAGTACCTAGGTGTGAACATTGAAGACTGAGTATCACATAGAACTGAAATATGATGTTTTACCTTTGGGATACAAGTGAAGTTTTACCAAAGGATATTGATGTGAGTTTGAATTGTGTGTGATGCTCTAACTTTTCCCTCGTTTTGCAGTGTTCAGTATGGTTGCACCCAGGCCCAGGAATGGTGGTAATAATGAGGATGGATCTGGTAGTTCTCGAGGAACTGGAATTGATCTTGATGCTGAATTCGCCAAGGTGTATCAGACTCTGAATGCGCTAATGGCATTTAATTTGACGCAAAGTCAGAATCAATAGCAGAATCAGCAGCGAAATCATGG
This sequence comes from Hemerocallis citrina, assembly GCA_017893485.1. Lineage (NCBI taxonomy): Eukaryota > Viridiplantae > Streptophyta > Magnoliopsida > Asparagales > Asphodelaceae > Hemerocallis > Hemerocallis citrina. The sequence continues at coordinate 120,264,122 of CM030364.1, forward strand.
AGCTGGACAGGGATTGGTTAACGCCGATCCTATCAAGCAGATCGAGTCCTTTAAGAGGATGAGGCTGGCAGTTTTTGAGGGGCAATCTGATCCAAACGTAGCTGATGATTAGATTAGAAGGATGGAGACAATCTTCGAGGTATCGAAGACTCCGGTAGCCAGCACGGTGAAGTTGGCTACTATGCAACTGGAAAAGGACGCTGGTGTCTGGTGGGAATCGCTGAAAAGGACTTTGGGAGATCAGTCGATGACTTAGGAAACTTTTCTGGAGGAATTCAGGGATCGCTTCTTTCCCCTAGATGTTCAGGAGAAGAAGGCAACCAAGTTCTTGAACCTTCAGCAGGGTAGCATGACCGTGCGAGAGTATGAGACCAAGTTCGCTCAACTTTCGAGGTATGCACCAGAGTTGGTCATTGACGAGGCAAAGAAGGCCAAGAAGTTTCAGCAGGGCTTGAGGCCACACTTGAGGTCGAGGATGATCCTGTTGGGCATCAGACGGTTCGACAAGCTGGTCAGGAGAGCAGCTATAACTGAGGAGGACATGGACCATTTCCAGAAGAGGCAAGATACATGGAACCAGAACAAGAAGCCAGCATCAGGTCAGAGCGGGAAGGGATTCCCCGCAAAGCAGATCAAGTTCAGTGATCCGGTGCAAAAAGCACCTGCAACTTAGGGAGTGACTTGTTATTACTGCAAGGAGGCAGGTCATTACAGGTCAGCATGTCCGAAGTTGGCAAAGCAGATTTGTTCCCAGTGTGGGCAGGCAGGACATTCTAAGCCCCATTGTCCACAATTGAGGAAGGATGGTTCAGGTGGAAGCAAATCCCAGAGGCAAGGGCGAGTATTTGCATTAACCGAGGAGGATGCGGGTAACTCGAAAGATGTAATACAGGGTATGCAAGAATTTTGATTTTTATTTTAAATCAATGTAATAAGTAAAACCTTTATTTGAGAACAATTGGAGATTGAGTATCACTCTTCTTGTGACAGGAATTGTTTTAATTAATGGAATAAAGGCAAAGGTTTTATTTGATACTGGTTCGTCGCATACTTTTGTATCGCCAAATTTACGAAGATCTTAGGTGTGGAGCCTAAGTTGTTTCCAGGCAGGGTTTTGTCGGTGGCAACGCCGTCAGGTGAAGAGTTGATTGCGGATCGATATTACGAGGGCTGTGATATCGAGATTGGTGGGAGGTTGTTCGGCATTGATTTGATCGAGCTGCAAGTCTTAGCAGTGGATGTCATCGTGGGTATTGATTGGATGGTAATATATGATGCCACAATTGAATGCAATCAGAAGGAGGTATTGGTGAAAGCACCAGGTGGACCCGCAGTGACTTTCCAAGGGAAGAAGAAGGTTTCGAAGGTGGCTACAATGGTATCGAAGATGGTTATTTCAGATGAGGTCAAGGGCATTCCGGTTGTCCGAGATTTTCCTAAGGTGTTCTTGGATGATTTTCCAGGATTACCGCCGCAGAGAGATATGGAGCTTTGCATCAATGTTCAGCCGGGGAGTGCGCCGATTTCTAAGGCTCCGTACAGGATGGCACCTGTAGAGCAAGATGAAGTGAAAAAGCAGATCGAGGAGCTGTTGAGCAAGGGGCTTATTAGGCTGAGTTCTTCTCCGTGGGGAGCGCCAGTGCTGTTAGTCAAGAAGAAGGATTGGTCAAAGAGGATGTGCATTGACTACCGGGAGTTGAATAGGGTGACTATTCAGAATAAGTATCCACTGCCGCGGATTGATGATTTGTTCGACAGGCTTCGAGGAGCAGCGGTGTTTTCGAAGATTGATTTGAGATCAGGGTATCATCAGGTTCGAGTCAAGGAGGAAGATGTGAGTAAGACAGCTTTCAGGACTCGTCATGGACTCTATGAGTTTTTGGTAATGCCATTCGGGTTGATGAATGCGCCAGCAGTTTTCATGGATATGATGAATCGGGTTTTGAGGCCATTTATTGACTCCTTCGTGGTGGTTTTCATCGACGATATCTTGGTGTATTCGAAGTCGGAGGAGGATCATTCTATGCACTTGACAGCAGTATTACAAAAATTACAGGAGCATAGTGTGTATGCCAACTTGTCGAAGTGTGAGTTTTGGAAGTCTGAGGTAGCTTTCCTTGGTCATATCCTTTCTAAGGAGGGAGTAGCCACTGATCCTCAGAAAGTTGAAGCAGTGAAGGATTGGCCCAGGCCAACGTCTGTGAAGGAAGTCAGAAGTTTCTTGGGTTTAGCTGGTTACTACAGGAGATTCATCCAAGGTTATTCTCAGATTGCAGTTCCTTTGATAGGTTTGACCCGGAAGAATGTGGCATTTTTATGGACTGATAAGTGTGAAGAGAGTTTCCTTGAGTTAAAGGAAAGGTTGACTACTGCACCTATCTTAGCTTTGCCACAAGCTGGGAAGGATTATGATATCTTCAGTGATGCGTCTCTCAGAGGTTTGGGTTGTGTCTTGATGCAAGAAGGCAAGGTTATTGCTTATGGTTCGAGGCAATTGCATTCGCATGAGAAGAATTATCCGACGCATGATTTGGAGCTAGCAGCTATCATTTATGCCTTGAAGCAGTGGGGGCATTATGTTTATGGTGAGAAGGTTAATATGTACACTGACCACAAGAGCCTAAAGTACATTTATTAACAGAAGGATCTAAATCTTCGGCAGAGAAGGTGGTTCGAAGTTTTGGAAGACATTCGTCCCGAGATCAAGTATCATCCGGGCAAGGCGAATGTGGTGGCTGATGGACTTAGCAGGAAGAGTAGTTTATCAAGTTTGATCACTAATCGAAGTGAGTTGGCAGCAGAGATCGATCAGGCAGGTATCGAGGTGGTGCTGCAAGGTTTAGGGGTATCCTTGGCTCAGTTGAGGCTGCAGCCGTCCTTGAGAGAGAGGATTGTGGAAGGTCAGAAATCAGACTCAGAAATTCAGAAGATGTTGCAACAGGTTTCAGAGGGCAGGCTATCAGAGTTTCGTGTCCAAGATGGAATTCTTTGGTTGGGTGAGAGGTTGTGTGTTCCAGATAATGCAGATTTGAGAGATAGTTTCTTGCAAGAAGCACACAGTACCTTGTTGTCAGTTCATCCAGGAGGCACGAAGATGTACACGGACATCAAACAGCACTTTTGGTGGTCTGGTATGAAGAGGGATGTGGCAGATTTCATGGCAAGGTGTCTGACTTGTCAGCAGATCAAAGCAGAAAATCATAGACCTGGAGGTTTGTTGCAGCCATTGCCCATTCCAGAGTGGAAATGGGAGAATATCAGTATGGATTTCATCACGGGTTTGCCGAGGAGTTCGAAGGGCAATGACTCGATTTGGGTTATTGTGGACCGTTTGACTAAGTCGGCTCACTTTCTAGCCATGAAGACTACTTGGTCGATGGAAAAATTGGCTGAGTTGTACACTGGAGAAATTGTGAGACTTCATGGAGTTCCTATGTCGATTGTTTTCGACATAGATGCAAGGTTCACTACAAGGTTTTGGAAGAGCCTACAAGCAGCTTTAGGCACCAGAACTGATTTCAGTACCGCGTTTCATCCACAGACCGATGGTCAGACGGAGAGGGTGAATCGAGTGCTGGAAGATATGCTGAGGGCTTGTGTTATGGATTTTGGTGGTACTTGGGAGAGATACTTAGCATTGGTTGAGTTTGCTTATAACAACAGTTACCATGCGAGTATTGGAATGGCACCGTATGAGGCTTTGTACGGGCAGAGGTGCAGGACACCTGTTTGTTGGTACGAGGTTGGCGAGAGGCAGATGTATGGTCCTGAGATCGTACAGCAGACATCGGAGCAGATTGAGCTGATTCGCAAGAGATTGGTCGAGGCTCAGAGTCGGCAGAAGAGTTATGTTGATACTCGACGAAGAGACTTGGAGTTTGAGGTTGGGGATGCAGTTTTCCTCAAGGTTTCTCCGACCAAAGGAGTGATCAGGTTTGGTAAGGGAGGCAAGTTGGCGCCAAGGTATATTGGGCCATACAGGATCATGGAGCGGATTGGCAAGACAGCATATAGATTGAAGATTCCGGAGGAGTTGGCACAAGTGCATGGTGTATTTCATGTGTCATTGTTGAGGAAGTATGTGCCAGATTAGAATCATCAGTTGGTAGAGGTTCCTGAAGATCTACAGGTGAATTTGAGTTACAAGGAACGACCTGTTGAGATCGTTGATCGTAGGGAGAAAGTTCTTAGGAGCAAGGTGGTACCTATGGTCAAGGTTTTTTGGAGGAATCAGCAGTTCGAGGAGGCTACTTGGGAGCCAGAGGATCGCATGCAGAAGGATTTCCCTGAGCTTTTTGTATGAGTGTATTTCTTTTATGTGATTGTGATTCTTTTGAATGTTTGTACCATTGATTGAGTTAAGTTGTATTCCTTCCATTATGATTGTGTTGTCGTATGTAATTGTTTGGACTATGTTCTATTTATGAGATATTATTCCCTTATTGGTATGTGGTTTGGACTCAGTAGTAGTAGTTCTAAGAACAGAACTCTTCTAAGGAGGGAGTGATGTAGAACCCCGTATTTTTAAAATATTATTTTTAAAGGTTTATAAATGACTAAAATGATTTTTGGAGAATTTATGAATATTTTCAGAAAAATTTATCTTTTTACACGTGCAAAACACGTGCAAATACTTTCTTGAGAAGTTTGAAAGTTAAGTTTTCTTCATGAAAAATCATTATTTAATATTTGGGATTTATTTATTATTTTTTCAGATTTTTCTGAAATTAATTGGAACAATTTGCAAATTTTGAGAAAAGAAGGACCTTTTTGCAAATTTGTCATTTTTAGGGATTAAAATGTAAAATGTACTTTCTGGACGTTTTGAACAGTACCGGTTGAGATTTAGGATTATATTTTACTTTTAAATCCTAATTTAAATGAATTTTATTGAATTTCCAAGAATAGAGCTATATATATATAAAGTTGTATTTGAAGGGATTATTTTGCAAAGTGGGTAAAACCCTAAACTCTTATCCCGGATATTTAAAAGGAGATTTGTAGCCGTCATTTTGCTGCACAACATAATATTTGGTGATTTTTGAGAGATCAAGAGGAGGATTTGGATCTCGCAAAAAGGAAGGCTTTTTCGTTAGATCTTTTCAATTCCAAGATGAGTGACATTGTTTTGTTTTGTTTTGTTTTGTGAGTGATATGAACTTTGTTTGGTTGATGGATTTATGTGAACGATTATTTTGTTGTTTGTTTGGCATGTATGTTTATTTAGTATTTTGCATGAAAACGATGCAATGGTTGTTGTTGTATCATGTAAGTGAAATCTAAGAATGTTGAGTTGATCTTGGTTCATAAAAATTGTATTGCTAGAAGGCATGTTTAAGATTTAAGTATGGTTATGATCGGATGGATGAACATCTGGATCTTGTGTTATAGATCATATTTTGGTTTGAGTTGTGAAAGAATTTCAGTATTGAGAAATCCTAATGGAAGAATTAGGAATTTAGAACATGAGAACTTGAGTTTTGAGATATTGGATGTTTTGAGTAATGTATCTGATCTGAGAATACTTTGAGATGGTCGTTTTTATTGAAATACAAATTATTTTAGTAAACAATGATTTCTTTTGGTAAATTCAAATTTTGATTATCATGAACAACCAAAACTATGTAGACTGTAGGCCGATAGTCGACTGGCAGACCTATCAGTCGACTGGCACGACCCAGCTGCTGTATCTTTAGTTTTCTTGAAAATCCGTTCTGGACAGTCGACTTAGACCCTTTTCAGTCAACTAGTACACTTAGAATTTATTTTTCAAAGTTATCGCAGGTTTTTCTCTGGTAAGTCGACTTATGACCTTTTAAGTCGACTTATATTCTCTTTTAAGTCGACTTATGACTTTGCAAGTCGACTTATAACACTTAGAATATTTTCTTAAAGATTTTTTGGAATTTCTCTCTGGTAAGTCGACTTATGTTTTTATAAGTCAACTTATGATCTGGTAAGTCGACTTATGTTTTTATAAGTCAACTTACGATCTGGTAAGTCAACTTATGACTTTTATAAGTCAACTTATGATCTGGTAAGTCAACTTATGACTTTTATAAGTCAACTTATATTACTTAACTTATTTTCTTAAAATCATGGATATTTTTTCCCTCTGGACAGTCGACTTACTACAGTAATAAGTCGAGTGGTACTGATGAGTTTTCATAAACTTGAATGTTCTTCCGAATGATTAGTCTTCAAATATTTTAGTCTATACTTTGTCTTCTGTTAAGTATATGATTTTAAGATATTCAGTTGAGCTATTTATGGTGGAAAGTTGGTTTAGACATTTGAGTTTGAGTCTTTAGAGGATGTGTGTGACCCTAATACCCCGGTGTTGAGTTATTTTGTTCAGGCCTGTTGAGGCATCTTAGTTGTTCAGTTTTGAGTTAAGTCTGGTAGGGTACACCAACTCTAGGAGATTCGTTGAGTAATTAAGTGACCCAAAATAATAAGGACAGGCACTAGTGGTGATATGATGAACGATAACATGGGTCAAGTACCTCAGTATGGCTTTCGGTGTGGGATTTAATCTCTGGAATTAGCACAGTAGATTACTTGTGGTGTGGGATATATCTCCGAAATTATCACGGTAGATTACTTGTGGTGTGGGATTTATCTTCGGAATTATCACGATAATTACTTGTGGTGTGGGATTGATCTCCGAAATTATCGGAGTCGAGGCGACGCACATGTGATATTCGTGTGATGAGGCCATTGCTTTCGGTGTGGGATGATCTCCGGAATTATCCAGGTAAAATACCTGAGGTGTGGGATCTATCTCCGAAATTATCGGGGCATGGGCTACTACTCACAGCTTATCTTTATCTCGTAGTAGTCATCATGATAAGGCTAGTTGCATAGCGGGGGATTGAACCCTATGAAGTGAAGACGTTAAGGGCTTGCACCGAACCTATGTAGAGTGGGATGCATAGACTTCGACAAGTACGCATTAGAGAGTCTGCATATAGAATTTGTGTTTTCTTGACTTGGTTTTTCATGCATGTGGATTTCCTGTTTTCTACACATGACACTTGGTTTAGTCTCACTTGTTGTTTACTTTTCCTCGCTACATCGTATTTTATGTATTCATGTTTATTACATGTTGTTTAAGAATCCATGCTTAATGCTTATTTATGTTGTTTGTTTGTTTTTATGTCACTCACACCATTTATGGCTGACCCCTTTAGTTTTGGGGGTTAGGGATCATCTCTAGCCTCATGTGTTGCAGGTTGTTGCTTAGAGTTTGGAGGTTTGGATGCTTGAGATAGTTTTGAGATAAATTAATTTAATGGAGTTTGTGTAAATTTGTATGAACAGTGTTGTAATAAGACTGTGTTGTAAATAAAAGAAAACTATGATTGATATGTTTTAAATTCCGCTGTGCTTTGTAAAAGTTTGTTGTAATAAAAGTTGAAAATTTTAGTGGAGTTGGTTGTGTTTAATGTTACATTGAAGTTGATGCTGGGATTGTGCCACGTATTTTCTAAGATATTGTATTAGAAATTCGGGGCGCTACAATAGGGTTATTGGGTAAGGGGGTAATATCCAAGAGGAAAAAGTTACAGGGTTTGGGTTTTAGATCCAATAGGGGACAAAATAACCAAATATAATTTGATTTAGATTAACAATTGAACAAATATATTAATAGTAACATAATATAACATTTAGAATCAAATACTATGCATTACATTAATACTCAACTACTAATAAATACAATAGGGTGTATGGATTTACAAAATAAATAAAATTGGATTTGATTTGGCTAAAATATATTATATAGTAATATAGTAGTACATATTAATTAATTAAATCAATAGTATACATAAAATCGATACTCCAATAATAATAAAATAAGATTATGATCAAAAGGCTTTCACAATTTAATAAATAACAAAAGATGAATTTTTAATAAATAAACAATCAAAAGTAAAAAACAATAATCATGAGATTGTATAAAATAGGAATTGGGGTTTAGCAAATTCATTAAAATATTCTAAATAGTAATAATACATTTGATTTGGGCTCAAATATAGATAATCGATCAATAAGGATTATAAAACAAAGTTAAAGTACACCACTATTAGAAAATAAATATAATTGTAAATTAGATGATACTTTAATATAAAGTCCAAACCGAACTTGACACATAATGAATTTATAAAAATCTAAAATACAAAAAATATTCAGAAAATATGTATTTACCAGAACGGGGGTTACAATCCTACCGACCGTACAAAAAGATTTTCGTCGACGAATTTCATTCTGGCAATAAGACAAAACAAAAGCAAACTTAAGAAATAACAAAGCAAGAAAATTTGAAGAAGAGAATTGATGTGATGAAAGAACCAGAATAAGAAGAAAAAAACATGTATAAGATTGATGTCAGATAATAAATCGACAAGTGATGACGAGTGGAAAGTACGAAAAAAGAACTAAATGATGCACGGAAGGAGGAACAAGAGAATCCTGAGACATGTGGGTTATAGGCCCACCACGCTTCCACTGCGCAACACTGATGGTGATGTTCCAAGCTGCATACATGTCGTTGTAGACCATGTGACGCCAATCGACGAACCGAGGAGGAATAAAAAGAATTACACCGGAATCAAAGATAATATGGGTAGGAAAAGGATGAATTTATACTCAATAAAGAGTCAACGAAGGAGGATGACTACAAGGGATGGAAGGAAACAAGGAATGGAAGAATTGAATGAGAAAGGTTCAGATGTGGATCAAATAGGATTAGCATCCAGATTATATGAAAGTTATTACATGTTCATGTAATCAACGTGGTGCGCATATTATTGAGTTAACCTGGCTGAGCCAAACTCGACTAACATATAATCCAAACATGACTAACACACTAGCCAAACCTGGGCTCTATACCACTAAAAACCTGTCACGCCCTGCTTCACAAAATACTGGAATACAAGTATGTAACAAAGGCCCAGCGAATGATGTGAACACCATCCATAAGCTGTACATATCTAACACTAGCTAGTTTGAGCTAGAACTGAACATAGTCCAGTCAAAATTTAAAATAAATTTAACCATAAGTCCAATACTTATGAAATTTTAGATTCAGTAACTACACATATACAAGTCTAACATACTCAAAAGTTTCGTTTAGATTCATAACACGCAGAGAGTTGTGGCTTTTTAAACATAGCATAAAATTTTCTTCTATTTTCAGACAGGGTGTCCACCTATTTTACAAACTATTTTTAAAACTCCATCAAATTTTATCTAACAATTCTAAAATTTTAGAATCATGATGTAGACTCATACCACTTACTACAGTAAAAATTTCAATTTATGATCATGCACCAAAAAGTAGTTATGAATTAATGAACTTCAATTCCAAAACCAGGCAGATTCAGCTTCCGATTCTGGACCAGTTGCAAACTTATACTTTTTTGAAGTATCAAACGAACTCAGAAAAATGAAATTTGAAACTATGGTTGTTAAAACATTCAAGAACACCTAGTAAAAATTTGGCTTAAAATACCCTACCAATTCCGAGAAATGATTTTTGGAAGAGCACCCAAGTTTCACAAATACAGCAGTTCTTTTCTGCTCACTGCCCGAAATTAAAATAATTGTTTGAGCTACTAAATGAACCCCAAATATTATGAAAATAATTAAGTGTGCTATAGACTTATAGTAGAACAAGCCTTAAAAATTTTGGTTCAAGACTCTAAGCCATTTGGGAGTTAGAAAATCCTAAGCTTACCACATCACATACAAGTTCTTTTATGGCTTCTAGGTATAAAAGTTACTCAATAATTAAACTCAAGAGGTGAACTGATGTGTATAAATTTTATAAAGATATTTGTACTCAATTACCCATAAAAATTGCTTGTATTCGTCTATCATGTTAATAATTTATCTTATTTTCATAGATTTCAGTTAATTAATTATTTTTGAGGGAATACGAATTTTTTTAATGCAAAAGGTGAATATATTTAGTAAAAATTAACAAAGAAAACGAGGATAATAGAATTATTAAATTTTATTGATTTGTTGAAATGTGAATTTTACAATTTGGCATTGTGAAATGCAAAATAGAAATTTTAAATTGCTAATAGAGGTGAAAAGGAAATAAACAAATTTAAAAAGGGTTTTATTGATCTTATGTGATTATTAGTTAGTTTAATTAATTTAAAATAATTAATTTTAATTTTATTTTAATCCTAAATTCTGATTTTATTTTGTGTGTGCGCAGCATGTGCTTCAAGAAAAAGAAGAGAAGAAAAAGAAGGAAGAAATAAAGAGCAAATCAAATAAAAAAAGAAATAAATAAAGATGTGGGGTTTTCTGCAAAAATAAACCCTAATCCCCACGTTCATGCACATATAAATACAATAGCAAACGAAGAGGAGAAGGACACGCTGAACGAGAGAGAGAGCAACGGCTGATCTAAATAAATAAATAAATAAAAGTAAAACATAGAGTTAGAGAGAGAAAGGAGGCATGGTTGTTCTGTGTGTGGGCGGCACGCGAAATAAGGGCGCGAAAAATGATAGAACGATACAGCAAAACAAGCAGAGAGGAGCTCTGTAAGTGGCTGACGTCAGTGGACTTCAGCAAAATTCAGAGAGACAGGAGAGAGGAGGCAGCAGTCCGCACTGACGTGGCGCTGATGTGGCGGCGCTAACTGTGTGCTGGCGTGCGGATCGAAGCAAGGAGAGAGAGGGGGGTTTGACTCGCTGGCTCGCTTTTGGAGGCTTCGGTTTACATTTTTTTTTTAACAAAACAGTTCTTTCAGTATCTCTTCGCTTTTGGAGGCTCGTATTTGTTAGTTGCAAAACCATTATGAACTAATTGTATTTTTCTAGGGCTTTGATGTAGCCTAGTTTTGAGAACACAATTTTAATTCCATATTATTTTTTTTAATCTTTCCATATTTGTGTGTTTGATTTTTGATCTTAATGCTTACAATTGTTTGTCCAACTTTTGTTTGATTTATTGGATCATGGAGAGACCGAGCGGTAATTCGTGATTTAGAACTATAGAATTAAACACTATTGATTGAGCGAAATTAAAGATGATTTGCAGCGATTGATGTGACTATAAAGAAATCCATAGAACTTAATGAGTCTTCAATTAATTAAATTTGCATAGAGATATGACAAACTATTAGTTGAAGATATTTTTGATGTTGTTCGAGAGAAAACATTGAATAATTAGGGGATTTTGGTCTACGACTTAGAAAAGTAAAATTTATCATTACATGGAATTATGAATTGTTTGGGATTAATTAGGTGAAATCAAAAGCCCTAGAATTAGTTTTATAATTAATAAACAACAAAATTTCAGATTCCGCTCCTTTTAATTTATTTAGTTAGTTCTTTAACATGGAGACGTGGAACACATCGTGCACTCGGGATAACTCTGCCGGTAATTCCAACTTATATGCCATCCTGCCAATTCTTTTCAAAATCTTTTTGGCCCATTTCTTGGTGCTAATTTTCCACCCGTTCTAAATGTAATATCCCGGACGGATATTATATTTATTTTATTACTATTTTATTTTTACTGAAATACTTTTGGTGGATATCACCCGATTTTGTTAAATAACATTATCTGTATATATATACCATTCTGTATACATCTGTATTGTATCAAATTGGTACTGTAATCTTCCGAACCGATAATAAAATTTATTTTATTATTATTTTCGTAATTTATTTATTTTTATACGGATTATGCGGTTTAACAAACGGAAACAATCGGTATACATATACATGCATACATATGCGTATTGTATCGATTCGATGTTTGTACAAATTATGTTGTGTGTATTTTTTGGACAAAAAGATCTCTTTTTGTCATGATAGATCAATTAGGATGGCTAAGTTTTGATTAAAACTAGGATTAAAGATACATAAGAGTTTAGGGATTTTTTCTTCTAGAAGCTCTCTCTCCTCCACCTCACCCCTCCACCTCACCCCCTTCCACCATACCTCCACCTCACCATTAGCATGGCCGGCCCATGAATTGTGCAAGGGGGTTTTTGAAAACTCCCTTGGTGCTTTTGCACTCTCCACCCTCTTCTTCATCCTATAAATACCCCCCCCCCCCCCCACTTCACTCTTGTCTCATTTTTGCAAGAACAAAGAAAGAGAAAACAAGCCCTAGCTTGAGAGTTTTTCCTTGTAGGTTTTCTTAACGAGTTGTAGTAGAAAGCTAAGGAGGAAGGAGAAGGTTTGCTAGGCTAGTTCTTCCTACAAAGAAATAAACAAGGTGGGGATTCTCTACTTCTAATATAGTTGCTTGTTTTCCATTTTAGTTATTTATGAGTAGAAAGAACCCATTCTTAAGAGTCTACTACTTGTAGGAATGAAAAAGAACCCATCTTTTGAATTTATTAATTTGTATGTGAAAAAGAACCCATTTTAGGGTTGAGTTATTGGGTATGCTAAAAGAACCCATCTTATGGGTTTGGATTGTTGTAGGATAAAGAGAACCCATCTTTTTGAGGTGTGAATGTTGTATGTGTGATCTATAATAACTTGGACTATTTTTATTAAGCATAAGTGGTTGTAGGGATCAAAATGATCCCATGGATATATGGATGGTAGAACTCAAAACAATCGCATAAAGATTAAGTCTTTAAGACTTGCATGATTATTTTTTTGAACTTCTTGGACTAATTACTAAGCATAGGGATCAAAATGATCCCATGGATGGTGGAACTTGAACAAAACACATAAAGGTTGAACCTTTAACTTTGTTATGTTTATTGTTGTTATTATGGTTGTTGTGTTAACACAAACTACTACTTGGACTCTGACTAAGAGCACATAAAGTAAGAATACTCACATACCCATTTTTGGGATGGTAGAACTCATCTTGACTAATAAAAGATATGTCTTTATTTGTTGTTGCTCTCTACCTTATTAAAAATCAAGTTTTACAAACCCTAGTTCAAAAAAAAGTGGACTTGTTGTATGTTATTTTACTACCATGCAAAAGATCAAGTCTTTCTAATCCTAGCTCAGAAAAGATAAGTCTTTTAGTACTTGTTGTATGTTTACTTTAATACTTGTTAAAAATCAAGCTTCTTTTGCTTCTTGGTTGAGAAAGGTTAAGCTTCTATTTTTACTTCTAGGACATGGAAGATTAAGTTTCTATTTCGCTTCTAGTTCATGAAATGTTAAGCTCCTACTTTACTTCTAGATTAGAAAAAGATTAAGTTTTTATGTTGCTAATTAACTCATGCTTGAGTTGTAGAAAAGATCCATGTTTAAGTAGTAGTATTTCATGCTCAAGATAGTAGTAGACATTCCTGCTTAAAGGGTAGTAGATATCCATGCTTAAGTATAGTAATTATTCATGCTTAAGTGTAGTGAAATTCATGCTTGAGTTGTAGTAACTATCCATGCTTAAAGTAGTAGTAGCTATCTATGCTTAAATATAGAAATTGTTCATGCTTAAGTGATGGTAAATATCCATGCTTGAACTGTAGAAAAGATCCATGTTTAAATTGTGGTAGATATCCATACTTAAGATTGTTGTAGGTTCATGTTTAAGTTGTATACCATGCTTAAGATTGTTGTAGGTTCATGCTTAAAATGTATACCATGCTTAAGATTGTTGTAGGTTCATGCTTAAATTGTAGTAAAGCTTCATGCTTAGATTGTACTAAGCGTTCATGCTAAGTTATAGTAAGCTTCATGCTTATGTTGTATCCATGCTTAAATAGTTGTAGGGTTGGATTTGTTTACATGTGTCAAAAAGTAGAATTTTGACCCAAATTTTATATGAGACGTTCTTAGGGGTGTTATTACGATGCTAGAATTTTGGTAGATTTTTCGGGGCTGTTTTATGGGGTGAAACGATCGTTTCCCCCAAATCAGCGAGCTTTAGGGCAAAAACAGTGAAGTCTGTGTTTTCGGGTTAGCATCGCAGTAGGTTCAAGGGGATAAAACTCAGGGTTCCTCTCGGAATTAGATATTCGGACCAACTAGGAAGTTGTACTAGACATTCTCTCCTTTCCGAATTGACCTCTCGGGTTAAATTCCGATGAGAGAGGCAAAATTTATGGCCACTTAAAAAACAGCAACTAGCTGTTCGGCTGAAAGTTACTGTTTTGGTTGCTTGATACTTTTGAGCCTTTTATGTGATGAATCTGAGGTTCGGACCAACTAGGGAGTTGTAGTAGAGACTCTCCCCTTTCCGAATTGACCTCTCGGGTTAAATTCCGATAAGCGGAGTAGGAACTATGGCCCTTGCAAAACACAGCAACTAGCTGTTTGACGATATGCTTACTGTTTCACTTCTTCGTTGTTTTTGAGTCTTTTACTGGTAGAATCTGAGGTTCGGACCAACTAAGGAGTTGTATTAGTGTCTCTCCCCTTTTCGAATTGACCTCTTGGGATAAATTCCGATAAACGGAATAGGAGTTATGGTCTTGGGAAGGTACATCAACTAGCTATCTTGACTGGATGCTTGCTGTTTTGCTTCTTAGATGTTTTAGAGTGTCTTAATGGATGAATGTGAGGTTCAGGCCAACTAGAGAGTTGTAGTAGATAGCTTCCCCTTTCCGAATTGGACTCTCGGTATAGATTCCGATAAGCGGAGTAGGAGCTATGGTATTTGGAAGATGCAGTAGCCAGCTTCGAGCTGAGTGTGCTTGCTGTTTGAGTTCTCTGGTGTTTTAGAGAATCTTACCTCTAGAATCTGTTCAGGCCAAGTAGAGAGTTGTAGTAGACATTCTTCCCTTTCCGAATTGACCTATCAGATTAAATTCTGACAAGCGTAGCACTGGTTGCTTCTAGGCTGTCGGGAGGTCTTTATGTCGCTTTCAGGCTTTTCCTTGGTAGTATGTTTGTATTAGACAATTAGAAGATTCTTCTGTTGCTTCTAATTGTATAAGATCAAGTGTTTCTAGTAAGCACGTTTGGCTGCTTCTAGGTTGATTACCTGTATGGTTGTTTTTGTATGTAACTTGCTCATACGCGGCTCGCTTGGCCCATATGTCGCTGTTGGTCTCATACTTAGCTTGTTTGGCTCGTATATATGTTGTTGTCTCAGACGCATCTCGACTGGCCCGTATATAGCTGTTGGTCTCATACGTAGCTTATTTGGCTCGTATGTATGTTGTCGTCTCATACATGGCTCGACTGACCTGTATGTAGCTGTTGGTCTCATACGTAGCTTATTTGGCTCATATGTATGTTATTGTCTCATACACCGCCCGCCTGGCTCATATGTAGTTGTTGGTTTCATACGTAGCTTGTTGGCTCGTATGTAGCTCATTTGCTAGTACGCAGTTTTGTTGTGCTTGTCTAGGAAAATATTATTGGCCTAGGGCTATTGACCATCAAGATGCATGTTTACCTTACTCCTAAGGGACTGCGGACGAGTCACTCCTTATGTACCGTTGGATCTGAACTGGTGTAGGTTGATCGCGGACCGGAGCGTAGACGAAATCCAAGTTCAGGGTAGTAGCATGCGAATACGTTCGTATTGCCGGGATCTTGGAGGCCATAAACCAGATCCTTAAGGATTATGGTAAGTCTAGGTTGAGCAGCCTAGTAGAGTTACCTTGCGAAGTCTAACTTAAAACTCAGCATGTTGTGTAAGTTCTGTTGTCATCCCTCAGTTGTTCAGGGTTAGTGACATTGTTAGGGTAGTAACTTATGGCTATTACTACTTAACCATTACTTATTATCATTATTCGCCGAAGGGAAAGAGTTGGTGTTAAGGTTGATTCCTTATGATCCAACTGGTCCTATAGGCCGGCACTAGGCAGTGTTATTGGGTTGTACCCTTTTTGTCAAAGGGATACGGTCTGTGCCTACTCACGGGTTGGGAGCACGGGATTCGTATCTCATCTGTTAATTTCTAAAGTGCCTTGATAAGTGAGAGCGATTCCTATCGAATCTAGGGGGGATGAACCCCCCGGAACTCCGTCTTGTCTTATATCTAAGAGTGAGAAGCCATAGACTACGGTCTGGCTAGGGGGCGGCAGGGGATGCTTTGAGCTAACCTGCATCCGCGGAAACTCCAAGGATTCGTCAGATATTTGAGTGAGGTTCGGTGCGCCTGGCAGGATTAGACCGTTTCAGGGCAACCTCATCAGTCATGTCTAATCTTCAGAAACAAGTCGAGTACAAGAAAAGAATTCATAGCGCGGGTTCAAATCCCTATATATGAAGAAACTGCTTGATATGGGCCGTATGTAGTATGGGTTGCATACTGTCCAAGAGTCTTGCTTGCAATAGAATAAGAGCATCCTTGCATTAGTAATTCGGGCATTAGAGTCTAAGGCATAGTATACACTGACACATCAAGTATATATATACATTTCTCTTTTCATCAATCTATTTGCTTTAAGTGGAGAATCACTGCTGGTCATCAGCCTTAAAGTGTCAGTATATGTACTGACGTCCCCATTTCAATAGGTACTGGATTGTAGAAGTATAGGTACAAGATTCAGGAGGACTCAAGGAATCTCGAACATGAAATACTTTATTCCAAAAAATAACACTTGTACATCAACGAATCCCTTCATTATTCACATTTATTTTAATAAACCACTACAACCATAAAAACTCTTTCTTCTATGGAAACATAATACAATCCATGAAATCCTTTAAATTTCTCTTTTAAATCTCATTTTGCATACATACATAAAACCCAATAAATTTCTCTTTAATCCAATTAACTTAACCTGAAACAAGTCTCTTTATTGTCTGGGATCTCATCCCTAAATATGAAATTCTTTAGTTCTAAAAATCTGAAATGCCACCCCTTTAGAAACTGGAAAATGCCCTTTAGAATTCGAATTTTAGTCTTTCAAAACTGAAACTTATAACCCCTAAAAAATGATAGTTTTTTCTACAAAAATATAGATTTGTGCCGTTAAATTTATTACTTGAATACATTAAAAATTGAAGCTAGATTCTCTACAAAATCTGAAACTTGATCAAAAGAACCAATTAAAACTTCATACAAATACTAGATTTAAACATATACATATACTCATCTATATGCACACTAGGGTCCCCAACCCTAACACCCAAAACCCTTCACAAAATCCATAAAAACTCGAGTCACAAGATCGGACTGGAAGCCAACATAGCACAGCCAGGGTCTACACAGTGCTCGAGTTTGCACTGTGCCAACCCGGGTTACTGTGCAGCCCTCCAACCTGAAACCCTTAACCCCTAGGGTTAGCGGCCAAACCCTAACCCTTGGTGGCCACAACCCTAACCCCCAATATTTGATTTTTTTTTTGTTGCAATATACACATATTAGCATACTCAAACAAGTAACATTCTTCATATAAAAATTATTTTGTATTAAAACAATGAATAAACCCTAAAAATCTCATATTTTAATTATGAATATGAATTTTAAGTTCATATGCCAAATTCTAATCATCTACAATAATTTATGGGTTCATTAAATCACTTTCTATAAATACAAAACTCGATCTTTCAAGCAAAGAAAGATCATTACTTCAAGAACAACCTATTTTAGATCAACTTGCAATCAAGATTCAATTTTTTATGTCATATAATCAACAATCTCATATCAATTATACATCTCTACAAGTATCTCATATCAAATACCACAATCAAACAAACATACATCCATGGATCACTAAAATTTTCATCCCTAGCATGATATTACACATCCATAAGATAAAAGCATAACAAGAGAGAAAGAGTGTTACCCTCCTCGTGAAGAAAATTGGTACAAAAGAGTAGCCTTCTCCAAGCAATAGTGATACTCTCCAATATCTCCAAATCGCCAAAAATACAAAAGAAATGTGGGAGGCCGAAGCATGCTGCCATCTAAATAGGTCGGGATTGATTTCTAGGGTTTCTTGGAACAATTTACAAATAAACACCCTAGAAAATTTCTAATTACAAAATCCAATATTTTAGGAGATCAATTCTTGTTACATTCTATATTTGGCCCAGTCAATTAGGATTTCATTTTCCCTCAAATCCTTCTCATTTGGCAAGACTTTGTAGCCAAAAAAATTATAATTTCAAATTTTGCCTTAAAAGGACATTTTTACACAAAAGTCCAATTCTTTCGAATAATTTAAAAAAGTAGTTTTTTTATTCAAAAAAATCCCAAAAATTAAGATATATCCAATTATATATAAGAGAATTTATTTAGAAACTCAAAGTTCCAAAACTTGTAATTATTTGCACGTGTTTTGCACGTGCAAAACTACAATTTCACAAAAATTCAAGATAATTAAATAAATAAATTTAAAAATTATTTATCAATTCAAAATATTACCTTTAAATTTCTGGGGTGTTACATCACTCCCTCATTAGAAGAGTTTTGTACTCAGAATTACTGCTAACAGGGAAAAAAATAAAATACAACACAAAATTAACATAAAATATTCCGGAAAATCCATCTTCATCCGGTCCTCTAGCTCCCAAGTAGCCTCCTGGAATAGCTTGCTCCTCCATAGCACCCTAACAATCGATATGACCTTATTCCACAGAACATTCTCTCAGTGATCCAAGATGTAACACCCCGAATTCCAAACACTAATTCGTAGCAAATACAGGATTTTTTACTTCAAATTTGTACAAATTTACAAGGGATTTAAATTTTTTTTATTTCAACAACGTTCTTTACAACAGCACAATGGAAAATAAATGAACACAATACAATCTACGATAATGAACTCTTCAATCTTGTAACAACTCATCATAGTGACTTCATGTCACGCCCCGCTTCCCACTATACGGAAATACAGGTACGCAACTGAGGCCCAGCAAATGATATACATTATCCATAAGCTGTACAATTATAAGCTCAACAAGATATTTATAACACATTCACGCAGACAAATATAATGATCACATGAGCTGGAAATAGAATAACCATAATCTGGATATTACAACAACATCGGGTCAAGATGCCTGGGAATACAAGGTGCCAGAACTAAAACACTACGATAAGCAGTTCGCTATAACAACTAGATAAGATAGCGACTGAAAGAAAAACAACATGAAATATTGAGAAAGCAGCAACGAACGTCTAGAAAGTCTATTCTGCGGGTCCATCAGTACCTGTATAATTATCAACTCAAAGAAAAATAGAAACGGTACCCGTTAGAGCAAGTTTCCGGCAGCATGTAGCAACAAGCAGTAAAAAGGGGTAATATAACAAGATATAACATAGAAGAAACAAGAAGTAGAAGTACAAATACAATATGGAAGTAAGCAAGAAACTGGGAGAATATGATCATGTAACTAATAACCGTAAACTAGTGTGATCAAGACTTCAAAATATAATCAATTGATAACCAAGTCACAGTTCATCAATAATCATGTAATCAGAAATCGAGAGTCATGTAATGAAGAGTAATGTAATCGAGAATCATGTGATCAAGAATCAAGAGTCATGTAATCAAGAATCATATAATCAAGAATCATGCTTAGTGAAAATCTCGAGTTTATCTATTTTATTAACTTATCTAATGCAGGCAATCCTGTGTCCCATACCATAAGTTCGGTGCATATCAATCATGTGACGTTTAGACTTAAGTAGTGAATTCTATAGGATTATGTACTCGGGTCTTCCAGTGATAGTATCAAGGCATGTAATCATGAATCATGTAATCAAGAATTATGTAATCAAGAATTGTGTAATCAAGAATCAAGAATCAAGAATCGCTATTTCGGGAAACACGAGCCCCCTTCCGAGTATACTCCCCTATATTGTCCACTATTAAGTCGTACCATTATAACCCCGGCTTGTTATTCTTTTATAATTAATTATGAACATGCAGTTGGTACGACTAGTGGAACGGTGTAATCAAGACATTTAATCTAGAAAAATATCAAGGACTATAATCATTGATATGAGACGTAAAACGAGTACATGTATCGAGAGTAGTTATCATAAATTATCAAGTGGTATAAAATGCATTCTGTCAACCTATTATATTTATGCAAGTTATTATTACAAGAACAATATACATTCAGTTCATTAAATATGAAAAATAACGGGTTTATATGCAAAAATGTAGAGATGAATTTTTAGACAACTTGACATATTTGCATTCAAACTCACTTTTCCGTTATTACAGAAAAGCAAATCTGATTCCGTCAGAGATTATAGAAAGTAGACTCTCTTCCGGTTTAACTCATATTCACACGATACATTCTGGAGACAGTAGCTATGCGTACAAATTCATTCTTTGCTGTTTTCGATGTTTCACGCGCATTCTAAAAATTTAGAGTCACAATACTAAAATTGCAATCTCTCAAAATCTATACATCGGATTGAGAAACAGTAGGATGTTCCAGATATCTAGACTCGAAGGGCTACGATTTTCATATAGAAAGTTTTTCGATCCAGTATCGGGAACATGGTCAAATTCTCAGTACAAGAGACCGGTTAGTGATCCCGTGCAGGTTCAGAAATTCACGATATGATAGTACTAAAATCGCGATATCTCACAATCTATACATCCGATTGAGAAATCGTAAGATGTTCTGGATTCGGGACTCGATGGGATACGATTTTCACGTAGAAAATCTTCAATATAGTATCGGAAATATGGTCGAATTCTTAGTGCAAGGTCAAGAAATTTAGAGATAGTAAGGTTGAATATCGATATTCGATAACACGATTCGAAATGTGTTAACGGTTCACTCTTGAGTAGATATAGCATGGAACAAGTGACTAGAATGGAATTTGACAATAAAACATGATGATAACTAGACTACTTGCCACGAGTGCAAGAAAAATGCTTGTACGAGAACAAAAAGAGTGTACAAGATACATGTCTTATAACGAGATGATTACGATGGTGGTGTTAACCACGAAAAGAAGAAGCGATGTCGACAACGGACGGTGGCACAACGGCGATAACAATGGCGGCTAGATGGCAGCGAGCGAACAACGGTAACAACGGTGAGCGACGGTGATGAGCGACAACAACAACGAGGAGATAGCGCGGCGTCGGGTTGTTTTTTGGAGTTTACGGGACCGTAGAAGCGGAGTTGTTGGCTCGAAGGTGGAAGGTAAAGTGGAGCTCGGGTGTTGGCTTGGGCTCTCGAGTGTGAAGAAGGCAAAGGAAGAGAAGAATAAGGAGATGTAGAGATGAGGGTGAGGTGTGATATGTGTGTGTGTATATATAGAAAGAAAGGGATAGGAGTGTGTTGTATGTGTATGTGTGTATATGAATATAAAGAAAGGAAAGAGACGAAATGTGCATGGGGTGTGCAAGTGTGTATGAATGTGTACATTATATATATATAATATATAATGAGTGTGCATGCATGCATGGTGTGTGTATAACATAAGGGAAGAAAGAGATGGGGGTGTAGAAAAATGTAAAAGAAGACAGAAGAGGGGGTTGACGGATTAGAGAGGATTAGGAGTAGTAGGGTGGTGGAGGCAGAGCAGAGTAAGAGAAAAATGAGAAAGTTAGGCGTAGAATCAGGCAGGGAGGTTTGGCTTTGGGTGAGTGATTAGTGGGAGCGGGTTAGGATTAGGATTAGATTAGGATTAATCAGGGTTTAAAATTTGTATTTAAACTCTGGTCGAAAAATCACAAAATTATAGAATTGATCAGAAAAATATTCTGGCTTTAGATAAAGAATCCAAAGAGAAAAATAAAACTGATTTGAAAATTGAAGTACAAAAATTTACGTAATAAAATATGTACAACTAGAACAGAGAGTTACACTTCAAGTTCATGCCAAGTCCAATCCGACAACAAGGAAACTGTGGGTACGACAGTTGCATACAACTGACGCAATGCTATAATACAATGATTCTTCCGCTTTAGCAAACACAAACTTGAATGCAAACAGGTTAAATGACTACCCTAGTAGTGTCAGCGAATGATATGACTTAATGTCTAATGCAGATATTTTCACTACGATGACACTAATGTATACTTGTTCGGATTCTATGCATCCCATACTACAAAGGTCTAAGGGTAAGCCCTTATCGTAATCCTCAATATAGGGGTTCAATCCCTCGCCATGATAAGTTCTACTCTGGTAACAAAAGTAGGGTTTAGATATTCCACGAGTATGGATCACAGTCCTGGAATCCACCATCAGACTACACGGAAATTCTCATCGGGCGAACATCCCGCAAGTGCCGCTTGAGCCCCGGTATATACATATATATTGGTGACCTGCCTCCCATCCGCCCGACTATTCATGACCTTGGAATCATCTGTCAGATCAACCATAGTCCCGGATTTAATTGAAGCTCGTCTCACCCCGCAAGCAACCACAGTCCAAAAATTCACCATCTGACTGGGTCTATAGTCCAGGAATCCACCGTCAGACTATATAGACGCGCCCCACTGACGTGTGCCCAAGTTTCATCACATCTTCTTCTAATGCCTACCTTTAAGTTTAAACATGAATAATAATACCACCTACAGCTAGCTTACCCTCCTACCGGTCTTAAACAACATACCGAGAACAATAGCCCATATTGGCTACTTCTCAAAATCAATTATCACTGTCGTCACTTTGCTGGTAATTTGGGTCTCACTTAGCCTCTAGATTCCAACACCATTGATGTTCACAACATCATGGGTTATTCATACCCTCTTTATTCACATTTTAAAATTTCATTCATTAAGCATCTTTGAACTTCTTTTATTCATTCTCATTTCTATTATCAATCATGTAGTAACCAACTTCTTATAGTCACATTCAATAACACTTGATGAGAACCCTTATAAACGTCACATGTTTAACATTCAAACTTCATCCTTTAATTACCTCTTAATTCCTCATAAGATCCATCTTACTAACATTCCAATTTTAAATCCAATTTTGTACGTTGTAAAAGTTTTAAGACAACTAGATAAAAGACATCAACCCAATGGTATTGAAAAAAAACATATAAATTCCAATACTACTCCAAAAATAGATTTATTAGTTTTATAAGAATCATGAATGAGTCTATTACAACTTTTTAGTTAAGATCATATAAAATCATCATCGATTACTTCGTCTAAATTTATTTGCAAAACAGTAGTTTCACAATCCGAAAACTGCAGGTTATGCTAGTTGTAAAAATAATAGAAAATTATGTACTTTAACCGAATTCCAAATAAGACTGAATTCAAAGTTTCACAGGTTCTTTACACTTCACTTCATACAATTTTACAAGAAATTTAAAACTTTTATACAACAATGATTACATTAACGCAGCGGAATTATAAATTACAACATGATACATGAATTAAATAACAACTTGAACATTTCTTTAAGTAGCAATCATTCTTTAGTCTTGTCAATCACTTTATCGTGCGTAGAAACTGTGGGCACGTCAGTTGCATACAACTGACTCTATGATATAATACATCAATTTCTCTTACTTAGCAAGCACACAATTGTTACAAATAAAGCTAAGGGGGACTATCTTATTGATGTCGTGTGTGAATGTGCACTTAGTCCTTAATGAAGTTCCTTAATGAAGTTATTTATATTTAATGACACTAATACACACTTGTTCGGATTCTATGCATCCCACACTACTTAGGTCAGAGGGCAAGCCCTTAATCATTCTTCATCTTGTAGGGTTAATTCCCTCGCCATTAGTTAAACTACTACGGTAACTACGGCAAGTATCCTAGATGTTCTATGAGTTACGAGTTCATGCCTAGACAGCATGGAGGGGAATCCCACGTCATGACATGACGCATCATGCAGAGCCTATGGACAATTCACCTCTGTTATGGAATGATAGCTTTACGTAGTCACCAAACACCCCACAAGCATCGCCACGGTCCCGATAATTCCGGAGATGTATCCACGCCATGACATGACGCATCAAGCAAGCATCCTATGAATACTCTCACACCGTATATCCGAGGCCCTCATACTTATATTTTTCTCTAACTTTCATCACATCTCCACTATTTGTCTAATCCTTAGATAATTGAATCATGAATAAAATTGACACTCTAGAATTAGCGTTACCTCTACATCGGTCTTAAACATCAACTGTTAATGACGACCCAAACTTGGTTTTTTATCAACACATTTCTCTTTCAAAAATTTCATTTATGCCGATGTAAGGACTTAGCTAAACTCTAGTGTCAAACTCGTTTCATGTTCATGAAAAGAGAGTTCATGTTCACAAATTCCATATTTCAACATGTTTCTTTTACTTCATTTTCCATGTACAATTTTTATAATTTTAACAACAATCTCATATTTAACCTTACTCGATTTTTCTATGTCAAAAATCTCATTTTAAAACTCGACACAAAATTTCTCTATATTCAAAAAAATATTCGTTGTCTTAAATTACGAAAAATCAAATTCTAAGAAACTTTATCGAATTCTTCTTCTCAAATTTGCTTCTAATTCCTATTTTAATAAGTCAAATATTGTAGAAATAATTTTTATGAAGTCTAGGTATTTTTAGAAGAATTCTAATAATTTTTCTCAATTTTTATACACTTAAAAACTATTTAAAAATAACAAAATCAAAAAAATCAAAATTTCCAAAAAAGTGGCCAAATGCATTCGAACCCACGCACAAACCCCCCACTCATGAACAGTGACCGCCCCAAATTGCACCTGTCGACCAATAAAGCTGAAGTGACTAATCGTTATATAGAGAACTTATTATATATTTAAGTTTTGGCTTTCGGTTTTGAGTAAAAATCAGATTTACAGAAAAACAGTCTCTTATAAGACTCGAACCCAGACCAAAAGCTCCATTCATGAATAGTAACGCACCCAAAGCGCACCCGAAGACCAGTAGGTCTGAGTGACTAACCGGTATAGGAATTGATAAAAATGTTTTTGTATAAACTGCATTGAAACTAGTTCTTCTTTTAGCAAACTCGATTTTTCTCACTTTATACTTATAAAATCTAGATCTTTTCCATATGTCATGCCCCGCTTTTCAAAATACGGAATACGTGTACGTAACGTAAGCCCAACGAATGATGTAAACACCATTCATAAGCTGGACCAGACTAACTCAGCAATAAGAACAATAAGGTACAACCACACAAGAAATGTAATTACATGAATCAAAGACAAATTCCAATAATAAATGAAATAATCCAACAATATAAATATCCAACATCTGGGATCAAAACAACCACTGGTCATAAAGCCCAAAAACAAAGTACAAGTCATAACATTGCTCAAGAAAATAAATCTAGCAGCAAATAAATCTAAGCAGCGCAGACTGGTTCCATCTCTAGAAATGTTGCTCACCTCTTTTGGGAATAGATCCTTCAGTACCTGTAAAGTCCTGGTCTAAAAAGAAAAAAAAGAGTGCCCTTAAAGCAAGTCGTGGCAAGCAAGTAAAGAAAACAGAGGATAATAGGAAGCATGTATATCAAAGAATAGGGACATGGTCAAAGACAAAGAACAAAGCCAAGACAGGCAATAATATCAAAGGTGTACTGACGTCCCCATTTCAATAGGTACTGGATTGCAGAAGTACAGGTATAAGATTCAGGAGGACTCAAGGTGAGAGAAGAAAGAGTCGATTTTATTTTTACTGTAATTTATATTGTTTACTATCGTTCCATTTGTAAAAATTGCTGTAATTCATTTATTTGTTGGGAAGCATCCAAGTGAAATACCAAGTGTTGTTCTTTATTCATTGTACTCTGATGCAATTTGTTGAAAGTTGTAACACTTGGAATTGTAAAGGTATTATTGTAACACTGTTGTAATGTATTGCAGTTTTATAACATTCGGACTTGTAATATATTTGGTGTTGAATAAAAAGTTTTTAAATTTTCCTGTTTTTCTGTGTATTGTGGCTAATTGAAGAAAAGATTCTGGCTTATGTCACGGTTTTCCAGTTACTGAAAATGGGGCATTATAAAGTGGTATCAGAGCCGACTTCAATTTACAGTCCAACACAGTAGGAAAATTAAACTTGGATGCCTTTAGGAGTCGGGTTTTTAGCTAGTTATAGACAATTATAATTAATATTGTTGTTTCTTTCAACTTATGTTTTATAATTTTTCTATATTTGGACTAATTCCAGTATATGTGTTACCATCCTTAAAACACATGAATGGTGTTCGAGGATATCCTAACCGAAGATGTGTTGATAGAAGAGAGTGAACCAATATCGATGGACGATCTGATGATCTTGAGCGCGGAGCCGAAGGAGATTTCACCACCGCAGGGGCTAAGTGTGGATCAGCGCATGGTGGCGGCGGCCAGCATATATCGAGAAATAAGGAAGTTGAGGAAGTGCAGGACCAGGAGAGGTCGTCAAGCTAAGCAACTGGGTGATGCTTGCAGAGCTATATTAGCAAGCCTAGCAAAGGAGCAGAAACACTTTGATTTCAGGTTGGTACGACTGCAGTATGAATGGAAGCAAGTCCATGGGATCACCGAGGTTGTAACATGCCATTTCTGTAAGGAAGTTGGACATAAGAGATCAGTCTGTCCACGACAACAAGGGAAAAGTGATGCACTAGCATCAGGGTTCGAGGACGGAGGTCAGGAGCAGAAGACTCAGCAGACGGAGGGCAAACTTGGAGGTGCCAAACCAGGAAGCTATTTCCAATGTGGCGAGCAAGGTCATTTCATGAGCCAGTGCCCGATAAAGGACCCTTAGATAGATACTCGTGTCTGTTACAAATGTGGAAAGATTGGTCATATCCGACCAGATTGTCCCCAGTTTCAGAAGAGTAGCGGCAAATCAGCACCGAAGATGAACAATAAAGGAAAGAAGCCTGTTCACTAAGGGTAGAAGTCAGCACTTACTAACAGGCAAGCTGAAGGAGACATGGGAGCCATTACCAGTATGTGCATATGGAACTGCAACTAAGTTTAAAAGTCGTGTTTTGAAATTTATTTTGGACTAAGAAGTAATATATGATGTAACACTGTTTGTAACTAGTTGGATTTATATATATATATGGAATCCATACAGCTGTTTTGTTCGAACTTGGTTCTCATATTCTTTTGTCTGAATTATTTTTCAAGAGTTGAGATGTGTGCGGAAGGCGACTCTTAATTTGGTTTTATTGATTACACCATCTGGAGCGTTAGCTTTGAGCAAATTATATGAGAGAATCCTGAAAGTCAGAAGTGATGTTCGTAGGCCATGTCCTATTCTAAGAAGGGAGTGGCTACCGAAGTGCAAAAGATCTAGATAGGTGAAGAATTAGCCTCAGCCAAGGACCATGAACGAAGTAAGAAGCTAGATGATGAGATCAGGCAAGCCAGTATTGAAGCGATTACTCAAGATTGGAGCTCAGCTTTGCGCAAGATTGAAGCTGCAACCTGGTCTAAGTAGCAAGTCAGAAGGCTTAGGCAGAAGATGCAGGGATTAAAGCACTGTAGTGGCAAGTTGATGAATGCAAAACCTCAGAATGTCGGTATGGGCTTCGTCACAAGAGTACCCAGAAGTTCAGAAATGTATGACTCAGGTTGGGTTATTGGGGACCCGATTGACGGAAGTCTGCAGGTTTTTCTGATAGAGATGACTTAGTCGCTAGAGAAATTAGCAGAAGTCCGCATTGAAGGCGTAAGGAAGCAACATGGAGTGCCAACGTCAGCGATTCTGACCAAGATTGAAGAGTTGCATCTCGATGTTGACAAAGTTTGTAGGCAGCTTTGGGATCGGGGTCGGGTTCTTTGGAGAACCATTTCGTGGATTAGCCACTTGGGAGCCAGAAGGCCGTATAAACTTTCTTTCCCCGAGTTATTTAGTGTTTAGATGTTTTTTTGTTTTCCTGACTTAACATAGTTATGAGGATAGAACTATTCCAAGGAGGGAGTATTGTAATATCCCGGACGGATATTATATTTATTTTATTACTATTTTATTTTTACTGAAATATTTTTGGTGGATATCATCCGGTTTTGTTAAATAACATTATCTGTATATATATACCATTTTGTATACATCTGTATTGTATCAAATTGGTACTGTAATCCTCCGAGCCGATAATAAAATTTATTTTGTTATTATTTTTGGAATTTATATATTTTTATACGGATTATGCCGTTTAACAAACGAAAACTATCGGTATACATATATATGCACACATATGCGTATTGTATCGATTCGTATGTTTGTACAAATTATGTTGTGTATATTTTTTGGACAAAATATCTCTTTTTGTCATGACAGATCAATTAGGATGGCTAAGTTTTGATTAAAACTAGGATTAAAGATACATAAGAGTTTAGGGATTTTTTCTTCTAGAAGCTCTCACCCCTCCACCTCACCCCCTTCCACCTTACCTCCACCTCACCATAAGCATGGCCGGCCATGAATTGTGCAAGGGTTTTTTTGGAAACTCCCTTGGTGCTTTTGCACTCTCCACCCTCTCCTTCATCCTAAAAATATCCCCCCCCCCCCCACTCTTGTCTCATTTTTGAAAGAACAAAGAAAGAGAGAACAAGCCCTAGCTTGAGAGTTTTCTCTTGTAGGTTTTCTTAAAGAGTTGTAGTAGAAAGCTAAGGAGGAAGGAGAATGTTTGCTAGGCTAGTTCTTCCTACAAAGAAATAAACAAGGTGGGGATTCTGTACTTCTAATTTAGTTGCTTGTTTTCCATTTTAGTTATTTATGAGTAGAAAGAACCCATTCTTAAGGGTCTACTACATGTAGGAATGAAAAACAACACATCTTTTGAATTTATTAATTTTGTATGTGAAAAAGAACCCATTTTAGGGTTGAGTGTTTTCCATTTTAGTTATATATGAGTAGAAAGAACCCATTCTTAAGGGTACTACATGTAGGAATGAAAAAGAACACATCTTTTGAATTTATTAATTTTGTATGTGAAAAAGAACCCATTTTAGGGTTGAGTTATTAGGCATGCTAAAAGAACCCATCTTATGGGTTTGGATTGTTGTAGGATAAAGAGAACCCATCTTTTTGAGGTGTGAATGTTGTATGTGTGATCTATAATAACTTGGACTATTTTTATTAAGCATAATTGGTTGTAGGGATCTAAATGATCCCATGGATAACAATGGCATAAAGATTAAGTCTTTAAGACTTCCATGATTATTTTTTTGAACTACTTGGACTAATTACTAAGCATAGGGATCAAAATGATCCCATGGATGGTGGAACTTGAACAAAACACATAAAGGTTGAACCTTTAACTTTGTTATGTTTATTGTTGTTATTATGGTTGTTGTGTTAACACAAACTACAACTTGGACTCTGACTAAGAGCACATAAAGTAAGAATACTCACATACCCATTTTTGGGATGGTAGAACTCATCTTGACTAATAAAAGATTTGTCTTTATTTGTTGTTTCTCTCTACCTTATTAAAAATCAAGTTTTACAAACCCTAGTTCAAAAAAAAGTGGACTTGTTGTATGTTGTTTTACTACCATGCAAAAGATCAAGTCTTTCTAATCCTAGCTCATAAAAGATAAGTCTCTAAGTAGTTGTTGTATGTTTACTTTAATACTTGTTAAAAATCAAGCTTCTTTTGCTTCTAGGTTGAGAAAGGTTAAGCTTCTATTTTTACTTCTAGGACATGGAAGATTAAGTTTCTATTTCGCTTCTAGTTCATGAAATGTTAAGCTCCTACTTTACTTCTAGACTGAAAAGATTAAGCTTTTATGTTGCTAATTAACTCATGCTTGAGTTGTAGAAAAGATCCATGTTTAAGTAGTAGTATTTCATGTTCAAGATAGTAGTAGACATTCATGCTTAAAGGGTAGTAGATATCCACGCTTAAGTACAGTAATTATTCATGCTTAAGTGTAGTAAAATTCACGCTTGAGTTGTAGTAACTATCCATGCTTAAAGTAGTAGCAGCTATCTATGCTTAAATATAGAAATTGTTCATGCTTAAGTTGTGGTAAATATCCATGCTTGAATTGTAGAAAAGATCCATGTTTAAATTGTGGTAGATATCCATGCTTAAGATTGTTGTAGGTTCATGTTTAAGTTGTACACCATGCTTAAGATTGTTGTAGGTTCATGATTAAATTGTAGTAAAGCTTCATGGTTAGATTGTAGTAAATGTTCATGCTAAGTTATAGTAAGCTTCATGCTTATGTTGTATCCATGCTTAAATAGTTGTAGGGTTGGATTTGTTTACATGTGTTAAAAGTAGAATTTTGACTCAAAATTTATATGAGACGTTCTTACGGGTGTTATTACCATGCTAGAATTTTGGCAGAGTTTTCGGGGCTGTTTTGAGGGGTGAAACGATCGTTTCCTACAAAACAACGAGCATTAGGGCAAAAATAGTGAAGTCTGTGTTTTTGGGTTAGCGTCGCAGTAGATTCAAGGGAATAAAACTCAGGGTTCCTCACGAAATTAGAGGTTCGGACCAACTTGGAAGTTGTAGTAGACATTCTTTCCTTTTCGAATTGACCTCTCGGGTTAAATTCCAATGAGAGACGCAAAAGTTATGACCACTACAAAAACACAACTAGCAGTTCGGCTGAAAGTTGCTGTTTTGATTGCTTGAGACTTTTGAGCCTTTTACGGGATGAATCTGAGGTTCGGACCAACTAGGGAGTTTTAGTAGTGACTCTCCCCTTTCCGAATTGACCTCTCGGGTTAAATTCCGATAAGCAGAGTAGGAATTATGGCCTTTGCAAATCACAACAACTAGCTGTCTGACGATATGCTTACTGTTTCAGTTCTTCGTAGTTTTTGAGACTTTTACTAGTAGAATCTGAGGTTCGGACCAAATAGGGAGTTGTAGCAGAGTCTTTCCCCTTTCCAAATTGACCTCTCGGGATAAATTCCGATAAAAGGAATAGGAGTTTTGTTCTTGGGAAGGTACAGCAACTAGCTGTCTTGACTGAATGCTTACTGTTTTGCTTCTTATATGTTTTAGAGTGTCTTAATGGATGAATCTATGGTTCGGGCCAACTAAAGAGTTGTAGTAGACACCTTTCCTTTTCCGAATTAGCCTCTCGGGCTAGATTCCGATAAGCAGAGTAGGAGCTATGGTATTTGGAAGATGCAACAGCCAGCTTCGAGTTGAGTGTGCTTTCTGTTTGAGTTCTCTAGTGTTTAAGAGTATCTTACCTGTCAAATCTGAGGTTCGGGCCAATTAGAGAGGTTTAGTAGACATTCTCCCTTTTCCGAATAGACTTCTCGGGTTAAATTTTGACAAGCATAGCACTGGTTGCTTCTACGCTGTCGGGAGGTCTTTATGTCGCTTTCAGACTTTTCCTTGGTAGTATGTTTGTATTAGACAATTTGAAGAATCTTCTGTTGCATCTAATTGTAGAAGATCAAGAGTTGCTAGTAAGCACGTTTGGTTAATTCTAGTTTAATTACCTGTATGGTTGTTTTTGTATGTAGCTTGCTCATACGCGGCTCGCCTGGTCCACTTGTAGCTGTTGGTTTCATACGTTGCTTATTTGGCTCGTATGTATGTTGTTGTCTCATATGCGGGTCGATTGGGCCGTATGTAGCTGTTGGTCTCATATGTAGCTTATTTGGCTCGTATGTATGTTTATGTCTCATGCGCGGCTCAACTGGTCGATCGGTATGTAGCTGTTGGTAGCTTATTTAGCTCGTATGTATGTTGTTGTCTTATACGCATCCTGCCTGGCTCGTATGTAGTTGTTGGTTTCATACGTACCTTGTTGGCTCGTATGTGTTCTGTTTACTCGTATGTAGCTCATTAGCTAGTACGCAGTTTTGTTGTGCTCAAGATGTGTGTTTACCTTACTCCAAAGGGACTGTGTACGAGTCACTCCTTGTGTACCGTCGGATCTTAACCAGTGTAGGTTGATCACGGACCGAAGCATAGACGAAATCAAAGTTCAAGGTAGTAGCATGCTAATACGTTCGGATTGTCGGGGTCTTGGATCGATAGGCCATGAACCAGATCCTTAGGGATTCTGGTTAGCCTGGGTTGAGCAGCCTAATAGAGTTACCTTGCGAAGTCTAACATAAGTCTCAGCATGTTGTGTAAGTTCTGTTGTCATCCCTCAGTTGTTTAGGGTTAGTGACATTGTTAGGATAGTAACTTATGGCTATTATTACTTAACCATTACTTATTATCACTATTCGCGGAAGGGAAAGAGCTGGTGTTAAGTGTGGTTCCTTATGATCCAACCGGTCCTATAGGCCGGCACTACGCGGTGTTATTGGGTTGTACCCTTCTTGTCAAAGGGATACGGTCTATGCCTTCTCACGAGTTGGGAGCACGTGGTCTGTATCTCGTCTGTTAATTTCTGAAGTGTCTTGATAAGAGGGAGCGATTCCTGTCGGAGCTAAGCGGACGAACCCCCCGGAACTCCGTCTTGTCTTATATCTAAGGGCGAGAAGCCATAGACTACGGTCTGGCTATGGGAGGTAGGGGATGCTTCGAGCTAACCTACATCCACGGAAACTCCAAGGATTCGTCAGATATTTGAGTGAGGTCCGGTGCGCTTGACGGGATTAGACAGTTTCAGGGCAACCTCATCAGTCATGTCTAATCTTCAGAAACAAGTCGAGTACAAGAATAGAATTCATAGCGTGGGTTCAAATCCCTATATATGAAGAAACAGCTTGATATGGGGCGTATGTAGTATGGGCTGTATATTGTCCTAGAGTCTTACTTGCATTAGAATAAGAGCATCTTTGCATTAGTAAATCGGATATTAGAGTCTAAGGCATAGCATACACTGACACATCAAGTATATATACACGTTTCTCTTTTCATCAGTCTTTTTGCTTTAAGTGGAGAATCGCTGCTAGTCATCAGCCTTAAAGCGTCAGTATATGTACTGACGTCCCCATTTCAATAGATACTGGATTGCAGAAGTACAGGTACAAGATTCAGGAGGACTCAAGGTGAGAGAAGCAAGAGTTGATTTTATTTTTGCTGTAATTTATATTGTTTACTATCGTTCCATTTGTAACAATTGCTGTAATTCATTTATTTGTTAGGAAGCATCCAAGTGAAATACCAAGTGTTGTCCTTTATTCATTGTACTCTTATGCAATTTGTTGAAAGTTGTAACACTTGGGATTGTAAAGGTATTATTGTAACATTGTTGTAATATATTGCAGTTTTATAACATTCGTACTTGTAATACATTTGGTGTTGAATAAAAAGTTTTTAAATTTTCCTGTTTTTCTGTGTATTGTGGCTAATTGAAGAAAAGATTCTGGCTTATGTCACGGTTTCCCAGTTACTGAAAATCGGGGCGTTACACTGAATCTGATAACACCTTTCGTCGGTGATACTTTGAGAAACACGAATCACCTTCCTTAAATTCTAATTCTCTCTGGCGACTGTCAGCATAGCTTTTTTGTCTGCTCTCCTTGCATCCTTTTCCAGAATAAGCTCAATCTTTTCTGAGGTCTGCTGCACGGTCTCTTATCCAAACATCTGCCGCTCTCCTACTTCGTACCAGCACACAGGAGTCTTGCACCTTCTCCCATATAGCGCTTCATATGGGGCCATACCAATGCTTGCCTGATAGCTGTTATTATAAGAAAACTCTACTAAGGCCAAGTATCTTTCCCAGCTTCCTCTGAAATCCATAATACCTCAGCATATCTTCAAGAATTCGGTTGACTCTTTCTGTTTGTCCATCAGTCTGTGGATGACAAGTCGTGCTAAAATCTGTTCAGGTCCCCAAAGTTGACTGCGGACTCTGCCAGAAACGAGATGTAAACCTTGCATCCCTATAGAAACTATCGACACCGATACTCTATGTAGCTTCACTATGCTTTCAATGTAGACTTCTGCTAATTTCTCAAATGACCTGGTCGTCTTTACAGGTAGGAAATGTGCAGACTTTGTTAGTTGATCTACAATGACCCAAATTGAGTCATTTCCCTTAGAGCTCCTTGGCAAACCGGTGATGAAATCCATACTAATATTTTACTATTTTCACTCCGGAATCGGCAATGGTTGTAACAATCCTCCTGGCTTCTGGTTTTCGGCTTTGATTTGCTGGCACTCAAGCATCTAGCCACAAATTCTGCTATGTCCCGCTTCATCCCAGACCACCAAATTCTGCTAGTACTACTTCACATCCCGATACATCTTGGTGCTTCCGGGGTGCACTGCAAGTAATGTGGAATGAGCTTCCTTCATGATGTCTTCTTTCAACTTTTTGTCCTTCAGTACACACAGCCTACTGCCATACCAGAGTGATCCTTCCCTTATACTGAATCCTGAAAGTTTTCTCTCATTTACCTGCTTCTTCAGTGCTTCAATCTCTGCATCTCCGGTTAGAGCTTTCTTCACTCGCTCATTCAAACTCGGCTGTAAAACTAAATGAGCCAAAACTGCACTCAAGTCTTGAGTAATTACCTCAATGCCTCCTTGCCTAATCTCATCCTCTAGCTCCTTTCTTGTTGCAGTAAGTGTGGCAATACTCCTCTTCCGGCTGAGTGCATCAGCTACCACATTGGCCTTCCCTGGATGATACAAGATTTCTAGTATGATATCTTCCAAAACTTCCAGCCATTGCCTCTGCCTTATATTCAGATCCTTCTACTAGTATACATACTTCAAGCTCTTGTGGACGGTATATATTTCTACCTTTGCTCCGTAGATGTAATGTCGCCACAATTTCAAAGCAAAGATTATAACTGCTAGTTCCCAGTCATGAGTAGGGTAGTTCTTCTCATGAGGCCGGAGTTGTTTCGATCCATAGGCTATGACATTCCCTTCCTGCATCAGTACAAATCCGAGCCACAAATATGATGCATCGCTGTAGATGACATACCCTTTGTCAGTTTGA
Source organism: Hemerocallis citrina (assembly GCA_017893485.1). Classification (NCBI taxonomy): domain Eukaryota; kingdom Viridiplantae; phylum Streptophyta; class Magnoliopsida; order Asparagales; family Asphodelaceae; genus Hemerocallis; species Hemerocallis citrina. Next base: position 120,298,786 of record CM030364.1, read on the forward strand.
GGCAAGACCAAGATGGGTGCAGAGAACAATCTGTTCTTTAACTCTTGAAAACTTTCTTCACACTTCTTTGTCCAGTCGAAGCTCTGGTTCTTCCTGGTTAGTGTTGTGAGTGGTACTGCAATTTTGGCATAATTTTGAATAAATTTCCGGTAGTACCCAGTCATACCCAGAAAACTTCTTACTTCTTTCACTGTCTTCGGCTATGGCCACTCCTTGACTGCTTCTATCTTCTGCGGGTCTGTGGCCACTGCCTCTTTAGAAGGATATAGCCAAGAAATGCAATTTTCGGTTTCCAGAACTCACATTTGGACAATTTGGCATACAATTGATGTTCTTGTAGCTTGCTTAATACTGTGGTCAAATGCCCAGCATGTTTTTTCTCTGTCCTTGAGTACACCAAAATATCGTCGATGAAGACCACTACAAATGAGTCAATAAACAGCCGCAAGATTCGGTTCATCATGTCCATAAAGATTGCTGGAGCATTGGTTACTCCGAACGGCTTTACTAAAAACTCATAGTGCCCATGCCGAGTCCGAAAGGCTGTCTTGGGTACATCTTCTCCCTTGACTCGAACTTGATGATAACCGGATCGTAGTTCGATCTTGGAAAATACAGCTGCCCCTTGAAGTTGATCAAACAAATCATCGATCCTAGAAATCGGGTACTTGTTTCGAACAGTGACCTTATTCAATTCTTGATAATCGATACACATTCTTGCAGACCCATCCTTCTTCTTAACAAGCAAAACTGTTGCTCCCCGGGATGATGCACTCGGTCTGATGAGTTCCTTCTGCAATAGCTCCTCAACTTGTTTCTTAACTTCATTCTGCTCCACTGGTGCCATCCTATATGGTGTCTTTGATACTGGAGCATTGCCTGGTTGAATTGAAATACTGAATTCTACATCTCTATGTGGGGACAGTCCGGGTAATTCTTCCAGGAATATGAGTGGAAAATTCCTCACCACTGGTATCTTATTCACTTCTTCACGTACCTTCATTTCAGTTCTAGCTGCAATAATCACTTCCCTTGGCCTCTTCTTTCCGTGAAACACAAGCTCCGTTCCCTCAGCTGTGATGGCTACTTTCTTCTCCTTGTAGTCGATATTTGCTTCATGTTTTGACATCCAATCCATACCAATAATTACATTTGTTCCGGCAAAACCCAACTCTAACAAATTGATACTCAGAGGTTCTTCATTAATCTGAAGTTTACAGCCTTTATAACACAGATTTGTAGTGAGAGTTGCCCCTGATGGTGTAGCTACAATTAAGGCTAACTCTGGTGTTTACTCTTGTGTGCACTTTATCTTTCTTGAGAATGATTTGGACATAAAAGAATGATTTGGGCCACTATCGAACAAAACAATAGCCAAAATTCCATTTATATATATACTTCTTCTTAAAAAAGAGTTGCAGCTTTCATTATACTTCCTCAAAATGAAACTTCAAAATACAACTAAAACTTATTACAATATTTCTTCACATAACAGCGAGCACCCCTTCATTATCTTCCGCATCCTCTTTGGTTAAAGCGAATGCTCAACCTTGACGGACTTGTTTGTTTCCCTTGCTAGTTGTTCCCGATACTGACTTGTTACTGTTCTTCAGAAATTAGGGACAATTTAGTCTAATGTGTCCTTCCTTCCCACAATGATAGCATTTCTGAACAGTTCTCACTTCGTTCCTTGGGCACTGATCTCTGAAATGCCCCTATTCTGCACAGAGGAAACAGCTTCCCGGCTTGAATTCTCCCATCTTATCATTTGTCCTCTGAAATTTCTGGTTCTTGTCGTGTTTCTTGAACTTCGATGCTGGGGTAGACCTCTTTCCTCGGTTCCAAGTCTCAGTTTTCCCCTGTGATGATTGGCCTTGGTTCATATCCATCTTCGTTGCAGCAGCTCGCCTCACTAGCTTGTCGAACCTGCGAATGCCCAGAGCTAACATCCTGGTTCTTAATTCTGGTCTAAGTCCTTTGCTTAAATCTTTTGGCCTTTCTTTGTGTCCTCTTGAACCATCTCTGGTGCATATCATGACAGCTGGGTAAACTTAATTTCATATTCTCTAACTGACATGTTCCATTGCTTAAAACTGTGGAACTCCATTGCATTCTCTTCCTGCACGTCTAAGGGAAAGTAGTGTTTTCTGAATTCGTCTAGGAAATCCTCCTAAGTCACCGGGCCCTCTCCCCAGTCACGCTTTACAGATTGCTACAATACTCCTGCGTCCTTCTCTAGTAAGATTGTAGCTAGTCGAACCTTTCTATCTTCTGGCATCATCAAGACTTCAAAAACAGTTTCTACTTGACGTATCCAATCGTCTGCTGCGGTTGGGTCGGCCTGACCCTCAAAGATTGGCGGCTTCATTCGTTTGAAGGATTCAACCATCTTGACTGGATCTGTGGCTGCGTTTCCTCGAGCGACTCCTGGTGCTCCTGGCTGTGGTGCCTGGTTCCTGCTCGCCTCCACGAATGTTCCCAGAATTTGGTATAGTCGGGCGAATTCTGCTCCCACGTTGAGGCCAACATCATTAGCTCTGCTGCCCTCACCCTCAGTCTGCCTACTTTGGCTGCTCCTTGTTCTTCCAGACATCTAATGCTAAATTGTATTATTAAGTTGCAATCATAGTGTAAACCCACATCATACTAGAAGTAGTAGTCAAAACATATGTACAAGTCTTCATTCATATAATAAGGGTTACATTAGCATTGCCATAAGTACAGTCAAAACATCACACTGTCATAGTTCGGTCTTACAAAAGGCATTGTTCTATATACATTAAAACATCACACCATATTTCATAGATGTATCATAGGCTTACAAAATGCATTATCCTATGTACATAAAAAAAACGTCGAAACAAAACATCATAACATCCTTCATAGGGCAAGATCACACATATCCCTCACATGGTGATCTCCCATAGCAGAATGCCTGTAGCTCCCCGAATTTCCAATATAATATCTCAGAAACACATGGCATAATTCCCATCATCAACCTCAATGGAATAGTAAATATCACCAAAACACAGATAAATTTTTCAACTTTTATTACATCAATTCCTTACAAAACACAACGGAAAATTAAACACCTTGAATTACAAACTCTTTATTTTACAATTTACACTAGCCACAACATCATTCTATCTCATGCATCCAAATCCCAATGCTATAGGTAACTACCTATAAAACATGAGGCTAGAGATAACCCTAACCCTCAAAACAACAGGGGTCAGCCATAACGCTGTGAGTGACATCAAAAGAAATACAACATGAATAAAACATAAGGAATAAAGTCATAAACAACATATATCAACAGTAATAATAAATAAAAATAAGGAATTAATAAATAAATAAAATATGAAAACAACAAGTGAAACTAGACTAAGTGTCAAGTGTAGGAAAACAGGAAAACAACATGCATAAAACCAAGTCAAGAAAACACCAATGCTATATGCTGACTCTTTAATGCACACTTGTCGAATCTATGCGCCCCACTCTACATAGATCCGGTGCAAGCCCTTGACGTTCTCCACTTAATAAGGTTAAATCTCTCGTTATGCAACTAATCCTACTACGATGACCACTATGAGATCTAGATAAACTGTGAGTATTAGCACATGCTTCGATAATTCCGGAGGTCAATCTCTATCCACAGATAATTCTGAAGACTATTTCACTTACACAAGGGAATCTTTGAGAATACCCCACAACGCCAGCTATGGTGCCTCATCACACGAATACTCCATGAGTGTTGCCTCGACCCCGATAATTCTGGAGATCAATCCCACACCGCAGATATTTTCGGAGACAATTTTACTCACACCTCGATAATTTTGGGGATTATCTCACACCGCAAGCCATACTGAGGTCCAAAATCCATGTTCTCATTTCATCATATCACCATCTAGTGTCTATCTTAATCTTTTTAAGTTAATTTGTTGATTACGAATCTCCTAGAGTTAGTGTACCCTACCGGACTTAACTCAACTGATCAACAACAAGCCTCAACTAACCAAATCACAAAATCTCAACTGCGGGTAATTTGGGTCCCATTTACCCTTAGAGACTCATAACTCAACCATCAATACCAAATCTTTCAATGAAACTCATAATTCCATCATCAAAACGTTTATATAAAGAAAACTTCTTAAATCAATAAAATCCAAATTCATTTAATGTGCTCATAAAATTCCAGAATTCAAATAAAATATTAAATTCATTAAACAGCAGAAAATCATATTTTGAAGTTGTAGAATATCACAAAACATCAATTCCTTTGAAAACCACAAATATATCTCTTTATGAAGTCATAGGAATATAATTTAAATTCTATTATAAACAAAATATAACTTTCTGTAAAATACTGTAATCTGTAGCAAAAACATCACTTAAAACAGTAGATCGATAATCTATAAGTTCGAAGAATTAACCGTTCAAAAAATTAGCAAGAAAAACTCAACAAAGTAATCCAAATAGCAAGTGCGGTCGACTGTTAAAATAGTGTAAAATAACGGCGGTCGTCTTTCAAGTGAAAATTCCCAATTTAAAAAAATTTCGGTCGACTGTGCGGTCGACCGCTAGCTGCTATACAGCCAGTTTAAAGTTTGTGCATGTTTCGACTGATACATTGATTATACTTTGTAAAATCCCAAATTTAAAAAACTAATTTCCTGAGATGATTGAACATAACTTGTATATCATATAGGAGTTTATAAAATGCATCAAATTCACATTAAGATCATAAAAGAGCAAAATCTTCACAAAACTCTTCAATTCAGTGAAGCAATTTATGTATATATGTTTAGGGTATTTAAGCATCGGTTATAGCATCAAAGCTCATCAAATAGCAGTAGTGAAACATCTAATTCAATCTCAGTATGCAAATAATCAGGATCCAATTGAAAACCTCATAAAACACACAAAATTCTTCAAACAGTGGAGGTAAATGTGTATGTGTGTATATCTGTGTGTCTGTATCGGTTAGATCATCAAAAATCCATCAAACAGGAGTAGTATAATGTTCAGATCTAGTCTCAGTATCAACACACATCAAATCCAATCGAAAACTCTCAAAACATCAATTTAGACAATTCTTCAAGGCAGTGTGTGTGTGTGTGTGTGTGTGTGTGTGTATATATATATATATATATATGCATGTGTCTATGTGTGTTTGTGCATCAGCAAACCATCAAGATTTTATTGTATGTGAGTAGTAGTAGGTTCCAATTAAATCTCAGTATGAATGTAAAGCAAGATCTCATCGGAAATTTCACAAAACCAACACATAATCGATTTCGGCCTTCAAGCATCTGACCTGAAATCAAGATAACAACTCCAACTCTCAAACTTGATCCTTTTGATTTCAAAACTCCTCTTGTAACGTATTAAACACATACTCAACCACTTACCTCAGTTTATCCATGAATATAAGCAATCATGACAAGTATAAATCAAGTCTTACTTCACTGAAGTATCAAAACAGAGGGTGTACATACCCCTTGAACAGTAAAGGTAAGGTTTGGTTCACTTTTGTATTAAACATCAAACAATTCAGTAATATACATTCAAAACAGCAAAATTATGAAGGAAAACAACCTACTCATGATTTCTATTAGGTTCTTTAACAATCTCAACTCATCCATTAGGGTTTTAAAACATTTATAGCATAGTTTTCATGGAAGAGTCAATCTTTTAGTTCATTTATGCATGAAAATTCATATTATCATCATACAATTCCTAATCATGCTTTCTAATACACAAACCACCACATACAATATGTTTAGAACAGTAAGAAAATAACCATATGTCACTCACCTTATTGAAAAATCAACCGAAGATAATAAAGAAAATAAGAAAATCTCTCATTTCGCAAGAAAATCAAGATCCTCACTTCGAAACTCCAAGAAAATAATAATAAAGAAATCCTTTTGTGTAGTGCAGCAAGGAGACGGCTGCACTCTCTTTTAAATAGGCCGGAAATAGGGTTTTAGGGTTTTTGATTAGATTTGTAAAATATCTCTTTTGAATATATCTTTACATATATAAATCATCATACTTGGAAATTAGACAAACCAATTCAATTTAAATTAGAAACAGAACCAACACTCCAGATCTGGTCGGCACTGTTTGTAAACTCAGAAAATGAAATTTGTACTTTTTTACTTGTAAGTGACAATTTTGCAAAAGGACCATTCTTTAACAAAACTTGTGAAATAAACCAAATCTATTAAAACGAAAGGTAAACTCTTTACCTTTGAGTTGACTAGCCATCATGCTCAGCCCAAAAATACAAAAATCCAGAGTTTTTACTCTAAGTGGTAATTTTGCACAAAAGTCCATCTTTTTGTATTATTTGCAACTAGGTCAAATAATTATCAGAAAAATCCAGAAAAAACATAAATAATATCTAATAATAAATAATGGGTTTCCCCAAAATAATTTCTGATTTTGAACTTTCCAACAAAATATTTGCACGTGTATTCCACGTGTAAAAAGATAAATTTCAGAAAATATTTATTAAATCACAAAAAAACATATTAATTCATTTATTAATCACAAAATCATTATTTAAAAATTTGGGGTATTACATCAATCCCTCCTTAGAATAGTTCTGTCCTCAGAACTACTATTAATAGTGTCCAAACAATATAAGCAAAAGTAAATGAAATCTCATAAATTGAAATATAGTTAAAGGAATACAATCACGCAAGAGAATGTAATATAATAAAAGAAATACAATTTAAATCAAAGAGTACACTCAATTTAAATCAAAGAATACAATCATACAAAAAAAGCTCGGGAAAATCCTTCTGCATGCGATCCTCTGAGTCCCAAGTAACTTACTCAAACTGCTTGTTTCTCCACAACACCTTGACCATGGTATCACCTTATTCCTCAACACTTTCTCCCGACGATCAATAATTTCTACAGGCTGCTCCTTGTAACTCAAGTTCACATGTTGTCCTTCAGGAACTTCCACCAACTGAAGACTCCGACCCGGCACATTCTTCCTCAAGATCGACACGTGGAACACATCATACACTTGTGCCAATTCCTTCGGAAGCTCCAACCTATATGTCGTCTTATCAATCAGCCCCAAAATTCTATATGGCCCAATATACCTTGGAGCCAACATCCCTTTCCAAGCCTGATCACTCATTTAGTCGGAGATACCTTGAGAAAAACTGCATCCCCAACCTCAAACTCCAAGTCTCTTCGTCGAGTGTCTGCATAACTCATCTGCCGACTCTGAGCCTCGACCAACCTCTTGCGAATCAACTCAATATTTTTTGATGTCCGCTGCAAAATCTCAGGCCCAAACATCTGTCTCTAGCCAAATTCATACCAACAAACAGGTGTCCTGCACTTCCTCCCGTATAGAGCTTCATACGGAGCCATCCCGATACTCGCATGGTAACTGTTGTTATAAGCAAACTCAACCAATGCCAAGAACCTCTCCCAACTACCACCGAAATCCATAACATAAGCCTTCAGCATATCTTCCAATACCCGATTCACCTTTTCAGTCTTACCATCAGTCTGTGGATGAAAAGCAGTACTGAAATCGGTTCTGGTACCCAAAGTTTCTTGCAAACCCTTCCAAAACCTCACCGTGAACCTCGCATCCCTGTCGGAAATAATCGACACAGGAACCCCATGAAGTCTCACAATCTCATCAATGCACAGCTCTGCCAATTTCTCCCATGGCCAAGTAATCTTCATGGACAAAAAGTGAGCTGAGTTAGTCAGACGGTCCACAATAACCCAAATCGAGTCATTGCCCTTCGGACTCCTCGGCAACCCTGTGATGAAATCCATGCTGATATTCTCCCACTTCCATTCCAGAATAGGCAAAGGCTGCAACAAACCTCCAGGTTTCTGATTCTCTGCTTTGATTTCCTGACAAGTCAGACACCTTGCAACAAAATCTGCCACATCCCTCTTCATACCTGACTACCAAAAGTGCCGTTTGATATCCTTGTACATCTTTGTGCCTTCAGGATGTACTGACAACAAAGTACTGTGTGCTTCCTACACAATACTTTCTCTCAAATTTGTATTCTCCGGAACACACAACCTCTTACCCATCCATAGAACTCCATCTTGGATACGAAACTCTGACAACTTGCCATCGGAAACCTGCTGCAATATCTTCTGAATCCCTGCATCTACTTTCTGAACTTCCACAATCTGCTCTCTCAAAGAAGGTTGCAGCCTCAGCTGAGCCAAAGATGCTCGTAAACCCTGCAGTACAACCTCGATACTTGCCCGATCAAATTCTGCTGCTAACTCACTCTGAGTAGTGAACAACTCGACAAACTACTCTTCCGACTAAGCCCCGAATTCTTCTGTAACACCCCGAATTCCAATACTTGATCTAAGGATGAATGTCTTCCAATAGTTCTGTAACACCCCGAATTCCAAAATACAACTGAATTCGAAGTTCCACAGGATCTTTACACTTCTTTCGTACAATTTTACAAGGAAATAAAAACATTTCTTACATCAGAGTTACATTACACCTTTACATTATTAATGCGGAAGCAATTTTATAATACATTACATAAAACAATATTTAAATCAATCTTGAGCAGCATGTATACTTCAATTTGTCAAGCATCTTTACCCTGCATGTAAAACTGTAGGCGCGTCAGTTCATTCAACTGATGAAATATTATATACGGCCATCCTTTCTATACCGGAAACAGTATAACATTTCTCAATACTTAGCAAACCACAAACTTGATCACAAACAAAGCTAAAGGGACTATAATATTGATGTCGTGTTGTGAATGTGCACTTAGTTCTTAATGCAATTTTTGTATTACATGACACTAATGTGTACTTGTTCAGAGTCTATGCAGCCCATACTACATAGGTCCGAGGGCAAGCCCTTAACCATTCTTCATCTTGTAGGGTTCAATCTCTCGTCATGACTTAATCTACTACTGTAACTACGGTAAGTATCCTAGATATTTTATGACCTACAAACTCATGTCCAGGCGCCCTGGAGGAAATCCTAACACACTGACACATGACTCATCATGCAGGCATCCTGTGGTAATTCAGCTTCTACCATAGACATGACACTACCAGTAGTCGTCAAACACCCCACGAGCATCGCCACCGGGACAGTACTCTAAAGCAGTATCCACGCTCTATCATGACGCATCATGAGACATCCTGTAAATACTCTCACGCCGCCAATCCAATGGCCCTCATACTCAATGTTTTTCTCTTACTTTCATCACATCTTCACTATGTATCTAATCCTTAGTTTAATTGAATCATGAATAAAATCAATCCCTTAGGGTTAGCACTCCCACTATACCGGTCTTATTCATTTATTTCACGTGACCCAAACCTTGGTCTTTTCATCTCAAATATCATTTTCTTTTATTGCCGGTATAAGGCTTAGCTACAACCTAGTTCTCAATTTCAACTCATAATTACAACATCGAGCTTTATATACTCATAAGGTCTTTTCATGATTAATCACAATTCATGTTTCATAAGCATAGTATTCATGTATCCATATCTTTCATAACTCATCACATTCAATAATTCAATTTCACGTGAAATTTGCGTAAGAATAAGTTTCAACTAGTAGTAATAAATAATTCATTTATTCCACGAATCTATTATTCTCATTTCCATTCATACTACAAGCACAATTTATAAGTCCAATTGATTACACAAATCACAACTTTCAAAAATTCCTCATTACTAATTTTCATCTTTATAACTCTAAAAAAAATCTCATTTATTTTTCCTTTATTTAAAAAACCATTTAAATTTTAAAAAGACGTCCTTCCTTGCAAAAAGCCTCAATTTCTCAATTACACTTTATCAAAAGTTATACAAATTTTTCTCATAAAGTCCAAATAATTTTCAGTAGTTTATTCCATATTTTTCCCAATTTTTAATCTATTTTTAAAACTCAAATTAATATTAAAATCCCAAAAAAATATTTTTTTTCCAAACCCACAACCATCGGCTCAATAGACAGCGCACAAGACCACTACGCCAAAGCCCCAAGGCGATATGACTAGGGGTTATTATCCCTATGTATCAAACTTCGGCATTCGGATTTTAAAAAAAAAATAAAAATAAAACGAAAAGCCTCAGTATCGAACCCGAGACCCCTGACTCAGCCCCCCTTTACTGTAGCGAATGAAGACTCTACCGACCAATTGGTCTAAGTGGCCATATCGATTTGAAGGTAATTTAATTGGGTTTTGATTTAGCTCTCTGTTCATATCTATAATTCATAAATTCTCATAACAAATTTGTCTCTTTTTCTTCTCTTTTGAAAGCAACTTTTTCCGGAATTAAAATACACATAAATCTACAGCAACCAGTATTTTTATAAGCATTTTTAGTTCTATAAAACATGTATTTTAGTCCTAGTTTGTGTTCCATGTCCATAAATTCGACATTTGAAAACCATAGCACAACTCTTCATAATTAAAGTTAGGTTCCCACAAAAATTACTATGTTATTGTTCTCTTTCTTATTGATAATCTACCATATTTTTAAAACACAAAAATCATCTTTTCTAAAGAATAAAAATTCTATTTTTATCAACTAATTACACATGATGCATTCAATCAATTATTTTCAAATACAATCTCTTTCATTTATTCTAACATTCATGTGGCACATACAAAAATGGAGAATTCTAACACATAAATTAACAATTATCCATTAGCAATCATTCCACCATTTTATCTCTAATATTACCACTCTACTTTAATTAAACAAGTATGGTTCCAATTTCTCACTAGTTAATTCCTATAATTTCATTAAAACATACCTAGCATGAATTCTAATATTAGAAGCAATGAGAAACACCCACCTCTTTGGAGAAAAACCAAATAAAAGCTCCTAGAGTCTCCTAGAATGCGAGAGAGTAGCCTTCTCCTCCTAAATTGTGTTGCAAAAGCTCTCCTTCTTGCTCCTTGTGCAAAAACCGAAAGCTTCCTTGTGCTTCATGTTGGGGCCGGCCTCTAGCTTGGGACACACAACTCACAATCACTCTTTATACTCCCTTATGTATATCTCTCCTATATAATTTCTTTCTTTCAATAATTTTTTTTTTGTGTTGTATGCATGAAGGTAAGGGGGTATTTATACTAGTTCTAGGATGGATTGGAGGGCTAGGATTTCACTAGATGGTTGGAGATGGATGGCTAGGATAGGAGGGGAAGTTTTAGCAACCACCCATAAGCAAATAACCACACATGCACACACACACACTCTCCCACCTTCTCCTTAAGCACAACCGGCCTCCTAGGTGTGCAATGCACACTACGTGCATGCACGTGCCCTATAATACCTCCTATTTGAAATTTTTACAATTTTAATTAATCAATTGTTCACAAATTGTGTCTACATGACAAGTATGACAATTTAAATGATTAATTAAATTTGTGCGCTTCACAAATAGTGGGCTTAGACTTGTGGGCCAAATAATAAAATAATAAATAATTAAAGTGGGCTCAAAATAAGGAAAACAATGTTTTAGGCTTTACAAAATAAGCTTTTTAGAAAAATAAAGGAAAAGAAAGAAATAATAGTTCATACTACAAAAATGAAAGTTTTATAAAAAAAAAATAAATATACATGAAATTTTGCACATGCACAACACGTGAAAATCAATATTTTTATTAAAATAAAAGTTTACGGTATTACAACTTCCAACGACCTTCTCTGCCGAAGATTTAGATCCTTATGTTGATAAATGTACTTCAGGCTCTTGTGGTCGGTATACATGATGACCTTCTCACCATATACATAATGCCTTCACTGATTCAAGGCAAAGATAATAGCTGCTAACTCCAGATCATGCATCGGATAATTCTTCTCATGCGGACGCAACTGTCTCGAACCATAAGCAATAACCTTGCCTTCCTCAATCAAGACACACCCAAAACCTCTAAGAGATGCATCACTGAAGATATCATAATCCCTCCTAGCCTGCGGCAAAGCTAAGATAGGCACAGTCGTCAACCTCTCCTTTAGTTCAAGGAAACTCGCCTCACACTTATCAATCCAAGTGAATGCCACATTCTTCTGAGTCAACCCTGTCAAAGGAACTGCAATTTGTGCATAGCTCTTAATGAATCTCCTGTAATACCCAGTCAAACTCAAGAAACTCCTGACTTCCTTCACTGTCGTTGGCCCGGGACAATCCTTCACTAATTCAACTTTCTGAGGATCAGTGGCCACTCCCTCCTTATAAAGGATATGACCAAGAAAAGCTACCTCAAACTTCCATAACTCACACTTCGACAGCTTGGCATACAAGCTATGCTCCTGCAACTTCTTCAATACCTCTGCCAAGTGCATAGAATGCTCTTCCTCCGACTTCGAATATACCAAAATATCATGAATGACAACCACCATGAAGGAATCAATAAACAGCCGCAAGATCTGATTCATCATATTCATGAATACTGCCATCGCATTCGTCACTCCGAATGGCATTACTAAAAACTCATAGAGTCCATGATGAGTCCTGAAAGCTGTTTTACTCACATCTTCCTCCTTAACTCGAACCTGATGATACCCTGATCTCAGATCAATTTTCGAAAACATGGCTGCTCCCTGAAGCCTATTGAATGGGTCATCAATCCGTGGAAGCGAATTCTTGTTCTGAATAGTCACCCTGTTCAACTCCAGATAGTCAATGCAAATCATCACTGACCCATCCTTCTTCTTCACCAACAATACTGGCGCACTCCACGATGAAGAACTCGGCTTGAAGAAACCCTTACTCAGCAATTCCTCAATCTGCTTCTTAACTTCATCCTGCTCCATAAGTGTCATCCTGTACGGAGCCTTAGAAATCGGAGCATTCCCCGGCTGAACATTAATACAGAACTCCACATCTCACTGTGACGGCAATCCCAATAAATCTTCTAAGAATACCGTAGAAAAATCCCTGACAACTGGAATGCCTCTGACTTCAACTGGAATCATCAACTATACCATAGCAGTCACTTTTGGGTCTTTCCTCTTCCCTTAAAAAGTCACTGCGGGACCTCCTGGTGCTTTCACCAACACCTCTTTCTTCTTGCATTCAATTGTGGCATCATATATTACCATCCAATCAATGCCCACAATCACATCCACACATAGAACTTGCAGCTCAATAAGATCAATGCCAAATAATCTTCCACCAATCTCGATATCACAACCCTTGTAATATCGATCAGCAATCAACTCTTCTCCTGATGGTGTTTCCACCGTCAAGACTCTGCCTGGAAACAGCTTAGGTTCCACAACTAAAGCTTTTGCAAAATTGGGCGACACAAATGTATGCGAAGAACCAGTATCAAATATAACTTTTGCTTTTATTCCATTAACCAAAACAAATCCTGTTACATGAAGAATGATACTCAAATCTCCAATTTATTCTTAAACAAAGTTTAACTTAATACATTGAATAAATAAAAAATTGAAATTCTTGCATACCTTGGATCACATCCTCTGTGTTGCCCGCATCCTTCTCAGTTAATGCGAACACTCGCCCTTACCTCTGAATTTGCCTCTGCCTGGACCATTCTTCTTCAACTGTAGGCAGAAAAGCTTAGTATGCCCCGCTTGCCCACAATGAAAACAAATCTACTTTGCCAGTTTAGGACACGCTGACCTGAAGTGACCTGCCTCCTTACAGTAGTAAAAAGCCACCTCTTGATTTGCAGGTGCCTTCTGCTCTGGCTTACTGAACTTGCCCTGCTTTACTGGGAACTTCCTCCCACTCTGACTAGCTGCTGGCCTCTTGTTCCTGTTCCAAGTCTCTTGCTTCTTCTGGAACTGGTCTATATCCTCTTCTGTCACTGCTGCTCTCCTGACCAGCTTATCAAACCTCCTGATGCCAAATAGAATCATCCGTGACCTCAAATTCGCCCTCAAGCCCTGCTCAAATTTCTTGGCCTTCTTCTCTTCGTCTACAATCAGCTCCGGTGCATACCTCGACGGCTAAGCAACCTTAGTCTCATATTCGCACACCGTCTTGCTGCCTTACTGCAGATTCAATAACTCAGTTGCCTTCCTCTCTTGGATATCCAAAGGAAAGAAACGATCCCAGAATTCATCTAGAAAAGCCTCCCAAGTCACTTGCTGATTCCCAAAAGTCTTCTTCACTGACTGCCACCAGACGCTAGCATCCTTCTCTAACTGCATTGTAGCCAATTTCACCTTATTGAATGCTGGGGTATCCACAACTTCGAAGACCATCTCCATCTGTCTAATCCAATCATCAGCCTCATTTGGATCAGACCACCCCTAAAAAACAGACGGCTTCATCCACTTGAAGGACTCAACCTGCTTGATCGGATCAGCATTAACAAACACTGGTCCATCCCCATGATTCTGATTCTGATTCTGATTTTGTGCCATGTTAGTTGCCATGAATGCGGTCAGGGTCAGATACACCCTGGCAATCTCAGTCAAAAGATCAAGTCCAGCCCCATGGAAACTCCCAACCCCAAACTGTTATTACCATTTCTGGTCTTGGGTCCCGCCATTATACTGAATATTACAAAATGAGGGTAAAGTTAGAGCATCACAACATAATTCATATCCACATCAATACCTCATTGAAAAACCTTAGTCATACCCCCAACCAAAACACTATGTTTTAACTCTATGTGATACTCATACTCTAATGACCACACCTATGTTTATTTTTATACCATGTTTATTATTACTATTGAAGCATGCTCTGATACCAATCTCTGTAGCGCCCCGAATTTCAATATAATTTCTCAGAAACACGTGGCACAATTTTCAGCATCAACCTCAATGTAATAGTAAACAAAGCAAAAACACAGATAAATTTTTCAAGTTTTATTACATCAATTATTTACAAAATACAGCGAAAAATTAAACACCTTGAATTACAAATTCTTCTTTTACAATTTACAGAAGGCACAACATCATTCTATCTCATGTATCTAAATCCCAATGCTATAGGTACCTACCTGCAAAACATGAGGCTAGAGATAACCCTAACCCCCAAAACTACAGGGGTTAGCCATAACGGTGTGAGTGACATCAAAAGAAATACAACATGAATAAAATCTAAGGAATAAAGTCATAAACAATATATATCAACAGTAATAATAAATGAAAAGAAGGAGTTAATAAATAAATAAAACATGAAAACAGTAAGTGAAACTAGACTAAGTGACAAGTGGAAGAAAACAGGAAAACAACATGCACAAAACCAAGTCAAGAAAACACCAATACTATATGCTGACTCTCTAATGCACACTTGTCGAATCTATCCTCCCCACTCTACATAGATCCAGTGCAAGCCCTTAACGTTCTCCACTTAATAGGGTTAAATCCATTGTTATGCTACTAATCCTACAACGATGACTACTATGAGATCTAGATAAACTATGAGTATTAGCTCATGCCTCGATAATTCCGGAGGTCAATCTCTATCTACAGATAATTTCGGAGACTATTTCACTCACACCTGCGATTCTTCGAGAATACCCCACACCACAAGCTATAGTGAAGATATCACACGAATACCCCATGAGTATCACCTTGATATACAAGTTATGATCAAGATATCACACGAATACCCCATGAGTGTCACCTTGATCTCGATAATTCTGAAGATCAATCCCACACTGTAGGTAATTTCGGAGACAATTTCACTCACACCTCGATAATTTCGGAGATTATCTCACACCGCAAGCCATACTGAGGTCCATAACCCATGTTCTCATTTTATCATATCACCATCGAGTGCATGTCCGTATCTTTTTAAGTTAATTTGTTGATTACGAGTCTCCCAGAGTTGGTGTACCCTACCGGACTTAACTCCAACAAGACTTAACTAACCAAATCACAAAATCTCAACTGCCGATAATTTGGGTCCCACTCACCCTTTAGAGACACACAACTCAACCATCAATACCAAATCTTTCAATAAAACTCATAATTCCGTCATCAAAACGTTTATATAAATAAAACTTCATGAATTAACAAAATCCAAATTCATTTAATGTGCTCATAAAATTTCAGAATTCAAATAAAATATTAAATCCATTAAATAGCAGAAAATCACATTTTGATGTCGTAGAATATCACAAAACATCAATTCCTTCGAAACCACATATATATCTCTTTATGAAGTCATAGGAATGTAATTTAAATCTATTATAAACAAAATATAACTTTCTGTAAAATATTGTAATCTGTAGCAAAAACATCACTTAAAACAGTAGATCAATAATCCATAAGTTCGAAGAATTAACCGTTCAAGAAATTAGCAAGAAAAACTCAACAAAGTAATCCAAACAGAAGGTGCGGTCGACTGTCAAAATAGTGTAAAATAACGGCGGTCGACTATCAAGTGAAAATTCCCAATTTAAAGAAATATCGGTTGATTATGCGGTCGACCGCTAGCTGCTATACAGCCAGTTTAAAGTTTGTGCATGTTTCTACTGATACATTGATTATACTTTGTAAAATCCCAAATTTGAAAAACCAACTTTCTGAGATGATTGAACATAACTTGTATATCATATAGGAGTTTATAAAATGCATCAAATTCACATTAAGATCATAAAAGAGCAAAATCTTCACAAAACTCTTCAAATCAGTGAAGCAATATATGTATATATATGTTTAGGGTATTTAGGCATCGGTTATAGCATCAAAACTTAACAAATAGCAGTAGTGCAACATCTAATTCAATCTCAGTATGCAAATAATCAGGATCCAATTGAAAACCTCATAAAACACACAAAATTCTTCAAACAGTGGAGGTAAATGTGTATGTGTGTATATCTGTGTGTTTGTATCGGTTAGATCATCAAAAATCCATCAAATATGAGTAGAATAATGTTCAGATCTAGTCTCAGTATCAACACACATCAAATCCAATCGAAAACTCTCAAAACATCAATTTGGACAATTCTTCAAGGCAGTGTGTGTGTGTGTGTATATATATATATATATATATGCATGTGTCTATGTGTGTTTGTGCATCAGCAAACCATCAAGATTTTATTGTATCTGAGTAGTAGTAGGTTCAAGTTAAATCTCAGTATGAATGTAAAGCAAAATCTCATCAGAAATTTCACAAAACCAACACATAATCGATTTCGGCCTTCAAGCATCATACCTAAAATCAAGATAACAACTCCAACTCTCAAACTTGATCCTTTTGATTTCAAAACTCCTCTTGTAACTTATTAAATACATAATCAACCACTTACCTCAGTTTATCCATGAATATAAGCAATCATAACAAGTATAAATCAAGTCTTACTTCATCGAAGTATCAAAACATAAGGTGTACATACCCATTCAACTATAAAGGTAAGATTTGGTTCACTTTTGTATTAAACATCATACAATTAAGTAATATATATTCAAAACAGCAAAATTATGAAGGAAAACAACCTACTCATGATTTCTATTTGGTTTTTTAACAATCTTAACTCATCCATTTTGGCTTTAAAACACCAATAGCATAGTTTTCATGGAAGAGTCAATCTTTTAGTTTATCTACTCATCAAAATTCATATTATCATCATACAATTCCTAATCATGCTTTCTAATACACAAGCCATCACATACAACATGTTTAGAACAATAAGAAAATAAACATATGTCACTCACCTTATTGAAGAATTAACCGAAGATAATAAAGAAAATAAGAAAATCCCTCCTTTCGCAAGAAAACCAAGATCCTCGCTTCGAAACTCCAAGAAAATAATAATAAATAAATCCTTTTGTGTAGTGCAGCAAGGAGATGGCTGCACTCTCTTTTAAATAGGCCAAAAATAGGGTTTAGGGTTTTTCAATAGATTTGTAAAATATTCCTTTTGAATATATCTTTACATATATAAATCATCATACTTGGAAAATAGATAAACCAATTCAATTTAAATTAAAAACAATACCAACACTACAGATCTGGCCAGCACTATTTGTAAACTCAGAAAATGAATTTGTACTTTTTGCCCTATAAGTGACAATTTTGCAAAAAGACCATTCTTTAACAAAACTTGTGAAATAAACCAAATTTATTAAAATAAAAGGTAAACTTTTTACCTCTGAGTTGACCAGCCATCATGCTCAGCCCAAAAATCTGAAAATTCAGAGTTTTTACTCCAAGTGGTAATTTTGCACAAAAGTCCATCTTTTTGTATTGTTTGCAAATAGGTAAAATAATTATCAAAAAAATCCAGAAAATCATAAATAATATCTAATAATAAATAGTGGATTTCACCAAAATAGTTTTTGATTTTGAACTTTCCAAGAAAACATTTGCACATGTTTTGCACGTGTAAAAAGATAAATTTCAGAAAATATTTATTAAATCACCAAAAATCATATTAATTTATTTATTTATCTCAAAATTATTATTTAAAAATTTGGGGTATTACAATGCCCTGCTGTAGTCAGCTGCTCCAACTGGGCTTGCTGTTGGGCAACCTTAGTCTGCAACTCCCCAAGCTTACGCTTCAATTGAGCCAACTTCTCCTGATACTGATGCTTCATCAGCATCATCTTCACCGAAAGCCTCCTCTTGGACCTCTTCACCTTGGCCACTTGTCTGTCTATGTCCATTAGTGCCTGGCCGCAGTTTTCCAAGCGGTCTTCTAATTGCCCATGGCTCCATTTAAATGTGGCGAAATCTTCGAACAATCGGCCGATGGCTCACTCCACGGCGGTGGGCTATGGAGGTGGAGGTGGGGTAGTCTGAGTAACTGCTGGATTTTGTCCAACCCGAGTCCCATTCGCCCATTCGTTCTGTGTGTTTGCCATTTGTCACGAGAAAAACAATACGGGAATTATTCCAGATATAGAAAATTATAAAACATAAGTTGAAAAGAGCAACAATATGAATTATAATAATCTACTACTGGATAAAACCTGACTCTCCTAGTGGCCTCCAAGTCTATTTTCCTGTTGTGTTGGACTATAGTCTGAAGGTTGCTCTAATACCAACTCTGTAGCGCCCCAAATCTCTATAATGGCGATTCGTGACACAAACCAGAATCTTTCATTCAAATAGTAACAATACAGAAAAATACAGAATTTTTTTTAAAAAAAATTTCATAATAAGTACAAGTCTCAAATGTTACAATATACAATGTTCCAAAAATTACAAATCAGAGTTTACAAAAAGGATGTGAATAATGAACACTTGATACTATCACTCGGACGCACCATCTGGCTTGAGATTTCCTGTACCCCACGGAATGGTATCTAGCACCTAAAAAAATGGGGACGTCAGTACTTATACTGACACAATGCTGATAATAGCAGCAATCTCCAAACTGACAAATCAAGATTTAATGCACAAGGAAAGGTGACTAAAAGATAGGAAAGTGTAATTGGGTTAAAGGTGTCTGTGTATGACATGACTTAGTAATCTAATGCATAGGTCAAGATGCACTTATTCTAATGCAAGTGAGACTTTGGAAACGCATGCATCCCATACAACATACGCCCCAAATCAAGTCGTTGTCTGCCATTTCAGGGTTTCGAACCCCCGCCATGCATCATACTCTTGTACTCGTCTTGTTCCTAATAGATAGAACGTGGTTGATGAGGTTGCAGATTAATCAGTCCAATTCGTTACTACAGTCACATAGTGGTGTCCCCGTTTGCCACTAGTATCCGATGCCCGTACCTCACTCAAAAGCCGTGACGAACTACAGATACACTACAGCATATCTATGGCACCGATGATTCACAGGACTGCTGCCCCATGATCCGTTCATGTGCACCATCATAGAACTTAAAGGTAGTGTAGGGTCTACATCCCTAACTCCGACAGGAATCCCCTCCCGTTCTTACCACGATTCTTCAGTAATCTACAGAGTAAAATATGCACCGCAGCACGTATGCCTAATGACAGGAGAGTACAACTCCCGACTAATGCTTGCTAGAAACTAATATGATTCATAGGTATCTCTAGATAATATTTGCGCCTACCCTAGATGTGTTATGAGGGTATGGTTCCAACAAGACTTAACCACTCTATTAGGTTGTTGCCGCTGAAATCAGTGTGGGGGCAAACAGATAGATTGTGGATTCTTGGGATGTTGAATAGTCAAACCTGAAACCTTTCCACAGGAGTTTTACCGTGATTTCCCGCTGTTACCTGCAAAAAGTGCAAAACACCAGGGTTGATCCTGGCGACGCACCCTCCGACGCTCAAGTTAGTAATCAGAAAGATTATGAATGAGCTTTGATTGGCAAAAGATTGATTACCTCTTAATAGTGGGGAATGGGGGATATTTATAGCTGCCTTAGGGACCAGTTTCGGGATAAATCCCTACTTCCTAGTGGATGGATAGAAGGAATCAGGGATGTTGATTAAGTATAATCATAAAACCCTAATTCTATCCATCTGGACTGGGTTTCTTACGGGTTAGAACCCGCACCCAGTTGAGATGGATCCGTTCGTGGATTATTGGGCCTTTGGAAAAAGGACCCAGTACCCATTTCAGACCCGTTTGTAGGTGAAATTACCATTTACCCCAGATCTTTAAGATTCGTGCCTAGTTTGGACGGTTCCGATTTAACCTCATTTTTAGCCATATCACGAGTCCCCCACTCCCAAAGACTAGGTTTGATCAGCCTTTGAGAAGTAGTATTACTGTTTTAATGGCTTGCGGAGTTATATCGGAGTCCGAATGAGGGGTGTCAAATCTTTATGTGAGGTATTATGGTGACTTTCAAAGTTAGTTGCGCGCTCAATCTTGTTCTTGAGCTTTCCTGGACTTTTGGTGATTTTTCTCAATTTTTATCTATTTTTCGGACCATTTATTTAATTTTGCTAAGTGGTGATTTATTGTCCGGGGGTTTCAATTAATTATTCTAAGCAATAATTATTTACCTAGGGGCTCAAAAATATTCCCTCAAATTTATAATTATTTTTTAGAATTTGTAATTAATTTTCCCGAATTTTTAATCATTTTTCTCAATTTTTTAAATAAATAATTCAATTTTAATAAATAAAAAATTAATTTTTAATCCTATTTATGACGTGGCAAGATCTGGGCTCTCCATCAGCATTGGGCGAGAATTTGGGGGAGATCTGAGGCCTGTGGTTGCTCGAAGGTGTGTTTCTCTTCATTCGGTGGTAAGTTGCTTCGGCGACGTTGCTGAACCCCTCCAAATAAGTGTTAGGAAGGAGGCCGAAGTCTAGGGGGGTTCGAGATCTCCTGCCGAGGTGCAGAGACCTCGGTGCGGCAACACGTGTAAACAAGGGGTTCGGCGAGTCTTTGCCGAAGTCCGGAGTGAGTTTTCTTCCCATGTTTGAGCGTCAGTGCCAAGAGCGCTCGGCAAGGCGTGCCGAGGTCCCAAAGTGATGATTTTTTCCACGTTTGGGCGTCGGTGCCAAGAGCGCTCGGCAAGGCGTGCCGTGGTCCTAAAGTGAGGATTTTTTCCATGTTTGGGCATCGGTGCCAAGAGCGCTCGGCAAGGCGTGCCGTGGTCCCAAAGTGAGGTTTTTTTCCACGTTTGGGCATCAGTGCCAAGAGCGCTCAGCAAGGTGTGCCGAGGTCCCAAAGTGAGGATTTTTTCATCGTTTGGGCATCGGTCCAAGAAAGCTCGGCAAGGCGTGCCGAGGTCCCAAAGTGAGGATTTTTTCTACGTTTGGGCGTCGGTGCCAATAGTGCTCGGCAAGGCGTGCCAAGGTCCTAAAGTGAGGATTTTTGCATCATTTCGACGTCGGTGCCAAGAGCGCTCGGCAAGGCGTGCCGAGGTCCCAAAGCGAGGGTTTTTTCCACGTTTGGGCGTAGGTTCCAAGAGCGCTCAGTAAGGCGTGCCGAGGTCCCAAAGTGAGGATTTTTCTAGTTTTGGGCGTCGGTGCTAAGAGCGCTCGGCAAGGCGTGTCGAGGTCCCAAAGTGAGGATTTTTCCACGTTTGAGCGTCGGTGCCAAGAGAGCTTGGCAAGGCGTGCCGAGGTCCCAAAGTGAGGATTTTTTCCATGTTTGGGCATCGATGCCAAGAGCGCTCGGCAAGGCGTACCGAGGTCTCAAAGTGAGTATGATAGCTTGGAGATGACAGCTGGCCTTTTGACCGTTGATCTTCTGATGACTTTGACCGTTAGTTATTAATGCGACGGTACGACTTTTGTCATTTTGCATAAATGGGCCAGACCGTTGGTCTTCTAAAGCTCAACATCCTCGTTTAGTGTGCCAGCTTCTATAAAACTCAACCCCCCTCCCCCCCTCATTTCTTCACTTCTCGATTTTTACTCAGGTGGTGATTTTTACTATCGAGAGCTTCCGACGATCGTCGACCATTTTCCGGTGAATACTCCGACCGCGACTGTCACTTCAAGGTAACTTATACTTAGTTTATTTCAAGTAGAAAAATGTCCCTTTCCCCTGTTTCGGAGCCCTCCCTCTCTGCTGGCGAAGTGCCATCTCCGAGTCAGAGACCTCGTACCGACAAGGGCAAGAGAGTTGATGGTCAAGACACAATAGTGGAAGATTCGAAGCGTATGGGGGAGTTCGGCAGACTACCAGGGGTGTTGACGGGGTTCCATAGGGTTCAGAAACTTCCGGAGGAACATGCCAAGCATATAGTACATGGGAGGGGGCGGAGCTTCGAGGAGAACGCAGCGAGAGAGACCTCGGAAGCAGACGACACAGTCTCCCTTCTCAACGAGGCAGACTTGGCAGTGATCCAGGTGTGCTTTCATATCCCGGAGGAGTACGAGTTGATGCTGCCGGGTCTCGAGGTGAGGGCCAACTCGCCGATTCTAGTAAACATGTGTTTTTGGCTGATCGACGCCTTCATCGATGGGGCGCGGCTTCCTCTCCACCCGCTCGCAATTCAAGTGGTTAGGTGGTTCAGGGTCAGCCCCATCCAACTAATGCCGAACGCGTGGAGGGTCATCAATGGGTTCGCGCTCCACTGCCAGGCAGCCGAGATCGAGCCAGAGGTAAGGGTGCTACGGACACTTTATCGGCTTCATCAGCAGCACAAGGCCAAGTTCAGATACTACTTGGCTTCGAGGCATGGTGCTCGGCTCGTCAGCTGTCCCGACTCAATAAAGCACTGGCGGGACAAGTATTTCATAGTTCGGAGTCGTGAAGCGTGGCCGATACCCTCAGGTTGGGTGGAGGTGGTGACGAAGAGGGTGAGGGAGCCGCCAGTGCTCCACCGCAACGAAGAAGAGGCAGTTCAGACTCTTCTTGACCGGCCAAAGTTTAACTGGAGAGATCTGACCGAAGACACGCTCTTCAGGGGAGGGCTCTGTCGCGTAGACCCCAGTACGCGGATTTATCCATTTATTTATTTATTTATTTGATCATAACTTGTGTTTTGACCAACTCCTCTTGCTGTAGAGACTATGGACTATGAGGCAATTATGGTGCAGAGGGCGACCCTCATAAGCAAGGCGCCTAAGAAGCACAAAAGGGTCACCACGATGTTGGCCTCAGGGAAGCCGAAGACCGTCAATGCTGCCGTTCCGGAGACGAAGGCTTCGACAATTTTAACCCCGAGGTGTGCACCAGCAGCGGCCTCGCAATCGACCGGGGCCAGCAAATTCCCGATCGCTACTGTGCTCGGGATGGAGGCACCTCCGCTGATGACGGACGCCGCGGTGTTCCTCACCGAGGAACACAAGAAAATTTTTGTTCCGGACTGGCAAGTTCGGAAACATGATGGCTTCCTCTCCTGTTTGACGTCGAGCATGCAGGCGGTGAAGCACCTGGCAATGCTGAAGGATCGAGCCACCATGGACGCCGGCAGTGTGGGCGACGATGCCTTCGAGATCGCTCGATCGGCAGTATCGTTGAGTATCGATTCCTTCCTTGTAGATAACTTGCATGTTTGTTTTTCTAACTTCCCCCTTTTTTTTTGTTCGGCTGAAGATAACCGTCCACTTCGGTCATCTTATGGAGAAGATGACGGAGCTTGAGAAGGACCTCAAGCAGGAGGCCGACCATGCTCGGGCTGAAAAAGCGCGCCTCGCCAACGAGCTTGAAAAATTGAAGGTCGAGTTCGAGGGGAAGACGACGAGGCTTGAATACCTCGAAAGCCTTGTTACGAAGCTCGAGGGCGATCTGCTTCGGCAGAGGGAGGAGTCAGCCAAGCAGCAGGCCGAGGTGGTGGAAGCTTCCAAGGTTATAGCGGCGAAGGAGGCCGAAGCTGCGACTATAGGGAAGGCGTAGGGCTTCCTCACGGCCAACATGGCCAAGGCGTATGCTCGTGCCATGGAGGAAGTGTTGGAGTGGTAGCCCGGTGTTGACTGCTCCGGGTGGCGGCTCTTCCCTGACCACGTCGATGGCTTTGACGTCGAGTCCGAGGGGGAAGGAGGGGATGACGACGAGGACGTCGAGGTCGAGGTTGTCGGTGAACGCTAGGGGTCTGAGGTGACTCCGCTAGCGATGGTTCCGCCCTTGGGGGAATTCGACCCTGTCCAATCCCGTTGGCCTGGGAAAGAGGTCGCCCCCTGACTTCTTCTATTTTTTTCTTACTTTTGTACCTTTCGATGTACTGCCTAATTGCGGACTGGCCACCGCACTTTTTTGGAATGAATGAAAAGTCCATCTTCTTGAGTTCGGCTAAGCATTTGTGAGTCCAAGTCAATGAGTTTACAAAAGTTCTTGAAATTTGGCTAAGTGTTCACGTTGTCTTGTTCTGGAGTTGTCTTTGTGTTAACCAAATTCGTTAATTTTTTCAGCTCATTGAGTTGACCCAACCTGTCGAAGCAACTCATGCGGCAGAGGAGTCAGGTTCCGAGGTTGGCTTAGGGGTGATGAAGTTGTGCCTCGCTAGGTGCCGAGAGCGCCTTTATGAAATTGAGTTGGGGCTGCGCAGAGCCGAAAGTGAACAAAATCACCTGCAGCTAATTGTAGGCCGCCGAGACATCGAGATTCGAAGACTAGAAGGGAGGCTTGCTGAGATGACCCCCGAAGGCGATGATGATGGCTCATCAACGACCTTTACCCTTGGCTTGAGGCTTAAGTGTCTCCGCCACTCCTTGTCGAAGATGACAACGGAGAGGGACGAGTTATTAGCTAAAATCCACCACTTACAGATAGTGGAAGAAGATCTTTTGGCAGAGGAAGAAGAATTAACAGCGGCGGTGGGCAAGTTGATGGCCGAGCGCGGCGAGTTAACGGCGGAGGTCGACGAGTTGAAAAGGGTTACGGTCGACAAGAGTATCGAAGTTACTCAGCCCCGCCGAATTATTGCCGACAGCTCCGGTGCCGCGAGCTCCGCTGTGCCCCCTCGCTTCAAGATAGTCGTGAAGGACGACTCTCTGAAGCAACGAATAGGAAGTTGCTCACCTCAAGCCCCATTCGAGACCGATCAACGTCAGAAGCACTTCGTGTACCCGTGAAGAGAGCAAGCGAGGGATTTCATTCTATGAGCTTACGACTCGTTTGCCTGTTGCTCGGCAAAGTCCAGGTGATGCCCAAAGTGGGGTGGCTGTCTCGTCCAGCGAAGCATCCGTTGGTGCGACTGTTAGAAGTAGCGTAGAAGGTACATCTCAGTTCGCCGGTCTAGGGACGAGCACCGAGGTCAGGCACTGCCGCCCCCGGGTATCTTTAAAGCGGAACATCCTTGCACCTAGGAGGTGTTGAGGCAGTCTTTTGTTTTCCAAGTTTTGAATCTGTGTCTAAGTACGAGGAGTCGGTCTTGTAATTTTGCTTTTTAACTTATGTAACTTCGTTCTAAATAGAAGTACTTGTAATTTTAGCTTGTTAACTCCTGTAACTTTGTTGTAAAGCCAAGTACCATCTTGTAATTTTGATTTGTTCCCCAACTTTATATGAGAGAAACTTGTTCCCTCCTCTGGACTTGTGTGTTTTGTTAGTCATCTGTGGTTGTAGGAGCATTTTTGAAGGGCAGACCACTTCATACTCGCTTATGAGAGCACTCGGCAAGGCATATCGAAGTCCAATGCGAGAGTTTTTTCTCACGTTTGGGCGTCGGTGCCAAGAGCGCTCGGAAAGATGTGCCGAAGTCCAACGCAAAAGTTTTTTCTCACATTTGGGCGTCGGTGCCAAGAGCGCTCGGCAAGGCGTGCCGAACTCCCAGAGTGAGAAGTACAACTTCAACCTGAAAACTACTCAAAATCAGGAGCAAATCCTCCGTATTAAAGGCAGGGAATGTCAACCTTATGAGCTTGAGGTGAGCGGTGCTATGGTTTTTGCAGCCTCCTCCATATGAGAGCTACTGTGAATTGTAAGAGAAGCCAGTTTCTTGCAGTGGAACTTTAAACGAACCATCAAGCTCTTCTAAGTACTCTTCTCCAATGTCTAGTATAGTGGTGGGAACTCAGTTGTCCAGCCAAGTGATTTGGATTCCGAACTCGTGGTTTGAGTAAGTTTCAACGGTTGTGGGAGCATTTCCGAATGGCGAACCTCTTCTAACCCGCTTAGGAGCGAGCTTGCGAAGGAGAATCGAGCCAAGTTTTGGACTCCGAACACGTCGTTCGGGTAAATTTCAACGGTTGTGGGAGCAGTTCCGAATGGCGAACCACTTTTAACTCGCTTAGGAGCGAGCTTGCAAAGCGGAATCGAGCCAAGTTTTGGACTCCGAACACGTCGTTCGAGTAAATTTCAATGGTTGTGGGAGCAGTTCCGAATGGCGAACCACTTCTAACTCGCTTAGGAGCGAGCTTGCGAAGCGGAATCGAGCCAAGTTTTGGACTCCGAACACGTCGTTCGAATAAGCGTTATTAAAGGTCTTAAACAGAGAGATAAAATAATCACAAGAGAAATATGAAAGGAAAGAAGTTCTTTATTGATAGCTGCTAATCAGCTGGTTCTAAGTTGCAAGCCGTTATTACAATAGGAACATAAAGTAGCAAGTACAAATAAAAAGATAGGAATGGCTCGATATTTGAAGGTACTCGAAGAGGCGTTCAGGCGCTCTCTTGATAATTCAGTAAATGGTCGGCATTCCAAGTTCTGGGTATCTCTCTGCCTTCAAGATCTTTAAGACGATACGCTCCGGGGCGGACTACTTTGGAAACTTTGTATGGTCCTTCCCAATTCGGAGCTAGCTTACACTTTTGGCTGGGGAATGAGATAGCTAGCTTTCTGAGGACTAAGTCCCCTTCTTTGAGATCCGTGGGACGGACTCTTTTGTTGTAGGCCTGCTCGATTCTTCTCCAATAATTTTGCTGGCGAATTGAAGCACACGGAGATCGTCAATCAGGCCCAAATTTTCTCGGAGATCTCTGGCATTTTGCTCTTCATCATAAGCAATAAGGCGAGGGGATGGCAGACCAACTTCTAAAGGGATCAGAGCCTCGGACCCATAGGTGAGATTGAAGGGTGACTCTCCTGTGGGGGTCCATTTCGTAGTGCGGTAGTTCCACAATACGTTAGGAAGTTGTTCTGCCCATAGCCCTTGGCGGCCTTATCTATCTCTTCTTGATGCTGGAGAGGATCTGCCTGTTGGCATTCTCTACTTGACCATTGGACTAAGGATGGAAGACGGAGGAGAAGCGTTGCTGTATGCCAAGGTCTTCACACAAAGATCGGAACGCTACCACTGTAAACTGTGTTTCATTATCTGTTATTAGGACCCGAGGTATGCCGAACCTACAGATTACATTTCTCTAGAAGAACTGCAACACTTTGTTTTCAGTAATTGTGGCCAGAGGTTCGGCCTCGATCCACTTAGAGAAGTAGCCGATTACCACGACTAGGAACTTGAGCTGACCCGGAGCTGGCGGAAATGGACCTAGCAAGTCCATCCCCCACATTGTGAAGGGAATCGGGCTTTAGAAAGGTGTGAGTTGTGCTTGAGGTAGGCGACGGATGTTGGAAAACTGCTGACAAGGGCCGCATTACCGGACGTGTCGCTCGGCATCTCGAAGTAGTGTAGGCCAAAAATACCCGTAGTTTAAAAATTTCCTGGCGAGGTACCTTGATCCCGAGTGGGTGCCCCCTATGCCTTCATGGAGTTCTTGCAGGGCATATGAGGCTTCTTTCGGGGAGAGGCATCTCAAGTAGGGTCTGCCATCTACTTGGGTATAGGAGCGTTTGTACAAGACTCCTTCAATAAGGGTGTACCGCTCTGCTCTCGTTCGGATTCGACGGGCTTCTTTTGGATCTTGGGGAAAGGTCCCATCCCTGAGGAATTCTATCAAAGGCTTCATCCAGTTGTCTCGGAATTGGACGGGTAGCGGCTCCATCGAGTCGGGGGTTTCTTCTTCTATGTTTGGCCTTAGGAGTACTTCGATTAGGATGGTCTGCTCGAGACCTTGGAGTGAGGAGGTGGGCAATTTGGAAAGGGCATCTGCGTGGGAGTTTTCTTCTCGATGGATCCGCTGGTTTTGTGCCTCTTCAAACGAATCCATGAGACTTCGGACCTTGTCTAGGTACTTAGCCATTCGGTCGTCTCGCACCTCGTACTCTCCTAAGACCTGATTCATGACCAGCTGCGAGTCACTGAATATTCGGATACACTGTGCCCCTGCCTTGCGAGCCATACCCAGGCCTGCTATCAGGGCTTCATACTCAGCTTCGTTGTTAGAGGCTTTAAAGTTGATGCGGAGGGAGTATTGGAGAACGAAGTCATCTGGGCCTGCTAGAATGACTCCGGCTCCGCTCCCTTCGGCGCAAGAAGACCCGTCTACATATACTGTCCAGATAGGTGGCCCATTTGCGGCTTGACTCATTTTTGGGATGGTGCTTTCTACGATAAACTCAGCTAGAGCTTGAGCTTTGATAGCGGTCCGAGGCTGATAAAATATGTCGTGCTGACTCAACTCGATCGACCACTTCATTAGACACCCGGAGGTCTCGGGCTTGTGCAGGACTTGCTTGAGCGGTTGGTCAGTAAGAACGACCACCAAGTGGGATTGAAAATAGGGGCAGAGCTTCCTGGCCGCCATTACCAAGGCGTAGGCTATCTTTTCCAATTTCGAATAGCAGAGCTTGTCGTCCCTGAGAACCTTGCTCACATAATAGATATGCTTCTGAGCCTTGTCTTTTTCCCTCACTAGGACAGCACTGAGGGTTTGCTCGGAGGCGGCGAGATAGAGGTAGAGTGTTTCCCTGGGGATAGGCTTGCTGAGTAGTAGGGGGTTGACCTGATGGGCTTTCAGTTGGTCGAACGATTCTTGCTGCTATTGGCCCTACTCAAAGCCCTTAGTCCCCCTGAGGGCTTTAAAGAAAGGAAGATACTTCTCTCCTGACTTAGACAGGAAGCGCCTTATGCCGCGAGGCATCCTGTAAGCTTTTGGACCTCTTTCACACTTATAGGAGGAGCCATATCCATTATGGCTTTGATTTTCTCAGGGTTGGCTTTGATCCCTCTATGACTGACCATGAAGCCTAGGAACTTGCCAGACGAGACTCCGAATGCACACTTTTTTGGGTTTAGTCTCATATTTTCTTCCTCAACACGTCGAAGGCTTCTTGTAGGTCGGAGACATGGTTGGACCCGTGAATACTTTTCACTAGCATATCATTGACGTACACTTCCATGTTTTGGCCGATCTGATTCTGCAAGACCTTATTGACGAGGCGCTAGTAGGTGGCACCAGCATTTTTGAGCCCGAAGGGCATAACTCAGTAGCAATAGAGACCTTGATCAGTGACGAAGGAGGTTTTTGGGATGTCCGGGGGGAACATTCTGATCTGGTTGTATCCGGAGAAGGCATCTATGACGCTCAGCAGTTCATGACCTGAAGTAGCATCGATTAAGGTATCTATGCTTGGGAGAGGGAAAGGATCCTTAAGGCATGTCTTGTTCAAATCTGTGAAGTCAATGAAAATCCTCTAACTCCCGTTGGCCTTCTTGACCATAACAACATTAGAGAGCCACTCGGGATAGTTGACTTCTTGTATAAACCAGGCTTTGAGGAGCTTGTCCACTTCTTCCTTGATGGCCTGTTGGCACTCAGGGGCAAATTTGCACCTCTTCTGCTGGACTAGTTTGGACCCCGGAGCAACACTTAGGTGGTGGACGAGGAGATCTTCAGAAATTTCTGGCATGTCGGCAGCCGACCAGGCAAAGAGCTCATGGTTTTTCCTGATGCATTGGACTATGTCGGAACAGAGGGCGGAGGGGAGGGTCTTGCTGATGAAGAACTTGCAGTTCAGATCTTGCTCTGAAAAGAGCACTTCCTCCAGCTCGTCTACTGGTTTAGACATAAGCTGGGTGTTCCCTTGGGAAATCTCAAGAGTCTCGAGGGAAAGGACAGGTCCCCCGGTGGAGGTCATGTAACACTTGCGGGCCATCTCCTGACTACCCCTTACTTCCCCCACTCCTATCTTGGAGGGGAACTTCATTTTGAGATGATAAGCCGAGGGGACAGCCTCTAAAGCAGCAAGGCCAGGTCGGCCTAGAATCACGTTGTAAGCAGCTGGGATGTTGACGACCATGAAATCCATTGGCTCCGTCCGGATAGTAGGAGTTTTGCTATCGGTTACGTCCAGGGTGATCACCCCTTCGATAGTCACTAGCACTCCCGTGAACCCATGGAGCGTATAGCCTGCGGGCTTGAACCTGTCTCGCGATAACTTGAGTCCTCGGAAGGCAGCCAGGAAGAGGATGTTGACAGAACTGCCATTGTCCACCAGAATCCTCTCCACGTTGAAGTTAGCCATGTGGAGGTTAATTACTAGTGCATCACAATGGGGGGTTCAGATACCCTCTAGGTCTTCATCCGAGAAAGTAATCGGGACTCCGAGGCCTTTGGGAGGGGGTATGCCGTGTACCGAGTTGACTTCCCTGATGAAAGCCTTTCGAGAAGAGTTGGAGGTTCCTCCCATTGGACCTCTATGGATGAGGTGCAAGACCCGTTCTTTTTCAAACTCGGGAGTCTCGTCGCCTCTCGGGGCGCTTGTTAGCCCCCTTGGGGGGAGGGGGAAGATCGATCCGGTCCTTTCTCTCAAACTTGGACAGCTGCCCCTTCTGAATGAGGGCTTCAATTTCATTCTTCAGAGCCCGACAGTCATTGGTGTCATGGCCGTGGTCCCTATGATATCGGCACCACTTCTCCTTATCTCTCTTCTTTCCGGGAGTGTTCATCTTTGGGGCCGGAGGCAGGACTTTCTCTTTCTCAACCTCCATGAGAATAGTTGAAACATTGGTGTTGAGAGGGGTAAACTTCTCAAATCTCGGAGGTGGGTGGCGCTGACCCCCATTGTCCTTCTAGAGCTTCTTAGCTCCCTCATCTTCGGCTGCCTTTCTCTTGGTTCCAGAGGAAGACCCTTCAAATGTGGGGCGGTGTTCAGGTTCCTCAGCCCGGATATATTTCTCGCTTCTGAGGAGAAGGTCAGAAAAGTTTTGCGGGGGATTTTTAGCTAGGGAGGACCGAAGGCTTGAGTTGAGAACATTTGACTGGAAGGCTGCTGCAGTGACCGATTGATCGAGGGAGGCAATGGACCTAGCTTCGGCGATAAACCATTTCACATAATCTTTCATCTTCTTGCCCTTCTTCTGACTGATATAGAGTAGTGAAATACTAGTCTTCTCGGTGCGGCGGCTACTTACGAAGTTGGTGACGAAGAGGGTCTCAAATTGTTCAAACGAGAATATGGAGGATGGGGGTTAAGCTGAAGTACCATTCCCGAGTTGGACCCTTGAGAGTAGCTGGGAAGGTCTTGCACAGTAGAGCATCGGAAGCTTGGTGGATCAACATGAGAGTTTTGAAACTCTCGATGTGATCTACGGGGTCTGACTCCCCCGTATATGTCTCAAACTATGGGGGCTTGAAGTTTGCTGGAACCGGTCCCTCCATGATGGTTTGAGAAAACGGGGGCCTGATCGGACGGAGGGTCCTTCCTCTCAGTTCTTCTTCTTTATCCAGTTGGCCGAGGCACCTATCCATCTCGTGGAGACGGCGGTAGACCGCATCATCCCTTCGACGGTACCCCAGTGAGCCTCTGGACTCATCTTCGTACGAAGGGGAGCAGGGAGTTTGGCGATGGTAGCCAGGGGAATGGTGAGGACTAGGGATGTGATGGCGGTGGCTCGGAGCTTGAGGAGGATTTAGGGACCGATGGTGAGGACTTTGGACCGGAGGAGTGGGGACCCTCTAAGCATTGTTGTTGTTGTTCGGTCGGAGATTGAGGGCCTGCAGGATTGTATCCTGGAACTCTTGGAATTCGGCTCGGGTGATAGGTCCGTTCTCGTCCCCCTGGAGCTGCCGACCAGCGGGAGAATGATGTCTTCTTCGATGGTACTCAGGGGACTCCCTCCGCCTCCTATGAAGGGGAGACCTCCTGTGATCTCGGCGACGAGGAGATCGCTCATTTGGACGTTCTGAGCGGGTTTGGAGACCGCCTCCTATGGGCCCGCCTGCCTTTCATCAAAATGGTAGCGAATGTCCTCTTCTTTCTGCCGGTTGATGAGGATATTGTGGAGGTCTTCGGAAGGCCGGGGGTTGTAAGATGCCATTGAGTCGATCGAAGGGTTATGTATGCAGACGTGGTCACGGTGAAGGGGTTGCTTCTGAGGAGGAGGACGAGAGGTCAGAATACCGCTGTTCTGGGGTCCGGCTGGAGCCCGCTGGTGCTGAAGATTCTGAAGAGGAGGTTGTTCCTGCTGCAGAGGCTGATCAGGCTGAGGAGGGAGTTATCCCTGCTACTGGACGGTTTGGAGGGGAGCCTCCTATTGCGGCTGAGGAGGAGTAGACCCACGGTTGGACCCTCTGGATCTCACTTTCCTTGGAGGCATGGCTAGATGTGATCTTAACCGATGGAAGAGGATGGGGCGCTATTCGTCGTTCCCACAGACAGCGCCAATCTGTTGTCGCTGAAATTGGTGTAGGGGCAAACAGATAGATATGTGGATTCTTGGGATGTTGAATAGTTAAACCTGAAACCTTTTCGCCAGAGTTTGACCGTGATCTCCCGCCGTTGACCTGCAAAAAGTACGAAACACCGGGGTTGATCCCGGCGACGCACCCTCCGATGCTCAAGTCAGTAATCAGAAAGACTATGAATGAGCTTTGATTGACAAAAGATTGATTACCTCTTAATAGTGGGGGATGGGGGGTATTTATAGCCGCCTTAGGGACCAGTTTCGGGATAAATCCCTACTTCCCATTGGATGGATAGAAGGAATCAGGGCTGTTGATTAAGTATAATCATAAAACCCTAATTCTATCCAGCTGGACTGGGTTTCTTGCGGGTTAGAACCCGCACCCAGTTGAGATGGATCCGTTCGTGGGTTATTGGGCCTTTGGAAAAAGGACCCAGTACCCATTTCAGACCCATTCGTGCCTAGTTTGGACGGTTTCGATTTAACCTCATTTTTAGCCATATCATAGGTCAATCCTATTCCTATGGGATTTACCAAAATCTCTAGCTCCCGTCTATCAACCTGTGGCTCTGGCGACGCGATCACCTTGCTCGCCACTTCCACTATCTTTGATTTTCCCACAACTTTGACCCGTGATCACTCTCTATGACCCCGTTGGTGCATGAGAATTGACCATCCAAATTTGAGGCAGACGTCTCAATCCTAGCCTAAGGATCGATAGCTATAGGGTATAACCTCCTAGGCAATCCCAATGACTCAAACAATGATCAAGCCCCCACCCATGCCTTAACAACATAAGACATGAAAAAGACAAGCATTTAGAGTATATAAATACCACTAACTCTCAATCCAAGACATAAACGATGAGAAAAAATCACATACATGCCAAAAGTTACAACTTCCACTAAGAATGGATCTGTCCAGAACTTCGAAACTTCATATCTATTACTCTACTACTTTGAATTTCATGATTCTAGAATTTTTTTAAATCAAAGATCCTCTATTCCAAATCTCTAGTTAATCATTTTTGCAGATTCCAAACAGATCAGTCTAGAAAAACACAACTTCACAGACTAGCTAATCTGAGCTTGAACTGAACATAGTCTAATAAAAAATCAAAATCAATTTAACCAAAAGCCCAATACTTAAGAAATTTTAGATTTAGTAAATAGACATATACAAGTCTAACATACTCAAAAATTTCATTCAGATTCGTAACACGCGGAGAGTTATGGCTTTTAAACTCAGCCAAAAATTTCCTTCTGTTTTCAGACAGGGTGTCCACCACTTTTATAAACTATTTTCAAAACTTCATCAAAAGTTATCTAACAATTCTGAAATTTTAGAATCATGATGTAGACTCATACCACATTACAATAAAAAATTCATTACAAGATCATGCACCAAAAAGTAGTTATGAATTAATGAACTTCAATTCCAAAACAGGGGAGATTCAGCTTCCGATTCCAGACCAGTTGAAAACTTAGATTTTTTTAAAGTATCAAACAAACTCAGAAAAATGCAAAATTTGAAACTATGGTTTTTAACAAATTCAAGAACACCTAGTAAAAATTTGGGCTTAAAATACCCTACCAATTCCAGGATATGATTTTTGGAAGAGCACCTAAGTTCTCACAAATACCGCAGTTCTTTACTGCTCATTGCCCGAAATTAAAATAATTGTTTGAGCTATTAAATGAACCCCAAATATTATGAAAAAAAGTCAAGTGTGCTCTAGACTCATAGTAGAACATGCCCAAAAAATTTTGGTTCAAGACTCTAAGCCATTTGGGAGTTTGAAAATCCTAAGCTTACCACAAAACATACAAGTTCTTTCATGGCTTCTTGGTATAAAAGTTGTACTCAATAATCAAACTCAAGAGGTGAACCTCAACAAATACTCATGCATGTCAAATCTACTATCTTTTACTTCTACTCACAAAAATCATACAAGGAAAAAAATAAAAGATGAGTTTTTTAGAACCCCCACCCTTCCAAAAGAGAAGTTGATTCTTGTCTTCAAGATTGCCTCCCCGTCCAAGCTTGCTTCCCTTAAAACTTGTGTTCCTACAATAATGAGGAAATTTTCTTTTGGCTAAAACCTACTACTCTCTTTTCTTTCCTCTTCTACTCTTTTTTTTTTCTTTTTGAAACAACTTAGACAAATGAATGAGAAGACGAAGGAAATGGAGTTTTATAGAAAATGGAGGGAGAGAGAGGGAGAGGGTGGCCAGACTTCACCAAGTAGAGGGTGGAGATGTGTTGGTGAAGTGAGTAGGAAATGGAGGGTGTAGATCTAGTCAACTTAGTCCTAGGGAAACATCCTAAGAATTTTCTAACTCTCATCTCCATCACAAACTTGGCCCATTTTGAGCCCTCGGATCTCATCAAGATCCACTCAATCTCATCAAGTCCCATCTAGAAGTAGGGTTCCTAACCTGTCACGCCCCACTTTCCAAAAATATGGAATACGAGCACGTAACATTGGCCGAGCGAATGATTTTAATCATCCATAAGCTGTCCAAGAATCTCTACAACATTTCACAAGATAATCAGAGTCGGAAGCAAAAGATACAACCAGACATGTATAATTGAAATAAGATACCAACAGAAATTTACTTGAAACCAAAAATATATAAATCTCAAATAAATCAGGATCTGGACAAGTCAAATATCCTGGGTCACAACGCCCAAATACAAGAATAAATATCCAAGTAATCAAATACAATCTTATTCAAGTTCAAGCAACAATAATAATAACAATCAAAGCATGAAATTCAACACTAGTATCTCATATCTCCAATGCGATCGGGCAGCTGACCATCCTGATATGCAATTAGTAAATTGGAGGATAAGGAAAAAGAAAACAAGTACCTGTCAATTGTAAGTTGCGGGCCACTTATAATTTAGGATACAAGTAGATGGAAAAAACTAAACAAATCTAAATAATAGCAGAAACAGATATAGCATGGTATAGCAGAATCAACTAGCATGGTATACTAACATGTGTCAAGGGTCAAAGTCAAAAAGCATGCAGACAGATATACAGATAGTGTCAAATAATGGTGTCAAGTGATAATGTCAGACAGATAATAGGTAATCAGATGATCAGATAACAGATAGCCAGATACATATAACAGATTCAGATTCAGATTCAGATACAGATACAGATGTAATGTTCTTACAAGTCTTGTGTGATTGCTATCTTGGTAGCACTTCATGTGCCCTAAAAACATAACATATGGTTGCTACAACAAATAATTTTGCTTTAGATTTCGTAGGGGATCATATAGGGCTGTGTACTCAGGGTTCAGACAGACAGATATCAGATAACAGATCTAGACAGACAAATAACAGACGATCATGCAACAGATAGGACTAAGTCCCCTCCAAGTACACCCTCCTATAGGAAGTATGTAGTTGGGTAACAGATGGGGATCACGGGCCCCCTTCTGAGTACACCCTCTCATAAGGAAGTATGTAGTCAGGAATAAGATAATAAAAATCTTGCTTAATCTCATAATAGATAACAGATAATCAGATGGGAAACACAGGCCCCCTTCTAAGTATGCATTTCTATGCTTTCCCGCTAATAGATCTTTCCCATAAATCCTGGTTTGGTTACTTTTATTATGGTCATCAAACAAGAAGGATCATGTACAGAAATAGTATCAAACTAACATGGTATAATTAGTATTAGGTTCAGGGAAATAAATAAACATGCATAGATAACATACAATCACATAACCGAGTAAAACAGTGTATGTTCATATTCAGGATAGCCAGACAGTACAGTACTAAAATAGTGAATCTCGTCGCTACAGAAATATAAATCTGGATCCGTCGAAGAACCTGGAAAATAGACATCCACACGAATCTAGAGAATATAAATAAGTCATATCGTATTTCCCAAAATCATAACTCAAAACTGATTTAAATCTAGAAAAACACATTCAGTCAGAAATCAGTAAAACGAATTCTCAGTCAGAAAAACTGCATGAAAAATCCTCAAATAAATCCAGTAAAAATCTGGGGTATTTCCCTATATGTCTAGAATCAAAATATAAAGTTTCATAATATTCCAGTAAAATTAGTTCAGTCATCAAAAATAAGAAAACATCAAGAAACGATACTTTGGCCAATCTGGAATTCCCAACACTGCTGTACGAAAACTGAAATATCTCTCAAGCCGTGCAACGAAATCCAAATCCGCCAAAGGGAGATGAAAATAGACAAAATAGTTTAACTTTCATATTTCATAAATATTTTCCATACAGTAGAAGGAAATAGGGTGAAAATACGATTCTTTACATAACAGTGAGCAAAATACAGCAAGTATAGCTTTCATAAACAAGCATGAAACGGCGTATAAAACTCATTAATAAAATCCACCAAAAATCTGGGTAATCTCTAAATAGATATATAAGTACTTACCAAAGTTTCAGATGAAAATAATATGCGTAGCACAAGTATCAAAATAATTTAGTCATCAAAAGCATCACGAAACAAAATCTGGAAATGTTCTACACCTCTGTAGCAAAATAGTCATATCTCACACATACAAAAATGAAATCGAGCAAGGTTAGAGGGGTTGGAAAGAAGACGAAGTCCTCTATAACTTATGTTTTATACCGAAATCAAGATACTTACCCTAACCTGGTCTAAATTACTGATCAAGACAGAATATCGGCAAAATACAGAATTTTCTCAAAAACCAAAATCAACATAATTAAAACGAAACTTGATCCCAACATACCCAAACAAGAAATCGAGTCTGCCAAGTGGCCAAACAACATGGATTAGGGTATATAACAAGTCCACAACAAGTATAACACATGGATCTCACAAGAACTCAAATTCTCATAATTGATTCATATAAACATCATATTAAGATCGGGCAAAACCTAGATTGTTCAAGTCAAATTTTGTGTTGTGAGTCAACTATGGTCAAATAGCACAATAGAGACAAAACCCATTAAACATAATACACACGAGCTGTCTCTAGAACCCAACTACACTATAAGCGGTATTTTTAACTTGTATCATACAAGTTACTTGCCTACGAGACGAGACGAGAACGGAGCAAGAAAAAGAATAACGGGAATGGATTCCCGGCACGAACACCACGAACGGATCGGATCACAAACCAATCACAAACACATGATCGCAAAATCAGACGGCTGAGATCGAAGATCAAAATCAAGATGATCGGATCAGATCGGACGGTCAGATTTCCCTGATGGTGTAGATAATGAAGAAGATCAAGATCGATCGATCGAACAGCTGCAAAAAGGAAATTGATGCTCATCATGATCGTGACGATCAAGAAGAGATCGGATGGCTAGGATCTAATCGGATAATCAAGAGGAGATCGACGGTCCACATCTAATCAAGCATGGTGATCAAGATCCAACGGACGGCCAAGATCACCCCGATGGTGTTGATCAAGATCAAATCAACGGACAGATAGGAATCAATCAATCAAGATCAAGAGAATCAAGACGATCGGACGGCTCACATCAAAGATCAAGATCACAATCCAATGGACGGTCCACATTCAAAATCATCAAGGCAACATGATCAAACAGCATGGTGCACAGGGCGCACCAGGGATCACAACAAGTGTCGCTGAAGGCGACATGGCGGAGCTCATGGCGCGCTGGCGCACAGGGCAACACCAATGTCGAGAGGACAGGTCGGAAGGGGGACTGGCTTGCTGCGGTGGCTAAAGATGGCAGGGGCACAGGCCAGCACAGAGGGCAGGTTGCGACTGGAGCTGGTGGGGCTGATGAGGGACGGCGACAGCGGCCAGAGGGTCGCGACACCGATAGGGAAGCTACTGCCGCGTCGGGAGGCGACTCGTGGCTGTGTCGC
Organism: Hemerocallis citrina; assembly: GCA_017893485.1. Classification (NCBI taxonomy): domain Eukaryota; kingdom Viridiplantae; phylum Streptophyta; class Magnoliopsida; order Asparagales; family Asphodelaceae; genus Hemerocallis; species Hemerocallis citrina. The sequence continues at coordinate 120,337,417 of CM030364.1, forward strand.
AGATCCTGTGCTGCGACAGGGATGAAGAGATTTGTGTATCAGTCCATATCCCTTGCGTATCAGTCCAAGAGTGATTATCTTTCTTTCCAGGGGGTTTTATGAATAAGCGTCGGCACTTTTGCATTTTGGTCCCTTACTTTATCTAACGGCCAGTACAGTTGTCAGGCCGGGAGTGGGTGCTAATGGGGTGTGGGGCCAGCTACAGTAAAGCTGCTGCCGCTGTTGCTTTTTGCTTTTCTTTTGCTTTTTAAGGCACATTGTATGCACGTAGATGCTTTTTACCTCTCCCTTCGTCTGCTTATAAGGAGAAGGGAAGGAATGAATGAATATATATGAATTTGCTCTAACTCATCTCTCTTTTCCTCACCTTATCTTCCCCGATCCTCTTCTTTTATCTCTCTCTCTTTCTCTAATTACTCTCAGCAGGTAAATTAAACATGGTTGTCACCCGTTCTGGTCGTGAGCCACCACCTCCGCCACCAGCCAGTGAGCGACCTCCGATGGGGTCTGCAACATTGGTATCAGAGCCAGTGGCTCCTTCTAACCGTGACCATCTGGTCGAGTGCCGACCGATCCCTCGACTCCGGAGGCAACTCTGGAGTCGGATCCCCAGGCCTGATGGCGCGAGGTTCCCCCCATAGGGAGGTCGAACCTCAACAGCCATCCGATCAAAACCAGAGAATGGAGAGCCTCGAGATCACCATGGGAAGTCTACAACACCAGATTATGAGCCTACAGATACAAAATGACGACATCCGCAGCTTGCTGCGCCGCCTCGCCGATAAGGACCCGCATATCAGAGAAGGGGCGTCGCTTACCCCAAACCCCCAGAAGGGAGCTCTACCTCCACTCTTACCCCGTCCCAAATGGATCCCCAACCTCAATCATCCGCCTCCACGATGGCTGAGAAGTGAAGAGTCATCGTACACACAATTACCCCATCCCCAACACCTCTCAAACCCCCCTGGTTCGGAATGGAGTTTGAACCCTCCGTGGCATAATTCCATCTTCCCCAAACACACCAAGTTAGAGATACCTCTGAATGATGGAACGTGGGATATTAGTAATTGGTTCTTCCATCTGGAGCATCACTTTGATACTCAAGGGATAGAGGAGAGACACCAGGTTAATTTCAGCGTCTACTTCCTAAGGAGCGACGCTTTGATGTGGTGGTGGTGGTTTAAGAGACAGAGCTCTGGCGAAGTCACTTGGGAGGTATTAAAACGTGAGATGATCCTGCAATTTGGGCCTATGGAACTGCAAAACCCAACCACTACTCTCATGAAGTTACAACAAACCGGCACCGTGATGGAGTATCATAGAGAGTTCCTAAAGTATAGTCACTTGAGTAAACCGATGGACATGGCAGTATTGATAGATTGCTTTGTCTCGGGGTTGAAGGAAGACATCCAACAAGAAGTGTTGCTGAAGCACCCTCAATTGATAGTCGCTGCTTATAGAGAGGCGGTGGCCAGGGAGACCATAGCTCGATGTCAACGGAAGGCAGCGAAGCACTTTAATAACTTTGCCAAACCTCCAGTAAACCCAAGCTCCAGCCTCCCAAAACCTGCGCAGCCAGGGAATCCCATCTTCGAGCCAAAGAAAGTTGGTGTGGAGAGCCCAAGGCAGACCTAATTCGATAGAATGATTGCGGAGAAGAAATTCCAAAATTTGTGCTTCCGCTACGATGAAAAATGGAGTAGGGGTCATAGGTGCAAAGGTCGAGCTCTCATGCTCATTGAAGGAGAATTGGAGGAAGATGAGGCTTGGAAGAGTTCTAATGATGGTGGGGAAGATCTTGCAGCCCCCATAGGGTCGCTGAGCCCCGAAGAAACACTGGAAAGCAAGCTGAATTGCCTACAGGTGGTGTTGTCCACCACCGCCCCTCCTACTATCTCCTTGGAAGCTGTTGTAGGGATGGAGGAGCCACAGACACTTCGAATCAAAGGAACAGTAGGCAGTGAAGTGGTTTATGCTCTCTTCGACACTGGCTCCACGCATAATTTCGTAGACTCACAAGTTGCCAAGAGGGCAAGGTTACAAGTTAACAACCAATCTCTTCTTTCGGTCATGATAGCGGGGGGTAGTCAACTACACTGCGAAGGAGTTTGCGAGGAGTTGGAATTCCTGTGCCAAGAAGCCTCAATTCGGGGACCATTCTACATCCTCCCCTTAAGAACAAATCAAATAATATTAGGGGCTCAATGGATGATAACTAAAGAAGAGATCTGGCTGAGCTTCAGAAGCCATACATTGCGCTATGAAGAAGGAGGAAGGGTCATCACTTTGAAGGGACTCCAGTACAGCATCATAAAGATGGCTGAGTCGAAAGTAATGCAAAAGACCCTTGCGCACACCAAAAGAGGGATCCTATTGCAGGTTTCAGCAGTGTCCACCTTCGAGAGTGAGGCCACAAGCCCTATCTGCCATGCCCCTGAAATTTCAATTCTACTCAAGCAATTTGACAAGGTGTTCCAGGAGCCCTCTGCATTACCACCCTCTAGGCCCCAAGACCATTGTATACCCCTCCTCCCTCACTCTCAACCCATCAATCAAAGACTCTACAAGCACCCATGGAACCAGAAGAACGAAATAGAGAAACTCATAGTCGAAATGCTTCAGACAGGAGTGATAAGACCCAGCTGCAGCTCGTATGCGTCTCCGGTGGTGATGGTAAAGAAGGCAGATGGCTCTTAGCGACTCTGCGTCGACTACAGAGCACTAAACAAGATCACCATTAAGGACAAATACCCCATTCCTGTGATCGACGAACTGTTGGATGAGCTACATGGGTCCAGGGTGTTTAGCAAACTAGACCTGAGAAGCGGATACCACCAGATATGCATGAAATCTGAAGACATCCACAAGACAGCTTTCAAGACTTACGAGGGACACTACGAGTACTTGGTCATGCCTTTTGGCCTCACTAATGCACCTGCAACTTTCCAATCACTGATGAACGAGGTATTTAAACCCCACTTGAGGAAATTTGTGCTTGTTTTCTTTGATGATATTTTGGTGTATAGTAGATCCCTTGAGGAGCACTGTCAGCATTTAAGGGTGGTGCTGGAAGTCCTGCAATCAAACTTCCTATGTGCAAAAATGAGCAAATGCGTCTTTGGGGTGCACTCATTATCCTACTTAGGACACATTATATCGGAAGCAGGAGTCGCAGTTGATCTCACTAAGATCGATGCGATCAATCGATGGCCTACACCCAAATCAGTAAGAGCAGTGAGGGGGTTCCTTGGCTTGGTGGGATATTACCGCAAGTTCATCCATAGGTATGCGACTATAGCTGCTCCAATAGTTGCTCTCACTAAGAAGGGACTATTTCAGTGGTCTCCAGAAGCGCAAAAATCCTTTGAAGCCTTGAAGTTGGCACTCACAACTCCTCCGGTATTGGCCTTACCCAATTTCAGTGAAAAGTTTATCTTAGAGTGCGACGCGGCAGGAATCGGGGTCGGGGCTGTGCTAATGCAAAATAAGCATCCGATTGCCTATCTCAGTAAAGACTTGAAGGGAAGAAATAGATACATCTCCACTTACGAGAAGGAAATGCTGGCCATTCTTCTCGCCATCAAGAAGTGGAGGCATTACTTGCTAGGAGGGGAGTTTGTGATCAAGACCGACCATAAACCACTCAAACATCTACTTGAGCAGCATTTGGACACAGAGGCGCAGAACACTTGGCTCTGGAAACTCCATGGGTACAAGTTCTCCGTAGAGTATAAGAAGGGCAAGGAGAACAAAGGAGAGGACGGGCTATCGAGGGCCTTTGAGGAGGCACAAGCGTAAGCAATTACGGTGGTACAACCAGTATGGCTAACTGCACTGAAGAAGGAGGTGCAAGAGGACCCTTTCTATGCTGAGATACAAAGCAAATTAGAAAAAGGAGAAAACCCAAACTATAGCTACAAACATGGTGTCTACTTTTACAAAGGAAGGGTGATTTTGAACCCAAACTCACCAGTGATTATTCAACTGCTGCACGTCTGCCATGACTCCCCCCAAGGTGGGCATTCCGGCTATGAAAAGACATGGTCGAAGTTAAAACAAATCGCCTATTGGCCTGGTATGAAAGGAAGATTGAAGACGTACATAAGAAAGTGTGATACTTGTCAGCGCTGTAAGTATAACAATCAAGCGCCTTCCGGTCTACTGCAACCCCTCCCTATTCCCTCAGAAGTTTGGAAAGACATCAGCATGGACTTCGTCGAAGGTCTACCTATCAGTTGGGGAAAATCGACCATCTTGGTAGTGGTCGATAGGTTCTCTAAGTATGCACACTTCATTCCCCTGTCTCACCCTTACACTGCCAAAACCATCGCAGAACTCCTCGTCCAAAACGTCATCAAGTTTTATGGATTACCCACCACTATTGTCAGCGACAGGGACCCAATCTTCACTAGTTCTTTTTGGCAAGGTATCTTTTCAGCGTAAGGAACCCAGCTCTGTTTGAGTACGTCATTCCATCCCCAAACAGACGGGCAATCGAAAATTGTGAACAAGACCCTAGAAACTTACTTGCGTTGCTTTTGCGCTTATAAACCCTCAAGCTGGGTTAATGTTCTACCTTGGGCGGAATACTGGTATAACACTAGCATTCATAGTGCTACTAAGCTATCCCCCTATCAAGTTCTGTACGGGAAACCACCCCCAACCCTTCTCAGCTACATTCCGAAGACTGCAAGCTCTCCTGAAGTAGAGGAATGCCTATTAGATAGGGAAGCTACCTTAAAATTACTCAATGACAATTTGAAGAAGGCCCAAGAGAGGAAGAAACTCTACGCTGATAAGAGACGAACGGAGAAGGTTTACGAAGTGGGCGATTTCGTCTACCTTAAGCTGCAGCCATACAAACAAATCTCAGTAGGAGGAAGGCGCATTCACAAACTCTCACACCTCTATTTTGGGCCATACCAAATTTCGGAGAAGGTTGGAAAGGTTGCCTACAAACTATCGCTGCTACCAGAGGCCAAGATTCACAACGTCTTCCACGTCTCACAGCTCCGAGCTCATTTAGGAAGCAAACACACCCTCACAACCACTTACCCCACCTACTTACAGGAAACAGAACCCCAGCCTGCACAGGTCCTAGACAGGAGGATGGTCGGTAAAGGACGAGTTGCGGTGACTGAAATCATAGTGCAATGGCGAGGAAAGCCCAAGGAGGAGGCGACATGGGAGGAGTTTTGGAACATCCATCGTCGCTTCCCTAAATTTTGAACAACTCTGGAAGCTCCTTTTCAAGATGGGAGGGATGTCGCAGACCCTGAGCTGCGACAGGGATGAAAAGATTTGCGTATCTGTCCATATCCCTTACGTATCAGTCCAAGAGTGATTATCTTTCTTTCCAGGGGTTTTCTGAATAAGCGTCGGCACTTTTGTGTTTTGGACCCTTTATCTAATGGCCAGTACAGTTGTCAGACCGGGAGTGGGTGCTAATGGGGTGTGGGGCCAGCTACAGTAAAGCTGCTGCTGCTGTTGCTTTTTGCTTTTCTTTTGCTTTTTAAGGCACATTGTATGCACGTAGATGCTTTTTACCTCTCCCTTCGTCTGCTTATAAGGAGAAGGGAAGGAATGAATGAATATATATGAATTTGCTCTAACTCATCTCTCTTTTCCTCCCCTTATCTTCTCCGATCCTCTTCTTTTATCTCTCTCTCTCTCTCTAATTACTCTCAGTAGGTAAATTAAACATGGTTGTCACCCGTTCTGGTCGTGAGCCACCAGCCAGTGAGCGACCTCCGATGTGGTCTGCAACAGGCTGACGGAGAAAGGGAGGCAGGGAGAGGAGGGTGTGCACGGAGGTGGCTGACTTGGAGGTCGGGGAGAGATAGAGATAGGGAAGACGAGAGGGATGAGAGTTGCGGTGGTGGTGCATGGGTAAAAGGCAGATGGGTTATATACATAGGGGGTAAAGTTTAGGGTTTAAGGTGTTATAGGGAAAGACGGCTGAAGGGGTGAGTAGGGGGAAACCGGGTTACAGGTTGGGCCTTAATGGGTTGAGTGCAACGGGTCTGGGGAAATTCAGAATTTGGGGTTTGGGTTAAGTTCAAAGGGTAATTGGGTTTAGAATGGATAATGGGTAATATATGGGATTAAAATCCAATAGGGTTAATAAAATATCCAATAAGAAATTTAATGGGTTATAGGGTTTTTAAAAATTCAATAAGAAAATTAAATAACAAATAAAAAGATTGTTTATAAAAAATGTAATTTGCAATAAAATATAAGATTTATTTGAGATAAGTACAAATATAATTAATATATAGAAATAGGTTTTTAAATTAACAAACCAAGATAATAAAATATAAACATACTAATAATAAGAATAATAATAATAACAATAATAATCAAGGTCATCATAATAATAATAATAAAATTTGTATAAAATAAATATAATCATTGGGAACAAGTTATAAATAAAACTATTGATTAAAAATAGATTTTAATAGGAGATCCAATGGTACAATTTTACAAAAGAAATTGAAAGCAGTAAAAATAATTTACGAAATTTTTTAAATACAGAAAATACATGGAAAAATACATTTTTGGGGAAATAGGGGTTACAAATCCTACCCGCCTTAGAACAAAATTTCGTACTCGAAATTTACTTAGGCGGTACATAGGACAAGGCGAAAGAAAACTGGGGAAGGGTAACAAAACAAAGGGCTAAAGGGAAAAGAACAAAGCAAAGGGCAGTACCAGAAAAAGAAGGAAGAAGATAACAATAAGGTCAAATGAAATGCATGAAAGAAAATAAACAGTAACAAAAGGAAAGAAACAACACAAGATAACAAAGCAAGATAAGGAGTAGGTAGAACCGGAATCAAAGAGAGAATGAACAGGGAAGAATTGAATCAAATATTGGATGGGTGCATGATGGAAAATTAGGATGCAAGAAAGAAGTAACTGGAATCAGAAGTGAAGAAGAACAACACAAGACATGCAAAATAACAAATCAAAGAGATGAAGAAATAGATAGAGCTGGAATTGAAGAACGGATGGACAAGGAAGAGATGAACCAAGTAATGAGTCAACGGATGAGGGTGAATGCAAGGAATAGAAAGAAGCAAATAATGTAAGGAGGAAGAGAAGCAAACAATACAAAGAAAAAGAAGCAACTAGGGAATCCTGGGACCTGTGGGTTATGGGCCCACAATGCTTCCGCCACGCCACTCTGATCGAGGAAACACTGCCAATAGCATCCAACGATGCCAATTGACGGACCAAGCCGAAAACAAAAAGAATGGATGGCACCAAAATCAGAAAGGTATGGGTACGAGAAGATTGAATTCATACCCAGGAAGAAATCAACAAAGAGGACGACTAAAAGAGACAGAAGAAAACAAGGAATCAAGGGATTGAATAAGAAGGGATCAAAGTGAAACGAATAAGACTAGTATTCAGATCAATGTTGATTATGATTCATTCATGCATGCATGGTTGGTGAAATGTTGAGCCGGTCCCAGTTCGAGCCAAGCTTGTCTAATATATTAGGCAACTAATACATTAGCGAAACCTGGGCTCTGATAGCACTAAAAACCCTGTCACGCATCGCTTCCCAAAAATACGGAATACGAGCACGTAACATTGGCCTAGCGAATGATTTTAATCATCCATAAGCTGTCCAAGAATCTCTACAATATTTCACAAGATAATCAGAGTCGGAAGCAAAAGATACAACCACGCATGCATAATTGAAACAAGATACCAACAAAAATATACTTGAAACCAAAAATATATAAATTTCAAATAAATCAAAATCTGGACAAGTCAAATATCCTCGGTCACATCGCCCAAATACAAGAATAAATATCCAAGTAATCAAATACAACCTTATTCAAGTTCAAGCAACAATAATAATAACAATTAAAGCATGAAATTCAACACTAGTATCTCATATCTCCAATGCCATCGGGCAGCCGACCATCCTGATCTGCAATTAGTAAATTGCAGGAGAAGGAAAAAGAAAATAAGTGCTCGTCAATTGCAGGTTACGGGCCACTTATAATGTAGGATACAAGTACATGGGAAAAAACTAAACAAATCTAAATAATAACAGAAATAGATATAGCATGGTACAGCAGAATCAACTAGTATGGTATACTAACATGTGTCAAGGGTCAAAGTCAAAATACAGATAGTGTCAAATAATAGTGTCAAGTGATAATGTCAAACAGATAATAGGTAATCAGATGATCAGAAAACAGATAGCCAGATACATATAACAGATTCAAATTCAGATTCAGATACAGATACAGATGTCATGTTCTTATAAGTATTGTGTGATTACTATCTAGGTAGCACTTCATGCACCCCAAAAAAATAACACATAGTTGCTACAACCAACAATTTCACTTCAGATTTTCTAAGGGATCATATAGGGTCGTGTACTCAGGGTTCAGACAGACAGATATGAGATAACAGATCTAAACAGACAGATATGAGATAACAGATCCAGACAGACAGACATACGATCATACAACAGATAGGACTAAGTCCCCTCCAAGTACACCCTCCCGTAGGAAGTATGTAGTTGGGTAACAGATGGGGATCACGGGCCCCCTTCTGAGTACACCATCTTATAAGAAAGTATGTTGTCAGGAATCAGATAATCAAAATCTTGCATGATCTTATAACAGATAACAGATAATCAGATGGGAAACACGGGCCCCCTTCTAAGTACACAATTCTAGGCTTTCCCACTACTAGATTTTTTCCATAAACCCTGGCTTGGTTACTTTTATTATGGTCATCAAACATGCATGAACGTGTGCGGAAATAGTGTCAAAATAACATGGTATAATCAGTATTAGCTTCAGGGAAACAAATAAACATGTATAGATAATATACAATCACATAACCGAGCAAAACAGTGTATGTTCATTTTCAGGACAGCAAGACAGTATAGTACTAAAATAGTGAATCTCGTCGTTACAGAAATGCAAATTTGGATCCGTCGAAGAATCTGAAAAATAGACATCCACACGAATCCAGCAAATGTAAATAAGTCATATCATATTTCACAAAATCATAACTCAAAACTGATTTGAATCCAGAAAAACTCGTTCAGTCAGAAATCAGTAAAACGAATTCTCAGTCAGAAAAACGGCATTAAAACTCCTCAAATAAATCTAGGAAAAATCTGGGGTATTCCCCTATATGTCTAGAATCAAAATATAAAGTTTCATAATATTCCAGTAAAATTAGTCCAGTCATCAAAAATAAGAAAACAACAAGAACCGATACTTTGGCCAATCTAGAATTCCCAACACTGCTGTACGAAAACTGAAATATCTCGCAAGCTGTGAAACGAAATCCAAATCCGCCAAAAGAAGATGAAAATAGACAAAATAATTTATCTTTCATATTACATAAATATTTTCCATACAATAGAAGGAAATAGGGTGACAATATGATTCTTTACAGAACAATGAGCAAAATACAGCAAGTATAGCTTTCATAAACAAGCATGAAACGGCATATAAAACTCATTAATAAAATCCACCAAAATTTTGGGTAATTCCTAAATAGATATAGAAGTACTGACCAAAGTTTCAGATCAAAATAATACGTGTAACACAAGTATCAGAATAAATTAGTCATCAAAAGCATTACGAAACGAAATTTGGAAATGTTCCACATCTCTGTAGCAAAACAGTCATATCTCACACATACGAAAACGAAATCAAGCAAGGTCAAAGGGGTTTGAAAGAAGAAGAATTTCTCTAAAACTCATGTTTTATACTGAAATTAAGATACTGACCCTAACATGGTCTAAATTACTGATCAAGACAGAATATCTGCAAAACACACAATTTTCTCAAAAACCAAAATCAACGTAATGCAAACGAAACTTGATCCAAGCACACCCAAACACGAAATCGAGTCTGCCAAGTGTGGTATATAACAGTTTCACAACAAGTATAACACATGGATCTCACAAGCACTCAAATTCTCATAATTGATTCACATAAACATCATCTTAAGATCGGGCAAAACCTAGGTTGTTTATGTCAAATTTGGTGTCGTGAGTCAACTATGGTCAAATAGCACAATAAAGACAAAACCCATCAAACATAACACATACGAGTTGTCTCTAGAACCCAACTACACTATAAGCGGTATTTTTGATTTGTATCATACAAAAGAATTTGAGTACAAGTTACTTGCCTGCGAGACTAAGACGAGAACGGAGCAAGAACAAGAATAACGGGAACGGATTCCCCGCACGAACACCACGAACGGATCGGATCACGAACCAATCACAAACACACGATCACAAAATCGGACGGCTGAGATCAAAGATCAAAGATCAAGATGATCGGATCAGATCAGACGGTCAGATTTCCCTGATAGTGCAAATAATGATGAAGATCAAGATCGATCGAACGGTTGTGATCAAAGGAAATTGATGATCATCATGATCGTGACGATCAAGAAGAGATTGGACGGTTAGGATCTAATCGAATGATCAAGAGGAGATCGAAGTTCCACATCCAATCAAGCATGATGATCAAGATCCAACGGACGGTCAAGATCACCCCGATGGTGATGATCAAGATCAAATCAACGGACGACTAGGAATCAATCAATCAAGATCGAGAAGATCAAGTCGATCGAACGGCTCTCATCCAAGATCAAGATCACAATCCAATGGACGACCAACGTTCAAAATCATCAAGCCAACATGATCAAACAGCACGGCGCACAGGGCGCACCGGGGATCACAGCAGGTGTCACTGAAGGCGACATGGCAGAGCTCAGGGCGCACTGGCACACAGGGCAACGCCGGCGTCAGGAGGACATGCCGAAAAGGGGACTGTCTTGCTGCGGAGGCTGAAGACGGCATGGGCATAGGCCTAGCACAAGGGGGAAGGTTGCGACTGGAGCTGATGGGGCTGATGGCAGACGGCAACGGTGGCTAGGAGTCGCAACGCCAATAGGGAAGCTGCTACAGCGTCGGGAGGCGACTGTGGGGGGGTGCTGGCTGACGGAGAAAGGGAGGTAGGGAGAGGAGGGTGTGCACGGAGGTGGCTAACTTGGAGGTCGAGGAGACATAGAGACGGGGAAGACGAGAGGGATGAGAGTTGCGGCGGTGGTGCATGGGTAAAAGGCAGATGGGTTATATATATAGGGGGTAAAGTTTGGGGTTTAAGGTGTTATAGGGAAAGACAGCTGAAGGGGTGAGTAGGGGGAAACCAGGTTTCGGGTTGGGCTTAATGGGTTGAGTGCAACGGGTCTGGGGAAATTCAGAATTTGGGGTTTGGGTTAAGTTCAAAGGGTAATTGGGTTTATAATGGATAATGGGTAATATATGGGATTAAAATCCAATAGGGTTAATAAAATATCCAATAAGAAACTTAATGGGTTATAGGGTTTTTTAAAATTCAATAAGAAAAGAAATAACAAATAAAAAGATTGTTTATAATAAAAATATAATTTGCAATAAAATATAAGATTTATTTGAGATAAGTTCAAATATAATTAATATATAGAAATAGGTTTTTAAATTAACAAACCAAGATAATAAAACATAAACATAATAATAATAAGAATAATAATAATAACAATAATAATCAAGGTCATAATGATAATAATAAAAAGATTTGTATAAAAAAATATAATCTTTGGGAACAAGTTATAAATAAAACTATTGATTAAAAATAGATTTTAATAGGATATCCAATGGTACAATTTTACAAAAGAAATTGAAAGCAGTAAAAATACTTTACAAAATTTTTTAAATATAGAAAATACACGGAAAAATACATTTTTGGGGAAACAGGGGTTACATAACCCTAGGTCATGAAACCCTTGGTCAACAAACCCCAACCCTAACCCCTGAGCTAAAGCATGCATGGTTATTTTTAATTCAAATAATCATGCACTAATTCAATTCAAGTAACTACTTAGTTTATTGAAAAATATATATATAAATAAATAATTCATTTTATTTTGGGGTAGTACAAGCTAGGTCTATTACCTCTTTGGACCAATCAGTGGCCTCTGCAGCGTTCCGACACAACCTTAACCATGCCGATCTGAAGGCTTCCCTTGCTAAGAAGCCTCCCTGGGACTTCTCAGAGCTCCTGCTAAGGAGTGAGAAGTATATCCGGGCTAAAGAGGCCCTTCTCCCCCATGATCAGAAGGAACCCCCATCCGGGAACAAACAGAAGGGTGCGAATGAAGAAGGCCCCAAAAAACTACACAGAGGTAATAACGGCCAGCGCCGCCCTCCTCGTTTTGAAAAGTTCACATCTCTCAATGCTAATATCTCAGCTATCTTTATGGAAGTCGGCAAGGAAGGACTGCTCCAACCTCCCTCGAAAATGAATACCCCTAACAAGAAAAGGAACAGAGATAAATGGTGCCAATTTCACAGGGACCACAGCCACGACACGAACGATTGAAGGGCCCTTAAGGAGGAGATCAAAGCCCTCATTCAGAGAGGGTAACTGACCAAGTTTGTCAGAAAGGACAAAGTTGATCCTCCTCCACCTCGAGGAGCCAACAAGCAAGCTGAAAGACCTGCCGAGTACCAGGACTCCGAACCTGAAGCAATCCTCCACCTCATCCACGGAGGCCCAGTGGGGGGGAGAGTCAAACTCCTCCGGAAAAACCTTCATCCGAGAAGTTAATTCGGTACAGAACCTCCCTCCACCCAAGAGCTGCGAAATTCCCGTGACGTTCTCAGACAAAGACCTGGAAGGCGTCCGAATGCCCTACTGTGATGCCCTCGTCATTAGTCTCGACATGGTTAACCATGAAGTTCGCCAAATAATAGTCGACAACGACAGCTTCGTCAATATCCTCTTCCTGGAAGCCTTCCAAGGCCTTAAGCTGTCTCAAGATCGTCTCAAACCTACCAGCTACACCCTCCACAGATTCTCCAGGGTACTAGTGACCATCAAGGGAGTCGTCACTCTTGACATAACCGCTAGAAAAACCCTGACAGTCCAAACAGAGTCAATGGATTTTATGGTCGTCGATGTAAAGACTGCATACAATGACATCCTTGGCCGACCCGGCCTTGCTGTGCTTCATGTCGTACCCTCAGCCTTCTACATGAAGATGAAATTCCCGGCCTCAGCGGGGGTGGGAGAAGTCAGGGGAAGTCAGGAGACTACTCGAAAATGTTACATGACTTCAATGGGGGGTCCGATCCTCTCTATAGAAACCCTAGAGCTCCCCCAAGAGGCTAACAAAGTCGTCTCAGAGCCAGCAGATGAATTAGAAGAAGTTCTTTTATCGGAAGTAAACCCGACCAGGATGTTCCGAGTAAGCAAGGTCCTCCTCGACCGAGTCAAAGCGGGCATCATTCAATGCATTAGGGGTAACCAAGACCTATTGAATGGACCATTGTCGATATGCTTGGTATGTCAGAAAAATTGCTTATGCATCACCTCAGCATAGCCCCTGAAGCTAACCCTATCCAGCAGAAGCATCACAAATTCGCCCCCGACCGGAAACAAGCCATTAAAGAGGAAGTAGATAAACTCATAGCGGCCCCGTTCATTCAAGAGGTCAGTTACCCTGAGTGGCTCTCCAACATTGTAATGGTCAAAAAGGCCAACAAAAAGTGGAGAATTTGTATCGACTTCACAGACCTGAACCCAAAGGACCCGTTTCCCCTCCCTAGCATCGATGCCAAAATCGACGCCACCTCCGGTTATGAGCTCTTTAGCTTTATGGATGCTTTTTCCGGGTACAATCAAATCATAATGTCCCCCCTCGATATTCCAAAGACCTCTTTCACAACTGATGAAGGCCTTTATTGTTACTGCATGATGCCCTTCAGGTTAAAGAATGTCGGGCAACTTATCTGTGCCTCGTCAACAAGGTCTTCAAGGAACGGATCGGGAGGAATATGAAAGTTCATGTGGACGATATGTTGGTGAAGAGCCTCAGTAAGCAATACCATTTGATTAACCTTCGGGAAGCATTTGATGTCTTACGAAAGCACAACATGAGGCTGAACCCATCTAAATGTGCCTTCAAGGTGTCGTTAGGCATATTTCTGGGGTTTATGATCAGTCGGTGGGGCATAGAAGCCATCCAAGAGAAAATCCAAGCTATATTGAATATGGCTCCCCTATCCAGCATTAAAGAAGTTCAAAGACTCTTTCAAAGACTCATAGGGCGTCTTGCCACCATAGGACGTTTCCTTTCCAAATCAGGGGAGAAGTGTCTCCCGTTCTTCAAAGCCCTAAGAGGGCAAAAGGCTTTGAGTGGGAAAATCACAGTAGGAGTCCTTCGACAAACTCAAAGTGTACCTAGTCAATCCCCCGCTTCTGAGCAAGCCCAAGCCGGAAGAAGTCCTCTACCTCTACCTCACCACAACAGATCAAACACTCAGTGTCATCTTGGTAAGGGAAGAAGATAAGGTCCAAAGGCCAATCTACTATGTGAGTAAAGTCCTCTGGGATGCCGAACTCAGCTATTCAAAGATAGAAAAGATGGCCTACGCACTAATCATGGCTACTCGCAAGCTCTGCCCGTACTTCCAAGCACATTCAATAGTTGTTCTAACCGACTGACCATTCAAGCAAGTGTTGGCCAGAGAGCTTGGGGCATCTCATAAAGTGGTCTATCGAGCTAAGTCAGCACCACATAAGCTATCAGTCAAGGACTACTATTAAGGCTCAAGCTCTAGCAGAATTCATTGTGGAAAGCACTATCCCTGACCCGTGCGAGGAATGTAAAGAGCCCCCGTTCTGGAGTGTTTATGTCAACGGATCCTCATGTGTTAAGGAGAGCAGAGCAGGGGTCAACCTAGCTGGTCCAGACAACTTCATTCTCCAGTACTCACTCTGTATCAACTTTTGAGCATTTAACAATAAAGCGGAGTATGAAGCCTTCAACGTCGGTTTATTCCTGGCCCGCAAAGCTGGTGCTCAACGCGTCAAGATATTTAGCGACTCCCACTTGGTGGTAAACCAAGTCTTAGGAGAGTACGAGGCTAGAGACAACTGTATGGTTAAGTATCTATCTAAGGTCAAGGAGCTACTGGCCACCTTCCAAGAAGTAGAAGTCATCCATGTCCCTCGAGAAGAGAACGGGCAAGAAGATACCCTATCAATGTTGGCTTCCTCTTCCCTCCAAGGGTTTGTGCACACCATCCTAATTGAAGTCCTCCTAAGGCCCAATATTGTAGAAGAGAATCCCGAGCTCATGGTAATACCTTCCCCAGCACACGGGGAGAACTGGATGAAGCCCCTTCTTGAAATTCCTCGAGAAAGGAACCCTCCCGCCAGACCCTAAAGAAGCTAAAAAGTTAGAGCAAGAGTCGAGCGATATACGCTCAGTGAGGGAGTTATGTACAAGCGCTCCTACACCCAGGCGGACGGTAGACCCTACTTGCGGTGTCTCTCCCCTGAAGAAGCCCAATACACCTTCAGGGATGTTCATGAAGGGGTTGGGGGAGCCTATATGGGAGTGAGGTCTCTTGCTTGCAAAATCATGGTTACTTCTGGCCCACACTTTTCAGTGACACCCAACAGCATGTTCGACAATGCTCTCCGTGTCGAAGGTTCTCATCCATCCGGCGGATGCCACAAGACGAGCTCTTTTCCTTGTCCAGTCTGATCCCCTTCTCCATGTGGGGGATGGACCTACTCAGGCCCTTCCCTAGGACACCTGATCTGAAGAAATTTCTTATTGTGGCAATCGATTAGTTCTCCAAATGGATCGAAGCTGAGCCCTTGGTGATGATCATGGAAAGAAGGGTCCTGCAGTTCTTTTGAAAGAACATTGTTTGTCGGTTTGGCATCCCCGAGATCCTGATGACTGACAACGGGACTCAATTCACAAGAATGACCTTTCGTAAGTTCTGCACAGACCTCGGCATCAAACAATGATTCTCCTCAATTTCCCACCCACAGTCCAATGATCAAGCCGAGAACGCCAATCGGCAAATCCTCACTGGCCTCAAGAAGAGACTTGAAAAATCCATGAGAGGAATGTGCATTGAACAGCTTCCCAATGTGCTCTGGAGCTACCGCACCACTGAGCGAACCCAGACAGGAGAATCCCCCTTCAACTTGACATATGGATCTGAAGCCCTCATACCTCTCGAAGTTGGCTTACCCTCTCCTGGCTTACTTGCCTTCAGTGAAGAACAGAATCCTAACAACCTCTGGGGCAACCTCGACCTCATTGACGAGATCCGAGAAAGAGTGTCCATTCGCCAATAGACCTACCAGCGCAGAGTCGAGCAGTCCTATAATAAGAAGGTCCACCCCAAAAACCTTAAAGAAGGAGATCTGGTTCTTAGAAAGTTAGAAATCTTCTTCTTCAGCAAGAAAGGAAAACTATCTATAAATTGGCAGGGGCCGTACAGGATCTCCAAAGTTGTCCGCCCTAGGGCATATCAACTTGAAGAGCCGGGGGGCAATACGGTGCCAAGAACCTGGAATGTCGAACACTTGATGAAGTACAAAGAAAGCTAGCTTCCCCATTTTGTAGTTGTTTTATTCAAATAAGGCTTATGCTTACGACACAGCCAAATCATGTAATAAAAGCTCGCAACTTAGAAGCAGCCGCTTAGTTTATCTTCAATAAAAATTTAGGTTATTTTTGTAAGAAACTGTTGTTCGGGTCTAAAGCGTACATACTCAATTACGGGATACATAACTTAAACGACAAGTTTAGAGTCTAACACTTGATTTGACGCTACTTTGGCCACTTGCAAACGAGCAAGTACAAAGTAGCTCACCATTCGGAATCGCTCCCAAAACTGTTGAAACTCTTAAATGATAAGTTCAGAGTCCAACACTTTGTTCGACGCCACTTTGGCCACTTGCAAACGAGCAAGTGTGAAGTAGCTCACCATTCAGAATTGCTCCCACAACTGTTGAAACTCTTAATCGACAAGGTCGGAGTCCAATACTTGGTTCGATGCCACTTTAGCCACTGGAAAACAAGTGCGATGTAGCTCACCATTTGGAATTACTCCCACAACTGTTGAAACACTTAAACACAAGTTCAAAGTCCAACACTTGGTTCGACGCCACTTTGGTCACTTGCAAACGAGCAAGTGCAAAGTACCTCACCATTCGAATTGCTCCCATAACTGTTGAAACCCTTAAATGACAAGTTCGGAGTTCAACACTTGGTTCGACACAACTTTAGTCACTTACAAATGAGCAAGTGCGAAGTACCTCACCATTCGGAATTGCTCCCATAACTTTTGAAATTTGTAAGCAAAAACTCACAGTACAAAGCTGGTACAAGTTCAGAAAAATGCGATTCACAGAAACACTGCTTAAACAATTAGGAGAATCTTATTTCATAAGAAGAATACGGTTACAAGTTTTATTGAAACATAAGTTTCTACAAAATTACAAAAGTTTCCCTAACTTCAAAGAAGGACGCTCCTCTTAAGGGAAATGCGGCCTGCGATTTCCAGCTACCACACGAGCGCTATTCCGTTCTCCCGAGTGCCCCTGAGGAGATCTCCAGAATCGCAAGCCTGGTCATACCTTTGGGGCCTACTATTCTTGCCGCTCCTCCAACTGACACCCCACTAGACGAACCAGCCACTCCGCTCAGAGCGTCCCCTGAAATTCGTGGGACTTCGAGCAAGCGTAGGGCCAACTCATGAAACGATCTTCCTGAGCATGCTCCTCACGCGTAACCCCTATTTTGGATTTTATTGTAATTTTTATTCTTTCCTTGATTATTGTATCCGAATTCTTTTATTATATTATACCTTGATTTTTCTTGAGCTCTTTATTTTCTCTTGTTTGTTCTGTGCTCTTTTGGTTGAGATTTTGATATTTCTGGCCCATCGCAAAATTTTGCTCTTCCTATTTTGAGTTTTATTTGTTTCGCTTTATATTCATCTCATTGTTTTATGCTTGTTCGTCTCTTTTTGGAGCCAAAACTGATACCCAAAATCCATTAAACCACAACCCAAAACCGCAGTTTCTAATCCCTATAAATACCCTATTTAATTAAACCCTAATTTTATATTACCCCCTCTCTCTCCTCCGCCGTTTTTCTCTCTCTCTCTCTGTTTTCACCCAACCAGAACCCATCACCTTGCCACCTCCGACGACCACCGCCTTCATCATCCACCATCATCCTCGTCACCGTCCCCTCATCGCCCTCCGATCATCTTCCCCGTCTTTGTCATCCACCTGCCCAAACCCATCACTGAACTACCTTCGCTCCACCGCCGAACCCCATTACCCATTGCATCTATCCCCCCGTCCTCACCATTGCCACTGCGATCCCTCACCGTGCACCACTTTCACCCTCTGAAGACCCCTCCTAGCATCCTCGTCGCTGTATAACCCCATCGCTGTCTTCGGCTATTTTCGAGCAAAAAAAGAGCCGCTGACTTGCCGTCGCTCTCGCCATTGCCGTCGCTCTCGCCATTGCGGTCATCACCGTTGTCTCGTACACTGCCAGTCGTCGCCAAGGTCCCACCCACTCTCCCCCTATCTCTCTCTGATGAAGGTTGAAGAAGGGAGACGAAGTGTGATTGGCCGGTGTGGTTGTTTGCTGTTTTGGCTTGGTGGATCCGGGGTTGGTGTTCGCTGTTTTTGGTGTGGATTGCTCTTGCTGTTTGGTTGCTGTTTTGGAGTTCGTCGTTTGGTGTTTTGCCACGTGTCTCGTTCGTGTTCTTGTGGATCGTAGACTAGGATTCTAATCCCAGTATTCTTTATTGTTCAAATCTGCAAGTAGATCTCGTCCTTTTTCTTATCATACTGTATTTGACAATCCTGTTAAGTTAATTAAGGGTTTACACGAGCTAACCCGCAATACTCTTAACATCGTGTCGTTCTCTTTGATCTAAAACCTAGTCCATGTTGTTTCTTGCAAATGCACTTACATGTAAGTAACTAGATCCATGCTATAGACTCGTTGATAAACTGAAACTGTTAGACTGAATTTGATTGATTACCATGCATGTGATATTACATCTAAGAACTGAAATTTTGCGTGTTAAAAATCTATTGACACTTGGATCATTAATTTGCATGAAAAGTATGATTGTCTAATTTAATCGTTGCCCATTCATGTTAAAATAAAATCTGGACTGCTGTATGTTCCATTTTGAATCAGATTTTCAACCATGTTGCTATCATATTCTGAAATAACTTTCTGAACATGAAATTTAGCCTCTGATGTCTAGTTTACTACCTTTTTTGTGGATTTGAATTCTGACGTGTAATCTGTTAGATATCATCATTTTAGTACAGCTATGTCAGAACTTTCAGATTCATAATTGCATGCGTATCTCGCTGTTCTATAATTTATTTGACCATGTTAACAGTAAAATAGAAATCTGAAATAAATTAGGCTGATCCTAGACATGTGTAGGAATGACCTAGAATTTTTATAGATTTATTTGATTAGTTCTCTGGCCCGAAAAAAATAGGTGAACACAGATTACAACATGCTGCCTGAACATAAAATCTGAATAGAATAGAGTTTTTACCCTAGTTTCCATATCTTTTATGTGCCTTAAATATATTCACTAGAACCATGTGGAAGTCTAATTTCTAGAACTTTCTACGGGTCCAGATTTGCTTTTTCTAGTAGTAGTAACCCATGTTTTAGTACATCAAGGTCATGCTGTCCTGATTTTGTAAATTGTATGTATATGACTTGTTTGCTCCATACTTTGTCTGTAACGCATAGAATTAGTTACACTTAGTATCATACAACATTGACACCTTCT
Source organism: Hemerocallis citrina (assembly GCA_017893485.1). Taxonomy (NCBI): domain Eukaryota; kingdom Viridiplantae; phylum Streptophyta; class Magnoliopsida; order Asparagales; family Asphodelaceae; genus Hemerocallis; species Hemerocallis citrina. The sequence continues at coordinate 120,357,119 of CM030364.1, forward strand.
TGCATGCTCATATAGGATGAAATAAAATGATAACAAGCCAGGGTAATATGGGATGACTTTGTAGTGAACAATCAGAGACTGTACTCGGTCTGGCCCTACTGTACTGATCGGTACTGTATAAAACCCTGCCTGATAAACACTGACACTGAACATTAAACCCCGATTACTGAGCCGAGTACACAAACCGTGAATTCACCATCAGTCTAAAGCACTGTGTGTTTGCACCGAACCTGTAGTATGGAATGTAGTAGTACGTGCACTAGATAGGCTAATAAAATGATTAATAACCTGCATTTATCATCTCATGCTTGATCCTGTATATAACTGATTAAATATAGACCCTTGACATTATTGCCTGCTCTTCGCTTTGCTATTTGACTTTGATCATGTCCTTTCCTTTGATATGCATGTTTCCTTTATCCTTTGATTTCCTCTACTTGCTGTCCACGACTTGCTCTAAGGACACTCTTTTCTTTCTTTTTAGATCAAGTATTTACAGGTACTGAAGGAGCTATACCAAAAGGAATTGGTGAGCAACGATTCTAAAGATGGAGCTGATTTTCACTACTTAATTTACTTTCTTGCTAGTTTATTGTTTTGAATATTGTTATGACTTGTACTTTGTTTTGGGCTTATGTTCCCGGAGTTTGCTTTTCCCAAATGTTTAGATTTTCTCATGTTGGATATTATTATTGTTGGATTATTTTATTTATTATTGAAGTTATCTTGATTCATGTGATTATATTTCTTCCTGCGTGGTTGTGTTTGTTGTTGCATATTCTTGAGTTAGTCTGGTACAGCTTATGGATGGTGTTTACATCATTCACTGGGCCTACGTTAAGTACTCATATTCCATATTTTGGGAAGCGGGGCATGACATCACGCAAACAAGAAATGCTCCTAATGTTACTACCATCCAGAAGTCATTTCAGCCGATGAATCTCCATCTCTAGTTCAACTATCCTCTCTATGAGAGAATCATCCCTCACTTTAGATTCGAGAAGAAGCACACTTCTCGCAGAGAACTCGAGAACTATTCTCCTAAGATGAGCCACTTCTAAGCACCTCTCGAGCATTACGTTCTTCAGCTCATCTCTCTCGGTGGTAGGTGGGAGTAAGGAGTGGCAAAGGAGCTTGACCCTCGAAGGCTCTATAGTGATCACTTCCCTTGAGGGACGATCTTCTACACCGATAGGGGGCACCTCTCGCGAGACTTTATCCTTACGCCTCGCCTCTACTCTTCTCAAATGGCCAAGCTCTATCTCCACTTTAAAAAGACTCTCTCTCAAGCGGATGAGCCCTAGTTCTACCGCTTGAAGTTTGGTTCGAAGATGGTTGATTTCAACCAAGTAACGACCACCTCCGTCATATAAGATGTAACGACCCGAAAAATAGCATATGGCTATTTTGCATCGAAATGTGGGCGCAATTGAAAATTGCATGCGAGTATGTTATTTTTGATAACAATTATTTTTAATTAAGAATTATCGGTTATTGCCTAGTTTATTTTATCATTACTTTTGAAATTAAATTATTTTTATACGGATTATTACAAAGTAGTTTTAATGTATTTTGTATTGTTTGGATTATTAAAGTAGAGAGTTGGGTTTTATTTGAAATGTATTAAGGCTAGGGGGCTTATACGAGATATTCCCTTAGATATTTATCCATCTATTATTGTTTATTCTCCTTTTTACAAAAACCCCCTTCTCTCTCCCCCCTTCTCTCCTTCTTCCCTTCTTCTTCTTCTTCCCGTTCGTTCCCAAACCGACCCAAAAGAAAGCCCCCTCCTCCCCTCCTCCCATCTCCTTCTCTCCGTTCGCGCCAGCCGAAGGAAACGAAGCCCCGACCCTCGTTCCCTCTTCCTCCTTCTTCTCCTTCTCCCGTTTCCATCCCGATCGGAAAGAACCCAAAGGAAGCCCGGCCTCCTTCTCCTCCCCTCCTCCTCCCGTTCACTTCCAGCCGAGATCGAAAGAAACCCCGACCCCCGTTTCCCCTCTTCCTCCTTCTTCTCCTTCCTTCCGATTTCCATCCCAAACCACAAACCCATCGCCGATCGTTCCCCCACTCGATTTCCATCTCATTTCTTCGTCGATTCCAAATTAAAGTGAGGGGTAGACTAATGGAGGGATTCTCTACATCGTAATAGCGTCAGATTTTCGATTGGATTCGGGAAGGTAAAACCCTAACTATTTTATTGTATAAAATTAAGTTGGGTTTATTTTTATTGAGTAGGATTATTGTGGTAGAGAGATTTAGAGATGTTGGAAATTGTAGATGTGAGAAATTAGTGGGTTGTTAGAGAGATTGTAAGTTATTAGTAAATTGGGATTTTGGGTTTGAAAAAGAGAATTATATAAGTGTGAACTATTTCTCTTATAATAATGGAGAGTATAGTTGGACTATTAGAATATTTTTGGGACAATTTTAGTAATTAATTGGGGATGAAAATACCATAAGCATTAGATTATCACGTGCATCGCACGTGTATATTCCAAGCGTTCAGTAAACGCTTGTGTGATATTTGGGAATAGTGTTATTAGCTTTTATGATTGGTTTGAATTATTTGAGTTTAATTGCTTCGAAATTTGGTGATAGGATATATTCACGACTTCGGATGCGAGGTGGCACGGCGCTTCGGATTTTCGCGGGCTATGTGAGTATTAATTTATCTATGTAATCGTGATTTAAGAAATATGTGTGAGTTAGTTTAATTATATATATTTTTGTGGGTTGATGAACATGTGAGTGTTAAATTTATTTATGTATTTTTCAGTTGAGGAATACATGAGTATTAATTTATCTATGTAATTGTGATTTAAGAAATATGTTTGAGTTAGTTTAATTATATATATTTTTGTGGGTTGATGAATATGTGAGTGTTAAATTTATTTATGTATTTTTCAGTTGAGGAATATGTGAGTATGATGTATCTACATATATTTTATGTTGTGGCTAAATTTCATGGCTTTTCGATATATTTCGTAGAAGTTATGTTAAAGATTGATTTGAGGGAAAATACGGATTTTTATGGGCCCGAAAATAGGTTTTTGTGATATATGGTGAAGTTAACTATTTTGAGTATATAAAACCGATATAAGGGATTAGTTATGTATGTGGGGATTGAGTATATAAAACCGATATAAGGGATTAGTTATGTATGTGGGGATTCTCTACTTCTAAATTAGTAGTTTGCTCCCCTATTTGTTTATGTATATGTAGAAAGAACCATCTTTAGGGTTACTACTTGTGTAGGTGAAGAAAGGAACCCATCTTTTAGGTGTGAGTTGTTGTAGGTTGAGAAAGAACCCATTTTGAGGGTTGAGTAAATTGTGGACGCTAAAAGAACCCAACTTGATGTTATGTTAGTTGTACTATGATAAAGAAACAACCTTTTGAGGTTGTCAGTTGTAGGATGTTAAATGATCACACCTTTATGCTGATTACTTGTTGTAGGTTGAGAAAGATCCCATTCCTATGGCTATATTATTTGTATATGCGAAAAAGAACCCCTTTTAGTTGTTAGTAGTGGTAAGTAGAAAGAACCCATCCTATGGATTTGGATTGTTGTAAAGATAGAACCCACACTTGTGATATATTAAGAATCCATGCTTGAGTCGTGTGAAGAACCCATTCATGCCTATGTGATATTCCAGTAAAACCTACCATGCTCGAGTTGATTTTTAGAAAGACACCATGCTTGAGTTGGTATAGGCTGATTATAGTGAGAAACTCATGTTTGAGTTGATTATAGTAGGTATGCCATGATGAGTTGATTTTAGAAGGATACCATGCTTAAGTTAATTATAGTAGATTCTTCTGTTACTTCTAATTATAGAAGAACAAGTTTGCTAGTAAGCACTGTGATTGCTTCTAGGTTTGATTACCTGTATGGTTGTTTGTATGTGGTTTTGCGTGTACGTGGCTCGACTGGCCCGTATGTAGCTGTGGGTCTCATACACAGCTTATTTGGCTCGTATGTGTGTTGTTGTCTCATACGCGGCTCGACTGGCCCGTATGTAGATGTTGGTCTCATACGGAGCTTATTGGCTCGTATGCATGTGGTTTTCTCATACGCGGCTCGACTGGCTCGTATGTAGCTGTTGGTCCCATACGTAGCTGTTTAACTCGTATGTGTTTTTGGTTACTCGTATGTAGCTTCTTAGCTAATACGCAGTTGTTGTGCTCATCTAGGGTGATATCATTGCCCTAGGGCTATCGACCATCAAGACGTGTGTTTAGCTTACTCCTAAGGGACTGTGGACGAGTCACTTCGCGGGTGCCGTCAGATCTTAACCGTTGGTTGATTGCGAACCAGAGTGTGACGAAATCCAAGTTCAGGTAGTAGCATGCGAATACATTCGTATTGCCGGGGTCTTGGATCGATAGGCCATGAACCGGATCCTGAGAGATTCTTGTAAGTCTAGGTTGAGCAGCCTAGTAGAGTTATCTTGCGAAGTCTAATTTAAGGCCTAGCATGTTGTGTTATTAATATTGTCATCCCTAGGATTGTTCGGGTCAGGGACATCATTAAGGTAGTGACTTATAAAGATCATTTTACTTCGACCCTTTGCCGAAAAGAGAGGAGTTGGTTGTAGGGGGCGCCTTACGACTAACTTGTCCCTCGAGGCAGGCCTTTGGTGGTGATATTGGGTTGTACCTTCCCGTCAAAGGGATACGTACGGTGCCGTCTCACGAGTTGGGAGCACGGGTTGCGTATCTCGTCTGTTAATTCCTGAAATACCGTGGCTTGGGGTGCCACAGGATGCAATGTGCAATCCTGCGCTTGCGAGACCCCAGGGGTGCCACAGGGTAGGCTTCGCGCTACCCTGCGCTTGCGAGACCCTATGATTTTGGATTTTTGAATGAGGTTCGGTTAGCAGGGTGGCAGTGGCAACATAGACACCATGAGCGTACTGCCTTGGTAGCACTGACCACGTCTGCAACCTCACTAGTTACGTGGTATTGTCAGGAACAGGTTGTGTACAATTAGAAATTCATAACGCGGGTTTAAATCCCTATATATGGAGAAACGGCTTGAGATGGGCGCATGTAGTATGAGCTGCATGTTGCTTCGGAGACTTGCTGGCATTAGAATAAGAGCATCATCGCATTAGTAATTTTGCATTAGAATAAGAGCATCGTTGTATTGGTAATTTTGCATTAGAGTTTAAGTCATAACGTACACAGGCACAAATTATATGTACACGTGTCTTTTCCATTCGAGATGAATTGTGAACGTGATAATGAAGTAAATTAATAACCAAGCTATGGGCTTGGGATGTGATGTGATATTATCCAAGTTGGGCTTGGGATGTGCGTGAGTATTACCCCAAGCTATCGGCTTGGCGTGTGATATGTTATTGCCAAACTATGTTGGGATATGGGGTATATTGTGATAAAATGAAAGTAAATGGTAAGGTGCAATGAGATGTTAGGTTGGACATGAATGAATGTGGTAGTATGAGAATGAAGGCATATGTCTATGATGTGATACGTGATATGAGGAAGTAAAATCAATATTGTATTATGAGAGTGGTTATTCAAATGGTTACTAAATATAAGTATGTTATGAGCAGGTATAGATATACATACAGGTGATGACTCAGAGAGTATTTGATGTAAAATCTCATTTATGATGTTTACATATTCAGATGTCAAGTAAGATTTGTTTATCTTGGAAATTGTGAGTTCGTTATGTTTTTACTTGTAAGTTTAATTTATTTACTTATTTAATAAATTATACTCACACCAAAAATGGCTAACCCCTTAGTGTTTGGGGGTTAGGGAGTCCCTGGACTACCCTAGGTCCCTACTGTTACAGGTCCTCAGCAGTGCAGAGGTGAGGTGTAGGTACAGGTTTTTGTGCAGTGGAGCTCTAGTTTACATTTGTTGTTATGGATTTAATTGTAAATAGTAAAGATTTATGCTTTAAATTGTATTTTTGATGTATAAATATGAGGATGATGATGGAGTATAGTGTGAGGCAGCAGGATATGGTTTGGACCCGTACCCATTTCGTTGTGGAGTGCCGGGCGTCGTGGTAGGTTTTTACAAGTTATTTTCTAAAAACTTACTACGTTTTCAAAAGGATTTATGCTTTTTAATTGATAATTGTTAAACCGTTATGAGTTTGGCCCCCAGAGTATATATATATATTGCCTGTGTGATGATGCTCATTTTGGCCTGGGGAGCCCGTATTATTATTGCCTGTGATGTAAGCTACGGAATTTAGAGCAAAATTCCGTAAGCTTTTCTGTGTTTTGGGCAAAAATTACAAAGGCGACTCTGCCCAAATTTTCTTCAAAACATAACTATTTTGGTTTATGTTTAAAGTGATATAGAAATTGGAAGAAATGGTTTTGGAGTCAAAAAGAAAGAAAAAAGGGGCAGACGTTACAGTTTGGTATTACAAACTGATAATTGTAATTACTGCGTAGTAACTCTGTGTTGAATGAAAAGTTTTAAATTTTCCAGCTTTTTGTGTATCGTGACTAATTGAAGGAAAGATCTTGGCATGTGTCACGGTTTTCCAGTTACGGGGAGACCGGAGCGTTACATAAGACCATCTGCTAAGACAAAAGACCAAGGGATCACCTAAAAACCAACAACTCGTGCCACAGAAAGCGTACGGAATCGAGCAAGTACGTCCAATTTTTATGGAGTAACCCAATAACAGTCAAGTTTTCATTCATTCAAAGATATAACTACAAAAAACGGTGGTCATTCCGCAGTTTTGCGATACAAAAATAATAACTAAAAAGAAGTAAATGAAGGAATCAAGGGTCCACCACGCTCGGCGGCACCTCAGGGGTGGAAGATTCGTCCCCAGCCTCTCCTCCAATCCCTGTGCTGCTAAATACTTTGGCGAGAGGCCCCACCTCTCCTCCCTCTCCCTACTTCCTCTTCCTCTCCTTCCTCCACTTCCTCATTCGGGAATAACGAGTACCTCGAGCGATCGAAGCTAGGGATCCACGTGCTCACATCATCCAATGCCCTGGCGTACGCCTTCAGCATGTTCCCTTCTAAGTACCCCAAGGCCTTCTTCTTTGCCACCACCTGAGCTTCCTATACAGCAGCATCTCTCTCCCTGGATACAGTCTCCCTCTCCTGGGCCTTCAACTCCCTATCTTGGGCAACCTGCTCCCTCTCGAAGGCGACAAACTCTTTGTCCTTGGCTAGTGCTGCCTCCAACAAAGCAATCCAAGTGTCCTAGGTCTCTGCTCGAAGTGCGGCTGCCTCTAACTCCTTTGAAGCTCTTGATCGCCCGAACCTCCATATCCTGCACCACCTTCAGCTCCCTCTCCTACTCCGCCACTTGTTTCAACAAGTGGGTAAAGTGGCAGATGATCTACAAAGAAGCAAGGTCGAAATTACATACGAGAAGATAGGGTAACATCGCTACGAGAAAATAATTATGCAGCAAAGAGAAATCTAAGACATACTGTCATACTCGCCTTAGTAGTCTCTAAGGCTGGGTCCCCCATATTCCTGTGCTCCATCGAGGCCCTATCCTTGGGGGTGGCCAAGTGACGAACCACATTCATACAACTCACCAATTCCCTAAGGAAACCATCGTGCATCCTGACCTGCCAATCAGGGACAAATATCTTCTTCAGCTCATCAGTAAGGACTTCTTCCGCCGCCGATGTAAGAGGGGGAGCCTCAAGAGCCAGAGCAGCAGAAAGTGGGAAGTTCCCCGCAGCGGGGACAACTAAAGTGGCAGGGGAACTCCAAATCCACTGCCGAAGGGGCACCCCCTCGCTCCTAGCAGCCTTCGATGGTGAAGGCCTGATGAACCACCCCCCATGCCCCCAAAAAGAAAACCTCTGTGATCTCTTTCTAGTGCAAAGTCAATTGGTCCAAAAGAGTGCCAATCATACCCTCCTCCTTGGTACTCAAAATCGGGTCAGCCTTAGCCCTCCTCGGCACATTCTCCCTCCACATCATGGGGATATCCCACGGCTCGTGTCTGCAAATCAAGAATTATTTGTCCCTACCAGCTTTCACCGAATCGGGGTTGTCAACTAACTTTACACCCTTACGGGCTATAAGATAGATTCGATACTCCGATCTATTCTTCTGATGAATCTTGTACAATATACATAGAATGTTGAGTTGGGGCTCGAACCCCGCTACCTAACCATGAAGCACAAACCCCATAATGTGCCTCCACATATTCAGCATAAGCTGGATAGGACCCAAACCATACCACCTTAAAACTTCTCTTACAAAAGGCTGAAGGGGGAGGCGAAGCCTAGGCTAAAAGGCATCGAAGGGAAACACACACAAGTTGGGAGAAAGCAAAGAGCAAGATCTAACTCCAGGACCAGGCAAAGCGAGATCAAACTTCGAAAAGATCATGTAACACCTTGGAATAGTAGCCAAATCTGCCTCGGTGAGGATAGAAGTCATTTTGTTAGCCTCGGAGCACTCGCGCAGTGCATTCTCCTCATAAAATTGTTCCATTCCATGTTTGACTCGCCTCAGCTCCTCTGTAGTATACTTTCAAATGCCCCCCAGTGCGACACCATGATCGAGTGTCACCCGAACTCCCCTATCCTCCTATCCCTCTCAATAATTGTCTCTACGATGGGAGAAGGCAGATCTACTACACCCTTCCCCTTATCCACTCTAGAAGTCGGAGTTAGAGGTTGCACTTTGACACGACCGGATGGGGAAGCCTCATCGCCCGAAGAAACTCTAGATACCTGCTATTAAATAATAAATAATTTACCTCTGATTTGAAAACCATGGTCAGAATTCCTCGCTGGAAGATGGAAAATTCTGCCCGAAATCTCGTGGGAAGATCTTCGTTGGGGAGTAGAAAGATTGAGAAGATGACAATGAGAAGAAATGAGGGGGAAGGGAGGAGGGGAGATTTATAAGGAAACCTCGAAGCTCTTATGCCGAGGTAACAATGGGCCCCCGAAAACAAAGAGGAAGCCCGAAAAGGCGCGGAATCGCAACGGTCGGGGAAGGCTAAGCGACAAAACTTAGTGCAGACGATCAACGGTCCAAAGCCATGTGTGGCAACACCTGAAAGCCACGTGTCGTAACCCAGGTGTTCGCCAATGCTTTCCAAAACGTTCGACAAAGTTTGCCAAATCGTTCACCACATTCGCTAAAACGGCCATTTCGTTCGCCGAACGTGCCGAACAGACATAACAAAAAATGCGAGAAATCGCGTTGACGAGTCAATGGTCATCACCGACCAGTCAACGGTCAACAGCCACGTGTCACCACCCATACGTTTGCCAAAGTTCGCCAAAATAGTTGTTTCGTTCGCCAAAATGTGCCAAACAAAAGAATAACCGAACGAAAAAAGCGAGAAATTGTGCTAACAGTCAATGGTCAACAGCCATGTGTCACCAACTAGGTGTTCGCCAACGTTCACTGAAGTTTGCCAAATCGTTCGCGACGTTCTCCAAAGCAACCATGTCGTTCACTGAAATGTGCCGAACAGATGAAGAACCGAATAAAAAACATAAGAAATTGTGCTCACTAGTTAATGGTCAGTGCTGACTAGTCAACGGTCAATGGCCTCGTGTTACCAGATAGGTGTTCACCAATGTTCACCAAAACATTCGCCAAAGTTTGCAAAAGTTTGCCAAATCGTTGGCCACGTTCGCCAATACAGCCATTTCGTTCGCCGAAACGTGCCAAACAGACGAAGAACCAAACTAAAAATGCGAGAAATTGCACTGACTAGTCAATGGTCAATGGCCACGTGTCGCCACCGAGACGCTCGCCAATGTTTGCCAAAACATTAGCCAAAGTTTGCCAAATTGTTCTCCACGTTCGCCAAAACAGCAGTTGTGTTCACCGAAACGTGCCGAACAGATGAAGAACCGAACAAAAAATGTGAGAAATGGTGCTGACCAGTCAACGATCAGTGCTGACCAGTCAATGTTCAACGGCCATGTGTCACCACCTAGGTGTTCACAAACATTCGCCAAGACATTCGCCAACATTCACCAAGATGTTTGCCAATGATCGCCAAAACGTTTGCCAACGTTTGCTGAAGTCACAAAAAACGTTCGAGAACGTTTGCCAAAGTCACAAAACCATTTGCCAAAGTCACAAAACCGTTCACCCAAGCCACAAAATTGTTTGTCGAAATGCACCGAGCAGAAGCAAAACCGAACGAAAAATGAGAGAAGTGGTCCTCCTCCTGATCTGCGAGCGATCAGGATCAACTGTAACACCTCGAATTTGTAAAATACCGGAAATGCCTGTTTTTATATATTTTGAGGGGTGAAAATTATTTTTGATGTATTTTATTTAAATATTGATACTAGTACGGATATTTGTGGTAGATTGGTATTATTGATAGATTGGAGCTACGAGTTGAAATTTTATGGAAAGAGATATTGTTTATTTTTATTTTATTTTATAATTTTGGAGGATTATTATGCGATCAATTTAGTGTATTTTGTATTGTTGGTATTATTAAAGTATAGGGTTGGAGTTATTTGAAATATTTCAGAGTCTTAGGGGTTTATTTGTTAATAGCCCTTTAATTATATATATTATTAAAAAAAAAATTCCAAAAAACCCCTCCTCTCCTCCTTCCTCCTCCCTTCTTTTCTTTTTTCTTTCTCGATCGCAGGAACCTAGCCCGAACCCATCGGCCTCCCCTTCTCCCGCCCAAATCCACCTCGTTTCTCCGTGGTTTTCAAATTAAACTGAGGGGTATGCTAATTGAGGGGTTCTCTACGTCGTGGAAGTGTTGGATTTTCGAAAGGATTTCGAAAAGGTAAACCCTAACTTATTTTATTGTATGAAATTGAGTTGGATTAATTTTTATGGAGTAGGATTATTATGGTAGAGAGACTTAGAGATGTTGGAAGTGGAAGATTTGAGGAATTAGTGGATTGTTAGAGAAATTACAAGTTGTTAGTAAATTAGAGTTTTGGGTTTGTAAAATAGAGATATATATATATAAGAATTATCTCTTTTATGGTAGTAAAAAAATTGTAGTGAGCCATTAGAATAAAATGGGGAGTAGTGATTTTGGCATAAACTCGAACTATAGGGTTTATGAAATCGGGTAGAAAACTCGATCCAAATAATTGTAGAAAATGCATATGAGGGTGTAGAGTATTATGAAAGTATTAATATGAATTTAGGATGATTATTATAGGCTTCTAGCTCAATTAAATTGAGTGAAATGGATTATAGGTGAAAAGTGCGCGCCGGGTATTCGTTGAAATGCCCGAGCAATATAGAGGTGAGAATTTGATGAATTCGGAGGCGTAGATGAGTCTCGTTATTGTTGTTAACCCTAATTTGAGATATTAGGATGAAGGGATTGAAGAAATTAGGAAATAGGAAATTTTCCTATTAGAAAGCCTCCGATCAATAGGTAAGTTCTTGTATTAGGGTTCGAATTTGAAATCTGTCGATGTAGCTCGCCTACGTATGTTGTTTGTGACATGTGGGTGAAGACGGATTTGATTTTGGAGATCCGTAGGTCGAGTTTTGAGTTTCATGCTAATCGATCCTATAATTTCCTATTTAGGTGGAAAAAGTCAAACTTTGACTGGCTACAGGGTGGACGTGGGACATCGTTTGCTCGATCCGTCAAGTGAGTATGTTGTATTTATAAATATTTTATATTGTGATCGAATTTCGTGGCCTTTTGATATGTTTTGTGGGAGTTATGCCAAAAGTGGATTTTTATTGAAAATACAGATTTTTTTTAGGATCCAAAATGGGTTTTTAAAATATGTGGTGAAAGTGACTATTTTAAGTATATAAAATCTATAGTATGGGTTATTGTGATGTGTTGAAGTATAAAAACTAAATATATTAGATTTTTTATGCATATTTTTATCCAGTGCATGTTTTGTGCATGTTTTGGGGCATATAGGCCCTTATAGGTAGTTATAATTACATGGAGCATGGTGTATGAGCTAGTATGCTATAATTAGATATTATAAGATTTAATTAGAGGAAATAAGTGATGTTGGGCCCCTTTTCTTGGAAACCCGCATGTGTGGTGTATGTTTGTGTTTTGCATATATCATGATATTGACTCGTTATGTGATAATTGATGAAATTAGTAAGTGGGTATATGTTTACATTATAATTATGTTCGAAGTGAATTAATGGGTAATAATATGATATTGTAATGTGATGAAATATACATTTTGATACTTTATGATATGGAATAACATAATGTAGTTCCCTTATTAATGTTATAACTTGGCGTATGCCTATATATGGTATAGTGAGGTAATGAATAATATGGTATTCTTAATGTGGGTTGTTATGGAAAAAATAAATATCTTGGCGCATTAATATTATGCATTAATATGATATGATGAGTTTGTGTTGAATAACAGGGTGTATGCATAATGTGGTATGATGACATGAAGATAAAGGATAAGATGGTATGTGCTAATAAAATGTGTTACTAATTCACGTGGTTAAAGTCAAAGACATGACTAGTCTGTAAATCAAAAGTGAAATGCTTGTGTTAATAAAGTAAGCTGAAAAGATGAAATGATTAATGCTAATAACAGATGATTTTGTTGACCAGTACCTACAGCAGTCTTGGGGGTTTGGGCTAGACATCCTAATACCCAAGGACCGGCTTGGGGTGCGGTGTTTTTCTCTCCTGGTTTTGGCTGGGAGGAAGTACCCAGTTTATCTGGGGTGCGGTGTTTTTTGCCCAAGCTATCGGCTTGAGGCCCGGTTTCCCTCGATGACAGCTGTCGCGAGGAAGTACCCAGTTTACCTGGGGTGCAGTGTTTTTTCCCTCCTGGCCATCGGCTGGGAGGAAGTACCCAGTTTACCTGGGGTGCGGTGTTTTTCTCTCGATGACAAACGTCGCGAGGAAGTACCCAGTTTACATGGGGTGTGGTGTTTTTCCCTCGGTGACAGACGTCGCGAGGAAGTACCCAGATTACCTGCGGTGCGGTGTTCCCTCGCTGGCATAGGCTGGGAGGAAGACGTAGCCTCGGACGAGTAAGACTCTATGTGAGCATCGATCCGCGTGTTTTACTGGGCTGTCGGCTTTCAGTATATTGGGATACTGTGGCTCACTGGTCGACAAACTAATAAAATAACTAAGCGTAAATAAAAATGTGAGAGTAAAGGAAGTGGAAAGGGAATTGTGAATGTGAAAGAGAGTGGTTGTGGATGAAATGCAGTATGTGGTTAATTTAAAATGAAAAGAGTAAAAGTGACATGTGTTAATATGAATAGTATGAAGTAACTATATTATGTAAATGATTATTTAAGTAAAATACAGTATGGTATGAGTTGTTACACCTTGAAATTGTGTCAAGGAACTACCTGCCCGCTATTTCTGTGGAAATGGTGGGAACTACCTGCCTTGGCATAATTCGCATGGTGAGTGGGGCATGATAGTGGTAATGATTAATGGAAATGAAGAATTAAATAAAGTGAAGATGAATAGTAAATGAAGTGAATTAATAACCAAGCTATCAGCTTGAGATGTGATGTGATATTACCCAGACTATGTGTTTGGGGTACGGTGATTATTACCCAAGCTATCGACTTTGGGGTGTGATATATTATTGTCCAAACTATGTTTGGGATATGGAGTATAAATCGATGAGAATGAAAGTGAAATAAATGGTAACTTGAGATACAAGTGAAAATGAAAGTAAGTTTAATTCTCAATATGATTGAGTAGTAACTAAGTGATATAATGAGATGAGAATGAGTTGTAGAACATGCTTTTGATGCAATGATAATAAGCATTCTAATAAGTGATGTGTTAATGATGTAATGAATTGCAAGTAAATTATAATGTGTAATGAGACGTTATGTTTGTGTTATACGACATGAAGGAATGCGGTATTATGGGAATGAATGCATATGTTTATGATGTGATACGTGATATAGTCCAATAAAATAAATACCTGTATTATTAGAGTGGTTATGAAAATGGTTATTAAAGAAAGTATGTCGTGATATGTGTTTGTGTATCTTGGAAGTGTGTCAGGGAACTAATCGCCCGCTATTTCCATGGAAATGGCGGGAACTACCTGCCTTGGCACCACTTCCAGGATGAGTAAGTGAGTTGTTGATATAATGCAAGTAAATGAAGTGCATGGCTAAATAGAGATGAAGAAAAGATATAGTAACATCATGTGGTTATATTCTTATGGGTAACGAAATGATGATATGACGATAATTGTGGAAGGATGATTATTCGTGTTAGGGAATTCAAATTAAAAAGTAACGGATTGTATGTGAATTCGTATTTTGTAAATGAAAAATAAGTATATTTATCAAGTTAGTATGAAGCATATAGTGAAATGTGTGAGGTTATGGATAATTATATAGTTGGATGCAGATTTGAAGAGTATTTTGAAATAACATCGTATTGGTGATGTTTTTATGTTCAGATTTCAGGTTGCATCTTCTTATATTGATGTTTGTAAGTTTAATTTATTTTCTTTATACAATTTAATGATTTATTAGATTAATAACTATACTCACACCAGAAATGGCTGACCCCTTAGTGTTTGGGGGGTTAGGGAGTCCCTGAACTACCCTAAATCCCCTATTGTTACAGGTCCTCAGCAGTGCAGAGGTGAGGCGTAGATTTATAGGGTGGAGTTTATTTTAAAAAATTTTGTATAAAATTAGTTAGGTGAATAGTGAAATTTGTAGTTTAAATTGTAATTTGAATATATAAGCAGGTAGATGATGATGATGAGTATAGTACAAAGTGGTATGGTATGTTTGTGACCCGTACCCACCTCGTTGTGGTGTACCGGGATCTGTGGTGGGTTTTACAAAGAGTTTTCTAAAATTTTTACCTCATTTTCAAAGAAATTTATGATTTTATTTAATATTTGATATTCTATTATGAGTTTGGCCCCCAGAGCATGATAGTTATATTGCCTGTGTTATTCTGCTCATTTTGGCCTGGGGAGCCCATGATTATATTGCCTGTGTTGTGAGCTACAGAATTTAGAGCAGAATTCCGTAAGAATTTTGTGTTTCGGGGCAGAAATTTTAGGGAAGATTCTGCCAAAATTTTATTTGAATTATATATATCTTAGTTTATGTTTAAAGTGATATAGAAATTGAAAGAATTGAATTTAGAGGTTTAGTTTTCAAAAAAAAAAAAAATTTGGGGTGTTACATCCACGCGCTAGCCTGATGGTGATCAGTGGTTCAGATCGAGCCACATCGCCTCCTCATCATATTATCTCATCATGGTCGCTCAATCTCATCATCACGTTAGCCAACCCGTGATCGACGACTCTGATCGTGCTAAAAAGCGTACCGGGGTTTGATTATTCATAAAAAATCTAATAAATTCATTTCAAATTCGGAAAATTCATTAAAAAATTCTGAAAAATAATTTAAATTGGATTTATTAATTATAAAATTCAAAAAAAACGATCTTAAAATTGGGGAAAATGACGAAAAATGATGAAAAAATTTGGAAAATTCAAAAAAAATCTAAAAAAATCTAAAGATAATTATGAGTATTTTACAAACTCAGAAAAGCATCCTTACACTCCAAACGAGATCTAAATGTCCCCGAGAACGCTGATAAATTCTATAAGCCATTAAAAACAGTCGAACTACTCCTAAAATGCTGTGAAACTTAGCCTTCGGGAGTGGGGGCTTGTGATATGGCTAAAAATAGAACTAAATCAGGACTTTTCAAATTGGGCATGAACCTCAAAGCTCTCGGGAGTAAAAATGGTAATTTCCACTTCAAACGGGTTCGAAGATGGGAACGGGGTCTTTTCGAAGCCCAATAATCCAAAAATAGATCTGTCTTACTGGGTCAGGGTGACAGCCCATTATAAATAATCCCAGGTAATTATAAATTCATGATTATCCCTAAGAGATGGTTTAAAACAAATTTCTTATCATGAAGGAAATTAAACACTATTTCCTATCCAAAAATACCGAGAAGTAGAGATAAATGTTTATCTCGAAACTATTTGCAAAGGCAACTATAATCCCTCCACCCCCACCATAAAAAGGTAATCAGTATTTTCTCCACAAAGCTCTTTCATAATCTTCTTCATTACTGACTTGAGCATCGGAGGGTTCGTCGGCAGAAATAATCCAGGTGTTTCGAACTTTTTTCAGGTCAGTGGCGGCATTAAGAAACGGTCAACCCCAGCAAGAAGTTAGCAAGTTTGCTTTTATTTTTTCTAGAAGAATCTACAAATCATCAGTTTGCTCTCAACCAAAATTAGCGGCAATAGATTTCAATTAGATACGATATTCAATTCAATAACTACTTGCTGGACTTGAAAGAAAATGCTTACACAGGAACAATTAAATGTGTACAAGAGATGCTTTCCTGTTTTATGATGTCTTCAAATGTGGGACGACCAACAACGTGAAGATGAAACAGTGAAGTGGCAACAATAATGACAACACCAACGAACGCGCGAAGGCAACGCTGAGAGAAGATGGTGACTGCTGCGGTGGAGAGAGGGACTTGGAGTTGTTCGGGCTCGACTTCGGTGGTGAGATGACGAGGCGCAGGCGATGGGAGGAGGTTGGAGTAGCAAGGTTGCGGGGTGAGGATGGTCATGGTTTCTTCTAGATTCGGTGGAGGTAGGAGCCATGGTTCTGTGGTGCTACAAGGTTAAGGACGGAGACTGGGGTGGCTTATGCGGTGGCTCGAGCAGTGGAGGGGCAATGGCGGTGGTCGCGACACGTGCGAGGGGAAGGACTGCAGTCGGTGGTGGTGCAGGCCATTCGGGGATTGCAGGTAGGGTGGTGATTATTGAGGTTGCAGGCAATGGCAGGGAGCTTTTGGTGGTCGGTGATGGTGGAAGCAAGGTGGCGCTCGGGGTGCGGTGGAAGATAGCGGCGAAGCAATGGAGCCGAAGACGAGGAGGGGTGTAGGCTGTGGTGGCTGTGATGGAGCAGCGGTCGGTGTGGGGGTGGCAGCGATGCGAAGGGCTGTAGGGGAGCTTGGTTACGTGCGGTAGTGGAGGCTTGGCAATGAAGGGCGACTACGGTAGGGGTCAGGCAGTGCTTGGTAAGGAAAAGAGAGATGGAGGCAGAGTATCGGAGGATGAGGAGGTGGTTGCCGTGCAATCGGGGGTGGCGATGTAGGAGCACAGCGACGGGCATTGGCGATGGACATTCAGGGGCATGTGGGGGTGAGACAATAAAGAGGGGTTGGGCTTCCGATGAAGTAGATGAGAAGAAGAAGGAGAAGAAGATGGAGAGAGATTGGCTGTTAAGGACATAAGGGATTCGTGGGTAGTTAGTGAGATAATGGGGTAATTAGTGGGGGGGGTTAGTTGTTAAGCAGTGTGTGGTGGAGTTCGAGTAGGGTTTAGATAAATGGTTTTGGGTTTGGGTTTAAAATGTGGGCTTGAGATATGGACTATTGGGTTTGGGTTAATAAATCAAAATAATAAGAATATAGTTTGGGCTTTATACAATAAATAAACACAGAATAGATCAGGAGTTTGGGTTTGTACTGGGCTTTGAAAAGTTAACAAATAATCGAAGGAAAAGGAATAAAATAGTATTGTGTCAAAATACAAAATCAAGAGAAAAGAAGAATAAGATTGTAGAATAAAATAAGATTTCAAGAGAATAGAAGAATTTATATACTGGTTTGGGATCGATCAAATATGAGATGTATATAACAAAATTTAAAGAACCAATTTATAAGAAAATTGGAATACAAGAATACGAAGCAAAAAGAAATGAAAATGCGTATAATCGGGAAGGGGGGTTACACTCTACTTGGACCCGCACTCGAGACTCCCCTCACAGCCAAACCTGACCCGATCTGCAACGGATCCGTCCTGCACCAATCCAAGACTGACCGATAAAAATTATGTTATTTAAAACCCTAATTTAAAATCCTATATAAACTCTAATTAAAATCTAATTAAAACCCTAACATGATTTAAAACATACTTTAAATCAGATCCAAACCGTAAATTAAATAAACATATTAACTCCATAAAATTACATTATGATGAATAAAATTCAATCTTTCGTGCATTAAACATAGATAAAACTTCATGTTATAATTATTACTCAATCTCTACATTATTAATCATTCATAACATGATATAAGATGATTAAAACAGTTAATAAATAAAACATGCATGTATCCATACAAGATCTACAAGATATTAACATGAATACTATTATTCATTATTTACAAGAATATATCATGCTAGATTCATAATACTAATTATAATAAGAAAATTAGGTGATACATCCTGGAAGTACCAAGATGTATAAGGACAACAAGAAACACTTTTGGTGGTCAGACATCCAAAAGGGATGTAGCAGATTTCTTAGCGAAGTGCGTCACTTGTCAGCAAATCAAGGCAGAGAATCAGAGGCCCAGAGGTTTAGACTCTGCTTCAAGAAGAGTAAGCGCTCTTTTCAATATCCAGTTTGTACGTATAAGCTCTAAGCTTATCTGGTGTTGAATAACCAGCGGAATCTTTTCTGTTCCAGTAATCATTATTAGAGTGAAATTCTTAACTTTTTTTAGCAGCCATTACCTATTCCATAATAGAAGTGGGAGAATATCAGTATGGATTTCATCACTGGTTTACCTAGAAGTTTGAAAGGGAATGATTCGATATGGGTAATAGTGAATCGATTGACCAAATCGGCTCATTTATTGGCAATGAAGATTACTTTGTCGCTAGAGAAATTAGCGGAAGCATACATCGAAGGGATAGTGGGACTTCATGGAGTACCAGAATAGATTGTTTCAGATAGGAATGCAAGGTTTACTTCGCGATTTTGAAAGAGGCTGCAAGCAGCCATGGGGACTAAGACCGACTTCAGTACTGCTTTTCATCCAAAAATAGATGGACAAACAAAGAGGGTGAATTGAGTACTAGAAGATATATTGAGAGCATGCATTATGGATTTTAGAGGGAATTGGGAGAGTTACTTAGCGCTGGTGGAATTCGCTTATAATAATAATTATCAGGGTAGCATTGGAATGGCACCATATAAGGCAATGTAGGGGAGGAAATGTCGAACGTCCATTTGTTGATATGAAGTAGGAGAAAGGCAGATGTACGGACCGAAAATTGTACAGCAGACTTCTGAGAAGATCGAACTAATCCAGAAGAGATTGGTTGAAGCTCAAAGTCAACAGAATAGCTATGATGATGTTCGGAGAAGAGAGTTGGAGTTCGAAGAAGGGGGTTCTGTTTCTCTGAAAGTATCGAACGAAGGGAGTTATCAGATTCGGAAGGGGAGGTAAACTGGCACCAAGATCTATATGAAAATACAAGATACTAAAGTGGACTGGAAAGGCGGCTTACAGATTGGAGTTGCGGGAAAAAATGGCACATGTACATAATGTGTTTTATGTATGTTGAGGAAGTTCATGTCGGTTCAGAACCAACAGTTGCTCGAGGTACTGGAAGGATTGTAGCTGAACTTGAGTTATAAAAAGCAGCTAGTAGGGATTTTGGATCGACAGGAGAAAGTGTTGAGGAATCAAGTGATACTGATGGTCAAGGTGCTGTGGAGGAATCATCTATTTGAGGAAGCTACTTGAGAATCAGAAGATCGGATGAAAATTGATTTTCCTGAGTAGTCATGTAAGATATGTATTTTTTATTTTTATATTTGTCAAGGTGCTGTGGTCAAGGTGTTGTGGAGGAATTATTATTATTTATTATTATTTTATTAATATTGATGGATGGGTTTTTGTGTGTGGGCTATTTATGTTAATTAGAAATTAGTATTTAATGATAATAGTATATTATTTGAGCCTATAAAGCCCATTCCAACACAAAAGCAAAACACAAACCCTAACCCTGGATGGATTTTGTCCGGCCAATAAATAGGGAGGGAGAGAGAGGCTCTCTCACTTTTTGGTTTCTTTTCTTTTGGAGTTGCATTAGGATTCTTGGAGGAGAAGGGCTTTGAAGGCTATTTCGATCAAGGATCCAACATTAAAAGAGGTGGATGTTCTTCTTTTCTCCTGTTTGTTATTATATTTGTGATCTCACAACATGAATAGTTTCATAGGTTGTGATTAGTGTTCATTAATGCAAGATCTATTTTTGTTGTTCGTTCGATGAGATAGATGTATAGTATACATGGTTTGCATGTTCTTGATAATATATTGAATGATTTTAAATAGATAAGATGATCTAGTTGTGTTATGTTGTTCATTAAAATATACGCATGTTGTTAGAATTCATATCATGCAAGTAAGAACCCATCTTTCATTAGTAATTCTATGTTATAAATGATTGTAAACATGTGTAGTTGTTAGAGATCACTGTCAAGAAGATTTAACAATGATTATGTGCATAAAATACAAATTTTTAATGGTAAAAACTCTCAGTTATAAGTTGACAACTTACTATTTTTAATAGGGCTTTTATTTGAAAAATATTATGGATTTAATTAGGGTTTTAAAACCGTAGTTGAAATGGGTATGGCTGTTTTGGTTGTGTACAGTGCGAGTCAGGTCTAGAACCCAACCCGTGTAACAACAGTACAAATAATTTCTTTAAAAATAAATTTGATTTTTCCACACATGCTTTACACGTGCTTTTTCTTTTATACACATGCTAATTACGTTGTTTTTATCAAAAGTTGTGCATTAAAAATTTTGTTAAGATTAATACAAACAAAATAAATAAAAAATTAATCTTAAAGAATTTTAATATAATTATTTATTAATGAAGAGGGTTAAAATGAAATAAAATAATGAAATAGGAGTAAATTCAAAATTGTACAAAACACGTGCACACGTGCTTTGCACACAAAAGAGCAACAAAAGGGGTGTTGGCCGACCATTTTTGAAGAGAGGGAGAGTGGGTGAGAATGTGGGAGAGTGGTGAGCCATTTTCGAAAGTGGGAAGTTATTTTACCATTCATTTTTACCCTATAAATAATCCACTCTTTTGTCATAAAGAACACAAAAAACATAACCAAAAAAAAGAGAGAGAAAGGGAGAGGGAGGACTTGTGGATTTGAGGCCAAGGAGAGCTTGGAGTTTTTCATTTGCTAGGAGGTCATTTTTTAGCATTCTACTAGGTGCTACTAGGAGTTCTTTTGAGGCGGGTGCTTCTTTTGCTTTCTAATTGGTTGTGGAATTCATGTTTAGGTAAATTGTGCTTGAAATGAAAATTTGTATGTGTTCTTTAGTTCTAAATTTTTATATGATGCATATTAGATTGTCATGTGTAATCTAGAATTTTTGTGGTAGATAAATTTGAGAAATTAATGCATATTAGTTAAAAATTACAATGTAGAAATTGATTGCCAAACATTCAAAATTATTAAATTTTATTAGAGTGTTTTCGTGATGATGTCATGTGTATTGATTCATTGTAGCATACCATGATAGGATCATATATGTAAAGTTATATATGTATATAAAATTGCTAAATTATGTGTATATTATAAGTAGATGGTGGATGTGAGAATCTTTCACAAATTTATAAGAATTGCTAGAAATATTCATGCTAATTTTTGTAAAGATATGAATAGTAGTTAAATTGATTAATAAAACATATGAGTATAAGAGTCCTCCCATTTCCTATTTAAATTAATTTGTGTACAACTTCATGCTACAATATATAAATTTAGAGAAAAATCGTCTTTGGAAATTTAGAAGTGTAATATGTGAGCAATAATTATGTAGGAAATGAGGGAAAATCAAAATATACGAATGAAGTAAAACGATGTAGAAGCAGAGAATTAGATACAAAAGATTTCGAACTCGTATATAATCAGAAAGAGCATTGGACTTAGTGGTTAGCACGCTGTGTTTGGGGGCTGCCTGGTCTCGGGTTCGAAACTTGGGAGGTGTCCTTTTCGATTTTTTTTTAGATTTTAATGAATTGTAGATGAATTATAAAGGGAATTGAATGAGGTTTATTTCACCAAAGTGATTTGTCTTGGTGGGTGGGGCTTGCGGTTGGCTTGCCGCTGGTCTTGGGTTTGACCCTGGGTGTAAACCTTTATATTTTTGTTGGGCTTTAATTAACTGTAACCCCTATTTTCCATTTTATGTATTTTGAGTGTATTTTTGTTGGGTATGTGTATTCTTCTTGTATCTCTTTTGAACCGTATATTGGATCTTTATTTTCATTATATTTATTTATTTGGTTTGTCGTCCTTTTATTTGATCTTTTGATTTTATTAACTGTGTATTATTTCATTCTTGTTGATCGGGCCATTGTTTTGATCTCAGTTTCATTATTGGAGTATACCAGCCGCCAGTCCATTATCTTAATCGTTCATGCCCTATTTTCATTGACTCATTTTGTTTCCCCAACTTTTTATTGGATTCCATTATTTTATTTTTCTTTTTCTTGGAACCCAAATCGAATCCTATATTTGAACCCTATTCTAATTTCTATTTGAACCTAGTTGTTTAAACCTACCCATAACCCAAACTAATCCTATACTATACCCAAAACCCATTTAAACTATACCCAAACTCGTTAATTAACCCCTTGGGCCCGTTAGTATGCCCGATACCCTATATTTTTTCCCCTACTGTTTCCGCCGTCAGCATACCCCCTTAACCCTAAAGCCTACATCTACCCATATATATATATTCACCCTATGCCGACTTTTCATCTTCACCAAGAACCCTAGGCTTCCCGTCTCCCTCTCTCTCCCTGTGAGAATCTCCAGAACCCATCCCCTCCTCTTTCCTTGTGCTCATCTTCCACCCGTCAGCCGACCCTTCCCCCGATGCCCTCGCGACGCACCAGCCGGTTGCCAGCAATAGCACACAGTGGCTGTGCTGTGTGTTCCTCCCCTCCGATGCCCGTCAGTTAGCTCAGCGGCCAGCGGGTAGCTTCCCTCGCTGCACTCCCCCACCGTTTATCTCTTGTATGCGGGTGTTGGTTCGTGCTTTTGGTGTTGTGGTTGTGTTCGTTGGGTTTCGTTGTTTTTTGTGTTCTTTTGGAGTACGTGTGTTCGTTGTGTTCATGGGTTCGTAGTCGTTCTTGAATCCGTTTCCATTATTCTTGCTCTTGCTTCGTCGTTTTCATCGTCGGTTAAAGACAAGTAACTTGTATTCTTTTCTTTGTGTAATACAAGTATTAAATACCGCATGTAGTGTAGTTAGGTTCTAGAGACAATTCGTGTGTGAAACCTCTATTATATATTGTCTCTATTGTGTTGATTCGACCATAGTTGCCTCACGACATACATGACATGAAACAACTAGGGATGACCACTTTTTGGAGGTATATATGCATACTATTTTGTGATATCTTGTGCTTGATGTGTAATATCCCGGACGGATATTATAATGTATAAATTATTATTTTTAAATAAAAAACTTTTTTTTATTCAAATTATTGGTTTTTCTAAATAAAAAGTTACCTGGACATATATACTAGTAAATATATACAGGTATTGTATCAGTTTTGTGCACTTGTACAAAATCCTGAAAAACGCATTTTTGAGAAAAATGTCTGGAAAATTCCGGGCAGACACTGAAAATTATTATTTTATTTTTATTTCCCGAAATGAAATATTTTTGGTGGATATCACCCGGTTTTGTTGACATACATTATCTGTGTGTATATACCAGGCTGTGTACATCTGTATTGTATCAAATTGATACTAGAATCTTCTGGGCTGATAATAAAATTTATTTTATTATTATTTTCAGAATTAAATTATTTTTGTACGAATTGAGCAGGTTTTACAAACAGAAATTAACGGTATATAGATATATACATACGTTAGCGTATTGTACCGATTTCGTACGTTTGTATAAATCATGTAGTATGTGTTTTGGACAAAAATATCTTATTTTTGTCATGATTAATCAAATTTGGAGGGCCAGGAATTGTTTGGATGCCTAAACCTAGGGTTAGGATTAATTAGAGTTACATAAGAGTATTAATAGGTGTTTCTACTAGAACCCTCTTCTCCACCTCACCCCTCCACCTCACCCCCTCCACCCCATCCATCCCTAGGCCGGCCAAACCCTTGCCAAGGGGGTTTGTGCAATTGTGGTTGTGTATTTTGCACTTTCCACCCTCATTTCATCCTATAAATACCCCTTCCCTTCACACTTTGCCTCATTTACAAAAAAAAAAAAGGAGAAAGGAAAAGAAAGAAAAGGAAAGTGTTCTTCATTTGGGGGTTTTCCATAGGACTGTTCTTCATTGAAGGTTTTTTTTTGTAGTAGAAGATAAAGAGGAAGGAGAAGGTTGCAAGCTAGTCCTTCCTACATAGATTCAAAAGGTGGGGATTCTCTACTTCTAATTTTTTTAGGTTGTTTCTTCTTATTTATTTTGTGTATGTAGATAAGAACTCATCTTTTAGGGTTAATAATAGTTCTATGTGAGTAAAGAACCCATCTTTGATGGTTATTTGTTGTAGGATAAAAAGAACACATCTTTTTTATGGTATATGTTTTAAATAACTTGGACTATTTTTCTAAGCATATAAATGGTTGTAGGTTAAAAATAACCCATGTTTATGATGTGTTTGTGTGTTTGTATGTTCCTAAATAACTTGGACAAATTCCTAAGCATAAGGTGTTTGTAGGGATCAAAATGATCCCATGAAAAAGATGGATGGTGAAACCTAATTAAATGGCATAAAGATTGATTTTTGAGACCTTGAATGGTTAGTATTGTTGTGATGATTATTTTGGACTAATTGGACTAAGATTTGTGCATAAGAATGGTGGGAAATCAAGATGAAGTTCTCTCTTTTTATTTGTGTGGATTCTTGTCCACTTTTGTTGTATGTATGTTCTAAAAATGACTTAGACTAAGTATTAAGCATAAGGTGGTTGTAGGGATCAAAAGAATCCCATTAAAAAAATAGGGGTGGTGGAACTTAAATAAAACACATAAAGGTTGTTTTTAACCATGTTATGACTATTGTTGTTATTATGGTTATTTTGTTAACACAAATGACCACTTGGACTATAGCTATGTGCATATAAAGATTAGTGTAGTGAGAATATTTACTACCCATTCTTGGGGTTGTAGACCCTTCTAGCTATTTTTTAAAGATAAGTTTTATTGTATGTTGTTCTCTACTTCGTTAAAAAATCATTTCTTACTAACCCTTGTTCATAAAAAGTTGCTCTTTTTGTATGTAGGAACTTGTAGGATTAAAGAAAAAGTGGGTTGTAGTATATACTAATTTGTAGACTAATAAATGTAGTCTTTGTAATATATAGGACTTGTAATTTTTCTAAAGGAGTAGTCTTTGTAATAATTTATAATAGTCTTTTGTAGCATGTCCTAAACAATTCTAGATTGCTTGAAAACCCATGCTTGAGTTGTAGCAAAGAACCCATCCATGCTTATGTGAACTCATGCACCCACCATGTTTGTGTTCTATGTCAAAAAGAGAACCTGTTCAAGCTTGTGAACCCATCCATGCTTAAGTTGTGTAGGAAGGAAACCCATTCATGCTTAAGTTGTAGTAAGAAACCCATCATGCTTAGTTGTATACCATGCTTGAGTTGTTGTAGGTTGATTATAGAAAGATACCATCATGCTTAAGTTGTTGTAGAAGAAACCCATGTTAAGTTGTATTCATGCTTGAGTTGTAGAAAGATACCATGCTTGAGTTATTGTAGTTGTTCTAAATAAAGAACGCATGCTTGTGTTATTGTAGTAGTTCTAGTATATGGCCCATGTTTGATATGTGTAGTTGTTTTTAGATTCAAAAGAATCAATGCATGTTTGAGTTATCTGATTGTAGTGGTTTCGGTTAAATCCTCAAAGAAACCCATGAGTTTAGCTTGTATGCTAATCCAATTGAATTTTTGAAATGAACCCATGTTCTATAGTTGTTTAGTTCGATTTTAAGAAGTAATCCATGAAACTAGCTTCATGATAGTTCTAGCTCGAATTGGCAAGGAAACCATGCAATTAGGTTCTAGGTGATTCTAGCTCAACTTTGAGAAAGAACCCATGAACCTCGTCGCATATTGTCCTAGTTCAAAATTGGGAAAAGAACCCATGAGTTCTAGTTGTATGCGTTTCTAATTAAAATTGGACCATATGATGTGCACATGCTTCGTCTTCAATATATGGTAAATAATGGTTGGAAAAGTCACTAGTATTGTTAGCTAGATAAAAGCTAGCCTAGGGGTCATCGACCATCAAGAATCACATCTTACCACCTTAGAAACTGTGGATAAATACACCTCGAGCACCGACGGATCTTAACTGATGTGGGTTGATCGTAGGCCGAGAATGTTGGTGAGATCTAAGTTAGGGGTAATGATGAGTGAGAGAAACTTCCGTCACCGATGTCTTGGATCGATAGGCCATGAGTTGGATCGGGATAAACATAAGAAAGTTATTGAAAACCCCGTGAGATTGTTTGGGTTTAGTGACATCGTTAGGGTAGTAACTTATGGCTATTACTACTTAACCTTTACTTATTATCATTTTTGCCGAAGGGAAAGAGTTGGTGTTAAGGGTGATTCCTTATTATCTGACCTGTCCTATAGGCCGATACTAGGCAATGTTATTGGGTTGTACCTTCCCGCCAAAGGGATACGTACGGTGTCATCTCACAAGTTGGGAGCAAGGATTGCGTATCTTGTCTGTTAATTCCTGAAATACCATGGCTTGGGGTGCCACAGGATGCAACGTGCAGTCCTGCGCTTGCGAGACCCCAGGGGTGCCACAGGGTAGGCTTCGCGCTATCCTGCGCATGCGAGACCCTATGTTCTTTTGAATTTCGAATGAGGCCGATACGCTGGGCAATAGTGGCAAACATTGATACCACTATATGACTGCAGTAACGGAACTAGACCGTACCTGCAACCTTGTTTTTTAGGGAGGTCCGGCATGCCGGGTAGTAGTGGCAAACGGAGACACCATAATCATACTGCATTGGTGGGCCTTGACCCACCTACAACCTCACAGTCACGTTGTATTATCAAGAACAGGATTGTGTACAATGTAGAATTCATAACGAGGGTTCAAATCCCTATATATGAAGAAACAGCTTCAGATGGGGTGTATGTAGTATGGGTTACATACTGTTCCGGAGACTTGCTTGCATTAGAATAAGTGCATCTTTGCGTTATTCAAACTTGTATTAAAGTGTACGGCATAACATACATTGACACATCAACTATATATACATATTTCTCTTTTCATTAATCTATTTGCTTAAGTGGAGAATTGCTGCTAGTTATCAGCCTTAAAGCGTCAGTGAATACTGACGCTCCCATTTCAATAGGTATTGGATTGCAGAAGTACAGGTACAAGATTCAGGAAATCTCAAGGCGAGAGAAACAAGAGTCATTTCCATTTTCGCTGCATTATATGTTGTTACTATTGTTCCATTGTAACAGTTTTGTAATCTATTTATTTGTTGGAAAGCATCCAAGTGGAATACCAAGTGTTGTTCTTTATTCATTGTACTCTGATGTAATATGTTGAAAGTTGTAACACCTGGAATTATAAAAGTATTATTATAACACTATTGTAATATATTGCAATTTTGTAACATTCGGATTTGTAATACATTTGTGTTGAATAAAAAAATTTTAAATTTTCATGTTTCTCTGTGAATTGTGGCTAATCGAATAAAAGATTCTGGCTTATGTCACGGTTTCCCAGTTACCGGAAATCGGGGCGTTATAGAGTGGTATCAGAGCCAACTTCAATTTACAGTCCAACACAATAGGGAAATTAAACTTGGATGCCTTTTAGGAGTCGGGTTTTAGCTAGTTGTAGACAATTATAATCATATAGTTGTTTCTTTCAACTTATGTTTTATAATTTTTCTATATCTGGACTAATCCCAGTATATGGGTTTGAAGTATGGTGTTCGAGGATATCCTAAGGAGGGAGTGGTCACTGACCCTCTAGTAGTGCAATCGAGAGCTTGAAGTTATGCTGAGAACTTGACTCGGGCACTGGAAGGGAGATATGATAAAGCAAGAACGATCGTGAGTAGGAAGGCTCCAGAATGATCCACGGAGTGAGATATTCCCCAGCATTCCAGACGATGGATGAAATAGGCCCCAGAATGATCTGTGGAGCGGGATTGATCTCCAGTATTTCGGGACGAGTGTGGTATTCACGAGGAGTTCGTATAATGAGGTCAGCTCCAGAATAATCCGTGGAGAGAGATATTCTCCAGTATTCTAGACGAGGGACAAAATAGGCCCCAGAATGATCTGTGGAGTGGGATTGATCTCCAGTATTCCAGGGACGAGAGCGACGCTCATAGGAAAGATTGTGTGACGTTGGCTCTAGAATGATCCATGGAGCGAGATATTCCCTAGTATTCCAGACGAGTGACGAAATAGGCCCCAGAATGATCTGTGGAGCGGGATTGATCTCCAGTATTCCAGGGACAAGAGCAACATTCACAAGCAGGATAGTGGGACATTGACTCCAGAATGATCCAAGGAGTGAGATATTCCCAAGTATTCCAGACGAGGGATGAAATAGGCCCCAGAATGATCTGTGGAGTGGGATTGATCTCCAGTATTTCGAGGACGAGAGTAATACCCACGAAGAAATTCATGGATGAGTAAGGGCTCCAAAATGATCCACGAAGTGAGATGCTCCCCAGTATTCCAGATGATGGATGAAATAGGCCCCAGAATGATCTGTGGAGAGGGATCGATCTCCAGTATTTCGGGACGAGAGCAATACTCATGGGGAGTTGTGTGGTGAGAACTTCAGAATGATGCACATGATGGGATTAATCTCAATGATGGAAGGATGCGTTGAGCACTTGAGAGTCAGTTGTCGAGGATGTTCCTCGAGAAATTTGAGATGATCAGGGAAGATTGGAGCTCAGTTTTGGCACGATTAAAGCCACAACCGAGTCTAAGGGAGTAAGTCAGAAGGCTTAGGCAGGAGATACAGGGATTAAAGCACTGAAGTGGCAAATTGATGAAGGAAAATATCAGAATATCAGTATGGACTTCGTCACAGGATTACCCAGAAGTTCGAAAATGGATGACCCAATTTGGGATATTAGGGATCCGATTGACAAAGTCTGCACATTTTTCCGATAAAGATGACTTAGACGCTAAAGAAATTAGCGGAAGTCCACAATGAAGACGTAAGGAAGCAGCATGGAGTACCACTGTCAGCAATTCTAACCAAGATTCGAGAATTACGTCTCGAATTTGGTAGAATTTACAGGCAACTTTGGGATCGAGGTCGGGTTGTTTGGAGAACCAGTTCGTGGATATGTCACTTGGGAGCCGGAAAGCCGTATAAGCTTTCTTTCCTCGAGTTATTTAGTGTATAGGTGTTTTTCTGTTTTCCTGACTTAACGTAGTTCTGAGGACAGAACTATTCTAAGGAGAGAGTATTGTAATATCCCGGAAGGATATTATAATGTATAAATTATTGCTTTTAAATAAAAATATTTTTTTATAGAAATTCTTGGGTTTTCTAAATAAAAAGTTACCTGGACATATATACTAGTAAATATATACAGGTATTGTATTAGTTTTGTGCACTTGTACAAAATCCTGAAAAACGCATTTTTGAGAAAAATGTCTGAAAAATCCAGGGCAGACACTGAAAATTATTATTTTATTATTATTTTATTTTTATTTCCCGAAATGAAATATTTTTTGTGGATATCACCCGGTTTTGTTAACAAACATTATCTGTGTGTATATACCAGTCTTATACATCTGTACTGTATCAAATTGATACTGGAATCTTCTGGGCTGATACTAAAATTTATTTTATTATTATTTTCAGAATTAAATTATTTTTGTACGGATTGAACGGTTTTATAAACAGAAATTATCGGTATATAGATATATACATACGTTAGCGTATTGTACCGATTTCGTACGTTTGTACAAATCATGCAGTATGTGCTTTGGACAAAAATATCTTATTTTGTCATGATTAATCAAATTTGGATGGCTAGGATTTGTTTGGATGCTTAAACCTAGGGATAGGATTAATTAGAGTTACATAAGAGTATTAAAAGGTGTTTCTACTAGAACCCTCTTCTCCACCTCACCCCTCCACCTCACCCCCTCCACCTCATCCATCTTAGGCTGGCCAAACCCTTGCCAAGGGGGTTTGTGCAAATTGTGGTTATGTATTTTGCACTTTCCAACCTCATTTCATCCGATAAATACCCCTCCCCTTCACACTTTGCCTCATTTACAAGAAAGAAAAAAGAGAAAGGAAAAGAAAGAGAAGGAAACCCTAACTGTTCTTCATTTGGGGGTTTTCCATAGGAGTGTTCTTCATTGAAGGTTTTTTTGTCATGTCCCGCTTCCCAAAAATAAGGAATACGAGCACGTGACGAAGCCCAGTGAATAATTTTATTATCATCCATAAGCTGTAGGATCGGCTCAGCATCACAACAAGAATATCACTAATATATATACAACCAAGCATGCATGAATAATTTATTAAGCAACAGAAAACAATTGAAAACAAATAATAATGTCCACATAGTTTTCAAGTCTGGATCAAATGTAAAACTCAGGAACGTATCCCGTTACAAATCTTAAGTAGCAAGAATAAATAATTCAAGAAAAACAATTAATCTAAACAAGTCCTGCCTCCACTTGAAAGCTAAAATTTCTGCTCACCAATCCCAGCAGGTAGCTCGTCTCCAAAGTCTGCTTAATAAATAAAAAGGGAAAACAGGGAAAATAAGAGAAAATGCCCTTAGTGCAAGATAGGGCCACAAATAGTAAAAACGAGTACAAGTAATGGGGAACAAGAATTGGAATCAAGAATGTAACAGGGATACAACAAGTATTGGAAAAACCAAGAACTAGCTAGCAAGAGGGACATCTTAGTAAACGGGCTGATAACCATTGCTAATGGTAAAACACATGACAAGTGAACCTGTAGGGGTATCTAACATTAAGTGACAAGTCTCAAGTCTAGTATCATGTAACAAGTGCCAAGTCTTTGTCAAAATTTTATTTCAAGTGTCAAGTCTCAAGTAACAAGTTGTCAAGTATCAGGTAACAAGTTGTCAAGTTCAAGTTTCAGGTTTCACGTCTCATGTATCATGTTTCATGTATCATATCATCAAGTATCGAGTAACAGGTGTCATGTTCAAGTTTCATGTTCAAGTCTTGTAGTTATTACTATCTAGGTAGCACTTCATGCATCCATACTTTTACTACATGGTTGCTACAGGCAAATCAGTTACGTTTAGACCTAGTAATGGAGTCTATAGGACGGCGTACTCAGGTATCAAGTACCAAGTATCAAGCAGGCACGGTTCATGAATACGAATTTAAATAAAAGGTTCACAAAACGAATTCGTGAATACTAACAGGTTCAAGGACCACACAGTGGGTCCATGAATACAATAGGTTCATGAGCCAAGTAACTGGATCCATGAATACATCAAGTGCAATGTTGTGAAATCTAGCTACCTAAGTAAATAGATAAACTAGACACAAATTAAAACCTTGCAAGTGTATGAATCGTTTATAGAAGCATAGTGACAAGCAAGGGTCGATCCCACAGAGATTGTAGAAGTTAACTTACTAACCAATAAAATAGAAATAAAAATCTTAAGGTGTTGTTCTAAAAAAAGTAAAAGATTACAAACTATATCAAGTAGTCCTGAATCACAAATATCTATTAAGTAGTTGGGTTTTGATTTCCACCTATAGTCAATAATGCCAAGTCACCTTCTTCTCTATTCTAATTACTCATGTTCGTTCCTTTAAGGGCATGGTATCTACTCTAATTCGTTTCTTTCCTTAAGTATTTAGCATGGTATCTACTAAGTTGCACTTAAAGAAAACATAAGAACAATGGAAACGAACAAACACTCGAAGTTCTAGAAATTGGTATCAGATCTAGATCCTTCAAGTTGATTAAACCAAGAATCCCTAAAGATTCCAGTGTTACAAACTATGAGCACGAGATACGGGCCGTCTCTATACTCATATAACAGATTCAGATTTATAGTATGCAAACTTGATAATCTCAGGTTCTGTATGGCAGTCGACTTGCTGTCACTCTCAGTCTACTGCTCTTAGAACTTCTGAACAAGTTTGTATATTATAAATCTATACCAATACTCTCAGGTTTAATCAATAAGTAACAGAATAGCATTCAGAAGAATATAAGCATTACATAACTACGGTTTCAATCTACCCAATTATGAAATTAGTTCCACATAATAAAACTTTTATTGACTAACAGTTTCGAATACATAATGAAAATAACAACTAGAAAGAGAAGAAATAAACTGATGATGTTTGGTCTGAGAAGTCGACTGCTGTCACTCAGTCGACTGGCTTGTTGCTTCAGTGTACTCGATCTCCTTCTTCTTCGATGCTGATAGAATAATTCTCTTGGTTGATGATTTGATGATTCAGAAATTCCGTGATTCGGTCCTCCTTTAGAATAACGCCTCTTGGTTGATATTTATAGAACACGGGAAGAGAATTAGGATTTGCACTTTTTCCAAAAAAGTCCTCTTCTTTTATTTATTTCCTTCCTTATTTGATCGGCGTTTTATTTCTTTCTCTTTTCTTCTTTTCTTCCTTTTTTGCTAACCACGTGCTCTTGCCAATCCCTGGTCTCTAGCTTTGATTTGTTGGAGAAGTTGTTATTCGCATATAACCTGGGTTTGGATAACTAAATCTTGCTTCGTATTTGGATGAGGATGAATCTTCGCTGTTCTTATCTTTTGACTCCGCCGAATACCAGTCAACTGGTTTTGGAAGCAGTCGACTGTGCCGAGCAGCTTCAGCCTCTCTGTCCAGTCGACTGTTGAAGAACCAGTCGACTGTTGCCCTGCAGTTTCTGTGTATCATCCTCTCAGTCTGTATTAGCCTTGAATCTGCTTCGTTTTGCTGCCTTTGGTTGTTTCCTACGGAAAAGAGAAAAGAAGAGTTAAATAACACATATAGAGCATTTAAATGTCTAATTGCACTAAGATTATTGCTCCTATTTGTGAATATTATTGGGTTCATCATGCAACAGGTTCATGAACCGAGTATTGGGAAACACAGGCCTCCTTCCGAGTATACTTACCTATATTGTCCACTATTACGGCCTTTTCCTTAAACCCCGGCTTATTACATTTATTAATTTTTATCAAGCCAGCATACAAGTGTGTGAAATAAGTCAAGAAATCATAATCATGGACATGGAATAAGTTCAGGCTAGATAGGATTCAAGTTCGAGGGTCTAAACAAATTAAAATATCAAGAACAACGAAAATCTCAAATCTGGACAGCATGACGTTGCTGCACCAAAACTATGATATCTCCTAGACTGTAACTCGGAATTCGAAAATTCTGGAGGCTATCGATAACTAGACATCTAGAGCTACATTTACTGTTCAGGGCTCGGGTTCAGATTCTGATGCTAAAGGGGTCAAAACAGCATAATAAGATTCAGGACAGCAACATGTGAAAATGTCTTACTAGTATAGGTTACATGAAATTTTGTTATTAGGCGTCTAGGTTAATGTGTGATATAAATACAGGATAATGGTTGTCAAAACAGCAAGTAATAATTGTTCTTCAAGCCAAAATGGTTGCGAGATCATCAAGTACAAGATATAACATATGTCTACACATCTAGGGCTCCGTAATTCATGTGTCCATGTGTTCAGGGGGTAAATTGAGTCCAAGTAGTTATAATATAATACAATGAAATTATTGTGACTCTTAAGATTATGAAATTGCGGAGGTTTAATATTTGATCAACAACGACAGTCAAGGAGGAGTCACAATTTCTAACTATTTGCAGTATTTTCAAGGAATGGTTGTACTAGAACAAAAATATGTACAAGATGAATACTTGCCTTAATTAATGACGATTAGATCCGATTGTTGAAGAAATGGGATCGAAAAATTCCCGGGCAAAGTCTCCCAAAAGCAAGTGTGAAGCACGTGCGAAAATCCAACAGAATAGCGAATTTCCCCCACACCAGATCGGCCGAACAGCGTACAGCAAGTCCGTATTTGGCACGGCAAAACAGCGAACACCGAACACAGCCAATCAAAATCCTCCTATGCAACGGATCTGCGCCAGAACAGGAAACAGCGATGCTAGATTCGCTGTGGCCGAACACCGAACAACGATCAGACTGGGCTCAATCGCACGAATCTTGATGCAATTCGATGGTTGAGATTGAATCCTGCCAAACTGAGCATCTTCTTCCTTCTTCATCGAAACAAAGAGCGAGAGAGAGAAAATGTGACGGTGACGGCACTGGCGAGCGGCGACGTCGATGGCAGCAACTGGTCGGGAAGCGATGCAGCGCAAGGTCATCGGCGATGACGGGGCTGCGCACGTCAAGAAGATGACGATGCTCTGCTTCTTGGGTTCGAACAGGGGAGCGAGCGGGACTGCGGCGCGACTGCGGCGGCACCTACGGCAACGATTGGCAGAGGGCTTGGCGGCATGACGTTGAGAAGCGATGCAGCGATGTAGTGGCGACGGAGGAGGCACTGTGCGTGCTCTGTTTTGCACGCGCGAAACAGGGGAACGAGAGCTGAGGAAAAGTCTGTGGTGGTTCGGGGGTGTTAACGGCGAGGACGGAGGTCGGATTGAGGAGGCGACGGCGAGGCGATGAGGGGTGCGGCGAGGTAGTGGGATGGGGGTATGGGTTTGGGTGATGGGTTGCGAGGTTGAAGAGAACGGGAGTTTGGGTAATGGAGGAGTTGGGTTCGAGGGGATGATGGCGGTGGTGGTGAGGCGGGGTTGACGAGGTGACGGAGGGTCGAAGGTGATGGTGGATTGGTGAAGGCGAAATGGGTATGGTGCAAGATGGAGAAGGAGACAGAAGCGAGGAGAAGAAGAAGGAGAGTAGCGGCGGAATTAGTTGGGTTTACACAGTAGGGTAGGGGTTAGGGTTAGGGTTAGGGGCTAGGGTTTAAATAGTATAGGGTTTCGGTTTAATGGGCATTAGGGTACCCGAATTGAGTAGGATCCAACTGCAGAATTGGTCAAAATATATTAAAATGAGGAATAAAGAGATAATTGACATAGAATAGCTCATTCTTCATGAAGAACGACACAAAGAGCACACACAATTGAATTAGATGAAATGACCAAAAATTGAGTCGAAAAAAATTAGTGATTTTATTCAAATGAAAACAAGATACAGGATTTCAAATAGATAAAAGAGTATAGTGGGACAAAAAAAAGTATAAAAATACAAATACGGAAAATAGGAGTTACATTTTTTGTACTAGAAGCTAAGGAGGAAAGAGAAGGTTGCTAGCTAGTCCTTCCTACATAGATTCAAAAGGTGGGGATTCTCTACTTCTAATTTTTTAGGTTGTTTGTTCTTATTTATTTTTTGTATGTAGAAAAGAACCCATCTTTTAGGGTTAATAATAGTTCTATGTGAGTAAAGAACCCGTCTTTGATGGTTATTTGTTGGAGGATAAAAAGAACACATCTTTTTGATGGTATATGTTTTAAATAACTTGGACTATTTTTCTAAGCATATAAATGGTTGTAGGTTAAAAATAACCGATGTTTATGATGTGTTGTTGTGTTTGTATGTTCCTAAATAACTTGGACTAATTCCTAAGCATAAGGTGTTTGTAGGGATCAAAATGATCCCATGAAAAAGATGGAATGTGAGACTTAATTAAATGGCATAAAGGTTGATTTTTGAGACCTTGTATGGTTAGTATTGTTGTGAAGATTATTTTGGACTAATTGGACTAAGATTTGTGCATGAGAACAGTGAGAAATAAAGATGAAGTTCTCTCTTTTTATTTATGTGGATTCTTGTCCACTTTTGTTGTATGTATGTTCTAAAAATGACTTGGACTAAGTATTAAGCATAAGGTGGTTGTAGGGATCAAAAGGATCCCATGAAAAAAATAGGGGTAGTGGAACTTAAATAAAACACATAAAGGTTGTTTTTAACCTTGTTATAACTATTGTTGTTATTATGGTTATTTTGTTAACACAAATGACCACTTGGACTATAGCTATGTGCATATAAAGATTAGTGTAGTGAGAATATTTACTACCCATTCTTGGGATTGTAGACCCATCTAGCTATTTTTTAAAGATAAGTTTTATTGTATGTTGTTCTCTACCTCGTTAAGAAATCATTTCTTACTAAATCTTGTTCATAAAAAGTTTCTCTTTTTGTATGTAGGAACTTGTAGGATTGAAGAAAAAGTGGGTTGTAGTATATACTAATTTGTAGACTAATAAATATAGTCTTTGTAGTATATAGGACTTGTAATTTTTCTAATGGAGTAGTCTTTGTAATAATTTATATTTGTCTTTTGTAGCATGTCCTAAACCATTCTAGGTTGCTAGAAAACCCATACTTGAGTTATCAAAGAACCCATCCATGCTTATGTGAACCCATGAACCTACCATGTTTGTGTTCTATGTCAAAAAGAGAACCTATTCAATCTTGTGAACCCATCCATGCTTAAGTTGTGTAGCAAGGAAACCCATTCATGCTTATGAACCATGAACCCATCAAGCTTAAGTTGTTGTAGTAAGAAACCCATCATGCTTAGTTTTATACCATGCTTGAGTTGTTGTAGGTTGATTATAGAAAGATATCATCATGCATAAGTTGTTTTAGAAGAAACCCATGCTAAGTTGTATTCTTGCTTGAGTTGTAGAAAGATACCATGCTTGAGTTAATTAATGTAGTTTTTCTAAGTAAAGAACGCATGCTTGTGTTATTGTAGTAGTTCCAGGAAAGAACCCATGTTTGATATGTGTAGTTGTTTTTCGATTCAAAAGAATCCATGCATGTTTGAGTTATATGTTTGTAATGGTTTCAGGTTAAATCCTAAAAGAAACTCATGAGTTTAGCTTGCATGCTAATTCAATTGAATTATTGAAATGAACCCATGTTCCATAGTTGTTCTAGTTCGATTTTAAGAAGTAACCCACGAAACTAGCTCCATGATAGTTCTAGCTCGAATTGGCGAGGAAACCATCCAATTAGGTTCTAGGTGATTCTAGCACAACTTTGAGAAAGAACCCATGAACCTCGTCGCATATTATCCTAGTTCAAATATGGGAAAAGAACCCATGGGTTCTAGTTGTATGCGTTTCTAATTGAAATTGGACCATATGATGTGCACATGCTTCGTCTTCAATTTATGGTAAATAATGGTTGGAAAAGTCACTAGTATTGTTAGCTAGATAAAAGCTAGCCTAGGGGTCATCGACCATCAAGAATCGCATCTTACCACCTTAGAAACTGTTGATAAATCACACCTCGAGCACAGATGGATCTTAACTGATGTGGGTTGATCATCCGAGTTGGGGGTAATGATGAGTGAGAGAGACTTCCGTCATCGATGTCTTTGATCGATAGGCCATGAGTTGGATCGGGATAATCATAAGAAAGTTATTGAAAACCCCGTGAGATTGTTTGGGTTTAGTGACATCGTTAGGGTTGTAACTTATGGCTATTACTACTTAACCTCTACTTATTATCATTTTTGCCGAAGGGAAAGAGTTGGTGTTAAGGATGATTCCTTATGATTCGACCTGTCCTATAGGCCGACACTAGGCGGTGTTATTTGATTGTACCTTCCCGTCAAAGTGATACGTACGGTGTCATCTCACGAGTTGGGAGCACAGGTTGCGTATCTCGTCTGTTAATTCCTGAAATACCGTGGCTTGGGGTGCCACAGGATGCAACATGCAGTCCTGCGCTTGCGAGACCCCAGGGGTGCCACAGGGTAGGCTTCGCGCTATCCTGCGCATGCGAGAGACCCTATGTTCTTTTGATTTTCAAATTAGGCCTGATACGCTAGGCAATAGTGGCAAACATTGATACCACTATATGACTGCAGTAACGAAACTAGACCGTACCTGCAACCTTGTTTTTGAGGGAGGTCCGGCATGTCGGGTAGTAGTGGCAAACGGAGACACCATAATCGTACTGCATTGGTGGGCCTTGACCCACCTGCAACCTCACAGTCACATTGTATTATCAGGAACAGGATTGTGTACAATGTAGAATTCATAACGAAGGGTTCAAATCCCTATATATGAAGAAACGGCTTCAGATGGGGCTTATGTAGTACGGGTTGCATACTGTTCCGGAGACTTGCTTGCATTAGAATAAGTGCATCTTTGCGTTATTCAAACTTGTATTAAAGTGTACGGCATAACATACAATGACACATCAACTATATATACATGTTTCTCTTTTCATTAATCTATTTGCTTAAGTGGAGAATTGCTGCTAGTTATCAGCCTTAAAGCGTCAGTGAATACTGATGCCCCCATTTCAATAGGTATTGGATTGCAGAAGTACAGGTACAAGATTCAGAAAATCTCAAGGCGAGAGAAACAAGAGTCATTTCCATTTTTGCTGCATTATATGTTGTTACTATTGTTCCATTGTAACAGTTTTGTAATCTATTTATTTGTTGGAAAGCATCCAAGTGGAATACCAAGTGTTGTTCTTTATTCATTGTACTCTGATGTAATATGTTAAAAGTTGTAACACTTAGAATTGTAAAGGTATTATTGTAACACTATTGTAATATATTGCAATTTTGTAACATTCGGATTTGTAATACATTTGTGTTGAATAAAAAAGCTTAAATTTTCACGTTTTTCTGTGTATTGTGGCTAATTGAAGAAAAGATTCTGGCTTATGTCACGGTTTCCCAGTTACCGGAAATCGGGGAGTTACAGATGTGTTATTCGTGCTAGAACTTGTTGTAGACTTGCAAAATACTCTATACCATGTTGTTTGGACATCTAGTACACCATATTTCATGTTTGGTTATGCTTTGGACCATTTCTGTAGGATTTATGTTGATTTGTGCATGAGGAACAATTCTGTATTTTTCAGTTACTTTGCTATTGATCAGTATTTTAGACCCTATTAAGGTCAGTGTATGAAAATATTTTATAAACCTGAACTGTAAAGAATTCTGTCTATTTTCCAACCCTTCTGACAGAACTCAGTTTCGTTTTACGAGTTATGGGTTATGTCTATTTTACTACAGAGGTGTAGAGAGATTTCCAGATTTTGTTTTCTATGAATTCTGAAGAGTAATCTATTTTTATCATGCTGTTAAAAGTATTATTTTTATCCAATATTTTGCACAGTAAAACTAGACATGATTTGGATTAACTGTGAATTTTTGTGGATTTATTTGATAAGTTTTACAAACCGTTCTATGTTTCCAAATAATTACTATACATGCAGAATTTTCATACTGTTCAGTAAAGAACCTGATTTTCGACTTAATTCTACT
This sequence comes from Hemerocallis citrina, assembly GCA_017893485.1. Taxonomy (NCBI): domain Eukaryota; kingdom Viridiplantae; phylum Streptophyta; class Magnoliopsida; order Asparagales; family Asphodelaceae; genus Hemerocallis; species Hemerocallis citrina. The sequence goes on from CM030364.1 coordinate 120,396,279, forward strand.
GGTTGTTTGTAAAATCTTTATGAATATGAAAGTTAGCCTACTGTGTCTATTTTAACACCCTTTTGGCAGATTTGCATTTGGATTTATTGTTTGTGAGATATTGTTGTTTTCGTACTGTAGTGTTTATATTTCCAGATTTACAAAACTACTGCATCTTGATTTTTTCTGATTTTTGTTAACAACTCTATTTTTGTTGGAAAATTATGAAACTTTATATTCTAATACTACACATATAAGGGAATACCCCAGATTTTTCGTAGATTTAATTAATGAGTTTTTGCTATTTTCCGGACTTTGAATACAAACTTCTGATTTCTGACTGAACGCATTTTTTGGATTCAAAACTGTTTTGAGTTATGATGTTGTGAAATAATATATGACTTATATATATTTTCTGGATTCTGCCGGGAGTTTTTTTCCAGATTCTTTGACGGATCCAGATTTGCACATTTGTAGCAACGGGAATCCCAGTTTTAGTGCAGTACTGTCTTGCTGTCCTGAACTAGAATTTTTGTTGTTCTATTCTTTTATGTGTTATCTTTAGTCTGTATATGTTTGCATGTCACCTTGAACCTGTTACATGTTTATAACATGCTATTCTCACTCTGTTTTCTGCACATACATGTCTGTCTGATAATAATAAGAAAATGACCAAGCCGGGGTTAAGGGAAAGAACTAGTAGTGGAAAATATAGAAATGTGTACTAGAAGAGAGCCAGTGTTCCCTACCTGTTACGTGTTCATGACTACATGATACATGAATCTGTTTATCTGAACTCTGACTACATTACTTTCCTATAGGAAGGTGTACTCAGAAGAAAACTCATAGGTTCTATCTGTCTGTCTGATCTACATCTGATATCTGTCTGGCTGATCCCTATGGACTCCACTACGAAATCTAAACGAAAATGTTTGAATGTAGCAACCATGTAGTAAAAATCTGGGATGCATGAAGTGCTACCTAGATAGTAAACACACAAGACTTATAAGAACATGACATCTGCCATATGTTTATCTGTATCTGTTATCTGACATATGTTATCTGATTATCTGTTATCTGTCTGACTATCATCTGGCACTATCATCTGTATATCTGTCTGCATACCACTTGACACTTGACACATGTTATCTGTATCTGTTAGTATACCATGCTATCTGATAATTTTTTTTCCTGATTCATGTTAGATATTATATTTCTGTATATATGCTTATTCCATGCTATGTTAGTTTCTGTTGTTGTTACATATTTGTTTAGTATTCCCTATACTTGTATCCTGCACTACAAATGGCTCGTAACTTGCATTGACGGGAGTTTGTTTTTCTCTTTTCCTTTTTCGTGCAATTTATTAATTGCATATCAGGGTGACCAGCTGCTAGATGGAGTTGGTGACATGAGATATTAGTGTTGGAGTTTTTGCATTTATTATTATTATTTCTGTTGCTTATTTTGAAATAATGTATCTGTACTTGGATTTATTTTGTATTTGGGCAATGTGACACAGGATACTTATTTTGTTCAGAACTGATTTATTTGAGATTATTATATTTTGGTTTCAAGTAAATTTTTTTTGGTATATTTGATTCGATTATGCATATGTGGTTGACTTTTCTTGCTTCTGACTCTGATTATTTCTGTGAGATGTTGTATTGATTTTGAACAGCTTATTGATGATGAAAATCATTCGCTGGGCTTAGTCACGTATCCTTATTCCGTATTCTCTTTTGGTAAGCAGGGCGTGACAATGTTTTTAGTGGTATCAAAGCCCAGGTTTGGCTTATGTACTAGTTGCCTAATATATGAGACAAGCTTGGCTCGAACTGGGATCGGCACAACATTTCACCAGCCATGCATGCATAAATGAATTATTATCAATTTTGATCTGGATGCTAATTGTTTTTGGTTTTGTAAAGACTATGGCTCGTAGAGGTTCTACTTCTCGTCCCCAAGATGATCAGCCTGGGATTGAGGGTAATCCTCTCCACACCGGCTAGAAAGGAATCCTACATCAAGTTGCAAGTTCTGGGCTCAGCGAGGACGTTGAGTTCTTAAGGAGGTGTGTGTGTAACACCCTGTACTTAAGCGGTATATGTATAATATTATATATAGAAATATATATAATAATATATTTATAAAGAGATGAGATGGAATTAATGTTAGCCTATAATAGGATCCTATGGGATTATGATCAAAGGGATTGATGATGGGCCTATAAGATGTTCTATGGGGATATGCATTAAATGTTGAATAATGAGTATGCATGCATGGATGGTCAACGTGAGTTGGCATGGGAATGAGATCCCATATCGGAAAATGCATGAGTTGGAAGTGTGTGTATATTAGGATCCAAGTGAGAAAGGTTCACCTATATGGTTAACCCACCTTTTGATGGTGCCTGTGGTGGGGGTGGCTAGAGTTTTGTATCTGTTCTTTCGCATGAGCGCACGTGTAGCCGCGTGCGCAGCTGAGCCGGGCTCGGGGCATTATAAAGGCAAAGTTCATCCAATGAAGCTTTCAAAAGAATCGATCAAACTACAAAGACCTAAGTTCAAGTCACATTTGATCAAGCATGCTTCAAGACATAAAGACAATGGCTCAAGCTCACAGACTCAAGTTTAAGACAAGACTCAAGTGCTTCAAATGTTTTGTATTAAGAGTCTTGTAACAATTGTAATTTTTATTTTTGAGTCTTAGAATGTTGTAATAGCCTTGTCACACACACACTCACACATATCTTTTAATAATTAAATGTTTTACAAAAGTTAAGAGGTCAAAACAAGCTTGAATAAGATCAGCTGTTGAGCACCAGTCGACCATTCTTCGGAACCAGTCGACTGTCTTAGTACGAAACTGTCTGAATTCATACAAGCTCTGACCAGTCGACTCATTATGGCAACCCAGTCGACTTTTCAAGCCGTTTCGACAGTTTTCTTTAGAAAACTTGTTTTCAAATTCAAAACCTTTATTTCCGTTGGTTGACAGTTGGTGTAACTGTTTTTCAACGTCCAGTGATTCTAACTCTACAAATAGAGTGTAGAAATCACTTGGTAAAGGTTACTCATCTTCAACAAGCTTTCAAATCTTTATTTTTCAAAAAGAGAATGTTGTGCAATCTAGATGATCTAAATATATAGATAAACTAGACACAAATTAAAACCTCGCAAGTGTACGAATCGTTTATAGAAGCGTAGTGACAAGTAAGGGTCGATCCCACAGAGATTGTAGAAATTAACTTACTAACCAATAAAACAGAAATAAGAATCGTAAAGTATTGTTCTAAAAGAAATGACAAGATTAAAACTAAATCAAGTAGTTCTGGATCACAAATGTCTATTAAGTAGTTGGGTTTTTGATCTCCACCTATAGTCAATAATGCTAAGTCACCTTCTGTACTACTCTAATTACTCATGTTTGTTCCTTTAAGGGCATGATATCTACTCCTTAAAGTTATTGTTTCCCTAAGCCAAGAATTAAGCATGGTATCTACTCTAATTCGTTTCTTTCCTTAAGTATTTAGCATGGTATCTACTAAGTTGCACTTAAGGAAAATATAGGAACAATGGAAACGAACAAACACTTGAAGTTCTAGAAATTGGTATCAGATCTAGATCCTTCAAGTTGATTAAACCAAGAACCCCTAAAGATTCTTGTGTTACAAACTATGGGTATGAGATACGGGTCGTCTCTATACTCATATAACAGATTCAGTTTTATAATACGCAAACTTGACAATCTCAGGTTCTGTATAGCAGTCGACTTGCTGTCACTCTCAGTCGACTGCTCTTAGAACTTCTGAACAAGTTTGATTAATATAAATCTATACCAATTCAATCAGGTTTAATCAATAAGTAACAGAATAGCATTCAGAAGAATATAAGCATTACATAACTACAGTTTCAATCTACCCAACTATGAAATTAGTTCCACATAATAAAACTTTTATTGACTAACAGTTTCGAATACATGATAAAAATAAAAACTAGAAAGAGAAGAAATAAACTGATGATGTTTGGTCTGAGAAGTCGACTGCTGTCACTCAGTCGACTGGCTTGTTGCTTCAGTGTACTCGATCTCCTTCTTCTTCAATGCTGATAGAATAATCCTCTTGGTTGATGATTTGATGATTCAGAAATTCCGTAATTTTGTCCCCCCAGAATAGCGCCTCTTGGTTGATATTTATAGAACACGGGAAGAGAATTAGGGTTTGCACTTTTTGCAAAAAAGTCCTCTTCTTTCGTTTATTTCTTTCCTTATTTGATCTGCGTTTTATTTCTTTCTCTTTTCTTCTTTTCTTCCTTTTCTACTAACCACGTGCTTTTGCCAATCCCCGGTCTCTAGCTTTGATTTTGGAGAAGTTGTTATTCGCAGATAACCTGGATTTGGATAACTTAATTTTGATTTGGATTTAGATGAGGGGGGATCGTCAATTATCTTATCTTTTCACTCCGCTGGATGCAGTCGACTGGTGTTGGGGCAAGTCGACTGTGCCGAGCAGCTTCAGCCTCTCTGTCTAGTCGACTATTGAAGAACCAGTCGACCGTTGCTCTGCAGTTCCCTGTATATCATCCTCTCAGTCTGTATTAGTCTGGAATCTACTTCGTTTTGCTGCTTTTGGTTGTTTCCTATGGAAAAGAGAAAAGAAGAGTAAAATAACACATATAGAGCATTTAAATGTCTAATTGCACTAAGATTATTGCTCATAAATGTGAATATTATTGGGTTCATCAGAGAACAATAGTTTCAAAGCATAAAAACTCACTAAGTCTTGGTTCTCTGAAAATCAGTCTAGTATAACATCGAATTCGTTTTAAACTGATTTCAAAGTTGACCTATTAGCCACTATACAAAATCACAAATCACAAACAAGGCTATAGGTTATTGTAATTCTGTTTGTTGTTGTTTTCACTCTCGGGTTGTGAGAGTGGTCCTCTCGGTTGGAGAGTAGGGTTCTTGGTTGTAGAGTTGGTTTTTCACTCTAGGGTGTAGAGTGGGTTTGCTCTCTCTAATGGTGAGAGAGGTCTACTGGTTTGACATAGTTGTTGTCAAACGTCATAGGGTATTCTTGTATTTTTTTCAAGAATAGTGAAAAATTTCAAGTTGATTGCTTGGGGGCTGGATGTAGGTCGGGAGGACCGAACCAGGTACATCGTTGTGTTCTCTATGGTTGACTCTCTATATGATTGTATTTTCTTCACTTGCAATCTCAATTTTGTTAAGTTTTATTTCAAAACTTGTCTGCCAAGTCAACTGGTTTCCGCTATAAGTCGACTGGTCAGACTCGTAACTCTCAGGAAAATACTCTTCTAATCTGACGCTTCAGTCGACTGGATATCTCTTTTCAGTCAACTTAACAGAACTAAAAGTTCAATTTCATAATTAATTTTTATACAACACTATTCAACCCCCCTCCCCTCTAGTGTCATTTGCCTTGCTTACAGGATCCAACACTTGGTATCAGAGCCTGGTTGAGTGCAATGGCAGCTACTTCTAATGCAAGCCAATACCATGAAGGCTAATCCACACAAAGGCCGCCCCTATTCAATGGAACAACTATTGGAAGTGTAGAATGAAGATCCAATTTCAATCCATCAACTATGAGATTTGGAACATGACGGAGACAAAGTACACCGCTCTTACAATTTCTTATGCACAATGGAACGATGAAATGAAGGGCAACACAATGAACAATGCAAAGGCGATGAATGCTCTATTATGTGCTCTTACCAAAGAGGAGTTTAATCGTGTGTCTAATGCAACAACTGCGTATCAAATTTGGTACACACTCGAGGTAACTCATGAAGGTACTAATAGAGTTAAAGAATCTAAGATATTTATTCTTGTTCACAGGTTCGAGATGTTCTGCATGAAGGAGAATGAGAATGTATCAGATATGATCACACAGTTCACGGATATTACAAATTCTCTTGTGGCTCCTAGAAGCCGAAATGGTGAGAAAAGTTCTTCTTACCTTAACCCCCGAATGGGAGAAGAAAACCACCACCATAGAAGAGGCCAACGATTTAACACAACTCTCTCTTGAGAATCTTGTGGAAAATCTTATAGCATATGAAATTCAACTTGAAGAACACAAGAAGGATCTAGGACCACAACAATCGAAGAAAAAGACACTCGCTTTGAAGGCCATGTCGGACTCCGAAGATGAAGAAGAAGATGAAGAAGAAATAGCCATGTTCACTAGAAAGTTCAAGAAGTTTCTAAGGAAAGGTAAATTTAATTCAAGTAGTCAATCATGAGGTTAATTTTGGACTTTCCAGACAGACGTGCTAGGAAGGTTTGGCGTGCGGCTCTAATCGACATTGCACATTTTGGCGGATTATTGTGTTATATGTTTGGGCTCGACAACAATGTCATGTGGAGATATTGTTTAGAGTCATGAAAAATACAAACAGGTAATTAATGTTATTGTTTGTTGAAAATCGAAATGGACAAGCTATTGTCAAATAATTGATAAAGTATTTGTTTTGAATGTTTGACAAGATAAGCATTTTATTGAAATTTGCATTGAACAGTCATTTTCAAGTATTTTATTTTTTGAAGAAATTGTTGTCAAAATATTGTACCATCATTGTATCGTTTTGTTTTGCTTTGCACTTGTTGTCAAATGAATCACAAAGCATGTTTTGGGTTGTTTCACTAGATATATATACGAATGTTTATTGAAAATTATCATGTGAAACGATTTGACCAGTAATATTGATTATGTATTGTTTTGGTTTATTTCATAAGAGGCAAATGTTGTATTAAACGTTATACATATGAGATATCATAATTGACATCATTTCGACACTTATTCAAAGATCGTAAATGCTATTGTAGTTAATGCCATATTTGACTTTGTTTCGAGATCTTATATTTTTGACACCATCCTATTTGTGATCGTATTTTGAACCTTATTTGGGCATCTTATTTTAGCATCCATTTCTTCACAGTATGCTTGAATATACTACAAGTAATTTGAACGTCATTATGATGCATTGCCTTGGATTTGAGAATGGTATTGGACATACTTTTGATGTTTGTTGAGAAATTATAAGACAATGAATTTCAAGACGATTATTTATCATTTCCTTGATTGTCTTGTGATGGATTTGATGATCATTTGAATATTTTCTTTATCTAAAATACAATGTAAACTATCGATCCTTCTTCTGTTTACTAATTACATTGTCTTTATATGTTAAAGTTATTTACATTATTATTTTGGTTTTATGTGTGATATCTGAGTCTTGAATAGAGGGACTTATTGAGTATGACCCTCACCAAATTCGATTTTTTTCCAGATAGTTCTTGATGAAGGAGGAGACATCTTTGAATCGGACCTATGTGCACGCATGTTAGTGCTTGTATTTTATGTATTAAAGGGCACTTGGTGTGCTATCGTAGGCAACCAAAAAATAAAACCTATACTCCTAAAAGTATATCTAGTAGTCCAAGTAAAGATCGTTCCTACAATGAGCATTTAGCCTAATTTTATGCTACGTGATGAACGAGGAAGAGGAGGGGGGGGGGGGGGGGGGGGGTTAGTATAAAGAAAATAATTTTAAGAAAAGCAACAAAGGAACAATTCAAATTAAAGTATCGAAATCAATCAAAAGATCAAACCTTGGTCTAAGTCAACATCCACCATAGGAATTCTACAACTGTTCATCGATGCAAGTATAAATTAATTCGTACTCTGAATATTCACCGTTGGAATTATTTTCTCATCTCTCCTTAGTCGTAATTAATTAGAAAACACGCGATCTAACTAACCTTAACTACTGAACAACCCAAGACAAGCGCTAAATGTTTAATCTAGTAGCAACTTTAAGAATTAGAGAGATTGATGAAGCTAAACAACACAAACACATGTGGTTGCATTTAATTTCGTCGAGTGTTCTTCCTAAGATCTAATTATTTCTGATGCAGCAAATTATTAAATCTTAGTTGATTCACAAATTAAAGGGATCAAACAATAACGACTTTAACATCTAACCTAGCAATAGATTCCAATGAATAATAAACTAGTAGCCCTCCTAGTGATTAAACGAGACAATCATGAAAATAGGCACAGAAAAACATCTGATACTCAAAGCATAAATTGAATACTAAAAACAAATTAGATCTCATAGTTTTATTGATTCCGAGGCTTCTGTTTCCTTCGACCAATTATGAATGTTTAGCCGCACAGGGCCATGATGAAAACTGAAAGGAGAAGTTGGAGAAATGGGAAGGAAGATGTAATATCCCGGACAGATATTATATTATATAAATTATTATTTTCAAATTAAAATATTTTTAATGGGAATTTCTTGGTTTCTCTCATAAAAACTTACCTGGACATATATGCTAGTAAATATATACAGGTATTGTATCAGTTTAGTGCACTTGTGCAAAATCTTAAAAAACACATTTTTTTGAGAAAAATGCCGGAAAATCCCGGGCAGGTATTTAAAATTATTATTTTATTATTATTTTATTTTATTTTCCCGAAATGAAATATTTTTGGTGGATATCACCCGGTTTTGTTAATGAACGTTATCCGTATATATATATATACCAGTCTTTATACATCTGTATTGTATCAAATTGGTACTTAAATCATCCGGATGAATAATACAATTTATTTTATTATTATTTTTGAAATTAATTTATTTTTATAGGGATTATGCGGTTTTACAAACAGAAATTATCGGTATATACATATATACATACGTATGCGTATTGTACCGATTTCGTACGTTTGTACAAATCATATAGTATGTGTTTTAGATAAAAATATCTTATTTTTGTCATGATTAATCAATTTGGATGGCTAGGATTTGTTTGGAGGCTTAAACATAGGGTTAGGATTAAGTAGGGATACATATAAGTTAATATGTATCTTCTACAAGAAGACTCCCCTCCACCTCATCCCTCCACCTCACCCCTCCACCTCATGAGGTAAATAACCGGCCAAAGTAACCCCAAGGGGGTATGTGCAATTGTGAAGGTGTATTATGCACTTTCCACTCTCATTTCATCCTATAAAAACTCCTCGCCTTCACACTTTGCCTCATTTACAAGAAAAAAAAAAGAGAGGAAAAGAAAGAGAAGAAACCCTAAGTGTTCTTCATTTAGGGTTTTCCATAGGAGTGTTCTTCATTGAAGGTTTTGTAGTAGATACTAAGAAGGAAAGAGAAGGTTGCTAGCTGGTCCTTCCTACATTGATGCAAAAGGTGGGGTTCTCTACTTCTAATTTTAGCTTGTTTGTTTTCTTTTATTTTATTTTTTTATGTAGAAAAGAACCCATCTTTAGGGTTGTTATTGGTTCTATGTGAGTAGAGAACCTATCTTTGATGGTTGTTTGTTGTAGGATAAAAAGAACCCATCTTTATGACGGTGGATGTTGTAGGTGTATGTTCTATAACAACTTGGACTATTTTTCTAAGCATATAAGTGGTTGTAGGTTAAAAAGAACTCATCTTTATGATGTGTTGTGATGTGTTTATGTTCCTAAATAACTTGGACTATTTTTCTAAGCATATAAGTGGTTGTAGGTTAAAAAGAACCCATTTTTATGATGTGTTGTGGTGTATTTATGTTCCTAAATAACTTGGACTAATTCTCAAGCATGATGGGTTCATAGGAGTGTTCCCATACCATGCTTAAGTTATAGCAATGTATTGTGATAATTATTTTGGACTAATTGGACTAAGATTTGTGCATAAGAATGGTGGGAAATCAAGATGAAGTTTTCTCTTTTTATTTGTGTGGATTCTTGTCCACTTTTGTTGTATATGTGTTCTAAAATGACTTGGACTAAGTATTAAGCATAAGGTGGTTGTAGGAATCAAAAGGATCACATGAAAAAAATAGGGGTGGTGGAACCTAAATAAAACACATAAAGGTTGTTTTTAACCTTATATGTTTATTGTTATTGTTATGGTTGTTTTCTTGAACTCAAAACTATGACTTGGATTATAACTATATGCATATAAAGATTAGTGTAGTGAGAATGTTTACTTACCCATTCTAGGGTTGTAGACCCATCTAGCTATTTTTTTAAAAATAAGTTTTGTTGTATATTGCTCTCTACATTGTTAAGAAATCATTCTTTACTAACCCGTGTTCATAAAAGGTTGCCCTTATTGTATGTAGGAACTTGTAGGATTGAAGAAAAAGGGGGTTGTAGTATGTACTAATTTGTAGACTAATAAATGTAGTCTTTGTATATATAGGACTTGTAATTTCCTAAAGAAGTAGTCTTTGTAATAATTTATATTAGTCTTTTGTAGCATGTTCTAAACTAATCTAGGTTGCTAGAAAAACCATGCTTGAAATGAATGTCGTAGTACCATGTCCTAAACTATTCTAGGTTGCTAGAGCATGCTTGAGTTGAAGCAAAAAACCCATCCATGCTTATGTGAACCCATGAACCTACCATGTTTGTGTTCTATGTCAAAAAGAGAACCTATTCATGCTTATGAACCCATTCATGCTAACGAACCTATTCATGCTTGTGAACCCATCCATGCTTAAGTTGTGTAGCAAGGAAACCCATTCATGCTTATAAACCCATTAATGCTTATGAACCTATTCGTGCTTGCGAAACCCATGAACCCACTCATGCTTGTGAACCCATCATGCTTGAGATTTGTAGTTGTTCTAGTAAAAGGACCCATCATGCTTGAGATATAGTAAGTATACCATACTTGAGTTGTTTTAGTAAGAACCCATCATGCTTGAGATGTAGTAAAAGATACCTTGCTTAAGTTATAGCAAAGAACCCATCCATGCTTATGTAAACCCATGAACCTACCATGTTTGTGTTCTATGTCAAAAAGAGAACCTATTCATGCTTATGAACCTATTCATACTTGTGAACCAATGAACCATGCTTGTGAAACCCATGAACCCATTTGTACTTGTTCTAGTTTCAAAAAGAATCCATATACCATGCTTGAGTTGTTATAAGTTGATTATTGTAAGTATACCATGCTTGAGTTGTTGTAGGTTAATTATAGTGAGAAATCAATGCTTGTGTTGATTATAGTAAGTATACCATGCTTAAGTTGTTGTAGGTTGATTATAGTGAGAAACTCATGCTTGAGTTGATTATAGTAAGTATACCGTGGTTGAGTTGTTGTAGGTTGATTATAGTAAATATACCATGCTTGAGTTGATTATAGTGAGAAACCCATACTTAAGTGATAAGCATGCTTGTGTTATTGTAGTAGTTCTAGTAAAGAACCTATATTTGAGATGTGTTGTTGTTTTTAGATTCAAAAGGATCCATGCATGTTTGAGTTATATGATTGTAGTGGTTTCGGTTAAATTCTAAAAGAAATCCATGAGTTTAGCTTGCATGCTAATCCAATTGAATTATTGAACTGAACTCATGTTCCATAGTTGTTCTAGTTCAATTTTTAAGAAGAAACCCATGAAACTAGCTCCATGATAGTTCGAGCTCGAATTGGCGAGGGACCCATGCAATTAGGTTTGAAGTGATTCTAGCTCAACTTTGAGAAAGAACCCATGAAGATAGTCGCTTGTTGTCCTAGTACTAATTTGGGGAAAGAACCCATGAGTTCTAGTTGTATGCAGTTCTCATTGAAATTGGACCATATGATGTGCACATGCTTCATCTTCAATATATGGCAAATAATGGTTGGGAAAGTCACTAGTATTGTTAGCTAGATAAAAGCTAGCTTAGGGGTCATCGAACATCGAGACTCGCATCTTACCACCTTGGAAATTGTGGATAAATCACACCTCGAGCAGCGACGGATCTTAACTGATGTGGGTTGATCGCGGGCCGAGAGTGTTGACGAGATCCGAGTTAGGGGTAGTGATAGGGTATCATAATTGCCGTAGGGGCCATCGACCATCAAGAATCGCATCGTACCACCTTAGAAACTGTGGATTAATCACACTTCGAGTACTGACTGATCTTAACTAATGCGGGTTGATCGTGGGCCGAGAATGTTGACGAGATCCGAGTTAGGGGTAATGATGAGTGAGAGAGATTTCCGTCACTGGTGTCTTCAATCGATAGGCCATGAGTTTGATCGGGATAGTCATAAGAAAGTTATTGAAAACCTCGTGAGATTGTTTGGGTTTAGTGACATCGTTAGGGTAGTAACTTATGGCTATTACTACTTAACCTTTACTTCTTATCATTTTTGCTGAAGGGAAAGAGTTGGTGTTAAGGGCGATTCCTTATGATCTGACCTGTCCTATAGGCCGACACTAGGCGGTGTTATTGGGTTGTACCTTCCCGTCAAAGGGATACGTACGGTGTCATCTCACGAGTTGGGAGCATGGGTTGCGTATCTCGTCTGTTAATTCCTAAAATACCGTGGCTTGGGGTGCCACAAAATGGTACATGCAGTCCTGCATTTGCGAAACCCAAGGGTGCCACAGGGTATGCTTCGCGCTATCCTGCGCATGCGAGACCCTATGTTCTTTTGATTTTCGAATGAAGCCTGGTGCGCTAGGCAATAGTGGCAAACATGGACACCACTATATGACTGCAGTAACGAAACTAGATCGTACCTACAACCTTATTTTTGAGTGAGGTCCGGCATGCCGGATAGTAGTGGCAAATGGAGACACCATAATCGTACTGCATTGGTGAGACTTGACCCACCTGCAACCTCACAGTCATGTTGTATTATCAGGAACAAGATTGTGTACAAAGTAGAATTCTTAATGAGGGTTCAAATCCCTATATATGAAGAAATGGCTTGAGATGGGGCGTATGTAGTAAGGGCTGCATACTGTTCCGGAGACTTTCTTGCATTAGAATAAGTGCAGAATTGCATTAGTTAATCGGGTATTAAATTCTAAGTCTTAGCATACACTGACACATCAATTATATATACACGTTTCTCTTTTCATCAATCTGTTTGCTTAAGTGAAGAATCGCTGCTAGTCATCAGCCTTAAAATGTCAGTATCAGTACTGATGTCCCCATTTCAATAGGTACCGGATTGCAGAATACAGGTACAGGATTCAGGAGGACTCAAGGCGAGAGAAGCAAGAGTTGTTTTTATTTCCGCTGCATTATATGTTGTTTACTATTGTTCCATTGTAACAATTTTGTAATCTATCTATTTGTTGGAAAGCATCCAAGTGAAATACCAAGTGTTGTTCTTTATTCATTATACTATGTTATAATATGTCGAAAGTTGTAACACTTGGGATTGTAAAGTTATTTTGTAACACTGTTGTAATGTGTTGCAATTTTGTAACATTCGGATTTGTAATACATTTGTGTTGAATAAAAAGTTTTAAATTTTCCTGTTTTTTGTATGTTTTGTGGCTAATTGAAGAAAAGATTCTAGCTTATGTCACGGTTTCCCAGTCACCGGAAATTGGGGCGTTACAGAGTGGTATCAGAGCCGACTTCAATTTACAGTCCAACACAATAGGAAAATTAAACTTGGATGCCTTTTTCGAGTCGGTTTTAGTTAGTTGTCGACAATTATAATTCATATTGTTCTTTCTTTCAACTTATGTTTTATAATTTTTCTATATCTGGACCAATTCCAGTATGTGTGTTTTTTTTAAGGATAGGATGGTGTTCGAGGATATCCTAACCGAGGATGTGTTGATAGAAGAGAGAGCTGATTTCGAGGGATGATCCAATGATCTTGAACGAGGAGCCAAAGGGGATTTCACTACAAGTTAACCTCGAGACGGACTCGCCTTCACCAGCGCAAGGACTAAGTATGGATCAACGCACAATGGTAGCAGCCAGCACAGGTCAGGAAAAGAAGAAGCTGAGGAAGCACAAGACCAAGAATGGACATCAAACTAAGCAACTGAGTGATGCTTGCATAGCTGCATTAGCAAGCATGGCAGAGGAGCGAGAATATTTCAACGCCAGATTGGCACAGCTACAGCGTAAGTGGGAGCAAGTTCTGGAGACCGCCAAGGTTGTCGTATGCCATTTCTGTGAGGAGGATGGGCACGAGCAATCAGTCTGTCCACGACTACGAGGGAAAAGATCTGCACCAGCATCAAAGTTCGAGAACTGAGGTCGGGAGCAGAAGACTCAGATTACAGAGGGCAAGCATGGAGGTGCCAAGATAGGAAGTTGTTTCCTATGTGATGAGCATGGTCATTTCATGAGCCAGTGCCCAAGGAAGGACCCTCAGATGGACACCCGTGTCTGTTACAAGTGTGGGAAGATTGGTCATATTCGACCAGATTGTCCCCAGTTTCAGAAGAGTAGCAGTAGATCAGCACCGAATATGAACAATAAAGGAAAGGAACCTATTCACCAAGAGTAAGAGTTCGCACTTACTAAGGGCAAGCTGAAGAAGGCAGAAGAGCCAGTAACAATATGTGCATATGGAACTGCAACTATGTCTAAAAGTTGTATCTTTTGAAATTTATTTTTGGACTGAAGAAGTAATATATGATGTAATACTTTTGTAACCAGTTGGATTTATATATAAATGAAATCCAGGCAACTGTTTTATTCAGTTTTGGTTCATCATATTCTTTGTCTGAATTATTTTTCAAGGGTTGAGATGTGTACCGGAGATGACTCTAGATTTGGATTGTTTAAATACACCATCTGGAGCATCAGCTTCGAGCAAATTATAGGAGAGAATCCTGGAAGTCAGAAGTAATGTTCGTAGCCATGTCCTATTCTAAGGAGGGAGTGGCTACCGAAGTGCAAAAGATCGAGATAGGTGAAGAATTAACCTCAGCCAAGGACCGTGAAGGAAGTAAGAAGCCAGAAAATAAGATCTGGCAAGCCAGTATTGAAGCGATTACTCAAGTTTGGAGCTCAGTTTTAGCACGATTGAAGCCACAACCGAGTCTAAGGGAGCAAGTCAGAAGGCTTAGGCAGGAGGTGCAGGGAATGAAGCACTGAAGCGGCAAGTTGATGAAGGAAAATATCAGAATATCGACATGGACTCATCACAGGAGTACCCAGAAATTCGAAAATGTACGACTCAAGTTGAGTTATTGGGGACCCGGTTGACGAAAGTCTACACATTTTTCCAATAAAGATGACTGAGACGCTAGAGAAATTAGCGGAGGTACACATTGAAGGCGTAAGGAAGCAGCATGGAGTACCAGTGTCAGCGATTCTGACCAAGATTTAAGAATTTCATCTCGACTTTGGTAGAGTTTTGCAGGCAACTTTGGGATCAAGGTCGGGTTCTATGGAGAACCAGTTCGTGGATGAGTCACGTGGGAGCCGGAAAGCTGTATAAGCTTTCTTTCCCCGAGTTATTTAGTGTATGGGTGTTTTTCTGTTTTCCTGACTTAATGCAGTTCTGAGGACAGAACTATTCTAAGGAGGGTGTATTGTAATATCCCGGATGGGTATTATATTATATAAATTATTATTTTTAAATTAAAATATTTTTAATGGGAAATTCTTGGATCACCCATAAAAACTTACCTGGACATATATGCTAGTAAATATATACAGGTATTGCATCAGTTTTGTGCACTTGTGCAAAATCTTGAAAACGCATTTTTTGAGAAAATAGCCAAAAAAATCCCGGGCAGGTATTTAAAATTATTATTTTATTATTATTTTATTTTATTTTCCCGAAATGAAATATTTTTGGTGGATATTACCCGGTTTTGTTAATGAACGTTATCCGTATATATATACTAGTCTGTATACATCTGTATTGTATCAAATTGGTACTGGAATCTTCTGGGCGGATAATAAATTTTATTTTATTATTATTTACGAAATTAATTTATTTTTGTAGGAATTATGCGGTTTTACAAACGGAAATTATCGGTATATACATATATACATACGTATGCGTATTGTACCAATTTCGTACGTTTGTACAAATCATGTAGTATGTGTTTTGGACAAAAATATATTATTTTTGTCATGGTTAATTAATTTGGATGGCTAGGATTTGTTTAGATGCTTATACATCGGGTTAGGATTAATTAGGGATACATATAAGTTAATATGTATCTTCTACAAGAAGACTCCCCTCCACCTCATCCCTCCACCTCACCCCTCCACCTCATGAGGTAAATAACTGGCCAAAGTAACCCCAAGGGGGTATGTGCAATTGTGTAGGTGTATTATGCACTTTCCACCCTCATTTCATCCTATAAAAACTCCTCGCCTTCACACTTTGCCTCATTTACAAGAAAAAAAAGAGAGGAAAAGAAAGAGAAGAAACCCTAAGTGTTCTTCATTTAGGGTTTTCTATAGGAGTGTTCTTCATTGAAGGTTTTTTGTAGTAGAAGCTAAGAAGGAAAGAGAAGGTTGCTAGCTGGTCCTTCCTACATAGATGCAAAAAGTGGGGGTTCTCTACTTTTGATTTTAGCTTGTTTGTTTTCTTTTCTTTTATTTTTTTTATGTAGAAAAGAACCCATCTTTAGGATTGTTATTGGTTCTATGTGAGTAGAAAACCCATCTTTGATGGTTGTTTGTTGTAGGATAAAAAGAACCCATCTTTATGACGATGGATGTTGTAGGTATATGTTCTATAACAACTTTGACTATTTTTCTAAGCATATAAGTGGTTGTAAGTTAAAAACAACTCATCTTTATGATGTGTTGTGGTGTATTTATGTTCCTAAATAACTTGGACTATATTTCTAAGCATATAAGTGGTTGTAGGCTAAAAAGAACCCATCTTTATGATGTGTTGTGGTGTGTTTATGTTTCAAAATAACTTGGACTAATTCCTAAGCATAAGCATGTTTGTAGGATCAAAATGATCCCATGAAAAAGATGGATGGTGAGACCTAATTAAAAGGCATAAAGGTTGATTTTTGAGACCTTGTATGGTTAGTATTGTTGTGATAATTATTTTGGACTAAATGGACTAAGATTTGTGCATAAGAACGATGGGAAATCAAGATGAAGTTCTCTCTTTTTATTTGTGTGGATTCTTGTCCACTTTTGTTATATATGTGCTCTAAAAATGACTTGGACCAAGTATTAAGCATAAGGTGGTTGTAGGGATCAAAAGGATCCCATGAAAAAAATAGGGGTGGTGGAACTTAAATAAAACACATAAAGGTTGTTCTTTAACCTCATATGTTTATTGTTATTGTTATGGTTGTTTTCTTGAACTCAAAACTATGACTTGGACTATAACTATGTGCATATAAAGATTAGTGTAGTGAGAATGTTTACTTAGCCATTCTAGGGTTGTAGACCAATCTAGCTATTTTTTTAAAAAATAAGTTTTGTTGTATGTTGCTCTCTACTTTGTTAAGAAATCATTCTTTACTAACCCGTGTTCATAAAAGGTTGCCCTTATTGTATGTAGGAACATGTAGGATTGAAGAAAAAGGGGGTTGTAGTATGTACTAATTTGTAGACTGATAAATGTAGTCTTTGTATATATAGGACTTGTAATTTCCTAAAGAAGTAGTCTTTGTAATAATTTATATTTGTCTTTTGTAGCATGTTCTAAACTAATCTATGTTGCTAGAAAACCCATGCTTGAGATGAATGTCGTAGTACCATGTCCTAAACTATTGTAGGTTACTAGAGAACCCATGCTTGAGTTGTAGCAAAGAACCCATCCATGCTTATGTGAATCCATGAACCTACCATGTTTGTGTTCTATGTCAAAAAGAGAACCTATTCATGCTTATGAACCCATCCATGCTTAAGTTGTGTAGCAAGGAAACTCATTCATGCTTATAAACCCATTCATGCTTATGAACCTATTCATGATTGTGAAACCCATGAACCCACTCATGCTTGTGAACCCATCATGCTTAAGATTTGTAGTTGTTCTAGTAAAAGAACCCATCATGCTTGAGATATAGTAAGTATACCATGCTTGAGTTGTGTTAGTAAGAAACCCATCATGCTTGAGATGTAGTAAAAGATACCATGCTTAAGTTGTAGCAAAGAACCCATCCATGCTTATGTGAACCCATGAACCTACCATGTTTGTGTTCTATGTCAGAAAGAGAACCTATTCATACTTGTGAACCCATGAACCATGCTTGTGAAACCAATGAACCCATTCGTACTTGTTCTAGTTTCAAAAAGAATCCATATACCATGCTTGAGTTGTTGTAAGTTGATTATAGTAAGTATACCATGCTTGAGTTGTTGTAGGTTAATTATAGTGAGAAACCCATGCTTGAGTTGATTATAGTAAGTATATCATGCTTAAGTTGTTGTAGGTTGATTATAGGGAGAAACTCATGCTTGAGTTGTTGTAGGTTGATTATAGTAAGTATACCATGCTTGAGTTGATTATAGTGAGAAACCCATGCTTAAGTCATAAGCATGCTTGTGTTATTGTAGTAGTTCTAGTAAAGAACCCATGTTTATGATGTGTAGTTGTTTTTAGATTCAAAAGGATCCATGCAAGTTTGAGTTATATGATTGTAGTGGTTTCAGTTAAATTCTAAAAGAAACCCACGAGTTTAGCTTGCATGCTAATCCAATTGAATTATTGAAATGAACCCATGTTCCATAGTTGTTCTAGTTTAATTTTTAAGAAGAAACCCATGAAACTAGCTCCGTGATAGTTCTAGCTCGAATTGGCGAGGAACCCATGCAATTGGGTTCTAGGTGATTCTAGCTCAACTTTGAGAAAGAACCCATGAACGTAGTCGCATGTTGTCATAGTTCAAATTTGGGGAAAGAACCCATGAGTTCTAGTTGTATGCGATTCTCATTGCTATTGGACCAAATGATGTGCACATGCTTCATCTTCAGTATATGGTAAATAATGGGTGGAAAATTCACTAGTATCGTTAGCTAGATAAAAGCTAGCCTAGGGTCATCGAACATCAAGACTCGCATCTTACCACCTTGGAAACTGTGGATAAATCACACCTCGAGCAGCGACGGATCTTAACTGATGTGGGTTGATCGCGAGCCGAGAGTATTGACGAGATCCGAGTTAGGGTTAGTGATAGGGTCTCATAATTGCCGTAGGGGGCATCGACCATCAAGAATCGCATCATACCACCTTAGAAACTGTGGATAAATCACACTTCGAGCACCGACGGATCTTAACTAATGTGGGTTGATCGTGGACCGAGAATGTTGACGAGATCCGAGTTAGGGGTAATGATGAGTGAGAGAGATTTCCGTCACTGGTGTCTTCAATCGATAGGCCATGAGTTTGATCGGGATAGTCATAAGAAAGTTATTGAAAACCCCGTGAGATTGTTTGGTTTTAGTGACATCGTTAGGGTAGTAACTTATGGCTATTACTACTTAACCTTTACTTATTATCATTTTTGCCGAAGGGAAAGAGTTGGTATTAAGGGTGATTCGTTATGATCCGACCTGTCCTATAGGTCGACACTAGGCGGTGTTATTGGGTTGTACCTTCCCGTCAAAGGGATATATACGGTGTCATCTCACAATTTGAGAGCACGGGTTGCGTATCTCGTCTGTTAATTCCTGAAATACCGTGGCTTGGGGTGCCACAGGATGCTACATGCAGTCCTGCGTTAGCGAGACCCCACAGTTGCCACAGGATAGGCTTCGCGCTATCCTGTGCATGCGAGACCCTATGTTATTTTGATTTTCGAATGAAGTCGGGTAAGCTGGGCAATAGTGGCAAACATGGACACCGCTATATGATTGCAGTAACGGAACTGACCGTACCTGCAACCTTATTTTTGAGTGAGTTTCGGCATGCCGGATAGTAGTGGCAAACGGAGACACCATAATCGTACTGCATTGGTGGGACTTGACCCACCTGCAACCTCACAGTCACGTTGTATTATCAGGATCAGGATTATGTACAAAGTAGAATTCTTAACGAGGGTTCAAATCCTTATATATGAAGAAACGGCTTGAGATGGAGCGTATGTAGTAGGGGCTGCATACTGTTCCGGAGACTTGCTTGCATTAGAATAAGTGAAGAATCGCATTAGTTAATCGGGTATTAAAGTCTAAGGCATAACATACATTGACACATCAATTATATATAAACGTTTCTCTTTTCATCAATCTGTTTGCTTAGATGGAGAATCGCTGCTAGTCATCAGCCTTAAAAACGTCAGTATATGTACTGAAGTCCCCATTTTAATAGGTACCGAATTGCAGAAGTACATGTACAGGATTCAAGAGGACTCAAGGCGAGAGAAGCAAGAGTCGTTTTTATTTCCGCTGCATTATATGTTGTTTAGTATTGTTCCATTGTAACAATTTTGTAATCTATCTATTGGTTGGAAAGCATCCAAGTTTTGTTCTTTATTCATTGTACTCTGATATAATATGTTGAAAGTTGTAACACTTAGGATTGTAAAGTTATTATTGTAATACTGTTGTAATTTATTGCCATTTTGTAACATTCGGATTTGTAATACATTTGTGTTGAATTAAAAGTTTTAAATTTTCCTATTTTTCTGTGTATTGTGGCTAATTGATGAAAAGATTCTGGCTTATGTCATGGTTTCCCAGTCACCGGAAATCGGGGCATTACAGAAGAAGTTAGTTTGAGTCTCTTGATCTTTCCTCCTTTTATACATGTTCAATTCAGTTTTTTTCAACCTCCCAAATCTCCCAAAATCATCTAAACATTATCCTCCAATAACAAACAGGAACCTCCAAAATCTGACAAATTAAGGAAAAATAAAATCCTAAAATATGTCACGCCCCGCTTCCCAAAAAGAATACGGAATACAGATACGCAACAAAAGCCCAGCGAATGACTTTCATCATCCATAAGCTGTTCAGGAATCTTTACAATATCGCACAAAATAATCAGAGTCGGAAGCAAAAGAGTCAACCACACATGCATAACGGAATTAATAAAACAACAGAATTTACTTGAAACAATATATAATATCCTTAAATAAATCAGAATCTGGACAAGTCAAATATCCTGGGTCACATCGCCCAAATACAAAATAAATATCCAAGTACTCAAAATAAATTGTTCCAAAGCAACAGTAATAATAATACTAATAAACAAGAAATCCAGCACTAGTATCTTATTTCGCCAATATCCAGATCTGCAATTAATAATTGCAGGAGAAGGAAAGAGAAAAAAAGTACCCGTCAATTACAAGTTGCGGGCCACTTATAATCTAGGATACAAGCACATGGGAAAACTAACAATTAACATGGAATAATGCATCAACAGTGATGACTAGCATGAACCAGTAAAACAAAGTCAACTAGCATGGTATACTAACAGTACAAATAAATGTGTTAGTAACAGTGTCATATGGCAACTAACAGTGTCCAGTAACAGTAATCTCAGTACACCAGTGAATCAGGATAACCGTATAACAGTATCAGTCCAACAGTCTTAGTCTAACAGTATCAGTCTAAAAGTATCAGTCTTATGTTCTTACAGTCTTGTGTGTATTACTAGCTAGGTAGCACTTCATGCATCCTGGTTTTTACTACATGGTTGCTACAACAAACAGTTTCGCTTTTAGATTCCATAGTGGACCATAATGGGGCAGTGTACTCAGGTATCAGTAACAGTAGCAGTAGCAGTAAAAGTAACAGTATCAGTAACAGTAACAGTAGCAGTAACAGTAACAGTAGCAGTAACAGTAGCAGTAACAGTATGGAATACTAGTTCCCTTCCAAGTACACGTTTCCATATTTTCCACTACTAGATCTTCTCTTAAGAAACCCCGGCTTTGTTGCTTTTATTATGGTCATCAAACAGACATGAATGTATAAGAAATAGTGTCAAACTAATATGGTATAATCAGTATTAGGTTCAGGGAAACAAATAAACATGCATAGATGATATACAGTCACATAAACGAGCAAAACAGTGTATGTTCATATTCAGGACAGCATGACAGTACAGTACTAAAACAGTAAATCTCGTCGGTACAGAAATGCAAATCTTGATCCGTCAAAGAATCTAGAAAATAGACTCCCAACCGAATCCAGCGAACATAAATAAGCCATATAGTAATTCACAAAATCATAACTCAAAACTGATTTTAATTCAGAAAACATGTTCAGTCAGAAATCAGTAAAACGAATTCTCAGTCCGAAAAACAGCATCAAAACCTCTCCAATAAATCCAGAAAAAATCTGGAGTATTCCCCTATATGTCTAGAATCAAAATATAAAGTTTCATAATATTACAGCAAAACTAGTTCAGTCATAAAAAATCGAAAAACCTCAAGAAACGACGATTTGGCAGTTCTGGAATTCCCAACACTGCTGTACCAAAACTAAAATATCTCACAAGCCGTGAAACGAAATCCAAATCCGCCAAAGGGATATGAAAATAGATAAAATATAATAAATTTCATATTTCACAAGAATTTTTCATACAGTAGAAGAAAATAGGGTAAAAATAAGATTCATTACAGAACAGCGAGCAAAATACAGCAAGTATAATGTTCATAAACGAGTATGAAACGACACATAAAACTCATCAATAAAATCCACCAAAATCTGGGTAATCCCTAAGTAGATATAGAAAAACTGACCAAAGTCTCAGATCAAAATAACATGTTTAGAACTAGTATCAAAATAATTTAATCATCAAAATTACCAAGAAACGAAATCTGGAAATGATCTACACCTCTGTAGTAAAACAGTCATAAGTCACTCATACGAAAACGAAATCGAGCAAGGTCAAAGGGGTTTAAAAATAAACAAAATTATTTAAAACTCATGTTTTATATCTAAATTAAGTTACTGACTTCAAGACAGTCCAAAACAGCAAACGAAACAGATCAGCGACAAAATACAAATTTTTCCATTTTACCAACAACTCAACATATATCATACAAAACTTGTTCAAAGCACAACCACACTTGAAATCGAGTTTACGAAGTGTTCAAACATCATGAATTAGGGTATTTAACATATCTAAAACAAGTTTATCACCTGGTTCTCCACAAATATCGAAATTCTCACGAGAAGTCTTACATACGTGGTCAAATCAAGAACGAGTAAAAACCTAAGTTAATTCATGTAAATATTGTGCCATGAGGCAACTATGGTCAAGTTTTCACAATAGAGACAAAACCCATCAAAGATAACACATACACGAGTTGTATCTAGACCCAACTACACTATAGGTGGTATTTTTGACCTGTATCAAACAAAGGAATTTGAGTACAAGTTACTTGCCTTAACCGAAGATGAAGAACGACGAAGATCAAGAGTTAAGGGAGTGGATCCCGACAACAAACAAAACCACGAACGAATCAACGAACCACGAACAACGAATCACGAACACCACACGTGCAAACTAACACGTGCACACCAACGATCAAGAGAGAGAAAGATACTTGTGGTCGGCAACGGCAAAGAGCAAGGACAAGGGGACGGACGAGATGATGGTGATCGGTGCTTTGGGTGATTGGTTCTTGGGTGAAGATGTCGGCAATAGAGTGGGTGGTTGGTGGGTGCGAGTGCAGTCGGTAGGGGATGTCGGGATTGGGGCTCGGTTGGTGCAGGTCGGCCTGGTCAGGAGGGAGCAGCAGCCGGGAGGAAGTGGTCGAGGTTGGGTATGCTTGCGGCGCAAGAAAGAGGAAGGGGAAGGAGGCCAGGATTTGTATGGGTATGGGGATATTAGGGTTAGGGATTAAAGCATTTATAGGGGGTAATTAAGGTTAGTGTATGAGATGGGTTAGTGGGTAATTGGGTTGCGGTTATTAGGAGTAGCAATAGGATTAGTCCAAATGATAAATGAGGATCAATTTGAATAGGATTCAAAATAGGATTGGGTAAATTGGCTTTGGTAATCAATTAGGGATCAAAATAATAGGATTAGGAATGGGGTAGACCACCAAATCACCAAGTGCACCCAAAAATACAAATAAAGAGAACGAGACAACAATAAAGAGCGAAAACAACAACCATGAACAAGAACAACCAAGAAATTAGAAATAACTCTCAAAAATCAAGAACGAGAAAAGAAAATGAAAATATATTGAAACAACTCAGTATATGGTCCAAGAAAAAAATAAGAGAGTACAAATACACAAGAAAAGAAAAATACACCAAAAATACGAAAAATAAAAAACAGGGGTTACAATCCTACCGACCTAACAAAAAGAATTTTGTCTTCGAAATTAAAAAGGAAGATACATAGGGTAACCCCCAAAAGAAAAAAAAACAAAACAACTACTCAAACAAATGAGGAAACTTCTGCTGAATCTCCTCCTCCAGCTCCCAAGTTGACTCACCGGGCGATTGAGGATTCCAAGCAACACGAACCATCTTGATGACCTTGTTCTTAAGCACTTTCTCCTGCCGATCCACAATAGTACTTGGCAGAATCTCACCAGTCAAATCCGGCCGAACGGTCAACTCAGAATAGTCGATCACGTGGCTCTCATTTCAGATATACCTCCTGAGTTGTGAGTCATGGAAAACATCGTGCACTCCTGATAAAGCTGGCGGTAATGCGAGACGATAGGCCACCTTGCCTACTCGCTCCAAAATCTCAAACGGTCCAATAAACATACGGCTAAGCTTGCCCCCTACCACCGAACTGAATGACACCGCGCCACGGCGATACCTTAAGAAAACATGGTCACCAACAACAACTCCCAAGCCCTCCGATGGACATCAGCCCATCGATTTTGCCGATCCTAAGCTGCCTGCAAATGCTTCCTGATCTGAACCACCACATCCACTGTCTTGGTGATCAACTCTGGACCCAACAACTTCCTCTCACTAATGTCATCCCAACACACTGGCGACTGAAACTGACTTGGGAATAGGCCAATCCTTCGCAGCCTCAATCTTGGCCGGATCCACAGAAACACCATCGCCAGAAATAATGTGCCCCAAGAAAGAAACCCTGTCGAGCCAAAACTCGCACTTGCTGAGGTTTCCATAGAGCTAATTCTCTCTCAAAGTCTGCAGAACCACTCTAAGATGCTCAGCATGATCTTCTAGACTCCGAGAATACACCAAAATATCATCAATGAAGACCACCACAAATCTATCCAAGAACTGAGAGAAAACCATGTTCATAAGACTCATGAATACAGCTGGCGCGTTGGTGACTCCGAACGGTATCACAAGATAGTCATAGTTCCCGTATCTAGTCCTGAATGCAGTCTTCTATATATCTGTAGCCTTCACCTTGACTTGATGGTACCCAGAACGAAGATCCAATTTCGAGAAAACAGCAGCCCCACTTAACTGGTCAAACAATTCATCGATCCTAGGCAACGGATACCGATTCTTCCCAGTAACTCTGTTCAGTTCCCGATAATCCATACACAGTCGACGACTACCATCCTTCTTGTTGACAAAAAGGACCGGAAAACACTTGGTCTAATGAAATCAAAATCAAGCAACTCCTGAATCTGCACCTTAATCTCTGCCAGCTCAACCGGTGCCATCCTGTAGGGACTCTTCGATATCGGTGTTGTTCAAGGCTGAACATCAATATCGAACTCCACTTCCCTATCAGGGGGTAAGCCAGGCAACTCATCTGGAAAAACATTCAAGAAATCCCGAACTACTAGAGGTGCAGCCTCACAGCCTGAGTGCAATTCCATCGCACAATCCACCTGTTCAACTACAGTTTTTGCCCGGCCAAGGGAAGATTCCCCGACATGGAACTCAAATTCTGCTCGATCTGGAATTCTGAAGACAACCTTCTTGGCACGGAAATCAATAATGGCATGGGCTTCACCCAACCAATCCTTACCCAGAATGACATCAAATCCTGTATTTCCAATTATAATCAGGTTGGTTTTGAATTTTGCGTCCCCAATAACAACGGGACATTGCCTGCACTCACAGGAGCATATGACAACTCCACCACCTATTACAATGTTCCATACTTCTGACATGTTGCTACACTCCAACTGATGGCGAGCGACAAATCGAGAGGAGACAAAAGAATGGATTTTCCCAGAATCAAAAAGAACATGGGCAGGAAAAGAGCAAACATGGATGATACCTAAAAGAATGAAAAGACAAGGAGAAAGAATAGAGAATCATGGGTGAGGGAAAAACAATGCAGGAAAATAACATAAAGAAGCAAGGCAAGACTAAAAGAAATGAAACACAGAGAAACAAAACAACAACAAAACAAAATATACTTGCCACAACTCCTTCAGCTATCTAAGCATCTGCAGCAGTCAAGTTGAAAGGATGACCTCTCATCGGAACAGCATCCTCTTACCGACAATCTGGCATTGAGGAGGAAGCGGAGGCCTAACTGGACCACGAGCTGGGCCTGCTTGCTGAACATGACCCCTGGCTGGAAGAGCCACCTGCTGCTGCTACGGACAATCACTTACAGAATGATTAGTGGCACCACACCTAAAGCACTGGCGGTTGATACGCCAACAATTCTTACGCTCATGTCTAAACATCTGACAGAAGTCGCAAAAACTACCCTTCTGGAAGCCAGCAGAAGGATACGGAGCTGTCCTGACCGGATGGGTTGGGACAAGCCTCCGAACAAGACCACCAGAAGGCCTAGTAGCAGAATGCAGAACAGTCCGCGGAGAAGGAACCAAACCACCACGAGGCTGCTCCTGAGCTCGAGCTGCCTCAATAGCTTCAGCATAAGTACGCAAGCGAAAAGAGACAAGATGCCTCTTGATATCCTGCTCAAACCCATTTATGAATCTACGAGCCCTATCCTCCTCGGTTGCCACAAGAACGGCAGCGAAGCGGCTAAGTCTAGTAAACTCAGCTGCGTACTCATCCACTGACCTGGAACCCTGTTTGCATGAAAGTCCATGTTACAACATTATTTGAACAATTATGTAACAAAATTCCAAAATAAAATAGTGACTTAACCTGTTTTAGGGCCAGGAATTGTTGTTCCATCTCAACTCGAGTACAACTAAGGAAGAACTTCTCCAAGAATTCCCGAGTGAAAGTAGCCCAAGAAATAGGCCTCTCAAGACGCTCGGACTCGGCCATCCACCAAATATGAGCCAAATCCACCAGCTGGATGGAAACCACGTCCACCCTATCAGCTTCGGCAACACGTGCTGCCAAGAACAAGGAAGGTCCGGATCAACCACTGTTCAGCCTCTAAAGGCATCTCAGTGCCAAAAAAACAGTCAGGATGTAGCCTCATAAAATCTGTAACTGTTCCTGGACGAGGCGGAAGATTTGCCTGCACAGGCATAATAGGAAGCAGAACCCGGGCAGCTTCAAGAGCAGCGATTACAAGATCACTGTGGTTTTGCTACTGATAAATCAGTCGCTCAAGCACAGTAGTGACAGCCTCAATCGGGTCAACCTGCGACTGAGAAGTAGAACCTCTGCGAGCCATAGTCTGCACCAAACCAAAAACAATTAGCATCCAGAATCAGAGTTGATAATAATTCGTTTACGTATGCATGGTTGGTGAAAAATTGAGCCGATCCCAGTTCGGGACAAGCTTATCTAATATATTAGGAAACTAATACATTAGCCAAACCTGGGCTTTGATACTGCTAAAAATCCTGTCACGCCCCGCTTTCCAAAAAGAATACGGAAAACGGATACGCAACAAAAGTTCAGCAAATGACTTTCATCATCCATAAGCTGTTCAGGAATCTTTACAATATCTCACAAAATAATTAGAGTCGGAAGTAAAAGAGTCAACCACACATGTATAACGGAATTAATAAACCAACAGAATTTACTTGAAACAATATATAATATCCTCAAATAAATCAGAATCTGGACAAGTCAAATATCCTAGGTCACAACGTCCAAATACAAAATAAATATCCAAGTACTCAAAATACATTGTTCCAAAGCAATAGTAATAATAATACTAATAAACAAGAAATCCAGCACTAATATATCATTTTGCCAATACCGTCGGGCAGCTGACCATCCAGATCTGCAATTAATAATTGCAGGAGAATGAAAGAGAAAACAAGTACCCGTCAATTGCAAATTACGGACCACTTATAATGTAGGATACAAGCACATGGGAAAACTAACAATTAACATGGAATAATGCATCAACAGTGATGACTAGCATGAATCAGTAAAACAAAGTCAACTAGCATGGTATACTAACAGTACAAATGAATGTGTTAGTAACAGTGTCATATGGCAACTAACAGTATCCAGTAACAGTAATCTCAGTACACTAGTGAATAAGGATAACCGTATAATAGTATCAGCCCAACAGTCTTAGTCTAACAGTATGAATCTAAAAGTATCAGTTTTATGTTCAGTCTTGTGCGTATTACTAGCTAGGTAGCACTTCATGCATCCCGATTTTTACTACATGGTTGCTACAATGAACAGTTTCGCCTTTAGATTTCATAGTAGACCATAATGGGGCAGTGTACTCAGGTATCAGTAACAGTAGCAGTAGCAGTAAAAGTAACAGTATCAGTAACAGTAATAGTAGAACTAACAGTAGCAGTAACAGTATGGAACACTAGTTCCCTTCCAAGTACACGTTTCCATATTTTCCACTACTTGATCTTCACTTAAGAAACCCCGGCTTTGTTACTTTTATTATGGTCATCAAACAGACATGAATGTGTACGAAATAGTGTCAAACTAACATGGTATAATCAGTATTAAGTTCAGGGAAACAAATAAACATGCATAGATGATATACAGTCACATAAACGAGCAAAATAGTGTATGTTCATATTCAGGACAGCATGATAGTACAGTACTAAAACAGTGAATCTCGTCGCTACAGAAATGCAAATCTAGATCCATTACAGAACAGCGAGCAAAATACAGCAAGTATAGTGTTCATAAACGAGCATGAAACGACACATAAAACTCATCAATAAAATCCACCAAAATTCTAGGTAATCCCTAAGTAGATATAGAAAAACTGACCAAAGTCTCAGATCAAAATAACATGTTTAGAACTAGTATCAAAATAATTTGATCATCAAAATTACCAAGAAACGAAATCTGGAAATGATTTACACCTCTGTAGTAAAACAGTCATTAGTCACTCATACGAAAACGAAATCAAGCAAGATCACAGGGGTTGGAAAATAGACGAAATTCTCTAAAACTCATGTTTTATACTTATATTAAGTTACTGACTTCAAGACAGTCCAAAATAGCAAACGAAACAGATCAGCGACAAAATACAGATTTTTCCTTTTTACCAACAACTCAACATATATCATACAAAACTTGTTCAAAGCACAACCAAACTTGAAATTGAGTTTACCAAGTGTCCAAACATCATGAATTAGGGTATTTAACATATCTAAAACAAGTTTATCACCTGGTTCTCCACAAATATCCAATTTCTCACGAGAAGTCTCACATACATGGTCAAATCAAGAACGGGTAAAAACCTAAGTTAATTCATGTCAATATTGTGCCGTGAGGCAACTATGGTCAAGTTTTCACAATAGAGACAAAACCATCAAAGATAACACACACACAAGTTGTCTCTAGACCCAACTACACTATAGGTGGTATTTTTGACCTGTATCAAATAAAGGAATTGGAGTACAAGTTACGTGTCTTAATCGAAGATGAAGAATGACAAAGATCAAGAGTGACGGGAGTGGATCCCGACATCAAACAAAACCATGAACGAACCAACGAACCACGAACAACGAATCACGAACACCACACGTGCACACCAACGATCAAGAGAGAGAAAGAGACTTGCGATCGGCAATGGCAAAGAGCAAGGACAAGGGGACGGACGAGATGATGGTGATCGGTGCTTTGGGTGCTCGGTTCTTGGGTGAAGATGTCGGCAATGGAGTGGGTGGCTGGTGGGTGCGAGTGCAGCCAGTAGGGGATGTCGGGATTGGGGCTCGGTTAGTGCAGGTCGGCCTGGTCGGGAGGGAGCCGCAGCCGGGAGGAAGTGGTTGGGGTTGGGTATGCTTGCGGCGCAAGTAAGAGGAAGAGGAAGGAGGCCGGGATTTGTATGGGTATGGGGATATTAGGGTTAGGGATTAAAGCATTTATAGGGGGTAATTAGGGTTAGTGTATGAGATGGGTTAGTGGGTAATTGGGCTGTGGTTATTAGGAGTAGCAATAGGATTAGTCCAAATGATAAATGAGGATCAATTTGAATAGGATTCAAAATAGGATTGGGTAATTTGGCTTTGGTAATAAATTAGGGATCAAAATAATAGGATTAGGAATGGGGTAGACCACCAAATCACCAAGAGCATCCAAAAATACAAATAAAGAGAACGAGACAACAATAAAGAGCGAAAACAACAACCATGAACAAGAACAACCAAGAAATCGGAAATTACTCGCAAAAATCAAGAACGAGAAAAGAAAATGAAAATATATTGAAACAACTCAATATACGGTCCAAGAAAAAAACAGGAGTGTACAAATACACAAGAAAAGAAAAATACACCAAAAATACGAAAAATGAAAAATAGGGGTTAAAAAATAACTAGGAAAGTGGTGTTTCCAGTTAGAACTTTCGTGCAGGTGCATCAATTTCAAGCCCGGTTTTGACCTTGATGCAGCCAGTTTCTCTCAAAACTCCAAACATAAAATTTGTAGATCTTTTTCTTGGTGTCCCATAGCATTTTGAATCATCTCAATCAGAGATCGAATGATAGAGTTATGCCCAGATTACGAAGTGATATTGAAATTGTCCAGAATCTCCTAATTAGCTTCGTTTTGCATTTAACAACACTATTTGCATCCTAAATAAAAATATAAGAATAATGAGTACATTCAGACACCAAATAAGTACAAAAGAAGGAACATTAAGGGAGAAAAAATATAACATTTTGCATTATCATCAGCACTCGTATAAGACTTTTATGATTTAGATATTTCAAAATATTTGGACATATTTGTATGACTGAAATTAGTTGTTTAATTGCTTTTTCTGTTCCGAATATTAATGAAAATCAATTTTTATGTTTTAATGGATGGAAAATTTTCTAACATTCTGAGTTCAGGATTCGATATTTAATTTCGGGCTTCGGGCGTTACACATTTAGTCTGCCATCTTTTAAAACACCCGGTAAAGAAGTAGAAATTAAGAAATAAAATTTATTTTTGAAAAATGTAACCCCTGTAGGACAATTAAATTTCTCAACATGTCATCTCTTCTATATATTTAAACCCTAGCTAGCTGGTATCGTCCTCTTTCTAGATCAATTTCTGAAAATTGAATCTCTCATGGATTCCTCTCCAAGCTCATCTCTCGGACCATGAGCAATTGCATGCAAACTACTCAAGGGCTCACAAGTACTACAATAGGAAGTTTTTTGGGTGCCAAAACTATTAAAATTAGAGAAAAGTTGTAACATGCTGAGCCCAAAATACTAAGACTCAAACCATTAGCATAATTTTTACATAAAATAAATATAAACCAGAAAATCTACATCAAATAATTTCTTGCACAATGGAACATCTTTTCCATTAATAAAATATTCCTAAAGAATAGAATGAATCAAACACAGTCAATAATCATACTCAACTCGGCTCACGGAGATGAATACATTATATGGGCACCGACAAACAATGGTAAATTCTCCATTAAATCTTTCAACAACCTCCTTCATCGTAACAACAACCCCCTCAATACCAACACTAAACACATCAACCCCGTCAATAAGATTTGGAAGATCAAGGTCATCCGACCTTGCGTCAAACACTTTGCTTGGATGTTTCTCTCCACCGCCCTCTTCACCAATCATAAGCTGGTGTCAATGTAGAACCCCGTATTTTCAAATATTATTTTAAATTTGAAAATGAATTTAAATTTATTTTGAAGATTTAATGAATTTAAAATTTTTCAGAAAATGAAGCAACAAATCTTCATTCACTTTTTCTTCACTTGTCCTTGCACCATTAACCTCTTCATCACCGTTGAACTACCACTCCCCCTGCTCACCTACATGCCATCAGATTGCATTTCTTGGTGGTTGACACTTTCACAACAAGACTATGCATTGACATAAAGATGTCGTAACCTCCTTTGGCAACTTTGGAAAATGCAAAACAACAAAGTCTTCCATCAAGAACCGTACTCCTCAGAATGTATCATTTCCCAAACCGACATTCTCAGTGCACAACTCACCCCCCCCCCCCCCCCAAAAAAAAAATCTTGGGAGTCCCGATGACATTCTTAGATAAGGTTCTAAATGGCATTCGAGATACATAATCAGTCTTTAGATGGCCAACCACAGGATACATCGCATCCTAGTGGAGAATGACATTTCGGTCAACATCCTCTTTCTAGAGAACTTTGAAGGTTTCAAGCTCTCTCGGGACCGTCTCAAGCCCACAGGGTACACTCTCCATAGGTTCTCCGGGGTTCTGGTCCTAATTGAAGGAATAATCACCCTTGATGTGAATGCAGGAAAGGCCCCAACAACCTGAAATGAGGCAACAGATTTCTTGGTCATCAACATGAAGGCCGCTTACAATGCAATCCTTGGCCAACCCAGCCTAGCAGCATTTCATGTCATGCCCTTTGCTTTCGATATGAAAATGAATTTCCCTGCGCTAGCATGGGTAGGAGAAGCCAAGAGACAGCTCAAATGTGCTACATGACTACAATGGAGGGCTCGGTCCTCCCACTCGAAGCATAAGAGCTCCCCAAAGAAAGGAGTCAGGCCAACTCCAAGCCTATTAACGACCTGAAAGAGATCCCCTTCTCCAAAGAAGATCATACCAAGTGCTTCCGAATGAATCAAGCTCTCCCCCTACCGAGTCCGAAAATAATTTGTTTTCCAAAGTCGTCCACCCAAGAGCTCACCGACTTGACGACCTCAGGGGTAAGGAGCCATCGAGAGTGCATTAGAGAACGTTCCACGAGGGTGCCTAACACCCTCTAGTAGAAGTATGTTTTTAATTTCCTATGTGGCCAACATTTACAATGGCCAAAGTATGTAATAAAGGCTAACCACCATCATGGCAGTCACTTAGATTGATTTTTCAATAAATTCAGCATTTCCTTCTCAAATTCTTGTACAACTCTCCCAATGCAAACAACGAGTTCGGTGCTCAACTCCTCTTCTAGGATGCACCAACAACTCGTCAACCCAAGCTATGAGTTCGGTGCTCAACTCCTCCTCCGAGCTACATCAAAATCTCATTGACTCCATATAATGAGTTTAGTGCTCAGCTCATCGCTTGTGTCGCCCCAACAATTTATTGGCTCCATACAATGGGTTAGGTGCTCCGTTCACCGCTCAAGATCCTTCAACAACTCATTGACTGCATACAATGGGTTCGGTGCTCTGTTCATTGCTCGAGACACTCCAACAACTCATCAACTTCACGCTATGAGTTTGGTGCTCAGCCGCTCTTCCGACCTACGCCACCAACTCATCAATTCAGGGCTATGAGTTCAGTGCTTGTCTCCTCTTTTGAGTTATGCCGGTAACTCATCAACTACAACTAGGACTGGAATCAATGTAACACCCCGAATTCCAAAAAGACTGAATTCGAAGTTCCACAGGATCTTTACACTTTACTTCATACAATTTTACAATGAATTTAAAACTTTTATTTCAACAGAGTCTTTTACATCAACACGCAGCGGAATAAATAAAATACACCAATGATAAATGTACAATTGTAACAACTTTAGCATTTAAGTAATCATCAGCAACAAATTCATCTTTATATCTTCTTGTAAATTCCAAATCCTGTATATAAAACTGTAGGCACGTCAGTTGCTTACAACCGACGAAATATTATACACGGCCATCCTCGCTATACCGAAAGTATAACGATTCTTAAATAATTTAACAAACACAAACTTGGTCACAAACAAAGCTAAAGAGGGACAATCCTATTAATGTCGTGGGTGCTGTGCACCTAATCCTTAATGTAGTTATTTATATTAAATGACACTAATGCGTACTTGTTCAGATTCTATGCATCCTACACTACATAGGTCCGAGGGCAAGCCCTTAATCGTACTTCATCTTGTAGGGTTGATTCCCTCGCCATGAGTTAAACTACTACGATAACTGCGGTAAGTATTTTAGATGTTCTATGAGTTATGAGCCCATGTCCAGATAGCCTGGAGGGAATCCCACGTCATGACATGACGCATCATGTAGAAAACCTATGGACAATGGCACTACTTGTGTTTTTCTTTTACTTTCATCACATCTTCACTACAGTGTTGTCCTTAAGTTTTTAATTTGTTTTAGAAGAAAATCATCACAACCTAGAACTAGCTTACCCTACCGGACTTAAACCAATATAAAAGAGACAATCAGCCCAACTGGCTACTTCTCAAGAGATGCTCAACCCACACTGGTTAGCTCTCAAATTCATTAATAAATACTGCCGGTTACTAGGGTCTCGCCTAGCCTCTAGATCCCAACAACCATCTCTTTCTAGATATCAACAATATGTCATATTCAATCTCAAAATAATAATTTAATTTCTTTATTCAAAAACTCTTTCTCAAAGAGAAACATTTCTTTAAAATCTCACAACATGAAATAATTCAATTCAACCTCTTTTATCAATTTAATCACTTATAACATTGTGTGAAATATCAAATAATCTTAATCAAGTATTAATAATCATAAAATCTCATTAAGAAGAATCTAAGTGCATTCCCAAACTTTCATTTCTCTTAAATTAAACAAGAGTCACAATTTTCAATATAAAAATCACTTCTAATACTGTCAATCGATAAATTCAAGTTCTTCAACACTAATTAATGTAAAATCCCCTTTCAATTCTCACAAATATATCAAAATATTGTAGAATTAAATTTTATAAAGTCTAAACAATTTTAGACGAATAATAGAATTTTTTTCCAATTTTTATTTCACTTTAAAACTCAAAATATTCAAAAAAAACAAAAAAAATAAAATAAAAGAGCATGGTCGGATTCGAACCCAGATTGTAACCCCTGTTTCCCCAAACCCGTATTTTATGTGTATTTTTCTATATTTAAAATTTTTGTACATTAATTTTTCTGCTTTCAAATTCTTTGTTAAAATATATTATTTGATTTTTTGTTAAAACCTATTTTTAATCAATCGTTTATTTATAACTAGTTCCCAATAATATTATTTTCATAATACAAATATTTTTAATATGCTTTGGATTATTATGTTTATTATTATTATGTGTTGATTTTTGAATTATTAATATTATTTTTGTTAATGCTCATTATTGTTATTTTTGTTATTCGTGTTATTTTATCTTTTACTCTTGATTGTTGATTTAAAAATCTATTTCTATTGTTATTTGTATTTGTAGTATTTCAAATAATTTCTATCTTGTAGATCAATATATATTTTGATATATAATCCTACTTTTATTTATTACTTTATTTATTCGATTTGATCTTTTATTTAAATCCTATTTTAAAATCTATATCTTATCAACACCCATTAAACAAATCATACTATTACTCCTAATTACCCACAACCCAATTACCCATTAACCCTAATCCCGTCATTCTTGGTCTTCTTAATTTTCGTCTTCGGTTAAGGCAAGTAACTTGTACTCCAATTCCTTTATTTGATACAAGTCAAAAATACCATCTATAGTGTAGTTGGGTCTAGAGACGACTCTTGTTTGTGTTATTCTTGAAGGATTTTGTCTCTATTGTGAAAACTTGACCATAGTTGCCTCACGACACAATATGGATATGAATTAACTTAGGTTTTACTCGTTCTTGATTTGACCATGTATGTAGAACTTTTGTGAGAATTCATGATTTTGTTGATACCCATGTGATATACTTGGTGTGGACATGCTAGATACTCTAATTCATGATGTTTGGACTCTTGGTAGACCCGATTTCATGTTTGGTTATGTTTTGAACAAGTTTTGTATGATATATGTTGAGCTGTCGTTAAAGGAAAAAATTTGTATTTTTTCGCTGATCTGTTTTGTTTGTTGTTTTGGACTGTCTTTAATTTAGTATCTTGGTTCAAATATAAAACATGAATTTTAGATAATTTCTTCTATTTTCCAACCCCTCTGACCTTGCTTGATTTCGTTTTCGTATGTGTGAGTTATGACTGTTTTACTACAGAGGTGTAGATAAATTCTAGATTTCGTTTCTTGATGATTTTGATGACTAAATCATTTTGATACTTGTGTTATACATATTATTTTGCCAAAACATTTGTCAGTATTTCTTTACCTACATAAGGATTACCCAAAATTTTGGAGGATTTTATTGATGAGTTTTATGTGTCGTTTCATACTCGTTTATGAAAACTACACCTGCTGTATTTTGCTCGCTATTCTGTAAAGAAACGTATTTTCACCCTAAATCTTTTTACTGTATGAAAAATATTCGTGAAATATGAAAATTAATATATTTTGTCTATTATCATCTCCATTTGGCGGATTTTGATTTTGTTTCATGTCTTGCGAGATATTTCAGTTTTCGTACAGCAGTGTTGGGAATTCCAGATTTGCCAAACTGCCGTTTCTTGGTGATTTCTGATTTTTGTTGACTAAACTAAGCTTTCTGGAAAATTATGAAACTTTATATTTTGATGCTAGACATATAGGGGAATACCCCAGATTTTTTCTGAAATTTATTATGATGATTTCTTGCTATTTTCCTGTACTTGAATATAATTTACTGTATCTGGCTGAACGCATTTCCTAGTTTAGATTCAGTTTTGAGTTGTGGTTTTGTGAAACACTATGTGGCTTATATATGATCGCTGGATTCGTGTGGAAGTCTAATTTCCAGATCCTTTGACGGATCCAAATTTGGATATATGTAGTAACAGAAATCACTATTTTTGTATAACACCGTCTTGTTGTCCTGAATTAGAAAACTAGTTGTTTTACCCTGTTATGTGTTATCTTGTACCTGTATTTGTTTATCTTGCACCCTGAACCTGATATATATTTATACCCTGTTATTCTTGCTATATTTTGCGACACATACATGCATGCTTGATTATAATAATAATTAAATAAGCCGGGGTTTAATGGGAAAGATTTAGTAGTGGATAGTGCAGAAACGTGTACTCGGAAGGAGACTTGTGTTTCCTGTATTACATGTTTACCGATCAAGTTTACCGATCAAGTTTACCGATCAAGTTACCGATCAAGTTTACCGATCAAGTTACCGATCAAGTTTACCGATCAAGTTTACCGACCAAGTGCTGTGATTATGTGAATACTTGAGTACACTGTCCTGTATGGTTCCCTACGAAATCTAAAACGAAATTGTGTTGATGTGGCAACCATATAGTAAAATGATGGATGCATGAAGTGCTACCTAGATAGTAATAACTACAAGACTTGATACATGATAATTGAACATGATACATGCTTGCTTGATACTTGATTACATGATACTTGAACATGATTATATAATACTTGACACTTGATGCATGTTTACATGATACTGGATTATATGACACTCGATTCATGCCATTTACACTTGTTCACTTTACCATGTTAGTTGTTTATTTTGACATCATGCTTATACCATGTTGCTAGTTAGTTTCTGTCACGCCCCGCTTCCCAAAAATACGGAATGCGAGCACGTAGCAAAAGCCCAGCGAATGATTATTATCATCCTTAAGCTGTTTCAAGAAATCCTTACAACATGTCACAGTAAAATCAGAGTCGGAAGCCAGAAAAGTCAACCACATGCACATATGAACCAAATACCAATAAGAATGCTTGAAATAAAATACATTAATCTCAAATAGTCATGATCTGAATAACACAAATAATCCTTGGTCACATCGCCCAAATACAAGAAATAATACAAATCTCAAAATACAATATTGTCCAAAGTAAGCAACAAGAATAGTAATAGCAAATTTCAGCCTCTAGCCCATCATCTTGCCAATACCTTCAGGAACCTGTCCTCCAAAATCTGCAATTCATAGAATGCAAGAAAAAGGAAAAGAGAAAACACAAGTACCCGTCAATGGCAAGTCCGGGTCACAAATAGAATAGGATACAAGCACATGGAAACTAACTAACAACTTGGTATACTAACAGGTAAGGGTAACATATGTCAAATGTAAAGTCAACAGGTAAACAGGCAGTATGTATAATTATCAGGTATTCAGGTAATCAGGTAGTCAAGTAAATATGTATCAAGTATCTGGAAATCAGGTAACAGGAATATCAGGATAATCAGGTAACAGGTATACAGGTATTAATATCTTGTATTATTACTATCTAGGTAACACTTCATGTGCCATCTTTTTATCACATTGTTGTTACAGTCAATGCAGTTTCGCTTTAGATTTCATAGGGGACCATGCAGTGCAGTATACTCAGTATTCACAGAATCACAGAACTTGGTCGGTAAACTTGATTGGTAAACTTGATCGGTAACTTGATCGGTAACTTGATCGGTAAACTTGGTCATACAGGAAACA
Source organism: Hemerocallis citrina (assembly GCA_017893485.1). Taxonomy (NCBI): domain Eukaryota; kingdom Viridiplantae; phylum Streptophyta; class Magnoliopsida; order Asparagales; family Asphodelaceae; genus Hemerocallis; species Hemerocallis citrina. The sequence continues at coordinate 120,434,454 of CM030364.1, forward strand.
CAAGTCTCCTCCCGAGTACACGTTTCTGCACTATCCACTACTAGATCTGTCCCATATACCCCGGCTTAATTACTTTATTATTAAGATCATCAACAGGCATGAGAGTGTGCTAAATGATGTCAAACTAACAGTTTATAATCAGGTTTAGACTCAGGGAATTAGATCAGCAAGTATAGGTACCAAACATTCACAAATACGAGCAACTTGGCGTATGATTATAATCAGGACAGCAAGACCAGTCTGTACAAAAACAGTGATCCAAAGATCTACAGGCATGCAAATCATGATCCGTTGAAGGATCTGGAAAATAGACTTCCACACGCTTCTAACGGGTATAATAAAGATATACACTAGTTCACAACATCACGGCTTAAAAGTCATTTCAACACAGATTTCCGGTACAGCCAGAAAACAGGGGAATAACTTAAACCACATGAAAACAGCATACAAAGTCATTAATTAAACCCACAAAAATTCTGGGGTAATCCCCTATAAGTATATTCTCAAAATATAAATTTTCATATTTTTCCAGAAAGTATAGATATGTTTTCAAAAATAGAAAGTAACACATAACACAGTTTTGATGGATCTGGAATTCTTCAACACCGCTGTACAAAATCATGCATATCTTGCACACAGCGCATCAAAATCCACTTCCGCCAAAACGGGATGGAAGTAGATAAAATTACCCAAATTTCATATCTCACATAAAATATTCATACAGTAATTAGAAATAAGGTGAACACGACATTCAACATACAATCACACGCAGTTTACAGCAAAATCGATCTATAGAAAAGGATGTGAGGCATCACTCAAAACTCATCTTTTAATTACCACAAAAATCAGAGAACTACCTAACATCATATTGAAACACTGGACAAAATCTTGTGGCATGAAATTATGTCTAACTTAGATCTTGAAAATAAATTGGTGATAAACTCTACCCCGAAATGAATCTGGGAACTACCGGCATACAGTTACTAAAATAATCATAACTAATTCATACGAACTCCAAACAGGGTGAAATCAGTGGGATTAGAAATTAGATTCAATTCTCTACAAATTACTCAGAAATAGCCATGTTGAGATTCGGACTCTAATTCAGGTAAAAACAACAATCAATTCAGTTCAATCCAAATTTCCAGATTCTCAACTAAACTTCAAAACGTCATAACTTCCTCAAAAGTCATCCAAACTCTTCCAAATTCAAAACACTGTCTACCCATGGTTCAAATGTTATAATGGAGAGTATCTAACATGTCAAAAATCTAGTATTTCTCATATGGGTGTTCAACATACATCGGGTACACAATATGTCGCATACGCGATCAAATCGCGTTTGGGTGAATCCTAAGGCACAAACCTATCAAACTCCAGGTCCTAAGTCGTCTATGACCTGTTTTGAACAATAGAGACGAAACCCACAATTAAAAACATGATCTTTGTCCGTCTTTAGTCTCAACCTATCCTATGTGTGAACTTTCTACTTGTATCAACCTATGAAATTTAAGTACAAGTTACTTGCCTGGATGAAGACGACGAATCCAACCAAAAGAAGAGAATAACGGGAACGGATTCCCGGGTACGAACTCAACAGCAACGAACCACGAACAAGATCACGAATCCAAAGAGCAATCGATCACGGGCACGATCGGACGATCCATAACAAAACACGATCAAGAATCAAGATCTACGAACGGCCAAGATTCAAAAGATTCAAACTCCAAGATGATGAGATAAGATCCAACGGTCCAAAAGGTGATCAACACACCATGATCAAGAATCCAACGGACTCACATCAAAACTAGCAACTCCATGATGATGATGATCAATCAAGCGAAATCAACAGTCCACAATAACACTAGATCCAACTCAATCAAACGGACGGTTGACATCAACAAGATCAAAACTCTCCATACTCAACCCAGATCAACTCAAGGCACTGGTTGCTCGGACGGGGAGTCACTGCGACACGCACTGGATGGCGACGGCACACGAAAACAGCGCCGACGGCTGACCGCGCTGCGGGGTGGTGTGCGCACAGGAGGAGGGGCACTGCAGGGGACGTGAGAACAGGGGCTGGCGCCAGGCGGGATGCAGTCGCAGGTGGCGTGGTGCTGGGTGGGGACTGCCGGCGATGCTGCGATCTGCTGCGGGAGCGCTGGCTGAACGGGAGGCTGCGGTGGCGCGGGGAGTAGGGAAGAAGGGAAACGATGGTCAGGCTGTGCAGGGACGTGGAGAGGGAGAGGAGGAAGACGGGGGGTGCGGCTAACGTCGAAGGAGTCGCTGACTGGCGCGGGGAGGCGAACGGGCGGGTGCAGCGTCGACTGCGGGAGAGGAAGCGTTGCAGGGTAGGGTTTAGCAGAGAAGGCGGCTGACGATTTCAAGGAAGATGAACAGGTTAGATGTTGGGTATATATATAGAGTATTAGGTCGGTTGGGGAAGGGATGTTTCGGGTTTTGGGTTAAATAGGATTTGTAACCGGGTATGGGTAGGATTAGGCTGTTGGGAAAGGGGTAGTAGTTTAGGAAATAAATAAATAAATAAATACTAAGTTAAATAAAATAAATAAAATAGATAAATAACAAATAAAAATATTGTCTCTAATAAAATGCAATTTGCATTACAAAATATAATTTATACAATTAGTCTATCAAATGAATTTTTAATAACTAGCCAAAAACAAAAATAATAACAATAATACTAATAACAATAATAATAAAAATTGATAAAATAATGATAATACTACTAATACAGAAATCAGAGTATTAATAATAAAAATAAGATTTTTATAAAAAAATGTAAAAATTCAGATAGAAATAGTTACAATAAAATTATTGATCAAAAAATTAAATTTTTAATAGAAGGGTCGATAATACATCTTGACAGAAGAATTTGAAAACCGAAAAAAAATAATTTGTGAAAATTTTTAAATACAGAAAATACATTAAAATACAATTTTGGAAAAACAGGGGTTACAGTTTCCCTATGTACTTGTATCCTACATTATAAGTGGTTTGTAACTTGCAATTGACGGGTACTTGTTTTTTTTCACTTTCCCTCTTTCCTGCATTCTTTGAATTGCAAATTTTGGAGAACAGGTTCCAGATGGTAATGGTGACATGAAGTGTTAGTGCTGGGTCTTGTTATGATTATTCTTTGTAGTTGCTTGAACAATAATTGTTTTCATGTATTTGGATTTATTTTTGTATTTGGGCAATGTGACCCAAGATTTATTGTGTATTTCATATCATGACTATTTGATATTAATATATTTTATTTCAAGTGTTCTTGTTGGTATTTGGTTCATATGTGCATGTGGTTGTCTCTTTGCTTCCGACTCTGATTATTCCTGTGATATGTTGTAAAAATTCCTGAACAGTTTATGGATGATGAAAATTATTCGCTGGGCTTTTGTCGCTTATCCGTATTCCGTATTCTTTTGGAAAGCGGGGCGTGACAGGGTTTTTAGTGGTATCAGAGCCCAGGTTTGGCTAATGAATTAGTTGCCTAATTTATTAGACAAGCTTGGCTCGAACTGGAATCGGCTCAACATTTCACCAACCATGCATGTATAAATGAATTATTATCAACATTGATCTGAATACTAGTCTTATTCCATTCTTTTTTATTCCATCTTATCTCAGCTCGTGGGTTGTTCATGGCTTTCCGTTTCTAGCATTCATCTTCATTTGTTGATTCATTTTGAGTATCACGCTAGTTATTCTTTTTCTGCTATATTCTTTTCAAATTTCACTTGTGTCCCCTCGTTCCTCTTCCTTCATATTCAATTCTTTAATTTCTTATTTTCTTTCGTCCCGTGTATTCGTCTTCCATTGTTGACTCTTTATTGAGTATAAAATTCATTCTTCTTCTCCCTATATTTTCTTTATATGTATATGTATTTTTGAATATTTTGTGTATTTCGATTATTATTTGTTATATTTTGGATCTTCTATAAAATTGTTTCTAAAACGAAAATTTTGTTATTTCGAATAACTGTGTATTTTAATATCACAAATTTCAAAACGTAACTTCGTACTTGAATTGAGCAATCAATATCTAAGTACGCGTGGAAGATCGCATCATTTCGTTCATCGCTTTGTTGCAACTGGATGTCGAGATGGCAAACATGCAACTAGACGTCAATGGAGGCAAATTGCAACTGGATATTGGAGAGGCAAAATGTGCAACAGAATATCCAGATGGCAACCTACAACCTGATGTCGTGGAGACAAACCTGCAACTTGATATCGAGAAGGCAAGTCTACAGATGGATATAAATGAGGCGAACCCACATCAAAGAATTTCTACTACTGCTATTATTATTGTTTTCCTTATTATTATTGTTATTACTATTACTATTATTATTATTGTATTTTTCTTACTATTTTATTTCGGATGTTAATATTGAATTACTTTCACCAAAATGATGAACCCCAAATTATTTTTTGTCTTGTATTATTATCCTTACCAGTATTTTTAATATTTTATTATTATTTTTATTTTTACCAGTATGATTATGATGATTATTATTGTTATTATTATTTTTATTATTTTTGTTGTTATTATTTTGTTATTAATATGTGTTGATTTTTAGTATTTATTAATATCTAACTCGAGCCCAACCCGAATTCTCCTACCTATATTCTCTTTGATTTTGGTGTCTCATTCTTTTCTTCCTGCTCGGATCGTCGCTTGGCGTCACGTGGTCTACAACGACATGTCTGCAGCTTGGAACATCACCATCAGAGTGGCGCAGCGGAAGCGTGGTGGGCCCATAACCCATAGGTCTCAGGATCCTTTTGTTACTTCTCCTCCCTTGTATTGTTTGTTTTGTTTCATTCCTTGCATTTGTCCTCATCTGTTGACTTATTGTTTGATTCAATTCTTCCCTGTCTTTTCTCTCTTTGATTCCAGTTCTGCCGACTCCCTTATTACTTTGTTATCTGGTGTTGATTCTTTCCTTTTGATACTGTTTGTTCTCTTTCTTTCATTCCATTTGACCCCATCGTTGTTATCCACTTCCTTCTTTTCTGGTGTTACCACTGCTTTGTTCCTTATCCTTTAGCCCTCTGTTTTGTTATCCTTCCCCAGTTTGCTTTTGTCTTGTCCTATGTACTGCCTAAGCAAATTTTGAGGACGAAATTTTGTTGTAAGGTAGGTAGGATTTGTAACCCCCTGTTTTCCCAAACCCGTATTTTATGTGTATTTTTCTATATTTAAAATTTTTGTACATTAATTTTTGTGCTTTCAAATTCTTTGTTAAAATGTATTATTTGATCTTCTGTTAAAACCTATTTTTAATCAATAGTTTATTTATAACTAGTTCCCAATGATATAATTTTCATAATACAAATATTTTTAATATGCTTTGGATTATTATGTTTATTATTATTATTGGTTGATTTTTGTATTATTAATATTATTTTTGTTAATGCTCATTATGATTATTGTTATTTTTGATATTGGTGTTATTTTATCTTTTACTCTTGATTGTTGATTTAAAAATCTATTTCAATTGTTAATTGTATTTGTAGTATTTCAAATAATTTCTATCCTGTAGATCAATATATATTTTGATATATAATCCTACTTTTATTTATTACTTTATCTATTCGATTTGATCTTTTATTTAAATCCTAGTTTAAAACCTATATCATATCAATACCCATTAAACAAATCCTACTATTACTCCTAATTACCCACAACCCAATTACCCATTAACCCTAATCCCCTTATATATATATCTCTCATCCCTAGTCTCTCTCTCTCTTGGTGTTCTCTTGTGGCCGCAAGCCACTATTGTCATCATCCCTCTTGGATCATCTCTCTTTTGGTGGAATTGTTCGTGTGAAGATTTTTGGTCAAGTTTGCTTGGATTCATTCGTTCTTAGATTTTTGTTCATGGGTTTTTTGTTCATTGTCGGGATCCGCTCCCGTCATTCTAGGTGTTCTTAGTTTTCGTTTTCGGTTAAGGCAAGTAACATGTACTCCAATTCCTTTATTTGATACAAGTCAAAAATACCACGTATAGTGTAGTTGGGTCTAGAGACAACTCTTGTTTGTGCTATGGTTGAAGGGTTTTGTCTCTATTGTGAAAACTTGACCATAGTTGTCTCACGACACAATATGGACATGAATTAACTTAGATTTTACTCGTTCTTGATTTGATCATGTATGTGGGACTTTTGTGAGAATTCGTAATTTTGTTGATACCCATGTGATATACCTGGTGTGGACATGCTAGATACCCTAATTCATGATGTTTGAACACTTGGTAGACCCGATTTCATGTTTGGTTGTGTTTTGAACAAGTTTTGTATGATATATATTGAGTTGTCGTTAAAGGGAAAAATCTGTATTTTGTCGCTGATCTGTTTTGTTTGCTGTTTTGGACTTTCTTTAAGTTAGTATCTTGGTTCCAGTATAAAACATGAATTTTAGAGAATTTCGTCTATTTTTCAACCCCTCTGACTTTGCTTGATTTCGTTTTCGTATGTGTGAGTTATGACTATTTTACTACAGAGGTGTAGATAAATACCAAATTTCGTTTCTTGATGATTTTGATGACTAAATCATTTTGATACTTGTGCTATACATATTATTTTGATCCAAAACTTTGGTCAGTAATTCTTTACCTACTTAGGGATTACCCAGAATTTTGGTGGATTTTATTGATGAGTTTTATATGCCGTTTCATGCTCATTTATAAAAATTATACCTGCTGTATTTTACTAGCTATTCTGTAAAGAAACATATTTTCACCCTGATTCTTTTTACTGTATGAAAAATATTTGCAAAATATGAAAGTTAATATATTTTGTCTATTTTCATAACCCTTTGGCAGATTTGGATTTTGTTTCATTTCTTGCGAGATATTTCAGTTTTCGTACAGCAGTGTTGAGAATTCCAGATTTGCCAAACTACCGTTTCTTGATGATTTCTGATTTTTATTGACAAAACTAAGCTTTCTGGAAAATTATGAAACTTTATATTTTGATGCTATACATATAGGGAATACCCCAGATTTTTCCTGGAATTTATTATGATGATTTCTTGCTGTTTTTCCGTACATGAATATAATTTACTGATTTCTAACTGAACGCATTTCCTGGTTTAGATTCAGTTTTGAGTTGTGTTTTTGTGAAACACTATGTGGCTTGTATATGATCGCTGGATTCGTGTGGAAGTCTAATTTTCAGATCCTTTGACGGATCCAAACTTGGATGTTTGTAGTAGCAGGAATCACTATTTTTGTACAATACCGCCTTGTTGTCCTGAATTAGAAAACTAGTTGTTTTACCCTGTTATGTGTTATCTTGTACATGTACTTATTTATCTTGCACCCTGAACCTGATACATATTTATACCCTGTTATTCTTGCTTTGTTTTGCGACACATACATGAATAACTAAGTCGGGGTTTAATGGGAAAGATCTAGTAGTGGATAGTGCAAAAACATGTACTCGGAAGGAGACTTGTGTTTCCTGTATTACATGTTTACCGATCAAATTTCCGATCAAGTTAATATTCTGTTACCGATCAAGTTACTGATCAAGTTTACCGATCAAGTTTACCGATCAAGTTTACCGACCAAGTGTTGTGATTCTGTGAATACGTGAGTATACTGCCCTGTATGGTCCTCTACGAAATTTAAAACGAAATTGTGTTGACTGTAGCAACCATGTTGTAAAAGGATGGATGCATGAAGTGCTACCTAGATAGTAATAACTACAAGACTTGATACATGATACTTGAACATGGTACATGCTTGCTTGATACTTGATTACATGATACTTGAACATGATTACATGATACTTGACACTTGATGCATGTTTACATGATACTGGATTACTTGACACTTGATTCATGCCATTTACAATTGTTCACTTTACCATGTTAATTGTTTATTTTGACATCATGCTTATACCATATTGCTAGTTAGTTTCCCCATATACTTGTATCCTACATTATATGTGGCCCGAAACTTGCAATTGATGAGTACTAATTTTTTCTCTTTCCCTCTTTCCTGCATTCGTTGAATTGCAGATTTTGGAGAACAGGTTCCAGATGGTATTGGTGACATGAAGTATTAGTGCTGGGTCTTGTTATGATTATTCTTTGTAGTTGCTTGAACAATAATTGTATTCATGTATTTGGATTTATTCTTGTATTTGAGCAATGTGACACAGGATTTATTGTGTATTTCAGATCATGACTATTTGAGATTAATATATTTTATTTCAAGTGTTCTTGTTGGTATTTGGTTGATATGTGCATATGGTTGTCTCTTTGCTTCCGACTCTGATTATTCCGGTGATATGTTGTAATGATTCCTGAACAGCTTATGGATGATAAAAATCATTCGCTGGGCTTTTGTCGAGTATCCGTTTGTCGTATTCTTTTTGGAAAGCGGGGCATGACAGGGTTTTTAATGGTATCAGAGCCCAGGTTTGGCGAATGTATTAGTTGCCTAATATATTAGACAAGCTTGGCTCGAACTGCAATCGGCTCAACATTTCACCAACCATGCATGCATAAATGAATTATTATCAACATTGATCTGAATACTAGTCTTATTTCATTCTTTTTTATTCCTTCTTATCTCAGCTCGTGGGTCGTTCATGGCTTTCCATCTCTGGCATTCATCTTCATTTGTTGATTCATTTTGAGTATCATGCTAGTTATTATTTTCCTGCTATATTCTCTTCAAATTCTGCTTGTGTCCCCTCGTTCCTCTTCCTTCATATTCAATTCTTTGATTTCTTATTTTCTGTCGTCCCTTGTAGTCGTCTTCCTTTGTTGACTCTTTATTGAGTATAAAATTCATTCTTCTCCTCCATGTATTTTCTTTATATGTATATGTATTTTCGAATATTTTGTGTATTTCGATTATTATTTGTTATATTTTGGATCTTCTATAAAATTGTTTCTAAATCGAAAATTTTGTTATTTCGAATAACTGTGTATTTTAATATCACAAATTTCAAAACGTAACTTCGTACTTAAATGGAACAATCAATATCTAAGTACGCATGGAAGATCGCATCATTTCGTTCATCGCTTTGTTGCAACTGGATGTCGAGATGGCAAACATGCAACTAGACATCAATGGAGCCAAATTACAACTGGATATCGGAGAGGCAAAATGTGCAACCGAATATCCAGATGGCAACCTGTAACCTGATGTCGTGGAGGCAAACCTGCAACTTAATGTCGAGAAGGCAAGTCAACAGGTGGATATAAATGAGGCAAACCCACATCAAATAATTTCTACTACTACTATTATTCTTGTTTTCCTTATTATTATTGTTATTATTATTACTATTATTATTATTGTATTTTTCTTACTATTTTATTTTTGATGTTGATATTGAATTACTTTCACCAAAATGATGAACCCCAAATTATTTTCTGTCTTGTATTATTATCCTTACCAGTATTATTAATATTTTATTATTATTATTATTTTTACCAGTATGATTATGATGATTATTATTGTTATTATTATTTTATTTTTTTTATTATTATTTTATTATTAATATGTGTTGATTTTTAGTATTTATTCATATCTAACTCGAGCCCAACCCAAATTCTCCTACCTATATTCTCTTTGATTTTGGTATCTCATTCTTTTCTTCCAGCTCGGATCGTCGCTTGGTGTCACGTGGTCTACAACGACATGTCTGCAGCTTGGAACGTCACCATCAGAGTGGCGCAGCAGAAGTGTAGTGGGCCCATAACCCGCAGGTCCTAGGATCCTTTTATTGCTTCTCCTCCCTTGTATTGTTTGTTTTGTTCCATTCCTTGCATTTGTCCTCATCCGTTGACTTATTGTTTGATTCAATTCTTTTCTGTCTTTTCTATCTTTGATTTCAGTTCTGCCGACTCCCTTATTGCTTAGTTATCTGGTCTTGATTCTTTCCTTTTGATACTGTTTGTTCTCTTTCTTGCATTCCATTTGACCCCATCGTTTTTATCCACTTCCTTCTTTTCTGAATTTCTGGTGTTACCACTGCTTTGTTCCTTTCCCTTTAGCCCTCTATTTTGTTACCCTTCCCTAGTTTGCTTTTACCTTGTCTTATATACCGCCTAAGCAAATTTCGATGACGAAATTTTATTGTAAGGTAGGTAGGATTTGTAATCCCACTTTCTCCAAACCCGTATTTTATGTGTATTTTTCTATATTTAAAATTTTTGTATATAAATTTTTCTGCTTTCAAGTTCTTTGTTAAAATGTATTATTTGATCTTCTGTTAAAACCTATTTTTAATCAATAGTTTGTCTATAACTAGTTCCCAATGATATTATTTTCATAATACAAATATTTTTAATATGCTTTGGATTATTATGTTTATTATTATTATGTATTGATTTTTGTATTATTAATATTATTTTTGTTAATGCTCATTATGATTATTGTTATTTTTGTTATTTGTGTTATTTATGTTTTACTCTTGATTGATGATTTAAAAAAATATTTCTATTGTTATTTGTATTTGTAGTATTTCAAATAATTTCTATCTTGTAGATCAATATATATTTTGATATATAATCCTAATTTTATTCATTACTTTATCTATTCGATTTGATCTTTTATTTAAATCCTATTTTAAAACCTATATCATATCAATACCCATTAAACAAATCCTACTATTACTCCTAATTACCCACAACCAAATTACCCATTAACCCTAATCCCCTTATATATCTCTCTCATCCCTAGTCTCTCTCTCTTGGTGTTCTCTTGTGGTCGCAAGCCACAATTGTCATCATCCCTCTTGGATCATCTCTCGTTTGATGGAATTGTTCGTGTGGTGATTTTTGCCCAAGTTTGCTTGGATTCATTCGTTCGTGGATTTTCGTTCGTGGGTTTTTTGTTCGTTGTCGGGATCCGCTCCCGTCATTCTTGGTGTTCTTAGTTTTCGTCTTCGGTTAAGGCAAGTAACTTATACTCCAATTCCTTTGTTTGATACAAGTCAAAAATACTACCTATAGTGTAGTTGGGTCTAGAGACGACTCTTATTTGTGTTATTCTTGAAGGATTTTGTCTCTATTGTGAAAACTTGACCATAGTTGCCTCACGACACAATATGGACATGAATTAACTTAGGTTTTACCCGTTCTTGATTTGATCATGTATGTGGGATTTTTGTGAGAATTCGTGATTTTGTTGATACCCATGTGATATACTTGGTGTGGACATGCTAAATACCCTAATTCATCATGTTTGGACACTTGGTAGATCCGATTTCATGTTTGGCTGTGTTTTGAACAAGTTTTGTATGATATATGTTGAGTTGTCGTTAAAGGGAAATATCTGTATTTTGTCGCTAATCTGTTTTGTTTGCTGTTTTGGACTATATTTAAGTTAGTATCTTGGTTCCAGTATAAAACATGAATTTTAGAGAATTTCGTCTATTTTCCAACCCCTCTGTCCTTGCTTGATTTCATTTTCATATGTGTGAGTTATGACTGTTTTACTACAGAGGTGTAGATAAATTCCAGATTTCATTTCTTGATGATTTTGATGACTAAATCATTTTGATACTTGTGCTATACATATTATTTTGATCCAAAACTTTGGTCAGTATTTCTTTACCTAATAAGGGATTATCCAGAACTTTGATGGATTTTATTGATGAGTTTTATGTGTCATTTCATACCCGTTTATGAAAACTATACCTGCTGTATTTTGCTCGCTATTTTGTAAAGAAACGTATTTTCACCCTGATTATTTTTACTATATGAAAAAATATTCGTGAAATATGAAAGTTAATGAATTTTGTCTATTTTCATCTCCCTTTGGCGGATTTGGATTTCGTTTCACGACTTGCGAGATATTTCAGTTTTCATACAGCAGTGTTGGGAATTCCAGATTTGCCAAACTACCGTTTCTTGATGATTTCTGATTTTGGTTGACTAAACTAAGCTTTCTGGAAAATTATGAAACTTTATATTTTGATGCTAGACATATAGGGAAATGCCCGAGATTTTTCCTAGAATTTATTATGATGATTTCTTGTTGTTTTCCTGTACCTGAATATAATTTACTGATTTCTGGCTGAACGCATTTCCTGGTTGAGATTCAGTTTTGGGTTGCGGTTTTGTGAAACACTATGTGGCTTGTATATGATCTCTGGATTTGTGTGGAAGTCTAATTTCCAGATCCTTCGACGGATCCAGATTTGGATGTTTGTAGTAGCAGGAATCATTGTTTTTGTACAACACCGCCTTGTTGTCCTGAATTAGAAAACTAGTTGTTTTACCCTGTTATGTGTTATCTTGTACCTGTACTTGTTTATCTTGCACCCTGAACCTGATACATATTTATACCCTGTTATTCTTGCTTTGTTTTGCGACACATACATGCATGCCTGATTTTAATAACAAATAACTAAGTCGGGGTTTAATGGGAAAGATCTAGTAGTGGATAGTGCAGAAACGTGTACTCGGAAGGAGACTTGTATTTCCTGTATTACATGTTTACCGATCAAGTTACCGATCAAGTTAATATTCTGTTACCGATCAAGTTACCGATCAAGTTTACTGATCAAGTTTACCGATCAAGTTTACCGACCAAGTTCTGTGATTCTGTGAATATCTGAGTACACTGCCCTGTATGGTCCCCTACGAAATCTAAAACGAAATTGTGTTGACTGTAGCAACCATGTAGTAAAAGGATGGATGCATGAAGTGCTACCTAGATAGTAATAACTACAAGACTTGATACATGATACTTGAACATGATACATGCTTGCTTGATACTTGATTACATGATACTTGAACATGATTACATGATACTTGACATTTCATGCATGTTTACATGATACTGGATTACTTGACACTTGATTCATGTCATTTACACTTGTTCACTTTACCATGTTAGTTGTTTATTTTGACATCATGTTTATACCATGTTGCTAGTTAGTTTCCCCATGTACTTGTATCCTACATTATAAGTAGCCCGTAACTTGCAATTGACGGGTACTTATTTTTTTTCTTTCCCTCTTCACTACATTCGTTGAATTGTAGATTTTGGAGACAGGTTCTAGATGGTATTGGTGATATGAAGTATTAGTGCTGGGTCTTGTTATGATTATTCTTTGTAGTTGCTTGAACAATAATTGTATTCATGTATTTGAATTTATTCTTGTATTTGGGTAATGTGACCTAGGATTTATTGTATATTTCAGATCATGACTATTTTAGATTAATATATTTTATTTCAAGTGTTCTTGTTGGTATTTGATTCATATGTGCATGTGGTTGTCTCTTTGCTTCTGACTCTGATTATTCCTGTGATATGTTGTAAAGATTCTTGAACAGCTTATGGATGATGAAAATCATTCGCTGGGCTTTTGTCGCGTATCCGTATTTTATATTCTTTTTGGGAAGAGGGGCGTGACACAGACCAAACCCCAAACCCCGCCGGTGAAGAGTAACCAACCGAAAGCGCACTTGAAGACTAGAAGGTCTTAAGTGACTAACTGAAATAAAGGTGGCTTAAATTATACTCAAAGTGTGGGTTCGGGATTTAATTAAAACTCGAATTTTTCAGAAAAACAGAGTCTCTTGCAAGACTCAAACCCAAGAACCAGAGCTCCGCTCAGCTACAGTAACGGACCCAAATCGCACCCAAAGACCAATTAATCTTGAGTGACTAACCGATATGAAATTGGTTAAGTACTTTTAGTATAAACCGCACTGTATTTAATTCTTCCTTTAAATAACTCGATTTTTCTATTGATTTGTACTCACTCAAAAATCTAAATCTTTTCTAGAATATGTTTCTATCCAAACAATACAGTATAGTGCGTATATTTAAATTCACAAAATTTACTTCCGACAATATAACAAAATCTCAATCTTGCTTTAAAGAACTCATATTATTAATTTACAAATAGAAAATTGTCTTTCATCAAAACTTCTTCATAGAATTCTTTATACTCATAAAATATTTACTAGTGAGATTACTTCCATATTTCTTTACCACATTAGCATCAAAAATCCTTTTTCATACATATTGCATTATTTTGACTATTTTAAAAACATTCTACCATGCATCAATTTTTCATACAATCATGATTCATCAATTCGCATGTACTCTAGCATGCAAATATATTAATAAAGTATCATAACAAATTTCAGAGAATAAAGCAAGCAATTCACATCTATCACACTAATCAAAGTTTAGCAATTAAACTCTACATCAACTAGCATGTAATCTACTCCTAAGTTAGAAATAATTTAAGAAACACCCACCCAAAAAAATATAATTCCTAGCAATTGAACTCCTAGAATGAGAAGCTCCTAATAGCAAAAACTCCTTCAAAAGCTCCAAAGGAAACTCCATTTTGCCTCATCGAAATCCGTGCACAAGGAGAACCTCCAAATCCACCACTTCGGCAGCAACAGAGAAGCCCCCAACTTCATAACATGAACAGGGAGGCCACGAACAGGGAGGCATTTCCATACATATATATATATATATATATATATATGATAGAATATGATATAGGTGTATAGGTGGAGAAGGGCATGGACTTGCTGATGGATGTCTTCGGATGTGACAGAGAAGGAGAAAATAGGTGTATAGGTGGAGAAGGGCATGGACTTGCTGATGGATGTCTTCGGATGTGACAGAGAAGGAGAAAAAGCACTCATCTCAAATTCACATTCAGGTACATATATATGTATACATGCTTATATATATATATATATATATATATATATATATATATATATATATATATATATATATACTAGATTTTTTTCATGGGCACGTACCTACGACACGTCTTCGGAACGATACAACACACAAAAAACCCTGTAAACAGTAAAACAACAATTATGTAGTTCAAGTTTGAATAGTATGACAATAATTAGTTGTAAATAAAAGTCCATGTTTCTATTAGTATATGTTGAAAAATAATTATAATGGAGGGTGTAAAATCCAATTTCTTAGAACTTTAAAAGTGGAAAATGGTGAAATTTAACTGTTGAAGAGATATTTGATATTTTCAATATAACATGTGCAATAAAAAAAGCATAAAAATTTTGAAAATTTTACAAATCTAAATTTCCAAGTAAGTTAATAAAGATTGGGAGAGAGAGAAATATGAAAAAGTGAAGAGAGAAGAGAGAGATAGTAATAAAGTAATGAGTTTTTTAGTTTTGGGGGGAAAATATTAATTTTGAGGTTTGAAATTTTGGGTGGGAAAATATGTTTTGTGAGAATCAATCTAGGCCATTGGTTTTAGGGGAGATTGAATGAGAGCCACTTGATAGCTTTCTTTGTAATTTATTATATATATATATATATGTATGTATGTATTGAATGGTGGAAAGAGTGGAGAAAACAAAAATGGGAATTTGCTGGAAGGTGATTTCAGATGTGAACAGAAAAGGGAAAGAAGGGAGGGGATGATGGAGAAAGGTAGGGGTGGGGGGTATTTGTATAGGTTTTAATGAGTAGTTATATTAACTACTCCCTACAACTCCACTAACTCCACCCTCTAATTTCAAAAGCTATATTCTTTCCCTCCATCCCCAAATCAGCCGGCCACCATTCATGCCCAAAACACGTGCACTGCATCGCGCTTGCACACACTTCATTCATACGCACATATATATTTTTATATTAAAATATAGATTGTAATATATAGTAAATGTTTAAGTAAAATTAGTTTAGTTTAATCATAAATTAGATTCATCTTGCACAAAATAAAATAAACACACACACTTCCGAAATTTTATTTTAAAAGATAATGCAACTAATACGTGCATTGCAAACACGTGCGTCGCACGAAAAAATCAAAATACGAAATCAACTTTATCAATGGAAAATATTTAAATATAATCAAAATACAATATAAAAAAAATACATTTATTGTACACATTCAATAACGTAGTCAATACATACATTGAAAACACGTGCACCACACGTATAAAAATATTTAAATCGAAAATAGGAGAAAAATGAACTTCCTTTTATAAAACGAATTCAAACATGTTATTAAATAAATAATTGAAACACAAAGAAAATATTACACGTAGTGGTGAAAATCGACACATGCATCGATAATACGTATAAAGCACGTAAAAATACATAGATTGAAATATTATATTTCAGTCGACTCGATTAAGATAAAAGAAGATGGGAAATGCATGAATAGTCAGAATACAAAGTTCGAATTAAAATACGGTACGGATATTACTCGTAACAGTACAAAATACACGTGCATAACACACGAGGGCAAAATTGTCATTTTCAATTTTGCGGGGTGTTACAATCAAGGTCTAAGACTTGGTTGAGTTCATCGTGGAGAGCACCATTCTTGACTCCCTCGACCAGCAAGATGACCCCTCTATATGGAATGTCTATGTTGATGGTTCCTCTTGCATCGAGGGGAGTGGGGTTGGCATAATCTTTCTCGCACCGGAGGACTTCACCTTCTAGTACTCACTCCGCCTCAACTTCCGAGCCTCCAACAACAAGGCTGAATATGAAGCATTAGTTGTAGGCCTCCTTTTAGATCGGAAAGTATGAGCCCAGAAAGTGAAAGTGTTCAGTGACTCCCAACTGGTGGTGAACCAAAACTCAGGAGAATATGAAGATAGGGACTACTGCATGGTCAAGTACTTAGATTTTGTAAAAGAGCTTCCAGAAACATTCCAGGAAGTTGAAGTGACTCGAATCCCTCGTGAAGAGAATGGGAAAGCTAATGCCCTCTCCAAGCCGGTGTCCGATTCCTTTGAAGGACTTGATCACACTATGCTCATCGAAATCCTCTTCAATTTTCGCTCACAAAACTCTTCATATATTTTGAGTTTTCTGACTTAGGCGTCGGAGGGTCCGCCACCGGGGCCAACCCCGGTGTTTCAGGTTTTTTTTCAAGTCAATTGAAGTAATCACAATCGTCCCCGACAGTCATATTTCAGAGTCAATAATAGTTTACAGCAGTCAACACAGGTGAAAAGCAAAGGTTAGGTCTTTAATTATTTTCCATAAAAATAACTCACAATATCTGTTTGCTCCTATCGAAAATTAGCAGCAACAGTTGTTTATATTCATATGTTATATATTATCAGAAAAAATAATAAAACCTTATATAAAGGATACATCCATGCAATCTAATTTATGACCTTATATTTAGGATAGGTGAGTCGAGTAGATTCGGGTTCGGCGGTTTTATTAAACATATGAAGCTCGCTAATATAAAAAGAAAATTTTCGGGTGGATTTTAAAGGAGTTTTTAACTGTTTATATACAGGTTGGGTTTGGACTGGTTCGGGTTGAACTCGACCCAATGAACATGCCTACATAATATTGTAGGGTGTTGTTTATACAAAGATATCTATGTTAAGACGGTTTCATATAAATAAATTCAGCATGCGAATAATATGTTTAAGTACATGGAATCAATTATGCAACTGCCACGAGAACTAATAACCCCCAAATCGAATGATACTATTTTACGGTTGATGTTGCTTGTTTTCAGGTGTGGGAGCAATAGATAATGTGAGTTCTTTTGGAAGAGGAAACTCATATCTCAGCATCCAATCTAACTCCACTATGAGGCTGATGTGATAGATATGGTGGATTTGGGTGGTTCAATCATCGTCGGACACTTGTAAGATAGTCTAAGACACTGGGAGGATTCTCGGCGACAGACCCTCCGACGCTCAAGTCAATAACCAGAAGATTAAGAGGAGATTTAAGTGGTGAAATTACGATTACCTAGTTTGTAACACCCCGAATTCCAAATAAGACTGAATTCAAAGTTCCACAGGATCTTTACAATTCATTTCGTATAATTTTACAAGGAATTTAAAACTTTTAATTCAACAATAATTACATCAGAGTCATTTACATCAACACGCAGCGGAATAAATAAAATACAACAATAATAAATGTGCAATTGTAACAACTTTAGCATGTAAGTATTCATCAGCAACAAATTCATTTTTATATCTTCTTGTAAACTCCAAATCCTGTATATAAAACTGTGGGCACGTCAGTTGCTTAGAACCGACGAAATGTTATACACGGCCATCCTCGCTATGCCGAAAGAAGTATAACGTTTCTTAAATACTTTAATAAACCACAAACTTGATCACAAACAAAGCTACAAAGGGACTATCCTATTGATGTCGTATTGTGATGTGCACTTAGTCCTTAATGTAGTTATTTATATTACATGACACTAATGCGCACTTGTTCGGATTCTATGCATCCCATACTACATAGGTCCGAGGGCAAGCCCTTAATCGTTCTTCATCTTATAGGGTTCAATCCCTCACCATGACTTAAACTAATACAGTAACTATGGTAAGTATCTTAGATGTTCAATGAGTTACGAGCCCATGTCCAGACAGCCAGGAGGGGAATCTTACGTCGTGACAAGATGCATCATGCAGAGCCTATGGACAATTCAGCCTCCATCAAGGAACGATGGCACCACTCGTAGTCACCAAAGACCCCACAAGCGTCACCACCGGGACGATAATTCCGGAGTAGTGTTCATGCCATGACATGACGCATCAAGCAAGCAACGTATGAATCACTCTCACACCGCCAATCCGATGGCCCTCATACCTGTGTTTTTCTCTAACTTTCATCACATCTCCGCTATAGTGTAGTCCTTATAATTTTGTTTGTTTTAAAAGAAAAATCATCACAACCTAGAGCTAGCTTACCCTAACGGACTTAAATCAAAACAAAAGAGATAATCAGCCTACTTGGCTACTTCTCAAGAGATGCTCAACCCATACTGGTTAGCTCTCAAGTTCATTAATAAAAATTGCCGGCCACTAAGGTCTCGCCTAGCCTCTAGATTCCAACAACTATCTTTTGCTAGAGATCAACAATAAGTCATAATCAATCTCAAATAATATTTCCATTTCTTTATTCATATCACTTTCTCAAAATATTTCTTTTATAATCTCATAACACAATATAAGTCAATTCAACCACTTAATCAATTTAATCACTTATAACGGTGTATGCATTTCAAATAATCTCAATCAAGTATAAATAAACATAAAATCTCATTAAAAGGAATATCTAATCACAATCCAAATATTCATCTCTCCTTAATCATACAAGAGTCACACTTTTCAATAAAAATAACTTCTTATTCTTTTAATCGATAAACTCGAGTTCTTTAATGTAAAATCAACTTTTAATCTCACAAAATACATGAAATATTATGAAACTATTTTTAATAAACTCTAAATCATTTTAGAGGAATATTAGAAATTTTCCCAAATTTTATTTTGCATTAAAAACTCCTTAAAATGTCAAAAATCTCAAAAAAAACATCAAATGGCAGCACCGGATTTCGAACCCATGCCCACCGTAAGCTACAGTACCGCCCTATAGCCTCCCCTCTAACCATGAAGTCCATTGACTTTGCTGTCACGAGAAAACCGAAAGCCACTAACTACTAACTCTCGGTTAATTAAAACTAAACCAAAATAAAGAGGGGACTGTCGAGTTTCGAACTCGTGACCCAAGGCCACATACACGCTACAGTAACGCCCTTAAAGAGCTCCGACTAGCCAGTAAGTCCAACACCGCACACTGACATGAAGTCAGAGGCCAATGGTTTTGTTCATACGGCACAGTCGCTTGGTCAAATTTCATAAAACTCAAACATACTGTCGATCTAATCTTTTTAAGGGACTGTAATTATCTCACTCATACTGTGTTTACTTGAAAATAGTAACTCATGAATCCTTAACTGATATTTTAGACATTATATATATATTTCTAATTCATTTTCTCTCATTAGTGTACATGAATTGCATTTCTTCAAATTAAGCAAAATAACAATTCTTATTTCTTACAACCAATTATATAATTCTATTTGTACCAATTAACTTTACTACAATTTATTTTGGCTACAAGGGAAGTCTCAACAATCTTCATACAAATTTATAAAATTTCGACATTTACAATTTAACATGCATATTAGTATGGTTCTTGGCAATAACTCATTGTTTATTATTTTTCTTTATAATTAAATAAGAGCATGTGACTCACAACAATACTTCTATACATCATAGCACAAATATATCAAGATCATGAAATCTACAAATTAACATACCAATCAATATTTAACCACTAAATTATATATTATCTGGCATGCAAATCTACTCCTATATTAGAAAGGATTTTAGAATCACCCACCCAAGAAAATTTAATTCCTAGCAATTGCACTGCTAGAAAGAGAGCTCCTACAAAACTCTACTTCGCTCCTCGAATTCCGCACGCAAGAAAAAGACCCCAACTCCGCAAAGCAAAATAGCAAGATCTTCAACTTTGATCCATTTCGGCAGCAAGACAAAAGCATCTAATATACATCACCATTCACATATATATATAGGTATATATATATATAGAATTATAGGTTGTATATGTGGTAGGTGGAGAAAGCAGCAGAGAAGTGATGGCTGGACTGGGGGGTTTTCGGATGTTGACAGAGCAAGGAAAGATGGATAAGTGAATTAGGGGGTATAGGTATAAGCATAGGCATATATATATATATATATATATATATATATATATATATATATATATATATATATATATATATTATAGGTGCTCTATTTCATGAGTGCTCACGGAGTGCTCACCAAAAGTAGTGTGCAACCGAAGATTTGTCTATATATATATATGGGATATGAGCAAATTGCTCATTTAGTAAATGAGCAATTGATTATGTGGCATGCATGTGATACATTGGACAACTAACCCTTTTAAGGATTTTCCAATCACATGTATGCCACATCATCAATTGCTCATTTACTAAATGAGCAAGTTGCTCATACCCCTTTTTCCCTATATATATATATATATATATATATATATATATATATATATATATATATATATATATATATATATATATATATATATATATATATATATATATATGTATATATGTATATATGTATATATGTATGTATGTATGTATGTATTTGGTGGAAATGAGTGGAGGAAGTACAAGAGGACATGGATGCTGGATTTTTGATTTCGGAAGTATACAGAGGAAGGAAAAAAAAGGAAGATGGAGAGAGTGCAAGAGTTGGGGGGTATTCATATAAGGAGTAAAAGAGTAGTTATTAATATATATATATATATATATATATATATATATATATGTGTGTGTGTGTGTGTGTGTGTGTGTGTGTGTGTGTGTGTGTGTGTGTGTGTGTGTGTGTGTGTGTGTGTGTGTGTGTGTGTGGTGGAAATGAGTGGAGGAAGTACAAGAGGACATGGATGCTGGCTTTTTGATTTCAAAAGTATACAGAGGAAGGAAAAAAAGGAAGATGAAGAGAGTGCAAGAGTTGGGGGGTATCTATATAAGGAGTAAAAGAGTAGTTATTAAAACTACCTCCCCACTAAAAACACTAACTCCACTCTCAACAGTCCAAAATTCTGTTTTCCCTCCCCTCTAAAACAACCTGACCACCCTCTCTTTCAAGCCAAAAACACGTGCACGTGCATGCACTAGCGCAGACTTCATACATCAATTATTTTTAAAAAACATAAATTGTGTATATACATAATATGTACGTAAAAAATAATTTAATTAAAAATTATAATTTCTCATGCACAAATAAAATAGATACACACATTTTATGAAATTCATTTCGAGAAATGATACGCCCAAATAAGCTCACCGAAGCACGTAAGTCACACGTAAAACATAGAAATACGAAATTTGACGTTATCAATGGAAAAATATTAAGGATAATAAAAATACAATATAAGAAAATATATTTATTAATTTATACATATTCCACGACGTAATTGCTACGTACATAGAAAACACGTGCATTATACGTATAATAATATTTTAATCAAAATTAGGGAAAATGAATTTCTATTTCAAAAAATGGATTTGAATACATAAAATAAATAATTGAAACACAGAAATATCACATGTAACGGTGGAAAATAAGTAATCGGTACATGTATCAAAAATATGTAAAAAATACGTAAAATGCAGAGATTGAAATACTATATTTTAGTCGACTCAAATAGGATAAAAATATACGGAAAATGCATAAATCGTCGGAAATCAAAATACGTAGTGAAAAGACAATACGGATATTACCTGTGATGGAACAAAATACACGTGCGTAACACGCGAAGGGAAAAATTATCGTTTCCAATTTTGGGGGTGTTATGGTTACTGTAGTGGCAAGGCTGTATTTATAGGTGTGAAAACCTGATTAGGGAATATTCCCGGGTCCTTTGATTGGGGGATGCGACCCGATCCACATTGGGTTGGACTTGGGTGAAGGGCCTGTAGTTAGCCCACAAGCAGTTGTGAGATCTCCTTGAGATTCATGTTAGGATCGAGTGGTGCAGATCGTCTACCATTTTTACCATCATCATAAGCCCCTCACTCTCGGAGGTGACCTTTTGGTCTTCTTCGATGAGTAGTTGATCCATCGAGGGTGTCGTATAGACAATGGCGATCTACACGTGTTAGAGTTGGGAGTGGTATGAATCTACGGGATTGAGTTCCCTCTGTTCAGGATCTCCGTGGGGGGTTAGCCTCGGACGTCTCGCCGGGGGCGTGTTGGTCGAGAGGCCTTGTGAGTTCCTCATGGGGGTCAGCCTTGGATGTCATGCCGAGGGCGTAGCATATTGAATCCATGAGATAGCCCCTTGTGAGGGTCAGCCACGGATGTCATGCCGAAGGTGTAGCATATTGAAGCCATGAGAAAGCCCCTTGGGAGGGTCGGCCTCGGATGCCATGCCAAGGGCATAACATATTGAAGCCATGAGAAAGCCCCTCATGAGGGTCGGTCTCGGATGACACGCCAAGGGTGTAACATGTTGAAGCCAAGAGAAAGCCCCTTCCAAGTGATTGAGGCTGGGGGCTGAAGGGGTTATCCTTCAAGGACTGAGGTTGGGCCTCGGGTGCCCATTGTAAGTGACTGAATAAATTGAATATAAATTAAATTCTATTCATTGACAACTGAAGGCAAGCATATGGGTCTACTTTTGAAGGCCTTTTTACAAGTTCGAACCCCTAGGGGTCTTCATGGAGCTTCATCAAATGTTTTGCATTTCAGGTCCTCTTGACTACTCTACCCCCCAGGGACTCAAGTCGGTATGTGCCTAGATGAACCACTTCAGAGACCCTGTATGGGCCCTCCTAGTTGGGTGCAAGTTTGCTTTTCTTGCTTGGTTCGGATATTTCATGGCGCCTGAGCACAAAGTTGCCTTCTTTGATATTCGTTGGCGATACCTTCTGATTGTAAAATTGCTCTACCCTCTGTTAGTACAGATTTCTTTTGATGATTGCCTTTTCTCTGACTTTTTCGAGGAGGTCCAGGTTGGCCCTGAGGCCATCTGAGTTGGAATCCTCGTTGAAAGCTCATGACCCACGGCGATGGTAACCTGACTTCCAGAGTTATTACTGTCTCATTTCTGAAGTTCGGGTTGATGAGAAACTCACCGGTAAGGATCCTCTTGGTCGTGCGGTAGGACCACAGTACGTCGTTCAGCTCGTCAACCCACAGTCCCTAAGGGGATTTGTCTGGTCGCTTCTTAAGGCCGTCAAGGATCTATCGGTTGACGTTCTTAGCCTGGCCGTTGGACTGTGGGTGTTAGACATAGGAGAATCTCTGCTAAATTCCAATGTTTTCGTAGAATTTGCAGAAGCCCTTTCCGGCGAGCTTTGCACCATTATCGGTGATGAGGATCTGAGGGATCCTGAATCGACAGACGATGTGCTTCTAGAAGAAATGATGTACCTGGTTCTCGGTGATAGTTGACAGGGGCTCGGCTCGACCCATTTTGTGAAATAATCGATAACCACAATGAGGAAGCTCCTCTGGCCCTTAGCTTTGGGGAATGGTCTGACCAAGTCCATCCCCCACATGGCAAAGGGGACTGGACTGACAAGCGACCTGAGATTGTCTTGGGGCAAATGGCGGACCGAAGAGAACCTTTGGCAAGGGCCACATTTCTTTACCAGGTCTTGAGCATCTTGTAGGAGGGTCTGCCAATAGTACCCATGGTGGAGTACTTTCTTTGCAAGGGATCTGCTACCCATGTGGCAGCTGCCGATCCTCACATGCATGTCCTCGGGCACATACTTCGCCTCCTCTGGTGACAAGCATTGAAGGTAGGGTCTGCGTAAGACTTAGTGTAGGAGCGCTTGAAGAGCACGCCATCGATAAGCACGAAGCTCTCATCCCTAGGCCTAATCCTTCTGGCCTCAGAGGCGTCTTGGCGAAGTTCCCCGTTTCTTAGATAGTTCGGATCAGAACCATCCAGGTTAGTTATTGGGTGGGCGGGTTGAGACAGAGAACCTTAGAATTTTCCTTGTCGATGCTCGATCAAACGAGGACCTCCACCAGGACTATCCGGTCTAGACCCTCGAATGAGGAGGATGCCATTTAGAGAGGGCGTCCGCCTAGCTGTTCATTTCACTAGGGATCCTGACAATGGAGGCTTCCTCAAAGTCGGCCAAGACGAGCTTGACCTAGGCCAGATATTTGACCATTCGGGCATCGCGGGCTTCATATTCTCTGTGCACTTGATTAACGATGAGTTGGGAGTCGCTGAAGGCTCTGACCCACTTTGCCCCTGCTTTTCAAGCAAGGAGTCTGGCTACTAGGGATTCGTACTCTATTTCGTTGTCAGATGCCTTGAAGTTGAAGGGTAGGGAGTACTGGAGGATAAAGCCATCTAGACCGCTCAAGATGACTCCGACTCTGCTACCCTCTTTGCAGACGACCCGTCCACATAGAGTTCCCAAACGGGCTTGTCTTGTAGAGTTTCAGGGTGTAGCACCCGAGCCCGGCTCAGCTGCGCACGCGGCTACACGTGCGCACATGCGAAAGAACGAACACAAAACTCTAGCCATATCTACCACAGGCACCATCAAAAGGGGGTATACCCATAAGGTACCTTTATCACTTGGTTTTTCCTATATAACCCACTCATTTCCCAAGCATTTTTCCGATATGGGATTATCCCCATGAACCCCACATCATACCCCATGCATGCATGTATTCTTCATCAAATTCCCATGCACATTAATAGCCATAGCCCCATAATCAATCCTATAGGCTCATCATTAATTCCTTCCAATCAAACCCTTATAGGATCCTCTTATAGGACAACAACCAACCATCCATCTCTTTATTATTTATTTTATACATATATATAAATCCTCTTATAGGACAACCATCCATCTCTTTATTATTTATTTTATACATACATATATATATATATATATATATATATATATATATATATATATATATATATATATATATATATATATATATATATATATATATACATATATATATATATATATATATTATATATACCCGCTTAAGTATGTATATATTATATATATACCCGCTTAAGTATGGGGTGTAACACACACCCCTCCTTAAGAACTCAGTGTCCTCGCTGAGCTCGGGACCCGCAAGTTAATACAGGACCGCCTTTCTACCTGATGTGGAGTGGACTACCCTACTAGCGTACTGTCCCTGGTCTCTACCAGCGTACTGTCCTCAGTCACGCGTACCTCTAATCCACTCTGACCCACAATCGGTGTCGAAAGTCGGCTCTGATACCATTTTGTAGCGCCCCGAGACCGGCTCAGCTGTGCACGTGGCTACATGTGCGCGCACGCGAAAGAATGGACACAACTATAGCCACGCCCACCACAGGCACCATCAAAAAGGGGTATATGCATTAGGTACCTTTATCACTTGGTTTTTCCTATATAACCCACTCATTTCCCAAGCATTTTTCCGATATGGGATTATCCCCATGAACCCTACATCATACCCCATGCATGCATGTATTCTTCATCTAATTCCCATGCACATTAATAGCCATAGCCCCATAATCAATCTTATAGGCTCATCATTAATTCCTTCCAATCAAACCCTTATAGGATCCTCTTATAGGACAACAACCAACCATCCATCTCTTTATTATTTATTATTATTATTATTATTATTATTTATATATATATATATATATATATATATATATTATTATATATATTCCTATATATAATATTATATATATACCCGCTTAAGTATGGGGTGTTACACGGGGACCTTTGAGATGGCACATTCAGTTATGAATTCAGCGAGTGTCTGTCCTTTAATGGACGTCATCGGCTTGTAGCTGATGTCGTGTTGGCATAGCTCGATGGACCACTTGATTAGGCAGCCCAAGCTTTCCGATTTGTGGAGAATCTGCTTTAGCGGCTGGGGTGAGGACCTGAACGGCGTGATCCTGAAAGTATGGGTAGAGCATTCGAACAGCCATGACCAAGGCATAGGCGACTTTTTCCATTTTGGATAGCAGAGCTCAGCGTCGCGGAGGATTTTGCTGACATAGTATATGGGCTTTTGGGATCCATCTTCTTCCCTAATTAGGACTGCACTGAGGGCCTGATCCGAAGCTGCCCAGTAGAGGAAAAACACCTCACCGGATTCTGACTTACTGAGGAGAGGGGGGTGGATACACTTTAAGCTGATCGAAAGCCCATTGCTGAGGCTCTCCCCATTCGAAGTCCTTTGCCCCTCGAAGTGCCTTGTAGAAAGGGAGAGACTTCTCCCCCGGCCTTGAAAGGAAATGGTCAATTGCAGCAAAACGTTCGGTGAGTCGCTGCACTTCTTTGATACTCCTTGGAGGTGCCCTGTCCAAGATGGCCTGAAATTTCATAGGTTTTGCCTCTATCCCTCCCTGACTGGCCATAAAGCCAAGGAACTTTCTTGCAGTGATGCCGAAGGCACACTTGGAGGGGTTGAGTCACATGTTATGTATTCTTAGGACCCCAAAGGCATCTTCCAGGTCGATTACATGGTCTCTGCCTCAGAGACTTTCGACGAGCATATCGTCTGTAACACCCCGAATCCCAAATACCACTGAATTTGAGTTCCACAAGATCTTTTCACTTCTCTTCGTACAATTTTACAAGGAAATAAAAAACTTTACTTTACATCAGAGTTACATTATGCATCAACATTTGTACAGCGGAAGCAAATTTTTACACTAATGAATGAAATACAACAATAGTTGAATAATCTTTAAGCATCAGGTCTTCTTCAGTCTTTTTCATGTACCTTTTCCCTGCATAGAAACTGTGGGCACGTCAGTTCATTTAACTGAAGAAATATTATACACGGCCATCCTCTCTATGCCGAAAATAGTATAACGATTCTCAATACTTAACAAACCACAACTTGTTCACAAACAGAGCTAAAGGGACTATCCTACTAATGTCGTGTTGTGAATGTGCACTTAGTCCTTAATGCAAATATTTCTATTATATGACACTAATGCGCACTTGTTCAGAGTCTATGCAGCCCATACTACATAGGTCCGAGGGCAAGCCCTTAACCGTTCTTCATCTTGTAGGGTTGAATCCCTCGCCATGACTTAATCTACTACTTTAACTACGGTAAGTATCCTAGATATTTTATGACCAACGAACTCATGTCTAGGTGCCCTGGAGGGAATCCCAACGCATTGACACATGACTCATCATGCAGGCATCCTGTGGTAATTCAACTCCTACCATAGACATGACATCACCCGCAGTCACCAAACACCCCACGAGCGTCGCCACCGGGACGGTACTCTGAAGTAGTATGCACGTCCTACTCATGACGCATCATGGGACATCCTGTGAATACTCTCACGCCGCCAATTCAATGGCCCTCATACTCAATGTTTTTCTTCTTACTTTCATCACATCTTCACTATGTATCTAATCCTTAGTTTAATTGAATCATGAACAAAATTATTCCCTTAGGGTTAGCTCTCCTACTATACCGGTCTTATTCATTCATTTCACATGATCCAAATCTTGGTCCTTTCATTCCAAATATCATTTCCACATTTCTTTTATTGCCGGTATAAGGCTTAACTACACCCTAGTTCTTAATTTCAACTCATAATTACAACATCGAGCTTTTCATACTCACAAAGTCTTTTTTCATGATTAATCACAGGTCACATTTCAATCATAGTATTCATGTATCCATATTCATAATATCCTTCATAACTCAACATGTCGTTTAATTACATTTTCATACACCATTTCATGCATAAACAATAAAATTTCAACTTGTCATAATAGTTCATTCATTTCACAAATCTCTTATTCTTATTTCAATCCATACTAATTTCACAATTTGTAATTTCAATTTGTTACACAAATCAAACTTCCAAATTTCTTATTACTAATTCTCATTTTTAAAACTCCTAAAAAATAACTCATTTATTTTTTTCCTTTATCCCAAAAGACAATTTAGTTAAAAACAAGTCCTTTCTTGCAAATAGCCTCAAATTCTCAATTATACTTTACCAAAAGTTATAAAAATTCTCTCATGAAGTCCAATTAATTTCAGTAACAAATTCTATATTTTTCTTAATTTTAATTTATTTTTAAAACTCAAAATAATCTTAATTTTCCCAAAAAACAACTTTTTAAACTAAAGCCCACAACCGGATTCGAACCCACAACCAGCGGCCCAAAGGACAGCGCCCAAGACCACTTCGCCAAAGCCACAGAGGCGATATGATATAGGTTATTGTCCATGTGAATTGGCTTTTGGCATTTTGGAATTTTTAACAAAAAAAACAAAATAAAAGCTCCTTCTCAGTATCGAACCCGAGACCAGAGACCAAGTCCCCCCGCTACTGTAGCAACTGAAACCATTCTGACCAAATGGTCTAAGTGGCCAGATTGTTTTGAAAAGAATTTTGTTGGATTTGAACTAATTCTCCGTTCATCTCTACATTTCATAATTTTCGAAAAATACGATTTTTGTTTCCTTTTCTTTTCTTTTGAAAGCAAAATTTTCCAGATTATAACATACATAAATTTACAGTAAACCAGTATTTTTATAATGATTATTTGCTTTATAAAACATGTATTTTGGTCATACTTTATGTTCTATGTCCATATTTTCGACATTGAGAACAATAACACATTTCTTCATAATTTAGAATTAGAATTTCACAAAGTACTATGTTCTTTTGTTCTTTTTCTTATTAACATCCCATTACATTTTTAGAACACAAAAATCTCATCTTTCTACAATAACAAAATTCTATTTTAGACAATTAACAACACATGATGCATTTAATCAACTATTTGTAAGCACAAATTCTACCATAACATTCATGTAGCACAACAATATGGTGATTTCTAGCACATTAATTCACCATTTATTCATTAGCAATCAATCCATCAAACATTCTCTAAATTACCACTCCACTTTTAATTAAACAAGCATGGTTCCAATTTTCAACTAATTGATTCATAATAATTTTATTAAATCATCCCTAGCATGGTATCTAGTTCTAGAAGCATGAGAAACACCCACCTCTTTGGAGAAACACGAAATGAAAAGCTCCTAGAGTCTCCTAGAATGCAAGAAAGTATAGATCAGCAGCTTTAACTGCTTCATCATAACCCTCTCTTGAGCCTGTTCCTTGGTGCAACCCGAGCTTCCCCTAGTGCTTGATGATGGGCCGGCCTCCTTTTGGTTAGGACACACACACAAATGCACACTCAATCTTTCACTTCCTAATATATTACTCTCCTATATATTTTTTTTTACTGTTGTATACATGAAGGTAGGGGGTATTTATACTAGTTTTAGGATAGATTGGAGGGCTAGGATTTCACTAGATGGTTGTAGGTGAATGGCTAGGATAAGATGGGAAGTTGTAGCAACCACCCATAAGCAAATAACCACCCATGCACACAAACCCACTCTCCCACTCTTCTCATAGCCATACCCGGCCTCCTAGGGTGCACACACGTGCATGCACGTGCCCCTTCTAGTACTCCCCTATTTAAAGTTTGTACAAATTTAATTAATCAATTGTTCATCAATTGTGTCTACATGATAAGATGTGACAATTTAAAAGATTAATTAAGTTTGTGGGCCTCAAAATAGTGGGCTTAAAATAAGAAAACTAGTTTAGGCTTTATAAAATAGGCTTTTTAGAAAGATAAAGGGAAAGAAAGAAATAATTGTCCATGTTGTAAAAGAAAATTTTATAAAAATAAATATGCATACGAAATTTTGCACTTGCACAACACAAGAAAAATCAACATTACTTATTAAGATAAAAATTTAGGGTATTACATCGTCGACATAGACCTCCATGCTCTGACCAATTTGTTCTTTGATGCCCCGGTTAACGAGTCTCTGATAAGTGGCTCCTGCATTCTTCAACCCAAAGAGCATAACCCTGTAGCAGTAGATCCCCTGATCGATGATAAAAGCCATCTTCAGAATGTCTGGGGGGTACATCGAAATCTAGTTGTAGCTAGAATAGGCATCCATGAAGCTCAATATCTTGTGTTCGAACATAGCATCGATCAGGGCATCAATGCTGGGAATGGGGAATGGATCTTTGGGACAGGCCTTATTGAGGTCGGTAAATTCGATGCTTATCCTCAATTTGCCGTTGGACTTCTTAACGAGCACGACGTTAGCCAATCACTCTTGGTAGTTGAGCTCATGGGTAAACTGGGTGGAGAGGAATTTTTCGTCTTCTTCCTTCATCACTTGTTGTCTTTCGGGGGCAAATTTTTTGCATCTCTGTTGTACAAGCTTGGTGTCCGGGTGGATGCTTAGTCTATGCATGATGAGGTATTCAGATATTCCCCGCATATCCAAGGGTGTCCAAGCGAATATGTCTTGATTGCAGCGGATACAACAGATAACTTTCCCCTTGAGGGATGAAGGGAGAGACTTGCTCATCATGAACCATTTGGCAAGATCAGCCTCGGAGAACAAAATCTCCTCCAGCTCATCCACTGGCTCAGAACTTATCGAACTCCAGTCCGATGGGAGCTCGACTGTATCGAGAGGGAGGACTGTACTCCCACCATGGCGGTGTAACAGGCCCGGGCTGCTTCCTAATTTCCCTTGACGACTCCAACCCCCGACCTGGTTGGGAACTTCATACGCATGTGGTAGGCCGAGGGTATTGCCTGGAGGGAGGCAAGGCCGGATCGACCAAGGATAGCATTATAGGCGGCCTTGACATCGACCACCATGAAATCCATCGCCTCCGTTCGGGAGGTCAGGAACTTTCCTATAGTGACATCCAGCTAATGATTCTCTCGATCTAGGCTGGGGCACCGGAGAAGTAGTGCAGTGTGACCCTGTTGGTTTCAGTCTCTCCCGAGAGAGTATTAAAGATTTGAAGGCCGCTAGGAATAGGATGTAAACTGAACTTCTGTTGTCGACGAGGATATGGCGGATCTTGTGATTGGCAAATGCAAGACTTATGACCAAGGCATCACAGTGCAAGACCCGAACGCCTTCAAGATCTTCATCCAAGAAAGAGACAGCCATCCCGACACCTTGGGGAGAGGGACAGTTGTGAACGGAGTTTACCTCCCGGATGAAGTCCTTGTGGGGGGAGCTGGACTCTCCCCCATGGTTCCGCCATGGATGTAGTGGAGGATGGCCAAATTATTGGTGTCCTGATGTTCGGGCTTTGGCTCTGGACGTTTGTTCGCCTTTCTAGGGGGTGGAGAGGTCTCGGGCCATTCCGAGTGAATTTGGCAAGGTAACCTCTTTGGATGAGGTCTTCAATTTCGTCCTTCAGAGCTCGGCAGTTGTCGGTGTTGTGGCCATGGTCCTGATGGAAACAACAGTAGTACCTCTAGTCCCTTTTCTTGTTGGGGTTGTTGGACCGAGGAGGGTGCTGGAGTATGTCATCGCTCTCTATTTCCATCGGGGTGGCAGATGCGCTCAGGTTGAGTGGGGTGAACTTGTCGAACCACGGATGCAGGGGAGGGTGCCTCTGCCCCAAGGCGTCTTTCTAGGCCTTCTTAGAAGGGTCGATTGTAACACCCCCCCCCCCCCCCTATTTTATAATTTTAAATTAGTCATTTGTAATTCTTTTATTGCTATCAGATATTATTAATATTGTTATTCTTATGTATAAATATACAATTTTATTTTATTTATATTCCTTAATTTATTTATTCATCCGGTGGAGTGAGTTTTATTAGATTTTATTATGAAAAATAGAATTTGAGGAAATAATATTAGAGGGGTTTATAATTAATTTTCCCTTTTATTTACCAACTCCACCCTTCCCCATCTTCTTCCTTATCTCTGTCCAGACCCAAGGTCGACCGACCCCCCCTCCTTCTTCTTTTCTTTATTTAGGGTTTTCTTATTTCCTCAAATTCTTAGCCATTTTAAGAAATTTTTATGGGGTTCTAACTAATTCGAAGGTGTTCTCCAATATCCCGGTGTTGGTTTCTCGAATTGGCATCTTGGAAGGTGAGAAATAATTTCATTAAATTGTATAAGGTTATATGTTTTCAATTTTTTAGCAAGAAAAAAAGGGTAGTAGGGAGATTAGGGGATTATCTTCGGATTAGGAGTGATTAATTCTTCAATTGATGTGGTAGGAGTCAATTTGAAAAGAGAGGGTTTTGGGTTAGAAATTAAAAGAGACTATGTCTGGAATTTATCAGAGATTGTCAATAGAAATTGCTGAAAATTATGGGAAAACAATTTAGAACAATTTTTGGAAGATTCTATAGGCTTAAAACCTAGTTAATAGAATTGTGAGTGTGTGCGCATATGTATAATGCACGCCTGGCGTTCGATGAAATGCTTGTAAGAACTCAAAGTATTACCAGCTGTAAATTTGTACTGGTTTGGAAGTATTTAACACTAATTGATATATATAACTTGGTAATAGGCGGTGGTAGCGACCTTAGATGTATAACCATATATCGAGTTTCTGTGTTTTGGCAGGTGAGTATGATTTTGTTTATTTTACATATGATATATTACTAAATTGTTCAAAGGATGGACACACTCATATATATAGAGGAATATGGAAAATGGGGTGTAATGCATAATGTATGTGAGTACGATTATACCTATTATCCTTCATGTTCCAGTAGGGTTTCGTGGTTACCTGAGCTGATGTATGACATATATATTAAACTGGAGTTTTAATAGAGAATACAGCAAATTATAGTTTATTAATGACCTAAATGGTGATTTACGTTTTGGATCATGCATGTATCTTACACTTTGATAGATGATGATATAGATATTATGTTAGATTGATTATATACTGGGTGTATTTTATCCATGTACTAGGTTTGCCCATTGACACGTGTCTACAACACGTCTTCGGAATGGTGCACCAGGTTTGATTATAAAAAATAGGTTTAGAGGTCCAGCAAATTAATTGAAGTAGGAAACATATTATATGAGGAAGCAGCATATCTGCCTTTAAGCTCAACCATCGCCTTCTTGATTATTAGCTTGAACTTACCTGGAATGCATATAGTTTGTTAGAAACACTGCATAGAGCTTTTTTTAACTTCAGCATTACTTTTAGATGCTTGTAATAGTTATGCAAGGACATGATCATATAGGTTTTATAAAGCTTACTTTAATCTCATAACCACTATGAGCATGTCTAACCACTATGAGCATGTCTCATAACCAAGTGCAGGTGTGTAGGTATCCACAATACCAATAACCTAAACATTTGTTTGTTTGAGACTCAGTTTGCAATTGAAACATCTCTTATTATTATTTCAACCAAAATATAATACATGAAGTTCTCAAAACTCTAATCCAAGCTTAACATTTCTTTTATATCCACTTTGTCTCCCCATTGCACCTTTATAAAAAAAAATCAAAATGGATCAATAACAAATTTATTTTAGCTGTTTTTCTTGAGTGGAGAATTTGCACCATTCACTGTAAACTCCAGTCATCCCAATCCTATATATCCAAACATACACTAAAAGTTCTTATATGTTATGTTATCCATGGTTTCTAATAACCAGTGAAGGGAACACTTCACGATAGTATATTCTCTTGTAGTAAAGAAATTAATGTTGCATATTTGCCAAGTTATTTTAGGTTGCTGATCAACTTACCTGCCCTGCTATGGTTTGGAAGCCTAAATTGAGACCACCAAATAAACCATTTCTCATTTGCATACACCTTAAATCAAAACCAATAAAAAACTCATCAAATAAATCACCAAATTAAAAAAATTTAAACAAAAAAATAAA